>CM054813.1:15062078-17932485 GCA_028984105.1 Lavandula angustifolia | reverse complement strand
TTTGACATCTCTAATTTTCTTGAAGATATGGGTATGATATTCCATTTAATGGCAATCAAAATTCTGTATGATTTAATTATTCTGTTTTATAATTTGTGTGTTTCATTGATATCTAAATTTTGTTTTTTTGCATTAAGGTTTATGTTTGAGTTGATTATGCCATTCTTGTTTGTAAGGGTCTTCATGTTGTATGGTTTCTTGATGATCTTTGTATCCAGCAACTTCTTCATTCTTACAGTAGTACTCTTCGAAGTTTGCTTTTTAACTAATCTTGGAATCATAGGCTGTTTGTTTGATGCAATCTGTAGTTAGTATGTTTTCTTGTAGTTGTTTTTAATCTGTTTCCTCCTTTTGTTCTATCTAGGGAGGCTTATCTTTCAATGAGGCTAGATTAAGTCATGAACTTAGACTTCGACAAGTACTCTCTTGTAGATTGAAGTCCTACGACTGTCCTACCCGCTCCTAGGCATCATTTAAGTGTAGCAAATAGAAAACCTAATAAACCAAATGCAGAAATGATTCACCAAGCCTCACTGAAGAATTTGAGATTAACTTTGGCGACTATCATAGTGGATCATGTAGAGATATTCGATCAAAAGATTCAGTCGAGAAGTGCTGAAGAGAGGGTCGGTTTATCAAAGCTCCAAAGAGGAGGGACTAGTTCAAGAGATAGATCATAGTGTTGGAAGGAAAGATTGAGTTCTCTCCAGCGGCTGCATCTTCATTATTGTCATTAGGAATTATTGATTCGTTGTGCAGTTCGGATGAAGAGGGCTCAGCGTTTGAGCAGAGCAGGGCTTCAGTAATGTCCCTCTCCGAACAGAGTACTACTTCAGCCCTATGGGAATGGCGTAAAATTGCGTTTTTGACGATTCTGCAACCACATTAGCATCTGCAGGTGTTGCTACTACTGAAGAAGATAAGAGCCCATTATCTGCAAGATTTTCTTTGCCCCATTCACCTGCCACATCAGAGTGCTGATAGCTCACCAGCCAGCAGTCCGAAGGCTCGGTTTAGTCCTATCCGAAAGATGTTCAACCCTTTCCTTCTCCAAATCTAAGTCACGTAGAAGTCTCAATGAAAATTATGGTGAAACAGTAAGTGGTCTTGCTGGGATCAGCCGGAACAGAGCAGTTTGCAGATCGCTGCTAGGAGATATGTTAGAGAAGCCACACAACGATGACAATAATCATCTAACCGAGGAGAAAAAAAACCATAATTCGGATCCGCAGTCTTCTCCAGCACACTTACACGGCGTTCTCAAGATGGGAAGTAAGCATGGAGTGCCCTTTTTTCAGTTTTCGGTTAAGTCGCCCGAAGATGTTTATGTGGCAAAGGCATGGAAAGTTGAAAACACTCCGAGTTGGTTTACATGTTCCATCTGCTTCCTCACAGAAGAAGGCACAGTAGTAGTGGGTTGGGGCTTAAAGAATGTAAGAGAGACTCGCTCTACGGTTGCACTGATGTTTGTTTCGTGTCACCAGTATACAGAGTTTAAAGGTGAAGGACAGTTGAATGATTCCATGGTGACCAAGTTTGTGCTACACGATATCTTACATTCAAGAAAAGCACTTCCTCCAAAGACAACTCTAATATGCATCCGGAGCTAGAAACTGCAGCCATTGTTATGCAAGTCCCGTTGGAGACAAGAGAGAGTCTCAAATTCAAGAGTGGAGATAAGGAAATCAGTGAGACGTCTCCTCACTTGCTAAATCTTTGTCGGGCTTGGAGAGGGCGGTTATGAAACCTTCAAGTCCTCGGACAATGGCGGGGACACAAGATACCAGCTGGAAACCACAGTTTGCCCGAAAGTGGGAGCCGTGGGCCTTCACCATTACTAGATAGGTGGAGGTTGGGTGGAGGATGTGACTGTGGTGGCTGGGACAGGCTTTTTGCTCCCTCAATATCTTCACAAATGAGATTGCAGAGGGCCAACCACAGGTCGACAAGCGGGTAGTCGGGCTGAGCTCCCCCGCTCAGGTACTTAACCGGTCTTTGCCATGTTCCTATTTCATGTGATTCTACTTTGGATCCATTATATGGTTATTGATACAAGAACTATCTTAATTTTTAGCATCCATATTAAAGTTAACACAAACTTCCAAATGCTTTTGAAAGTTATGTATGGAAAGCATGATTATTAGCCCTTTTCACATATTGCTTCATTGCATACATGTAACATTATGCAATGCTTGTATCTATCTTACACAATAATGTGTATGACATGTCTCCTTGGCTTAGAGAGCCTTGCAGTCAATATTACTCCATCCGTCCCGTTATGACGCTTCCTTCTTTTCAAAGATGCGAAATTAAGAAAGTGGTGTCATTCATGGTTTATATTGTTTGACTTTTGGCTAGTTAATTTATGTCCACATATTTGTTGCATTTTTATAAACAAGACACTCTAATATGACACCCCCCCCTAATGGGAATACAAGACGCTTTTAATGGGACGAGGAGTATTTAACATGATCCATGTGAAACTCAGCATAATATTTGTAGTCCATTTGTACCAAAAGATCCCTATAATTAGTTACGAACTACCAAAAGCGTTCTTTGAAGTGGGATTTGCTTTACTCAAAGTGTTTTAATTTGATCCGATGATTCTTTCTTTAACAAACAACTTCTTTACCTACTTGTCCTGTAAGGAAGACAAGACAAAACACCAGCATTCACCATGAGGGAGATGGAGGATGGGAAGTATGCAGTTAGTTTTCATGCACAACTATCATCACATACAAGCATTCTCCATCTGCGTTGCTATTCTGCACGTGGCCGAGGCCTCCACCATCGGTCAGGAAACGAGCAAACAAGCGCTGCAAAGTGATTCTCAGAGTATTAGCCGGAGAAGAAATCAAATCCATGCAAGAAGCAATGGCAGAGGAAGAGAAGCCTAAAACTAACAAGGTGGAAAAACTCAAGCCTTCTTTTATACTCAATCCACCATTCTCTCCAATAGCTCGAGTGTAAGCTTCCCGTAAGCAAATTAGGAGGGTGAAATCCTTCCATCTTTTCTACCATACTTTTTGATATTCTTGTTAGAGTACACAGCCTAGGTAAGGGAATAGTGGTTTATTCTTTCTGTAATTTAAGGGGGTAAGAGGAGAATGTATAGTAAGTTGGTTCTGTACTGCAGATGGTGTTTTTATTTCTATTGTAGTATTATCAATTCACACTTTGTATGTATGTGTTGGTACTATAATAGACTATAAAACACTATTTGCATCGGTAACCTATGTTATCCGTCAATATTTATTTGATATGCACTTTAAATAACAACTACTAATTACTCTATTGTGATAGCTAGATCATCTTGATAAACTAAAACTATTAGGAAAGTGGGGGCTTGGATGAATTTGTAACCACATGCCATAGTAAATATTAATGCTGTTTGTTATGTTCAACTAATAATAATATAATATCTTCTTTGATGATTCAATTGCAACCTCCACGTGTGTGAAGATAATTGCATCCAATATTTCCACATCCAATTTCAAAACTTCACCCTTGTTTATTTCTTGATTTTGTCTATAAGTTTTTCTCCTAAACTACCACCCCACGTCTCTTTACTGTTTCTGTACCTTTACTTTCCCATTTAAGGTTCAACAACAAGTAATAAAAAACGAATCTTGTGTCCAAATATCATGAGTTGATCGTCGCTACAAATTGGGTATGGAGCATATCCGTTATTATGACTACAAGTTTTTCAATATATTCCAGTTACTTATCCCGTAAGATGATCCAAGTAAGATGCATTGAGAAATACTAAAAGTCTAAAAGTGTATAAAGCATATTCCAACTTAAATTCCTCAACCCACATGGCTCTCCACCATTCCAGATTTCAACCCTAGCTTCACTGTTTACACCTTCAAGAAAAGAAAAGGAAAAACTCAATCAAAATACATTAGTTTTGATGAAATCTTGTTTCTTTTTCACCAAAACATACTTGATAAGTCATAACAGTACTAAGATAACAGTCGTTTTTGTACAAATCTAGTTATGCATTGACTAGTTTAATTTTGTACCCAATCATTCCGCGGATTCAGAGTTGTGGTCCACCATAAGTCCATAATACGCTCTTTTTTCTGCCACAAAATTAGCTCTGGGTAGGCATAGCAGCCTTTAAATCTTTATATCATATTTCAATTCAATTAGAGATGATCAGTCTAAAAGTTGGAATCTTTACAATCATTAGTGTTTATCTTAATTAAATGTGAAATTTTATTGTTTGTGTATCTTCTACATATTGTAGGCAGAAAAGGGTCAGAGCTCAAGAATGGCTGCTGCAGATCAAAGTGGCCAAAAGGGTGTTCCAGATAATCTAAGAAAGCAGCTTGCTCTTGCAGTTAGAAGCATCCAGTGGAGCTATGCAATTTTTGGTCATTTTCTGCTAAGCAATCTGGGTAAAGTTCCTATCTTTACTTTCAAAAGCACAAGATTCAAAGATAGGTATCTTGGGTTTTCAACTAAATCATGTGTGGTGTTTGTTTATGGTGTGTTTCTCCCTTTTTGTTGAAAAGGGTTTCTGTATTTATACTAGGTTTTAGAAAGTTTCTTGATTTACCTAATAATTTGTGCAAGGTATGGGTTTTTTTCCCCTTGTTAACACATGTTTACCTGATTTTGATGGATCTTTTTTATCCAAATCTGCATCAATAGCTTTTCCCTTTTCCAGATCAAGAAAATATATGCTTAGGAATCTATGTTTGTTCCTAGATAAGGATTATTGAGCGTTGACTTTAGGACTCTTGAGAAAAAGAATGATGCTTTCTTGGTAGGGTTTATGAAGGTAGCCATAGTTGTCTGACTATATGTTGGGTGGAATTTGTTAGGGCGTTGTGTTGGACTGAAGGGTACTACAATGGAGATATTAAGACAAGAAAGACAGTTCAGGCGGTAGAGTTGAACTCCGATCCATTGGGGTTGCAGAGAAGTGATCAGCTAAGAGAATTGTTTGAGTCTCTCTCATTAGGTGAAACCAGTCCACAGCCTAAAAGGCCTACTGCTGCATTATCCCCTGAAGATCTAACTGACACAGAGTGGTATTTCTTGGTCTGCATGTCGTTCGTGTTCAAAATCGGCCAAGGGTAACTCTTTCTGCACCTATCATTGTTTACTTGTGGTGTTTGAGCTTTGCAGATTAGTGATTGAACTGCTGTGTGAAAGATGATTTGGGAGTTGTATGAGAACTTACTGTTCTTCTTCATGCTGGATAACAAACTTGCTTTTGTTTTAAGTGATTTTTTCTATTAATTTTTCTATTAAAGTGATGTAATTCTATGCAATTTGTAATCAATAAAGAACACTACTTACCATGTTCAATCTTGGAATTGGAAGGTTGCCCGGAAGATCTTTTTGCGAAAAGCGACACAGTCTGGCTACGAAATGCTCACCTTGCAGAAACCAAACTCTTCTCTCGTTCTTTGCTTGCTAAGGCAAGTGAAAGTATTCCAATTAGTTAAACATGTCTCTCCATTATAGCCCTTTTGATGGATTACTCAGTAATGTCTGATTGTTTTTGCCTCTTCTTTGTATATCATTATGATCGGTGCTGGGCTCGTGTTCTTGTATCCAGAGTGCATCTTTGCAGGTATTTAACTCATCTCGAAAACCTCACTAAAAACCACTTTAATATTGAACTTTGACACGAATAAGGCTGAATGCTTGTTTTCTTAACTTGCAGACAGTAGTGTGCTTTCCGTATTTGGGAGGAGTAGTCGAGCTGGGAACAACCGAACTAGTATGCACCGTAAAACTACTATTTCAAATTAGGTGAATTGATTTTGATATCTTTGTAAATATGTTTTCGTTAAGGTGTCAGAGGACCGCGGTCTGATTCAGCACATAAAAACATCATTTTTGGAGAGTCCTTCCGATACAATCATCAATCCCAACTCTGAACCCGTCTTCTACCAAGTACCCGACCACACTGAAAACAATCCCGATGATGTGGAAGTTTGTTCTCCGGCCACTAGTTCGGATGATTTTGCAGACAATGTACTGATAGGGGGATCAAGTCTAGCAGATGGCCATGATGCGGAGGCATCTCAGCTGCAAAGCTGGCAGTTCAAGGACGATGCTATAAGCAATGGTCGGAACAATTCCACTACTTCTAGCGATTGTGTATCCCAAACTCATGCAAATCAAGAAATCATATTACAGCAGTTGGATGGGAAGAAGATTAGTGACAATTCTACGCCCCTCAATGAAGAATGCAACCAGAAGAGCTTCAATGGCGGTGATGTTCATTATCAGAGTGTACTTTCTAGCCTTTTGAAAAGCTCCCATCAACTCATTCTTGGCCCTTATAGAAACGGTAATAGAGAATCGAGCTTTATCAGTTGGAAAGACAGAAAATTGACTCCAAGATTACCTCAGAGTTCGACGCCACAAAGGTTGCTAAAGAAAGTACTATTTGAGGTAGCTAAAATGCATGAACATGCTAGAATTGAATCTTCCAAGCAAAAAGACAAGTGTGATAACCATTTGGGACAAGAAGCCGATGAAGTTGATAGAAACCACGTCTTGTCCGAGAGGAAACGGAGAGAGAAGATAAGTGAGAGATTCTCTGTTCTTGGAACATTAGTCCCATCTGGTGGGAAGGTACCTAAATGGCTAAATCTTTGTCTTTTTTTAATATTAGCCCACATTGTTGGTAGATAGCTTATCTCTTAGGGTATTAACTTATTGCAGGTTGACAAAGTATCGATACTTGATCATACGATAGAGTATCTGAGAGAGCTCGAGAGGAAGGTGGAAGAGCTGGAGTTGTACAAAGAAGCAATGGAGCGAGAGTCGACTGCACAGAGTAAGCCTCATGATGCCATTGAGAGAACTTCAGACAATTATGGCCAAAGCAAGTTTAGGAAGCTACTAGGTAACAAGAGAAATGCTAGTGATATGGAGACAGTGACAACTGAAAACAAGAGGGCTCGATCGAGTTCTTCTACGGACAGTATAACCATCAGCATCACAGACAAGGATGTGCTGATAGAGATGAGATGTTCTTGGAGACAGTTTGTGTTGCTTGAAGTTATGGAAGCTTTGACTCAACTGAATTTGGATTCACAATCTGTTCAATCTTCCAATACTGATGGGATTCTCTCCCTATCAATCAACGCCAAGGTTCGTTATCCTCATCGATATCTGATCAATCTTCATAAAAATCAAGGAATTACATACATCATATCAGTATAAATTAGCTATTTCTTTTCAAGAACTTGTTGATTCTTGTTTATTTCTGTAGCGTTGTTATTACGGTATCAGTATGACTAAACATTGGTTCCTATATATGATATGCAGAGCAAGGGAGTGAAAGGGGCATCAGCTACAGCAATCAAGCAAGCTCTTCAGAGAATTATCAGAAAGTGTTGATGATCATGCTAACAGTTTTGAGATGTGTTGATTCCTTTGTATAAAAGTTTGTAAAAATAGCTTCATTATTTAATTTTCTGGGAAGTTTTAGAACAATGATGCTGTTCTTGGATCAGTCCTCTGCTGATCAACATGGTTTTGATGTTAATGTTAAATTTTGTTATTTTCCCTATCAGAACTGCTGAAGATTAATGTGCTTTTGATAGAGTAAAGGGATTTAAGGACAAATTGATTAAGCAAACTGGAATTGAATTAACGAGAACGAAATACTCGAATTGAGTCCCACGGAAGAAATTCTCCCGGCCAAGCGTTATTCACGCCGTCTAGATCCAAGCAAACACCTTAGATACCCTAATACGATTGTGCTCCCCATTATAAATACTAATGCGACTAATAATAGGTCTTAGGCGACCTGCCCGTTACATGGGCCCAAAATTATAACAAGACTCGATTAATAAAAATAAACTCATAATACTAATTATTAATAACTTAAAAAATAGTGTGACTTCGACGTCAAGCCACTCCACTCATGCAGACGCCGAACCACCATGCACGACTTGCAACTCTAGCCACGATCACGTCCATCTTCCTTCGCACTATGATCAACCACCGTCGTGTTCGCCTTTATTCTTCGCCGATATATTCTATCTCTAACAATTCTTCCCTCCTTCCAAACAGACCTTGTCCTCGCAGGCCGAATTGCGGAATTGATTTACAAAGTCGGCCTCTTCAACCCAGTGGCATCATCTTGGATTTGTCACGCCGTTGAACGAGCACTTCCCGAACACGATCATCGCCTTTCCACACCCACCTATCACGCAATATCCACTCCGGTTCGAACTTCAGGATTAGCCGACCCACGGCGCTTCCGGCAACTTGTCTTGAGCTTGTGTTCGCCAAGCGCGACCTTAAGAAGGGAAACATGAAAACCGGATGCAAACGACACCCCTCCGGCAACCGAAGTCGATAGGCGACGGCTCCTATTCTTTCCTCCACGGTAAAAGGACCATAAAATCGTGCGGCCAATTTTGCATTCTTTCGTTTAAACAACGAAACTTGTCGGTACGGCCTCAACTTCAAGAAGACCCACTGGCCAGGCCTCGTAGGTAACATCGCGTCGATGCTTATTCGCTCCCTTAACCATGTAGTCTTGAGCTCGTTGAATGTGCTCCTTCAAATGACGAAGCGCCCCCTCTCGCGCAAGAAGATCATCGGCGACGGCTTTGACTTGAACCTCCGCAGGCAAAAAACCTGTTAAGGTCGGTGGTGGTCGGCCGTACACCACCTCGAAGGGCGAGACTCCCGTCGTTGAGTGGTAATTAGTATTGTATGAGTATTCGCCCCGCAGCCAACGCCCCCCATTGCTTCGGTCTTTCGGAAGCAAAGCATCTTAAATACGTCTCGACACAGCGATTCACGACCTCGGTTTGTCCATCCGTCTCCGGATGATAAGCGGAACTCATGCGTAGCTTGGTTCCCACCGCCTTAAACATGGCCCTCCAAAATTCGCTGCAAAAAATCGGGTCGCGATCCAAGACAATCGACGACGGAAAGCCATGCCGGCCTCACAATTTCCTTAACGAATATTTCGGCCACCTCCCGTGCCGTGTACGGATGGCGTAACCCACAGAAATGGGCGTACTTCGACAACCGATCCACCACTACCATGATACAATCATAATTACCGGAACGCGGTAGGCCACCAATAAAATCCATGCTAACATCCTCCCGAACTCGCGTCGGAATCGGTAAAGCCCCGCAATAATCCGGCCGGTGATCGAGCTCGTATTTATTCTTCGACAAATCAAACATTCGGCCACAAACTTGGTAACATCCTTCATCATACCCGCCAATAAACACTAAGTGCTAATCTTCGATACGTCGGGTATGCCCCAGGAGTGTCCTCCTGGCGCCGTGGTATGAAACTTCGGCCAACAACCTTGGTATAAACGGCGAGCTCTTTGCAAGGACTAACCGCCCTTTATAATATAATACCTTATTAATTAATTGATAATAGGCTGGCGACCGCGAACCCCCATCACTGTAGCTCGATAGATTGGACCCAATATCTCATCTCTTTTAACCTCCGCCGAAACCATGGACCAACCCAACCAAGCCGGAACCGATATCGCCGTGCATTCCACCCAATTCTTCACTTTGCCGAGACAATGCATCCGCTACCTTGTTGGCAATACCGGGCTTATATTCGATCTCAAAGTCGTACCCCAACAACTTGACCACCCAATAGTGTTGAGCGGGAGTGGAAACCGATTGATTTAGTAAGTAACGGAGACTCTTTCGATCGGTGCGACCGTAAACCGTCGTCCTACCAAATACGGTCTCCAATGTTGAACCGCAAACACCAAGGCCATTAATTCCGGTTCATATGCCGACTTGGCTAGGATGCTGGTCCGACACCGCCTTACTAAAGTAGGCCAATGGACGCCCCTACGCATCAAAACCGCGCCAAGTCCTCGACCCGAAGCATCGCATTCCACCACAAGCGTTTCGGCGAAATCTGGAGTTGGCCAACACGGGGCCGAAGTAACCGCATGTCGCAACTTATGAAAGGCTCCTTGAGCCTCATCCGTCCATGCAAAATCAGAGAGCCTCTCCTTCTTTAATAATTCAGTCAACCCTCGTGCGATGTGCCCGTAGTTACGAATAAATCGGCGGTAGTAACCGGTTAACCCTAGAAACCCTCGAACTCCTTTAATCGTCGTGGGAGTTGGCCACCGGAGAATCGGGCCGAAATCTTCCGGGATCCATTTTCACCCCTTGCTCCGAAAGCAATATGGCCCCAGTATTCGACCTCCAATCGTCCCCATGCGCACTTCTTCGGGTTAATCACATACGATTCTGTTTTAATAACTCCATGACGACGCGAAGGTGACGTACGTGAGACTCCCAATCACGGCTATAAATTAAAATGTCATCAAAAAAAACCAAAACAAATTTCGTAAGTGAGCTCGCAACAAATCGTTCATGGCCGATTGAAAAGTTGACGGTGCGTTTGTTAAGCCGAACGGCATTACAAGAAACTTCATAATGCCCTGAATGAGTTCGGAATGCCGTTTCGAAATATCTTGAGGGGCGATTCGTATACGATGGTACCCGGATCGTAGATCCCAACTTCGAAAACCACTTCGGCGCCATGCAATTCATCCAACATCTCCGTTGTATGACGGGAATGGGATATTTGTCCAGGAATCGTCTGTTTATTTAATTGCCGATAATCGACACAAAAGCGCCAACTACCGTCCTTCTTTCGCACTAATAATACCGGACTCCAATAAGGGCTCGAGCTCGGTGAATAATCCCCGCCTCGAGCATTTCCAGCACCAATCGCTCCATTTCATCCTTGGGCGAGTAACTATATCGGTACGGCCTTACCGAATTGGGGACGTGCCCGGCAGCGGTATGTGGTGATCAACGCTCCGTTGGGGCGGCAAACCCTTCGGTGGTAGTACTACGGTTGGAAATTCTGCCTCCATCGGTGGTCGTAAAGCCTCACCATCTTCGGTCGATGTCATCGATTGGCATTCCATGGATTACGCCATGTTACGGTCTTGACCCGATACCCCTATCCGAACCATCCATTGATCACTCTCATCACCCAATCTTCACTAATTGTTGTAAAAGATGCTTCCGTACGGATGAGGGACGAATTACCTACCAACGCCCATTTGGTTTGCCACGATAATTAAAATTCATCGTCATACGCTCCCAATTAGCCCGCACATCCCCCAGGGTTCGTAGCCAGGACACTCGAGAACAATATCAACACCGCCCGACTCAAATACGTAACATGTTATAACAAACTCGTGGCCTTGTAAGACTAACCGTATGTTCGAACACACACCGAGAATGGCCGAACGACTTCCGTCACCCGTAATCGCACGGTAGCGACCCGGGGCTCTCCGGCGATAGTTGTAGTCTTTTGCCTTGCTCGGGAAGATACGAGGCAATGGCTCGCTCCGCTATCAATCATGACACACACGTGATTGTCCCGCGAGTAAACCCGTTAATTTCATCGTTTGAGGGCCGTCAAATCCCTTGCGCCGCTAGCAGGGTCAACACCATGGAATTAGCTTCCGGTTCCATATTCTCCTAACCCTCATCCATTACCGCATGCTCACGGTTTTTGTATATCCTCAACGCCCATCCTCCGTATCCGGCATTATTATCACTTGCAAATTTTTATCCGCACACTTGTGGGACGGAGACCATTTCTCATCACACCTAAAAGCATTTTCCCATTTGCTCTCTTGGTCGCATAATCCCTATGCGATATCTGCGAGAATTATGAAACCTACTTGCGTTGGCATCGCGAGTCGTCGACCCGAAAGAGGAAGAAGATTCCCTCGATTTTTCCTTATTACCACCGCCACGAGCACGAGGCGTGAACGACAAACCCGAATTATTTGGGCTCGTCGACTGGGTTCGAACTTAGTGTTCGTCGAAACCCCCTCGATGCGGACTTGAGTTCGGTCCGCTTCCAACCCCTTGCCGAAATTAACTTCTTGCTCAATTTCCTTGGCTAGATGAATCGTGTCAGACAATGTTCTCGCATCTCTAGACCGAATCTTCAATCTAATCTCATCTTTTAACCCGTTCGGAAATAAGCCCAAACGGTATTTTTCATCGGCCCGGGTACATGTACCATGCGAGCTATAAATAGAGTGACATACTCCCCAACCGATTGACTTTGTCGTGTTTGAACGAGGGTTTCAAACGGATTCGCCAACGGATTCGTGCCGAACATACGAACCATCTCCGGTTTAAATCCCGAGCCAACCCGTGTCCGGGCTCGTAAGCGGCACCCATTGAAACCATGTGCAATGCGTCCCCCTCCATTGCTACCGGTGCCACGTCCAAACGATTTGTTTACGGCGTGTCATGCAGTGAAAATCTTGCTCCACACGCGTGATCCGTCCCTCGCCCCTCGTTCCATCGAACATAGGTAAAGAAACTTGGGGCGCCCCCGTAGTTACGCCGGACGATTCCGCCGCAATCGTTGTCGACCCACTCGCCCGCGGTCCCTACGTGTGTGGTTGATGCCGTAGTAGGGTTAGGGTTTGAGCCACCCTCTCGAACCCTCGGCCGTCTTATTTTTCTCCGCTAGTATTTCGCTAGCAAATCACGGATCGACCCCATAGAATCCTTCATGGTTGATAACTCTCCAGGACAATCGAACTTCCATTGCCTTCAATCCCTTCTCTAATTCATCCATGCGTGAATCCATACGTTGTCGCGTATTAGTCATCCGTGAGGTCGGACCAATTTGATAGAGTAAAGGGATTTAAGGACAAATTGATTAAGCAACCGGAATTGAATTAACGAGAACGAAATACTCGAATCGAGTCCCACGGAAGAAATTCTCCCGCCCAGCGTTATTCACGCCGTCTAGATCCAAGCAAACACCTTAGATACCCTAATACGATTGTGCTCCCCATTATAAATACTAATGCGACTAATAGCTTTATTCACCAAAGTACCTGAGAAAATAAGCCATTAATGTAGAACTATCAATTTACTATCTGGAAACAGGAAACATAATCTGTTCATCAGATTGCAGCTACAGATGAAGTTGAAGTATTACATCAAGAACAGATTCCTCAAGGATATCTTCTGAAATATGAACAATGATCTGTTCAGTTTCTGGCCGAGTATCGATCTGCAATCTAGAGCCCGGGAAATCCTTTGCAACGAGCTGATCAAGTGTTCGTTTATTGGTATAAGGAAGCAGATAGAACTCAGCTTCTCTCATGATCTCATCAACTACAGCTTCTTCCAGTGGCAAACAGCAGGTTCTTGGTTCAGCCAGTGCTGGCCTATAAGGAGATCCGAGATGGGATTGCTGTGTTTCGAGTAAAACTTCATTAACATGATCGAAGAGAAGCCTCGTGTTGAAATGAGGGTCAGACATCAGAAACTGGGCATGATCAAATGAGGATGGATGAAGCAGATGTTCAGAATGTGGCCTAATTGCTGAGAGTTGATCCCAGTCTAGAGAAGAAGCTCGGATTATGAGATGGACGTAGTTGGAGATCGTGTAGCCTTGTTCGCCCATGCATGGACCTGCTTTGATTTGTGGAGTTTGTGAGGGAGATGCTAACGAGCATTCTTCAAACTGAAGGCGCCGCGGTTTTAGTCCATTTTGAGCTGCAGATGGCACGAGAAGTGTGAGTTTTTTTTTTTTTGCTTACTATAAAGCTTAACTTGTGTGTATGTGTATATGTTAAATCTTTTCACTACCAGATTGGAATGAGGTGTTTGATGGACTGCTGCATTCTTCTGCATAAAACTGATCTAGGACAGAAACCGGGCTTTGATGTTCTTGATTTTTAGCATTGTCAAGCATGTCTAACTGGTTTACACTTGCAGGACTAGAAGGAAAATCCTCTGGTGTATCTGAGAATGTCTCATTCTCTATACTTGAATCCTACACGCATAAAAAAATCTTCAGGAAATATAATACAAAGTGATTGGATTAATGGATTATGCCTAACTAAACTAGAATTAGATGAAGCAGTAGTTACCATTAGGGAATGCATTAGACTTTCATATTTGTCTTTCAACTTGTTTCTGGCAGCTAACTCTGCATTGCTGATCATTGCATCATGGTCTGATTCTGAATTACTTCTGTTGTTTGTTCCTACAAGATTAGGCATATATTAGAAACACATATAAAGATTCAGATGAAGTGGTAAGGACATGCATGAAGAGTATGTCAATGTCACCTACCATTGAGCTTCTTTTTCAAAATTGGAGAGGTAATTAAATCTTGTGCTTCTTCATCATTGCTTGAAACTAGAGAGGAGCCAGAACAATATAGGCTTTCCCTTCTTGGGCTACAAAAAGAATCGGTTTCGTGTGAAGAGATAAACCTCCCTATTGCAATAACTCTTGCAGAAAGGTCTCTTGTTGCCTCCAAACTTACATCAGCTCCATTTTCCTTACACAATCTGTCGCTTGAGACGTCTATTTTTCTCCGCACAATGTCAACATAATGGCCCTGTTGACTCCCCATCTTTTCCTTTGCTTTAGTAGTAGGCCTCATAGGGCTACTGGCTTCAACTCCATAGATGCAATCATGTCCAAAAACAGATCTGCCGTAAGAAAGTCTTCCTAAAGTACTAAATTTATGAAACTTGTCTGAGTTTGTCTCCTTTCTTCTGCTTCCAAATTTATGCTTCAGTCTCCTCCTCATCTCTCTCATGGAGAAATTTGTGAGACTTGTACTATCATGAGGCTGCTGTGATGAGCAATGGCAGGCAAATTTACTTGAAGATTTGTCATTTTGGAGCAAGGCCTTCGGAGTTACTGTTTTATTGGATTGCTCATAACTATGAAGACTTGTCTTCCATTTTTGAACAAGAGAATTTGGTTCAGACAAGAAATCAATTACCAAATCTTTGTCTGAATTCAGAATTTCCAAGGCATCTGAGAAAGGTTTGGACACGGCAACTGTAGGCCTATTTAGAGGCTTTTCTGTTGAGTCGCATAAGCATGAGTGATAAGCTTTTAGGCTCTTCTTCCCTTGCAGCTTGTTTTTGTTCTTCAGAATGTGTGTATCTTCTCGAATCAGGCCTCTCAAACTGCTCTCACCGGCATCAACTATCTTACTTGCTAATTCTGCTTCATACTGATATAATATCAAATGAAATATGTTAGATTTTGGTAGAAATAGCTCAAGAAAGCAATTCAAGAATCGCCACAAAAGGCGATGGAAGTTAAAAAAAACATCGACCGTTCAACTGTTTCTTGAAGTGGATGCAATGCAACAGTATTTACAGAAGGAGGGAGTTTTGTTCAGAACAATTTAACTTTTTCTGGGCTGAAGATGGTCACGAATAAGGCATGCTTACCTTAATTTTTCGACATTCTTCATCGAAGCTGGTACGATGAAGATCAAGCTTTTCGGAGTAATCTGTTGGAAACACACAGTGGTGAAATTGTTAGACCAGCAAATAAGCTAAAAAAAACATCCTAATGAGATGCTAAAAACTTGTGCTGCAAATCAAGAATCCTCACCTACTATCATAGAGTTGAGTTCAGTTCTTGCTGATAACTTTGCCATTACTACCAAACTTCTCACAGTCCTAAAACAGAACTCTTCATCAACCTAATCCCGCATCGGTGGGCTAAAATAAAAGCTCTCAAACCTATTCAAGCAGAGAAATGCAGCCACTTAAGCCCAAAATACTTGCTCATAACATCATTATATCACTTTTCTTTTGTTGTAAATCTTGTTCAATACTCTTCATTACAATCCCAAGAAAGTATATATGCAATCTTGCAAGTAACAAATAAAATATATTTGGTGGGTGGGTTGGGGGGAGGGGGTTCTTGTAGTTGGGCTAGAAGATTAGAGGAATAGAGGAATAGTGGATGAGAAGAAGAGGGAAAGAATATGATTTGTTTTTTTATTATAAAGATTTGTTATTACTAGAAGGGGCATTAAATAGTGAAGGGTGTAACATTTATGAGTATGGCCTACAAATAAAAAGTGATGTAATTTTATTTTTTTTGGATGGTATGATAGCACTGCACGTGCATTCGAAGTGCGTCTTGGATAAATCCCATGACTTATGTTACAGCCACAAAGCAACATAGGAGGATTAACCAGCCCTTATCTTAATCATAGATGACGGGTTCGTATATAGCGGTCTTGATGGATTTTGAGCCCCGAGACTTTTCAGTGCTAGTGATGTAAATCTTGAAGGTTAAGGAAGGTGTTGGAATTCTCCTACTTACTGTCCCTCTCTATCATTGTAATAAAGGACAAAATACTTGTGACTATGTTGACCTAACTACTGTTAGCCTTATGAGCAAATGGCTAACATGGTGGCTACGTGGACAAAATACTTGTAACTATGTTGACCTAACTACTGTTAGCCTTATGAGCAAATGGCTAACATGGTGGCTACGTGGAGTCACACTCATGTATCCTAGTACTTGTTGATTATTAGTAGATGTTACCTCCGATTAAATACGTAGTATTGATAGTTCGTTTATGTGTAATAGTACGTAAATGTATGATTTAGTTTGTAGAGGCTGAAGATCAAGTTCAAACTAATACTTCCTCCGTCCTCCAGAAATGATACGTTTATTTTGTTACGAGAATTAAGAAAATAGTATTATGTGGTATAGATTATTTAAGCTTTTTTATGATTAAATATAGTACATACAATCTTTGTTATTTTAAAAAATGTGTCAATTATAGTGGAATATCTTAATAAAGAAAAGCATGATCACCTACAAGGGACGGAGGTAGTATTAAAAATGAACCATATCGAGATGCTTAAAGTTTGCAAGGTGAATTGCAGAAGAAGCAAGTATTTGACTAGCTAGGTTGAATATTGAATAGCGCAACTAACATAATCAAGATCCAACTACATAATATTTTTGTTAGGTGTATTATTAATTATGATTATTTAATTTATGTTTGCTGGTGTGGTGATCTTCCAAAGGGTAGTAAGTATTAAAATTTAATATGGAGTCAGAATTGTAGAATTATTTAATTAATTTGTGTAGCGTTGGATCCGAATCTTTTAAGCTTCATCGTACTGTGTCACTTCAAACAATTAATTAATTAATTATAAAAATAGGCCAAAACAAGCAATCTTTTCACGGCCCGCAATACTAATCACGGGGCTGAATCTAGATTGATTCTCTTGTCTTTATTTATGATTAAGACATCTTTACTTAAATGAAGGCAATTAATTTTTTTTAGTTTTTACCACTTTGTAACATCCTAGCAAGGCTGCATAAATTCACTTTCCCAAAATAGTTTCATCAAGTTATAGAAAAATTCATTTAACCCACTTATGATTTATTCGAACTTTTATTACGAAGTACATTTAAACTTTTATAAATTAAGTGATATTTTATTATTTTAAAAAAGAGATTAATTTATCTATAAGAAGTTATAAGTTTATCTATACATCATATTTCATGTCATTTCTACTATTTGCTATCTAGTAACAATGAAATACTCCCCTGTCCCACTATTTTTGTTTTAGGTTCATTTTTTGGTTATCCCTAGATATTATTGTCTTTGTTCAAAAAGGAAAATAAGCTTTGTGGGACCATAATGAATTAATCTGTGGACTCCCACCACTTTAACATACTTTCCACCATTTTTCTTAAACTCCGTGTCAAACACCATTAAGATAAGAATAGCGGGACGGAGGGAACATTAATTTCTTAAGAAATAATGAGTTTATTCCTTTAAAAAACAAGTACCAGGATATAGTTAATATTTATTGGCAATTAACACTAAAAAAGCACTTAAAGATAATCCAATTCATTTGGAACCATACACGTGCAAGAAGCCCTTATTGCGTCTAGGGTTCTTCACAATTATATGGTGCATTTCGAGAAAACAACATTGTGATTTTTATGCAATTAGAAAAAGTTAGAGATGAGATTCACTTAGATTTAAGTTTAATAAAAAAATAGACAACACTAGAATCGTACTCCCTAGTTTTACTAATCAAGTCCATTGCTCTTGCACCTTTGGAATTTAGAAAGTTGATAGAAAAGAAAATATGGGTGTAAAAGTATAAAGTGGTGAAGTCCATTTGTTTAGAGTGGTTGTGGTCCACTCATTTCTTTTCATTTATGGAATATGACTTGTTTAATGAGACACCCCAAAATAGAAAATGAGACTTAATTAGTGAAACAGAGAAAGTATTTCACAAAATTGTATTACTGTTATTGGTAATTTTAACTGATTATTAATTTATGATATTGACTTGACCATATATTTATACTGAAATTTTTTAAAAATTATTATCTTATTATCTTACCGAATTTAATGATTTTTTATACTACCCGAGTCAGGATCGGAGAAAAATATTATCTTTAAGAGGTTATTAATCTTTGAGAAGTTATTAATTTATTGAGTATTAAATTATAAAGGTTCTACTGTATTTGCGCAGAGTGACATTGATACTACTTGCTACTTCGTAACAACAAATTCTTGATTGATGAATCTTCAACGCCATTCTTCACCAATTTGGGTGGGAATTACGGCCATACGTACTCTAAAGCGTGAATTTTTCGTAATAAAAAGCGTGATTTGAAAAGCGTAAATTTTATCTATATTATTATGAAGTTAATATTTTATCTTTGAGTCGTATTCTTGGATCTGTTTCTGATTACGGCTGTCTATTATCTTGGGTAAATTAAGGCCGTCTATATCTGGGGCAGCTGGCTGATGCTTCCACATTTCTTGTTCTATTCAACCACAAACTATTTATTGGGACCATTCCAATTTCCTCATTAATCATCTCTCTCTCAAATACACACAACACAAACATTATTGGGCCAAATTACATCTATAGAATAAGTCTATCAGGAGACCCGAGAAACATATTAAGACGACACTATTCTGGCCTGTTGGGCCATGCTATATAAAGTCGGGCCTTGAGTCCATATCTCAGAATATATAATTTTGGCTCATATGGGCCCCGAGCCCATGAATAGAGATGACAATTTTGCGGGTCGAAGCTGGGTAGCATAGTACCCGGAAGTTCGACTAACAGACCCAGATCTAGAACCAGACCTGTACGGGTCCAGAAACTCAGAACCAACCCCGGACCCACACGGGGCGGATCTACCCGGCCCCAGACCCGTTGGTGCTCTTTCAATTGCTAATTTTGAATTATTTTATTTTTTAATTATTAATTTTCGTAAGTGGAAACTTTTTTGTTTGTATTTTCTTATTATAGTTGTCAGCTATTAATACCTAAGAGTGTGAATTGAAGAACAAGAAAATTTAAATAACATAAATTAAGATAGCATAATAAAATTAATAAAAAAAATTTAATAATGCGGATCTAAAACGGGGCTGGGGGGGGCGGGGCGGGTAGAGAAATTGGATCTGAACCCGTCCCGGACCCACGCGGGTTGGGTCCAGGCCCGCCCCGTACTTCTACGGGTCTGGGTATTACCTGCCCCATCACAGGGCGGGGCAGGTCGGGTCCGACGGCTCCGGTTTCAATTGCCATCTCTACCCATGAACTTTTATTTACTTATTTTGATCATGAGGTCCAAAAATTAAGATGTTCTAGGAGTATACTCATTCCGTCCCACCGAGTTTGTCTACTTTTTTTTCGGTACGGTAATTTAGGAAAATTAGTATAGATTGATAAAAGCGTGTGACTCATACATTAATTAATAATTTAGAATTAATTTGTGAGGTAAAGGTTAAATATTTTTGAGTTGATTTGATTTGTTAAAGGTGTGAGATCTACTTCACTTTTTAGAAACTGGATAAGTTTAATGGAACAGTCAAAAATAAATACTGGATAAGTTCGGTGGAACGAATGGAGTATAATTTTTAAGGAGGTGAGTAACCTCATTTTAATAGTCGGATATCTTACACATATATTATATTCCTTCTATCTCTATTGTATTAATTTTATAGTCTTTATTAGAGTGTCTCAATAGAAAAATTTTATTTTTTAAGAAGGTAAAGAATAAGCAAACTTAAATTAAATTATTTAAAAAATAATTAATACATACCATAAAACATCACTATGTGTTCAATAGAAACAAGAGGTTACTGATAAAGAAAATAGCATAAGTATAACTATTTAATAAGTCACATTATTTGTTTTGAATTTAGGAGGAAAAATTATCATAATTGAATTATAATATTCGAGCAGTACTATTTAATAAGTCACATTGTTTGTTTTGAATTTAGGAGGAAAAATTATCATAATTGAATTATAATATTCAAGCAGTAAATAAATCTTAGGGGGTGTTTGGTTCATGGGTATCCTGTCCTCTTATGGGAATCACCCAGGTTTGATACCGTATATCGTATTTGAGTACGTGGATGTCGATACCTCTACTATGGATATCAAACTCATGTGGGTATGGATTTTTTGATACCCAACTGATTGGTGGGTATGAGTTTTGATATCCATATGTGTATCAAAATTATATTTTATGTATTATTTTTTTAAATTGAAATTTATTTTTATAATATTATTTAATAAGAATAATGATATAAATATATATTTTCAATTTTATAAATAACAAGTTTTACTACTTATAAATATTTTAGCATGAATATAAAAATATTTTTTATAAAAAAATATATACACTTATGTTTGAAATAAATAATTTTATAAAAACGTAACTTTATAATTATTAAATAAAACTTAATAATAAAATTTATCAAATAATAAACATTATTATTTAAAAATATTTAAACATAATTTATCAAAATGTTTTTAATTTAATAAAAAGTAAATACACTAATCTCATAAAAACATATAATAACATAATAATATTAAATAAAACTTATTTTGTCAAATAATAAACATTATTGTATAAAAACATTTTAACATAATTTATAATTTTTTTTAAATTTTTTATTAAAATAAATATTTAATAATCGTAAAAATATGTAGAAAGTATCTTTATAATTATGTTTTAAAATATTATATTATTTTTTGGAAATAATCAAATAAAAGATAATGTACTTTTTATTAAAATATTTATGTATTAAATTTCATAAAATAAAAAAACATACTCATGTTATTAATATTTATCACGTTAGAATATTTATAAAATTATCATAATTTTTTTATATAAAATTATTCATTTCCGTTGAAAGCGTAAATACAATCAAATATCATATTTGATTATAAATACCCATTCACTAATAAATGCCAAACATCATTAAGCGAATTACTCGTATTAATACCCATCAATCCTACTTATTATACCCATTACTATTGTTTTAGCCGAATTCTTATCAAACGGCACCTTAGTGTATCTGTAACTCCGGTCGTTTATCGTTAAAAATTTCAACTCAAATTCCCTCATTCTAAAACCCCTATCCTTTCCACTGCCATAGCTAAACCCACTCTCTCTCTCATCAGTCACAACAGTGGAACGAACATGCCCCTCTCTTTCCTCTCTCTTCCACCCTTCCCTCCACCGCCACTCCTCTCTTACTCAAACTTCAAACCCACCTCATTCAACCTCCTCTTCAAGCGCCCCCTTCTCTCCACCTCCACCACCGCCGTTTCCGCCGTCGGTCCCGATGGAAAACACTACCCAACCCCCCGCGGACGAGGACCCCCCTGAAGCCCCCGAAGATTCCATGCACGGCGTCAACAAGTTCCAGCAAATCCAACGCCAAGCAGCCCGCGCACGTAAGCTCCAAGAAGAAGAGTACAAGAAGGACCAGCCAATTTTCCTCAAGGCGCTCGAGGAAACAGAGGAGGTTCCTGAGTCAGTCCTCAATGCAGACTCCGGCGACGATCTATTCGGCGAAATTGACAAGGCTATCGCCTTGAAACGCGATGAATTTATTAAGAAGGGGTTGATTAAGCCCAAGAAGAAGCCCGATTCCGAAATTGAGATTGCTAATGAGTTGGAGCCGGAAGAAGTTGTTGATTTGGAGGAGATTGACGAGCTGCAGGGGATAACGGAGGTTCCTAGTGATGAGGGCGAGGAGGAAAGTGCGGAGAAATCCGATTTTGAGGTGAGTGACGATGAATTCTCGACCTCATTTGATATTGATTTCGATGAATTTGGTAAAACTAAACCTAGAATTGTTGAGCCCAAGTTTAAAATTAGCTTAGCCGAGTTGTTAGATGAAAGCAAAGTGGTTCCTATATCGGTGTACGGAAACTTAGAGGTGGAAATCAGTGGGATTTCGCATGATTCCCGAGTTGTTGAGAGTGGTGATTTGTTTGTGTGTTGTGTTGGTAGGAAAACTGATGGGCATTTGTATTTAACCGAGGCTGATAAGAGAGGTGCTGTAGCGGTTGTGGCGAGTAAGGAGATTGATATAGATGACACTTTAGGGTGTAAGGCTTTGGTCCTTGTAGAGGATACAAATGTAGTTCTTGCTGCTTTAGCAGCTTCCTTTTATAGGCATCCTTCTAGAAGCATGTCGGTTATTGGTGTGACAGGGACGAATGGTAAAACAACAACTTCTTACTTGATTAAAGGGATGTATGAGGCGATGGGGTTGAGGACGGGTATGTTGAGTAAGGTGGCATATTATGTTCATGGGGATAGCAAGTTGGAGTCGAGTAAAACAACTCCAGATGCAGTCTTGGTTCAGAAGATGATGGCCAAGATGGCGCATAATGGTACGGAGGCGTTGGTGATGGAGGCTTCCTCTCATGGGTTGACATTAGGGAGGTTTGATGAGGTTGATTTTGACATAGCGGTTTTCACAAATTTGACGAGAGATCATTTGGATTTTGATGGGACGGAAGAGGAGCATAGGGAAGCAAAGGCTAAGCTTTTCCAAAGGATGGTAGACCCATCACGTCATAGGAAAATTGTGAACATTGATGATCCGAATGCAGTTTTCTTTATCGCACAAGGGAATCCTGATGTACCCGTTGTGACTTACGCCATGGAGAATAAGAACGCTGATGTTCACCCCTTGAAATTTGAGCTGTCTCTGTTTGAGACTCAGGTTTTGGTGAACACACCTCAAGGTGTATTGGAAATCTCATCCGGACTACTTGGGAGGCATAATGTATACAGTATTCTTGCAGCTGTTGCTGTCGGAATTGCAGTTGGGGCGCCTTTGTTGGACATTGTTAGAGGGATTGAAGAGGTTGATGCAGTACCAGGTAGGTGTGAGTTGATAGATGAGGAGCAGGCTTTTGGAGTTATTGTGGATTATGCCCATACTCCTGATGGATTATCAAAGCTCCTTGATTATGTGAGAGAACTTAGGCCTAGAAGGATTATCACTGGTATGTATTTCATCAACTTCAGACTCTTCTTTAATGTGTAAAAGCATCCAAGTTTTGCTCCATGTTCTTGATTAATCACCCTTTCTTTTTACTAGCCTGTCATTTCCGCTGGCCCTCTTTTTATATGGTAGTTTTGGGTTGCACATATTAGTTAACATAAACGTAAAGTGCATATTATTGACTCTGTCTTGTAACATATCTGAGCTCACCTAGATTATGTTGGAATGGTTGGATATATTGTGGGTACAACCGTACAAGATAATGCAAGTCGAGAGGATATGTTAAAGATCACTCCAACTATCGGATTATTAATTCCAGATCTGAACCTAAAGTAAGTTTCTGTAGAAAGAATTCCTCTGTTATATTTTTACCAAATTCTGGACCTTCTGTTGAAGATACGTTTTATTCATTAGAAAACTGACAATTACCTATATAATACTGGATGTTTCTAGGGCCTAGAGATCTTTGAAGTTTTAACCTATAACCATAAAATGTTTCTTTTCTAATTCTCCTTTACAGACTACTGTTCTCTGTTTTGCTTCCCACTTGTGACATAATAAGCCTGTTCTTGTTTTGGCACTTTTTTTCAGTTGTGTTAATATAAGACACATGTTTGAGATTAGAACTTTTATCATCTCTGCCATATGTAGCAGCCATTTTTATGGGAATTTATCTCTATTCATGAATCCTGACCAATTCTTCTTCTGTTTTTTTTGAAGTGGTCGGCTGTCCTGGTGAAAGTGATAGAGGGAAGAGGCCAATAATGTCAAAGATAGCGACAGAAAAAAGTGATGTCACTATCTTGACATCAGACAATCCGAAAAACGAAGATCCTTGTAAGTAGACATATTGGCTACTGTTTCTGAGATGTTGTGACATATTTCAATAAGATTTTAGGCATATCTCTTGGAGAAGTTTCTCATGACTTATTCTTAAATAAATAGAACTTATGAAATGAGGAAGAATCATTTGCACCTCTTTGGTCATGCCAAAAAGTTTTGTTTCTAAATCCTCAAAACTACAAGTTGGGATAAATTATCCTGGTCTCACCCGTCGGGGCAGAGATTCATTCTGGATTTGCTAAGCAGATAAGGTCCAGCTTTTTGGCGGTTCAAGTCTGCTCTGCTAACTTTTAAGATGAGATAAATGAAAATAATAATTATGAACTCTAGTTACAAATGAATTTTTATTTCTTCAAGATTGTCTTTTCTCTATGCCCTTTTTATTGTTAAAATTTTTCATCATTTCTCACCTGCTCTTGTTCCAATGTTTTTTTTTTAATTAAAAAAAAAAATCTTGCTGATGCATGTTATGTTGTTACCAGTGGACATCTTGGATGATATGCTGGCTGGAATAGGCTGGACCATGCAAGATTACTTGAAACATGGAGAGAATGATTACTATCCACCTCTTCCCAATGGCCACAGACTGTTCTTACATGATATTAGACGGGTAGCCGTACGATGTGCTGTAGCCATGGGTGAGGAAGGCGACGTGGTGGTAAGTTCTTGATCGTTATGTTGGTCTATTTCATTTTCGTTTCTGCACAAGTTTGGGAAAATAAACCAATTTCTGAAACAAATATTATGAGATTGCAACCATGAAGATATTAATCGTTCCATTACTCAGGTCCTGGAAAATATAAAATCTTATTTTACCAAAATATGAATTATTGTATCTCAAAATTTATTGTGTAATGTCATGTGTGACGTGATGAGAAAATGGGGCACATTAAGATACCAAATAGCGTTATTTCATCGTCAAGCAACAAAAAAGAAACACTTGGATGAGGGGGTAATCTTGATACATAAGTCCCAATATAAGAGAAAATTAGAAGAGGTAAAAAAGGCCTTTCTCCCTTGGAATTTCAACTAGTTTCACACTCCCTTTTAATTTAAGTCACCTTTCTCTCCCTCTACTGGCATTAATATGCATGCATCTGAGTATGCATGATTAGGCAAAGAAATGACTTTCAAGTATGAATCTTTGTATGCTGGAAGAAGTTGATAAAGTAGTTTCTAGATGTAACCGCTGTGCTTCTTTTCTGCTTGCTGCTCTACGTTGAATACTTGGAAGGGGAAGCTCCTTTCCAGCCCCCATAATATATTCTCACTTAGCAGTCATTTGCCACAGGTGGTGGCTGGTAAAGGCCACGAAGCATACCAAATAGAAGGTGACAAGAAGGAGTTCTTTGACGATAGGGAGGAGTGCAGAGAAGCACTACAGTATGTAGATGAGCTCCACCAAGCAGGAATCGATACTAGTGAATTCCCATGGAGGTATGTTATCCAATAATACACTATCTTTCTGTGAATATCAGAATAGGAGATTAACTCTCCTTCCCACTTCACCACTCAAGCAGGAAATGCAGAGCCTTATCATGAAATGAAATTCAAAATTCTATCTATAAAACAAGTAGCTTACTGTAGAGTTCTGGTTCATTTATCTTAAGGCTTACCATATATTCGATATTTTAAAATATCTCTAAACTTCCGTATACGCCCACAGGTTGCCAGAGAGTCATTAGTCTATACCAACCACACAAAAAGTGATTTGAGGCTAGCTCAAGGCAGAAGGTCATTTTGTGAGCATTAGCATATTATGCTTCCAATTAGGAGCAGCTTCCTCTGAAGAGTCTGAGCATGCATTCAACGAACACAAAAGTTATCGCTTAACACGCAGATGGTATGTACAGAATCATTTCTCTGTTGGTGTAATCCCAAGGCTAGGCTTGATTGTTTGTACAAAATGTTCACTGTTTTATGGCTAAGTTAAGAGCAGGTTGATTCTGGGTTCGAGTTGATTCTTTTTGTTTGATTTTCCATATATTTGAAAAAAAAATTGCTTTTCAGTCTCAATGTGATTCTTGTTCTTGAATCACCAAGAACAACACAAGAGAAAGAAGTTCAAGAGACTGAGATTTAGTTGATGATTTATACATACTAATTCTTGATCATAGGAGTGGCTTACGAAGAGTGATGGATTTGTGTTTGTGGAGTTCAATTTTTGGACTATACTTATTGATCCAAAAAAGTCCATCTAGTGTTTGCCCTTCAAAGCCACAAGGAGACACAACTCCATGTGATCCGACTCGTGGGCCACTTCAACTATTAATTGTGTACGTCTCTTATTTACTTCCCCATTTCCATCCGTTTGGATCCTCTGTTCCGGAATCTCGTATCTGATTAGTGCCTCATTAATATTTTAATTGATAATACCGACAATCCTAATTTCAGATTATGCAATGTTGAATATAATATATTTTATATGATTATGAATGTCATATGCGTTTGTAAAACCATTATAATTACGACATACATAGGTACAAAGTATGGGGAGTATAATTTTTCTTTTGAAATTTTACATACCGAATAATACTAGTATAATATATTACTATTATTCTACGATTAAAAAAGAGAGAATAAAGGTAGGTCAGTTAGTGGTTAGGGTTATTAAAGGTAAGAACTTTGAAGTAAAGTCTCTTATCCTAAGTTATGATATCCAACGGTTAGGATCATTAATGGTAAGAAATTTGAAGAAAAATCCTTTTTATTCTGAGTATACCATCCGACGGTTAGGATTATCAAAGGTAAGAACTTTGAAGTAAAATCGTTTTTTATCCCAAGTTATAATATCAAACGGTTAGATTTATTAAAGGTAAGAACTTAGTAAAAAAAAATTCTATCCAAGTAATAATATCCATACTCGAATCTAAATAACAAGAAAATTATGAATATTGTTGGAAAAATCGAAAGGAATTTATATATATATATATATATATATATATATTTATATAAATTAGTTAGTTATTATGGAAAGTTAATTAGCATTTATTGCTAATTTGACTTGGGCAAAATTCAGCTCTTTTTCGATCGCAATTTCGAGCCTCGATATTTATCCGATTAATGTTTTGAGATATATGACGTCGATTTACGTTTCGAGTAGATAATTATAGTGTGCTTAATTTCTCGATTCCGATTTTCGGTGAGTGAGAAATAGTGGCTCGAAGTTTGGGGGGACAACTAATATGTTACCTAAAGTGGAGAAACTTACCTTATTCGGGTTTGGGAGAGTTATTACATTAATCAATGTCCCACATCGATTAATGAATAATATTTTGTGTGGTATTTAAGTCTCTACCACATTGTAGGAGATAACTAAGTGACATGTGGTGGGCTTGGGCCACACATGCTCATCTTGTGAGCCTTTTCGCCCAGACAGCCTCACACGCGCGCGCGCGCCGCACCACCGCGCGTGCCGGCTCCGGCTCCGGTTCCGTCTGTGTCCGTGGACTTGGACTTGGACTTGGATCTTGGCAATTGGTCCGTCGGGCTTGTTCGTCGGGCTTAGCGGGTTGGGCTTGGCGATTGGGCTCGGTGGGCTATGTGTGGGGTGGCCCGATCCTTGGTGCGGTGCAGCGAACTTGCCGCATGGATTTCTCTCCAGGAGTGCGGTGCTCTGCTTTGCGCAGTATGTCCTTTTGGAAGGATCTGGAATGTGGCGCCGAACTCTCAACCTTCCATATCTCCACTCCCAAGAATCGTCGCCTGCCTTATTGGCGGGAGTTATTCCAAAGCAATCACACACTGGGTGGAACATCCCATAAATAGGCGGGTCTTCATACCATTTCATCACCAACACTCGCAAACAACACAACATCCTAGCTCACTTAGCTCGCATCTTAGCTCAAGTCCAGCGGCTTGTCCTCGCCGGAAAAGTCCGGGTTCGCCGGAGCTCGAAGATCTTGCGGTCTTTGCTATCCTCGAGACGTCGTCGTTTCATCTTTGGGGATGAAACACCACAACCGAGAGCACTAGGGGCGTTTTTCGTCTTGCGGAGAGAGGCCTTCCTCGACTCGACGGTTTTTTCCTTTTGTATTATTTTTTTCGAACTACGGTATATTTGTAATAGCGGCTTTTGTAATCAACAATCGCAAGACGAAAAAATTTCTCTACTCAAGTCGCTTCAAAAATGTCTTCCTCGAAGTCTTTGTTTTGTCGCCATTTGCCGCCGCCGCTTGTTGCCTGCCGCCGCCAACTCCGCCGTTTCGACGTCATTGCCTCCTCCCGGCAATGTTCTTCCACCGACGTCTGTTCCTACTCCAACTCCGGTGTTTGCAAATCCGACCCGCCGCCATGTTCCGCGCCACCGATGCAAGGATAACACTTACCGTGCTAATGCCGCTAACACGACATTCAACTTCAACGCTATGTCCTGCCGCTTGCAGAGCAATGTCCACTTTTGGGAGTGTGAACCACCATTGAGTGGTGGGGGGTTCAAATCCGACCCCGACGGCACCCTCTCGGACTCGTGCAGAGTGTTGCCCGCTACCGAGAAGCCGGCCAAGTTTGGTGGAGCCGACTTCAAAAGGTGGCGACAAAAGATGTTGTTCTACCGACAACATTGGGGTTCACCATTGTGTTGATGGAGAATGCGCGTGCCCCTCCAAGTGAAAATGAAGAGAACTTGGAAGTCCGCATGCCTTTATGATAATTGGCTAACTTCCGACTACTTTTGTAAAAATTTCTTGCTTAGTGGACTAGATGATAGTACGTACAGTGTATATGCAAATGTAAAGACCTCCAAGCGATTTGGGAGGCACTTGAAAGAAAATGCCGTGCGACGATGTATGTACCAAGAAGTTTATAGTCGCCAAGTTCTTGGACTACAAAATGGTGGACTCTCGACCCGGTCATGGAGCAAGTGCAAGAGTTCCAACTCATTGTCCATGACATCCACGCCGAAGGTATCTTTGTTGCCGGATGCTTTTATCGTGGCGTAATTGAGAAACTTCCCGAGCTGGAAGGACTTCAAGAGCTACTTGAAGCACAAGCGAAAGGAAATGACGCTTGAGGATCTTGTGGTCAAACTCCGCATCGAGACCGACATGAGGACTCGAGATAGGAAGGGCAAAGCATCCGTGGAGCCAAGAGTCAACCTTGGCCGAGAAAGGTGGAAACTCCAACAATGCTAAGAGAGGGCGTCCAGAATAGCAACCCCCGAAAGGGAAGGGCAAGGTGCAATCCCTGCAAGTTTGAAGGGGGCTTGCTACAAGCTGTGGCAAATCCGGCCACATGTCCAAGGCTGCCGAAAGCCGAAGAAGAAGAGGGCTCGTCAAGCCAATATGTTGGAGATTGACCTCACCTGAAGCCGACCTTGCGGCCGTTGTCATGAAGAAGCAAACGTCGTGGAGAATAAGGGGAAGTGGTATATTGATACCGCGCCACGACACATGTTTGTGGTGACCGAAGCCGCTTCATCAAGTACAAGAGTTGCCAAGGAAGGAAGCTCAATATGGGGAACCAAGCCTCATCTGAGGTAGTTGGCTATGGTGCTTGTGGTGCTAAGGTTGAGCTCCGGCAAGAACCTTACTCTTGGAGAGGTGCTGCATGTCCCCGACATCCGGAAAAATCTTGTGTCCGGCTCTGTACTAGTCAAGAGAGGGTTTAGACTAGTTTTTGAGTCGGATAAATTTATCTTATCTAAATTTGGAATGTTCCTAGGAAAAGGCTACCCGTCCGAGGGCCTTTTTAAGTTGAGTGTAATGGCGATTTGCCAAGAGGCCGTTGAGGCTAAAAATAATGATAATGAAGCTACTTCCTCCCTTGATTGAGTGTTAGATTTATGGCATTCTAGATTAGGACATGTTAATCTAAATGCGATAAAAAGATTAGTTAATCTCGATCTACTTAAAATAAATGAGTTTAACAAAACCAAGTGTGAAGTTTGTGTTGAAGCAAAATTGGCTAGCGGCCCATTTCATTACGTAGAAAGGAACACAAAGCCTCCAGAACTCATTCACACCGACGTATGTGATTTGAAGTTTGTACAAACTAGGGGTGTAAAAAAGTATTTTATTACTTTTATTGATGGCGCACTAAGTTTTGTACTCTTTATCTTTTAAGGAGTAAAGATGAGGCGATTGAAGCTTTTACTAACTTCAAAGCGGCGTGAAAACCAACTTGATTGTAAAATCAAAATGGTACGAAGTGATAGAGGTGGAGAATATGTAGCTCCTTTTGAAGAGTTGTGTAAGACAAGTGGTATTATTCATCAAACCATCGCCCCTACTCGCCTCAATCAAATGGTGTAGTGAAAGGAAGAACCGAACTTTAAATGAGATGATGAATGCTTTGTTGATAAGTTCGGACCTTGCCCGAACATGTGGGGGAAGCCGTTTTGACGGCTAACTACTTATTAAACAAAATACCTCTAAAAGGTAGAGATGTTACTCCTTACGAGTTGTGGAAAGGAAGGAAACCTTCCTATAAATGCCTCAAAGTGTGGGGGTGTTTGACTAAGGTAGAAGTGCGCTGCTGCAAAGTTACAATCGGACCTAAGACCGTCGATTGTATCTTTTATAGAATATCTTATTGAATAGTAGTGCATATCGATTTTTTCCTTTTGTATTATTTTTTTCGACTTACGATATATTTGTAATAAGAACTTTTTGTAACTAACAAATATATCATCCAAATCTTGAACGATAAACTGAATAAAGCACAAGATAAAGAAACCCAACTCGAGTTTCCTACTTCCGACTTCCGAGGCTGCTTTTGCACTTTTCAGTTATTATGGATTGGTGTGAAGAGGTATGGGGAGGTGCAGATGACGCAGACATCACTACATAATTCCAAACTCATTGAATCCAAAAAGTAAAGTAACAAAGCCCACTTCTTTGTTTTAATTTTTTGATTGACTTCATTTTAATATCTTTACGTGCTCGATCTTAAAGAAAGTCATGTTTCTTGCAACTATTGACTGAGATTGAAAAAAGGAAATATTTAAAGCAGCCGTTTTTACCAATTTTGCTCGGTGGGTTCCTGTACTCTTTCTCTCTCTAAACTTGGTTAGAAGTGAGGGAAAGTTCTAGTGATGCAGCGAGAGTGACAAGAACTCAGAGGGATACTACTGACCAAATTTTCTGAAATTCTTGATGGATTTTCAGAGAATTTGCTTATGGGTTGCTTTACTCTTTTTCTTGAGCAATTATGGTGGAGTGAAAGCCGGTGACATAGTTCATGATGATGATTTGGCACCCAAGAAACCCGGTTGCGAGAATGATTTTGTGTTGGTAAATTTCGGAATCTTGCTTCATTTCTTGCATACTTTCTTATTTTGCTGATATATTTTGTGGGTTCTGTTTACTTTATGGGTTTGTGTCATAAAGATTTAGTCTGAAGTCTGAACCTTGTTCTTGCCTCTAATTGTGTGTATTTATGTGTGGGCGGGTCTGAATGTGTAGTTTGTATGTGATTTGCTCGTAATTGTGCAAGATTTGGCTACGGATTGCTTATTTTGATGATTGTTAACAATGATCTAGTTTAGATTTCTGTGTTGATTTTTTAAGTCTTCCGGGTCTATTTTTATAATGAAATTTTCGTATAATGTGATGTGATTGTCTTTCTTGTGTTGCATGTTATTTGAAATCCTTAAACTTCAATCTCTTGATTTTTTTGGTTTGTTAAATTTCCATTTAGGATTAAATTATCAATTTCTTCCTTTTATGTGCATGCTCTTGTTGTATTAGTTTGACTTACGAATGGGGTTGAGTAACCTTTCTACAGATTGGGAATGAAATATACCTGATTCTTTTCATTTTTTTGATAGATTTATCTTTATGGTTTTCTCATTTGTATATGGAGTTTGAACATTGTCATCGCGATTTATGAGCAGAAGTCACAGTCTTGAAGCCCTAGTTTCCAATTGATAATTTGAAAAACTTCCTTCTTTTTCCTATTTCTTCTTGATTAACTTTTGATGGCATCTGAGGTCTACTCAAAATATGCTGGTGTTTTAATGCTAGTTTGGGATTTATTCCAATGTTGATTAGTCAGGACTTAAGTAGTTCCTGAACCGTCTTCCAGTCTTTTGGAGCAAAAAAGTATGTATGTACATATTATTACTATGAAGCACATCCCTTTCTGTCTCTTTCATGTGTCCTTTTCAATTTTGATATATGAAATGCTGCTTGTGTTAGGTAAAAGTTCAAACTTGGGTGGATGGTGTAGAAGATGTGGAATTTGTTGGTGTTGGTGCTAGATTTGGTCCCACAGTAGTATCAAAAAGAGAAAAAGGCTAATCATTCCCACCTGGCTCTATCAGACCCCCGGGATTGCTGCAGTCCTCCTAAGAAAAAGGTTCTTCATGCGAGTTTTTGTTTTAGACAACATTACATGTCTGAGATGCTAATTTGGATTCTTTTTTTTTTTTTGAACAAAACGCTTTCAGTTTCATGGAGATGTTTTAGTGGTGGAACGTGGCAACTGCAAATTCACAGCAAAGGCAAATTATGCCGAAGCTGCAGGTGCATCAGCAGTCCTCATTATAAACAACCAGAAAGGTAATAGTTGTTTGTTTACACTTTAGGACTATGTTAACATGCTCTTCTGTACTATGTGCATAAACACAATGTGTTAGATGGTCTATGAATGTTCTGTACTATAGCTCATGAATACACAGAATGGAGTGTACATGATAAGAATGGCCTCCTCCGGCTTTTGATCTACCCAATGGAGGTTAATTTCATAGGTCTATGCATTTGATAACTCTATTTCTAGCATATCCAATTTATCGTGCGTGATAAATCATATTAAAAAATTGTATTGTAACTGCATTTTAAATCAATATTAAAATTGATGTAAGACAAACCACATAAGTGGAACATGGGTGAATGGATAAATATATCTATAAAGGTAAAGTTTGGTATTCAATCATATTAAGAATGCTTTTTCATTTGCAGAAGACTTTTTGCTTGGTGATTTGGTAATTGAGTCGTTTATCAGATTCCGCATAACAATGCCTATGATTCCTTTGTTGCTGCAGAACTTTACAAGATGGTTTGTGAGCCTGATGAGACTGATCTAGATATACAGATTCCAGCTGTCATGCTCCCCCAGAATGCTGGAGCAACATTGCAAAAAATATTTTTAAATGGTTCATCAGGTAGGAATTTTTCGGCCATGCTTAATTGCAACTCAAGCAATCGCCATATAGTATCAATTCCAATACTTTATGATGTTCTTTCATTGTCTTATTCCTTGCCAATTGTTAACCAAAAGCTCTATCCTTTATATAGTGTCAGTACAGCTGTATTCCCCAAAGAGACCAGTGGTCGATATCGCTGAAGTGTTTCTTTGGTTGATGGCTGTTGGTACCATCTTGTGTGCCTCTTACTGGTCTGCATGGAGTGCCCGAGAAGCAGCAATCGATCAAGATAAGTTGTTAAAGGTTAGGCAGGGTCTTGGTCGGTTTATCTTGGTAGCCACGTACTCTGGATGCTAATCATGTTGTGTCTTCATTTATATTATTAGGACGGTACAGAAGAAGAACTCCCAAGCATTAAAAGCACCGGTGGAGGCAGTGTGGTGGATATCAATACAACATCTGCAATCTTGTTCATTGTTATTGCCTCTTGTTTCTTGATCCTAATTTACAAACTAATGTCGTACTGGTTCATTGAACTCTTGGTGGTTCTCTTTTGCATTGGCGGTGTAGAGGTAAGACCAATTCTCTTTACACGCTGCATGAAACTCAACTTTCCTGTTATAGATCTATCTTAATCTTTCAAAACCTTACAGGACTATTGCAATGAAATATTGATTGGTGTTACCCTACATCTCACATTTTTCTAATAAGATTATTATATGAATTTACTTTTGCAGGGCTTGCAGACTTGCTTAGTCGCCATATTATCTAGGTACGAGTACGGTTTCCCTATACCTGTAAACAGACAGGCTCGAATCCATGTAGTTATAGCTAAGAGTTATTTTAAGTTGGTTTTGGACCTAAAGCTCTCAGCTGAATATGTCGATTCAATTGTTGTTTTTCTGTCCAGTTAAGTGAAAAAGATGTAAAAACTAAATATATTAAAGCATTAGAAAGGCAATAACCTTTGTGGTGAGTTTTTCTCGTCTGAAAAGAATAACCATTCATTAACTAGGTTAATTGAACAGGTGGTTCAAGCAAGCCGCAGAGTCCTTTATTAAAGTTCCTATCTTGGGAGCCATTTCATACCTCACTCTAGCTGTTGCTCCATTCTGCATAACTTTTGCTGTGGTTTGGGCTGTTTACAGAGAGCAATCTTTTGCATGGATAGGCCAAGACATTCTTGTGAGTATAATCATAATGAAGTTCCCTGCGTTTTGAAGTCTATGAGATAAAATGTTCTTGATGATAACTCAAAATTCAAATTTTGTGCTGATTCCTGCCAGCTAAACTGAAATCAAAAGTAGTGTTATCCTTACAGAAACATATCCGCCTATAAATGAGAAAATCACGAGGACTCTTTAATCACAATGTCCCATTTCTGCATGAATTTGATGGTTTTCCTATACATAGACTTATGTGGCATGAATTCGTTTTGCTTGTGATTCATTCCATTTATTCACCAACATGCAATTTTTGTTCATTCAGGGAATTGCTCTGATAATTACTGTTCTTCAGATAGTTCGGATTCCTAATCTCAAGGTAAAATCTTTGACTTATCAAGCTTGAGTTCGAAAGCACGGACTTTAATGCTTTGTTCTTTATATTATCCATGATAAGGTAGGCTATGATTTACACGGTTTGGTTCACCTTTTTCAGGTGGGCACAGTCCTTTTGAGCTGCGCTTTCATCTATGACATCTTTTGGGTGTTTGTTTCGAAGAAATTGTTCAAAGAAAGCGTGATGATTGTGGTGAGTGATTATATTAAACCTCAATTTCTAAGATCATTTCCAAGTCATTTTAGGAAGAACGTATTAACTTCGGCTTTTGTTACCGTTCAAGGTGGCCCGTGGTGATAGAAGTGGCGAGGACGGAATCCCAATGCTTCTCAAAATTCCCCGCCTATTTGATCCGTGGGGCGGTTACAGCATTATAGGCTTTGGTGACATCCTCTTGCCCGGACTACTCGTAGCATTTTCCCTCAGGTTTTGCCATTTTATTTTTCTTTAACAACGCCTAATTTGATATTATACCGATTTGATCATGAGCATGTTTCTATATTTGTTTTAGGTATGATTGGCTAGCAAACAAGAGCTTAAGAGCCGGATACTTTTTGTGGGCAATGCTTGCTTATGGATTAGGTAAACAAATATGCCTAGCATCAAGAAAAACGACACGTTTGAACGTATAACTTTAAAATGGTTCGACTTTCTTGCACATGCAGGTCTTCTCATCACATATGTAGCACTAAACTTGATGGATGGCCATGGCCAACCCGCGCTTCTTTACATTGTCCCTTTTACCCTCGGTATTTCTTTTATCCATTTTGTTCTTTCTTTTTTATATTTGTGTTGCTTACCTTGTAAACGAACGCGTTGTAGGGACGTTTTTGGCTCTGGGGAGAAAAAGGGGTGATCTGAAGATTCTTTGGGCGAGAGGGGAACCGGAGAGGGTTTGCCCACACGTCCGTCGAGACTCAGCTCAAGAATCACTCTGATAAGTGGAATTCTTGTCTGTAAATCAACCCTAATGCTAATATATAACCAGCTTTCTTGCATAAAAACAGAATTGTTGTTGGCTCTTAGTCTCCAGCTATGCTTGCAGCTTGCTGGGGTGATTATGTTGCTAATGTAAGAGAGAAATCAGAGCAATCTATTGAATCGATGTTCAGTTTGTATGATGGTGTAGATTTAGATGCGTTCAGGGGTAGATTCAAGATATATTATTTGGGTATATTCTAGATATATTATTTGGGAGGGCGAAGGTTAAATATTTTAACTGTGGGGTGCTAATATGTAATTTTAGAGTTTAGTGGAGCAGTGGGACCCACACGCACCCTAGACCCGCTTATTGATGCTGTTTAGGTCATGTTTTGTTCGGCCCACAGGTTGATTTAAAATTTGGAGAGCAATATATAGACATGCCCAACAAACTGAAATCGGCTCAAATCGGATTTCAAATCGAAACCTTGAGACCTAAAATTGTAAATTGTTAGTTTGCAGTTCAATTTCGATTTGTTATTTTCAAAATCGTGAAACCATCAGTTTTAATCAGTCAGTTTTAAATTGAGAGAAACCAATAGTTTCACTTATTGAAAACCTCAACGGTTATCTCTCTAACAAACTAATTGAATAAATGAATTTTAAATGATTTTCATGTGTATCCCTTTGCTCGGTTTATTTGAAAAGATCATGGCTGCGAATTCGAGTTTTGTGTACGATAATATTCTAACTGTTTACTTGCATGATTTGAATTGATGAAATAAAATATGAAATTGAAATGTATTAGAAAGAGGACGTTAGGTTTATTATTTTATATATACACGTATTTATCTATCTGTATTGATGTAATAAAGTATGAGACGTGTATGGAAGAAGTGGTTAGCCCCTGCCCGAAAATAATTAAGAACATGTATGGTAGTTTGCAAATTAAATATAACGATTGCGACATGATATCCATTTTTTTTTTTTGATTCGTGAACCCGCGTACCGCTACGCCGTCTTGTATTGCGGGCAAACCCCGCCTTCCTTGTGCGTAAGCACATGATATCCATATTTTCTCATATTAAATGTCTCAATATTTAAATAAAAGTCCCTCAAACATGTTAATATAATACTCACTTGGTCGAAAAATTCTTGTCCGTTTTCTTTTCGGCTTGATTTTTAAGGAAAGTTGTTAGTCGTGTGTCAAATTATGTAAAAATGTGGGTCCCACCAAAAAGTTGTATAATAATTTACTAAAAAGGAAAGTAAAAAATAATTTTGGTGTACTTCAAAATTATATAATGGATAATATTCTCCGCCTTTCTAAAGTCTAAATATAAATTTCATTAATTTGCAATTATTATTTCCGGGATTTCCTTTTAATGCACCATTAATAATAATTAAAATATCATTATGAATCATAATTAGACCAAAATAATAAAAATTGAATGAACTCTTTCTGGTTGTCGCGAATTATCCTAAAAATACATGATGCAAACTTGTGAATTGTGATGAGGTGGGCCTGGGATTGAGGCAAATTAGTGTGCATGGTGGGCCTTCAAATAGCATGTGAGAAGTATCAAAGATCTGAGCTGTCAACCAGTAGATAAGATTTGTCCCCAGATAACTTACAACCCCTTTTTTTCTCTTTTTTTTTTAATCAAGGGACTCGTTTAGTATGCACATGGTAAAATTACAGGTAGTTGTCGGAAAAGTAATGTTGTCAGGAAATATAATTATGTGAAATATGATTGTGAGGAAAATGATTAAAGAAAGTAAAATTATTGAGGAATTTGATTCTGTAGACTATGATTCTAAAGTAAGCGGATTACTTGCACATGTTTGGTTGATACTAGGAAATGTAAAATAATGTTATTAATAATATGAATAAAATATATTTATCATCAATTATTTGTTAATTATCATAGTATTATTTATAAATATATAAAATCATTGAAAATATTTATTATTGATAATTTTTTTTATTATATAATTTATAATAAAATAGTGATTTTAGTAAGATTTGAATCCACCTAATCACTATATTATCTCCTAGAGTTTTTTTTTTTCATATACCATAATAAGATCATCCTTTGTTATTATTGTCATTTTTTCCTAAAATAGTAAAAAATAATTATTAAACATAAAATGAAGTAGTTCTCGTTATTCATTATTCAATCCATATTCTTTTGCTTTCCCTCCATAAAATTCTTTCTCACACGATTCCGTTCCGATCCGAATTCAAAAACTTATGATTTAACTTTTGTGAAACTTTAGAATATTTCTTCAATTACGACATGAAAAAAAATATATAGAAAAAATAAATTACTTCAATTATGTCTAACAAAAATTTGGAAGAATTCACATTTTATTCTCACCAACCACTCATCGAAAACTATGTCAATTTCTTAATACAATTAAACTTATAAAATACACATTTAAACAAAGTTTCTTAATCTCCGTATTAAAAAAAAAGGATGACAGTAATGCGGGACAAAGGGAGTACGAAGGTCGAATACCAGATACTATCTAAGCTTTTTTTAGAAATTTATAATTTCATCCTCCCGAAACTAAAATTATAGATTTGCATTCTAATTTGCAAATTTGACACTAAGTTAAGAATACAAAATAAAATTATCATTTCGGACAATAATTAATTCAACCTAGACTAATATTTTTATCTTGCAATTTGTCTTGATCAGATCCATTGTTGAGGCAAAAAAGGATACTACTTTCCATCTGAGTAATTGGCGTTTGGATGTTTTACTCTCCACGCAATTTCTTTTTCCCGGAGAGAGAGGAGAGGGAGAAAGAAACGGTTTACAATCTTTACCTAAACGTAAATTGACTCTTTACCTGATTCTGAGTGCAACTACAAATATTTCAAATATCAATTATAAAACAACATATTCAATTAATTAATACTTTCTTTATCCCAAATTCAGTATTATTTCTTTTCGGCATAACGATTAAAAAATTTGACAATGATGTGAGTCAACTAAACTTTTTGTGATTTTTTATGTTAACTTTTTTCTTTTCTAAAAAATAGAATAATATTATTGGAACAGTCCAATCAAAAATATAAGACGGTATTATTGAAATAGAGTGAATAATATTGTATCATGAACTACTATCATAATGATCAACCAAAGAGATTAAAATAAACAACTTCTATTTAAAGTAATTACCGGTCTAGACACAGTTTATCTTAATAATTATACAAGTAATATCATCATTAACAAACTTATTAAATAAAAACAAAGGGTTCCACTTCTCACCTATAAAAACAATGGCTTCCACTTCTCACCTATAAAATCCTTCTCACGCCCACCGGAGAGAGAGAGAGAGAGAGAGAGGGACAGAGAGAGAAGTTAAGAACAGATGGCGGAGAGCAAGGAGGAGGATGTTAAGGTGGGCGCAAACAAGTTCGCAGAGAGGCAGCCGCAGGGCATCGCCGCTCAGACATACAAGGACTACAAGGAGCCGCCGCCGGCGCCGCTGTTCGAGGCCGGCGAGCTGAAGTCATGGTCGTTTTATAGAGCTGGCATTGCGGAATTCATAGCCACATTCTTGTTTCTCAACATCACGATCTTGACTGTTATGGGCGTCGGCCGAGCCAAGAACAAGGTATTGCTTGGTCCTTTGGCGGCATGATCTTCGCCCTTGTCTACTGCACCGCCGGCATCTCAGGTGCCCACTCTCTCTCTCTCTCTCTCTCTCTCTCTCTCTCTCTCTCATGAATTCTATACCTATTCTCTGCATGTTGCTCTTGTTAACTCACCATAATAATGCACGAAAACTCCTAATGTCCGGTTTAACCGTGTTATAACGTTGTTGCTCAAGATTCTATATATATTTTTCAGATGTAAAATATCCTTAAAATGCTAGAATTAAATCAACGAAAGGGTAACTCTTTGTGACAGCAGAAATTGTTGAACACATGGTCGTTGCACATAGTTCCAAATGAATCCCCTTAAAACTCCCTTTTTATGTTTAAAATTGCAGGAGGGCACATCAACCCAGCGGTTACATTCGGGCTGTTCTTGGCAAGGAAGCTCTCCTTAACTCGAGCCGTCTTCTACATACTCATGCAGTGCCTCGGAGCCATCTGCGGAGCCGGTGTTGTTAAAGGCTTCATGACCGGACCCTACGAGACGCTCAAAGGAGGCGCCAACTTCGTCAACCACGGCTACACCAAGGCCGACGGACTCGGTGCCGAGATCGTCGCCACCTTCATCCTCGTCTACACCGTCTTCTCCGCCACCGACGCCAAGAGAAGCGCTAGAGACTCCCATGTCCCCGTAAGTCGTTGATACCACAAATAATTGAAATAATAATATTTTGAATCCTAGTTCGGCTACTCATGTTAGATATATCTCATAAATTGGGATTAATTTGGTTCCTTGATTTTGCTCTAGATATTGCCTCCTCTTCCTATTGGCTTTGCTGTCTTTCTTGTTCATTTGGCAACTATTCCGATCACCGGAACTGGTATTAATCCGGCCCGGAGTCTCGGAGCTGCTATTATCTATAACAGAGAGCATGCGTGGGATGATCATGTAAGAAACTCTTAACTACTATAATAGAATGGTTTTGAATTTTGATAGATTTTTTTTACCAAGATTTGTGATGTGGTTTGTGTTTTTTCAGTGGATCTTCTGGGTGGGGACGTTCATCGGAGCTGCCCTTGCCGCCGTCTACCACCAGGTGGTGATCAGAGCAATTCCTTTCAAGAGCAGAGCGTGATGTTTTTACTTTTTAAAGTCTCTTTGTGTTTAAGAAATTGATATTTGAGTGTAAATTATGTGTGCGTTTTATGTTTCATATATATGAATGAAGCAGTATTATACAGCTATTTACAATTGGTCTCATATGTATTTCCCCATCTTCTCCGACCTCAAACTTGGATCAGATTCGCACAGAAATCAAAACGAGCGCTAACTTATAAAACTTTCTAAAAATCGTCGCCATTTTACGCACTTAATTATAAAAGTGGTCTTACGTCCAAATTCCAACTAAATTAGTACTATTACAATGTATTGTTCAGGCTCGATCTCTATAAATATCAATTATTAAAAATAAGTAAAAAATAACTAAATAACTTAAGAAAGAAAATAAGTATTTCGATAAGTTCTTGATTTATTATTTAAAATAAGTCATTTTTAAACTGCCATAATATATACTATTAAAGTAATCTAGTTTGCCAGATTTGAAGCTGAAGTCATTGGTCATGACTCATGATGATACTAGTACTAAAAAAACATCAATAAATATCACTAGTTATATAAGGGTGAGAGACATCCTAATTTAGAATTTTTTACCAATAAAATGCTATACTAAACTACAGTAAAGAAAGAGAATCAAATACACATGTCATAAAAACTAAACAGGATAAAAATCTTCTAAAAAGCATCTCTATAATCATTTCATATCATAGCATTTCTGGAAAATATCAAATTCGACCAACATTTTATTCCTTATTTCAAGTAAAAATTACAAATCTATAAATATAATCCCAAACTGATAAATGAAAAACCATGAAGACAAAATCAACACAATTTGTTTGATTCACTGTGAGGGACACCTCCATGAATTATTGATATATTAGACACCAATATAATCACCAGCCTTAAACTTATTAGGCTGTGATTAATTGGCCCTAATTAAGGTATCCATCACAAAGAATCACCAAAATACTTCGGATTAATGTGTAAATTATACTCCATTATGCATCATATTCACAAATTAATGACCCTATTAATCAATCAAGAATTTCGCCCAATTTTGCCCAAAATTAGGGTTAAATCCCTAGGGTACACATTTACCTTCAGCCCGTCCTTCATGAACAGCGTGAGCGACATCTTCTGCTCCACCTTGTGCCCCGCCGCCACCTCGAGGCGGTGGCGGAGCAGCACCGCCGCCGCGATCGACTTCATCTGCAGATACGCCAAATCCTTCCCCAGACATATCCTCGGCCCCGCGTTAAACGCCACGAACTGGAACTGATCCTTTGCTTCGAACTTCTTCTCGTCTTTCGACAGCCATCTCTCCGGCTTAAATTCGAGGCAGTCGTACCCCCAGATGAACTTCATCCTCGCCGACGAGTAGATAGAGTACGTAATATTCGATCCCGCCGGCACAAACGTACCGTCCGGCAACACATCGTCGGCGATCACGTGTTTCGAGTCCTCCGGAACGGAAGGATACAGCCTCAGCGTCTCCGATAGCGCCGCCTTGAGGTAAACCAATTGATCTACCTCCTCGAAAACCAACGGATCCTCCAGCCACTTCGAGTTGTCGCCGCCTCGCGATTCCGTCAGAACCGAGCAGAGCTCGATTAAAATTTTCTCCTCCGCCGCAGGATTCACCGTTAACAACCAGAAAAACCAGCTTAGCGCCACCGACGAAGTATCCCGGCCGGCGAGGATGAAATTCAACGCCACATGTTGGAGAAATTTATCGGTGTACGATTCCCTCTTCTTCATAAACCTAGATAGCAAATCATCATGCTGGGACCCACTATCTTGCTTCTGACTCAGCAGTTCCAGCTTACGTGTATCGATCACATTGGTCAGATAATCCTCCACGTGTCTCAAGCTCTGGCTCAGCCTCAGCTCCATCCCAAGCCGAAGCCATTTCTTCGACTTCCAAATAAACTCGGGTAAAATAAAGCGGTGCAGCGACGCCTCGGTGGCTCGATCGAAAGCCGAGGCGAAGCTGTTCTCCGGCAAGCCGGCTGAGAGAGTCTGAGGATCCTTACCGAAAGCCAAGCCGCATATATTATCAAAGGTAAGGCGCAACAAGAGATCCTGAAGATCGACCGGCTCGGCTTGACGCTGAGCCGTTTCCAGAATCGGGCAAAAGCGGTCCTTAATAGCTCGGCTCACCCACCGTGCCATGGCTTGCCTGAGCGTCCGGGTGGTGAACTCCAGTGCGGCGGTCTTACGCTGGAACAGCCACGTGTCGCCATCGGAGTTAAAAATCCCCTCCCCGAGCAGATCATGGAACACCGCTTGCCACGTGGGGCCCTTGGGGTAATTATCAAACCTAACCTTCAAAATGTGCTCTAAATTCTTCGGGTCGCACGTGACCGTCACGAGGCCCTGCTTCCGAGCCAGAAACGGGACCGCGAAAATGCAAGTCTGGTACGTGCCGCCGCAGGCCCGGAGGTTGTCGGCGATCCATTCATGCATGCGGCCGTTGTTCTGAATTAGGCCCGGTAGACTCCCCAATACGGGCCACAATCTCGGGCCTTCGGGCCCCTTTAAGGACTTCCTTATCAATCTCAGCCATAGAAAGTAAGCTGCTACTAAAGCTAGAAGAATGACGGCCGTTGATATGTCGATTGAGCAAAACCCCATTCTTTCTCAAGAATTCAACAAAAAAAGAAGAGTGAAATTTAGGAAAAAAAGAAAGTAAAATTAAGGCATTATAGAGGTGGAGATGATATGGAAGGAGAGGTGAAGACATAAAGTGATTTATAGAGAAATAAAAGAGAGGCAATAAATATGGGGGTCGGGCTGCTCTTCAAACTTGACAACATGCATACACATTTCATCATTAAATGGCAGCAGAGGTCGTTGGAGTGGAGAAAATAATTAAACATGCAAGTGAGAAGATGATTTTCCACCTCCAAATCCGATGTGGGAAATTAAGCAATTATTAAAGGTGAGGGAGAATATAGAAGAAGTCTTTGAAAAAAAGTGTGTTGGGATTTGTCCTTTTGTTGGATTTGTGTTGGTGTTGTTGGTAATTTAATTGAAAAGAATTATGGATCGGAGCTCACCTAATTTGGCAGGAAGTAAGCTCCTTCTTTAATTCATGCATTCAATGAGAGGGAGAAAGTAAATTGGATTAGTTGAGAAATGATGTGCATACATATATCTACATGCATCTCTCTCTCTCTCTCTCTCGTACAGACTCCAGCTGTGAAGAACATTTTGAATTATAGACGATGCACTAGTTGGATAATGAATTTCATACACATGTTTTTCTTTTAATTTAATTAAAGGATGTGTTTGGAAGTATTTTGAGAGTTTTATAATTTCAAGGAATGAAAGAATAGTAAATTATTGATAATTTTACTAACCTATACTCCGCATTGATTGAGTAAAAGGACAGTAAAAATCTTGAATTACTGAAATTTGCAGTACGACCGTTAAATATGAAAATTGATATACCGGAATTTCCATATGATATCATCTACTAATATTGTACCTTTTTCTCGGTATTATTGCACTAAAATTTATATATATATCGAACATACATTTATAGTTTCATACCAAATTCTCGAAATTTGATATTATCGTATTACCGGATTTTCCGTATTCATCAGTGTAGTGCTGCATTTTAGTATATTATGAGTTTTTAGTATCCATCGTGTTGTATCTAAAAATTGATATCAATATTGTACTGAATTTTCCATATTTTTACTCACAGTAGTTTTAATTGAGGTATCACAATGTTATTACTATTAAAAAACAGGAGTAGCATGCAAGTCTTGCCTTACTTTTGAACCACATATATATAGGCCTAAATCAATAGCCTACAGAAAATATTCTTACTTATGTATAAGATAATTAATTATTCTCCAAAAAAGATGAATTATGTAACAGTAGTATTACTTATGTCTAATTGAAAATAGGGGCTGACATATATGTATATATATATAGACCAATATTATTAGTCTTATAATTATGATAACTGCCGTGCCTATAATTCATCGGACTGTATCGACTAGTAAATGCTGTGGTACTTATTGCTAATCCAATTGTGCCCACTTTATGTCTTATTTTGTTAATCTACTGATTATGGGAATAATTAATTGCTGTCATTGTTCACTAAAAGTTATGCTTTCTTAAGGAATTCAATTGCCCTTTTGAAAAATGTGGCATCTAAGCCAATATTATTGGCAATATACAAATTTGATTTACTTTTACTTTCATTTTATCTTTAATTAGGTTTTATAGTTGATGCTATAAATGAGTTTTTCTGAATAGTTTCAATTTTTTGTTGATAAGAATTAGGGTGGAGTATATTATGATTGTTTTTATTATTTTGTATTATAATGATTATTAAAATAATAAATTTAGTTGTGAGGAAAAAGTGGTGACTATGTAAACATTATGGTGGGCCTTCATTTTTCATTTGAAAAAGTTGTGTCGCAGTAAAACTATCCATCTTTTCATACGATATATTGGCATGCTTTCATCATAGTGTTTTTCGTTTTCACTAAAATGGATGCCTATTTATTTCTATTTTCAATTTTATAGTAAGTAGTTTTTGATGTCGTCTCTTCAGTCAATTCCCATTTTCTAATTTGTACCATGAAAATACATGGTTTAATACAATTTTTAAGACGACAAAACTAAAGGGACACTCAACATTCGTATTCGATATAAATCTCGTTCATGTGTAAATCTTGCAAGATGGACAATTCATAGGGCACAAACTCAGCTTATAAACAAGTTGCGCCAGCCAAATCCTCTAGAACTTAAGTTCTAAATAAAAGTTACATGTGTTTAAGAATGAAGATGGGCATAATCATAAGACAAAAAAAATTATCATCATATTACACAAACTGAATTGGGTTGTAAACCTAATCATCATCATCTATATTATTTGTATTACATATACAAATACACAAAATCTTACCAGGTAAAAGGAGGGCTTTCAGACACTTCAATAACTAGTCTTCCTCTCTCTATCTGCTGCTATATTCTTCTCACTAAATCTTCAAAAAAACCAGTTTCATTATAATGATCATGCAGTCCAGCTAGTTACCTAGGCTACTAGCTCACCCCAGTTTGCATCATCGGAAAGAACGACCAGTTCCGGCCATGCCCGCCGTCCTCCGCCTCATTCACCCACCACTCCGACGAAGGAATACTTGCTAAATCATAACTTCCTCCATCCACACTCTCGAAGTTAAACTCCTTGCTCGATCCAAGCGTGATGGTCCGGTCCTTTTGACGCAGCTGTTCCACTTCACCTTCCCCGGTTGAGTGTTGCGCCACCGCATTACAGCTTTCTTGACCGGTATGTTCTATGCTCGGCATGGATTCCGGTGACACCCCAGCCTTCTTTTCCACACATCTTACCACTTCTTGATCTGTTACCTCAAATGAAACTCTATGGTTCAACACTGTCTCCTCATTCTGCAATCTGTTACTATCTGGAAGCGAAGCCAAATCTGAGTCCTGCCGATTCAACACGCAGTTATCGCGTGATCCGGGCACCACAGCATCCGGAGTGACAGCGCCGGACCCTTGACATGACTTCCATTCGCGGAGCACGATTCTATCGAGTTCAAGAAGTTTAGGATGGACACCACTCCTGAACTCAAGAAAAAAGGGATGATCCCGAAAAGGGGACGACGTGCCTGACCCGGATATGCCCGAGCTAGGCGAGATCAAATGGCTGATCGGACTGCCGGGTTGAAGATGATAGGACTGGAACTCATACTGAGACGAAGGGTATTTCTGACCGGCTTCACCGATCTGGAGGTGGGGTTCGACAACTCGTGCAAATGGGACCTCAGGAGAGGACGGTGTGGTCATGTGGAGTGACTCCGGAGGAGGAGTATAGGGGGCAGTAGATGGTTCGGTTGTGAACGTGGAGAAGACGGGGGGGTGAAACTAACTGCGTCTCGTGAGCATAAGGCCCAATAGCAAACATGGAGGCCGGGCCAGGAGAATACATGTTTGCAGATACAGATGTCAATGAGAATATGTTAGTTGGTGATTGAGTGGCAGAAGGAGGTTCGGATGGAAGGAAGGAAGCAGGGGATGAAGGAGGTGCAACAAAAGGCAATACTATTGAAGATGGTTGGGATGAATGTTGAGCTGAGGTGGCATCAGTTCCTGAGGTACTTGTTTCAGGAGCAACGATGGCAGGCCCGATTCGCTTATTTTTTGGGGAATCCGAAACACCAGTAAAGGCCCCAGAAGCTTCCCCACCTTTTTTTCTGCACAATCGTATGCAGAATTTTGATATCATTTCAATTAGACAACAAAATGTAGGCATAAATTGAGAAGTACTGAAAACAATTACTGAAAACACCTTTGAAGCTCAAAGCACGCCAGCCAAGAGACAATGGAGTGAATCCAAATTATGCAAAACTATTACAACTACAAAGAGATCTATGCAGCACCTCCCAATTATGAATAAAGAACAAGAAAAAACAAAGAAAATGAAGATCACATATCTTTGGGCAAAACACACACATATCATACTCAACACTAATTTAAGAACATTAAATTGCTGGCTGGTCTAAATGATACTTTATTGGATGGAAATTCATTAAGATTTAATCTCCTTGGAGTGTCCATGAACCTTAGGTGAAGAAAACAGGGTATTTATCTGCAGCAAGAAAATGTTTTTTCTTTTTAAATGAGACAGTCAGTTGTCATCCTATCACTGCAAGCTTCTCATTCTCTGAAAGGCTCGTTGGAATTGATCCGCTACGGAATTTACATTATACGCAACAGAAGCACCTGAAGTACTAAACAGAATAGGTATTAGTTTGGTAATGGTTGGAGCAGCAAACTCGGATTCGGCAAGAATCTCATTTTTTACTTTGGCATAGCTAGTTGTGAGAATCTTAAGATAAGGAAAGCGGAAACCATTCCTCTCTAAAGTCAAGGAAAGCGAAGCTAACCCAGTAAGGTTTTTAGGCTCTGCAACAGCGAACACCAGCTCAGGGAGTTCTCAGTCAGCTTTCTCCACCCCGTAGTAACTATGAGATCACCCCAAGGGTGCCTTCGGCGCCCGATAGCGATAGGTAGGCTATTAGATTGAGTCAAAAGCCTACCAACGCATAAAGTTTCTGATTCGAGCGAGAGCTCAAACGGGGGAGGCTAGAAGATCTTGATCGACCACTGTTCTGACATAGTGAGAAATATTTTTCAAAATTCGATCTATCAGTGTGTACAATCACACCTCCAATCTCAACAATATAAAGTTAGCCATGATCATTAAATATGATGTATGTCGAAGGCCGGTAAACGACCTTTCAAGGGATATCCCCAAATGAGAACACAACAAGGTAATCTGTGATCACTTCCAGCTTATAGCTGATTATTCATGCCTAAAAGATGGTACATGGATTAAAAGTTTGAGATGAGCATGAATTTTTGCTTACATACTAATAGCACCATCTGGTGTAGATCAACAACATGTTTCCAACCTCCCAATTGAAATTAATGATTGCACCCAGAAAGGTAACATGATAGACTAGTAAAAGCAAAAGGATTGATTCACGGAACTACATCATAATATGCAACCAAAAAAGGTATCATGATAAGGCAGTTAGGAAAGTCATAGTTAATTAAAACATTTCATTTTTATATGATTGTTAGTAGTTAGTAGATTCAACTACTAGTTGTGGCCTTCGATAAATATTCTTTTCAGCTGATTGAACAACAAACTCCAAAAAAAATTGCTTTAACAAATAAATCCTACTGTCCCTACTCCCTGTGAACACTCAAAGTTACAAGAGAAAAATACTAGTTTAGAATTTCTGAACTTCTATAAGACGCATCCAAAAGACTGAAATTGAAGAAGAAAGGTCTTATGACATCCAAAATCTTAACGATCGGAGCTGAATTAAGAACAGAGAAGCAACAATTAAACAGTAACATTACCAGATCTCTAATCTGTCACAAATCTCTAACAGCGAAATGGAAAAAAAGACAAAAAAACGTTCGACAACGGATCCTGAACCAAGTATGTTTAGCACTCAGAAAAACACGTAAATCATCAAAATCGCACAGTAAGAGAAGAACCACAACCTAAACATGAATCTTAATTTCCAATACCTGAGCCGAATCATGACGGCCGCGCGCCTGCCCAGACGCGATCGCCGTGGCGGCGGCGTTTATCGTCTCCATCGCGTCGTTTCCATTCGCTCCTCTTCTCATTATTCGCGCAATCAAACCGAACAAAAAATCATTCTCAGAACAAAACGCAAAAATCGGGAAATCGAGGTTATTGCTCCAATTCGTTACTGAGAATTGGGAATGGAGCAAATTGTGTGCATATACATGTGTATCTATCTGCCTCGGCGTATATATACTGATTCGGAGGTCAAACACGGCAGTGACTGAAAAGCAATTAATTAGTGTAATGATGAGGGTTTATAGGTTAATTACTGAAAATGATTATACATTAGAGGGGTAGCTTGGTACTTTACACAACAGTGGGCCACCACCTTGGTAATTACCGAGAAAGCGCTTTTTGTTTGTGACGAACTAATGTGCGCACGTGCGGGCGTCCTCAGTTACGTGCGCACCACCCCTTAGGTGGACCCCACCGTGTAAAATTCTCCCCCATTACCTACACTAACTTGCATGGCTGTTTCGCCTTACCAACACGTGTCAAATTCGACGCACATAATGATTTTTTCTTGATGATGATGAAATAAAGTTTTATGTTTAGAAATGTTTGCCTACCTAAGTAGTGGTTTTTTTCTATTTGGTACAACTATAGTATATAAATCATGAAGATAATAAGAATCGTGAAGAGTTTTTCAATGGAAAATTCTTAGAAATTGTTATATAGAGGAAAGTAGTTGTTTGGATAAGCACTAGAACCAAATTCTGACTTTCTTGCAAATTAAAGTCGTGTTTGGAAGATTTTTCAGCTACATCTTATAACTCTCAGCTGCAGATGAAATGTTTGAAACACCTAACTTTCAGTAGAAATTCCCTACTAAATATAGCAAAGATAGAGAAGCTACTTAAACTGCTATGACTCAGCTTTCAGTTGCAGCTTACATCTTATCTAATTTATTGAACTATTTTATGATTTAAATATTTCTATAATTCTAAAAAAATTATTAATTTTAAAATTAATATTTTTCTTAACTACAAATTTAATTATAATTATATTTTAATATATTAGTTAGTAATTTGATAAAAAATATTTTATATTTCTGATTTATAAATTCTTCAAGTTTAATGAAATAATTATTATTAAAATTAAATATAAATAAATATATATTAATTAAAATAGTGGGTTTTGAAAAATTTTGAACTTTAAATTAATATTTTTTTCTATTTTCATTTAATGTTAATTATTTCTTACCTACGTAATTATTAAAATTATATAGAAATATTATTATTATGGATTTTAAGCAAGTAAATAATATTTAAAATATAATAGTATGATATGTTTATGTTAATATGATATATTATAAATTTATATAATATAAAAATTTATATTTATTTATTTATTAAAAATTATAATTATTTAATAACATTGAGGGTAAAATATATATTTTATTTAAAAATTTAAAATAAGCTAATGATATCAGCAGTTTTTCAAATACTAATTTTTCCACTTTCAGCAGCCTTCAACATTTATTTCCAAATACCTACAAATTCTCAAATCAGCAGTTTTCAGCCGCTTATCAATAAACTTCGGCTACTCCAAACATTCACTAAGTCTACAATCTCACACGCCCATTTTTGGAAGTCTAGATAAATTGGATTCAGTCGTATAAAAAAATAGGAAAATCAATAAATTTCTTTTCACGTATGATCCATACAAACTTCCGAGAAAGTAGAAAAAGACAAATCGAAAATTCGAACTGGAATAACGTATTGATTCTAAGATTATCTGAAACCTTATTTCTTGAAAAACATTTTTAGTATATCAAAAGTTGCTAATGAGATGGAGGATGAATTTCATACTGATGCCAATAGAACATAAACAAACTCAGTATAAATAAAATTATAACATCATGCCTACCGCTGCTACAGAAGTAGATAAAAAAAGGCCAAACAAAAATCTACAAGGCAGTATAGCCGCCAAGCATTTTGTACCTAAACTGGAGGAACAGAAATGCATAAATCACAAACATAACAAATCGGCTTTAATAGTAGGTATTTGATATTAACTAATTATTGAAATAGTTGTTTTTTTAAATTATTCATAACAAAGACATCTATCTCATCTATTGTGTCACATTCCATATTTCACTAGTGGAATGGTGATACATGTTATTTTTTCTTGAAGTAAATCTTACTCTCTTGGCTGAAGAAAGTCAAATGTGGTATATAAATATAATATAAAATAAAATATATATGTAGTGACATAGTATATATTAGAACACATAATATGAAATAGAGAATCCTCAGCGGTTATTATTCTAGCTAAGTATTAATAAACAAGGGAGAGTCCAAGGTTATATCTATGTAGTTAAGGGGGTAAGCTTCGTTATTTCGATGTAGATAGCTAGCTAGATTCAATTCAATCTATAATAAGGTAATTAAAATTTTGTTCGTATTCTCGTAAATTACATTGTTCAAGAAAAATATCTTATCCAATTCGAAATCGGAAAGTGTGGGTTATTTCTATTTCTGTGGCTATGTAATGATTCTCATTCTTGTTGAGAGAGAGAGAGAGAGAACATTTTGGCTTTGGTATGGTTGGAAATTTGTGTTATTCAACGTAAACAATCTTTGTGTTACAATCTTACTTGTTTAATACACTAAAAGAGATAGAAGTAAAATCGTAGTCTACCTCCATATATTATTGAAATTTTGTATTAGCATGAATTTAGAGGACAAGAGAGTAAGGTAAGTATATATATATATATATATATATATATATATATATACAGAGCTAATAATTGAGCCCAAAACTGGTCCATGGGCTTTTTGAAAATCATGTTGGGCTTTCACAAAGCTTAATTATGATACGTCAATGGCCTTTAACCAGTCTTTAACAAAGACAGTAATTTCTAAGAAGAAACATAGTTAGGGTAATTTATACTACTTGTTATATGTAGTACACACATTTGTACATCTTATACATGTATAATAATATTTCATCATTTCAAAATTCTATATATATATATATTTATACGCCTAAATAAATTTCACTTCTAGGAATTTATTGTACATGTCGTGATCTGATGAAGGTAACAGTTGCATCAGTTTAATGCAGCTCTCTACCAAACTCAACTACTTTTATATTATTGGTGGGGAGGATCGTCACAGATTCAATATTTTTAGATAGTGTATTACTCCCTCCAATTTTTATTGTATGACTTTCTGTACTAATTAATAATAAAAAAATTATTCCTAAATTAACCTTAATTAATGATGAATAAATGAGAAAGAGAAAAACTATAAAATCTATTTAACAATGAAATAAAGAGAAATTATTAAATGAATAAGGATAAATAAGGTAATAAATTATAAAACATCATGCATTCTATAATCTTACATTAAAAATAGGAGGGACGTACATATTATTAGCGTATGATTTATGTAATTTTTCAGTAAAGAAATTAGATTAATTCATTGTGAACTTTGAATAAGTCATTAAAAAGTCAACTATTTGCATGTTTGAGTATTTGAACAAAACGTAAATCTTGCATATGAATAATTGTCAACTAATCTTTAAACTATACTAGTCTTCTATCTCTACTATGCTATGATAAATATTTTATATATTATTAAATAAATTTAAGATTTGCACATTGAATAAGGTACATACAAAATTAAGTAGTATTAATAGTTGATGCAACGTTGGTTACTTTTTGAATAGTTTATAACTTTCAGATAGTTTTTTAAAAACACATTTCTTTTATTAAACATATTGTTAGAGTAATACATATATGTACATAAGAAAAACATTTCTTAATATATCAAGATTTATTAAAATTACTCTTTTTTTTCGTAGTATTTGGTGCAGCAAATTAAAATATGGACCCTTTAATTTAGTCTTTCCCTTGAATGATTATGCAAGGAGTTACCGGTTATGGATCCCACATAATTAGGTTATTCTCCATCATTTGTTTTAAGACTTGTAATTAAAATAATTAAGAAAAACAGCGTTGAATATTCCACATTTAACAGCAGTCTGCTATCAACAAATGCTAGTGCTTTATTTTCTTCTTTTTAATTTAGCATTAATTCCAACTTATTTTTAATTGTGCTTGACTGCTTGTAATTTACTTTCTTTTACTTTAATAATCATTTCTTTTAATTATTCACTGTTTCTAAATTAATTATATTATCTTCTAGAAAGATACCACTAATCCCCCAGCACTCACCAAATTAAATTGAGCAGTTGTTCAACATACATTAACAAGACCAAGTTGTGGTGCTTGAGATGGTCAACCAAAAGCGTGTTTCCACCACTCTCTCTCTCTCTCTCTCTCTCTCTAACGAGTCAAATATTTGAATACTCAGCTCATAAAATCGAACATCGCTCCTAATTCTTCTCAACTATTCCACCACACCAAAAATCTCATCTCTCATCAAACCATGAACCAAATTACGTACAAAAGCCTCCCGCCGCCAGCAAGGCCGCCGATCTCCGCCGCGGGCAAGATCCTTCATCTTCGTGACGGCGGCACTTCCACTATGCAGCAACGTTCGAGATCACTACGACGCCATCGATTGGAAGTTCAAGGGCCGGAAAATAGGTTGAGGAGAAGGGAGGCTAGTAAAGAGATAGTGAGGAGGGCGCTGTCGCCGCCCAGTGCCAGGCCTAGTTGGCGGTGGCGGAATTTCCGGCCGACGCCCACCCGTTTCTACGTACCGTCAACCATGGCTTCTTGAATCAAGAACATGCATTCATTCTTTCTTTTTTATTTTTTCCTTATTAGCTGAGGCTGTAAATCTCTGTCTGTTTATTATTAGAGGTCCTAATTGAGCATTATTATAATTTGAGAAAAAACAATAAAAGACCCACGATTTGTTCACTCAATCTGTCTGTCTTCACCAGTTACATCTTGAGACACTGCTAAGTTGGGATATTTGGTGGAGTAGAATGTCAAAATTAAACACCTCCAAAACTAAACGTAAAAAATAGACATTTTCAAATTCAAAAATGCAATAGTAGACATTCAATCAAAATATCCCTATATTTTACCTTTATGTCAACATCTGGCATGACTTGAATGCTAATAATATTTTCTCTCTGCTACTCAGCAGAACATACGGAAATCTTGATTGCAATAAGTACAAAGATGAAGACAAAAATTGTGGTTTGCTTTTGCTGAAAAAGTGTTGGGAATTAGGTTCACTACGATAGATTTGAAGATCCCAAAACCCTAGCTGGATGATGAGCTTTCGATATTGTTATAGCTTAACTGAGTTCACCGTGTTAGGAACTCAGTAGACTAGTTAAAGTTCAACAGTAGTGCATTCAGTAGAAGACTCAGTAAATACTGGACTCAGCGGAAGCAAAGATATGCGAAAGGAGTCGATCGAACCGAACTCGGCGAGAGTAGTTCATTTGTACTCGAGTTGATCTTCGATAAAACGGACTCGGCAGAAGTTATCTATTGAATAAAGATCGGGACTCAAGCCAATGGTCTGGCCGGTTACTTTAACCGACCATGGACTTCGGAAGAACAAATTCGGTAGAGTTGTCCGAGGTCGTACATCCGAGAAGTCGCCTTGTATCACCTTGAAGTCCGAATAGGTCTCAACCACTCTCGTACCTCGACCAATGACAAGCGGCCACAATGCAGAGTCTCCGACATAAAGCTGCAAGTCAACCACTTTCATTAAAGTTAGTAGACTCTACAGAATTCAAATAAAGCCGTTTGCTACCCCATAGAGTGACACTTGGCATCGTCCTCTCCAACGGACATATGCCTAGGTCACCTCTATAAATAGAGAAGAGTCTTCACACAGAGAAAAAGATGTGAGGTCAATCATGACGATGATGGACACATCCAAGGAACCGAGCTCAACCGAACAAACACTCTAGAAGATTCAAGCCATATCCAGAGAAGAACTTAATCTTTCATAGATATATTCTTATAGTTCTTCTCTCTAGAGTTCTATCTCGTTCCTTATCTAATCTAAGCTGATCTTATTGTAATATCCATAGCTTAGATGAAGGAGTTCATATTTGAACTTGTTCCTTATTGTAAAAGGACTCCTTCATAGTTGGATAGTTTGTCAAACACTTTAGTTTGATAACTGTGTAAACTGGGACTTGCTCAGTATAATCCCCAAGACGCAATTTGTCCTGTGTACAAGCTGACTGAGACTATCTCAGTATAATAAATAGCCTCATAATCTTTTCAGGACAGTGGACGTAGGATCCTGTGTATCCGAACCACTTTAAAAACTGTGTTGATTTATTATCGCTCTGCTTAATTGTTCACTTGCATAAAACTGACTTTAAATCAAATAGCATAAAAACGGTGTTTTGAGACTTAGACGAATATTCTTTTGGGCCTACTCTTCTGCACTCGAAACGTCCGAACTCGAACTATCTGCTCTACCGACCGAACCCGCAGACCGTACTCGCAGAAGGATTCTCTCGCCCACGCGTTCGCCAGCATCGATTCAAGCAAGATCGACCGTCGCCGCTCGTTGCTAAACTTTGACTCAGGTGTATTCCACACCTGAAGACTCGTCTACTCTCGGGACCAACAAAAAGATTGATGGAGACAAGTTGTAACGCCCCAAAATTTTCGATATCAAATGCATTGCACATCTATTCATGCATGTTATCAGGTGTTTTAGTTCTGTAAGTCACGCCTTAGAAATTTAAATGAAAATTAAAGCATTTATGTTATTTGTCATTAAATCATTTTTGTTATGTAAATTTATTTTGAATTTTGAATGTTTTTGTTTATATCATATTATGATTATATTTCTTTAATTATTTAGAAATCATTAGAATTATTAGCAAGAATATTATTTATTTATTTTGGATTTCCTAAACCAACTAGGATTCATAAAAGGATATAATATTTATTATTGTATTAAGTTATTAGGAGATAATTTTATATTGTGATTATAATAGATATTTTATGTGTGATATTCATGTTTTAGAATCTATTTTAATTGTGTCAATATCCTAATCCAACTATGATTGAATCTCTTATATGGTAAGTGATAGACTAAATTCTATATAAATTATATAAGTGCGAAAATAATTATACATAAAATATATTTGATACCTTATATGATTAGGAATCTTTAGATAATGATTTCTAGCCCTATAAATACACCATTAGTCTTCCACAATTTATTTCAGATTAGGTTTTTGAAAATCTGCCAGCATATCTGCGAACTGTTTCAAGAATTATTTACAGATATTTCCTTCATCATATCGTCGTGAAAATTTAGGATCGTATTTATAGGTATGTGTAGTATACTATATTAGTTTTGTAGAATTTTACAAGCATGATAAGCATTTATTAAAAATTGTTATTCGTAATCTGCCAGTTTTTGACAGCATGTGTGATATCCCAAGTTTTGATAATCCAGTTCCTTAGCACAATTTAATTAGTTGTTGAAATAATTATAAAGAAAGGATTTTTTTTATCCGGTGTGTAGTTTCACATGAGAATTGGAAAAGAAATAGAGGTTGATATTTATTCATTCCACCTCATGCTAGATAATAAATACAAAGGGAGTAAAAATGGAATTGAGTTACTCTATTTACGTGGGCTTCATATCAGTAGTATAGTATGACCATGCAAAGCTATACCTATACCTAGCTTTGTGACTCAGCAGCTTACCTAGCCTTGTGACTCAGCAGCTTAATTGCCTTATAAATAGTAGATGCTCCTGCTCATTTCCTCCAGCATTTTCATACGAAAATTCAGCAGACTCCGAAATAAGGTAGACTTTGGAAGAATTGAGAAGAAAGTTCAGCTAAAAAACTGAAAAGAGGACCGAAGAAATTCAGCATAGAAGAACAAGGTGGGTTATATTTTACTTACGAAATCTATGCTTGAGTTATTAAGCTCTGATATTTATGCAAGTTAAAGTTTATGAATGTTCATGAAAATTGCTTCGCTCACTATTGGAATTGTGCATCTACTTGAGTGAAAATGGGCTGTGCCCATAAGTATTGAATACGATCGGATCCTGAGCTAGATGTAGCCAGGGTTAGTGTACACCAAACGTCACGAAGTTAGCCTTGGGAGAATCTGTTTTTCCCAAGCCTAATGAAGGAACGAGGTTACTCTCGGTTGAATATATTTCCACGAGTTTAACGAGAAGTATGGAATGCACCAATAGGCTGAGGAAGAAAAGTTGGCCAAGTGAAAGTTTTGGTATACATGAATCGCTTTCGATTTTAAAACCGTCTATGTGATACCGGTAGTGCATGAACATTTCATGGTTTTAAAAAGGATTTTCGGAGGTTTATTATCAATTGCATTACCCATTGAGTACATTAGTACTCGGCCCAAATGTTTTCAAAAATGATTTTGCAGGCTGAAGATGGCAGTGTGGAGGTGACGGTGCTGAGTTTGTCTTTTTGTGTTATTGTACAAATTCTCTTCCACTTGAGATGTTTCTGTTATACTCTATGTTGGTCCGGAGACGAAAAGTCAGGTGTAGAGGGGGGGGTGAATACACCTGAGCTCGTTTCTTTTTCTCGGTGAAGGTCGTTGAAGGCGATGTTTGCGAATCGATGAACGGTGCCAAGTAAGCCTTCGATCACGGGGTCAAAGTGAGTCGGCTTCGAGCTCTTCTACCGGCCGATGTCAGTATTACGAAACTCAGTCGGAGACTGTAGTGCGGATAAGTGTTAGGCCCGGAGTCATCTCTTTTGAACACGCGTTTTAGCAAGTTAAATCTTTTGGCTGTGCACTTTATAAAATACGTTTTATGCAAGCTTATGATTTTCAAGTCGGTTGAATGCTATGCAATAAAATAGAAAAGAACACAAGCGATTTAACGTGGTTCGGATACGCAAGATCCTACGTCCACGGTCCCGAACAAGGCGAGGAGAACTTGTTGATTATTCGAGCAAGCCTCGGCGGGGATATCGTGCCTTGGGACAGTTCCCTCTAAGTTATAGTCCTTAGCGACTTTACAATCCAAACCTAAGTTTAGAAGGGAGGGAATATTCTCCAACTGAGAAGGAGTTCTTACAACAAGAACAATTCACTAAATGTGAACTCCTTCGGATCTAAGCTATGAATCTAGCAATGAGCTTAGTCTAGAGAAGAAAGGGATCAAAGAGCTCTAGAGAGATGAACTACAAGAAGTGTTCTATGAAAACTAGTTCGTCTCTGGATAAGCTTGAAGGTTCTAGAGCGTTGTGAGCTTGAATGATTTCCCTTGATTTCGCGTATATTCCTCTCTTGAAATCTTCAAATCCTTCTCTATTTATAGCTGTGAGTTGTGGCATATGTCCGTTGGAGACAACGATGCCACGTGTCACAAGCGTCCAAAGAAAATGGCCACTATTCAACTTTGTTGCAGCAGGCGTTAATGCGACTGTTCATGAGAGCAGACTTTTTCCGTGTAGAGTAGGTAAGCGTTGTCGGCTTCTCATTGGTCGAGGTTTGTAGTTGGTGAGTGTCGAGTTAACCGTTCAAACTACCTCGTATGTCTTTCGCTGAACATTTGAAGGGACTTTAAGTCTTTGGGTCGCTATCGTCGGACATGGACTGGAAAGTCTGTCTTCTTCGGCCGAGTCGTCCGGCGATAAAGTGAGCTTCTAATAGTCGGTTGGTCGGCTGCGAAGGTATACGCTTGCACCGGTTCTTCTACCGATGACCATCGCCTTGTAGAGAATGCTTCTACGAGGTCCGGGCCACCGATGCGGGATCTTTAACCGAGTTTGATATCGGTCGCCGACGAAGAATGCAAGTGATTACACCGATGACGTGGGGTTCAAAAGTATCTTCGAAGGAAGATCGGTTCAACAACTACCCCGTACGGGACTTAGACAAAATAATAAGCATTACATCAAGTCTAACCTATATATCGCCTAATCCTATCGACACACTAATCTACCGATATCGGCTCGGTTTTGGGATCTTCAATTCCATAGTACTACTATGATTTCCCCAATTTCTTTTAACCACTAGAAAAGCTGAGTATCAATCTACCGACTCATATCCAACAATTTCCCCCTAATTGATGATGCCAAAAACCTCTATACTCTAACATCTATCAAAGATACTTGTCCTATCGACAACAATTTTCCCCTTCAAACGCCTCGAGGAAAACCGATAATCATAAACGAACTTCAACGGGCGAGAGAATGGCAAGATCGAGAAACCGATGTGAGTGTGTGTCAGATCACTTAGTGATCAGTTGTGTAAACACAAAGTAAAAGGCTGAAAGACAATGAGTAATTGTCTAGCAAGCAGAGGAACTGATATAGATATCAAGAATTACAGAGTTCCTAATGCTATTACAAAAGATGAGAAAGAGAAAATCATCGCTGCCGCTTCTTGAACCTGCGTCTTCTTCTTGAAGTTAGCGGATTTCTCGTGGGAGGATCCGTAATAGTATTTATATACTCTAGCTTGAATCTCCTGGATCTCCAAGTTATCATCCGGCCTTTCGGGAGCAGAGCTCGCACGTAGGCGGCTTCCTCCACTTCTCTTTCTATGTCCTTAGTGCTCAAGCATCCACTAGCAAGTCTCGGCGGTGGAATACGTCGGAAAGTCCGGGCACGGAAGGTTATATTCGGTGATTCCATGACTTGCTTCAGCCGTTCACCGAATTCAACATCAAATCTCGTAACCAACTCCTCAAAGAGCTGATCGGCCGAGCGGCCGAGTGGGTAAATGCGCCACACGTAGTAGCCTTTGATAAAAACTTCTTTCAATCTCTCCCAATGTTCATTCATATCACCGGCACCCACTTATCCACGTGCCGAATCGGTTGTTGCTTGATGTGGGGGCCCCGATGAACTTAGATCCTCTCGGGATCCGCCTTCTCCGATCGGCCACTTCGGTTTAAAGGATAATCTTCGCACTTTCTCCGCATCGGCCATCCTTTTTCTTTTTCGGAGCGCTGGCCGCTCTCTTTGTCTCCATGTCTGCTAGATAGTCCAAATGAGCACCGCCTCCCACGTTGCTTGATCTTCTCGCTATCTCGCGCAGCGTATGAGTCGTAGAGGGTTGACTCGCGCGTAGGCCGGGGTATCGCTTGTTGGGATATTAGTTGAAGAAGCTTTGGCGTATTCTTCTTGAGCTTTCTTCTTTCGCTCTTCAATCGTCCCGATTACCTTCTTCTTACCTCTCGCCTCTTGCCCTTGCCCTTAGGCTTTTTGGCCGCCTCACCGCTTCTTCTAATTTTCGCTCATGATCAAGTTTGTCCTGCACTGTTGGGCGACTCGAGGTCGAAAGCCTCCTGCTCCGCTTTTGATTTAAATTTTCGGACCGGGGAGGAAGGAGGAGATTCGGAAGAGCGCCTCCTTCCCCGGCCTCCGCGGGCAAATTGTTGTGACTCTTCTTCTTCTCGCCGGCTCGTCTAAGAACCGAGCGACTCTCGCTATATGTGCAGAGAAGAGGAGATGGGGAGGCTTGTAATGGAAATTCAAGGAGAAGTACCTCGTCGAGTATTGTCTTTTGCCTCGAGCGGCCGAGACTTCTTCGACTCGAGTAGAGGGTCCTTCCTCCCGTGCCTTTTCCCTTTGAGTCCGTGAGGGTCCTTCACCGTGGAGGGTCCTTCCTCCCGTACCCTTCTCGCTAAGAAGCGTACATCACCGTCCCCATCACTCCTTCAATCCTTCTAGCATCCACTCTCTCACTTCCCTTCTCCCTTACTACCTTCCCCCTTACTACCTTCCCCCTTTTTGGCATCAGCAATAAGTCCAAGGAGGTACTGGAGTTCTTTCACTTCTTCACCACTTTGGCAACGAAACTTTGACTTCATCAACAATCGGATCGAAGTCGACACCACACCCGGTGTAGCCATTCCATCCAGTTCTTGCTCTTTCCCGAATTTGATGGCGAGCGGCCGATTCTTTGCGAAGGTTCAAAAGAGGCCGCATCACGGGGATTCGCTCATCTCTTTCGAATCGTCTTGAGAGCCTCGGCTTGTTGTTTAATGGCCGTTTGGAGAGAGGTGGTAGCCGGCTTATTACGCTCATCCATCTCGAGCTTGAATGCTTTTGAGGCGAGTCGCCTCTTGTGAGAAAGATAGGCGCCGAGCTTCAAGAAGCCGCCGACTCGAGCTTGCGATCAATCTTCCGGGCAGCTAGAGCCTCGCTCGATCATCTTCTTCCGATCAGGCCGAGAAGGAGCCTCTTGTGGTTTGAAGACGTCGGTAAAGTTTGTTCGGGCATTCGGCCTGCGCCTTTGTATACTTCTCCCATTTAATGTGTACATCTTTGGCGAGAAGGCGATTTTTCTCTCCTTGGCGTCCGATCGCCTTGTTGACCGCTTTTGAGGACACGGAACCTATTGGTTGTATCCGATAGGAGCTTGTTCGGAGCCTCTTTTCGGAGAACGTGAGAAAGTTTGCTCCCTTGAGTACTTAGGGGCATTAGGAGCCTCACCGGATGTAGCGGTGGTGGTGATGAGCTCTTCTCACGGGGAGTTTGTCCCTCGCCAGAATCTCCCATTTCTGCATCCTGGGTGCCTCGTCCTTCTCCTTATCATCATCATCTCCCTTATCGCCAGGAGGAGAAGGGGGCGGGGAGTGTTGCCTGAGCCGATTCCTCGGCTTAGCAAGTAGAGCATAGCAGCTCGTAAATCTTCAAAACAACCCTGATCATCGGGCTCGCCAAAGCCATGGCATTCTCGTGCAGCTCTTGCTCCTCGGCCAACAACTCGCCCCCCCGACCGATTCTTTGAAAAGTCTATGAGAATGTCCCGGTAGCGAGAATCTCAGAGCATATGAGCGCGTGCCACGATGGCAATCGCTATCAAGTCCGCGTGCCTGGGCGATTTCGGGTATCAGCTCGTGAATTTCACGTCGTAAGCACGGGCACGAAGTGGAATCGGTGGTGTTCCACTCGCCAGATGGCTCCTCGCCGGTATTCTGCCGTCCGACCGGGTTTCCTGAGCTGATTATCCGAACCTTATCCTTCGTAGTAGCTCCTTCTATTCCAAGATTCGAATCCCGGATCGCTTCGGGAGGAGGTGAAGCGGGGAGTTGACGCTAGTATGGCCATTGGCGAGCAACATGACCTCAAGCAGGTCGAGTCTTGGCCATTCTCCTCTTCTTTGGCACTTGTATCGATGGGGGCAGAGCCGACGTCGCTCTCTTAGGCTCAAGCGGCCCCTTGCCTATGGATTTCTCGGCTCCACCTTCGTCCGGAATTTGATAGATTTCTTGTCAAAGTACTTGGAGTCCTCAAAAGTTGAGTTCCTTCGAACCATGCTTTCTATCGGAAACGTACATCTTTGTTCGAATAGAAGTTTACCCACATCGGCTATCCTCCTCTCGCCAAGTGGGTAATGTGGTGAACTTCTAAGCTTCGTGCCTTCAATTGAGTAGTATAATACTCGCCCAGCTTCACTTCAACCCCATCGTCTATTGCCATCATCATTGAATCCTTGGTTTGGATAGTTGATCATACGATCCAGTGAACTTGTCGAATGTGCGATACCACGTAAGCTAGACCTCGCATCGTGGTAGCAAGATTCCTCGGGGAGAGCTGTTTTGAACGCCACATCCTTGCGCCCACGTGAATTTTCGCACATATGCGTTGATCTCCTTCTCCTTGTATCCAATCGGAGAAATGCCGGAGTTGTGAAGATCGAATGAAAGACCTAGAGCATCTTGAATACTAAAGGTATGAACAGCTGACTCCCACTCATCTTGGTCGACTTCCTTCTGATAAGAGAAGGACGATTCCTCTCCTCCCGACGTTAGAGATTTCAGTTGAAATAAACTTCGCCACATTGCCGAGGGAGATAAGCACGGGGGTGCTTCAAACCAGCATCTCCAACCCTGAACGCTCCAAAGCTTCAAACACGGGTTCAAGGAAAGAGATCTCCACTTGGCGGAAGGCCAAAGTAGGCTCAAACAAAATCCTGGAAGCCACAATCTCCTCAATGTTGTCTGGTGTTTGAACGTTCGCCATTGAAATCTGCAAAACAACATATTATCACTTGAAAATAGAGTAAGTTAGTAGTTGCTAGCAGATATCTGATACATTACCGTGTATAAGAGCTTTAAGAGATGCGAAAGCAAAGTTGTTTAAGAGATTTGGATAAGAAAACAAATTTGCGAGATAAGCTCTTGAGAATATGAAAAATGGCGAAAAGTGAGGAGTTGATAGAAGATGAAAGATTTTGTATATTAAGCTTGATCTTTAGTTTGAATCGCACGGTTCAAATTTAATCTTTCAAAATCAAGGGGCGGCTAAGATTAAATGTTATAAAAGGAATGATTACAATAGCCGCCAATATTATAGATATACGTAATAAAGGTAATGGAGAAGACATGCATTAAATGCGACGAGTAGAGCATTAATTACGCAGGCGAGGGGTCCCGCCGACCTTTTCTTAAACCTTAAACATAATAAATGGCAAGGAATAAATGCTTCTTAACAACTGAATGTAAGCGACTGATGCATTAAATGCGGCATGCTTCTGAACAATCTAAGTAATGATACTACGCAAACCTCTTCAGCTGAACTTATCAACTGGTTATCATAAATTATCGGGAGGATGGTTGTGGCCGACGACCATGTTCCCCTTTGGCCGTGCACGGTGTGTCTCTCCCAACCGAGTCACTGTAAGGAGTTTTTCGACCTTGCATGCCGATTCCATATCGATACCAATTGTTGCTAAGTATATCATTATCGTAGTCGGCTTCTACCGACTTGTCTCGGTAGGATCTAGCAGACCTAGCTCAACCGATAGTTCTCTCGAACTTGTTCTCGCCTAGTGGTTTGGTCGGTATATTCGCCCTTTGCTTGTCGAGACATGGATTTTCTCCATCCCGATGTCCTTCTTTTCGACATGGTCTCCGATGAAGTGGTGTCGGATATCCACGTGCTTGCATCGGTATGTAGAACTCGGGTTCCGAAGTTATAGCTATTGACCGGTGGAGTCACAGTAGATGGGCACTTCATCCCGAGTTATACCATAATCTCTCAATTGTTGTCGAAGCCAAAGGATCTCGGGGCACAAAGAACTTCCTCGCAGCCTATGTACTCGCCTCGTGAGTGGACGTAGCTACTCGAGTGCCGTTTCTTTGAAACCACGATATCGCCTTGCCGCCTAGGAACCGACATGTTCCTAAGTTGATTTTCGATCTATCCCGCATCATGCATAATCGGCATCGAATAACTCGTCGCATTAGATTATCATCGCCAGGATACCATAACCCAAAGATCGTGTGTTCCTCTTAGATATCGCAGAATCTTCTTCGCTAAGTCTAGATGACTTCGCTTGGGATTCGCTCGAAATCTTGCGCATACACCTACAACATAAGTTATGTCGAGTCGGCTAGTGTTAAATAAAGTAAAGAACCAATAATAGCTCTATAATCAGTAGAGTTAACGTAAGCCCTCTTTGTCTAGGTCGATTTTAAAGTTCGTGTTCATGGGAATCTTTGATCGCTTGCTTTGGAATCACACCAATCTTTTGAGAAGATCTCGAGTGTATTTGGCTTGATTGATGAAGATTCCTTCAACCGATTGTTTTACTTGAAATCCAAGGAAATAATTCATCTCTCCCATCATGGGCATCTCGAATTTCTCCTTCATCATCTTCTCGAACCGCCGACATATGACTTCGTTCTGCAGTCAGAAAATGATGTCGTCCACGTAGATTTGCACCGGTAGAATGTCATCTTCCGACTTTATGCTTCGAATAGGGTGCGATCTACTCGTCCCCTTTTGAAAACCTTTCGAAGTAGAAAGTCCGATAGGGTATCATACCAAGCCCCGGGTGCTTGTTTTAACCCATACGAGCTTTCCTAAGTCACGTACACTGATGTCCCCGCCGAAAGCCGGGGCGGTTGTTCCATGTAGACTTCTTCCTTCGATGCTGCCGTTCGTAAAAGCCGACTTCACATCCATTCGATATACCTTAAATCCTCGATGTGTTGCATAAGCTAGGAAAAGACGAATGGCTTCCAATCCGGCGACCGGAGCAAATGTTTCATCAAAGTCAATTCCTTCGCTCGATCCGTATCCTTTAGCAAATAGTCGAGCTTTATTTCGACAATGACGTTGTTTTCATCTCGCTTGTTCTTGAAGACCCACTTAGTTCCAATCAAGTGCTGATGTCAGGTCCGTCGACAAGCTCCCAAACTTCATTTCGACGAACTGGTTCAGCTCTTCTTGCATAGCAATGACCCGGGCCAGCATCTTTAAGTGCGTCCTCTATCGACCGAGGTTCTTACGTAGACAGAAACAAGAGTAAAGTGAGCTTTCTCCTTGACTTAACCTTGATCTCGTCCTTATAGTTGCCGATGGATCTCCAATGATAAGATCTCGAAGAATGAGCATCGAGTCACGAACGCCCGAGTCGGGCTTCTTTCTTCCGATACTACTTCGCATCGCGCAGGTGTATTAGGCATTTCAGAGTACTGCTTTTTGTGATCGTAGTAATTCAAGAAGAAGGTTAGGATCTACCGAGTTTCCTGAGTTCGGGGCATTTAGCTCAGAACATTAATCGTTCCCCGAGTTTATATTCTCGGAGAGGTCTCGGTTACCACTGTGGGCTTCCTCATCGATCGAAGTTACTCGTTGTTGATTCTGTTCGATAGAATCAACTAGGTTAGCTACATTGCTTGTTGGTCCGAGTCCGAATTTCTTCATCTTTTGACTCATCATCCCAACAATGCCGGATCTTTTCAGCTTTGTCATTTAGTCCGAGATCTTGTAGCTTGCTGCCGACATCCTCGTGTTTGACTTTGTATCTTTCCCGTTCTCGCAACAAATTCATCAAAAACAACATGAGGGCTTTCCTCCACGCAAAGAGTTCGATAGTTAAAAACTCCAAGGCTTTATCGACTCTGGGAGTATCCTAAGAATACTCCTTGATCAGATTTGCTATCAAAGACCTTCAACTGATCTTTCCCATTGTTGTGGATAAAGCAAGGACAGTCGAAAACATGAAAATGAGAAATAGAAGGAATTCTCCCTTTCCACGGTTACGTAAGGCGTCTTCATGTATACGTGTCGTGCGTAGTGAGCGATTCTCGAGTGTAACGGGCGGTGTCGTAGCATCAGCCCAAAACTTTGAGGGTAGTCCGAATCTGCGAGGAGCGTTCTTGCCGCTTCTTTGATTGTTCTGCTCTTACGTTCAACAAGTCCGTTCTGGCCGAGGGGCGCGCATGATGCCTCGTGCTGAATTCCCTCTTTATCGCAGTATGTCGTAACTACCGAGTTTAGAAACTCGTTCCTCCGTTCGAGCGTATCTTCTTAATCTTGATGTTCTTTTCCACACCGAGTTTCTTCGGTAGATTAGGTAACTCGGTCGAACATCGGATTTGTTGGCGATGAAGATGACCCAAGTATATCTCGAGTAGTCGTCTATGACGACGCGGGGCATACTTCTTGCCTCTTATAGTCACCGGAGAGACGGCCCGAATAAGTCCATGTGAAGGTACAAGGATTCCATCGGTGGAAGGTGACGAAATAGGTGGATTGCTCCTCTTTGTTTGCTTTCCCTTCGTGCACGCTTCACAATTTCTCGTCTTTGATAAACGATTCGTTGGGCCCTCCTCGACTTTAGAAGTTCTTGACTAGCTTGTTCATGGTCTTGAAGTTCAGGGTGGTCGAGTCTCTTGTGCCATAGCCAACCCGACTTGTCACCTCGATTTGGTCCGTGCGAGCAAGCAAGCCTCGGGTTCCGCGGTTTTCCAATTTGCAACATAGATGTTCTTCTTCCGCGATCCCGACAACACTCGTTTTCCCCGTAGATTTGTCAACAATATCACATAAACCAGCGTCAAAGATTACTCGTTAAGATTATCACGAATTGATCGACCGAAAGGAGATTATGTTGAAGTCCTTCAACATATGTTACTCTTGGAATTTAGCAAGGGCCCCAATGTTCAGCCGTTCCGTATCCCCTTGTGTAGCCTTTGGAGTTGTCACCGAATTCACCTGGGACCATCTTCTTGTACGTAGTTGGTCGGCGAGCTCTTCCGGTAAGTCATGTGTCTCGGAGACCGCGTCCACTATCCACGGGTCCTTATGCACCTGCAAAACAGAGGCATTTTTAGGTACCCTTTGGTTCGGTTGGGTCCTTACAAAGTTAGTGGGTGATTTCGGAACCCGGATCCGTCTCGGGACCTTAGAAGTTCTAGACTTCTTCTTCGAACCTTATCGCCTTTCTTCTCCACGGGACTTGGATATACCGACTTTCTGCCGATAATTTTGGGTTCGAGCGCTTTCTTCTTTCGAGTCTTTAGCGCTTCTCCGACCACTTGGGCTCATAGTAGTACGAGCCGTACGAGCCGGGTGCTCATACGATGGCTCCTTGTACCGTTCGCCCATATGACCTTCTTGGTTCCCCCCGAATTTGATCGCGGTGTCCCTGGGCCTGGAACCTTTGGTCACCGCTTGTTGCTACTCTGCCGAGGTGTAATCATTTTCTCGTTTGTTTTTCGCCCGAGGTGTGGTGTCGGGAGCTTGCACCTTTCCTCGACGAACCTATCAACCGGGGTTGCTTCGAGCTTTTGGAGGTAGAAGCTTCGTGGGTATAGCCAAGGCCTTCTTTCACGAAGTTGGCCGTTGTGCTCTAAGCATGCTTTCAAGCTTCTCCTTCGCTCTCGGGTATTGTTCGGCCATCAAACCTCTCCGGACCTCGTCACTCCTTCCGAGTGAGTCATAGTCATTCTCGCACGCCCGTGAGCTTCGACCGAGCTTGGCTATTTCGGTCTCTTTCTCGAATTGTCCTTGGTCGAACCGAGATCTCGAGTCTCTTGAAGCCGAGACTTAGTCATAAGAGATTCAATCTCTTCCTTGAGTCTCGCAACTAGATCCACTCACTCAAGTAGAGACCCGACAATCGAAGAAAGTCTCGATTCTCGGCCTTTACGTTCAAGTTCCCTGGATGGTTCTGGCTCGAACCTCTCTGCTCATCGAATCTGCTCCTCTAGCAGATCGTCGTAGGCTTGTACCACATCTAGAGGATCATCTCGTGACCGAGCACGTGTCTTGTGTCTTGTGTGAAGAGGAGGTAATAATGCGTTTAGAATTTACCTCGGCCTCTTCTCCGGCCATCGGACAAGATTCGGGCCGACTCATCGAGAATCGTCTTTGCGACCTCAACTGCGACGAACGCGGCTTCGTCTTCGAAGAATACATGAATGTATCCTCCTCAATTGAGTTGTCGGATATCTCTCCAGGCTATATAGGCTCGCCGTCTCTCGGCGAATTTCTTTCTCCTGGCTCGCCGTTCGCTCTTTGAGCACGAGAGTTCGGGACAATCGTACCGATAGTGTCCCTCCTTCTTGCGATTGTAGCAGTAGATGTTCTCGTTGCTCTTACCAATTGAGTCTTTAGACGGATCGGCGACAGATCTCGATTTCCCGCATTCAAGAGAAGGATTAGATTCTTCTTTCTTATGATAGTCTTTCTTACCCGAGGAAGAATCTCGGTTGTATTTCCTCGCTTTCGACTCTCTCCTTTTCCCTCTGATATTTGAGAGCCATCAGTGCTAGCTGGTTAGGGCCTGAAGTCTCAAAAGACTTTGCTACTGATGTGGCCACGGCTTTGCTTGAGGAAATAGGTTTGGCTCCGTATTGCTGATCGTTGCCTTGAAGGCGTGGTCGAACCGTGTGTCATTTGGAGCACTTAAGCACTTTTGGGGTAGGCTATTCTCGAATTCCTCCGATTTTAATTCTAAAAATATAACATCAGGAGTTAGAGCATTTAGATCGAGCGACGTAAATAAGTAGCAAATGGAAGCCATACGTCGGGGCAACGCTCTCAAGATCTTGGTGTTCATCTCCTTGTTGGTGAACGACCTCCCGGCCCATTGATGACATTGACTTGATTGGTGAATCGACACTCGACCGCTCAATGGTTTCGTAGGCTCCATTGCAAAGGCGTCGAACTTCTCGAAGCTCTAGCTCGAGCTTGTTTTCTTTGATCCGAGGGGTTCCATGGCTCGGGATGCCCAAGGCGTCCCATAGCTCTTTCGCCGTTTTGCAATCTTGTACCCTTCCGAGATGTGAGTCACCGAGCGTAGTCGGTATGGCATTACGTGCAACTCGATCAAGGTTGTGCAACTTCTTTTCTTCGAGGCGTGAAGGCGCATTTGTCTTTGGGAACCTTAGCACCAGCTTTGTGCTCCCACGCCTCCTCCAACAGCCGGCAAATACTACGCGTCGATCATGGGAATGATCGGTCCTGACTCTAGGACATCTGACATGCTGTCGTGGAGTGACGTTAGGTGTGCCTCTATACGTACGCGCCATACCGTGTAGTTCTCTATTGAGAACATCGGTACCATCCTAATACCTGACATATCAGACATTGTAAGAGTAAGAGTATAAGGATGCCGAAAAGATGCTTATGCAAAGGAAAACGGTTTTCGGATCGGTTCGAGAGGACCAAGATTTCGTAACCAGCGTCGCTGAACAACCCGGCTCACGATACCAATTGTTGGTCCGAGACGAAAAGTCGGAGTGTATAAGGGGGGTGAATACACCTGAGCTCGTTTCTTTTTCTCGGTGAAGGTCATGAAGCCGATGTTTGCAATCGATGAACAGTGCCAAGTAAGCCTTCGATCACGGGGTCAAAGTGAGTCGCCTTCGAGCTCTTCTGCCGGCGATGTCGGCATTACGAAACTCAGTCGGAGACTGTAGTGCGGATAAGTGTTAGGCCCGGAGTCGTCTCTTTTGAAAACGCGTTTTAGCAAGTTAAATCTTTTGGCTGTGCACTTTATAAAAATGTTTTATGCAAGCTTATGATTTTCAAGTCAGTTGAATGCTATGCAATAAAACAGTAAAAGAACACAAGCGATTTAACGTGGTTCGGATACGCAAGATCCTACGTCCACGGTCCTGAACAAGGCAAGAGAACTTGTTGATTATTCCCGAGCAAGCCTCGCAGGGATACGTCTGATCGGACGGTTCCCTCTAAGTTATAGTCCTTAGCGACTTTACAATCCAAACCTAAGTTTAGATGGGAGGGAATATTCTCCAACTGAGAAGGAGTTCTTACAACAAGAACAATTCACTAAATGTGAACTCCTTCGGATCTAAGCTATGAATCTAGCAATGAGCTTAGTCTAGAGAAGAAAGGGATCAAAGAGCTCTAGAGAGATGAACTACAAGAAGTGTTCTATGAAAACTAGTTCGTCTCTGGATAAGCTTGAAGGTTCTAGAGCGTTGTGAGCTTGAATGATTTCCCTTGATTTCGCGTATATTCCTCTCTTGAAATCTTCAAATCCTTCTCTATTTATAGCTGTGAGTTGTGGCATATGTCCGTTGGAGACAACGATGCCACGTATCACAAGCGTCCAAAGAAAACGGCCACTATTCAACTTTGTTGCAGCAGGGCAGTTAATGCACTGTTCATGAGAGCAGCTTTACTGTGTAGAGTAGGTAAGCGTTGTCGGCTTCTCATTGGTCGAGGTTTGTAGTTGGTGAGTGTCAGAGTTGACCGTTCAAACTACCTCGTATGTCTTCCTCTGAACATTTGAAGGGACTTTAAGTCTTTGGGTCGCTTTGCGTCGGATACGAAGGACTGGAAAGTCTGTCTTCTTCGGCCGAGTCATCGAGCGATAAAGTGAGCTTCGATAGTCGGTTGGTCGATCTGCGAAGGTATACTGCTTAGCTTGGTTCTTCTACCGATGACCATCGGCTTGTAGAGAATGCTTACTCGAGGTCCGATCGGCGATGCGGGATCTTTAACCGAGTTTGATATCGGTGCCGACGAAGAATGCAAGTGATTACACTGATGACGTGGGGTTCTGAAAAGTATCTTCAGCAGAAGATCAGTTCAACAACTACCCCGTACAGGACTTAGACAAAATAATAAGCATTACATCAAGTCTAACCTATACATCAGCTAATCCTATCGACACACTAATCTACTGATATCAGCTCGGTTTTGGGATCTTCAATTCCATAGTACTACTATGATTTCCCCCAATTTCTTTTAACCCTAGAACAGCTGAGTATCAATCTACTGACTCATATCCAACACTCTACCTCTCTTGTTCTACTGAGGTAGTTAGAGTATATATACAAGTGTTGTTGCCATGTTTCAGATGTTTCAATATCTTCCCCTTTCTTTCCCGTTTCTTTCACCCCTCCCCAGTCGCGCTCCGGCCCAGTTGCCTTCCCTCGGGAATTGGGGCGTGACAGCATGTTCATGAGCGTGATAGGAAAATTGATTTTCATGTTTTCTTTATGTTGTTTTCGACCATGCTGAATTTTTATGGAATATATTATATCTTATGTCATTCATGTTAAAAATATAGAATTTTTAGGATACATTTAATATTTATTTGTTAATTTATTTATTGTTATGCCAAATCTTTTGTCAATATGCATGTCTGGCTTTATTAGGTACATGGTAGTTATAGCACATTAGTTATGTCATATAATAGTTATTTCATACTATCTTGACAAATAATTAATTAAGATTATAAGTGAAGAAGAAACTCTTATAAAATTATATATATATAATCAAATAATGTCACCATCGTTTGAAAGGAATTTGGTACGTGTCTGACTTAAATTGTTTGTGCATATGAATTTAAATTATTAATATATAGGAATTAATATAAGGAAGAAGATTAGGAAGAATTACTTTAGTTTATGTGCCTTTGAATGTCTAATTATGTTGGGAGGTTATATATACTTGGTAATAAGCCGTATAAGAATTCGTGAAATTCTTTAGTAAAATAGTAAGAATTGTTGTCAGCTTTAAGATCATGGAGATGTCTAAGTTTGATTTCTATTACATGACGTGGTGTATATTTACTTTATTTTATCTATGATACACATTGTTGTACATACATGACAATCTCATTCATTCAGAAATAATAATTTATTTTTAAAATAAAAATCTCCATAGGATCGACACGCATGACTTAAACATTGATATCCATAGTTTTCTTCAAAGTCAAGGTTAAGGTGGGGAAGTTTTCTTACACTACATCCTTATTATATTTTATACTCGGTATTTATGAGTTAATGTCAGGCATGAAAAAAAAGGATCGAAGTTGATCCGCGATCAAAGTTGATCGGTATAAAGCTTTATGGTCGAAGTTGACCGGGATCGAAGTTGATCCGCGATCGAAGTTGATCGGTACACATTTTTATGGTCGAAGTTGACCGGAATCGAAGTTGATCCGTTTAAATGTTAGAGTCGAAGTTGACTCGGTGGTCTGTGTGACTACGTAATTCTTACATGATCTAATTTTCTATAATATATTGGTATATTATATAGTTTGGATAAGTGTATTCTCCACTGAGTAATCGTACTCATCCCTATCATTTTAACATTTTTCAGGAAATGGCTCGGCCGATGCGTAGATGTGTTGGTGGTGATGGTCACGAGGAGGACTTATCGTATTTAAATTATTGCTTATAGTATATGAACTTTACGTTATTTCTTTTGAAATATTACTTGGTAAATTTTTATGTAAGACTTCCGCTAAGTATGAAAATGACCTAAGTTTTGCAACGGTTCTATTGAATGAAAATGTTTTAAAAGAATTGAAATAAGCATGTTATGTATGAAGTAGCGTCCCTAGTTAAGTTATGAAAATTGGGGCGTTACACAAGTCCCTCTAACTCTCGTGACTTACTCTCTCTCTCTCTCTCTCTCTCTCTCTCACACACACACACACACACACACACACACAAACACACATACATCACACATGCATCCAAGTACGTATCAGTGACATTTGGTGGAATAATGGAACATTAGGTAACAATGACATTAATAGAGAGTCCTTTTAAGCCACAAAACTGATGGCACCAACGAAATAAATGAATAGTATAATTAGATTGGATTATCATTAATTCTAATATAATTGGATTAGATCTTTAAAATGGCATCGTATATGGATTATAATTGGATAATAAAATAATATTGTTAGATCCTTAAAGATGACATCGTAATATAATTATAATGTAATTGGATATTAAAATAATATAATTAAAAGAAATGGCATAGTAAATCTATTATTTGAATCCCTTAAAATAAGGATTCATTTCATAAAATATAGATCTTATCTCTATAGCATAATGTAGAGAATATATTTTTTGGAGTTGAAACCACTCTCTTGTCATGTCCATCAGTTTTGAAAGTAAAAAAACGCACATCGATGGAATTCATTGAATTGAAAACTGCCCACAACTAGAGAATATAATAGTGGAGGAGCGGTTACACTCTCATCTTTTGCTTGAAGTTCCACAACCTCCACACAATCTCCTTTACACAACCGCTACAAAACTTTGTCATCTTCACACAATCTTTTCACCTTCACACAATCTTCTCATTTCTAATGGCTCACAATGACGACAGAGCGCAGGTTAGTACGATTCCATATCTTTCATGAATAATGTTGTTCATGTGTGTGTGTGTTTGAGAGAAAGAGAAATTTTGAACATTGTTCGTGTGTGTGTGTATGAGAGAGAGAGAGAGAGAGAGAGAGAGAGATTGTTCATGTGTGTGTGTGTGACAGACATAGAGAGAGATTGTTCATGTATGTATGTGTGAGAGACAGAGAGAGAGATTGTTCATGTGTGTGTGTGTGTATGTGTGTGTGAGAGAGAGAGAGAGAGAGAGAGAGAGAGAGAGAGAGAGAGAGAGAGATTTGTTGGGAGATGTGTGAGGCTGAAAGCTGAAAAAGAAGCAAGCGAGAGGATTCCTGAAAAGGTAGACATTCCTTATAGATACAGAAGATTCAGGAAGCCTACTGACCTCAAACTCCACAGGTGACCAAGAGTTGATGAATGAATGCCATGGGAAAGAACTCAAAGGTGGGAGTCACTGAAGGCTGATTACGTAAAGAGATATTACTTCTGGAGATACTGGCCTGAAAAGCACAAATCCATCGCATTTGTTGAATGGCTTCTGAGGACCGATCCAGAGATATTTGCTACAGTTCAGAAGGCTATAGCAGACAAGATCGATGTCAAAGTCCAGCCTCCAAGAATCATGCCGCCCCCACTGAAATTAGATGGCTCTGTTCACTATGGAGTGATTGAGAAAGAGATCAAAGATGCTGTTGAAGCCAAATGCTTAGAAGAAGATGACCCTACTGACTTTTCAGAGATACTAAAGCTGAGGAAGATCACATACAGAATGTATGGACTGCCCCTTCCTGAATCTCAATAAAAGGACTTCAAAGACAGGATTCAGCAGCTCAGATGATAGTTAGCTTCTGTATTTCTTGTAATTTCTGTTCTGTCTTTCCTTTGTATAGCAGTTGATGTACCTGTACTGAACTTCTTCATATATATATAAAACATCACTGTTTTTTGGCCCTGACAATTCCTCATTGTCTATATGGCCATGTTTGTTTTTATGCTTAACACACAGAATCACTCAAGTGATTACTAACTTACACACTCACTAAACTTATATATATTCTGTCAGTTTTTACCTTAGTTAGATTCTGATCTGTTAGATTGCTTAGATGGGGGAAATGTTGAGAAATTGCTGATTAGTTTTCTGTATAGGTTCTGATATTTCTTTCCTGATTCCCTCAGTAGTCTAGGACTTGAAGAACAACTCCACTGATTCTACTTGTAATACTTGTAAGGAGCTCTGTTTCTAATAAGTCATAGTGTTAGGTTTTGGCATCATCAAATAGGGGGAAAATGTTGGGAGATGATTCAGTCTTCTCACAATCAGTTGAGACATAACTCAGTAGCCCTGTGTTCTGAATATTTACTGAAGATTTGAGATCCCAAAACCCTATCTTGACTGATGAACCATTCAGTTGTAATGTGTTCTATTTTGTCTCTGAGGTTTCAGACTCAGTAGACACTCTTCATCTGGTTCAGGCGCTCAGTAGATTACCTGCCTCAATGCCAGAAGTAGAAGACTCAGTAATATTGGACTCAGCAGGAGCAGTGTACTGAAAGGAGTCAGTGGAACTGAACTCAGCAGGAGTAGTTCACTGAACCCAGAGTTGATCTTCAGTAGAGCCGACTCAGCAGGAGCATGCTATTGAATAGAGATCAGACTCAGCAACGGCTGGACAGTCTTCTGACTGTCAGGATTCTCTAAAGTCAAATCAGTAGAGTCAATACGAGGAAAAGAGAAGTCAGCTTCAGATCTCATTGAAGTCTATTCTGTCTCACCTACTTTCCTGAACCTCGACCAATGACAAGTAGCCAACTATCCATATTCTGATCAAAGCTGCAAGTCAACAACTTTCCAGAAATGGAGGGAAAGGACACTGCAACCATACTTTGAAAGAGCCGTTAACTACCCAAAAGAGAGAGACACAAGGATCATTGTCTCCAACAGATCTATAAATAGAGGGATACAATTCAATTTGAAGCACACGAGAGAACGAACGAACCGAAGAACACACGAGCATTTACGAGAAACTAAAACGTCCTAAGTCTTCTGCAAGAAGTTCGAAGAAGTAATCTCCGGCAAAAGACGACATATCTGCTCATAGGGAACCAAGCTGAACTCGAAATATAAAGCCTCTAGTATCCAAGCGACTTAACACGAACCCAAGTCTATACTTAGCCGTTCGTCGCTCTAGAAGCCACTTTCTCGTCCCTATCCCTCTAACCTAAGCTCAACTGATCATATCTATAGCTTAGACGAAGGAGTTCATATCTGAACTGATCCTTATTGTAAAGGACTCCTTCATAGTAGGAGAGTTTTACGAACACTTCGTTTGATACCTTGTAAACTGAGACTTGCTTAGTATAAATCTCAAGACCTGTGTTTGTCCAGTGTACAAACCAACTGAGACTATCTCAGTGTAATACATAGCCTCCTGATATTTCGGGACAGTGGATGTAGGATTGTTGGATCCGAACCACTTTAAAAACGCCTGTGTTCTGTGTTAGTTTTTCTGTTTTAACTGTTGCATTGATTACTGTGCATACTGAAAATATCTTTAAAATCATTCATCTGAGTTTCAGCAAGCTTAATCGACTGCACTATCTACTGAAACTATTTTGTTAAAAACATTTTCTAAACTCAACTGAATTTGGGCCTACACATTTCCGCACTACTGAACTTTATCTGAACGGTACTGATTTCTGACTCTAGTCAGCTAGCAGGCCTCAGTAAACTCAGTCACTCTACCACGCGATTCAGAACAGCTTATTTGGTCTACTGAACTTTTTCAGTACGACACTCTTCTGAAAAGGAGTGTTCGCGTTTAAACTTGAGAAATCGATTTTCAGGTGTATTCACCCCCCCTCTACACCTGAACGTTTATTCTCGGGACCAACAATTGGTATCAGAGCCGAAGTTCTCTAAGACTCTTGTTATTTTGAAACTGGTCTACTTGAACGGATCCGAAAAACGTTTTCACTGCATATCATTCTTCATTCATATCATTATTCACTATGTCTGATATGTCAGGAATCAGGATGGTACCCGTGTTCTCAGTAGAGAACTATGGAGTATGGCGGGTCAGAATGGAGGCACATATGACCTCCCTCCACGACAGCATGACAGAGGTTCTAAAGGACGGACCTATCGTTCCAATGGTTGATAGCGTCGTAGCTCAGAACCCAGCACAAGGAGGAGGAATGGTGACCCGGAAGAAGATCCCCAAAGACAGAGTCTCTTCACCCCTGAGGAGAAGAAGCTTCACAACTTAGACCGAGTCGCCAGAAACGCCATACTAACCACTCTGAGCGATTCTTATCTTGAAAAAGTTCAGGACTGCAAGTTCGCGAAGGAACTCTGGGATGCTCTAGCACTACTGAGTTGGGGGACTCAGAAGATCAAAGCGAACAAACTCGAGCCAGAACTTCAGAAGCTGGAGAGACTGTCTCTCATGCCTGGTGACTCCATTGAAGATCTCAACGTCAGATTCACGGATCTGATGAACTCTATCAACGGGTTGGGAAAGACATTCTCCAACCGAGAGATGAATCTCAAGATTTTGAGGGCACTACCAGACGGTCACTGGACTCCCTTTGCTATTCTATTGGGTCATTCTGATTTAGATATTATTACTCCTGACCATATCTTTTCAGAACTTAAAGCCGAGGAGTTCGAGTTTGGCTTACCTCAAAGGAAGCAGCGAGCTGAAGTTGACACCCAAGTCGACCATACTTTTAAAGCATCAGTCAGCACAGCGGCTCCGGCGTCTAGCAAGGCTGAACCTTCACTTAGCGATCTACAAGAAGGAAACTTGGCCAAGAAGTACGCGCTGCTTGCCGTGAAGTATCAGAAAGAGAAGGAGAGGCGCATGAAGCTCTCAAGAGTCGTCAGAGACTCCAAGGGTAAGACTGAATATACACCTAAGCGCACTCCTGACTCACATACTTCTGAATGCAGGAGACAGGAGGATTCAGCTCAGTCGAAAGACAGCGAAAGCAAAGAAGAAAGAGTCACAACCTGCTATAACTGCAAGAAGCCAGGATACTATCAGTATGACTGTCCTAAGCTCAGCACTGCTGAAAGAGCAGTACGCAAAGCTCGAAGGGAGAAGTTCATCAAGAAGCGACAAGCATATATTGCCGGTGAACTCTCAGACAACTCATATGAAGTCGACTCCTTCATGGATTCATCAGATGATGAAGAGACATTCATGGCCGTAGAGCTTGAAGCTGAAGAAGATACTAAAAAGTGTCTCATGGCAGGAGAAGAGGATGAGGTAAACTCTCACGGTCCATTTAACTCCTCTTCACACTGTACACACGACACTATTTCAGGTGTAAATGAGAATCTGGATGTCGCGATTGCATACGAAGAACTACTCGACGAGCAGATTTAGATGTGTCTGCAGCTCAGTAAGACTCTTCAGGAGTTGGATACCCTGAAAGCGGAGAATCAGAGACTTTCTCAGGAGAGTCAGGTTGCTACTGAGTCAGAAGGACTTGTGTTGAGACTCAAGGAGGAGATAAACTCTCTAATGGCCAAGTCTCAGCATCAAGAAGATCAGATCTCAGTGCTGACCAATGACTTGACTCAGAAAGATACTGAACTGAGTCTACCGAAGCAAGAGCTGTCAGGACTTCAGACCGAGCATGAATTGCTGAAGAAGAGCGATGATGTTGGAGGAACCTGATGATAGAGCGGTACATGGGCGCTGAAAAGAATCTTGAGGCGATGCTAGTAAGCAACAAGCCTAAGCATTGCAATGAGGGACTTGGATTCAACCATGGAGCCTCCTCATCTGCCCCCGTACGCTCAGAAAACCGGCTAGCTGATAGATTTGCTCAAGGGGAGACCATCAACGCAGAGATTCTGAACCCCCTAGCCAAGAACAAACAAAAGACGAAGGCACCTCATCCCAGCTATCATCATTCTAACAAGAGGATCAATACCAAATAACCCCTGTTCAGTTAAGGGGGGAACCAAAGAAAGCAAAGTGGGGCCGATCGGTATGGACCTCACCGGTGACACATCCAGCTCAGTATGGGTCATATTACTATGATCCTATAGTCAGGAGAGGACCTAAAAGTCAGAAGAAGAAAAAGAAAGCCGTACAGAAGGCAAAGGTCAGGAGTCCACCTACTCAGAAGATCAGGACTCCTGAACCTGTAAAGCCTCAGAAGTCAGCATCGACCACTCCAGTGGTCAAATATGTTGATCAAAGTGGGAAGAAACTGTCTGAGACCACCAGGGTCGTAAGACAGATCTGGGTTTCCAAAACTAACATCTAAGGACCCAAAATCAAAAATAAAGGGTACCTAAATATAATTCTGTTTTGCAGGTGCACAAGGACCCTTGGTATGTGGACAGCGGATGCTCAAGACATATGACATACCAAAAGGACCTACTGAAGAATTATACTATTGAAGAAAGACCCAGAATCGAGTTTGGAGACAACGCAAAAGGCTATACCAGAGGCTATGGAACACTCAGCATTGGAACCACAATAGTTCCAAGAGTATCATATGTTGAAGGACTTCAACATAATCTTCTCTCTGTTAGTCAATTTTGTGATAACTCGAATAGAGTAATTTTTTATGCTGGTTTCTGTGATGTCATTGATAAATCTACAGGGAAAACAGTGTTGTCAGGTTCGCGCAAAAAGAATATCTATGTAGGCCGATCGGAACTCAATGAACTTGAAGCTTGTTTGTTGGCAAAGAATGACAACAGAACGGGGTGGCTCTGGCACAGAAGACTCAGCCATCTCAATTTCAAGACGCTCAACAAACTAGCTAGAAACACTCTAGCAAGAGGACTGCCGAATGAGGTATTCAGCAAAGACACTCAGTGTGAAGCATGTCTAAAGGGAAAGCAAACAAGGAATCAAAATCCTCCTGTTCCATCTCCTTCCAGTGATGGAATTCTTCAGCTGCTACATATGGATTTGTTCGGTCCAGTCTCTCCAGTGACGATCAGAGGCAAGAAGTATGCTTTAGTGGTCATTGATGACTACTCGCGCTACACATGGGTCATATTTATTGCCAACAAGTCTGACGTCAAAACAGACTTACCAACGCTTCTGAAAAAGCTCAGTGTCGAGAAAAACACCAAGATCATTAAGATACGTTCAAACAGAGGAACTAAGTTCCTAAATTCTATAGTGGAGGAGTTCTGCAAAGCAGAAGGCATAGAGGATGAGACGTCTGCCGCTCGCACGCCTCAACAAAATGGGGTTGCTCAAAGGAAGAATCGAACACTCAAAGAAGCAGCAAGGAACCTGCTCGCAGACTCAGGACTCCCAACCAAATTCTTGGCAGAAGCTATTGACACTGCATGTTATACTCAGAATAGATCTCTACTGACAAAGCAACATAAGAAGACACCATATGAATTATGGAACGGCAGGAAGCCTTCTTTATCTTATTTCCATATTTTTGAGTGTTCGTGCTTTATCCACAATAATGGGAAGGATCAGTTGAAAACTTTTGATAGCACGTCAGATCAGGGAGTCTTCTTAGGATACTCCCGGGTTAGCAAAGCCTTCAGAGTCTTTAACTATCGGACCCTTTGCGTGGAGGAAAACCCTCATGTTGTTTTTAATGAGTTTGCTACTGAAGACAGGAGCAGGAACTCTAAACCTGAATCTGAGGACATCAATAAGCAGCTACAAGATCTAAGCCTGAAAGATAAAGTTGAAAAGATCCAGCTATGTTGGGATGATGATTCAGATGAAGAAACTGAAGATAAGTCTACTGAATCTCAGCTAGCAGCAGAAGTAGCTGAACAGATTGACTCTACTGAACAGAGTCAATCCCAGGTAACTTATGTCGATGAAGAAACCTAAGTGGTAACTGAGACCTCTACTGAGGATAATAATTCAGGGGGAACAAATGATGTTCCTAAGCTAAATGCCCCTGAACCTGGTGACTCAGTAGATCATACTCTTGTAACTGAATTGCTTCAATCTCAGATTAGTACGACTGAAATGCCTAACTCTCCTACTATCTGTGTTGAACAAATTTCAGATGAAGAGCTGAAACATCGTAGATCGTGGCTGGATGCTCACACCGTTGATTTAATTACTGGAGATCCTTCAGCAAGCGTAAAGACAAGATTCAGATTCTGTCAGGGAGAAAGTGCCTTATATTCCTGCTTCTTTTCTACTAAAGAACCTCAGTCAGTTGAGGATGCACTTAAGGACGCTGATTGGATCATAGCCATGCAGGAGGAGCTGAACCAGTTCACGAGAAACGAAGTATGGGAGCTTGTTGACAGACCCCGTCATCAACATGTGATTGGAACTAAATGGGTCTTCAAGAACAAGGGAGATGAAAACAAGGTTATAGTAAGGAACAAGGCAAGACTCGTGGCAAAAGGCTACTGTCAAGCTGAAGGGATAGATTTCGATGAAACTTTTGCTCCAGTCGCAAGGTTGGAGGCAATCAGACTATTCCTAGCCTACGCAACACATCAGAGGTTCAGAGTTTATCAAATGGATGTGAAGTCTGCGTTCCTGAATGGCGTACTGAAAGAAGAAGTCTATGTAGAATAGCCTCCCGACTTTCAGCAGGGACATCAGGTCTACAGACTCAGAAAGGCTCTATATGGGTTAAACAAGCACCCAGGGCTTGGTACGATACCCTGTATGAGTTTCTTCTTCAGAAAGATTTTCAGAAAGGCACAATAGACCGCACATTATTCAGCATTCAACTGGAAGACGACATTCTACTTGTGCAGATCTACGTAGATGACATAATCTTCGGTTCGAAGAACGTCATCATGTGTCAGCAGTTTGAGAAAATGATGAAGGACAAGTTCGAGATGTCAATGATGGGAGAGATGAACTATTTCCTCGGCTTTCAAGTCAAACAATCTGAAAAGGGAACGTTCATCAATCAAGGCAAATACACTCTAGACCTCATCAAGAAATTCAGTTGCACATCCGGCAAACCAATCAAGATCCCGTTGAACACGAACATGAAAATCGATCTTGATAAAGAGGGAGTATCAGTAGACCATACTGAATTTTGTGCTATTATTGGTTCTTTATTATACTTAACAGCTACTCGTCCTGACATAACTTATGCTGTAGGTGTCTGCGCTAGAGATGGCAATGGATCTTGGACCCGATCTAGATCCGTGGATCCAGATCCATTTTTATGGATCTGGATCTTAAAAAATTGGACCCATTGGATTTGGATCGGATCTGGACTAATTTTAGAAATTACGGATCTGGATCTGGACTTTACGATCTGAGATCCGGATCCGGTCTAGATCCGCCATTTTTATAACTAAAATATTATTTTATTATCATATCTAAAATATTATATTTATATTATTCTACTTAAAATATCACGTTACATTATTTGTTGAGCTTGAAATACTTAACTAGTAATCTAATAAATAGAAAAGAGGGAGGAGATTGAGTATCCACTATCCACGAATTTGGAAGTTTTTTTTAGAGAGAAGATCATAGTTTTATAGATGATTGTAATATTTTATAATATCATGAGTAGTTTGATTTTTTTTAATGATAGTAATGCTCTTAAAAATTATCGTGTTATCGTAGAACTAATTAAATTAGTTAAATTTTAATTAATTTATAATTTTTTAATTTTAGCTAAAAAAAACTTATGGATCCGGGTCTAGACCCTGTGGGTCCAATGGATCTGGGTCTCGATCTCATTTTTTGAGATCCAATGGATCTGGACCGAATTTGGACCAAAGTAAAAAATCTCGGATCTGGATTTGGACCGAGGAGGATCCGGTCCAAATTCGGTCCATTGCCATCCCTAGTTTGCGCTCGATTTCAGGCGAGCAAAGAAGATTCTCCGCTATCTTAGAGGAACACCTGACATGGGTTTATGGTATCCAGCTGATGATAATATTGAACTAACTGATTATTCTGATGCTGACTATGCAGGATGTAGAATTGATCGAAAGTCAACTTCTGGAACGTGTCAGTTCCTTGGCAGTAAGCTGATTTCATGGTTCTTAAAGAAACAACACTCAGTAGCAACGTCAACTACTGAAGCTGAAGTTGCTGCGCCCAAATCCTTTGGCTGAGACAGCAGCTACGCGACTATGATGTTATTCAGAATGAAGTGCCGATCTTCTGCGACAGTACCAGTGCGATTGCAATCACTCAGAATCCTGTACTTCATACGAGATGCAAGCATGTGACATCAGACACCACTTCATTCGTGATCATGTCGAAAAGAAGGATATCAGGATGGAAAAGATCCATACTGACCACCAAAGGGCAGATATACTGACCAAGCCTCTAGCCGGCCGATTCGGCAGAACTTTCGGTAGAGCTAGGTATGCTGGACCCTACTGACTCTAGTCAGTAAGTGGATTCTGGAGAGGAGCATTCAGCAAGGGGGAATGTTCACTCTCAGTACTGAGTAAATTCAGTACGTAGAGACTCAGTAACCATCTACACGAGGTATCAACTGACTACGAAGTTCAGCTGACAGGTTTGCGTATCTCTACTCAGTAGCCAATGAAATACTCTGTGCATTTATGACTCAGATTCAGCTTCGTATTCAATGCCTTAGAAAATGTCATTCAATATAACGGTTTACATTAAATACACGACATTCTATGTAAAGTATGCTAAACTCTGCGGCGCATTTAATGCATGTCGTATCAAGTTACTTCTTTGGCTATTTACAACTGTATTTTGACTTAGGTGGCTAAAATGATCATTACCTATTTTATAACATTGAATCCTAGCCGTTCATCTCAAAAAGCTATTTCAAACTGAACCGTGGATTATTAACTGTTCATCTTCTTTAACATATATAAACACGTTAAAAGTTTAGAAACCGCCATTTCTACTTTGCATATTTTCGAACCCTAGTTTTTCTGAGAAAATCCTTGCCTCCTTGCAATCTTATTTCCAAAACTCTCAGAAAAATCTTTGGTAAACTTTTCATGATCATTCAGTATCATATATGATAATTTCAATATTTTTTTCTTCGATACTGATCTCTTGCTCTTGCAGATTACTGAATATGACAGGAACTCACGTAGCCGTCCCTGATGATATGCAAGAGATCCTGGAAAATGATCGAGTCTGGTGCGAGCCTATGATGGAGTTCGATGCCTGTGAGCTCGACTACATGGAGGATATCTTCTACGCTCTCAGAGCGACTGGCCTCGAAGGTTTTCTGTCGAGAAAGCCATCTTACTTCCTCCCGCGCCAGAATGCTGAGCTCTATCTGAACTCGGAATCAGTTGAGGGAGATATCCGATGCCGATACATTGTTCATTCAGTTGGCGACCCCTCCCGTGCAGTTTCTGAGATCAAACAGATGTCGATCAGAGAAGCCCTTCAGAGAAGCTTCCAACTCCCCAGTGAGGGATTCAGCATCGTGGCCTACAAAGACGACATGATGGACGAATACTTATCAGAATTCTGTGGGAAGCCTACCACGTTTAGAGCCGTATTCCCGAAGAATGCCATGCTTCCTCAGTACAGAGCTCTGGCTTACATAGTGACTCAGTTGCTGACGAGTCAGGCCGGGTCCTTTGATCAGGTGTCAAGGCCGAAGATTCAGCTTATGATGTCCATACATGATCGTGCAAAGATCAACTGGACCGAATTCTTCCTGAAAGAATTCATGACGCAGTCCGCAAAATTCGACAAGACAAGTTTTCGCCTTGCCGTAAAGGGAAAATTGCTGTATGGACTGAAGCTATCAGTGATGATAGAGGACTTCTGCGGGATGGATAACATCACCTTTGCTGACAAGCAATATTTCAACCCAAAGAAGGTCCGCTTCCAGAGCAGGGCAGCGGCCCTTCAGCAGATTAGATCAGGGCCTGCTGATCCCAAGTCCGGAGCTCAGAAGACCTCCACTCCCACTAAGAAGAGGTCCCCTCCTAAATCTACTCCGAAGACTCCGACCAAGAGGCTGAAGAAATTCAGTGAGGTCGTACCTAAGGTAGTGCCAGAGGTAGTAGTTGCTGAACCACCTCTGTAGCTGAGGGATGAGTCTGAGTCCTCCGAGAAGACTCCGTCAGTGGAGAAGGCCGTCTCCAACGAACGAGGCAAGACAGTGGACCAAGGGGTCCAAGATGAACCTATCCAAACATCTCAAAGCCCCTTGGATGTTCCACTACTGAGCAGCATTCCTTCTGCTCAGAAGCAGCCATCTCCCATAGAAGTTGAAGATTCGGAGACTGCTTCTGAGTCAGAATCCATCGGGATAGAGGCTTCAGCTCTTCAATCAAGAGCCTCCTGAGAGATTGCTGAAAGGATCCCAGAGATAGCCAGCCACACTGACCTCATCTTACTGGCAAGGCAGGCTAGCTCCACATGCTGATCCGGTTCCAGGAGTGGCATAATCTGAATTGCTTAATCAAACATCACTCCTGCGAACAGCTCCATGAGGAGGAGCTGATGATAAGGAGCAAAATTGGCTACTCGTGAGCCTTCGATGATATGCGCTCCTTAGAAGATTTGAGGGCTGCCATGCTAGCCATGCTGAACGACCGCCAACCTATTTCAACATTGGCACCCTCAGATGGGTCTGACCCAAATGGTCAGGACGCACCCCGTGATTCAGGCCCTGAGAAGCCTGATGAGGGAACTCAACTAGACAAGGATGCTCCCACATCTACTGCTGAACCACATCTCAGCATCCTTGGACCAGGTCAGTCGGCGGCTGGTACCTCAAAGTCAACAGAACCCTCTCAGCTGCTACTTGAATCTGCCTTCGAGGTAGCACCCAACCCAAAAAGCCGACGCTCAAAGTCAGTGGCCAGGGCCCTGAGGAGTCAAGGGACTCAGAACCGACTCCTCGCCCGCGCCGTCCACATGACGTGGAGGCAGACCACTCAGGCTCCGAGTACGGAAATCAAGGGACTCAGAACAACCATTCAAAACTCACCTGTCCCTGATTTCTCCACGATCCTGACTGACGCACTCGCCGTTCAAAGAGCCGACTTCGACGAGCAACTGAAACTGATTCAGGCTGGCTAAGCTAAACTTCTTGAAGATTATAAGGCCGCCCAAACAGCTCATATTGAATCAGTCTCCTCCATCTCTCAGGCCTCCGACCTCAGGCTCTAATCTATTCAGAAGGCAATAGAAGAGAGAGTTGATAAACAGTTACAGGATATCCAGACAACAGCAGACGCCTCTCACAAGAAGTACAATGATCAACTCACTGAGGAGAGGAACGAGCTGCATGAACGACTAACAAAGCTGCAGTATGCTTTGGACGGTTTATCAGCAGCGTACAAGAGTTTGGACAAGAAGGTATCTGCTCCCACCCTAGCGTATTTGTTGATGCCAAAAAGGGGGAAGGAAAAGGGAAGATACAAGAAGGGAAGGTACTGAAAGTACCAAGAGGAGTGAGGACAGTGGCAGGAGCGACTCAGAGTCAGCAAACTGCTCCCACTGGTCCCTCAACTCAGTCTGGCGAGGCCCAGGGTGTCTCAGCAGCAGCGATGTAGTGTCTGCTGAGACCGGCCCAAGCGGCTCAGGACCCAAGGACTCTGCTACTCAGGCGACCCAAACACCATCTGACATAATCAAAGAAATCGCTGAGTACGCAGAAGAGGAGTCAGAAGAGGAAGAGGTTCCTCTGCCTCCTCCAGTTGCAGGAAAAGGTAAGAAGATTCTGAAGCTTCTAACCCCTCATTCTAAAAAGAAAGGACCTAAACGGTATATTACTTCAGAGGAAGAAGCTTAGATTGCTGCGGACGAAAAATTAGCAAGAGAAATTGCTGAGGCTGAGGCTGCAAACAAGCTAAAGAAGAAGCCAACCAAAGGCAAAACTAAGGCTCCAGCAGGTGGAAGAAAGACTGGACCCAGGCTGCCTCCCAGAACTCTGAAACTGAGTGATGAGGCAGATAAAGAAAAGGAAAAAGAACAGCAGCAGACAACTGGTCAGCAGGGCACTTCAAAAGAAAAATCCACAACTCCTGCTGATTCAGAAGAAGAATCTCATGAACCCTCCTATGTCCCCTCGAAGGAACAAGATCTTGAAATGCAATAAATTTGGGCTCAGATGGAGAGGTATCTGTACAGAGGAGAAGAAGCAAGGCAGATAGAAGCAGCAAGAGAAAGGCTCAGACTAGCAGACTTAGAAGCTCTGAGGCTGAAAGCTGAAAAAGAAGCAAGCCAGAGGATTCCTGAATAGGTAGACATTCCTTATAGATACAGAAGATTCAGGAAGCCTACTGACCTCAAACTCCACAGGTGGCCAAGAGTTGATGAATGGATGCCATGGGAAAGAACTAAAAGGTGGGAGTCATTGAAGGCTGATTACGTAAAGAGATATTACTTCTGGAGATACTGGCCTGAAAAGCACAAATCCATTGCATTTGCTGAATGGCTTCTGAGGACCGATCCAGAGATAGTTGCTAGAGTTCAAAAGGCCATAGCAGACAAGATCGATGTCAGAGTCCCAGTTCCAAGAATCATGCCGCCCCCACTGAAATTAGATGGCTCTGTTCACTATGAAGTGATTGAGAAAGAGATCAAAGATGTTGTTGAAGCCAAATTCTTAGAAGAAGATGATCCTACTGACTTTTCAGAGATACTGAAGCTAGGGAAGATCACATACAGAATGTATGGACTGCCCCTTCCTGAATCTAAATAAAAGGACTTCAAAGACAGGATTCAGCAGTTCAGATGATAGTTAGCTTCTGTTCTGTTCTGTCTTTCCTTTGTATAGCAGTTGATGTACCTGTACTGAACTTCTTCATATATATATAAAACATCACTGTTGTTTGGCGCTGACAATTCCTCATTGTCTATATGGCCTTGTTTGTTTTTATGCTTAACACACAGAATCACTCAAGCGATTACTCACTCACACACTCACTAAACTTATATTTATTCTGTCAGTTTTTACCTTAGTTAGATTCTGATCTGTTAGATTGCTTGGATGGGGGAAATGTTGAGAAATTGCTGATTAGTTTTCTGTATAGGTTCTGATATTTCTTTCCTGATTCCCTCAGTAGTCCAGGACTTGAAGAACAACTCCACTGATTCTACTTGTAATACTTGTAAGGAGCTCTGTTTCTAATAAGTCATAGTGTTAGGTTTTGGCATCATCAAATAGGTGGAAAATGTTGGGGGATGATTCAGTCTTCTGTCAATCAGTTGAGACATAACTCAGTAGCCCTGTGTTCTGAATATTTACTAAAGATTTGAAGATCCCAAAACCCTATCTTGACTGATGAACCATTCAGTTGTAATGTGTTCTGTTTTGTCTCTGAGGTTTCAAACTCAGTAGACACTCTTCATCTGGTTCAGGCGCTCAGTAGATTACCTGCCTCAGTGCCAGAAGTAGAAGACTCATTAATACTGGACTCAGCAGGAGCAGTATACTGAAAGGAGTTAGTGGAACTGAACTCAGCAGGAGTAGTTCACTGAACCCAGAGTTGATCTTCAGTAGAGCTGACTCAGCAGGAGCATGCTATTGAATAGAGATCTAGACTTAGCAACGGCTGGACAGTCTTCTGACTGTCAGGATTCTCTAAAGTCAAATCAACAGAGTCAATACGAGGAAAAGAGAAGTCAGCTTCAGATCTCATTGAAGTCTGTTCTGTCTCACCTACTTTCCTGAACCTCGACCAATGACAAGCAGCCAGCTATCCATATTTTGATCAAAGCTGCAAGTCAACAACTTTCCAGAAATGGAGGGAAAGGACACTGCAACCATACTTTGAAAGAGCCGTTAGCTACCCAAAAGAGAGAGACACAAGGATCGTCGTCTCCAACGGATCTATCCTTGCCTCTACTCTATAAATAGAGGGATAAAATTCAAATTGAAGCACACGAGAGAACGAATGAACCGAAGAACACACGAGCATTCAAGAGCAACTAAAATGTCCTAAGTCTTCCGCAAGATGTTCGAAGAAGTAATCTCTGGCGAAAGATGACATATCTACTCATAGGGAACCAAGCTGAACCCAAAATATAAAGCCTCTAGTATCCAAGCGACTGAACACGAACCCAAGTCTATACTTAGCCGTTCGTCACTCTAGAAGCCACTTTCTCGTTCCCTATCCCTCTAACCTAAGCTCAGCTGATCATATGTATAGCTTAGACGAAGGAGTTCATATCTGAACTGATCCTTATTGTAAAGGACTCCTTCATAGTTGGAGAGTTTTTCAAACACTTAGTTTGATACCTTGTAAACTGAGACTTGCTCAGTATAAATCTCAAGACCAGTGTTTGTCTAGTGTACAAACCAACTGAGACTATCTCAGTATAATACATAGCCTCCTGATCTTTCGGGACAGTGGACGTAGGATTGTTGGATCCGAACCACTTTAAAAACGCCTGTGTTCTGTATTAGTTTTTCTGTTTTGACTGTTGCATTGATTACTGTGCATACTGAAAATATCTTTAAAATCATTCATCTGAGTTTCAGCAAGCTTAATCGAGTGCACTATCTACTGAAACTGTTTTGTTAAAAACGTTTTCTAAACTCAACTGAATTTGGGCCTACATATTTCCGCACTACTGAACTTTATCGAACGGCATGCGAATTCGACTCTAGTCGGCCTAGCGGGCCTCGGCAAAGTCAGTCACTCTGCCACGCGATTTAGAACAGCTTATTTGGTCTACTGAACTTGTTCAGTACGACACTCTTCTGAAAAGGACTGTTCGCGTTTAAATTTGAGAAATCGGTTTTCAGGTGTATTCACCCCCCCTCTACACCTGAACGTTTATTCTCGGGACCAACAATTGGTATCAGAGCCGGAGTTCTCTAAGACTCTTGTTATTCTGAAACTGGTCTACTTGAACGGATCCGAAAAACGTTTTCATTGCATATCATTCTTCATTCATATCATTATTCACTATGTCTGATATGTTAGGAATCAGGATGGTACCCATGTTCTCAGTAGAGAACTATGGAGTATGGCGGGTCAGAATGGAGGCACATCTAACCTCCCTCCACGACAGCATGGCAAAGGTTCTAGAGGACGGACATATCGTTCCAATGGTTGATAGCGTCGTAACTCAGGACTCAGCACAAGGAGGAGGAATGGTGATCGGGAAGAAGATCCCCAAAGACAGAAGTCTCTTCACCTCTGAGGAGAAGAAGCTTCACAACTTATGTTTTAATTGAGTTTTCGCTTTATTAATTCAAAGAAAAATGTAACGATTTATTAATTCAATTCTATCTTAGATCGATTTATAATGCTGAATAATGTGAAAAATGTGACGCTTTATTAATTTAGTTATTCTCAATAATCTGCCTTCTGTGACATATTAAAGTTGTCTTATTTCTTTGTAGTTTAAATAATTACAAAGTGCTATGATGTAACAATGAAGAAATAAGATTAATTATTTTCCACATGTATCTGTGCACGTTGAGGAAGCAGTTGCAAACAAACAAGGGACTGATACATGGTGTGCGATCCTCCATAATAATGATCCTATCGGTCGAATTTTGGGTGAGTTGTTCATTTTTCATTTAGCTCGTAGTTAAAAACGCTAACAATTAGCCTCTTGCTAGTCACAAATGCAATATGTCTGAGTGCAATACGAATGAAACTCACATGCATGAGAACCTTCCAATGTGTTGAAGGAAGCTGCGAGACAGTGGGAACCAGGGCTCCAATATGTAAGTTATTTCTTTGTATGTTATGAACAATATGGAGAAATATGTTAATTTAAATGAAGAACTAAGATACTGTCTTTTTTTTTTATAGCTCATACTTGTATGTTACGCCAGTCCTGCACACTGGGTAACGGTTCGAATACGTCTGATGACTCGGATCGTAGAGCTATAAGATCTCATGACTTGGGTAACGGTTCGAATACGTCAGAGTTGATCGCTACCCCGATGGATTTGTCTAACATACGATATATTATGGCTTTGCGTATCTGGAGGATGTGTGTTGCGGACGGTTGATGTTTTTAGTCTATGTTTATTGCTTCCTTTATGATTCGGCCGTTGGAACATGACTTATTTATAATTTTATGTTTTATTTCTCCTTTTATAAATCTTAGTTCTCTGCAAAACAATCTTAGTACTAATATGTTGGTCCCGAGAGCACGTTCAGGTGTAGGAGGGGGGGGGGGTGAATACACCTGAAACCGATTTCTCAACTTGAAACACGAACAGTCCTATTCAGGATGGTGTCGTACTGAATGAATTCAGCAGACCAGACAGTTGTTCTTAATCGTGTTAGGCAAATATATACTAACTCTACTGAGACCTGCTAACTGACTGAGTCAGAATTCAGTATCTTCAGTTGGAGTTCAGTGGTGCGGAAATGTGTAGGACTGGAATAGTTGAGTGGAAAACGTTTTATCAAAACAGTTTCAGTTCAGAAGAATAAGCAGTTAAGATCGCTGAAACTTAGTTGAATGATTTTAAAGGATAATTTTCAGTATGAACAGTTAAAATCAATGCAACAGTAAATAAGAGAACAAGCGAGAGACATAGAGATTTTTAAAGTGGTTCGGATACACAGGATCCTATGTCCACTGTCCCGAAAGATCAGGAGGCTATTTATTATACTGAGTTAGCCTCAGTCAGCTTGTACACAGGACAAAGCCGCGTCTTGAAATTTATACTGAGCAAGTCTCAGTTTACAAAGGTATCAAACTGAAGCGTTTGACTAACTTTCCAACTATGAAGGAGTCCTTTTACAATAAGGATCATGTTCAAATATGAACTCCTTCGTCTAAGCTATGGATATATTCGGTTGAGCTTAGGGTTAGAGGGATAGGGAACGAGAATGTAGCTTCTAGAACGACGAACAGCTGAGTTTAGCTTTGGGTTCGTATAACGTCGTTTGGATACTAGAGGCTTGTATATCGGTTCAACTTGGTTCCCTAAGAGCTAGATTGTAGTCTTTCGCCGGAGAAATATTCTTCGAGTTCTTACGGAAGACTTAGGCTTTTTGATTTGCTCGTTGAATGCTCTGTGTTCTTATGTTTTCTCGTGAGCTTCAAATTTCGAATGATCCCTCTATTTATAGAGAAGAGTCTTGGAAAGATCCGTTGGAGACGATCATCCCTTACTCTCTCTCTTTTGGTAGCTAACGGCTCTTTTGAAGTAGAGTGACAGTGTCCTTTCCCTCCTTTTTTGGAAAGATGTTGACTTGCAGCTTTAGTAGGTATAGGACAGGTGTCTGCTTGTCATTCGTCGAGGTTTACAAAGCAGTTGAGACAGAACAAACTTCGAGGCATACTGAAGTTGACTTCTCTCTTCCTCGTATTTGACTATGCCGATTGTCATTCAAAAGATCGGCAGTTCGGTAAGACTGTCTCGGCCGTTGCCGAGTCCGATCTTTGATTCGGTAGCAAATATCTCGAGATGGCCTTACCGAAGATCGGCTCTGAGTACGATGAACTACTCCCGCCGAGTTCGGTTCTACCGACTCTATTCGATATCTTGCTCCCGCTCGAGTCCAAGTATTTACCGAGTCTTCTACATCTGGTGCTGAGGCTGATAATCTACTGAACGCCTGAACCAGAGCAGAGTGTCTACTGAGTCTGAACCCTCAGAGACAAAAACAATTACAACGAAATGGTTCACCAATCAAGATAGGGTTTTGGGATCTTCAAATCTTCATAGATTCGGCCGGAGCATAAGCCTACTGAGCGCGTATCAGTACGGAAGATAGAATCATTTCCCACTAAGTATTAACGGTCTTTGAGGATGGAATTATCACCCAACAATTTCTCCCTATTTGATGATGCCAAAACCTAACACCATCTATGCTAACTAACACTAAACTACTCGAAACAGAGCTCCTTACAATTTTACAAGTAGGTTCGGCAATGAGTTGTTCTTCAAGTTCTAGACTATCGAAGGGAGCGAGAGCGAGGAGTCGGAATATTGAGACTAAGCATATCCCTGTCTTAACAATTTCCCTTTATATCACAATAACTAGTCTATCGGAATCTCGGCAGCATCGACAAAGAATATACACGGTGAGTGTGTGAGTCAAGAATCACTTGATGATTACGAGTGTTAAGTATAAAACGGAACATGGCTTATATAGACAATAAGATATTGTCGAAGCCAAAAGAGATTATATATATATATATATATATATATATATATATATATATATAATGTGAGAAAGTTTAGTACATTACATCTCTTTCTAAGCTAGGAAAGTTAAAGAAGAATCTAAGATCTAGGAGCGCTTGTACTTGCTCGATCCTATCCTTGAAATCTTGCGATTGAGTCTCGGGAAGGGGCAGTCCATACATCCTGTAGGTAAACTTCCTTAGCTTCAGAAATTCAGCAAAGTCTGCTGGCTCGTCTTCTTCGAGAGATCTCGCTCTAGCAGCATCCTTTACTTCTTTTTCAATCACACCATAGTGAATAGAATCATCAAGTCTTCTCGGTGGTGGCGAGTGCGGGTTCGGGGGACTCGGACTACAATATTCTCTTTCACAAAGATTCTCGCATGTAGACATACAAGTTAGGTTCGGTCCTCATCATCCATTCAACATAGGCATCAGCCTTTGCCTTGTTTGACCAGAATCTCCAGAAATAATTCCTCTTGATGAACTCTATCTTCAGTGACTCCCATCTCTCGAGTGTCGTGCCGGCATCCACTCATTAGTCCTTGGCCATCTATGTATCTTCGGATCTGTTGGTTTCTGAACTTCCTATATCCGTATGGAATGTCGGCTTTGGAAGGAACCCTCGATTCCGGCTTCTTGTTCGGTTCGGACTCGAGTGCTTTTAAGTCTGCCATATGGATTTTCTCTCTGGCAGCTTCAATCTGTCTCGCCTCTTCTCCTCTGTACAGGTACCGATCCATCTGAGCAAAGATGGCTTCTATCTCAGCATCCTGTTCTTTTGGAGTTGTGTAGGAGGGCTTGCGAGGCGACCGATCTTCGAGTCGGCCAGGGGTACTTGATTTTTTTTTGGACGTACCCTCGCTTCTCGGTGTCCTTCTGCTCGTTGTTGCTTGCTCCCTATCATCATCATCTTGAAGTGTCGGTTGTCCGGGAGGCAACCTAGTCGTTGTTGACTTCTTTCCGCCGCGAGTTGGGGCCTTTGTCTTTCCTTTTACGGTTTTCGCTTTAGAGCATTGTTGCCGCTTCGGCTTCGGCTATCTCCCTAGCCAACCTTTCATCGGCTGCTATCCGAGCCTCCTCCTCCTTACCGATATACCTCTTAGTCTTCTTGGAGGGAGGGGTGGGGAGTTTTAAGATCTTCTTACCTTTTCCTTCAATCCGGAGGTGGGAGAGGTGCCTCTTCCTCTCCGGAATCCTCTTCCTCGGCATGCGAGCAACCTCTTTGATTATGCCTAGAGGAGTTTGGGTTGCTCGAGTTGCTTGTTCCCGGATCCTGAGCCGCTTGGGCCAATCCTGCTCGAGATTCCAGTGAGACACACCGGGCCTCACCGGTCGGTTCGATGGGAGCAGCTTGTCCGAACCGAGCTTGCTCCTTCTATCGACCTTGTCTTCTTCGAAGACTTCGACACTGCTCCTTGGTCTTTTGAGATTTCTCTTCCCCCTTAGATTTATCCTCCTGGAATTTCTTAGGTACAGTTGTCTGGGACTTCTTTTCCCCCTTTTTGGCATCAGCAATTCCAACCGGGGTAGGAGCTAGTACCTTGGTGTTCAGGCTTTTGTACGAGGCTGACCGTTCATTAAGTCTGGAGTAGATTTTAGTCAGTGCCTCGTACAACTCATTCTTCTCAGTAATCAGTTCATCCTTGTATAATTTGTGAGAATGGTCAGCTACGGCTTTGAACTCGTTCAGCTTGGCCTCAACCTTATCTTCCAAGGTCGTCTGGATAGAGTTGAGTCTGAGCTCATGGGCCTGGGATATGGTTGTGACAGATTCAGTATGAGAGTTTTGGGTGGCCTTGAATTTGTCAAATAGTTGATTCTGACCTTCCTGAATCTGTCTTAGCTGAACCTCGAATTCAGTTCTCTGCTTAGCCAGTGCTTTAGATATAATGGTGGAAATATCAGGGGCGGCTGATGATGTCACTGAGGTCCTCAGCCCCTGAATCTCTGCGCTAGTGGCTTGGGCAGTCTCTTTCCACACTTTGTGGATTGCTTTGGCAAGGGCACGGTTCTGTGTCCCTTGGCTTCTAAGAGCCTTCGCCATTGCCTTGGATCGTCGGCCTTTGGGGCTGGGTGCTACTTCGAACTTAAATTTAAGCAAGAGTTGTTCAGAAGTACCAACCGCCGACTTCTCAGGAGCAAGGATTGTGAGAGGAAGCTCAGTCTGAGTAGAGATATCCTTGTCCTGGTGAGTTCCCTCATCAGGCTTCTCAGGGCCTGAATCACGGGGTGGGTCCTGACCATCAGGGTTAGACCCATCTGAAGGAGCTAAGCCAACGACCTGCTGATGGTCATTCAGCAGGGCCAGCATTGCTGCCCTTAGGTCCTCCAGAGTGCCAAGGTCAGCAAGCTGTGAGTAGCCTATCTGATGCCTTATGATCAGCTCCTCTTCATACAGTTGCTCGCAGGTGTAGTGAAGAATGAGGCTTAGCTGATTGGGCCACTCCTGGAACCTCAGAAGTATATGGAGTCTAGCCTGTTTGGCAATAGTCACCAGATCAGGGTGGCCAGAAATCTCCGGTATATGCTCAATAATCTCCCGAAATGCTTGAGATAGGATAGTGAAGCTTCCATTCAGACAGATTCTCGTTCGGACGCCGTCTCCAGAATCTTCAATGCCTATCGGAGACGTCCGTTTCTCGGCGAAGGCGGCATCGCCGAGTGGTGGAACGTCAAGGGGCCGTCCGGGGGTTTCCCGAGTCACCACTGCGGGCGCTTCGCCGGTTGGAACCCCTTGGTCCACTTCTACTTGCTGTTCGGTGGAGACGGCCCTCTCCACCGACCGAGTCTTTTACGAGGACTCGACTCATCAACCAGTGCATTGGGCCGTCGAGTGCGTTCGGCAGTGGCCTGCGGGACTTCGGCAGTGGCCTTCGTGCACCTCTATTTCGAGTAGGCACGACGGGAGTAGATTTCCGCAGCCGTCGCCGGTGCCTTAGGAATTTTGCCTTGAGGAGACCGCTTCTTAGTTGGCGTGGTCTTCGAGGCGTTGTCTGCCGAGTGAGGGCCCTGTCCCTATCTGTGAAGGGTCGCTCGCCTGTTTTGGAACTGGCCTTCTTCACGTTAAAATAAACCTTGTCATTGTACGTGATTTGGTCATCTCCGCAGAAGTCCTCAATCATTACTGACAACTTCAGACCATACAGAAGCTTGCCTTTCGCGTTCAGTCTGTAGGAGGCTTTGTCAAATTTCGTAGCCTGGACCATGAATTCACGGAGAAAGAATTCAGTCCAGTTGATCTTGACTTGGTCATAAATTGCCATCATCAGCTGTATCTTGGGCCTCGAGACTTGATCGAATGAGCCGACTGGCTCGTCGGCAAGCGCGTAACAATGTACGCTAGAGCGCGGTACTGAGGCAACATTACGTTCTTAAGGAAGGCAGCTCTGAACGCAGTGGGCTTCCCGCAGAATATCGATAGGTAGTCGTCCACCATATCATCGTTGTACCCAACGGTGCTGACACCTTCAGACGTTAGGTTGAAGCTTATCCTCAGAGCTTCTTTAACTGACATCTGCTTTATCTGCAAAGCAGCTTCGCCGATTGTATGGACAGTGAATCTCCCAATGACGTCGCCATCTACTGAGTTGGAGTTTAGGTAGATCTCAGCAACTTGTTTGGGAAGGAAGAACGTCGGCTTCTTGGAGAGAAATCCCTCCAGTCCAGATGCCCGAAGAGTGTCGAAGATCTCTTCCATGTAGTCAAGATCACATGCACCGAACTCCATGACTGGTTCGCACCAGACACGGTCTTTTTCAAGAATCTCCTTCATGTTTGAGGGAGCGGTTACTGAGACGTTTGAACTCGCCATTATATCTGTCACAAGAAGAATTTATCAGTATCGAGTTTGATAAAACAGTTAGTATACCGATGCTGGAAAAAGAAGGTTATCGTGACAGATCTAATAATCATACCAATGAAAAATTGAGCGTTTAAGAAATATGCAAGTAGGGTTTGCTAGGAAGATCTCAGATTTTTCGGAGTAAAGTATGCTAATGGCGGTTTCTAAGATATGATCGAAAATATATATCTACGTGAAGATGAAGAGTTATCAATCAATGGCCGAGTTTAAACTTGCTTTATGAGATGAATGATCAAGATTAAATAGTATATTATAGATAATGATCACAAAGCCGCCTAAGTCAAAAGTCAGTTGTAACTTGCCTAAGTAGTAACTATGATACGACATGCATTAAATCCGTGGAAGAGTTCAGCATACTTATGCATGGAATGTCGTGCATTAAATGTAAGTTGTTAATATTAAATGACAATCCTTGAGATATTAAATACGATGCTGATTCTGAGCAATAAATGCATATTATAGTTCTATTAGTTACTACTGAGTAGAGATACGCAAACCTGTCAGCTGAACATCGTAGTCGGTGATACCTCGTGTAGATGGTTCTTTGAGTCTCTACGCATCGAATTTACTCGATGCGAGAGTGAACATTCCCCCTACTCGAATGCTCCTCTTCGAAACCTCTTGCTGGCCGGAGTCGGTAGGGTCCAGCAGACCTAGCTGCTTGAAAGTTCTCCGAATGCGGATTCGGCTAGAGGCTTGGTCAGTATATCAGCCCTTTGATGGTCAGTATGGATCTTTTCCATCATGATATCCTTCTTTTCGACATGGTCACGAATGAAGTGATGTCTGATGTCCACATGCTTGCATCTTGTGTGAAGTACAGGGTTCTGAGTGATTGCAATGGCACCGGTAATCTTGTCGCAGAAGATTGGTACTTCATTCCGAATGACGTCATAGTCTCGTAGGCCTTGTCTCGGCCGCCAAAGGATTTGGGCGCAAAGAACTTCCGGCAGCCCATGTATTCGGCCTCGGTAGTTGACGTGGCTACTAAGTGCTTCGTTTCTTTGAAAACCATGAGATCGGCTTACGCCAAGGAACCGACACGTTCACGAAGTTGACTTTCGGTCAATTCTACACCTGCGCATAGTCGGCATCGAGTAACCAATTAGTTCTATATTATCATCAGTTGGATACCATAAACCCATGTCGGGTGTTCCTCGCGAGATAGCGGAGAATCTTCTTTCTTTGAGTCCATGTGACTCTGCTTTGGATTCGCTTGAAATCGAGCACGGACACCTACAACATAAGTTATGTCGGGACGAGTAGGCTGTTAAATATAATAAAGAACCAATTATAGCACGAAATTCGGTTTGGTCTCTCGATACTCCCTCCTTATCAAGATCAATTTTCATGTTTGTGTTCATCGGGATCTTGATAGGTTTGCCGGATGTGCAACCGAATCTTTTGATGAGGTCTCGAGTGTATTTGCCTTGGAAACCGAGGAAGTAGTTCATTTCTCCCATCATTGACATCTCGAATTTGTCATTCATCATCTTTTCAAATTGTTGGCACATGATGACATTCTTAGATCCAAATATAATGTCATCTACATAGATCTACACAAGTAGTAGATCGTCTTCTAGTCGAATGCTAAATAGAGTGCGGTCTACTGTGCCTTTCTGAAAACCTTTCTGAAGAAGAAACTCAGATAGGGTATCGTACCAAGCCCTGGGTGCTTGTTTTAACCCATGCAGAGCCTTTCTGAGTCTATAAACCTGATGTCCCTGCTGAAAGCCGGGCGATTGTTCCATGTAGACTTCTTCTTTCAGTACGCCGTTCAGGAACGCAGACTTCACATCCATTTGATAGACTCTGAATCTTTGATATGTTGCGTAGGCCAGGAATAGTCTAATTGCCTCCAATCTTGCAACTGGAGCGAAAGTCTCATCGAAATCTATTCCCTCAGCTTGATAGTAGCCTTTTGCCACGAGTCTTGCTTTGTTCCTTACTATGATGTTGTTTTCATCCCGCTTGTTCTTGAAGACCCATTTTGTTCCAATAACATGTTGATGCCGGGGTCTATCAACAAGCTCCCAAACGTCGTTTCTCGTGAACTGATTCAGCTCCTCCTGCATAGCTATGATCCAGTCAGCATCTTTCAGTGCATCCTCAATCGTCGAGGTTCGTCGGTACAAGAAGCGGGGAATATAAGGCGCTTTCTCCTTGACAGAATCTGGATCTTGTCTTTACTCTTGCTGAGGGATCTCCAATAATCAGATCAGCAGTGTGAGCGTCCAGCCACGATCTACGATGTTTCAGTTCTTCATCTAAAATTTGTTCAACATAGATAGTAGGCGAGTTAGGCATTTCAGTTGTACTATTCTAAGATTGAAGCATTTCAGTAATGAGAGTGTGATCTCTCGAGTCACCGGGTTCGGGGCATTCGGCTCGGGAACACTAATAGATGTTCCCCACGAGTTGTTATTCTCGGTAGTGGTCTCGATTACCTCCGGGGTTTCTTCATCGACTGAGTTACCTGTGATTGATTACGTTCGGGAGAATCAATCGGCTCGGCCTACATTTCTTTTGGTTGAGATTCGGTAGACTTGTCTTCATTTTCCTCATCTCGAATCATCATCCCAACAAAGCCTGGATCTTTTCGACTTTGTCTTTTAGGCTTAGATCCCGTAGTCGCTACTTCGATGTCCTCGGATTCGGAATTAGAGTTATTGCTCCTGTTTTCGTTAGCAAACTCATTAAAAACAACATGAGGGCTTTCCTCCACGCAAAGGGTTCGATAGTTGAATACTCGAAAGCTTTCTTCGACCGAGAGTATCCTAAGAATACTCCCCGATCGACTTGCTATTAAAAGTTTTCAGTGATCTTTCCCATTATTGTGGATAAAGCACGAGCACCCAAAAATATAGAAATAGGATAGAGAAGGTTTCCTTTGTTCCATAGTTCATATGGTGTTCTCTTATGTTGCTTTGTCGGTAGAGAACGGTTACGAGTGTAGCAAGCGGTATCGGTGGCTTACGCCAGCATTTGGTGGGAGTCCTAAGTCTGCGAGTAGAGTTCTAGTCGCTTCTTTGAGAGTTCCGTTCTTTCATTCAGCAACTCCATTTCTTTGAGATGTGCGAGCGGCCGATGTCTCATGCTCTATTCCTTACGCTGCGAGAACTCCTCCATCATAGAATTAAGGAACTCGGTTCCTCCGTCGGAAACGGATTTTGATAATTTTGGTGTTCTTCTCGACACTGAGCCTTTTCAGAAGCCTTGGTAACTATGTTTTGACGTCAGACTTGTTGATAATGAATATGACCCAAGTGTAGCGAGTAGTCATCGATGACCACTAAAGCATATTTCTTGCCTACGATCGTCCCTTGGAGAGACCGGACCGAACAAATCCATATGTAGCACTGAAGGATTCCATCAGTGGAAGGAGATGGAACAAGTGGATTTTGATTCCTTGTTTGCTTTCCCTTTAGACATGCTTCACACTGAGTGTCTTTGCTGAATACTTCATTCGGCAGTCCTCTTGCTAGAGTGTTTCTTGCTAGTTTGTTAAGTGTCTTGAAGTTGAGATGGCTGAGTCTCCTGTGCCACAGCCACCCCGTTCGGTTGTCGTTCTTCGCAAACAAACAAGCTTCAGGTTCAGCTGAGTTTCAGTCAGCCACATAGATATTCTTCTTGCGTGAACCTGATAACACTGTTTTCCTTGTGGATTTATCAATGACATTACAAAAACCAGCGTCAAATATCACTCTATTCAAGTTATCACAAAATTGACTAACAGAGAGAAGGTTGTGCTGAAGTCCTTCAACATATGATACTCTTGGAACTTTGGCAGTTCCAATGCTGAGTGTTCCAAATCCTCTTGTGTAGCCTTTAGCATTGTCTCCAAACTCGATTCACGGGTCCTTGTTCGGGGATATAATTCTTCGTCGGGACTCTTTTGATATGTCATGTATCGTGAGCATCCGCTGTCCACATACCATGGGTCTTTGTACACCTGCAAAACAAAATTATATTCAGGTACCCTTTATTTTGATTTTAGGTCCTTAGATGTTAGTTTTAGTAACCCATATTTGTCTTACGACCCTGGTGGTCTCAGACAACTTCTTTCCACTTGAGTCAACGTATTTGACCACCTGGACCGGTCGATACCGACTTCTTAGGCTTTTTCCGGTTCATGAGTCGGGATCTTCGAGTTGGGGGATGCCGACCTTTGCCTTTTGTGCGATTTTCTTCTTCTTCTTCGACTCTTGGATCCTTTTCGACTATAGGATCATAATAGTATGACCCACATCCGAGCGAGGATGTGTCGCTGAGGAGGTCCATCTTGATCGGCCCACTTTGGCTTCTTGGTTCCCCCCTTGATTGAACCGGGGTGTTTTGGTGCCGATCTTTTGGCCGGAATGCCGATGTGTAGGATGAAGTGCCTTCATCTTTTGTTTGTTCTTGGCTAGAAGGTTCAGTATGTTTGCATTGATTGTCTCCCCTTGAACAAACCTATCAGCAAGTCGCACTTCTGAGTGGACGGGGGCAGATGAGGAAGTACCTTGGCTGAAACCAAGTCCTTCCTTGCAGTGCTTGGGCTTGTTGCTAGCTAGCATAGCCTCCAGCTTCTTTTCAGCGCCCATGTACCGCTCAATCATCAGGTTCCTCCAGACATCATCACTTTTCTTCAGTGTGTCGTGCTCGGTCGAAGTCACGATAGTTGTTGCTTGGTAGACTCGGTTCAAGTATCTTTCCGAGTTAAGTCCTTGGTCGAAGCGAGATCGATCTTCTTGATCTTTGAGACTTGGCCATCAGAGAGTTTATCTCCTCCCTGAGTCTCAACACAAGTCCTTTAGAATCAGTAGCAACCTGACTCTCCTGAGAAAGTCTCTGAGTAAGATCAAGAGGTTGAATGCTATTAGATCAGCAGGAAAAAGTTATAGATCAGAAAAAATTGAACCCGACAATAACGATGATAAAGCAAATTGTATTCATATATGTAAGTCTCTAACTGTTTTAACAATATACAGAGTTGTCATTCTTTCTCATGCATTGTTGCATAAAGTTATCATACATCAAATATGGACAAAAATTTACAAGTCATATAGCCATAAGCCAAGCTAGTAAACAAGATAAAAGCAATAATCAGTTGAAGAACAAAAGGCACCAATTGATCTCCTTTACCAAGCTAACATTAGAGAAAGAGAAACAGCAACATAAGGCCCAAGCCTACATTAACTTCTCCGAACTATAAATAAACTTGATCTTTTTTTCTCCTAGTGCAATTTGTCATCATAATTTTTGGACTACTACATGTAATAAATTCTACACATAGAACATTTTCCAAGTAATGATTGCAATTTCCACCATCATCCAAAAGGAATTTCTTGTTTTTTTACTCTCATGCATCCATTTATCAGAAGAATTATTAACTTGGCCAAATATTCCGGTGCCGCAAAATTTCACTTCCCATTACTAACTTAGTAACTTAAAATAACAAATAATTATTATATATCTTTCACATTATCAAATAGGGCAACAAAATGAAAAATTAGGACGACCCAATTGCGAAATGTGGATCATTAACTACCCATAATCACAAACACCATCTCGAAAAACAACCCAATTGAAAGAACTAGAGATTCTATACCTGAAACAGTAACAAGTGAATCGTCATCCTTGGACTTAACCTGATCCGAGTTCGTCGAATTCAACTGCTTTTGCACCTTCTCGCACAGCGAGCAAGCCATGTGAACCACCCTCACCGCCACATTCAACTCCTTCGAGTATTCCTCATTCTCCATTTTTAGGAGTTCGATGCTCTCGAACCAAAATAAAAACTCCCAAACAAACGATAAATCTTAAATTTGTCGGCTCAATTCCTGAGAAGTCATTGAATTTTGCAGGAATTTCTGCCTCTTACGTGACAAAGATATGGTATGGAGTGAGTGAGTGAACTGTACGAGGAGCGGGTTTATGCGCATCTTTCCCTTTGATAAAGTAGCTACAAATTTTTAAATGGCTAATATTTAAAATTAATTATTTTGGTTAGAAAACCGAAAATATTTACACTATATTTAAAGCGATCAATTAAGTCCCTATTTTATTCATTTATAGATTTACTACGATTCCAGTCCTTGACAAAATCATAAAACAAAACAACAAACGATACAAGAATTTTAATTTTTACATGTCTCTATCGATCGAAGTGTATGTTTTAGTAATGTCTCCGTCAATACAAATATATAAAATTGTGTAATAAAGATAACTTCTATATAAAAAAAATCGATTTTGATCCAACCGTGACTTCCCTTTAACACAGTAAATGGATTCAGACTTTACAAATCTAATACTTCTTCCGTCCCAATAAAGTTGTCTTACTTTTCATTTTCAGTTGTTCCGCTTAATTTGTCTTCGTCCTAAAATAAAAAAGAAATGTGGCATTTTTTTTAATTATGGAATATCATTTCAATTTAATTAAAGTAAAGGGGAGGGTCCCACATTTAACTACACACTACTCATTTCTACCCACTTTTTTAATCTCCATGTGGGAACTTATTGAAACAACTTTAATAAAACAAAAGGAATATATTATTAATATTATTATGAAAAAGACTATTATGTTTTTTCGTTATTCTAGATTGTTATTATTTTTGAAAACACACGTTTAATATCTACAACATGTTATGATTCACAACTATAATATTTGTAACTTCAAATGGAATCTTAGTAATAGGACTGCACATATTATACTCCATGAAAGTAATCTATTTCTAAATTAGGAATTGTGTTTGATAGAATTAAGAGAGCAATTCGATTTTAAAAATTTGAAGTACTATATTTGATCCATTTTTCGTTTTGTACAATTTTTAATCTTCATATATGTTCTCCTATTTACTAATTTATTATAAATAATATTATTTAATCTTAAAAAAATAGAATTCAGATAGTTTTTGTTATTATTTGTCAAACATAATCCAAGGAATATGTTTTTCATTGCAATATTTTATAACATGATACAACGTTACCTCACAATTTACTTTTTCTAAAAACTAAACAGACCCTATCACCCTAAGAGTTTGAAAATTTTCAAAATCTTATTTTTTATTTTTATATACTCAACTCAAATATCTTATAAGATGTTTATATCAAATTTTGATTCCGAAAATTTATTATAAAAATGGTTAGTTTCCTCCATTGGAAATTTGGAATGAGGCCTATTTCGAAAATTAACTTAATTAAGGATTTATGATAAAAGAACTTATTCTATAAGAATTTACGCTATACCGTATAATTACTTAAATTTAATAAGTTAATTGTGTTTCGATACATGCAATAATAATTTATATAGGCAAAAAAGTAAAACTTTAAAAAATAATGTTGCCGGCATTTGATATGTGAACCTCTTTAAAAGTTACTTATTTTCCATAAATAACTTATTATTTAGACAAATTACTTCGATAAATTCTCCAAAACGCGGGTAAAATGACTTATTAATTAGAAATATGTTGCACGGACACTTCAAAAATATTAACGTATCGTGTTGGACACGTGTCAGACACTTGGACACGACACGATACTTTAATTGCCGTGTCCAATGGATTTATATACACATAACATCTAATTCTAATAAAAATATACAAAATTAGTTTATTTTACACTTGATTTTATATTTTTAAATAAATTAGCGCCCGTGTCGTGTCTTACGTTTTTTAAAAAATATCGTATCCCGTATCCCATTTCATGTCGAATCGTGTCACGTGTCCCGTATCCGTGCAACCTAAATTAGAATACATTAAAATAAGTTATTTATTTCCATGTGGGACCTGAATCGAAAATCACATTTAAAACTAAAATTAGTGAATAGTTTATTCCAAATGAACCCGGATGACCTGGCATATGGTTGGACGTGGCAGAAAATGATTGGCTTTATCTTATGTCGTGACAGGTAGTGTATACTGGTCTACTGCGGAAATGGTAAAACCCACAAACCACCGCTCAACGGCTGAAATTATACAGATTCCGCCGTGGATTCCCAAATTCAGTCGCCGAAGACCTACCATTCTACTCGCGCATCGCTCGTATTATTTTGATCTTTTCTCTTTTAATTCGCAATTCTTCATCACTTTAGTTGATACTGTATTTTGATTTCAAATTAAAGTGCGCATATTAGATGATTTATTATTTTTTGAGTCGTTGATGAATCATCCGTGTCGTGTTAAATGCTCGAAATTATGCGGCTTCTTTCTGCCGTCACGATCCAGGAATTTTTAGTTTTCGTGCATTTGTATGTAGCGTATTTGCGCTTATTGAAATATTAGATGATTTAGTATGCGGTATTGCAAGCATTTATCTGTCTGGGCAGGACTTTGTTTTAGTTTGAAAAAATTGTGCATTTGGATGGTTGGTTGCGTAAATTCAGTGGAATTTCTATGGCAGTCCTTTTATAGTATGGTTCTTGCTAAAAAGTCATGTTTGTTTTTGCCATCTTGTCAAAATTGAGTTTGCTTGAGTGCTGATATTGATTAAAATCCATTCCAGGAAAGGAATTATACGTGAAGAAGTAGCAAGGGAACTGGTGGGACTAAAGAGAAACATTTCTTGATTCCGAAATTAATCAGCTGCATTTCTGACTCACTGTGGTAGTACAAAAAATTCAAGATACAGCGACCAGGTTCAGGGGGGCGACTTGCCCCAGAGTGGCGAGCTTAACCCTTTCCCTGTAGGACGGAGGGTAAACTCCTTCCAAAGCGTTGCCATGGATGACGACATGGAGGGTGGCAAATTGGGGCCTTACCAGGAAAGGCCAAGGACATTCCCTAACATGCGTAGTAAATCTTACACCCCATTGGTAAGTGCATCTATTGGACTGTAATTTTAGCATTCCCTGATTATCGTAATTTATATCTTAACTGCCTTAAACCCTGCTGGTAAGTACATCTATTGGACTTGTGCATTCACTGAGCAGAAATATCATTCAACTGTACTTTTAGATGCCTCTGTTGAGAAATATGTTTGATTTGAGTTTATAGTTGCTTGTTCTTTTGGATATGATTAATGGTTTAATGGCCACATGTATGCAAAAGAAACTCTGCCCTTTGTAGTTCGTATGCAAAAGAAATATGCTTGATTGGAGTTTTTAGTTGCGTGTTCTTTTGGATATGATTAATGGTTTAATGGCCACATGTATGCAAAAGAAACTCTGCCCTTTGTAGTTCGTATGCACATTTAAGGTAAACTTATGCCCATCCAAAGATTCGGATGCTAAAGCTTTATACATCATGACTATAGTTTCATATTGCATGTTGAACCAGCATGTTTTAGATGCTGGCCAACACTGGACCTCTTAACATACTTGTGACTGGAGCATGAACCAAGAAAAAGGATTTAACATTTGACATAAAAATAAAGACAGTGTCATCTCTCATACGAAGTAGCATGTAATTAAAAGAAAGCATCTGTATTTGGGGAATGGATGGAAATTAAAACTATACTATAAAAATTTCACTGAGGAACTTATGTCATTCACAAATTGAAACCTTTTACGATGCCATCTTACGTTGACAAACAGATGATATTTGTGAAATATGGGCTTTTTTATATAAACAAAATATTATTTTATTTTTCTTGCATTCTTTTCTTACTTATGCATTGCATGTATTTTTTATTTTTTTTATTTTTTTAATTTGCCTCATCTGGATTTGCTTAAACGCTTACTGCCAAATCTTTTCTTCAGATTTTTCGTCTACTAATGAGAATAAACAGCCGTGTTCTTTTGGTGCTCCTGCTCTGTGGACTTGGAGCTCTCTTTTATATTGGTGCAAGTACCTCACCGACTATTGTGTTTGTATACTCTGTTTGCCTTATCAGTTTTCTCGTGTCTATATACCTAGCGAGATGGGTACTTTCTAAGGATGAGGGGCCTCCTGAAATGGTTCAGGTATTATTTCCTTTATTGTTTGGCTCCTTTTCCATTTTGTCCTTATTTCCCGTAGATGCAAACTGAGATCTTGCTAACATTACATTCTTAAGCATGCAGTGTTAACAGATGCATATTAAAGTAATAGATATTATCTGTGCCATTGTGGATTGGTGTTTCATTCTTGCACGGTTCTGCTTTGGCATTGACTAGAAGTATAATAGTCTCTTCTGATCCTCATCAATTTTTATGATGAATTGAATGAGAATAAAAAGAATAAGTATTATATGGTACACATCAGCTGCTTTTACTATAAAAAGTTTTCTTCTAATGATGAAGTTGTAAAATAGATGATGTACAAGTTTATAAGTGACATGGAACAGAGCAAGTTATTCCATGCTTTTTCTATTCCTACATTTTTAAGCTATTCTTCGTTTTTAGTGTAACATGGCACGTGCCATCATAATTTGCATTGACCCATAATTCCTTATGATTGAATTTCCAGAAGCAATTGCATGCTACTTGGGTGGTGAAACTATGTGAATTTTTGCTATTTTCTTCCTTTTTGACTCTACTGAATTTCAGTATATTGTGTCATGTTGATCTCTGGTTGTATCTTTCTCTTGATTTCCTTGACCTTATTGCTTTATGTGCTAGATATCAGAAGCGATACGTGATGGTGCTGAAGGTTTCTTTAGGACTCAGTATGGAACTATTTCAAAGATGGCTATTTTACTAGGATTAGTAATTCTGAGCATATACCTCTTGCGGAGTACAACCCCACAAATGGAATCTTCTGGTATGGGGAGGTATGAATAGGATGTTGGTCTGCGTGTATTTTCTTCTCATTCAGTTATCATACTCCAAACTCCATTTACTTAGCAACATATAATAACTGCCTTCAGCCTAATTAACTGCAGAATTTTAAGAATGAATCATGTGCTCTCCTTTGGTGATGCAGGGCAACATCTGCTTGTATTACTGTTGCTTCTTTCCTTCTTGGGGCTCTTTGTTCTGGCATGGCGGGCTACGTAGGGATGTGGGTCTCTGTACGCGCAAATGTTCGAGTCTCAAGTGCAGCAAGACGATCAGCAAGAGAAGCATTGCAGGTGCCTGTGTTTTCTTTTCTGTGCCACTTCTATAGCATATGTTGGACACATGAATCATGTTTAGATGAGAATGCCTTTTGCATTTAATAAGTGCCGTAACTTTTTTATTCAGATTGCTGTTCGTGCTGGTGGCTTTTCTGCTTTGGTAGTTGTCGGAATGGCTGTCATTGGTATTGCTATTCTTTATGCCACCTTTTATGTTTGGCTGGGGGTGGATACAACAGGTGCCATGAAGGTTACTGACTGTAAGTTCACCGGTTCTCAGTAGTGACATATCTTTTAGTTACACTAGTCAACCCATAATTTGATTTTTACTTTTCTCTTTCAGTGCCCCTTCTTCTTGTTGGATATGGTTTTGGTGCTTCTTTTGTTGCACTTTTTGCACAGTTGGGTGGGGGAATATATACCAAAGCTGCTGATGTTGGAGCTGACCTCGTTGGAAAGGTGGAGCAAGGTATACCTGAAGATGATCCAAGAAATCCCGCTGTCATTGCTGATTTGGTATGAGGATTTCCCATGTATTTTATCTTATTCTACGAAGCTTTGGAAGTTGTGGCTGTTGCTTAAGCAGCAAACATACCATTGGCATGGCGAAAATAATTATTTTGACTCATTTTTACAATATTTGTTTTTCAATTTACTTTATCTTTTGTAATTAATCCACCATTAATTGCATGCAATTTAATTTTTATCCATGGATATTTAATTTTTGTTCGTTGGGAAATTAGGTTGGAGACAACGTTGGTGACTGTGCTGCCCGAGGTGCTGATCTTTTTGAAAGTATTGCTGCTGAAATAATTAGTGCAATGATACTTGGTGGTTCAATGGCACAACGCTGCAAAATCGAAGGTACATGATCTACTCATTTATCGACATGAAAATATGTTTTCACTTTCTCTAACATTTTTCTTTATGCAAGGCTTTTACTTGAGGGATAACTCCCATGAACCAGATTTATTATCTTTTGATGTTTCACAAAATATCTTTATTACTCTAGAATCTAGATGACCTGATGTAAAAGTTAATAACAAGTTTTAAATCAATGTTTAGCAAAGTGAGAATCAACATTCCAAATAAATTGTACCCTTCCACGCATTTGACTTCTCATTATTTTCTTTGATAAATTGAAATCCTTCTTGGAAGTTCTATCTCCAAAGCAGGCTGGTTGCTCTTGTATTTTCATCGGTTACTACCAATATTTGCCACCAGTTATTTTCTTCATCCTTCTTATTATTATGGGCTCCACTGAAATAATAAGCGTGGTTTTATCAATCCACTGATATAAAGGGCTATTAATTTATTCTTTTGCACTTCCCAGAGTTTTACTTACCACATTTTTGTACTTTCAGTTTGAGCTCATAACCTTGTTTCCTAAGGATTGGGAATGTAGTGATACAACGACTTTACCATATTTTTTGCCTTTTTAAACATATAATAACTGTCTCAATCTTATTCACATGCAGATCCATCTGGTTTTATTTTGTTTCCTCTAGTTGTTCACTCATTCGACCTGGTGATATCATCAGTTGGAATCTTTTCTATTCGAAATAGACGTGAATCTGGAGCAATTGGTGTTTTAGAGGATCCAATGGCAATTTTGGAGAAAGGATATTCTATAACGATATTGTTAGCTGTTTTGACTTTTGGTTTGGTAAGAAGTCAATCTTCTTTTTTGGGGTATCATTCCTAGTTTCCGGCCTGCAAAAATCAGTGGTGTTATTCCAGTGTTTTTTTATTTTTGTGTTAATTTCTGCCTCTGTGCCGAGCTTATTTTCTGGTGCCTCTTTTACTTGCTCAATCAGTTGATAACACATATTACTTTTGCAGTCTACACGCTGGATGCTGTATACTGAACAAGCACCTTCTGCATGGTTTAACTTTGCCTTATGTGGTTTGGTTGGTATCATGACGGCTTACATCTTTGTCTGGATCACAAAATATTACACTGATTACAAGCATGAGCCTGTACGCACATTAGCACTTGCTAGCTCCACCGGTCATGGAACTAACATAATAGCTGGAGTCAGTTTGGGTCTCGAATCGACTGCTCTTCCTGTTCTTGTTATAAGCGTAGCCATTATTTCGGCATATTGGTTGGGCCAGACTTCGGGACTGGTTGATGAGTCTGGAATTCCAACTGGTGGGTTGTTTGGGACAGCTGTTGCCACGATGGGAATGCTCAGTACCGCTGCATATGTCCTGACAATGGATATGTTTGGTCCAATAGCTGATAATGCTGGTGGAATTGTTGAGATGAGTCAGCAGGTACTTAAGATAATCTTAAGATGTTTACAAGTCTTTAGCGTTCTTTTCTAAGCAAGTCTAATTTTGTACCAACTATATAAAATACAGCCTGAAAGCGTACGTGAAATTACTGATTTGCTTGATGCTGTTGGGAATACTACAAAGGCTACTACTAAGGGATTTGCCATTGGTTCGGCAGCATTAGCATCTTTTCTTTTGTTCAGTGCATACATGGATGAAGTGGGTTCATTTGCACATGTGCAATTTCATCAGGCAAGCATTCTGAATTTTTTGCAATTTTTTTCAATCCCCGATCCCTTTTGACTTTCTGTTTAATCGAATCTGCCTACTTGCTTTAATTACTGGAATATATGTATTTATGTGTAATATATTAGTTTCATATCCTCTTGATCCTATTACAGGTCGATATTGCTATCCCTGAAGTGTTTGTTGGTGGACTGCTTGGCTCTATGCTTATATTTCTATTTAGTGCATGGGCCTGTGCTGCAGTTGGTCGAAGTGCGCAGGAGGTTGTCAATGAAGTAAGAAGACAGTTCATTGAGAGGCCAGGGATCATGGTTAGTATAGTAGTTTGTTGTCTCATATAGCTTGTATCATCTTCCATCATCAAGGTGGTTAATATCCTGCTTGTTTGTGTCAGGATTATAAGGAGAAACCTGATTACAGCCGATGTGTATCTATAGTTGCATCTGCTTCTTTAAGAGAGATGATTAAGCCTGGAGCACTGGCCATTATATCACCAATAGCTGTTGGTAAAATCCTTGCTTTCTTTCTAGTAATTTTTCGAATTTGAACACATGATCGCGGGGATTGGTATCATTTAAGACTATGTTCTGCTGCTCAAATGCAACACCCACTTCATTTTATGCTGAATGCCAACCACTGAATCTGTCTGGACTTAGAACTCACATATATGATAACAAGTTCTTTTTACCCAATTTGAACTTTGAAGTTGTTGATATTCTTCTTTGGTTTAGGGATAATAGCTGGTAAGTTTTGATTTTTGGCCTTATTAATAAAGGACTTGGCCAAAGGGTGTCGCTTAGTTATGGGAGGTTATCTATTTTGACGGATTGATTGCAAATAAGAGAGATTCTTCTCATCCACTTTCATCTTAAACTTGTAAAATGGTTGCATTCTTATTCATAAATTGTCATAAAGGTCTGCAATTGTTGTTATAAACTTTTTTGTGGGTTATTTGTTAGATAAAAAGGTATTTGTTTCAGGTATCGTGTTCCGGGTGCTGGGGTACTACACGAGCCAGCCTCTCCTGGGGGCCAAAGTCGTGGCTTCCATGTTGATGTTCGCCACTGTCTCCGGTATCCTCATGGCTCTCTTCCTCAACACTGCTGGAGGCGCGTGGGACAATGCAAAGAAGTACATAGAAACGGGCGTTCTGGGAGGCAAGGGGAGCGAGTGCCACAAAGCAGCAGTCACTGGTGATACGTAAGTCTCGACATGTTTGCAGGATCAAAAATCTTTCTATCTTCTCATCCAATAACACATTATTATAATGGATATTGCAGGGTGGGAGACCCATTCAAGGATACTGCAGGACCATCTATTCATGTACTCATCAAGATGTTGGCTACCATAACTCTTGTTATGGCTCCTGTCTTCCTGTGAATTGCTCCTCATCACTGAAGTAGTATTCTCATAATGACGATATACGCTTGAGTTTTTTGATGTAATCGGAGGTGTGTTCAAAACTCCAATTTTATGAATTAACTTGGCGAAAAAGATGCAAAAGGTAGGAGATTTGAGATGATTTTCAACTACTGTTTCTCTCTCTTTGACTCGAAATTCGACATTAATTCTTCGTGAGCCTAAGATAGAATTTTCTCAAGGTAGTCATAATGGGAAAATTCTACCATGTACTGGACCCTGTCGTTTTGAATCTTCCACTTCCTGTTTTTGAACACAATTTCAGATTAGGCTAAGCTCAAATCTTTTAGCCTAATAAAGAAAGGGAGATCCGATTTTCCAATCTAAATTATCGATGGATGATAAGAAAAATAAAGACATGTACAAAAAGAGTAAAGAAAAACAAGGAAATCGCACATGCGCCCATTAATTTATTGAGTTGATTTTTTTTTACAAAGTATTCCCTCGGTCTAATTAAATAAATTCTACCTTCCATTGCGGTTGTCTCATTATTCAAATTCCATACCAAATAAGAAAATAAATAAATGGATCACGATCAATTTAAATAAATGAAGTCCGTCACTTTATATTTTTACACTAATGCTTTACTCATTTCCACTCACATCACTTTATATATTTACACTAATTCTTTACTCACTCCACTCACTTACTTAACCCCGATGTTCAAGCCCCTGAAACTTGTTTAAGTGGACTGGTGGCCGTAAAAGATTTGACCCACAGAGGAATTTTTTAAATGCATAGAATTAAAAGTCGAGAATTGTTATATGACTTTAATAACACAAAGAATTTCATCCAAGATGTTTATAATACAATGGAGTATTTATATAATTTGTTTGCCATATTTACCCATAATTAATGAGAAATTATACAAAAATATAAACAGACATTTCGTAGCGAGAATTTTTTTTTTTTTTTTCTCTTTCTCCATTGATATTTCTGGTTTGTTTCGTGGATCTCTTCCTATTTATTCTATCGATTTCAGATCTATTTCCACCATTGATAGAGTTGACTTCGTACCCATACGTGGCTATTTGCGTCGGATCAATTTTTCCTCCATTAGTGGTACGTAATTTAAGTTTCTCTATTTTCCGTTTTCGATCGAAGAAGTAGTTCTCGAGATTTTGCTGTTTTAGTTCTTTTAGTTGAATGTTACATGGAATTCTATTGTTTGGGAGCTTGTACACAGCTTATTCTTTAGGATTTGAACGAGTACACATAGGGGAGATTTTGATCTTAATTTTAGCATTTTCGAGAATTTTTCTTATGTGTTCTTTGGAATTTTAATCAGTAAACTTATCTTCTGGATATTATGAATTTGATTAACAGTTAAGCGTGACAGTGACTAATGCAGTAGATTGTTATGGGGAGTGTGATTAACGTATTGGAATGTTTCTCTGATGTGTTCATGTTATTTCCAATTTTCTTTTTATATACGAAGTAGTTTTTTACAATATTCAGATTTTGTGTACATTCTTAGCTTTGCATCATTAACTAGATTCAAGTTCTGTTCTATAACATGCAATAGATTTGTCTCCTCTTTCTCTTTCCTCCCCTAATTAACTGATTTAGACAAATTAATGTATGTGTGTTTGTAGAAATTTGTTTTGATCAATTCACTGTTATATCTTACATTCTCAACATCCTTGACTTACAGGTTGGTGCATTGAGTTACTGATGGAATCCAATAAAGGTTGCTTGTGTTTCCTAGTCTTCTTGCTTCCCCTCGCTCATGTTTAAAATGAAATTCAGTAGATTGGTTTATGATCTTTATTTAAGCCTTTTTTAGATATTCTCATACTATGTCTTTGTTTTCCATTGATGCATATGCTGCTATGTTTCTTCAGGGATAGCTATAGTGGTTATGGGAGTAAGTGGCGCTGGAAAATCGTGAGTCGTCTATCATCATATCCCTTTTCTTTTGCCCTTGTATCTTATGAGTTATCGGCATCTTATATAGCTTTCTTTCAGTATCAGTATATTGTAACTTGGCCTTGGCTAACATCATCTTATATAGCTTTCTTGCAATATCAGTATATTGTAGTAATTTGGCCTTAGTTAACACCATCTTATATAGCTCTCTTTCAATATCAGTATATTGTAGTAATTTGGCCTTAGTTAACACCATCTTATATAGCTCTCTTGCAATATCATGGATTGTAACTTGGCATTTGTCTTCTCCTCTGCAGAACTATTGGTGGGATGCTTGCAAAGGCGATGAATGGCCGTTTTCTTGATGGTGATGATTACCACCCCCAATCAAACAAAGGTATGCATAACGCATCTATGATCTGTTATCATTTATGTAAAATAACTCATTTTCCCTCTGAAAATAGACAAGATGAAGGCTGGGATCCCTCTTACAGACGAAGACCGTATCCCTTGGCTTGAAACTCTTAGCGATGCCCTACGAGTAAGCTTGGTAAATGGTGATACTGTGATTCTTGGGTGTTCTGCTCTGCAGAAGCATTACAGAGAAATTCTTCGGTGTGCAGATCCGGGATATGTACCGGGCTCTTACGCTTGTGATGTGAAGTTTGTTTTGCTGAGTGTTAGGGCGGATGTTCTTGCTGCTCGGTTGCAGAAAAGAACAGCGGAAGGGAGCCATTTCATGCCTGCTCAACTCTTGCAATCACAGCTGGATTTGCTTCAGATTGATGAATGTGAAGGGATAATCAAAGTTGATGCTTCATTCGATCCTCAACAAACTCTTGAAAAGGTACAAGCTTTAGTTATGCAGTCTTCTCTGCTTCCTTGACCTAAAAGAATCAAAGGTTAAATCATACATTCTTGCCCAATCATATAGATTAAAATGAACAGATTTTGTGTTTGTATGCTAATCAATGGAAATGAAATAGGCATTTGATTGTTGTTGATATATGGGTATTTTTGAGTGGAGGAAGGACTAATAGTGAAGATTGAACTCGAAATCTATCTCTTTTGCTTCAAGGAAAAAACTACTATTTAAGTAGGACGGGTCAGCCATTGTTGTATTCTAGTATCATGGTATGAGACGGCGGCGGATCCAGAATCAAGATTTAAAAAGATAAAATCTTTAATTTTTAAAAAAGTGTTCAAAATAGGAGATTTTAAAAAGATATTAAAAAAAAATTGGGATTATGCACATAAGGGCTGGATTGGCCCTCCGTGTGAGGCTTATGCATCAGATCTCATTACTATTTTGAAGTATTTTTAAAAAAACCAAATTATATGCCAAATGCGTGGATATTGTTAATTTACTTATAATTTATTACTCTTCCTGAAAATATTTCTAATTGCACGAAAAATATATTTATATAAATAGTTTTGACAAATTTCACATGAAATGAACAATCCAACTACCAATACACGCCAATTGGAATAAAAAAAAATAAAGAGAAATTTGGACCCAAACTAAACTGTGGATGACCCGACAAGCATAAGCAGATGATATGAATGTCACGTGCGGGGTCGGAGGTCAAACTCCGCTATCTCGCACGTGCTGATGTCGAATGTCTTGTCATCAGCAGACACGTGTAGGTTGACATTTAATTGCCCCCAAAAATTACGTCCGGTTTTACGGCGTTTACGATTAATGGCCATTTCGGTCTTGCACGTCACGCGTTGCCGCTCGTGTATTGGTGAGGTAGTATTCTGATAAAATATTATTTATTCTACGGTAGCATGGTCACCAATCTCGCGATCACGTAGCGTGATTGGTGGCGCCATGAGTGCCCACCGAAATGAGCCAGATGATCTTTTGCCCAAAAATTCAGGGTCTCACTATGCGACAATTTCACGTGCATTTCAAAAATATGAATCAATTGTTAAAATAAAATTTTCCAAAAAAATAATTATCAAAATAACACTGTTTCAAAAATTATTATCAAACTAACATTCTTTTTATCAATTACACACTTATTTATAAATGAATATCTACATGAAAATACATTTTATTTATTACATTTACTTAGTTATAAAGCAATACAGTTTATTGTAACAAAATTGCTTTTATGATAAAATATATTTTTTAGTTTTTATTTATTTTATATGTGTGCTGTGTTTCTAAATAAAAATAATTTATTTCTTAAATTTTATAATTAATTTTAAATCAAACAAAAAAATATTTTATTATTTTTATATGAAAATACGGAACACTTTTTTATGATTTTTATTATTTTAATTACGGAACAAATAAAAACAAAAAAATATAATTATTCCAATTAGGTTGGAAAGAATTTTTTCTAGTAGTTTTTCAAATAAAAACAATAAAAATTATTTTTAATTTGCTTTGTTATTAAATAATTTTTTTGTATTTTCGAACTAAAAATATATATATATATATGTATATATATTTATATGGGTGTGGATCCTATAAGAAGGGGTCTAAAATAAGAAGTAAGAAGAAATCTTAGCCTTATATTTAGTGTCATCAATGGATGTAATTAATTGATAAGTTTTAATTTTTTTAATTGCTGAAAATAAAAGATGTAAATCATTAAGGGTAAGCTTGTAATTTTGGATCTTATGTGTTTGAATCCTAATTAACTTCCCTAATTTCGTCTAAATCTTCTCCACTTTCCCACATATTTCTTTCACTTTTCAGCAAAGAAAAAAATGTGGATCTTTCCATATTCATCTCACTCACATGATCTTTCCATCTTCATTTAACTTACACACTCTCTCTCTTTCATTAATGCATGCATACAACTGATATAATATATGCATATTCTTATTTTTTTTGTTTACTTGATTTATGCATGTCAGTTTTATAAGTCGATGCATATATGAAATACAGTATATGCATATCATAATATTTTAGTATACAATTTATTTATGCATATTTTTTTTCATTTTTTTCTTTTTGAACGCTTTATGCAGGTAATCCAGTATATGCATAGTATCGATATAATTTATGCATATTTTATCATTCCTTATGTTTTCAATATGCATAGGATTATAATACTTTATTTTATCATTATTTTTTGCATACTATCAACTAATTAGTGCATATTTTTCTCATTCTTTCTTTTTGAGCGTTTTATACAGGAAATATGGTATTTGCATATCACAATATTAGTTAATGCATAGTATCGATATAATTTATGCATATTTTATCATTCCTTATGTTTTCAATATGCATATGATTATAATACTTTATTCTATAATTTATTCTTGCATACTATCAATTAATCATTGCATATTTTTCTGATTCTCTCTTTTTGAACGATTTATACAAGAAATCCGGCATATGCATATCACAATATTATTTCATGCATATTATTGATATAATTTGTGCTTATTTTTGTCATTCTTATGCTTTCAATATGCATAGGTGTTGGTCCCGAGAGCACGTTCAGGTGTAGAGGGGGGGGGTGAATACACCTGAAAATCGATTTTCTCAACTTAAACACGAACAGTCCTTTTCAGGATGATGTCGTACTGAACAGGTTGACAGACCGAGATAAAGCCGTTACGAATCGTGTTGGTAGAGTGGCCGACTCTGCGAGACACGCTAGGCGGCGAGAGTCAGAATTCAGTATCTTGCAGATAGAGTTCAGTGGTGCGGAATAGTGTAGGCTCAATTCAGTTGAGTTAGGAAAACGTTTTATTAAAACAATTTCAGTTGATTAGTGCGATGTTAAGTTTCTTTGAAACTTCGGTTGAATGATTTAAAGAAGGTTTCCAAAGTATGAACAAGAAATCAATGCAACGTTAAAAGCGAGAACACAAGACACACGAGAGATTTTTAAAGTGGTTCGGACACAAAAATCCTACGTCCACTGCCCGAAAGATCGGGGAAGTTATTTATTATCTTGAGATAGTCTCGGTCGGTTTGTCTGTTGGACAAACACTTGGTCATGAGATTTATCTTGAGCAAGTCTCGGTTTACACGGTTATGAGCGGAGTGTTTGAAAAACTCTCCAACTGTGAAGGAGTCCTTTCTGATAAGGATTAGTTCAAAGGTGAACTCCTTCGTCTAAGCTATGGATATATGCTATTGAGCTTAGGTTAGAGGGATAGGGAACAAGGAAGTGGCTTCTAGAACGACGAACAACTGAATATAGCTCTGGGTTCGTGTATCGTCGTTTGGATACTAGAGGATGTATGAAACAGTTAAGCTTGGTTTCCTAAGAGCTGGAATGAAGTCTTTCGCCGGAGATAGATTCTTTTAACTTCTTGCGGAAGACTTAGGCTTTTTGAATTTTGCTCGTTTGAATGCTCTGCTTGTTCTCTCGTGTTCTTCCCGTGAGCTTCAAATTTCGATTTATCCCTCTATTTATAGAGAAGAGATTAGGATAGATCCGTTGGAGACGACGATCCTTTGTCTCTCTCTTTTGGGTAGCTAACGGCTCTTTTGAAGTTTGGTGGCAGCAGTGTCCTTTCCCTCCTTTTCTGGAAAGTTGTTGACTTGCGGCTTTAGTAGATATAAGATACGTGGCCGCTTGTCGTTGGTAGAGGTTCGGAAAGTGGTTGAGACGAGCAGACTTCAAGGAGATCTCGAAGGCGACTTCTCTCTTCCTCGTATTTGACTCTGCGAAAAGTGACTTCAAAGATTCGACGGTCGAGGGCTGCATGCAGCCGTTCTTGAGTCGATCTCCGATTCGATGAGCATGCTCTCTTGAGTCGGTTCTGCGAAGATTAGCTTCGAGTCAGTGAACTACTCTCTTGGTGAGTTTAGTTCCATTGACTTCTTTTTCGATATCTTGCTCTACCGTTAAGTCCAAGTATTAGGAGTCTTCTACTTCGATCTTGAGGCGGATAATCTGCGAGTGCCGAACCGGAGCGGAGGGTCTGCTGAGTCCGAAATCTCGGAGACAAAACAACTTACAACGTAATGGTTCACCATCGGAATAGGGTTTTGGGATCTTCAAATCTTCACAAATTCATTCGAGCACAAGCGCTACGGATCGTATGACGACATAGAAGATGAATCATTTCCCCACCGTTTATCGACATGCTTGAGGATAGAATCATCACCCAACATTTTTCCCCTATTTGATGATGCCAAAACCTAATAGCTATCAACCTAACAACATGACTTATCGGAAACGAGCTCCTTACAAAGTTACAAGTAGAAGCGGTGGTGTTGTTCTTTGAGTCCTAGCTACGAGGGGATCGGGACGGAAAGTCGGAATAAATATAGAGTACGAACAACACTTCCCCCTGTCTTAACAACATTTTCCCCTTATCTTTATCAAGTCATCGGAATCTAGCTAATCAACAACCGACAATAAATAACAGATAGTGAGTGTGTGAGTCAGTAATCACTTCAGTGATTCTGAGTGTTAAGCAAAAATAAACACGGCTATTCAGACAATAAGATATTGTCAAAGTCAAACAGAGATATTATATATGTAAAGAGGTTCAGTACAGTTACATCTCTGCTAGACTAGGAAAAAGAAAAGATACAAAGAGAACACGAAGCCGGAAGTCATTTGAAGCGCTTTAATCCTGTCTTTGAAATCTTGGGATTGAGATTCGGGAAGAGGCACTCCATACATTCGATAAGTGACTTTTCTCGGCTTCGATATCTCGACAACGTCCATTGGGTCTTCTTCATCAAGAAATTTGGCTTCAAGCGGCGTCCTTCACTTCTTTCTCTATTACTCCATAGTGAATGGATCCGTCAAGTCTCTGTGGGGGTGGCAGGATTCTAGGGTCTGGAACTCTGACTTCGACATTTTCTTTGACAGCTTTCTACAATATGGCATACATGTCTAAGTCGGCTCTCATTATCCATTCAGTATAAGCCACAGCTTTGCGCTTCTCAGACCAGAATCTCCATTTTCAGCGCTTCCCACCTCTGCGTGAATTCCACTAGCATCCATTCATCTGTTCTAGGCCATCTGTGAGTATTCGGATCCGTAGGCTTTACGAATCTCCTCGTATCCGTAGGGGATGTCGGCCTTTGGGGGATCCTCTTACTAGCTTCCTTTTTCAGTTCTCGGCTGAGGGCTTCAAGATCTGCTATATGTAATCTCTCTCTGGCTGCTTCAATTTGCCTGGCCTCTTCACCTCTATATAAGTATCTGTCTAACTGAGCCCAGATTTCTTCCATCTCTTGTTCCTGTGCCTTAGAGGCAGTGTAGGAAGGCTTGTGAGGTGGCTCTTCTTCTGAGTCAGCGGGAGTTGATGATTTTTCTTTGGAGGTGCCCTGTTTTGCTCGATGGATTGCTTCCGCTTCTTCGCTCCTTTTCCTTGTCAGCTTCGTCAACGAGTTTAAGCGTTTTGGGAGGCAGCCTTGCACTTGTTCTCTTGCCTCCAGCTGGAGCCTTAGATTTGCCTTTGATAGGCTTCGATTTGGGTTTGTTGGCTGCTTCAGCTTTGGCTATCTCCCTAGCCAGCTTCTCGTCTGCGGCTATTTGAGCCTCCTCCTCCGGGGTAATGAACCTCCCGGGTCCTTTCTTCTTGGAGGGGGGGGTTGGGAGTTTTGAGAACTTTCTTGCCTTTGCAAGAACGAGGAGGAGGAAGAGGAGCTTCTTCCTCTTCGAGTCCTCCTCGTCAGCATACTCGGCAACTTCCTTAATAATGTCGAGGGAGTCCGTGTTGCACGAGAAGCGACTTCTACGGCTCCTGAGCTACTTGGGCCGGTCTCGGTTGATGCTTGCATTGCAGTTGAGACACCCCGGGCCTCGCCCGGTTTCGTAGGTACAGGAGGGGCGGATGGGCCGAGTTGAGGTTGCCCTAGCTACGACCTTGCTCTCTTCGGAGCCTTGTATCGGCTCCTTGGCGCCTTCCCCCTTAGTTGATTTCTCTATTACACTTTCCCTTTTCTTTGCCAAACTTTCCCCCTTTTTGGCATCAGCAAGTAGGGTTGGGGGCGGAGCAGATACCTTTCTGTTCAGGCTTTTGTAGGAGGCTGAGAGATCGTCTAATCTTGTATGAATCTTGGTCAGTGCCTCATGCAGCTCATTTCTCTCGTTGGTCGCTGATGTTTGTATTCTTTGTGTGAGAGATCTGCTGCTGACCTTGAACTCTTCATTCTTTGCTCAACATTCTCTTCAAGAGCCTACGAATAGTTTGGATTACGAGTTCGTTGGCTTGAGAGATGGTTGTGGCGATCTGATGTGAGCGGTTTGAGCGGCCTTGTATTGATTCATCAGTTTATCCTGGCCTTCCTGAATCGTCTTGAGCTGAGCCTCAAAATCAGCTCTCTGTGCAGCTAAGGCATTTGTCAGAATGTTGGAGAAGTCAGGGACTTGGGATGAAGAAATTGCGGTTCGAGTCCGTGCGGCTCAGCACTCATGCCTTAGTGGTTTGCCGCCAAGTTTTGTGGACGGTGCGAGCAAGAAGGCGATTACGGGTGCCTTGATCCTTCGGTGCCACTGGCCACTATTTTCGAACGACGGCTCTTTTGGGCCGGGCGCTACTTGAGCGGATTGGAGAAGAAGGCGAGCGGGATCACTGCCTTGGAAGTACCGGCCCACCGTCTGCGCCGGGACCAAGGATGCTGAGTGGAGGGTCGGCGGTAGATGCGGTGACATCTTTGTCCTGTTGAGTTCCCTCATCAGGCTTCTCAGGGCCTGAATCATGGGGTGGGTCCTGACCATCGGGGTCAGACCCATCTGAGGGCGCGGGTGCTAAGACTGGTTGTCTCTCATTCAGCAAAGCGAGCATGGCCTCCCTCAGATCCTCGAGCGTGCCGAGATCAGATGGCTCTGAGTAGCTAATCTTCCCTCTTATCAACAACTCTTCTTCATGGAGCTGTTCACAGGAATGGTGTATGATCAGTCGCTTCAGATTGTGCCATTCTTGGAACCTGATCAACATATGGAGTCTCGCCTGCCTAGCCAATATGACAAGATCTGACTGCATCATAAACTCTCTGAACACAGTTGGCTTCCCGCAGAACTCGGTGAGGTACTCATCCATCAAATCATCTTTATAAGCGACGGTGCTAAATCCTGAGTTGGGGAGGTTGAAGCTTTTCTGAAGAGTTTCGCGGATGGACATCTGCTTCACTTCAATCATGGAGCGGGAGGGATCGCCTACTGTATGGACGACGAATCTCCCTCTGATATCTCCATCTACTGAATCAGAGTTCGAGTAGATCTCTTCTACTTGGCGCGGGAGGAAGAAAGTCGGCCTTCTCGTCAGAATTCCTTCCAGACCAGTTTCTCTGAGAGCATAGAATATCTCCTCCATAAAGTCCAGGTCGCACTCATCAAATTCCATGACAGGCTCGCACCAGACTCGATCCTTTTCGAGGATCTCTTGCATATCTGCCGGAGCACCTACTTGAGTTCCTGTCATTTTTGTAATCAAAAGATTTTCTGAATATTTTGAGGAGAATTTGGATAGAAGGTAATAAGTATCTCAGAAAATCTCGGGTATTTAAGAATTTTGCAGATATGAAATGGCGTTGTCAAAGATTTGAACGCATATATATCTATCTTAGAGAAGATAAACAGTTAAAGATCAATGGTTCAGTTTGAACGCGCTTTTTAGATGGACGGCTAGGATTAAGTTTTATAAAATAGGCAATGATCAAATTAGCCACCTAAGTCAAAAGCCAGTTGAAAATAGCCTAAGTACTAACTTGATACGACATGCATTTAATGCGTGGCAGAGTTCAGCATGCTTGTACATAGAATGTCGTGTATTAAATATGATCCGTTAAAATTAAATGAGATTTCCTAAGGCATTGAATACGATGCTGAATCTGATCATAAATGCACAGAATTGTTCTATAGGCTACTGAGTAGAGATACGCAAACCTGTCAGCTGAACATCGTAGTCAACTGATACCTCGTGTAGATGGTTGCTGAGTCTCTACGTACTGATTTTACTCAATACTGAGAGTGAACATTCCCCCTTACTGAATGCTCCTCGCCTGAATCCTCTTACTGACTGGAGTCAGTAGGGTCCAGCAAACTTAGCTCTACTGAAAGTTCTCTGAATCTGGCTTCAGCTAGAGGCTTGGTCAGTATATCAGCCCTTTGATGATCAGTATGGATCTTTTCCATCCTGATATCCTTCTTTTCGATATGGTCACGAATGAAGTGGTGTATGATGTCCACGTGCTTGCATCTCGTATGAAGTACAGGATTTTGAGTGATTGCAATGGCACCGGCTATCGCGGGAAGATCGGCACTTCATTCTGAATGACGTCATAGTCGCGTAGCTGCTGTCTCAGCCAAAGGATTTGGGCGCAGCAACTTCTGGCAGCCATGTATTCAGCTTCAGTAGTTGACGTCGCTACTGAATGTTGTTTCTTTGAGAACTATGAGATCAGCTTACTACCGAGGAACTGACACGTTCCAGAAGTTGACTTTCGGTCGATTCTACATCCTGCATAGTCAGCATCAGAATAACCAGTTAGTTCTATATTATCATCAGCTGGATACCATAAACCCATGTCAGGTGTTCCTCTGAGATAGCGGAGAATCTTCTTTGCTGAGTCCATGTGACTCTACTTCGGATTCGCCTGAAATCGAGCGCAGACACCTACAGCATAAGTTATGTCAGGACAAGTAGCTGTTAAGTATAATAGAGAACAAATTATAGCACGAAATTCAGTTTGGTCTACTGATACTCCCTCTTTATCAAGATCTATCTTCATATTCGTGTTCATCGGGATCTTGATTGGTTTGCCGGATATGCAACCGAATCTCTTGATGAGGTCTTGAGTATATTTGCCTTGATTGATGAACGTCCCCTTCTCAGATTGTTTGACTTGAAAGCCGAGGAAATAGTTCATCTCTTCCATCATTGACATCTCAAACTTATCCTTCATCATTCTTTCGAACTGCTGACACATGATGACATTCTTCGAGCTGAAGATGATGTCATCTACGTAGATCTGCACAAGTAATAGGTCGTCTTCCAGTCGAATGCTGAATAATTTGCGGTCTACTGTGCCCTTCTGAAAACCTTTCTGAAGAAGAAACTCAGATAGGGTATCGTACCAAGCTCTGGGTGCTTGTTTTAACCCATACAAAGCTTTTCTGAGTCTATAAACCTGATGTCCCTGCTGAAAGCCGGGAGGCTGTTCCACATAGACTTCTTCTTTCAGTACGCCGTTCAGGAAAGCAGACTTCACATCCATTTGATATACTCTAAATCTTTGATGTGTTGCGTAGGCTAGGAATAGTCTGATTGCCTCCAATCTTGCAACTGGAGCGAAAGTTTCATCGAAATCTATCCCTTCGGCTTGACAATAGCCTTTCGCCACGAGTCTTGCTTTGTTCCTTACTATGACGTTGTTTTCATCACGCTTGTTCTTGAAGACCCATTTAGTTCCGATCACATGTTGATGACGGGGTCTTTCAACAAGCTCCCAAACTTCGTTTCTTGTGAACTGATTCAGCTCCTCCTGCATGGCTATGATCCAGTCAGCATCTTTCAGTGCATCCTTAACTGACTGAGGTTCTTCAGTAGACAAGAAGCAGGAATATAAGACGCTTTCTCCCTGACAGAATCTGGATCTTGTCTTTACGCTTGCTGAAGGATCTCCTATAATCAAGTCAGAAGTGTGAGCATCCAGCCACGATCTACGATGTTTCAACTCTTCATCTAAAATTTATTCAACACATATAGTAGGTGAGTTAGGCATTTCAGTTGTACTATTCTGAGATTGAAGCAGTTCAGTTACAAGAGTGTGATCTACTGAGTCACCAGGTTCAGGGGCATTTAGCTCAGGAACATCATTAGTTCCCCCGAATTATTATTCTCGGTAGAGGTCTCGGTTACCACCGAGGTTTCTTCATCGACCGAGTTACACGGGATTGACTACGCTCCGGAGAGTCAACTGCTCGCCTACTTCTGGCTGGTTGAGATTCATAGACTTGTCTTTGGTTTCCTCATCCGAATCATCATCCCAACACACTGGATCTTTTCGACTTTATCTTTTAAGCTCGAGATCCCGTAGTTGCTTACTCGATGTCCTCGATTCGGGTTCGAGTTTTACGCTCCCTGTCTTGGTAGCAAACTCATTAAAAACAACATGAGAGCTTTCCTCCACGCAAAGGGTCCGATAGTTAAAGACTACGAAGGCTTTGTTGACCGGGAGTATCCTAAACAGTCCCACGATCGACTTGCTATCAAAAGTCTTGGTTGATCTTTCCCATTATTGTGAATAAAGCACGAACACCCAAAAATATGGAAATAAGATAGAGAAGGCTTCCTGCCGTTCCATAGTTCATATGGTGTCTTCTTATGCTGCTTTGTCAGTAGAGATCGATTCTGAGTGTAACATGCAGTGTCAGTAGCTTCTGCCCAGAATTTGGTTGGGAGTCATAAGTCTGCGAGCAGGGTTCTTGCTGCTTCTTTGAGTGTGCGATTCTTCCTCTCAGCTACCCCATTTTGTTGAGGCGTGCGCGCGGCAGACGTCTCATGCTCTATTCCTTCTGCTTTGCAGAACTCCTCCTCCATGAAATTAAGGAACTCAGTTCCTCTGTCAGAACGTATTTTGATAATCTTGGTGTTCTTCTCGACACTGAGCCTTTTCAAAAGCGTTGGTAACTCTGTTTTGACATCAGACTTGTTGGCAATAAATATGACCCATGTGTAGCGTGAGTAGTCATCAATGACCACTAATGCATACTTTTTGCCTCTGATCGTCACCGGAGGAGCCCGGACCGAACAAATCCATATGTAGCGGTGAAGGATTCCATCGGTGGAAGGAGAAGGAACTGGCGAATTTTGATTCCTTGTTTGCTTTCCCTTCAGGCATGCTTCACACTGGGTGTCTTTGCTGAATACTTCATTCGGCAGTCCTCTTGCTAGAGTGTTTCTAGCCAATTTGTTGAGCGTTTTGAAGTTGAGATGATTGAGTCTTACGTGCCCAAAGCCACCCCTGAGTGCATTGTCATTTTTCGCCCAACAAACAAGCTTCGAGGTTCGGTGAGTTCCGATCGCCTACATAGATATTCTTCTTGCGCGAACCTGATAACACTGTTTTCCCTGTAGATTTATCAATAACATCACAGAAACCAACTTCAAAAATCACTCTATTCGAGTTATCACAAAATTGACTAACAGAGAGAAGGTTATGCTGAAGTCCTTCAACATATGATACTCTTGGAATTGTTGCAGTTCCAATGCTGAGTGTTCCATAGCCTCTGGTGTAGCCTTTAGCATTGTCTCCAAACTCGATTCGGGGTCCTTCTTTAGTAGTATAATTTTTCAGCAAGTCCTTTTGGCACGTCATGTGTCTTGAGCATCCGCTGTCCACATACCAAGGGTCCTTGTGCACCTGCAAAACATAATTATATTTAGGTACCCTTTATTTTTGATTTTGGGTCCTTAGATGTTAGCTTTGGTAACCCATATCTGTCTTACGACCCTGGTGGTCTCAGACAGTTTCTTTCCACTTGTGTCAACATATTTGACCACTGGACTGGTCACTGCTGACTTTTGAGGCTTTTCAGGTTCAGGAGTCCGGATCTTCTGATTGGGTGGACTATTGACCTTTGCCTTTTGCGCGGCTTTCTTCTTCTTTTTCTGACTTTTGGATCCTCTCCTGACTATTGGATCATAATAATATGACCCATACTGAGCTGGATGTGTCAGCTGAGGAGGTCCATACTGATCAGCCCACTTAGCTTTGTTGGTTCCCCGTTGACTGAACTGGGGTGATCTGGTGCTGATCTTCTTGTCAGATTGCTGATGAGTAGGATGAGGTGCCTTCATCTTCTATTTGTTCTTGGCTAAGGGGTTCAGTATGTCTGCATTGATGGTCTCCCTCGAACAAATCTATCAGCTAGCCGGTTTTCTGAGCATACAGGGGCAGATGAGGAGGCTCCCTGGCTGAATCCAAGTCCCTCCTTGCAATGCTTGGGCTTGTAGCCTCCAGTTTCTTTTCAGCGCCCATGTATCGCTCTGTCATCAGGTTCCTCTAGACATCATCAATTTTCTTCAGCGTTTCATGCTCGGTCTGAAGTCCTGACAACTCTTGCTTCAGTAGACTCAATTCAGTATCTTTCTGAGTCAAGTCTTTGGTCAAGACTGAGATCTGATCTTCTTGATGCTGAGACTTGGCCATCAGAGAGTTTATCTCTTCCCTGAGTCTCAAGACAAGTCCTTCTGAATCAGTAACAACTTGACTTTCCTGAGAAAGTCTCTGATTCTCCACTTTCAGGGTATCCAATTCCTGAAGAGTCTTACTAAGCTGCAAACTCATCTGAATCTGCTCGTCGAGTAGTTCTTCATATGCGATCGCGACGTCCAGATTCTCGTCTGCACCTTAAAGAGTGTCGTGTGTGCGGTGTGAGGAGGAATTAAATGGTTTGTTGGGTGATGATTCAATCCTCAGCATGATCATACTTGTGGGAAATGACTCTATCTTCTATACTGAATCACGCTCAGTAGCCTCGTGCTCTGACTGTTGAGAAGATTTGAAGATCCCAAAACCCTATCTGATTGGTGAACCATTCCTTTGTATTCGTATTTGTCTCTGAGGTTTCAGACTCAGTAGACACTCTGCTCTGGTCAAGGCGCTCAGTAGCTCATCAGCCTCAGCACCAGTGTAGAAGACTCGGTGAATCTTGGACTCGGCGAGAGCAAGATATGCGAGAGAGTCGGTTGAACCGAACTCGGCGAGAGTAGTTCACTGGACTCGTAGCTGATTTTCGGGAGACCTTTCTCGTTGTCTATCTACCGAATACAAAATCGGACTCAAGCATCGGGCGACGTCTTCCGAACCGTCCGAATATTTTGATAAGCTATCGGTGTTGTCAAGTTCGAGGAAGAGAGAAGTCAACTTCGGTTGCCTCGAAGTTTGTTCTCGTCTCAACCACCACATCCACCTCGACAAATGACAAGCATACACGTGTCGTCTCACCTACTAAAGCTACGATCCAACATATTTCCGTAAAAGGTGGGAAAGTACACCGTTACCTACACAAAAGAGCCGTTTGCTACCACAAAAGAGGGAAAAAGAAGAAGATCGTCTCCAACGGATCTATTCTTCTCTCCACTCTATAAATAGAGGGATCATTCAAGATTTGAAGCTCACACCTAGACCCACTATCCAAGAACACATAGAAGCAAGAAACACACGAGAGCATTCAAACGAGCGAAATTAACGACTAAGTCTTCCGCAAGAATCAACCGAGTTATCTCCGCGAAAGACTACATCCAGGCTCAAAAGGAACCAAGGCGAACCGACATAAGCTTCTAGTATCCAAGCGACTGACACGAACCTATAGCTAAACCCTCAGCTGTTCGTCGCTCTAGATAGCTACATTCTCGTTCCTTATCCCTCTAACCCTAAGCTCACTTGTTATATCCATAGCTTAGACGAAGGTGTTCACATTTGAACCCAATCCTTATTGTATAAGGACTCCTTCATTGTTGGAGAAGTTTGTCAAACACTTAAAGTTTGATAGAATTGTATACCGGGACTTGCTCGATATAATCCCCAAGCCACGGCTTTGTCCAAGTGTACAAGCCGACCGAGACTAACTCGGTATAATAAATAGCCTCCCGATCTATCGGGACAGTGGACGTAGGATTGTTGATATCCGAACCACTTTAAAAATATACGTGTCGTTTACTTATTGTTTCATTGATTTTACTATGCATCCGAACATCATATTTAAAATCGATTTAACCGTCTCGCATTCTCGAACTTCTTATCTACCGAACCGAGACTTGCATAAAACGTTTTCCTCATTAAACCGATTTGGGCCTACACAATTCCGCACACCGAACTCTCACCGATCGATATTGAATTCGACCTAGTCGGTTAGCATATCTCGGTGAGTCGAGTACTCTTTTAGCCTTTAACACGATTTAGAACGGTTATGCAGTCTGTTCGCCGAACTATTTCGATACGGCACCTTCCCGAATAAGGATCTGTTCGTGTTCGAAAGTTGAGAAATTTGGATTCGAGGTGTATTCACCCCCCCCTCTACACCCGAACTCACTCACGGGACCAACAATTGGTATCGGAAGCGGGGAGTTCTTTGACTCTTGTTATCTTTGAGGACCGGTCTATTCGAACGGATCCGAGGGAAAGCGTTTTTCACCGCATATCACTCTACATTCATATCATTATTCTTCATGGCTGATATGTCGGGTATAAGGATGGTACCTATGTTCTCGGTGGAGAACTACGGAGTATGGCGAGTCGGGATGGAAGCTCATCGACATCCCTCCATGACAAGTATGATGAAGTGCTTGAAGATGGACCTATCGTTCCTATGATTGATAGTGTCGTGACTCGGGACCAAGCTCAAGGAGGAGGAATGGTGGACCGGGAAGAAGATCCCCAAAGACGAAGTCTCTTCACTCCGAAGAGAAGAAGCTTCACAATCTAGATCGAGTCGCCGGGAATGCTATACTAACCACCCTTAGTGATTCTTATCTTGGCGGGGTTCGGGAATGCAAGACTCGCTAAAGAACTCCGGGATGCGCTTGCGCTCTTACCGAGTCGAGGGACTCGGAAGATTAAAGCCAACAAATTAGCGCCGGAACTCCAAAAGCCGGAAAGCTTGTCTCTAATGCCCAGGGGACAAAATCGAAGATCTAAACGTCGATTTACCAATCGATGAATTCTATCAATGGGTTGGGAAAGACATTCGAAGAACCGAGAGATGAATCCGAAGATTCCGAGGGCACCGCTTAGGACGGACCTTCGGACACCTTTTGCCACTTTATTGCGACATTCGATTTAGACGCCGTGTCTCCCGACCATATCTTTTCGAATTACAGGCGGAGGAGTATGAGTTCGACGGACCTCAAAGAAAGCCGAGAGCCGAAGGCGATACGAAGATTGACCATGCTTTCAAAGCTACGGTCAGCATAACATCTCCCGCTACGAGCAAGACGACGAGTAAGACCGAGCCTTCACTCACCGACCTACAAGAAGGAAGTCTAGCTCGGAATGCTGTGCGCTGCTCACAATGAAGTATCGGAAGGAGAAAGAAAGGCGTAGAAAACCGACCAAAGCATACCGAGATACAAAAGGTAAGTCGGAATATACACCTAAACGCGCTCCCGATACTCAATCTTCGAATGCGTAAAGAAAGATGACTCAAGCACCCTCAAGGGATAGTGCAACCAAAGAAGAAAAAGTCATCACTTGCTACAACCGCAAGAAGCCGGGACACTATCGGTATGATTGTCCCGAGCTCGGTAGTCTTTGAACGCTGCAAAGACGCAAGGCAAGGAGAGAGAAATTCGCCCGTAAAAGACAATCCTACATAGCTGGTGAAATCTCGGACGACTCGGAAGAGATCGACTCCTTTATGGATTCATCGACGATGAAGCGACTTTCATGGCCTTAGAGCATGAAGTAGATGAATCAGCGAAATGTGCTTGATGGCGGGCGAAGAGGATGAGGTAAATTCTCATGAACCGGTTAACTCCTCTTCACACCGCACACACGACACTATTTCGGTGCGGATGGGAATTTGGACATCTCGACCGCATATGAAGATCTACTAGATGAACAAATTCGGATGAGTCCGCAGCTCGGTAAGACTCTTCGGGGAGTTGGATACCACGAAAGTGGAGAATCGGAGACTTTCTCGGGAGAGTCGGGTTATTCTGCGAGGCCGAAGGACTTGTGTTGAGACTCGGGGGAGGAGATAAACTCTCCGATGGCCAAGTCTCGGCATCAAGAAGATCGGATTTCGGTCTTGACCAATGACTTGACTTAGAAAGATACCGAACCGAGTCTACCGAAGCAAGAACTGTCGGGACTTCGGACCCGAACACGACGCCTTTGAAGAAAAGTGATGATGTCCGGAGGAACACGATAAGCGAGAAGTATATGGGCGCGAGAGAAGAAATTGGAGGCTATGCTAGCAAGCAATAAGCCAAAAGCACCGCAAGGAAGGACTTGGATTCGATCCCAGGAGATTCCTCATCTCGCCCCAAGTACACTCGAAGTACGGCTTGCCGATAGATTTGTTCGAGGCGAGACTATCAACGCGAGATATCCCGAACCCCCTAGCAAAGAACAAACGAGAAGATGAAAGCACCTCATCCCACACATCGGCATTCCGACAAGAAGATCAATGCCAAGAAACCCCGGTTCGATCGAGGGGGAACCAAGCAAATCAAACTTGGCGGATCGGTATGGACCTCCAGGCCGAGCGCATCCCGCTCAGTATGGATCATATTATTATGAACCTATAGTCAGAAGAGGCTCCAAAGGTCAGAAGAAAAAGGCCGCACAGAAGGCAAAGGTCAGCAGTCCACCAACTCAGAAGATCAGGACTCCTGAACCTCAGAAGCCTCGGAAGTCGACGCGTGACCGATCCGGTGGTCGGATAAGTTGACTCCAGTGGAAAGAAAATGTCTGAAACCACCAGGGTTGTTAGACAGATTTGGGTTACTAAAACTAACATCTAAGGACCCAAAATCAAAAATAAAGGGTACCTGAATATAATTCTGTTTTGCAGGTGCGTAAAGACCCATGGTATGTGGACACGGATGCTCAAGACACATGACATACCAAAGGAGTCTACCAAGAATTATATCATCGAAGAAGGACCCGACTGAGTTCGGAGACAATGTAAAAGGCTATACCGAGAGGATATGGAACACTCAAGCATTGGAGCGCCAACGTTCCAAGAGTATCATATGTTGAAGGACTTCAAAGATAATCTTCTCTCTGTTAGTCAATTTTGTGATAACTCAAATAGAGTGATATTTGACGCCGGTTTTACGTGATGTTATTGATAAATCCACGGGGAAAACAGTGTTATCGAGGTTCGCGTGAAAGAACATATATGTGGCCGATCGGAACTCGCTGAACCCGAAGCTTGCTTATTGGCGAAGAATGACAACCGGTGGCTATGGCACAGAAGACTCAGCCATCTCAACTTTAAGACGCTCAACAAGCTTGCAAGAAACACTCTAGCAAGGGGCTCGCCGAATGAAGTATTCAAAGCAAAGACACTTAGTGTGAAGCATGTCCGAAGGGAAAGCAAACAAGGAATCAAAATCCTCCGGTTCCATCGCCTTCCACGGATGGAATTCTTCGACTGCTACATATGGATTTGTTTGGTCCAGTCTCCCCGGTGACGATCGGAGGCGGAAAATATGCATTAGTTGTCATAGATGACTACTCGCGCTACACATGGGTCATATTCATTGCCAACAAGTCGACGTCAAAACGAGTTACCAACGCTTCGAAAAAGCTCGGTGTCGAGAAGAACACCAAGATCGAGAAAAATACGTTCGGACGGAGGAACCGAGTTCCTTAATTCCATGGTAAAGGAGTTACGCAAGCGAAGGAATAGAAGCATGAGACTTCGTTGCACGCACACCTCGGCGAGAATGGAGTTGCTTGAACGAAAGAATAGAACTCTAAAAGAGGCAAAGAAGGACTCTACTCGCGGACTCGGGACTCCCAACCAAATTACGGGGGAAGCTACCGATACCGCATGTTATACTCGGAATAGATCTCTACCGACAAAGCGGCATAAGCGGACACCATATGAACTATGGAACGGCGGGAAGCCTTCTCTATCTTATTTCCATATTTTTGGTTGTTCATGCTTTATTCACAATAATGGGAAAGATCGGTGAAGACTTTTGATAGCAAGTCGGATCGGGGAGTATTCTTAGGATACTCTCGGGTCGACAAAGCTTTCTGAGTATTCAACTATCGGACTCTTTGCGTGGAGGAAAGCCCTCATGTTGTTTTTAACGAGTTTGCTGCGAAGACGGGAGCAATAACTCAAATTCGAATCGAGGACATCAGTAAGCGGCTACGGGATCTAAGCTTAAAAGACAAATGCGAAAAGATCCGGCTATGTTGGGATGATGATTCGGATGAAGAAAGCGAAGACAAATCTACCGAATCTCAACCCGCCGAGCAAGTAGGCTGAGCAGATTGATTCTCCCGAACAGAATCAATCCCAGGTAACTCAGGTCGATGAAGAAACCGTTGAGGTAACTGAGACCAACACTACTGAGAGCAACACCTCAGGGGGAACGTCTAGTAATGTTCCTGAGCTGAATGCCCCTGAACCCGGTGACTCAGTAGACCATACTCTTGTTACTGAATTACTTCAATCTCAGAATAGTACAACTGAAATGCCTAACTCACCTACTATCTGTGTTGAACAAGTTTCAGATGAAGAGTTGAAACATCGTAGATCGTGGCTCGATGCTCACTCTGCTGATTTAATCATTGGAGATCCTTCAGCAAATGTCAAGACAAGATCCAGATTCCGTCAAGGAGAAAGCGCATTATTTTCCCCGCTTCTTGTCTATCGAAGAGCCTCGGCACCATTGAGGATGCCTTTGAAACATCTTGACCGGATCATTGCTATGCGGGAGGAGCCGAATCGGTTCACGAGAAACGAAGTATGGGAACTAGTAGACGAGACCCGGCATCAACATGTTATTGGAACTAAATGGGTCTTCAAAAACAAGCGAGATGAAAACAACGTTATAGTAAGGAACAAAGCAAGACTCGTGGCTAAAGGCTACCGTCAGCCGAAGGGATAGATTTCGATGAGACGTTCGCTCCGGTTGCAAGATTGGAGGCAATCGGACTATTCCCGGCCTACGCAACACATCAACGATTCGGAGTTTATCAAATGGATGTGAAGTCTGCGTTCTCGAATGGCGTGCTTGAAAGAAGAAGTCTATGTGGAACAACCGCCCGGCTTTCAGCGGGGACATCAAGTATATAGACTCGGAAAGGCTCTATACGGGTTAAAACAAGCACCCGGGGCTTGGTACGATACCCTATCTCGAGTTTCTTCTTCGGAAAGGTTTTCGAAAGGCACAAGAGACCGCACTCTATTCAGCATTCGACCGGAAGAAGACTTATTACTTGTGCGGATCTACGTGGATGACATTATATTAGGATCAAAGAATGTCATCATGTGTCAACAATTTGAAAAGATGATGAAGGATAAGTTCGAGATGTCGATGATGGGTGAAATGAACTACTTCCTTGGTTTTCAAGTCAAGCAATACGAAAAGGGAACGTTCATCAACCAAAGCAAATACACTCGAGACCTCATCAAAAGATTCAGCCGCACATCCGACAAATCAATCAAGATCCCGATGAACACGAATATGAAGATAGATCTTGATAAAGAGGGAGTATCGGTAGACCAAAGCGAATACCGTGCTATAATTGGTTCTTTATTATATCTAACGGCTACTCGTCCCGACATAACTTATGCTTTGTAGGTGTATGCCGTGCTCGATTTCGGGCGAATCCCAAGCGAGTCATATGGACTCAAGCAAAGAAGATTCTCCGCTATCTACGAGGAACACCTGACATGGGTTTGTGGTATCCAGTGATGATAATATTGAACTAATCGGTTATTCCGATGCCGACTATGCGGGATGTAGAATAGACCGAAAATCAACTTCGGGGAACATGTCGGTTCCTTGGCAGCAAGCCGATCTCATGGCTTTCAAAGAAACAAGCACTCGGTGGCCACGTCGACTACCGAAGCCGAATACATGGCTCTTGGAAGTTGTTGCGCCCGGATCCTTTGGGCCGAGAAAGCACTGAGAGACTATGACGTCATTCGGAATGAAGTGCCGATTTTACCGCGACATGCACGGTGCTATTGCAATCACTCGGAACCCCGTACTTCACACGAGATGCAAGCACGTGGACATCAGACATCACTTCATTCGTGACCATGTCGAGAAAAAGGATATCAGGATGGAGAAGATCCATACTGACAAGCAACGGGCTGATATACTGACCAAGCCTCTAGCTGAATCCAGATTCAGAGAACTTTCAGTAGAGCTAGGTCTGTTGGACCCTACTGACCCCAGTCAGTAAGAGGTTTCAGGAGAGAGACATTTCAGTAAGGGGGAATGCTCACTCTCGATGCGATACATTCGATGACGTAGAGACGAAACCATCTACACGAGGTATCGGTACCGACTACTATATTCAGCTGACAGGTTTGCGTATCTCTACTCAGTAGTAATTTAATACAACAGTACTTTGCATTTATGACAAAGATTCAGCATGACATTAATATCTTTTGGTTTGTCTTTATTATTAACGGTTCACATTTAATGCACGACATTCCATACATAAGCTTGCTGAACTCTGCACGCATTTAATACATATCTTTTCACAGTTACTACTTAGGCTATTTTACAACTGGCTTTGACTTAGGCACCTTTTATGATCATTGCCTATTTTTAACTTCTAATCTTAACCGTCCATATCATAAAGCAAGTTTAAGTTCAGCCTTCGATCGAAAACCGTTCATCTTCATAGTTGATATATATATTCGATCATATCTTTGAAACCGCCATTAGCATACTTCATAACTTTCAAATTCCGAAAAATCCGAGATCTGCATTCGCAATCCTTACTTGCAACTTCACTCTCAATCTTATCTCGAATTTTATCTATTGGTATGCTTATATCTGTTAATGTATTTATTATATTTTTCAGTATCGCATTGTATGCAACACTTGTTCTATCCAAGAAACATGATGCGATTCATTTCTTGTAACAGTACTATGGCTGGTATATCTGTCAGTTCTCCCGACAAGATAGAGGAAATCGTCAGCAAGGGACGTATCTGGTGCGAACCAGTTATGGAGTTCGACGCGTGCGAGCTCGAGTACATGGACGAGATCTTCACATATCTGAGGAAATCCGGCCTTGAGGAGTTTCTATCGAGGAAGCCGACCTTCTTCCTTCCTCGACAAGTGGCGGAACTATATCTGAACTCCGACTCGGTTGGAGGAGACGTTACGCGAGGTTCGGCCGTTAACGCCATTGACGACGCATCGAGGATACCGAAGCGGATGCACGTTAAACAAGCGCGAAGAAGAGCTTCAACCTCCCGTCCGAAGGTGTCGGCACCTGGGGGTACAAATGACGACGCCTGCCGACACATACCTCTCCGTTTTTCGTGGCAAGCCCACAACATTCGGAGCAAAGCATTTCCGAAGAATGCCATGCTACCGCAGTTCGTAGCACCGGCGTACATCGTCACTCAGTGTTGACGAGCCAGCGTGCTCTTTCGATCGAGGTCTCCCGACCGAAGATCCATATGATGATGGCGATCTATGATCTGCGTGAAAGTCAATTGGCTGACTTCTTTGTTCGCGAATTTATGGCTCGAGCGGACCAAGTTCGACAAAGCTACGCGAACACCGACCGCAAAGGGAAAGCTTCTTTACGGACTTAAACTGTCAGTCATGATCGAGGATCTCTGCGAGGCTGAGCAGATCACTTATGACGGCAAAGAATACTTTAATGTGAAGAAAATTCGCTTGCCACAACAAGTCCGCGGCCCCGCAATGATTGGTTCAGGACCGGCCGCAGAAGCTCAGCATCTAAGCCTCAGCAAGCGACTCCTAAGAAAAGGACACCTCCGGCCAAATCACCTAAGGCACCAGCCAAGAGGCTGAGGAAGGCCATACCGGATACACCTGTCGAACCGGAGACAACCATCGAAGTGGCTACTGAACCGACTCCTATTCAGCCACTACGGTTGGTAGATGAGTCTTCCTCATCCGAGAAGACCAAGTCGGTGGAGAAAGCCGTCTCCACCGAGGAACAAGTTCAAGAGGAACAGGGGAGAGGCTACGAAGCCCAAAGTGAAGAAGTCCAACGTCCGGATAGCCCTCTCTCGTGCCTCCGCTCGGCGATCGCCCACTGCCGACTCGAGACCGACTTCGTTGATATCGAGTCGGATTCTCGCGTCGAGAAGAGACTCTCGGGATGGAAGCAAGCAGTTATCATCTCTAGAGCTTCCCGAGAGATCATCCGGTTCATTCCGAGCTTGCCGACCACTCGAGATTTGCTCGTCCTAGCCAAGTCGGACAAGGCTCCATATGATCCTACGCTTTCGGGAGTGGCCTCGGCTTCAACGCCTTGTTCTACACTACTCCTGTCACCAGCCTACACTGGAAGAACTGAGATTGCGTGAGGAGATAAGGCTATTCGAGCACGAGAATCTCAATACAATGGAGAATCTAAGGGCGGCCATGCTTGCAATTATTGCCGATCGACGCCAAGCAGTGGCTCGCCGCCCTCGGATGGGTCGACCACGACGGTCGGGACCCGCCTGATGATTCGAGCCCCGGAAAACCCGATGAGGGACATCCACAGGACAAGGATACCCATGCGAAGGCACCACCACTCGGTATCCTTGGGCACGAGAAGCCTTCGGGTGGTGTCTCGTCCTCGGCGAGCTTGCTCGGCTCCCCGCTCGAGTCGACATACGAGGCGGCGCCCAACCCATCGCCAAGAGATCCCGTTCGGTTGCCAAAGCTCTAACCGCACAAGGAATTCAAAATCGGGAATTGGCGAAGGCGATCCACAAGGTGTGGAAGAAGTCCGCATTGGCCACCAACTCGAGCTTCGGGGCCGAAATCCAGCATCTCTACATCGGCTTCCCACGATGTCTCCGCTCTCATAATCGAAGCATTGGCCCAAGAAGCAACGCGGTTTCGGACTCGGCTAAGGACAATTCGGGAGGGACAGGCCAAGCTCCTTGAACAATTTCGAACGCCTTGTCCGCTCATACTCGAGTCATTCACCGAGCAAGCCCGGGCCACGGAGAACGGACTAGACCTCATTCAACCGGTCGTGGAGGACAAGATCGGTGAGAAACTAGCTGAACCGAAGTCGGAAGCCGTTCTCTCTCATGCAAAGATACAAGGACGCACTCATATCGAGAGGAACGAGTTGAATCTAGCATTGGAGAAAGTTCATAATGCATGGACGACTTGTCCACTTGTTTATCGAAGCTAGAGAAAAAGGTACTCATCCCAACCCCGGCTGTACTTGATGATGCCAAAAAGGGGGAAGGAAAGAAGAAGGGTACTGAGAAAGAAAGTGAAGAAAAGAAAAAGAGTACTGAGAAGCTGACTCCCACTAAACCTTCTAGACCACTGAAGGGGACAGCTACTGAAGAAAAGAAGGGGACTGAGAAGCGAGAAACAGTAAAACTCGGTCTCGTAAAAACTCGGACTCGAGACTCGGGTAAGGCCCTGGGGTGTTTCGGGCTGCGAGCACACTCGAAACCGGCCCAAGTGGCTCAGAGACCCCAGCAGACTACTCAGGCAACCCAGACTCCCAAAGACATTATTAAGGAGGTTGCTGAGTACGCTGAACAGGCGGTGGAGGACTCAGAAGAAGAAGAGGCTCCTCTTCCACCACCAGTTCAAGAAGGCAAGGGCAAACAAAAGCTTAAAATTCCAACCCCTCCAGCAAAGCGATTAAGGTACATATCTGCTGAGGAGGAAGCCCAAATAGCCGCGGATGAGAGGCTGGCCAGAGAAATTGCAGAGGCCGAAGCAGCTGACAAGCCAAAGTCTAAGCCTGCCAAAGGAAAGACTAAAGCCCCATCCAGAGGAGGAAAGAGAACTGCTAGACTGCCTCCGAGAAAGCTCATCATAACAGATGAAGAGGACAGAGAAAAGGAAAAGGAGCAGCAGCAGAAGAGTACTGAAAGGCAGGGTACATCCAAATCTAGATCTAGTACCCCTGCTGAATCAGAAGAAGCCCCTCAGCAAGCCACTGATACACAAGGAGAAGAAATCGAAGCCATATTTGATCTGATGAACAGATATCTATACAGAGGCGAGGAGGAAAGATGTCATTGCCGCGAGACGAGAATTTGGAAGGCGGACCTTGAAGCTATGATGAAAAGGACTGAAGAGGAGGCCAGCCGAGAGTGCCTTCTAAAGGCCGATATTCCATACGGATATAGGAAATTCGGGAAGCCTGACACTGAAATTTCAAAGATGGCCAAGAACGAGATGAATGGATACCGGCTCGACTCAATCAAAAATGGGAAAATGCGAAAATTGAGTTCATCAAGAGGAACTATTTTTGGAGGTTCTGGTCTAACAGGACAAGGATTGAAGCTTACATGGAATGGATGTTAGCTACTGAACCTGAACTCTACCCATACCTCGACAAAGCCATATCTGAAGGTATAGAAGTCAGTGTTCCGGGACCCAGAATCATACCTCCACCGAGAAAACAGGGATGACTCGAGACACTATGGTACGATTGAAGCGGAAGTGAAGCATGCAAGGCAAGAAAGAACTTGCCAAGATGAGCCTGCGATTTTGCAGAATTTCTGAAGCTAAGGAAGATCACATACAGGATGTATGGAGTGCCACTCCCTGAAGATCAGACTCAAGAGTTCATGGACAGAATCAAGAAGTTCAGTGGCCCTCCTCCTTAGATTTTTTTGCTCATTCTCTTAGCATAGCAAGATTGTATCTGTACTGAATTTCTCTTATATTTTATACAAATCTTCTTTTGGCTCTGACAACTACTTGTTGTCTAAATAGCCGTGTTTGCTTTATGCTTTAACACTCAGAATCACTGAAGTGATTACTGACACACACACACTTTGTTTATTTACTTGTCAGTTTTTGCTCGGTTAGATCTCTGATAGACTAGACTTTCGGTTACTATTTCTCTTTGGGGGAAATTGTTGCATGGGGGAATTATTGTAAAGGGGGAAATTGTTCTGCTCTGTCTCCCTCAGTAGTCTAGCACTTACCAGACAACTCCACTGATCCTACTTGTAATATTTGTAAGGAGCTCTGTTTCTGAGTAAGTTAGTGTTTAGCATAGTTGATAGGACATAGATGATAGGTTTTGGCATCATCAAATAGGGGGAAATTGTTGGGTGATGATTCAATCCTCAGCATGATCATACTTGTGGGAAATGACTCTATCTTCTATACTGAATCACGCCCAGTAGCCTCGTGCTCTGACTGTTGAGAAGATTTGAAGATCTCAAAACCCTATCTGATTGGTGAACCATTCCTTTGTATTCGTATTTGTCTCTCGAGGTTTCGGACTCGGTAGACACTCTGCTCGGTCAAGGCGCTCGGTAGCTCATCGGCCTCGGCACCGGTGTAGAAGACTCGGTGATTCTTGGACTCGGCGGGAGCGATATGCGAGAGAGTCGGTTAATCGAACTCGGCGAGAATAGTTCATTTGGACTCGAGCTGATTTTCAGTAGACCTTTCTCAGTTGTCTATCTACTGAATACAAAATCAGACTCAGCATCGGCTGACAGTCTTCTGAACTGTCTGAATCTTTTGATAAGCTATCAGTGTTGTCAAGTTCGAGGAAGAGAGAAGTCAACTTCAGTTGCCTCGAAGTTTGTTCTGTCTCAACCACCACATCCACCTCGACAAATGAAGCATACACGTGTCGTCTCACCTACTAAAGCTACAGTCAACATATTTCCGTAAAAGGTGGGAAAGTACACTGTTACCTACACAAAAGAGCCGTTTGCTACCGCAAAAGAGGGAAAAAGAAGAAGATCGTCTCCAACGGATCTATTCTTCTCTCCACTCTATAAATAGAGGGATCATTCAAGATTTGAAGCTCACACCTAGACCCACTATCCAAGAACACATAGAAGTAAGAAACACACAGAGCATTCAAACGAGCGAAATTAACGACTAAGTCTTCCGCAAGAATCAACCGAGTTATCTCCGGCGAAAGACTACATCCAGCTCAAAAGGAACCAAGCTGAACCGACATAAGCTTCTAGTATCCAAGCGGACCGACACGAACCTATAGCTAAACCCTCGACTGTTCGTCGCTCCTAGATAGCTACATTCTCGTTCCTTATCCCTCTAACCCTAAGCTCACTTGTTATATCCATAGCTTAGACGAAGGAGTTCACATTTGAACCCAATCCTTATTGTATAAGGACTCCTTCATTGTTGGAGAAGTTTGTCAAACACTTAAAGTTTGATAGAATTGTAAACTGGGACTTGCTCAGTATAATCCCCAAGCCACGGCTTTGTCCAGTGTACAAGCTGACTGAGACTAACTCAGTATAATAAATAGCCTCATGATCTATCGGGACAGTGGACGTAGGATTGTTGATATCCGAACCACTTTAAAAATATCTGTGTCGTTTACTTACTGTTTCATTGATTTTACTGTGCATACTGAACATCATATTTAAAATCGATTTAACTCGTCTCAGATTCCGAACTTCTTATCTACTGAACTGAGACTTGCATAAAACGTTTTCCTCATTAAAACTGATTTGGGCCTACACAATTCCGCACACTGAACTCTCACTGATTGATACTGAATTTTGACCTAGTCAGTTAGCAGATCTCAGCTGAGTCAGTACTCTTTTAGCCTTTAACACGATTTAGAACGGTTATGCAGTCTGCTTGAACTATTTCAGTACGGCACCTTCCTGAATAGGACTGTTCGTGTTCGAAAGTTGAGAAATTTGGATTCAGGTGTATTCACCCCCCCCCCTCTACACCTGAACTCACTCACGGGACCAACATGGTTCATGAGAGTTTACCTCATCCTCTTCTCCTACCATGAGACACTTTTCAGCGTCTTCTTCAGCTTCAAGCTCTAGGGCCATGAAAGCTGCTTCATCATCAGATGAATCCATGAAGGAATCGACTTCATCTGAGTCGTCTGAGAGTTCACCAGCAATGTATGCTTGTCTCTTCTTGATGAACTTCTCCTTTCTTGCTTTACGTGCTGCTCGTTCAGCAGTACTGAGCTCAGGACAATCATACTGATAGTGTCCTGGATTCTTGCAGTTATAGCAGGTGGTGACTCTTTCTTCCTTGCTTTCACTGTCTTTCGACTATGCTGAGTCATCCTTTTTCCTACATTCAGAATTATGCGAGTCAGGAGTGCGCTTAGGCGTGTATTTAGACTTACCCTTGGATTCTCTGAGGGCTTTAGTCACTTTTCTGCGCCTCTCCTTCTCCTTCTGATACTTTACGGCAAGCAGAGCGTACTTCTTGGCTAGATTTCCTTCTTGTATCTCAGTGAGTGAAGGTTTAGCCTTGCCAGACGCTGGAGCTGCTGTGATGACTGATGCTTTAAAGGCATGGTCGATTTTAGTGTCAGCTCGCTGCTTCCTTTGAGGTAAGCCAAACTCGAATTCCTCTGCTTTAAGTTTTGAAAAGATATGGCCAGGAGTAACAATATCTAAATCAGAATGACGCAATAAAGTAGCAAAGGGAGTCCAATGACCGTCTGGCAGTGCCCTCAAAATTTTGAGATTCATCTCTCGGTTGGAGAATGTCTTTCCCAGCCCGTTGATAGAGTTCATCAGATCTGTAAATCTGACGTTGAGATCTTCAATGGTGTCACCAGGCATGAGGGACAATCTCTCCAACTTTTGGAGTTCCAGCGCAAGTTTATTTGCTTAGATCTTCTGAGTCCCCCGACTCAGTAGCGCTAGAGCATCCCAGAGTTCCTTCGCGGACTTGCAGTCCTGAACTCTCCCGAGATAGGAATCATTTAGGGTGGTCAGTATGGCGTTTCTGGCGACGCGGTCTAAGTTGTGAAGCTTCTTCTCCTCTGGGGTGAAGAGACTTATGTCCTTGGGAATCTTCTTCCCGATCACCATTCCACCTCCATCTGCTGGATCCTGAGCTACGACGCTATCGATCATGGGAACGATAGGTCCGTCCTCTAGAACCTCTGTCATGCTGTCGTGTAGAGAGGTCAGATGAGCTTCCATTCTGACTCACCATACACCATAGTTCTCTACTGAGAACATGGGAACCATCCTTATTCCTGACATATCAGACATGATGAATAATGATATGAATGAAGAATGATATGCAGTGAAAATGTTTTCCGGATCCGTTCAAGTAGACCAGTTTCATAATAACAAGAGTCTTATAGAACTCTTGCTCTGATACCAATTGTTGGTCCTGAGAGCACGTTCAGGTGTAGAGGGGGGGGGGTGAATACACCTGAAAACCAATTTTCTCAACTTAAACACGAACAGTCCTTTTTAGGATGATGTCGTACTGAACAGGTTCAACAGACCAGATAAGCTGTTCTGAATCGTGTTGGCAGAGTGACTGACTCTACTGAGACCTGCTAGCTGACTGAGAGTCAGAATTCAGTATCTTGCAGATAGAGTTCAGTGGTGCGGAATAGTGTAGGCCCAATTCAGTTGAGTTAGTAAAACGTTTTTATTAAAACAGTTTCAGTTGATTAGTGCAATCTATTAAGTTTGCTGAAACTCAGTTGAATGATTTAAAGAAGGTTTTCAGTATGAACAGTAAATCAATGCAACAGTTAAAAACAGAACACAAGACACAGAGATTTTTAAAGTGGTTCGGACACAAAAATCCTACGTCCACTGCCCCGAAAGATCAGGAAGCTATTTATTATAGTGAGATAGTCTTAGTCGGTTTGTACGCTGGACAAACACTGGTCTTGAGATTTATACTGAGCAAGTCTCAGTTTACACGGTTATCAAACTGAGTGTTTGAAAAACTCTCCAACTGTGAAGGAGTCCTTTACAATAAGGATTAGTTCAAAGGTGAACTCCTTCGTCTAAGCTATGAATATATGCTATTGAGCTTAGGTTAGAGGGATAGGGAATAAAGAAGTGGCTTCTAGAACGACGGACAGCTGAATATAGCTTTGGGTTCGTGTATCGTCGTTTGGATACTAGAGGCTGTATGAAACAGTTAAGCTTGGTTCCCTAAGAGCTGGAATGAAGTCTTTCGCCGAAGATAGATTGTTTGAACTTCTTGCGGAAGACTTAGGCTTTTTGAATTTTGCTCGTTTGAATGCTCTGTTTGTTCTCTCGTGTTCTTCCTGTGAGCTTCAAATTTCGATTTATCCCTCTATTTATAGAGAAGAGATTAGGATAGATTCGTTGGAGACGACGATCCTTTGTCTCTCTCTTTTGGGTAGCTAACGGCTCTTTTGAAGTTTGGTGGCAGTGTCCTTTCCCTCCTTTTCTGGAAAGTTGTTGAGTTGCAGCTTTAGTAGATATAGGATACGTGGCTGCTTGTCATTGGCCGAGGTTCAGAAAGTGGTTGAGACAGAACAGACTTCAAGGAGATCCAAAGCTGACTTCTCTCTTCCTCGTATTTGACTCTGCTGAAAAGTGATCTCAAAGATTCTGACAGTCAGAGGACTGTCTGGCCGTTGCTGAGTCTGATCTCTGATTCAGTAGCATGCTCCTGCTGAGTCGGTTCTACTGAAGATCAGCTCTGAGTACAGTGAACTACTCCTGGTGAGTTCAGTTCCACTGACTTCTCTCAGTATACTGCTCCTGCTGAGTCCAATATTACTGAGTCTTCTACTTCTGGTGCTAAGGCGGATAATCTACTGAGTGCCTGAACCAGAGCAGAGGGTCTACTGAGTCTGAAATCTCAGAGACAAAACAACTTACAACGTAATGGTTCACTAATCAGAATATGGTTTTGGGATCTTCAAATCTTCACAAATTCATTCAGAGCACAAGGCTACTGACTGTTTGACGGCATAGAAGACTGAATCATTTCTCACTGTTTATCGACACTGCTCAGGATAGAATCATCACCCAACAATAGGGTCATTGTACTTTATTTTATTATTATTTTTTGCATACTAATTACTAATCAATGCATATTTTACTCATTCTTTCTTTTTGAACGCTTTATATAGTATATGCATATCACAATATTAGTTCATGCATGATATCGATATAATTTATGCATATTTTATCATTCTTTATGTTTTCAATATGCATAAGATCAAAATACTTTATGCATAAAATTATGGATATCCGTGCATTACCCAATATTTACTGTCTGATTTCTAATGATGTTCAAATGGTGGCTTCTGGTAAAAGAAGATAATAGGATAACTCAAAAAACAAAAAATCAGTACATAATGTCTAGTTACAAAAAATGAAACTCAAACTTAGAAATCTAAATTTGATTTTATATGGAAATTGATGTATGTGAATTTAGTGAAGAGAATGAAAGAAAAAAGAAGATGAAGATTATGAATTCACGTAGATTGCGGTTACAAAAATAAAGGAAATAGATTGCGGTTAATAAAGGAAGTGGATTGCAGTTACAAAAATAAAGGAAATAAATTGACATAGATAACCTTAATGATATCTTAATCAATAATAAAGTATTAAGGAAATACATAAATTTAAAATAATAACAACCATAGATTAAACAAGATGAAGGGCTAGGATTCCTTCCTATTTTTTATTTTAAGCCTTCTTCTCATATGATTCATTCCCTATCTATCTATATATATATATATATATAATTTTTTAGTCCTCAAAATGCTAATAGTAAAATAAAATGCAAAAATAAAATTTATTTTCCATGTCTATATTTATTTGGTAAATAAGTGTATAAGTGGCAAAAAAAAGTGTTAGTTTTGGAATTATTTTTAAAAGAGTGTTATTTTGGGAATTAATTTTTTGGAGAGTGTTATTTTGGCAATTGACTCCAAAAATATAGCCTAGATATGGCGGATGTATATTTTTCTTATCTAAGAATTGGGAATGAATCATATAAGAAGTCTCTTTAAAATAAGAAATAAGAAGAAATTTGCACCTTTTATTTTATTTTTTAATGGTTTAGATTGAATATGCTCTGAATTTTTTTTTTGCATATTCCTTATATGTTTTATGCATAAGGACAAAAATATAAAAATTACAAGATTTATGCATAAAAGATTATGGAATATGCATAAAACATATAAGGAATATACACACTTCCTACCTTCCTATATAACTATGCTTTCTCATTGGATCCATACCCCTTAGAATTAATTTATTTTCTTTCAAAATAAAAGAAAAAATATGTGGGTTGGATTGTAAAGACTGTCTATTCAGTGCGGAATTTATGTCCTAAAAATATGTATTCTACTGCTATTATACGATAATTCTAATTTTAAAGTTGAACGGTTTTATAATTACATGCTAATATACTGGTGTTCCACGATAATTCTAACTATAAAATTGGACCAGACTTATGATTATATACTAATACACAAGCAGATAATCTTATAGTTAAAATTGTTGTGGGGTACCACTAAGACACTAATTTTTGAGATAAAAGATCCACATGGCCACATACTTTGTTATGAGGTAAGCCCGATGAAGTATTTGGAAATTTCGCTCCTTTAAAAAGTTACATGTGTTTATACTCTTATAAATTTCTCCCCAAATTCTAAATTCCGGTTTTGATGAAAGTATCGGGTGGAGTGTCCCTAAAAACAAACTCTCATTATATTCTAGAAGTGTATATTCATTATTTCTAATTTTCCTTTTCTCCTGCATTAAATCTAGCTAATTAATTAGATATATATGTCTCTCTCTACTTTCTTGATGGAACAATAACTAACCACAATCTATATTATTTTCCTGTAAAAATGTGATGTGGATTGTGGAAGTGGAATTGGAAAAAGAGACAAGAAATTAGGATCCAGTTGATGCTTCAAAATGATGGGTAGACTTTGTTGTGAGTTGTACTTGTCAATAGACAAACCACATATATCGAAATATATATATATATATATATATATATATATATATATATATATATATATAGGATATGGTTCTAGGAAGATCCTCCCTTCAAATACGAGAACCGATCATAAGCGTCGATCGGTCCTAATCTAATGGGCAAGATCAACCCCTTCCATCTTTTTTAAAAAAAAAAAAAAAGTGGAAAGTGTCACGCCCCAATTCCCGAGGGAAGGCAAATGGGCCGGAGCGCGACTGGGGAGGGGTGAAAGAAGCGGGAAAGAAAGGGGAAGAAATTGAGACATCTGAAATGACAATAACACTTGTATTTATATGATCTAACTACCTCAGTAGAAACAAGAGAGGTAAAGTTTAAGGTACATAGCGGAAACGTCTTAAAATAGACGAGTATTTGTACAATAACATTTCAGACCAACTCAGCACCGTCACCTTCACACTGCCATCTTCAGCCTGCAAAATCATTTTTGAAAATATTTGGGCTGAGCACTAATGTACTCAGTGGGTAATGCAGCTGATAATAAACCTCCGAAAATCCTTTTCAAAACCATGAAAAGTTCATGCATTACTGGTATCACATAGACAGTTTTAAAATCGAAAGCAGTCTATGTATACCAAAACTTTCACTTGGCCAAACTTTTCTTCCTCAGCTATTGGTGCATTCTATACTTCTCGTTAAACTCAGGGAAACAAATTCAGCTGAGAGTAACCTCGTTCCCTTCATTATGCTTGGGAAAAACAGATTCTCCCAAGGCTAACTTCGTGACGTTTGGTGTACACTAACCCTGGCTACTTCTAGCTCAGGATCCGATCGTATTCAATACTTATGGGCAGAGCCCATTTTCATTCAAGTAGATGCACAATTCCAATAGTGAGCGAAGCAATTTTCATGAACATTCATAAGCTTTAACTTGCATAAATATCAGAGCTTAAGAACTCAAGCATAGATTTCGTAAGTAAAATATAACCCACCTTGTTTTACTCTGCTGAATTTCTTCGATCATCTTTTCAGTTTTTCAGTTGAACCTTCTTCTTAATTCTTCCAAAGTTTACCTTATTTGTAGTCTGCTTGAATTTTCGTATGAAATCTTGAAGGAAATCAAAGAAGAGTATCTACTATTTATAGGACCATTAAGTCGCCGAGTCACAAAGCTAGGTAAGGCTGCCGAGTCACAAAGCTAGGTATAGGTATAGCTTTGCATGGTCATACTATGCTGCATATGTGAAACCCACGCAGAAGAGGAGTTCAATTTCATTTTTTCTTCCTTTAGCATGAGGTGGGATAAATATCAGCCCCTATTTCTTTTCCAATTCTCGTGTGAAATTACACACTGGATAAAATAATCCTTTCCTTATAATTATTTCAGCAACTAATTAAATTGTGCTAAGGAACTGGATTATCGAAACTTGGGATATCACAGAAAGGGTGTTTTGGCCATAGAAAAACATTTTCATTTTGAAATGGGGTACAGGAAGTGGGCGGGCATCCAAATTCATCTTAACATCCAAAAATATTTTCATTTGAAAACGGCGCACGACTTCAAGAGAACCGATTTCTCCCAAACTTCCGTCCATAATCAACGAGGTAGGAGTTATATCTCATTCCTCCATTGTTTATTTTCGTTTCCATTCGCTAAAACTAGAAAGATTTGCAGAGACAAGCTTACCGGTAAATAGTAGTTTCGTGTTTTGGTCGAAAATCGACTACAAATCCGCTTAATCGACGAAATTTCCAGTATGTTTCATGTTTTCGTTTGTCAATTAAGTTTACCCATGGATGATTTCGTGTTTTAGAGGAGAAATTGTGGGTGTAACCGAAACCCTTTTGAAACCGAAAGCCACAATTTTGATTTTGTTTTGGTTGGAAATCGACTACAAATCCCCTTAATCGACGAATTTTGAGTTATGTTTCATGTTTTCGTTTGTTAATTAAGTTTACCCATGGATGATTTTTTATTTTAGAAGAGAAATTGTGGGTGTAACCGAAACCCTTTTGAAAACCGAAAATTGTAGAAGTTGGTGAAAACTCTAGGGCTAAGGACTGTAGAGATTCAAGATAATTATTTTGATTTGTCAAATTGATGCTCATGGGAATGTTTTAGCCTTTTGTTAGATTGTTTTCATTGTCAAATTGATGCTCATGGGAATGTTATTGGTTTGTTGATTTAGCTTTTGGTAAAAGAGTTTCGATTAAGTTAACTAAGACTGAATATATGCTGGGAAATGGTTTGTTTCTGGATTTCAGGCATCGAATATTGATAGTCGCATTTCGATTGCTACGGTTAAACCATGGACGCATGTTAGAAAATTCTTGATTTCTTAGGTGAAGTTATTTCATATTATAATTGTTTGTGAATTTACATTACCAATTTCGTTTATGTGCATGAATCTTGTGTCTTATGTGGTTGAAATTGAGTCCCCGTTTGCATGAAAAATAAAACCTTTGTTTTTTTCTATACCGGTTTGTTTGTGGATTTCAGGCATCGAAGATTGAGAGTCGCATTTCGGTTCATACGGTAAAGCATGGACGCAGGTAAGTATTTCATCGAATGGTTTGTTGTTTGTATTTCATATAAAACCCTTATTTTTTCTATCCCGGTTTCATTGATATGCATGAATCTTGTGGATTATTAGCATGAAATTGAGTGTCTGTGTGCATGAAAGTTTTAATATTGGTATGCATACCCGTTTTTTTCGTTTGCCTTTTTTTGTAAGCGTAAGCATAAAACATTTATATATTAGCATTAAAATATGAAATCGTAAGCATAATTTTTTTTCCATTGGTACATATTATTTTGGATTTTTGTGCATAATTAATATTGGTGGTGTGCATAACTTGATGGAAAGGTTAGCATAAAAGGATTGAGTCAAATGCATAAAATGTGTGCATAGCTTGATCGAAAGGTTAGCATGAAATTATATACTTGTGGGCATGATTTCTGAGAAAGGTAAGCATAAATCAATTTGTAACGGTAAAATCTGATAAATATGAATAATTTATTGCAGGAGTGTATTTGATGAGACATATGGAGACGTTCAAGGGTGACATAATCAACTGGGACACGGGATTTTTGAGGAAAGGTGTGAAGAAAATTAAGCTTTTGAGGATGCGGTATTGCTTGAGCATAGTCAATTTCGATGATAACAAAATGAAGGAGACAGTGGAACAAGAGGATGTTGGTCAAGCCGATGAGAATGAACTTCATTCTAAAGAATGTGTGAAAGAAATGCTTGATAGTTAGAAGTTTGGTTGTGAGTCTCTTTTGTTGGAACAACTTGGGATGTAAAACTTAGAAGTTATGGTGGTACTTATGTTTTTTATTGATACAGTAGTTGAACTAATGTAGGCGAACGCTTGTTTTGGTATATTTAAGTATTAGAAGTTATGCATATATAACGTATTTTTCATGCAAATCAAAATTGGACACTATGTAGATATATAAACACACATGTACATAAAAGAGGGATATGCAAAAAAAATTACATACCATAAGCATATAAATACACTACGGTATGCATGAAATATCAAATCTTGAACATGACTACGAAAAAACAGACAAAGAATACAACCAAACTATACAATAGAGCTTGAACATGAGAACTAAAAAAGATATGCATAAAAGTTACAAAACACATGCATAAAAATAAACCGTCGTATGCATGAAAATAACAAAAGCAATTTTCAAGAGATTCAGTTTTGAATTACACCTTAGCTTTGTTCTTTTGGAATTAAACATTATCAACATCCATGAAATTCTCCCCTTCTCTACTGCACACCAAATATCTACGCATGATAGACCCATCCCCATGACGTTTTATGGACCACTTACGGATATCGAAACCGCACAAACCTCCGTAGTCTCTATAGAAAGTTTTGGCCTCATCTAGAGTAGCAAATTTTCGTCCAACATACGGTTTCAATTCGGCCGCGCAATCAGGAATGTAAATTGATTCATCGGATTCAAGAGACACAATTGACTGTAACGATTCAGTCATTCAACAAACTGCATGTATGAATGTTGCACAGTATCAGCATAAACTAACAAATACGTATGCATGAACATTATATTTACGTATACAAATAAAATGGGAATAGTGAATCTACAACATAACAACAATACTTCATCCATCCATACATCTCATAAATCAAGTACAGAAACCGTATTCACAAAAAAAGGGCTTCTACCCTATAAATCCATAAATTGCTAAAAAAATCGCATAAAATGAGAAAGAGCATAAAGAAGTGGAACCCAACAAATCATTCCACACATATCGAACTACAATTTTTCCAATACCATAAGTAATTCTTACGTTCGCAGCAAAATCCGGAAAAAACCGAAAAATATGCAGAAATGAATCTTCAAAATCGACAATAATCGGGATAAATCGACCGGGAAAACGAGCTTAAATCACGCAAGAAACATAGAACTTCGAAACCCATGAAAAATAATTGACTTCAGATTCGTCGATTTGAAATCGAGAGACTTACTTCTCGCTGAGAATGAATTTTGGGAACCGCTGGGTTTGCGCTGAGATTGACCGATTATGAAATGGGCAAAAAATCTGATTGGGAAAAGAAATGAGAAAGATAACATATTTGCCCTTAATGAGGTGAATTATTCCTTTATTGCTTTAATTTTAAATGCCTTTTGGGGATAAAATGATAGCCTTAGATTTACGAAATGGAGGGACGAGATCGGTTCTCGTATCTCTTTTGAGATTAGGATCTCATATGATCAATTTCATATATATATATATATATATACATTGAATATAACTAAAATTATAATGGTGAAGCGGATTTATTCTACGTACAAGTGGTGTCCTCAAGATGCTATATATAACTATTTGGAAACTAATCAAACCTATCATCTACCATATCTTCAACTTATATAAATAATGATTAAAGTGGTGTTTGTAATAGCTGATAGAGTTGATAGACTAAAATTAGTTTTTGTTTTCAACAACTGATGGTGTAGCTAATAGAGTTTTTGTGGTGAGATAAAGAAGGTATGAAAGCTGCACAAACCCAATTGGCATCTCAACTCTACCGGTTGTGAGCAAAATTTCGGACTAATATGTCATCAGCTATTTTATGTAATTCTGAAATTATCCTATCAAGAAAAATAAAATATTTTTTTATATAATAATTATACGTGGCACAATTAATGAGCGTGACGAATGAAAAACAAAATATTTTATTCATATGTTGAGATGAGACATGGACACTGTACTCTAGTTATATGTTGAGGAAGGAAATGAGTAAGATTTATTTAATATTTGCTTCGAATAGTTATTGGACGTTTTCTTCCTCAAAACGAAGTGTACACTTGTGGGAATTGGTCCCCTTACATGTATAAAACTCCCTTGCTCAATTTTTTGTTTTTTCAGGTTTCACGATTTGTGAGGATAGCAGGGCGGCAGCATGCTAACATGGATTTTCTTTATATATTGAAATTTTGTTAACTCATAATATGGAACTGTATACTTTTCTACTTCGAAATTAGAGTTTTTAAACCAAAACCTAGATTCTGAATATGTCTTCATCGTTGAAACTCACAAGTTATTTAAGCGTAAAAGGTAGTTTGTAATATGTCAAAAGATTGTCCAACTATACACATATTTAGGAGCAAGAATTATGATTAGAATGTCCCCTTGAATAATGACATAGCGGTTAAGATGGTGATAGGTCTATTTCGTACTATCCATATTCCGTTTATTTTGGCATATATTGTGGCGGTTGGATTATTTTTTGGTGTTTGTTTTGCAGTTCTTATGATGATGTGGCGTTGACGAGGCGTTGATGTGGTGGTTGCAATTTAAAGGAAATATATGTTTAATCCGGAAGAAATCAAGAGGATAATTAAGTATAGAAAGAAATTAATATAATATACTTTATATTATATCTTTCTATACTTAGATGACCTAATTGGAGAGGAGAAAGAGGAGCATATATATATTTGATAGAGGAGGCGCCGCGAGGGAGATACGCACGCACAAGTTCATAATCCTGATTCCATCATTCACGTCTACACACCCCGAAACCCTAGCTGTTCATCATCGCCGATTCATCATCATCTTCCACACCATTATTAATCCACGCCGAACGGAGAGAGAAGCCGAGAGCCACAAGCCAAACCACCGAGGGAGAGAATCCGAGAGCCGAGAGATTACCGATTGCCGAAGCCGAGGAGATCCGACCGAGGGTTTAGATCAGATTTCAAAGTTTGAATTCTTATTTTAATTTCATGAATTGTAGTTTGATTTGGGAGAAACAACATGTTCCTGCTTCCATTTTACATTCCCGTATTTGGATTGCTTCCGCTTAATTTTCCTGTTGGATTGATTTGAAGACTTTAATTTATGATCTCATAATTTCTAGGGTTTAATTTCGTACTTATTGGTGTTCTGAATATTTGTTATTGTTTGAATTTTCGTGCATTATTATTTCATGATTTTCAGCATGTTTTGTGTTCTGTTATGCAAACCGGTCTGTCTGGCTAGTCCGGCCGATATGCGTAGCTAAGTCTTTTAAGGGGCCGGCGAGATGTGAAACACACACCACCTTGTTTTCGTGAGACTAGGGCTTAAAATTAATCACTTAGGTTCTGAATTAATCTAAGTTTAATTAATTGGATTAATTAATTTAGACTTGATCACCCTAGGTTAGTTTAATTCATAGCTAATTTAGTACTTCCATCGTTTCTCGTGGGATTAGGCTAAATAAGTAGCGAATTGTCTTAGGACAATTGGATTAATTTGGTAGGAGACTATTAGATGCCCACCATACGAGTAGGCTCCTAAATTGGGTTCCCTTAGTTCTTAAAGCTGATTAGGTGTTAAATCTATTGATTGCCCACCAACGTAGGTTGCATCTAATTTAGAGAAGTAGTCGTTTCAATGCCCACCATGGTGATTACCGAATAATTAAGGGGGAATAGGGGATATGTCAGTTTAATTACGGTGTTCTACAACTGATTGATTTGAGTGGATTAATTAATTAATAGTGTCAATGATCGATTGTGAGTGTGTGTGAATCATCTTGCTGGACCCGCTTTTATTTGCATTAGTAAATTTCGTCTTTCATTATTGCTTTAATTTTCGTTGTCTTTAGATTAGATAATTCCCAAAACTTGCGTGGTTGCTAACCAAACCCTGATTGATAGGATTTTTAGGTTTGAAATACTATGTTCCTTGTGTTCGATACCTGTTGTTATACTAATTCTTGGTCTAGCTATTTTGCAGGATTATTTGGTGTAAACAACGATCACCAAATTGGCGCCGTTGTCGGGGAACGGTGTTATCTTTAAGATTATTTTTCCTACTGATCTTTTGTGCTTTTTAAGTGTTGCATGAGCAGGTCTTCCCGCCCTTTTCTACACTTTGATCCATAAATTGAAAAGACTGCGAAAAGGAACCGGAAGGCAACAAAGCTGCAAAAGCAACCAGTGCTGTCACAAACAGAAACAGGTCCGACTGACCAGACAGAGGAAAGGACCAGTGAGTCAGAGTCTGAAATCGGTCCGACAGGTCAGATAGACCTGTTTTCTGAAGGCAACAATTCTGAACCTGAAATAGAAAACATGGCTGAAGAAGAAGGAGTCAATCTGAAGATGAACTCAGGTTCGAGGAACTTGGGAGAGGACTTGCCCGGACCAATCAACATAACCACCACTGAGCAGATAGATGTGAAGCTGAATTTGGTCCCGGCATGTCCAAAGTTTTATGGGAAGCTGAACGAGAACCTTTTGCTTTTCTGGAGGGATTCAATCAGGTCTGTGATCTGCATAGACAAGGTCATTTGGATGCTTTCAAGCTCAAAGCATTCCCTTTTACTCTACAAGATGGAGCTCGTGCATGGTTTTCCGGACTTCGGCCTAGGTTGATCACTACTTGGGCTCAGATGCGTCAGATATTCCTGGATAAGTATTTCCCTCAATCCAAGACCAATGTACTCAAGAAGGAGATCTCCGGGATTACTCAAGAGCTTGACGAGTCCTTTGGAGCATACTGGGAGCGATTTGGGAAGCTAGTTGATAGCTGCCCAAACCATGATTTTTCTGATGTGGATTTGCTACAATGCTTCTACCAAGGAATGACAGATGAGTCCAAGACCATGGTGAATGTTGGATTGAAGGGTAGCTTTGCTAATAGCTACTACACTGATGCGAAGGCAATCATTGAAGGTCTTGCCGAGTCTACATCGCAATACAAAGGACCAATGATGCAAAGGAAATATGTGAATCTTTCGAGTGGAGACTTTCTAGATGATCTTGATATGAAAGTTGGGCTAAAAATAGGGGAGAAGTTCATCCAACTCGAAGACAAATTGGATCGTCTATTCAAGGAGAGGAATCCTCCTTCCTCTTCCTCTTCATCTGAGCGCACAATGACTGATCATACATGTGGTGCATGTGGTCAAAGAGGGCACACATCTCTTCAATGTCAAGGCGAGGATGTAAATGCAACCGGCAATTGGAATGGACAGAACAAGGTTTATCCGAACTTAAGGTGGAGACAAGATGATCAAGCGCCACAACCGCCAAAGAATCCTCCACAACAGTCATTCCAACAGCATACTTATCAACATCAACAATATCAGCCACCGCAGCAACAAGGGTTCCAACAACCCTACAGACCTCCACATCAAAGGCAATTCCCGCAGCAATTTCAGCAGCAGACTGGCCCGTCTGGCCAGACAGACCAGAGCAATCCATTGGAGAAAATGATGGCTGAAATGATCAATTCACAAAAGAATGCCATTTGTTGGTCCGGAGACAAATATCAGGTGTAGAGGGGGGGGGGTGAATACACCTGAGTACCGTTTCTTCTTCTCGGTGAAGGTCAGCTGAAGCTGTTGGTTGCAACTGATGAACAGTGCCAAATAAACCTTCGATCACGGGACGAGTGAGTCGGCCATCGAGCTCTCCTACCGACTTTTGTCAAGACTTTCGAAACTCGGCCGGAGACTTAAGTGTGCGGATAAGTGTGGGGCCGGAGTTTGTCTCTTTTTGAAAACGTGTTTTCGCAGATTAAATTCTTTTGGTTGTGCGATTTTAGAAATACGTTTTATGCAAACTTATGATTTTCAAAGGTTTGTATGCAATAAAACAGTAAAGAACACAAGCAGTTTAACATGGTTCGGATACGCAAGATCCTACGTCCACGGTCCTGAACAGAGCATGATAACTTGTTGATTAGTCTGAGCAAGTCTCAGCAAGGAAACTGTGCACATGACAGATCCTTCTAAGTTATAGTCCTTAGCGACTTTACAATTCAAACCTAAGTTCGAAAGGGGGCAAAAACAGTTCTCCAACTAATGAAGGAGTTCTTACAATAAGAACAGTTCACTAAAAATGAACTCCTTCGAATCTAAGCTATAAATCTGACAATGAGCTTAGGTAGAGAAGAAATGGATCTAAAGACTCTAGAGAGAAGAACCACAAAAATATTCTAGTAAATGCAGATTCTTCGCTGGATATTCTGATTGAGTTGCTAGAGTGTTTGAGAGCTTGAGCAATTTCCCTTTTTAATTTCGTGCTTCGCGCTCTTGTGGAGCTTCAAAATCTTCTCTATTTATAGCTGTGAGCTATGGCATCTGTCCGTTGGAGACGACGATGCCACGTGTCACAAGCTTCCAAAGAAAACGGCCATTAATTCGAACTTGTTGCAAGCAGGCGCGTTAATTCATCGTACATGAGAGCAGCTTTACTGTTTGGAGCAGGTAAGGCGTTGTCGGCTTCTCATTGGTCGAGGTTTGTGGTTGGTGAGAATGTCAGAGTTGACCGTTCAAACAACCTCGTATGATCTTCTGCTGAACTTTCGAAAAGACTTAAGTAGCTGGGTCGCTTTTTGTCGGATACAGTAGACTGCAAAGTCTCTGTCTTCTTCGACTGAGTCGGCTGACAAGGAATGTAACTTCTGAGTATGTCAGCTGGCGATTGCGAAGGTACTGGGCTTGCATGAGTTCTTACGCCGATGACTTATCACCGCTTGGATTCGCTTTACCGAGGTCTATTCACTGATGATCAAGAACGCAAGCGATTACACCGATGACGTGGGGCTCGAAAAGTATCTTCGACGGAAGATCGGTTCAACAATTACCCCGCATGGACTTAGACAAGAATATAAAAACGATTACAACAAGTCTAACCTATACATCAGCTAATCCTAACAACACACTGAACTACTGATATCAGCTCGGTTTTGGGATCTTCAATTCCATAGTACTACTATGATTTCCCCCAATTTTCTTTTAACCACGAACAGCTGAGTATCATCTACTGACTCATATCCAACACCATTGCATACCAGCAACAGATGCAAGAAGAGTTCACTCAGACTAAGAGGGATACCCAAAACACCTTCGAGAATTTAGCTAAGCATATTTCCAAGTTAAATTCTTCAGTTCAAGAGATAAGAGGAAGTCAAGGGAAACTGCCATCTCAAACTGAGCCCAATCCGAACTCCCACAATTGCAATAAAATTATGTTGAGGAATGGAAAGGAGTTGTCCGGACCCGAACCGAAGGTGAATTCCAACAAGACTCAATCTGCAACAGATAGGGTCGAACCGACTGCACCGAATATTCTCGATCGCCCGAGGAAGACCCGGAGCGAGTTGCGAGAATCCGGGCCGATGGAGAGCCGCCGACGAGAGAAGGTCCGACTGCCTAGAAAGACCTGACAGAGTTGCATAATTTTACTAATGAAGTTCTGCCAAGCAGAGAAGGCCGATCTGTCCAGACAGACCCTAAAACTGCAATACCTCCACCGTTCCCTGAAGCATTGGAGAGGAAACGAACACCGAACAAAGACTATATGGACTATGTGAAGTTGTTCGGAAAGCTGGAAATCAACATACCCTTTTTGGAGGCTGTGAAAATTCCCCAATTTGGGAAATTTGTCAAAGATTTCATAGCAGGCAAGATCCAGCAAACTGGGAAAATGTTGGTGGATACATCTGTGTCAGCAATTATCCAAAAGATGCTACCTACAAAATGCGTGGACCCAGGTATGTTTACTCTTCCTTGTCTTATGGGAAATGTGATGGTTAAGCAGACTATGTGTGATTTAGGTGCATCAATCAATGTTATGCCACTTTCTGTGTATAATCAATTAACTGGAGTTGAATTGGTATCTACTAATGTGATTATACAGCTTACTGATAGATCATGCATTGCACCTGTTGGTTTACTTGAAAACATCATTGTCAGAATTAATGATTTTGTCTATCCTCTGATTTCTATGTTATAGATACAAATTATAGGCAAGTTGAGGGTACTGCAGGTATTTTGTTGGGTAGACCATTTTTTAAAACTGTGAAAGCTGTGATTGATGTAGATGAAGGTTCTATTAGTGTGCGATATCATAATGAGACTTATGTTCATCATATTGCTAGTGCACTTAAGAAACCTTATGATCATGAAAATGAAATGGCTTTTTCTGCTGACGAGATTGAGAGTTTTGTCTAAGATTATCTTGAGACGCATTTGTTGCAGGATAAAATGGAACTCACTCAGATCAAGGGGCTGACTGACCTTGACCTTAAGGATATTAGGGATGAAGAGATCCGAGACAGCATCAAAGCACTCTATGCAGCACCAGAACTTGATGTTGTCAGCAGTATCGCCGATCTGCCCAGACAGGCCGAATCTGACAGAATTCTGCCTTCATTGGTGAAGCCACTAGTTCTTGAACCGAAGCAACTTCCCAAGCGTCTGAAATACGCCTATCTTGGAGATGATGACACGCTGCCAGTCATCATTAGCAAGGAGTTAAATCCAGCTCAAGAGGAGGCCTTATTGGCAGTTCTGAAGAAGCACAAGAAGGCGATTGGTTGGACTTTAGCCGACATCACCGGCATTAATCCTGACATCTGCACTCATTCAATTCATATGGAGCCTGATAGTAAGCCCTTCCGAGATCACCAACGGAAGCTCAACCCTAACATGCGAGAGGTGGTGCTGAGGGATGAAGAGATCCGAGGCAGCATCAAAGCACTCTATGCAAAGACCAAAATTTGTTCTTTGCCGGCAGTATCGCCGATCCGCCCGGCACGGGCCGAATCCGAGCGACTCGCCTTCATTGGTGAAGCCACTAGTTCTCGAACCGAAGCAACTTCCCAAGCATCTGAAGTACGCCTATCTTGGAGATGATGACATGCTGCCAGTCATCATTAGCAAGGAGTTAAATCCAGCTCAAGAGGAGGCCTTATTGGTAGTTCTGAAGAAGCACAAGAAGGCGATTGGTTGGACTTTAGCCGACATCACCGGCATTAGTCCTGACATCTACACTCATTCAATTCATATGGAGCCTGATAGTAAGCCCTTCCGAGATCACCAACGGAAGCTCAACCCTAACATGCGAGAGGTGGTGCTGAAAGAGGTACTGAAGCTTCTTTCTATGGGTATCATTTACCCTATTTCTGATAGCAAATGGGTGAGTCCTGTTCACGTGGTGCCGAAGAAGTCTGGCTTTCAAGTTGTGGAGAACGAGAAGAATGAGTTGGTGCCAATGCGATTGGTGACTGGGTGGCGCATGTGCATATACTACAGGAAGTTGAATGAAGCTACACGGAAAGACCATTTTCCGTTACCTTTTATTGATCAGATGTTAGAGAGACTTGCGGGGCAAGCCTACTTCAGCTTTTTGGATGGCTATAACGGCTACTTTCAGATCCATGTGAAGGAGGAGGATCAAGACAAGACCACATTTACTTGTCCTTTCGGCACTTTTGCATATAGACGTATGTCATTCGGACTGTGTAACGCACCGGGCACCTTTCAAAGGTGCATGATGAGCATCTTTTCGGACTTGATCGAGGATTGCATTGAGGTGTTCATAGATGACTTCACGGTTTACGGGAATTCATACACGGGATGCTTGAAGAATTTGGACAAAGTCCTTGCTCGGTGTGTGGAGAAGAACTTGGTACTTAACTATGAGAAGTGCCATTTTATGGTGACCGAAGGAATTGTACTTGGTCACGTGGTTTCTAGCAGAGGGATTGAAGTAGATAAAGCCAAAGTCGACTTGATTGCAAAGCTGCCGCCCCCTACATCTGCAAAGGAGATCCGAGGTTTCCTAGGACACGCCGGATTTTATCGGCGTTTCATCAAAGACTTTGCAAAGGTAGCTTAACCACTCACAAGACTTCTACAACAAGATGATGAATTCATGTTTGATGATCAGTGTAAGGAGGCCTTCGACCTCCTTAAGACAAAGCTTACCATCGCCCCAATAATGCAACTTCTTGATTGGAACAAACCATTTGAGATTATGTGTGATGCATCTGACCGGGCCGTAGGAGCAGTTTTGGGGCAGAAAAATGGAAAAGAGAGCCATGTAATCTATTATGCTTCGAAGACACTTAACCCAGCTCAATGCAATTACTCTACTACGGAGAAGGAGTTGTTGGCTATTGTCTTCGCATTTGACAAGTACCGATCCTACTTGCTTGGTTCCAAAATTGTGGTCTACACTGATCATGATGTCGTCAAACACCTTCTATCCAAGAAGGAGTCTAAACCTCGTTTGATTCGATGGATTCTCTTACTTCAAGAGTTTGATTGGGAGGTAAAGGGCAAAAGGGGAGCAGAGAATCAAGTGGCCGACCATCTAAGCCGTTTGATCCAAGAGGAAGATGAAGAATCAATTAAAGAGACTTTTCCCGAGGAGCATCTGTATGCGGTTCCCGACCATTACGACCGGCCGCCCGTCCGGGGGATGCACGCACCCTCGCTCGTTGCTTTTCGGCCCGCTGCTCGACCGCGGCTCCATCTCGACCGCAGCAGCCGATTTTGTTCCAGAATGGCTAAATGCCTTGGGTAAGATTTCTAAACTTCCTTGGTTTGCTAACATTGTCAATTACTTGACTTCCAAGCAGCTCCCCTCCGATTTCACACATGCCCAAAAGAAAAGATTGGAGAGCGAATGCAAACAATACTTTTGGGATTCTCCAATACTATGGAAGATGGGAGTGGATCAAGTAATTCGCCGTTGCATTCCTGAAGCAGAACAAGGTGAGATTCTTCATCATTGTCATTCGTCCCCTTATGGTGGACACTTTGGTCCAAAACGTACTGCCAGAAAGGTTTTGGATGCAGGTTTTTTCTGGCCGACCTTAAACCTCGACTCATACAATTTCTGCAAGACATGTACACGTTGCCAAATGACCGGCAACATATCCCAGATGGATGAAATGCCCTAAAAGCCTTTGCGCTTTTGTGAGATCTTTGATGTATGGGGCATGGACTTCATGGATCCTTTCTCGAGCTCATGCGGGAACTTGTACATTTTGCTTGCCGTAGACTACGTGTCTATATGGGTCGAGGCTAAGGCCGTAAGGACTAATGATTCTAAGGTGATTGCAGGTTTTCTTAGAACTAATATATTTAGCAGATTTGGAGTGCCGACGGCCATCATTAGTGATCAAGGAAGCCATTTTTACAACCGCACTATAGAAGCACTCATGAAGAAATACGGTGTCAAGCATCGTATCTCTATACCCTACCATCCACAAATGAATGGGCAAGCCAAAATTTCCAATAGGGAAGTTAAAGCCATAGTTGAGAAGACCGTGAATCCTTCTAGGAAGGATTGGAGTTTGAGGTTAGATGATGCTTTATAGGCCTACCGTACTGCTTACAAAATTCCTTTAAGCATGTCTCCGTATCGGCTTATATTTGGGAAGCTTTGCCATTTACCCATGGAATTGGAGCACAAGGCATGGTGGGCTGTAAAGAAGATTAATATGGATCTACAAGGGTGTACGAAAGAGAGAAAGTATCAATTGCAAGAGCTTGAGGAGATCCGTCGTGAGGCCTATGACACGTCAATGAGGTACAAGGATTGTACCAAGGCATGCCATGACATTCGTACTAAGGACTTTGAGGAAGGTCAATTGGTGTTGTTATATCAGTCTCGCCTCCGTCTCATGCCGGGCAAGCTCCGTTCGCGTTGGATCGGTCCATTTCGGATTCGATCCGTCTCGAAAAGTGGAGCAGTGACGATCTCTAAATTGGACTCTAATGCAGAATTCACTGTCAACGGCCAACGTCTGAAACTCTACCATGTTGCTGAGAGGATGGAGGTAGTGGATGAGCTTAGCTTGTCCATTCCCTCTTATTCTTGATTTTAGAAGGAGTCTAGCCGAAGACAATAAAGAGAGGCGCCCGGTTTGTTTTCCTGTTCTTGTTTCTTTTATTTATTTTGGTTTTGGCTTTGTTTTTTTGTGTTGTTTTTCCATATCTAGGCTACAAAAGATGTCAAGAGCTTAAGTGTAAGGAGGTGATTAAAAGCGGAGTCGAAATGTCGAAGAATTGAAGTTGGGAGTAATGGTAATTTCTTCATAGGGGCCATTTTGTAATTTTCGGAAGTAAGGAGTTTTGGCAAAAAAAAAAAAACCGCCGAACACGTTTTCACCCACTTCCCCATTATTTTTTCACAACTTCACCACTTCTTCTTCCTTCTCAAATTTTTCCCCAAATCCCATTTCTCTTTCAATTTCTTCCTCTAAATTTCAAAATCAAACCTAAAACCCGCCAAATCTCCTTGCCCAATCCGACGCAATAGCCCCGAAAAAGAAATCAAAACTTGAAATTGAAGAAGCTACCTCCTCAATGTCGAAGACCGCGGCTGAAACTTCATGGCGGCTGCCGCGTCGCACCGGTTGGATCCGCCGCGCCATTAACCCGACTGTAATCGGGCCGTTCCTCATCGATGAGGATGAGTCCGCCGTCGTTCAGCCAGCCGCCGAAGACACCGTAGTCGCCTCCCCTGCTACCGAGGCCACCGCCGCTGCTTCTGCCGAAGACGATGAGACCGACGACATCGATTGGTCTGTTCCAGCGGCCGAGTTCCCCTCGGCCGATTTATATGATCGATTTGCTTTCCTCCGAGAAAATAGCCCATATATGCCACCTTCGAGCTTAGACGGGATTAATTGGGTTAACGAGGTTAGGGCCACTTCGAATCAGGTTTCGGATGAGTCCGATTATGAACCGCCAAGTGAAGACGAATACCTATCTCTGGAGCAGCTCTCATTAGCTGATTCGGTAGACTCCTCATCGTACCCGTCATCCGCCGCGTACGGGAACCTCATCATTTTACAGTTTCCGGACAGAGAAGCAGTCCGGGCAGCGATGACATTTGAGGATGAGCCATACAGGTATCGCGCTTTCACTCACCGCGGCAAGAATTTCCGGAATGGCCGCTCCATTGATCACGGTTTCCTCCGCTCCACGGGCGTCCAAGGTACGTTTTTTGATTATTTCCGACGTATTGGTTGGCTATGGTTGACTGAATCTCACCACTATCCATGCTATCATGCTCTTACTGTTGAGTTCTTCAATACATTTTCATTTACTTTTGTGACTGATGTGTATGTGAAGAGCATTTCCTTTCGCATTGGTTGTGTATTTTATGAGATGTCATTGGCTGAGTAGTCTACCCGTTTGGGCACTGTGTTGTTGGAGGATTTGGATGATGATACTTATGCTTCTACTCCTCGTGGTGTACCTTCTTCTCCTCGTGATTATGTTGGTTCTATGAGTGCTTGGACTTTGATTGCCCCTTCTGATCCCCAGATTTTCCGCTCCTCTTATTCTGATATTTCCTATGTTACCGATCATGCATTGCGTATGTGTCATCAGTTTCTTTGCCATAATTTGACTGGGCGTTGGACTGGTTTTACCACAGTCACGGATAATGATTTATATTTTCTGTGGTGCATGCATACGGGGCGGCGGGTTGATCTTGGGTATTGGATAGCTCATAGCATGAGTGATCTTGCTACTCATCCGGCTAGGCAACTTACTTTGTGCCATCTCTTTGCTACATTCCTTACACGTAATTTTATCATATTCGATGATTCTCTGCTTACTCGGTTATCTCCTCCACCTTTGTTTGACCTTGAGTTGATGGGCTATGCACGCATTTGCTATAGGAAGCCTGATGGTACTGTTAGATTTTATCCACCGGGACCCAGAGTCCCGAGTGCTACTCCCTATGTAGGTTTGCAAGTACCCAGCGATTCGGTCCAGGTGTTGAGGGCTGAGGTTGTAGCTCTTCGGCGGTGCTTTGATGATTTGGAGCGCACGGTTCTCTCTCGTCTTCCGCGTCCGGGCGATCGGTGATGCCATTTCCCCCATTTTTTTTAATTGTTTTTTGTGTTTTTTGTTTGTGTCTTTGTTTTGCTTCTCTTTTACTTGCTCGTTTGCAACGATCAAGTGTAAGGAGGGGTAGTTTGTTATGTGTGTTTTTTTGTCATGTTCTCCGTCCTTTTTCTTTGTCTTTTCTTGTGTGAGGGCACACAAGGGGTTAAGTGTAAGGAGGAATGTCTTTACGTCGTTTCACTTTGTGTTCTTTTGTGTCGTCGAAGGATGCCAAAAATTGAAGTTGTTGATGCACTCTTGTTCTTGATTTAAGCATGTTTGGTTGTGCTTTATGTCTCAATATGCAAACTTGTAGTTGTTGTGAAGATTAGGATTTGGTGCACATTTGTATGTGATTTGGGATGATGAATAATAAGTGAAGATGCACTCTTGTTCTTGATTTAAGCATGTTTGGTTGTGCTTTATGTCTCAATATGCAAACTTGTAGTTGTTGTGAAGATTAGGATTTGGTGCACATTTATATGTGATTTGGGATGACGAATAATAAGTGAATTTTGGATTGAATTTTACACACACTCCGTATATTAGATTTGAGCCGTTAAAGTAGGACACTTCCTACTAATTTCATTGAGAGTGTTTGTTCATGAAGTTGCAATAAAAGTGAGCCACTTGTGATAAGTGATAGGAGGCACTAGGGATTGAGTCATATAACCGCGACAATATTTTCCTACCTTGCATTATCCCCTAGTGAGCTAATTTGTGCCTTGTCTTATTCTTTGATTTAGTCAGAAAAATACAAACCGAGGCCTTTTTAGCTTTTCTTTTTCTCATGTCATTATATGTTTTACAAGCTTATTTGAGATTGATCTATTCTTTTTCTTGCCTACCGAGTTTGCTTGCTATCATATTTGTTGTTGCAAAATAATTGTTGACCAGAGTTGTGCATTGATAGTGTATTTAAAGGTCAGCTCGTGTTCGTACCCGGTAAAAATATGCTGAATTTCGCTGTATTGTGCTGCTGTTTCGTAAAAAAAAAATCCGAAACAGTAAACAACAGGGGTGTTCGTGAATAAGTTGGTAGCAACTGATATGGTGTTCTTTTATGGTAGACATTGATTTTCCATCTTTGATTATCTCAAATTTAGCAAGTATAACATGCATGACATATTGATACAATTTGTGGAGCTTAGAACCCCTAGGACCCCTACCAACAAAAAATTGTCAATGTCCTAAGCCCCATTACAACCAAAGAAAAAATACCTCCTTGATATTGTAGTTGTGACAATCTTTTATCGTGACGGATGAACTATATTTTCTTGAGTGGCTTAACCGGACTTAGATTAGGGAGTGTTGAGTGAACCATGAGGATGATCCTTTTTGCTTAGGTTTTTGACTAATTGATATTTGTGTGCCTAATCTTAAATTTGCAACTCTACTTGTTTGATGAGATTCATATTTGCATAGTTTGACATGTTTTGCTAGTTCATTGAGCGTGGAGATTACGGATATGATTGGTATTGCTTCTTGTTTGTTTTGTGTCGTTTTTCTTGTCCGTGATTTTGTGTTGTTCTTTTCCTTTGTTTCGTGGCATGTTCTTGTCTTCTCCTTGTCTTGTTTTCGTCCTTGTCTTTTTATTTTAGAGTCTTGAGTCTCTGGGGAGTAATGGAATTTGGATAGTACTTATACTTTTGTTTTCCTTATACTTGAGGGCAAGTATGTTTTAAGTGTAAGGAGGTTTGATAGGTCTATTTCGTACTATCCATATTCCGTTTATTTTGGCATATATTGTGGCGGTTGGATTGTTTTTTGGTGTTTGTTTTGCAGTTCTTATGATGATGTGGCGTTGACGAGGCGTTGATGTGGCGGTTGCAATTTAAAGGAAATATATGCTTAATCCGGAAGAAATCAAGAGGATAATTAAGTGTAGAAAGAAATTAATATAATATACTTTATATTATATCTTTCTATACTTAGATGACCTAATTGGAGAGGAGAAAGAGGAGCATATATATATTTGATAGAGGAGGCGCCGCGAGGGAGATACGCAAGCACACGTTCATAATCCCGATTCCATCATTCACGTCTACACACCCCGAAACCCTAGCTGTTCATCATCGCCGATTCATCATCATCTTCCACACCATCAATCCACACCGAACGGAGAGAGAAGCCGAGAGCCACAAGCCGAACCACCGAGGGAGAGAATCCGAGAGCCGAGAGATTACCGAATGCCGAAGCCGAGGAGATCCGACCGAGGGTTTAGATCAGATTTCAAAGTTTGAATTCTTATTTTAATTTCATGAATTGTAGTTTGATTTGGGAGAAACAACATGTTCCTGCTTCCGTTTTACATTCCCGTATTTGGATTGCTTCCGCTTAATTTTCCTGTTGGATTGATTTGAAGACTTTAATTTAAGATCTCATAATTTCTAGGGTTTAATTTCGTACTTATTGGTGTTCTGATTATTTGTTATTGTTTGAATTTTCGTGCATTATTATTTCATGATTTTCAGCATGTTTTGTGTTCTGTTCTGCAACCGGTCTGTCTGGCTAGTCCAGCCGATATGCGTAGCTAAGTCTTTTAAGGGGGCCGGCGAGATGTGAAACACACACCACCTTGTTTTCGTGAGACTAAGGCTTAAAATTAATCTCTTAGGTTCTGAATTAATCTAGGTTTAATTAATTGGATTAATTAATTTAGGCTTGATCACCATAGGTTAGTTTAATTCATAGCTAATTTAGTACTTTCATCGTTTCTCGTGGGATTAGGCTAAATAAGTAGCGAATTGTCTTAGGGCAATTGGATTAATTTGGTAGGAGACTATTAGATGCCCACCATACGAGTATGCTCCTAAATTGGGTTCCCTTAGTTCTTAAAGCTGATTAGATGTTAAATTTATTGATTGTCCACCAACGTAGGTTGCATCTAATTTAAAGAAGTAGTCGTTTCAATGCCCACCATGGCGATTACCAAATAATTAAGGGGGAATAGGGGATATGTTAGTTTAATTACGGTGTTCTACAACTGATTGATTTGAGTGGATTAATTAATTAATAGTGTCAGTGATCGATTGTGAGTGTGTGTGAATCATCTTGTTGGACCCGCTTTTATTTGCATTAGTAAGTTTCGTCTTTCATTATTGCTTTAATTTTCGTTGTCTTTAGATTAGATAATTCCCAAAATTTGCGTGGTTGCTAACCAAACCCTGATTGATAGGATTTTTAGGTTTGAAATACTCCGTTCCCGTATTTGATACCTGTTGCTATACTAATTCTTGGTCTAGCTATTTTGTAGGATTATTTGGTGTAAACAGCGATCACTAGATGGATAACATATAGCCAAAAGATTATAGTTTCAGAACCTACCGAGATCGTTATTAGAGATGACAATTTTGCGGGTCGGGGCTGGGTAGTATAGTACCCGGACCCACCCCGCAAGTTCGACTAAGAGACCCAGATCTAGACCCAGACCTGTACGGATCCAGAAGCCAGAACCAACCCCGGACCCGCACGGGGCGGATCTACCCGGCCCCAGACTCGTTGGTGCCGTTTCAATTGCTAATTTTGAATTATCTTTTTTTGAATTATTAATTTTCGTTTGTGGAAGCCTTTTTGTTTGGATTTCTCTTATTATAGTTGTCAGCTATTAGTACCTAAGAGTATGAATTGAAGAACAAGGAAATTCAAATAACATAAAGTAAGATACATAATAAAATTAATAAAAAAAAATTAATAATGCGGGTCTGAAACGGGGCTGGGTAGGGCGGGGCGGGTAGAGAAATTGGACCCAAACCCGTTCCGGACCCACGCGAGTTGGGTCCAGGCCCGTCCGTACTTCTACGGGTCTGGGTATTACCCGCCCCATCACGGGGCGGGGCAAGTCGGGTCCGACGGATCCAATTCCAATTGCCATTTCTAATCGTTATATGTGAGCCTCATATAGGTTAGCCCCTCATTCCAAAAAAAAAAACTATGATTAGAATACCACCTAACTATTAAAAAAAAAACAATTGCTAGAAATAAGAATTCAATTCGGACAAAATATGTAAACAATTATATAATTATCCGATATTCTAGCGTGGCCTAGAACAAAAATTGTGTAATAAAAGTTGTTAGGTGTAACTCCACTGCTTGAGTCCAGTAGTAGTCCATTTTGGAGAGTTGCGACTGAAATACGTAGCCTCTACTTTGGAATCCAACAACTCGAGAATCGGAGCAAACGTCACACACCTCTACTTTGGAATCCAACGACTGAAATACTGATTAATCGAAGCTCCTTCACTAATGGCGTAATCCATCAACTTATCAAACGTCCCATTCTCAACAACCCTAATCTCGAGCGGCCCGATCGCCTCCAAAACTCGATTCTGCCGGTAAACGCTGCCGAGCGACTCTTCCACGGCCAGGCAACACTCCTCGAAGACGGCGACGGGAATCAGAGCGGACTCATTACGGCTGAGCTCCCAATACAGCACGTAGTGTCCGGGGATCACCGCCGAATCGGCGTGGCTAGTGTACTCGGTCAAGGCGGCGGAGTAGGGGATGAGATTTCTCGCCGCGTTCGTGACGGCGGTGTGGAGCTCCACCTCGTCGGTTTTTTCGGCGTCGATGCTTAACACCACGTTTTTCCGGCAAACGAAGTTGAATTGAGGAGCGCTGTTTTTGAAACCGGCGACACGGAGGATGTCACCGACTGTGTACCTGTAAAGTCCGGCGTAGGTGGTGACGACGACTAAATCGACCAATTCTTGCTCCAATCCGCCCAATTTTGGCTGCTCCATTCGATTGTTTTTCTCAATTGGCCAAAATTCGTAGTAACACATCGTCGGAATTAGCGTGTATGCAACGTCGCTAGGGTTGCAGAGAGGATTCAGATTGACGCCGAAGTAACACTCCGACGAAGCATACATGGTGGAGACAAGCGGCAAACCGCCGCCGTAGTAATCAAACTTCGGAATATACTGCGCCATAGTTCCGGTAACTATCACATCTATATACTTGGCATTAGGCCAAACCCTAGCGATAATCCCCCTCCGGTCAACTCTCCGGCACTCCGACTCCACAAACTCCGCCAGCCCCGGATCGGGTCTCACGACCCGAATAACCGCCTCCCTCACAAATGGATCCGTAACGAGTTCATTAACCATACCCGTTCTTATCTCGTGGCAAAGTAGGGGCCAGTTCTTTTCTAAGAACCGGATGGCCCGGATAAAACCGGACGCGAAAACCGACCCGACCCGGATGACGTGGCGGCTCTGGGAGAGGCCACATAGGATTTGGCAGTACATGCTTTGGTAAGAATCCGGGCAGAGAATGGTTTCGTTTGGGGAAGTGTAGTTTGTGTAGGGATCGAAGGGCCGGTTCTTGAAATGGGAACTTTTGTAGTAACTGGTTAGGACAGGTCGAGTCGGTAGGCCGGCCGGAATTTTGCTCTCCGATTTGATGAACAAGAAGTACATGCCTTTGCCTTTGTCTAAGCCTTCGATGAATTGGCTCATCACCGGCATTAGGAGGCTGTATAGCATGCTTCGACGATCCAGCTCATGCTCGATCGTCGGCATCATTTTTCTCTCTCCTCCGGACGTTCCCGAGCTGCAAATATCAATATTACTATCTCGTATTCAAGTGAAGATACATAAATTATTTAATTTCATTTTTCGATAAAATCATTCAATATTTTTAAAAATGTTGCACGAAAATCCTCTAGTCAAGTCTAACTGTGCATGCACGTCAAGTATAAAGGTACTATCTTTCATATTTTTTTTATTTTTTTTTATAAAAGATACTCCCTCCGTCGTATTTGTAGTGTTTTGTTTGTTTTGGACACGAAAATTAAGAAAGTGGTATTGTGTGGTGTATATTGTTTGACTTTAAAAAAAATATTGCATGGAAGTTCATTATGTGAAATCTAAGGGGCACGCGCATCATGCTCTCAATTCTTTTACTCCACTAACCCTTATTTATGCAACTAAATTCTAATATAAAGAGGCAAAAATATATCATAAATTCAAATGGAGATGTTAAAATCACTTATGTTCATTTTCTTTTTCAAAAAATACCTTGTCTTTTTAAGAACGTTGCACAAAACCCCCCCATCCCATCAAATTTTAGATTCATGATCATAGTTTTAGACTTCTTCTTTTGCAAAAAAAGAATATACAGTATAATTCGTATTTCACACGAACACAAATATATTTTTTTTCGGAGTCCTTTTTTCCTACCAAAATTAATCAGAATATCTTCACATGCAGCACGTATGGATGTAAGAAAAAGTTGGATGACCTTGTCAAGAACTCGGAGATGGGGTCGGAGCAGAGAATGGGGGAGGTGTCGCCGGCGGCGATGCGGTTGATGTCCGGCAGATCACAACCGGTATAATTTTCTTGAATTTCTCTCTCGCCGTCTCCGTACACCCCTTGAAGCTATGTCGCTTCAAGTACTCCACGTCAGCGTTTTTGTTTAGGATTTATTCAAGAACACGCTTTTGAATCTGACCAGCGTTTTTAGTCACCTCCTCGATGAAGTCAAGCTTCTTCTTGTTGGTTTCTGCCACGGTGGCGTTGTGGGCTTCTTTGGGTGCTTCAGGCATGATTGGCAGAAAAGAGAGAGGGAGTATGTGCTTAGTGTGTGGGGGAGAGAGAGAGAGAGAGCGAGGGAATATTTATAGAGAGAGATCAATGGGGAGTGGAGGAGGGCTGGGATGCTCCCACGTAGTAGCGTTTGGAAGTGTGAGACGAGAAATAGTATTTGTGTTTCGAATAGTGGATGCGGATTTTACATGCTGAGAAAATGAATGAGTTTGGACATAAATCTTTGATGCTAGATCTTAATTGTTGTGACAGTGTAAACCAACCACTGTCGTTCATGAATTAGCAGCTGCTCCGCCTAATTCTTGTAATCTTGTTTCTAAAATACCCCACCCGACCCCCTTCTCTCCCACATTTTATTATTTTTCTTATTGTTTTCTAATCGGAAAATGAATATATGAAGAAATAGTACAAGCCGTCTCTGTCAAGTTATGAACTTCAATTACCTACCTACAACAATTTCAAACAAATCAACAGGTTAAGAAATCGACCATTATTCACTTATTCTTTTAAGTACTAACAAAAAATTATATCAAAAGTCTTTAGACCGAATATGTTGAACATAATTATTATTCTATTCAACTTGTTCATAATGAGAGATTTGAGACATGCATGTTATACAACACGAATAAGGGATTTTAATTATAAATTTACAATGGCTGTATAGTGAATCTAGTAGTTGGGTCTACATGCTTAGACTAGTGCAACCTATTGAATATCGTTGATTTTTACGACAATACTTTCGAGGGGTAATTAGAGATCTAATTAAAAAAAAAAAGGCCTAAAAATGATCCATATTTGATGGTCTGAAGAAGGTACGATGTCTCCATTGAAACTTTTTAAGTTGGGAGCATAAAATTGTGGCCGAAAACTAGGCTTTTTGATTAAGTTATCCATTTCTTTTGCTACTTGTTTATACCTTGTATGTGTTGTTTCCATTGATATTGTATGGGAGGAGGAAAATGGGTGCATTTTTGGTGGTATCTTTTCTTCTTGACTGGCGGAATTGGTTGTTATTGTGGGGGATTCTTCTCTTTTATCCTATAGTGACAGGCAATTGTTATTGGTTCCATGGAGATACCAACCTATTAGGCCATCACTCGAAAAAAGACCTAAAAGTCAAGAAAATTTTGATTTTAGTCCTTTGATGCGGTCATATTCGCCTCTAGTCCTGTAATATTAATAATCATCCATTTTTGTATTCAAATAAATGATTGATAAACTACCGTACTACGTGTGTAGTAAAGCTCTATGGAATAGGACAAAAAAAGAGAAGTTTTAAAAGTTACAAGAAAACAAGAGGACTGCCGCATCGACCATATTACAGGACCAAAAATATATATCACATTACAACACCAAAACCATATTTTCTTTTAAAGAAAGTCTTGTTCTGCAAAATGAATGAAGTGGAACTTTTCATTTGGTGTTCAAGAATTGATTTTCCTAAACGGAATGGATATGGTTAGGATAGTGGAATGTGGGGGACATATTCATGTACAAGTTTGAAGAGGATATGAATGATCTCATAACATATAGAGGTATAGCTTGCATTGTTTTATGCCCACTACCATATCTCCCACTATAAAAAGTCTTTACAAGTGCAGTGAGCAATTGAGATACATTACAAAGTATTGCTACTAGGTCCGTGGATAGTGCATCAACACGCGGTATAATGGTATGCCTACGTATCTGTCTTATAAGGTATCAACATGAATCCTTATACAATCACCTAAAATCATTAAATAAGCATATCTGTCTTACTTGACCCTTCTTCCCTAAAATGTGAGACCAAAAAGTCATGCATGCCTATGTATGGAAGAGTGAGGAGAGAGAGAGGTAGAGAGAGAGGGAGATTTGAAATTGCAAAAACAAGAATGAGATGGGAAGCCTATATTGGTCCTACAAGAAGGTATAATGTCCGTGTCTCCATTGATTTTGGATGAATACAACAAAAATGGGAAGACAATTCTCCATTCAACTATTACCTTCCTCATTAAAACAATACTTCATCTATTTCCCTACCACAAAACTTATTCCTACAATAACAGCAGGTGTAGGTCACTAGTATATGGACATAAGTCCTACACAGAGATATCCGCCACAAAAATGAAATTCGTTACATCTTTCTACAAACATCATCAATCATTCAACAACCAATCATTATATTGTCACTTGAAAACATTTCCCTATAATGCAAAACTACGCCATGAAAGGTCGGTGGGATCAGCCATATTAAGCAAGAAACAGCTGTGTTCATGGCCCAGTGTCATTTTAAGTACCCATCATGCTTGACTCACATTGATTTTCTCTCTTAATCTTTGTTTTGTCGTCCTACTAATGAATGTTCGTGTTTTTCCCGCTCCTCAACCCTCGGTAGCAGGGGATGAGGGGGTTGATCTAGACCTCATGATCTAGACCTCATTGATACACAGGGAAACAAAATGAGTACCAAAATCAAATCTCACCTCAAACTACAGAAGATTATCTTGATTTGAGTTGGAAAATGGGCCACTCCGTGCGGGTAATGCCCATTGATGAACTTCCAAGAGAGATAGGACTTTGCTGTCCATGTCAAACATTACGAATAATCAGTTTTGATTTGATTACCGTGGGGCTTTCCTGCAGTTATCTGTGAGATGAAAGCTAATAATGCAAGTTGCTAAACATACATGCCTGTAGAACGGATTATTTGAAGAGAAATATATTAATTTCATTCAGAAAATAACTATATACAAGTGTTTTCCAGGGTTCATAGAGGGTAAATACGGCTTGGACAAACTCTTCAATGAGTAAAGCATAGGAAGTTGCGACAAAGAGCACCTCGAAAATGGTTGTAGATACATGAATATGACCTTTGTTACGTGTCCCAAGTATGCATTCCATATGCTTGAAGATGTAATAGAGCAACCCTAGATATAATCATCAACAAATTATTCATCAAATATGTGTGCAATACCACAAGATTAAGTAATGATACAAAGGGAGATAGATTAAACAAAAGTAGACTAGAGGTGGGAACTGGACCTGATTCAATAGGCAGAAGCAATTCATGGTGATACTTTCCAAATGTTGTTGCTATCTTTCTGAAGAACAGAGATTTCACCTTTCCAGCTACAGCTAGCAACTACATTAGGCAAGACAGGATGAAATACAACATCTATACATGCCTGCTCATATGCCTTAACCTTGCTTAGTAGTTCGGATGTTCTAGAGTTATAAAAGTACAGGCAACCATCGGAGGATCCGGAGGCTACCAAATTCCCATCCAAACTGAAATTGCACTTGATAGGGAAACCACTGACACCATGACCTTCGTATCTCTTGTACTTATCAAGCTTGAATGGAGGTCTGGAAGAGAATATGGCGATATAGTTTCCATGGGATTGAGCAATAAAATACGGCTCAAAAGGATGGCATCTGATATTTGGACAAGTGTAAGCTTCTGCATAGACCTGACAAGCGATAAATCAGTGATCTAGTTCAAAGGTTTGAACTAGAGATATAACATTGCACTAACATCAAGCAAGCTAAAGGGAGTAAACAAGGATTTTGCCTATTGAAGGCTAAACAAAGTTCTCTTCTTCAAATAACAAATGATACAGCAATACTTTAATTTAGGATGCTGAATGGACTTGTACAAATGCAGAAAATCCATTCATCCTTGTGTAGAACAGTTTGTCTGAACTAAAAGCTCTAAAAGATTCTCCCCGTGTCTTTCCTTTTACCTCAAATTCACGTTGTGTTCTGTAAGTCTTTCTCCACAAGAAAACATGCATCCCATTTGAGTCTTTTGTAACCAAAGACAGTGGCAAGAGTGACACCTTTTCTCATACTAAATGTGATACTTTAACTTTTCATTGATTCTCATGCGAGGAAAGTTGAACTTACATGTAACAACTAATGCATTAGGTAAGTGCATTCTCCTTTTACGAGCATGATCCATTGTAATGGACATTGGGACGTTAAAATGTTACCTGATTGGATAAGGGAACTTGTTGTGAAACATCCCAAACAATAATTGAGTTTTCACTGATGTTTCTTATAGACATATCACTTGAGGTCACTAGGTACTTGCCGTCAACTGTGAATTCCAAATCAAGGATTGGCCCAAGACTGCGTACATATTCATGAACCACTTTCCCAGTCCGAATATCCCATAATTTAAGCTGACCCTTCGATCCACCAGAGGCAAAAAGATCATAGTTGTTTGGAGAAAATCTTACAACTTCTACAATTTGATCCTCCTTAAAAACCTGAGTCTCCATTCCTTTTTCAACATCAACCAACCTTGATGTGCAATCATAACCACAAGAGAGCACAGATAGTCCCAGCTGAGACCATTTCACATCTTTCACTGCTGCATGGTGATAGTCAAACGCGTAAGCTCGTTTCTGGCCTCCACTCCATACATTCCATATGCTCACAGCATGATCCATTCCCGCCGATGCAAGAAGATGAGCTGCAAACTAACTTCATAGAACAAATCAGAAATTCATAGCAAGGAAAATCTGGTCATATATTTTCAATGGGTCAAGCTGACGACTATGGAAGAGACTATATTGGATACAACATTCACCAACAATGAGAAACAAGTGAACCTCAAGCAAAACTGTAAAAAATACTACACAAAGACACCTTGTGTTAATAGCAATTGTGTCGGTACAGAAGAAACTTGTAGCTTGTAATCTGCTGTTCGATCAAAATGTAGCCTAGAAGTCTATCTAACATAAGAAAAATATTCTTCATGACTCTCTATATTCTTTGATCGAAGATGCATCTACTCGTGGAATGCTCGTTGCTGAAGAACTAGAATTCTCAAGTTAAAGGTCTCATCAAACACATTTGATCAATACAGAATGAAGACAGATCATAATCTCAATGCTAGAAGCCAGAAGGTAGAACCTCATCAGGTTAAACCAAATAAATAGTTGCAGACAACATTAACGAATTACCGTGAGTAGTCGACCACTGCACCGCATTGACAGCCTTTGAGTGACCATCCAGAGAAGCAGAAAGAAGAACAGGCGTTTGGCTGGCCTTCGTACGACGCTGCAATGCCTTCAAAATAGTATGCGGTACATCCAACGCTGAAATTCTTCCCATCACTGCACAAATTAAGCTCGAAAAGTCAATCTTAATGTTCCTCAATTTTTATCCATTTACTCATAAGCAACAAATTTTGAGATTAGTTTCAATTTCTCCAAAAAAAATCAAATTAAACAAATTCGGGAATTAGCTGGTGAAGGTGCGGAAGAACAAGGTATTGGATCAGAGGCGGCTGCTCTCTGCCGCTTCGATACGTATCTTCCAGGAATCGGAGCATCCGCGTGATGACTCGGCGGACGAATCGGATTCGTTGATAACGTTTCCGGTCTGGGACGTTTGGGAGGCGTTGGATACGGATTATACTGTGCAGATACTCGACTACCACGATTGCCGCCGCCGCCGCCGCCGCCGTCCTCGTCGGAGTCGGAAGCAGTTCCGTAGGCTTGGGAGAGAAGGTCCATATTAGTGTGGGCTTTCGTATTCATCGGTATGGGGCATTTAACGCTAATCTTGGAACTGGGCCTGATCCGTTAGCAGTTTATTTGTCCAACCCGCCCCATAACTCGGAGTTCATCGGCTTTAATCGTAATTATGCAAGTATTCGACTCTTCGCCATTGTTTTATTGAATTATATCGAAATTGAAATATGAGCTCAAAAACTAATTTGCTCCAAAGTGGTTTAATCGATGTTTATTTAGGTTCGTTTCAATCGTTGTTTTATTTAGGTCCGTTTTTAATGGGTTTTTTGTTCTTCCCTTAAAAAGTAGGAGTCTCTTGTCCATCACAGGTGTAATGCTGAGGCTAGGCCCAGTATAATGTGCCCGAGCCCAAGCCCAAGCCCAACTATTACTTGAGCCCAGTAGCTGCCCGGCCCAACTGCATTAATGTTGGACCGTTTCTTGCACGGCCGTTTTCGATTAACTCTCGAGCCCGTTATCAAGCCCTACTTATAAATAAGATTAGGGTTGATAACCTCATTACACAACGCAGCTTCTTCTTCTCTACTCTCTCTTCATACTTGTCTTCATCTCTTTTACTGTGAGATCTCGACTGTGTTCTTGTGAGGGTTTGTGAGAAAACTCTTGTAATAGTTGGCTAGGTTGTGTTGGTGCTGTACTGTTGTGGTGTGGTGGTTGTAATCGGCGTCTGAGCCTCAATCAATTTATACTTCGATCCGTACAAGTGGTATCAGAGCGGGTTTCATCGCCGCTCAGCCACCCTACCTTTCGGTGACTTAGATCGCGAACGGGCGATTCACTTTTGAACCGTAACCCTAGATCTAGAGTCATCTCAAAACTCAGGTAAGAACGAGGTTCAAGTCTCCGAACCTCGCTCTGGTAAATTGGCTTCACCTCTCTGTTTCTTTTCTCATTTCATTTAGATCTGCCGACTGGTGCAGTAGGTTTGGGATTTGCTGCGTTGTTAGATCTGTTGACTGGTGCAGTAGGATCTTTGTATGTTTCCTATTTGCCTGCTTGTCCCTACCTATGTGTTCTTCTCCTACATCTGTTCCTTATACTTTGTGATTTGTTGATCTGTGTTTACTGATCTACAAAGGATCAGATTTTTTGAACCGTCTATACGGTTTCATCCTTGTTTTTCCCTCTTCTCTATCTCTATCAGTGAGCTTTGGTGACCCCCTGCGCCCAAGACTTGATCCTGCGATTGCGAACTGGGAAATCCCTCAGCATTAATTCACTATAAGATACAGACCCAAAGGGGTTGGTATCTAGTTTTTCTATTATTCATGGCTTTTGTATCTTCCAGTGGTATTGTCACCTTTAATGGAAAAACTGACTTCAATTTGTGGAAAAAGAGGATGACTGCTATTCTTTGTGAAAAACGTGTTTCTGCTGAATCTTATGATGAAGATTTATCTGAGAAGAAGAAAAATGAAATGAATGATCTTGCTCTATCTGCCATAACTTTAAACTTGACTGATTCTGTGTTGAGGAAAGTTGAACACCTTGAGTCTGCTAAAGAGTTATGGGATAGGCTAAATGAACTTTATACAGAGACCTCCCTTCCATCCAAAATGTATTTGTTACAGAGTTTTTTCAAATTTAAGTTAGATATGTCTAAGGACATAGATGAGAACTTAGATGAGTTCAATAAGTTGTTACAGTTAATCAAACAAACTGGTGACACTAGTATTGACAACTATGCTCCTATTGCCTTATTAAATGCTATTCATGAGGTTTATAATGATGTCCAATCTGCCATTAAATATGGGAGGGATAAAATAGACCTTGAGACAATCATTACTGCCCTTAAGAGTAAGGAAATGGATCTAAAATTCAATAGGGATGTAAAGGTCTCTGAACATAGTACCTCTTATCAGGTAAGGGGTAGAACTAGTGACAGAACTTGTTCTTCTTACAGTTCTGAGAAGTGGGGAAAGAAACAGAACCAGAGGTTTAGGTCTAAATCCAAAACCAAAGGGAGAAAGTGTTTTAATTGTGGAGAATATGGCCATTACATGAAAGATTGTTCTTCTCCTAAAAAGGGGAAATATAATTCTGAGCAGAAAAGTGTTTTTAATGCCATCTTATGTGATGATTCTGATGCTAATATTCTTGGCAAATATTTTATGGTTACTGAACCAAGTTTTCCCTCTGTGAACAATGTGAACTCTGAAATGATAAATGAATGGATTATGGATTCTGGTAGTGCTTATCATGTCTCTTCTTTTAAAGAATGTTTTTCAGAACTAAAAACTGGAAATTTTGGATATGTGATAGTTGCCAATAAACATAAATGCTCTGTGCATGGAATTGGAAATATCTGTTTAAAATTTCAGTCTGGTTTTGAATATATTATGAAAGAAGTGAGATATTTACCTGAAGTTGCATGTAACTTGTTATCTTTTACAGCTCTAGAAAATGAGGGTTTTGGTGGGAGTTGGGGGAATGGGTGGATGAAGGTTAAGAAGGGGTCTCTAGTTGTGTTCAAATCTAAGAGAACAAATAACCTTTATCCCTTCACTGCTCTCCCTGTTAAAACTGAATCAAATGTGCATGCATCTTTATGTGACAAAACTGTCTTGTGGCATAATAGACTAGGGCATGCTAGTTCCAAGAATATGACTACTTTGAGAAAATCAAGGGTGTTTGGAAAAGATAAATTGTCTGATTTGCCTTTCTGTGATTCTTGTGTGTTAGGTAAACAACATAAGGTCTCTTTTCCTGTCACTGTCCAATCTGAGAAACCTGTGTCTTCTGATATTCTTGAATACATACATGCTGATGTCTGGGGTCCTTCTAGCACCCCTACTCATAGTGGCTGCAGATACTATTTGTCTATTATTGATGATTATTCTAGAAAAACTTGGTTGTTTTTGTTAAAACAGAAATCTTTCAGATGTTTTCTGATTGGAAACTTAAAATTGAAAATCAGACAGGTAGGAAAATCAAAGTTCTTAGAACTGATAATGGTCTAGAATTTTTTAACTTTCCTTTTGACAACTTATGTGTTAAGTCTGGGATTAGAAGGCATAAGACTGTCCCTTATAATCCACAACAAAATGGGGTAGTGGAGAGAATGAATAGAACCTTGTTAGAAAAGGTTAGGTGCATGTTAGAGAGTTCTGGTCTGTCTAAGAACTTCTGGGGTCTTGTTGCCTTAACTGCCACCTACTTGATTAATAGGCCTCCCTCTAGTTCCATTAAAGGTCAGTGCCCTGAAACTGTATTTTCTGGAAACCCTCTAAACTTGTCTCACCTTAGAGTATTTGGTTGTGCTGCTTTTGTCCATCAAAAGGGGGACAAGTTAGAACCTAGATCCAAGAAGTGTGTCTTTATTGGTTATCCAGAAGGGGTGAAGGGCTATAGATTGTGGGATAGAAGTCAGCCTGGTTTTAAAGTTATTATTAGTAGGGATGTGATATTCAATGAAACAGAATTTCCTTGTTTATCTGTTTCTCCCTCTGTAAATCCTGACACTCCTTCTAAGGTGGAGTCTCAACCCCTCCTATCTGAGTTTGATATTACTGAGTGTGATTCAGAACCTGTGATAGACCATGCTGAATCAAGTAGTCATACTGAATCTTTATCTGACGCCTCTGTGTCTGACTCTGAGATATCTGATAATCCCACTTCTGTGCCTGATTCTATTTCTTCAGATTATTTGCTATCTAGAGATAGACCTAGGAGAGATATTCATGTTCCTCCTAAATATGATGATTATCTGATGTATGCTCTTAGTGTGTGTGATTCTTTGGATGATGAACCTACTTGCTATTCTGATGCAATCAATTCTTCTTCTTCTGACAAATGGTTACATGCTATGCAATCTGAGATGAATTCTTTGCATGTGAATAAAACATGGATTCTTGTTCCAAAACCTGCTACATGTTCTGTTGTGGACTGTAAATGGCTCTTTAAACTTAAGCATGAACCTAAGTCTCAGAGGTATAAGGCTAGGTTAGTTGCTAAGGGATTTACTCAAAAAGAAGGGGTAGACTACTCAGAAATCTTTGCCCCTGTTGTGAAATTAACTACTGTGCGCATCATGTTAGCTTTAGTTGCTCATTTTAATTGGGAACTTAAACAGATGGATGTTACAACTGCATTTCTTCATCGTGATTTAGATAAGCAGATATTTATGAAACAGCCAGAAGGATTTATAGATTCTGCTAAACTAATCATGTACGTTTGCTGCAAAAGGCTTTATATGGTTTAAAGCAATCCCCTAGGCAGTGGAACAAGAAATTTGATCAATGCATGTTGTCCTTGAATTTTACCAGGAGTACCTTTGACCACTGTCTGTATTATACTCAATCTGCATCTATTCCTGTTTATTTACTGATATATGTGGATGATATGCTGATTGTTAGTCCCTGTATGAAGTCTATCAAATACATTCAGAAATGTCTAAGTGATAATTTTGAGATGAAAGACTTAGGGGATGCCAAGAAAATACTAGGAATGAATATAACTAGAAATAGAAAGCTTGGCACCCTTGTACTGAATCAGATTTCCTATGTGGAAAAAGTTTTGAGTAAATTTGCCATGTCTGATGCTAAAACTGTTAATGTGCCTCTTGCTTCTCATGTTGTGTTAAGTAAGGATCAGTCTCCAAAAACTGCTTCTGAAATAAATGATATGCAAAAGGTACCTTATGCAAATGTTATAGGGTATGTTATGTATTTAATGGTAAGTACCAGACCTTACATTGCTTATGCAGTAAGTTGCTTGAGCAGATATATGTCAAATCCAGGTATGCCTCATTGGAATGCTCTGAAGTGGTTGTTTAGATATTTGAAAGCTACAAAATCTGTAGGTTTAAAGTTTTCAAAATGTGATGTAGGGACAAAACTGATTGGTTATGTTGATTCCAATTATGCAAATGATAGGGATAATAGAAAGTCTACAACTTCTTATGTGTTTTCTTTCTGTGGTTCTTGTATAAGTTGGAAGTCCCAGTTACAACCTATTGTTGCTCTTTCCACCACAGAAGTTGAATATGTTGTTGCAGCTGAAGCTTTAAAGGAAGTTGTTTGGCTGAAAGGCCTTCTGTCTGAACTTAAATGTTTGAATAATGCTGTTACTTTATTTTCAGATAGTCAGTCTGCCATCAGTTGTGTAAAAATCCTGTGTTTCATAACCGCACTAAACATATAGATGTTAGGTTTCATTTTATACGGGATATAGTTGAAAAAGGGATTATCATACTTGATAAAATTCACACAGATTTGAATCCTGTTGATATGGGTACTAAGTGTTTAAGTGTAGACAAACTAAATACTTGTCTCGGGATTCGAATCTTGACTTAAGGTAATTACTCATGTATTCGTGTGATATTTCTTCCTATCCCGTCTCTTGCTTGTTTATTTTTGCGGGGAAATAAAAGCTGCAAGGATGTGGAGGGAAGGGGGTGATGATGACAAAAAGAAACCGATTACAAACCTTCCTTCTATATGTGAAGGGACATCACTACAAGGCCTAAGGTGGAGTATGTAATGCTGAGGCTAGGCCCAGTATAATGTGCCCGAGCCCAAGCCCAACTATTACTTGAGCCCAGTAGCTGTCCGGCCCAACTGCATTAATGTTGGACCGTTTCTTGCGCGGCCGTTTCCGATTAACTCTCGAGCCCGTTATCAAGCCCTACCTATAAATAGGATTAGGGTTGATAACCTCATTACACAGCGCAGCTTCTTCTTCTCTACTCTCTCTTCATACTTGTCTTCATCTCTTTTACTATGAGATCTCGACTGTGTTCTTGTGAGGGTTTGTGAGAAAACTCTTGTAATAGTTGGCTAGGTTGTGTTGGTGCTGTATTGTTGTGGTGTGGTGGTTGTAATCGGCGTCTGAGCCTCAATCAATTTATACTTCGATCCGTACAACTGCGTCATACATCACAAACATCTTTAATTAGTCGTCGTTTAGGTTGGATCGACACTTCAAAAAATCTCCAATAAATTGTGTTGGTTAAGTGTCGGCACTCAAACCGACATTCCATCTAACATGTATGATATATTTCATGACATTTTGTATTTAATTCTAATAAGTATAATATATTATTTATTTTATAGTATACTTGATTATAATTTGTATATGTATTAGTATATGTCCAGTGTTTTAAATTTTCTAAAAAATATTGAGTATGTGTATGATCGCAATGTATCACATGTCCATACAACTTAATATGTTGTTACCACATTGCAGGAATTTAAAAGCATTTAAAAGATTAAATGAATAATGTGGTATATCAATTGAAACTAATTAACCATTCGATATAATTATTGAAGGAAATATACCCGTCGGCTACATAGGAAATATATCCGTTCGTTTTATAACATTGGAAATTATTAACCATTCGATATAATTATTCAAGGAAATATGCCCATTGGTTACATAGGAAATATATTCGTTGGTTTTGTAACGTTGGAAATTATTACCGTTGTCTATACAAAATTCTATATATATCACATATGTTAACACCATTTTTTCATATCATTACACCATTAACATACATTATTCACTCTAAATACTATTTCATCTTTCTTTTACTTTCAAAGACTCATTCACTTCTAATAGTTATCCGAAATGGATAATAATAATAATTTTAATTAGCAGAATTATCACAATTTGAACGAAGATAAACGAAGATGAATCGCTTCCAAAATTCTCAAGTTCCTCCAAATTTGTCGTACCCTCAATTCAACCATCAAACACCAAACACAATTTTATCCAGTGAATCTTCCATCCACTTATCCATATTCCCAAAATATACCGAGTTATAGCAATATGATGAATTATCCCTATTTTACCTGCAATCCACCCAACATGTCGAACTTCACCTCTAATCTATCCAATATGATGAATTTCACGTCCAATCCGTCACAAATGTTTGGATTTTCTACTCAATCATCATCAACCAATTTGTCTCGATCTTCTAGGATGGAAGAACTGACCTCTCCACCTGTAGTTCTAGAAACTCAATTCCAACAGAAAGTGTCATCCATTCAACCCATTTCAAATAGCTCTAGCTCATCTAGTAACAACGAAGAGGAAAAAAAAAATGATGCAGAGATTGATTTATGTGAAATAATTTTTCATCATAGTTAAGCTTTAACAGAATAATACAAAAGAAGGTGTCAAAGGAGAAGGTACATCGAAAGGAATCGTGAAGCCAGACACGAGAGATTTTTCAATGATTATTTCACTGAGGTCGTAGTGTATACCGACATCATATTTCAAGATGATTCTACATGCGGAGAAACTTATTCCTCCGAAAAGTGATTGACTTGAGAATCACTCGCCACTTTTGCAATAGAGGAGCAATGCAATAAATATAGAAGCTTGTTACCGCTACAAAATTCCCGACGGCTATTCATCAATTAGCATACGGAGTACCTGCCGATCATCTTGATGAGTATATCCGAGTGGGGGAATCAACTACAATCAAATCTCTTTCTAATTATTGTAAGAATGTAGTAGAAATTTGAGGTAGTTAATACATGAGAAGACCCAATCTAACTGATGTTCAATGTCTTACTCGGATGCACAATGATAGACATGGATTCCCAGTAATGCTGGGAACCTTGATTGTATGCAATGGAAATGGAAGAATTGTCCAATCGCATTGAAAGATCAATTTACAAAGGGACATGGTTCTCCTATGCTCGTGCTAGAAGCCATCGCTTCCCAAGATCTATGGAAATGACATGCTTTTTTGGTGTAGATGGTTCACGCAGTGATATCAATGTGTTAAATGAATCTCCGTTATTCAACAATGTTATCGAATGAAATGTGCATGCGATTAATTTCATGGTGAACAACAAACATTATAGGAAGGGCTACGAGTTGGAATTTTGTAGACAGAAAACACTTTTTATGTTTGTATACAATGTTATGTATTTCCGTTGTTTTGTTCTTTCTATCTGATTGTTATGTTAGTACTTGTTATTGTCTTATTATCTCGTATTTAGTTTGATTATGTAGTGTATTGTAGATTATAGAACACTACATAATCGGCCGAACTAACGAGATATATAAATAAGTATCACAACTGAGACAACATTAGGACGATTTATCGCTTTAAGCTGCAGTATAATAAGAAGTAGCTTGACTTGACTACTTATCTATTTTGGTACACGTGAGATGTATTGATGGATCACAGTGAGACGTGTTCTCCTAACTAACCTTAGTGGATAATCAAGGTCTCGGTGATTTAGCTGATCTTAAGCTTAATAAGATTTCAGCTGAGTGCATCTGGCTAACTATCACTTAGACCTACTTTGATGAATGTCATCGCTACCGGATCTACGTATCTTGGGTGATAGTTGTTACTTGTATCTCAAGTTGGTTATTTGTATCTTGCATTCGTATCCCTCTCGAATGGTTGATAATATCTCTTGAGTAACTCGAAAATGTTTATCACACTAAACCATGTAGGTAATTAAGTTCAGATGTGTTAATAAAGTCGAGTGGTTTTGCTCATGGATAAGATGTTATTCATTAAATTATCATTGTGCTTAATTAATTAGCGAATATTTATTTCTTAAATACGCAGATCGGATTGAGTCAAAAATACAAGCACCTGACTGAATTTGGGATAAATGAGTAAGTAAACATGAATTCACTAGTGGATGAGTTTGTAATTATTAATTAATTATGCTCTGAGCTGAGCATGAAGATTCATTAATTTGAGGCACATCTTGGTATTAGATCTCTGGTCTGACCCAATTATTGCACTATAGTTGCATGTATATTAATTAGGTAATTATTTACCTACTTAATTGATAATTAATTTGAAAAATGTACAAAGAATTATTTTACTATTTGCTTGGGCCACAATTACCAACTTATTACCTTAATTATTAGGGCTTGGATTCCTAATCATGAATGATCTGAATAAATTTATAAATAAGTAATGAGGGATTAAATCTCTCAACACATTTTTCTCATAATTTTCGAAACATAGAGAGAGGGAGGCGTCGATTTTGAGAGGACCCGAGAAGCCGTCCATTCGGCTTGGTGACTCGTGCAAGGGATACAGATTAGAAGGTCTAAATTAGGACTCGCAGATTAATAACAAAAGTTTTGGAGGTAACTCTAAGTCCTTCATTACTATCTAACAGATAGAAGTTATACTTTCGTGAAGTATTTTCTTTACCCGGACGATCTGAAGAAGAGTCTTTTTAAAGAAAGGCAAGAGGTTGTCAGGAAAGATGTTGAACGAGCTTTCAATGTGTTCCAAGCTCGATGGACAATCGTTAGAGGGCCAGATCTTAGTACAGGAAAAGACAAAAATATACTCCCTCCGTCCCGCTAATATTGTCTTAATTTTTTTTTTATTGTCCTGTTATTCTTGTCTTCATCCAAAAAAAGAAATTAATTTGTGGACCACAATCAATCTAAACAATTGACCCCATCACTTTAACACACATCCACCCACTTTAACACACCTCCATCCACTTTTTTAAACGTCGTGCCGAACACTACAAAGGCAAGAATAGTGGGACGGAGGGAGTATCTCATGTTAACTAGCATAATCTTACAGGAAATGATTGTTGAGAATGATGGAGATATGGTTGCAACGTCTCCCACACAATTCGTCCAAGGTCCAACAGCCGAGTTTTGATATTTTTCGAAGAAATTCCAAGTTATTACAACTTTATGCATCACACGCTTCTGCATGACTTGATTGAACATATCTGGACACGCTGCAACAACAATTAATCGATTAATATTTTCATGTAATGCTCATATTAATTTAAACTAGGACAACACCCGTGCTACGCACGAAATAATAATATTATAAATTCGTTATAAAGTAAAATTTCTTGAATAATAATATATATATATATATATATATATTAATATATTATATCATGTATATTATAGTTCAGAATGCTAAATTCATATTTACAAAAAAATTAATTTGATGGTTTATATTAACTTTGAGAATCATGCTAATATGATTATTCAAAATTTAAGTAGAATATATACACATGATTATATATTATAATATCTTATTATTATAAATTATAATAAGCCACTTAGCTTATTATTATCTTGGGTATATAGAACAAATGAGGCATCACACATACATACTGAACATCAAGTTTTGATTGTCTTTGCTATAAATCTATACAAAATTATTCTCCCACTCGAGTGTGGTGATAATTCATGGAAGTTGATTCTTTATATCCCATAAAAAACTTCTACCAAGATTAATTAAAAGAATATTGACCACAAATTAAGTATGAGTAAATAGGTCAAGAACAACAAAAATTTAAAAATGAGTATTTTAACATCAAATTCCCATGTACAATGATATAGGAAAGAAAAAATATTACATGTACAATCATATAGGAAAGAAAAAATATTACACCCATGAAAAGTCGTGGCTATCAATTTAATTACAGTTTGTGATGAAATTCTCGAATTTTCAACTGTAGTTTAGATCATCGAACACATTTGTTGAAGTCTAGAACATGGCTACAGTACGTTAAGGCGAATATCTTAGGTCCAAAACCACATGCAATGATTCAACTAACTTATTGCAACAATATAAAAGCAATTCATGACGTTCATTGTTGTCCAAGACATCTTCCCTTCAAAGAACACAACTCCTGCTAACATTAGAAGAATTAAGTTGATATTATAAGTTCAAATATTGTCCATTAAGTCAGCTAAGCAATTAATTCGGTCTAGAAGCATGAAAGTTATATAGTTTTTTAAAGTCTTTCTATGATATATACTCCATTAGTTTATCCAACTGAATAACGATTTGAAAATAAAATGAAACTTTTTAACAAAGTGAAATTTAGATCATGTTTAGGGGTGTTCATCGGTCGGTTCGGTCGAAAAACCGGACCGGTCGACCGGTTAACCGGATCGAAAAAGCTACAAAATCTTTGACCGAGAACCGGGCCGAAGTGACCGGTTCGGTTATCGGTTTCAATCGGTCAATTTCGGCCGGTTAACCGGGCCGACCGATTAGTCAATCTTTTTATTTTTATTTTTTTTATAAATGTTTCATTTACTTCTTTAGCCTTTTTTTAAGTTTTTTTAATTTTATTTTAAATATGTATAATTAATTTATTAATTAATTATAATTTATTTATTTTATTTTAAATATGTATAATTAATTTATTAACTAATTAAATATGTATAATTAATTTATTAATTTAAACCGGTTGTCGGTTCGGTTCGGCCAAACCGGTAACTTTAACCGGACCGAACCGAAAACCGAAGATGGTAGATTTGACAAACCAAAAACCGAGCCGAACTTAAAAGTTCGGTTCGGTCATAGCCGAACTCAATTCGGTTCGGTCGGTTCGGCCGGTTTGGCCAAAGTTTGAACACCCCTAATCATGTTGTTTACATTACAAATAAACATGAAAATGCAGTACACCAAATTTTATCAAGGTTGCCCAATTTTCTGAAAAAAACATATCATGTTTAGTGAATGAAGGAGTTTCATTATGAATTAACATAATCGAGCATACCTCGAGAGATATAGCTTACCGGTTACTCCAGGTCATGTGAATGTAGGAGCTCCCGTGCGTCACTACAAGAAATCCTAGAATTACCGACGTATTACCGACAGATTAAAACACGGGTCGGCTATTACCGACGGAATACCGACGGATCTTATTTTTCGAAATTACCGACGGATAATATGCATTGTAATCTCCAAGTAGATAAGTTCTCTGAACTCATACATACTAAGTTGTGTGAAATGAAACACATGGAGTTCTGAACTATTTATGTCTGCGAATTCGTGGATATTCATCCTGGCAATCAACAAGTAGATTAGATTTCTTAATGTCCTTATGATTTTTTGATTGTCTTGGATAAATTAGTGGTGGGAAGTGAGTTTAAGCTGTAGTGGAGTTTTGTTCCATTCTTGAATGTGAATTTTTTAGTTGAGTGAAGCAGTCAATTTTGAAGCAGTGGAGTTTTGTTCCATTCTTGAATTCATATGCAAACCAATCAAATAGGCTTCGTTTCTGATTTGAATGAGTGAATTTTAGTGAATGGTTATGTAAATTGTTATGTCAGATTCTTGAATTTATATCAGATTCTTGAATTTATATGCAAACTAATAAAAAATAGGCTTCATTTGTGATTTGAATGATAGAATTAGTGATTGTAAAAAAAATTTAGTGACGGATTACTGACGGAATATCCTTCGGTAACCATGTGCTATTTAAGGCATATCAGTGACGGAATATTCCGTCAGTAACCTTACCGACGGAATATTCCGTCAGTAAAATAGTGACGGAATATTCCGTCACTAATTCCGTCGTTAAATGTTTGCCGACAAATCAATCGCTGATCATTTTCTGACGGAAAATTCCGTCACTAATCCGTCGGTAAATATTACCGACGTAAAAATTTTGTCGGTAATATTTACCGACAAGCTCTGGGGTGGCGGAAAAATTCCGTCACTAATCCGTCGGTAATCGATTTACCGACGGAATTTTGATGATTACCGACGGAATTTTCCGTCGGTAATCCGGGAATTTCTTTTTGTGCGTTGCACACAATGGAACATTTCTCATGTTAAAAAAAACTTGAATAGTAAAACCAAGATCGTAAAAAGTAATCATTATAGGAGATTTATGCAGAATGATGCATCCATAAATCGATAATCTCTAATAGTCATTAACCTATTTAATTGCATATTCTGCAATTTGACATAGAAGATGAAGGGGAAGGTGGAGGGAGAGAAGAATCTTGACATGATTTTGCAATTTACATAGGGTTTGGGGTAAAGAAAAAAGGAAACATATGAGCAAATAATTAAGACAAAAAAAAATTAAAAGGGAAAAGAGGACAAATAATATCATTAAACTGGATTGAAAATTAAAAGAGCAAAATGACCAATTTTATGTAAAATTGTATTGAATTTCATATTAATTGAAATTAATGGTTGAATATCTCTATAAAATAATAAGAAACATTTGCTAAATGAGAAAGTGATAACCTTAGAAATAAATTGTGAGAAATTTAATTAGTTAACATAATTTGCACACCTCAAAAACTTGATAGAAATTTTATTCGCAAGTGTACGAATTAAGTCCTATTGTAGTAATATATCTTGGAAGACCAAGGTCGAACCACAGGGACAACGATTTCTCTACTTAAATTATATCTAATAACATAAAACAAGGAAACAAATTGTGATGATTAAGTTAAAAATGATAAACACTAAAATGATATGAAAATAGATGAGAAAGAACTAGGGGTGTCGGGCTATGATTAGGAATCCAATTAACCTATTGATTATGCTCTTCAACTATCCTACGACATGTACTCTATTATATCTTAAACAATCTCTCGATTTGGATAAGACGTGCTCGCATAATTGCTATACCTACTCTCGTGATATAGAAATTAGACGAACCCATTTCAATCGTAGGTGTTAATCATGCTATATCCTTATTAGCCTACTTTCGTGACTATTCTCGGATATATTCTATTATCTATTGCACGACTCAATCTCGAGGGTTACAAGAAATTAATTCCAAAGAGCACATACATGTTGGCCAAACATATACATGTAATGAACACAAGATAATAGAACTCGGAAATTAAAGAACATGAATCAATAAAAGCTAAAAATCATCCATAAACATAAGCAATCCTAACCCCTAGCAAAGGGAATTAGCCACTAGACATAATTACGAAAACATAAGAGAATTCGAATACAAGCATTGAAAAGAAAAGATAAGAAGACTTCTCAATCTCAATATCGAATCTTGTTCAAAATGTTGTCTTCATTCTCCAAAAATTGCAGATGACTTCTTCTCCAAAATGTTGATGATCTTCTGTCTTAGAATGGTGTCTCAGAATGGCGTGCCTCCAAGAATGGCGTGAATCCCCCCTGCATTCTGGCACCTTCCCTCTTTTAACTCCCCATCATCATCTTTCAAAAACTGCCGTCCAACTCCTCCAAAACTGCCCCTTTTTTTAATCTTTTTATTTTTCGTCCGACTTTCATCCCGACGTTCACTCCGGCATTAAATCCGACATTGTTCAATAGTGATTTTGGTCTCTTTTTTTTGTTTTCTTCCACTTTTTCATATGAAAGCTTTACACTTCTAGAACACCTATCAAGATCCAAAAATTACAAAATAAGTAGCAATCATGTTCAAAAGTGAAGATTATTAATACCAAAACACATATTAAACAATGCCAAAATTATAGTCTATCTTTTAAAATATTAGTTTAAAGTTGGGATGCAATGTATGATTTGAAATTAGATTAGATTAATTAAATCTATATGTAATTTACAAAGACTAAAATTATAATTTAAATTGAATTGAGTAGAAATTGGATTCGAATTTGAAAAAATAGATTGAATTTGATTGAAATTTAATTGTGTGATTTGTCACACTATGAAATTTTGATTTAAAATCACTTATGTTATTTTCAGAAATATTATTTTAAAATTGAAATGCTAACAAATGGTTGAGTATAAATTGGACTATTTGTATCTATGTGGTAAAAAAAATAATATTAAAATTGCAATTGAATATCTAATTGGTTTGAGAATGTTTCAATTGGATTGAAAATGAAAATTCAATTTAAATTGAGCATAAATTGAGTTGATTGAAATTGAATTATATCAATTTATATTGATTGGATTGTGTTTCTATAGATGTATGTATATGTACTTATATTTGTATTAATAAAAATAATAATAGGTTTACCCCTAAATTAAATGAAAATTGCAATTGAATTCAATTGAATTGAAATTGAACATCATCAAAGCTCTTGATGCAATACTGTGTCAGGAAAATCCTTTTGCAAGAGTTTTAATACTTGAGTTTATTATTGATCAATATCCTATATGTACTTGTGGTAACCTTGTGCGCCCTACTATAATGCACCATTTTGAAGTTTTACACCATATATCTGACCCTCCTCAAGTTGTGGTTTAAACATGTGAACCAATTTTTTTTATATTGTTGCTTCAATCCTCGCCTCCTGAAACATTTGAATATGAGTTCAATGCAGTATGGGTTACACTTGAAATATTAAACTGATACAACTACTCAATGATACATACCTTTGCATCGTGAAAAACACATTCCATACTTGATACATCTTTTTTGTTGAATGAAGGGATCTCGTATGCACAAATCAGTCGAAGTTTCATTGCAAATGACTCGTTGAATTTATCCAACTCATCAATGATGGATCAAATATTAGGTATTTTTTAATTCTAATTTTTTTTTATACATGTGAAAGAGGTTTCAAATGACGTGATAAGAAATTTTAGGCAAAGACTTCTTATATATTGCTCACATGGTTTGTGACAATATTGGTAAAACATTTATTTCACATAATTAAAGCCTTTTAACATCATTAGGCATAAATTGAGGAACAAAAATTCAAAATATTACTTTTAAAAAATCATTCTAAACAAATTAATATATTTGAAATTGATTGATCTTACAAAGTTGTGCTTTGAATTTCATTAATTATATTTTCTAAGATATTAATTTTAGCATGATTGGACGTAAATTGAGAGACATTTTCAAAATATTACTTTTAAGAAAATTAATCTTTCTAAACAAATGACCATATTAGAAATAGATTGATTAGTTGTAACATGATTTCTGAATCTTAAAATGTCATTTCCTAAAATATTACTATTAACAATTTAATATGATTTGAAATAACTAACAAATTATTTCCTAAAATATCACTATTAACAAATTATAATCCTAAAATATAAAAAAAAAATTATATTCCAACCTATGTCACAATATATATTATATCCAATTAAATTGAAATTTAAGTTGATTTGCGATTTTAATAGTAGATATTTGTACATATAATAAGAATCATACACTTACCCCTAAATTTAAAGAAAATCTCAATTGAAATTTAAGTTGATTTGCGATTTTAATAGTAGATATTTGTATGTATATAATAAGAATCATACACTTACCCTTAAATTTAAAGAAAATCTCAATTGGATATAATTAAATTGAAATTGAAATTAATTTGTGAAATTGGATTCACAAAGAATTAAATTGTATAGCACTTTGAGAAATAAATCAATCAATTAGATTAGATTGTTACTCATAAATTGAATTTATACATAAATTTGAGAAATAATAAATCTACCCCCAATTTAATGAAATTCCAATTGAGTTCAATTGAATTAAAATTGAAATTGATTTGGAATTGAAATCATTCGATTTTTATATATATAAGATGTTGTATTATTTATTTTCTAATTTTATTGCAAGTTTCAATATATTGTACTTTTCATGTTACTATTTAGTATTTAAAAAAAAAATATTTTAAGAAAATTATTTAACTTTCTATAATTTTTTATTTGTTCAAATAATTTGGTGAATAATATTTTTAATTATTTTTTCTGTTATTAAAATGTAATATATAAAAAAAATCAAAATATTAGGACATAATAAAATTGAGGTAGTAGTTATGGATAAATGAAAGAATATGTGGAAGCAATGGCAGATGGAGCAGTTAGCAGGGTTGGGCTCTAGCCCAGTGCAGCCAGCCCGAGAAGGCTTAATTTATTTATCTCAACTATTATTCAGCCCACTCCAAGCCCACCTCAGCCCACCCCAGCTGAATTAATATTCTATGGCCCGGTTCTTAAACTACACTAAGTGGGTCGACCAGAATATTAAAGCCTAGCCAACAAACCCATTCCAGAAAATTTGAAATAAAATAGCTTTTATAATAGAATTTTATTTGTTTTTTGTAAGTTAGTAATTTCGCAGTCCTAACCCATTCCAGAATACAATTGAAATCTAAAATCCTGGAAGTTTGGAACACCGAGCAAGCACATCGTATTGCACAAACGATTAAAAGAATCTGTAAGATTTTTTTTTCTAATGAATTAATTAATGAGTTGTTTGTTTTCTTCTTGTGAATGTATTGTCGGCTGAGATAGTAGTGCTTAGCACTTTTTTTTAATTAACTAATGGTTTTGAAAATTAGAATGTCGGCTGAAAGTTTGAATTTGAATGAATGCTTATGCTTCCCTTTTTCTAGTTGCAACTTGCAAGGTTAATTTTATAGCTTTTATGAGTTGAAGATATGATGAATCATGCATGTGATTATGTGAATATTTATGAATTTATATTTATTGAACTAATGGTGTGTATACGTGTAATGTGTGTTGGGAATGAGTTTATTACCTTAAATCAATAGACAATAGTATTCTTTATTTTTTTAGATGAAAACTGAACTAATTGTCTAATCTTGGGTATTGAGTTGTGACAGATTTCAATAGACAACCAACGTATAGCAAAGAAAGGAAAATGACTTATGTCATCTTTCTTTAAGAAACGTGATCGACAAGAGAGTGAAGATAGCTTAGACCCTTCATCGACACCTACCCAAAGTCAAAGTAATCAATATCATTTAACGCCTATAGAGCAGAGTCCCTCTGTTCCACATTTACAATCAGATACACATATTGAGCGTGATCCAGGCATAAGAAAACAATTGTCAGAAAATCCTGTAAACTTACCAGATGATAAGAGACGTGAGTATCTACAAGCGGGACCTTATAAACCAAAATTGGCGGTGTATCCTGCTTCAAAGTTTAGCACTCAAAACCGGAGTTTTCAAAAGTCATGGTTTGACAAGTTTAAGTGGTTGGAATATTCATCTACCACAGATAAGGCATATTGCTTTTATTGCTTTCTTTTTGCAAGTGATGTCGTGTCTATTTCTTCTGCATTAGTCAAAGAAGGATTTAACAATTGGAAAAGGGTAAGGCAAGGAAAGAAATGTGCATTTCTTGCTCATGTTGGTTCTACAGCCACGTCACCACATGCTATGTGTTTAACACGTGTAGAAGATTTGAAGAAATCGATTGGGCATATTGACAAAGTTATGCATGCTCAAACAAATATTGAGAAGCAGAGAAATCGTCTATGTTTAAAGACCTCAATCAAAAGTCTCTGGTGGCTTGCAGTTCAAGGTTGTGCTTACAGAGGTCATGATGAGTCTTCATCTTCATCTAACCGTGTAAATTTTATTGAATTGGTGAAGGCTTTTACGGATATGAATAAGGAAATCGATGAAGTTGTTCTTGATAATGCTCCAAAAAATTCTCAATACATTGCTCTGGATATTCAAAAGGAGATTTTGAATATTATGGCCCATAGAGTACGTCACATGATTTGTAAAGAAGTTGGAGATGAATATTTTAGTATTCTTGTTGATGAAGCACAAGATATCTCCAAGCAGAAGCAAATGACAATTATTTTGAGGTTTGTGGATGATAATGGGATTTTGACTGAACGTTTTTTTGTCATTAAAAGTGTTGGTGACACCACCTCACTAAATTTGAAAAAAGAAATATGTGGTGTTCTTTCTCATCATGATCTTCGGATTGAGAAAATGAGAGGGCAAGGTTATGATGGTGCCAGTAATATGCGTGGTTCATGGAATGAACTTCAAGCATTATTTCTTAGAGATTGTCCATATGCATATTATGTTCATTGGTTTGCGCATCATCTTCAATTGACATTGGTTTCTGCAGCTAAGGATATCACCGTTGTTTGGAAATTCATTTCTCATTTGGATAATGTTGTTACCATTATAACTTCTTCACCAAGGCGTGTTTCTCATCTACATAGCGCTCAAAGAAAGGAAATCCATAATTTATTGGCTGCAGAGGAGCTTGATTCTGGACGTGGTGTCAATCAAATTGGTAATTTGCAGCGAGCCGGAGCTACTCGTTGGGGTTCACAGTACAACTCTTGAAGAGCTTGATAGGTATGTATGTTGCAACTTGCATAGTATTTGAATTTCTCATTGAACACTTTCAAAGTGGAAGATCTAATGCTGAAATTGACGGTGTTTACCAGAATATGACGAGCTTTGAATTTGTATTAACTTTGCACTTGTTGCATAAGATTATGAGAATTGCGGATTCTCTTTATCAAGTTCTTCAAAGAAAAACTCAAGATATTTTGGAGGCTATTTCATTTGTCTCTAGTACTAAAATAATTCTTCAAGAATTGAGAGAGTGTGGTTGGGAAGAGTTTATCGAAAAACTCAAGGTTTTTTGCTTGAAGAATGGTGTTGATGTCCCGAATTTGGATTCTACATATAAGGTTGGTCGTTCTCGTGGGCAAACTACAATTAAACATCATTATCATTTTGATGTTTTCAATGGAGCAATAGATCACATCTTGATGGAGTTGAATACCAGATTCAATGATGTGTCTATTGAATTGCTTTCTCTAAGTGTGGCCTTAGATCCGAAAGATTCTTTCAAATCATTCAACAATGGTGATATTTGCAAAATTGCAAGAAAATTATATCCTGAAGACTTCACTAATCAAGATATTGTTACATTAGAGTATGAATTGCAACACTATACGCATGATGTGGTGGTGAAGCAAGAGTTTCAAGTTTCCACACTTGTTGAGTTGAGTCAACTACTTACTAGTAGTGGAAGATCGAAGACCTATTGTATGTTAACTAGACTGATTAATCTAGTTTTGACTTTACATGTTTCCACTGTTACTACGGAACGAGCATTCTCCAAAATGAAGCTGGTGAAGACAGCACTTTGTAACAAGATGGGAGATGAGTTACTTGAAGATTCGTTGATGTTTTGTATTGAGAGAGACTTTGTTAAAGATATAGATATATACTCAATTATTGATAAGTTTTATGCATTGAAGTCTCGTAGGGCACAACTTATGTAAACATCAAAATAATATTTTTATATATAACGCTTCGAAATTTTACTGTTCAGCAGTGGAAACCACAGTATAGATTTCTGGATCCGCCACTGTGTGGTAGTGTGTTTAAAGATTGAATGTTTAAATGATATCGCGTTTCGGATGCCTTTTAGAGATGATCCAAAGTTAGAAATTCACATGGATGAAATAGTAACACAATTAATTAAGCTAAACGAGAATTATAAATTGGGGTATTAGCTTATAAATACATGACGTTTGGTCAACTTAATTTTACACGCAACCTTTAAAACGCTCATCAAAATACATAACTTTTTCAATTCATTAAAAATTGCATACTGGAGAAAAAATTCCAAGAAAATTGAATCTAACGAGGTGGATGATGTGACATTTTGCTGCTTAGTTGGTAGAGAGATTTTTCTAAGTTAGTTATTGTCACATGTAAATACACGAAATTTAGATTCCATCTAATTTTGCGCATGAGTTTCAAACTTGAGTAAAAATATAGTTAAATTATATTTTATGTGTAGTATTTAATAGAGAATGTGAATTGAAGAATTGAGTATTTGAATCAAACCGAATAATTTGAATATAACAACTAATCAAATACAGATCAAGTTTAATATTCCAATTGTAATGTCCCGATTCATATCAAGGCTTATTGTACCGATGATTGCTAATTTAAATATTATATTAACACCTATATACGAAGCTATATCATTAACCTATCTCCTTATAGTGTTAAAATAAGCGGCCAAATTAACTTCCTTTTTAAATAGAATAATTAAATCCCTTCGGACCTAGTTAAAGTGTAGAAATATTAGTCGCATTATTGTAGAGATTTGAGTGTGAGTCTTAATTGTTCCCAATTCCACGTTACCTTCTTCTCTCTCTCTCTCCGTATCGATTTCATCGTATCTTCACCAAATACATGCTACAGTCACCTCTCAAATCTTAGGAAGAGTTTACGTGATTCAGAAATACTCCATTTTCCCACTCTTCACATCCCTCATATCTCCTCTGCCACACTTTCTTTGATTGGGGAAGAGGGAGGCAGCAATGAGCATATCAAGTCTTATTAAGAACACAATCCTCCTATCTCACCACTGCCAGAACGTAAATTTTGTTTCTAAAGACAAGAAGCAGTTGCTCCCTTCACTTTCATTTCTGCAAATCTCAATCCGTAATACTCCGGCGATTTTTGGGTCAAGCTCCTCGGCGGCGACGATCATTACTTCATTTAATCTCAAAGAACAGGGTAAACCCCTTTGTTTATCTTCCTCCCTTCAAGCTTTAGATTGTTTTGAAATGGATTCTTTTGCAAGTTATTCCCTCTTGAGAGAGATATTCATGTTGCTATAGATTGTAGAAACCATGTTCTGCCTTACGTGAGTACATATTGGAACTTGAATGGTGGATTGATGTTTTTCCTACTTACGTGATCTTTCTTTCTCCCGGCTTTTAATCTATTTTGTATTTTCGAGTGGAATGTAACTTTTCGTTGCTGTAGTGAAAACAAGAAAAACTGGAATCTTAAGAGGAAAGTTGATGCTCATCACGTGTTCGATGAAATGTCACAACAAAGCTATATAGATATATGCTTAACTTTTCGTCCAAGGCTTCGAGAAAGATCATTTTCTTTTCTAAATAACGACTCTTATGTGAACCCCCAACTCTTTTTCGTTAAGAATTCGAGGCTGAAAACGAAAACATGTATTAGCTCGCAAAACCGACACGTGCACTTAACCTCATAGGCTTGTGTTCTAACTCGTTTTTTGGACCCCTTCCGTAATAAAAAGTTTACAAATTATATACCAATGGAAACTTATTCCGCTAGTTGTCAACAGTAACTCTGCGTTCGCAAAACGAACTCCGGACCGAAAAGATATAAGCCTTTGAAAATCACTGCTGCCAATACACCATCCTCATCCATTTTCAGAAGTACATATTAGGCTCGACTTATAGGGCTCTCTAACGAACGAAACTTAACGAGTTAGATGTCGTTAGGAAGATCTCTCTCTGTTGACTTCCCATCTCATTCCTCGGTGCGCGAATTAGAACCTCAAGCGAGAAGTTACACCTCGATAAAGTGACCCAGAAATTCACCTTCAAGTACCATATTTCTTTTGCAAGGACTGCCACTAAACTGCCACATTGTAACTTAAATCGCGATCAATTTCGCGAGACAAAAACTGAGAATAATACTCTACTAGAAAGACCCTATTTCTAGCTTTCCATAGAATTTTCCCGTTCATGAATAGGGCTAGGATCGACAAATGATACCACGTTGAAAATGCTCGCCAAACCAGCCCCTGCTTGACGATCAATTAAACAGCAACTTTCCGACGAACTTTCCGGGCAACATACTGGGCTAAAAATCCCAAATCGAATACCCACATAATCCTTGTAGTTCTGTTTTTCCATAGTCGTCGACCGTTCATCAAAAGGAGTTCGTGGCAGGTAGTTACGCGACCCGGAAAACGCCCTCTTGAAACTCCCAAGCTGGAAAGGTTGTGCAGGATGGCGCTTTATGACTCAATTTGTGAAATCTACGAAACCAAAACCTTTGAAACTCATGATGCAGGAAAGCTCGTATAACAAGCTTTCAAGAACATCGCTCCGTTCATAAAATAGAGTTCTGATCGATGAGATATAACCCGATGAATTTGCTCTAACATATTAAATGAATGATGAATTAATCACCCATAAATGGCCGTGCGACTAGCCAACTTGTGGCTCGAGTTCTGAACTACCCTACAATCCCATGGCTCCAAGGCCTACACCTTTTTGAACCCTGACACTTGAACTGTCTCTAGACACTTTCCGTTTGTCATTAGGAGTTCGTACTGCTAATTATGCAGGTGAGAAAACGCACTGTCAGAATGCCCCATTTTTTCGGCTGAACAGATAGGTCAACTTTAAAGTTGCCTACAAGCTTCGTTCCTTGTCTAGATTCAGCGAGCCTTATATCGCTAGAAAGCTCTTCTAGTTAGCTTTTCAGCGCCATGATAAACGCACAAAACGAAGCTCGCACAAATTAGTTATCAACCCGCGAAGCACAGGTGACAGTACAACCAACACCTACAACTGTACGAGTTTACATGCTGAGCTCGGCATTGAAAAGACATCTGATCAAGATAATAAATTAAAGGTCTCGTAACCTGTTCCTAGTTGAATCTGATCATGGGATTGCCATCATAAATCAACGGTCGGATCGTCCGGAATATGTGCCAGAAATCACCTCAAAACCATACCAAAGCTTATAATTATAAGCGTAAACCAACTACTAACATATCTAAGTTAACGGACGAAAAGGCTCGATATTTTAACCGCATCACATAAGATACACCCACGTGTGCTAAGGTCGAAGACGAACTTTGATTTTCGAGAGGTATAACGAAATAAAATCCGTCTACTATGACCGAAAAACTTATTCGATAAGGGAAATTTATGTGGTCTAGAATTTGAAGAAATTTTAGAATCGTAGGGTTGAACCCTAATGAAATTTAGGTCTCTCTTGTAGGAACCACTGAGGAAGGGCGGTAACCTCGGAAAGCACTATGGATTATAATATCACGCCACGAGGTGGGTTATCTTTTCCTCTAAACTTTTTTTGAGTTATTAAGCTCTAGAATTATATGAAATGTTGTTATCCATTGAAAAGTTTTTATGCGCGTTCAATTAAGTTTAATGTTCTTGTATGGTCGATCGAGGTTCTTGTTCTAACCTAACACGTCAGACTGGAATGTGTACCCCCCCCCTCGGTTAGTTGTGCAGTGGGTTGATCTCCACTGTGCACTAACTTGTTATAAGGGATTATCTAGGGAAATGTCTGATATCCAAAGTTTAAAAGGGTGCTCTGATTAACGGCTCGAGAGCCTAGATGAAATTGGATCAAGGATGTGTTCCGGGATCGCAAGATGAAATTGGATCCGACAAGGATGTGTTCCGGGATCGCAATAGAGATGAAATTGAATCCGACGAAGATGTGTTTCGGGATCGCAAGAGTAACTAAAAGAAGGCAGCACACGCGTGCAAAAAAATGGAAAATGTTTCGCATACTTAGGAGTATCTTTTGTTTTTAAAACCTCCTAAGCTATACATTTATGCTTTGGATAACCGCAAGTTTTATAAAATGTTTTATTAAATGCTCACCCACTGAGTACACTAGTACTCAACCCGAAATCTTTTCAAAAACTTTTTCAAGTTCAACGCCCACTGTTGACGGACGGAGCCGAGGCGAGGGTTGCTGTCAAATAATTAAATTTCGTTGAGCTTAAATGGTTTTTGCTCAATTCAAAGAATGTAGTTCTTTTGTCAATCACCACTCTAGACTTATCTTTATCCGATCTGTTTTCTATATGTCCAGATACTTATCACCTTTTGAGTGAATCTCGAACTGAAGATCCTATAATTTAATTTTTGAATTATTATGTATTATGTATTATCTTTTATTATGAATTCTCGATTTATTTATCCGTATTGTACCACACCCAATCACACGCCCTTTCTCGAAAATCGGGTTGTGACACCAATAATATCGAATGTGAATATGAATACGAATATCATTAGAATATAATAATTTTTAAATAGATTCGTTTCATTTACAATCCGAAATTTTAGAGAAAAAATTTAGATTTATCTTATGATTCTAACTCATGCTAATTTAATCTTATATTCAAACTCTTTATTAAAAGTAAGCACATCAATATAATTTAAACAAATTTTTTTTGTTAAAGTTCAAAAGTCATTTGCAAAATTAGATTAAACTCAAATTTCGTATATTTTTAGGTGACAAAACTACATAATTTCCTACTTGAGAAAATTTCTTTGCCAACTAAGCACTAAAACGCCACGTCGTCCGTCCCCCAAATTCAATTTTGCTTGAATCTTTTACTGGTGTGCAATTTTTAACAAATTGAAAAATCATATAAGTTGAGGATTGTTTTAAAGATTGTGTGCAAAATTAAATTTTAACTAAATTTCGTGTATTTAGACACTAATATCCTTTTGTGGCTATTTCACCTTAAAGATTTAATGGGTCCAGCTAGCAGGTAATCCGCATCGGAACTTGGTGTAGTTGGTTGGTAGCAGATTCAACTCCAAATCAAGGAACATGCATCACAATAATGCATTCCTTTGTCTTTATTTTAATTGTTTTATAGTATTGAAACTGAGTCCCCATTCAGAGAACAGCTGCTTCCAAATCCTATCCCTTTCCTGTCCACAAATTTAATTAAACTATCAACCCCTGTCCCTCTCTTCTTTCCCACCCCGAATCAAATATCCGGCTCCTATTCGGACAAGTCATCTACCCAGATTCTATGCCTATTATTATCAAACATCTCCACTTGCTTTATAAACCAGTCAAATTTGAACTTGATAATATCTGAATACGCATTGACATTATAATTGGACCCTTTATAAATACAATCCTAAATCATATTAAACCAGCTTCGATATACAAATAGTTGCTCTTTAATTTGAATGTTCTTAGGCTTTATAAAAATTCTTGACTTCTCCTGCTAAATTATAAATTGAGATCTTTCAATTTCAAATTGGTATTTAAATTTAGATGGATGGAAATCTCTAATACTTAATAGTCACTTCGGGTTAAAAATAAAAATAAAAGTAACCAATTTCATAGTAATATTTTTAAACTGACTAGAATGTCATCATTTCTTCACTTTTTGATTATTTTTTGCTTGTGAGTGAAACGCTTATTTAACAATGAGAGGTTAGAAATCTCGAATAACAAGTCATATATCATATACCGAAAATTCCAATAGATCCCAATCAGAAAGTTAACATCTAATACCTATTATTAAAAATCGAATAAATCTACAAAAAAATTCAACATTTTAAAATCTAATACTCTATATCCAAATATAAGTACCTTATAAAGCGTTTTTACTATCCTAAATGATATAAATATAAGAGGCTTTTGCAGTATAATCGGCTAAAGAAAAAAAGGCTGTGAAGGCCGAAGGAGGGCCGAAGGTGGGTATCCATCGGCCCTCCATCGGCCATAAGCCCTTCCTTCGAGACGAGATTGGACAAGACACTGTAAGGCTTTTCCTGCAAACGTGCAGTAGGGCCGATGGAGGGCCGATCTAAGGCATGTGGGAGGTGCAGTTTCAAATCAGCTTTATCTACTGAAATGACTAGTCGAATATGACATGCACATGCACGTAAATGAGGGCCGATGGGGGGGGGGGGGGCGATGGGGGCCTATGGTGAAATGGGTACTAGACTTCGATGTTTCACGTGAAAATTTTCAGAAAAATTTCTTATAAGACGTAGAATGGCCGATTTGGTTGAATCACCGAAAATTTTCCTCATTCCACTTCCAATCTTCTCAATTCTTCAAACTAAATTTGACAGAAATGGCCGATTTTCGATCAATTATTGTGAAATTGAACGGCCAATTCGATGCAGAGTCAAATTATGTCGGTGGGCATGAGTTCATTGTTTATATTCCTTCAAACATTATTTCTCTCGAATATCTTCGACAAAACCTTGATCGGTGGCTCACTGCTTATTCCCTTCCGTTAAACTACTTCATTTATTATACTGCTGCTTCCCGACGAACCGATCGGATGATGAAGGCCATTTTGGGCCATGATACTGATCTTATGCGGCTATGCTCTATCGACGTAGAGCCGGTTGTGTTTGTTGTGTATCCTGAAGTGCAAAATCCTCAATTTGGTGTTCCGAATCCGAATCAATTTCCCGAAGATAATTCTAATTTCGGGGGTGTTGGGTTATGAGTCAGTAGGAGATACTCAGCAGCTAATGGGTTAAAATAATATTGGGAGAAATCGTAGTAGTACTATGGAATTGAAGATTCCAAAACCCAGCTGATATCAGTAGTGTAGTGTCGATAGGACTAGATGATGTTATAGGCTAGACTATTTTTATTTTGTTTATACTTCTGTCTATGTCCTGTACGGGGTAAAATGTTGGATTGATCTTCTGTCAAAGTTACTTTCCAGAACCCCACGTCATCAGTGTAATTGCTTACGTTCTTAAGTCATTAGCTGATCTTCGCCTCAGTAGAAGATATCTCATCAGCTGACAGACATCAGCAGAAGAACTCTATGCAAGCTCAGTACCTTTGCAGTCATCAGCTGACCATACTCAAGAGAATCTCTTGTCAGCCGACTCAGACGAAGAAGATAGAGACTGCTTGAAGTCTACTGTATCCTACAGGAAACGACCTAGTTGTTCAAGTCTTTTCGAAAGTCAGTAGAAGATCATACGAGGATTAGGGAGAGTCAACTCCGATGTCTGACACATCTCACCTACCACAAACCTCGACCAATGAGAAGCCGCCAAAGCATATCTGCTCTGACCAACTAAAGCTGCTCTCATGTACAGTGTCCAACAACTCTGCTGCAACAATTCGAATTTATGGCCGTTTTCTTTGGAAGCTTGTGACACGTGGCATCGTCGTCTCCAACGGACATATGCCTAGGTCACAACTATAAATAGAGAAAAAATCCGAGCTTCACGCACGGGATATCAAGGGAAAAACGCTCAAGCTTTCAAACGACTCTAGCGCATTCAAGATCAATCCAGCGAAGAACTTGCCCAATAGAAAATCATTAGTTCTTCTCTCTATAGTTCTTTAGATCCCTCTTCTCTAGCTAAGCTCATTGTCAAATCTATAGCTTAGAAATTCGAAGGAGTTCACTTTTAGTGATTGTTCTTACTGTAAGAACTCCTTCCTAGTTGGATATTATCCCCTCCTCTTCAAACTTAGGTTTGAATTGTAAAGTTGCTAAGGACTATAACTTAGATGGGTCTGTCCATCGCACAGATTCCTTGCTGAGGTTTGCTCAGATAAATCAACAAGACCTCCTGTTCAGCAGGACCGTGGACGTAGGATCTTGCGTATCCGAACCACGTTAAAAATTATTTGTGTTATTTACTGTTTTATTGCATTGCATACAAACTAATTACAAAATCATAACATTGCATAAAACGTATTTTCAAAGCGCACTAGCCAAAATACTTTATCTTGCGAAAATACGTTTTCAAACTAAGACGAATCTCCGGGCCCCACACTCTTATCCGCACAACGTCTGCGACTGAGTTTCAAAGTACTGACAAAAGTCAGTAGGAGAGCTCAGTAGTTGGCACACTTCTGGTCTGCGATCGAAGGTTACTATTTAGCACTTGTTCATCGGTGCCAGAACCTACGGCCTCGCTTGTCCTTCGCGTTTGAGAAAAGAAACCCGTGATCGGGTGTATTCACCCCCCCCCTACACCTGACTATCGTCTCCGGACCAACAATTGGTATCAGAGCGACGTTGTTCTTCTGATCATCGGTTCTGTAACTACTGGTCTACTCGAACAGATCCTGAAAACGTTTTTCACTGCACAAGCATCTCTTCATACATCCTTATACTCTTACCCATAATGTCTGATATGTCAGGTATTCGGATGGTACCGATGTTCTCAGTAGAGAACTATACGGTTTGGCGTGTGAGAATGGAGGCGCACCTCACATCGCTGCATGACAGCATGACAGACGTCCTTGAGACAGGACCCATCATTCCCATGATCGACAATGTACAATTTGCTGCTGTGGGAGGTGTAGGGGCACAGACTGGTGTCAAGGTCGCAAAAGATAAATCTGCCTTCACACCGGAGGAGAAAAAGCTGCACAACCTTGACCGAGTTGCACGTAATGCTATCCTGACAACGCTCAGCGATTCACACCTCGGGAGGGTGCAGTCTACAAAATGGCAAAAGAACTTTGGGATGCCCTGGCTGTACTGAGCCAAGGAACCCCGCAGATTAAGGAAAACAAGCTCGAATTAGAGCTTCAGAAGTTCGACACCTTTGTCATGGAGCCCAACGAGACTATTGACGAGCTAAGCGTCAGATTCACAAATCAAATCAATGTGATCAACGGGCTTGGGAGGACGTTCACCAACAAAGAGATGAACACAAAGATCCTAAGAGCGCTACCTCGACAAAAGTGGCTTCCTTTTGCTACTTATTTACGTCGCTCAGATCTTAATGCTCTAACTCCTGATGTTATCTTTTCAGAACTAAAGACGGAGGAATTTGAGCATAGCCTACCCCAACGATGTTCAAGCGCTCCAGCTGACACTCAGATTGATCATGCTTTTAAAGCAACAGTCAGCAAAACTGGAGTCAAACCAATTTCTTCAAGCAAGGCAAGAGCCACAACGAAGCAAAGTCCTCCCGAGACCTCTCGCATCGACCAACTTGCTCTTATGGCTCTCAAATATCAAAGAGAAAAGGAGAGAGTCAGAAAGCTAAAGAAATATCACAGAGATTCTTCCTCAGGTAAGAAAGATTATCAAAAATGGGAAGAGTCTAAACCTTCTACTGACTGCAGGAACACAGAACCTGCTGCGAGTCCATCCAAAGACTCAGCTGGAAAAGGCAGCAGATCATCTGTCTGTTACAACTGCAAGAAGGAGGGACATTATCAGTACGACTGTCCCGAACTCTCAGCTGCTCAAAGAGCAGAACGGCAGGCCAGACGTGAAAAATTTGCCCGAAGGAGGCAGGCCTACATAGCCGGAGAGATATCCGATGACTCAATCGAGGAAGATACATTCATGTATTCTTCTGAAGACGAAGCTGCATTTGTTGCCGTTGAGATCGGAGAAACAGATCCTGAAGAAAATGCAGAATATTATCTGATGGCCGGAGAAGAGGCTGAGGTAAATTCTAAACTTAATTTAACCTCTTCTTCTCACAGCTGAGCAGAGAGTTCAGCAGAACCATTCAAAAACTGGAACAGGTAAAGGCTGAGAATTAGAGATTTTCTTCTGATTGTCAGGTCTCTACTGAGTCTGAGAATCTTGTTGTGAGACTCAAGGAAGAGATTAAATCTCTTATGACTAAATCTCAGCCTCAAGAAGCTCAGATATCAGTTATGACCAAGGACAATTCTGAGAAAGATACTGAGATAGCCCGACTCAATCAGAAGCTCGCAGAAGTTGAAAAGGATTATGAGTCACTTCGAAGAAGTGATGAAGTTTGGCGAGGACTGATGACTGAACAGTACCTAGGAGCTAAGGAGAAGTTGAAAAGCATGCTTAGAGCTCAAAGGCCAATAACCATGAAAGAAGGACTTGGCTATACTCATGAAGCTTCCACTTCAACGTCAAAAAGCTCAGAAATGATGGCTGATAGGTTCGTCAGAGGAAAGGTTCAGGCTACTGACTCAACACCTCAGGCGAAGAACAAACAGAAGATAATAGCACCTCAGCCGAGCAACAAGAAACTACTGACCAGAGGTTCTAGCCCCAGGACAGCACGATCAAACTCAGGGGGAACCAAGAAGGTCAGGTGGGCAGAGCAGTACAGTGAACCACTATATGAACATCCAACTCAGTATGGTTCGTACTACTATGAGCCCAAGGTCAGGAGAAACACAAAGCATCAGAAGAAGAAAGCTCCTGAACCCAAAACCGCCAGAAAGTCAGTATCTCCAAGTCCTGTAGAGAAGAAAGCTGACAAGGTTCATAAGAAGAAGTCTCAGACTTCTAAGGTCCCTAGACAGATCTGGGTTCCGAAATCACCCACTAACATGTAAGGACCCAACTGAACCAAAGGGTACCTACAAATGTTTCTGTTTTGCAGGTGCATAAGGACCCTTGGATTGTGGACAGCGGCTTCTCAAGACATATGACTTATCAAAAGAGCCTGCTCACCAACTAAGTACAAGAAGATGATCCCAAAATTGAATTTGGTGACAACTCAAGAGGCTATACAAGGGGATATGGAACACTGAATATTGGGACTGCCTCAGTTCCAAGAGTAACATATGTTGAAGGACTTCAACATAATCTCCTTTCTGTTAGTCAATTCTGTGACAATCTGAATAGAGTTATCTTTGACGCTGTTTTTTGTGATGTTGTTGATAAATCTACAGGGAAAACAGTGTTATCAGGTTCGCGGAGAAAGAATATTTTTGTTGCAAACTGGAAAACCGCATAACCTGAGGCTTGCTTACTCGCACAGACGAAATTCAGTGACAAGACTGGATGGTTGTGGCACAAGAGACTCAGCCACCTGAACTTCAAGACTATGAACAAGCTAGCCAATAACTCTAAAGTCAGAGGACTGCCCAACGAATCGTTTATCAAAGACAGAAATTGTGAAGCATGTTTGAAGGGAAAGCAGACAAAGAAAAACAATCCACCAATTCCGTCACCTTCCACTGATGGAATCCTTCAACTGCTGCACATGGACCTATTCGGGTCAGTCTCTCCAGTGACTATAAGAGGCAAGAAGTATGCCCTAGTCGTTATTGACGACTACTCGAGATATACTTGGGTTATCTTCATAGCCAACAAATCTGATGTCCAGACTGAGCTGCCCAATCTGCTGAAGAAACTCAGTGTGGAAAAGGACATCAAGATACAAAGAATTCGCTTAGACAGAGTGTGATATCCCTAGTTATTTTTACAAGAATGAATAAGATTTATTGATACACTAGTGATAATTAGAAGTTTCACACCATGGAGAAAGTGATATCAATTTCAATATACAAACAAATTTGAGTCGTGTATATATTTATATTATAGGTGTATATATTTATATTATAGGTGTACGGAAGGGTGAGAATAGATATTTTCCAAAGTCATAATGATTATAATAACTAAATATCCCAAAGGTTATCAAATTGATATTCTCTTTCACAGACTCTCATGAGTCCCATATCCATTTGTAAGCATGAGGTGGGGAGGAAAGGATTAAGTCGGCAAAGTGCTTATCCAAAAATTTTACTTGCCTTTATCTTTGTTCTCTCTCTTCGATTGCCCCTCTTGTTTCCATTTAGACTCTATCCTCTCACACTTGCATTTTGTTTTCCCTGCGTAAGCAATTCTAGATTTCAGGTAATGAAACACTCATCCTTCCATTTGTTATTTCTCTTGCGGTTATTCATTTGGTAAGTTTGTAGAAATAAGTTGTGGTCATCCTCTTCATGTCTCTTTGAGATGCATTTTCAGGCTTCTGTTGCCTTGTGTTTAAATCATCTCATGGTTGTTATGTATGGAGGAGGGTCCGCCGGAGGGGAGAGGCGGAGGCGGCAGGTGGTAGCTGCCGCCATGGTTAAATCCTGATTAGTTCGTCTATTTCCGCAAGTGGCAGGGCAGCAAGTTTAAGCTCTGTTTACGAACGTCCTTGTTAATCAAAACCTATTGAAATTCATATCGTTGGAAAGCTCTCATCTCTGGCTTTCCAACGCCATCTTTTATTCGTAATTCTGAGTTCGGACTTGAAAGTTATGGCTCCCGAAAGTTGTAGTGTTAGTAGACTACAGCTACGGATTTTGTTTTTCCCATGAGCAGAACAGCAACTTTGAACCTGAATTCTGCTAGTTTCCTTTATCCAAAATCCAACATATTATATATCGTCGGAAAGCTCTTTTCGTTGTCTTTCCAACGCCACCTTCGGTTTGTAAATCAGAAATCGTACCCGAAAGTTATGGATCCTAGAAGTTGGGGTGGCGGTTGCGTTCTCTATTCTCGCTGAAACAGGGCAGCGAATTCCAGCTTTAATTCTACTCGGTTTTGTTGACAAATCCCAGTATATGAGATACCGTTGGAAACCTCTCATCATGAGCTTTCTATAAACACCTTCGGTTTGTAAAACTGAGTTCGGAGGTGAAAAATATAAGTTATACAAGTTGGGGGTTTGTCGATGAAACTCAGTTTTCCTTTGGATGTATCATCTCGACTTCTGATCTATTCTTGTGTCCAAACCCTATTATGTTATATACCGTTGGAAAGTTCTGGTCGTTAGCTTTACAACTCTATCCTCGAATTTCAAATTGGACTTCAAACTTGAAAGTTATAAGCCTTTGAAAATGCATGTGACGGAACTGCGCACAAGGTATTTGGCGCAGGTTCGAGTCGAGATTCGAGCATCAAATCGATGTCGGATCGGCAAGTTAGTTTATGGATTGTATATCCTAAATAACGTATATTCCAACCATAATCTTGTTTCCATAAACCGATGTTCGGATGGGCTAGAATTGAAGTCGGAGTAGTCGCATTGGTTTTAATTCTAGATTTAAATCTTATGTTGTTTTAGATTAATTATGCATCCCAATTAAGAATAGCTTTTCTTGTAGGCGCTATTGAGAAAGCAAGATAGCATTGACCTGAAAGCAAGTTAATTAACATACATGGTCACACATAAAGGTGCAAGGTGGGTTATATTTTACTTACAAAATCTATGCTTGAGTTATTAAGCTCTGATATTTATGCAAGTTAAAGTTTATGAATGTTCATGAAAATTGCTTCGCTCACTATTGGAATTGTGCATCTACTTGAGTGAAAATGGGCTGTGCCCATAAGTATTGAATACGATCGGATCCTGAGCTAGATGTAGCCAGGGTTAGTGTACACCAAACGTCACGAAGTTAGCCTTGGGAGAATCTGTTTTTCCCAAGCCTAATGAAGGAACGAGGTTACTCTCAGCTGAATATGTTTCCCTGAGTTTAACGAGAAGTATGGAATGCACCAATAGATGAGGAAGAAAAGTTGGCCAAGTGAAAGTTTTGGTATACATAGACTGCTTTCGATTTTAAAAACTGTCTATGTGATACCAGTAGTGCATGAACATTTCATGGTTTTAAAAAGGATTTTCAGAGGTTTATTATCAGCTGCATTACCCACTGAGTACATTAGTACTCAGCCCAAATGTTTTCAAAAAATGATTTTGCAGGCTGAAGATGGCAGTGTGGAGGTGACGGTGATGAGTTGGTCTGTTTGTGTTATTGTACAAATTTCCGTCTATTTTGAGACGTTTTCGCTGTATCGATATGTACGTTATGCTCTACCTCTCTTGTTTCTACCGAGGTAGTTGGATCTTAATTATATAAATACAAGTACTACTGAATTTCACATGTTTCAATTTCTTCCCCTTTCTTTCCCGCTTCTTTCACCCCTCCCCAGTCGCGCCCCAGCCCAGTTGTTTTCCTTCGGGAATTGGGGCGTGACACAGAGGAACAGAATTTCTCAACTCAGTAGTTAAAGAGTACTGCGATAAAGAGGGAATTCAGCACGAGACATCAGCAGCTCGCACCCCTCAGCAGAACGGACTTGCTGAACGTAAAAACAGAACACTCAAAGAAGCAGGAAGAACGCTCTTAGCAGACTCTGGACTACCCTCAAAGTTCTGGGCTGATGCTACTGAAACTGCCTGCTATACTCAGAATCGCTCACTACTTACACAGCAACACATGAAGACACCCTACGAACTATGGATAGGGAGAATTCCTTCTATTTCTCATTTTCATATTTTTGGTTGTCCGTGCTTTATCCACAATAATGGGAAAGATCAGTTGAAGGTCTTTGATAGCAAATCTGATCAAGGAGTATTCTTAGAATACTCTCGAGTCAGTAAAGCCTTCAGAGTCTTTAACTATCGGACTCTTTGCGTGGAGGAAAGCCCTCATGTTGTATTTGACGAGTTTGTTATTGAGAACAGGAAATCTTCAAAGACAAATACTGAGGATGTCAGCAGCCAGCTACAGGATCTCGCACTAAACGACAAAGCTGAAGAGATCCAGCATTGTAGGGATGATAAGTCAGACGTTGAAGAAATACAGACTCAACCAACAGGCGATGTAGCTGACCTAGTTGATTCTAATAAACAGAATCAACAGCAGGTAACAACGGTCGATGAGGAAGCCCCATGGTAAACGAGACCTCTACTGGAATATAAACTCAGGGGGAACAACTGATGATCCTGAGTGAAATGTCCCTGAACCTGGAAACTCAGTAGATCCTAACCTTCTTACTGAACTAATGCAATCACAGAACAGTACAACTGAAATGCCTAACACACCTACTGATTGTGCAGAAGTAGTATCAGAAGAAGAAGCCAGACTCAGACGTTCATGGCTCGACGCTCATTCTTCAGATCTTATTATTGGAGATCCATCAGCAACTATCAGGACAAGATCTAGACTAAGTCAAGGAGAAAGCTCACTTTATTCTTGTTTCTTGTCTACAGAAGAACCTCAGTCAATAGAGGACGCACTCAATGATGCTGACTGGATCATTGCCATGCAAGAAGAGCTGAACCAGTTCGTTAGAAACGAAATTTGGGAGCTTGTTGACAGACCTAGACATCAGCACGTGATTGGTACTAGGTGGGTCGTCAAGAACAAGCGTGATGAAAACAACGTCATTGTTAGAAATAAAGCTCAACTAGTTGCCAAGGGATACTGTCAAGCAGAAGGAATCGACTTTGATGAAACGTTCGCTCCAGTCGCCTGATTGGAAGCAATTCGTCTGTTCCTAGCTTATGCAACGCATCAAAGATTCAAAGTATATCAGATGGATGTAAAGTCAGCTTTTCTGAATGGCGTACTGAAGGAAGAAGTCTACGTGGAACAACCGCCCGACTTTTAGCAGGGACATCAGGTGTATAGACTTAGGAAAGCTCTGTACGGGTTAAAACAAGCACTCAAGGCTTGGTACGATACCCTATCAGACTTTCTACTTCAGAAAGGTTTTCAGAAGGGGACAGTAGATCGCACCCTATTCAGCATAAAGTCAGGAGATGACATCCTACTGGTGCAAATCTACGTGGACGACATCATTTTCGGATGCAGAAACGTGATGATATGTCAGTAATTCGAGAAAATGATGAAGGAGAAGTTCGAGATGTCCATGATGGACGAAATGAATTATTTCCTTGGATTCCAAGTCAAGCAATCACCTGAAGGAATATTCATCAATCAAGCCAAGTACACTCGAGATCTCCTGAAAAGATTTGGCTGCGACTCGAGCAAACCAGTCAAGATCCCTATGAATACTAATTTCAAAATCGATCTAGACAAAGAGGGAGCTTCTGTTAACTCAACTGATTATAGAGCTATTATTGGCTCCTTATTATATTTAACAGCAAGCAGACCTTACATAACTTATGCTGTAGGTGTATGTGCAAGATTTCAGGCAAATCCCAAGCGAAGTCATCTAGACTCAGCAAAGAAGATTCTGCGATATCTGAAAGGAACACCTGAAGCAGGGTTATGGTATCCTGCTGATGATAATCTTATACTAATAGGTTATTCTGATGCTGATTATGCAGGATGCAGGATAGATCGAAAGTCAACTTCTGGAACGTGTCAGTTCCTAGGCAGCAAGCTGATATCTTGGTTTTCAAAGAAACAGCATTCAGGGGAAAACGTCCGCATCTCAGGATGAAATGCCCATCTACTGTGACTCCACCAGTGCTATTGCTATAACTCAGAATCCAGTTCTCCATACGAGATGCAAGCACGTGGATATTCGACACCACTTCATCAGAGACCATGTCGAGAAGAAGGACATCAGAATGGAGAAAATCCATAGTGACAAGCAAAGGGCAGACATACTGACCAAACCACTAGCTGAGAACAGATTCAGAGAATTATCAGTTGAGCTAGGTCTACTGGATCCTACTGAATCTTATCAGTAGAAGCACAACAATTGATATCAGTAGAAGCCAACTACTGATGATAACAATTGGTGTCAAGTGCATAAATCAGTACGATAGGTCAGAAGACTCAGTACTTGATTCAGTTGGGTGAATCAGACAGTACACAGTAAGGGGGAACGTGTCTATCAGCACATCCTTTGTCCTCCTGAGTCAAAACGGTAACCAGCTGATCGTAAAATCAGCTGAAGAGGTTTGCGTAGTTTTATGTACTTAACATTATCAGAAGCATGCTTGCATTTATTATATCAGTCGCTTGCACTCAGTAGTTAATGAGCTTTTATTTCCCGCCATTAATCCTTTAAGGTTTAAGTCAGTAGGAAACCGTTTTCATTTAAAAGGCTTAGACTTTAATGCTGCTTGCAACGCATTTAATGCATGTCTTCTCAACTTACCTTACTGCGCATATGCCTACGTGGGTCTAGGTTAGAGGCAGCTTGTGTAATCATTCCTTTTATAACATCAAATCTTAGCCGTCATTTTAAATAAAAGATTAAGTTTCAGCCGTTCGATCAAAACCGCATGATATGCAAATCTCATAAAATCTCGCGCTTACATCTCTAACTGCATCTGTTCGCCATTTTCACATTTCAAGAGCTTTTGCATTCCGTTTTCTTTCAAACTCATGTGTTCTTAAACTGCTCTGCATTATTTCCAAGCTCTCCGTTATTCGGTAATTTTCTTGAATCTTGCTTTAAAACTCCACTAACTTACTCTATTTTCAAGTGCTAACGAGTTTTTAACAGATATTCTTGGCGACCGTGATGACCCCACCAAACATCGACGAGATCATCTTGTCTCGTATTCAGTTCGAGCCGACGATGGTTCTGCACCAGGCGGAACTTCCGTTTCTTGAGCCCGTCTTCACGGCTCTCGAGACTTCCGGCCTTGAGCTTCTTGTCGCCAAGCACCCCAAAGCTTATTTGCCTCGACAAGTTGTGGAGGTATACTATAATTGGAGATCCGATGAGGATACAGGCGCAGAGATGTCATGTTTCTCATACATGAAGGAAGTGATCCCTCAGACTTGGGAAGCCAGTCATCATGTTATCGATCTCCAAGCCGCCGTAGAATTGACTTTTGATCTTCCGGCTCGAGGAGTCTCACTTGTTGGATATAAGGAGAAGGAGATTAACTCCTATGTTCAGAGGTTCTACGGTAGAGACGACATTGTCTTCAAGTCAGCGCTGCCGAAGAATCAGTTGCTACCAGAATACCATGGGCTCGCCTACATCGTAACTCATATTCTTACGAGCTCTGCTGGTTCATTTGATCAGTTATCCAAGCCTCGACTCCAGCTAATGATGATCATAGATGACGGAGTCTGAGTCAAGTGGACTGATTTTTATGTGAATGAGCTTAAAGCTCAGGCTCAGAAGTTCGCAGGCACACCCACAGGAGAGAGGAGACTAATTAGTGTGGGAAAGCTGCTGTACGGGACGAAGATGTCCATAATAATCGAAGAATCTGTATCGAATCACTCAGCCTTTGCTGATTCGAGATACTTTGACAGCAAGCTCATCAAATTCAAGACTAGAGCCGCTGCTGAAAAGTCTATCGGACGAGGGCCACCTGAACAGAAACGTGTCACATCTGAATTGCCCCCTCGTGCCGACCCACCCAAGAGGAAGAGGCTCAGCAAGACTGGACCTTCGAGGTTCCAAAAAACCGCCTCTCCTCCACCCACTCAGGAGGAACCAATACTTGATGCGGACACTGGCATAGAAGGTGCCACCTTGAAGGACAAGGTCCAGCGCATCAGTTTTGAAGAGACCCAGTCGGACACTGCCGAACCGACTGAGGAAACTTCCTCTGAATGGACGACCATGCAGTCGACCCGCCCTCGAGCCACTGGAGAGGTCACTGCTCGGATCCCGAGATTGCCGACCACGGGGATCCGGTCGAAATTGCTATAAGGGCGAGGACTCGGATGCTACCGAGATTCCTCGACCGGGACGTCCTTGAGGAGCCGATTAGGACGAGTCGGCTTTGTCCCTACCGACGGAAGAACGAGCTTGCAATCGCCCATTGGGTTTGGAGAACCCGCCGATCTAGCGTCATTCGAGGATCTTCGCACTGCTATGCTCTATCTACTGAGCTTAAGATCCTCAGAACCTGTCAACAGCCCTTCGCCTCCATCTCATCACGACAACGACGACAATGACGATGATGATGATAACATGGATCAGGCACCACCCAAAGAAGCAGATTTGGGAGGATCTGCAGAGGGTAACACTCCCCACGAGTAGGGTAAATCACCACCATCTTCTACATCAGGTGATGCCCGGTTGCCTCGAAGCCGAGTCGAGCGCAACAACTCGCGACATCCGAGCGAGGCTCGGGACCAGCAGCCTATCGAGATAAAACCTATTGGTTCCGTGACCTCCAAGTCAGTCAACAAAGCCATCAGGCGACAGGGAGACAATAATCGTCTCCTTGCCAAGGACGTACATCTCAAATGGGCTCAGTACACCAAGGCCCAGAACGAGAAAGTTGACAGACTTGAAGCAGAGGTGAAGAAGGTCTCAGAAGCTCCTACTCCTTCTCTCAATATTCAGGAGATAGTCGAGACCGCCCTCGCAGCTCAGAAGGCGGACTTAGCCGCTCAGAGTCAGCAGCTCCTATTCTCTCGGCGAAATACGAACACTGACTCGTAGTCTTGCGGCGATCCAAGCCACAATGGACGAGGGCAACAAAGTGGCCTTCTCCTGCCTTCGAACAGCCATAAAACAATAGGCGGAGGCCCTCAAGCTTATTCAGAAGGAGATGACAGAATCTCATGATGAGTCTCTCCTACAACTGAGACAGGAATCCGCAGCACAAATCAAACACATACGTGCTGACCAGGAGAAAGACTGGGAGCACTACTGCAACGCTGTCATAGACTTCGAAACAACCGCCACCTCCATTAAGAATATATGCTACAATCTGGAGAAGGAGGTAATTGTCATCCGCACTCGCCTCTCCCTGGTTGATGATGCCAAAAAGGGGGAAGGAGTAGAGGAAGAAGAGAAAGCTGAGGCGGATCAGGCTCAGGCGGAAGGAGGACCAGAGGTCCTAGCAATAACTAAGGGGGAAGGTTCAACTGTTCAAGTTGGAACCAGCTTAGTACCCCCTTCCCAAATCGTCCAAATCCCATCTATCCAAACGACTGTGGTTGAGCCAACTGCTGAATCCTCAGCTCAACATATCGAGGAGGTCGTACAGTTCGTCGACCAAGAGGATGAGCCACTGCCACCGCAAAGTCCGGGGAAGGAGATTACCACTGAAGCTACTCCTCCATCTTCCCCGACGCCTAAATTCAAATCAAAGGCGGAGCAGGTGGCATTCGATCAACGTGTTGCTCAAAAACTTCAAGATGAACTCAATTATGAGCAACAGATCGAAGAAGAAGCAAAGAAGCCCAAGAAGCCTATTAGCAGAATCGCCAAAAGCAAAGCCAAGAAGCTCCTGGATGAAGAGAAGAGAAAAGCTCAGGAGGAGCTGGCTAAAGCTTCTGCCACTGAAGTCCTACCCTTGGCTCAGAGTACTGACATTCCTACACTCACTCCAGAGCAAGAGGCAGAGGACAGAGCCACCTGGGAGGCTACGCTGAAAGGACTGAATCTCCGGAGAGGAGACACTAGATCAGCAGCCCTCGGAGAAAAGAAGAGATTGGAAGATCTGGCCAAGATCACCGAGATGACTGACAAGATGGCCAGTGAACCAGTCGTAGATTGGAAGAGACAAATTCCAAGGTCATCCAAGTTCTACAGGAGAGGCGCTCCCAAAGGAATTTATCTGAAGAAAACCCCTTCTCCTCATGTAGACAAATGGGTACCTTTGGAGCTAAACGAGCAATGGGAGGAACTGAAGGAGGAATTCATCAAGGGATACTATGTATGGGGTTTCTATCCTTCTGGGATCCCGACTGATCAACTGTTCGACGAATTTATTCATCAGTATAATGTCGGGCTCAGAGCTCAAATTCTGCTAATCCTAGAGAAGGAGAAGCTACCTCTCAGAGCCCCTGCATTCAGACGCATCCCTCCTCTAAGGACGACTTGTGGCGTATTATGCACGAAGGAGATAGAAGACGAGATCAAAGCAGCAGCTTATCACCATGACCTTAGTTCTGATCTACCTGCTAATCTCGAGGAAATCCAAACTCTGCGCGCAAGGATCTATAAATACTATGGTTTGGACCCTCCAGCTGATAGGTCTGCAGATTTCAGGAGCAGAACCAAGAAGTTCAGACGTCAGCAATAGTCTTCTGATCCTTTCCTTATTTTGTATAGAGATAGGAACCTTGTAATGTACTTGCTCATATATACCAGTTCCTATTTCTAGCCAGACAATTACTCATTGTCTTACGGCCCTTTTTTTGTTTGTGTTATCACAACTGATCACTGAAGTGATCTGACACACACTCACATAACCATTTCTCTGATTTTGCCTATCTCTCACTGCTGACCTCATGAGTTAACTGATTCAGTTTTACTGAAGTCTTAGGGGGAATTGTGTTGTATCATCTAGAGGTTTTGGCATCATCAATTAGGGGGAAATTGTTGGGTTATGAGTCAGTAGGAGATACTCAGCAGCTAATGGGTTAAAATAATATTGGGGGAAATCGTAGTAGTACTATGGAATTGAAGATCCCAAAACCCAGCTGATATCAGTAGTGTAGTGTCGATAAGACTAGATGATGTATAGGCTAGACTGTTTTTATTTTTTTTATACTTCTGTCTATGTCCTGTACAGGGTAAAATGTTGGATTGATCTTCTGTCGAAGTTACTTTCCAGAACCCCACGTCATCAGTGTAATTGCTTGCGTTCTTAAGTCATCAGCTGATCTTCGCCTCAGTAGAAGACATCTCATCAGCTGACAGACATCAGCAGAAGAACTCTATGCAAGCACAGTACCTTCGCAGTCATCAGCTGACCATACTCAAGAGAATCTCTTGTCAGCCGACTCAGACGAAGAAGACAGAGACTGCTTGAAGTCTACTGTATCCTACAGGAAACGACCCAGTTGTTCAAGTCTTTTCAAAAGTCAGCAGAAGATCATACGAGGATTAGGGAGAGTCAACTCCGATGTCTGACACATCTCACCTACCACAAACCTCGACCAATGAGAAGCCGCCAAAGCATATCTGCTCTGACCAACTAAAGCTGCTCTAATGTACAGTGTCCAACAACTCTGCTGCAACAATTCGAATTTATGGCCGTTTTCTTTGGAAGCTTGTGACACGTGGCATCGTCGTCTCCAACGGACATATGCCTAGGTCACAACTATAAATAGAGAAGAAATTTGAGCTTCACGCACGGGATATCAAGGGAAAAACGCTCAAGCTTTCAAACGACTCTAGCGCATTCAAGATCAATCCAGCGAAGAACTTGCCCAATAGAAAATCATTAGTTCTTCTCTCTAGAGTTCTTTAGATCCCTCTTCTCTAGCTAAGCTCATTGCCAAATCTATAGCTTAGAAATTCGAAGGAGTTCACTTTTAGTGATTGTTCTTACTGTAAGAACTCCTTCCTAGTTGGAGATTATCCCCTCCTCTTCAAACTTAGGTTTGAATTGTAAAGTCGCTAAGAACTATAACTTAGAAGGGTCTGTCCAGCGCACAGATTCCTTGCTGAGGCTTGCTCAGATAAATCAACAAGACCTCCTGTTCAGCAGGACCGTGGACGTAGGATCTTGCGTATCCGAACCACATTAAAAATTGCTTGTGTTATTTACTGTTTTATTGCATTGCATACAAACTGATTACAAAATCATAACTTTGCATAAAACGTATTTTCAAAGCGCACTAGCAAAAATACTTTATCTTGCGAAAACACGTTTTCAAATTGAGACGAATCTCCGGGCCCCACACTCTTATCCGCACAACGTCTGCGACTGAGTTTCAAAGTACTGACAAAAGTCAGTAGGAAAGCTCAGTAGTTGGCACACTTCTGACCCGCGATCGAAGGTTACTATTTGGCACTGTTCATCAGTTGCAACCTACAGTTCAGCTGTCCTTCGCTTTTGAGAAAAGAAAATGTGATTAGGTGTATTCACCCCCCCCCCCTCTACACCTGACTATCGTCTCCGGACCAACAGAGGGTCCTAATTGGTTTACGGGCCAAGGAAGTAGAAGTAATGATGGCGGACGGGCTCCCCAAAGGAATGTTCGTGTGGAGACAGATTCAGATGGTGAGGTGGACTTGGATTCATCATCTGATGATGATGAGGATGAAGATATTCCTTCTGCCTTGATTAATTGTTCGTTACAAGATTTTGCTGCATGGATTCGGAGGGAGGGTGGCGTAAGTCAACTTATGTCTTTGCTAGTTCCAGTGAATCATTCTCGAACAAATGACGAGACTGTATACGACAACACAGAAGCAGCAAGCAACTGGCTACTTCCTGTTGTTCCCCTTGATGTATCTGATTCAGTAGCGGCGCAGAACTTGATTACTGTTGTAGATGGAAGTCTTCAAGCAGGATTGATGTTTAGCTCGAAAGACGAACTTTATGCTGCTGTCGCTCTATTCTATTTGGAAAATGGTGCGGATTTCAGAGTGCAACGTTCCAGTGCTTCCCGTTTGGAATATTTGTACAGAAGAAGTGTTGATTGTCCATTCGAGCTACGGGCATACTGTAGAGGTCAGACGTGTTGGGAGGTTGTTAAATGGGTTGCGGACCACAACTGTACAACTGATTTATCCGGAGTTGGCGAACGAAATGTGAGGTCGAAGGCTGTCGCTGCTTATATAGCCCGTAAAATGCATCGTCAAAGCAAGTTAATGAAACCGGCTGATATTCAGGTCGATCTGTTGGATAAATTTGGAATACAAGCAACGTACGGTGTGGCCCTCCGAGCGCGCAACGCAGCTATATCGATCATTTAAGGCGAACATGCTGATTCGTTCAGCAAACAGCAAAATATCTGCATTTGTTAGAACAATCAAATCCGGGAACTTATACGGATCTTGATGTTGGTGAGGATGGTCGTTTCCGACATTTATTTATGGTGCTTGGCGTATCGCGAGCCCCTTGGTTAGCCAACATCCGGAAGGTTATTGTGGTGGATGGTACCCATGTAAAAGGGAGAAACAAGAGAATATTATTCGTCGCAGCCACTTTTGATGCGAACGAGCAAATATTCCCACTCGCTTTTGGTGTAGGTCCCATTGAAAATGATGTTTCCTGGACGTGGTTTATGCTGCGACTGAGAGCCGCATTTTGGACGGATGACAGTTTAGTGATTGTTTCAGACCAACATAAAAGCATAGCGAATGCGGTAAGAGTGGTTTTCCCAGACGCACAACACAGACTTTGTTACTACCATTTATCGAATAAGCTTGCTAGGCACGGTGAGTGGGTTATCCGGTCATTTTATCGAGCAGCTTATGCTTATCGGGCAACAGAATTCCATGACGCCATGAACGCCATCCGTCAGGGAAAACCTGCTATTTACGAAAAGTTGATGGAAATCGGATCGGAGAAGTGGTCCAGACTTTTCAGTAAAGGTCGTCGTTACAGTCTACTGACATCGAATGTTGCCGAGTCAATAAATTCTCGACTGTTAGAGGCTAGACAACTACCAATTCTAGCTATGCTCGAGGCAATCCGTCATATGATAGAGTCATGGTTCGATACACGACGGGTAAAAGCAAGTTCCAGAAACAATCCGTTGATAGAGGCTTCTGAGTTGAGGATGCGGAACAAAGTAGAACTGGCTCAAAGGTTTACGGTTACGCAGGTGACTACTGATAAATACAAGGTCAACGCAGGTGAGCGACAGTGGAGGGTCAATCTTCAAGACGAAATGTGTGAATGCGGCGTCTAGCAAATTGACCTGTTGCCGTGTAGTCACGTTGTCACCGTTTTGTATCATCGTCGGGAAAATCTGTACAATCATATTAATGATTATTATACGACGGCGACGTGGAAGGAAATATATGCCGGTGTGGTTAATCCCTTGCCTCCTCGAAATGAGTGGGGTGTCCCACCGGAAATAGAGGACATTGTTGTTCTTCCACCAATTATTATGCGGCAAGCCGGACGCCCGAGAAACAGCCATCGTCCTTCCGGAGCAGAAGCTAGTACATCTGGTACGCGCCGTCAGAAAAAATGTGGTAACTGTGGAGAAGAAGGTCACACAAGGCAGAGATGCCCCGTATCTGGAACGACAAATAACGATTAAAGCGTTATTTAGTTTTTAAGTTTTTTTTTGTCACTTATCGGTTTTTTAGTTTTTAATCACTGATCGAGTTATTACCTAGAAAAAATTAAAAAAAACCAAAAAATTTCACGGGCCGAAACCCTTCAGGGCCGATAGGGGTTAACCCATCGGCTCTCCATCGGCCTTAGCCGGCCGAGGGAGTTTTCTCGGCCGGCCAGGTCTATCGGCCCTCGTCCGATATACAAGTCTCTCGGCTGAGGCCGAGAGATATATTTCCAAGCCATCCCATGCGCCTCATGGGGCCGATACCAATTCGGCCCTCCATCGGCCCTCGTCCGATATACAAGTCTCTCGGCCGAGGCCGAGAGATATATTTCCAAGCCATCCCATGCGCCTCATGGGGCCGATACCAATTCGGCCCTCCATCGGCCCTCGTCCGATATACAAGTCTCTCGGCCGAGGCCGAGAGATATATTTCCAAGCCATCCCATGCGCCTCATGGGGCCGATACCAATGGGGGCCGATACCAATTCGGCCCTCCATCAGCCCTCGTCCGATATACAAGTCTCTCGGCCGAGGCCGAGAGATATATTTCCAAGCCATCCCATGCGCTTCATGGGGCCGATACCAATTCGGCCCTCCATCAGCCCTCGTCCGATATACAAGTCTCTCGGCCGAGGCCGAGAGATATATTTCGTAGCCTCGTTCGATACCAAGCCGTTTATGAATTTTTTGAATTCCATAAAATAAAATAAAAAAATTACGAAATGTTTGAATTCCATAAAATAAAATAAAATAAAATTATAAGTGTTTGAATTCCATAAAAATAAAATATACAGTACAAGTGTTTCGAGTCATTGGGAGCTATAACCAAAATCTCCGTAATAGCACTGCTCGAAACATTTCTAAAATCTCTGCAATAGCAAGTGCAGGGATCCATTCATTATAGTTCACCTCGTACCGTTCATGGAACTCGTTATCGGGTTCAAATATTTTCGAAGTCCAAGTTGTGGCTAAAGACGTCTGTGATAAAATATACACATTAGCAGGAGCATTAAAAACAAACACATTATTTCTTAAAAATATATATATATATACTTACGAACACTGACAAAGTCGCTATGATGGTATAGCGTGCATCGGGTGTAGACAACACGTCACAGTCTGGCTCTTGAAGCCTCTGCTGGAGGTAGCATATGTACAAATCAAGCATTACGTGGCCCATGTCGTAGTGTGTATCCAAAAGGTTCTTGAAAAAGTCGTGCGATGGCTCATGCTGCGAAACCGTCACATTGGCAAAAATTTCCAATTTCATGAAATTCTCAAAATTTCTTCTCAATGCGTCCACGGGATCAAACATTTGTGGAGCACCAGTAGGATTGGGCCGTCGGCTCACTATGGGCTGCAAATAACATGTATTAAAATAATGTCCTCAAATATATAACTTTAAATCATGTTTGTACCTCAGTGCTTTGTACAAATTGCTGCTCCGGCGTTTGGCGATCATACAGCCGTTGTACATGTTGCGTATCAAATAAGTCCATGACGACCGAATCATGTTGCTGCATTTTGGACAAAAACTCATGGTCAAATGAAAAAAAAGCAAATTTTAATTTGAATAGTTATGGTACCTGTACAGGTGGTGGGGACCGTGGAGCCGTATAAGGGAGTGGCTCCCAACTTTTCGGGACCCAAACATCTCTTTCCTCGTACATGCTATGCCGCCCCTGATCATAGCCCCGAGTAGTCCTTCTAGTAGCCACAGCCCAAGGATCTGCATCCACACTCGTTGTATCTTCCACATCTGCCCGTGGCTGTTCGGCATCTTCATTCCAACTGGGCCACTGATGTACAGTGACAAACCTCCCCCGTGGTGGCTCACATGGGGCAGATGACTCCTCGGACGACTCATTCAGAATTTTCTCCACGTCCCATGTAGAACTGGATCCTATCCCTTTACCCTTGCCCTTGCCCTTGCCGGCTCCGAAGACATGTTTTAACAACTTCCCCACTTTTTTGAAGAACCGATCCTCGTTCTCCTTCCAGCGCTTGTCCACTTTTTCTAACAACTCAGTCTCGCGCTACTGGAACCGTTCATCTATGGACCGGATCATTCCGTCATAAGTGGGCAAAGTCCAATCTTCTTCCCTCCGAGGCCCAGATGACTGACCCTCCACCGGTGCACGTTTCTTCTTCGATTTTTTCTTCTGTGCTACCGGCGGAGGATCCCATACACTACCCTCTTCATCAACTCGTCTCGGTTGTACGGGGGTCGGTCTAGGAAAAGATACACCGATCGGATTCTCTCCAATCACCCGTCTCCAGTATTCCGATAGCTGCTCCTCGGGAGTGGGCGTAAGAGTCTCATGGGGCGGTGTCTCCATCTGTTCGAAAAGTTTAAAAAATAGGTTATAATACGTTCGTATCTGTTCATAAATATTTAAACTGTTACTTACCAGCAAGGCAAAGAAAGTAATCCATTTCGTATCTGGTGGCGTGACAAATGCCCATTTGACACATCGGGGCATACCACCGTCATTCATAAGGCGTACACACAGACGGGACAAATCTGGTATCGCCTCATATGCCCAGATCTACAATACGATTAAAGATCAGTACAAGTATAACATATAAAATTAAAAAAAATAAAATTATAAAATAAAAATTTGTACCTGAAGAGCCCAAACTGGCCCATAAATATTATACTTCGATTTTACTGCATCGAGTCGCTTCGGTGCAAAGCTCATGTAATGCAGGAGGGCATTGTACGTGTATGATCCCCATGAAAAATCGTTCCACGCGTCTAGATCATCAGCAAGAACCCACATCCAGTTCTCGACCTTCTTCGTGTCGGCAGGTGCGAAGAAAAAACACATCAGGGCCAACACATTGGCCACCTTCAAATAATCGTCTTCTGAGAGGTCGCCGAGCTTGTCATTTTTCCATATATTTAGCAGCTCTCCTCCTGTTACTGGATTCCCGTTTGTGAGTCTCATGTATACTCCAGACTCTATAGGGGCACGAGCTGCCGTCGTATCGAAAGTAGAAGCGTCGAAAAATAAGCCAATTACGAGTGCATACTCGTACTGCGAAAATCTAATCTCCCGTCTGGATATGTTAAAACGGACCTCCCCGGGCGATGCCTGCACCTCATAGCACATGAGCTGATGCAAAGCTATGATCGAACTCTTGCCCTTCCTCCAACTCAACAAATGTCCGAACTGTCCGTCTCTAAAGCGACGGACTAGGTCACTACCCCCCCCCCCACACCCCGTCTAGCAAGAGTGTTTTTTAATAGTTCGGGTATACCATCTCTCCAATATGTCGTGATTTTTGTGGTCTTTTGTCAAACCAGTAGTCGGATATAAGCGGGCTGCAAGATTTACAAAAAAAACGAATTAATTATCCAAACCGAATAAATAAGGGCCGAACGAGGGCCTATGGAAGGGCCGAACGAGGGCCGATTTCTCTAAGGCCAGCCGGGGCCGAAGACTCCAAGGCCAGCCGGGGCCGAATGCTCTACGGCCAGCCGGGGCCGACGGCCTATTGAACAGAGTTCGGCCGAGGCAGGGCCGATAGAGTGTATCTCCATCGGCCCTCCCATCGGCCCCAGTTTCATAAATTTCCAGTAAATTAACACTCGAATCCTCTCCAAATTCTCAACAATTTCATCAAAAATTGGACATTTCAATGTGAACCCAACCCAATTTCAACATAAATTTCGTCTATCAATCAAATTTAATCACAATTCGTGGCATAAATCGACAATTCAAAAAAGGCACTTCTACATTTTAACATGAATTCGCATAGATCGACAATTTAATTCACTCAACGTCGTTTCTAACATGAATTTGCATAGTTTCTAACATGGAATGGCCAAGGAATCGGAATTACGAACCTCAATTTCGCCGGAAGACATGGCGTTTCAAAGGGGATCGGCGGCGGCTGTTTTCGGCGGCGGCGTTTCGGGCCGATGAGCGGCGAACGGCGGCGAAGAGCGGCGGACTACGGTGGCCGTCGATTATGTTGGAGAAAATGTGTGAAATTTCGACGATTGTTGCAAATGAATGTTATTTTCGGCCAACGATTATTTTCATTCGGCCCTCATTTACTGCGACTCAGGGCCGATGGAAGGGCCGATGGAATGGTCGATGGGAGGGCCGATGGGTAACGGCCCTCGTTTAATAAACAGTTTAATTATTTTCGGCCCTTCGGTAAATTTCGGGCCGTTACATGTAACGGCTTGTGAAGAATCAGGGCCGATGGCTCGGCCGAATAGGGGCCGATGTCCATCGGCCCTCATTTTTTAACGTTTATTTTTAAAAATTAATAAAAAAATGGTTAACTATTTACGATTATTATTTTCGGAGGGCGTCTCGGCTGAAGGGGGCCGATAACCATCGGCTCTTCAATTATTTCTGTTTTCTTAGTAGGGCCGATAGGTCGGCCTAAAGATGGCCGATCTCGATCGGCCCTCAGTATATTTGAAATCGGCCACCATCGGCCCTCAGAATTGTCCATCGGCCCCCCATCGGCCCTTCTGACAGCATGTGCCCACAAGAAAACAAAATGACTAGATTTGTGTTTTTTTATAGTTGAAGGCCAATTTTGTTTTTTTTTTTTTTTTTTTGGATTTGGCCACCAGTACATATTTCCACTAAATATAACATATACTACTGCATATACTGAACAGAATCGGAGGAAATAGAATGCAATTCGAATACTCCAACGAAAACAATATTAATTTAATTTCATCGAAAATAGAAATCTGAGGTGGCGAAGACACCCCGGATGCCATGCAGGACGAGTTCACGTGGGCATGCCAAGTCAGGTGTGGAATAAATCGAATACAACAACCCATACTTATGTCCCTATCTCTCTCCTCTTTCTCTCTCGTCTGCTTTGGGAATCAGTTTTCCTTGTCTAGATATTCTTATCATAATAGTTTGTTTAATAAATATTTAATAAGATAAGATGAGCGAAAGCCTAAAAGGCTGGGCTAAATTATTTGAGTATCTATTTTTCTAAAGGCGACGGGGGCCCCGGGGAGTCCTAGTCAGAATAATGGAAGTGGACCAGGTGCGCTTCATGTGCCTCAACCTTTGTATGGAGGAGAATCAGCCGGAAATCTAATTAACCTGTTCTAGTGAGCCACGCCATTCACTAAGATAAACTAGATTTAAATTAGTTGTTGGACCACATAAATATCAAATAAATCGACAATTAATATTAAATTATAGTATATACATAATTTAAGTATTTTCCATTTTTGGGTGATGTGGCTCTTTCGTTTTGATTCTTAACATGAAAGATTATTCATTGTTAATTCTTTAATACTCTCTTCCGTTATAAGTGACCACCACCTTTCCTAATTGGAATATTCAATTAAAAGTAATTAATTTTTAATTTGATAATTAATTATAATCACCTCTTCTATTTTATTTTTTTTTTCTTTCATACTTTATTATATTATCTCTTTTAATTGATCATTTTTTATCTCCTACTTTATTATATTATCTCTCGTACTTAATCATTTTCTCTCTCCTTTCATACGTTATCATCTACCTCTCTCTCTCTCTCATATTTTATAGTTATTATCTTAATTCTCGTATCGAAAATAATATGGCTACAAATAACGAGACGGAGGGAGTAGGTATACTTCATGCACCTCTTCTTTTATAGTGCCAAATATCAATCAGTGATGTATGTGTCTAGCGATGTTTGTGTAATATTATGTTACTGATAACAATCGACTGTGTTACATCTATTCCTTTATAGTTGTAAGAACTATTAACAGATTCAAGAGGCAAATGGGGGCCGTTGATTTCAGCCACTTTTATCTTGGAATTTCAAAGTTCACCCTACAGTGCATAACAATATTTAAATTTTAAAAGGAGAAAAAAAAAAGTCACAGTATAAGATTAAAATCGAGCACAATCAATATAACCGGACCAAAATTAATATTTACTCACTATAATAATAATGATAATAATAATAACTAATAATTTCTAATACATTAGAAAGCTAAGAAGGGATGTGTAACTAGGGGCGGTTGTGAATCAGTAAAATCTCACCTTACTTTTATATAAATATCATATCCCCTACGCCATAACCACTTCCTCTCTAAATTTATCCACAAGAGAGAGATACAGAGAGAGAGAGAGAGAAAGAGAGATTACCATTATACCATCAAATGTCTGCGAAGGGGTGTGAGCTGTGCAGCAACCCTGCTAGAATGTTCTGCGACTCCGATCAAGCCAGTCTGTGCTGGGACTGCGACGAGAAGGTGCACGCCGCCAATTTCTTAGTCGCCAAGCACTCCCGCACCCTCCTCTGCCACGTATGCCATTCTCCGACGCCGTGGAAGGCCGCCGGCCCCAAGCTCGGCCAGACTATCTCCGTCTGCCATAATTGCGCTCACCGCGGCGCAACTCAGAATGACCAAAACGCCCTCCGACGTACTCAGAACGCGGAAACGGACGACGATCGCGAATACTATACCACCGAATCCGACGAGGATGATGAAATTGACGATGGAATTGATGAGGATTTGAGTGGAGAAGATGAGGATGGAGAGAATCAAGTGGTGCCGTGGTCGGAAACCAACTCGCCGCCGACCGCCTCTTCCAGTAGCGAAGAGGACGATGTTTCTCTCTCCTCCTCTAAGAGAACGCGCGATTCTGAGGTAATTGATTTTCTTCTTCCTTAAATTTTCAAATCGATTTCTCGAATCGATCTGTTGATTTAGGTCTGAGATCAAATTTTGTGCAGGATGAGGATGGGTGCACGAGTAACGAAGAATCTGACGAGAATTGCTGCTCTTCGTCTTTGAGGTTATTGAGAACGTCGAAGACGCGGAGGGGAAGCGGCGGCGGGGCATTGATTGGCTCGGATAAGGGGGCGGAACCGTGGGGGACGGCCGCCATTGTTGAGAAACTGCGGAGATTCGAGAAAGAAATTGTGAGGGAAGAGAGAGGTGCGTCGGCGATGATTGTAGGGCTTTGCGATCTGACCAGAGATTGAATAATTAAATGTTTTTTGGAATTCTTGAATTATAATGTTGATTTATTTGAATTAGCTTCTTTCTTGTTCATGATTTATTTGAAGTAGATGATGAGGTTTCACTTCTGCCAAAGATAAACAAGTGGGACACTCACTCTGCCCATACACAAATCTCTTCTTCCTATTTACTTCTCGTTTCTTCACAGCTAGCTATTTTATAGTTTCTGTGGGTCACGTTCAGCTGTAGAGCGGGGGTGAATACACTTGAAATTGATTTTCTCAACTTAAACACGAACAGTCATTTTCAGGATGATGTCGTACTGAATGAATTCAGCAGACCAGATAACTGTTCTGAATCGTGTTGGTAGAGTCACTGACTCTACTGAGACCTGCTAGCTAACTGAGTGTCAGAATTCAGTATCTTGCAGATAAAGTTCAGTGGTGCGGAATAGTGTAGGTCCAATTCAGTTGAGTTGAAAAGCGTTTTTAATAAAAAAGTTTCAGTTGATTAGTGCAATCTCTTAAGTTTGCTGAAACTCAGTTGAATGATTTAAGAAGATAGTTTTCAGTATGAATAGTAAATTAATGCAACAGTAAAGAGAACACAAATACGAGACACAGAGATTTTTAAAGTGGTTCGGACACAAAAATCCTACGTCCACTGTCCCGAAAGATCAGGAAGCTATTTATTATGCTGAGGTAGTCTCAGTCGGCTTGTACGCTGGACAAAACCGGTTCTTGGAATTTATACTGAGCAAGTCTCAGTTTACAAGGTTATCAAACTTAGTATTTGAAAAACTCTCCAACTATGAAGGAGTCATTTTATAATAAGGATTAGTTCAAAGATGAACTCCTTCGTCTAAGCTATGGATATATTATATTGAGCTTAAGTTAGAGGGATAGGGAACGAGAAATTTGCTTCTAGAACGACGAACAGCTGAGTATAGCTTTGGGTTCGTGTAACGTCGTTTGGATACTAGAGGATGTATCGATCGGTTCAGCTTGGTTCCCTAAGAGCTTAGAATGAAGTCTTTCGCCGGAGATAGATTCTTCGAGCTTCTTGCGGAAGACTTAGGCTTTTCGGATTAGCTCGTTTGAATGCTCTGAGTTCTTGTGTGTTCTAGTTTTTCGTTCTCCTCTTTTTGTGTGAGCTCGCGTGCTTCAAATATCGATTTATCCCTCTATTTATAGAGAAGAGACTAGGAAAGATCCGTTGGAGACGATGATCCTTTATCTCTCTCTTTTGGGTAGCTAACGGCTCTTTTGAAGTAGAGTGGCAGTGTCATTTCCTTCCTTTTCCGGAAAGTTGTTGACTTGCAGCTTTAGTAGGTGTAGGATAGGTGTCTGCTTGTCATTGGTCGAGGTTTAGAAAGTGGTTGAGACGGAACAGACTTCGAGGAGATCTGAAGCTGTCTTCTCTTATCCTCGTATTTGACTATACTGATTGTTTTTCAAAAGATCTGACAGTACAGAAGACTATCTGGCCGTTGCTGAGTCTGATCTCTGATTTAGTAGTGAACTACTGCTGAGTTGGTTCAACTGGGGATCAGCTCTGAGTACAGTGAACTACTCCTGATGAGTTCAGTTCACTGACTCTATTCGATATCTTGCTCCCGTCGAGTCCAGGTGTTACTGAGTCTTCTACTTCTGGTGCTTAGGTTAATAAGCTACTGAATGTCTGAACCAGTAGCAGAGGGTCTGCTGAGTCTGAAATCTCAGAGACAAAAAACAGATTACAAAGTAAAGGTTCACCAATCAATATAGAATTTTGGGATCTTCAAATCTTCAGACTAGTTCAGAGCACAAGGCTACTGAGTATATGTCAGCATAGAAGACTGAATCATTTTCCACTATATGTGACACTGCTGAGGATAGAATCATCACCCAACAGTTTCATAATACATTAAAATTAATACCATCCTCTTTTTTTCCAGTTTTAATCATTCCTAATATTCTTCTTTAAGCTGGATAAACCTTGCAAACCACACAATTAAATGATACAAGAAACATAAGTTGGATAGAGAAAAAACAAATACTACAACAGACCAAAGATACAATATAATGTAAATTATTATTTGAGACATATTAAACATTCATTCGATATTAATTACATGTTACGAACATCAGGTTTACACCACATTTTACACTAGTTTAGTATAAAATATAATGTAAATTAATTTTGTCTACAATAAACTACTTCAAATCAGAATAGAATATTTTATTTTAATCCTTGTATTATTGAATTAACTTTAATAAATTATTATATATTTACTACAAAATTCATTTGTCAATATTTAAATAATACGCGTAAAAAAATCTTTTTTAAATTAATGTATTGTAAATTAATATAATAATTATTATTTTTATAATTAAAAAAGAAAAAAAATTAAAATAATATAGTGTAAAATAGTGTCACATTACAACTGATGAAATACTGTTTAAAAATATTAGAATAATGGAGCGTGTAGCGCAAAATATTAAAATGCCACGTCTAGTGTAGATGTAGATTTTAAAATTGGAGGATAAGATGATAAAGTTTGAACGTAAAGGCTGCAAGCCTATAGGCTATAACTTTCCGGGGTGAAAATTGCTAATTTTTTAAAGTTTAAAAAAAAAAGTTCTGCGAACTAATTTTTACAGTTTGGGATGCCAAATACATCTATGTTTAAAAAAAAATACATCTACTATATTCGTAAATTTTGGATTTTTTAAAATATTTTTAAAAAAAATATCATTTTGTTTAAAAATTGTAGATTTTGTTATTTTTCCAAAATATAGATTTCGTTCGGCCAATTCTTAATCTAGGATCCACCTCCAACCTCAACTATTAATTTGTCGCGAAGCGCTATTATTATGAGCTTACTAAATCATGCAAATGTTTCCAATTAATAATGGGAAATTTGAAATTAGTATCTAATTCGTCCAATTTCGAAAATAATTCTTATTTCATCTTCTCTCACTTCTCTACATGTATGCATTACACATATCAGCCCAATTTAAACGGGCTTGGGCTAGATTTGGATGTTTTAGTGGGTGGGGCCCCATCCCCGCCAAAATAACGGGCTTTCCGGACCTTCGGGCTTGCCCGTCCTACTAATTTAATTTCCCCAAAAGCAGATTAATTTATTAAGAAAATAAGACAGTTGAAGGGCCAATAAGAAAATAGGGCTATAAAGAGCATTTTCTTCACAGCTTTTTTTTTTGTTATACTCAGTCGGTGTGTACAAATCTACACAAATTATTCAACTAGTACAGTAGTACTTCCTCCCCCAGCAGCCTTTCTCTCTCTCTCTCTCATAGACTCCCAGTTAGAGAAAGTTATCAGAGATAATTCCTCTTTTCCAGAATGCCTCTCTTAAATTGGTTCTGAAACAAAGAACTTATATAGGGCTTTGATAAACACACTATTAATATTGAAACCTAATCATTTTTTAATTAAACAATTAAACCCGAATCGGAAAAATCAATACATATAATCAAGAAACCCTATTTCAATCTAAACCCTAGCTACTTTATAGTGAGAGAAACACATATAAAACATCGTTGCTAGTAAAACTTGAGATCCCACTAAAAGCTACCACAAAATCACAAAAGCAGGCAATATTAATCAAGAATCTGAAGAGAGAGATATCTCAAATTCAAGAAAATATATTGACCCATTGTGGAGATGAAACTATTAATGATACTGTAAGTAAAACACGAGAACGATCCCAGTAAAAGCTACCCATATGATCACAAAAGCCAATATTAATCAATAATCTGAAGAGAGAGAGAGAGAGAGAGAGAGAGAGAGAGAGAGGAGAAGTAGGGTATCTGAAATTCAAGAAAATATATTGACGCATGAAACTAATAATCATCATTGCTACTAAAACATGAGATCCCGTTAAAAGCTACCAAAAAATCACAAAAGCAGGCAATATTAATCAAGAATCTGACGGGAGAGGGGGGAGAGGAGAGAGAAGACTCAACTCAAGAGGTAAACTAAATCTTTAAAAAGAAGAAGCAATTTGTTTGGTTCCTAATAAGAGAGCTTGAGGGACAAATCAACATCAAATCCAGGCATAGAAGAAGAAGTCCCACAAACCATCTCCTCAGAACCAAAACTTGCCCCAGATTTGGCCGGAGGAAAGAAATCATACTCCATCAACACACCATTATTCCCTCCATCCCAACCGTTAGAAGATCCTCTCCGGTGCACCGCCACAACCTCCACCTTCAAAATCATCACCATATACATTTGCTTATAAATCAAAGTCAAACCATTCAAATCAATCATAATATGATTTTCTAGGGTTTCCCCAAATCCTCACCAATTTCACCATATACACATATATAATCGACATATTTGTTTATTAATCAAATCAAAATCATTTATTTAAATGATTAATCACCTTGTTGCCATAATTTCCAACAACTCTTGCTCCAATGCTACTCCCATTCATGAAATTCTGATTTTCTAGGGTTTTCCCCAAATCCTCACCGTTAATCTTCTTCTTCTGCACCAAAATCATCAAAATCAGATGAAATTTGAAATACACATACATACAATATATACATATATTATGTGTATGTATACCTTGTGGCAAGCATTGCAGTGGAGAGAGTAGCATTTGACATCATTCCCAAGCAGGTGACTGTTCAGAAGGCGGCGCTCGTCGCCGATCAGGGCGTGGAAAGCGGTCGGGTTGTGGGTCGGGTCGTGATTAGGGTAGAGCGGATGAAAAGCGGGTTGGTCGGTGGATTCCAACAACTCCTTGAGGCGCTGTTGCTCCAGCTTCTCCATCCCCATTCCTCTCTGCCGCGGCTTGTTCACCTTCTTCGGATCGCCGCCGCCGACCTTCGCCTTTCTTCTGCCGGAGCTACGTCTTATTGGCTGGTGATCGACCTCTTGCTGCCCTAGCTTGCTGCAGATTTGGTGCTCGGAAGTAGCCATGGTTTTTTTATGGGAGTAATGGAACAGTGGCAGTGGATTGCTTATATGGAGCAGGGAGAGAGAGAAGAGAGTAGAGAGAGATAGAGAGAGAGAGAGGAGAGAGGAGAGAAGAGAGAGAGGGTACCACACGCAAGTACAAGAACAGCTGAGAAATGCAAAAGGTGTCCATATGAGCAAACATGAAGATTTATGTAGAGTTTTTGGGAATTTGTCTTTAGTCTTTTTGAGGTTTTTCATTATATTTATATTAATTTCCAATAGTTGAGATTAATTTGGTTCCTAAGCGAGAATTGTCGGGAAAATAAAACATACTTAGGATAATGTTAATTGATTTAAATGAATACCAATCAATGTTCGCTATGTGAGATAGACACGTGATAAATTGGGTAATTTCTATTAATATGACTTTACTATAAACCCTATTTGTATCTTTGTTACAAATGATATTTGATAAATTACCCCTCACACTTTTAGTGTTCTGCAAATGTTTGTTAGAATTATTTTGATTCAATTTTACTTTTTAAAAAAGTTGTTTTTAGCCCAATATCAAAAGCAAGCTTTAAAAATAGAAAATAAACTTTTAGTGTTTTTGTAAAAATACAAGAAAAAAAGCATGTATAATTTTAAACACAAAAAAATCTCAATGGATGCTTTTATAGCTTTAGCAATTTAATTGCTCTATTTTAAAGTACTATCATACAAGTAAATTTAACACTATCAAGTTGCTTATGCGATTAAAAGAAATAGATCAACACTTTAAACAATTATTTGCATACACTCTCTAATTGAAATAACTATGTCAATCTCTTATGTAAACTTTATTTATTTCCAAAATTATCTAGGAATTCTTAATATATATACACTTTATAATTTATATATATATAAGAATAATAATGGTGGGACTAGAAGGCGTGTGGGCAAATTATGCATGATTTCAAATTTTATTTTTTTAATATTATTTTTTATTGATGTTTCTCCCCTTCTCCTTGAGTTAAAGATTTTTATTTCAGAAATTGCAAATAGCTTCACAAGACAAAAAAACGCAAACCTACAAAATATGCACTTCATGCTTAATCGTTTAAGGTTTTTGGAAGAGGATGTGTCACCATTTCAAGCAATCATAGATACTCAAGATGTGTTCATAAATATGTTATGGGCAGCTCCCTCTCTCTCTCTCTCTCTCTCTCTCTCTCTCATACAAATTGGGAAAGTGTAAACTCCACAAAATCGGTACTGCTGCAAAACTTTGCCTTCCCTATACATTTTTGCAAATACTTTAAACCGGTAGCCGTCCTCCTCTACCCTATAAATTTACTAAAACAGTAACAAGGAAAGAAAGAAATAACATGGAGAAGTAATCATTTGGTCAATTTTCAACTTCTTATAAAATAAAAAATAAAAATCGAGAACAATTTCTCTTTGTCCCCCACAAAAGATATTATATAACTAAAATTAGTATGGCGAAATCTGATGGATAAGCTTTGCCTATGGAATCAGAAATCTTATGGATTTGTTTGGTTCTGTAATTAAAAAAAAAGGGGGCTTTTTCTTGGCTTTATTTAATTACTCAAATGATTTTATTCATTTTAAAGGTAATAATTTCTAAAACAATGACTTCTATAATAACATTTATAACGCAATTAAAATTACTAAAAAATCTCAATTTTTTCACTTTTTTTTACTTATTCGACCAGTACCGATTGGCACCAGTATTGATACTTTCTTATTCTGAAAAACTAGCCAGTAGTATAAAAGAATCAGGGTCTTTTTGAAAATATGCACTTTTATTACATTTAATTACTTATTGATGCATAAAAGAAACACATGAAGATGATTAAAATTCAAACCTTGCTTTGTTTTGTGTTAATGAGTAACTATTTTTAAATGATTCCACTTTAGTTTATATAGGTATACATCGATAATTAGGTTTACATTTTTGTTAATCTTAATTAACTAAAATCTACAACAGAGTTTCATGGGGATCTGATCTGCTACAAGGATGGTAGGGATCTAGGGTGACTGTTAGTGGTGGCTTTATACAAATCCTGTGATAGCCTAACTACTTCTGGCAAACTGCCCTAAATGTCAAGAGAGGAAGAGAGAGAGAGAGAGAGAGAGAGAGAGAGAGAGAGAGAGAGAGGAGCAAATCTCAGTTCAGATTCATATAAGCATTATTAAAACTCTGCATTCTCTCTCTCACATACACAGTCTTTACATACATACCACCATATCAAAAGTGTGCTTGTACTGAACAAAAAACAGCCCTCCTATGTCCATAAAAAAAAACCAATTTTGCTGTGGCTGTCATCTGTTAGTTGTGCTTTGTACCTTCACCCACACAGTAAATAAACACCCAATAAGAACTCTGCAGCAAGTGGTCCTCAACCTCAGCTACCACAAAATTAAATAAAATTATAACATTTATGTAAAAGTTCAAAAACAATAATCATATCCATTTTGATATCTCACTCATAAGCAAGAAATAATACCTCTGTTCCCTACATATAAACAAATCTTTGCTGGGATTCATCATGATTTCTAAACTCTTCTCGAGTACGCGACTCTCTCAGGTAAGACGAAAGATGCACACAGCATCCATTTTCCTGGAGCAACGAGGCGAACTCTGTGCATCTGTACATCAAAAGCCACCTCTTGAAGGGCGATTCTAATTCTCTGGAGATGGAAAAGAGAGGAACAATATGATCAACTTGTTAGTCTAGTTAGAGCAATTCTTCGTATATAATATACAAATAAGACTGTGTACCTCGTGAAAATGAAATTCGGGGTCTTGAGCTTTTGAAAATCCATAAACATGAATTCTTGGCAATATACAACCTCTGGAAAGACCAAGTCCATGGAAAAGTCCTCTAAAAGAATCTGCAGTAAAAGGAATGTATTTAGCATGTATATTGTATGATAATAGGCATTTCACATCAACATCAAACTGCTAAAATTGGCCCTGATAGAAGATTTGTTCTACTAATCCAGTAGGTTTTCAAGACAAGCATAGAAACCTATGTCAATTGATCCATAAAGTTTTGAGGCGATTTTAAGAAGGAAAAAAACATAGTAGAGCATTAATGCAAAATTAGAAGAGTTAGCATGAATTTTTTGTGTGGTTAACTTCACTTATCATGTTTGAGTGCCATGTTTCTGAATCAGAAAAAAGTAATAAGATCTCATGTGATGAAACCCACATATTATACTATTTTACGCTGAGTGAAGGAAAGGTCAGAAAGTAATTGAACACATTGATGAATGAACATAAGGAATGTAATAGATGAAATGCAGGTTTTAGTACCAAGAAACTCAGCTGCATCCTGTGGCAAATTCATGAGTACTTGAGTAATAGGTAGAGCTTCCTGACGAGCAAAAACAGTTTCGATGAATCTCCTGCCATCCATGTTAAGTACCTACAAATTGAGAGAATGTCATGTTATCCTCGAATATCGCACGAGAAATACACTAGACCATGGCAGGATGACAACTCTCCATACCTCAATTTTCCTCTCAAGTTTATTCAGGACACAGTTCTTCTCAAGATAATCAACAGCACAAGGGTTCAGATCATTAGCGTACACATATTTGACTTTCTTTGCAGCAGAGATGGACATTGGACCAACTCCAGCAAAAACATCACCTGTATAGAGGAGGAGAAATATAAGAAGGGATTCACCAAATTATTGCCTATAATATAGAGGCTATTTTTTGTTAACAAGGGAAAAGAAACTTCAAGCTAAAATCTATCTTAGGCTTTCCCAGCATAGTGCCCTTTATTCCATAAAACATCATGATAGTATACAGATTATACAAACGGAAAATTGCAACAAAAAACACCTATCATAACATTGATTAGGATACATCAATCTTGAAAATATATGATGTTTGAGTTAAAAATGATTCAGGCATTATGTACTAACATACAGACAACATCATTTTGAGTGAAGCAACTTAGCAGCCGCTGCCTTTCAGTTGCAAGCCTCGAATTCCAATATCTACAGACAGGAATAACAAGTTAGATTGAATTACTACTTCCTACTGTAAAAAACATATATCTTGGTCCTTTGTAGACTTACACTGCCGCTAAATCAACATGGAACCGCAACCCGTTCTCCAATACCGTCGTCACAAGGGAATTATTTCCTGCCAAAACTTCTAGCTGCATTGTTCTATAGTCATTTTGAATAGAATCAACTTTGTTTACAACTGTTTGTATCTTTGGCTTATTCTTATCCAAAACCACCTGAAGTGAACATAAGTAGAAATAATATAAACCCAAAGGAAATGTTAGATAAACCTCTCAAAGCAATAATTCAACTAAAACACAAAAGCTACAGTGCAATGAAAATACCTTAGCTATAAGGTTTTTATATGGAAGATGCTCGTCTTTCAGATTCAGGTGAGCAATATGCCCAACGGTCTCAAAAGATGAAGGAATAATCATTCCTTTAGGAAGCAAAACCTCCAAGATCTGCAAACAATGCATGATGTCTACATAGATTCAACTGTTAATAGACAACACAAACAAGACCTCATTCATAGTATATTACAAATAACCTCCCCATCTTACATGTGCAAGCCACAGAGAAGCAGTAGTAGATACATTTCGGAACCAAAAATATGATTTTTTTTTTCTTTTTTACAGAAAAAACATGAATTGGTATTGGATAGTTTCACGATAATAATCTATAAATCTTATTTTCACAAAACATGATATTGGCGAAACAAAATATTTATGATTCTACGGTGGCAAAGCTACAAAGAGATCCATCCAAATACCCATATAGCACAACATAGAAAACTCAGCAGATGATAGAATTGAAATACCTCGTTCAGTTGCCAATATTCATAAAACAGAGTCAATTTGCATCTAACAAGTTCAAAATCAGAGCTTGTGTACTGGCTATCTTGCCCTTTAAACACCACCTGAACAATACATTATGGCATGTATAAGATACTTTGTCATAGCACATTTAATCTAAAAAAGACACAAAAAATGTCATTTTGAAGCTGTAACAATAAAAAAATAGGTAGTTAAGTAGCCATACTACACATACTCTTCTGAGCTTAAAATGATCGATTCCCTCAACTAATGCTATCTTTACAATATGTTAAAAGTTTTACGAATACTATCATCCATTACCCAACAGTATCCAGAAGCTGCAACCAAAAACCGGCACTTGCACTTTATTCAAAAGGGAGCTACATGCCAACCCCAGAAAACACTTTAACAGTAAAGTTATCAGCATAATTTGCCAAATACAAGAATTCAAAATTTCCACAAAAGAATGCCTACGAGCAACCTAACAAGATATCGACTAATAACAATGCCTTCAAACATATCAAGTACAACAAGAAAGAGTATGACGTGGATAACTTCAAGAACATTAGTATCCAGGCCAATGTTTTAAAATCGATGCATAAGCATAAGTTTGGTAAGTCTCGGTGACACGTATAAATTTCGAATATAAATATTTTGATGACATGAGGATATATATATTTAAAGAAAAAAGTTCCGAAGCATCGAAGAACATATATTCAACAAAAACCAAACTACCAGGAATCAGAACAGAACCTTAATTGCTTCAGGAAGTTCCTCGATCCTTCTATTTGAATAACGCTCATCCAGAAGCAGCAGCCTCGTCGAGCCTCGCCACTTTTGCCGCGAAAAATCTTCCCCTAACAACCGACTCAAATCCTCACCATCGTCATCCACCTCAACTAACGCCGCCTCACTTCTCCTAACCCCTTTCAGCACCTTCTTCTCACTACCATCCCACTTTTTCCCCATCTTCGGTCTCGAAATCTTCGCCAAGTTCCTAAACCTAGTATACCCTTGCGAATTAAAACTTCTCGCTAGCTTATCCCGATACAGAACCGCATTGAGCGGCTGGCCGTCCCCCTCCGCCTTCCCGTAAATCCTACGGTTCAACGCCACCATATCATCATCTTCGGATTCAGCTCCATTCGATTGGGGCAGAATTGATTTCATTTCCTCATCAATTTCATCTCCGGGTACCCTAGCTATGTTCCTAACTCGAGGCCAGTTCAGGAGGTGGCCGCGGAGGCGGTTTTCCAGAGCGGAGCATATTGCGGAAGGGACGCGAAGTGCTGAGATTTCGAAGACTCGAGCGAAGGCGGATTCGTTGAGGAGTGTGGGGTTGTCACCGGAGGAAGAGGAGGAGGTGTTTAATTCGACTGGAAGGGGAGAGTGGCCTTTGTGGAGGGAGGGGCCGTATGAGAGGGTTGAGAAGGAGTTAGTGGCGGCTCTGCCGCAGCAAAGTAGCCGGACAAATCGCTGTTTGGAAGCGGAAGTCGGCGGGGAGTGGAGTTTGAAGGGTGGGAGAGAACGTGGCCGGAAGAGCGAAAATTTAGTCACCATTGTTATCCCTTCCGCCAAAACGAATTTGGTTGCTCTAATTTATTTTTATTTTTTTTGTTGACAAGGCACCGCAGCCGCTACCTTTGGTGCGGACAGAGTAAATTGGGTAAATTTCGCTCTTGTGCAACCATCCTTAATGTGACAGGGTCACATGTGTCCAGTGGGAATTGAACCCATGACCTATCGATCTCGGACCACCCACCTTCACCGTTATGCCATCCCAAGGGGACGACTCTAATTTATTTTTTGTTTCCTAATTGAGTTGATTTGGGCTTATATATTGGTTTTTTTAGTACTATTCGAATATATGATTTGAAATTGATTATATTTTATTATAAATATTATGGGAAAATTTTTGTAAAGCTTAATAGTCTACATATAAACTATATAAATATTTATATATCCAATTACCAAATCGAAACTCATAATTATATATCTGTTCAACAATGATTGAATTAAGTCCAAATAACTTAACTTCCGACCGAATACGAATACTATCCAACAATTCTGTTACAAATTAGTAGTCAAATCCAAATAACAAAACTTTCAAATACGAATGCTTAATCGAACAATTCTGTTACAATCCTACTCTCCGCTATTTGAGATACATCAAACAATTTTCTTAATAAATTTAGAAAATTGGGAAAGTACAGAAATACCCCTGTGCCAAAAAAATAATAATATCATAAAGCACATGCTAATATTTTCAACATAACCAACCAATGAAATCAGGGTTAAGCAGTAAGCATACTGAGAATAAATCACAACAGTTTTATCAACTCGACATCATTATAAGAAGCTCCATCCATCACTAGCATAGAGAAGAATCCAGCATCTACTTCTTCAAACACTATACAACACTCTACGTACAGCATGAGAGATCAAAGAAGCTACCTTCTCATCTCCAGCATCAACCGATGTTCGTGCTCCGGTGATCTCCACCACGGCTGCACTAGGCTTCGACACGTGTATCCGAGAACCGTTGCAAGATCCACTTACTTCTACCGATGTCTCCATGCCCATCTTCTGCAGCTCCAACACAAGCCCATCTAAGTCAACTTTCCCAAAATGCAGCACCGGCCTTGCTTCCGAGGGTTCTTCCTCGACGCACAGCCTGTATCTTGCTTGCCTACTTTCAGCCTTCCCTACAACCTTGAGATACCTACATCTTGTTCCTTCAATGTTGTGTGTTGGAGATGGCTTTTCAGTCCGTCGATGTCTACTTTTGAGTCGTCCTCCGTGTAAGGGATGTGCAGCGTTTCGTTTTCATGGTAGTAACTTGAAGAAAATGAAGTTTCAAGAGTACCAAGCTGCCTCAATTTATCAGGAAACTGCCCAAAGTAGAAAAATGGTTCATTTTCCTTGCAGAAAAGAATAGCATAATGGGTAGACAAAAATACTAAAAATTCGGGATACTGCACTTACTGTACCAAGAGAATACCCAAATCATTGGTATACTGTAATGATACCTTATCAATTTTTAAATAGTACGGTATACCGATGCATAGGGGTGTTCAAAATAACCATCCCACCCGACCCGCTCGCTAAACCGTCCGTCGGAACCCGTAATCGTCGGTTATTTTTCGTGTAAAACTACCCGCGGTTCGAGTTTATAACAAACCGTTGTTAGGCAATTGGGTCACAGTTTGGGAGTCATAGTTAACCGACCCACCCGCATATGTTTTAGAACTATTTAATTTTAATTATGTTATAATTATATTACTAATTTATTGTTGAAGGAATGGAAGCATAAAGACTGAAAAGTAAAGTTTTAGTCAGACACTTTGAATTGAATACTAGAAAGTAAAAAGTGAGAACAAAGGAAAAAAAAACCCTCGCACGTCGCTCTTCTTCCCCCAAATCTCCCCTGCTCAAACTTCTCTTGTTCTTATTTTCAATTATTAAATTCTTTTATTTTTAATGCATGTCTTTTTATATATATATATATATATATATATATATATATATATATATATAGGGTACGGTTCATATAGGAACCAAGTATTAAGTACGAACTAAGAACTATTATTGACTGTAGATCTTATTTCAATCAATGATTAGATTTGATCCAACAAATTTAATATTATACTAATATTTAATAATTAAAAAAGGGTAAATTAGTCCGCAGAAATTTCACAATATCTCAATTCCAAAAATCTTGCAACCGTTTAGATTAAATTAAACCTATCTTAATTGTTTATTTTACTCAAAAAATGCCATTTCTTCATTCTTCCAAAAACTTCAAAAGAAAACACAATAAAATACATGGCTCTTTCTCTGCATCGGAGATAGAATTCCACAACAAATCGAGTTTTTGCTTATTTTAAAGAGTACTTCAGGTTTGTGTTGCTGCTGCATATACCAAAAGAAGAAGAGTACTTGTTTTGAAGGTTTGCTATTCGACGATGTTTTAATATTTTGAAATGACTTGATGATGTAATTAATTTGTTGCCGGCTTCGAATTTTAAGGTTTCAAAATCTTTTGGTCAATGATGATGCACGTACGTTATAATCACTGAATAATGGTTGTTTCAAAATTCAGAAGTTTATGAAAAAATAATTCTAGAATAATTTTTGTTTAGGGAATTTAGTTTAACAAACTTTGTGTAATTCATATGCATAATTTGTACAAAACCTATTCACTATATACTTGAATTGAGATTAGTTTCTTTATTATAAAATCTATGTGCATAATTCGAATATGATTTCTTAATGCTTTATTGCATTAGTGTATGAGGTGGTATGCATAACATTATACTAACTTGATGATGATAAGATATCAACTAGTTCGTTAAATTACAGTGGACTAAATGTAAAAAGAGTGTTTATTTTTTCATTGCTATAAGAAAATGGTTTCTTATTATGCATAAAGTATATTATGGTTATGCATTACTGTTTAGTAGTTGATGCATTAATGGAAAAAATGTATGCACGCTAAAAAGAGAATTGATTAATTTCATGTTATAATTTGGTTTGTAAATGGAAATGAATTCATATTGATCTCGTGATGCATATGTTTAAGTATACTAATGCATTATAAGAATAATATCGATGCATATGTTTCTAAAGTACCAGTGCAAAACTATTGCAAATGATATAATAGATTACTTGTTGCTTATTTGCAGGTATTTACCTTCTCAGAAAAATAGACCTTAATGAGTGAAGTTGCACCATGGAAAACTAGTATTGCACAATAAAGCAAGAAGCAATTGAAGATCCTACAGGTTCAAAGTGGTGAAGAATTTAATAAAGAATGAAATACAGTAGAAAAATTATTTGCATGTTATGTGCGTCAAAGTTATAAGCACAAATCTTAAACAAATTCTACGCATTTGTTGTTGCACTGTAGTTTATAATTTGTTGTATTAACAAATACTAATAAATTATGAATATGCGTTTTATAATCGACACATAATTGCATTACGTACTACAAACTAATGCATACATAAGCAATTTGTAAATGCATTATATTCATTACTCGAAGAATGACTTTTCATTAAAAGTTTTCATCTAATTAAAAAAAGTAATAATAATAATGTTCATTATCATTAATCACTAAACAAGTACCTTCACAAATGGTGGTAGAGGCAAAAACATCAAAGAATATAAGAACACGGTAACCACTAAATTATTTGCTTTCAACATTTGTTATGAGTTGGAAGGAAAAAAAAAAAAAAAAAACCTCACCACTCTCAAGAATTATCTAATTTAAAAATTAAAAAAATATAGATTAAAAAGTTTAATAATAGGAAAGTAAAAAATTCTTTAATTAATATTAATACAAAAAGGAATATCAATCATCATAATAACTCACATCTTAAATAATGGAAATTGATTGTAAAAAGAAACGGAAATAACAAATCAAATTAACAACAAAATTACCATTACATCCTTTTAGAAATAATTTGCATTGAAAGATTAAATTTAATAAAAAAATCCATAACCATTGATTCACTAAAATCTATGGATCAAATTGGTTCCTATTTCTCACTAAAGTATATGATTTTTATTTGATCCATTTTCTATATATATATATATATATGCTAACATTTTTCTTTCAAACAGAGTATGAGAATGACTTGAGTGCCGAGAAGGCAGAAGCTGCTAGTAGCCTAGTTGTTTGTTCATCAAGAATACAATCTAAATATTTGGATTATATGGTTAATATCCGCCCGCGAAAACCCATCGGCGATGCATACTAATATACCGCAAAATTTGATCTAAAACACATTACCGCAATACCGCAAGCATGATACGGCATGCCTTAGGCATGGTATACCGCGCTGGTATACCTTGATAGCACGTATACCATAACAGTATGACATAAAATAATGGTTGGTATACTGAATTTCTGTAAGGTATACCGTAGTATCAGTATGACGAATTCGGTATGATAAAATTATGAATTTTTCATACTGCAATTATCTGTACATATACGGTATGAAAAAAGATTAAAATATACCGTGCCGCCCCACCCCAACATTACTCTATAAGGCTTCTTTGGTGTTGATTGGAGAGTAAATACAGACGAGGTTGAAATCATGGGACTATGTATACTTACCTGAACATGTCTAGGTCGTAATATCTTCAGTAGAAGGTGAGATTTATGCAGCCTGTAAAATAGGTGTTAGAGTTCTTCAAAGATCAAAATACTATAGCCCGAACAATTTAGACGATCAATGGAAGTTGACTTACTGCATCCCAGACAGAAAGGAACACTGGAGGACTTTCATGGCCGTGGGCTGGAAAGGTGAGAGAGCCAAATTGGCATCTATTCCTTCCTCTACCTCCATAACAAGCAGTGAGTTTTGGTCACCAGACCATCGATGTAGCAAGTGGGTAACGGGTCCGAGTCGAAGGCTCCAGTGAGGACAAAATACAATGCAAGGTTCCTGCCTAATTTTTCTGCCCACACAATATCACTATAATAATCAGTCTAACCATTCAAGAGCCTGATAAAGCACTAAATCTATTAGCTGACTTAGAATTCTATATATGCTTAGATTATCATGGCATGAATTCCCACATAATAACTCCTTTACTCAACCAATATCATAAAAATTTCGCAAAGGATGCCATTTTGCATTTGTGTTTCTATGGGAATGACAGGTGTTTCTTACAATAGATCAGCCGAATAATGGCAGGAAACAAGTGAAGCCTTCCATCTTTCAACATCTCTGTATGTGTGAATAAGGGTTTCCCAGAGTAGAACCGCAACATTTAGAAACGGAGATTATATCAGGTTGCTGCGCACAAAGACACGTAAGTTACAAATTTGGTTCATATCCTAAATGCAACATACACGCTCTATGTACTTCAAATTCCCTAACTCTAAGTAATTGAATGCGATTAAGCATAAAATCATGTTATAGAACATGGCTTCGCTGATTTCGATTCGCAAGCCCGCCTCTATCCGGCGAGGCGCGCCTCGAGGCGTACGCCTCGACTCGACGGCTGAGGCGTTCGACACATCGATTGGGCTTATTTTCTGACCCATTCTTCAATTGGAACCAAATTAGCCTAAATTCATACAACCCATATGTTTAATTTTGAAATTTTATCAAACCCTAATCGACTAAAAACCCAATTTTTTCGAAATCAAAACAATTTACCTTTGTGTTGAACAATTGCGTCGCCGCTGCCCTGATATGGCCGCCACCGCCTTCAAGCCTCTGCCGCCGCCGACGACTTCAAGCCGCCGCTGACCTGAAACGGCCGCCGCTGCCGCTGTGAGTTTGTCTGTGAGTTTAATTTTTGGTTGCTTCAGTTTGTCTGAGTTTAATTTTCGGGGGATTGGGGGTTCTCAATGTGTTCTCCAATTTATGCCGTCTGATTTGGATTGTGATTTGCATTGTAGTTATATGTGAGGAAGTTTACGATTAATTAAAAAATCGAGTATTCTATATATTTCAATATTGATTGCTCTTTCTGGCTTTTTAAAAAATAGAGTAATATGATTTGCATGGTTGGTTCTTGAACAAGTAATTAATTGATTATTTACTCTGTTGACTCCAGCATGTTGACTGCAGCATATTGAATACTATTCTAATCTTACATTGCAGTTTTAGTTGCTAGTTGCTACTGTTATCTGAAGTTACGTTTGCTGACTGCTAATGTTCTTTTTTCGCTCTTGGTCTTTCGCTTTCGATAATATTGACACTCTTGGTTTATTTTTTGTTTTACAGCTAAGTAAAATGAGTAGAAACGATCCGGCATGGAATATTCTACTCAAATCATTTTACCGGAGGGACAAGGGAAGAAATAATACAAGTGTTTGAAATGTGATTTATGTTCAAAGGAGATAAAGGGTGGGGTCTTGCGAGTAAAAGAACATCTTGCATTTACGCATAAGAACGTGGTGCCATGTCCGAAGGTGCCTACTAAAATGAAAGTGAAAACAAAGCACATTGCACAAAGGAATTTTCAAGAGATAGTTGACCATGGCGGCGACGATGATCTATTAGAGCAAATAAACTCGTGCCCAATAGCAAGTCAAAAGAGAGGGATAAGAGGATCAATGGATAGATTTATGAGCAGTGGTCCGGCTAATGATAGTGATGATGATTTGCCTCCATCAAATCCGAAAGAGCTCAGAAACGTGGTTGCTGATGAGATTGGAAGATTCTTTATTGAGAATGGGATCCCGTTTAATGCTGCTAAGAGCCCATCATATTTTAGTATGCTACGTGCTGTTGGTAACTATGGCAGAGGTTTGAAACCTCCAAGTCCACACGAGTTAAGCACCTCAATACTTAAAAGGCACGTGGAGAAGATTGATAAAGCTGTGGAAGAGATAAAAGCAACATGGCCTAAAACAGGTGTTTCGATACTATCGGATGGTTGGTCAGACATGAGGAACAGAAACATCATCAATTTCCTTGTCAATAATCCATACGGTATTGTTTTTCTGAGGAGTGTTGATGCATCAGATGTTGTGAAAGATGCTCCAACGTTGTTTGAGATGCTAGATGAAGTTGTGGAGGAAGTTGGAGAGGAGAATGTCGTTCAAGTGGTGACTGATAATGCGGATGCATACAAAGCAGTCGGACATATGTTGATGGAGAAGAGGAAGAAATTATATTGGTCGTCGTGTGCTGCCCACTGCATTGATCTAATGCTAGAGAAGATTGGGGATTTGCCTCAACATAGAAGTGCTTTGCTAAAAGCTAAACGGGTCACAAACTTCGTTTACAACCATCAGTGGGTGTTGAGCTTGGCAAGAAAGTACGGAAAGAAGGATCTAGTTCGTGCAGGTGCCACTCGATTTGCCACTACATACTTGACGTTGGAGAGTGTTCTTGAATTGAAACAACCATTGCAACAGATGTTTGTTTCCAATGAATGGGTGGGTTGTGCATGGGCAAAGAAAAGTGAAGGGAAAGAGGTGAAGAATTTTATAATGGATGAGCAAGTATTTTGGCCTCAAGTGCTTTACGCTATCAATACCACAAAGCCTCTTGTGCTTGTTCTAAGGCTAGTCGATGGTGAAACTTCTGCAATGGGATTCATCTACGGTGCAAAAGAGCAGATAGCCGAGAACTTGGGTAGAGAAATAGGTAGCTACATGCAAATATGGGAGATAATTGATGAAAAATGGGATAATCAGTTGCACCGAGATTTGCATGCTTGTGCCTACTCTTTGAATCCCCGGTTCAAATGGAGAGAAGATTTTTCACGCCATCCAGAGATTAAAAAGGGTCTCTTAGGCTGCATGGATAGGCTACTTGACGTGGAAGAATTTTCAAAGGTTGATGACCAACTTGACTCATTCATCAACAAGCGAGGATTATTTGGGCATAGATCTTCTCGAGAGTCGTATAAAACACGAGAACCTGGTTAGTAAAATATTAAAATTGTCTCTTAATTGTATTATTTATAAGTTCATAAGTTCATGACTTGATGTCTTAGTTTTCTAATTATCTTCTTATTTCAATATATAGTTGATTGGTGGGATCATTGTGGAGATGAGGTTCCGGAGTTAATGTCATTTGCAAAGAAGATTTTGGGACTTACGTGCTCTGCATCGGAATGCGAGCGTAATTGGAGCGTTTTCAACCAAGTGCACACGAAAAAGAGAAACCGTTTCAAGTCAAAGAAGTTGAATGACATTGTGTACATTTTGTACAACAAGAAGTTGAAGTACAACTACATGAAAAAACGATCAAAGGATGTTGATCCGTTGGTTAAAGGAGAAGAACCGACTTCTGATTGTGAGTGGGTTGCACAACCAAATCTTGAGGATTATGATGACTCCGACTCAGATGACTCTGAAGAAGAAGTGAAGATAACTTCAGCCTCTGCTTCTACTTTTACTGCAAGATCAAAGAGGAAAAGAAGTGTTGGAAGTGCAAATAGAGGTACTTTAAATCTAACTAATAATTTAAACTTTTTTGTATTATAGTATATTGTTAATTTAATGTTTTAATGTAGGCAAAGGAAAAAGTCAACAACGATATTTGATTGATGAGGATGACGAAGACGAGACATATGATGATGAAGATTGATAATGTTTAATTTGTGATGTTGACGTTTAAGACCCTATAACTCTTTGTGTTGGTTTGAATTGGTTTTTTTGTTGGTTTGAACTTGGAAGAAACTTGATTTTATGTGTTTGTGTGGTGTTATGTGTTTATTAGGGGAAAAAATAGAATCTACGCCTCGATTTTACGCTCGGTCCGCCTCGAGGCTTACGCCTCGTGACTCATAAGCAAAACGTCTCGGAACCCAATTACGCTTTTTTGAACTTTGGGAATTAGAATCGAATCTCCAGCTTTAGTAGAGTCCACTGAACACGAGCATATGAAATCCAACTTTTTTCTATTTCCTCCGAATACTCATCAGTGCTAAGAAGAACAGATCTTGCTTCTGAGTGACTGCAAGGCTCAATAAGTTTTAAGTGTCATGGTAAGAACTATAACATGGGATAAACTTGAATACAACTCCAACTCCAGCAAAAGATGTATGACAGTAGGTAGGACCAATTGTCAATGAAGCAAAATTAATATCACAAATTCATATTCTATAACAACTGAAAGTCTTCACCTTAAATTTGAAAAGTTGTTAGCAGGTCTAGAGGGATTCTGATCATCGTCATTTAGTTCTTGAGCATTGTGGGAAGCGAAATCAGAATATACAACAACATCAATTGTCTGAAGATCCTCATAATTGAAACTCGTTGCTGCACTGGAACTAAAAATAGAAGTAGAAACATAAGCAATGCTTCCTCGAGGACCAGTGATTCTCCAATTACATGAACCTATTTCTAGACCAGAACCAAATGCTTTTACAATCAGTGTGCCGTTATAGCAAACTTCCTCAGCATACTTAAGAGACTCGACCTTCAGCATACAAGCCTTCACATCAGCTGCACTGATAAGTATCCACTATTAAATCTCAAAATAGGAAAACTTGAGCTAGAATAGAACTAAACAGAGGGTGCAGAGAAGAAGGGAATGGGCAACAAATATTTTCTTTAGCAATTTTAGACTTTTGCATTTTTTTCAATCAACAAAGATATGAAGTAGTTCAAATGATGATGTATTTCATTTTCTCTTAAGAATATCATTATACATCTTTGGCGAATTATGTATTTTAACGTTAAAAGTATAAATATTAGATTGAAACAAGCAGTTATCTGATTGACATAATGCAATCTATAGTTTACTAAAAAGTAGTTGGATCACTATAGAAACTTGACTTATTTGCAACAAATCTCTTCACCATGTTGACCATCAAGGATGCAAAAGCATCAGATTTTATAGCAAAATAGTGAGGAAATTGCCATGTCACATTCTAGATTGCCAAACATCACATAACTCTTGACCTAGTAGATGATTTAAGTATGCTAACAGTATAATTTGTATCACCATAACTGTTCTATTTAACAAGTTTCTCTTCTCTAAACATATAGCAACAGAAAATAGCTCGAACTATACCTGTACAACTGATTCCAACAACCAAAGCCTGTACTGTCCATGCCAAACATTGTCTGCTTCAACTCCAAAGGCAGCAATTCTAGTTTGTCCCACTTCATCCACGTAGGTGCATCAGACTCCTATCCATAGAATTGTATAAACTCCTTATGCATATTAACACGATCCTCCATCATCAGTTGCCCAATTCTAGCTGCAGCCTCAGTTGCATACACCTAAACTACCAAAACCAAAAGTTATCACATCCACACCTTTTCACTTGGCAAAACAAAAACAACTGAAAAGAACCACTTAAAAGCATAACCTTAGCTGAAAACTCTTTATTCCTTGTGAGAAATGGCAAACCCAACATCCCCATAGGACTAGATATCAAAACTACATCAATAAATGAAACATTCCATAAAAGTACCATTCCCCCTCTTCTCCTCTTTCGACACCAAAATCACATCTTTTTGACATGAACATGAGAAGTTATCATCATGAAATGTGGAATTAGAATATACTGGGACGGGAGAGAAGATTGTTAGAGATGAAAGGTCCATAGCGCAATCGAATAAAACCCTAACGCCGGAAACATCCATAATGTGGCAAGGGGGGAAATGGTAACCCCTGCCTTCGCTCAAGCAAACCTGCAATCAGGAATCACCAATTTCTCAATAATCAACAAGGAAAAATCAAATGGACAGAGAATAAATACTCCATAGAGCTCAACAAGCACGACGGAACACTGAGAAGAAACTTACATATCCCATAGAGGTGGTGCCTAACTTGATTATGAATTTATTTGATTTGTAATTGAGGGTTCGCGGGGGAAATTGGGGTCCATACGAAATCGCGAATGTAGGCGGCGGCAGGCTTGGCCTTACGGGCTTTGGCAGCGACGGGCTTGAGCTTGGGCTTACAGGCTTTAGCGGCGACAGCGACGACGACGTCGCCGACTAGGGGCAGGGGCCGAAGATTGTGAAACACATGCCCTCTCTCGGATTTTGTTTAAAAGATCATGAAACAAATCAAAATTAAAAGTGTACATGTATAATAATTCAAATTTATGACCCAAGTGATCGAAATTTATTTTTCAAGTTCTAAAAGTTCTCTTTGTCAAATCGTATAGATCAACGGAATCGTATAGATCAACGGTAAAGAAATCTTAATTGTAAAATATAAACATAAATAAATAAATAAATCCAAATACACGAGTTTTTTAATTATATTAATAATTTCAATTTAAGTCATGAATTGGTAGCTAGTCCTAAGTTTATGAATCTCCCAATATTAAAATTAACTTTTTTTTTTCCGGTAGAGGCATATTCAGCCGGCGTTACTTCTAAATTTTATAGAATTACAAATTTTTATACATCTTTTAAAAATGTATGACCTTAATGATGAAACTGCCTTTAGTTATAAGGATAGTCTTGTGGTCAAATATTACATGTTCTAATTTCATCGATACTTTTATTATTTATTTATTTTTATTTTTTTTATGATGAGGAACTGCATCCGTTATTTTTGGTGCGCATAGGTAAACCTCGCACAGGTAAATCTCACCGATACTTTTAATTTTCTAATGTAGTTAATCTAAATTTACTTAACACACATATCAAATATCCCCGGCAATCTAGGATTAGAGTATTTTCATTCTAACTAATACTCCCTCCGTCCCATTATTTATGTCCCATTGGGACTGGGCACGGTAATTAAGATAGTGGAAGTAAAGGTGTAAAGTTGTGGTTTAAAAGTATAAAGGAGTGTGGTCCACTTGCTTAGATTGATTGTGGTCCACTCATTTATTTTCTTATTTGGTATGAGACATAAATAATGGGACAACCAAAAAAGGCAACTGGGACATTAATAATGTGATGGAGGAAGTATTAATTAGTTATTCAATCGAAATAGAGGTGTGCACATTCATAGAAGAGAAACCAAAAAAAAAACACGCACACATACATATATATTTATACTATAAAATATATATATAAAATCAAAAATCAAAATCAAAATCATCCTGATTAGGCTTGGGCGAAGTGAGCAACGCCGTGTAAAGCCTGAGACTATCCTCCCCCAAGGACGAGCACCTCGACAGCGGGCGGCGCGGCCGGATAAACGAGAGCGACGTCAGTGTCAGGCGGTGCCTGTAGCGCCGCCACGCCAGCTGTATGGCGACGGCGGCCCACGTCCGCCAGCCGGGCGAGTAGTACCTTGCGCTCCGCTTGACCTTCTCGTTGACGAAGGTGTAGCGGAAGTGCTGCGTGACGTACTTGACGTCCTCAGCCTCCAGGCCGAAGGCCTCGGTGGTCTCGAGCGTGACGAGCGTGGAGGATGAGGGCGGGAGGCGCTCCACGAAGGGGCGGCGGAGGCACCACGATAAGAGCTCGTCGCCGCTGAAGTTGCCCGGCCCCAGCATGCAGCAGCTCTTGACGCCGTCGCGGAGGACTTGGCTGCTTTGTAAATGCCCGCGGACGATGAACAGCATTCTTTGGACCGGGTCTCCCTCTCTTGTGATCTATAATCAAAACAAATATTAATTTAATTATAAACATACATTAATATCTAATGGATAGATCAAAGTTAATTACCGTTTCTCCCTTAGTGAATATAAGAGACTTGACACGATCGCATATGTTCTCGAGTACGAGGTTATCCATGTGTTGAAATAGCGGTACTTGTCTCACCAAATCCAAGCAAAGATGGTACTTAATATCCCTCCTCAGCCCCTCCGGAAAGTTCCGAGTCATCTCACTCTCATCCACCCCCCGCATCGCCGCCCACCGCTGCCGCTCGTAGTTGCGCACTCTCTGCCTGAACCCCACCGGCAGCCGCCTCTTCCTCATCCACCACTCTATGTTCCGCATCTTCAGCTGCATCGCTTGCTTCTTCGAAGTAGTCGCATGCAAAAACACCTAATCAAACAATTAACAATTACATATATAATTACAATACCAAAAATAAAAATAAAAAACACTCTCACATAATTACAACATATCTTAATTACCTTGATGTTACCAATCAACATGGTGACCAGGAGTAGACCCGTGGTGAGGACGATGATGATGAACACCACTTCTAACCAATCCGTTGTGCTCTCGAGGTTCCCAAAAGTGCTGTTTGTTCATTTCATATGTCATTCTATAAAAATAGAAGGTGGGAAGATTTCATTCTAACCTATGTTGCACGGACACTTCAAAAATATTAACGTATCGTGTCGGACACGTGTCAGACACTTGGACACGACACGATACTTTAATTGCCGTGTCCAATAGATTTATATACACATAACATCTAATTCTAATAAAAATATACAAAATTACTTTATTTTACACTTGATTTTATATTTTTAAATAAATTAGCGCCCGTGTCGTGTCTTAGGTTTTTAAAAAAATATCGTATCCCGTATCCCGTGTCCATGTCGAATCGTGTCACGTGTCCCGTATCCGTGCAACCTAGATTCTAACTCAATAGAAATACTATATATTGACCATTATATAAATTATGTTGAATTTCAGCACATCTAGTTGTGAAAGTATTTAATTTTGATCCGCTTTTGTAAAATTTGTCCAATTTTGACTCCTAAATATGTGCACTCCCTCCTTTTAGAAAGACCAAATAGGTATATAACAACGAAAATAAAGGGGGGCAAGTATCATAAATTGTACTAATACTTTATTCTCCCTAATTTTCCGACTGAGAAATGCGAAAAGGGATGAAATGAAAAACCCTAAAGCAAAAGAATTGAAAATTTATCAATTTAAGCCCAAATTGAATCACAGAATATCATATTTGTATCTTTTTCACTGCAATTTCTTCATATTTGTTGTTAAATCCAAAAATCGAGAATAGGGTGGACTAAAATGTTACTTAGGCTGAACTAGAAGTTCTTTTAATAAATCAACATAAATATACAGTACAATATTAGCTTTGAAAATTTTGGTAGAATAATTAAGTTGAGCGATGAAATTGAAGAGGAGGTAGGTACGGGTACCTGAGAGTCATGAGTCCCCAGAAGATGGGAAACAGAATCTTCTCGAGACGATTCTCATTAGTGACGAGCTGGACCGTCCACTTGTAAGCGCCGTAGTCAAAGTCGTCGGAATCTTGTATGCAGGAAGCCCTCGCTTGGCGATTCTCTCCCCATATGAATCTTTTTCTGTCGGTGATCAGATTATTGGTGCCGTAGAATATGGAATCTTGGCACGCCATCATTTTCAAATCGCACCCCTTCGTCGCCAGGCATTGCTCCTTCAAGCATTTTGCCGCGCGTTGGATGCCCAGCAAGTACCAGCACGCTCCCACGGCCTGCAAATTTATCTCAAGAACGACTTAACTCCATTTTTGTATTAACACAACAAACAAAGATAACATGACAGTGTTAAAATTGAAATTTTCACTGATAGATGTTGGTAGATAAGGTTGTGTGTGTGCTTACATGGGATGCGACAAAGTAGGCGATCATGTTGAGAGCGATTCCCCACCAAACGGTACCGAAAATGTAGCCGGAGATATTCTGCATGCGGCGGAGGAGGCAGACGGAGTGGTAGATTTTAGGCAAGTATTGGAAGACGAACATCACCAGCAACACCGTCATCACCACCGTCGTCCATCCTCTTTTCAGAAGCTTCGGAATTATAACCCAGATTACAATCTGCACATGGCGAACAAATTCTGTTGATTATCTCTCAAAATCCGATTTTTTAATTATTTTTATCCCAAAATGATTGGTAAAGACAAAAGATATATTCTAGATTATTTCCATATACTTAACATTTTAACGAAAATTATTAGTCCAAAAGAAAACGCAACATTTAACAAAAACAATTAGAAGATAAAAAATAGAAACCTTTGTGAAAAAACTTGTTTTATAAATACTGTTCTTGAAAAAAAAAATCTCGTATGGAAAGTAATAGTATTTCGTTTTTTGTAATTACTCAAATTTGAATTTTGGACTTTGATACTAGAAAGTATTAATATTTCTTTTTCCGCGTAAAAATGGCAACCGCAACATATTTTTACATCATTCATTCAAATTAATGTTAAGTTGGGGAGGCAATTGTGGTAGAGCATCAATCATATTAATAATAAATTCATAAGGTTATGTAGTCATTAATATTAAAAAATAGCCACTTTTAATAAATAAATTACTTAAGAAAAAAAAAGTCTGATTCCACCATAATCGAGTGAATAAGACTTTTGTGAAACTCGGCACTAGTTGATCAGGATGACTTGCCTCCATTGAAAAATATTTTTATCATACTTATTCAATCATCGGTGGATAATAAAAACTCCATATATAAAATAATTGGAATCATAGTTAATCAATCTCAAAAAGTAAAAGTTACGGGCATTCTAATAACTTTCTTTATTGTGAATAGTGTCTATTTTTTATCGAATTTAAGAAAGTCATTAATTATATGCAATTTTATTGGTAAAATTTATTATATAAATTATAGATCATGAATCTTCACCCTCTCTCCCTCTCTCTCTCTCTCTCTGTAATACTAATATATAGAGAGAGGACACATAAATAGTGACATGCTTGTATAAGTAGTAAAACTGCAGTATCATCTCACTCAGCAAAACTAATTATACACAAACAATTCATGAATAGACTACACATGCTATTTTGTCCCATTTCTTCTCACTCTCAACACGTCAAAAACCACCATAATAATTCCAAACCAAAACCCTATACAGTTTGGTATCACACTTTATAAACATAAAATTCAATCATTATTCACGTGACCACCAATTTTAATTAAATACTATATACTTTATATTATACCAAAATAATTCCATAATTTTCACAAATAAACAAATCTGACCTGCGGAAGCGGGAGGATGACGAAGAGATCGAAGAAGAAACCCTTCTTCGATTTAAAATACTTCATCGCGACGGCGGTGGCCGTGGCGGCGGCGCCGCCATACATCCTAGGGCCGGGGCGGCGGTTCATCCTGAACTGCAGCCACACGTCCCAGAGGTGCAAGGAGTCGATCATGCAGCGGAGGACGGTGACGGTGACAGAGAACCAGCCGTCGACGAAGAGGCACATGCAGCTCTTGCTTATCGAGAGGGTGTAGAAGAAGAGGGGGTCCACGAACAGCCCCACCGTGCACACCAGGAGGAACAATCGGTTCCATTCCTGCACCCACGCCGCACGGGGGTCTAGAACATTCCCCCACAGCCGCCACCCGCGGCGGCGGAAGCCACATCCAAGACCTAGGGTTTCGCCGCAATCGGCCGGGATTGCCGCCTCCGATTCCAATTCATCTTCCTCCTCCCCTAATGATGAATCGCTGTAGTTGTAGCGGGGAGATTCACGGTCGGAGTTCGGCATGACTGAGTTTCTGAAAGATTTGGGGATTTGATAGAGGGAAATACGAGGTTGGTGAGGGAAATTGTGTTGTGTTCGACAGTCGGAATATGAACACATATTATTGCAGATATGGCGTGGAGGGGATGGGATGTGGAATGACTGTAATGCCCTTGCAGTTACTTGTCAATTCATGGGTTTTTTGGATTTATTGGGTACAAATTTTGATGTCTGCTGTATTATCTTATTATGGAGAATATTTTTAATATTTTTTAAAGTCAGAAATTGGATTTTATTTTACTGGTAGTGTTGTAAGCAAATCTGAGAACAATAAAGGCAACGTTTTCTTTTTTTTGTATTTTATTTAAATGTTACGAGGAAAACTATGGTACCTAAATGTTATATTTTTATTATCAAACACTAAAATTAAACTCATTGGAAATATATCTCTAATCAAAATAATCATTTTCAAGATCAAAATTAAGATTGCATGGATTCTATTTATCAAATATTTTTAGGGGATTTACTAGTCTAGACTTCATGGTGTTAAATGTCACCTCACCTCACTTAAAAAAAAAGAAAAAAAAAACTGAAATTCGTTAAAGGTGATATTTTATGCCACGAGGTTTAAAACTAAAAATAGACCAACCTCGAATAGAATTTTTCTTTTTTAGTATCTAATACTTTATTATTAAGTTATAAAAGCTACTTCATTATCATAATTGAATGTACGATAGAGTGTGAATTAAGTGAAATCGGAAAAGTAATAGGAAATTAATTTCCATGTCTATTTCAATTTATTACTCCCTTCGTTCTATTTTATATGTTCATTTGCTTTTTTACATAGATTAAGAAAAGTTTAATAATATAAAAGTTATATAAATGTTGATATTGGAATTTGAGTAAATAAAAGTAAATTACTAAAAATTTAATGTCATAATTGTGTTTGCTATTATAAAAGTTGGATAAAATAGTCTTTTTCTATATTATCATATTAATTAGATCTATTAAAGTTGGTGAAAGATTTAATTAGATACAAAAAAATTACTAATAGGCATATAGATTTGTGACAGACGAAAAAGGAAAGCAGACATATATATTTGGGATGGACGGAGTAGTTTATTTTTAAATTGACCACCTAAGTCCTTAATGTATTAATTAAATGTAAATATTAAATAAAGTAAATATCAAAATTAGAGACAAAAATTTATTATTTCGCCTTTGTTGATTGATCACACTCACATCATATACACAAATACACATAAGATAGGGTTTCTCTCTTCTACATGATGATCACACATTCTCACACTCATATATATCACATGATTAATCCATATGTATATTTTAAATGTTTAATGAGTTTATATACAAATAATTGAGGGAATAATTTGATTTGCATAGACGCATATATAGTAAATTATCCCATCTCTTATCTGATCACGTTGCTTCGTGATTTCTGGACAGCATCAATCAAGAATTCGAATATTAGTTGATTGTAAATGAAAAAACCGAAGCGTATGAGAGAGAGAAAGGGCAAAAATGGGGAAAATTGGAATGGGAAATTATGAAACAAAGAAGTCGAGTAGGGCAGTGGAAGTGATATTATTCATATAAGTTCGAAGGACTCAGTTTCCATGCAACTTCGTGGCTTTTGTTGTTTAGCCCATCAATAATATAGGCCACCCAAACCAAACTATATATCACTGCAGTGCAGAACAAACGACAAAGGGCTGCAACATGAAGAGCCCTTTGGAAACCAAACTGATATCGATCCCTTTCACCCTCCCAAGAATCAAATGATCATCCCATTGTATTCAACCCGTCTTAGTTCAAATCCATCTAGATAGTTATCGTTATGGCTTATGTCTTTTTATTACAAGATTATGAAGTAGGGGGCGAAGTCTATAACCTCGAACGAATCCAGCTCATATATGAAATATGAACTAGAGGAGAAATATGCAATTTCGAGATAGAGTGGACCAAATAATAAAATTTTCTGAAACTATATTTTCAAGATTCGACGCGATTTAAGAAGCGGGTTTGGAACCGCCAATGCTTGGGAGAGAGATTAAGCGATATCTATAATTTCAAAGGTCGAAATAATAATTTTTCAAAAAAATATACCTCCAATCGACCCTTTGAACAAGAGTAGAGTTTACTCAAGTCAAATGTGTTGTTGCTAGACCAAGAATGATGTTGACATAGAGGCGAATACAAAGATCTGAATTAGATGGCAAAATTTTCAATTTAAAAATAGAGAGATGAAATCAAAAATTTCGAGGGATAAAATAAATCTTTATTTTTTTATAAAAAGATATTCAAAAGCGACCCCACCAACCTTGAATCCGCCAATGTACTAATGAGATTCGAACTTGTGAACTTCAGCCACAAGATAACTATAAACTATTTGGCAAGGAGATACCTCCTCATAGACACATCGCACATAATTCTACTTGTATCTAAATTATGAAGGTACATCCTGTATTTACATGAAGTATTATATAACAAGAGATATATACTAGAAACAATTTGATAGTCAATGTCGAAAAAAGGAATATTACAATCTAGACTCTTAGGTAGGAAGGAAAGCACACATATTCATTTAGAAAACAACTATAACTATATATATCCAACTACCGCTGTTAACGTGCAGCCAACCACCAAATTCATGTTATATACACTCACCAGCCACATACCTAACTAGTGTTTACCCGATCGACTCCGTTGGGCCACGATATCGTTCCTGAAACGAGAATAAACCCGTCGTCAAGACTTGAATAGTACCAACACTCCATTGTCATTGCAGGTAGTTTTAACAAAAGATGCTTACCATTTTTGACGAATTTTCTCAGCATCGTATCCGGGCTTTTGTACTTTCGACTTGGCCTCCTTTAGCCGGCCTTTGAAATCGGTTTTCCATGTTGCAAACCTGTGTTTTAGGTTCTGCATTTCATCTCCACCACTATTACTCACCCAAGGGATACTGAGTGACTTGAGTTTTGCAATAGCCCGGGCTTCATCGTCCATCTTGTGTTTTTTCTGGTCATCCTTGGAGAGAGGAAGAGCTAATTCTAAGCCACTTGCTTTGTCTTTTTTACCCTTTTTAGGAGCTTTGCCATGGGAGCTATCACCAGACTGTGCTCCTGAAGAGGTACTACCCTCGCAATCGGAAAACTGAGGTGATTTGCTATCAGGAAGCTTTTGCGGTGGCCCTATAGTTTTGTCTGCACTAATACTCTTTCTTGTAGCAACCAAACTCTTCTGCAACAAAAGAGTGAATGAGTAAGGAGACGGTTATTTAGTAACTCATTATGGCTCGTTTGCAACTAAGACTCTGTGTTTGCATCCTTGTCTAGTACTACCTCCGTCCCATTATAATGGCTCGTTTTCCTATTTGGATCGTCCCAATAAAAGTGGCTCATTCTAAAAAAGGTAAATACTGTTCTGACAAAATCTAACTACCAAAAAGTCAAATAGCGTATTCCACAAAACACCATTTTCTTAATTCCCATATTGAAAAGTTTTGAGCCATATTTAACGGGACGAAAGTAGTATATATCAGCAGATTATGTAGCTGGCTAGGCTTACAAGTAATGGCGTTTGGATTTAAAAAGAAACCAACTTACATGGAGTGACTTACTTGTAATGATGTCATCTGGTTGTGCCACAAGTCCTCCATGGACTTCATCCTTGATTCATATTCCAACCACTTCTCCTCATATTTTTGCACTTGTTCTCTCAATACAGCATTTTCTTTTTCTTTTCTTCCAAGAGTCACTTCTGCTATCAATAAGCTCTTTTGCAATTCAATAGCTAAAGGTGTCACTTGAGACACTTGCATTTTCTCGTCCTGATCAAACAAATAGAATCTTTCATATTTGCATGTGGATAAGCAAATGAAGCGTAAAAAAATGGTTAAAAGAGGGAAAACACATTAATTTTAGATAACTATTGTTTCATTTCTTTTGTAGCCAGACAGCAATTTTTTGTTGTTTTCAGTTTCATTTTGTGATAAGGAAGAGTTCAGATATTCGACAGAAGATACCTTAAGTTCAGAAATCTTCCTTTCTTGTATTTCTCTACCGACACTCGTTTCGGGTATTTCTCTACCAACATTCCTTTCTGGTATTTCTCTACTGACACTGGATTGTTTGAATTCCTGAATGTTACTAAACTGTCTGCGTGCGAGCCATCCACGAATTACTGCACAAGAGAGTACTTTCAAATGGAAAGGTCTGTAGGAATTCATCATCTACAACCGAAAGGATTGAAGATTTACCGGATTGTATTTGCAGAACTGCCATAAGCTGCTCCTCCAGCTCCTGCCAAGCTACCTCCCTCTTCAACCTAAGTAAATCAATATACTCTCGTCTCACGATTTCACCACGGACATCTGCAGTTATATAATGCATATATCTTGTTTGAACAATTCATTCACAGTGGAAATTGGTTGCTCCAGTTAAAGTTATCATGATGATTCAGAAAATGATGCCTTACATGATTGCAATGTGGTAGTCCCACCCTTAAGTTTGCGAAAATTCCTACGAGCAAGATAACTACGGAAGCATTTCTGCACCGCATTGGAACCTTTCAGAATTTGTCTTCTAACATCTTCGAGAGCACCAATCTGTAGTCAATCATAATAAAGATAAGAGAAAAGATGAACAAAACTTAAAATATTTGCAAGGAATCAAAAAATACTTGAACAATTAAAGTATAAGTGCAAAATGGTAAAATCTAAACCATGACTATGCATTAGATATTTATAATGTTTAAACGAAGGCGGTTACCTGTCCTGCTCTGAAGTATAATTTTTTATAACCAACTTGGTACAATTCAGGCAGGATATCAAACTGCTGTAGAATGGCAATTGAGATACTTAACGGATCTTGGCACGATTTACTGTCAGGAAGTAAGATCCCATACCTAAAGCCATACCAGCATATTAAGGAGAGTTCAAAAGTATCCGTAAGAAGTGAAAAGGGCATGAAAGTAGCAGCAGTTCACCTTCTTGAGAATTCTTGATGTGTCATCCGGGTTGGGTACCCAGATCTCGAGATCCTAACAACTTCTAGAATGCCACAGCACCTAAGCTGCTCTGACACAAGATCATTTTCGAATACACCAGGAATTTTCTTGCTATTTGGCTTTATACAACGAATGAAATGGGGAGTCGTACTTTCGAGCTGCTGAATTAATTTAAAGAGCTGGTCCTGCAGCCATAAAATTTCTGCAAACCCTCAAGAAACATGTCACGCTTGCAGAGAAATACTATGACAAACATACCAAAGAAAATGACACTTGCTAACAAATTTGCAAGCAAGCAAGCATTTTACTATGTCTTCTAATATAGGCTATCACATTGAAGAAGAATCAAATCAAACTACTTTGTGAATCCTGTCTTTAAAACCTTTTCTTTTGGTTTCTTAATGACTCATAATTTCATCTGTACATGTTGGCACAAGAAGCATGTTGAGCATAAAAAGAAATGAAAAGCACTCTATGCACCTTGAATTTAGTTATAACACTTTGCTTCTGAGAAGTAGGCATTCCCAACTGCTTTGATGAGCCTGGTGTTTTCTGGGATGGATTAACCGTTGAGGCAAACAGTTGAGGCAATTGGCTGTTGCACAATGAGAATAGTTGAATGATTTCAAAACGCAATGGATCTCTGTTCTTTTCCAGGAATTCTCCGGTGTCGTAGAGAACCTGAAAATAACATTAACCTCATTGACAAAATGATTGAATGTCAAGTACCCAAACAACACCATTTTACAATGTATCATCCTTGTGATTTATCAGAGGAATTTCTAGGAGGCATGTTCAGTATCAATATCAACAATTAGCAAATTTAAATATAAACCAGGCACAATTCTTGCAAACATAACTGATGTACTGTATATGCAATTATGTGTGATGCTTCGAGTCCAGCAGGTCATATTTGACCAGTTTCTAGTGCAATAGAAGTTGGCATAATTACTCCTCAAAACTGCAAGTTACGAATAAATGATGTGGATCAATGCTTCACATATTCAGGAGAGACATTCCAAAACATGTATCACATAGCTATTAAGCTACAGACAAAAGTTCTCCTGAACTTCAGTTAGTTACTTAATTTCAGATAATAATAGTGAAATGGTCAGACATCGTGCTAATAGATAACACTAAATTATGTCATATATATGGAGAATATTAATGAAATGAAAGTTGTGTGACTAAAATCCACACGCAAGCTTTATGAAATGCAGAGATTCCAGATAATAACTCAGAGTTCTGCTTAAATTCCCAACATTGCAGCTACAGATATCATCATGACAGGTTTCTGTTGAAACTCTGAAAAAGTATAGCATTAAGACTTACCTCTCCAGCATAATGGCGAACACTAAATTCCCTGGGTCCGTCTCCTTTAAAGCAACGATTAGCATCCAAATGCTGTTTCAGCTTAGCTGCGAAAGTTAAACTTGTTGCTTTCGGGAAATTCGACTCTTCATCCAATAAAGATACTAGACCAAGAGGTTTCTGTTGCAGAATGCCAATGTGAACAGTGAATGCAAAAAATGAAAAAGGAAAATGAAAACCACCATAGCGGTGTTTCAGCTTTGTAGCAGGTGCATCTGGCTATTAAGATGCTAAAATACACAATTTTTAAGAAAAAATGGCTTTGGCTCAGACTCTCGGGCAAAACAAAGGAATTCATAAATTAACTAACGTCATTGAGTTTACGAAGGAACAGAGAGAGAGCAGATGCACACTCTGTCACATGTATATAATATTCATCACTGAAATTACTGAATATGGTAGAAGTACTACCTTCTCAAAGAGATCCAAACACTCTTGGTTATCTTCAAAATCTACTTTTCTCCAGTCAATTCCATCTAACTCATATTCCTAAGACAATATGATTGAAAAAAAAAATTTTAAAAAATAAAAATCCTGTAACAGATATAGTAAACTGCATCAGAACTAGTAAAATCATATATACAACACAGACAATTTATAGGACATACTCTAAAAATGTATAGAAAATGAATATTCGTATGCCACAGAAACTTCAGATAAATAAATATATTAAGTAGGACTTAATAGTATTAAAGGGTTTATCATATTTATATTCTTTGTGACAAGCTGGATACAGTTGATATGTATGCTCCGACTTGAAGGGAAGTCTAAAGAGTTTATCATATTATATTTCTGTGCATCTATCTTTACTTATTTAGATATACTTTATATTAAGATTAGATTATAACACTAGTCTCAATGAAAATTTTGTAGTGTTTTTAACATTCTAAGTACCAACTAACCCAGCCATGAAGACCAATGAACTTTTAAATAACTAGAGGACGTATGAGATGCTTACCTCTTGCTCAAGCTTGAAGAGGTGTTGGTTAAAATGTTGTTGAAGTCTCTCATTAGCATAGTTGATGCAGAACTGTTCGAAGCTATTTTGCTGGAGACAAGAAGAAAAGGAATAAAATTGGGACATTGCTCAAAACTATAAGAACATAAAACGCTCATATATATAGTGAGTGACATAGTATACCTTAAACGATTCAAACCCATAAATATCTAATATGCTTATGGATCTTCCAGTGTGTTGCTTGCCCCTTGCAAGTGATAAATTGATCTTTTCCAGTAGCCAGTCAAACAAGTTTGCATGGATGAACTTAGCTAATGAGTCTCTTGTATCAATTGCCTAGATTGAGCGGAGAAAAATCTTTGACTGAAATATATATTTGGACCAAATAGCTTCCAAGACAAGTACATGAATGTGAAAGGACTAGCAAAAAAAACTCGTCGACCTCCATTTCATGCCCAAGTAGTGAATCTCAACTAACATACTACCTGTTGCAGTGTCAACTTTTTGGCGACTTTGTCCTTTCCAGCTTGTATGCTGTAAGTTGATAGAGCATGCATCAACTCAGGAATACCACAGCCAATCAGGTTAGCAGCATTGGTAACAGCTGTGGATAAGATGACGTAATGCAAAATATCTTAGCCAATGTCAAATATCGTAGCCAAAATTACCAAAAAGTTTTCAGAAAAACAAGGGAGACACAATAAAATAGAACATAAATTTCTAACTTAATTGAAAAGAGACAAAACAAAGGCATATCAAAGAAGCATTAAGAAGAGAAAATTCACCCAGCATGAGCTCAACAAAAACTACTAAGATTTCCCAAGTACAGATAACAGTATAAATTTAAGCAAAGATTTCTGAATGCACACTGATGTACTTGGAAAGTGTGCGCGCTGCTGAACTTCCAGAACAAAGTTTCATACCATACTGAAAATTCTACTTTCAAGCATTTTTATTGGGTTGTTGAGGTTGCCCTGGTTCTCAATTTATAACTTTAGATGAGCTGTAAAAATGTTGAAAATACAGGTTGATTGAGTGAGAATTTATGTATTTTTGAGAAGTTGATAAAGAGACCTTTATTGAATATATACAGCCAAATAATAACTTAAATAAGAGGACCTTTATTTGAAGTACCACCCAAACATATAAAAATTAACAGAAAAATTGAAATGAAGAGTAATGTATTAATGCTGGATGGCAGGGGGTAAAGGGCGGTCAAATAGAAATTACAGAAATATTAATTAACTAAGTGACAAGATTGGGTTATGTATAGAGTTGGAATTGAGATATAGGACTTGCCATGTTGTTTAGGATGAAAACAGTGAAGAGGAAATTCTGAATGTCTTTTCACGAGAAATGGGTTGAGCATAGAATTCTCATCAGACGATAAGAAAACCAAATATTTCACCAGTAGTAATGGAGCACATCAAGGATAATAAAGGTAAGCAATGAAAAGGAAGGAAGATGAGCAATGGTTTCACTGCAGCGTAACATAAACCTAACCAGGGGTTAAGGGAAGAAGACACTAAGTTCATCAGTTTTAAAATTATTATGTAGAGAGAAAGAATATTTTACCCAAGTAGTGATACTGTTCATCCCAAGGGAAATATAGAGGAAACAAACTAAAAACAAGAGGAAGACAACTACCTTCATCATCAATAACCTCTATGTGGTTTTCATTGTCAATGACACGAAATGTTATGTTTCCCAGCCACAATACAGCAGCAATCATCTCAAAGACCTGCTCCTTATCATCTTTGCACATTCCAATAATGTTTAATGCTTCCTAGCACAAACAAAACATTTAAATGCATTAATAAGACTTTGGAGCAGAAAAGAAAATGTACCATGAAGGGATAATTGAATTAGTTTCTCAAAAAACCAAGTAAAGGAAACAACAATTTTGTTATTAGTGGTTTTTTGTAATCAAGAGTGAGTTTTTCCTAGAAAAAACAACTTAAAAACTCTTTAAAGCAAAAGAAAGACAGTAAGTTAACTGAACCGTGATATCTAAGCTATTGAGCAGAGAAAACCCATTCAACTTATCAGTTGTTCTTGTACATTACCACAAGCATATGAAAATTTTGGGCATCATCAACGCCATGAATCTCTAAGCAATCACTCTGATTGAGATATGTGTAATCACATGCCCTTTTTAAGTTTAACCTGCCTGAAAAGGAAACAACATGGACAATATAAATGATATAATCATATAGATGCTGACATAAAGCTATGCATGGAAACACACTATGTGATATCTTACAAGAAAAATGATAGCAAACTAGAAATACCAATTTTTATGACATTTTCATTATAATTCATTTTGCAACTGTCACGCTAAATAAATGAACTAATCAATGAAGATATCAGAACAAGTTCAGCGACACCAAAAATCATTTTTGTCTCCAAGGTACAACGATTTTTTAAAATGAAAAATAAAAAAGAATAGCGAAGTTAAAGAAATGGACACCATTCGAAAATGGGGCCCAAGCTGAACACAAACCTTGGAGACCTGAAGGAGCCCCAGCACAAAGCTGATAGAAAATATGGTATGACCTCTCTCCTTGGGCCAACTGAACTACTCTTGACTGATACAATCAGATATTTGTTTCTAAATGTTAATCCATAAAGGAGATACGAAGAGAAGATAGTTAACCTAATGTCGGATAGACAAACTGACCTTTTCAAGCAGGACTACAAATTGATCCAGAAGTAGAAGTTTGACATGTATAAAATTAAAGACAAAAAGTCAGTTAATATTTTTAAAATTTTCAACTTGGAATATACAAGTTTGCTTACAAGTTTGTATTTTAGCACCAGTTATTTTTCCAGTAGCACTAAAATGGATTTCAATTAACTTTCCCTGAATCAAATTTGAAATACCAACAAGTCAGGGTTCCTGTAACTAAAAAACGATTAAGATTGTCTCCACAATTAGAACAATTTAGGCCGAGATAACTCACAAATCGGCTGGAATTGTCATTCCTTGCTGTTTTTGCATTACCAAAGGCTTCCAATATAGAGCTTGAATGCAGGAACTCGGATTCTATTCCACCGTTACCGCCACCCAGTGCAGCCAAATATTGCATAGCTAACTTAGCTGTTTCAGTCTTCCCAGCCCCACTCTCCCCACTACATACCATAACAAACCATCACTGTTTTTTCAATAAGATAATCCATATATAGTGGTTCATCACATAAGCAATTATTTTCTGCCAAATTAGAAAAATAAACAAAATGAAGCATGTTGGAGACCATATAGAGTTCAAGTGTATCTTTGTATCTGATACTATTATACTTCTGAGTAGAGTTCTTTAGTCATCTTAAATTCCATCTTATTTAATTTCTCTTCCACTCATATTTGTTCTTCTTGTTTATTTTTTATTTAATTTCTCTTCCACTCATATTTGTTCTTCTTGTTTATTTTTTGTCTTTAAACTAGTAATTATTTTTGTCAATAAGTTTTTGCTTCATCTTTGTCATCCACCCCAAAAAAATGAAAAGAACTAGAAGGAAAACTGAAATAGAAGCAAGGAGGCAGGAACACTTCAACAAACCTTATCACAATGGACTGGTTTTTTTCATCTGCAAAATTCACAATAGTAGCAAAAATATATGAGATTTAACACCTTGAGCTAGATGATATGTCAATTATAAGGAGCATTCGAAGTACTTTAAGGTATTGTATAATGCCTGTCATCATTTCATCAAATGCTTTGTCAGCAATAGCATAAACATGAGGGCTGTCTTGAAGCTTCTGTCTATAAGCTTTGATGAAGTCATCTCCATAGAGCTGGATGTCTTTGAAAGGATTGACTGCCACTAAAACAGACCCTGCCTTACTCTAGGTAAAACAGACAAGAGAAATCGCTCAATAGAGTAGATAAAATGCTTACACACTAAGAAAAATCTGGATCACTTCTTACATATACTATGTCTTGAGAAAATCTGTAGTGAATATTGTGAAGAACTGAAGGCTCATTCAAATAACTAAGCTGTATGAGATCATCCACCCCCTGAAGAATGTCTGGATTGGCAGGCTGAATATCAACTTTACTAACTGAGACAACCTATAACATCAAGTAAGCATGTAAATCTCTAATTTCAGAGTCTCACTATAAATATATGAGAGATATGAACTAACAGTTCCATCCGGCAGCAGGACAGAGGCTTTGTCTCCTGAAGTAGATTGTATAACCCCTGATTCCCATGGGCCATTTTGAAGCCGGCACCAAACAAGAAGATTCTGAAAAGTGTTCGCAACTAGTGACCATTAATTGGATCTACGTAGCGCAACAAATTGTGAAACAGACATATAGCACAAAATTGTCATTTTTGTTATTATAATTATGATCCAGCTAGCAATCTGATAACTCGATAGTTGCTCGGAAGTGTTCGCATCAAACTCATATCATGTAAATCATAGTGGACAGTGGTTTTACCCAAGCTAAAGTTTTAGTGTAAGAAGTATAAATTCCAATGCAGCATGCCAACCAAAAAGGACCTTGGCACATTCAAAGGCCCAACAGGGACAGAACGGGGCAAATGAGAAGCCACAGTTCTAAACTTCCATCTCAGGTAAGGGAAGCTTATTACAGACAAAAGTTAATGATATTCATGATTTTCACAAGGTTTCAAGCATTTTAACATAACTTTGCTGAAAAGAGAATCCTAAATAATTTAAACAATCCTCCAGCTTAATTTTGCTACTGATGGGCAACATTTCTGATCATACTAAACAGAATTCATAAGCACTCAAATTAACCATGCAGGTTTACCTTCTTAAGAAAATATTCCTCATTCTCGTCCCACTGGGAGACGGCCTTCTCTGCACACTTGGACTCACGTCCTACCTCATTTGAAGCAGCCATCGGTTTCACTTGTTTAACATTTATCGCCCCAACACTCTGCCACCTCGATCCTTTGGAGTCTCCCTTGTTCAAAGGAGCCTCTACATTCTTATCAGAAGATTCCTTATTCTCGTGTCCCAACTTGGACTCACTTCCTTCCTCATCCGAAGCAGCCACCGGCTCCCATGGTTTCACTTGTTTAACGTTTTTCGTATCAATACTCTTCCACCTCGATCCTTGAGCCCCTTCAGGTAGCGCCGCCCGCCTGGCGGAAGGAAGGCGAGTGCGGGAGGTCGGCCGTGCCGGGAGCGCCGGAGGCAAGTCCTTCGGCTTCTGATTGCTTCTTCGCCCCAGCATATCCAGCATTTCCTCTAAGGAGCTCGCACCTTTTGAATCTGGCGAAATCGAAGACATTGTTGCTGTTTTTTCACCTATCCTTGTGAGGGAATTCACCAAAATCCGTCCAATTCCAATAAGAATCCTTCAAACTATTTCGCTTAACTCAGATTACGAACAATGTCTAGGGCGACATTGTCCAGAACATAGGCCCAAAACCCTACCCAGAACAATTTCCTGAAAACCTTTTCCGAAAAAAAAAAGTCCGAATTCGACAGTAACAGTTATTCAGGCTAAATGCATAAAAAATGAAAAATCGGGAAATCCAACGCTGAGGTGGAAGGAGATCGCATTAGAACAACAAATAAGCGGCGGAAGCGAATTCAGGGCTCGTCTGCAGCGGGCATGCGTCGAGCATCAAAATACTTTGCCTTAAATTTGAGAGTTACGAGGCTAAGGCTTCTTACGGAGAGAAACCTAAGAGATGGGTCGATGGCGATTTGCAGCAACAGATAAATTTCGCAATAAACACGACGAATCTTCCTCGAAAGGCTGGTTTCTCTTTCCGGAAGATTTCATGAGCGAAAATCGGGAAATTAGAAAGATGCATGTCAAGAAACAGAATGAAAATTGGAAAGGGAAAATGTGAGAGAGGTGGTGGTGGAGAGGTTTCAAATATTTTCGAGGGAAATAATTAAAGCCGTTAATCCTTCTCAAGAAAAAAAAAAAAAGGAAAAATGGCGCGAGTCTTATAGCTCACTAATGTCAATTAACATTTCGAGGCTTACCGAAGCCGTATCTAGTTCAGTTAAGTCTACTTTAATTATATATTTCCTCCGTCTCATTAATATCGTCTTATTTTTTTTCGGCACGGAAACTAATAAAATTGATTTAATTGTATATTTTATGTAATTTAATTATATTAAGAAATTAATATAATTTTCGAGGAATGGTTGGTGGGAATGAATGATAATTCATCCAAATTTTATTAAGGCATAATTTAGGCAATTGATTTTTTTATGTTGTAATTAAAGAATTAATTTAAAATTTCTAAAAAAGTTAAAAATCATAATTTTTTAAGTTTGTGATTGATAAAATTGTATGAGAGATCAACTTTTGAAGAGAGAGTATGTATAAGAATGTGGGGGTGTGTAATGAGTACTAAGAGACCCACCTCATTTTTTAATGTCAATATTCTTGAGACGACCCGAAAAAGAATACAAGACAATATTAATGGGACGTGGGAGTATATATATAATATATATATATATATATATTAATATTAAATTTATTGTAAAAATAATTAAACTCCTAAACTATTAGGATTTTTTTTCTCTTTGCCTCCTAAATGATAAAAATTGTATAGTTTGTCCCTTGTGCATTGACTGTATGTATTTTACCCTTAAACTATAAAAATGTATAATTAAATATTTGAATCATAAATTATCTAATTTGTTGCACAAAGTACAATCCCGTCAAAAAATTATGGCTATTTGTGCAAAGTTATGATTAATTTCATCTTTAAGTATTACAAAACTAATAGCTCATGAGGTAATCGCAAAAAAACCAATAATATAGGATGATATTAACCTAATTTTGTATGTATAACCGATAATCGAAATCTTTCTTTTGTATTAAATTAGATAGTTCAAATCTAACAGTCCAAATGGTAAATTGCACATTTTCATGTTTTAGAGTGCATATCGCAAAATGCTAATAGATAAGAGTTTAATGCTATTAATCCTCTAATTTAATAGTTTGCTCAATTTGTTCTTTGTGTCGTTGTTTGTTGTTCAATGTAGTACCGTGTCAAACATACCGAATGTTAAAATTACACTAACTTAGCCATATACGACGGTCATAATCTAACAATGTTAGTGGAATTCAAACTCGTAAACTTTTGCTATTGACATTAGATATTCTCCTAAGAAAATCGTCTTTTTATGCTTATTGAACCAATGTATTCATCATTATTTTCTTTATATTTTAAGAAATTACAAATCGCTCCCTTCTAAATTTGTATATTTTCCCCCTATCTCCTTCAAATTGCAGATTTATATCGCTGTATTTCTATATTAACACTACCACAAAAAAAATAGATCCGCTTGCTAAGAAATTAAATAAAACGAAGTCAATTAACCCTTTAAACCTAAAAAATCATTGCATGATCTTTTTCCAATAAAACTTAATAATTTCTTGTCATATTGTTGAAATCATTGTCAATTGTTATTAGTTAATCTACACAAATAACGAAAAGCATTAATACAATATATATATATATATGAAACATGACAGACACATAGCAAAATGAATAGCAAATACTATAAACTTGTGATTTCGGAGGTTGGTATAATAATTTGCAAATCTAACATAAAATATAAACGAGTGTCGTTTAGTAATCAATAAATATGTGCGAAAATTAAATTTTGCTAGAAATATGATCAGAAGGCACGAGAATCAAGAAAGTGTATTATATGATGTAAATTTTTAAATTTTTTTAATAATTAAATATGATTGACATAATTTTTGTTATTTTAGAAAATGCGTAAACATGTCATAGAAAAAGATAAGCATATTGGGGTTTCTGAAAGTCCCAAATTATAATAGATTGGGCCCAGCCCATTAATAGGTAAAATAAAATTGGGAATATATTTGCATCAATGTTCTTCTAGGGTTTTCGATTGCAAGCAATGGCCAAGAACAGAAACAAGAAGAAAAATGGTTCGACTGCAATGGCTGTCGATTCGACCACAGCAGCTCGTTCTTCAACTGAAGAACCTCAAGGTTCCATTTTCTCACCCCCATCTCATGTGCGTATGTATATTAGCATAGTGATCGGGACTAACTCTGTTTATGCAACTATTCTTCAGCCATGGATACATCTGAAAATGGAGCTAAAAGCGTTTCGTTTGGCGGAGGATCCCTCAGGTTCTGCTTACAGTTTCTAATCTTTGATTGAAGATTTCCTTTTTCCAGTTTGATTGATAAATTAGTTTTAGGGTTGCTTGTCTTGATTGCGGCAATTATAAAAATAAACAGAGTGAATTCATACAGAAATTCTATTACTTTTACTCGACAAAAGTTACATTTTCGAACTTCTCCAGACCTAATTCATCAAACAATACTTGCGTTTTGGTTTGGTTCTTTTGTTAGATTTACTGAAAGCTTGAGTTCTAGTTTTCTAGTAAATACTAATGCTTGAATGGTAGATATAAATGAATATTAAGTACAAGAGGAGACAATTCTATGGCAATTAACTAAAATGAGACAAGGTTGGTTATTTTGAAAAGCATGGAGTTGAGTAAGATTGGGATTAATTTTTTGCTTTATCTTGATCTACACTTGTGTCAAATCCAAGTTTCTGTCATTTTTGGGAAATTGTATTTGAAGCTTATTTTTGCTGGTGTAAGTTGGGATTTGTTTGTACTTTATCACTGCACATATCTGCTATTTCAAAATCCTCAATTTATCCGTAGTTTTAGCCAATTGCAAGTTGGCCTAAAAAAGATTCTATATCTAGAACCTGCCTGGTCTTCTCTAACTTGGCATCAGATTGTAACTATCCATGTAACTTTTTTGAGCTGCAGAAAAGTGAACAAGGGGAGACCCATGAAGAGATCAAAGAATGCTAGGAAGATGAAGGCTGTAGCTAAAGCAGTATCCAAGAATGAGATTTCAGTGGAGAAAACATCAAAAAGTGAGAGCAAGATCTTGAGAACTAAATCTGCCAAAAATCTTTACCAATAAGTCCTCAGTATATAATAGTCTGCTTAGTTTGGCATAACTAAATTACTTGATTTGCTCCCTTAATTTTGATTTGTTTTCGTTTTTGATCCGATACGATAACTCTTCAATTTTTGGTACTGTATTTGACTAGTCGTGCATTTTTGTATTGTGACAGATAGTATTTGACTAAGGTAAAAAATAAAAATGGAAGAGGCTGCAATTCAACAATATGAAGGAAAATAATCCACGTGTAAGATCAAAAATCATGATTCAGCAAGCTTGACAGAAACATAAAAGCTAAAAGATTAGTAGTATATATATAGATTGAATTTGGCAGTTGTAATGATTTGGTTATAGTGGGTAAGAGACTCTTGGCGCTGCAATTGAACTTGATGACGAAGGCTTCGACCCTCTTGTTTAAATCATCTCGGCTCCCTGGATTGCTGCTGCTGCTGGTGGTGTCGGATTTCTTCAGGTGCCAGAACCAGGAGATGGGAATTGTCTTTCCCAGTGTCTTGCTTCTTCGGCTTCGAAACTCCCTCCTGACACCCTTCTCCCACCTAATCGATATAATTCAATGGACAGATTTAGCATTAAGAAAGAATTTCGTGATAATAAAACTAAATTTGCAATATACGCTAAGTAAATGGAAAGAAACTACTAATATTTATGAATGTGTGATGAATTTTCTTCAATTTAGAAAACATCGTGCTATGTTTAAGAATGAAAATCAAATTTATTTTAATAAATTAATAAAGATGTAATGATAGTACTAATACTTATGGAGTGCATCTTAACTCGTGTGGACTTTGCAGACACCAGATTAAACCCAGTATCACTCACCAACGGTCATATTTTGCCAACTACCACATTCTCCCGCCCATTCAATTCACCAAAAAACGACAAAATTCAAATTCCTCCGCTGACTGAACCTCGCGGAAACCGGCGGCTTCACGTAATTTCTCACACCGTTATCCTCGGCAGCGCTCCACATCGATTTAACAGCCAAGACGCACTCGTTCTCCTTATTGCTCGTCGCATCGACTGCGGCATCGGCAAAATAACAACCGCCGGCGGCGAATCTTCATCCTTTCTGCTCGAATCGAGCCCGTCAAAATCCAATATTCTCTCGACGCCTCCGTAGGTATACTCATTCGTCGGGATCTCGAATTCGGTTTGAATGATTTGAAGAGGCTGCTGTTCTACGGCGGGCACGGTGTCCGACGGCGTATAATTAGACATTTATTACCGTTGCAGCCGGGGCGCATTTTGCCCAATTTTTACCACATCAATTACTCATTCAGTTACCGCATGTAAAATAAATTGCACGAAAATTAATTAGGCTACTAAAATTGCATCCCAATCTACCCCAATTCGTTTGATTTTTTTGGGCCTACGAACAAGCCAGGCTAAAAACTCTTAAGTGGCTAGGACCAGTTTTGACAGCTTTATTACCAGTGTCATTCGGGTATTAATTTATTTATTGGAGAATTTGCAAAAATAGGCAACTTTACATACTACATTGTAAAAATGCGCAAACTTTATGTAAATTACAAAAATAAATAATTTTTTTTTCAATAATTGTCACTTTTATCTGATATGAGTCATTTCCCAATGCACCCTTAAATTATGACTTTGATTTATTTTTGTGGGAATACACGCTGGTGGCCAAAACGAAAAAAAATAAAATACAAATGTAGTCCAATTCTAAAACAAAACACAAAAGTAGTCATTTTGTCTTTATCCGGCGTAGGGCCGATGGGAGGGCCGATGGGGGGAGTCCATAGGCCCTCCATCGGCGGAGGGCCGATGGGAGGGCCGATGGGGGCCGATGGGGGGAGTCCATTGGCCCTCCATCGGCGGAGGGCCTATGGGAGGGCCGATGGGGGGAGTTCATAGGCCCTCCATCGGGGAGGGCCGATGGGGGCCGATGAACTCCCCCTTCGGTATTTCTATTCGAATATTGATATTCGTATTCGAATTTTTAATATTCAAGTTCGAATATAAATATTTGATTCGATTCGATTAGTATTCAAATACGAATACAAAATTATGATATTCGATTCGATATTCGAAAATATTCAATTAAATATAAATATATAATACATTTATATAAATATTTATATAAAAAATATATTTTATAAAACTTAATATAATAAATTTAATAATTTTGAATATATATTTAAAACTTAAATATTTGAATTTTTTTTGAATTTGAATTTTTTTTGAGGGCCGATGGCCCCAAAAATTTGAATTTTTTTTTGAGGGCCGATGGCCCTCTGCTTCACCTTTTTTTTTTTTTTTTTTTTTTGTTCAGGGCCGATGCCCTCTTAAATTTTTTTTTAATATGTTGAGGGCCGATGGAGATCGGCCCTCGGCCCTGGTAATTATTTCTTATTTTTTTCTTTAGGGCCGATGGACTCCATAGGCCCTCCATCAGCCCTCCCATCGGCCCTCCGCCGGATAAAGACAAAATGACTACTTTTGTGTTTTGTTTTAGTGATGGGCTACATTTGTGTTTTAATGTTTACTATTTGGCTAATAGTGAAAATGCCCCTTTATTTTTTTGGTCAAAAAGAACACATGCATGGTTCTTCAAATAAATAACCATTAGATTACATATGTTATTTATTTGAAGAAACATGCATGTGTTCTTTTTGACCCAAAAAGTAAATCAAAATCATAATTTAAGGGGTGCATTGTGAATGACTTATGTCAGAGAAAAGTGATAATTAAATTGAAAAAAAAAACAAATTGTCTATTTTTGCAATTTACATAGAGTTTGCCCATTTTTGCAATATAGCATGTGAAGTTGACTACTTTTATAAATTCCCCTTTATTCGCATTAGCATACGTATATGAAGTACTTTTATATATTGTAGTTATTATGAATAATACTTCCTCCGTCCAAGTGAAACGTTTCGCTTATTTCGGTGAAGTAATTTATGCCCTCGACTTTTATTTATTATGATAGATGGTGGTGAGTTAGGTAAAAAAAAAAAAATGAATTGTGTGTAATAATTTTGTTTCCTTTTTTAAAAAGCAAAATGTTGTGTGGGAATGCAAAATATTTCACTAAGAATGGAGGGAGTACTATTGACAAGAATGAATCCAGGACTCTGGCGAAATGTGTAATTACGCAGTGCAAAACCAACAATTTCGGAAGAAAAGAGGCGCAATCTAAAATTTAGTAGGCTTAAGCACGCAATAATTTATTTATTTTCAAAAAACAAAAAAAGTGAGTAGCTGGTAAATCTGCCCCTGATTATTTGTTTAACACAGTGTGTTTAAAATAACGGCTTTATAACCGTATGAACTATAATTTGTATTTAGACTATCTATACAGTGAGGTTTGCCAAAATTTTGTGATAATAATGAAATCTCCCCCCAAAAAAAAAAACAAAAAGAGAAAGAAAGAATTACAAAGAATCTATTGCTTGCTGCCTTCATCAATGTTGTTACCGGTATCTTTTATAAGTTTTGCACTCCACTGCAGCAGAATTTGCAACCTCTGAAGCCTGCTCCAATGCTAATCCTTCGCCTGCAACCTCTGTAGCCTGCTCCAATGCCAATCCTTCGCCTTCGTCTTCTCTTTTACGAGCCTGCAATCCTGTATACCGCGCAAGATCTATCCATTGCTGCACCCCAAAAACACAAACTTCAAACATCAAGTCCAGAACCTATATGCTAATCTTTGATAAGACATAACAAAAGATGGTTCGATCTTCTAGTGCAAACATATAAAACTAGTCACTTTGGATAGATGAGTGAGTTTTTCAATCACTCTTATAAAAACTAGAGCTTTCTGGCAACTTTTAAAGTTGACTATCGAAAATATGCTTAATAAATCCTAAGGGTCATGTAAAACTAGTCAATCTGTGTTCTACAATACGACATAACAAAAGATGGTTTAATCTTCTACAGGGAACATATGAAACTAGTCACTGTGGAAAGATGAATGAGTTTTCTAATCACTCTTATGAAGACAAGAGCTTTACGGTCACTTTTATTGCGGACTGTCAAAAAAATGCTTAATAAATCCTTAGGTCGTATAGTGTTACTGACCTGCATTCCCCAGTAAGAGTTAATTGTCTGAGCCACGAAAGAGATTGCGTTTACAAGCAATGGCTGATCCGAGAACTGGTCTGAAATCCTATGCTCCACTATTCCTGCAATAACCTGCATAGAAACACTAAGTTAATACAAGATGGTCTCTCAACGCCTTCTTTTTCTTCTTATCGGAATTATTTCACAAAGACTTTAATCAAGTTAATCCTACCTGATACCGCAGATTTGCTGATGTTCCGAGAAAACTGCTATACACAACTGCAGTTTTCAGTATAGGTGACCGTTTATTCTGTTGCATATCAGCAAAGGCAGGATTCAGAACCCTCCGAACTGCATAGAACACATTGGAAGAAGCAACAGCGCCGATGCTGGAAATGAATCCCACACCAGCCAGCTTAAGACCACCAAAAACAACTGATGCAATTCTATGATTCAAGTTCCAGTCCCCCCCGAGTACACTTTTTTGAAATGCATTGTCCGGGATGGACCCTAAAAGGCCTTTCACTGCTTCTAAGCTGTCCGATGGGTTTGTGTCCTCGATTACTTGGAGGAAGGATAACGTTGGGGCGGGAAGCCATACGGTGAAGAAATCAACTACTATTCCTCTTAATGTATCCGTGAAAACATAATCTAGCTCTTCCATGAACTTCCCTTTGCGCCTCTGGTACTGAGCTAGGAGGGTGGTACTGGTAGTGATTGATATTGATTCTTCTATAGCTAATCTGTGTAGGAATTTTGGATCTGCTAGTAATCTCTCTCTAAAACCCTGTTACCACCAAAACATCATATCAACAAAAAATCATACAATCAAAATCAAGCCTTTCCTAGGGTGAAAACGCCTAAAAAACTACCATTTGCTGTCTAGAAAGTACGCAAAACTACACTGAGTTGGAAGTTGCGTGAATCTCACATCTAGACTGTGTCAATGAAAATAAAAGGAAATTTTCTAAAACCTAGATAAATTGGGGAAAAAGCAACAAAAGCAATAACCAACTTTGAAGTGTAATTTGTCTAAACCTAATAGAATTGGGGAAAACGTGGGGAACTCATCTTGGAAAAACATCTACCCCTCCGTTGGCTATCATATTTTAATATGCTATTCGACGTGTTATAATATTTGTAATGTATGTCACTCATAATCAAGTGAGAAGTATGAATATAACATCTGTTCATCATGTCACTCTTTCATTGTTCTAATTTTTTACATTTTAAATTATATAAAAAAATATACTACTTTAACAATTTGCGTTAGGAGTGAGTCAGATTCTCGCAAGCTTAAAAACTACAGAGGGCTTTTTGCAATAAAACAAACAGGTAGTTCCGAATAAAGTTGATAGTGAACGCAAGGACGTTTTTAGCCGTTACCCCCCTTTCCCAAATAAACTAACACGCGCTGTACCTGAAAACGGTGAGTCAATTCCGAGATGAGAGGATATCGCTCTAGATCGAAGAAATTCTGTAGTACTTCAGGTGATACAAGACCAAGATCCAGTCCATTTTGCAGGTCCTGATAATTAAATTCTTCATTAGTCAAGAGTCAACAATATTTTGGTACACAATTTAAACAGACCTGAGGTAAGGCTTCTCTTCTTCTCCCAGCTGCATTCATGACACGAGCAATCTCAGCACGATCAAAACAGTTTCTACTACATGGCCTTGCAGCAGAATACCACAAGAAATCCGCAACAGGAACTTCACCTTCCCTCCTAATATACTGCCTTTCTGGATCAAGTAATATCACCACTTGATTCTTCTTCTGCATTTTTCTTGAGATTCTTGCTGGTAGCCCGGTTCCCCTTGACCCGTAGGTGACATGGCCAGCACCCGTCACCACTACTAGCATCCCGTTAGTCCCGCCGTCTTTAACGGATTGGAGAATGATCTGAGACATGGAGTAGTCCTCAACTACTCTTGCTTGGATGTAGAGGTAGGAGCTTGGTTGGTAAGAAGTGGATGGACTAGTGAAAGATATGTCGAGGGGGGATTTTCTTGTGATGGAGGAGAATGCAGAGATGAAACCCGAACCAGCAGGCGGAGCGTACTTTCTACGTTCAGCTTTTGACAGCCTGCCAACCCCTTCAGCTTGAATAGTTCTTAGAATCTATATTATGGACAAACAGTTCGATTAAACCTTGATCAAACCTAGTTATAACTAAATGTTGCCTACAATATAGTATAATTTCACCAACTCAATAGCGAAGAGAATTTGAGTACCTGAAGTGGAAGACCACAGGCAATAAGTCGAACACCATTATCACGGCAGTAAGTTAGTAGAGCCTCGTACTCTTGCCACCTCTGAGATGGCCAATGTGATAGTAAGGACTTCAGAGCCACTGCATCAATCCTGCCAAATCTCTTTCATATTTCTATCAATATTCACATGTAACAAGGCAGGAAATATCACAAGGAAGACAGTTTAAACACACACGCACATATAAAAATGTATAGATGTATATTAAGAATCCCCAATTCAAATTCCAACTTAAGTACCACCTACTACTGCAAACAGAGAATAAACCTCATTCTAGGTCAGATAAAGCTATTGATTGTTACAATGTTAACCTAGAACTATTTTGCTCCATAATTCTTACTAATCAATCACTAAAACATGCGGCAATTCGAAGCATCATCGGGGTATATGTAAGAAATTGAATAAATTAAAACTGAATTCATGATGAATTGCAGTTGGGGAAGAGAAATCGAACCTCGACTCCAAGTAACGATTGAGTTGTTCCTGCAAATCAGAAGGAAACGCCTCCAAAGCCAAAGACAACGGCTTCTCAAGCTGAACGCATCTCTTCCTCAAATTCTTCACAATCTCAAGCTCCACCTCCTTATCGTATTTAGTCGGAACCTGCTCCGCCTCGCCTAGATACACGATTCGCGCGTTCATCATTTTTTCCCATACCTTGCTCTTATCCTTCCCAACCGCCAACGGCTCCCCAATAACCGTTGCATCATAAATCCTCGAACTTATCACCTCCATCGGCGGTGGCGCCAGTGGCAGTGGAACAAATAATGGGCCACAATCCCCTTAAAAGGTCATAATGGGCTCTCTAACACGTCCCCTCACGTGTAAGTCGGTACACGTGGAAATAAATGGCCCATAAGAACCGGTCCAACATAGGACCAAACAAATCAATATCGCTTGGGTCTGCTCTAGAACCAATAATAAATTGTGCCATATTAAGGGGAAGGGATATCCAAGTTTATATAGAATAGACATAATATTCACTAAGTCGATGTGGGACAAATAATGAACTCTCTAACAGCGTCTCCTACGCCTTGGCCAGCGCAGATCGGAGTGCATAAGCTCCGACGACGATCAAAGGAGTGATAAGCACATCTCGTCGCTTCAGCGGACGTGTATCGCCTGAACATTTCCGTGACGCGGGGGGAGAATGAAGGAATGCTGACGTGGCGGCGGTAGGCTTTGGGGGAGAGTGAATGGAATCCCGGTGGTTTGACGGTCAAAGCGCCGGCCTCCATTTGATTTTTGTGTGCTTTGTGCTACTGCGCCATATACGTAGAATGGAGTAGAAATGTAGGAAAAAAATGATTAATTTTAGCCTTAGGAATAAAAGATTTGTTATAAATTAAATAAAAGACCTTTATTTATGGAGTACAAGATGAGTTCATGAACTTTTAGGGTTTATATGGTCATCACAATATATGGTAAGTATATATATAAAATATATTTACAACACTCCCTCTTGATTAACCATCTCTAAAAGAAACTGTTGTCTCGTTAAAATCTTGCCAGAAAAACCCATTGGGATAAAAACTGGACGAAGTAAAAAGAGTACAGCTGCTCCACCTCAATATAGTCATTCTTGATCCTTGAGTCGTCGCATATCGATCTTGTGTAACAACTTTTTGAATGTTGACGTTGGTAATGCCTTTGTAAAAGAATCCGCTAGATTGTCACTTGAGCGAATTTGCTGGATGTTGATGCCGCCACTCTTTTGGAAATCATGTGTTGCATTAGCACTTTTATGAATCAATCTCAATGACTCTTTTTCTCATGTGTTGCATTGGATGCCTCGTTAAAAACCTTAACTAAGAAAATCATTCGGGAAAAACTTAGAAAGGAAAAAAGAGTACAACCATTTGACCTTCAGGTCATTTGACCTTTAGGAATCAGACTAATCTTCAGGATTATTTACAATTTGTTACTCCCCCTCAAGATAACAATCTTCAAGGTTATTTTTAAGGTCTATACTAATATGTTCAACACAAGTTTAATTATTATCGTAGATAATAGCATGAAATATGACAATATATCATTACTCTCATAAATAGACCAATATCATATTTGTCTCGAAAATAACAAAGGATGGTCAATATCATTTCAAATTCTCCAATTGCATATAAGTAAGGAACTTTTGGTCTTCATTTTTTGTTATTTTCTATAGGTCTAAATGAGTCTCTATCCACTTTAAGTGATTGAATCAACCATTAGATAGACATGTGGATACGATACAATAAAATCTCTTTAAAGACCATTCAGGTAGGTCGACTAGCGTAACTCCATCAAGGAGATGCTCAATCTACAGGTCGAGACAATTATTAGTTCAACCCAAGTCTTTTGATTCTAACTCCGTCTTTAGGTTTGAGTTGATTTCATCAAGTACTTTTGTAGATAATGATTCACTTATCCTCTTCAGGAAAAATTTGGAGTGATGTGTTCTAATTTTGTATTCCGCAGACTTCTTATCTCTTAGCACCAATAAATCTCTCACGCTTCTGGCGTAAATGAGAATTAATTAATTTATTTTGTCTATGAGAAACTTCAGTTCTTTCATGGTGCATATACAACAGGTATATGAGATTTTAGTCACTCCGTTTGCACTAAATAATTTGATGAACTTCTGGTTCATAGTGCGTGAATCTAAATAATTAATCCAATGAGATATTTGCGGCATTCTATCATTCATATTTCATATCCCCCCTAATGCCGACAATGATGTAACTTAGATTATCAATGAATAAAATAACACATAATTATTTGCTCTATGTAAGTCATTTGGACGGAGTATACATACAAATATTATGCTCTTCATGAGTTTCAATCAAACTCAAGTCATCATTTATGTACCATTCTGTCAAGGAATACTCGTCGTTTTTATTAAATCATATGCGGTTGTACTATTTCAGCCCTTACAATGACTTTTGCAGTCTAATTGAAAACATCCTTTTGACTTACATGCTTTGAGCAAGTTAAATCCTTCCGGGATCTTCATATATATGTCACTATCTAGTGAATCATATTAATAGATATTTACTACATGCATAAGGCGCATAATAAGCCTTTTGTGACATAAGTAGATTAATCACACACTAAAATATAATGACTTGTGTTACGAGTATTGCCCTATATTTTGTAATTTTTATTTATCTTTCTAATAAAGACACATTTATATCATTCGGGGATATTTTTCCGGATTTTGGAACTACAGGTCCAAATGTTTCCTGCTTTGTAGGGAATTTTAGTTCACCTTCTATGACTTCGTTCCTCTTTGGCCAATTATTTCTATCTTGACAATCTCTTATAGATCGTCATTGAGTATCCTCTTTTTTCATTTCAAGAGTCATATTAAAAGGCGAAAATAGTGTTGTGCGTCCACGATGATATTTGATCTCTCCAACATATTGAGATCTCATTATTTTCAGACGCTTGTAGTTCTTTAGGGACTTCATTTGATTAATTAATCATATTCGTCATTGTTTGGTTCATATCTTGCACCCCTTTCTTAGGTACAAAATTTCTTTTAGAACCAATTGGTCGACCATATTTTTGACGAATTTTATATTCATTTGCTACCATTTGTACTTGTCCTTCAGGGACATTTATGTATGCGGAGTATTTGCAGCAAATGTATAACATTGTCACTTCTTTTATATATATATACACAAAAGCATCAAGAAGTTGATTTACAATCTTTTGCAAATGAATCTTTCGACTTCTTGTTCACATTGATTACTTTGGGAATCCAAATGTGACTAGTTTGTTCTTGTGTTTTTTGTTGGATGTAGATTTCACATTGATTACTTCAGGAATCCAAATATGACATATGTTCCAACTAATGTTGGAAATGTTATTTCATAATAATAACAATTTTAATGTGAGACTCGTTGGTATACGTACAAAACCATTTTGATAATGGACATGAGCAACTAGGTGTTGAATCTCAATCCCAAGACAATATAATATTAAATCCTCTTTAGGAGGAACTTGGAGTTTAATAAACTCACTCGCTTTGTCAAAGCAAATATTCTTGATGGAATTAAGCTATTTATTTTTGAAATTGTAGTTCTAGCAAGTGCTACATTTTTTCTAGAAATCGAGCATTCATGAAAAATAAAAGATTCATCAGGATCTCTCTGCAGTGCCCATATGAATTTTCAATTATGTTGTGCATCATAGTTGCTTGCAGATGTCCAAACATATCATGTCAAAGCATAAAGCTCTTTTGAACTTTCGGTTCATGACATGTTTTGTCTCACTTATTTTTATGAATGTGTTATACATTCAAGGTGGTAGTGTGATAACTTTTCTTTTGTTAGCTTCTGACTAAATACAAAAGAATCACTAACTTCTTATATAATTTCAATATGTTATCCATTGCATATTCTTAAAACTTAGTAAGTGTCTTCTAAACTTACTAGAATAAATGACATGTTCAATAGTTAATTTAGTAGATAGAATGATACAAGCTCTTCGGGAGCCTATAATGATGTTCGATGCACTAGATTTTAAAATCTTGCAATTTAAGATGCATCTACTCGTATCGAACTTTAGAGAGAACAAACAATTAATATCTTTACGCAATCCTGTTGGGATGCCTCATTTCATTCTATTATTATCTCCCTTATTGGTCCCGAGAGTACGTTCAGGTGTAGAGGGGGGGCGGGGGGGAGGGGGGGTGAATACACCTGAAAACCGATTTCTCAACTTAAACACGAACAGTCCTTTTCAGGATAGTGTCGTACTGAACAAGTTCAGCAGACCAGATAAGTTGTTCTGAATCGTGTGGCAGAGTGACTGATTCTACTGAGACCTGCTAGCTGACTTAGAGTCAGAATTCAGTATCTTTAAGATAGAGTTCAGTAGTGCGGAATAGTGTAGGCCCAAATTCAGTTGAGTTAGGAAAACATTTTTATCAAAACAGTTTCAGTAGATTAGTACAGTCTGTTAAGTTTGCTGAAACTCAGTTGAATGATTTGAAAGATATTTTCAGTATGAACAGTAAATCAATGCAACAGTAAAAACAGAACACAGAACACAGAGATTTTTAAAGTGGTTCGGATCCAACAATCCTACGTCCACTGTCCCGAAAGATCAGGAAGCTATGTATTATACTGAGATAGTCTCAGTTGGTTTGTACGCTGGACAAACACTGATCTTGAGATTTATACTGAGCAAGTCTCAGTTTACAAGGTTATCAAACTAAGTGTTTGAAAAACTCTCCAACAGTGAAGGAGTCCTTTACAATAAGGATCAGTTCAAAAGTGAACTCCTTCGTCTAAGCTATGGATTTAGTCTATTGAGCTTAGGTTAGAGGGATAGGGAACAAGGATGTGGCTTCTAGAACGACGAACAGCTGAGTGTAAGCTTTGGGTTCGTGTAACGTCGTTTGGATACTAGAGGCTGTATTAATCGATTCAGCTCGGTTCCCTAAGAGCAGAAGTGTAGTCTTTCGCCGGAGATTGTTTCTTCGAACTTCTTGCGGAAGACTTATTCTTTTTCGAATTTGCTCGTTTGAATGCTCTGTGTGTTCTCTCGTGTATGCGAAGGTTCGGTGAGCTTCAAATTTGATTCATCCCTCTATTTATAGAGAAGAGATTAGGATAGATCCGTTGGAGACGACGATCCTTTGTCTCTCTCTTTTGGGTAGCTAACGGCTCTTTTGAAGTATGGTGGCAGTGTCCTTTCCCTCCATTTCTGGAAAGTTGTTGACTTACAGCTTTAATAGATATAGGATACGTGGCTGCTTGTCATTGGTCGAGGTTCAGGAAGTGGTTGAGACAGAACAGACTTCAAGGAGATCTGAAGCTGATTTCTCTCTTCCTCGTATTGACTCTGCTGATTTGACTTTTAAAGATTCTGACAGTCAAGAGACTGTCTGGCTATTGCTGAGTCTGATCTCTGATTCAGTAGCATGCTCCTGCTGAGTCGGCTCTACTGAAGATCAGCTCTGAGTTCAGTGAACTACTCTCGCTAAGTTCGGTCCACCGACTCCTTTCGATATATCGCTCCCGCCGATTCCAAGATATTCGAGTCTTCTACTTCTGGTGCTGAGGCAGATAATCCACTGAGTGCTTGAACCAGAGCAGAGTGTCTGCTGAGTCTGAAACCTCAGAGACAAAAACAGATTACAACGAAAAGGTTCACCAATCAATATAGGGTTTTGGGATCTTCAAATCTTCAGTAAACGTTCAGAGCACAGGGTTACTGAGTTATCTTATCAGCTGAGAAGACTGAATCATTTCCCAACATTTCCAACATTGCTGAGGACAGAATCATCACCCAACATCCCTCATGCCTCTTATTGGCAGATGAACATCGATATCCAGAGCGCATTAATGTCAACAAGACATAAATAATGTTATCCATTCAGGAACAACATATATTATCAAAAGTACGAGTTGCTCTTTAAGAGCATTTAATATCCTTCTAGAATATAAATAATGCTACTTCAGGAGCAAAAGTTAAATAGTATATAAAAATACTATATTTGAGGCATTTCCACAAACATGTGATGGTAATGTTACTATCACAACATGGTCATTTTTTAGGAATGTGATTATGCTACTTCTAGAGCAACAATTTAGTTTCACGATAAGTGAAATCAATGAAATTGCAAATTTGGAGATATACCGGATCTCACATCTATTCTTGAAAAGGAATTAAGCCACAATAGGATGTTGGAAATGCATTTGTCAAGCATAAAGGAGCTCTTGCTACCAATCCATGTAATTAGATAATACTTTAAATTTTAACTAATATTCTTCAATAATATTAATTGTGCTAGTTCAGGAGCAACAATTAAAGTATGGTTGTTATATATGATTTCAAAAATGATACGTTTTAGTTATTCCAAGAACATGTAGAGTTAATTGTGTTAGTTCAAAAGCAACAATTAGAGTTATGAACATATAACATTTGTCAAAATCAAGAGCTTGAATTGTTCTTCAAGAACATGTAGTATTCTTCAGGAATACAAATTGTGCTACTTCATGAGCAACAATTTTAGTATATATTAAACTACGTCAGGCGAAAGGCTAATATTTTCGAGAAACCCAATGGCTCTATAGGAACATATAGTGCTCTTTGGAAATATCAATTGTGCTACTTCGGGAGCAACAAAAATAACAATTTAAGAACCAAGATTCGTCCAACAATAAGACATATTTTATGAATTGTTCATTAAAAGTACATAATAATCTCAATAAATATTAATTGCGTGCTGCTTCAGGAGCACCAAATTAAGATTGTATGTATACATAGATATAAATATTATACAGTATGCAGGAGAAAAAAAAACTGAGGTATATAGTAAATACATTGATAATATTAATAACTTTTCAAGAGTGTAAAATATTCTTCAAGAATATTAAATTGTGCTACTTCTGGAGCAACAATTAAATTATTTCAACAAATAATTTTGAGTCGCTCGTTAAGAGCATGTGATATTCTACAGGAATATAAATTGTGCTACTTATGGAGCAACAATTTGGATTAAAGCATTAAATAAATAAATAAAAATGTACATATAAATATTGATTGTAAAGGCTCTTCAAGAGCATGTAATTTATTTCAAAACATTGATTGTGCTACTTCTGGAGCAACAATTTAAATTAAAAATGTGGTTTTGAATTGCTCTTCAAGAGCATTAATATTCTTCATGAATATGAATCGTGTTACTTCAGGAACAACAATTGTTATTTAACATTAGATAAACAAACAAACAAATCAACAAATCAAGAGCATGTAATAAACAATTGTTATTTAACATTAGATAAACAAACAAATAAATAAACAAATTAACATTAAATAAATAAATAAATAAAAACGTAAAGTAAAAGCTCTTTAAGAGCATGTAATATTCATCAAGAATATAAATATAACATACTTTCTTTTATAGATTATGAGATCTACGGGATCTCATATCATTTCTTGAAAAGAAATCAAGTCATTAAACATGTTCTTCAAGGACATGTATTCTTCTGGAATATTCATGTATTGTGTCACTTCTAGGGCAACAACTATAACAATATTGCAAACAAGTTTTGATATTGAGTATCTAATTAAAAAAAATTGGGGAAGGGTACGATACCTTTGTTTTAGATTTAGATCTAATAGTCACATGGAGGCTTCGGTAGCAACTCGGCGGAATCCTTTTGTGATGAGAGTTTTTTCGTGCTGATAACGTGTTATAAACTAAATAGAACAAGAGAATAATAGAGAGAATGATGAATAGATGTGTATTATTATGAGGGTGAAGACCTCTATTTATAGGGTACAAGATGGGCTCATGGGCTTTTAGGGTTTATATGATCGTCACAATATATGATAAGTATATATATAAAATATATTTACAACAAGATTTAATTTTTTAATTATTATTATTATTATTATTATTTGACTTATAAGAATATATGTGGATAAATTTAGTGGTGGATCTCTCTCTGGTGCATACGCTGTGCTTGGCGTTTTCTACCAAGTTGTACTATATTGAGTCCACAAATTTATATTTGAGACGCAGCTACATGAGTTTGGGACTATAATATTACCCAAATCGAAGTAGTATTAACTTATTTCAATTAGACAATAATAGGGGAGCCTTGGGAATAATCACACACTTAATAAGATCAAAATCCTAACATGACAATCAATCTCTAAATATGGAATATGACTATATACCCAAAATGAATTGTTCAGCACAGCGCAATTTGTTTGATGAGCACTTGGTAACAACTACAGACTCCTCCATCATAAAAAAATCAGTCCATTTAACAATGACTTAGTAATAGAATGGATATATTGTATCATAATAGGTCATGTATTTGAATTTCACCAAAATCAATATAGGCCAGAGTCTTTTGCACCTTAGTGCAGTTACCTTTTCTCTACAAAGGTTTTAAAAAACGTAAACGGTTTTCGAGGCGTTTTTCCATGATTTCACGAGGCGTAAAATTCAGACGTAAATTTATTTTTTTCACCTTAATAAATATATAATAATACATCAATCCAAAATACTCTCAAATTTAAAATAACAAAGTAGTTTTAAATCAACATCCAAAATCAAAACACATTTGCACCTAAAATCCGGTCAACTTAATGATACAACATCAGTCCAAAATATTCTAATAAATATATAATGATACAATTGTTGTAAATATATTTTATATATATACTTACCATATATTGTGATGACCATGTAAACCCTAAAAGCCCATGAGTCCATCTTGTACTATATAAATAGAGGTCTCCACCCTCATAATAATACACATCTATTTTATCATTCTCTCTATTATTCTCTCGTTCTACTTAGTCTATAACATGTTATCAGCACGAAAAAACTCTCCTCACAAAAAGATTCCGCCGAGTTGCTACCGAAGCCTCCATGTGACTATTAGATCTAAATAAAAAACAAAGGTATCGTACCCTTTCCCATTTTTTTTTTAAATTAGATACTCAATATCAAAACTTGTTTGCAATTATTATGATTTTTTTTTATTAAAAAAAAAAGTAAGTAGTGACATGATGACGTTATTTTTTGTGAGTGCGACAACTTAAGCACTTCGATCCGGATACAACAAGATATCTATTATGGTCCGTTTTCATTAAGTGATTTATTCGATCTCATATATTGTTATAGTTGTTGCACCAAAAGTGGCACAATACATGAATATTCCAGAAGAATATCACATGTTCTTGAAGAACATGCCTAATGACTTGATTTCTTTTCAAGAAATGATATGAGATCCCGCAGATCCCATAATCTATAAAAGAAAGTATGTTAGATTTATATACTACTTAAATTGTTGCTCCCGCAGCAACACAATCAATATTCCTGAAGAATATTACATGCTCTTAAAGAGCTTTTACTTTATGTTTTTATTTATTTGTTTGTTTGTTTGTTTGTTTGTTTATCTAATGTTAAATAACAATTGTTGCTCCTGAAGTAGCACAATTCATATTCATGAAGAATATTAATGCTCTTGAAGAGCAATTCAAAATTATATTTTAAACTTAAATAGTTGCTCCAGAAGTAGCACAATCAATGTTTTGAAATATATTATATGCTCTTGAAGAGCATTTACAATCAATATTTCTATGTACGTTTTTTTTTATTTGTTTGTTTATTTAATGCTTTAATCCAAATTGTTGCTCCAGAAGTAGCACAATTCATATTCCTGCAGAATATCACATGCTCTTAACGAGCAATTTGTTGAAATAATTTAATTGTTGCTCTATAAGTAGCACAATTTAATATTTATGAAGAATATTACACACTTTTGAAGAGTTACTTATATTATCTATGTATTTACAATATACCGATTTTTTTACTGCATATAATCTTAATTTGGTGCTCCTGAAGTAGCACACAATTAATATTCTTGAAGAATATTACGTGATGAGCAATTCATATAATGTCTTATTGATATAGACTAAATTGGTGCTCCTGAAGTAGCACAATTTGTATTCCTGAAGAATGATATATGTTCTTGAAGAACAATTCAAGCTTTTGATTTTGACAAATGTTATATGTTCATAACCCTAATTGTTGCTCTTGAAGTAACACAATTAACTTTACATGTTTTGGAACAACTAAAACTTATCATTTTGAAATCATATATCACAATAACCATACTTTAATTGTTGCTCCTGAAGTAACACAATTAATATTTTTGATGAATATTACATGTTCCTAAAGAACAATGTATATCTAAAGGTATGTTGTAATTTAAAATATTACCTAATTATATGGAGTGGTAGCAAGAGTTCCTCTTTAAATGACAATTGCATTTCCAATATCCTATTGTGGCTTAATTTCTTTTCAAGAATAGATGTGAGATCCGGTAGATCTCAAAATTTGCAATTCATTGATTTCGCTTATCATGAAACTAAATTGTTGCTCTGGAAGTAGCACAATTACATTCCTGAAGAATGACCATATTGTGATAGTAACATTAATATAACATTAATGAAATCTGAATATCGATGCTCATCTGCCAATAGAATAATAATAGAATAAAACGAAGCATCCCAACATGATTGCGTCAATATATTAATTGTTTGTCATCCCTAAAGCTCGATACGAGTAGTTGCATCTTCACTGCAAGATTTTAAAATCTAGTGGATCGAAATTATTGAAGGCTCCAGAAGAGCATGTGTCATTTTATCAAATGATATGAAATCAACTATTAAGTTTGCCCTTACTTTAGTAAGTCTAGAAGAAACTTATTAAGTTTTAAGGATATCCGCTGCAGTAGATACCATATTGAAATAATATAAGAAGATAGTGATACATATTCTTGTATAAATTATTTTGTATTTAACCAGAAGCTAACAAAAGAAAAGTTATCACTACCATTTTAAATGTATTACACATTTATAAAAACAAGTGAGACAAACCATGTCATGAACCGGAAGTTCAAAGGGCTTTATGCATTGACATGAGAGGTTTGGATATTCACGAGCAACTATCATGCACAACATAATTGAAAATTTATCTGAACGCAAATAGAGATCCTGAAGAATCTTTACATTGATTTTAATGAATGCTTGACTTCTAGAAGAAATGAAGCAATTGCTAGAACTAATAGTTCAAATAATAAAGAACTCAATTCTCTCAAGAATAATTGTCTTGATAAAGCTAACGAGTTTATTAAACTCTAAGTTCCTCCTGAAGAGGACTTATATTATATTACTTTGGAATTGAGATTCAACACTTAGTTGCTCATGTGCATAATCAATGGTTTTGTACATATAAAAATGAGTCTCACAAGAAGATTGTTATTATGATAAAATAACGTTCCCAACATTATGTGGAACATATGTCACATTTGGATTCCTGAAGTAATCAATGTGAAATCTACATCCAACAAAAAGCACAAGAACAAACTAGTCGCATTTGGATTCCAGAAATAATCAATATGAATAAGAAGTCAAAAGACTGACTTGCAAAAGATTGCAAACCAACTTCTTGATGCTTTTAATTTGTGTATATAGAAGAAGTGACAATGTTATACATTTGCTATAAATACCCCCGCACAAATAAATGTCCCTGAAGGACAAGTACAAATGGTAGCAAATTAATGTAAAATTCGTCAAAAATATGGTCGACCAATTGGTTCTAAAAGAAATTTTGTGTCTAAGAAAAGGGGCACAACATATGTACCAAAAAATGACGATAATGATTAATCAATCAAATAAAATTTCCTGAAGAACTGTCAGCGTCTAATTAATGATATCTCAATATATTGGAGAGATCAAGTATCGTCGTGGACGCATGACGATATATTCGCCTGTAATATGACTCTTGAGATGAAAAAAGAGGATCCTGAACGACGATCTATAAGATATTGTCAAGATTGAAATAATTGGCCAAAGAGGAACGAAGTCGTATAAGGTGAATTAATATTCCTTAGAAAGCCGGAAATATTTGGACCTGTAGTTCCAAAATCCGAAAAGTATATCCCGAAGGATACAAATGTGTCTTTGTTACAAAGAGAAATGAAAAATTACTAGATATAGAACAATACTCGTAACACAATGTTTTTCTCAAAGACCGGGAATTAATTATGTACTCTCCCATAATAGACGCTATTGTATTTAGAATTTGATTAATCTACTTATGTCACAAAAGGCTTATTATGCGCCTTATGCATGTAGTAAATATCTATTAATATGATTCACTAGATAGTGACATATATATGAAGATCCCGGAAGGATTTAACTTGCTCAAAGCATGTAAGTCAAAAATACGTTGTCAATTAGACTGCAAAAGTCATTGTAAGGGCTGAAATAGTACAGCCGTATATGATATAATCATAACGTCGAGAATTTCTTGACAGAAGGGTACATAAATGATAACTTGAGTTTGATTGCAACTCTTGAAGAACATAATATTTATATGTATACTTCGTCAAAATGACTTACATAGAACAAGTAATTATGAATTATTTTATTCATTGATAATCCAACTCACATCGTCGTCGGCATTAGGGGGAGATATGAAATATAAAGATTGAATGCCGCAAATATCTCGTTGGATTAATTATTTAGATTCACACACTATGAATCTTATATACCTGTTGTATATGCACCATGAACGAACTGAAGTTCCTCATAGAAAACATAAATCAATTGATTCTCATTAGCGCCAGAAGCATGAGAAATTTATTGGTGCTAAGAGATAAGAAGTCCGCGGAATACAAAATTAGAACACATCACTCCAAATTCCTCCTGAAGAGGATATGTGAATCATTATGTACAAAAATACTTGATGAAATCAACTCATGCCTAAAGACGGAGTTCGAATCAAAATACTTGGGTTGAACTAATAATTGTCTCGACCTGTAGATCGAGCATCTCCCTAATGGAGTTATTGTATTTAAAGAGATTTATTGTATTTCATCCACATAACTACCTAATGGTTGCTTCAATCACTTGAAGTGGATGGAAAACTCATTTAGACCTATAGAAGATAACAAAGATAAGGACCAGAAGTTCCTTAATTATGTGCAATTGGAGAATTTGAAATGGTATTGACCATCCTTTGTTATTTTCGAGACAAATATGATATTGGTCTTTTTATGAGAGTAATGATATATTGACATATTTCATGCTATTATCTATGCTGATAATTAAACTTATGTTGCAAATATTAGTATAGACCTTAAAGATAACCATGAAGAATTTTATCTTGAGGGGAGTAACAAATTGTAAATAATCCTGAAGATTAGACTGACTCTTAAAGGTCAAATGACCCTGAAGGTTAAATGGTTGTACTCTTTTTTCCTTTTTAAGTTTTTCCGAAAGGGTTTTCTTGGTTAAGGTTTTTAACAAGGCATCCAATGCAACACATGAGAAAATGAGTCATTGAGATTGATTCATTAAAGAGCCAATGCAATACATGATCTCCAAAAGAGTGGCGGCATCAACATCCAACAAATTCGCTCAAGTGACAATCTATCGGATTCTTTTACAAAGGCATTACCAATGTCAACATTCAAGAAGTTGTTACACAAGATCGATATACGCCGACTCAAGGATCAAGAATGACTATATTGAGGTGGAGCAGCTGTACTCTTTTTCCTTCGTCCAATTTTTATCCCAATGAGTTTTTCTGGCAAAGTTTTAATGAGGCAGCAATTTCTTTTAGAGATGGTCAATCAAAGGGAGTGTTGTAAATATATTATATATATATACTTACCATATATTGTGATGACCATGTAAACCTTAAAAGCCCATAAGTCCATCTTGTACTTTATAAATAGAGATCTTCACCCTCATAATAATACATATCTATTTTATCATTCTCTCGTTCTATTTAGTTTATAACAACAATCTTGTTATTGGATCCCCTGTATGAAAAATGCTGATTAAAATATATTTGCACCTAAAATCCGGTCAACTTAAGCATCATTATGGAAGTCCCTGGTGGAAGTCGGTTGAGCAAATAATTAAAGGTTAAATAATCATGATTTCATTCACAAAATTCATTCCGAGTCTAATTATGCACAGAGATTTTTGTCTCAAATCTCAAATAAAGTGTAACTGTAAATAATTACCTACGGCTGGAAGGAGATCGGCCGGTGGTGGAGACGGGCAGGGATAAGCAGTGGCGGCGGCAACGGCAAGGGTGAACGGCGGCGACAGCTGCGACACTATCTTTGGTAAGAAATCTTCAATTTTTGAGGGTAGATGGAAAATTGCAGTAGAAAAATCCTCAGTTGATGGATTAATTGGATTAGGGTTAAGAAAACCCGTCCAATTTCTAGCCCAATTGGAAATGGGTCAATGAAGTTTATGATTTAATTCTTAATTTCGAGCCCAATTCAAAATCGGAGCGACTCACGTTCCGGAACGGAACGTGCACCTTGAGGTGCGCCTCGTTGGCGCGAGGCGGAGAAATGGAACGCTCGGCCGGAGGCGTATGCCTCAGAACAGCCAGGAAGCGTTTTGCAGCAAGGCGCGCCTCAAAACACGCCTCGATTGCGTTTTTTAAAACCTTGTTCATTCATATACTACATGCAAATTCGTACCCAATAATCAAGCAAGCATGTGCATTCATATACTTTTAAAGCACAAGCAACTCATACACTTCAATCACACAAAACATCTAGCTTACCACCCCACCCCAGTTCAACTCAGACACATTCATGATAAAAACATCTCACCAGTTCCATGGTTGAAAACAAAAGCAAACCTAAACCGCAGCAAAATTCTCAACTATAGCAACAAAGGCCAGTTTGATCAGCATTTGAAAATATAAAAAATCTGTTGCTGCACTGAGTCCAGCAGATGATCATGAGATTGGCACACAAGATCTTTCAAAGCAAAATCATCAGTTGCTAGATCTTAAATGAGTGACAAGGTACAAAACTATCCATTAACTCAAAATCTTATTTATATTTAGATGTCTAATTCCTTGATTACGAGCTTCTACTTGTTTGCAGTTGTTTCTTCCCCACCATCACTTCATTTGTCCTAGTTCCAAGGCAAGTAATTCTTAATTTCCATACTGCTAAAAAGTTCATAATTCAATCTGAAGAAGGGATTTACTAGAAAGGCACCTTGTGTATAGCCCTAGTACTACTAATCGGCTAACCAGACCATTCTTGAGGCACTAAATAATGATACACTGCTCCATTCAATTCTAGATGAGGAAGAGAAATCAAAAGCTTTTTATTTTCTACAAGAAACATCCAAAGTCAAGCACTTACACCAATTATTACTTCATATGCATTCTGTCAACTTCTATATGTTTTAGTGCTAGACAGAATCTCGAATGATGAGGTGTTTGAAGGTAAATCTAAACAAACGGAACTCATTCACAAGTCCAACCAGAAACCAGCTAGCTAATGCACCGATGAAACTAGTTCATAGATCATAATCTCAAACCTTCTTGAGAAACATCAACTAGATAGAAAAGAAATTGCATCCCCTTTGTATCTTGGATTACGCAATGATTTTTTTTGTCAAACTGATGCTAAAACGATAGGAAACACAGGAAAACAAACATGTATAAACGAAAAATTAACACGAAATCTGTAGGTTATCGATGACATTGGTAAAGTAATATACGAAACCCTAACTAAACATGCCCAAATCCAAAAGAAATACCTGATTTCGTCCAAAAACAATTTTGAATATTACAAGTTTCTTGAATACAATTCAATTGAACCCGAACCCGAACCCTAGGACGACGTGTTACCTTGTGGGTCGATTTCACCAATCAGCCATCAGATTTGATATCAGACGCGTGTGGCTACAACAGGCGCAGCCGCCGAGGCAGCGGAAGATGCGGCGCCGCCTAGGAATGAGAGAAAACCAGTATTAACCTGCTCCTGATCATCCAAAAACAAGTCCTCCGGCATTCGGAACGCTCCGTGCGTGCAGACGACGGCGAGGCCGACGAGCAAGGCGGAGATGAGCAGCGATCCAACGCTGGTGAGAAACACCACAACTATCGAGGACACCACCAGAATACTCAAAGTCTCCAGATCTGTAAAGGTGCGTCCGCCAATCACAAGCGGCTGATCCGCCGGTCGGAAAAGATAGAGGAAAATCCACGCGGCGAGGAGAGCCAGCAGAACGAGTAGCGACAAAGGATGAGAGAGGAGAGAGAAGGCTAAAGAAACGGCGATGAGTGAGACGTAGTTGACGCGGAAGTATGAGAAGTTTTTGCGGATGCGGGAGGCGGCGTCGGTGACGGAGTCCGGGCGGGAGAAGGAGGATCGGTCGACGAGCTCCATCCAGGGGCGGCGCTGTGCGAAGCCGTTGCGGATGTTGGCGTCGAGGCGGGATACGAAGGCGAGGAAGGCCGGGGTCGCGATCGGTGGCTGAGACTCCGACTGAGGGTTGGAGATCGGGAGCGTCGCCGTAGAGGCCATTGGTGATGAAGAGAGAGAAATTTTGCAACGGTAATTAGCCTCTCTGGGTTTTCGAATTTCACGCGTAGCTTAGGTTTTTAGAAGTATTCGCTTGCTTTCACGTTTCTACATGTAAAGTTTTGGTCAAAACCGAAATTGGGCCGGTTTTCTATTAGCAAGTTTAGAAAAATACTTTCATTAATTGAGTTTTGAATTGGGTCCTATTCTTCCATTAATTACATCAATCAAATCGAGAATCACTTTCTTAAAAAAAGGGTAAATTAACAGTAATTTCATAAACACATCTGAAATAATAGGCCAATAATTTTCCCTTTTGGTTCTACTTCTACAATACAATGTTTCTCTTGTTCGCTACAGTATTTTCTCTCTCCAACATTTGCAGGATTAGATTTCATAAATAGGTAGAGGACAAAGTAGAGTTTCTACTACTACATCAAACAAGCTAATACGTGGGTGAGGATCCTCTACCCCAAGTGGTGGACCACTACATGTCCCACCAATAAGGTGAGGACATGTGTCGTGTGATGATAACTTAATGGCCCACTAATGCACGCATGGTAGAGCGTGATTGGTGGGCCATCAAGTGGTCCACCAAATAATGGGATAGAGGATCATTTGCCCTACTATGGTAGGCTTCGAAACCGAGTCTCGACGATCTAAAACAGATTTTAGTTAAAATAAGGTCTACAAGACACAAGGTAACTTCATTAGAAATATTTTTGAAAAAAAATACTACAAGTTAATATGGTAAAAACTGACCAAAGCTGCTCGTGTAAAAACAGCTGACTAATTTAATCCTAGTAAGAAGTCAAGCAATCAGCTCTACATTGAAACAAATATTTACTACCTCATCTTATTTTCTCATGTATCCACTAGTTTCTTCAGCAACCGTCTCCCAAACGTTAGCCATCTTCTCTGCATATCCGGCCTGTTATCATAAACAAGATCGAATCTCTTGATCAAGACCCGTAACTTTTACTAGGAATATCAAGAGAAACTAAAAACTAGTATGCTGCCGGCTAGGAGAAATATTTGCTCTTGTTTGGCACAGGGATTTTACACACAGACCACCCAAAAGGAATTGAATAAGGTAATAATGAGATGAGTAACTCCTTATCGAACTACTGATTAACTTTGTTGTTTGAGTTTCCAAATCTTTAGGAGTTTCTCACACCAGTAACAAGAAGAGCACATGCACTGCAGTAGCCTGTAGGTTGCTGAAAACATTAACAATGAATCAAAATTACCTGATTAACAATGAATCCTTTTAGCATGCTCACAAGATCATCATGCTTCTCTTTCTCAAGTCTCTCCAGTTCATTTTTATTATTTTCCTGCAAAAAGATTTCACATCCATTATCGAGTTAAAAGAGAATACTCAAAATATAAATTTCCAGTAGTCCAAAACAAATTTCATCAACTGGATAAATCATAGAATTTGTAATTGTGATGTCAAATTCCATATTGGGGCGTTCAAAACTAGAGCAAATTTTGTTTCTGATGTGTGCTTCCTTTGTCATCACCAAAGGGAAGTCAACTGAGAGCATTTGCAACTAGTTTCAAGACTTTGTTACCACTCTCCACATATAGACAAGTAAAATATGCTGACACTAGAAGCACTGAGGCATATTAATATTGAACTATTTTTTTAATTTCTTTCGACTAAAAGGTTAGAGATACTACCTTTATTCGTTCGTATTCTCTGACTGCACTGCTCTTAGCATTCTCAGTTACTCTTACTGTTTCTTGCAGCTCTTCAATTTTCCTAATCCTTGATCTATCCCCGCCAAATATCTTTGATGAAGCAGATTCAAGTTTTTCTATTCTTGAATTCAACGATGACAGATCGGATATAAGAGTTTGTACAGTCAAGAAAGCACTTGATCTCTCTGAAAATGCACTGTTAACAGCAAGCATCACCCCAAGATATTCATGAAGTTTATCCTGTAGCAAGTAAAAGATTCAGATAGACTATACGGCAACAACAGAGGAAAATAGTGTAGAAGTTATATTAACAAAATGTAATCACGACTATTGTTACAGAGACAATCAGTATAAATTGCATATGCAGAAGGAACAATACTCAATGTTTCATTTTTTGGTTCCAAGATAATAAGGAACTATCCATACCAAATGCTTGACCGTTTGAGCATTCAATTCTCGATATAATCTACTTGCTTTTACTGCAGCTGTTGCCACATTTTTCATGTCAACAGCTCGTGCTCTTTGGGAATCATGAGCAGCTTCCTCTGTTTCAAACTTGGTTAGCTTGACAAAAGCTAACCCAAGTTGGCCCATGGTCTCCCCCATGTCTTGCTGAGCTTTGACAAGTGATTCGGCCTGAACACAGAATAGAAGGCACAGTGAGTAGTTAATCGGAAAAGTTGCGCCTATGGGTTTAACAGAGAATTCTCAAAACTACACAGACTACATAGTTATCTCATTGTTTAAGACAGCAATCTATCTGCAGACAAAGGTTCAGCAAGAAAAAATTCCCAGAATTGAAAATGAAACCTTATCAAAGTAAAATGAAATCATAAAACAAGCCAAGAGCCAAAACGTCTGAGATCATCAAATATTCATCTCTTGCCAATCATTTTCTAAACTACTCAGAAAGCAAACTTGTTAGAACAAGTTAGTTGTTTGGATTCTGGACTCGATTTTTCAATTCTGTTACAAAGTAAAGCTCAACATTAAAAAACTTGCATTCTTCAGGAATAGTGGGTGGATGTTTGCAGAATGTAATTTGCCTTTTGGGATGCATCTGTCAAGACTCACATGGGAAAAATGAGCAATGTCTATTCAATTTATAGATTTTTAATATGTTAAATTGCCTAAAAAAACCTCACCCCCAAACCCACCAAATAAAAAGCTCAGAGGAGGCTGAATATGAGGGCACAACTGTACAAGCCGCACTGCCTCACAATATCTGAGGCGTAAGCCTCATATAACAGATGATCTCTTAGAGGCATAAACCTCGAGGATTTTATACTATGTTTACAATCAGAAATATATCTCATATTTCAGACCGTTGCTACTCTTTTTAGTAATTAGCTATAATCATCAATGATCCTCAATCAATGAAAGGCCATAAATCCATAATTTTTGGTCTAAAAATACTATATATACAATGCATGAAAATGCAAAAAATTACAAAATCTAACACACCATATAAAAGGCTAATGGGAGATATTAACCTGCTGAGACACATTGATCAGCTGCTGTTCAAAGCCCTGCAATTTCTCTTTCCTCTCCAGAAACTCCTTATCATCCTCCACCAACGGAGGCTTCGCCCCACTCCAATCATTTGAAACAGACTGCCTCAACTCTTTAAACATTCTAAACAAATCCCTCCCACCCTTGGCTGGCTGCGCCACCTCACTAATAACTGCAGCCCCGCCATCCGACATTCTCGAAGAAGCAACATCCGTAGTCCTCATCAATACCATTGCATTGGAAGGTTCTAGAAACGCCCTCAATTCCTCACTACCTCTCAACACAGGGTGAGCAGCAAGGCGTCTCAAATACTTCTCTAAAGCTGCACGCCTTTGCTCGAGAAACTCATTCTTCTGCATCATCTGACTCTCAACCACACTTTTGTCCGGCCTAAGAGGGATGAAGAACCCTCGATAACTCTCTGCTAACCGAACCGACAATGCAACTACATCTCTAAACCTTCTCCTCACGTTAAACTCCGTTCCATCGAACTCTGGCATATTCGTAAATGTAGTGATCAAGTAAGAAAAGTAAAAACTGCTTCCAGGTACAAGAGAACCCGATTGCTCCGGCTCTCTCTTCGGATCCAAAACGGAGATTTTCAAAAATGTTGAAAACGATGGCTGCGAAGCCAATGTGGAGTGATCCTGGACGCTGATATCGGCTGAATCGACGGAATCCAAGTCGAAGGATTGGAAAACCGCTTCCGCATAAGATGGAGGCTCGAGAATCGAATTGATTGAGCTGTGGCTGGGGTTAGGGTTTTGTTTCGGTGGGGGAGAGTGTAGAGGATCAGTATCATCAGAGGTCGGGATCTCGACGAACTGGGAAGACGAGAGAGGATCGTCGATAAACGTTTTTGAGCCATTGGATGGCGGCGAAGATGGAGACGATTCATCGTTGAGCAAAATGGACGACATTTGCTCTTTGGTTGCGTAGAGGCGGGCTTCTTCATAGCCCTGATTCTCATAGCCCATCATAATTTATCGTTTCTTCGACTCTGATCCAATTTTATGCGACTTTTTCTGAGAATCACGGAATTAGGGTGATGGAGTTAGAGATCCATGGATGATGTTGACATTTCTGGTGAATCGATTTTCTAGTTACTGCTCCGAATTGGTGGAAAGAGAGAAATTAACAGTAAAAGAGGTGTTGAATTGCCGATTACGGCTTATTAGGGCGGCGATAGTTCTAGGGGACGGCGGAGATGCGGAGGTCAAAGGGGCGGAGAACTATGGTGGTGGTGGAGATGGTTTACGGAAGGAAAGAGATGAGATTCGTCTGTAAGCGCGTGTATTTGGAACAATTGGATTTGTGATGCCAATTTTGACCTCATGTTTGATATTCACAAGAATCACAATTCCTAAACTAAGATTAACCTAATTTTAAATAAAACTATGCTACAAATATAATATTCGAGTTTGTTTCTCATACATTCATCTCGACTACATTTATTTAAGAGATTATAAGAGGATATATATTTTAAGATTCTTAATTAATAGTATACTCCTAGATTTAATTAAAATTTCAAGTAATATAATGTGGAAGAAATAACTTTTAACTCAAAATGAGCATACCTTCTGGTATCAAGTTCAAGATCAGTACCTTTGGAAATAAATCAACGTTTCGAATTCAACTCATTACACAACAATAATATGAGTGTTGTAGCCCAAATTCCAACAAATTCAGGCATATTGAGCCCTTTATTACTTTTTCATTTTTTAATCATTATATAATGAAAGTTGTTCTAGCCCAATTTCAAGAGATTTAGGCCCATTGCCCCTTTATTAATTTTTATTTTCTTTTTTTATTCATTTTTCGAATTAATATTGGAAATCGATTTGAATAAACTTTTTATATCTCTCATTTGTACAACCTTTTTCATTTAAGTTATCTTCTTGTCTCATAATTAAACTTAAAATAAATAGTTATTATTGTCACGATGAATCATCCAATCCCCACTCATAACTACCCAATAATTATTTTTTGGAGTAAGATTGATGCCTAGCTGTTATTATGTCAATTTTAGTTAACGGCTTAACTCTTCAATCATTTTGTCAATTTCAAGTGTGCATATTTTTCTCTTTGTTGTTCAACTATCTAAATCTTTGTTGATAATTTTCTTTAGCTGCAAGTGACTTAATATTATAGTTCTATTTCGAAAATGTGTAGATTCTAGTTATTGTTATTTGAAATTAAATGGTAATTTAGGTCTTAATTAATCAAGATATTTATCTTGTTCGGTAACATCTCGAGCTGAACTAACATCTCTAGCTAGTACAAGAGAACTATTTAGTAGTTCGATAAAAAGTATTGGTTGGATTTAAACTTGATCGACAATTTTTTACGAGTACATAGCTGTCAAAAACATGGGCTATGAAGTAGTACTAATTAGATTAGCAGCAAAGGGATTTGTTAGTTCAAATTGTTGTTGAAAACTAAAACAAACTCCTAAAAACATTGAATTGATGCTTGAATTTGGCATATTATTTTCTGATTTTCTTATTCGAAATGAATAGTAAATTATTACGTTTTTGGACGAAATTCAATTCATGAAGCCTGGAAAAAGTCTATTAATGAAATCCATTATTTAAATTTAATATAGAGTTTAGTTCAATACATGTCGTTATGGACTTCTCTAACTGAATACAGTCATATACAATCAAATCAAACATGACGGTATTATTATTGTTATTAATTTAACCTAATCAACCAAACAATGACTTTCTCAACGTACTTTTTCTTAACTATCATCCGACGTCGTCTAACTTGGATTTCAGTCAAAATCTTGTTAATTTCACCTTTTTTTTCTCTTCTTTTTCCTTTTACTGTAAAAGACTTCATAAAAAAAATTGATTTAAGTCTTGTGAGAAACATGTTAAGACAAAATAAGAAATGGTCCAATTTAGATGAAAACGATAGAAGTGTGTAAGAGAAGAAATTACATTGTATTGAGCAAGCGTTGGTCCTGCTGACTATATATAATAAATAATACAAATGTACATTATTTGCTATTGGAAACTTTTAAGATAGCAATGCATGTATAGGTTAACTCTTTCTGACTTTTCACTTTTATTTCACGAAAAAGGTAGTTTGATTCATTAATAGAATGAAGAATTGTAAAGCATATACATGATATAGAGAAAGTTACAAAATTGAGAGAGAGAGAGAGAGAGAGAGAGAGAGAGAGAGGTGCATTATGATGATTATTATGGTATAATTTACTTCATAGATTTAGTAATGGTTGAAAATTAATTTCCAAAAAAGAGATTAAAACTTATTAAGAAAGCAAATATTTCCTTGGGTGATGAGGCAGTGGGTGCAACTACTAGGTTGAACTAAATTCTCCTCACTACCAAAACCTAATCCGCCAACCTCAGAACCACCATCTCTCTCTCTCTCTCCAGCAGTATAAAAGGAAGTCCTCTCCAATTTAACTGTCAACACAAAACCAAGCATTACAATTACATCTTTCTCATTACTCACTTCTCTGCTGAGAAACAAGAAGATCGACTGAGCAAAAATGGAGGTGTTGATGAACAAGAAGAGCAAAAGCTTATGCTCTTTCTTTGGCTTCGTACTCTTAGCCGTCTTCCTCCTCTTCACCCCTCTAGCAGAGGCCAAAGTTCACAAACATCAATTCGTCGTAAGTAGTTTTTTAATGCTTTCATGGTCGAATTATACTATAAGGGTTCCATATACTTCTTGCTTAAATTAAAGTTGGAGAATAAAAAATAGCAACAACGGGTTTTTTTTGTATCAATACTAATAATGATTATTCCTTTGTTTTTTTTAAACCGGAAATTACAGTTTTTAAGCATCAGATTAAAAGCATCTCAATTGATGCATCTTTTTAATTAAAAAAGTTGCCACACTTGAGTATTTTTTCAAACACTAAAAAGTTGTTTACATGGTTGAAAAACAATACACACTTGTTGTAAAGAAACCTATATCTACATAAATATAAAATATTTGTCTGAAACAGATTCAAGCGAAGCCGGTGAAGAGGCTGTGCAAAACCCACAACACGATCACGGTGAACGGAATGTACCCGGGGCCGACGCTGGAGGTGAATAACGGCGATACCCTCGTCGTCAACGTCGTTAACAAAGCTCGTTACAACGTCACGATTCACTGGTAATAATATAACTCCCCTTAAATGCATGCTAAGAAAGAATGTACTAATAAATAATAATGTATGCATGTGTATATGTGAATAGGCATGGAGTGAGGCAGACGAGGAGCGGATGGGCCGATGGACCGGAGTTTGTGACTCAATGCCCCATTAGACCGGGCAAAAGTTACACGTACCGGTTCACCATCCAAGGCCAAGAAGGCACGCTCTGGTGGCATGCGCATAGCTCGTGGCTCAGAGCCACCGTCTACGGCGGCTTGATCATTCGCCCTAAACAAGGAGATTCTTATCCTTTCACTAAGCCGGATCGTGAGACTAACCTTCTTCTTGGTAACCAACCGACTCCTCTCTCTCTCTCTTTCGTCATCTTTTGTTTGACCACACTTTCTCTCTCTCTCTGTCTCTTTCATGATTAGGGGAATGGTGGGATGCGAATCCAATTGATGTTGTGAGAGAAGCTACAAGAACCGGAGCTGCTCCTAATATTTCCGATGCTTATACTATTAATGGTCAACCGGGTGACTTATACAATTGCTCCAGCAAAGGTTAGTTTAATTTGTAGAGGTTTTGGCGGGAAAACAACTAAAGACGTCATCGTTTTCATGCAAAATATAATTGAAAAGATTCACTAATTCCCTCTTCGTGGGTTTTTAATTAATCATGGGTGAATGCGAATCTCATATGCTACTAACGAGTTGGACACTATTTTAAAATGCACTTTAAATTAGTTATTTTTATATACATTAATCATTCCACAAGTTAAAATTGGCAATCGAGATACTTCTTATGTTTTTCCTTTTTATAATAATTAGGTGATATATTTATATATACTACAAGCAATCTTTTTTATTAAAAAGCTTATATTAATTTGCATGTAATGGGCAGATGTTAACCAAGATAAATGAACTTTGATGCAACATTTTAGAAAAAGACGAGATTTTTTTGCAATTCGGCAAAGTTTGTAGTTAACGCGAGAGATTTTAGCTGTTCTCCTATTTTTTGAAAATAATCAAGAAATACTGAATTTTTAAAGCACTATAATACTATAATAATTTATTAAATTAAAAACTTTCACCATGCAGACACAGTCGTCGTCCCAATCAAGACTGGCGAGACGAGTCTCCTCCGAGTCGTGAACTCAGCACTGAACCAGGAGCTCTTCTTCAAAGTCGCCAACCACAAGATGACGGTGGTCGGAGCCGACGCTTCCTACCTCAAACCCTTCACCACCTCCGTCCTCATGCTCGGACCGGGCCAGACCACCGACGTCCTCATCACCGCCGATCAGCCGCCGAACCGATACCACATCGCCGCCCGCGCCTACGCTAGCGCCCAAGGCGCGCCGTTCGACAACACCACCACCACCGCCATCCTTGAATACGCATCCGCCGCGTGCAGCGGCAAATGCTCGCCGTCGAAGCCGGTGACCGCCGTCATGCCGGCGTTCAACGACACAGCCACCGTTACCGCCTTCACCACCAGCTTCAGGAGCCCGCGCAAAGTGGAGGTTCCCACCAAAATCGATCATAATCTGTTTTTCACCGTCGGGTTGGGGCTAATGAACTGCCCGCGCGGATCTAGGGCTAGAAATTGCCAAGGACCGAACGGAACTCGATTTGCTGCGAGTATGAACAACGAATCGTTTGTTCTGCCGTCGAATTTCTCGCTGCTGCAAGCGCATCAGCAGGGGATTCCCGGAGTTTTCACTGCGGATTTTCCGGCGAGACCGCCGAGGCAATTCGATTACACTGGAAACGTCAGCCGCTCGCTTTGGCAGCCTATTAAAGGCACAAAAGTGTATAAGCTAAAATTTGGGGAAACGGTGCAGGTTGTACTTCAAGGTACAAGCATATTCACTGCGGAGAATCACCCAATTCATCTTCACGGCTACGATTTCTACATCGTCGGCGAGGGATTTGGGAATTTTAATCCTAAATCAGACACATCCAAGTTCAATCTCGTGGATCCGCCTCTGAGGAATACAGCGAGCGTTCCTGTTGGTGGATGGGCGGTGATCCGATTCGTTGCTGATAATCCAGGTTAGATCGAGATTCAAACAAATTCAAACTCAGATTCATCTCTCTCTCTCTCTCTAGATCTCTAATGCACATAACATGAACAGGAGTGTGGTTGATGCATTGCCACTTGGATGTGCACATCACGTGGGGATTGGCGATGGCGTTCGTGGTGGAAAACGGCGTCGGAGAATTGCAAACATTGGAGCTGCCGCCGGCGGATCTTCCGATTTGCTAGAATGATCGAGTTTGCAGTTAATGATAATTTTCCATTCATTTTGTATTGTATTGTTTTCCCCAAATTTGTGGGCTAGTTTTTACCTTTTGTGTTGTTTTCATAGTTCCATGAGATGGGCCCAATCCAATCCTGATTTGGGCCTTCTTGATTAAATGTATTGTTAGCCGTTAGTTAAAATGGCTTTGTATTGATTAATATCTACTCTCTTTCGGTTATCTTCTCGACTCACCAACGATCCGAGTTCTGAGATTAAAAACTGAACATGAGTAAAATTAATGGGTCAATAGACTTGGAACTATGAATTTAATTAAAATATTAAGCTAAAATCATAACTTTCTTAAAGTGAGGTTGACATTACAAGAGATCAACTATAAATCTATAATCATAAATCCTCATTCATCCCTTCTCAAGTTATGCATCTTAACATACTTTATATGCACATATTTAGAGTTAAAAAAAATTATTAATTATTAAAAAAAATAAGTTAAATGAGAAGTAATCATAGATACATTGTAGATGTACCGTACCGTAAGGGAATTCGACGGAGGATATGCTTGCGTTTCTTGATCCGATCGTCAAATCTCCGATCAAAGGTGCAGATCGCTGAGAACTTGGCAGGAGATTTCTATAGATAGTCTTAATTTCATTTCTGTCAAATTTCCACTCATTTTGAGTATGAAATTCTAAATTTTTTTACACAATAAGTACGATAAAAACACGTACTTTTAAACTATCATAAATCACCATCAAGTACCGATTGGTTCAAAGAGTTCTGATCTACTTGTTCACTAAATGAGTTATATATATATATATATATATTCTTATGAAAGACTCCGGATACAATCCTAATAAAGTCCAATCAAATCTCGATACAATCAAACTTAACGAGGTCTTAAATTTCAAAAAAAAGGAGAGAATTTTAGTTAATTCGGTTATACTATAAATGATTCCTATGTGATTTATTTCCTATCTAAATTTATATAAATATAATTATTTTATATCAATTTATTGGGTTGTCGGGCTAACACAAAATTAGGATTACGATTATTTTTCTTTCTTAAACAATCAATTTAACAAGTAACACCGAATAATGTCATATTTTATAATTTTATTTTATATGTTTTCGTCGCTTTTAAAAATAGATGAGGTGAAAGATTCTACACCATGTGATTGGTCTAGAGTAAAAATTTCTATAAGTAGATATGAAGCAGGATAACCCAAGCCCCAATGTTAACCGGCATTGGAACGACTCAAATTATTGGGAAAAATTATCAATTCTCAACAGAGAGCAAGTATACCAACATCCTACAGTGCAAAATTAAGAACACAACAACGAGAGTTGAATTAGTAGTTAACATAGCACCATGAAATGTAAACTCAGACAAATAAATGTCAATTATAGTAGAGTGCATATCTTTCTAATAAGCTTACTGTTGGGATATGATTTTAATAATATGGTTTTGATTTAGATTCCAAAACTCCGACCGATGATGAACCAAGTCAGTAGCTTGTATTTAGAATTTGCAGTTAGCCGCATTATTCTATTTATTTTTCTTATCTATTGGATCCTGATGCAGAGCATCCTGATGAGTCGAATTCATACTATACAAATTATGTCTGTTTTGACGCCCACCTGGCCAGTTGGACCGTATTTTCTGTGATGTCTTGCAGATTTTAGTGCTGATGTGACGATGACAAGATGCTGAGGTGGCAGGCACGAATTTGGGGTTAAAAGATTGATTTTTGGACGAAATTATAAAGAAGGAAGGTGGAGGATAAGGAAAGAGATGATATGGAAAGAATTGGATATGATTTATCTAATTAATATCTTTCCATATTGGATATAAAAACCCTACTTCTACAAGGAAAATGAGCCGCCTTATATATAGGGGAGGAGACGAACGAAAATTAGATCATCTTTACACCATTCCGCGCACGAGATCAGCGAGAAAGAGAACCGAGATTTGGAGATCATCAGATTTGGAGACACAAACATTATTTTGCTTTCGTTTCTTAGTTTGGATTTGGAGTTTTCGACTTTGCTTATCGTTTGGATGGTTTGAAATCCTTCGAACTAGTATTTTTAGATTATCAAGATTTAATTTCGTTTGCTTTCGTGTTTAATTCAGTTCGTCTAGTTGTTATAATTTTCGTGCATTTAATTTCTGAATTTCAGCATGTTTAGGGTTCTGCCCAGTTTTACGGTCCGCCTGCCCAGTCGGACCCATATGCATAGCTAAATTCTTTTTAAGGGCCGGCGAGATGTGAAGCACAAACTTTTATGAATTCATGAGACTTAGGCTTTAATAATTAATCACTTAGGTTCCAAATTAGTCTTGGTTAATTGATTGGATTAGTTAATTTAGGCTTGATCACCCTAGGTTAATTTAATTCATAGCTAATTTAGTACTTCCATCGTTTCTCGTGAGATTAGGCTAAATAAGTAGCACAATTGTTCTAAGAACAATAGGATTAATTTGGTAGGAGACTATTAGATTCCCACCATACGAGTAGGCTCCTAAATCGGGTTCCCTTAGTTCTTAAAGCTGATTAGGTGTTAAATCTATTAGTTGTCTACCAACGTATGTTGCATCTAATTTAGAGAAGTAGTCGTTTCAATGCCTATCATGGCGATTACCGAACAATTAAGGGGGAATAGGGGATGTGTCAGTTTAATTACGGCGTCCTACAACTGATTGATTTATAGGGATTAATTTATCTTTAGTGTCGATGATCGATTGTGTGTGTGTGAATCATCTTGTTGGACCCGTTTTCTTTGCATACGTTTATTCCGAATTTATTTCCTGCTATTTACTATCTTGTTTTAGGTTTATAAACTCCCAAAATTTGCGTGGTCGCTAACTAAACCATTGATTAATAGGAATGTTAGGTTAAAAATCTCCGTTCTCTGTGTTCGATACCTGTTTGCTATACTAATTAAAGTTCTAGCAATTTTTGCAGGATTTATTTGGTGAAAACAACGATCACCACATCCTGAAGGACGGAGAGTCACTGACATCACAGTGAATCTTATCGATCACTGACCCCTTCATCATGAGATACTGACAAGTCTACCGTTGACGAAGATACTGCGTTATCCTAAGATTGACTCAAGTGCTCCTGACTTATTCAAAGTAGTATGAGGTATTCACTTCAAAGTTTGATTTGGAGTCAACCAGCATATCTCGTTCAGCAAACCAGATCATGACACGTGAACATGTTTAGTGTTCGAGGAACAGTTTGAACATTACCTTTATGGACTGTTGCAGTTGAAGGCAGACGGAAGTTGCAGCTTTTATTCAAAATAAATCCATTGCCTCAACCCTAGTTCGCATACTCTAGTAGATCTCTCTCTAACGTATCTATTTAGAATATTGACTATAAATATGAAGAACCTTGAATCAAACAAAGTTACAGAACTATTACATATCTCAAAGCCTTCAAAAATTCAAAAGCTCTCATATTTCACGGACCCTCATTCAAGTTGTGTCTCTCTTAAAGTCCCAAGTTCCAAGTACTCTAAGTCAATATCTTCATCCTAGCTTAGATTGAGAAGGTCCAAGTTTTTAAAGGACCTCTCGTGTTAGAGAACCAAACTCAAACCCAACACTATCTTGGATGTTGAAGTGTTTGCGGCTATCTTCACCATAGAAGTAAAAAAAAAAAAAGACTTTCTACATATACATCATCTAAACAACGATTCTTATCAACTGTAGCAAAGAAAGAAACTTTATATTCATAAGAGTTGAAATATGAAAAAAAAAAGTAGATATATGTTAGATATGAGTCAGTAGATTGATACTCAGCTGTTCTAGGGTTAAAAGAAATTGGGGGAAATCATAGTAGTACTATGTGAAGATCCCAAAACCGAGCTGATATCAGTAGATTAGTGTGTCGATAGGATTAGCTGATGTATAGGTTAGACTTGATGTAATGCTTATTATTTTGTCTAAGTCCTGTACGGGGTAGTTGTTGAACCGATCTTCTCGCGAAGATACTTTTCGAACCCCACGTCATCGGTGTAATCGCTTGCATTCTTCGTCGCCACCGATATCAAACTCGGTTTAAGATCCCGCATCGCCGACCGGACCTCGCAGAAGCATTCTCTACAAGCCGATGGTCATCGGTAGAAGAACCAGGTGCAAGCAGTATACCTTCGCGATCGACCAACCGACTATCGAAGCTCACTTTATCGGTCCGACGACTCGACCGAAGAAGACAGACTCGAGAATCGTATCCGATGCAAAGCGACCCAAAGACTTAAAGTCCCTTCAAATGTTCGGCGAGAAGACATACGAGGTAGTTTGAACGGTCAACTCGACACTCACCTCGACCCAATGAGAAGCCGACAACGCTTACCTACTCTACACAAGTAAAGTTGCTCTCATGAACAGCGCATTAATCGCCCCGCCGCAACAAAGTTGAATAGTGGCCGTTTTCTTTGGACGCTTGTGACACGTGGCATCGTCGTCTCCAATGGACATATGCCACAACTCACAACTATAAATAGAGAAGGATTTGAAGATTTCAAATAGAGGAAAATACGCGAAATCAAGGGAAATCATTCAAGGTCACAACGCTCTAGAACCTTCAAGCTTATCCAGAGACGAACTAGTTTTCATAGAACACTTCTTGTAGTTCATCTCTCTAGGGCACTTTGATCCCTTTCTTCTCTAGACTAAGCTCATTGCTAGATTCATAGCTTAGATCCGAAGGAGTTCACTTTTAGTGAATTGTTCTTGTTGTAAGAACTCCTTCTCAATTGGAGAATATTCCCTCCCTTCTAAACTTAGGTTTAGATTGTAAAGTCGCTAAGGACTATAACTTAGAGGGAACCGTCCGGTGCACAGTATCCCTGTTGAGGCTTGCTCAGAATAATCAACAAGTTCTCCTGCCTTGTTCAGGACCGTGGACGTAGGATCTTGCGTATCCGAACCACGTTAAATCGCTTGTGTTCATTTACTGTTTTATTGCATAGCTTTCAACTGACTTGAAAATCATAAGTTTGCATAAAACGTATTTTATAAAGTGCATGTACCAAAAGATTTAACTTGCAAAAACGCGTTTTCAAAAGAGACGACTCGGGCCTAACACTTATCCGCACTACGCCTCCGACCGGCGAGTTTCGTAATACGACATCGGTCGGCAGAGGAGCTCGAAGCCGACTCACTTTGACCCCAAGTGATCGAAGGCTTACTCGGCACTCGTTCATCGATTGCAAACATCAGCTTCAGCTGACCTTCACTGAGAAAAAGAAACAGAGCTCAGGTGTATTCACCCCCCCCCTCTACACCTGACTTTTCGTCTCCGGACCAACAATTGGTATCAGAGCATTCGGTGTTCAACTGATCGCCGGTTCTGAAATACTGGTCCTCTCGAACTGATCCTGAAAACCGTTTTCACTGCATAAGCATCTTTTCAGCATCCTTATACTCTTACTCTTACAATGTCTGATATGTCAGGTATTAGGATGGTGCCGATGTTCTCAATAGAGAACTACACGGTATGGCGCGTACGTATGGAGGCACACCTAACGTCACTCCACGACAGCATGTCAGATGTCCTAGAGTCAGGACCGATCATTCCCATGATCGACAGCGTAGTATTTGCTGCCGGAGGAGGCGTGGGAGCACAAACTGGTGCTAAGGTTCCCAAAGACAAATCTGCCTTCACGCCTGAAGAAAAGAAGTTGCACAACCTTGACCGAGTTGCACGTAATGCCATACTGACTACGCTCAGTGACTCACATCTCGGAAGGGTACAAGATTGCAAAATGGCGAAAGAGCTATGGGACGCCTTGGCTGTACTGAGCCATGGAACCCCTCAGATCAAAGAGAACAAGCTCGAGCTAGAGCTTCAGAAGTTCGACGCCTTTGCAATGGAGCCTCATCGAAACCATTGACGAGCCGAGTGTCAGATTCACCAATCAAGTCAATGTTATCAATGGGTTGGGGAGGTCGTTCACCAACAAGGAGATGAACACCAAGATCTTGAGAGCGTTGCCCCGACAGAAGTGGCTTCCATTTGCTACTTATTTACGTCGCTCTGATCTAAATGCTCTAACTCCTGATGTTATATTTTCAGAATTAAAATCGGAGGAATTCGAGCATAGCCTACCCCAAAAGTGCTTAAGCGCTCCAGCTGACACACAGTTCGACCACGCCTTCAAGGCAACAGTCAGCAATACCGGAGCCAAGCCTATTTCCTCAAGCAAAGCCGTGGCCACATCGGTAGCAAAGTCTTCCGAGACTTCGAGGCCACGACGCCTAGCACCGATGGCTCTCAAATATCGAGAGGAAAAGGAGAGAGTCGAAAGCCGAGGAAATACAACCGAGATTCTTCCTCGGGTAAGAAAGACTATCATAAAAAGGAAGAATCTAATCCTTCTACCGAATGCAGGAAATCGGAGTCTGCCGCCATTCCGTCTAAAGACTCTGGTAAGAGCAGCGCAGAACATCTACCCGCTACAACCTGCAAGAAGGAGGGACACTATCGCACGATTGTCCCGAACTCTCACCGCTCAAAGAGCGTAACGGCGAGCCGGGAGAAAGAAGTTCGCCGAGAGACGGCAGCCTATATAGCCGGAGAGATATCCGACAACTCAATTGAGGAGGATACATTCATGTATTCTTCGAAGACGAAGCCGCGTTCGTCGCAGTTGAGGTCGCAAAGACGATTCTTCGATGAGTCGGCCGAATACCGTCCGATGGCCGGAGAAGAGGCCGAGGTAAATTCTAAACGCATTATTATCTCTTCTTCACACAAAGACACAAGACACGTGCTCGGTCACGAGATGATCCTCTAGATGTGGTACAAGCCTACGACGATCCGCTAGAGGAACAGATTCGGTGAGCGAGAGAGTTCGACGAGAACCATCCAGGAACTTGAACAAGTAAAGGCTGAGAATCAGAGACTTTCTTCTGATTGTCAGGTCTCTACTGAGTCAGTGGATCTAGTTGCGAGACTCAAGGAAGAGATTGAATCTCTTATGACTAAGTCTCAGCTTCAAGAGACTCAGATCTCGGTCCGACCAAGGACAAATTCGAGAAAGAGACCGAAATAGCCAAGCTCAGTCAGAAGCTCACAGACGTGCAGAATGACTATGACTCACTCAGAAGGAGTGACGAAGTCTGGAGAGGATTGATGACTGAACAATACCTGGGAGCTAAGGAGAAGCTTGAAAGCATGCTTAGAGCTCAACGGTCAACTACTGTGAAAGAAGGCACGGGCTATACCCACGAAGCTTCTACCTCCAAAAGCTCGGCAACCCCGGGCCGATAGGTTCGTCGAGAGGAAAGGTGCAAGCTGCCGACACCACACCTCGGGCGAAAAACAAACGAGAAAATAATTACACCTCGACCGAGTAGCAACAAGCAGTGACCAAAGGTTCCAGCCCCGGGACACCGCGATCAAATTCGGGGGGGAATCAAGAAGGTCGGATGGGCGTAAACAGTACAAGGAGCCACTGTATGAGCACCCGGCTCAGTACGGCTCGTACTACTATGAGCCCAGGGTCAGGAGAAGCGCTAAGACTCAGAAGAAGAAAGCGCATGAACCCAAAATTATTAGGAGAAAGTCAGTATCTCCAAGTCCTGTGGAGAAGAAAGGCGATAAGGTTCGAAGAAGAAGTTCGGAACTTCTAAGGTCCGAGAGACGGATCCGGGTTCCGGAATCACCCACTAACTCGTAAGGACCCAATCGAACCAAAGGGTACCTAAAAATGCCTCGTTTTGCGGGTGCATAAGGACCCGTGGATAGTGGACAGCGGCCGCTCGAGACACATGACCTACCGGAAGAGCCTCGCCGACCAACTACGTACAAGAAGATGGTCCCGGAATGAATTCGGTGACAATTCCAAAGGCTACACAAGGGGATACGGAACGCCGAACATTGGGACCGCCACGGTTCAAGAGTAACATATGTTGAAGGACTTCAACATAATCTCCTTTCAATCGAGCCAATTTCGTGATAATCTTAACAAAGTAATCTTTGGACCTGGTTTACGTGATATTGTTGACAAATCTACGGGGAAAACAAGTGTTATCGGGTTCGCGGAGGAAGAACATCTATGTTGCAAACCGGAATACCGTTGAGAACCCGAGGCTTGCTTGCTCGCACGAGACTAAATCGAGGTAACAAGTCAGTGGCTATGGCACAAGAGACTCGGCCACTCGAACTTCAAGACCATGAACAAGCTCGTCAAGAACTCTAAAGTCGAGGACCGCCCAACGAATCGTTTATCAAAGACGAAATTGTGAAGCGTGCACGAAGGGAAAGCAAACAAAGAGTAGCAATCCACCTATTCCGTCACCTTCCACCGATGGAATCCTTCACCGCTTCACATGGACTTATTCGGGCCGGTCTCTCCGGTGACTATAAGAGGCAAGAAGTATGCCCTCGTCGTCATAGATGACTTCTCGAGATATACTTGGGTCATCTTCATCGCCAACAAATCGATGTTCGACCGAGTTACCTAATCTATCGAAGAAACTCGGTGTGGAAAAGACCATCAAGATTAAGAAGATACGCTCGGACGGAGGAACAGAGTTTCTAAACTCGAGTAGTTAAGACATACTTGCGATAATGAGGGAATTCAAGCACGAGACATCAGCCGCGCGCACCCCTCACCGAACGGACTTGCCGAACGTAAGAACGGAACACTCAAAGAAGCAAGCAAGAACGCTCCTCGCAGTCTCCGGACTACCCTCAAAGTTTTGGGCCGATGCTACCGACACCGCTTTGTTACACTCGGAATCGCTCACTACGACACAAAGAACACATGAAGACGCCTTACGAATCGTGGAAAGGGAGAATTCCTTCTATTTCTCATTTTCATGTTTTCGGTTGTCCTTGCTTTATCCGCAACAATGGGAAAGATCAGTTGAAGGTCTTTGATAGCAAATCGATCAAGGAGTATTCTTAGGATACTCCCGAGTCGATAAAGCCTTCGAGTTTTTAACTATCGAACTCTTTGCGTGGAGGAAAGCCCTCATGTTGTTTTTGATGAATTTGTTGCGAGAACGGGGAAAGATACAAAGTCAAACACCGAGGATGTCGGCAGCAGAAACTACGGGATCTCGAACTAAATGACAAAGCTGAAAAGATCCGGCATTGTTGGGATGATGAGTCGGAAGATGAAGAAATTCGGACTCGGCCAACAAGCAATGTAGCTAACCTAGTTGATTCTATCGAACAGAATCAACAACAGGTAACTTCGGTCGATGAGGAAGCTCCTGTGGTAACTGAGACCTCTACTGAGAATATAAACTCAGGGGGAACGACTAATGTTCCTGAGCTAAATGCCCCGAACACGGAAACTCGGTAGATCCTAACCTTCTTACCGAATTACTACGGTCGCGAGAACAATACTATCGAAATGCCTAATACACCTACGACTATGCAGAAGTAGTATCAGAAGAAGAAGCCCGACTCAGGCGTTCTTGGCTCGATGCTCATTCTTCAGATCTTATCATTGGAGATCCATCAGCAACTATAAGGACGAGATCAAGATTAAGTCAAGGAGAAAGCTCACTTTACTCTTGTTTTTCGTCTACGAAGAACCTCGATCGATAGAGGACGCACTAAAAGATCTTGATCGGGTCATTGCTATGCAAGAAGAGCTTGAACCGGTTCGTCGAAATGAAGTTTGGGAGCTTGTCAACCGCACCTAGACATCGGCACGTGATTGGAACTAAGTGGGTCTTCAAGAACAAGCGAGATGAAAACAACGTCATTGTCGAAATAAAGCTCGACTAGTTGCTAAAGGATACGATCGGGCGAGAGGAATTGACTTTGATGAAACATTTGCTCCGGTCGCCAGATTGGAAGCCATTCGTCTTTTCCTAGCTTATGCAACACATCGGAGATTTAAGGTATATCGGATGGATGTGAAGTCGGCTTTTACGAACGGCGTCGAAGGAAGAAGTCTACGTGGAACAACCGCCCGGCTTTCGCAAGGGACATCGAGTGTACGAGACTTAGGAAAGCTCAGTATGGGTTAAAACAAGCACCCGGGGCTTGGTATGATACCCTATCGGACTTTCTACTTCGTAAAAGGTTTTCAAAAGGGGACAGTAGATCGCACCCTATTCAGCATAAAGTCGGAAGATGACATTCTACGGGTGCAAATCTACGTGGACGACATCATTTTCGGTGCGAGAAACGAAGTCATATGTCGGCAGTTCGAGAAGATGATGAAAGAGAAATTCGAGATGTCCATGATGGAAGAGATGAATTATTTCCTTGGATTTCAAGTAAAACAATCAATCGAAGGAATCTTCATCAATCAAGCCAAATACACTCGAGATATTCTCAAAAGATTCGGCCGTGATTCCAAAGAAACCGGTCAAGATCCCCATGAACACGAACTTTAAAATCGATCTAGACAAAGAGGGAGCTTCGTTAACTCTACCGATTATAGAGCTATTATTGGTTCTTTACTTTATTTAAATGACTAGCCGACCCGACATAACTTATCTTTGTAGGTATATGCGCAAGATTTCAGGGCGAATCCCAAGCGAAGTCATCTAGACTCGGCGAAGAAGATTCTGCGATATCTAAGAGGAACACCCGATCTTGGGTTATGGTATCCCGTTGATGATAATCTAACACTAACAAAGTTATTCGATGCCGATTATGCGGGATGCGGGATAGATCGAAAATCAACTTCCGGAACATGTCGGTTCCTAGGCGGCAAGCCGATATCGTGGTTTTCAAAGAAACAAGCACTCGGTAGCTACGTCCACTACCGAAGCCGAGTACATGGCCTGCAGGAAGTTGCTCGTGCCCGCATCCTTTGGCTTCGACAACAACCGAGAGATTATGGTATAACTCGGGATGAAGTGCCCATCTACCGTGACTCCACCCGGTGCAATAGCTATAACTCGTAACCCGGTTCTACATACCGGATGCAAGCACGTGGACATCCGACACCACTTCATCGGAGACCATGTCGAAAAGAAGGACATCGGGATGGAGAAAATCTATACCGACAAGCAAAGGGCGGATATACCGACCAAACCACTAGCCGAGAATAGGTTCGGAGAACTATCGGTTGAGCTAGGTCGCTAGATCCTACCGAGACAAGTCAAGAGAAGCCGACTACCGATAATGATATACTTAGCAACAATTTGTATCAATATGGAATCGGCACGACGACAGTCGAAAACTTAGTACAAGAACTCGGTTGGGAGATGCACACCGTACATAGCAAGGAGGAACATGGTCATCAGCACAACCATCCTCCTGATAAAAGATGGCAACCAGCTGATAAGTTCAGCTGAAGAGGTTTGCGTAGTATCGTTACTTAATTTGTTCAGAAGCATGCCGCATTTAATGCATCAGTCGCTTACATTCAGTTGCTGAGGAGCATTTATTCCTTACCATTTATTATGTTTAAGGTTTGAGGAAAGGTCAGCAGGACTCCTTGCCTGCGTAATTAATGCTCTCTGTCGCGCTTTTAATGCATGTCTTCTCCATTAGCTTTATTACGTATATCTATATTTCTGGCGGCTATTATAATCATTCCTTTATAACATTTAATCTTAGCCGCCCCTTGATTTTGAAAGATTAAATTTGAACCGTGCGATTCAAACTGAAGATCAAACTCAATATACAAAATCTTTCATCTTCTATCAACTCCTCACTTTTCGCCATTCTCATATCTTAGAGCTTTTTCTTAGCGATTCACTTACCTTCCTTACATCCTCATTCAAACTGCATTGCTATATCTCTTTTCAAGCTCTATTTCACGGTAATGTATTACTATCCGCTGATAGCTACTAACTTAGTCTATTTTCAAGTGCTAACAATTTGTTTTGCGATTTCGATGGCGGTAGTACGGACTCCCGAGAAGATGGTTGAGATCATGACCATCCGGGTTCGGTTTGAGCCGACGATGGCTCTCCCAAGCAGTGGACGTTTCATATTTGGAGCCGGTTTTTGGCGCCCTTGAGAAGTCGTGGCGGCAACTCTTGTGTCGAGGCATCCCCGTTCTCATCCGCCGAGACAAGTTGTGGAGGCCTACTACAACCGGAAATCATTAGCCTCGGGAGGAGAAGAAGCATCCTTTGGATACAATAGGAAATTGCCCCAAATCGGTGGAGGGAGGCTACCCACTCTTTCAATATCTCGAGGCTCTCGTTCAAGCTTTTCAACTCCCCTCGCTGGTATCTCTCCCATTGGTTATAAGGAAAGGGAGATAAATAACTACGTCCAAAAGTTACGTGGACGCAAGCGACATAGTGTTCAAGACGGCGCTTCGGAGAAATCTTTTGTTACCTCGAGCACGGGGTCTAGCTTACGTTGTCTCTCATATTCGACGAGCTCATTGGATCCTATGATCGGCTTTCTAAGCCGAGGATACAACCGATGATGATCATAGACGATGGAGTAGAAGTGAACTCGGGCCGACTACTATACTACTCGGTGAAGGCCCAAGCCCGGGAAGTTCACTACTTCGCCTCGGAGAGAGGAAGCTAACCAAGACAGGCAAGCTCCTATTCGGCACCAAGATGTCGGTGCCGATAGAGAGTGTGGTACGAGAATCGCTCGGCTTTCGAGGACTCGAAGTCTTTTGATCTCAAGAGTATTAAATTTATGACAAAGGCTGGAGCGAGAAAAGTCAATTGGCAAGGGGCCACCTGAACCGAAGAGAGCGGCGCCTCGCTCCGCCCCCCAACTCGTCCAAGTGCCAAAGAAGAGGAGGTTGGCTAAGACTCGACTGCTGAGGTCACAGTGGCTCGGCCACTTACCATTATTCGGCCGGCTCCTCCTTCTATTCAAGAGGAGCAACTACTCGATTCGAATCTTGGAATCGAGGGAGCGACGATCAAGGACAAGGTCCAAGTGATCGGCTACGAGGAAACAGAGTCCGACAAGAGGGAACCGTCACCCGAACCTACTCGCTGAGTGGACAACAACCGACACCACTCGATCATGCGTCTTGCACTGAGATTCAGGCAAGAGATACCGGAAATTGCCGAGCATGCAGATCCGGTTGAAATAGCAAGAAGGACAAGAGCTCGAGATGCTCTTAAGGTTTTCGCTGACTGGGACATTCTTATTGACTTTGCCAAATCCCAGCAGTCACCGGATGAGCTGCGACGGAGGAGCAAGAGCTCCAAGCCAAGATTGGATTCGGAGAGCCACCGATGTGGCGTCTTTCGAAGATTTAAGAGCCGCAATGCTTTATTTACCGAGCTTGAGAGCTCCGATCGAAACAGCCTCCGCCCCATCTCCACCTTTTGATAAAGGTGATAATGATGATCAAGATGAGGAGATGGATGGCAAACCCAAGGAAGCGGACCGGGGAGAATCTGCAGAGGGACAAACTCCCCAAGAGAAGAGCCCAACACCACCCATAGTCACATCGGTGAGGCTACAACCGCTCCGAAGTACTGTAGGGAGCGATTGATCTCGTTCTCCGAGCGAGAGGCTCGGAACCGGCTCTTATCGGATACAACCCATCGGTTCCGTGTCCTCACGTTTCGTCAACGAGGGCTATCAAACGCCAAGGTGAGAAAAATCGACTCCTAGCCAAAGATGTTCATTTTAAATGGGAGAAGTACACCAAGGCTCGAACGAAGCTCTAAGTAAGTTGGCCGCGCGACATCTCCACTCATAAAGAGGCTTCTCGACCGGATTTCAAGGAGATAGTTGAGCAGGCCCTAAGTGCTCAAAAGGCCGATTTAACAAGCACGAGTCGGCAGTGCTTGCCACTCAAAGCATAAAACTTTCTCGGAACAGTGACTCGAGCCATGAAAACAATTCAAGGCTTCATTGATGAGAGAAACAAGATAGCAACCACCTCTCTTCAAACGGCCATCAAGCAACAGGCCGAGGCCTTAAAAGCCATTCGTAAAGAAATGACAGAATCAAATGATCAAGCTCTGCGACACTCCGACGAGAGTCGACCGCTCGATTGAAGAAATCTAAAGCCGATCGGGAGAAAGACTGGGAAAACTACCGCAACTTGGTCGGTGATTTTGATGACACGATTACCCGGATCAAAGATTACGTACGCGATGCCGGAACAGACGTAAAAGCTATCCGCACCTCCCACGGCGAATATTGCCGATGCCAAAAAGGGGGAAGATATTGTGAAAGATGAACCCGATACGGATACGCTGATGTCCGGATCCTCGAGGGACGAGCTCGGGAGGCGGGACCCTTCTCGGCCAGCAGAGCCCTCACCGCAGAGATTCGGGGGGAACAGGCTCCGGGAGCGGGACCAACTACTCGAAAGGTACATCTACCGAGGTCCTTCTCCTTGATTTCCCACTACAAGCCACCCCCATCTCCTCTTCACCTGCGCACATAGACGAAATCGCTCAATTCCTTGAAGAGCCAATGAAGAAGAAGAGTCTCAAGCTTTGCCGCAGAGGTCGGGGAAGGAAATCGCTATCGAATCCACTACTCCTTCCTCCCCGATCAAGAAGTTCAAATCAAAAGCGGAGCAAGAGGCATTCGACCTCGGAATAGCCCAAGAGCTGCAAGACAAGTCTGGACCGAGGAGCGTCGGCTAGAAGAGGCACCAAGCGGCAATAAAAGCCTAAGGGCAAAGCTGTCAGGGGCAAAGGAAAGAGAAAGGTCATTAATACAGTCGAAGAGCAAAAGAAGAAAGCCCAAGAAGAATTTGCTAAGGCTCTTCCGACTGAAATCAAAGCTACTGCTCAGAGTATTCCCATATCTACTCTTACACCTGAACAGATAGCAGAGTATTCTCTAACGTATCTATTTAGAATATTGACTATAAATATGAAGAACCTTGAATCAAACAAAGTTACAGAACTATTACATATCTCAAAGCCTTCAAAAATTCAAAAGCTCTCATATTTCACGGACCCTCATTCAAGTTGTGTCTCTCTTAAAGTCCCAAGTTCCAAGTACTCTAAGTCAATATCTTCATCCTAGCTTAGATTGAGAAGGTCCAAGTTTTTAAAGGACCTCTCGTGTTAGAGAACCAAACTCAAACCCAACACTATCTTGGATGTTGAAGTGTTTGCGGCTATCTTCACCATAGAAGTAAAAAAAAAAAGACTTTCTACATATACATCATCTAAACAACGATTCTTATCAATTGTAGCAAAGAAAGAAACTTTATATTCATAAGAGTTGAAATATGAAAAAAAAAAAGTAGATATATGTTGGATATGAGTCAGTAGATTGATACTCAGCTGTTCTAGGGTTAAAAGAAATTGGGGGAAATCATAGTAGTACTATGGAATTGAAGATCCCAAAACCGAGCTGATATCAGTAGATTAGTGTGTCGATAGGATTAGCTGATGTATAGGTTAGACTTGATGTAATGCTTATTATTTTGTCTAAGTCCTGTACGGGGTAGTTGTTGAACTGATCTTCTGCTGAAGATACTTTTCAGAACCCCACGTCATCAGTGTAATCGCTTGCATTCTTCGTCGCCACCGATATCAAACTCGGTTTAAGATCCCGCATCACGGCCCGGACCTCGCAGAAGCATTCTCTACAAGCCGATGGTCATCGGTAGAAGAACCGAAGCAGGCAAGTATACCTTCGCGATCGACCAACCGACTATCGAAGCTCACTTTATCGGTCCGACGACTCGACCAAAGAAGAACAGACTCTCGAGTACCGTATCCGACGTAAGAGCGACCCAAAGACTTAAAGTCCCTTCAAATGTTCGGCGAGAAGACATACGAGGTAGTTTGAACGGTCAACTCGACACTCACCTCGACCAATGAGAAGCCGACAACGCTTACCTACTCTACACAAGTAAAGCCGCTCTCATGAACAGCCGCATTAACCGCCCGCCTTGCAACAAAGTTGAATAGTGGCCGTTTTCTTTGGACGCTTGTGACACGTGGCATCGTCGTCTCCAACGGACATATGCCACAACTCACAACTATAAATAGAGAAGGATTTGAAGATTTCAAATAGAGGAAAATACGCGAAATCAAGGGAAATCATTCAAGCTCACAACGCTCTAGAACCTTCAAGCTTATCCAGAGACGAACTAGTTTTCATAGAACACTTCTTGTAGTTCATCTCTCTAGGGCACTTTGATCCCTTTCTTCTCTAGACTAAGCTCATTGCTAGATTCATAGCTTAGATCCGAAGGAGTTCACTTTTAGTGAATTGTTCTTGTTGTAAGAACTCCTTCTCAATTGGAGAATATTCCCTCCCTTCTAAACTTAGGTTTAGATTGTAAAGTCGCTAAGGACTATAACTTAGAGGGAACCGTCCAAGCGCACGTATCCCTCGCCGAGGCTTGCTCGGAATAATCAACAAGTTCTCCCGCCTTGTTCAGGACCGTGGACGTAGGATCTTGCGTATCCGAACCACGTTAAATCGCTTGTGTTCATTTACTGTTTTATTGCATAGCTTTCAACTGACTTGAAAATCATAAGTTTGCATAAAACGTATTTTATAAAGTGCACAACCAAAAGATTTAACTAGCAAAAACGTGTTTTCAAAAGAGACGACTCCGGGCCTAACACTTATCCGCACTACAGTCTCCGACTGAGTTTCGTAATACTGACATCAGTCAGTAGAGGAGCTCAGAAGGTGACTCACTTTGACCCCAGTGATCGAAGGCTTACTTGGCAACCGTTCATCGCTTGCAAACATCGGCCTTCACTGACCTTCACTGAGAAAAAGAAACAGAGCTCAGGTGTATTCACCCCCCCCCTCTACACCTGACTTTTCGTCTCCGGACCAACAATATACCTAGCTACTTTTCTTCTATGGATAAAAAAGGGCGTGTACACGAGAGAAGCAAGGATATCAAACTCTTTCAAATATAAAATATACAACATGGGTTCTGGCAATACAATGTAGTTGGACTCTCATGTCGATCCGAATGAATCATACTTTCCGCGTAGGTAAATCTGTAGAGTTTGCTTGCTTTTACTAGAAGTTGAAGTAGACGTCGACGAAGGAGAAGAAGTGTAATAGAACTACGTCAAGTTTTGTTATAAGGGAAATCCCTGAATCTGTTAGGAATAGTGGACGTAAGAGTTATCTCCGAACCACTATAAATCGTGTGTTTACATCATTGTCTTTACATTCTCTCTTTATTTTGTCAGTAACGGTAGTAACGTTTTTAACAAACTTTTCTACACACGTCTAAGAGTTTTTCAACGAGAAAAGTGGGCTCACAGATTTTCGCACTCACACACTCATTTCTAAATGTATCTTTTCAAAAAGGTTTTCATAGGTGTATTCCCCCCATCCCCCCAATACACCTATTTCTCGTTTTAGGATTATCACTTGCAAACCTCTACAATGAAAAAATTACATCTAAAGATACAAGGCAAGAGTAGGTAACAATCCTTATAAGTGGAGGGTGCTCCACATAGATGCTTCTTCACACTAGCACAACTACATACAATCAGAAAAAGAAGACAAACCATATTTGATTACACAGAAAGAGAATGTGTTTTATTGATTAGATGCAGGGGTATTTATACATAGTTTTGTAAACAGATTTGTGACTAACTAACTAACTGTTAACTAACTAACTAATTGTCTAACAGCCTTGCTGACTCATCTAACAACCTTGCTGACGTGGTCTAACACACTTGCTGACGTGGCATATATAATTACATTTCTAATATACCCCAAGCAATATTTATCCTTGTATTTCTTGCAACGGAAGCTTCTTTACTAGTTCTTCAAACCGAGATATGGACATAGCCTTGGTTTGAACATCTGCAACTTGATCTTGAGAAGGGATGTATCGAACATCTAATTCTTTTACCATTACTTTTTCCCGAATGAAGTGAGTGTCGATCTCGATGTGCTTAGTATGCGCATGTTGCACTGGATTTGCAGCAATGGAGGTTGCGCTTTGGTTATCACACCAGATAACAGATGGAGTGGGTATGTGAATGCCCAACTCATCTAACAATGTTTTTATCCAAACTATTTCAACCGCTATATCTGCTAGAGCACGATATTCTGACTCTGAACTGCTTTTAGACACAACCCTATGTTTCCTTGAACTCCAAGAGAGTACGTTTTGTCCAAGATATACACAATATCCACCCGTGGATCTTCGATCATCCACGCAGCTGGCCCAGTCCGCATAAGCAAATCCATATAAAATATTTGTGGTAGCTGGTGTGAATTTTAAACCTAGAAACTGAGTACCCTTTAGGTATCGAAGTAGCTTTTTGCAAGCACGCCATTGGAGGTCAGTAGGTGCTTGCATGAACTGTGAAAGCTTGTTTACCATGAAGGCTATATCTGGCCGTGTAAGAGTAAGATATTGGAGCCCTCCAACAACACTTCGATATAAGGTGGGATTTGAGAACGGACTGCTATCATGTTTAGACAATTTCTGGCCAGCATCATAAGGAGAAGGCAGAGGGTTACTATCCACAAGATTTGCTTTGGCTAGTAACTCCCTTATGTATTTTTCTTGATGTAATATAGTGCAGGCAGAATTTCGGACAACTTGTATTCCTAGGAAATAAGCAACTTCGCCCAACGTTTTTAAGGCAAATTCAGAAGCTAGTTGATTGATAAGACTGTTTACCACCATAGGATCATCTCCAATTATCAGAATGTCATCTACAAACACAAGGACCAACAACAACTTTCCTTGGACTCTTGTATGAAAAAGAGAGTGATCTGATGTAGACTTCTTGAAGCCTTTTGCTAGAAGATGATTGCGGAGTCTTTCATACCAGGCCCTAGGAGTCTGCCTCAAACCATATAAAGATCTTCTGAGTTTGCAGACATGCTGTGGTTGTTTTGGATCTATAAAGCCTACGGGTTGATGCATAAAAATTGGCTTCTCCAGTACTCCATTTAAAAAGACATTATTGATATCTATATGCTGTACTGGCCATCCATTTGATACATCCAAGGAAAACAATAATCTCACAGAAACTGGTTTTACCACAGGGCTAAAGGTTTCTTGATAATCAATACCAGCTTGATGTTGGAACCCCTTAGCCACTAAACGAGCCTTGCAGCGTTCAACTAGGACTGTGCAACGGCCGGTTCGGTCGAAAAACCGGGCCGAAATTTCGATTAACCGGTAATTCGGTTTCTCCGATTGTCTGACCGAAAACCAGACCGAAATTGATCGGTTCGGTCCGGTTTGTTGACGGAAAATTTCGGCCGGTTTCCCGGTTCGGCCGAATTGACCGTTTTTTTTTCCGCACATGATACATTGATACTATCTTGTTAGTTTTTTAAATAATTTAAACAATTACAGCTAAGTTTGTAAAGAGAAATCATCCTCTGTTTCATCATCCAAAATTGTTGAAACAATAAACGGACATGATGACAAACATGCATCTAATTCCATTTTGTTCATAACCTATAATATAGTCTAAGGAGTCCAGTAATCATGTAGAACAAATGAAGCAGACATAATGCACGCTTTGCGCAGACAAATGAAGCAGACATATGATATGAAGCAGACATAATGAAGCCGACATCTATACAGACTACAATGTTTTAAAAACCTGGAGGGAGGAGAGAGTCGAGACTCGAGAGGCGGATGGGGAGACGAAGACGGCGGCTAGAGCTGGAGGCAGCACTGATTTGCGCAGCAGGGGAGACGTAGACGGCACTGCTTTGCGCAGCAGGGGAGCTGGAGGCGCTGCTTTGCGCAGCAGGGGAGAAGATACCGCCGGCCGCCGAGGTTAGGAGAGACGATAGCAGCAGCTAGCAGTGTCGCTGCCGCAGTGGAGACGAAGACGAATGGAATGGGAGGGGAGAGTATGGAATGGGTCGGCTGCGCTGCGCAGGTGAGGTGAGAGATCAGAAGGGTTTTTCCTTTTTGAGTTTTGATTGATTAATGTATTATGTATTTTTATTTTTATTTTAAATAATAAATTCGATTTTCGGTTCGGTTCGGTATTTTCGGTCGGAAAAACCGAATCGACCGAAAACTGAAAACCGAAAACATTCTACCAATTCGACCGATAATCGGATCGAAAAATTTCGGTTCGGGTTCGACCGAATTAATTCGGTTCGACCGGTTCGACCGAACAGTGCACAACCCTACGTTCAACTGTTCCATCAGCTTTAGTTTTGACTTTGTACACCCACTTACTTTGTATCAGATTCATATCAGAAGTTGCAGGAACCAATTCCCAAGTGTGATTTCTTAGTAGAGCAGAATATTCGTCCTGCATTGCTTGCTGCCATAAGGGATTTGCTAGAGCCTCTCTTCCATATTCTTTTTGGTGGGATGCTTTTACTACTTCTGTCTACCTTATAAACCGCCTTCCCACACCTATTTTACTACAACAATCCCCCTTTCAGATTATGTTTCAAACTACACCTGATTATCAGTTTCTAAAGCCCTTTGGATGTTCTTGCTACCCCTTCCTAAGACCCTACAACTCTAACAAGCTCCAGTGTAGATCATCCCAGTGCTTGTTTCTTGGCTTACCCCTGCATCCTATGTCCCTATCAGAACTCCTGCTCGGAAACTTCTTGCTACACCCACTCCAATGGGGACCCCACTTTATAACATTCCAGAAGAGAATAGAGGACATCAGTTTGATGTACCTAAAGAGCTGCCTAGAGGTTTGCCGTTTATGAAGCCTGAGGATTTCATGTCAACTGTGTCTGCCTCTATATCAGCCAAGAAGTCGGCTCCTTTTGTTGGTAATACTACTTCTCTACTATCTACTGAAACTACAAATAAAGCTTTGTGGCATCAAAGATTAGGGCATCCTAACTCAGCTGTATTGAACTCTATTTTCAAACTGATGAACATACCTCTATCTTCAGCAAACAAAGAGTTATTCTGTAATGCTTGTGCTCTAGGTAAAATTCATCAAATGAATTTTCCCTCATTAGTTGTTAAAACAACAAGGCCCTTTGAGTTAGTACATAATGATCTTTGGGGACCAAGTCCATATCCATCTAGAGAAGGGTACATATACTACATACACTTTGTAGACGATTATAGTCGTTTCACCTGGATTTATCCCTTAACTTTGAAATCAGAAACCAGTGAAGTTGTACAAAAGTTTCTGATGTTTGTAGAAAGACAGTTCCATACCAGAATTCAAAGGTTTCAAAGTGATTGGGGAGGGGAGTATAGGAGTCTGCAACCTATTTTTGAGAACCTAGGAGTTCACTTCCAAAACCCCTGCCCTCATACCCATTCACAACATGGCCGAGCAGAAAGAAAACCTAGGCACATCTTGGAACTTGGCATCACATTGCTTGCTACTGCCTCTCTTCCATATTCTTTTTGGTGGGATGCGTTTACTACTTCTGTCTACCTCATAAACCGCCTTCCCACACCTATTTTACAACAACAATCCCCCTTTCAGATTCTGTTTCAAACTACACCTGATTATCAGTTTCTAAAGCCATTTGGCTGTTCTTGCTACCCCTTCCTAAGACCCTACAACTCTAACAAGCTCCAATATAGATCATCCCAGTGGTTGTTTCTTGGTTATAGTTCAATACACAAAGGATACAAATGCCTTCACCCATCCGACAGATTATTCATTGCAAGAACAACACTGTCCATGAAACAGTATTCCCTTATCAAAGCTTATTTCATGCTGAACCAGAAGAATATGCTCTTCCTGTTCCAGATCCTATACCACCTACTGTTCAACCTCAGATAATACATCTATTACCCCCCTCTTCTTCTACTTCTTCTCCCACTTCATCCTCAGAGCCACCCCCCTCTACTTCACAAACAACATCTCACTCCTCAGACTCTACTTCAAATCCAACCCCTCTTGCTCAAATAAAAAACAAACATCCTATATGTACTAGAGCCAAGAGAGGAATCTATAAACCCAAAGCCTATTCAGCCACAAACTCTATACCTACTTAACCCCTTACAGACAGAGAAGCTCTAGCAAATCCCTTACGGCAAAGAAGCAATGCGAGATGAATATTTTGCTCTACTAAGAAATCACACTTAGGAATTGGTTCCTGCAACTTCTGATATGAATCTGATACAAAGTAAGTGGGTGTACAGAGTCAAAACTAAAGTTGATGGAACAATTGAACGCTACAAGGCTCGTTTAGTGGCTAAGGGGTTCCAACAGCAAGCTGGTATTGATTATCAAGAAACCTTTAGCATTGTGGTAAAACCAGTTTCTGTGAGATTATTGTTTTCCTTGGCTGTATCAAATGGATGGCCAGTACAGCATATAGATATCAATAATACTTGATTAAACATATTAGAAATGTAATTATCTATGCCACGTCAGCAAGCAATGTGAGGCCAAGTTCCAAGATGTGCCTATGTTTTCTTTCTGCTCGGCCATGTTGTGAATGGGTATGAGGGCAGGGGTGTTGGAAGTGAACTCCTAGGTTCTCAAAAATAGGTTGCAGACTCCTATACTCCCCTCCCCAATCACTTTGAAACCTTTGAATTCTAGTATGGAACTGTCTTTCTACAAACTCCATAAATTTTTGTACAACTTCACTGGTTTCTGATTTCAAAGTTAAGGGATAAATCCAGGTGAAACGGCTGTAATCGTCTATAAAGTGTATGTAGTATCTGTACCCTTCTCTAGATGGATATGGACTTGGTCCCCAAAGATCACTACGTACTAATTCAAAGGGCCTTGTTGTTTTAACAACTACAGAGGTAAAATTCATTTGATGAATTTTACCTAGAGCACAAGCATTACAGAATAACTCTTTGTTTGCTGAAGATAGAGGTATGTTCATCAGTTTGAAAACAGAGTTCAATACAGCTGAGTTAGGATGCCCTAATCTTTGATGCCACAAGGTTTTATTTGTAGTTTCAGTAGATAGTAGAGAAGTAGTATTACCAACAAAAGGAGCCGACTTCTTGGTTGATATAGAGGCAGGCACAGTTGGCATGAAATCCAGTTGATACAAGCCATCCTTAAGAAGTCCCTCCAGCAGAGTTTTGTGTGTAGCCTTGTCCTTTACAAGACAGTAAGAGTCATGAAATTGAATATACACTCTGTTGTCAGAAACAAACTTGGAGATGCTCAGTAGATTTTTGGAAATCTTTGGAACATGTAATACATGATTCAATAAGAACTGCCTAGTTTGAGTAGGATTAGTAATGGTGATATAACATATATTCTTGATAGGAATAGAAGCACCATTACCTACTACCACTTGATCTCCACCATTGTAAGGTGCGGATGACTGCAGGTTAGCCAGATCAGCTGTAATACGGGCAGTAGCTCCACTATCCAAGTACCATTCATGTGCAGACTGAGTTGTTGACCCAGAGGCAAGATTTGCCATCTGAGGAAAACCAGAAGAAGTATTAGTATTAAACTGGAAACCATAGGGAGTAGGGAGTAAAGTAGCCTTATGTTGTGGCTGTTGAGTCATTGCAGTATTTGCTTGAGGAGCAACATTCTGAGTAGAGAATGAATCTTGGCAAGAGAAGCTTATATCAAATCTTTTGAAACATTTGAGTGCCAAATGACCAGGCCGTCCACACAGTTGACATATTGCTCTGTTTCCTTGACAATATCTACCACCACCATTTCGACCACGGTTTCCCCCCCGCGACCGTGAAACCTCCCTCGACTTCTAGTGTTGTTTGAATAGCCTTGTCCTCCAGTGGACTCATTTGAATAGGCAATATTTGCAGAGAAAGGATGAGAGTGATTCTGAGCTGACTGGTTCATCAACCGGAGTTCATGTGTTTGCAGTTGATTTTGAACATCAATAAGAGTGAGTGTGTGAGCTTGAGCAGTAAGATGCATACATATAGACTCATATTCTGGTCCTTGTCCCGCAAGAACAAATAAGACTCGTTCTGACTCTGGAATCTTTTGATTTATGTTGTAGAGTTCATCAGAAATTGTACGAAACTTCATTATGTAATCATCAATAGCTAGATCTCCTTTCTTCATTGTTTGCAACTGAAAACGTAGATTCATAGCTTTTGCAGAGGATTGGGAATGAAATAGTACCTCGAAGGCTCTCCATAACTGTGCGGAAGTGCTACATCTACCAATATAGCCTAGCATAGAAGGTGAGATTGAGTTTAGCAACTAACCGAAAAGATATTTATCTCTACGAAGCCACGCCAGATAAGTAGGGTTCGGAGGAGGATGAGGCTCCTCTATTGATGGCGGATTTGTCGGAGAATTATCTGGTGGATCGATCTTGAGTAGTAGATCATCAAGACAGTAAGCTCGCACTGTGGCAAGGATCTGAGTCTTCCAGAAGACGTAGTTGCTCTTATCGAGTTTGATTGAAACCGGATGGATATTTGGTAAAACAACAAAGATTTGGATCTGTCGCTATTTGAGAGGAATCAAAGTAATCGAAGAAAAAGGAAGAAATAAAGCAGAATAGAATGGCCGGAGATGTTACTCAAAATTTCGCCGGAGAAGATGATCAGAGGAATTGAATTGGAGATCATACCATATTTGATTAAACAGAAAGAGAATGTGTTTTATTGAATTAGATGCAGGGGTATTTATACATAGTTTTGTAAACAGATTTGTAACTAACTAACTAACTGTTAACTAACTAACTAATTGTCTAACAGCCTTTCTGACTCATCTAACAACCTTGCTGACGTGGCATAGATAATTACATTTCTAATAAACCAAGCAGCTAAGGAAGTCGTCAAGGTTATGCTCGGTTCCCTCGCATATGCCACAACCGATCCAGAACTTGTCGTGTGCATAGTTCTCTCAACATGCTCTGCACAAGGTGTCACCATGCTCATCCTCCTCACCTTTTTCATCTTCTTCATCGAATCCCCCTCGTCTTCATCCTTCATTTGGGACTTGGTAGTTTTTCCTACGAGTGAACAAATGCAAGGAAGCAAAGTTTCTTATAATGAATAATCAATTCGACATTTGGTATATGAGTGTTGATGTCTTTACAATCTCTTTCGAAATTTCAAGTAAATTTAGGCATAAGATAGCATGGATTAGCTTGCAAGACGAGCATTTAGTTGATACCACAAAGGAAAATAATTATCTAAAAGAACCACCATTTAATTTTCTAAGATTACCACAGTGCATTACATGCTCAATCAAAGAAGCAATATTAATAGATATATATTTAAATACTTCCATGAGAAGGTTAACAACACATTGGGTAGTTGTAGATCTGACCCATATAGGTACATAAATCAGATAGAAAAACCACAAAAAAAAAAACCCTGCTTTACATGTAGATAAATATATCTTAAAAATACCCAAGGCCTTCATCTCTTCTCCATATCAACCCACCAAAAGAAAGGCTATCTGGAAGCTAGTATTTTAAATAGTTATCAGGAAAAGTTTGTGAAAAATCATATGCAGTTAGACGTGAGTACTCCCAGATGACACCTTAGTGTAGTAATAGCAAAGGAGATTGCATTGATGGAATCTTAGAAACAAACTGGAGCACAACCCGGTCACACTAGGTCAAAATAGAATTAGTCTCCCAACAACAACAACGGTTAAATATTCAAACCCTAAAAAGAGAGAAAAGACTAAAAGGCCCATAGAGAATAAAATAAGGTAAACATGTTCAGTAGAGTGAATCTTTATGATAAGAGCGCAGCATCAGTCTCCCCAGCTTGAATGGAGCTCGACCCCGAGTTGGCTAGAACAAGAGAGAACTCGTCTTGGAGGAAAATACTCAAAGATGTCAGCCACATTAAAAGTCTTGGAAATGGCCATGCCTTCCGGGAGATAAACCTTGTATGCATTAGCACAAAACGCTGGATAATGCAAAAAGGCCCAAGCTTCTTGTCTTTCAATTTATTATATGTACCAGCCGGATAATGGTGTTTACGAAGATGCACCATGACAAGATCATCCATGGAGAATGTCTTCGGACACCGGTGCTTGTCAGCATCCACCTTGTATCGAGTGTTGGCGTGCTCCAGATTAGTGCGAACTTCGGCATGAATTTTCTTCATGCGGTTGGTAAATTCTGCTGCATCAACACTGTATTCAGCAGAAGGAGGGAGTCAGAGTAGGTCTACAATGTATTTCGGAGCAGAGATATAAACGATCTCGAAAGGGGAGCAATGGATAGATCGGTTGGGGACGCTAGTGAAGGCGAATTCCACTTGAGGTAAGGCTAAGTCCCATTGGTGAAGACGTTGTCCGGAGACAACATTCATAATCCTCTTAGACCGTTACTACTCTTTTTAGTAACTAGCTATAATCATCAATCAATGCAAGTCATAAATCCATAATTTTTAGTTTACAAATTTTTGTATATGCAAAGCATGAAAATGCAAAAAATCACAAATGTAACACACTGCTACAAGTCAATTCATATAAAAGACAAACGGGAGATATTAACCTACTGAGACACATTGATCAGTTGTTCAAAGCCCTGCAACTTCTCTTTCCTTTCTAGAAACTCCTTATCATCCTCCACCAATGGCGGCTTCGGCCTACTCCAATCATCGACAGACTGCCTCAACTCTTTAAACATCCTAAACAAATCCCCCTACTCCAATTGTTGCTAAGAATCACGATTCATTATTTTATACTCCCTCTATCCCAGAGTTCTTTGGCCACTTTTCTTTTCGGGCCGTCCCAGAGTTTTTGTCTCGTTTCCTTAAATAGAATAAATTTAAAACTAAATAAACACCATTAATACTAATTGGTTAATTAAAACTAACTAACCTACCAATCTATATTAAAATAACAAATAAAATATCAATAACAATAAATGATTTCTGCCTACTTTCCTTATACATATATCAAACCTAAATCTCTCATATCTATCAACGCCTCCATCTTGACTTCGTCTTCTTCATCCTCTAGAATCCTAGATCTGCCTTGATGAGTGGTTTTTATACTATCTCATCGTGTTCTTTTTAAGTCTATTTATATTATTTTTCATTTATTTTTAGCTTTTGTTTTGCTTGGAATCGTATACTTTCGATGGTTTTAGTTTTGTAGGTTTGACACCTAAATGAAGAAACCATGAACATTGATGCAATGTTGGCAAAGATGGATTCGTGTGGATTAAGAATGGAGCGAATTTGAAGTCAGATATTGAAGAAACCGAATTTCGAAAGTCTTAAAATAAGGCAATTGGGAAACCGCGTAGTAGACGGGTCTAACGATCTTAGAATCCTATCTCCACCGTCCACATTGTACTTCTATGTGTTAGAAATATTGTGGCAAAGTTTCGTGATGATACAACGGTTATCGAATGAGATATCGTGTTTTTCTCAATACTGGTCAGTGTAGAAAAATTGCAGACAGGAGCGCCTCTACCAAAGCAGTCGGACCGCGGTCTGTGTTTTTTGTTGGACCGCGGTCCTGTGTGTTCTGACTCGAAAATCGATTTTCTCATGGAGGTCAGACTGCGGTCTGCCTTATGTGCTGGACCGCAGTCCGCATCTGTAAAACCCCAATTTCATGTTTTTTTTTTTTGCCCGAAACATATATAAACCCTTCCGGATTTCATTCTTACGAACCATACATCATATTTTCAACTTCTTCCAACCTCCAGAGCAGAGAAACACCCAATGCATCCCTCTGTTGAAGATTCAACACGAAGATTGAAAACTACAATCAGAGAATCAAGCGTGAGGATCAATCCGCTAGATTCTAGGTTGTGTTGTTCCTTCCCAATTTTGATTAGAGTTTTTTATACTTGAATTCTATGAATTCTTTTTGCATATCTTGTGATTATTTTTCTACGAATATGAGTGGCTAAATCCCCTTGTGTGGGGGTTTAGTAGGATCTATGTTTTTGATGAATTGTTTCTTAATTGTTGAGTTTGTTTTTGATATGTCTATGATTCTTAAATGTGATTGACCATCATCTTAGATAATTGTAGAGAATATGTGTAATAGGTAATACGGCGAATCATACTCGATTATTTATTTAGACCTGCAATTAAGAGTCTAGATTATCATCATTGATTTGGGATAGATTAGATAGTTCTTTAAATAATTGAGCATGATACGATCCTTAGATTCATGATATGATCACTTGATTGACCCTTAAGATTATAAGTTAGAGATCGTCCGCCATCATACGGAATCCCTATAGCCATAGCGGATGAACCAACAAAAGAAATTCATAAATGCTAGCTAGAGAATGAGAATGAATCAATCATCTTAGTCATAGTGATAGTGATTGTTAAACCTCCGCACTCTTCATCAAACTTGAAACTTGAAACCACACCGTCTATCACCCTGCTTTTACATTCTTTACTCTTTCTTGCTATTTTAATTTCATAGTTTTAAATAAACAAAATCAAGTTTAGGACCAAGTAGATAGTAAAATAATTAAGATAATTAGAACTCAGCTGAGTCATTGTGAGATCGACTTTAGGAGTTACTCCCTCCGTCCCGTTATTTGTGGCTCAATTGTTTTCGGCACTGGAATTAAGAGAGTAGATGATAAAGTATGAGAGAGAGAGAATAGATGATAAAGTATGAGAGAGAAGATGAGTAAGATAATGAGAGAGTATGAGAGAAAGATGATAAAGTAGGAGAGAGAATGTAATAAAGTAGGAGAGAGAAGATGATAGAGTAGGAGTAATTTTTTACCAAATTAGAAAAGATGGACACAAATAATGGGACACCCCTTTCGGGAAAGTGAGCCACAAATAGCGGGAGGAGGAAGTACTAGATTAGGTACTATACCGTGCATTTGGGAGAATTATAATTTGTTTTAATCTCTCATATCTATCGACGCCTTCATCTTGACTTCGTCTTCTTCATCCTCTAGATCTGCCTCGCCGCTTCGCAAGGATTATTTTTTTCTGGCCTCCCACATAACAAAAACCACCCCTTCCTCCCGTTTCAGCGGTTTTTAGAAGCGAGCCGGTGTACTTCGACTTTTTGACCGAGAAAACTATCGGTGAACTCCAATTCGATGGGGTGGAATTCAACCCCATTTCCAAATTCACACAATCGGAGATGGATACAACTCAACCCAGTGAAGATTCGGCGGACAATGGTTGAAATATGAGCGGAGATGTGGCACCCGGCACCGGCGATGGCAAAATCTGTGAGGGTTGGAGCCAAGAGACGAATTCCTTGGTAGATTTCACCAGCTCCGTCACTTGGAGTCCAGAAATCGAAAGCCATGAGCGGCCCTTTTTGACTGTGGATATGCCGAGATCTTTGAAGTGTCTAGCCAAAAGTTCATGGGCGACGACACCTTCTCTGCGCTTCTCCCTCCACAGATCGATGAAAAGTCGATCACAATGAAGAGGCTAATTTTCAGAATCCTTATTTTGACGTCGGATTAGACACGATATGGGAAGAGTCTTGCCCACAAACTCCGAGTGATGGCTCCAGATCCAAGCCTTTAAGTTCACATATCGAAAGCCAAAAGGATGAGAATGAAGAGGTCAGCCCTATAAATTCACATTTTAGCGTCGGATACGATGAGATTTGGGAACCGTCTTGCGCGGAACTCTATCGCCGACCAAAGCCCATACTCTTACTCCCGACATTATAATGGGTGAGATCCTTCCCTGTCTTTTGATTACAATACTGTTTGTGTCTGGTTTCTGTTATAAGTTCAATGTTGTTAGAAGTGTATTGGTCTAAAATGATATGATCATGGAAGATTATGAGATATGTATTGGTTGTTGTTATGTGATTTGGTTTTGTTCTGGTTCTGCGCTTGTTATGTTCTGGTTATGTGGTTTGGTTCTGTGCTTGTTCTGTTATGTTCCTGTTATGTTGTGTAAATGGGAAATTTTGGTTTTGGTATGGTTTTGTTGGAGTTTGTTGTTGTTCTGTGAACATTGTGAGTTGTGATTCTGGCAGTTCTGCCTAACCTTGGGACCAATTCTCTATGCTTATGGCAAGCTTGTCTGGTTGTTGTATAAAACAAGCTTGACTTATTAATGCATAGTGCTGGGATAAAATGAACTAGGTTTCTGATGTGTTGTCTAAGATTACATAGTAACATTTCTAATATGTGAACTTTACTGCTTACGCCAAATAAAATAAGTCCATTTCTTTCATGAAACAGATTACATAATACTGCTAAAGAGTTGGTACATATTACTCCAACTCTGCTGCTAGGATTAAATAAATTAGCCAACAAAGATTATGTACATGATCAAAATATATATAGTATAGCAATTATACAAAAATATTTTCTACACAACTCAGACTAGTAATATCAGAATTTAAAGTACTCCTCATATCTTGATTAAACTCCAAGCCTCTCCCTCAACCCTCCTATCTCTTCCACCATCCCATTCTCTAGCATGTAGGTCTAGCATTCTCTCACCAATTCAATAGACACTTCCAAATCTGTTGGAAGTGCATTGTCTCTTAGCAATGCATCTTTGTTCATATGAGGAAGCTTGTAGCAGTTATGTCCCTTCACCTTCATTATTTCCACATGGAATTAAAAAGCGCTCGATTATACGCCTCGAGGCCTGCCTCGGAGCGAGGCGCAGGAAAAAAGATCTGAGGCGTACGCCTCGTTGAATTCGCTTCGCCAGGCCGCCTCAGTCCGTCGAGGCGCGCCTCGAGGCGTACGCCTCGAGTCGACGGCTGAGGCGTTCGAACCATAAATTGGGCGTATTTTCTTTGACTCATTCTTCAATTTCAACCAAATAACTCAAATTGGCTCAAATTTCATGCAACCCATATGTTTATTTTTCAAAATTTATCAAAATCGATTCAACCCTAATTGATTAAAACCCAATTTTCTCCCAAATCAAAACAATTTACCGTGAAACCGCCCCTGCCGCCGATGCCGGCCGCCGCCGCTGCCCTGAAATTGCCGCCGAGGTCACCGCCTTCAAGCCCCTGCCGCCGCCGACTTCACGGGAGATTGTAATCGAGTTTCTCTTAGCTATTTTTTTTTAACTCTTATAACATGTGTGTGATATTGTAATCGAGTTTCTCTCAATTAATTATGAGTATTGTGAAATTGAGTATCGTGGAATTAATTATGAGCATTCTCCTGCTATTCTAAAATTAATTATGAGCATTAAGTAATTATTTGCAATTTCATTCAAGTGTTGGAAGTGCAAATTGAGGTACTTTAAATCTAATTAATAATTTAAACTAACTAATAATTTAACTTTTTTTGTATTGTAGTATATTGCTAATTTAATGTATGTAGGTAAAGGAAAAAGTCACCAATGATATTTGGTTGATGAGGATGACGAAGAAGAGAATTATGATGATGAAGATTGATGATGCTTAATTTGTGATGTTGAGATTTAAGACCTTATGACTCTTTGCGTTGGTTTGAATTGGTTTTTTTGTTGGTTTGAACTTGGAAGAAACTTGATTTTATGTGTTTATGTGTTTTTGTGGTGTTATATGTTTCTTAGGAGAAAAAATAGAATTTACGCCTCGGTCCGCCTCGAGGCTTACGCCTCATGACTCGTAAGGAAACGCCTCGGAACCCATTTACGCTTTTTTGAACTTTAGGAATACCTTGTTTAATGTCATGGGAGATAGGTCATTGTAGGAACAGTAAGCTGCATGCACCAATTCATCCACATTTACACAATTTGATGTGATTTGGATGCTTTGTATGACCCTAAACCACCCAAGGTCATTCACAGAGAATCACATTGGTATCAAGCGAATTGGGTGGTTGATGGACTAGCCTTATATCAAAGTCATCCTTGCTGGCTGCTTCTCTAAACTCTAGGTCAGAATCTCTTATGTGTGGTTTAGCATTATCTTATTGGATGAATATTAATTTGCTTGTTCTAGGAGGCCATTTAGCCCTGATTGCTGGCAGAATCTGAATAGGCAATAAAATGCAAGTTAAGAATGATTGAAAATACAGTAACATGGTCCCTATATTATTGAATTTCTTACCACATATGAGGTAGAACCTCTTTTCAGTTATACAGTTTCTGTGCAGAGTACAAAATCTGATAAGCCTCCATCTTTGTGTTTTGAAACTCCTTTCAGAAACAAAGACGTAGTCTGGGAGAGGATTCTTCTAAGTGGATAGATTCTGATTTTTCAGTCATATTATGTTCATATATTTAATCTATGAATAAAATTTACAAAATCACTCACTCTTTTCTGGAATATTAATGTATAGAATTTGAATTGTGATTTAGATTTTGTATACTAGTACATTTAATAAATTGAATAACAAGCTAAGTTTTGAAAATTGTATTATTACATGTCATATTTCTCAATCAAAATTACAAGGATATTAGGCAGTCTATACCTGCTGAAACAAACAGTCATTGATCACCTGTTTGGTAATTGATTGAATTGATTTGGTTTCTAAAGTCCCTTTGGCCCTGTTTTAGCTTGCTCTGATGGCTACCATCAGGGACGTAGCCAGGAATCTCGGTAAGGGAGGGCATAAAGTGTTAGGAAAAAAAATATGTCATCATTAATTATCGAGTTAGAATTTAGATACATCACGACTTATGTCGTAGAAAATTATTTTAAAAAGCCCACATACAAGAAAATAATAATCCAATAAATTCTTAAAAGCTAAGTATTAGTAAAAAAAAAATTAAAATTGTCTTTACTTCATTAGAGCTTTTCCGAAAACAAAAAAGAAAAAGAACAAGTAACAATTAAATTTGTCAACTAATTAGAATGTTTATAGCTTGAAAATCGTATTCGGAGTTTACCTACATAATTTATGGGCATTTATACCAAAACAAGAAATCTCCAAACAAAAATTACATAAACATGCTTATACACAAATCGAATTAGATTGCCTAAGAAACTTGTTCGGTTTAATTATTTATTTAAGAATATAATATATATAGATAGATTGAATGCAATAAAAATTATAAGAATTATATTCGATAATTCGAACAAAAAAACATGCCATCATCCCTTGCCTCTACATGGCTCCGTCCCTGGCTACCACCTTATGTGTGAATGGAAATATGCATATTTTTCCATCAAACAAGACCGTACCATCACTTACAAATAAAGGTCCAGCTACTGCACACATGAACATAACTTTGCTGATGAACTTCTTGTTTTATGTGCTTCTATGTGGCTCTATCTCGCTAGTTGTTAGATAAATCTATGTGAGGATCTAGTAAGATAGAACCATTTTTCATCAATGTGAACTGTGTTCTGCATACTCTTAAACTTTAGTCTTTGCATGATTTTATCAAACTCTAGTGACTTAAGAGAAAACCTCAACCTGGAAATCTTGTTTGGGGCTGTCAATGCCGGTTTTATTGCGCTAGAGTGGGCTCTAATTAGACCTTGCTTCACCCATCTTTCCACAGTAGATTTGTTACAACTCACACCCGTTGCTAGCCTTCTAATAGTGGACCTTTTTAAAACACTCAAACTTTCGATCGAAGGTAGATCGATATGCACGTACTTTGGATGTTTTGCAGTATTTTTCTTGACTGAAGATATATAACTTGTCCCTCACTTTGTTGTTCCTTTGCTTCAGCCCACAATCGCCCCACGGTCTTACGACAGCAACCGAACTTGCCTACGGCTTCGATGATCTTTCCTCTTGCGGACGTTCCTAGAAGGAATAATAGGAGAGGAAGAATTGTACCTTCCTCCGCGTATGTTGTAGTCGCTTTGATTGTTGCTCTTGTTCAAGTCTGTGTCCCGGCCTTTTTCTCCCTCCGGATGGTCAAAAAACTGAAGAAAATTAAGATTGTCTCTCTCTCTCTTAAACTCGCGTGTGTGAGTAAGAATGTGTGTTCTGATTATGAACAGAATACTAATATATATAATATTAATATTTGTAGTCTATTAATTCAATTATATCCCTAACGGATTTCTACATAATTAGTCCATAATATAATTAATTAATTTATTGGGTTACTAATATTTATCAATTAATTGGTCCAACCAATTAATTTCAGATAAATAATATTCTTAAATAATGTAAAATACATTAATCTATTAATAATAATTTCTAAGAGACAATAAATAACTAGACAACTAATTGAGCCAGATCAGGGATCTAATACAAGAAATAAAGTTGGGCCTCAAATTAATTAATCATTTATACTCAGCCCAGAGCAAAATTAATTAATAAACACAGATTCATTCCACTAGAGAATCCGTGTTGATTTACCTCTTTGTCCCAAATTGAGCAAGGGCTTGTATTTTAGACTTAATCGATCCCCGTATTTAAGATAGAAATATCTGTTAATCAATTAAGCTCACTGACAGCTTAAATTAATTAACATCTTATTATGTTCCTAAATAGTACCACTCGACCTCATTAACACACCTGAACTTAATCAACCGTCGGGTTTAGTGTGCTAATCCTTATGAGTTCCTCAGGGGATATTATCAACTCATTTTACTAGAATACGGTTGTAAGATACAGACAACCAGCCTGAGCCACAAATAACTACTAACACTCAAGATACGTAGATCCGGTCGTGAAGACGTTCACTATAGTAGGCAGGGCCGGCTCTAGGGGTAAAGCTAGTGAAGCCACCGCTTTAGGCCCCCGGCCGAGAGCAAGGCCCCGTCGAGCATGTGTCTTGAGGGTTAAGGCCTTATATTCTTATATATACTTTTGTTTCGCATATAAAAGTATTATTGAAATGCCTAGTTAAGTAGTAGAACACTACTTTTTTGCATCTTTAGAGGTCTTGGGTTTGAACCCTACTTTTAACAATTTTTTTTTACCCAGAAAATAATAGATATAAAAGCTGAAGATTCAAACCCGGCTGACTTAATAAAAATCATTAGTATTCTTCCACTAAAACAAAACAACTCATTGTACTTTTATGTAACAAAATATATTTTAATATTGCGCTTTAAGCTCCCGAAAACTTTGAGTCGGCCCTGATAGTAGGTCAAAGTGATAGATAACCAAATGCACTCAGCTGATGTCTTACCAAGCTTAAGACCAGTTACGTAACCGAGATCTTGGTTCTCCACTAAGGTCAGTCAGGAGAACGCATCTCACTGTGATCCATCAATACACCACCTTAAGTGTACCAGTAAAGACAAACAGCCAACACAAGCCACTTCTTATCTAAACTGTAGCTAATAGCAACAACTTATCCTAAGTTGTCTCAGCTGTGATAATTGTTTATATCTTATCGGTTCAACCAATTTGTGTAGTCTTCTGTGATACCCGACACACTACACAAATCTAACTTTTATACAAGATAAATGATTACATGTGCATATATATATATTTATCAGGTAGGAGAATAAAATAGTGGTAAGGACAAAATCACATTGTATACAAGTATAAAATTTGCTTCCTGTATATAAAATCCTAATATTCCTTTCTTCAAATTTGTAAGAAGAAACTATACTACTTGATTTCTTTTATAGTTAGATCATGGTTTCTCACCATTGCATATAGAAATGTGTTTAGGTGGATATGTTAGATTTTTAGTTGGGTATTTCAATTTATAGATGTTAGATGTGGAGGGAATCCTAAAATGATTTTGCCACCAAAATTGAATTTTCAATTTTGGATTAGTGGAGCAGGTTATGTTTCGTGGTTCTTTGGTTGTCTTCATTTTTATTGCTTTTAAAAATATATATATATATATATATATATATATATATATATATATATATATATATATATATATATATTAGTTACTTCTCACGTATTACATTTCAATTTCATGCAATTGAGTACTCGTATTTCTTATTTATCTTCGATTTACGGAGAGGTCCTCAGATCTGACATGCCGGAAATTAATTGATTTCGTTAATTTCGTACTTTCATTCCTAAATTTGGATAATACCGTCAAAGATTGTAACAAGTCGCAAGTTCAAAAAATATCAAAAATAATAACTCTCGAAAATATTAAATGTGAAAAAGAAAATTATCTAAACTCATAATCATTACATTTAATATTAATTCATTCGTTCGTAAAACTATTTACTTGATCGCAGACATTTCTGGAACACCCCTAACAGAGGGACAAATAGTCCATTTGCTAAAGTACCCACACAACTACCACAATTAATAATTCTCCTAAAATACCGTATCGAAAAGTTTAGGGACAAGAACTCTGAGATGGAGGGAATACTATTTATTGGGGAAAAATCATTTTTGGCCCGTTATCTTGGCGCCCGATTCACTTTGACCATTAATTTGGTCGAATCCAATTTTAGTCCATTAATTTGACAAGTTGTCCATTTTTAATCCGTTTCACAAAATTGGCTAAATTTGATCAATTTTGGTCCGTTAGTTAAATAAAAAAAATCTTATTTTTAATATTAAAATATATTGTAATATCAATTTTCATCTTTTATATTATAAATGTCCAACTTTAACCTATTATGTTTTAAAAAAAATTCAAAAATGAGGTTGATTATTTTTCTTAATATGTATTTTTAAGATTTTTTTAATTATTCGGGTCTATCTCCGGGCTGAATTTTCTATTTTGCTTAGGTTGTTTGTCGAATAATTTTACGAAATCTTACTCAGAGATAGACCCGGATAATTAAAAAAATCTAAAAATAATAAATATATAAAAAAATGATCACCCTCATTTTTAATTTTTTTTTAAAATATAATGGGTTAAAATTGGACATTTATAATATAAAAAAAAAAAGATGAAAATTGATATTACAAATATATTCTAATATTAAAATTTTATTTTTTAATTTTTTTTATTAAGTCAATGGACCAAAATTGGATAAATTTAGCCAATTTTATTATACGGACTAAAAATGGACAATTTGTCAAATTAACGAACTAAAATTAGACTCGACCAAAATAACGGACCAAAGTAAATCGAACGTCAATATAATGGTCCAAAAATGATTTTATCCCCTATTTATTGTATTGGATTGGTTTCCCCAAATTTGTGGGCTAGTTCTTACCTTTATCTATGTTGTTTTCATAGTTCTATGAGATGGGCCCAGCCCAATACTGATTTTGGCCTTCTTGATAGTTTGTGCGTCCTGATTGAATGTGTTATTAGCCGTCGGTTAATCTGGCTTTGTAGTGATTTGATCACTATCTACTTTCTATCGATTATCTTCTCATATTGGTAAGAAAATAAGAATGTAGTACTTCAAGCGTATATTTGCATGCGTCAGACCATTTGTGGGCTTTACCACATCCCTCTGGGCTGAAGGTGGGGTCCATTGAACCCTACAAAAAGTGTATATTAACCTTAAAAATATATATATTTTACTATTTTATCAAAATTATGAATTTGATCCCATTTGACTCAAATTGTAGAACTGAACTCCTAAAATTATAGATTTCTCCCATAATTATAAAGGAAGTCAACTGTGGGGATGATCCAATTGAGGTCTCCAATCAAAATTTGTGTAATTACAAATCCTCATTCATCCCTTGTTCTCAAGTTATACATGCTTAACATAATTTGTATGTATAGCTTTACATTTTCCACTCCTATGTGAGTAGTTCTAAAATTCAATTCTCATTAACATATATTTAAAAACAATACTCTCTTTGTTCTGTTATTGATGTCTTATTTTTCTTTTCGGATCATTCTACTAAAAATATTTCATTTTTAAGAAGTCAAAGAATATGTAGTTATAAATTAACTAATCAAAAGTCTAAAAATATACATCGAGACCATTTTTTTTAATTTATGTGCCTAGAAGAAGCAGAACAAAAAATACGAGACCGGTGTTGTAGTAATTCTTGAAAAAGAAAAAAATATTATTTAAAAAAAAAAGTTAAATGAGAAGTAATGATTGAATTTCACATCTCAACTCCCTTAGGCCCCGTTTGGTTCGTAGAAATGAATGGAATCAAAATCAGGAATCAAACCTAAAGGAATGAAATGAAATGAATGATTCTTGAATTACCTATTTGATTTGCTCGAGGAATGAACTTAATTTCATTCTCTGTTTGGTTTAATATAAGGGATAAAATCAACTATTTTTTTAATTAAATACATTTATATATAAAAAATATTTTTTTATGTTATATTATAATTAAATATTATAAAAAATCGCTCCTTTTTTTTAAATATTAGTTTAATATTTAAATAAAAAAAACGCATTTACATAAATATCAAAATCGTCTTCGTACAAATATTGCAATCCATAAATCAAACACAGATAGTTATCAAAAATAAATAAAACTAAATCAATTACTACCTCTCCATTTATTAAATAAATCTTGAGTAGTGTTTTTAAAAGTAGTCCAAGCATTTAAATGTTCAATTTGATTGATGTATTCAGTTGGAGTATAACCGCTACGAGTGTCGTCCTCGTCTTCGTCACTTCCATATTTAAGATGATTACCAGTGGGCATATATTCCCGAATCAGGTTATGTAGAAGAGCACAACATGAGACTATATGACCTTGTATCTCGATTGGAAAAAATGAAGGACCTCGTAAAATAGTCCACCTTCCTTTCAACAATCCAAAGCATTTTTCTATGACATTCCTTGCTTTAGAATGTTTCATATTGAAGAATTCCTCCGCACTGGCTGGTTGTCGATCACCTCATTCCTTTAGGTGATACCGATATCCTCTAAAAGGAGCAAGAAATCCATTGCAATTTGTGTATCAGACATCCATTAAGTAATAACTTATTGACGTAATAAAAAAATATCTATCTTTTACTAATTATAATGTTGAAAGTGAAGAAATTATGTAATATTGAAACATAATTACCTTGAGGTACTTTTAATCCATTAGGATGATTAATTGCTTGTCGAAGAACACGTTCATCATGTGCAGATCCTTCCCAACCAGGCATGATAAGTACGAATTTCATATTTGGTGTGCAAACACCCAACACGTTCATTAGATATTGTCTTTCCTCGTCTGATACCTCTCTCTATCTTCATTGCGAACGTGACAATTTATTAACGTGACATCCAATGCACCTAGGCAATTCTATATCAAAAATAGTTAATTTAGTTTGCAAAAATACATGCAATATCTTTACAACAACAAAGTAGATTGCATAATACCTTGAAATGTTTCCATCTACCATCTTCACAATCTTCCTCTATCGGCATAAGTTTTTTGAGCATGCGATGATGCAACTTCATAACCGCATTAGGACATTCATTGAAGCTCCTACTAATAATTTTCCACTTCTATTGAAATAATTAGCAATAGATCTATTTTTCTTCGCATGAGCAAGTGTGTAAAGGAAAGAAGTCAGTTTTTCTCTGTCAGTTTTTCTCTCAGGACATATTATTACTTCCATTCAAACCTCCCACATCCCTAACCATCTCACATAAGGCAAAGAAGGTTCTCATATTCATGCGAAGATCATTTTTACAAACAATGTCATTTTCATAAATCAACTTGCTTAAGTTTTCTAACCGTTGACGTTTCCTATCTCTTTGTGTATATGTTATTCTATTTATTCTACTTGCGTAACTAATTATTATCATAAATAAATACATTATAATGATCACATTAATAATAATCATTATAGTTTGGGTCATTTCCATTTGTCTAGCCATCCTTCTCCTCATCATTTTCAATCTAAAAGTATTCATATCTGTGGAAAAAGGGAAAGAATCACTACAAATGCACGGGTATACAAATCAGCTCTAAGTCAAGTATAACATTCACCATAGAAAAATTCAACATATATCACAAAGAGACAATCAAGTGGAGGGAAATATCGTTGAGGAAAGATATTGCATTAGTAGCAGGAATCCAGATATCGTTTTATGCAATGGGGTTTACTACTCCACTCAATTGAAAAGGGGAAACAAATTGATCCTATTTACAAATACCTACACCAACATTGCTATATGATCAAAACCATGTAGTTTGATAGGCATGTAGTAAAACAAGTAGTACACGGAAACCATCAAAGATCTTTCTTAATTCATTTACACACACAAAAAAAAAAAAAAAAAAGCTGAAATAGGGCTGAAAGTATTCCCAACATAAAGACTCCAAACTTTGTCACCAAGAAAACACAAATTCATACCATGTTCAGTTTTAAATTGATTCGAACGACCATGGATACAAAATAAAAAGTAAAGATGCATCCAAATTCTCCAATCTTTCTCAACTTCCTAATCGGCAACGGGGTTTACTACTCCACTCAATTGAAAAGGGGAAACAAATTGTCGCCGACCAATTATCAATTATTCTGAGAGAATCCGACTGACAAAGTCGAACAAAAAATTGATGCAAAAACCTCAAAATTTCTGATCTTGAGAAACAAAAAACAGCAAACAACAACACGCATGTCAGAGACGAACAAAAAATTGATGCAAAAAACTCAACCCCTGTTAGAATTATAAATTAAAAAACTATAAGAGCATCATTACGAACAATTCACACGAAGGTAAAGCAGAGGTGAAACTGCAGACACGATAATACCCCTCTTGGATAATCTGGTACCACTTTGGGCTGAAAGTGAAAGTGAAGAGGGATATTACCTCAGATCTGCGACGGCGGCGGCGAGCAGTGAGCGGCGAGCTGCGTTCGGCGACGGCAAGGGGGATTTTTGGGGAAGAAATTTTGGAGGGGAGAAGAAAAGAAATGTGAGGGAAGGAGAGGAAGTAGCGGGAGTGAAGAGAGACAGTTGGGGAATGAAATTCTCGGAAAAATCTATCCTCTGTACAACTATGTGGCTAAATGTAATTTTATACGGAATTACGTTTGATGAAAACAATTTTAATAATTTTCATTGGCATTAAAAATGTATTCTTATTGCTATTGCTGAGTTGACATTTTTAAGACCACAAGGTCTACAGTTTAAACTGTAGACCAAGTCTAGGATAGAAAAATTCAAAATTCTCAATCCTCAATTTTGAGGGGTTTGAGAAAAGTCCTTAAAGGAGAGATGAGGAGGAATTTTTTATTCCATTCCTTTTCAAAATTTTACGAATCAAACACCGAGAATGAAATTATTCCTGTAATTTGATTTCTCATTCCATTTCTTCGCCCAACCAAACAATGCCTTAACACTTACATTTTTGATCCAATTTCATAATTTTCCAGAAATAGGAGGAAAGTTCCACGGTCGACTTTAGACAGACGACCACAGGCGGAAAAAATAGGCAAACTTGTAATTATGGACTAGTTAGTCATAGGGGCAGTTTCTATTAAGACTGCGGAAATAACGATTTGCAACTTGCGCTGCCACTTGCATAACTGGAGAAGAATAATTATTTTCTTCTTTCTCAGCCGCGGAAATATCGAAATTATACTACAGAGTTTTCTCCTCTCTCCCTCTACATCACTCTCTCTCTCTCTATAAACAGTGTATATTTCTATATGCATATATATGTTGTATATGCACCGGTTTCAACCTGCATTTGCTTATATATCTCCCAATCCTTCTAATTTCCCAAATTAAAAACTCTAACAAAATATGCCTTCTCTCCAGATTCATAGGATCAACTCTATACACCAAACTACATCCGCCGCCGTGAATTCGCCTCCATTTTCATCGAAGATCGCCTCGATTTGCCCAATTTCCGGCGAGATTATGGTACCGGAAAGTGCGATTTACCTCCACACGCACGCGGTGGAGGCAAACCAGTTCTGCTCGGCTGCGGTGCAGTCGATCGCCGCTCCCCTCGAGACCGTGTGGTCGGTGGTGCGACGATTCGACAAGCCGCAGGCGTACAAGCAGTTCCTGAAGAGCTGCCACGTCATCGGCGGGGACGGTGACGTCGGAACTCTGCGGGAGGTCCTGGTGGTATCCGGTCTGCCGGCGGCGTGCAGCACCGAGAGGCTTGAGATTCTGGACGATGAGAAGCATGTGATGAGTTTCAGCGTGGTCGGCGGCGATCATCGCCTGCAAAATTACCGGTCCATCACCACACTACATGCGGCGCAGCCGCAGAGCGTTGGTGATGGAAATCGGACGGTGGTGGTGGAGTCGTACGTTGTGGATGTACCGCAGGGGAATTCTACGGAGGATACGTTTGCGTTTGTTGACACGATCGTCAAATGCAATCTGCGATCTCTGGCGCGGATCGCTGAAGATTTGGCCGGCGATTTCTATAATTCGTCTTAATTTCTCTTATATGTCAATTTGGATCAAAGTAATTTGTCAAGAACATCTCGATAAAGTTATTTAGTGACTTTTATGTATATATTAATAGTAATAATTATCTAAATGTTTAATAACTGCAAATTCATGATGTTAAGCATGATTGTGCATTCAATGTAACTTCTAAGGTTTGACAATTAACATAGTATCACTTTTCAATTTGAATAAAATTTCTTTATTAAATAATCATATTTGCAATAAGTAATTACAAATTGATCATTTTTATAATAATATTTACGATATTGTTAACTGATTAAATTACTTCTAATGTTTTAAACCTATTTGGTTAAGTCTGCCTCCAATAATTTTGAGCTTGTTCCGTTATTAGTGGCTCACTTTCTCGATTGGAACATCCTACTAAAAGTGGTTCATACCTAATTTGGCAAAAAAAATTACTATCATCTATCTTATTTTAATATTTTTCTCTCCTACATTATAAAATTTATTTTCTCTCTCATACTTTATCTACTCTCACACTCTCTCACTTATTTTCTATCTCCTATTTTTTCATCTACTCATCTTTCATACTTTATCATTTATTTTCTTAATAATCATGTCGAAATTTTTTGAACTGTTTATAGCAGGACGGAGGGAATAAGTGTTAATGATTAAATAAATACAAAAAAAATGCATACTTTTAAATGATCACAAGTTATGATGAGATTCATAGAATTCCCCTTGATTTATGAATACTTTTATAAGCCGCTTTCAACATTTATAAACTTCGACTACTCCAAACACTCATTTATTTAATGAAAAAGTTTACCTATTTCAAGAAAGTTGCGGACACGACAGTGAGAGGTCCCGATCAAGTCTCGATGCAATTAGATTTAACTAATCTGAATTTCTTTATCTTTTTTTAACTAATAAGAGAATTCTAGTTAACTTGGTAGATTAATTAATGGTACTTACTCGAAGTGGTTATATATTAATATTACATACGGTATTATATATAATTTTTTTATGTGAATTTAATGGGCTAACCCAGATTAGGGTTACGATTATAGTCTAAAGTTCAATGTTTTCGGTTTGAGTTCGAAATCGAGCTGTGTTACGATCCCTAAGTATTTTTGTTTACCAAATGACCAAAAAAATTATCAAATTTATTCCGTTTCCGTTTTCGTTTTCAGGCTTTTTTTTTTTTTTTTTTTTCATTATTAATTTTAATTCCTTTTAATATTAACTGAAACTATAAGGAGTAAGGACTTGACGGATCTCTTTCTAAACGAGTACGCCAATTTTCCCACACAATTAGGGGCGGTGCAACCATGGCCGCCGCCGACGACAAGAACCCAAACAAAGCCCTAACGTCCACCAGATTCTCCGACCTTAACCCGCTGCTCTCCGAGCCAGTGCTTGAAGCGCTAGCCGCCGCCGGCTTCGAGTTCTGCACTCCGGTCCAGGCCAACACCATACCCTTGCTCTGCAGCTACAAAGACGTCGCGGTCGACGCCGCCACCGGCTCTGGGAAAACCCTAGCCTTCGTCGTCCCCGTCGTCGAGATTCTCCGCCGCGCTGGCCGTCCTAAGCCCCACCAGGTCTTTAATTTTACTTACAGAACATAAAAAAATGATTTCTTCTGCAGCTATTATACCGAGTTGTTTGATTGGTACATTTCGCACTCCAGAATCGTTTATCATCTGAGTCTATATGAAGTGCCTAATTGGATATTTATGTTTATAGGTGGTGGGAGTAATAATTTCTCCAACTAGGGAGTTGTCATCGCAGATATATAAAGTTGCAGAGCCGTTTATTGCGACATTGCCAAATGTGAGGCCGATGCTATTAGTTGGGGGAGGTGAAGTGAAAGCTGATATGAAGGAGATTGAAGAGGAAGGGGCTAATTTGTTGATTGGAACTCCTGGAAGGCTGATCGATATCATGGAGCATATGGAAGCACTGGACTTTCGAAACCTGGAGGTCTGTTGAATTTTTCTTTATTTTGGAAATATTAAATAATCTGTCTCCTTTTTGTTTGTTTGTTAATAAATATGTTTATTCAATTGCATATGTTGTATTAATAGGCATATGGTTAGGTCTGTATGTGTATGTGTGATGGCTGTTCCATTGATATTCTGACATAATTGCAGATTGGTGCGATATCTTTATCATCTGAATGTTTGTTATTTTGTTGTATTTTGGTGTTATGAACCAACTGAGTTCTTTTTTGCATACTATCATTTAGGAGATGTTCATCTGCGTTTAACCAAAAGTAAGAATTTTGTCGAAAGCTTTTTAAGTTGGCCAAAGATCTATGAGTACTCATGTGGAACCTAAATATTATCTTCCTGCGTCTTATCTACTCATCAAGTATCATCTGTTGACAACTTGACGTGTTCATAATTAATGATGATTTTCTGATTTAAGAGGTAATTATGAGTGTGCCAAATATACTGCATATCTTCACCTCATGTGAACAAGCAATTGTGATTCCTTGTTATTTGAAAGTTTGTCGCTAAGATACTATTTTTTGTGAATATTGATGATGACTCTTTTCTCCCTTCTGCTATTGTTGGCTGATATTGTATGAGGTTCTCTGTTCTCTGTTTCTCATTTGCACCATTACCATCATCTGCTTGTAAGTTTCATGTGTTGTAAAAATTCGTTGTTTTAACTGTCATGGTGAAACAGATATTGATTCTAGATGAAGCTGATCGGCTATTAGACATGGGATTCCAGAAGCAGATTGGTTCAATCATATCTCGCTTACCAAAGCTTCGTAGGACAGGTCTTTTTTCAGCTACTCAAACTGAAGCAGTTGAAGAGTTGTCCAGAGCAGGACTAAGGAATCCTGTGAGGGTAGAAGTTCAAGTGCAAGAAAAAACAAAGGATATATCAAAGACTCCTTCAGGACTTCACATTGAGGTATTCATCAACCTATTCACATTGCTTTACTCGTTTCTAGATCCAGAGCATAAACGATGCTTAATCTCTGGTATTGATATTGAATCGACAGTATATTCAATGTGAAGCAGACAAGAAACCTTCGCAGCTGATTGATCTCCTCATTAGAAACAAAACCCAGAAAATGATAGTGTGAGTTTTGAAATTGAGGTACTTCTGTATAAGTTGCTTCAGCTGTGAGAAGGTCTAATAGAAGCATATGGTTTACTTTTGTCTACAGCTATTTCATGACTTGTGCATGTGTTGATTATTGGGGAGCTGTACTTCCACGCCTTTCTTTATTGAAGGATTTATCTCTGTTCTCTCTTCATGGACAGATGAAGCAGGTAATTTTATTGTATTTTTGGTGGGAAAATCATAGGGAGCTTGTACACTAGTTATGCATTTCTCTAACTGTTTATACTATGTAAGCAGACTGCAAGAGAGAAGGCATTAGGATCATTTACATCTCTTTCAAGTAGCATTCTTCTTTGCACTGATGTAGCAGCTCGTGGTCTGGACATTCCTGGGGTTGACTGCGTCGTACAGGTAGCCTCTACCCGCCAAACTACTAAGTTCTCATGGGTCAGATGATTGCGCTCCGTCCCAATGATACTGTCTTCTATTCCCATTTGGGCGGTCCCAATTCTACTGTCTTGTTCCCCGAAAAGGAAATAAAATAACACTTAAAATCCCTAAAAGTCAAGTGGGTCAACATCATCTTATACACAAAAGACAAACTTCTTAATCTCTGTCCAAAAAAGAAACAAGACGATATTATTGGGGTGAAGGGAGTAGTATACAGTTGCCTATTGGATTATGCTTTTCACCCTTTGTTTTACAGGATCAAGTATCCTTGACTCCTTTAGTAGATATTTGTGATCCATAAACCGGTGTTAACATTTAAGTTGTTGGTTGTTCTTTATACAGTATGACCCCCCACAGGATCCAGATGTGTTTGTACACAGAGTTGGTCGAACTGCCCGGTTGGGAAGACAAGGAAGCGCTATTGTCTTCCTCATGCCAAAGGTTTGATACTGCAGAGTGGCCTAGCAAATTCTTTTTTATTTGCTATCTGCCATACTATTTTTTGGGTGTTCATAGATTTCATATCTACTAATACTATACAGGAGGAAGCATATATAGAATTCCTTAGGATAAGGAGGGTTCCACTCGAAGAGAGAGAATGCTCTGATGAGGCTCCTGATATCATACCTCAGGTAAGCACATAAATGCAGACATGTAATTTCCATTGTAACTGTTTCAGAATTCTCACATGAAAATTGTCCGTCTGCTTAACTTGTCAAACGATAAAAACTTTCCAGATACGTTCAGAGGCCAAAAAGGACCGCGACATTATGGAGAAAGGACTCAAGGCCTTTGTGTCTTATGTACGTGCTTATAAAGAGCACCAATGTTCTTTCATCTTCAGGTTGTAATTTGTAAATCTGTTCTGCCCATATTCAATATGTTTAAATTATCCGGTTTTTGATAATTTGCTTCATATGCAGGTGGAAAGCACTCGAAATAGGGAAGTTGGGAATGGGACATGGTCTGCTACAGCTCCCAACAATGTCGGAAGCAAAACATCTCTCGACTGATGGTTTTGTTCCGGTTGAAGATATAAACCTCGAGGCTATCAAGTTCAAGTAAGTGACCCTTTAACTTTAATGCATTTTCTTGATCCTAAAAGCAATCTTCTTGAACATCTTCTTGGACACTGCAATGTCTTGTTTTGAATTTATAGAGACAAGTCTCGCGAAAAACAGAGGAAGAAAAACCTTGCAGCAAAACAAGCTGCAAAAGAGCAGAGGAAACAAGAGAAATCTAAAGAAGCAGCAGCAAATGCTTCAAGGACTGCGGCCATGAATAAGAAAACAGCCAAACAGAGGCGTGCGGTTCAAACAGCAGATGACACGGAGGAGCTAGATCGGGAGTATCGCCTACTAAGGAAGTTGAAAAAAGGTAGGATCGACGAAGATGAGTTTGCCAAACTAACCGGAACAGAGGATCTTCTTTGACACTAGGGGAGTGAATCTTAAAATCGGGACAAATTATGGTTAACCGTTAGGAAAATCCGCGTACGTGATAGTAATAGTGAAGCTGAGGCTAAATATTTATAGGGTATCTAAGAAACAAGATTAAGATGCTCAGTTTTGTGATTGGCTTTGATCCTTCAGTCATAATTGTTTACAATTTTCACAGTTCTTCGATTTAGATTGAAATTAAAGATTTTTCCATGTTGCAATTGATTACTTAGAATCTAGAAACTAGACCAAGTGCACTCTAAAACATCAATGTGGTCGATATTAATTCATCGCATGGCCAGTGTTTATGCAATCTAGCTTATACATCATAAGGAAAAACAGAGGCTATAAGAAACAAGTGTAATGATTTGTTCTTTCATATCATAAGGTTAAGTTACATGACCTTCCCCAAATCATTCAAACTCAGTCAGCTAAAGCTACCTGAATTCTACCATCAAAATACTTTTAGCTAAAACCAATGCTTCTATCCAAATCAATTCAATTTTTATACAAATCAAAAAAGGAAAAAGATCTCTGTATCACAAGTTAAATACTTCACCTCCTAAGGATTCAGTTTCCAAAATTCTTCAGTGCTGTCTGGCTAAACTGTACATAACCATTCTCCCCATCATTCATCAACAATTCTAAAGTTTTCCTGATATCCATCACCATTTCTCTGCTTCCTCTTTCATGCATATATTCTATGTTAAGCCAGCAGTTAAAAGTCCCTTTAGAAGCCCAGCCCAAACTACATAATCCTCATTCATAGATCACTTTCTTCATCTTTTGACATTCTGAATAAGTTATTTTGCAGCAGCATTAGACCTTTGACAAGTGAGCATCAGCAACGGAGTTATTGAGGTCTTCCCGCGATTGTGATCGCCTACTCTGGAGGCGCATCTGGCCTCTATTCGGCGTCCAGTTGTAGTCAAACTGCATGTTGCCTAAGCTGCCAGAAGAAAAACTATGTGCTACGCTGCTAGATGAAGAGTAGAGCGACGAATCAGCAAATTGAGCGCCGCCTCCACCGCCAAAACCGAGCCCGGTATCGAAGGGCCTTTGCTCAGTACTTGCAACAGTAGGGCTAAGAGGCAACTTATCTCCTAAATCACAATAATCAAAAGAACCAAAATAGTATATCAATAAGTCAAGCATTCACATTAACTTGATCAAACATTAAAGAGGGTGTTTGCAATTGCAACCGCGTTTTAATTGTATAAGAAGTTTTTGTGTGTTTGCAAAATCTACTTTTTATGATAGCTTCTCTAAAATTAAGTAATCACACGGCTTAAAGCTAGAAGAATGATACGATTAAAAATCATGATAAAAAGTACAAAGTACATTTTGCAAGGTTAATATTCTTAAAACACCGTGATTATTGAACATACAAAAAAAAAATAGCAGTTGCAAACACCATAATAAGTATGATTTTGCAAACACCGTAATTAAAATTAAGCCATCATTATTTTGTGCTTAAAACACCGTAATTATTAAAAATACAAAAAGAATCATGATTTTTTTCCTATTTTTCCTAAAAAAATAATACTTCAACTTTAAGCAAAAACAAATACTAATAATTATTTATGATAAGCATTTGCAAAAAACCCCTAAGAAAGTAAAGACTGTTGAATATGCTTTTTCAAGTAGAGAAGATGAGTTACCTGTATTCATTGGACTCCATCGTTGGAACCGGAAGGGAGCCGGGATATTGAGTACCGATGTGGATGTTCCATTGATATGGCTGAAAAGCGGGAGATATGACCTTCGGAAAAGCTTCGGGATCCGCCAATGGCTGATCCATGACAATGCACAGAGCAAGATAAACAGAGAAGCAAACATAATGGCAAATAGTACAAAGGGGTTTATCTTCTCCCTCAATGTCTGGTAGTTGTAAAGTCTTCCCACGTTCGGAAATGCCTTACCCGCTTCATATAGAGCAACTCCGAGCGTCCAAGTAATGCTTCCGGAACCGACACTAACCTGCTTATCAGTAATGTGCAGTCCTTCTCTCAGGAGGAGAACGACGTACGGTGCCCGGAAGCAGTATTGTTCGATAAAAGGCTGCGGGATTACGCTTTTTCTTGCAATGTCCCAAGATTTTTCACAAAACTCAAGTCCCTTCTCCAACACATCGTCCAGTGCAGCATCGGGAGTCAAGTTGAAGAACCGGTACACCACATAGAAGCCAGACATAGCATAGAATTGGCCAACGGGGCGAGGGAGATTTTCTGCAAGCGCACAAGGCTGCAAATCGCAGTCAATTCCCGGGTTATGATCCGACCATTCGGACAAATTGACAGCAGCTTTGGCTAGAGCTCTACATTCCTCCCATTTCGGGCTGCCAACGAGCTTAACATGAACCCCGGCTTTCGCAAATTTACCCAATTCCTTCCTTTCAAGATGAGAGATTCCATCTTTTATCCTAGCAGATGCACAATTTGAACATAGATATTGCTCTTTGTAGCCGGACTGCAAACAAGGATGTTTAATTTCGACCTTTCCTTTAACCAAATCTGCATTGCTAACCTTAGGAAGATTCTTTAAAAGACGAACAACGGACTTGTCAAACGCATCATTGAGTCCATACCCATTTAAAGAATAAGCGCTTAGATGATGGTTAACCGGGCCAATACTCAACTTTAAGCTTGTCTCGTCATTGCTATCGGAGTTACCTTCGAAAGTGACCTGCAGCGATGAGCCACCTAAGTCGAGCGCACCGTATGTTTGCCTTTTCGGAAGGGCTCCTAATACCTCAGTATGATAGTTTAAAGCTATCCATCCATAATAAGCTTCCTCCATGCCGGTGATAGTTTTTATCCACTCCTTTTTGCACAAAAAAGGCGAAGTCTTGAGAATAGACCAAGCACTATTGAGAAGCCATTCGGAATCTGAACTCGGTAGCCTCCGAACTCCAGCTGTAGCATATAGAAAGAGAGAAGTAGTCTTGTGTGATCTTTCAGGAATTTGCTTCTCCGCCCATCTGATAAGAGGTTTTATAGCTTTTTTCAACCCGGATATATTATGCACTAATTTGTCAAATCCGGGCTCCGTCTCCATTCTATTGTACGCCCGCCCAGCCAAACCGGACTTCTTCTTGAGGCTTTCTGGCAACGACTTCAACAGTATAGGAAGATTGTAATCTTTTCTGCGATTAACAGATGCCTCGTATACGTAGACGCGGGTTCCAGTACTACCACAGTCGAGCACAACGTAGAACTTAGAACGCCCTCCGGACCAGCTTGAGTAAAGAAATAGCAAGGCGAAGCAAAGACAAGTAAAAACCAATAAACAAAGGAAAGCACAGATAACTCGCCCCCATTTCTTCCTCCCGGATGGGCCTAATGATGTCTTCTCCTTGGAGAAACTCGACACGCCGTTTTCTTGCTGCAAGAAAGTTTGCGGTAATACAGTTGAAGTTCTCTCTGCTATAGGGCTATGATCACCTTCTGGATCGAGTTGGTTATAAGTGGATAAATCTTGAAGGGATGAAGAGAATCTCAAATTATTATTCTTCTTTGGGCTGGAAAAAGTATAACCATGAAGAGAACCGGAAACAGGAGGCAATCCGGGTTTATATGGAGGATTAGAAGTCTTTGGCGCTGACAAACGAGTTGTTGCAGATGAAACAAACTCAGCAAATTTACTCAAGACCATTTTAGTCTAAAAGTAGCACCTTGATTAATCTTTTCTTTCAAAACTAGCTACACTTTTAGCCAAAAATAGCCGACTTGGTAAGCTCCGCTGACATTCAAGGCGATCGACTAATTGAATCAATAAAATGTATCCTGCAGAGTCCGGTGACAGTAGAAGAGACATTATTAGATCAACTAAGAATTAGATATATTCTATTATAGCAAATAACATGAAAGATCGTATACTCCAATAAGTTCCCATATGGACAGCAGAAAAATAAATAGCAGCTTCCAATCTGACACTTGGAGAACCTAAGCATTAACATAGAGAACTGCAAAGAAAGTAAACTTTTTCTAGACTTATCATTGATAAATTGAAAACTCCAAGAATGGGCCATGAAAGGTAAACTTTCAGAAATCTTAGCGTTCCTACTCCACTTCTTCCCAGTTGAAACTAATTTTACCACAAAACTAAGCACAAAATTACAACAAAACCTCACCCCTCTAATTGATGATTCACTTGATGAATCTTCTGCCAAAATCCAATGAAAATAGATACACCGTTGAGCATGACTGGTCGTGTTCTAATGTTTTGAATTGAAAAGAAGTTGCATAACCTTTTTACCAATACTTTTATGAATTTCATAAAATTTTTATCTTTGAACTACTTATTTCAACAATGTTGGTATTCTCCAAAGATTGCTCCTTATATGAGAAAGATATTATTAAGTGCATTAAACATAATCCCATTCAAAAAAACCACCAAAAAAAATACATGGCAACGTTTCTTGTTTCTTGTTTACACAGACAACTAAACAATCTACAGCAAATACACACCCTAACCAAGACAAAATCTCAAATACATTCTGCGTTTCTCTCCACTTCATCTTCCCAATTTCAACTACATCAACTCCCATCTCCATCAATCCCATACGAGAAATCCGATTATAGTTAAATAAAAAAATAACTGAACAAATAGTTACTAAAATCACAGATCTCTGAAAGAACCACGCACACATAAAAACACAAAATCAAAGAATCATCAATTAAACCAAATACAACTATCTGGGAACGCAAAAACTCGAACAAACCATCAGATCATGAAAAGGTTGAGACTTCAGAAGCATTTTTTTGTTTTTTCCACTGACTTCGTGCGGCCTCCATGCTGCAGATCCAAAATCGAAATGGGTCTTCGATTTTCAACCAAAATAAGCGACTTCAAACTACTCAATCATCTCTCTCTCTCTCTCTCTCTCTCGTAGAGGGGTTTGTTGTAGATTGAAAATTGAAACCTTCTTAGCAGTTTTTGATTTTCTGGGAAACCACTGCTCATAGTTATCCGCGGTGGTTCAATTCCATTATGACGCATACATAATTTTTATTTTTATTTTTGAATTACTCCTCTAACTAGTAGATTAATGTATTAAAAATTGTGTCTTTTTTACTTATTATTGGATTAATTTTGTTGTGTTGTAATAAAATAGGGAGGTTTTGCCTTTTCATGTTAGTTAGGGTCTTGTTCCACAGTTTGTAGCATCAAGTCGTTGGAAGAGTATTTTTGCAACTCGAATCATGTAAAGGTTGAAGACTATTAGTTTAGTCCATTTCATAGGTTTAGGTAAAGAAAATGTAGCGTCACCACACCAATATCGTTGTAAATCAAGTATATCATAATGATGGTCCTCTTGGGATGACATAGTGGTGAAGGTGGGTAAATGCATCGGGGCCAATATGGCCATGGCTCAATTCCCACCTGGACACGATGTATGTGAACGTCACCCCGTCACATTAAGAGTGGTTTAACTCTTATCGTTTGGATGCGCTTTATCGACGCAGAAAGGGAGTTACCTCGCTGCACCAAAGATAATGGCGGTTGCGGCTCTCGTAAAAAAAAAAAAAAAAAAAGTATACCATAATGATCAACCTATACTACAAATGCCGATACAGGTGCTTCTATCCATTTTTTCCAACGAATCCCAAAATTGCCCCTGGATGTCCCACCTATTATCTATTATGCCTTTTTTGTCGTGTACGGCTGAACGTAGGATGATTTCTTCACCAATCAATTCCTTCAGAGTCATTCGTCACAGCCGCTATTCTTGGACGCCCTCCTTCACGCTGCTTGCCTTCCCGAAGTCCTCGCTCATGCCACGCGTACAGTCACCGCTTAACCGACCCCCTGTGCCTTCAATTACAATTCGAATTTCACAACCGACTTCAATTCGTGTTTGCTCCTTACTCCGATGTGATTAAGTAAATGTCAGTGAATCGAAGGTAATGAAACAATCTACTTGTGTTTCATAATTCTGAGTTTTTTTCTCAATTTTTTTGGCTCGAAATTAGGGTGTTCTATGGCTTGGGTTGCTGAAATTTCTTCTTGTTTCTCTGAATTTTTATGATTTAGATTGGGGATTCGTCTTGTTTTCGTTGATTTCGCAAGAGAAAAGTGCGATTTTTGGTTGCAAAACCGAACTCCTTGCTGACTACCGACTTAGCTAAACATATTTTATGATTTTGTTGTTTGGGTTTTATAGGCTGTTGCTCGTATGTTTCTTCGGTATGTATGTGGATGTGTATTGAAAATTTGAAAATGTGCTCTAGGGATTTTGATATTGTGTTTTATGTGGGTTCGAATTAGGAAGCTTCAATTGAAAAGGGGAAGATAATTTTGTGAATTATCATGTTATCATGTGAAGCAATTTACTAGATTTGAAGCAGAAAGTAGTATAGAGAGTGTTGGAGCAGAAAATTCAATGTTTCCGTAATTGTACCTTGTTTCAGGAAATAAGAGATTATGTTTTAGATGTTGCTCAAACACTGATAAAACAAAGCAGGCAAGTTGGAGATGGATGAAATTTACTCTTGCCAGTTATTGTTCAAAATTGAATCATTTAATTGTTGGGAAAACCTTATATTATAAAAGCAGTTCTTACTCTGAGCTACCTTTTTAGTCAAGTTAGCTAAGTATTGTTTTGTGATAGAAATGAAATTTCCAGCTATCTCAATCTGAACGCAGTTGGATTACTATCGTCTTCACTTATTTTGATTGTTTGGATTCATAGATGATGTGATAAAGTTGTGAGTAGTACTTCTAACTTCTAGATGCTAGAGCATTGCTAGGATTAGCTTTCTACTAGATCACCTATGAACAAACTACGCAAAATTTTTGGCAAACCTTTCTGAGATGAAAAGTCTTTTTTGTGCAATTCCAAATGTGAAGTAAGTCTCCTTATCTTATGGGTCTGGAATTGAAGTTGTTTTAGTTTTTCAAGTGGTTGAAAGAACAATAGAAGGAAAACTCACTCAAAGTGCGGTAATTGAACTTATTGTATGTTCTTTATGTTAGCATCTATGTGTTTTCTCCATCTTTGTAGTTAAAAGTGATTGTTGGTGGTGACTCTTTTCTTGCCTAGCTCCATTGGATCTATTTTCTGCTGTTGGTCTGTTTGACCAGTAGACTTTGCTTCCTTGTTTCAAGGTTTTAAAAAACCCAATTGAGGCCCGCCTCGAGGCGCGCCTCGAATCGAAACGGCGAAAAAACGCCTTGAGGCGTACGCCTCAGACCATACGCTTCATCTGAGCGCCTCGTTCCGGCGAGGCGCGCCTCGAGGCCCGCCTTTGAGACGTTTTTTCATTGAGGCGGTCCCTTTTTTTATCGGGCCAGAATTCGAATTCTTATGAAATTAATATAATTGGGCTTAAACCTAATTACATTAATTAGATTTTCAATGCTCAACCCAAAATATTTAGATTAGAATCAAAATTGAGTAGAAAACAACGTGAATTGAAATTAATATTAGTGCTGCTTCCAGAAACGAAGAGATTATATTAAATTAGACATTTCTTTATGTGATTAGTTGTCTGAAGTTTTATTAGATAACTGGGTATAATTAATTATTTAACTTAATAAAACGAAGAGGTTAGATGAGCTAGTGAGATTCATTGTATTTCTCTTCCAGAAAAGACATTTTGGCCACAAATTCCCATGTATTTCACTAAAAAGTTAAAATCCTAGTTGTGGAGAATATTGAATCCCATGCATTTTGAATTTGAGAGTACTTTTGACTTATGTGTTATTATATATTTATTATGGTGAAAAAATTAAATTTACGCCTCGTTCCGTTTCGAGGCTTACGCCTCGTGAAACCATGAAAAAACGCCTTGAAACCCGTTTACGCTTTTTAAAACCTTGCCTTGTTTATAAATATTTTCTTCCTCTTTTTTGTCATTGTCTAATAAAAATTCTTTGTTAACATTTACCTCAAATTTGATGAATTCAAAGTGTAAATCTCTATGCAGTCCTAGCTGCAAATCATACTTATTGCGCAATCTGGCAGAACTTGGTATTAAAGAGCCAACACCAATCCAAATGCAGGCCATCCCTGTTTTATTATCTATATGCCTTTTCATTTGAGCTGTTTCTTCTTACCTTACTTTCCTCCTGTATCTTCCCCCTGGATTCAAAGGTCCGGGAACTTTCTGAGCTTCCCTATATTTTTTCTTTAAAATTATATTAATTACTGTTTTTTTGTAAATAATGTCCAGGGAAGGGAGTGCTTTGCTTGTGCACCTACTGGTTCTGGGAAAACTTTTGCATTTCTCTGCCCAATCCTTATCAAACTTTAGGTTGTAAGCTTTAAATGATACTATTTTTTTTCCTGGAGTCCTACTAAATGATAATGTGTTATCAGCGTGCTTCAAAAGATGGTATTCGGTCAATGATCCTTTGCCCTACACGCGAATTGGCTGCTCAGACTGCACGAGAATGCAAGAAATTGGTCAAAGGAAAGAAGTTTTACATCAAGCTAATGGCCAAGCAGCTAGCTAAAAGCGCTGATTTCTCAAAGCAGCCCTGTTACATTCTCATATCCACACCTTTCAGGGTGCAGTTTGCTGTTCGCAAAAGGAAGCTTGATCTGAGCAAGTAAGAAACCTAATGTATATTGTGTTTTGCAGTTCTAATTAATCAGATTGTAATCGTTTCAATTTGAATATTCTGCTATTATGACTTGTGTTTTGTGTTCAGATCTTTCAGGCTTGACCTTTACATAATTGAAGTGAAAGGGTATTCTATGGTCACTTCATATTTGTGTGTATTCTGTTATAGGATCTTGATTCAAATTAATTTCTCCGCTGTTGCTCAATCCTTAAGTTTGGGGCAAGTAAAACTTTATGAGTTGAAAGGAATGCGTGGACAACCTTTCCCTCTGAAAGAATATAAAAGGAAAGATGAAAGCAGTTTTTCTAAAAAATAAGTATCAGATCTTATTCAGTGGATCATTAGAAATTGTACATTCTAAAGAAATACTGCATTTCATTTTGAGCATGTTCCTCCAATGACTTTGTAAGGTACATTGGCTCTGTTTGTAATGAAGACCTTTTCATGTGTGCAGGGATGAAGATGACAAACTCTTTGAATTGGGTTTGGTGAAGCAGGTTGATGGTGTGGTCAAAGCATGCTCAAATCCTTCAATCTTGTGCTCACTGTTTAGTGCTACTTTACCCGATACTGTTGAAGAGCTTGCGCGTACAATTATGAATGACGCAGTCCGAGTAATTATTGGCCGAAAGCAAGAAACAACATCTGAATTATGATGCTTATATAAGTTCAATTTTGTTTAGCCTTTTGATCTCGCTGACTGTTGGATAATAATTGTAACCTCTCACTTCTATTGATGCAATTACATTGGTCACCTTGTATTATAATGTCTTGTCCTGTGTTTAAATTGCTACTGCCTTTATATGTGAACATAAATGCTGCTTCTGAATCAGTAAAGCAAAAGCTAATATTTGTAGGAAGCGAGGAAAGCAAGCTTATCGCTCTTCGCCAAAGCTATAGTCCTTACTTGACTTTGTTATTATTGAGTTCCACTTTGCCAATAGGAAAGAGGACCTCCTAACCTTCACTGGAACTCATGGACAAATTAACAAAGATCTATTGCTGAATTTTTCCATATCTGTTGCTTTTTGCATCCTTTCGACTCCCTTACTCTCCATTCTTTTTCTTTCTCGTTTGACTTGATGCACATTCTTGTTTTTGTGACAGAGTTTGAATCCCCCAGTGCTAATTTTTGTCCAAAACAAGGAGCCAGCGAAAGAACTCCATAATTAACTGAGATATGATGATATCAGAGCTGATGTCATACATGCCGACCTTTCTGATCTACAGGTGACTTTTGCTTTCTTGTTTATCAGAGCTGATGTCATACATGCCGACCTTTCGTGTTTTTGCCGACCTTTCTGATGTCATACAATTTTTTTACTGATACAAATAATTGACATTGTTGCAAATTATAAGTACAAATAAATAAATTTTAGAAACAATACTTTAATATTTTCGAGTCCAATTAAAACTCTGTATATAACTATTTAATATCTTCAGATACAATAAATTAAAAAATATAAGTAAAGTTATGGGCAGAATCATATCCCTGCGCGGAGCGCGATCATAAGCTGTGCTAGTTATCAAAATTTTATCTAGATACACGTGTCCACCGCACTCCTAAAATTCTAAAAATTCTTAACTATTATCCATGTTTTGAGAAACTATTTTGTCCCCTACAATTGCACTTTCCCACCTACGAAAGTTACAAATATCTAAATTTCACCCATAAAATCATAAATTCTAGACCCGTGCATACAAATGTTCTACAACTCCACGAAGTCGAGTAATCACTCCGTCTTTGTGGCAATCATCCAAGAACTTCAAGATTCGGCCACGCTTAAATCGCCTCCAAGAAGATGGGCAAAAACGTGCAAGAAGTTTAACTCACAAGTCGAGAATTGGCCTACCGGATGTGTTTGCTTCATGGCTTTCAAAGATGGTTCTGTTTGGGGTTGGCACAAGTGATTTTGCCTTGCTTTTCTGGCAGAGGTAGATTAGGGCCTTCTGAGTAAACCTGTATGCCAAGAGGCTCGCTGCTCATGGACTTGATCGGAGTTATTAGTGGCGGTAGTTGCCACTGTTGGGCATCTGATGGAATCCACATTTCTGCATCTTTGCTGGTGCTACCTTGTGGGAGAACCCGGAAATAAGCAGTTATCTCCCACCTGCAATCTGTGGATAACAAACTAAAACTCATTCTAAATTTGGTTCGTTGATGCATCCAAATTAGGAGTGCGGAATGCATGAAAAGTATAGGGAAGATCATAGGTCATCATCTTCATTACAAGCTTCCTAATAAAACACAATGCAAAATTTGGTGTGCATAGTTAGTCAATGATCCATGATGAATTGCAAAACTAGCAATTCAGCAGAGTACTATAAGTTTCACAGCAAAGCTTAACTACAAATGCTAAGAAAATTCAGAAGTACATGAAGAAGGGCTTGTTGTTATCAGTGTCATTAACTCATAAATGATCATCTTTACCTTCGTATGATATAATAATAAAGTAGTGGGATAGGAGCCTGATCTTTAAACCTTATTAAAAATATCCACAAATGACTGAAATTCTTTTGTCCCAAATTTTAACAGAAAGGCAGCTTATGTTTTGCTTTTAGAAGCATCCATCTTATAACACTACTTCGCTCCAATTTAAAATTCTTGTTGTGATGGCGCCGCACCATCAAGTTTTAAGTCAATAACAGATAACATATAAGCATGCTTTAATACTGACAAATATATCTATTCCAGTTATACTAGTTCAATAAGCAAATCAAAGAAAAGCTTCATAAGTCCATACTTACTCTGCGGAAGAACCTTAGTTAGAGGTTCGGATAGAGGCAGTTTAATCAAGAAGGACCTAAGAGAGAACTCCAAGTCAGATTGTTCCACCTTCGAATTATACGACTGATTCACATTAACCTTGAATACAAATCTCTCAATCGCCACACCACCATCATCAAAGAATACCACAGCTACTCTATCAATTAAATCCTAGATGCAGAACAAAAACAACATACGTATATTAAGAGAGAAAACCTCCAATAACAATCAAACTGGATTAAAAACACCATCTTAAGCAGCAAAGTGAACACAAGCAGTATACACACACACACCTTGGTGAGGAAAGGAAGGAGGCCATGCACAGCAGAATGAATATATTCATTAAGCTCAGGGTGCCTAGTTTTGTGGACCACTAAATTCATGTACCGCCGCCGCTCAAAGGCCCCTGAAATTAATCGTTATAATTTTCACATGAAATAAAAAAATTGGGGATTTTCAAGAGGGAGAATGAACCAAATTGAATCTTTCGGTACGGAAATTCACTTTTTACCGTTTGGGTAGATTCCTTTGAGGAAAACGACTGAAGTAACGGCGACCTCCAAGAATTCTACAAGAATCCGAGCGATTTCGCCTGCAATTTATGCGATTACAAGAACAAATACAGTTTTAGAATCAAATTTCGGCGGTTACAACGAAATAGGAAAAAAGAAACCTAAGAAACTTCGATTGGATAACAAATTAAGTTGGGAGGAAAAGCAAAAAACCTTGTGGGGTTTGATTATCTTTGCGGTCCATGTTGGTACAAAGATTTGGGGAGAGATACACCTCTTGGTAACTTGATTCTCGTGTTCTAGACTTGTACTGTTCTTGGGTTGAAGTTACATCAAATGAATAAATTTAATATCTAATTCTAATATCGTTAAGCCCGTCTAGCTCAGTTGGTAGAGCGCAAGGCTCTTAACCTTGTGGTCGTGGGTTCGAGCCCCACGGTGGGCGGATTCTGTGGTTTTTGTTGTTCTTTCCGAGCTGGATCAATTTTAACAGTTTTAGCCTTTCCTAAGAAAGAGTTAGTATTAACTAATACTCCCTCCGTCCCATTAAGTAGTGCCTCATTTCCTTTTTTTGGTTGTCTCTATTAGAAGTGTCTCATTTCTAAAAAAAAGTAAGAAATATGTGGACAAGAATCAACCACTCAAAAGTCAAACAATACACACCACAAAACACCATTTTCTTAATAACCGTGTCGAAAAGGAATGAGACACTACTAATGAGACGGAGGGAGTACTTAATTGCTTTTATGACCGTATAATTTTAATGTTTGCAAAACTTGTTTGCTGCATTAACTTCTTTAAAATTAAGACATTAATTGAAATATTCTTTGTACTTAAAACATCCTAATTCTCAAAATTAGTGTTTATAATAAACATTAACAAATACACCTAAATCCTACTGTAAAACACGAATCTTGACATAAACACAGATATACTCCCTAAGAGTGAATGAATAATACTACAAAACTAATTTTTCAATTATCTAAAAAAAGCAACAAGTACAAACAATCTTACAATAGTGGATATATATATATGTGGAACATACCTCTCAGAAAAACCCAGTTTTATATGGTAGCTAGGCATTTAGATGCCTATTGTACAAATTATACTGTAGCAACATTGAGACAGAGTTTTTGGGGCAGGTGATCTCATACTATATTTATATATAGTATACATAAAAGTGAGATGAAGTGAATTGTCATTATTTATTGATTATATATTTATATGATTATATGTTTATATTTCCTCTCCTTCAGGTGGAGGTTGTTGGCCCATCTCCAAGTCCTCAGAATCATTAGTATTAATACGGAAACCCGGCATCCTCGAAAAAACTGCTTCCAACGACGAAGCAAAGCTCCAAAATACGGATGAGAAGCATTGCGTAGAGGAGAGCAAGAAGAATAGGAGCTGCGGGAGGATAACTAATCAACAGAAGGGGAGAAAAGCTCCGCGCTCGAACTCGAAACGCCAAATACGGTGGAGAGTATTTGAGACGAAGTGAAAAAGCGTCAACCAAGTGGGGTTACTCCAATAATCATATTATATGTAGTAACTCTCTCATATAGCAGCACTGTAACTTGCATTTTCCTACATTTATAGTTTATAGCCATGACACTAAATTTAATTTTGGTACTTTGCCATTAGTCGGCGGAGAATTTTCTTAACCCTACATAGTTATTAGTATTTATATTATTTACACTTCTTTATTAGAAAAGGTCATTAAATTCTCTACGGCGTTTGGTCATATAAAATATATAGATAAAACTATGCAGCAGTTGCGCGTGAGGTTGATTAATTTCATTTTGGATTAATAAAAGAGGTTTTTCAAAATTAAGAATTATTTATTTTGATGTGACTATAAAATAAATAAATAGAGAATGCAAAAGGCAAAAATTTATATTCAAATTGGGGATTTTTGACTAAAACCTAATTATATTCAAATCAGTGAATTAATAGCACTATTGTTCACACATACATTGATTTATGCACATTTTACGTTTTACGTTTTATGGATGCAAATTTCATGTTTTATGTATGCACATTCAATTATTAACTGTGGATACTTTGATAAAAATATGTATACACTCATGATAATTCTTTATGTTTGGTTGGAATTGGATCTACATTAGTATCTCTTTATAGGATCTTCTATTAAGTAATGGTGAAGGAAGAAAAATTCGATGTGAACAAAATTTTGCTTGATTGATGATGCTTTCAAAAATGTAATTGCTAGCTTAAAAGTGTTCTACTTTCGAACAACTATTAATGTTATGTGCACCAGTACTCTAATAATCATAACTTTATAATTTTGAAGTTAGAACAGACACTTATGTGCACATATTTTGGATCGATTTTAAATTAAGATTTTTATACGTATATTGGTTTATGCACATTTACTATTTTATGTATGCACATTTATGATTTAATTTATGCACATTTATAGTTTCATATATGTTTATTATTTGAATGCACTTTTTTACAAAATTTTATGAACTTTTATTTGATTCTTGCACAACGAAACTTGTTAACCGAAACTTGGAGCGAGGCTTGTCGAACTATGATTCGCAAACAAGAACAACGAAATTAAGACACTTTGATGCAGGAAGAAAATAGTTTGTATATAGGAACACCTGAGCAGACCAATGATTCTCTATATTTGGAAGTCGGACAAATGTAATTAAGGACTTTTTCATTGTGAGAATTATTTAGTTGTAATTGTTTAGTTTTAATGGTTGGATTATAACTACACATTTAGTCAAGATGAATTGTATCATTGCAATAATTCAATGGTAACTAGGATTACAATGCAATTTTGTGTTAAATTGTTGATTCAAATTATGCACTTTTAAATATTCGTGTATGCATTTTCTTTGTAACCATTATGCACTTGAAAATTGGACTTTATGCACTTTTACCACCTATGTATTTTTTGACTAATTTGATCGAAAATCGTCATCATTGTCAAATCGGAGCCTTGGAGGCGACATCATCTAATCCCTATCAAAAATTGAAAAAAACAAACTATTAGGATGAATCACCCAAAATTGGTTTCAAAATTAATTACACATGTTGGACAAAATGTCCATGCTTAAATCGTCGAATACCATGAACAAAAAATCGATCAGAATGAAATCGAAGCCTTGGGCGACCGCATCTTTCTAATACAAATGCAATTTAAATATCTGAATATGCACTTTCTATGTAACAATTATGCACCTGGAAAAGTGAACTTTATGCACATTTATCGCTTGTATGTATGCACATATATTAACATTAATCAAAAAATCAACAACATATAACACTTCCGCTGGATCTCAAAACTTCAAAAGCTAATCGAACAAAAATCAACAACATTATCAAATTGGAGGCTTGGGGTATATCATCTTCATATGCCCTATCCATAATCGAGAAAAAACTATTAGGATGAATCGCCCAAAATTGATTTCAACATTAACTACCCATGTCGGATAAATCGCTCAGAATTAATCTCCGACTGCTACAAACAGAAAAATCGATGAATTAAACTCAAAGCCTTGGGTGACTACAACTTCCTCATCCAAAAGCGAAATCAAAAAAAGAGAAACATCAAACCAAAAGTTACCCATTCGATGAAGTATTTTCCTTCATTGGCGAGATCTGGCAACTCGGAAATGAATTATGAACAAATCCCCACGATGAAGGCAATGATTTTTCGAGTGAGGAAGAATGAAGAAAATAGCGTGAGATTCTATCTCTCTTCAACACATTCATTAATGAAGATAATTCATTTTTAAAAAAATCAATAACATAAAAGATAAAAAAACAACTATGACCTAATGATTTAAAAAATGAATTAGAAAATTGAAAAATTATCCTAAGATCTTGGCTACACTTCTAATAAATGGATGGTTGGATAGTGTTTTTATTTCTCTCAATAAGCTAGTATTCTCAAATGATCCTTCATATCTCTCACTCTCTCTCTATGTATATATATCCTCTGTTTTACTCTATTAATCCAATTTCTCTTTTCGGACTGCCTCATTTTATTAGTCTATTTTTTTAAAACTTAATACTATTCTAATATTTTCTAGTGATTCCACTACTTTAAACTTATATTTTACACATTGTTATCAAGTAAATATGGCAGAAGAGACGTTTTTGCACAAGATTGGAATCATCTTGAATATCAATCATCTTAATTGGAGATCGGATATCATTAAGCAGATTTGATTCTTGTATAATTTTGTACCATTATTCTTTGATTTCTTTCCTTTTATTTATAGGGTTAGTTTTTCCTTATGTAATTATATATACGTCTATCACCTAATGGAGTAGAATTAATTTTTCGGCTCAAACTTTATATCTTTTTTTATCACACATAACAAACAATAATCTTAATCTTTATGGCAAAAAGAAACTGGAATAGTGAAGTGGGACTGATGGAGTATATATTAATAATTCTCTTTCCTGAATTACTATTAATAATTAATTATTTGGAAAAAAAATCCACTGCACGCCAGCCACCACACAAAAATACGGTTTTCTTATAAGTACAATATTTGGGGTATTTTGTTAGTTATTTAATTATATTATCCTCAATGACCCAATTCTATTTACATTTTTAGATTTTCTCTTATTTGGCTTTTCTCGTGACCTCGTCTAATATAAAAAAGTAAACTGGCGCCAAAGATTTCAAAAACTATTTATATTTGATAGAATTGATTCTTTTTTTTTTCTTCTAGCTATTAAGTCTTCAAACACTATGATTTGTGGTATTATTCCTTCTGTCAATTAAATCTACTACTATTAATCAACAGTTAATCAACATTCTTGTTTTAAAAAGGAATCTTTGGTTTTCGATTTTATGAAGACCAATAACATAAACATTTCATTTCTAGTAATTTTACTTTTTTTTTGTTTTACCTAGATTGAATAGATAAAATAATGGGTTATTGCTAAAATAAAGTATAAAATATAATCTATAATTTTAACACAAATTCAAACTTAAAAAAATAATGCACGTATTTTCGAATTTTTACCATTAAGGGGATCCCTAATTTTCTTTCTCCATGTGAGACTATTTTATTTTGGTTAATTTGCGCTTTGTGCGATCAACTCTACATTACTATTTAATTTATTGAATTTCTTAGGCTTGATTATTCGAGAAGTGTGATGATTAGTTGACTTTACGTGAAAACTTGGCGAAAAGCAGAATTAAATAAATACATTGAAATATTGTAATAAGACGTGTTTCGAAGATCCAATCGTATATTAGGCTCAGACCACCAATTACAACCATCACCACTTACACGACACAGCGCCAACAATACCCTATCGAACTATTACAAGAGAACACTCACGAATCTCTCACAAGAACACAATCTTGATCTCACAGAGAAAGAGAAGAAGACAAGTAGAAGAGAGAGTAGAGATACAGAAGCTGCACACACACTCATCGCACACACCCACGATATATATAGGTAGGGTTTGTAACGGGCCAGCGTAACATCAGCAGTAACGGGCGCGGCCGTTACGGGCTGAATTAATCTCGAGCTGGGCCGGCGACAAGTGGGCTCAAAGAAACGATGGGCTTGGGCACGTGGTGTCTGGGCCTATCAGTTTACATTCTCCACCTTAGGCCCAACAATAATGTGCCTTCAAAATTATGAAGGAGGGTTTGTAATTAGATTAATTTTGTCATCATCGCCCCTGCTCCACGACCGCGCAGCCTATTTCCTGCACCCAAAAGAAAAACAAGCAGCAGTAGTGGAAATATAAGTGAATTCTTATACTAAATCAACATTAAGAATCTTAAGACGGGTATTCGACTTCTCAAAGAATTAAACATTTAGTGCCCTTATCTCTTGGGTTAAGATCAGTGTGAATCTTATCCAACACAACAACTCCTTTCTCTACTATATCATGTATAAAATGATACCTGACATCAATATGTTTAGTACGATCATGAAAACAAAGTTACAGCATTATTTAAGAAACCAAGTTCGCACGAAGCCCCCGAAGCCAAACAACCTCTTTCGTAGCTTCAAAGTACCGCAACATACTCGACTACGTTGTGGACAAGGCCACAATAGACTGTAATTGGGACTTCTAACTTACACAAGAGCCACAGAAAGTAAAAACATAAGAAGTGGTAGACTTTCGATTATCTCTATCATTAGCATAGTTGGAATCAACATAACCTGTCAGTTTTGTACCACTAGAATTCTTAGAAAACTTTAAACCTACATTTCTTGTAGATTTCAGGTACCTGAGCAGCCACTTCAATGCATTCCAATGAGACATACCTGGATTAGCCATATATCTGCTTAAGCAGCTAACTGCATAGGCTATATTTGGCCTAGTACTGACCATAAGATACATAACAGAGCCTATTGCATTAGCATAGGGAACCTTTTTCATATCAGACATTTCAGGATCAGTTTTAGGAGACTGATCCTTACTTAACACAACATGAGAAGCAAGAGGCATATTAACAGGTTTAACAGCAGACATAGCATATTTACTCAAAACTTTATCCACATAGGAAATCTGATTAAGAACAAGTGTACCCAGTTTTTTGTCTCTTTCAATATTCATACTAAGTATCTTATTAGCATCTCCTAAGTCCTTCATTTCAAAATTGTCACTAAGACACTTCTGAATATGTCTAATAGACTTTACACAAGGACTGACAAGTAACATGTCATCGACATATATCAACAAGTATACATGAATTGAAGCATGTTTAGTAAAATACAAGCAGTGATCAACGGAACTTCTTGTAAAATTCAGAGAGAGCATACACTGATCAAACTTCCTATTACATTGCCTAGGAGACTGTTTCAAACTATATAAAACTTTTTTTAACAGACAGACATAATCAGGTTTAGAGGGATCAACAAAGCCTTCAAGTTGCTTCATGTAGATTTTCTTATCAAGATCACCATGTAAAAATGCAGTGGTCACATCCATTTGCTTTAATTCCCAGTTAAAATGTGCAACTAAAGACAACATAATGCGTACAGTAGTTAATTTAACCACAGGAGCAAAGATTTCAGAATAATCTACCCCCTCTTTTTGAGTAAAACCTTTAGCCACTAGCCTAGCCTTATATCTTAAAGACTTAGGTTCATGCTTTAGCTTAAACAGCCATTTACAGTCCACAACATAACAAGAAGCAGGCTTAAGAACAAGGTCCAGGTTTTATTCACATGCAATGAATTCATTTCAGACTGCATAGCAGTAAGCCACTTATCAGTAGATTTAATAGCATCAGAATAACAAGCTGGTTCATTATCCAAAGATTCACACACATTAAGAGCATACATTACATAGTCATCATACATTGGAGAAGCATGTATATCTATCCTAGATCTATCTCTGGATATCATGTAATCAGAAGGAACAGAAGTTGACACAGTATCATCAGAATTATCATGCACTTCAGAAGTAGACAGAGAATCATAATCACCAGAAACAGACTCAGTTGTACCACTAGACTCAGTAGGATCATCTATAGAGTCAGGTACAGAGGTATTATGTTAAGATAATAGAGGCTGAGGCTCCACCTCAGAAGGAGTGGCATTATCAGAAGAAGAAACAGTAGCAGGTAGACAAGCAAAATCAGTTTAATTGAAGATCACATCCCTGCTGATAATGACTTTAAAACCAGGCTGAGATTTATCCCAAAGCCTATATCCCTTTACCCCTTCTGGGTATCCTATAAAAACACATTTCTTAGATCTAGGATCAAGTTTGTCACCTTTATTATGGACAAAAGCAGCACAACCAAATACTCTTAGGTTAGTTAGGTCAAAAGGTTTTCATGTGAAAATAAATTCAGGACACTGACCCTTAAGAGGACTAGAGGGAAGCCTATTGATCAAATAGGTTGTAGTCAAAGCAGCAAGCCCCCAAAAGTGTTTAGATAGCCCTGAACTCTCAAGCATGCACCTAACCTTATCAAGCAGGGTTCTATTCATTCTCTCTACTACCTTTTTAGTGAGGGTTATAAGGAACAGTTTTATGTCTTCTAATACCAGATTTCACACACAAGTTATCAAAATGAAAGTTGCAGAATTCAAGGCCATTATCAGTTCTAAGAACCTTAATTCTTTTTCCAGTTTGGTTTTCAATTTTAATCTTCCATTCAGAGAACATTTGAAACACCTCCGACTTGTGTTTTAAAAGAAATAACTATGTTTTTCTTGAAAAATCATCCACAATAGACAGATAATATCTACATCTACTATGGGTTGGAGTACTAGATGGACCCCACACATCATCATGAATATATTCAAGAATATCAGAAGAGACTGTTTTTTCAGGTGAGACAGTGACAGGAAAAGAGATTTTATGTTGTTTACCAAGCACACAAGAATCACAGAATGGCAGATCAGAGAGCTTATCTTTACCAAAAACTCCAGTTTTTCTCAAAATAGACAAGTTATGGGGACTGGTATGTCCCAATCTTTGATGCCATAAGCCAGTTTTATCAGAAAATGAAGCATTTACACTTGATGTAGAGTTAACTGGGGTAGCAGTAAAAGGATATAAATTATTGTTCCTCTTAGATTTAAACACAACTAAGGATCCATTTTTAACTTTCATCCACCCATTCCCCCAACTCCCACCAAATCCATCATTTTCTAAAGCAGTAAAAGACAGCAAATTGCATGCAACTTCAGGTACAAACCTAACCTCTTTCATGGTATATTCAAATCCAGATTGGAAATTTAAACAAATATCACCAATACTAAGTACAGAACACTTGTGTTTATTTGCTACAATAACATAGCCAAAATTGCCAGTTTTCAGTTTTGAAAAACACTATTTAAAAGGAGATAATGATATGCACTGCCAGAATCCATGATCCATTCATTTAGTAATTCAGAATTCACATTATTCACATAAGGGAAGTCAAGTTCAGAAACCATAAAGTACTTTCCTAGAATATTAGTCTCTGAATTATCAACTAAAATGGCATTATAAACACTTTTTCGATCGGCATGTTGTTTTCCTTTCCTAGGTGAAGGACACTCTTTCATGTAATGCCCATATTCCCCACAATTAAAACATTTCCTACCTTTGGTTTTAGACTTGATCTAAACCTAGGGTTTTGTTTCTTTCCTCCTTTTTCAGAACTATAAGTAGAGCTATTTCTTTCACTAGTTCTGCCCCTAACCTGATAAGATGTACTCTGTTCAGTAATCCTAAGTTCCTTATTAAATTTCAGATCCATTTCCTTTGACTTAAGAGCACTAATAACTGTCTCAAGTTCTATTCTATCCCTCCCATACTTAATGGCAGACTGAACATCATTGTAGGACTCAGGAATGACATTTAACAAGGCAATAGGAGCATAATTGTCAATACTAGTATCTCCTGTTTGTTTAATCAGTTGCAGTAATTTATTAAACTCGTCTAGATTTTCATCCATATCCTTAGACATGTCTAGTTTGAATTTAAAGAAAACTCTGCAATAAATACATCTTAGAGGGAAGGGAGGTTTCAGTGTATAATTCATTTAGTCTATCCCACACATCTTTAGCAGAATCAAGGTGTTCTACTTTCCTAAGCATAGAATTAGTCAAATTCAAGGTAATTGCAGATAAGGCAAGATCATTCATCTCAGATTGCTTTTTTTTTTTCCAGATAAATCAGTTTCATAAGATTGGGTAATAGCAGCAGAAACACGTTTTTCAACCAAGATAGCAGTCATTCTCTTTTTCCACAAATTGAAATCTGCTTTTTCCATTAAAAGTGGCGATTCCACTAGAAAAAACAAAAGTCATACTCGAATGAAATAGATATTAACCCCTTTGGGTCGGTATCTTGCGTAGTTCACGCCGAGGGATTTCCCGACCGCAATCGCAGGATCAAGCCTCGGGCGCAGGGGGTCACCAAAGCTTACTATGTATAGATTTGAGAGAGAAAGAGAAGGAACCGTTTTAACGGTTTAGAGATCGATCTTTTATAGATCGATTACCGAGATCGAAATCACAAACACAGATATTCAAAGTTGCAGCGAAAGCACAAAGATTTCAGATAAATAGGTTGGGAAAACAATCAGATAGAAACACAGAAAGCCTAACTGCACCAGTCGGCAGATCTATCAGCAGCAAATCCCAACCCTAACTGCACCACTTGGCAGATCTAAAAAAAAAACAGTAAAAGATTTAAGTTGTAACCGCTTTACCAGAGCGGGGTTCGGAGACTTGAACCCCGATTTACCTGAAGAAGTATCAAAGGATGACTTTTAGATCTAGGGTTACAGCTTTTCAAAACTGCCCGTTTGCGATCTAGTCGTAGAGAGATGGGGGCGGTCGAGCGGTGATCAACCCGCTCTGATACTACTGTAATAAGATGCGGAACAAGATCGAAGATCGAATCGTATATTAGGCTCAGACCACCAATTACAACCACCACACTTACACGACACAGCGCCAACAATACCCTATCGAACTATTACAAGAGAACACTCATGAATCTCTCACAAGAACACAATTTTGATCTCATAGAGAAAGAGAAGAAGACAAGTAGAAGAGAGAGTAGAGATACAGAAGCTGCACACACACTCATCGCACACACCCACGATATATATATATAGGTAGGGTTTGTAACGGGCCAACATCAACAGTAATGAGCGCGACCGTTACGGGCTGAATTAATCTCGAACTGGGCCGGTGACAAGTGGGCTCGAAGAAACGATGGGCTTGGACACGTGGTGCTTGGGCCTATCAGTTTACAAATATAAATTTAATATAATTGGAATTATTTAAATAAGGAGATTTTTTGGTGTGTACACACAAGTAGCTCATACCTACAGTTATGAAATTAATGGTCGGACTCGGCAAGTGTTAGTTTTGGTTTAATTATGAAAAACCCTAGTAATATATAAAATATAACACATTTGGACTAAATAATAGTAGTTTGGATTCTAGGGCTTTCCTTTTTCAATTGTATATATATAGTTTTGGAATTGAATGGAATTCAAATACTTTTGTCTGATCAACGAACGCACGCACAAAAAAACCCCGAATCCATAAACCCCAATTTCCCACCGGAAGCCATGGCGAGCAGCGGGCCGAACCTGGAGTGCCGGATGTACGAGGCGAAGTACCCGGAGGTGGATCAGGCGGTGATGATTCAGGTGAAGAGCATGGCCGACAGCGGCGCGTACGTCGCACTCCTCGAGTACAACAACATCGAGGGTATGATCCTCTTCTCGGAGCTCTCGCGCCGCCGCATTCGGAGCATCAGCAGCTTAATCAAAGTCGGCCGGATCGAGCCGGTTATGGTCATTCGTGTCGACAAGGAGAAGGGCTACATTGATCTCAGCAAAAGGCGTGTTTCAGAGGAGGATATACAGGCTTGCGAGGAGAGGTTCAATAAGAGTAAACTCGTGCATTCTATCATGCGCCATGTTGCTGAGACCATGAATGTTGATCTTGAGGTATCTAATTTCTTTGCTCTTTTCTAATTCATTGAATTTCCTTACACTTCTAGAGGTATCCATATATGCTTTTGTGAGTAGGCTCAAGCTTGTTTTTGTTTATGGAAATAAAGTTATTCTGTGCAATTATAAAGTGAACGTAGTTTAGATATAACAATTTTGCTGAAGGAACTTAATCTTGGGGGAAATATGTAACAATCCGAGGCGGATTGCTCAACATCTTTGAGGATTTGGTAAAGTTGACAGAGAATTTGGGGAAGAATGAGGAAGAGACTTAGAGAGAGTTAGAGAGAACTAAGAGAGAAGATCACGAGAAAAAGAGTTGTCAATTTCTTGCTTAGGTTTCTCATTCGTCAAACCAAGTATTTAACTAGTAGTTACAAATAACTTAAATGCACAGACTCAAAAGCGTATTTAGGAAATAATATTTTCTAGATTAATAAAGACAACTTCTTGTTGTACAATTCCGGTCCTCTCAAGTCAGGTTTTGACAAAATATTGCACCATGGTATTTTTTGATAATTCTGACATGTAACATTATTATCACGTATTCATGTATTCATGTGTTATTTTACCTTATTTCCTGATGATTATTTACTCTTGCTGAGTGTAGTGTGCTAGGAACTTTATCTTTTCGCTGGTTAGTCTCATATTGGCTTTACTATTTACTAACAGAAATTCCTTTTGCAGGATCTCTATATCCATGTTGGATGGCCTTTATACAAGAAATATGGTCATGCATTTGAGGTGATAGAATGTACCACTTTTTTAGTTAAATGTGCATTTATACTAACACTGGTGTGCGTATGGTTTATGGTTTTCCACTCTTCTTGGTTTACATACTAAATTGCAGGCATTCAAAGTAATTGTGAATGATCCTGATTCGGTGCTTGATTCGCTAACCCGTGAAGTAAAAGAAATTGGTTCTAATGGAGAAGAGGTTGTCATTGTTCACTTCCTAAATCTGTACCTATCTTCACAATGCTTGACTTTATTGCATATTTGGTTCCCGTATAGGTGACTAAGTTGGTTCCTGCCATATCGGAGGAAGTAAAAGATGCATTAGTTAAAAATATTAGGAGAAGGATGACCCCACAACCTTTAAAGATTCAAGCAGATATTGAAATGAAATGTTTCCAGTTCGACGGTGTTCTACACATAAAGGTTCCAGCCCTTTAATTAATATAAATACCTCATTTCGGGAAAGAAATTGTGTCTTAATCATTATGATGACTTTTATAAGCATTCATCTGCTTTGTATAGGATGCAATGCGTAAAGCTGAAGCTGCTGGAAACCAGGATTGCCCTGTTAAAGTGAAACTTGTTGCTGCACCAGCATATGTCCTTACCACCCAGACTCTTGATAAGGTTACTCCTATATCCATGTTACGGTTGTTACCTAGTTTGTTATGTTCAGTTTCGTCTTTTATCCTCGATGAATATGCAAGGAAACTTGTGTAATATGTTGTAAAAAAGATTGAGAAGTAACCAGGATATGCTTTATGTGGATCCATTCTTCTATTAGAATCGTATTATGTTATGGAATTTCCTAATTGAAAAAGTGTTTTGTGGCCCTGTTTAATAGAATTAATGATTGTTTACATGAATTCATGAAATAGAGGCTGTATATCTTGGAATTTTCATACTAAGATTAAGGGGTATGTAATGATAGAAAATTCTCTCCTCTTTGATGTGTTTTTCATAGTTCTTGGTAACTTCATGTACGATAGGGTAAAAGTGTTGGTTGTGATGGAAGAGGAGTATGTTTATAAACTTGGAATAGTCTCTACATAAGTTCTGAGGATTACATAATGATGAAAGAAGCATTACAATGTATTCTTTCGCTTCAGTCTTGATCATCAATGGTATGAGACTTTTTTTTTGCTTACGATTTGCTTGACTTTTTTCTTTTGTTCTATGGAATAATGTCTTTTCCCCCTCGGTTATCATGCTGCTTGGTGAATATAGGTTTTAACAAATTTTAGACTCTCAAGATTTAGCTGCCATTCATTGCATTACTTCGTGCGATATGTTTCTGCTGTACCCTCTCATATCATCACCCTTGAATCATGTGTTCCTTACACGGCCTTTTTTTTTGTAATGCAGGAGCAAGGCATTGCGATCCTAAACAAGGCGATTGTAGCTTGCACGGAGGCAATTGAACGCCATAAGGGAAAACTTTCTGTTAAGGAGGCAGCAAGAGCGGTGAGCATTTCTATCTTTTCTCTGTTTCACATCCAATCATACAATTCTGGATTCCAAAAAAATGGCCATTCTATTGGCTACGTGCTCGTTAGGTGAGCGAACGGGAGGACAAATTGCTTGCGGAGCATATGGCGAAGCTATCCCGTCAAAATGAAGAGGTTAGTGGCGACGAGGATAGCGAAGAGGAGGAAGACAGCGGCATGGGAGAAATCGATCTTGATAAGTCGGGTAGGGGGATAACAGACTAAATCTGTAGCTATATGAGGTGCGCAGTGGGTAAATTCGCTCATGACTGTTCATGTATAGAGTGAGGCTTGTGTTGTACTTTTCTTTGGAAGTGTTGTCTGTAATGCAGTTAACCAATTTTGGCGGCAATGTTTGTTAGCTTGACAGTCCAATGAGTAGCTCTAGAATTACAATAATAGTAATAATAATGACAATAATTAATGAATGCATGTCATATTCAATCAGCTAGAGCAAGAGTTTCTTGAAGCGAGGAGAAATTTATGAATCCGAAATGGTTAAATGGGAGAAGAAATTCCATGAACATTTGGGACGTTCCATTTTCTATTAAGTAAGTTTTCAGTTCGATCCTTTTACGTCTTAACCTTTCAAATCGATGAGAGATTCATAAAATTGAAATATTAATTCAACCTGAAAAAATCATAAGAATCATAACTACTATTTTAATTTCTTCATCTACTAACTTTTTGATGCAATTTACTACAACTAATAAACCAACTGATAAATAAGAAAAAACTCTAATTTCATTTCTCTCTCCCTCCCTCCCTCCCTCTCTCTCGCTTTGAAGATCCGTAACTAGAAGGACCTTGACAGCTCTTCAATGGCGGCTTTATCAGTGCCGAGCATCTTGAAACAGAAGAAATATCCCTTCATTCATATTCGCCTTCTTCCTCTTGCTCATCTTAGTCACATTACTCCTCATCTCCAACTCCCAATCCGCCATTCCCATTCCCATCTCCACCAATCTCGCCGATCAACCCTCTTCACCCGCTCCGCTCACCTCCCTCACCAATGTTACCTCCACAATTTCGTCTCCGGCTAATGACTCTTCATCAACTGCCGACGCCGCCGATTGTCCACCTCCTGCTGCGGTGGATGATACTAGGGTTTTGGATAATGTGGAGTGGATGCTGTGCAAGGGAGAGGCGGTTGATTACATACCGTGTTTGGATAATTGGAAGGCGATCAAGGATTTACCGTCGCGGCGGCGTAAGGAGCAATGCGAGCGGCATTGCCCCGTCCCGCCGCCGAGGTGCTTGGTTCCTCTACCCGGTGGTTACAGAGTTCCGGTTCATTGGCCTAAGAGTAGTGATATGGTGAGATCATTCCTTCTTTTTTGGTAAGCTTTAATTTGTTTCTTGATTAATTAATAAAATAAAATCAATGTTAAGTTTTGTCTTCTTGGATAGTTGCAAATTTGCAATTACTGTTTGATATCATTTGCAAGCTTACTTTTGCCAAATATTAATGAATTAATTAAATAAACTCAATTCTGTGCTTTCTTTTCTGGTGGCAATTATTAGATTTTGTTCATGTGCTCCTTCCCTTTATATGATGATTATAGTAGTTTCATGAATAATGAATGGCATTTAGTTGACTAATGTGAAAAATTCCGGAAATATTTCTCTATCCCAAATTGGGCACCCGTATTTGTCACACTACTTTGATGAATAACACGTGACACTTGCAAAACTACAAATTGTATAACATAGATTTTTTTGTGGAAAAATACTTGTTATGAGGAGTATTAAGGAAACTGCTGGTTTGATGTGATTTTGAGTTGTACCTTGAAACAGTTTGTATAGAAAGGTTTCACTCGTAAACCATGTACATAATTTGGCAACTTGTTAGTTAACATTTGGTTGCTTGATTTATTTGTTGCTAGATATGGTACAACAATGTTCCCCATCCACAACTTGTAGAATACAAGAAGGACCAGCGTTGGGTGGTGAAGTACGGGAACTATTTTGTTTTTCCTGGCGGTGGTACACAATTCAAGAGTGGCGTCAAGAATTACATCAAATATATTGAACAGGTAATGAATTTCCTTGCTTTGCTAGTTTCTTGTCTGCCTAAGTTATTCAAGAAACTCACTAAGAGGTGCTAGTTCTTTATGCTATTCTTCACTTCTGCTTACTGTTTCTTATATCAATGAAATGTTTTATCCTCGTGCTGGTAACAATGGAGATCAAGTGTAGATATTGTGTGAGCAATTAGTGGAGAGTATTGTTTTATGCATGTATCTATATTGCTTTCTGATTTCCCATTAGTTAGTATGCTTTTTGTGGTTCTTGATGTGTATCTGGTATCTATGCATTTTCATTTATTTTGTGTTCTTGAATCCAACTGGTAATGCTTCTTATATCAATGAATTGTTTGTCCTCGGTGTTGGTACAATGGTGAACCAAGTGTAGATACTGTGTGAATCCAAGTAGTAATTCTTTCTATGCTTTTTCATTTTTTATGTTCTTGAATCCAAGTAGTAATGCTTTCTTCACCATATTACAATAGATGTTACCAGCAATTGAGTTTGGTAAGAAAACAAGGGTAGTTCTAGATGTTGGTTGTGGCGTTACTAGCTTCGGTGGTGCTTTACTAGACAGAGATGTCATGACTATGTCGTTTGCCCCAAAGGACAAACACGAAGCTCAAATCCAGTTTGCTCTTGAAAGGGGTATTCCGGCCATACTCTCAGTCATCGGAACACAGAAGCTGATATTCCCTGATAACTCTTATGATGTAATCCACTGTGCGAGGTGCCGGGTTCAATGGGATGGCGATGGTAGAACCCTCTTTCGTAAACTTCAATTCTATGGTCTGCTGAAAGCTTGCAAGTTTATCATAAGGGTAATACTTGGAATTTTCAGGTGGAAGACCATTGACAGAACTAAACAGAATTCTCAGGCCCGGAGGCTATTTCATATGGTCAGCTACACCAGTCTACAAGAAGGATGATCGGCACAAGAATTTGTGGAAATGTTAGTTATACATATATACACTCCTCGACTTCTTTTAACCTCAAGCTAGATATATCAACTATACACCTCTTGATTTGCTCTACCTGTAAAGTTACATGACCAGTTAAGTTTTAAATATTTTGCTCGTAATCGAAACATGTTGCAAATTTCATCCCTATTGCTTGTGGAAAATGTTAGTTATACATATATAATGCTTTATTTTAACCTCAAGCTATATGGATCAACTTATTAGATGGATTAAGTTTTTACCTCTTGATTTGCTCTACTTGTAATTTGCTGATAATTGAAACATGGTGGATATTACATCCCTATTTCTTGCAGCTATGTTAGCCCTCACAGAATCAATTTGCTGGAGCGTAGTGGCAAAGATGTATAGTCGTTCTACTGGAGTCGGACTAGCTATATTCCAAAAACCGACTACATCTTCCTGCTACAAGAGTCGCAAGGAGAACAACCTGCCTCTTTTGTGATCCGCTTACTAGGCCTAATACTTCATGGTATTTGTCTTCAAACCTTGATGATTCTCATTTTATACTTTCTTTATCTTCACCTGAATCATCTATTCGTGAAATAGGTACGTGCCACTCGACAGTTGCCTAATGCCACTCCAAGACGAGTCCCATTGGCCTTCACCGTGGCCAAAGAGGCTCAATGAAGAAAGCTATAGAGATGACACCACCCACTGGTCTGCACTTGTCTCAGAAGTATATCTTGGAGGCCTCAACATTAACTGGTCGAACGTGAGGAACGTTATGGATATGAACGCTCGCCATGGAGGGTGAGCCGTGATTGCAATTACCAAAAACTCTCATTCTTCTCTAATCCATCCTAAGTTTAAAAACTTGAGTTCAATTTTATAGGTTTGCTTCTGCACTCATTAACCTTGAACTATGGGTGATGAACGTCGTACCTATACAGGGACCGGATACTCTATCGGCCATCTTTGATCGAGGGCTCATTGGAGTGTACCATGATTGGTGTGAATCATTCAACACATACCCTAGAACATACGATCTTCTTCACTCCAGCTTCCTCTTTGCAAATTTGACCAAAAGGTACAAGCAAAGCTGCACTTTTTGTATAACCTTCAATGTTTATGTAGAACTTAAGCTGATTCGTGCTCGTGTTTGTGTTTTAGATGTGATGTACTCGACGTAGCTGCAGAGATGGATCGGATACTGAGACCAGGCGGGTATTTGTTGGTTCAAGACTCTGTGGAGATGCTTATCAAGTCCCTTCACTGGAGAGTAGACTTGTATCAAGATCAGTTTCTTGTTGGTAAGAAAGACTTTTGGAGGCCAGGTACATAAGCTACAACTTAGCATTTTTGCAGTGTACAGTATTTGGTTCAGAGGAGAAAAAAGTAGTAATTCTTATATTCGTTGCGAATAAAAATAGGTATTTTTGGTATGCATTGTCCGCACCACGTAAATTTTCCATGTATAGCACGAGAATCTCGAAAGAATTTACATCATTTTTTTCATGTGCAAACAAAAATATTCGTGACGATTAAAACTACAGCAGACAGGGCCCCAAATTTTACCTATGTTTTTCAAATTTTACAATTACCTCCTTCGAAAATGGTTTTATTCCCTCTCAAATTATGAATTATGAAATCGTCATTATTCACCGAGTAAATCATGCTTATCTATAATAGTATGATTAGGCAAAATATGTAATCCACACCATGATAATTGTCTGCAATAGGTTCCACCTATAAATGCAATGGGCCTAAAAAATTTGCTTAAATACAAGATAATCCTTATACCACTGTTGTATTTGGTAACCCGAATTTTATTTGGTGGTAGTTACTAGTTATTACGTATTATTACAGGTGTATAATTAATTAGTACTATTAAATGTGATCAAATTTAGTTGTGACAGTAGATTTATGTTGTACGGCAAACTTATAGTGTTGTGATTTGTTCAAAACAATAAGTCCACCTACATAAACTAGTCCTGGATTTGGTTTGTTCAATAATTTTTTAGACTTTGTCTTATGTTGTTCTTATGTCGTTGCACTTAATAAAATAACACAAACTTAAGTATTTAATTAAATCCAATAAAATATTAAAATCTTAAAGATCTTATAATTTCTATGAAACTTTAAAAATCATATATATGTAGATTCGAAATTATAAATCAGATGAATGAAATAATTTTTTTTTTTAAACACAAAAATATTAGGAATCCACGGAATTCGGAAGGTGATCATCCTTTAATCCGTCCATGTAGGGCCCAATTACACCAATATGAAGATTGGTCGACCTATTTATGCAATTTTCATTGTCAAACTAATTAAAAATAATAATACTAATAATTATTTGAACCAAACAATACCTACCACTAAAACTAGAAACCAACCCTAAGGTAGATAAGATGAGTACATATTACGAAAAATTTGAATTCTTGTTTTTCCCTTTCTTATAGTAACCTAAGTTTTCTTTTCCTCTCTATGTATCAACATATATCTTTTTGAGCAATCTTGGTGATCGCTTAAGAAAGGAGCCAAGTTTGTTGTTTGGTACCACCTTTCACTTCCTTTTTACCCACTATTTTTTAATATCAATTTCATGATATTAAGTTTTATCCACCACAAAGATATTGATGATCGCCTTTGACAATAAATATGAAAAAAAATCTCATTCCGCTCATATAATGTGATCTTTATCGTATTTTATTTTGTACTAGAAATAATCTTCCTTTTTTTTTGTCTTCGATAGAAAGCCTATTCATGTATCCCTTTTCCATTCATTTAAATGTTGTGCGGTTCCCTTCATAGCAGTTAAGGTGGGTAGCTGAGGCCGGAAGGTTATGGGTTCAAAACCCAGCAAGACCGTTATGTGTGAGACTGTCACCTATGATTAGCCTGTCTAACATTATGCGACATGAAAAACTCTTAAATTACCACTAATAAAGCACTTTGGTAGCGACTGCGGGTTACCATCATCATAAAAAAAAATGTTGTGCCTAACATTATGCGACGTGAAAAACTTTTAAATTACCTCTAATATAAATGATTTAGCGATAAAATAAACGACAAAAGAAAATATAGGTAAATTGATCTAAATAGTCACCAGACGATTGAATTTGGCCAAATTAGTTTCTAAAAAATTATAAGTTGGCCAAGTTGGTCCATCAAAAATATCATTGACCATTTATTAGACATGAAAAACTTTTAAAGTACCACTAATACAAATGATTTAGCAATAAAATAAACGATAAAAGAAAATAAAGGTACATTGATCTAAATAGTCACCAGACTATTGAACTTGGCCAAATTGGTTTCCAAAATATTACAAGTTGGCCAAGTTGGTCCCTCAAAAATATCATTGACCACTTATTGACCGAACGAAAAAAATTAATGAAATGATCAATTTGATCAAATTTTACTATTTAGAATATAAATTTGGCCAAAAAATAAGAATAAGGACATTTGACCAATGCTCAATGGTTTGGGGCTATTTTGGACAATTTTTTAAAAATATGCTCCTCGCGTCCCATTAGAAATGATATATTTTGTTTATCGGAATAATTTCTAGTGGGACAAAAGAAATACGTATGAGGAAATAAAAAAATTTAATAGAAAACTAAATTCGGAGTTCTTTAAGATATTGATGAGCAACAAGAAGATACTAAGATTGTCTAAAAAACGGCGTTATTACTACATTCGTATGATTAATTTCTGCTCAAATCATATCCCTAAGGTTGAAAAAACAATCTCAAAGACTGGACCCGCCGCTGAGTTGTCTCGTCCTCCTTGGATTTTTGCAACTACAAGCACCCGAGTCAACTCGATCACCATTCAACTGATCAACTCTCTTAAATTATTCATTTCTATATCCATCTACATCAACCTTCTTAGTCTACTCCACCACACTTGCCCATGAAAATCCCATCCTCAATTGTATGCAGTTACTGGCCACCAAAATATCCCCACAAAATTCAATTGCTTACTTTTCACTCGGTGCGGAAATTAAAACTTCATCTTGAAAAGTCGCCAACCCGCAAAGCATCTGAGAAAAATCATCTCAGATTTTTATCAGCCATGCAAATTAACCCCTATCTTTGCCATTCTCCAATTAGTCATTTTGGCTGTTTTGTTTTGTTGTAAAGATTCATTCTTGATTGCAATTTGTCCCATTTCCAAGCAACTGTAGTGATGTTGCTTTATTAAATTCCATCAATTTTGAATTTCTGGGGTGATTTGTTTTGTGGGCTGGACTGAGTCAACTGGGTCTGTGATGGGTTGTTTCTTGCTCTACTTTGCTTCTTTGATATAACCAGCTTCAGTTGAAAGAACAGTTTTATGGTGAAAAATGGAGTGGTTTTTAAGAGTTAAAAGTCACCTCTTGGAGGCATCACTTATATGCTGTGTTTATCTGCTGCTCAATCTGAATTCTTGCTGCTCTCTCAATCTTGAAGGTATGGTGTTTTATTTGTTAAATTTGTTGGGGTTTCTCTCTCTCTCTCTCTCTCTCGGATGTTTGGATTGAATATGCATGTTTAGGCGTGGCTTTGCTGAGGCTTAAAGAAAGAGTGACTAGTGATCCACATGGGGCTTTGTTGAATTGGATTGATGAGGTTGGAGTTGAAACCCCATGTTGTTGGTTTGGAGTTGAGTGCTCAGAAGGATATGTTATAGCCTTGTAAGTTTCGTAGTCTTGTTCTTATGATGTTTATATATTGAAGTAGTTCTTTATTTGTTTGTTATTTGATGCCTCTTTGCCTCTGATCAATGGTGAAATTTCAGTTTTATGATTGGATTTAGTGATTTAAATACATGAGGAATTGCTTGCGTTACTCTGCTTTCAACTTGTTCTTGTGATGTTTCTCTATTGAAATAATTCTTGTTTTTATTGTTATTTGATGTTTATTTGCCTATGATCAATGGGAAAAATCCATTTGTATGATTGGATGTACATCCATGAGTAGCACAAAACAGATCGAAACTCATTTTTCGTGCTAGTGGTTAGTTTGGAGAGAGGCAGGGTTGTCTGTGAGGGTGGAAGAGCAGATATAATAGCTGCTTTTCTTGTTATGTAGTGGGTTGGGATTATTAGCATGAGATAAAGAAAGATTGTATATCTTTGAAGGACTAACTTTATTGATTAGATGGAGAAACCCTATGCAAAATCCATAGTGATAGCAAAGAGTCTTGATTTTGTTCTGGTTGATCTACTGAAAAGTCTCGTTTTAGTCCAAATACAGCTTCTGATCTCACTCGAGCCTCTAAAACAACCGCTAATTCTAGCAATTCTGGTCTATGTATTGTGTAAACCATAATGTGGAGTGGATATTCATTGGCTATAATCTGCAGGAACCTGAAAGATATGTCTATAAGAGGTACTCTGGCTCCTGAAATCGGGAACCTCGTTCACATGAAGTTTATGTAAGATTCACTATACTAATTGCTATTATAGTGCTGCTCCTCCTCCTTTCCAAATTCTAATTAACTGAAATTATTGACAGAAATCTACGGAACAACTGTTTCTCCGGTGTAATCCCTGAAGAGTTAGCAAATTTGAAACAACTGCAAGTAATAGACCTTGGATGTAACAACTTCAGTGGGCCGGTTCCAGTTCATCTTGGCGATTATTTCTCATCGATGATTTGGTAAGTTTGAAAATGAACCTTACTTTATGTTCAAGGACCAAAATAATGCCTTTTTTTTCCTTTGTCTTGATATTGTGTACCATTCATTTAATGCAGTTTACTTGACAACAACGAGCTGCTTCAAAAGCAATCTGAAGTTCAAGTATCCACCACCACAACAACATCATCTAGTAACGAACTAGTACCTTCTCGGTAAGTCTTTTCTCTAGTTATTTATTATTTGAAAAGGGTTGAAGTTGGAGTGTATATTGCACTCAAGATTGGCTCTCTATGCAGCATTGTTCGTTCGTTTCACCTCGTTTCGTAGCATAATGTTGTCAATTGAGTTGGGATTTGAAGGGTTTTTTAATTTTTTATTGTGCAAGTTTCTTGAATTTCTTTATGCTAACAGGACCTCAGAAGAAACTGGTTATGTTGAACGTCGAGAATTGTCACAAGAATCGCCTTTCGTGCAAAGGGAACGCGTTTTAACTTGGGAATTACTTCCAATCCCATATTTCACACTCCCACTACCTACTCCTTCTCCAGCTCCAGCTCCGTCTCCAGATTCGGATCTCGCTCCACCTCCTCTGCCGTTCGCATCGGAGCCTCCACCACCACCACCACCTCCTCCTCCTCCTCTTACATCCACTTCTCCATCTCCTTATCCGCCCACCCCAGCCGAATCACCTCTCACGCCACATGCCTCATCTAGTAAGCATAGCCATAAACTTCTTATTGTCTCTGCAGCTGCTGGAGGCCCAGCGTTACTCCTCTTGATAATCGGCATCTACTTTTGGCGAAGTGGTAAGGTTTCTACTGTCAAGCCGTGGGCTACCGGACTAAGCGGACAACTACAAAGAGCATTTGTAACCGGTAAGACTAAACCACGTATTCTTGAAGCATCATCAATTAGCCCGCATGTCTGATTTAATCGTTCATATTTAAGGAGTCCCGAAGCTTAAGAGATCCGAACTTGAGGCTGCGTGTGAAGATTTCAGCAATGTGATTGGCTCAGCATCGTTATGCACTTTGTATAAGGGAACATTGTCGAGTGGAGTTGAGATAGCCGTCGCCTCTATTGTTGTTACCTCTGCAAAGGGCTGGTCGAATAGCATGGAAGCCCAGTTCAGAAACAAGGTACTCTTTGTTATACACAATTTTAACCTTCATCTATTTGAATTCAATCACAAACACATTAGAGTTTCATAAATCTTGGTAGATCAAGAATGACACCCTCTTCCTACATCCTTTCTTCTTATATGAACCTGTTAATTCGTATACGTATTTTGCTCCTTTATATTTCTAGATTAGGTTAATTTTGGGTTATATGGAATAATATGTATTCTCTTGAGCTCCTAGGAAAATAAATTGATTCACTACGCATCACATTTTTTCTTGAACTTGATTTTGATAGATTGATTGTTTCAGGTTGACACTCTATCAAAAGTGAATCACAAGAACTTCGTAAGCCTACTCGGATACTGTGTCGAAGAGGAGCCCTTCACTCGGATGATGGTTTTCGAGTACGCTCCAAATGGAACTCTTTTCGAGCATCTCCATAGTAAGTCTTTTACATCATTCTATCCTAATCCCACTATGTTTTAGCATTTCGTGATGAATGTTATAAATCGATTCTATAGTAAGAGAAGCCGAGCACTTGGACTGGCCAACGCGTATGAGAATCGCGATGGGAACGGCTTACTGCCTTGACCACATGCACGGAATGTCTCCACCGTTCCTCCACACAAACTTCAAGTCCTCATCCGTGTGCCTAACCGAAGACTACGCTGCAAAAATCTCCGATTTCACCTTCTCCGACGAAAGATTAGCCCCACCGGAGATTGAGCCCGACTCGAATAGCAATGTCTACAGCTTCGGAGTTGTCCTATACGAGATGATAACCGGTAAACTCCCATACGGAGCGGGCAGTGACAATCCCGAGGATTGGGCATCGGAATACCTTAGCGGTGTACAATTTCTATCGCAAATGGTCGACCCAACTTTGGAGACGTATGACAAGGACCAACTTCGAGAGCTCGGTCGCTTGGTAAGAGCGTGTACAGATACGGACCCAAGGAAGAGGCCGAGTATGAGAGAAGTTTACGCGAAGCTGAGGGAGATAACGGGGATCGAACCGGAGGTGGCCGTGCCGAGGCTTTCGCCTCTGTGGTGGGCGGAGCTTGAGATTCTGTCTACTGATGCAGGATGAATGTGTGGAGGTGGGAATGTAAGAATGTGAGTGTTTTTCTTTCTTGTAGTATTACTTGTTGGAAATCATAATCGAACGAGCTTTTGCGGTTTTGTTCTGTATGAGATTTTTGTTCTTGTTGCTTTGTTAGCAAAGGTGTAAGTTTTTAGGGGATGTAAATAGATAAAGGAAAATATTTTTGTGAATTTTTCATGATTTTAGAAAATCCAATCTACCCCACAAAGATTGATTCACACGATGCGTATTCTGTTCGAATATGAGTTTCTTATGTTTATGATTTTTAAAATAATTACTGTTGTGGTGTATAAATTGATTAATTTTTTAAGTTAAAAGATTAAAATTGAATAATTTTATAAGTAAGATTATCCACGACGTCATTTAAAATGGTGTATTTAAAAGTTAAATGGAGAGAGATGAAAAATGTTCAATCTCTTCAATGGAGAGAGAATATCGCTGAATGGGCCCACCCGAATTAAATACTAGCTGGGTTTACCATCGAAGAAAGAGACCGTGTCAAAAATAAAAGTTTTTTCATCAGTTGAATTTTATCAATTCGTTTCATAGCCGTTATAAATTTTAGTGTTAATAGCTACTGTTAGCCAAATACCCAAAAAAAAAAAAAATTTAACCATCCAGTTAAAAAAAATACAAATCTAGTCATTTTGTCTTATTAGGTGCATGGAGGACGCAAAGGCCGAAGAAGGGCCGATGGGGAAAATGAGGGCCGATGGGCTCCTTGTGTTAAAATTCAATCGTGGCCGATATCCATCGGCCCTCCTTTCGGCCTAACATTCGGCCCCCAAAAATAACGGCTGATTTACTCAGGGCCGAAAATAAGTGGCTTTCCATCGGCCCCCCGTCGGCCGTGCCATCGGCCCCGAAAAAAATTGAAGGCACGTATTTTACAGTGTGTTTGTGTTTTTTCGGCCTTTGAACAAAAGAAGCAGCAGGGCCGACGGACTCCACCACCGAACTGAGTAACCGCCGCCGAGGAACCGCGCCGTCTACCGTTGAGCGCTGACGGAGGAACCGCCGAACAGCCATGGACGCCGAACAGGTTCCAGATCTCGGCCCTTTTCATTTCAATTTCTCTAATTATTATCGAAATTTCTCGAATTGGGTGTCGAATTGTTTGCTATTGCATGCCATTGATGTTAAATTTGCTAAATTTGTGTCCAATTTTGTGCAATTTTTGTCGATTTTTTGGTTGAATTTTTAGTCGAATTAATGTCGAATTTTTCCGAAATTTGTCGAATTGATGTCGATTTTTAGGTTGAATTGTGTCGAAATTGAGTATTGTGAATTGAATTGGGTTGTAGTCCTCGTTTTGTTCGGCATTGTAGCCGGGGCCGATGAAGGGCCGAATGGGGGGCCGATGGAGGTTAATATCATCGGCCCTGCTACGGCCCTAATTTTTTTTTGTTCGACTGACAGTCCGATTACATCCGACTCCCGATTAGAGAGAAGACAATTAAAGTCACTACATACTGGAGAGATTCTTTACCGGACCGATTAAGACGACACTTTCGAGACAGGGGGGTAATAACTTAGTCCGGCGGTTTAGAGAGGGATAGTTTGGGCACCTGTTGAGCTGGAGGAAAGGAAAAAGTTCAGTATTAGCTTTGCATCAGCTGATGTGCTATGAGGTGCAAGCACCGGCCGGGGAGGCTCGTTTTCACATATCCGGGCGAGAGCTGAGATTTTCACAGTTCGAATATGCACTGGTGACAGGATTATTTTTCAGTCCCTCTGATTTTGATACGAAGGCACCTCGCGACCCCCAAGAGTCGACGGTATACATGAGCCTCACAGAAGGAAATCCAATAACAGGAGGCGATCTACTTAAAATGTGGAAAAGTGATAAGCTCTGTGAGCTCTCTGAAGATGAGCATCTGAAGGTGGCCAATGTCCTGGCACTAATGTGTTTTTTCTTCGCCCCTGCCGAGACGAAGAAGGTGGAGACGTGGATGTGGGTCCTGACAGATGATTTAGACGCGTGGAACGCGTTTCCATGGGGATCCTACACCTACAATGCCCTCCTCCACTACATGAGCTTCGTACCGAAGCCAATCGAGAGCTTGAAATCGAAATATAATATTTATGGGCCAGTTTGGGCCCTTCAGGTACGAATCAATATTTAATTATTTTTCGACAATTTTATAGTAGTCATAATGTTTAATGGTGTTCTTTAATTGTATTTTAGATTTGAGCATATGAGGCGATACCAAATTTCGATCGGCTGTGTGTCCGCCTTGTGAACACCGGAGGTATGCCCCGTTGTATTAAGTGGGTTTATACTACGCCACCAGATACGGAGTGGATTAGTTTCTTCGCCTCACCGGTAAATAATATTTTAAATATTTATTTAAAAATTTACAAGTAGAAGAGTGTATTCTAACTTGTGATGAATTTTTTTTGAACAGATGCAAACACCTCCCATTGAGACTCTGATGCCTACTCCGGAGGAGCAGCTTACAGAATATTGGAGAAGGGTGAATGGAGATGATCCAGTTGGTGTATCGTTTCCTAGACCCGTCCCCGTACAGCCTAGGCGAGTCGATGAAGCCGGCAGTGTATGGACTCCTGCACCCGCTGCACAAAAGAAAAAATCAAAGAAGAAACGCGCACCGGTTGAGGGAGAGTCATCCGGGCATCGTGAGGGTCAAGATTCGACTGTTCCTACTTATGACCGAGTCTTCCGGCAAATAGAAGAACGGTTCGACAAGTGCGAGGAAGCACTGTTAAAGAAAGTGGATGACCGGTGGAAGGAGCGGGAAAAACATTTTTTCGGAAAAGTTGGAAAATTGATCGATAAATTGTTTGGCACCGGCAAGAGCAAGGGTATGAGCAGAGGTTCCACTTCCTTTACTTTGGAGTCGTGGGAAGGAGAGGATGTTGGTCACCATTCGGAGGAGGAAATTTCTGCACCGCGGGAATCAAACAGAAGATCAGCCACAGGAAGAGGAGGAATGCACGACGCTTGGCGATGCAAATCCTTGGGATGCGGCAGCTCGAATGGTTCATCGGGGATTTGATCATGGCCGACATAGTATGTACGAGGAGGGAGAGAGATGTTTGGGTCCCTAGACGTTGGGAGCCACTTCCTCGAGTTGAGCCACCGCCTGTACATGTATTTGACGATTGTTACTTAATTATTAAAATTGAAATTATATTTTTTTCATTTCTTTATGCGTGTTTGTCATAAATGCAGCAACAACAGTTTATCGGTTCCGACTTTTTTGACATGAAGGATGTACGGCAAATGTATGAAAGCCAAGCTCCGGAACAGAGAATTGAAGAAAGACATGAGGTACAAACTTTGAGGTACAAATAATGTATCCATCGGCCTCGGCCCCCTATTTGAATAAAACCGATAGTGTAATTTTCTCGGACGAAAGGCCATGATCGGCCGAGTGTCGAGGGCCGAGGATCAACACTCGGCCGAGGGTCGAGAGCTGAGGGCCGAGGATCAACACTCGATCGAGGGCCGAGAGCCGAGGGCCAAGGGACAAGTGCGCTCGGGCAACAATTCATCCTCTCGGCCGAGGGCCGAGGGACGAGGGACGAGTGCGCTCGGGCAACAATTCATCCTCTCGGTCGAGGGCCGAGGGCTGAGTGCCGAGGGACGAGGGCCGATAGGCCAAGTTTGGCCGAGGGCCGAGGGCCACTTCTATCCATTCCTCTCGGCCGAGGGCCGATAGGCCAAGTTTGGCCATAACTTATTGAATCCTGTCGGCCGATATAACATCTTATAATTTAAAAGGATAGGGTTCATAAGAAAATGTAATAATAATACAAAATTAAAAATTAAAACAGTCCAGAATTGGAAAACAGAGAACATGGCCGCTTCACTCGTTATTTGTCGTTCCTACATTGGGGCATCTCCGCCTTGTGTGACCTTCATCTCCACAATTACCACATTTTTTTCGACGGCGATTTCCTGATGTACTGGCTTCAACTCTAGAAGGTCGACGGCTATTTCTCGGACGTCCGGCTTGACGCATAATCATTGGTGGAAGAACAACAATATCCTCTATTTCCGGTGGGACACCCCACTCATTCCGATGAGGTAAGGGATTAACTACACCGGCATATATTTCCTTCCACGTCGCCGTCGTATAATAATCATTAATATGATTATAAAATTCTTCCGGCGATGATACAAAACGGCAACAACGTGACTACACGGCAACAGGTCGATTTGCCAGACGCCACATTCACACATTTCGTCTTCAAGATTGACCCTCCACTGTCGGTCACCTTCGTCGACCTTGTATTTATTAGAAGTCACCTGCGTAACCGTAAACCTCCGAGCCAACTCAACTTTGTTCCGCATCCTCAACTCAGAAGCCTCAGTCAACGGATTGTTTCTGGAAATTGCTTTTACTCGTCGTTGATCGAACCATGACTCTATCATATGACGGATTGCCTAGAGCATAGCAAGAATTGGAAGTCGTCTAGCCTCCAACAGTCGAGAATTTATTGATTCGGCAAGCATTCGATGTCAGTAGACTATAACGACGACCTTTACTGAAAAGTCTGGACGACTTCTCCGATCCGATTTCCATCAACTTTTCGTAAATACCCGGTTTTCCCCGACGGATGGCGTTCATGGCGTCATGGAACTCTGTCGACCGATAAGCATAAGCTGCTCGATAGAACGACCGGATGACCCACTCATTGTGCCTCGCAAGCTTATTCGATAGATGGTAGTAACAAAGTCCATGTTGTGCGTCTGGGAAAACCACTCTTACCGCATTCGCTATGCTTTTATGTTGGTCTGAAACAATCACTAAACTGTCATTCGTCGGAAATGCGGCTCTCAGTCGCATCATAAACCACGTCCATGAAACATCATTTTCAATGGGACCTACAATAAATGCGAGTGGGAATATTTGCTCGTTCGCATCAAAAGTAGCTGCGACGAATAATATTCCATTGTTTCTCCCTTTCAAATGGGTACCATCAACCATAATAAACCGAGGGGAGGTTGCTAACCAAGGGGCTCGCGATACACCAAGCGCCATAAATAAATGTCGGAAACGACCATCCTCGCCAACATCAAGATCCGTATAAGTTCCCGGATTTGTTTGTTCCAACAAATGCAGATATTTAGGCAGTTTGCTGAACGAATCAGCATGTCCGCCGTAAATCATCGAAATAGCTGCGTTGCGCGCTCGGACGGCCACCCCGTACGTTGCTTGTATTCCAAATTTATCCAACAGATCAGCCTGAATATCAGCCGGCTTCATTAACTTGCTTTGACGACGCATTTTACGGGCTATATAAGCAGCTATAGCCTTCGACCTCACATTTCGTTAGCCAAGCCCGGATAAATCAGTTGTACAATTGTGGTCCGCAACCCATTTACTCACCTCCCAACACGTCTGACCTCTACTGTATGCCCGTAGCTCAAATGGACAATCAATACTTCTTTACGCACAAATATTCCAAGCGGGAAGCACTCGAAGGTTGCACTCTAAAATTAGGGATGGCAAAAAGATCCGGAACCGTTGGACCCGCACGCGATGGGGCGAGTAATACCCGAGGATGGGGCGGTTCCGGACCCGACCCGTGCCGGGTCCGGGGCAGTTTCGGTTCCCACGGTGATATTATAAGATGTAAAAATGATCCTGCAATAAAAATGCTGTTAGCGGGATTCGAACCCGCATCAATAGTTTTTGTACATGAACTTATTCCAGACTTTCCAGTTGAGCTAATACACACATTCGTTATTCTTTCACATATATAGTGATATTAATATATAAAAATATAATAAACTAAATTAATACATCTAACATAATTAGCTTATAATATGTAAATATTTACTTTTCTAAACTTCAATATACTATATTCAAAATTGTAATCACGACTCACGAGTATGTATTTCGAAAATAAAATTAACATTTTCTATATCATAAAATAAGTATTTTTAAAATATATATGTTTAAAACGCAATTTTTTATTTCTATTCTTTAATTGAAATGGATTATATGTGTAAATACAATCATGTAAATGAACAAATACAAATAAAAACTTTTTATAACAAGTGAAAATACATCTAACAAAAAATTAGCTTAGAAAATATAAATATTATTAATATTAACTTTCTAGATTTCAGTATTTTATATTCAAAATTGTAATCATGAACATGTATTTCAAAAATGAAATTAACGTTTTTTGTGTTACAAATAAGTATTAATGAACAATTACAAGTTCACAATCGAATTTTTTTCATGACTAATGAACAATTGGAGTTTTGAATCATAACATATGCATAGGCAATTCATAAGTTCGTAAGAATCATAAGATTTGAAAGTATGTCTGAAAAATTAAAGAAAGATGATGAACAAAAGCAACAAAATTTATATTTGTTCATGTAAGAAAATTATTGATACAGGTGAAAAATTATACTCTTATCTTATTATTTATGAACTTCAGTTATAAATTGATAAGAATTATAACATATGCACAAGCAATTGATAAGAATCATAAGCAATTGATAAGAATCATAATATATGAAAATATATTTGAAAAAGTTAAAGAAAGACAATGAATAAAAAAACAAAATATTTATTTGAAAAATGATTTTCGTTATTTTCGCCTTTTTATCGTTATTTTTATTTTATATATTTGATGTGTAATACTCCCTCCGTCCCATTGGAAACGACGCGCTTCCAATGGGCGCGGGAATTAAGAAAGTAGATAAAGTAGGTGAGAGAAATGATAAAGTAGGTGAGAGAAATGATAAAATATGATAAAGTAGGTGAGAGAAATGATAAAGTATGTGAGAGAAAATAATTAATATAATGAAAGTAGATAAAGTAGGTGAGAGAAATGATAAAATATGATAAAGTTATTTCCTTTTTTGGAAACGTGTCGTTTTCAGTGGGACGGCCCGAAAAGGAAAACGTGTCGTTTCCAGTGGGACGGAGGGAGTAGTACTTTAATAAGAATCATAACATATGAAAGTATATTTAAAAAAATTAAAGAAATATGATGAATAAAAGCTACAAAATATATTTGAAAGATGATTTTGTTTTTGTGTTTTATTTTTATTTTTCACATGAAATATTAGTCATGTTTACTACAATCATTATATTTGATTAAAGTTACTACATTTTTATTTATGTTTTAAATTAAAATTAATAAAATATTAGTTTAAAATTATATATATTTTATGTTTGTCTAAATTTAACAAATAAGTTGTAGGTCTAGTGGTCAAGAGTGTTTATATATTTTCGGATGACCTGGGTTCGAATCCTTGTGGGAACATAATTTTAAATTTATTAATATCTAAAATATTTGCGGGTCCGCACGGGTCTGGGGCGGGTTACCCGCCCCGTACGGGTCCGGGGTCGGGTCCTAAATTCTGGACCCGTGCGGGTCCATGGGGTGGGTCCGGGTCCAATTTTCAAGGCTCGGGGCGGGTCCGGGTCCAATGATACCCGGCCCCGACCCGCAAAATTGCCATCCCTATCTAAAATCCGCACCATTTCCCAAATGGAATATAGCGACAACAACATAAAGTTCGTCTTTCGAGCTGAACATCAATCCTGCCCGCAAACTTCCATCTACAACAGTATTCAAGTTCCGCGCCGCTACCGAATCAGATACATCAAGGGGAACAACGAGAAGTAGCCAGTTGCTTGTTGCTTACGTGTTGTCGTATACGATCTCGTCATTGGTTCGAGAACGATTGACTGGAACTAGCAAAGACATAAGTTGACTTACGCCACCCTCTCTCCGAATCCATGCTGCAAAATCTTGTAACGAACAATTAATCAAGGCAGAAGGACTATCTTCATCCTCATCATCATCAGATGATGAGTCCAAATCCGCCTCACCATCTGAATCCGTCTCCACAAGAACATTCCTTTGGGGAGCCCGTCCGCCAACATTACTTCTACTTCCTTACCCCGTAAACCAATTAGGACCCCCGAAATTAGAATTATCTTCGGGAAATTGATTCTGACTCGGGACACCAAATTGAGGATTTTGCACTTTAGGATACACAACCGGCTCTACGTCGATAGAGCACAGCCGCATAAGATCAGTATCATGACCCAGAATGGCCTTCATCATCCTGCCGATTCGTCGGGAAGCAGCAGTATAGTAAATGAAGTAGTTACACGGAAGGGAATAAGCACTGAGCCACCGATCAATGTTTTGTCGAAGATATTCGAGAGAAATATTGTTTGAAGGAATGTAAACCATGAACTCATGGCCACCGACATAATTCGACTCTGCATCGAATTCGCCGTTCAATTTCACAATAATTGATCGAAAATCGGCCATTTCTGTTAAATTTATGTGAAGAATTGAGAAGAGTGGAAGTGAAATGACGAAATTTTTCGGTGATTCAACCAAATCAGCCATTCTACGTCTTATAAGAAAATTTTCTGTAAATTTTCACATGATAATCGAAGTCGAGTAGTCATTTCACCATAGGCCCACCATCGCCCCCCCCATCGGCCCCCTATCGGCCCTCATTAACGTGCATGTGAATGTCATATTCGACTAGTCATTTCAGCAGATAAAGCTGAATTTAAACTGCACCTCCCACATGCCTTCGATCGGCCCTCCATCGGCCTTCTATCGGCCCTACTGCACGTTTGTAGGAAAAGTCTTCCAGGTGTCGTGCCGAATCCCGTGTCGAATCCTTTCTCGAAGGAAGGGATAGAGGGCTGATGGAGGGCCGATGGATACCAACCTTCGGCCCTACTTCGGCATCACAACCGTGTTTTGTGTAGCCGATTCAATTGGGTCGGCTGATGGGATGTTCGGCCTTCGGCCTTTTTTCTCTCGGCCGATGGTGGTTACGGCCGACGGACACCACCCCTTCGGCCTCCCTTCGGCCCTCAAAGCCGATAATTTCATCAAATCAAGTTAAGTGACTCGGCCGATGGGGAGGGTTCGACTTTTTTCCTCAAGGCCGATGGAGGGCCGATGGACTCCCCCCATCGGCCCTGCGCCATATAAAGACAAAATGGCTATATTTGTATTTTGTTTTAGTTGATGGCTATAATTATTTTTCGATTTCAACTGTTTGGCCACTGCTGCAAATCCCTCTAAATTTTATGTCAGTTGGATGTTCTTTTATATATATATGTTAAAATATTACACATGTATTTTCATCTCATCTCATTCTCTCATTTTCCTTTTTCAAACGTACATTCTCATTTTTAAAGCAGTTATTAGAAATGGATAAAAATAAAAATTTCAATTGACCCGATTATCAGAATTTTGACGAATATGAATCTGCTCAAAATTCGTAAGTTCTTCCAAATTTTCCGTACTCTCAATTGAAAGCATCCAGCACAATCTTTACCAAATTTTCCACCCCTTATCCATATTCTCAAAACGTACTGAGTTATGACAATGTATCGAATTATCCTTATTTTGCCTACAATCCACCCAATATGCCGAACTTCACCTCAAATCCACCAATGTTTGGATTTTCGACTCCATCATCATCAGTCAATCGGTCTAGATCGTATATGGGGGGAAGAAATGAGCTCTCCACCTATAGTTCCAGAGACTCAATTCCAATAGGAAGAGTCACTCATGTCAATTGAAAGTATAAAGCAAACAACTGGCGGGGCAAACGACTCAATTGACAAAAAGAAGATGATGTACGTCTAGCAAACACATGATGCACGATATCCAAATATCCAATCACCGATAATACTCAACAGTTGGCGGCCTTTTGGGATCGTGTTGCTGATTACTATAATGAAAATAAACTCAACAATCTTCCTACACGTATGTCTAACACCTTGAGTCGCACTAACATTACATCAAGCCGCTTGTAGTAAATTCAACGAGTGCTACAACCTCGTAAACGTAATATATAGAAGCGGGTTTAGCAGTGAAGACGTGTACAAAATGGCACTAGAAAAGTACCGCGGAGACAACAATACCAAATTTGCACTCGATCATGTGTGGCAAATCCTGAAACACCATCCATCGTTTCAAGCACAATTTGACTCGCTCCCTCGATATCGCAACAAAGAAGACAAGGATCTCGGAATCGGGTGCGAGCAACACATCTTCCACAAAAACGTAAGTATTGATTTTGATTTAAACGAAGAAACATGTTCGATCAGACAAAAGGCCGCCAAGAGAAAGACGAAGAAAAAAGGTGTAGCTTCTTGCAGTAGCGAGGATCGAGCTGAAAGGTTAATGCAACATTTCAATAAATTAAAAGCTACTGTAAACGATTTGATCTCAAGAAAAGATACACAATTGGAGCCGAAGGCCGCGCGCCGAGCCGAGGAAGAGGATCGAGCAACGGAAGAAGCTATACAAAATTTTAACACAAGACACAAGCAACAGGACAACTGTACAACTATATTTTCATAACAAATATTGCGAAGAAATTAAGGAAGAGTTGAATTTATAATTGAATTTCAATTTATTAATTTAATCTTTATATTTGTTTTTAATGTTGTGATTTACAATTGTTTAATGTAATATTTGTATATTTTCTTTTAATCTTGTAGTTTACTTTTGTTTAATGTAATCTTTGTATTTTCTTTTAATGGTGTAGTTTACATTTGTTTAATGTAATCTTCATATGTTCTTTTAATGGTGTAGTTTACCTTTCTTTAATGTAATCTTTGTATTTTCTTTTAATGTTGTAATTTAGCTTTTATTAATGGAAAGTTTGTTTATATACGAAAGAAGCAACGCATGATCTTATTTTATAAGATGAATGAACACATGATCATAACTAGCTGTTGCAAACTAGTCATTATAAACTTATATATAGTAGTGAAGGAACACATTATTTATCATTTTTTCACACTTTCCAAATCCTCATACTTTGCATATGCACAATATAGCTCAATACTATTCAAGTAACTCTAGCTCTAGCTTATCTACTAACAACGAGGACGAGTATGAAAATGTGGAGTTAGCCGTGTGTGAAGCAATTCTTCTTCATTGTCAAGCTTTAATGGATGAACACGAAAGAAGGTGTCTCCAGGAGAGACGTCAAATGAAAAGGTATATTGAAAGAAATCGTGAAGACGGACACCAGAGGTTTTTCAATGATTATTTTGCCGAGGTCCCGGTGTATCCCGACAACATATTCCGTCGCCAATTCCGAATGCGGAGACACTTATTCCTCTTAATTGTGAGTGTCCTTGAGAATCACTAGACATTTTTTATAAAACGATGCAATATATCGTAGATACTTGTCACCTCTATAAAAATGCACCGCGTCTATTCGTCAATTAGCCTACGGAGTAACAGCCGATCATCTGGACGAGTATCTCCGAATGGGGGAATCAATTGCAATCAAATATCTTTCTATATTTGGTAAGAATGTGGTAGAAATCTAGGGTAGTCAACTTGAGAAGACCCAATGCAGTTGATGTTCAACGTCTTACTCAGATGCATAATGATAGACATGAATTCTAAGGAATGTTGTGAAGTATTAATTGTATGTATTGGGAGTGGAAGAATTGTCTAATCGCGTGTAAATGTCAATTTACGAGGGGACATGGTTCTCCTACGATCGTGCTTTAGAAGTTGTCGCTTCCTAAGATCTATGGATATGTCATGTCTTTTTCAGTATAGATGGTTCACGGAATGATACCAATGTGTTAAATGAATCTCCGTTATTCAACCATGTGATCTCAGGAAATACGTCTGAGATTAATTCACGATGAATGACACATATTATAATCAGGGCTACTATCTAACGGATGGAATTTATCCAACATGAGCTACTTTCATGAAGTCTTTTCCTTGCCCAGACGATCTGAAGAGGAGGCTTTTTTTTTTAAAAAAAGGCAAGAGGCTTCCAGGAAAGATGTTGAAGGGGCGTTTGGGGTGCCCAAAGCTCGATGGACAAACGTTAAAGGGCTTGCTCGATCTTGGTGCAGGAAAATAATAAAAATTATCATATTAACTTGCGTTATATTACACAACATGATTGTTGAGGATGAGAGGGATATGGTTGCATCGTTTCCCAATGATGAAGATGATGAACCTGCACAATTCATTCAATGTCCAAATCCAGAATCTCGAAATGAGATATGAACCAACTTCAGCACGACTTGGTTGAGCATATATGGATTTGCTACAACGACAATTGATCGATTAACATTTTTATGTACTAGATCGTATTTTTATTTTAAGTGTTATATTATTTAATTTTCCAGGTCATTTAATGTTTCTAAATTGTTTTTTTCTTTAATTTCTTATTATTTATTGTTAAATGAATTTATTCAAAATAATTAGTATTTTTATTTTATAATAATTAATTTATTTTTTGAGAAATAATATTGGCATATATTTGTTTTTGTTAAAATGTAATGTTTAAAAAATTAAAGTAATGGGACCCAATAAAGTAGATTTCGTTTATATGGATGGATGGATGGATAAATGTGGTTGTTTGTTTAAAAGTTGAGTGTTTAAGAAAAAACTGACGTGGATGAGAGAGAATGTGATAGATGGGTGTTAAATGATTTGAGCATGTGGATGCTCTAAGAAGATTAAAATTAGATATGACCACAATTAAAAATTAAAATAAAGGATCAAATTCCGATTTTTCTCATACACAAGTAAAGATGATCAAAAAAGCATGTGCTTCTGCAATCTATCTGAATCTCAGAGACCTCCTCCTCAAATCAGTAATTTTGTTAATAAAGTTGGAGTTAAGGGCAAAAGTGATTTGGCAAGTCGTATTCAATTAGTTGATGAATTGAAAAGAAGGCAACAAGTATTTGAAAAGATTATTGAGATAGCAAATTGACACATAGAGTCCAAAGTATGCTTAATCTTTTTTTTAGTTAATTGGTCCCAAAACTATAATAATTTAGATGAATTGGTCATTACGTTAAATTTTAAATTAGTCAAAGGGGCATTTACAGAATAAAAGTTTCAGGGACCAATTTATCAAACTTTTAAATTAAATTTGAACTATTTTTATATTTTTAAATTATAATCCTTTTCATTTAATTTTTTTTCAAATAAGATTTTTGATAAAAAAAATTGAAAATCGTAAATAAACATTAATTAAAATAACAAAATTAACTAAATCTAGATTAAATAGTTTTAGGGAGCAATTCGCCCAATTTTTTTAAATTAATTTTTAACTATTTTATTAAATATTTTTTTCTTAATTAATGTTTTTCTCAAATATTTTTTTTGCACTTAAAAAAATTAATCAAATCTAGATTAACTAATAATTTTGCGTCTCACGACGGAGGAGGGGAGCAGGTCGACACAACGATTGGGGAAGATGTTATGTTCTTCGAGGTTGAAGATGTTGTCGGAGAGAAACAACCGCAAGATTGGGAGGTGAGAGAGGTAGTCACATGTTATGGAGGATGATGTAGGCAGAGGACTAGGAGAGGGTGGTGTAGGCGATGGTGGCAAGTTCCGGAGTTTGTTACCAAAATTATTTTTTTTCGTTACCAAAAATTTTAATTAATTTTTTTCGTTACCAAAATTTAATTTGAAAAGAAAATAATTAAATTTTTGGAAAATTTAAAATTTAATTTGAAAATTAGATGAAATGGTCCCTGTAACTTTTATTCCATAAATGCCTCCATGACTAATAGTTGACTAACTTAAAATTTAACGAAAGACCAATTCATCATCCAAACAATCATAGTTTGGGTACCAATTAACTAAAAAATAAATTAGAGATCGATTCATCCAAATTACCATACTTTGGGGACCATATGCCAATTTGCCAATTAGATAATATGCTTCAATTCTAATCCAAGCAACTCGAACGAAGGCGGATTGTTTTGAATTCAAACGTGTATACCTTGGTTTTGCACCTTTGAAAGAAGGCGGGTTGTTTTGAATTCAAAAATGTATGACCAGATTGCACTTTTCAATCTAGTTAAATGAGCAAAATTGTTGGGATGGGATTCAGTATAATAAGATTTGAAGATCCCAAAACCCTTAGCTGAATGATGAACCTTGTATAATGTAATAGCTTAGTTGAGTTCAGCATGTTAGGAACTCAGTAGGCTAGCTAGAGTTCAGTAGCTGATAGGATTCAATAGATCATCTGTCATTCGGCAGAAGAACTCAGCATCAGGAACTCAGTTGGGAATGCTATAACCCACTGAATCTACAAAGGAATCTGAGCCACGAGCTGAAATCCTAGAAGAATGAAAGTAGGAGACAATTCAGTAAAAGGTCCGAGGAATCAAAAGAAGTCAACTCAGCATGCTATTGGAGTTTGAACAAACCTCATCTACTCTCTAACCTCGACCAATGAGAAGCCGCCAACATTGTACCTGCTCCGACACAAAGCTGCTTCCTGGACTGAAAAAGAGGGAATCTCTACAGTAACATTCAAAATGAAGATAGTCGTTTTCCTTATCATTTTCGACACGTGTCTAGACTCTCCAACGTATCTATTCATACGTCGAGACTATAAATAGAGAAGAGTCTCCATGTAGAGAAGATATCATCAATCAACGGGAACACAAGCATTCAAGCGAACAAACACTCGAGCAAACTCAAAGTCGAACCCAACGAAAAACTTGCATACAGAGATATCATTTCTAATTCTTCACTCTAGAGTTCCATCAGTTCTCATTCTCTATTCTAAGCAAGCTTATTGTAATATCATTAGCTTAGAAAACTGAAGGAGTTCAGCTTTCTAAACTGTTCTTATTGTAAGAACTCCTTCATAGTTTGAGAAAATCAAACATTTGTGTTTGAAACTGTAAAGTCGCTACGACTATAATAGATATATGCCCAGTGCACATATCAAAAGAGACTTGCTCAGTATAAGCAAACAAGATTGTATCTGTCTAGTGCACAGATCAACCGAGACTTGCTCAGTATAAACTAATTCAAGAACTCCTGCTTTGTTCAGGACAATGGACGTAGGATCCTGTGTATCCGAAGCACTTTAAAAATTGTCAGTGTCGATTTTACTGTTGAATTGATTACTGTTCCTATTGCATAAAACTGACTTTTAATCAATCAGCGTAAAACGGATTTTCAAACTCAGACGAACATATTTTGGGCCTACACTTCCACACACAATATATGATACTGAACTACCGTTCATTGGCGAAGTCGATAGATAGGACTCGGTAGAAGGATACTCGGCCCACGCGATCTAGAAAGCTTATTTGGTCAATTGACTAGTTCAAGTAGACTAGTTCAAGAGCACGGACTTTCGCGTTTGAGTTGAAATTTACATTCAGGTGTATTCACCCCCCCCCTCCCTCTACACCTGAAGGCTCGTCTACCTACCAAAATGTAAAAATAAGCTATTATGTCAAATATACACCAAAAATACATTTTTTTTAAACTTCCCTAATGCTATGTCTTATACATACAACATCTTCATCTCTCTTTAAATAAATAATTTATAATTATACGAATTAAATATTCGTAATTAAACACAATGATTAATACATCTAAGAATTAAAATCGAATAAAATAATGTAATTGCAACTAGCAAGTATTTTGACCCAATTGTAACCCAATTACTCGCCGCACTCCGAATACGCACTCGCTGACATCATAATTCCATTTTTTTTAATATTTTTTTTTGCTTTTTTTTTTTTTTTATTTTATTTTTTTTTTTTTCATTTTTTTTAAAATTTTCACTTATTGTAAGGACGTGTGTGTCATTAGTTGTGAACAAAAGTGTCGTTTGGTGTAAATAAAAAATTTATTTTTTTCAATTTTTTATAAGGGAAGGCATGCCATTTGTAATGAATAAATGTGTCGAATGTGTCGGAGGAGAGTGTCACATTCTCATAGAGTGTCATTTGCAATGAATAAATGTGTCAATTGCAATGAACAATGTCATTTATCTTAGAGTTTCAATCACGTTGAAGTAAAGTGTCAATCATAATTAAAGAACGTGTCACTTTAATTCAATAATCATATGAAGCCATCGATCAATGATTTAGTCAATAATTTGTGATCATCATAATAATGAGAAATGTTACTCAAAGTGTGAATCGCAATAAACAAAAGTGTCAATTGTCTCGGAGGAGAGTATCACATTCTCGTAGAGTGTCATTTGCAATGAATAAATGTGTCAATTGCAACAAACAAATGTGTCATTTATCTCAGAGTGTCAATCACAGTGAAGTAAGTGTCAACCATAATTAAGGACCGTGTCACTTTAATCCAGTAATCATACGAAACCACCGTCCAATTATTTAGTCAACAAATTATGACCATCATAATAACCAGAAATTTTACTCAAAGTATCAATCGTAATAAACAAAAGTGTCAATTGTCCCGAAGGAGATCGTCACATTCTCATAGAGTGTCATTTGTAAGCAATGAATAAATGTGTCAATTACAATGAACAAATGCATCATTTATCTCAGAATGTCATACTAAAGTATAATACGAAAGCCTCACCCTCAAAAGTTCTTAAATCTCAATGAAACTCGAAGACATACGGGGACTCAAAAAAAAGTTAACACTTATTATTTAATAAACTAGCATTCAGTACTCCATTTGCAATTCTTCAGAAAGTTCATTGACCCTATTAGTAGCATTTTCATATGCATTCACCAAATTTCCATATAAGTTCCCTCACGTAAATCAACTCGAATCTGCAAACAATTAAGCTCAAATACTCATTATTCATGCATATCAACTTACCACTTTGCCTAGTCAAAAACAGTAGTGCCAATGCAACAAGCGATTTCGACAAATTGATTCCGATTTATCATAAAAATCAATAAACTAGCACAGTCAATCATCCTCTCCACCATGAAGACTAAACTGAGAATTACAATTTCACGAACTTAAGAAGAATATTCAAATAATGTAGACATTGGATTTGGCGAAGCACTACCCCGACAGCAGCGACGTCTCGCAATTAAATATTGGAAAAATCCGACCTAGACGAATTCTTCAGATCTGTAGGCGCATCTAGTTTTCGTAGAAAGAGAAATGAGAGAAGAGAGAGAGAGAGAGAGAGAGGATGGTGGGGGGAGGGGGGAGGGAGGGACAGTGGGAGGGGAGTTTTTAATAATTTTAATTTTTTTTCTAACTCTAAGTCAACGGATCAGACGATTCAGATTTAAATAAAATCGGGTCTATTTTGACTCGGTTGCAGGTGCAACCAAGTGCACCCACGTACAAAATAAAGGGTAGAATCTGAATTTAAATTCAGATTCTGTTACATTATTTCAATTAAGCTTAAGTAATTACATTATGTTACAAAGCTAGTCAAAATGTGAATTGTGATTCGATTATTGACCGTTAGTATCTGTAATTACGGTTACGAACCCTAAATACACTTTAGATGTAAAATGAGTATGTTTTCATACCTAAGTAATCAAACACTCCTTGATCACCTGTTTTGTTATGGATTCAATAGATTTGGTCTCCAATGTCCCTTCGGCTCTGTTTTTGCTTGCTCTGATTGCTGTAACCTTGTGTGTGAAGGGAAATATCCCAATTTTACCATCAAATAAAATTATCCCATCTTCACCAAATATAAGCCTTGCTACTTGCACACATGAACATCACTCTATTGATGAATTTCTTGCTTTGGCAATACCTATGTGGCTCAACCTCAGTAGGAGTTAGATATCGTCTGTGTGAAGCCTTAGTTAGGTAGAACCATTTTTCATCTATATGCACCGTGTTTTGCATGCTCTTGAACTGAATCCTTTGCATGATTGAATTGAACTCTAGTGACTGCAATGAAAACTGTAACCTCTCTAATTGATTTGGGGTAGTGAGGGATGACTTAATTACACTAGAGTGAGCTTTGATTATACCTTGTTGAACCCATCTCCACACTGTTGTTTTGCTGCAATTGATACCATTTGCTAGCTTTCTTATAATGCCTCTTTTCTGCACACATATGCTTTTTATCAAAGGTAAATCTATGGGAACCTTCTTCTTATGGACCGCATTCTTCTTCTTGAACCTGTAAATACATGGGTTTTCCCTCATTTGCTTGTTCTTTTCTTTGTAGCCCAAATACGTCCAACGGTCTTCCGACAATAATCAAACTTGTCAGCTGCTTCATTGATTTTACCTCTTGACAGCTTCCCCTTTTTCATATTTTGAAGAAGGAACTCAAGAACCCCATTTCTCTCATCTATAGGTTGAATTCTGATAGGTCTAAATTCGTACTATTCAAATTTCGTTTATTTTGGGCGCCATTTTGGCCGTTGGATTGTGTTTTGGTGTTGTTTTTGCGGATTCTTGTGATGATGTGGCGATGATGAGATGTTGAGGTGGCGGATGCAAATAAAGGCGATAAAGAGGCTAAATCCGAAAGGAATTACGTAGAAGGAGATGGATAAGGGAAGAATAAGTATGGAAAGATTTAAGTATAATATATTTTATATTATATCTTTCCATACTTAATTAGAAGACTTAATTCTACAAGGAAATGGACAAGCCGATATATATAGGATCGAGGGAGAAGCCGCCACACGATACACACGATCATAGACTACATCTTTTATCATCTTCATCTTCACCAAATGCCGAGAGAGAGAGACACGACCGCATGCCACACTCAATTTCCGATCTTCACCACGCCGAGAGGGAGGGACACCGAGAGGATTTTTAGTCGTTCAGAATTTAGATTTAATTTTCATGTTCGTAGTTTAGAATTGGAGAAAACAACACTTTCCTGCCTTCGTTTTCGTATTTGAATTTGGATGCTTTCGTTTTACTTTTCGTTGGATGTTTTGAAGACTTCAATTGGCACTTTCTAATTCCTTAGGTTTGAATTTCGTATTTATTTGTGTCTTAGTCAATTGCGTAAGTGTTCAAATTTTCGTGCATATTTATTTCTTAATTTTCAGCATGATTTCTGTTCTGCCCAGCAAATCGGTCCGCCTGGTCAGTCGGGCCGATATGCGTGGCTAAGTCATTTAGGGCCGGCGAGATGTGAAACACACACTACCATTATTTCGTGAGACTAGGGCTTTATATTTAATCACTTAGGTTCCGAATTAATCTAGATTAATCAATTGGATTAGTTAATTTAGGCTTGATCACCCTAGATTAGTTTAATCCATAGCTAATTTAGTACTTCCATCGTTTCTCGTGGGATTAGGCTAAATAAGTAGCAAAATTATTCTTAGAACAATAGGATCAATTTGGTAGGAGACTATTAGATGCCCACCATACGAGTAGGCTCCTAAATTGGGCTCCCTTAGTTCTTAAAGCTAATTAGGTGTTAAATCTATTGATTGCCCACCAACGTATGTTGCATCTAATTTAGAGAAGTAGTTGTTTCAATGCCCACCATGACGATTACCGAATGATTAAGGGGGAATAGAGGATGTGTCAGTTTAACTACGGCGTCCTACAACTAATTGACTTAAGAGGATTAATTAATTAATAGTGTCGATGATCGATTGTGTGTGTGTGTGAATCATCTTCTTTGGACCTATTTTCTTGCATTAGTTTAATCCGTTTTCATTTCCCTGCAAATTTTAATTCCTTGTTTTAGTCATAGATAAAAATCCAAAATTGCGTGGTCCGCTAACCAACCCCGTAGATTAATAGAAATTTAAGTTTAAAAATCTACGTTCCCTGTGTTTGATACCTGTTTGCTATACTGATTTAAGTTCTAGCAATTTTGCAGGATTTATTTGGTGAAACAACGATCACCAATTCAAGAAAGCGAAAGTTTGAATGCTTTTAGAAAGATTCTTGTGTATTTATATAGTTTGCTTATTGGATGGAAAGCTGAAATGCTTTTGGCTCCAAAAGCAAAATTTTAGACCCTACTTATCTTAATTTTGAGTTGTGTTTCGGTATTTTCAAACTAGTTTATTAACCTTTTCTAATTTATTTGAACATTGTTGTTAGTCTATATATACATTTCGGAATTGTTTCTTATCTGCGAAAATTTGTAGTCAACAATATTATGAAATTCAACACTTTGCAGTAAAGTGTTTGCATATGTTAAGAGAGAAAAAAAAGGCACACATAAAAGAAAATAAAGAGAAGAGAGATAGAGACAAAAAGAGAAGAGGGAGAATATAATTATAGTTGAAGATAGATAAACTTAATTATCTTACTAATTAGAATGTGACCACACACCTACTACAATTAGGGATTGGATCACATGTCCCCAAATTTTCCTCTCCCTTTCCCTGTCCCATACGAAACTGTACTTGTTTTGATAAATGTTGGACATATTTTTAATTTTTTTCGGTATTATTTCATTAAATCGAAACAATCTTCTTCCTTGCAACCTATTTCGCCTATCCGAAACTTCGAGTCACACCGACCCCTCCTCCACCGTCACCCCTCCCGGCGACGTCATCTCGGCCGCTTCATTGCAGCCGAGAAAACCCGAGACGCCACCCCCTCGCCTTCTCAAATTAATTATCGATCCATTTGAAGTAGAAAGTTTGAAATTTCACATCAGCCATCAGACGAGAATAATTCCTGTGGAAGATAATTTCTTCAAAAATTCTCGATGAAAGATGAAGATGAAAGGAGCAACCACACCAAGGAAAAGGAGGAAATGAGAGAAGTGTGGATTAAAAGAGGAGAGAGAAAAATATCGGTTTCATATTTAGAGAGGAAGGGGATTAAAGAAGAAATAAAAATTAACAAAAAATGAAAAAAATAGTCCAAGTTTAATCGAAATGGTGTAGTTTCATATGGGACAGAAAAATTCGGGGGACAGTGATTCCATCCCCTACAATCAACAACTCTCCTTAAATCCCCTATTCGAAGGTTATGGAATAACTTGTAGGTTACAAAGGGAGTATATGTATATAAATTCAATTGGATTTAAAATATTTGGTAATGCAAAAAGAGAGATTGCTTAACATGCTTGGCAAGTTTTTCCCCATTTTTATTCAATTAAGGCAAATTGAATTTTTTAGTCCCCAAACTATGCATGTTTGGCCAATTTAGTCCCTTGAAATTGGTATAATTGCTCCTTAAATAAAAATCAAAATTATTAAAATATTTTTCGATTTTTGAAAAACTTTAAAATATTAAAGAAAAAAAATTGGTCAAATTGGTCCTCAATCTTTCAATATTTGGACGTTTTGATCATCAATAATATTATACCGAAAATACCCTTTAAAATTCGTTGACTAACAAAAAAAAAATTAAAAGAAGGACCAATTAGGTCCAAAATTACATAGTTTAGGGGCCCAATTAACTAAAATAAATAAATAAAGAACCAAATTGGCTAAACACACGTAATTAGGTTAGAGACTAAAAAATTCAATTTGCCTTCAATTAATTTCGAATTTTCTTCTATACTCGCAATTAGCAACTGCTTCCACATGATCTACAGTAATAATGGTGGAACTCGGTAGCAGTAATTTCTCAGTCCTCAATACGACGTCGTCGACAGTTTAGAACACCAAATACTCGTGTTGTCTCCACTCTCCCACGCCACCGCCTGATGGAAGCTCAGCCGGAAGGAGCGACTTCCGATCTCGTAGATCTCGAAGAATTTGAAGATGATTTAGATGACGACGATGAATTCGAGGAGGAGGAGGATGATGAAGACTTTGAATCCATGCCTCCTATGTCGAGAGACGGCGATGATATGAAGTCTCTGGTGCGGCGGCTATCGGCGGAGGAGAGGGTGGTGATCAGGGTGAATGACGTTATAATCAAGGGCAACAACAAGACCTACCACTCCTTGGTGGCTGCGGAGGTGGAGCCGATCTTCAGAGAGGCGAGTAGCTTCCGGCAGCTGCTGCTCGCCGCGGCGGCCGCCAATTCACGCCTGCAGCAACTCGGTCTTTTTGATTCGGTTACTATTACTCTAGATACCGGCCCGCCGGGAACGGCCAATGTTGTCGTTGAGGTTTTTGAGGCGAAGAACTGTCTCACCGCTGATTTGGGGATTTATAATCAAACGCAGGTAGCATTATTGAATTAATGTATTTATGTATATTCGACCTTGCGGTTCATTGTTTAGTCTGATTTTTATGTGATATATGCCGATGCTTCGTTTTCGAGTTTGTGGTTTTAATGGATTGAACAATTCTCTATGGCTTTGGTGTTACTGATTTAGTAACATGAATCTTCATAACATGGGACTATAAGAGGGAAAACAAGGTTTGAGATAATACATTTTGATTTATATCAAAGTAATTACTGGACGTAGGTTGAAGTAGTACTTGTAGTAGTTATGTTTTTGATTTAAATGTTGTGTGAAACTTCGCCTCTGTAATGATTTGTGGATACAAAATTAGTCAAATTTATGAGGAGTTAAGATTGGAAAACATAATTTCCTACTTGTGATTGCACCAACACAAAGAGAATAGCGACTAATTTCGTGCATATGCTTATTTAGCTTTAGGGAATTTGCAGTGTGATGTTCTAGGGATTAGTTTATGCTTGTCGTTGGTGTAAATCATCGGTTTATCCGCATTGTATTTTTCTTATAACTATTTTTTCAAGATTGTTCATATATTGTGTTGCTTTTGTAGACCAGATCGAATTCAGTAGAAGGGTCTTTTGAGCTGAAAAACTTGTTTGGTTTTGGAGATCTATGGAATGGTTCGGTGGCTTATGGCTGGGGCCAAGTGCCGGAGGTTAGTTTGGGGCTATCTCTACCCAAGTTTAAAGGATTTGCTACACCCTTGTCAGCTAGAATATCCCTGCGTAGCCAGGATTTGCTCAAGTTCTCTTCCCATAAAGAACGAGTGCTAGGTCTCTCACTTGGTCTATTATCAACTATCAACCATGACGTATCTTACAGCCTCTCTTGGCAAAATCTAACTGATCCATCACAAATGCCTTCTGAGACAAGGCAGCTTGGACATGACATATTCTCGGCTTTGAAGTATGCTTTTAAAATTGATCGGAGAGATTCAGCTATGAGGCCAACTAAAGGGCATGCTTTTCTTTCCACTACTCAAATTGGTGGTCTTTTCCCTGGTATTCATACCTCACGCCTTATTCGTCAGGTTATCACATCTTTTCTGTTTCTGTTTTGCATCTGTTGTTTCCTTTTCATTTTCCTTAGTTATGTTTTTAGCCATTAAATCGTGAAGTTATTGTTGTATCTTGAATCATATTAGCATTATTTTAATCTATTTACTTTTTATGATACCTCTAATTTGGTTCCATCCTTCGTTGATAAAAACATTATTATATGTCCTTCATACTTCATGCCATATTTACACCTCTGTTGGTATTTAATTCATGATGTGATCTCTTTGAGGACTTAATATGCAGTTTGTTGATAATGTTATTTTTTTTTATCAGTGTGCATGACAATTGTTTTACTTTTCTTTTTCTTTTTTTGTACAGGAATTTGACCTTCGTTACGCTATTCCCCTGGGATTTTATCGATCTGCATTCAACTTCGGCATTTCAGGTGGTATTATACTCCCATGGGGGAGTGGATACTCAAATGCACTCTCTTATGTGTCTGAGAGGTTCTTCCTGGGTGACAATTCTTCCACACTTTGCTCCTTCAGAGGCTCGACATCCGTTTTAGGTTTCAAGTCTAGGGGGCTGGTCCCTGCTGAGCCGAGAAGGCTTGCGCAAGATAACTCAAGTGATGGAAAAACTGATAATTCTGTAACAGGTCATATAGGTGGAGACCTTGCTCTAACTGCTTTTGCTGACATTTCTTTTGATCTACCTTTAAGAGCTCTCCAGGAAGCCGGTGTCCATGGACACGTATTCGCTTGCACTGGAAGCCTGAATACATTATCTGAAGATGGATACAAAAAGTTCTCTTTCCAGAGATTTAGGGATTCTTTCCGAAGCTGGGCAGGATTTGGAATCATCATACCTACCAAGCTATTTCGCATGGAGGTTAGGTTTCCTGCTCAATTTCGTATAATTTTCAGCAAGAAAATCTCTAGCTGTGGGCAAATTATGTCTGCATATTAAAATATTTATATGAATAAATGATGAAAATGATCCTGGTCTTGAATGCTGGGAATAAATCTTTAGATGTGTTGGTGGTTAAGATCAAAAAATGTCTTTGTTTAAGATGGCATACTCTTTTGCAGTTGAAATAGGCAAATTGGATTTTTTAGTCCCCAAACTATGCGTGTTTGGCCAATTTGGTCCCTTATTTATTTATTTTAGTTAATTGGTCCCTAAACTATAGAATTTTGGACGAATTGGTCCTTCTGTTAATTTTTTTGTTAGTCAACGATTTTTAAAGGGTATTTTCGGTATAATATTATTGAGGACCAAAACATCCAAATATTGAAAGATTGATGACCAATTTGACCAATTTTTTTATTTAATTTTTTTAAGTTTTTCAAAAATCGAAAAATATTTTAATAATTTTGCTTTTTTTTAAGGAGCAATTATGCCAATTTTAAATAGGTTGAGGACCATTCCCGTTAATTATAATATATTTGGGGATCATATTACTATAAGAACGATGGATTAAAACATAAAATATATTACTCCGTAACTAATTTTTTTTTCCGAATATTACTATGAAAACAGGGGATTAAAACATAAAATATACGAAAAATTAATGAATAAATCATATTGGAATGAAAACATGTTTTGAATGGAAATCTACTATAGTTTTATTCATTGATTATCAAATATTATACGTTTTTATCTCTCTTTATCATAATAATATATTCAAAAATTTTGATAACGAGAACTATTAAATTTGACGATTATGATCCCAAAATATAGGGATTGATCTTCAACTTATTTAAAATTGGCGTAGTTGGTCCTTAAAAAAATCATAACGACTAAAATACTTTTCGATTTTTGTAAAATTAAAAAAATTTCAGTAAAAAAAAATTGGCCAAATTGGTCCTCAATTTTTTAGTATTTGGACGTTTTGGTCCTCAATAATATTATACCGAAAATACCCTTTAAAAATCGTTGACTAACAGTTGACTTACCAAAAAATTAACGGAAGGACCAATTCATCCAAAATTCTATAGTTTGGGGACCAATTAACTAAAAAAATAAATAAGGGACCAAATTGGCCAAACAAGTATAGTTTGGGGACTAAAAAATTCAATTTGCCGTTGAAATATACATTATTACACATCATAAACATTTGCAGCAATCCCGATTTTGAAAATGATAAGTGTCTTGTCTTGAGATTGTTGAAGAGTTACTCCTGAAGTGAAAATAAGATCTATTGGAGCCATTGAGCTTGTAGCAACTATTGATAAAGAAGTGCCCCTTTTTGTGTCTTTCTAAGTGCAATCTAAGAAAGAAACTGCAAAAGTGGATGAAGAAATGTGGGAAATGGCAATAATGCACAAAGTTTCAGTCTTTTGTAATGTTTGATGTTCCTTGCTTATACGTTGTCTCAGGGAGTTCTGCTGACAGCTTTGCGTGTTTATCAGGTGAACTACTGCCACATTTTGAAACAACATGAAAATGATGGTGCCAAAACGGGTTTACAGTTTAGCTTCTCTCGCCCGCAATAACTCTCATGGTAATGTTTGCTCCAGTAGTTTATTACTCTCCAAAGTTGTTCTACTTGATATAGAATGTGAGATTTGAACAGATGCAGTTTGAGAGAGAAGCATGGTATGGCTTTGTTGACACAAATCTCATACATTGAAATCTTTCTATAGAACAAGTTGTATGCGTCTCTTCTCTGTATTGCTCATAGCAGATATGTTAATATGTCCATTCTTTTACTCCCAAAATTAAAGGCTCATTTATGCTCATTTCTAATTTCTGAATGTTTTACAAATATAGTATTAGGAGGAAGGCTTGTGGGCAGCCCCGTGGATCCGCTAAGTAGATTTACTCACTCCATCCCATAGAAAATGTCTTGTTTACATGGGAGTACGGAGTTTTAAGAGAGTTGATTTTAGTTAGTAAAGATTAGGGACCCATACAATTAATTAACTATTTATAATTGGTTTGTGAAATAAAAAAGTGAAATTCATGCAATTAATTAATTGTTTTGAATTGATTTAAATTGGTAAAAGTGTGTGATTCACTTTTTTTTTTTAAAAACATGACACATTCTATGGGGCGCCCTCAAAAGGAAAACATATCATTTTCTATGAGACGAATAAATTATTTTGTAACAACTCAAAAAAAATAAAAAAAAAAGAATTTCTAAAAAAAATTGCATTTATTTTAACTTCTGAATTATCATATCGAGCTTATCATTCTTCAATCAAAGGACATAATTTTTCTATTACCACCAGAATTTGAGCAATTTGTAACCAATTCTTCAAACCTTAAATCCACTTTAAAAAAAATCTTCAATTCTCATTTTAGACAACTTAAAATTTAGTCCTCCCTCGGTCCCAATTACTTGTTTCCCTTATCAGACTATCTCAAAGATATTGTTTTGTTTTCTTTTTTAGTAATTATTACACACAATTTTTTTTGTATAAACCACAATTTTAAACAACTCTATTCATAACTACACCTCTCCTTAGAAAAAATAAAGTAGACAAAATAATTGAACCAAAGAGAATAGCATTATATACAACCGTGGCTGCTCTCTATCTCTCCAATGGCGCGAAGCCGCGAACTAATAATAATTCGCCGCCGTTTTTGCACCGCAATAATCATCGAGAAGTTTCCCAGTATTGCTAGATATTATTCCTATAAACTCGGATTCTATTTAATTTAACCGTTGCAATGGAAATAAACTATTGATACATGGAATCTTTTAACCTAATTATGGTTTGATTCATTATCTTTGTGGAAATGTAGATGAATTGTGTTTCAACTTTCAACCTTCTTCGATGTGTGATTTGAATCGAAATGTAGCGCATCATTTCTAACACATTTGTTTCAGAAATTGGATGCAAATAACAAAAAAAAAAAACACTGCATTGCGTGTACAAATATGGAAGGGAATTAGGTTTTACCAAACAACGAAAAAGCTTAGATTTTGTCAATCAAACAGTGTTTGGTGGGTGTATGTGAGCAGCTTCTGTTGAGTATTTTTAACTCATTTGTTTCAGAAATTGAATGCAATTAACAAAAGAACACAATATTGCTTCTTATGTGATATAAATCTTATGTATGGTGGTGTTGTGTACAAATATGGTTTAGCCAAACAAATGGAAAGCTTAGAATTTGTGAATCAAAGGGTATGTGAGCAGCATCTGTTGAGTATTCTAAGTAGAGCATCTGCTTTTCTCCTTGCTTTCAATGATCCATCTGCTGTTAACCTCTGTAGAGAAGGAATGCTGAATGGATTCATCAGCAGTCTCCTTGCAATTTCCTCTCCCCCATCCTTACACAGTCCCAGTAGAAGAGTAATTGCATTTTCCTTCCCCTTTGTAGACCCAAATCTCAATAGGTCAATTAGAAGAGGCACTAAATCTCTGCTCCTCCTTATCTCTTCCAACCCTTCACCGCATCCTAAGAGAAGAGCAAGCACTGCTAAGGCATCGTCCGTTATACCGGCCTTGTCATCTGTTAGTAGATCAACAAGCAATGGAACCGCTCCAGCAAGTATTACCTTGTTTCTATTAACATTGAGAAGTGCAATGTTGAAGAGTGCTGTTGCAGCGTCGCGTTTCCCTGCTGTAGTTCCTTCTCCTAGTAGGCGAACCAGAGCTGGGATAGCACGTGGGTGAGCGCCGATTATTGCTTTGTTTTCTCCTATTATTGATAAGCTGAAGATTGTTGCTGCTGCATTCTCTTTTGCCTCCATTGTTTTACCTCCTTGCAGGACACTCACTATGCTGTCCATTGCTCCAGCAGCCATGATCAGCATCCGGTTGTTTTCATGTATGGATAAGTTGAGCAAGGCTGTGACCGCGTTCTCTTGGATTCTTGAATCTGGAGAGGTTAGTAGAGTGACAAGGAAAGGTATAGCTCCTGCTTCGGCTATTATCCTGCGATTTTCCATTCCTGTTTTTGCTAGTAATCTGAGCTCATATGCTGCTTGTCTTTGGATATCTCTTGATCCTGTTGCTAGCTTCCCAACTAAGAATTCAGCTGTCATTTTCACAGCATCTGCAGCAGCTTTAGTTGCGGAGATATGATCAACAGCACCTTCACAAGACCTTCTCTTGCTGGTAATTCTCTCAAGTTCCGAGCATGAGGCTGATTCAGTTGTTGGGATCATGTTCTCTTGGCACCATTGATGAATCAAACTTCTCAATGCATAGTTTGGTATTAGAGCCATGTGGATCAGCCTCTGCCCGCTCTTCGGGCATGTGTGGTGGCCGGAGTTTATCCACTGCGCGATAGAACTCCGGTCATAAGTATGGCCCGAAGCCACGATCACAGGGTCGTTCATCAAGTCAAGTGAAATTGGGCACCGGAATTCGTCGGGTATGTTCACCAAAGAACTAGCGAAGGATTGATCTTGGCGGTTGTTGGTTGACACCTTCCTTTTCTTCATATCTTCATGAGACTTTATTATACTCTCCTCCACACTGAAAACTGTAGTTCTTGATATTGAAACCAATGCTATTAGGCTGTTAATATTAGAAACCACAACAAGCCCACCTGTACCTGCTTGCTTCTCTGCTTCTGCCTCTAGTTTTGAAATCTCTTCTTGAATTTCAGTTGAGCTGTTCAGACCAATGCTGCTCAGAATATCTCTAACTCTTCCCAGATCAACAAAGCCCTTTTTGCGATTCTTATCGTTGTTTATGACGGTGGCTAGAACAAGCTCATCCCTTCTTTGAGCCTCCATAAGGTCCACATACAGCTGAGCGCTTCTTGCTTGCCTAAGAAAAAGCTCAACCTGCTCTTTAGTATCCATACTCAGATTAAGCAAGCTGAGAGGAAGAATATCAAGTGCCCTCCCCATCTCCGTCACTAATATGTAGAACTGACTTGAGACATTCTCAGTTTGCATTAGGTTCCATAGGAGGCTACCTTCAATGGAGCTATGAACAAGAGACTTCACTCTTTGGATGACTGAATATAGCTCAGTTAGGCACAGCATTGAAGAAGGTGGGAGTGGCTTCTGGACTTGTTCTTGAATCTCTTCAAACAATGAGGACAGCAATCTTATCCTTCTGATCATGGTTGAAATGTTTTTCCTCTGCAGAAAGGGAGTTTTGTCAAGCGAACCGACTTCGTCTGAGACAAGGATCAGTGATTCGAGCAAATTCCCTGCTGAAAGAAAGCCTGAGGAAACCATTAGAGGAGGTGCAACACAGTCCATGCCTCTTCTTTTGCATGACTTAGTTCTGTTGTTGATGATTGTTTTTAAGTATGATAAATGTTTAATTTGGCCGAATGGGATAGAATAATATGGTAGGTTATTGATCTTTTGTGTTTGGATTGTGTGTAGATAACAAAAGAGGGCTGATGGGAGAGGGACCTTCCAAATCTTGAAATGCTGCCATTTGGAGGCCTAGGAGGCCTGCAGGTTAGTCTTATACTCTTATTCATATTCTCTCTCTTTCTCTCTAATATATAGGAGAAGAAGAATGTGCTGAAATGATCATATCAATATATATAAATGTGATACTAGTTTATTGAATATAGTATTTGAACAATGACTGCATGCTTTGGACTTTTGCTATATGTACCGCAGTGCCCAAATCTTTTGAGGGCCCCCCTCTTTCTTTTTCTTATATAAAAATTTCAACTTGTAGATTTTGATGTAAAGTTTTATCTGATTTGATTTTGTTTTGTTTTAAGAATAGAATTTTATCTTCATTTTCATTCATAGTGTATAATTTTGTTTCTATTGGGTGACTTCACTTGGTATAATAGTTGAGTGCAGAAACAAAACAAAAATATTCAAGAAAAAACGCTTCAAGAATGTTTACTAACATAACTTTATACAATAATGTAATTACGGATAAGTTGGAGTCACCATCCTCAAATCGTGTATAATTCTAAATTCTTTGTCTCCAAAATTTGCATATTTGACCTAAAAAATATAAATTTGCTCCCTAGTTATATTCTTGAATCCTCCGTTGATTAGCAAGTTGGTATCAATATGATTAAGATGATAAAAGTTATGTTAAATCGTTACGGATCAAAGATTCAAAATATGTGAATCACTAAACGAAGGGTCAATTTAGTATATGCATACATAATACACACAACGCATCAAAGGTAACACACTCCTCAACAAGGAAAAGGAACAAGCAACTGGATTAAATAACAAAAAGGAAATAAAAATTGTTGGATATGAGTCAGTAGATTGATACTCAGCTGTTCTAGGGTTAAAAGAAATTAGGGGAAATCATAGTAGTACTATGGAATTGAAGATCCCAAAACCGAATGATATCATCGGTAGATTGAGTGTGTCGATAGGATTAGGCGATGTATAGGTTAGACTTGATGTAATGCTTATTATTTTGTCTAAGTCCTGTACGGGGTAGTTGTTGAACCGATCTTACGTTGAAGATACTTTTGGAACCCCACGTCATCGGTGTAATCGCTTGCATTCTTCGTCGGCACCGATATCGGACTCGGTTGAAGATCCCGCATCGGCGACTAGACCTCGGTAGAAGCATTCTTTACAAGGCGATGGTCATCGGTAGAAGAACCAAAGGTGCAAGCAGTATACCTTCGCGATCGACCAACCGACCATCGAAGCTCACTTTATCGGTCGGAGCGACTCAGCCGAAGAAGACGAGACTTTCGAGCATCTGATCCGACAGAAAAGCGACCCAAGACTTAAAGCCCCTTCAAATGTTCGGCCAGAAGACATACGAGGTAGTTTGAACGGTCAACTCGACACTCACCAACTACAAACCTCGACCCAATGAGAAGCCGACAACGCTTACCTACTCTACATGAAAGTTTGCTCTCATGAACAGTGCATTAAGCGCCTGCTCGCAACAAAGTTGAATAGTGGCCGTTTTCTTTGGACGCTTGTGACACGTGGCATCGTCGTCTCCAACGGACATAAGCCACAACTCACAACTATAAATAGAGAAGGATTTGAAGATTTCAAAGAGGAATATACGCGAAATCAAGGGAAATCATTCAAGCTCACAACGCTACAGAACCTTCAAGCTTATCCAGGAGACGAACTAGTTTTCATAGAACACCTCTTGTAGTTCATCTCTGCAGAGCACTTTGATCCCTTTCTTCTCTAGACTAAGCTCATTGCTAGATTAATAGCTTAGATCCAGAAGGAGTTCACATTTAGTGAATTGTTCTTGTTGTAAGAACTCCTTCTCGGTTGGAGAATATTCCCTCCCTTCTAAACTTAGGTTTGGATTGTAAAGTCGCTAAGGACTATAACTTAGAGGAACCCGTCCGGCAAACAAGATCCCCCTGCGAGGCTTGCTCGGGAATAATCAACAAGTTCTCCCGCCTTGTTCGGGGACCGTGGACGTAGGATCTTGCGTATCCGAACCACGTTAAATCGCTTGTGTTCATTTCTTGTTTTATTGCATAGCATTCAACCGACTTGAAAATCATAAGTTTGCATAAAACGTATTTTATAAAGTGCATGACCAAAAGATTTAACTTGCAAAAAATGCGTTTTCAAAAAGAGACGACTCCGGGCCTAACACTTATCCGCACTACGCTCTGACGCGAGTTTCGTAATCTTGACATCGGTCAGAGAAGAGCCTCGAAGCCGACTCACTTTGACCCAGTGATCGAAGGCTTACTTGGCACTATTCATCGGTTGCAAACATCGGCTTCACTGACCTTCACTGAGAAAAGAAACGAGCTCGGGTGTATTCACCCCCCTCTACACCGACTTTTCATCTCGGACCAACAAAAATATTTATAAAAAACAAGTGAGCAAAAGTAATTATCGGAACATTTTTCGAGAATAACTGCTTCTCCCCATTTTGGGCGCGTGAGTCAAGCCCGAGCCCGATTCCACCTCCGGCCCGAGTTTATCAACGTAGTTATGAATCAATCCGGATTCTCGTCCCACTTTCTTGTGTCTCATTTGTGTCCCATGTCATTTTTAATCGTAAACACTTAGAGTGCTTACGATAACCCCTCAAAATTCAAACCGTAAGCACCTGGAGATGCTTGCGGTTAAAAATGATAGTGAGATACAAATGGGACACAAGATCCTGTGGTGTTATGAACGAGTGGAGATCCTCTACCCCATTAGGTGTCCCAATACATGTCCCACCAATAAGGTGGGAACATGTGTCGATTTATGATAATTTGATGGTCCACCAAGCGCAGCGTGGCGCCGCATGATTGGTGGGCCACTCAATGGGACACCAACTTTTTGGGATAGAGGATCTTTTCCAGTTATGAACCTCTTGGGCAATCATTCTCTGTATGAACCTCACCAGACACGTGTCTCCAATCCCAACCGTCGATCCTCCAATCTCCGATTCTTCCTTCTTTGAACGTAATTTCATCTCACCTCCACGGGGCAAAAGCGTCAATGTAAAACTATCATGTTCGGGCCCATCATCAAAGCCCAAGCCCATACCCGCCACCTCCTCCTCCTCACCCCACCTGTAACTACTCGCTCCCGCCGACACAGCGAACACTTGCCTCTTCGACTCGGACGAGTCACGCTCCGCCGCCGCATTCCTCTTCCGCCGGAGTGTCGAATTCCAGTGATTCTTAATTGCTTTGTCAGTCCTGTAAGGATCGATTATTACAAATGAGATCTGATCAATATAAATGAGACTCAAACCTCCAATGTACAATCACCACACCACACAGCACCAACAAACTATCACACAACTATTACAAGCTCTGAATCACACACTCTCACAGCTATACCTTAAAAAAATTTAAATAGCCCTGAACTCTCTAACATGCATCTCACCTCATCTAACAAGGTTCTATTCATTCTCTCCACTACTCCATTTTGCTGAGGATTATAAGGAACAATTTTGTGTCTTCTAATTCCCGACTTAACACACGGGTTATCAAAAGAAAAATTGCAGAATTTAAGGCCATTATCAGTTCTAAGAATCTTAATTCTCTTACCAGTCTGATTTTCAAATTTCACTTTCCAATCAGAGAACATTTGAAACACTTCAGACTTACTTTTTAACAAAAACATTCAGTTTTTCCTAGAAAAATCATTCATAATACACAAGTAGTACCTGCAACCACTATGAGTGGGTACTAGAAGGACCCCAAACATCAGCATGAATATATTTAAGAATATCAGAAGAAACTGTTCTATCAGGTGAGACAGTGACAAGAAAAGAGACTTTATGTTGTTTATCAAGCACACACATGACTCACGAGAATGACAAATCGGACGGTTTGTCTTTACCAAAAGACACCGAGTTTTCCTTAGAATAGATAAATTCTTAAAACTAGTATGCCCTAGTCTTTTATGCCACAAAGCTGTTTTATCAAAAAAGATGCATGCATATTTGATTCGGAAGTGACGGGGATAGCGGTAAAGGGATACAAGTTATTGGTTCTTCTAGATTTAAACACAACTAAAGAACCATTTTTAACTTTCATCCACCCGTTCCCCCAATTTCCACCAAAACCATCATTTTCCAAGGCAAGTAAAAAAGTAAGATTGCATGTCACATCAGGTACATACCTCACATCCTTCATAGTATATTCAAAACCGATTTGAATTTGGGACAAATATCACTAATTCCAAACACAGGACATTTATGTTTATTGGCAATAATTACATAACCAAAATTACCAATTTTCAGTTTTGAAAAACACTCTTTGAAAGGAGAAACATGATATGCACTACTAGAATCCATGATCCATTCATTTATTAATTCTGAATTCACATTATTCACAGAAGGAAAACACTTAGGTTCAGTAACCATAAAATACTTTCCAAGAATATTATTTTCAGAATCATCACCAAGAATAGCATTGGAAACACTCTTATGATCAGCATGATGTTTTCTTTTCTTAGGAGAAGGACAATCTTTCTGATAATGCCCATATTCCCCACAGTTAAAACACTTTCTACATTTGGTTCTAGACTTAGACCTAGACCTTTGGTTGTGTTTCTTCCCCCCTTTCTCAGAAGTATAGGAAGTAGTTGTTCTATCACTAGTTATGCCCCTTACTTGATAAGATGTACTCTATTCAGTGATCATAACCTCCCTATTGAACTTTAAATCCATTTCCTTAGACTTAAGAGCACTAATTACGAGTCTCAAGTTCTATTTTGTCCCTCCAATACTTAATGGCGATCGAACATCATTATAAGACTCGAAATGGCATTTAACAAGGCAATAGGTGCATAGTTCTCAATACTAGTATCACCGGTTTGTTTAATCAAGCTGCAGACAACTTATTAAACTCATCTAAGTTTTCATCCATATTGTTAGACATATCAAATTTAAACTTAAAGAAACTGCCAGCAAATACATCTTAGAGGGCGGGGAGGTCTCGATATATAATTCATTTAATCTATCCCATGTCTCTTTAGCAGGACGAAAGGTGTTATACTTTCCTAAGCACGAGTCGAGATAGATGCGAGTAATGGCGGACAAGGCAAGATCATTCATCTCATTCTTTTTCTTTTCAGATAAATCAGCTTCATAGGTATGAGTAATAGCAGCAGAAACACGTTTTTCAATCAAGATAGCAGTCATTCTCTTTTTCCATAGATTAAAATCGGTTTTTCCATTAAAAGTGGAATTCCACTAGAGGATACCAAAGCCATTGATAATGAAAATGATATTAACCCTTTTGGGTTGATATCCGTGCAAGATAAAGCAGACTAAGGGATTTCACAGACTACAATCGCAGGATCAAGTCCTGGGCGCAGGGGGTCACCTTATCTACTGCCAAAGATCTTAAAGAAAGGAGAAAACCGTATATTACGGTTAAGAGATCTGATCTTTATAGATCAGTGACACTCACAAGGCAGTTTTAAAATTCGAAGTTCAAAAAATAGCGGCGAAAGTACAAAATGCGGAACTACGGAATTCAAAACACGTTGACAAAGCAAACGAGATAGAACCACACAACCCTAGCGCACCGGCCAGATTCTATCGTAGGCAAATCCCAAACCTAAGCTTGCTCTAGTTGGCGTATCTAGGAAGCGATTAAAGTAGAAAAATGTTTCAGTCGCTTTACCAGAGCGGGGTTCGGTGATTTGAACCCTGTTTTACCTGAAACTCGAAAGACGACTTTAGACCTAGGGTTACGGTATAAACCGGCCATTCGTGATCTAAGTCGTCAAAGGCGAAAGGTGGTTTGAGCGGTGATGAAACCCGCTTGATACCATTGTAAGGATCGATTATTACGGATGAGATCCGATCAATATAAACGAGGCTCAAGCCTCCAATGTGAAAATCATTGTTCAGTGACCTTACATGTTCTTCGGTAGTTGAAGGGATGTCCATCTCTCGGGATTGTTTTTCCCTTCTCGGAATTCTTCTCTCACGCTCACTTGCTTATGCTGATGCAGATTGGGGTTCTTGCCCTACCACTAGAAGATCAGTAATTGGGTTTTGTGTCTTTCTAGGTGGTTCCTTAATTTCCTGGCGATGCAAGAAACAGGAAACGGTCTCTGCTTCTACTACTGAGGCCGAATATAGGTCTCTTGGTGCCACTGTCCAAGAAATTGTCTGGCTCACTTATTTGCTTCAAACTCTGCGCATAGAGATTCCTACACCTATTCCTTTATTCTGTGATAATGCTGCTGCCATCCATATAACTCGGAATCAAGTGTTCCATGAACGCACTAAACATCTGGAGCTTGATTGCCATATTGTTCGGGATCGATACAAGGAAGGTCTTATTACTCCTACTTCCATTCACACTTCTCATCAACTGGCTGATCTGTTTACCAAGGTTTTACCTGGGCCACGGTTTCATTATCTCCTCTCCAAGATGGGGCTTGTGGATCTCCACCGCCTCCATCTTGCCGGGGGGTGTTGAATTTGGAGCAGTTACTGTTGTTTGTTGAGTTGAAGACGGTTAAGGATGAGTTGAAGGCGGTTAAGAAGTTCAGATAGTGGAGTTCAGTTTGAACTACTTCAGTTGGTTGGCGGTTATTTCAGTTTTAATTTCGTCCATAGGATCAAGATGCATAGCTGTACAATCGGAGGGCGGAGGATAAGAGCTTACTAATAAAAGCGTGATCCACAATAAAATGTTTTTGTGTTTGTTGAGAGTTAGTTAGTTTCATTCACGCGCCTAGTGCAAGATAGATAGATATAAATAGGGATTGTATCAGAATACTCTGCAACGAAATAATGCTTAATCTTGAAGCTTTCTGATTTCTAGAATTTTCGATTTCAGATCTCATTTTCATTTCTTGTTCAAACATATTTTCCACCATTTACAACAAGAGACAACAGCTGCGCCCTTTCTCGACCAACACCCTTAGCTATTTATAGCTAGGGTTAAGAAACGGGCTAAGTCAAGAGCGGGTAACGAACGCGGATCACACGGGCCACATTAATACAAATGGGCTGAACAAACTGGGCTTGGGCACGAGGTGTGGGCCGGCCTATCAGCATTATAGGTCCGTCGTCGCCCATCGGTTGCCGTGCACGGCTTGCGCCTGCAGAATGACGGCGTCCTCCGCCGGCGAGAAGCAGCGGTGCTGCACCGCGGGACTGAGCTGGTTGCACCACCGAAGGCGGCACGACTTGCCGGAGCGGCCGGGGATGCCGGTGCTGATCAAGGACCAGTTGCGGGGGCCGTGCTCCTCCACTAGCTTCGTGAGTGCGGCGTCTTCTAGAGGATTCCATGAGCCTTTGATTTTGCCTCCGCCTTCACCACCACCGCCGCCACCCTCCATTACTCTCTCTTCTCTCTAACAGTTTGTGAATTGGGAGTAAATAAAGATGGGGGAGAGGGGGGTTGTGATGCATGATGGAATTTGTAACTGTTGTGTGAGGGGAGGAGTTGTAGGCATGAACCTTACACATAAGCGAAACCACTTCCATTTTGTTGGTTAGTCAGTTTTGTGTGTCGTTTATTTAGGGCAACTTTGAAAAATAGAAGGCGAAATTTATAATGAAGATCGTGAAATAATATTTTTTTTAATATATTAAAAATTATGAGAAAATAGAATTATTTCGCAAACGAGATGATGGACTCTGCAATTAAGTGTTGGTCATTGGGGATCAAATTTACAATTTTGGGAAATACATGATGAAATCTGCAATTAAGGCTGTGAAATATTATCATTTTTAAATTATATGCAAGAAAAACATCAAAATCAAAATTTCGAGAAAGAAATGATGAAATCTGCAACTAAGGGGATTTGCAAAGGGAAGGGAATAATAATTATTCGTAGAATATATTAGAACTTCAAGAAGAAAATCGAAAATTTAAACTAGGGATAAAATTTGTAATTAAGATGGTGAAATACTAATTTTAAAATAAAATCTATAAAAATCGAGAATAATTTAGGATTATAAATCAAGGGTAAAATTTATAATTGAAAAAAAGAGTGTGTAATCTGTAATTAAGGGTTTTAGCTAATAATTCTAAAAAATATATAGAAAATATGATGAAAGATCATAATTTTAAGGATTTAGGGGTGGCCTTTGCGCGTGTGTAACTTCATGGATCAAACATTTTTTTTATATTACTCATACTTTGTATAGTTCTTCAAATTCCAAATTCAATTTGTTATAATTAGAGTAATTTTGTAATGATTAATTTGGTATGACTATAGTCAAGTAGGATTTGTAATTGTGTTTTACTATTTACGTCAGAGTTTGTTGCAAAATTGCATGTTGATAAATAATTAGGTGGTTACCTTAAATTTAATTTAGCTAGTATAAGTTGTAACTGACTGAATTAATTGAGCCGGGAAAATACGAAAGCGTGATACGGGAAACGGTTGAGATTACGACCCACAAACTATTACGGTTTGTTTTAAGTATTTTTCAACTATTTCATTTCAATTTCTTCATTCACACAAAACGTGTCGGTTATTTCCACTAAATTAATAACAATAATTTAAGTGCTAGTTTTTATCAAATTTAAAAAATATATACCAGTCGACCTCATGTGTTAATAGACAAAAATTTTAAGAGATTATAATTAAATATAGACAAATTCGTCCAAAAAGTCGTTACAAATTTATTTCCTTGCTTGGAATGACTATCTATATATTTTTCTTTACTTTCTTATAGTTTTTGCCCCTTGAATGCATAGACAGATTTTCATAATTTATAATTAAGAAATAAAGAATTTTGCAATTTTGAATATACAAATCTACAATCTTAAAAGAATTAGTAGATATATGTAATTTCGAATGCGAATTGCAATTTCTAAAGGTTGAAAAGTAAATAATTCAAAAATACATAGAAAAACTACAATACCTACATAATTTAGGTGGACTATTAACGTAAAACCCAATCACCCGTCGGAATAATAACAGTGGTCGAATGGCATAGTGATTGTCACAGCCCAATTTCAAAAGGTAGAGTATGACAGAGTGAGGTGATATACATAGAAGTTTAAAAATAAATAGTTAATAATTAAGAGGTAATGTAAATAAATTCAGGAAATTTAAATTCATAAGTTCTCAAAACCCGAGATCCATTCAAAATACGATAGTATCCGAAAATATTAGAGTGAGTACAATACAGATAATTAGAGCCGGCAAAATATGCCCGACCCGGTGGGCCTGCCCGGGGTACCCGAAAAAAGGGTTGGATTGGGCTCTAAAATTAGAAGTCCGAAGGTGTGTTGGGCTTAAAAAGCCCGCCCAAAAAAAATACAGGTTCTATGGGCTTTAGGCTAAAAAGGCACGGGATTTTTGGGCTAAAAAGTCCACCCGAAAAAAATACAAAATTATTAGATAATATTAATATTAACATCTAAATATAAATGAAAAAAATATGGGAGAGAAAGACTTATCAAAGAAAGATTCAAAATGCAATTAATATATGTTGAAACTTGGCGATTTTAAGTTGTTTATTGTCTTAGTTTGAATTTTTGTAATGTTTATTTACGTACGGCTTTGAATTTTGATATTTATTTGTACATAAATCTATAATATTTACTTTATTTAATTACTTCATAATTTATACTTTATTCAACATTAACATATTTAGTTTAAATTATACATATTAATTTTATTTTTATACAACAAATATATAATTAAGAAATAATAAAAAAATATTAAATAAATTAGTGGGCTAGGCCCGCCCGCCCGCCCGAAAGCCCGGGGTCAGGTTGGGCTTCATAAATCACGATCCGGTAAAGTACCGGACGAGCTCGGGCGGCCCAAAATTGAGTTGGCCCGATAGGCCCGGGCCGGGTCGGCCCGCCGGCCCATTTTGCCACCTCTATAGATATTGACAAAAGTAAGCTTGAAATGACGATTGACAAATGAACTTCTTTTCTCAAAATACGCAAAAGTAAATAAGCACAACTGAAGTTAGATTATTAAACAGCAACCCTCGCCAAGGCTTCGTCCGCCGACAGTGGCCACTCAACCTGAAAATATTTTGAAAGAAATTTCTGGTTGAGTACTAGGGTACTAGTGTACCCAATGGACTAGCGTTTGATAAAACTAGTTCGCAAGTCTACAGTTATCCACAGTATAACATTTAACTTAAGAAGTTTTTAAAACAAAAAGATCTTCTAAGTATACAAAACATTTCCTTTAATATTCGTGCGCACTAGCGGTGTTCTCATAGTTACTCTTGTGATCCCAGAACGAATCCACGTCAGAGCCTTTTCATTCGAGTCTCGAGTCATTACTCAGAGTACTCTCATATATATAGGATATCAAACTTTTTCCAAGATAATCCTCTCCATAGGTTAATGCACAGTGGAGATCAAACCACCGTACATCTAACGGGTGTACACAATTCTTAAACCGACGTGTTAGGTCGGAATGTGAATTTCGATCGACCATACAAGAGCATTAAACATATTTGAACGCGCATAAAAATTTCAATGGATAACGACATTTCATATGTAGCATAACTTAATAACTCAAGATAAATTTTCTTGGAAATAATGCCCACCTCGTGGTGTTGTAGTACTTTTCCGTAACAATTTCCGAGGTTACTACTTTTCCTTAGTGGGTCCTACAAGAGAAACCTAAATTTCAATGCGTTCAATCCAAGGTTCTAAAATTTCTTCGATTCAAGACCACATAATTTGCCCTTCGCGAATAAGGTTTTCAGATTATATTAGACGGATTTTATTTCGCTATACTTCTCGAAAAACCAAAGTTCGCCTTCCATCTTAGCACATGTGGGAGTATCTTATGTGATACGGTTAAAATATCGCGCATTTTCTCCCGTTAACTTAGATATATTAGTAGTTGGTTTACGCTTAGAACTATAAGCTTTGGTTTGGTTTTGAGGTGACTTCTGACTCATATTCCGGACGATCCAGCCTTTGATTCATTATGGCGATCCCTTGATCAGATTCTACAAGGAACAGGTTACGAGGCTTTTAATTTATTTTCTCGATCAGATGCCGTTTCAATGCCGAGCTCAACATGTAAACTCATATCGGTGAAGGTGTTGGTTGCACTGCCACCTGTGCTTCACGGGTTGATAACTAATTGGTTTGTGCTCTGTTTTGAGAGTTTGGCATGGCTTGGAAAGCTAACGAGAAGAGCTTTCTAACGATATAAGGCTCGCTGAATTTAGACAAGGAACGAAGTTTGTAGACCACTTTAAAGTTGACCTACCTGTTCGGCCGAGAAAATGGGGCATTTTGACAGCGCATTTTCTCCACTGCATAACTCCGCATTACGAACTCCTAATGACGAACGGAAAGTGTTAAGAGATAGTTCAAGTGCCAGGGTTCAAAAAGGTATAGGCCTTGGAGCCATGAGATTTTAGGGTAGCTTAGAACTCGAGTCACAAGTTGGCTAGTTGTACGGCCGTTCATGGGTGATTAATTTTATCATTCATTTAGTATGTAAAGAGCAAATTTCATCAGGTTATATCTCATCGATCGGAACTCCCATCTTACGAACGGGAAGATGTTATGGAAAGCTTGTTATATGAGCTTTCTTACAAAGTGAGTTTTTATGATTTTTGGTTTTGTAGATTCATCAAAAATAGAATCGAGAGGCAGTATAGTGCAAATTCTTGCCAGCTTGGAAGCTTTAAGGGGGGGCGTTTTCCGGAGCGCGTAACTACCTGCCACAAACTCCTATTGATGAACGGTCGACGGCCATGGAAAAACAGAACTACAAGGATCATGAGGGTATTCGATTTGGGATTTTTGGCTCTGTAGGTTGCCCGGAATGTTCCTTGGAAAGTTGTTTAGTTGATCATCAAGCAGAGGGCTGGTTCGGCGGGCATTTTCAACATGGCATAATTTCTCGATCCGAGCTCCTATTCATGAACGGGAAAATTCTATGGAAAGCTGGAAATGGGGACTTTCTAGTAGTGTATTATTCTCATTTCTTGGTTCGCGAAATCGATCGCGATTTAAGTCGCAAGGTGGCAGTTTCGTGGCAGTCTTTGCAAAAATAAATCTGGTACTTAAAGGTGAGTTTCTGGGTAAATTTTTTCGAGGCGTAACTTCTCGATCAAGGTTCCGATTCGCACACCCAGGAATGCGCTGGGAAGTCAACAGAGAGATCTTCCTAACGACATCTAACTCGCTAAGTTTTGTTCGTCAGAGAGTCCTACAAATCTAGTCTAATATGTACATTTGAAATAGACGAGAATGATGTATTGGGAGCAGTGATTTTCAAAGGCTTATATCTTTTCGGTCCGGAGTTTGTTTTGCCAACGGAGAGTTGTTGTGGAAAGCTAGCGGAAAGAAGTTTCCATTGGTATATAATTTGAAAACTTTTTTTATTTCCGAGAGGTCCAGAAAACGAGTCAGAACACAAGCCTATGAGGAATAAGTGCAACATGCCGGTTTTGGAGCTAATTCATGTTTTCATTTCCAACCTCGAATTCTTAACGGAAAAAAGTCGGGGTTCACAAAAAGACAAGAAAATGATATTTCTTGAAGCCTTGGGAAAAAGGGTAGGGAATTGCTTCCTGTATTTAGAAGAATTGACGTTGTGGAAGTGGTAAGATAGGAGAATTTTGTTCGTAACAAGACTTGATTGCTTCGGCTAGCCTCCCTCTTCCCAATCAAAGAAAGTGTGGTATGATGTCCCATAGGGATGGCGGAGTGGTTAAGGTGAGGTGGCCCGGGACCGATTGGTCATGGGTTTCACCCCTGTTGAAGTCATCCGTATGGTGTCACCTAGGGTGGTTGGCAACTCTCGTGGCTGGTCAATGGGTATTTCTGAGTCATGTAAAATCTTGAGAGGTGGCTACAGCGTGTATTTCGTGAAGATACGGTGAAATCGATTTCGAGAGAGAGAAGGAAACGTGGAATAGGGAAAAATTAAGATTCACACTCAATCCCTACAATAGTGGACATGTAGCACTTCATTATTAGTTATATATATATATATATATCTCTATATATATATATATAAACACGTAAGATACCTTATGTCACCAAAATAATTCTTATATATCCTCTAAATTGAGGTATAAGGGGGACTTAATTATTTTATTAAGAGGATTTAATTTAGTGTCTCGTATAATGATTATGGGATGGTAAGTCAAATCTAATTCCCTATAGAGTGATACATTAATTAAATATTTAATCAGCGTATGGTTATATTAATTAAATATTTAATCAGCGTGATACATCTGAAAATAAAATTGGGGCTTCACAGTGATAAAGTGAGTTATCCATATACATATTTGATAACGAATGCGAATTATCTTTTGTCGTGTGATAACTAAATATACAAAATACACATGGTATCAAATACTACAACATTATAGAAAACAAAATTGAAGTTGCTGAGATTGATTATCCAAATCCAACACTAACACAACATCTCCTTAGGATTCATTGAAATGAATGGCACCAACTTTCCAAACCACATAAGTAGTAGCAAACATAGCAGTACTAATAAGCACAAAAGAGAGTATAATGAAAAAGACATCCATACCCCCCAGGAAGCTCAATAGTCCAGCCATCTTTAGGCATCCCCCTCTTGCTGTCATCAAATATATTAGTGGGCGCTTGAGGAAGGCCAGGCCTCTTCTTTCCCTTATCAGACTCTTTCAGAGCATCAATCAGCCTGCTTCCCAGCTCGGGTTTGGCCGGTTTTGAGTCCGTGTAACGGCTTAGTACTCTAGCTGCCCTAAGCCTCTCCCGGGCTGTTAAGGTGGCCCTTTTCACGCCCGAGCTTGGCTTCGATGATGATGGATCCGGATTGAGGTCGGTGGGAGTTATTGCCCCGTTGGATGCTTCGGAAGGGTTAATGGGGGATGAGACGTCAATAGATTTGGAGTCGTTATCGGTAGTTTCTGTGGTGACATTATCACCCCCGGATGCTTGAATGTGTAGCAATCTTGATTTCTTCTCTTGTGTGGAATGTCTTAAGCCAACTGATCTAGAGAGAGAAGTGAGAGAAGGGATGTTTGATGATAATAAGGCGACATGAACTCTTCTTCCCTGCTGGTAGTTAGTCTGCAAGAAGAACAGATCAGTTGTTATAAACAGCATATGAGTTGGTCAAGTATTGTAAAGAACCTAACTAAGAGTCATGCAAGTAAATACTAATCTCACCCAATCTCAAGGATATGATTATTCAGTAGCAATAACATAGCTTAACAAGAATTTCTCTTATACAAGTCCCCTTGGGATGGCATTTAGCGATTAAGGTGAATAGAAAACCCATCAAGACCGATATATGTAAGTCTGTCACCTATGGTTAGTCTAGGGTGGTTAAACCTCCTGTGTTGTGCATGCTAGAGCAAGGTGGTGATTGTAACCTGGGAAGCAAAAGCTGCAATTTTGAAAAAGAGAGGAGGGGAGCAAAATAATGAATTTAAAATCTATATATATATATATATATATATATTTAAAATATGAGTTTTTGCACGATTTAGGGAGCGGGCCGATCCCCCCTGATGTAACAATAACTAAAATACAGCAATAGTTATGATATTTCAACTCACAACTATCCGACCATCAGAAAGTCCATCGAAGACAGTAATTTGGAACAGGTGAAATTGAACAAATTTACACTATCTCTGCTAAAAGATTACACCCAATTAAATTCCTACATCTAAATGAGCATATAACAAATTGCCTCTTTCATACAACACCAAAACCAGATTTCCAACATGTTTCAACAAGGAATCAGAGAGATCAAATACTCAAAAGTATGTAATTCAAAGTTACAAACTAAGAAACCCCAAAAATTAATATTCCCCACGAAAACCGATAAAATAAAAGTGGAGAAATTGGAAGATCACAAATGAAGTCGAGACGTACAGTGGGGTTGAAGCTGGTGACTGAATTCAGTGAAACAGCCATGAATCGACGGTAAAGATTACGCCTTTCAAGGCCCAACCATTAATTTTCCTCTGGGGAGAGGAGAGATGAGATTGTGTAAGCGGGAGTTGGAAAGGGTCGGCAACGGATGGTGCACAAGCCTGCCAAATATAATCTGCTAAGATATTCTCATCAACAATTTATAATATTAATATATTATGATAATAGAAATATTTATTTTCGTACTGTGAAGAAAGTAGTTAACTAAGATGTCATTTTTATAAAAGATAAAAGAGTTTTTAAAAAAAAAGAGATGAATAGTGTGATACTAACTTTTTTTCTTTTCTTTTGACTTTAAAATAAGTAGACGAAAATGTGTCATTTGACATAAATATATTTGTTGAGAGTAATTTAACAAAGTTTTCACTTCCAAGAATCACTTTTAAACACACCAAATCAACTCACTTTACTACATTGATTTGTTTGTCTCCCAACTAAATCCGACAAATTTGTTTGGCACATGTGAATTTTGAATAGTAGACTAGTAGAACTTTTTCATTCTCTCACACCTCTTCATTTTATTTCTTTCAAATCTTTCAAAAGATTACAAATAACAAGTGCACTCAAAACAAACTGAATCGTAGATATGATTTGGTCATATCTACTCACATCGTGTTTCATGTGGCATGTAATGTGGTTTATTGTAATAAATGTAATATTTTTTGAAGCAGCATTTTTTATCTTCTTTATCAGTACAAGTGAATGACTATTGAACGACCAACACCTACATGAAAAAAAAAAATATTCTTCACATGCATATGGAGACAATAATGTATCAAAGATTTAATATTGATAATTATTGAGACATGTATAGAGACCATCTCACTTTGAAATACTTTGTATTAAGTTTGACAACGACAATTTCACGTAAAGCTCGACAATGATAATGACAATTCAATAATAGCCTTCAATGACCATCTTCTAGCATAACATGTATAGAGACTATCTCACTTTGAAATGTTTTACACAAAGCTTGAGAATGAAAAATTCTATATAAAGCTTAATAATGACAATTCAATTATAACATTCAATGACGATGAATATATTGTATCTCTCCACCACTCCAATCAGGGGTGTAGACAGGGGTAGGGTGGCAGGGCCCAATGTCTCCCCTTGAATTTATAAAACAAATGTTTATATAGTATTTGTAACTAAATTAAACATGTTCTAGTGTTAGGTGTCTTTAGGAGGTGGGTTTAATTCCCTTTAAGGCCATTTAATTTTCTCATTTGTATTTTATTTTATTTTTCTCATTTTATCCTGTTTTTTTTTCCTTTTTTTCCCTTTTTTTTACTTCTCTTATTTGTATTTTATTTTATTTTTCTCTTTTACTCCTGTTTTTCTTTTTTTTTTTTTTTTTTTTGGAACAATATGTTGCTCCTTTCAATACGGAGTTAAACTTTTCCTCTATCTTTCTTGTATTTTCCTCTTCTTTTCTTTCCCTTATTTCGTCCATCTCTTTATCAGTCATAGGTTTTTTTTAGTTTTTTTCTAATAACTTTTACTCTTATCTTTCTTGTAATTTTCTTCTTTTCTTTCCTCATTCCATCCATCTCTTATTACTCATATTTTTCTTTTTAATTTTTTTCTAATTAAATGATTGGAAAATTTTCAATGATGTATTTATTTATAATCAAACATGTTAATTAGACGATCATTATCTACGAAAAATCTTGGCAAACATGTAAAGTTGGACCCCTTGGACGAATTCTGGCTACACCATTGACTCCAATGAAATTTTAGGCCTAGCAGGGCAAAACGTGTATTATAAAATGACAAGAATGGGAAGCATTCATGTATCTCTAAAATAAATCTGGTACTTAAAGGTGTATTAATTAATTATATTATGGGTTAATTATGTGGAAGCCCATTAGAAATATAATTAAATTAATGAGCTACAAATATATTAATATTATATTGGCTTTTGAAGCATATATATATATATATATATATATATATATATATATTAGTATTCTGCTCAGAAACAGACACACACATACATAAAAATTATACACGCCTGCGTGAGTTGTATGGAGAGTCGTAATCTTATTTTCTCCGGTTCTCGACCACCCGGAGGGAGAAAAAGGTCGGGACATAAATCGAAGATCGACACACGAGCAACAATCAGAGCTGCAACAACATACGAAGGAGGAAGGTATCGTTCCTAATCCTAATATTTCCGTCAATTGGTATCAGAGCCTGGTTTATGCTCTGATTGTTGCTGTTAGGTGTATGGTTTTGGTTCAATTCCGTCGTTATCGGGCTAATTTCGTGTTTGGGGGCGGCTGCGAGCCACTGTTTTGACCCGTTGTAATGTTTTTCTCGTGAGAAAATCCACGAGTAGATGATAGGAACTATATGTTATGTGATTGTACTGTTATTGTACTGTAATTGGTCCGGGAGGCACGAAAATCGAGGCGCGACGGCACGGAAAGACGAAAAAGGCGAAACCCTAATTTCTGGAAAAAATATAATACATAGTAAATAGTTAAAATAAATCAAAAATAAATTTTGAGTTAGGTTGGTGGATGTTATTGATGGAGTAGAAATTAGGTTAGTTTAAGTGTTGTGGGTTGAGCAAAGAGAAATGAGTATTTTATTAAAAATTTGGTGTTGTGGATGTTGAGTGTGGGTAGTATGATAGAGTATCGAAACTTAAACTTTCAGTTGATGTGATTACTTTATGAGTAAGAAATCAAATCCAATAAACCTCATAAAATTTATGATTTTTATGTGACTTATATCTTACTATTACATAAAACCGGATTTACCACGTATTTTAGGCAATATATTTTTCTTTGGAAAAAAGCCCACTGTACACGTAGAAGAACTGAAGAAGAAATGGAGTAGCAATACAATTGGCCCAAACTTAGGTAGTGTTTGGAAGAACTTTTATAAGCGTTACTTTTAGCCGCTTTATACTTAAAGTTGTTTAAAGTTGTTGTTAAACAAGAGTTGATAGTGTTTACAACATTAAAAAAACTTAATTTTAGAGAAAAACAGTTTTGCAAACACTCTCATAAGTTGTTTTTCAATTTTTTTTTTGCTTCTGCTTTTAAAAAGCATTCCTAAACTAGCTTATGGACTTCTATTTATTCTAGCTTATTTTAAGCATAGGACATACATTCCAAACATTTAAAAAAGTGTGTTTATAGTAAAAAAGTTCAAAAACAACTTATTTACGATGTTCCAAACACTGCCTTATTTTGTTACACTTTTAAGGGTAAAAAATGTGTACATGGGCTATAAACAACTTGGGCTCGTTAAAGTCTTATCCATTTTGTATTCTAAATGAGAGTAGAATACATCTTGTAAGCTCTTTACCAAAAACACTTTTTTCTTAACTTTGTTCTTGAATGGACACAAACTCAATAAGATTCGGTCTACTTATCGTTTCAATGTGAAATTGGATTTTAGGACTTTTTTTTAATGGTTCCACTCCAATACTTTTTGGTTTTTTAGTTTTCTTGTCTTTGTTAAGGAGTCCATCGATGATCACGACACAAAGTGACTATCACATGCTAATTCATACAGACTTTGACAATATAGTAAATGTTTAAATTTATAGTGTTATCCAAATGGCTACAAAACTATAATACCCATTTGTACATACCACTTTTATTAATGCGTACCCATAATTGTTATATTTAAATTTTGCCATATATATGGTTGCCATGCATGCTATAATTCAATATTTTCGTATATTTCCTTTACGATGTACAGTACAACCAAATTATTAAGTTCAAAATGTGTAATATAAATAAATATATATTTGTAATATAAAAAATAAATAAGAAAATATCACACGGGAGTTATTTCAAAGTTTCCCACGTTGAGCATGGAACAGGAGAATAAGACCCATGATCGTCCATGACTAACATATAAAGTCCCGTATTTTTTTTTTGTAGTTTTAAGATTATAATATCAAATTATTAGCAAACAAATTACGATTTCAAAATGTTTGTACAATTAGGTTGAACGTATAAATATTGTTGGTGTAACTTTCTCGTTTAATAGTGAATTTTGCTCTAGTTTTCATGTTGATGATCCACGTCAAATCTTGTTCCATAAAAATCATATATAACTACGTAGAAATGACGCTCGGAAAAATATTTCAATGTAAACTTACAAAATCTTAGGATACCATATCACTAAAGAAAAATCATAACTGAATCTAAAGAAAGATTAATTACCTAATTAATATAAGTGACACTAAGAAAAGATTTAATAATGTTCCAATAATATAATCCTATAAGTAACATCACTCAAAATCTACCATAAAATAAACCCAACGTCGGAAAACATCAAATTCTAACTACCAGAAATGCATGAAAAATCACACGAGGATCGCCCCAACAAGCGAAACAGCCGCCAAGGCGCGAGCAGCAAACGCGACTGCGGCAGAGGCGGAGGCGGTTGTGGCAGCGGCTTGCGGCGGAGACGCCGGCTCCAAAACCTTGACGATCATCTTGAGCCCCTTCTGGCAGTGGGTGGCGACGCCGCTGATGAAGTAGAACAGCCCCGGCCGGTCTAGGACGAAGGCTGTGTCGCCGTTGTTGGCGAAGAACATCGGGTGAGACGATCGGCATTTCTCGTACTCCTCCTCGCTCACCACCATTACCGAGTCCTTCTTGTACGCAAACCCTAACATTTCGCGATTCGAATTTCATCAATTAAGATCTAATCGACCGAAATTCAAGCGATACGATCGATGATTTATACTTACTTAGGGTGTCGTTGACCTTGAATCTGTTCTTGGAAGCCCAATCGTTGTAGAAAAGTTGATTCCTTGCAGTTGGAGTTACCCAGCCGTTATCGCCTCCGACGTCCAAATCGACGCAGTGTACTGTGTGTAGACTGAGGATTGAAATCGCGAGAATCGGTAAAAGGAGCGATGAAGTGGAAGCCATTGTTGGAGATTAATTCTACTCTTGATTTGATTTGATGTGGTAAAGGGAATCGGAGTTGAAGTGGAGTGCGGGATTAAATACATCTTGAGAGAGAGAGAGCGCGAGGAGAGAGAGAGGGGAGGTGGCGGGGGTGGGGAGTTTGATGCGCGGCGGTTGTGGGGAGTGATTGTAGACCAGCATTTGACCAAATATAGAGCACAACTTTGAAATTGAATCTTAGGCATTTCATTTTGAATCAAATATGGACTTGGTCTATGTCTATCGAGGCTTTATAAAATTTTTAACCAATATTATATTTTGTTTTTCTTCATATTCATACAAGAATTGATTCATTCATATAAATTCATTATTTCATTGATACATACTTTGTTTTTAGCACATATATATTTTTAGATGTAAAACTAATAATTTTATTTTATTACCCATGTCCTGCTCGAATTATCTTGTTTCTTTCCTCTTCGGTTATTAAAATGAGTTTGTGTCTGGATAAATGAGTTCCAGAAAAAACGTGGGAGTTTATAAATTATCCTCCTCCCATTACTAAGGTCTTGTTTTTCATTTTAAGTTATTCCATTATAAATATAATTGTTTCTAACAAAAGCTAACAAAATGTGTGGATAATAATTAATTAACCAAAAGTCAATCAATATACACCACAAAACACTATCTTCGTGTCTAAAAGAAACATGACGATAATAACAAAACGAAAGGAGTAGTTATTTTCTATTTAGGAAACATGATAAGTCGCGGGGTACAGTGTGGAGAAAAAAAAAAGAGTCAAACAAAACGGATCGAGTATTAGATAAATAATTTCTTGAGCATATTGAAGAACGGATAAAAGTGACACAAAGCCGAATAATACAAATTGGGCTTTCAAAATTAGTACATTGAATTTCCAAAAGTTTTTGGGTTTGAATATTGTGAAAATGACACAAACACCCACTGCCAAAAAGAAATTGTACCAACTGCCATTTCCAATTTAAAAATGCAGTAGTACCCACACGAATAGTTTTGCCTCTACTTTGCACAGTCAGCGAGTTGACTGTACATTACCTGCTGCGGCTGAGAAAAGCTGCGTCATTGAGGGTCATTTGGCCGACAAAACCTGCTGCTTGCTTAGGAGGGCACGAGGGACTGCTATAGTGCAGATTCCACGCCCTACCCCTACTCCCATGCTCACCCGATCTTTGGCTTAGGCGATTCCCACGCCATGCATGCGGTGTTGGGATTTTGTATACTGAAAAATTTTATTCTTGTATACAATGTGTTTTTGTCTTTACCACTATTTTATTCTCCTATCTGATAAATATATCTATGCACATATAATCATTTATCTTGTATAAAAATTAGATTTGTGTAGTGTGTCGGGTATCATAGAAGACTACACAATTGGTTGAGCTGACAAGATATAAACAGTTATCACAGCTGAGACAACTTAAGGATAAGTTATCGTTTTAAGCTGCAGTTTAAATAAGAAGTGGCTTGTCTTGGCCGCTTGTGTATCTTGGTACACTTAAGGTAGTGTATTGATGGATCACAATGAGATGTGTTCTCTTCGATCGACCTTAGTGGAGAACCAAGATCTCGGTGATTTAACTGGTCTTAAGCTTGGTAAGACTTTAGCTGAGTACATTTGACTATTTATCACTTTGACCTACTATGATGAACGTCATCGCGACCGGATCTACGTATCTTGGGTGCTAGTAGTCATTTGTAGCTCAGGCTGGTTGTCTGTATCTTGCAACTGTATCCTGGTAAAATGAGTTGATAATATCCCCTGAGAAACTCGTAAGGATTACCATACTAAATCTGGTCGGTTGATTAAATTCAGGTGTGTTAATAAGATCGAGTGGTACTACTTAGGAATATAATAAGATGTTCATTAATTTAAGCTATCAGTGGACTTAATTATTTAACGGATATTTCTATCTTAAATACGGGGATCAATTAAGTCTAAAATACAACTTCATGCTCAAGTTGGGATAAAGGGGGTAAGTCAAAGACGGATTCTCTAGTGGAATGAAACTATGTTTATTAATTAATTTTGCTCTGGGTTGATCATAGATAATTAATTAATTTGAGGTCCGACTTTATTTCTTGTATTAGATCCATGATCTAGCTCAATTAGTTGCCTAGTTATTTATTGCCTCTCAGAAATAATTATTAATATATTAATGTATTTTGTATTATTTAATAATATTATTTATCATGAATTAATTGGTTGGGCCAATTAATTGATAAATAGATGTAGCCCAAAATATTAATTTATTATATTATGGGCTAACTAATGTAGAAGCCCATTAGGAATATAATTAAATTAATGAGCTACAAATATTAATATAATATTAGCTTTTGAAGCCTATATATATTAGTATTCTATTCATAAACATGAGACACACATTCACATTCTCATAAAGGCATACTGCAATTGAGAGAGAGACAATATTCTTTTTCTTGAGTTCTATGACCACACGGAGAAAGAAAATAGCCGGGACACAGATCAGAAGATCTGAAATACGAGCAACAATCAAAGTTGCGACAACATATGTGGAGGAAGGTAATCAATTCTTATCTTCAATTCCATCATGCAGGACAAAGACCGATTGACAACCAAAAATTAGGGTTTTGATCAGAAAAGTTGTCCTTTTTTTTTCCAATGTTATCCCATTTTCGTTTTTTTTTCGATTTAAAATGATAGGTTTTGTTTAGCTCCATTTACATACTTTCTCTCCAATCCCGGTTATCCAACCTGTACAAAAAATTAGTAAATTATTTTTTTCACTATTTAAAATGTACTTTCTCCGTCCCGCTATTACTGTCCTACTTTCCTAATCGGGTTGTCCCGCTATTACTGTTATCTTTTCTAAAGTAGCAAAAACTACTATTAAACAAAAAATGAAGTGGGTCCCTCCTACTTAATACTCATCCTCACATTATCATACTCTCTCTCCAAAAATCTATCTCTCACACGATTTTCGTTTCTCTCCGTACTCGGAAATTTATGATTTTTAACTTTTTGGAAACTTAAGATTTATGAAAAAAAAAACAAAAAAAAATCGATTGCCTCAACTATGCCCTGCAAAAATTTGGATAAATTCTGATTTCTTCCACCAACCACTCCTCGAAAATTGTGTTCATTTCTTAATGCAATTAAAACTCATAAAATACAAACTTAAACAAAATTTCTTAATCTCTATGCCAAAACCAAAGGGGACAATAATAGCGGGACAGATGGAGTACAATAAATAGAAAATCAATAGGAAATAAATAGGAATTATTATTAAATTTAAAAATGATAATGTCCTCATATTTTATTTCATGCCTATAAGAATGATAATGTCCTCATAAATTTAAGAATTATATAAGTCCTACTTTTGGATAATTATTAGGGTTTTGGTAATTATTTTTCTAGAAAAACAAATGTATAAATTAAGGAAATAAATACGGTTTTATGGATAAGATATTGTTCTAGAAAATATATTTCATGAATCATATATTAATAATAAATAAATAAACTAGAATGCAATATCTATAAATTTTAGAATGAAATGAATCCCTTAAAATAAGGGATTTCAACCGTATTTTCACACCACTAACACCATCTAAATAAATATTTATTTTTTTCCATCACCACTCTAACACGTTTTTCGAGACTCAACACCTTCTACTTAAGTTCAGAAACGTCCTTCTTTATGAGATAAAATTGAGATTGAAGAAACCGCCACCACTCTCTTCTCAAGCTCTCCAAATTGTGAAGCTCTCCTCTGCACATATTTCTCTGGCAGCCACTATCTTATCCAGCTTGGTTGAAATGGTTGACAATGTTGGTAATATGCAGGTTAGTAGATGTAGAATCCGATCTTTCATACTTAAAACTAGGGTTTTATCATGTGGTCTTGATCGGTGCTCTTATGATCGGCTTATCTCAAGGTTCTGCACTTTATTTGATTTTTTGAAAGCCCATGACTTCATGATATTGAGTTTTTTGAAGGCAATGATCGGTTCTCATATGTAAAGATGTATAAAGTAGGTTTTTTATTTATTGTTAATATTATAAGTGATAATTCACATATTATGAATAAAATCGATTATAATTTCCAAATGTAAGTCTTTAAAAGATTTTATATCTTTGTATAAAATGTCTGTCATACAATATACTAATTATAAAGAGATATCCAAAATTTTCTATTATCATGTGATTTTTTTATTTATGCTTCTACAAGTGTTGTGTATTGTTAGTTTTATTATTGTGAAAATAAATAAATTAATCGTTTTGTAATTATTTAAATATATTTTTTATAAAATAAGTTATTTTAAAATTATGTTTTTTTGTGAAATTAAGTACAAAAATAAATATATATTTAACGATATATAATATTAGGTAATTAATAAAATATTAACAAACATATTAATTTAATAATTAAAAGCATCAACCACACATGATGTACAGACTGTTCGATCACAATCAATACTTCGAACGGATGTACGGTCATCCTCGACAAGAAGCTTGGCATGCAATGCAATTGGAAGTCTTCATTGGAACACAATTTGCACAGAGTGATCAAATCAATTGTGGTGCGTACGTTCTGTTGTCTGTGCATCAGTTGATAGACGGCTTGCCGATGACATAATTGGTTCAAAATGAGGTCGATCTATAGAACATACGACATATCATGGGAATACGAATTTGGTTCATGTGCAAGGTAGAAGAGATAGACAATTAGGATTTGATGTTGTTTGTATGGATAGTTGAATGTATCTCCGTTGATTTGAAAGTATTTAATATATACGGCGATATATATGTATTTTGTTGAGATCTAAGAAACTTATTGTACTTACAAGTTATATATCGTAGTATAATTATATTAGTTCTCGTATGATTTGTTTAACCACATGCGACATAGAATAATTTACATGCATGGACAAATAAAATATTTATTTGATAGAGTTTGATGCATTAATACGGAGAAATATAAATCCATATTGTCAATCATTACATATAACAACATTTTGGATCAAAGTTCTACGCTTAGACTTCTCAGACTTCACATTCATGCATTCAAACATCGAAAAGATATAGAGAAACGAAAATCACTCGTTCTGCTATCGGCACTTGCCTCTACTCCAAATCTATATCACATTGACCTTGGCCGACTGGCAGATCTTCTCGCCAAAGGGGGAGCACAGTTAGCACATTTAATACATTTGCACTATAGAATGCCGATATGAATTCATACATATCGTTGCTGCTGTGATTGTCGGTCAATTTTTGTTAGTTTAGTTATCATAGAAACAGTATATGAGGTAGTGTGTTAAAACTAATGAACACTTACATAATAACGGTTGCAACATGCTCGCATTGAATAAGATCCAGATTGAATTTCTGACATTGGTAGCTCCGTGTCGCTCCTAACCGTACCTTAAAATCTCGTTCTCTGTCATTGACTTTGAAAATGTTCTCGCCCACAGTCGCCACTAAATTTGTGCGTCCTAGTTCAACCTACTTGTGCAACTTCATTTTAATAATCTCGCCTAGGCTATAGTCGTGTGCATGTATGTTCGTCAGTCTCTCGTTGAACTAACTCTCCATGATGAACCGCACAATATCAATTAGAGAACATATCGGCAGACGTCTGACCTACAATAGCCTCGCGTTGAATAACTTGGCGCAATTTGACGTCAAAAAGCAGTAACACCGAGAAGTGCAATGTGAGAGGGCCTACTGTTCCGGACTAATGTCCATGAATTTTTCATGTGCTTCCTGGCTCTCTGCCTTAAGTGAAGCCATTTTCCTCCGAAATTCCGATTTTGTATATGCTATGGTGGCCCTACGGAATATCCTTACTGCTCTGCGACTGTGAGGGGCGAGATTGTTGCCTAGATGGAAGCAACACACACAATGAGTGGCCTCAGGATACACCTCTTCAACAACACGCTTAATACTCGCGTGTTGGTCAGACACGATGACTAGGCCCTCGCTCGACGAGTACATTGTCCTTAGTTTCGTTAGAAACCACGTCCACGAATTATTATTCTCGATCGCGCCAATGCCAATCGAAAGCGGTAGGATTTGCTCGTTGCAGTCTTTTGTCACTGCTACAAGATGTCGGTATTCTTCCCCTTCAGATGTGTGCCATCAACTACAATGACTTGCCTCAAGTTGAATATAAATGCATTTTATGCACGGGCCCCACACTACGAATACGTATTCGAACCGATTGTTAGCCCGGTGAGGTAATGGGTTACCGTTCGGGGGTTAAACTACTTCAAAGATATGGAGATACTTGGGTAGCGACTTATAAGAATTGTTGTGGTCACCGTAAATCATCGTGATAACTTTCTTCCAACCACGGAATGCCTTGTAATACTTCACTTTGACACCAAATCTATGACGCATCTCGTCAATAATGTTGCGAGGCCTTATCATAGCGCTCTCTTTACGCATTTATCAGTTGAAATATACACCGATGGTCTTTGCACTCACAGTTCTTGGCACCAATCTTCGGTCGAACTGACATGTTTGCTTCTTGTCCACCTTATAAATTTTCCAAATATTTGCAGCCTTTTTTGCCCGCAACATAAAAGGACACAACTTCCCGTGAAAACACCCGAACCACATATATTTCATGTGCCTTTTGACACCATAAAAGACCGAATGTTCTAAGGTGGTGTTTGAAACAACTTTCAACTGCAGCTGCAATTGGAGTGTTTTGAACACCCAGCTTTCTGCAGATATTCCCTACCAAATATAGCAAAGATAAAGAAGTTGTTTAAGCTGCTATGACCTAGCTTTCAGCTGCAGCTTACAGCTTATCTAATTTATTGGATTATTTAATCCTTTAAATATTTCTATAATTCTCAAAAAATTATTAATTTTAAAATTAATATATTTTTTAGTTACAAATTTAATTATAATTATATTTTAATATATTAGTTAGTAATTTGATAAAAAAATATTTTACATTTATTATTTATAAATTCTTCAAGTTTAATGAAATAATTATTATTAAAATTAAATATAGATTAATTAAAATAGTGGGTTCTGAAAATTTTGAAGTTTAAATTAATATTTTTTTAATTTTCATTTACTGATAATTATTTCTTAGCTACGTAATTATTCAAATTATATGATTTTTTTATTATGAATAAAAATAAATAGTATTTAAAATATGATAGAATGATATGTTTATGCTAATATGATATGCTATAAATTTATATAATATAAAAATTAATTTAATTTAATATTTATTTATTAAAATTTATAATTATTTAATAACATTGAAGGTAAAATGGATATCTTATTTAAAAACTTAAAATAAGCTTTCGATATCAGCAGTTTTTCAAACACTATTTTCCCCGCTTTCAACAGTTTTTAGCACTTATTTCCAAACTCCTACGAATTCTCAAATCAGCAGCTTTCAGGACTTATCAATAAGTTTCAGCTACTCCAAACACCCACTAAGTGCCACATGCTGACGGCGCTTGTAAGCTCGTCTCTACTCCAGAAGACTGAATCCACCTCAAGAACGTCGTCGCTAACCACATCAAAATCTGGACAACCAATGATTCCAGTTTGAGCGATAGGGAAGAACGGAACTAGCCAGTTTGCTATTTTGGCAATCGAGTCTCCATCTTCCTCCTCGAATGACGATAGGGTGACGGGTAGGTTATTTGGGTATTCTAGTAATGTCACTAGTCGGTTGTAATAACTCTCATTTAGCATCACGTTGCAAACTCCAACATGGTATCGTAGATGCTTTGTAGTTCGTCATGCTCGTCTTCATTAGCCTCCTCTTGAACGATGTAATCTGGATTATCCGAATCCGTCAAATCATCATTATGCACTTCTTGTTCTTCATCCTCCTCGTTTTCCTCATCCTCTCGTCCGTCACCGAAGAAGTTATTTCCGTCGAAATCCCTAGTGGATTGCTCAACTAGGTTCCAATAATCAGAATAAGGGACATGTGATCGGGTATGCCACATACTTGTTCCGACCCCGTCACTCGGACTCGTTGTCACAACACAGACAATGGGGTCTGTCTCAAAGCCGACGAGTTGATTCAAATCTTCATCGCTCATTATTAAAGACTTCATGAGCAAACCGACGCGATTTCTCTCGAACGAAAACAACAGATATGGGGTACGCATCGAATTTGTTTGCATGATTGAATCTTAAAGATGACAACGAAAGTATGGAATACAGAATTGCTGCAAGTTGTTCATCCCCATATATGTATTCGGAACCCTTGAATATTCCTCCATGCTTGACTGTTATGCGTGTCCATTCGGCCATCTAAGCATACGTGAAGATTTAAAACATATCAAGTCTCAACAAAATATCCGTATATCTCCATACTAGTTAAAATATGTTTAAAATACGAAGAACTAAGATACAGTCTTATCTGTAACTTACAAAAGTAAATGAAAGAAAACTTTTAATGAACAAATAAGTTTACAATCGCAGTAGAAACGTCGTATGTCACAGATATTAAATTAAATGTTACATAGTAAATAGAGACCTAAGCTACACTTTAATAAAATCCATATTGCATGCTTAAATGCAACTTTAACCCTATTTATAAAGTAACAACTTATAGCATCAATATCACCTATCAAAATCCTTATAATTATATGGAACAACGTTAAGAGCAATATAATAACGCAGAAACACTTTAAATATTGCAGAAATGGATCGGACAAACATACTACGTAGAAAAAGCTTTAAATATACTACATACATTGTGCTAATATGATGAAAATGTAGATCGAGATCCAACTTTGCGCAAAATACGAATGTGATTTTTTTCTCTCTCTAAACTTTTATGGTCGCTAGGAAATGTATAAATGTATGAATAACTTAACCTCTTTATATATATAATTTCATTAAATAATCTGGAAAAAAATTAAAATGTATATATATATATTTCACTACAAGACAAATTTGACTACTTTCCAGTAGACATGCAGTTGCATCAGTTATATTGCTGAACACGAAAAAAAGTGTAGAATGCATCTATAAAGCTGTTCCGGAAAACAAGGCTTTTTGACTCAAGCCGCCAGCTTTTTCTACACAAAGCTGACGTGGCTAGAGAGAGAAGAAACAAGCAAGGCCTGCGCATGACAACCAACTCTCTAGACCGACTTTTTGAGGGCAAAAAAGATGTAATGTGTATTAGTGCATTTATACAAAGTTGTGGGCATCCTTGCATTTTCCATTTTACATAAGGGGATTTTTTGCACTTAACCCTTGAATATTTATCTATACATTTTAAACAAAAGTTAACAATTTCAAAGATTACTAGTACTACTACTAAGAAAAAAAAATCTACCATATCTAGAGTCCACTCAAGCTCATAGTTGGTCGTTCATGGGTGTAAGACTCTAGGCCAACAATATATATTGCTTGTTCTTGTGTATAATTGGTTAGTTTTAGTGTTTTACAATTCTTTTAGTAAAAATATCGTACTACTAGTTTTCTAGTATTTTACAGCTGCTTCATGAAAATATGCTAGCAACTTTTGAATATTTTCATTAACTACACATTATTTGGGCTACTAAATAATAAGTTCCATCTGTTAAAAGGTATTTTTGGTAATATAACTAAGTGAAGGACTAGTGTGCATCATGATCTAATTACCCAATTTTGACTAGGTTTTAACTTGTTGACATTATTAAAAAAAAAAATTAAAACCCTACCCTCTCTTGCTCCGTTCAGATCTCTCTCGCACCTCTCTCTCACCTCCTGTCTCTCTCCTCTCCCAGTCTCGCCCATGCCGCCACCACAGTCGTAGCCGCATTTATTTTGTTTGGCATCGTATTGTTCGTATCAACTAACTTATCTAATAAATTGATCTGCCGAAATCTGACGTATGGCCACATCCGCAACCGATGCGCTTTCCAAACTCTCCCTCGATGATTTGGCATCCGCCGCTCCGAATCTGCACAAGAATCTCTCCATCCTCTCGCTTGAATAGGTGAACATTTTTATTTCCAAGTGTTAGATTTGTCTAAATTGTGTGTTTGAATATTTGAATTTGGTTAATCTTCGATGGGCGTGGTTTATAGATGAGTTTCGTGTGTGTATTTGTAGGTGGAGTTGGCGAAGGTGCTGTTGAGTTTGAATCAAGTTCACTTGTTCGAGCATTGGCCCGAGCCCAGGGTTGAAGATGATGAAAAGCGTGCTTTTTTCAAACAGGTGATCAACTTTGATGTCGTGTTTCTGCGTTGAGTTATTTTGTTGAATCCATTATAGAAATGAGTTTACTTGTGTTGATTTCGCCTGAGCACAATGTTATGGAGATCTTGATTTAGTTGATTTCTGAGTTTCTGATGAACCTTGGAATTGGATTTAGCTTTTTGATTCGTCTCCAATGCAAGAGTTAGCAAATCACTTTCAATAGGTAGCATCACTCATTTTCTTTTTATTATTAAAACTGAAGGTTACTCTAGTTCATCATTCTTTCACATTGTTCGGTAATTATTTGTTTTGTCGCGACCACTCTTATAACTATTTTTTCTGTTGTTGTAAGTCGAGGTTCTGAGTCTTTTTGGTTTCCATTAAGGTTTGATTTGATTTTACTTGGAGTATCGAGATCCTTGCGTTTGCTATGGGCTTACTGGTTAACTAATTTATTGAAATGTCATTTCTTGTAACATAAAGTGTTATTTCTTGTGAACAATTGTGTCATTTGTTTAAAATAATTCATTTTGAGAAAATAACACTTTTATTCAAAACAATTGACATTTTTGATACTTGATAAATGACCCTTTTGTTAAAAATAAATGACACCATTATTTATAGCAATTAACACTTACTTCCTAAACAAATGACACTTTTATGAAAAAATAATTGATACTTGATAAATGACGTTTTTATTCAAAACAATTGACATTTTTTTCCGAAACAAATGACACTTTTTTCCGAAGCCAATGATACTCTACAAAATGAAACTTTTCATCAAAACAATGACACTTTTGTTCATGACAATTAACACTGCTTTCCTAAAACGAATGACACTTTTACGGAAAATAATTGATACTTGATAAATGACACTTTTGTTAAAAATAAATGCCACATTTGTTTATAATAACAATTAACACTTCTTTCCTAAACAAATCACACTTTTATGAAAAATAATTGATACTTGATAAATGACATTTCTGTTAAAAACAAATGGCACTTTTTCGTGAATAAATAACACTTTTTTCGAAACAAATGACACTTTTGTTCACAACAAAATGACACTGTTGTTCACAACAATTAATACTTCTTTCCTAAAACGAATGACACTTTTATGAAATATAATTGATATTTGATAAATGACACTTTGTTAAAAATAAATGACACATTTGTTTATAACAATTAGCACTTCTTTTCTAAACAAATGACACTTTTATAAAAATATTTTATACTTGATAAATGACACTTTTGTTAAAAACAAATGACACTTTTCTTCGAAATAAATGACACATTTATTCGTTACAAATGACATGTCTTCCCTTATCAAAAAAATTGGAAAGAAAAAATAAAAAATAAAAACTTTTGTTTACAACTAACGACACTTTTGTTCACGAATGACACTTTTGTTCACGACAATTAACACTTCTTTTGTTAAAAATAAATGACACTCTTTCCTAAATACTGAGACTTTTGTTAAGAATAAATGACACTCTTCTTCGATACAAAATACACTTTACAAATGACACTTTTGTTCAAAACAAATGATACTCAATAAATGAAACTCATGTCAATGATGGTAAAATGACGTTCCAAACGAAAATGATACTTTTTGTTCGAAATAAATGATACTCGGCAAATGACACATTTATTCATTACAAATAAAACGTCTTCCGTTATCAAAAAAATTCAAAAAAAATAAAAAAAAACTTTTGTTTAGAACAAACGATACTTTTGTTCACAAAGAATGACATGTCCATCCTTACAATAAGGGGATTTAAAAAAAAAATGGAATAATGATGTCAGCATGACATCAACGAATCAAACACAAGTCAAAACTGGGTAATTAGATTTTATTGTAAGATGATGCATATAAGTTTTTGTGTATAAGTAATCGCCAAGCTCCTATGCTTATATGTTCGAATGAATAATTCACACGTACTCATATAAAATGACTAGTTTCATATACTTCAATGAGTTTTTTGGATAAAGTGGCACTAGACGTCCTTATGTTTTTATTTTCCTTTTTTTCTTTTTTTAAAACTAATAAATTCTCAAACAATTTATGATTGACAAAAACAGTTATCTCGTTAACTTGTTAAAAATAATAGTTAAAAACACATGACACTTCAGGCATTCAACTTTATGAAGACGAAATGCTCCCATTTTTAAATGCTTGAGGACCAAATGCACGATATGCATTATCGATTAATTATTAATGTCCTTTGTGTTTTTTAAATCATGCAAGATCCAATTAAATTTTCATTCATATCACTATAAAATAAAATCATCTTAGATATAAATCTAAGAAATTGTATTATTTCTATCCCATTATTTATGCTCCATTGAAATTAGACACAAAATTTAAGGTCTCATTTGATTGGAGTGAAGGAATGAAATAAGAAGTATTTTTAAAGGAATGATTTCATCCAGGACATTTGATTCATAAGTTTCCCGGCAAAAAATGGAATTGAATACCCCTCTTCATCCCTTCATTAAGGACTTTTTTCAAATCCCTCCAAATCAAGAAGTTGAGAAACTCATTCACCTCCTCTTTTATTCACACTCCTCTCTCTCTCTCTCTGGCGTCTCTTTCTCGCGTCTCCCAATTGGAGTTTTTTAGAGTTGCAATTGCATTATAAAATGTGGAAATTGATGCTTTTGCAGTTGACGGTGTGGTGCGATAGGGTTTTAGGGTTTGAACTCTGCTAATTTTGGAAATTGGTATAATTTTGCGTTATTAATTGTAATTTAGGATTCCTAAATTGGGAATAGGATTCTTCACATTGATAATTTATTTTGGTATTTGTAAATTAAAAAAATATGATAATGATTGAAGCAAACATGAATTGGAATGAAATTATTCCTTTTGCAAACGAAATAACTTATTAAGGAATAATTTATTCCATTTTTCCAGGTTTGATTCTTGATTTCAATTTCATTCATTTCTGTCAACCAAACAGTATCTGAGATAGTGGGTGTCAACTGTCAACCAAACGGCGCCGAAGATAGTGTGTCTGAAAGTATAAAATTATGTTTTAAAAATAATACTCCATTTGTTTTAGATAATTGTGGGCCACATTCACTTTTGTTGATGGGATGAACATAAAAATACTATTTGTTGGGAAATTAGAGGTTTTTGATTTTTTCTTAAAATAAAAATAAATTAACCCGTTGTTGAAGGTGGCATAGCCAAAAAAAGGATAAAAGGTTATATTCTAAGAAACAATTAAAAAATAGCAAAATTTAAATTCAACTAAAACCCTCCCTCCCGCTAGGGTTCGGCATTTGACTCCCCACCCCACTCTGATTACTCGAAATCCATAACGTTCGAAAAAGGGCGGGAGATTGAAATTTCCACTCCCGAATTAAATTCGGCTGCGGTGATGCCTAACGGCGGCGTAAGGGAGCTCACGGAGCTTACGGAGTTCAAACCGTTCGGCTTGACAGCGGAGGCACTGGACGGCGGTAGTCCTTCCGCCGGCGACGACGACGGCGATTACCGTTACTTTCTGTTCGATCCGCAGGTCGCAAAGCAGCGAGATGAGGCCGCCGAGATCGACGATGGTTCAGGCAGCGATCACGAACTATTTGTCAGGGGTAATAGGTACCTTCTGAATTTTTTCGAAGTCCTCTGGTATTTGTTAGTAATACTAATTTATGCGCGTCGAGTCAGAGTTTAAATTAGTCAGGAAAAACTGTATGCTGGGGTGTGGGGGATGATATGGAAATTTAATTTGCAGGATGAGTTTTGTTAATTTTCTTTTTGATTCCGTTGTTATAAATTTATTAAAAATTCATGGTACCATGATCGCCAGACTCTTCCATCCCGTGGGGAAGGCATTTAAAACTTCATGGGGTTTGGAGATAAGAATGCTTTTTTAGTTAGCATCTAGAGGCTCAATTTCTTAATTGTATTCAAGGAAATTTTTATCCATAATTTAAATATTTTACAGGCGATTGCGTTTTTTAAATGTTCCGGCAATTGAGTTGTGATATTGGAGCAAAGACACTTATTTAATGGTTTTAAATTTATGACTTTCCTTGGAGTGGAAAATTGTAAAGTTGGACAATTCAAAATTTTGCAGAATTATATGGAGTGCAGGCCCTAGAGTTTATAAGAGGTTTACATTGCCCTCCAAAGTCATCAAGGTGATTCAAATTTCTTGCACAAAAATATCCATTCTTTGTTGTACTTGTTGTGTGTTCTGCAATCCTTCTTGGCTTGTTGTATGTAAGATTTAATAATACAACTCAATGTTGGTTGCTTATATGACATCGTTTGAATTGAAAGGGAACATTCCTAAACTCAACTTTGGTGTTTTTCTTCTTATGTATGCCTTTGTTGTTTTTATTGTGTATCCAAAATGACATGATTGCATTTAAATAATTAGCATCCATTTGAAAAGTAATGCACAAGCTTTTTTTTTGAAAGTTTCTATAAGCACAATGGAAAAAACAATTTCCATTCAGCCTTCGAATTCACAATGTATTTGTAGTTGATAGTATGATCAATTGGTACTCAAGTGGAAGTCTATAGAATGGGCAAGCAGCATGATTACTGGAGCATTTTACTGAGTTGGATAGTTGTGTTAATAATCAAATATTGCAGGTGTGCTGGTCCCGGATGAGTGATATTTCTGAACCATTGCTTTGTGTTCTTCAAGTTGATAGGTTAACTATCTATGGCATAGCAGGTTCGTAATAATAATCTTATATTCTCTACAAGTCTGACACAATTATCCAGGCTCAAGAAGATAACCAATATTTTTGTCCAAGGGCCGTTTTGTTTCTTAAGCTTTCAAGACTTGCCATATTCCTTCTTGTTCCACTTTTAAATTGTTATTCCATCAATTAATATTTAACCACTTGATTGAGTGAAAACTTTTTGGATTGTTGATCAAAATTGAAATCTGAGCTTCTTAATTGGATTTTCTGGATTTCACGGGATTAGTTGTTACATATCTCCTTTTGTTTCTTTGATGATCACTTGGCTATTACTTAGCCTGAACCTTGATAATTATTGATGATTGGACTAGGTAATCTTGAGTCTGTTCTTCTACAGGTGAAGTGGTTTCTGTCCCACTTCCATATGCCATCACGTCAATATGGCCTCTTCCCTTTGGCTTACTTCTCCAGCGTGCATCTGAAGGGAGCTTGCTAACAAACATTTCATTATCATCTTCTATCCCATTTTTAAGTGCTCGTGATGCCTTCCGACAAAAAAGGGATGTTTATACTCCAACTCATATGTTTGATTATAGTAGAAGTGATGGAGCATCAATGTCCTCCCATATGATATTGAGGGATCCCTTAGAGGCTCCTCAGGTACCAATTTAAGGTTTCCCCCTATTTCATGTTAATTAAAATTACATGTTTCTGAACATCATATTGTGTTAACTACTGATGGCGATTTGTTATGTGCTGTTGTTCCTTGTTCCTTAGATGACTTACATTGAAGAAAGAGGGAAGTTGAATTTGATGTGGGAATTTGATGAAAAAACAATTTGGACTAGTGACTGTGTGCCTTTAATGGCGTCGTATAACAAAGGTAAAAGTCAGTGTGTTTCCAACATTAGATACTGCTATTTTTATAGAAATATTGACTAATATTAGGTACTGGATTGCTCCACAGGAAAGATGCAACACTCCCTCTGGGTGATAGAGGTCAATAGCTCCAACCTTCAAGTAATGAATACTAAATCATCTGATTTAGTTTCTCCTTGGACGTCAGTGCTTTTCTTCAGAAGGATATGGCAGGGGAAGGGTTCTCATAGTCCTGCCAGTAAGGTGCTAATTTTATGTTCTGTTGACCTTCTGGTATGAAGGCCGTATTCAAGGAATTGTTATTTAGGCATCTATTTCAGTTAAATCTTTGTTAATGCATTCATGTCTTATCAATATTTTTTAAAATTTTACTGTCTGATCTGGGTTAAATAACTTTATGTGGAATAGATAATCAGTTCTTCTTGCCTTCTTGGGCCCATTAGGGTAGAATGACTGGATTTTGTGTTTAGTTTGCTGGAATATTTGTCATTTTGGTGGTATGATGTTTTACGTAGAAATCGTGTTCGATGGTGGGATTAACCTTTCTGACTCTATTAAACTTCTTTTAGGAATTGGCAATTGTCATTTTCTTTAAAAAATGTTCCTTCATTATTTACTAATAAAACTGTTACATTGAAGTCACCTGTTGTTACTGCTACATTATTGTCTTCCTTATATTTTGTATTTTTTCATTTTCTGCTGGCCAATATCTTAACAGGTTTTCCTGGCGACGGATGATGATGTTACTCCTATCATATGTTTTCTTCTCTTAGAACAAAAGAAGTTATTGTCTTTACGTCTCCAAAGTCTGGAAGTAAATAATGAGACAATATATGATATTAAGCCTGATATGAGCTGGTGCATATCAGCAATTGATGCCGCTGCTGTTGCTGTCACTCGACCTAAGTATGTTTCCAGCTTTATTGTACTAATTTTTCCTTCCTATTATTGCAATGACTTGAAGTTCACTTATGCAGAACAAAAGTTGGACAGCTTTCACATAGGGATGTAATTGCTTTGACTCCAGAAAATACACTACTTCTCTATGTAAGAATGCTGAAACTTTCACCTTTGATTCCAGAAAACACACTACTTCTCTATGTAAGATGCTGAAACTTTCACCTTATTCCATCACCGTAAGCTGTCCCTCTGTACACATGATAAACTAGTTTAGAGGAGCCTGCTTTCTCCGTATCCGGGAGGTGGTAGGTTCAGGTTGATCTTTTCTTTATATCTTCTGCTTGAAAGAGCACATACCTTATGTATAGATCCACTCATTAGTACATAAATACATTGTTCTCGTACTGCTTTCTGCATGCAATCTTAAATGTCACTTCTTAGTGAAATATTCCTAAAGTTCCTCCACTGAACTGTAGTACGGATTCGTCCTATGGGTTCTTTGAGTGTTAGGGTTTATTTATGGGTGAAACCATCAAATTTGACCATTAACGGGTGCTGCCATAGTTGATTATTGACTTAAATTTTGGGTATCATGGTATGTAAGAGAATAAGAAGTTATTAGCCCCAGCTACTGTCCTTTAAAAATAGCTTAGTCTTCATACAACTTCTGTGGAATTATATTTTCTTTACAAATTTAATCAATTTAAAAACCTTTTGGAATCATGTGTTTGTTGACCGTTGCCCTTTATGGCTGCAGTGCGGAAAGCAATGCTTGTGCAAATATGTCATTCCTTCTCCTTTGGGTAATGCACAGCTTCCAGTAATCTGCAACACCATATATGATCCGAAAATTGTAGAATTAGCTGATGCTGTAGAAGGGCGAATTAGTCTAGTACTAAACAATGGACAGGTAATCTTCTAATTATGCATTTGTCTTTTGGAGTAAAATGCTATTTTCTTACTTGAAGTACTTGAACTACATCGGGGAACTTGATTCCTGTAATTACTGGTTATCTAAAAAGAAGCTATTCCTAGCAAAACTGTCAAGCATTGTAAATGTTACCTGGCTTACTCATTTATGGTAATAGAATATGGCTTTAGTTTTTACAATATATTGTTTCAGCAGGAACTTAATGTTATTATGCAGTTTGGAAAAAAGGACAGGGAAGAAAACTGATTTAAACAAGGTTTTAAAAAGTGGAATACCAGGGGCCTAGACCTCAACAATAAGAATAAACCTAGTTCCTGGTTCATTTCGTAACAAACAAAATATAGAGAGGGGTCTGGTGCCATGATGTGAGGGAGACGAAAGAGGAGGGGTGCTGAACCTCTTCCTGATCTTATTATTGATAATTTGATATACCTTTAGTATTTGGTTCAATTTAATTGAATTGATTTATAGCAATCTACAACAAAGATCCTGCTAACATTGCCGATATTTCACCTTTAGAATTACAGATGTACATTGCGGAGAAGTCCTTCATCATCTCTTACTAATGACTGTATTGTGGCGATGGCAGAAGGGCTCAGTCCTAGTTTGTATAATAACTTCCTTGGCCTTCTTTGGGGTGATGATAATTCGACTTATTTAGCTAAGGCTGGTTCAAGTGCTGATTCGGAATGGCAGTCCTTCTGTAATGTGATATCAAAAATATGTCAAAAGTCTCATAATACCTCTCAGTTATCAGATTTAGTTTCACATTCATCCTGGGATTTCCTGATCAAGAGTAAATATAATCAGCAATATTTAAGGAGTAATCATATTGCTGGTGCTTTCCCTGGTTTATCATCTAACTTAAAAGGTCCAGATCCATCTGATTCCAGCGTAACCCATACTCAGAATAAGGAAGAAGCCTTCTCCCTGAAATTGATGATGGAAATATTGGATTCATTGCATGCAGTATATGAAACTCTTAAACTTGACAATCTCCGCAAAAGGTGTTACTTTGTCACTCTTATTTCTTTGTGTGCCTTCATGAAGCTTTTCATTTCATGTTAATAATTGGTTCTCTTGTAATTCAAGTAAGCTGCGTAAAGAGTTCGTAAGTCAGCTTACAACAGATGCCAATGATATATTTTCTGTTCAGAGTTTATTCTTGGAATTCATCAGGAAGCTTAGTAGGCAATATGCATTTTAAACACAACATTTAAAGAGAGTTTCAAAGAGCACCAGATGTGTTACAAATATAAGATTTACTTCCAACATACTAGGCTTATTTACGTGATTCATCTTGATAAACTTCTCGCTGGATAAGTGTTTTTCATGATGGATTTAAAAAGATATGCATATCATTAGATCGCAAATTTTAATATCTTCTGATGTTTGTGCAAGTGAAATTTTATATCTGATGCCATTCTTGGGGCTTACTCATACTATATACTAGTTAAGCCAGGGCAGGTGTGTGAAATAATGATTTCTGGATGGGCAAGTGATGAGTTTTATGGTAGATGAAATGATCGAGATGTAAAGATTGGTCTTGTACTTGTTAAGCCTTGGCATATATGTGCAATAATGGTTTTGGATGAGCAAATGATGAATTTTATGGTAGATGAAATGATCAAGATGTATAGAGTGTCAAAGAAATATGATACATACTAGATGCATATGTTTACTTTATTACATAACTTATTTCCATTCTTCTGAGCTGCTCGTATACCTGATCTATAAGTTTTCTGTTTCTTCTTTAATTTTTTGTGAGTTGTAATCCTGTTTCTGTTAGACTTTTTTGATTGGTTGTTGGTGATTTACTTGCTACTTTTGTTCGTGCAATGTTTGCTGCCTGGATTACATTTTTCTCATGGAACTTTTTTCTCTTCTTTAGGGACTTGAGTCTTCTGGTTGTTCTTCTATATGATATTGCTCATTTCTTGAATGAACCGAGTTACTTAGATCACTATAAGCGTGATTTTCCCGCACTTCTGAAAGACTTTGGGATGTCTCAGTTCTTGCATACCTCAAAAACTCCTCCGAGTTTATTCAGATGGCTTGAAAACTGCTTGCAGCATGGATGTGATTCTGCTAGTGTTTGCGATCTACCAGTTATGGTATGTAGAAATGGAACTTCTGTAGTGAACTGGGCAAGGAAGATAATTTCATTTTATAGTCTGTTGTGCGGGGCAGAGCGATCTGGAAAAAAGCTATCAACTGGTGTTACCTGTGATATTTTGCCTGGATTATATCATACTCGAGAAGAGCTAACAGTTTTGGGAATGGTTGGTGAAAGATTTGGCCTGCATCATTTGGACGTGCTGCCAGCTGGTGTGTCTCTTCCTCTTAGGCATGTAAGTTAATAACTCATAGTTAGGATGTTTAGTTTCTTTAAGTTTATGGAGGTAAGTTCTTTTCAGCATTACACTACGAATGATAATCATCCCCTAGTATAAATAGTTAGAATTGGGTTGATACCAGTAGTGAGTATGATGATTCTCTATAGGCATTGCGAACACGGTTAACATTTATCAAGTGCTTGTCATTTTTCTCTTGGCCCCAACCTGGTCTTTAGAGATATTTTGTTAGTTATTGTCTTTTATCTTAACTATCATCTCTTATGTGATATTGTAATTCTAAAACAAACTCTTCACATGCTGTTCAGGCAATAGATAAGTGCCGTGAGTCTCCGCCTACAAATTGGCCAGCTGCTGCGTATGTGCTTCTTGGTCGTGAAGATTTAGCTTTGTTATATCTGAGACATCCAAGAAAATATCCTGAACTTGATTGTACGCGATCAAACTTAATCTTGGTGTCTACTCCTTATATGTTACCACTGCATCCGGTTACTATACCTTCCTCAGTTTCTGATACACTTGAAATGGATAATACCAAATTAGAGGACATAGACAATTTTGAGGGACCCGTCACAGATGGAATGGATCATATTTTCAACTCTAGCACACAGTTACGCTATGGTCGGGATCTCCGGCTTAATGAGGTGCACCTGGGTGATAAATTTCTAATTTACATTTTTATACGTAGATTTTATGATGTAATGGATTTACTATTTGACTGGGTTTCTGATAGGTTAGACGCCTTTTGTGCTCTGCTAGACCTGTGGCTATTCAAACACCTGCTAACCCTACAGCTTCTGATCAGGATTTCCAACAGGTATCCATTCTTTATTCACTGTGCTGTTTTTTTAGTTTTGCAAACTAGTTGAATGACTTTTACCATAATTCATATTGTCTTTAGACCTGTTGCAGTGAGAAGATATATATTCTCTCTCTTGTTGTATTAATCACTAATTTTTCTATGGAATATTCTGCTGTCTCATTGTGATTTACTAGATAAATCCATTGACAGAGCTTAATCGAAATACCCATGATTTGTTTTTGACTATTCAGAATCAGCTCCCTCCGTAATTTCACTACCACAAGAGCTTAATCAAAATGCCCATGATTTTTTTTTTGACTATTCAGAATCAGCTCTCTGTAATTTCACTACCACAAGAGAATTGGTATAAGTATTACTCCCTCCGTCCCGCTAAAAATGTCTCAGTTGACTTCAGCACGGAGATTAAGAAATTTTAATTTTGTGTGTATTTTATGAGTTTTAATTGTATAAAGAAAATGACACAGTTTTCGAGGAGTGGTTGGTGGAAAGAAATGAGAATTATCCAAATTTTTGCAAGGCTAGTGAAAGGCAATCGATTTTTATTTTTTATATTTTTTTTATATTGTATTTGAAGAAATAATCTAAAGTTTTCAAAAAGATAAAAATCATAATTTTCTGAGTTTGGAGCGGAACATAATCGAGTGAGAGATAGATTTTTGAAGAGAGAGAGTATAAGAATGTGGGGGGTTGAGTAGTGAGTAAGGGGGACCCACTTCATTTTATGTTTAAAAGTAATTTTTACTATTTTAGGAAAGAGGACAGAAATAGCGGGACAGCCCGATTAGGCAAGTAGGACAGAAATAGCGGGACAGAGGGAGTATTTTTCATGGTTAACCACGTCAAGGGACACATTACATTTGCAATCCACTATGTTATATTGTCATAGGTGTCCATGATTTGCCTTTTGCAGACTCAGCTCTGGCATCTTGCTCAAAGAACCACTGCTCTTCCATTTGGCCGTGGGGCATTTACATTGGGTACTATATGCACTCTTTTGACAGAGGTGCAAGTTATTATTTTTAGCATCTGATTCTTCTCTTAACTAGTACATGCTTTATTTTTGTTCATTAATTGACATTCCACATTTATTTTATTTTATTTCTCCAATAGACATGTCTTATTTTTGTTATATTTTCCCAGGCACTTGCTGTTCCAAAGCTTGTTTTGTCTGGTCGGTTACCTGCACAACAAAATGCAACAGTATGTTTTGTTTTAATTATTGTTGTCTAGAGACGTATTTGGGGTTTCGTTATTGTGTATTTGTCAACTGGATTATACAAATATATTTCAAGTGTTCTTGGAAGTAAATCAAGTGAACAAAACCTATACAATCACTACTATGAATTAATTTCTGCATATAATTACATCAAGTGTAAACAAATAAAACACCTAATCACAAAAATTGAAGACAAAAAATGCATGAAACAAACATACCATTAGAACCCGTTGAGGTCTCCATTTTCTTATATACGAAATTGAAGAAAATTGAATAATTTCTTCAAGATAGAACTCAGCCACCAATATCAAAAATTGCTGTAGAATTGTGGAATTAAGAAAGAAGTAGAGTTATGCTCGTAATAACTAGCTCCCAATATTCTTTAAATCGAGATTAAAGAAGAAGAATACCTGTTCTACGTTAAGCTCGAAAATACATAACATAAATTGATGAAGAATTCGAACTCGAGAAAATTGTGCACGAAATCCCCGGATCCGAAGCACAATCGGCAGGGAGCGAACTAGAGGAAGGAAATTCAGGTCGTCAATGGCATGAGTACCGTCGCTTATCTCTCATCTCTCTCAAAACAGAGTGCCATTGATGTCTCTCATCTCCTTCGTTTCTCGGTCGCTCATCTGCTTTGTTTCTTTGTAAAAGAATTAACATAAGGGAAAAATTGACGAAAATGCCCTTATTGAACCTTAATAGATTAAATGAGTAATAAAATGATGATTTAAATACTAACCACTCATCTAATGAAATGGAGGGCTAGGATATGTTCCTAGTTCCTTCAATAAGGTGTTGTTCTTTATATATCCATCTCATATATATATATAATTTTGCACATGTAGTTTCTTTTTCTTTGATTATCCGTACGATTTATAGTTGTGCATGAATATGAAAATGTCACAGGTTAATTTAGACCCAAATGTTAGAAACATTCAAGAACTAAAGTCTTGGCCAGAATTTCACAATGCTGTTGCTGCTGGACTGAGACTATCTCCGCTTCAGGTCTATCTTCTATATTACATGGTTAATCCAGTTGTATATCATGTCCATGTTTTTGTTTTCCTTCTTTGCTTCTTTATTTAACAACTGTGTATCGATGCATCTATATATTCTCCATTATAGTTGGCCTTCACTTGGATTTTCAGTATATGAATCCATGATTTTGATATGATGCCGTACGTGCCTTGTTATACTAGCTGGATAACTTTCTGATGCATGGCTTATTTCTTAAGCAGGGAAAAATGTCTAGAACTTGGATACTCTATAACAAACCAGATGAGCCTAATGTTACTCATGCTGGACTCCTCCTTGCTCTGGGTTTACATGGACATCTTCGAGTTCTGACTATTACCGATATATACCAGTATTATTCACAGGTCATTAATGTCATATTAGACACCCCACTACACCATGCTTTTTTTTTTTTTTTGCTTATTATATGCAGACCCAACTTTTTCTAGTTTAAGAATGCAAATTGCTCTTCTGGAATCTAATATGGTGTGAAAGAGCAATTTTGCTACGTTTCATCCCTATTTAATTGCTGTTTACTTAATATCCTCCTTTTAGCTACATCTTTTTGTTCCTTTTCCCTAAATTTGCTACTGCATTCGTCATTTTTTATGAAGGAACATGAAAGTACTACTGTAGGATTGATGATTGGCCTTGCAGCTTCATATAGAGGAACCATGCAACCATCTATTTCAAAGGTAAAATGCAGATACAGAGTCTCTTTCTCTTACAACACTAACCACCACAATTCTCTTAGTAATTTGAGATGTATGATAATGCTTAGAGATCCATTTGTAAATGTAGTTATAGACCTAGCATGTTGAAATTTCTGAATTTGCCTGAACTCGACTAAAATTTCTCTTGCAAAACCAACCACCACAATTATTCAAGAAAACTTCTCTTATTAAATTGGTATATCATATTGCTGTCAGATCCATGTGTAAATGTAGTTATATACTATTGATCCTCATTAATGTAGTTTATTAATTTTGGCAGTCCCTGTACGTGCACTTGCCGGCGCGCCATCCATCTTCCTTTCCAGAACTAGAACTGCCAACACTTATACAGGTAAGCTGCTAACTGCTAAGGATTATGGGGTGATTGTTCTGCATCTAGATCACTCGGTCTATCATTTTCCCTTGTTCTTTGGTGCATAACTTGATGGTTCGAGTATGCGATCCTTCGACTCCTTTACATGTTATCTGTGTCTTTGGTATTATCAGTTAAGGCTTCTTCTTATCAGATGCTCTGAAGAAGTCTTGCGTGTTTATACTGTTAAAGAATCAGTTTCATTTACTTTTTCTTTTCATAGTCATGAATCATGATTGCTTATGTTGTACTGCCAGTCACGTGATACAAGTAAACCTTTATCCATTATCTGATTTTGGAATTCCTAGTGCATTGGCTTCAATATTTTTCTGAAGGAATTCTAACTCATATTTGTAAATCCTAGTCTGCAGCACTTATTTCTGTTGGGTTTCTTTACGAGGGATCAGCGCACCCACAAACAATGCAAATTCTTCTGGTACTTTTAACAGCTTAATGCTATCTTTTAGTCCCAAATTTATTTATCTGCTTCCTTTTTTTTACACTGATATTTTGATATGCTATATTTTGGAGTAACGAATTCCTTAATGTAACCCTGATGTTTTGTTATTTTATTTTGGAAATATTTACTTACTATTTCTCTTGTTATTTGTTTACTATCAACTTGCATTTTTTCCTTATCAACTGGTTAGGAATGATTGCTGTCGTGATTCTTTCTTTGAGATGCCGACATTGTTAATGTATAACTTCTTTTCTAGAGTGAAATAGGTCGCAGAAGTGGAGGAGATAATGTACATGAAAGAGAGGGATATGCAGTTTCAGCTGGATTTGCATTAGGATTGGTTGCATTGGGTATATGGTTTGAAGTTGTTTCTGATTTAGCTAATTAGATGTTTCTTCTGAAACCCCGCCTCTTGTAATTGAAGGTCGTGGTCAAGATGCTATTGGCTCCGTAGACACATTGTCGGATCGGTTGTTCCATTACATTGGTGGCAAAGACGTTCATCATGTATATTCTACCATATATTAAATAAAGTGATGCGACAGTCTTTAGGTTGAGTTTACCATAATCAACATCATGAAATAATTCTTGTTTATTATACACTTCTCAGGATAGACCATTTTCATCATCAGCAGACGAGTACAGTCGAAGTGTAGGACAGGTTGTATAAACTTATATAATATGCTGTTGTTTTTTTGTTTCTACCTCATTTTGTTTGAAATATTCTCCAAGAGATTTATTATTTTGCACCCACTCTCTCAAATTCTTCTTATGCATCCCTGTTCTTTCTTTACTAGGTTGTGGATGGGAATGTGGTAAATATTGATGTTACTGCACCTGGGGCTATAATAGCTCTGGCTCTGTTGTATTTGAAGGTAACTTGCAGCATGGGATTTCCTTGGTCATCTTTTCCATGTCACTAAGTAAGCACATGATTTATTTTTTTTGAGGAAATGCTTTATTTATTCCATGACTTGAACAGACAGAGTCTGAGCTGATAGTGTCGAGATTGTCAATCCCGCAAACTAAGTTTGAGTTGCAGTACATAAGGCCTGATTTCATATTGCTCCGTGTCATTGCTCGAAACTTGATACTGTGGACCAGGTATAGTACTAAGTTCTAATGAGTTTAAGATGCATATAAATTACTATCTGTATTCTTGACTAATTCAAGTTTATTATTGCATAGAATCCAACCATCAGACAACTGGATTATGTCACAGATTCCTGAAGTTGTCAAAAATGGGGTGTCGGGCCTTGGAAATAACACGGATGATGTATATGAGATGAATGCTGAAGCATTTGTTCAGGCATATGTCAATATAATTGTTGGGTCATGTATATCTCTAGGTAAATTTTTTTCATGCTGAGATGGATCTGAAAGATATTTATTTCTTATTTTGTTCTTCAGAGTTCTATCCTCTTGTAACATTTTCTAACCCCACTGAGGATATTGCCAATTGACTTATATACAGACTTCTTAGACTTGAAGTTTCCACCTGAAGTTTCCACCTATAACTTACTTAAAATAAGCAGCCTGGCATGTACTGTTTTGTGGAATGTTCATGGTATTGAAATTTTGTATGTTTGGCTTCTGTTGCATTAATAACAGGTAATATTCTGATAGCGTGGTTTAAGATCATAATTATTCGCAGTAGAAATAAATGACCAAATATCAAGTAGATATTAACAATTGAAACCTCCTGAATAATTTCTGCTAAGTGATTTGTCAGTTTAAAAAAAAGTAGCATGAAGCAATATGTGTTTGCAGGGTTACGATTTTCTGGTACGAGAGATGGAAATGCACAAGAGTTGCTTTACAAATATGCTGTCTACTTCCTGAATGAGGTTTGTCTTGAAATAACGTTGCTGCATTTTATATTGATCGACTTTGAGAATTTCAACATTGCACCTGCAGATTAAGCCTGTTTGTGCTTCCAATACAAATGGTTTACCCAAAGGCCTATTGCAGTATGTTGATCGTGGGACATTGGAGACCTATCTTCATCTTATTGTTCTTTCCCTATGTGTGGTTGGTAGCTTATTGTAGAATGTCACTTTTGCTTGATTATCAAATAAGGCTACACCTGACAGATATCTGTTGCAGGTAATGGCTGGATCTGGTCATCTACAAACTTTTAGATTCTTGAAATTTCTCCGCAGTCGCAACTCTGCTGAAGGACATGCTGGTTTTGGTACTCAAATGGCAGTAAGTCTGCTAAACATGGAATCTTACTATCTGTATATCCATTTACAACTTTGGGTCAAAATTATATGAATCTAAGATTTGGTGGTACCTTCGGTCTGGCATTTAGGACAATGTTCTTCCAAGTTAAGACTTAAGAGAATTCTATTATCAGCTACTAGAATAGCGAAAAACTAATTATGTTTGATTTTGTTGAAGAGCGTAAATATTTATGTTTATTCATAGGAGTTTATCATATTTATATTTCTTTGTAGGTATATCTATTTATTTACATAGATTGTAACAATAATCTCTACTCACACTACATGTGCGAGTTTTTCAACTTGATTATAAAGAATAACAAAGCAAACTAGGTTCTGGTTGTGAGCAATTATGATGTGCTATTTTAGACTCTACACATTTTGTCAATGTTATTTGATATTTTTATACAGCGACGTGTTTGCAACTATAAATGTCTAGACGATATGGTTAAAATAAAATTCAAAAACTCAAGAGAAGAGTTGTAAAATTTCTTATCTATTTTGATAAAATGTTACGACTATATATAGTGCAATACTATGGCTATCCTAGGAAAGAAAATATTCACACTAATTACATATTACAGTCACACATGAATACCCGTTAATCTCATTATTCTGATATCAATCATTTGTTGGTTACATATTATGAACAAAAACACTAGCCTATATCTAGGCTTATCCATTGTGTGGATATTTTTTGTCTTTAGATTTCATACTTTCTTTTTTATCCAGACAAAACTAGCCTATATGTGTGCTTTCCTTTCCAATTGTGATTATGTTACATTTTCAACCTATTATCTAGACGCTTTTAAAGTATTAGGATGCTCTTTAATTGTTACTGATGATATCATATATGAGCATGTATTACTGTTGGACTGTAAAACAACTGCATGGGTGATATTCATGCTTTTTATATCAATTGACTTCACATTTTAGGCATCTTTTAATTTATTGCCAAAGGTTACATAGTGCTAATATCATGTTTTTGGTGTATTCGTCGTCCATATGTATATCTAATAGCTATACAAGTTTTTCATGGATAACTACATTGTTGTAGGTAAGCTTAGCAATAGGTTTCCTGTTCCTTGGGGGTGGAATGTGGACCTTTTCAACGAGCAACAGTTCTATTGCAGCTTTGCTGATAACACTTTTTCCACGTTTGCCTACTGGGCCAAATGACAATAGATGTCATCTCCAGGTGAAGTCATTTGTAAAAGAGATCTTCTTCATATTGTGATATTTCATCATATTTTTTTTCTGATTAAGGGTATTCCCTTCTGGAATTAAATTTAATTGATTGCGTAGGCATGATGAAGATCTTACACAATTTTCATATAAATAGTTTTTATTATTGGGATGCAGCAATTCTTTTTATTTTGGAAAATACACCGAAAATAAATACATGCCATTTGTTTGACTTTATATCTTGAGACAGAAAACTGCACGGGGAGGTGGAATTAAATATCATTTGTCTTGACAATTTCTGTAATTCTTTTCAACTGTCGTAGGGAAAGTACTACCACTTTTGGAAATCTAATTTTGGTTGTCAATTCTGTTTATCTCTCCAGGCGTTCAGGCATTTATATGTTCTTGCTACTGAAGCACGCTGGATTCAAACAGTTGACGTGGATACCAGCTTACCTGTTTATGTGCCTCTTGAAATTACCAATAGGGAAACTGAACTGTACAGTGAAACAAGTTTCTGTGAAATTACTCCTTGCAGCCTCCCCGAACGTGCTATTGTAAGTCTTAGTACTTCTCTGACATGCAAAAGCACATCCCTTTTACTATCTCTCTCTCTCCATTTTCAACATCACTTGCATCTGGGTTTACAAACATCAACATCCAAATCTGAAGATTTGATCTGTCGATACAGATTTGCTGGCATTCACAAGAGTTACTTAATACCACTGGTGTGAAAGTCTATGGAAATGACATAGCTTCAACTCTATACGAGTAGTTTGATTTTATGATTGCACTGACTTGCCTTCATTTTTTACGGATGATGTTGTAACAACCTTTTTCTTATTGTTTACCAAAGTTGAAGTCGATTCGTGTATGCGGTCCTCGGTACTGGCCTCAACTCATTGAGCTTTCCCCTGAAGGTATGAATGGTAGCATACAGCGATTGACTTGTTTAATTTCATTTTGACTGCATTACCATGGTACTTCTACAGAAAAACCTTGGTGGAATTCTGTAGAGAACCATCACCCATTTAACTCAGGTGTTCTAAATGTCAAGAGAAAAGTTGGAGCACGTTCTTATGTAGATGATCCAATAGGAAGCCAATCTTTGCTATCACGAGCAATGCACAAGGTTTACGTTGTTGTCAGAAGTTGCATTTACCTTCTCAGAATATCATGTTCTAAAGCATATCCGAATGCCTTTTTAATGCAGATGAGTGCCTTGGCTCAACCGAAATCCTGCGTGTCAACCACTGAGTGCACTGATGTAATCCCAGTAGATCAGTTGGTTAGCACTTTTTCATCAGATCCAAGCTTGATTGCTTTTGCCCAACACTTTTGCGACTCATCATGGAGTAACAGGCAAGTTTGCTTAAAGTTTTATTTGTAACTTACAGTCACATCATGAAGGATAGTGAGTAGAGCGTATGAAACCCCTATGTACAGTAAATCACAATCTACCAACTTTTATTTTGCTATTTCTTATCTTTTGTGCATATTTACAGAATGTTTCTAAAAGCTTGTCCTTAAAATTTGACACTAGTGCAATTCATTCTCTTGCCACCTGTCTCTTTATCTTATCCGAAATGGCTAGTTACCTTATTGATACTGATAGCATTTAACAGAAAGAATGCATTGGATGATGGTTTTTTAGAAGTTCTAGTTGAGAAATTACTCGGACCAAGTAGTTAATCCACGATCTCTTCTGCAGATTTGAGCTCGACTTCCAAGAATTCTGCCAGCAAGTATTGTTTGAGTGCGTGAGCAAGGACAGACCGGCACTGTTGCAGGTAACTTTCTCCTTTCGCTTGACGGTAGACTTCTCCCAGTAACACGAGTAATTACCTTGTTGAACTTAAAACAACTTTGGTTGTATATATGCTGGTCATACAAACTGCAAAATCATCGCTTTTTGCCAAAGCAAAATGGGATCCGGGTCTAAGATTAGTTTTCAAAATGTACTATCATGTTTGCTGATGGAGATCATATTAACCAAAAGAGTGAACTTCAATTGTCTTTCCTACATTTAAGTTTGTCTTGTGTTTTGTAATGCTTTAAGAGCATCACTAATCATAAAGACAAGTATACTATCCTTGCCACAGAAGCTTTACAGTGTTTTGTCTGTCTCCAGGTTTATCTCTCATTATACGCCACAATTGGATACATCGTGGATTCGGTCGTTAGTGGTACATCCACTTTAACAGACTCGCTCTGCCTTTCCAGTTTGAAGGTAAAACATTATATATTTCTACTCCACACTCTAGATTCACATATTTTGCACTTTCTGTTCACAGATTGCTCTAGCTTACAACGAAGCTCTCTCAAACGGACGACTAACCACTTCAAGTGGAGGAATCATGCAATCAACTTTTCTGGGCTCACTCAGGAAGCGAGTTGAAGACATTCTAACCAGTTCTCCGGACTTGAACTCAGATATCCTCAGCTACGCTCTCTCCGGCGAATGGCCAACCCACACAACAAAGTCTAGTGTTATTCTTTCATGGTACCTCCACTGGTACAGTATGCCTTCTCCACTTGACATCAGAAAAGCAGTGGAGAAGATTAAAAGTGTCAAGGCAAGATCAACTGTACCCTTGTTGAGGCTGGTCTTCCCTACAACTCATGTTGCTGCAATCACAGTTATCGATACACTTTTGTCGTCTTCCTGAGTCGAAGGCTGAACCCGAACCCATGCAACTCACTGAGTCAAAGTTCCATCTCTTCTGAAGACACATATGAGGCACTGATCTCTCTGCTATTTATTCTGTGCCTAAAGACTTGGTTCTTATGTAAGAAAGACATTATTTTAATCGAAAGCTAAATTAATATAAACACTCAATTTAAGTAATAAAAAAAGCCCTTTTAGCCACATTGTAGGGAAATTTACGGATCTGCCCTTATATTATATCCAAAACCCTGAATGGAGGGATATTTTCGTCTCTTTATGAATAAAGCGCTAAAAGTTGCATGTTTTTTTTTAAGTTGGTGGCTTAGGGTTGCTCCTAGGGCTGTCGGTCGGTACCCGATCCCGATCCCGAAATTTTGGGATCCCAATCCCAAAATTAGGCGAAATTCGATCCCAATACCGATCCCATAAAGGTATTGGGATAGTGGTATTTGGGACGGTTAAAATGTGATTGGTATTCGGGATTACCGAAAATTCCGAAAATTGTATTCCTTGTTAAAAAAAAAATTTGCTCCTTGCTAGCTTCGAACCTAAAACCAATTGATAGATACTATTTACAATCTAGCAATCAATGACGCTACATATATCTTTGTTAGTTACTGTTAAATGATTTTTTAATTACTCGTAGACACGTCACACATAGAGTATAGGCATTATAAATTTATAATTTATAAATTATTAAATTATATTTATAGTATTCTAGAATATGAAATATAAATACTTCATGTGATTTACTAATGTATATATCATATATGTAGTGTAACTAGTAAACTAGATATTATAAATTATAATATCTAAAATATGAAATATAAATATCTCAAATGAAAGTGAAAGACTCAAGAGACGGAGAGAGATAGATAGAGACCGAGTTCTAGCTTCTAAGTTCTTCTAACGTCACCGGCCGAGTCATCTGACCTAATTAAGTTTGTGTTATTATTGGACTTTGTGTTAGCATAAGACATAAGTTTACAAATTAAAATTATATTTATAAGTGTATAATAAGTATATAACTGTATTAATTATTTCATAAAAAATTCGGTATTTCGGTAATCTCGAGTTCGGTATTGGTTATCCCGAATACCGAATTACTTATGAAAATGATTCCCAATACCATACCGTATCCCAAAATTCGGTATTTCGGTATTCCAATCCCGCCGGTATCGATATGGGATTTGAATAATCCCGAATCCCAATACCATTTAGACACCCCTAGTTGCTCCAACGCCAACTTTTTCAATGAAAAAGTTGGAGATATTGGAGAAGATATTAAAAAGTTAGAAAATCAGATCCTAACTCCTCCACTAGAAAGTTGGCTTTTTGCAGAAACTATTGTCAAACGCACATGGCCCGTGCTATGCACGTTTGTTGCTATTGGTGCGTCCATGCACGCGCGAGTGAACTTTCCCAATCGCAAGAAATTGAAAGAAATGTGTGTGCTTATTTGCAAAGCGGATCTTCTGTCCCAAAATGGGAAAAACACTCGGTGGCCCACCAATCACGCCCCGCCACGCGTGCATTGGTGGGCCCCACTCAATTAAATTAATATTTGATTTTAAAAAAGGTGGCCCACCAATGCACGCGTGGTGGGACGTGATTGATGGGCCATCGAAGGGGCCACCATTTTTTGGACCAGAAGATCCTCCGGCGCTTATATTTGTGACGGCTAGGCGCTTGTTTATTTTTAAAACATAACTTAAATATCATGTTTTCATTTTAATTATACACACAATTTAATTAATTATGACTCTTTAATTGCCAATGCATTTGAGGTCCTGCAATGATATAAATTGGTTTGATAGTCGTTGGAGAGATTTTAACGTTAGTAGTCGTTGAATCACATATGACCGTTGTAAATTGGTTTGATATATATATATATAAGTACATTTATTTGATAGAGATCAAGTTAATACATTCAATCTCATTCTCCCTCATTTATTTTCTATCAAGATATGGCTGAAAATTCTAACTCTCAAAATTCTCTTATTTGATTGGTTGGCATTTAATTATTTTCTCCATTATATTTTGTTTAGAATAGAAAACAGTGACTATATGTGCATTGGTGGATCAAGGGAGCAAATTTGTGCAATTCTTGATATTCCATTATCTTTATTAAGGTTTGCTAGGTATTCATTTGAAATTGCAGATCTTGCCTTCGCCTTTCGGAATTGTATAGTTTGCTCTTTTTTTTTTTTTTTTTTTTTTTTACGAGAAACCCGCAGTCGCTACCTTTGGGGCGGGTAACACCTCGTGCAATAGGCCGCAAACCACACAGAAGAGTTAAACCACCCTTAATGTGACAGGGTGACAGGCTCACACATAGCGTGTCCAGTGGGAATTGAACCCATGACCTATCGGTCCCGGGCCACCCACCTTCACCGCTATGCCATTCCAAGGGGACTGTATAGTTTGCTCTCTTAATATTTAATCTTCAATCTGTCTATGTACGAGTGTAGGGTAAATAATGCATCATAGTTATAATTTCTCTTTTCATTTTATTTATCTTGAATCAAACTCATCCTACAATTGACTGATTGAGTGCCAATGAAATGAATTAGCTGCCAAAGGGTGAAAAAAATAATTCCCAGAACATATATATCAAGAAAAACTAGACCATCTACATGTAATTAAAAAGATGAACAAAATCTCTTGCAACACCTTAGGTGATCAAGAGCCGGCTACGATCTTAGCGTAGATGAACTCATTCCACGTGTCCGGCAAGCCGGGGAGGCACCAATGGATGCAGTCGGCGAACGTGGCGGGGTCGGCCTGCTGCTCCGCCGTGAGCATCTTGCCCTGCCGGATGGTGTGGACGGAGGTGTGGGCATCTTTACGGTACTCGGACAGTGTGGTTATGTTGATGAAATGGACAGGCTTCTTCATGGACTTTGTCACGTTCGCCGCTATAAACAAGAGGCGGCGGTCAGTGCCGACGTCCGGCGGCGCCGTCGTATTTAGAATTGGGGTTGTTTCCTTGGCGCATTTGATGCCGTTAGGGTTGTCCCAATCCAAGCTCCTTCATTCATCATGAATTTAAATCATTTGTTGCAGTTGGAATGTAATTCTAGTGGTGGTGTCCGAGTGAAAACTTCATTTTTAGCCCTTCATTTTAACATTTATTTCGTAAACGATGTCAAATTTTAAGCCATCCTCTCGTTGTAAGAGAGTCAATATTGGCATATTTTTATAAAATCGAGCTTTGGGGTCACTCAACCCTAAATTCTAAACACCATTGATTTTATAAAAAGGGCTAAAATTAAACATATTTGTAACCTAATGAGTTAATATTGATTATAACATAGTAAATGAAAGTGTGGCTATCCATCTAGTTGCAAAATTGTCGATTTTAGCGTATGTTATAAAATCAGTCATGTTTGTCCAATTGTGGTGGTCCTTGTTTAAGGAACTTTAAAAGCGCATCTACACGCATTGGGGCCACTAAAGCTTAAATACTAAGCATGACTGATTTTATAAAATGGATCAAGAACATTGACTTAATTGGTTAAAATTGAACATGAATAACATAATAGATGAAATTAATTTAAATCGACCAATTAAAAATTGAAGTAAAAGTAGGGTAGAGAGAGAGGGGGAGCTTACTTGATGTGAAGAGGGGACATGCTCATGAAAAACACTTTAGTCCTATTAGGATTCACATTCTTATCAACCCACTTAGCCCAAGTCCTCAACACTCTCCCATAAGCAACCGGCCGATCCACTTCATCATACTCACTTGCACCTTTGTCAAATGATCCTCGTCTGCATCACAACCCAAACAAATATTAATTTCCTCTAGAGTGTCGGTGCTGCTACCAGAAGGACGAAGATGATCGCTTACAGAACTTTCATGGAGAAAGTATTCATCCACCAAATGTAGGTGTTGAATATGAGGTAATCCACATTCTTCCAATTCTTGCCATGCTTCTTGATTGATCCGGGCATAATGATTCTGTTCAAGATGCTGTGCATGTTTGGATCATCCGAGTTTGATTCCACCAAGAATGGGGCCCAGTAAAATTCAACTGTCGCATTGTAATCCTGTCCAAGATTTCAATGTTAATGTTTGAGGAAAGTTGGCATCAATGTTGTACTAAAACAAGTTGTAATAAAGGATTACGAGTTCGAGTTTCACTAACGCCCTTAGGTATAACCTATAATATATAATTAGCCTAGTGTAAGATTCGATCCGAGATTTGATAATGGGGTGGACTAAAAAGTTGTTTTAAACTGAACTATAGTTCTCATGGGATGACATAGCGGTTAAGGTGCTAAGCCTGTAGCCAAAAGTCATGGGTTCAAATTCCACCGACCATTATATATAGTTTATCCTATGCGCACCAAAAATAACAACTGCAATAAAAAAATCCTTGGGCTATATGTAATACATGGCTTGTTAGACCCGACCATCATGTCGAGTGGCCGATCTAGTGGTCACAACCTTCGAAATTGTGAACTTACCCCATTCTCTTTCTAATTTTCATAAACATGCAAATTACAGGTTTTGCTCTAAATTACATCTAAGGAAATAGTAGTTTTGGCCGTTTAATTGCTGAATTCTAGACTTGTCATGATCATGTCACATATGTATATGTATGTAAAGACACACTATATGCGCTGGGGATCACCTATCCCACTTCCGGTGGATCACTTGGTGGCCCACCAATCACGCGGCGCCACGCGTGCATTGGTGGGCCACCTTTTTTACACTCTAATATTAATTTATTAGCTTGGGAGTCCACCAATGCACGCGTGGCGCCGCGTGATTGGTGGACCACCAAGTGGTCCACCGAAAATAGGTCAGAAGATCCGGACCGATATATATGTATATGGGACTTGTAATTGAAGCAACAAGCCCACAAACTTTCAAACTAATCTTTTTTTTTTTTTTTTTGGATACGTGGAACCCCGCAGCCACAAGTTGCTTACCTTCGAACCGGGCTATGGACCGGGTAAACCCGCTCCTTGTGCTTTGCCATCCCAAGAACTTTCAAACAATCTTTTTTTTTTTTTTTTTTGATTTGAGGAAGTTCAACCCACCGCTGCCGGTAAACCTCAACTCCTAGGCGAGCCGCAAACCACAAAGTTCAACCACCCTAAGGTGACCACGCTAGAATCGAACCTGAGGACCTGATCGGTCCGGCCCGACGCCCACCTTCACCAACTTTGCCATCCCCAGGGACACTTTCAAACTAATCTTATTAAAGTAAGTGGTGGAGTAAAGTTAAGACAAGTTTTCAACCAGTGGGACATTTGTAGGACTGGCAAGGAGTTGAACTTGAGCTAGATCCTACTTTTCTCTTGAAATACAATATTTCTATTATTTCACTAATTAAGAAGTCCAATAGTTTGAATAAAGTAGCAAACGACCAAATCATTTGATTAAGACATGGATAGAGCTGTAAATGGCAAGAATTTAGGCACATAAATATGAGAGAGAGAGAGAGAGAGAGTATGACCTCAATTCTAAAAACTGATAAAGACCCATTCTTGATCAAGCTCTTCTTTCCCACCACAGATTGAACCAAACAAATCATGGACTCCCATTGATTCCGATTCAAAGAATCCCCAACGAACATCATCCTCTTGTTCCTCATCTTCTCAAGAAGCAATCTTGCCTTAAATCTTCAGAAATTCACAAACAAAAAACTGCACATTAATCATAATAATCACACCATTACTCCACCCAAAGTGCCTAAAATCAAGAACAAGACTAATTAATCAAACCCACTTAGGAAAATACTCCAAGTGTCTAAATTCAAGAAATTAATCAAACTCACTTAGGTAATTAGATTCCAAGTGTCTAATTTCAAGAACAAGATTAATCGAATTCACTAATTAGGCAAAGACTCCAAGTATCTAAATTCAAGAAAGATTAGTCAAACTCACTTTAGGCCAATACTCCAACTATCTAACTCAAGAACAAGATTAATCAAACCCACATAGCCAAAAAACTCCAAGTATCTAAATTAGAGAACAAGATTAATCAAACTCACTTGGGCAAAGAACAATCATTAGGCTGCCACCTCCAATTCTGATACAAAGAATCTCTCCTCCCATTCCTCATACAAGTCACTTGGGCCGTCAAGAATTCACATTTCTCCTCCTTATAAATCGGGTTCGTCGAATTATCGAAAACCCATTTTCCGGTGAACAAATCGCACTCCTCCGGCGGCAATACCACGTCGCTTTGGTCCTCTTCCTCCTCCTCTTCTTTCATCCCCGTTTGAATCATGGGTTTCTTGCTCTCTCCCTCCACTTCACTTTCCACCACCGTTCTTGAATTCATCACAACGGAGACGGTGGTAGTTGTGGTGGCGATTTCCTGCTCTTTCTTGAACATGAAGAAGGAGAAGAGGAGGATGGTGGAGATGAAGACGGCCGCGGAGAGGTTTCCGCCCTTTCGGGCGGCGGGTTTCATGGAGAAGGAGGCAGCGGCGGAGAGGATCGCCGGGGAGAGCTTGCGGCGGAGGGAGAGCTGCATGATGGCAGAATGAGAGTGAGAGTGAGAGAAGAGAGGGGAGAGAGATGAGAAGGGAGGAGGATGATATGACTGACATGTTAAATTGTTAATCTTTCTTCTTAAGAAAACTTAGGAGTTAGGAAGATGGTTTGTTGTGTGGAAGATTGGATTATTTTGAGTTTGGATTTGGTGGGATGGGGCTGTTGATGGAGGCCCGAGGGAGGGAGGTCTTTCTCAGATCATCAGCTTCTAACTACTCTTCTTAGTATGTGTTTGTGTGTGAGAGAGAGTGGTAAGATTTTTTTTTTTATTTTTTTTTTTTTTTTTATTTTGAGTAATTTGCAGCCGTAATCCTCAACTCCTGTGCAGCCTCGCAAACCACACAGAGATTACCACCCTCGTGCGCATAGAATGGGCCCGGTGAGGATTGAACTCATGACCTGTCGGTCTCGGAAAACCTCACCTCAATCACTCTGCCATCCCCTCTACGTAGCGGGAGTTGTGCGTAAAGAGAAGAGAGAGAGGGAAGAAGAGTTGAGAGGAAGATAACTGTTAGTTGTTTTCATGATGGTCATTTTCAGTAGCAGTTAGGGAGGGGTGATTTAGTCTTTTCGTAATGCTACCAAATATTGGCAACAAAACACTCTCCTTATTAAAAAAAAAAAAAAGTGAAATGACGTCGTTTTGTTGCTGGGACATGATTGAGACACCATAAATGGGACAGATGATCTGGACCCCTTTGTTCGAGATAGATAATGAATTGATTTGTGGATTATTTTGATTAAAATACAAATGTTCTTGTAGAGTCGATCCCATAATCAATTTTCCTTATTTTCTTACTTTTCTTATTTATTTACTATTTTATTTATCATTCACTTTTTTGTCCATGTAGGGATGCTTTTTTATTAATTGGCTTTGCAATGGTTGAAAAATCGCTTAACCTCTAATTTGAATAAGTTTAGAATTTTCTTAAAAATAAGTCTAATTGCATAACATTAATTATGTGTGACATGACTCGATTTAATGATACAAATGCTAAATTCGTGACATTTGATCAAGATTCTATCATCTTAACTACTATCGTGTGAATAATATTTCAATTTGTTGGGTGTATTAATTCAACATGAAAAGTGGAAACAACGGAACCCCCTTTATATATACGCCAAGTGCACATATACCGATTAAAGTCATTTTCATGCTTTTCTTTCATTCCAAGTTAAGGATGTACAGATCTTGATTTTAAAATAAATAAATAAAAATTAAAAAGTTAAACTTATAAATGTGTCATAAAATCCTAGCTCCTCCTGCATGTTTCTCAAGATCCGTAATTTCATGTTATAATGCAAGAGTTGGGGTGATCACGAAATTGCACTCTCGTATTAATAGCATACAGTTTTGATAGAGGCGGATTCAAGATGGCGTGTGAGATTATATACTTTTCAAATTTTGAGAATCAAGAGAATAGTGAGTATGCAATTGAAAGTTTGAGATTTCTTAATCTCTATTCAATCTTTTACTATCGTATGTAAAATTGTAGATTGCGTCCCTGTTGAATCCAATTGGACTTGAGCTGCTCATCTCTGGACATGGTGCACCGGATTCAGGCGAGCCCAATTGGGCTTGGGCCGAGGAAATGGGATTTTTTTGTAAAAATGATTTATCAAGTTAGGCCTAATTTCCAGCAACTGGACTGGGCTAATATCTTTACAGATTTATGCAAACTTGGGCCTATGCCTAGATTTTGGGCCTCTTTCCAAAAAACAAGCAATTTGTATTAAAACTAGAGAATTAAATAGATACAACTAAATTTCGTCCATAAAAGGATACAAAATCAAACTTAAATAGGATTGAGAAGATGTAATACGATTTCCAAGTTCCCAACTACCAAATCACTTATAGTGTTGGAAAGATGGGTCTCTCTCCTCCCAAATAGTGATAAAACTCGAGTTTTTACGTATAATTTTGGAATCTTTTTTATTTCAACATTTCATCCTTCTCTATTCCAAAATTTCAAATTTTATTGCTTCTTTTCGTATCCTCCCGTAATCTTCTACAATTTGGTCGGCAACATGAACAACCTCGGAGGCCCAAAACCTTTTTCATGTAGTTTGATTTTGTTGGAAAATCGAAAAATGTTTATATATATTTATATATATATAAATTAGTTAGTTATTATGGAAAGTTAATTAGCATTTATTGCTAATTTGACTTGGGCAAAATTCAGCCCTTTTCGATCGCATTATCGAGCATCGATGTTTATCCGATTTATGAATTGAGATATATGGCGTCGATCTACGTTTCGAGTAGATAATTATAGTGTGCTTAATTTCTCGATTCCGATTTTCGGTGAGTGAGAAATAATGGCTCGAAGTTTGGGGGACAAAACTAATTTGTTGCCTAAAGTGGAGAAACTTACCTTATTCGGGTTTTGGAGAGTTATTACATTAATCAATGTCCCACATCGATTAATGAATAATGTTTTGTGTGGTATTTAAGTCTCTACCATATTGTAGGAGATAACTAAGTGACATGTGGTGGGCTTGGGCCCCAAATGCTCATGCGTGCGAGCCTTTTCGCCGACCGCCTCACACGCGGCGCACTGCGCCCGTGCCCGGCCCCGGCTCCGGCTCCGACTTCGGCTCCGATTCCGGTTCCGTGTCCGTGGACTTGGACTTGGACTTGGATCTTGGCAATTGGTCCTTTGGGTGGTCCGTCGGGCTTGGCAGTTGGGCTAGGTGGGCTGGCCCAGTCGTTGGTGTAATGGACCGGCTACACCTGATTACTCTCCGTGGTGCAGTGCTCCTGCTGCACCAGAGTGTATCTTTTGGAAGCATCTGGAATGTGGCTGTAGAAATCTCCAACCTTCCATATCTCCACTCCCCTGAAACTATCGCCTGCCTTAATTAGCAGGAGTTATTCCTGCAATCAATCACCTGGTGGATCGAGCCGACTTCAAAAGGTGGCAACAGAAGATGTTGTTCTATTTGACAACATTGGGGTTCACGACCGTGCTGATGGAGAATGCACCCGCCCCTCCAAGCGAAAATGAGGAGAATACTGAAGTCCGCATAGCCTATGATAATTGGCTAACTTCTGACTACTTTTGTAAAAACTTCTTGCTTAGTGGACTAGATGATAGTCTGTACAGTGTATATGCAAATGTAAAGACCTCCAAGGCAATTTGGGAGGCACTTGAAAGAAAATATTGTACTGACGATGCAGGTACCAAGAAGTTTGTAGTCGCCAAGTTCTTGGACTACAAAATAGTGGACTCTCGACCGGTCATGGACCAAGTGCAAGAGTTCCAACTCATTGTCCATGACGTCCACGCCGAAGGAATGCTTTTGCCAGATGCTTTCATTGTGGCAACCGTGATAGAAAAGCTTCCCCCGAGCTGGAAGGACTTCAAGAGCTACCTGAAGCACAAGCGAAAGGAAATGACGCTTGAGGACCTTGTGGTCAAGCTGCGCATCGAGACCGACATGAGGACTCGAGATGGGAAGGGCAAAGCACCTGTGGAGCCAAGAGTCAACCTTGCTGAGAAAGGTGGAAACTCCAACAATGCTAAGAGAGGGCGTCCGAATAGCAACCCCAAGGGGAAGGGCAAGGTGCAAGCCCGCAAGTTTGAAGGGGACTGCTACAACTGTGGCAAATCCGGCCACATGTCCAAGGACTGCCGAAAGCCGAAGAAGAAGAGGGCTCGTCAAGCCAATATGTTGGAGATTGACCTCACTGAAGCCGACCATGCGGCTGTTGTCACTGAAGAAGCAAACGTCGTGGAGAATGAGGGGAAGTGGTATATTGATACCGCTGCCACGGCACATGTTTGTGGTGACCGAAGCCGCTTCACCAAGTACAAGAGTTGCCAAGGGAGGAAGCTCAATATGGGGAATCAAGCCTCATCTGAGGTAGTTGGCTATGGTACTGTGGTGCTAAGGTTGAGCTCCGGCAAGAACCTTACTCTTGGAGAGGTGCTGCATGTCCCCGACATCCGGAAGAATCTTGTGTCCGGCTTTGTACTAGTCAAGAGAGGATTTAGACTAGTTTTTTAGTCGGATAAATTTATCCTATCAAAATTTGGCATGTTTTTAGGAAAAGGCTACCTCTCTGAGGGCCTTTTCAAATTAAGTGTAATGGCAATTCGCCAAGAGCCCGTTGAGGCTAAAAATAATGAGAACGAAGCTACTTCCTCTTACTTGATTGAGTGTTCCGATTTATGGCATTCTAGATTAGGACATGTTAATCTAAATGCGATAAAAAGATTAGTTAATCTCGATCTACTTAAAGTAAATGAGTTTAACAAAACTAAGTGTGAAGTTTGTGTTGAAGCAAAAATGGCTAAGCATCCATTTCATTCTGTAGAAAAGAACACAAAACCTCTATAACTCATTCACACTGACGTATGTGACTTGAAGTTTGTACAAACTAGAGGTGGAAAAAAGTATTTTATTACTTTTATTGATGACTGCACAAAGTATTGTACTCTTTATCTTTTAAGGAGTAAAGATGCGGCCATTGAAGCTTTTACTAACTTCAAAGTAGAAGCCGAGAACCAACTTGATTGTAAAATAAAAATGGTACGAAGTGATAGAGGTGGAGAGTATGTAGCTCCTTTTGAAGAGTTGTGTAAGACAAGTGGTATTATTCATCAAACCACTGCCCCCTATTCGCCTCAATCAAATGGTGTAGCTGAAAGGAAGAACCGAACTTTAAAGGAGATGATGAACGCTTTGTTGATAAGTTCTGGACTGCCCCAGAACATGTGGGGGGAAGCCGTTTTGACGACTAACTACTTATTAAACAAAATACCTCTAAAAGGTAGAGATGTTACTCCTTACGAGTTGTGGAAAGGAAGGAAACCTTCCTATAAATACCTCAAAGTGTGGGGGTGTTTGGCTAAGGTAGAAGTACCTTTGCCTAAGCAAGTTACAATCGGACCTAAGACCGTCGATTGTATCTTTATAGGATATGCACTTAATAGTAGTGCATATCGATTTGTCATTCATAAGTCAGCCGTGCCCGATATGAATGTTGGAACTACTATTGGGTCAAGGAATGCTATATTCTTTGAACATATCTATCCTTGTAAAAAGGATGATAAAGTTGAGTCAAACTCTAGTGGTGAAGCAAGAGAAGTTGCTAGTGGTTCTAGAAATGTGGGGGTAGAACCCGATGCACGTAAAAGGCAAGCTGATGATCTTGAAACTTTAGAACCAAGACGTAGCACTAGAGCAAGAGTTGCTAAGGACTTTGGTCCTGATTATGTTGTCTTTCTTTTGGATGAAGAACCGCGGTCTATAAAAGAAGCTCTTTCTAGACCTGATGGTCCATTTTGGCAAGAAGCTGTCCAAAGTGAAATTGATTCCATCATGCAGAATCACACGTGGGTCTTAACTGACTTACCTGAAGGTTGCAAGCCCTTAGGATGTAAATGGATCCTAAAAAGAAAGTATAAGGCTGATGGGTCAATTGACAAATATAAAGCTCGTTTAGTGGTTAAAGGCTTTAAGCAAATTGAAGGATATGACTTCTTTGATACTTATTCGCCAGTAACAAGGATTACGTCTATCCGTGTGCTTCTCGCAATTGCTGCTTTGCACAATCTTGAGATTCACCAAATGGATGTGAAAACTGTCTTTCTAAATGGAGATCCAGAAGAGGAAATTTATATGGAACAACCTGAAGGGTTTGTAGTACCTGGTCAAGAGCGAAAGGTATGTAAGTTGGTGAAATCCCTATATGGGTTGAAACAAGCACCATTACAATGGCACTTGAAATTCGACGAGGCTATGTTGTCGAATGGCTTTAAGATTAATGAATGTGACAAGTGTGTTTACATAAAGAATACAAAGAATGGTTTTGTATTTGTTTGTCTTTATGTAGACGACATGTTAATTATGGGACAAAACCTTCAAGTCATAAATGACACCAAGCGTATGCTTAAGAGAACTTTCGATATGAAAGATATGGGAGTTGCTGATGTTATTCTTGGAGTGAAGATTCAAAGAACTTCTGTTGGATATGAGTCAGTAGATGATACTCAGCTGTTCGTGGTTAAAAGAAAATTGGGGGAAATCATAGTAGTTCTATGGAATTGAAGATCCCAAAACCGAGCTGATATCAGTAGTATAGTGTGTCGTTAGGATTAGCTGATGTATAGGTTAGACTTGATGTAATCGTTTTTAATATTTTTGTCTAAGTCATGTACGGGGTAATTGTCGAACTGATCTTCTGTCGAAGAAACTTTTCGGAACCCCACGTCATCAGTGTAATCGCTTGCGTTCTTCAGTCAGCAGCTGACTAGACCTCAGTAGAAGACAGCGCATCAGCTGAGTAGACCTTAGTAGAGGCCAACCCAACAGCTGATAAGTCATCAGTAGAAGGACTCATGCAAGCCCGGTACCTTCGCGATCGCCGGTGACCTACTCGGAAGCTACATTCCTTGTCGGCCCGACTCGGTCGAAGAAGACAGAGACTTTGTAGTCATCGTATCCGACGGAAAGCGACCCAGCTACTTAAGTCTTTTCGAAAGTTCAGCAGAAGATCATACGAGGTTGTTTGAACGGTCAACTCTGACATTCTCACCAACCACAAACCTCGACCAATGAGAAGCCGACAACGCCTTACCTGCTCCCTGCAGTAAAGTTGCTCTCATGTACAGTAATTAACTGCCCTGCTGCAACAAGTTCGAATTTATGGCCGTTTTCTTTGGAAGCTTGTGACACGTGGCATCGTCGTCTCCAACGGACATATGCCATAGCTCACAGCTATAAATAGAGAAGAATTTGAAGTTCCACACGCGAAACACACAAGACCAAACACGAAACACGGAACAACGAAATTCAAAAGGGAAAATCGCTCAAGCTCTCAAACACTCTAGCAAACTCATCAGAACATCCAGCGAAGAATCTGCATTTATTAGAATATTTTGTGGTTCTTCTCTCTAGAGTCTTTAGATCCCTTTCTTCTCTACCTAAGCTCATTGCCATATTTATAGCTTAGATTCGAAGGAGTTCACACTTAGTGAATTGTTCTTATTGAAAGAACTCCTTCTTAGTTGGAGATTGTTTCGCTCCCTTTCGAACTTATGTTTGAATTGTAAAGTCGCTAAGGACTATAACTTAGAAGGATCTGTCCTGTGCACAGTTTCCTTGCTGAGACTTGCTCAGATTAATCAACAAGTTATCCTGCCTTGTTCAGGACCGTGGACGTAGGATCTTGCGTATCCGAACCACGTTATATTGCTTGTGTTCTTTACTATTTTATTGTATACAAACCTTTGAAAATCATAAGTTTGCATAAAACGTATTTCAAAACTCGCACAGCCAAAAGAACTTAATTTGCGAAAACACGTTTTCAAAAAGAGACAAACTCCGGGCCCCACACTTATCCGCACGCTAAAGTCTTCGACTGAGTTTCGAAGTACTGACAAAAGTCAGTAGGAGAGCTCAGTAGCTGACCCACTCTGACCCGCGATCGAAGGTTGTATTTGGCACTGTTCATCAATTGCAACTAACAGCTTTAGCTGACCTTCATCGAGAAAAAGAAACTGTACTCAAGTGTATTCACCCCCCTCTACACACGATATTTGTCTCGGACCAACAATTGGTATCAGAGCACACGGTGTTCTACTGATCACCTGTTCTATATTACTGGTCTTCTCGAACAGATCCTGAAAACGTTTTCTCTGCACAAGGCATCTCTTCATTCATCCTTATACTCGTAAGCATAATGTCTGACATGTCAAGTATCAGGATGGTGCCGATGTTCTCGATAGAGAACTTCACGGTATGGCGTGTAAGAATGGAGGCACACCTTACGTCGCCGCACGACGTACGGCATGACGCGACGATCGGGAGACCGGACCCATCATTCCAATGATAGACGGCGTTCGGTTCAGCGATGTGGAAGGTGAAGGAGCTCGAATCGGTCCGAAGATTCCCAAGGACAAATCTGCCTTCACGCCTAAAGAGAAAAAACTGCATAACCTCGACCGAGTCGCACGAAATGCTATACTGCCAACGCTCAGTGACTCACATCTCGGGAGGGTGCAGGATTGCAAAACGGCGAAGGAACTTTGGGACACCCCAGGCTGTACTAAGCCAAGGAACTCCTCAGATCAAAGAAAACAAGCTCGAATTAGAGCTTCAGAAGTTCGAAGCCTTTGCGATGGAGCCCAGTGAAACCATTGACGAGCTGAGCGTCAGATTTACGAATCAAGTCAATGTGATAAACGGGCTGGGAAAAGTGTTCTCAAACAAAGAGATGAACACAAAGATCATAAGAGCGCTACCTCGACAGAAGTGGCTTCCTTTTGCTACTTATTTACGTCGCTCTGATCTTAATGCTCTAACTCCTGATGTTATATTTTCAGAATTAAAGACGGAGGAATTTGAGTATAGTCTACCTCAAAAGTGCTCCAGTGCTCCAGGTGACACACAGTTCGATCATGCCTTCAAGCGCAATCAAGAAACCGGAGGCAAAAATATTTCTTCCAAGCAAGGCGAGGCTGCTGCAGATACAAAGACCTCTGAAATATCTGCTACTGACCAACTCGCACTGATGGCTCTCAAATACCAAAGAGAAAAGGAGAGAGTCAGAAAGCTGAAGAAATACCATAGAGATTCTCCCTCAGGTAAGAAAGATTATCAGAGAAGGGAAGAATCTAATCCTTCTACTGAATGCAGGAAAACAGAACCTGCTGCTAGTCCATCAAAAGACTCAGCTGGAAAAAGCAGTAGCAGAGCATCAACATGCTACAACTGCAAGAAGGAGGGACACTATCAGTACGACTGTCCCGAACTCTCAGCTACTCAAAGAGCAGAACGGCAGGCCAGAAGAGACAAATTTGCCCAGAAGAGGCAGGCCTATATAGCCGGAGAGATATCCGACAACTCAATTGAAGAGGATACATTCATGTACTCTTCTGAGGACGAAGCCGCATTCGTAGCCGTTGAAGTCGGAGAGACGGTTCTCGAGGAATCGGCGAACACCGTCCGATGGCCGGAGAAGAGGCCGAGGTAAATTCTAAACTTAATATAACCTCCTCTTCACACAACACACACGATACTTGCTCGGTCTCGGATGATCCTCCGGACGTAGTACAAGCATATGACGACTGCTAGAGGAACAAATTCGGTGAGCAGAGAGTTCAGTGAGAACCATCCGAGGAACTTGAACGGGTAAAGGCTGAGAATCAGAGACTTTCTTCTGATTGTCAGGTCTCTACTGAGTCAGTGGATCTAGTTGCGAGACTCAACGAAGAGATCGAATCTCTTATGACTAAGTCTCAGCTTCAAGAGACTCAGATCTCAGTCCTGACCAAGGACAATTCGGAGAAAGAGACTGAAATAGCCCAACTCAGTCAGAAACTCTCAAACGTATAGAAGGACTATGATTCTCTCAGGAGAAGTGATGAGGTCTGGAGAGGACTGATGACTGAACAATACCTGGGAGCTAAGGAGAAGCTAGAAAGCATGCTCAGAGCACAACGGCCAACTGTTGTGAAAGAAGGCCTTGGCTATACTCACGAAGCTTCTACCTCCAAAAGCTCAGCAACGCTGGCTGATAGGTTCGTCAGAGGAAAGGTGCAAGTTGCTGACACCACACCTCAGGCGAAGAACAAAGCAGAAAGTAATCGCACCTCGCCCGAGCAAAGCAACAAACAACCGACCAAAGGTTCCGGCCCCGGGACACCGAGATCAAACTTAGGGGGGAACCAAGAAGGTCGAGATGGGCGGAACAAGTACAAGGAGCCACTGTATGAGCACCCGGCTCGATGCGGCTCGTACATTATGAGCCCGTGAGAAGCGCAAAGACTCGAAGAAGAAAGCGCCAAACCCAAAATCATCGCCGAAGTCGTATCTCCAAGTCCTGTGGAGAAGAAAGCCGACAAGGTTCGGAAGAAGAAGTCTCGGACTTCTAAGGTCCCGAGACATGATTTGGGTTCCAAAATCACCCACTAACTAGTAAGGACCCAACCGAACCAAAGGGTACCTAAAGATGCTTCGTTTTGCGAGTGCATAAGGACCCATGGATAGTGGACGGCGGCCGCTCAAGACACATGACGTATCGGAAGAGCCTCGCCGACCAACTACATACAAGAAGATGGTCCCGCACTGAGTTTGGTGACAACTCAAAAGGCTACACAAGGGGATACGGAACACTAAACATTGGGACTGCTTCAGTTCCAAGAGTAACATATGTTGAAGGACTTCAACATAATCTCCTTTCTGTCAGTGAATTCTGTGATAATCTTAATAGAGTTATCTTTGACGCTGGCTTCTGTGATGTTGTTGACAAATCTACAGGGAAAACAGTGTTATCAGGTTCGCGGAGGAAGAACATCTATGTTGCAAACTGGAGAACCACAGAACCTGAGGCTTGCTTACTCGCACAGACAAAATCTGGTGACAAGTCAGGATGGCTATGGCACAAAAGATTCAGCCACCTGAACTTCAAGACCATGAACAAGCTAGCCAAGAACTCCAAAGTCAGAGGACTGCCCAACGAATCGTTTATCAAAGATAGAAACTGTGAAGCATGTCTGAAGGGAAAGCAAACAAAGAATAGCAATCCACCCATTCCGTCACCTTCCACTGATGGAATCCTTCAGCTGCTGCACATGGACCTATTCGGGCCACTCTCTCCAGTGACTATAAGAGGCAAGAAGTATGTCCTCGTCGTTATTGACGACTATTCGAGATATACTTGGGTTATCTTCATCGCCAATAAGTTTGATGTTCAAACTGAGTTGCCCAATCTGCTGAAGAAGCTCAGTGTGGAAAAGGACATCAAGATTCAAAGAATTCGCTCGGACAGAGGAACAGAGTTTCTAAACTCGGTAGTTAAGACGTCTTTGCGATAAAGAGGGAATTAAACACGAGACATCGGTCGCGCGCACCCCTCAGCCAGAACGGACTTGCTGAACGAAAGAACGAGAACACTTAAAGAAGCAAAGCAAGAACGCTCCTCGCGGACTACGGACTACCCTCGAAGTTACGGGCCGATGCTACTGACACCGCCTGCTATACTCAGAACCGCTCACTACTCACTCAGCAACACATGAAGACACCATATGAATTATGGAAAGGGATAATTCCTTCTATATCTCATTTCCATATTTTTGGTTGTCCTTGCTTTATCCACAATAACGGGAAAGATCGGTGAAGGTCTTTGATAGCAAATCGATCAAGGAGTTTTCTTAGGATACTCTCGAGTCAGTAAAGCCTTCAGAGTCTTTAACTATCGGACTCTTTGTGTGGAGGAAAGCCCTCATGTTGTTTTTGATTAATTTGTTACTGAGAACAGGAAAGATACAGAGACAAATACTGATAATGTCAGCAGCAAGCTACAGGATCTCGGACTTACTGATAAAGCTGAAAAGATCCAGCATTGTTGGGTTGATGAGTCAGACGATGAACAAACCCAGACTCAACCAACAGTCGATGTAGCTGACCTAGTTGATTCTACCGAATAGAATCAACAACAGGTAACATCGGTCGATGAGGAAGCCCCCGTGGTAACTGAGACCTCTACCGAGAATATAAACTCGGGGGAACGATTAATGTTCCCGAGTAAATGCCCCCGAACTTGGAAACTCGGTAGATCCTAATCTTCTTACGAAATACCTGCAATCTCGGAACGGTGCCACGAAATGCCTAACACTCCTACTGATTCTGCAAAGTTGTATCAGAAGAAGAAGCCAGACTCAGACGATCTTGGCTAGATGCTCACTCTTCAGATCTCATAATAGGAGATCCGTCAGCGACGATAAGAACAAGATCGAGATTAAATCAAGGCGAAAGCTCACTATATTCTTGTTTCTTGTCTACAGAAGAACCTCAATCGATAGAGGACGCACTTAATGATGCTTGGACCGGATCATCGCCATGCAAGAAGAGCTGAACCGGTTCGTCCGAAACGAAGTTTGGGAGCTTGTAGACGGACCTGAGACATCGCACGTGATTGGTACTAAGTGGGTCTTCAAAAACAAGCGAGATGAAAACAACGTCATTGTCGGAAATAAAGCACGACTAGTTGCAAAGGGATACGATCGGGCAAAGGAATTGATTTTGATGAAACATTCGCTCCGGGCCGCTAGATTGGAAGCCATTCGTCTATTCCTAGCTTATGCAACACATCAAGGCTTCAAAGTCTATCGGATGGATGTAAAGTCGGCTTTTACGAACGGCGCATCGAAGGAAGAAGTCTACGTGGAACAACCGCCCGGCTTTCAGCGGGGACATCGAGTGTACGAGACTTAGGAAAGCTCTATATGGGTTAAAACAAGCACCCGGGGCTTGGTATGATACCCTATCGGACTTTCTACTTCGAAAGGTTTTCGGAAGGGGACGGTAGATCGCACCCTATTCAACATAAAGTCGGGAGATGACATCCTACCGGTGCAAATCTACGTGGACGACATCATTTTCTATTGCCGAAACGAGATCATATGTCGGCAGTTCGAGAAGATGATGAAAGAGAAATTCGAGATGTCCATGATGGGAGAGATGAATTATTTCCTTGGATTTCAAGTGAAGCAATCACCGAAGGAATCTTCATCAATCAAGCCAAATACACTCGAGATCTTCTCAAGAGATTCGGCTGCGACTCCAAAGCAAGCCGTCAAAAATCCCCATGAACACGAATTTCAAAATCGATCTAGACAAAGAGGGAGCTTCTGTTAACTCTACTAATTATAGAGCTATTATTGGTTCTTTGTTATATTTAACAGCTAGCCGACCCGATATAACTTATGCTATAGGTGTATGCGTAAGATTTCAAGCGGATCCCAAGCGAAGTCATTTAGACTCAGCAAAGAAGATTCTGCGATATCTACGAGGAACACCTGATGCTGGGTTATGGTATCCTGCTGATGATAATCTAATACTGACAGGTTATTCTGATGCTGATTATGCAGGATGCAGGATAGATCGTAAGTCAACTTTCGGAACGTGTCGGGTTCCTAGGCGGCAAGCCGATATCTTGGTTCTCAAAGAAACAAAGCACTCGCAGCAACGTCCACTACCGAAGGCCGAGTACATGGCTGCTTGGAAGTTCTTTGTGCCCAAATCCTTTGGCTTCGACAACAACTGAGAGATTATGGTATCACTCAGAATGAAGTGCCCATCTACTGTGACTCCACAAGTGCTATTGCCATAACTCAGAACCCAGTTCTACATACGAGATGCAAGCACGTGGATATCCGACACCACTTCATCAGAGACCATGTCGAGAAGAAGGATATCAGAATGGAGAAAATCCATACTGACAAGCAAAGGGCAGACATACTGACCAAACCACTAGCTGAGAACAGATTCAGAGAATTATCAGTTGAGCTAGGTCTACTGGATCCTACTGAAATGCATCAGTAGAAGGCAACACTGATAGCAGCTTATGGAGACAATTGGCAACATTTGGTATCAGTAGATGGAACCAGTACGACAGATCAGTAGATTCCGTACAATGATTCAGTAGGAAGAATCACACTGTACACAGCAAGGGGGAACACGCTTATCAGTACTTCAACCATCCTCCTGCGATATAACGGTAACCAGCTGATCGAAAGTTCAGCTGAAGAGGTTTGCGTAGTATCATATACTTAATTTCTTTTCAGAAGCATGTTTGCATTTACTATATCAGTCGCACGAAGTCAGCAGTTAATGTGCATTTATTTCCCGCCATTAATAGTTTAAGGAAAGGTCAGTAGGAAACCTTCTCATTCGAATAACTGAGTAATTAATGTTGTCTGTCGCACATTTAATGCATGTCTTCTCACTTACCTTTATTACGTAAGTCTATGTTAGAGGCGGCTTTGGTAATCATTCCTTTTATAACATTCAATCTCAGCCGTCTATAAGATTTGAAAGATTAAAATTGGATCGTAGGATCAAAACTTATAATCAGACGTTATATATAAAATCTTTCATCTTCTATCCTTTCCTCACTTTTCGCCATTTACAACTTAAGAGCTATCTTCGAGCGTTTCAGTTTTCTCAAAATCTTCTCAAACTGCCTCGCATTTGCATTCTTCTCAAGCTCTTTAGTATTCGGTAATGTATTGAAACCTGCTTAATACTTACTAACTTACTCTATTTTCAAGTGCTAACAAGTTGTTTTGCAGATTTCAATGGCGACAGTTCAGACTCCTGAGAACATTGAGGAGATTATGTCCTCTAGGATTCAGTTTGAACCGACTTTGGCTTTCCGTCAAGTAGATATTTCCTATCTGGAGCCGGTCTTTGATGCTCGGAGCGTTACGGTCTTCGGGAGTTGGTAACGAAACACCCGAGATCGTATCTGCCAAGGCAAGTGGCAGAGGTGTATTTCAACTGGAAGTCGCTTGCGTCTGGAGGCGAGGAATCTTCTTTCGCCTACATGAAAGAAGTTGATCAGAATTGTTGGGATTCTACACAGCGAGTCTTCAACGTCAGGGACGCCTTGGTGCTGACGTTCGACCTTCCAGACTCCGGTATTTCTCCCATCGGGTACAAGGAGAAAGAGATAAATGAGTATGTCCATAAGTTCTGCGGACGAACTGACATCTCGTTCAAGACAGCTTTGCCAAAGAACCTTTTGCTCCCCCAATACAGAGGACTAGCCTACATAGTCTCTCACATACTGACTAGCTCGATTTGGATCATACGATCAAGCTGTCCAAACCAAGGATTCGGTGATGATAGCGATCGACGACGAAATTGAAGTGAACTGGGCCGATTATTACGTTTCTGAGATGAAGGCCCAAGCCCAGAAATTCACTACCTTACCCACTGGAGAGAGGAAGTTAGCCAGTGTGGGCAAATTACTTTATGGGACTAAGATGTCAGTCCTCATTGAGAGCTCTGTTCAAAGGCACTCATCGTTCGCTGACTCAAAATTCTTTGACATGAAATTGATTAAGTTCAAAACAAAAGCAGCGACTGAGAAATCTATCGGGAAAGGGCCGGTTGAGCTGAAGAGAGCTCTGCTCTGCCCCCTCATACCGAAGTGCCTAAGAGGAGGAGGCTAACTAAGGCCAGACCAGCTGAGGTCTCAGCTGCTCAGCCTCTCACTGTCATTGAACAAGCTCCTCCTCACACACAAGAAGAGCAAATTTTGGACTCTGATACTGGCATTGAGGGTGCGACCCTCAAAGATAAGGTCCGAGTCATCGGCTACGAAGAGACCCAGTCGGATGTTAGGGAACCGACTGAGGAGACTCCGACTGAGTGGATAACTATTCATTCCACTCGTCTCCGTGCCACAGCTGAAGTACACGATCATATTCCTGAGATCGCTGGGCACTCAGACTTAGTCGACATAGCCCTCAGGGCAAGGGTTCAAATGCTACTGAGATTTCTGAGTTGGGATATTCTAGCAGAGATAATCAAAACCCACTCAGTCATCAACTTGCTCGATGAGGAGCAGAAATTACAAGAAGTCATAGGGTACGGAGAGCCAGCTGACTTGGCTACTCTCGAAGATCTCAGAGCCGCTATGCTTTATCTTCTAAGCTTGCGAGAGTCAGTTCCTGGTGATACTCCTCCGCCCCCATCTCCTCCTGCTGATAAGGATGATAATAAGAACAATGATGATGATGATGATCAGAGGAAGGATCAGACACCCAAGGATACAGAGTTGGGAGGCTCTGCTGAGGGTTCAACTCCCCGTGAGAAGAGCAAATCACCACATCCTGATACATCAGGTGATGCTCAAGGTGCTCCGAAGTACAGTCGGGAGCAGCTCCTCACGTTTTCTGAGCAGAGGCTCGGAACCAGTTCTTACCAGATTCAGCCTATCGGTTCCGTGTCCTCGAAGTCTGTTAACAAAGCCATTAGACGTCAAGGAGAGAAGAACAGACTATTGGCTAAGGACGTCCATCTGAAATGGACAAAGTACACTAAGGCTCAGACAGTGAGCTTAGACAGACTAGCCGCTGGCATCTCAAAAACTCCAGAAGCTCCTCCTCAACCAAATTTTCAGGAGATAATTGAGGCTGCCTTAGCCGCTCAGAAAATCAATTTAGAAGCTCAGAGTCAGCAGTTGCTCCAGAATCAGCAGACGATCTTTTCAGAGCAGCTGACTCAAGCTCTTGAAACTATTAAGCTCGAAATTGATGAGAAGAATAAGATTGCCACCTCTAGCCTTCGTAAAGCTATTACCCAACACGGCGAGAGGCTCGAAACTTATTTAGAAAGAAATGACGGAATCGCGGGATCGAGCTCTGCTGAAACTCCGTCGGGAGTCACCGCACTGACTTAAAACATCTAGAACCGATCGGGAAAAAGATCGGGAATTATCTTTGCGATCTCGTCAAGGACTTCGAATCCACAACTTCTCATATTAAGGATTCAGTCCACAATGTGGAAAGAGACATTCAAGCCATCCGCACCCAACTCTCTAAGGCAGATGATGCCAAAAAGGGGGAATGTATTATGAAAGATGAACCTGAAACGGATACGGCTGAAGTCCGGATCTTGGAAGGAAGGGTTCGGGAGGAAGGACCCTCCACAGTTCCTCGGGGGGAAGAACCCTCTATCGCTCGGGGGGAAGGTGTTCGGGAGAAAGGACCCTCCCGCGGCCCAAGCGATTCAGGGGTTCTACTACTTGAATATCCCCTACAACCTACCCCCATCTCATCTTCCGCAGCTCACATAGAAGAAGTTGCTCATTTCATTGAGCAAGAGTCAGAAGAAGAGCAACAGGCTCCTCCGCAGAGGCCGGGGAAGGACACTGCTACTGATATTTCTCATCCTTCCTCCCCCGTCCGTAAATTCAAATCAAAAGCGGAACAAGAGGCCTTCGACCTCCGGGTAGCCCAACAACTTCAGGATAAGCTGGACCATGAGCGTCAGCTGGAAGAAGCCCAACTTGCTAAGAAGCCTAAGGGCAAAGTTGTTAAGGGCAGAGGTAAGAAGAAGGGAGAGTCAGTGGAAGAGGAGAAAAAGAAGGCTCAGGAGGAGTTTGCAAAAACTCTTCCTCTCTGCAGTCAAGCTACTCGCTCGTAGTCATTATCGGACTCATCTTACACCTGAGCGGGAAGCGGTAAGATAGAGCCACTTGGGAAGCCACGCTGCAAGGCCTTAAACCTTAGAAAAGGAGGCGTAGGGGCGGCTCTCCGAGAGAATAAGAGAATGGCGATATGGCTAAGATGATTAGCTCTATCTCAAAAGCCGACTGATCCCGGAAGGCAAATCCCACGAGGATCAAGGTACATAAGAGCTCCTTATGTTAAGAAGGACCCAGTTCTTCATATCGATAAATGTGTACCGGCTCTAGTCAATGATCAATGGGAAGAACTCAAAAAGGAATTCATCAAAGGCTACTATGTATGGGAATTCTATCCTCGTGAGCAGTCTATCGAACAAGCTTTTGACGAGTTCATGTTTAATTACAATTCTGAGCTTAGGGAACAACTTCTGGAGATCATGAAGAGAGAAAACATTCCTTTTAGAGCTCCAACTTTCAGGCGCATTCCACCTCCTAGAACAACGCGCGGAGTTCTATGCACGAAGGAAATAGAGGATGAGATTAGAGCTGCAGCATCTCATTTCGACCTGAGTGTCGACCTTGCTGAAGACTTTAATGATATCCAGACGCTGAGGAAGAGAATCTATTTATACTATGGTCTGGAACCTCCTGTCGACAGATCTGCTGATTTCAAGAAGCGTACTCAAGGCTTCAGGCGTCAGTAGTATTTCTCTCTACTCTTTTGTAATAGTAATAGGAACTTGTAATTTCCTGATCATATATATTATCGTTCCTATTGCTTGACAGACAATTACTCATTGTCTTACAACATTTTGCTTTGTGTTTTCACAACTGATCACTAAGTGATCTGACACACACTCACACGATCAGTTTCTCTGATTTTGCCTATCTCTCACCTGCTGATGTTTTGAAGTTATCATATCAGTTTGTTTTCCTCAGATAAATTAAGGGGGAAATTGTTGTCAGTAGGTCAGCATACCTTATAAAATGTTTTTCGTTTAGAATTTAGAAGTAGAGGTTTTGGCATCATCAATTAGGGGGAAATTGTTGGATATGAGTAAGTAGATGATACTCAGCTGTTCGTGGTTAAAAGAAAATTGGGGGAAATCATAGTAGTACTATGGAATTGAAGATCCCAAAACCGAGCTGATATCAGTAGTATAGTGTGTCGTTAGGATTAGCTGATGTATAGGTTAGACTTGATGTAATCGTTTTTAATATTTTTGTCTAAGTCTTGTACGGGGTAATTGTCGAACTGATCTTCTGTCGAAGAAACTTTTCGGAACCCCACGTCATCAGTGTAATCGCTTGCGTTCTTGATCGACGATGACTAGACCTCGGTAGAAGACGGCGCATCGCCGAGTAGACCTCGGTAGAGGCCAACCCAACGGTGATAAGTCATCGGTAGAAGAACTCATGCAAGCCCAAGTACCTTCGCAGTCGCCGGTGACCTACTCGAAGCTACATTCCTTGTCGACCGACTCGGTCGAAGAAGACAGAGACTTTGCGCATCACGTATCCGACGTAAAGCGACCCGCTACTTAAGTCTTTTCGAAAGTTCAGCGAGAAGATCATACGAGGTTGTTTGAACGGTCAACTCGACATTCTCACCAACCACAAACCTCGACCAATGAGAAGCCGACAACGCCTTACCTGCTCCCTCGGTAAAAGCTGCTCTCATGTACGGTAATTAAGCGCCTGCCGCAACAAGTTCGAATTTATGGCCGTTTTCTTTGGAAGCTTGTGACACGTGGCATCGTCGTCTCCAACGGACATATACCATAGCTCACAGCTATAAATAGAGAAGAATTTGAAGTTCCACACGCGAAACACACAAGACCAAACACGAAACACGGAACAACGAAATTCAAAAGGGAAAATCGCTCAAGCTCTCAAACACTCTAGCAAACTCATCAGAACAACCAGCGAAGAATCTGCATTTATTAGAATATTTTGTGGTTCTTCTCTCTAGAGTCTTTAGATCCCTTTCTTCTCTACCTAAGCTCATTGCCATATTTATAACTTAGATTCGAAGGAGTTCACACTTAGTGAATTGTTCTTATTGAAAGAACTCCTTCTTAGTTGGAGATTGTTTCGCTCCCTTTCGAACTTAGGTTTGAATTGTAAAGTCGCTAAGGACTATAACTTAGAAGGATCTGTCATGTGCACAGTTTCCTTGCTGAGACTTGCTCAGATTAATCAACAAGTTATCCTGCCTTGTTCAGGACCGTGGACGTAGGATCTTGCGTATCCAAACCACGTTATATTGCTTGTGTTCTTTACTGTTTTATTGCATACAAACCTTTGAAAATCATAAGTTTGCATAAAACGTATTTCAAAAGTCGCACAGCCAAAAGAACTTAATTTGCGAAAACACGTTTTCAAAAAGAGACAAACTCCGGGCCCCACACTTATCCGCACGCTAAAGTCTTCGGCGAGTTTGAAATCTTGACAAAAGTCGATAGGAGATCTCGATAGCTGACCCACTCTGACCCACGATCGAAGGTTGTATTTGGCACTGTTCATCAGTTGCAACTAACAGCTTCAGCTGACCTTCATCGAGAAAAAGAAACTGTACTCAGGTGTATTCACCCCCCCCCCCCTCTACACCTGATATTTGTCTCCGGACCAACAACTTCCAAAGGGATCGTTTTGTCTCAATCTCATTATATTGAGAAAGTACTTAAGAGGTTTAATGCCTTTGTTAGTGCGCCGGCAAAGACTCCTCTAGAAGTTAATGTTCACTTGAGCAAGAATAGGGGTGATCCTGCTGCTCAAGAGGATTATGCTAGAGTCATTGGTTGTCTTATGTACATCACGAATTGTACGAGGCCTGATCTAGCTTGTCCGGTGAACAAACTGAGTCGCTATACTAGTAATCCTAGTAGAGAGCATTGGAAATCTCTTGTAAGAGTTCTGAGGTATTTGAAATACACTCTCAACTTAGGGCTGCACTACTCGAGACATCCCCCAGTACTTTAAGGGTATTGTGATGTAAATTGGATATCCGACACTAAAGACTCGTTGTCTACTAGTGGTTATGTGTTCACTATAGGGGGAGGAGCTGTGTCGTGGAGATCCACGAAACAGACGTGCATAGCCCGATCCACCATGGAATCTGAATTTATTGCTTTAGATAAGGCCGGTGAGGAGGCCGAATGGCTCCGTAATTTTCTTGAAGATATTCCATATTGGACGAAACCCGTGCCACCTGTGATGATTCACTGTGATAGCCAAGCGACTATTGGTAGGGCAAAGAGTGGGTTGTATAATGGTAAGTCGAGACATATTCGTCGTCGACATAATACCGTGAGACATTTGATCACGAGTGGGGTTATCTCTGTAGACTATGTGAAGTCTATCGATAACCTAGCGGATCCGCTTACTAAGAGTTTGAATCGAGATCAAATGTATAAGCTCGTAGAGGGAATGGGAGTTAAATCCACAAGTTAAAGACGATTATAGTGGATACCCAACCTTGTAAATTGGAGATCCCATGAACTTGGTTCAATGGGAAAACTAAGCTATATGAGTCTGTTGATACCACACTCAAATAGTCTATTCCCTAAAAGAGCTCGAGAGTGTTGGTGACCTGTCAAGTGGTGAGGTTAAGTCTTTGATTTTTAATGATTCTTGGATGCCTTGAGAAGGTGGAGTATGACAGGATACTCGAGTAAAAATCACCTATGTAAGTGAGAAGTGAGGGCCGCTTCTATGTAACACTTATGAATCCAAAGAGGTTGTCCATGACCAGTAAAGGACACAAACGTGAGAACGGACGAGGTTGAGACTTTATAGTGTCGGTGCTATTGTCTAAGTATACACTATGGAGGAATAGTTCAAGGCCACGTGTCCACTAGTCCACCAGTATGCTCGATAGCACTGACTAAGGAAGGTTCAAGGTCACAAGCCACCTACCCTGATGCTTTATTGTCTCTTGAGGACAGAGTTGTGTGTCTGCATGCATCCATTTGGCTATTTCCACTCATGTGGGGGATTGTTGAAAAATTCAAAATATATATATATATATATATATATATATATAAATTAGTTAGTTATTATGGAAAGTTAATTAGCATTTATTGCTAATTTGACTTGGGCAAAATTCAGCCCTTTTCGATCGCATTATCGAGCCTCGATATTTATCCGATTTATGAATTGAGATATATGACGTCGATCTACGTTTCGAGTAGATAATTATAGTGTGCTTAATTTTTCGATTTTGATTTTCGGTGAGTGAGAAATAATGGCTCGAAGTTTGGGGGGACAAAACTAATTTGTTACCTAAAATGGAGAAACTTACCTTATTCGGGTTTTGGAGAGTTATTACATTAATCAATGTCCCACATCGATTAATGAATAATGTTTTGTGTGGTATTTAAGTCTCTACCATATTGTAGGAGATAACTAAGTGACATGTGGTGGGCTTGGGCCACACATGCTCATGCGCGCGAGCCTTTTCGCCGACCGCCTCACACGCGGCGCGGCGCGCCGCACCCGCGCCGCCCGGCCCGCTCCGCCTCCGCTCCGGCTCCGGCTCCGGTTTCGGTTTCGGTTCCGGTTCCGTGTCCGTGGACTTGGACTTGGACTTGGATCTTGGCAATTGGTCCTTTGGGTGGTCCGTCAGGCTTGTTCGTTGGGCTTGACAGTTGGGCTAGGCTATTGGACTAGGTGGGCTGGCCCAGTCGTTGGTGTAATGGATCGGCTACACCTGATTACTCTTCGTGGTGCAGTGCTCCTGCTGCACCAGAGTGTAAGCTTCACATCATTCCAAAGACACACCAACACATCATCTTAGCTGCATTCTTAGCTTATCTTAGCTCAAGTCTTCAGCAGCTTCTGTCCTCGCCGGAAAGTCCAGTTCGCCGGAGCTCGAAGATCTTGCGGTGCTGCAATCCTCGAGACGTCGTCGTTTCATCTTTGGGGACGATACGCCAACACCGAGAGCACTACCGGGGCGTATGTCGTCTTGCGGAGAGAGGGCTCCTCGACTCGACGAAGATTTGTTTTAAACTTCTTGTTGTGTTTTCGTTTTCCCGAATCACTTGTTTGTTTCCAATTGTATTAGCAGCTTGTATTTCAACAGATTTGACCCATATCTAATACTCCCTCCGTTCCACTCCATTAGTCCACTTTCCTTTCGGCACGGAGATTAAGAAAGTTGTTTGTTGTGTGTAAAATAGATAAAGTAGTGGGGTCTACTTGAATATATTAGAGTATTATTTTAAGTTAAAAAGGGAAAGTGGACTAATGGAGTGGAACGACCCAAAAAGAAAAAGTGGACTAATGGAGTGGAACGGAGGGAGTAGTATAAAGAAATCAAAACTGTAAAGTTGACCAGAAACACAACAGCCGTCCTTTGAAAGTCAACATGAAAAATGTGTTGAACATGATGGCCGGTTCTAACTAAATAATCGTCTGTTTTTACCTAATTAAACACTCTAATCTTTAACCTAAAGTCCAGAAAAAGACATTAGAATTAAATACGTTTGAAGATGGCCTAATAGACTTATAGTATAGTCCTTTAATTTGTAGTTAAACGTAAAAAAATGAATTTCATCATGAATTTACATAAATCAAATCTAAGTACGAAGGGGGCTCGAATCCTGCTGAAACTAATTTTTGGATGTAAATTTAAACATAAAAATAATTTCGCCTCTGAAATTTTATAATTCACCTGCTATTTTATCGAATTTTCAAATTTCATTTTTTTCATAATTGTGAATCTGCCAATAGGTTCTTTTTTAGTCCTCCCACGCTAAATTGAAGAAACTCACGACTCGTTTAATTTGGTTCGTTTTAAACCCTTATTTTGACGCAAATTCCCAATGTACCGACTACCGACCCATGATTAAAGAGAGAAATACACACGCTTGAAACCTAAATAGGAGGAGCAAAGAAAAATGGGTTGAAAATTGAAATTGAATTAAAATCACGTGATAGTCGTCCGGTGTAGTGGGAAAGAGCGAAGAAATAGAGAGATACAGTTGCTATGGCTATGCATTATATCTATCTATCTATATGTATATATATATATATATATATATATATCGACCAGCTTCTCTCTCTCACACACACTAAAAACCTACAAACACAACTACCGACCCATAATTTTGACGCAAATTCCCTTTGCGGCCCTAACGTGAGGAGCCCTTTTATCATCTCCCACTCGCCTCTCATCTCAACCAAGCGAAATCAACTTGCATTAAGCCAACCCCTTCTAGACTCTAGCTCCACAAGTTTATTGAGGAGTTTCTTGAGGAGAGAGAAAGTGGGAACTTAAAAGAATCAAATCTTGGCTCGATTCTGAGTTGGGTTTCCTCTCTCTCTCTCTCTCTCTCTCTCCCTCTCTCTATAATGGCGAGTTTTGTTATATCGGAATGTGGGTTGAAGCCGCTTCCAAGAATCTACCCCAAACCAAGAACTGCCCACTCTTTCTTGAATCCCAATTTGAGAATTTCACGAACAAATCATCGATTTAATTCTTCCTTCTCTTTATCAAGTGGGGTTGGCAAGAAAAAGAATTGGGCTTCAGGAGTTAGCGCGCCATTGCGAATTCAGCCGGTGGAGGAGGAGAACAGGGGAGGAGAGAGAGTGACAAACGGCGGCGAAGAATTCGACCCGGCGGCGCCGCCGCCGTTCAAGCTGTCCGATATTAAGGCGGCCATTCCGAAGCATTGCTGGGTGAAGGACCCATGGAGGTCAGTTGGCTACGTGGTGAGGGATGTGGTGGCGATTGTTGGGATGGCGGCGGCCGCCGCCTATTTCAACAATTGGGTTGTTTGGCCTTTGTATTGGTTTGCTCAAAGCACCATGTTTTGGGCTCTCTTTGTTCTTGGTCATGATTGGTAAATTTTTTTTTCTTTTTAATTTTTTAGTTAATTTTGTTCATGTTCAAGATTTGATTTTTTTTGTTGTTGGTGTTGATTGGTGCAGTGGTCATGGTAGCTTTTCAAATAACCTCAAGTTGAATAGTGTTTTTGGCCATTTCCTTCACTCTTCAATTCTGGTCCCCTACCATGGATGGTATGTTCAATTTCATGTTTTCATGTGTAATTTAGTAATATCTCTCTTCATATGTGTGTTTATTATTACTTGGGTAATCATTAATTTTAGTAAGAAAAGGTAACAACTTTGTTAAAATCATGTTTAATTGTTGACTGATTCAGGAGAATTAGTCATAGAACTCACCATCAGAATCATGGGCATGTTGAAAATGATGAATCTTGGCACCCTGTAAGTAATCTTTGCCTATTCAAAATCTTGATTCCTGATGCATTTTCTGAATTTGTAGTATTGTAGAAGTTAGAATTCAGTATTAGTTATTTTGTTCTTATCTTAATTGCAGTTGCCTGAGAAGATTTACAATAGCTTGGATAATAATACCAAGATGTTGAGATTCACTTTGCCTTTCCCTATGTTGGCATATCCCTTTTATCTTGTGAGTTGCCTTACTTCTTTCGAACAATGTCTTTTTTCGCGGTTTTTTTTTTTTTTTTTCAATTTTCTGAATCTGTTTTTGGTGTTATTTGTGTTTGATTGTAGTGGAGTAGAAGTCCGGGGAAGAAAGGCTCCCATTTCCACCCGGAGAGCAATTTGTTTGTGCCAAATGAGAGGAAAGATGTGATTACTTCAACAGTTTGTTGGACAGCAATGGCTGCATTGCTTGTAGGACTATCTTTTGTTATGGGTCCAATACAGCTACTCAAACTATACGGTGTCCCTTACTTGGTTAGTGACTCGAACCCTTTCTTCTTATAAGACTATAACTCCTTTTTTTTTCTTTAAGAATCAAATGTTTTACATGTTGTCAAAGATTTGAATTTTGTTTTTGTACAATGTATGACATATTTGTCTCTGGCTTCTTGTTATGACTACTTTTTCCGTCTTCAAGAACCAAATCACGTTTATATGATAGATCATGCATCAAGTGGCCCCTGTAGGTTTTTCGTGTTGTTTTTGTATAATGTATGACATTTGTCTCTGGATTCTTATTATGAATACTTTTTTGTCTTCAAGAACCACATTCCGGTTATAATAATAGATCATAAATCAAGTGGCCGGAGTAGATTTTTTCATGTTTTTAAAGATTTGGTTGCAAATTTTCTACTACATTACTTATTTGTTCATGACTTCTTGTTATAACTACTTTTTTCATCTTCGAGAAACCGGCTCTATGATATATCAAGTGCCCGGATTAGCATTTTTCATGTTGTTAAAGATTTGAACGTTGTTGCTTTGCTTCGTGTTATAATAACTACTTATTTGTCTTCAAGAACCAGAAACCGACTATACAATAGATCAATTCCACCGATTAGGGTTCTTTCACGTTGTCAAAAATTTAAACAATCCTTTAGCAAAGTTGGTTGCAAATTCTCTACTCCATTATATCCGTCTCGGATTTCTTGATAAAACTTGGAATTTGATTCGTTTGCAGGGCTTCGTAGCATGGCTTGATCTTGTGACCTATTTGCACCACCATGGACACGAAGATAAGCTCCCTTGGTACCGAGGAAAGGAATGGAGTTATCTAAGAGGCGGTCTCACAACACTCGACCGTGACTACGGTCTCATCAACAACATCCACCACGACATCGGAACCCATGTCATACACCACCTCTTCCCACAAATTCCACACTACCATTTGATAGAAGCTGTAAGTTTTGTCCATTTTCGCTCGAAAAGTAGTTACTAAATCGTCGAATCTTGAATTTTCGCTTGTTCTTCGAATGCAGACCGAAGCGGCTAAAGGGGTGTTAGGTAAATACTACAGAGAGCCAAAGAAGTCTGGCCCTTTGCCATTGCACTTGTTAGGGGACTTGGTGAGGAGCATGAAGAAGGATCACTATGTGAGTGACGAGGGCGATATCGTCTTTTACCAGACAGATCCTAAGCTTGAAGGAGGTCAGAAATCTTGATATGTATATGGATTCTTTGGTGTTGGTATGATGAGTTCAAATTGGGTAGAAGTTGAGCTTTGGAAGATAGGTAGTGTTTGTTTAGCAAACAAAGAGTTGATTTTTGCTCCAATATATTGGTGGAGCTCTATATAGTTCAAGAATATAAATTATGATAATTGTAATGGTATTATTTATGTTCTTGCATGTGGTGATGTTTATTTTGTGCTCGTGGAGTGTGTTGTCTCCGGTGATTTAGTGGTTGAAAATCATATTGTTTATAAATTGATTATTTCACAACTAAAAGATTATCATATTTAATAAGTTGTTATTTAAGAAAGAAAATAAGAAGTTTAATTATTACGAACATAAATATTTTAACGCAATGATAGATTATTTAGAGGCTTATTAAAATAAAAAAGAAGTTTAAAGGCGTCCACCGAATATAACTCTAATGTCATTTTAACTGTACCTTTATTTTGCGTGTGTGTTATGGTCCATGTACTCTATTAGGAATTTGAGAATTATTGGGCTATTATACACGCTAGCCCAAATTAAAATCTCTTTCGGATTTATGAAAATGAACTTATTTGTAAATTTATACTATTGTCTATTATGGTTCACAATTATACTATTTATAATTTGCAGTTAGGTTGCATGGGCAGATCACGCGATATGAGGCACAGTAGGATACAAAGGTAATAGAATCTTAGTAAGTGTGAAAATAATAAATTTTTTGTATTTATAAGATTAATATATAACTCAACAATTATTTAAAAATTTTACTAAAAGTTAATGTAAAGACATATAAATGAGGGTGGCAAAACTTATTCAATCATTGACGATAAGAGTATCGTATTGTGTTGGAGTGTCTGATCAGCGGCGTAGCCAAATATTTAGGTCAGTGGGGGCCAATAAAAAGGCAGTGTTTACCGTGAAAATGGTTGTTAACATTAATATGAAAAAAATGTATTTTTTTTTTTACAGTATTTACCTGCATTATATTGCATTTTTTTTTTTAAATAGCTTAAGTCTTAAGAATCTAAGAAAGAGAGAAAGACAAAGGAGTTTAAAAAAATTAGAAAAAAACGATGGAGGAAAAGAAAGGAGAAGAGTAGGGGAAAAAAGAGGAAAAGAGAGGTAAATAAAGAAAGAAAACAGAGTTCTAGCCTTCTAGGACTTGGGGAAAAAATGAGGAAAAAGAGAGGTAAAATAAAAAATGAAAATGTAATTTAGAGAAACGAACCAGTGACCTCTCACGTATACCCCAAAGTTCCTAACCAATAGACCAATATATAAGATGATCGATTCTTCATAATGATACATACCTAATTCTTCTTCAATATGTTGAGGTTTTCTAAAGTTTCATTACTTTTTAAATTTGTGGTTATGTCCTTTATGATTCAGGATTACAATGTTGTTAAATTTTAAATTTTGTTATCATAATTTACAATCATGTTGTTTATTTATAGTTCATATTATAGGTAAAGGTAATTTGGTCACTTTTTGTGATACATATTTCAAAGAACACCAAACAAGACCCATATGTGGCAAAGGAGGTGGACCATTAAATCTTTGATAGAAAAGTCAATAGGTAGAGGAGGATAATACAGTTCTTGTTAGGCGGCTGCAATAAAGATTCAATTATTTTAAAAGTTATGTCACACAAAAAGACATACACATATTGCCAATATTAATTGGGCATTCTAGAATTGGGATCCACACGCTCTTAACTTTTCCAAATCCAATTTTCTTCTAAATTAAATGCTTCAGCATCAATAATGCCTCTCTCTCCTCTCTCTCTCTCTCTCTCAATGCTATCCAAGTCAAAAAAACACACACCTGCTGTTGTCTTTACCAATGAACACTATTATCCATAATTTATTGACAATGCATTTTGATTAATAATCATTATTTGTATGATGGATCAAGTGTTAATGTGAACTATATATATTTGAATTTCAGTGATTTATCTAAACGTCGAATCTGAATTACATTATCAATATAGTATCATTTACTTTTCGACATGATTTAAAGGCTATTAACATGAGTTCAATTTACCAGTGCATACTTATAGTAGCCATAGTCGGATAAATTGTGTATAGTTCCATATTTCATGTATATTTTGAACGTCTGTCTACTCTTCTTCCTCTCAAAATTGTAAAAATTTGCACTTCAAAAATAATAAATACCTTCCTCCGTCCCATTCCCATTGAAAGTATCTTATATTCTTTTTTCGAGTGTCATTAAAAACATCTTGTTTTAAAAAAAAAACATAAAATATGTAGACAATAACTAAAACCCTACCATCCATCACATATATATAAAAGATTTCACTCATCATATACAAAAAATAAAATAAAAATGCAATTCATTCCTCAAAGTTTATTCATCGCTTGAATATAAGAATTACATGAAAGAAACTACTCTTCCCTATGGTAAAAACATAATATATTCATAATTTCATCTCAAATAATCTCATTTTTCAGTCTAAAAGAAAAACTCGTTCCATCACTCTTTGAAACGACATGGCGATGATAAACTCTTACAAGAATCTGTCACGTATCATCCTCAACCCACTATTAACTAAAAGATATCATGTTAAAAATGTAAGAATCAGAAAGAATATAATCAAACCTAAACCACCATCATCAAAGCTTCTGCTCAAGCCACCACTTGTTCCTGCTCTATGTACATCTGCTCCAGCCAGTGAGGCGTCCCGTCATGCCCGGAACCGCTCCCCACCCTCTGCTCCGACCCGTACACCCCGGAGCCACCACCAGACGGGACATCCTTTACGAGCGAGTTCACCCACGAAACGTCCGGTTCGTGCACATCGGAAGGTGGTACATTCGTCGCAGCATTGCCTCGGAAACCGAAGGAAGCCGATTTCCTAAGCTTGTTCACTTCCTCACCATTGAAGCCCCATTCGAGCTTCCCATCCGGCGCCCCCCACGGTGCCATGTGACCGGAGTGGCCAGAATTCGGCGACCCCGGGTGGGCGTAACGGTACCCGGCGCCACCGCTCCGGTCGACGAAGCTCTGGCTACGCTTCGCAAACGCGGCGGATCGCGAGTTCATCACGGCCGCAGCCACTGCGGCCGAGGAGTCGAACCCATACCCCGACGACTTCCTCGAGGGCGAGGACGAGAGGTTCGACGGGTAGCTCGCCCGGAGCTGGTTCAGATTTGGCATGTTCTGCCGAATCTGATGCCCCGTCGGGGACTGCATCTGCGACAGCAGCGATGGATCGAGAGATCCGAAAACGTCATCCAGATTGGTGGGATTCAAATCCGTGACCCGGCTGTATGGCGACGAGAGCGACAGACTCGCCATCTCCTCCACCATCTGCTGCCGTTGCTGTGTTCGGATTCTCTCCAATCCGAGCAGCTCCAAGTCGGAGTCCAAGTCCCGCGCACTAAAACCGGTCTTGAGCCGGCTCCCGGGCAGCTGCAAGGCTGGCGGGGTGGCAAGGTTAACCTTACCCTGCCACCCCATCGGCGAGGAACACGTAACCGAAGGCGAAACCGGCGGTGTCGATCCATTCGGCATCATCAAAGGGCTCAAACTCAAACCCGCCCCCAAATCCAACGAACCCGAACCAGCCTTCGGAGAGGGCATGGCCGAGCCCGTGGAAGCATACAAAGGCCGCAACTCCTCTGGTTTATGCGCAAAAAAGCACACCTTCCGCGAGCAACCCGTCTCATCCTTACAGAGCCGCGTCCTATACTGGGCCGGGTGGAGCCACGACTCAAACACGCCATGAGCGTACTCACATGAATCGCCCTTCCCACACGCCCCCTTCTTGAACTCGGGGCACGGGACGCACGTGTAGTGGTACTTCCTCGGATCGCGCCTCCTCGCGTTCTCCCCCGGGTGCACAAACGGGCACTCGGTCCAATCGTGCGAGTAAGCCCTCGAGCAAGGCTTCACCTTGAAACTATACATCCTAAACTCATCACTTCCATACACACCGTTGTTTATATCCGGTAGGGTTACGTCTACCGGATACTCCTTCTTCTCACTCACATCCTTCAACCTCCCACCATCCTCCTCCAGATCGATCGGATCAACCTCGGTACTAACCCCGTTGAGCATCATCTCGAGCTTCTTCCTCTTCGAACTCAAACACGATTTCACACACGATGCGATAACATCACCGGCCTTATTCCCGGCCACATCGACAACATTGACATCAGCGGAGGCGCCAATCAAGACCTCCACCACCTCAACCGAGGCCCACGAGCCACCCGCTGCAGCGCAGTGGAGGGCCGTGGCGCCGTCGGAGCCGCAGGCTCGGTTAACATCAACCAAGCCACTCTCAACTATATAAATCAAAACCATTTTGCTTCCATACAAAGAAGCAATCATGAGAGGGGTTCTTTCTTCAAACCCCATCTTCTTCAATCCAAAACTCCTTCCATACCAACAACTCACTTCATCAACATCACAACCCTTCTTTTCTACTTCATCAACAAACCCAACCAAATCATCAGTAGCAGCCAATTCAAGCAATTTTGACCCATTCTTATGCATTCCTACATGAAATCCGGATTCCATCTTCAAATCAGAACGGCTGTGTTTATTCTTTGAATCTCTGCACATCAAGAACTGAAACCAAAGAAAAACACGACTTAGAACAAGCAAATTAATAACAAAATCCACATCTAATAAACATATAATAACCAATCAATCATAATTAATCACAAACATAAATATTATATTTTTCCTCCGTCCCATAGAAAATGTCTATTTGACGCACGGAAATTAAAAAACTTGCATTGTTTGGTATATATATATTGTTTAAATTTTGCTCTTTAATTTTGGTTTTTTTAGAAAACATACACTTAAAAAAAGGAAACCAAAACACTTTTATGGGAAGGACGGAGTACAAGAGCAGATTATAGTTGCCTAACAGCCTGGTTCTGCAAAGAAAAAACATCTTTTTTTTCGGATAAACCAAAGATTTATCCAGCTACAGAGCCATACTGTCAATAGAATTAATCTTGAAAAAAAAAATTAAACAAGAAGCCCTTCTCCATGAGACAACTACTTCTGAAATCACAAAAGCCCCAACTTTATAGAGAGAGAAAGAGAACCAAATACCAGATCTTCAAACATCAAAGTTCTAAAAACCATCCAGACAAACTAAAGATTGAATATTTAAGTTCAGAACAAAAACCCATCAAGAAAATTCAAGAAAGAACCCAATAAACAAACTAAAAAAACAAAATCTTGTTCTCCAATCTAAAAAAAGACAAACCTTTTTCAAGAGGAAGAAGTTTTAGGGATGAATCTTTAGACTACCCCGGACTTTCTCTTGAAATAAATTATATCCGATTTGTGGGTTTGTTAGAAGGCGGAGTCTTTGAAGCTAGATATGAATGAATACACACACATTATATACATCAAAGAAATTTCATAATATGGATGAGTCCGGAAGGAAAGAAGTATGAAGGTGTGACTTTTCTTATCGGGTCCTTTAATTATTATTTAATTACTCCAATTCCGAATTCGGTCAAAGTCAATATTCAAAGTGCGGGTCCCAGCCTAGCACAAATCCTTGTGTGGTGGTATTTTATTTTAGAGTCCGGCGGTGAAATGCTCATATGGGAAAAGATAAATACATTTATATCCAATTCTTATATTTAACTACACTATATATTTAAAAAGACGAAAATACTCCTACTATGGGATGATCCGATCACGTGATCAGGATCCGACTGGTCGGACCGGTCCGATCGGTCGGACACGCCCGACCAAGGGCCGATCATACTTGAATAGTGGGCATGATCGGTCATGCCCTATCACAAGGCCATGATCGGTCATGCCCTATCATAAGGCCATGATCGGTCATGCCCTATCACAAGGCCGATCACTATCAGGCCATGATCGGGCATGTTCGATCGGTCGGACACATGACATGGTCCGATCACGGTCCGATCATGGCCTGACACTTTTAGGTGAGAGAAGTAAAAAAGTGTGGATATTTTAATAAATTTGGGTATATAGTGGATATTTTTTATAAAGTTGGGTAATTTTGTAGTTGTAATAGTCAAATATGGTATATTGATATATTATCATTTTATTTTATGTACAATTTCTTAATTGGCATCTCAAATTCAAATTCGAAATTAAATGCAGATTCAAATGAAATGGTAATGCGTGTGAAATGCAAATTCGGATTTGGTAGTGGGGGGGTGGTCCCAGCGGGGTACTCAGAATCCAATATCGAACCGCCATAAATAACGGGCTTGTGTCGTCACGTGTGGGGCTCACTTTGCTGGAATCAGAAAAGAGAAAAATAAAAATATCCAGCCGGCCATGCCACGTCACTGTAACACATTATTTTAATTAAATCTTTCGGTGAAACTTATGTTACACAAACACAATAATAATATTTAAGAGAAATAAGGTGGATCAGATTTTTTTATACATATTTTTATTTGTTTATTTTTGGATCAGAATTAGGGACGAGGAAGCGAATTTTGACGAGAGAAGTGAAATTTATAGTTTTGGATAGAATCAAAATGAAAAAAGAGGGTGGGATGTAATCTGTAATTCTGATAAATGCATAAATATATAATAGGGACTTATATTATTAAAAATAAAATAAATCGGAATTTATGATTTAGTGGTGGTGGTCCCGTCTCCGAACATAATCCCGGCCCAATTTTGAATTTGAAGACCTTCGTTATTACTACCTCCGCTATTTTCGGCACGGAAATTAAAAAAGTAAATGATTAAGAATGAGATAGGGATAGATGATAAAGTAGGAGAAAGAAGATGAGTGAGAATAGATGATAAAGTAAGAGAGAGAAGATTGTAAAGTAAGAGAGAGAAGATGATAACGTAAGAAAAAGTATGAGAGATAAGATGATAAAGTATGAGAGATATAATAGTTATTTCCAAATTAGGAAGTGTGTCAAAAATAGCGGGACGTCCATTTCGGAAAAGTGTACCATAAATAGCGGGACGGAGGTAGTAGATAGGAAGCAAGTCGCGGATTTATAATTGAGGTGAGTAAAATATGTTATTTTACGGGTATAAATAGGTATTTCAAATAAGGATGTAAAACGAATTAAATATTTTTGCTCGATTCCGTATTTGTATTCGAGCATTTGATATTTGAATTTGAATATACATATTTTGATTTGATTTGATCATTATTCAAATACGAATATGAAATAATAATATTCAATTCGATATTTACGAATATTTGATTAAAAGTTGCATTTAATACATAAAATATAATGAAACTTATTAATAATTTATTTCATAAATAATATGTATATGGTCATAAATAATTAGCTAAGAAAATATTAGAACATATATGATTTAAAATATATGTTACCAAATTAGAATATTATTTATAATGAATTTGATAATTAATACTATTATTTAAAATATTATGTTTTCATAGTGCACTGACAAACAGAATTGAATATTTATTATTAACTATCATAACGAATTCAGTATTCGTATCGGATATCAAAATAATATAAATATTAATAAAAAAATAAATATTCGATTCGATTTGAATATTCAAATAACATAAATAAATCGAATACGAATTAAATTTAATATTCGAATAATAAACAAATGGGAATACGAATATTCGAATAACAAAGCGAATACAAATCAAATACAACTATATTCGACTCGATTCGATTCATTTACAACAATAATTTTGAAGAGGTTGGGACGAAATCTTAAATTTATGAAGGTGAAATAACAAATTTTAAAAAATATAAAATAGGTTTTGAGTAATTACAAATTCTGGGGCATTGATTATTCCTATGTACTCTGGATCCGTCTATGAATAGATAGATATTGATCTCAATCATTGATGAAAGATATTTTGATTAAAAGCTATTAAGTTAAAAATATATAGTAAATATCAAGTTATGAAAATTCACGGATAATTTTGTATTTTTGTTATGGTATACTAATTATTTCTTCTTTGATGTAGCGCGTACATAAATATAGTCTATTATGCATGCTAATAAAACCTAGTTAGCATTATTGATGTTATTTTGTTAGTTATAACTTATGATGTTATGTTAGCATTTACATGCTTCAACTTCAATATTATGTAAGCAAATTAAATGGACGATATTTTGCAATTTTCTAAAAGTAATAAAAGTAATGACAACTTATTTGCATTATTTACTAAGTATAACTACATTATTGTTGAGCATAATGAGTTTGAATATCAGTTATCAATATCTCCACAATAATTTTTAATATAATAAGAATAATATGCAACCACTATCCATAGTGTTCATTAGATAATCTTACTTATGCAAATCATATCGAAAAAGTAAGTCTCCTTGGAATTGCTCTATGGGACACACCTAATCTGATAGAAATCGATATATAATTTAAGAATTCGTGACATTTGATCATAAAATATCTTATTATACGACTAGGTCTTGTTATTGAGGATTCATGTACCAAGTACACGTATTGAGTGCAGGTACTTTGAGAGTAAGGAATGGACAAGAAAAACTAAAGATGAGGATGACTTGGTTGAAAATTCCAAAAGTGAAGAAATTGTGAGTGGGGGAACAAATTAACCCTCAATAATTCATCACAACTTGCATTATCACCTTCCACTTAAAAGTTCCATTTTGCCACGTTTCTTTTGCCTTTTCACTTCCAATAATTTTTCATTTCATTAAATTTGTATTTTTGTCATGATTTGGAACTATTACACATACTTAGGATACATATGATGCTACCGACCTTAAATTGTGTAATTTGCAAGTTTTGAAAATTATTATTCTCTTTGTTCCGCCATGCTTTGTTAATCAGTTATGTCATGTTAGTACTATTTTTTTTCCAAAAAGAGAAAAAACTTAATTTTTAATTTTAAAATGAAGTGCACTCCTCCTTACTCACTACATACCACACATTCTTATATTCTCTCTCAAAATTATTTCTTATACGATTTCGTTCCGTTTCGAACTCAGATATTTATGAGTTTTAACTTTTTGAAAACTTGAGGCTATTTCTTCAATTACAAAATAAATGATTCATCTGTCCCATAAAAGTGTCCTGCTTTCCTTTTTATGCTCTCCTATAAAAAGTGTTCTGCTTTCCTTTTTAGACTCTCCCATATAAAGTGTCTGTTTTTTGAAAAAAAAACAAAGGATGTGTGAACTAAAATTAACAAGCTAAAAGTCAAATCACATCACACAATACAAATTTCTTAATTTTTGTGCTTCTATAGAAAGGAGATACTTTCTATGGGACGGAGAGAGTAAATAAAAAAAATCAATTGCCTAAACTATATCTTAATATAATTTGGATGAGTTCTCATTCTTTCCCATCAATCATTACTAAAAAATTATGCACATTTTCTTTAAACAATTAGAACTCATAAAATAAACACTTAAACAAAGTTTCTTAATCTGATTGTCCTAAAGAAACATAACAATAACAACGAGACAAAAAAATAATATTCCATATCCAAAAATTATAAATTTCGCATTTTAATTTTAAATATTATTCGCCCCTAATTCCAAAGGAGCAAGTTTATTTGAGTCCGTTGTTGATGCAAAAAAAAATTGATAACTTAAGTCCGTCTCTCGTATTGAATATACAAGCTCAAAACCCTTTGCAGCAACTTCTTTCTCTTTTAAACATACAAAGTCCACCTTTCCAATACCCAAAGCCCAAAATAAAATTTAAAATTCCCTTTTATGGGCCTAATAAATATAATGGATCGGCCTACAATTTCTAGCCTTGAGTAGTTTGGGCTTTTAAGTAAAATGTTGAGCTCATTAAGTAAAATCTTTGGGTTAAATAATTAACTTTATTAATATAAAAATGCTTTAATGACTTGGGAAATACTTACACGTACATGATTCAAATTGTCATTAAAATGATAACATGTACAATTTAGGATGTGTAAATAATTTAATAACATGATTTGAATTAAAAACCTGGAAAATCTAACGAGTTATTTTATTATTTTATTTTATATAATATTTTTTTCCACTGCATAGGTGGCTAATGATCTGTTTATTCGATGCGATTGCAGTTGTCTTCCGACCAAATCACCCATCCATGCGTCTTCGTCCTAAAAGTAGCTTTTTCTCTCTCTGTCACTTTCTCTCTCTCATGACTCTTATATCCCAAACAAGTATGTATTAGTATAACCCATTTATGTATTATAAAGTTCGAGCAAATATAAGCTCTACTTAAAAATAGAAATAATAGTACTCCCTCCGTTCCGCTCCATGTGACACACTTTCCATTTCGGGCGTCCCGTCTCAAGTGACACACTTCCAAAAATGGAAATAATTTAAAAAAATAATAATAAATTTTCTCCTACTTTATCAATTCTCTCTCCTACTTTTTCATTTATCTTTCCTACTTTAATCATTTATCTCTCTTATTTTATTATTTCTCTTTCCTACTTTATCAATTACTCTCTCACAATCTCACTAATCTTCTTTCTCTTACTTTATCATAAACTTCTCTCTCATACTTTATCTTCCACCTTCTTAATTCCCGTGCCGGAAACAATTTTGTCACTTGAGCTGGGACGGAGGGAGTACTATCTAATACTCTCTCCGTCCCGCTAAACTTGTCTTACTTTCCATTTTCGGTTGTCCCGCTAAACTTGTCTTCGTCCGAAAATGGAAAGAAATTACTTAAAATGGCGGTGGCAATTTTGTAAATTATTGAAACATTCATATTAAGGAAACTAATTAACCCCCCTCCTCCCCTCCATTAGTCTCTCAAAAGTCAAAACCCTACACACACTATCTCTCTTTCTCCTTCTTCCTCTCAGCTGCGCCGCCCATCCGATAATCGAAAACCTCCCTATCCTCTCTTCTTCTACATCGCTAGAATGAAATCCACCCCCCTCTCCTCCGTGAAAGGCCTATTAGCCGCCGAGGTGATGATTGATCGAATAACATCGAAACTATGATAATTTTTTAATGTAAATCTTAATTTCTGATTTCATCAAGAATTATTTAAAAAAAAATCAATTTTTTATTAGCATTGTTAAAGTAGTGTTAAAAAAAATTAGATTAATAGTCATTAGAAGAGAGAGAAAAAAATTTATAATATAATTAAAGTCAAGGGTCCCACATTTAACTACCACATTATCCCTTTCTATCCACTTTCTTAAACTCCGCGCCGAAGCCTATTAAGACAAGTTTACTGGGACGGAGGGAGTACTATGTTTTTTCATACAATCAGCTAGTGCATAGAAAATGTATTTTATAATTTTAATCGATAATTTTTACCATGAGACTACCAATTCAACTAATGAATAATTAATTATCATTATTTATATAAATACACTCACATCATGTACTAAATTTCAGGGGAGATGATTCTTCCATAAAATCAGAAATATAAATTTCACTAGATCAAGTCAATTAATATATAATTATATACTTCCTCCAATCCATAATTATTGCTCCACTTTATTTTTCGGGCTATCCCAAAATTATTGTTTCTTTTCGAGAATAGTAAATTATTACAAACACTTTAATTAGAAACCCACACTTTACTCACAACCAACAATGTCATTAAAAAATGTGCTAAAATTTTTTGCAACAATAATTATGAAAGATGTGGATTATTTTAAGATTCCTCGTTGGAAAATGAGGGCCATTAGTACCAATAATAAATTGCAAGGAACCTTCAAGTTCATAAAATGTCAATTTAGTACTTTTCAAAAAAAAGTCCAAAAATGTGGATTATTTTAACATTCCTGCGAGACATAAAAGCAACGAGACACAATACCATGCACGAATCAATCTAATTGATTAAAAAATAATTATAAATACTAATATCAGTTGAAATAATTATATTTTGTAGAATCTTTCTGTTCCTTCTCTATGCGGTTTCGTTTTCACCTCAAAAAAGCTCCTCAACAATCAAACTCATGATTTGGGTAGCTTAATTAGACCGCTTCAATTGCTGAAATTATAAAATATCAAATTCAATATTTTCAAGATTAATTTTGAGAATCTTGGATCACATCATCATTACAAAATAATTGGATTTATTTTAGATGAATCCTGAGTTTATAACGTTTCAATTTGAATCACGGTTTGGGGATAATATTAACGGGTTAATAGTTTACCCAAATTTTACATGTAAATGCCATTGAAGAAAGTAATCAATCATCAATACATCCTTTCTTTTTGCCTTTTAAAACGAGATTCTGTTTTTATTTATTTTCTGATATTGTAAATCGACTCCTTCAATTTTCACTATAATTTAGTAAGGGTAAATTGTAAAAGTAGTCAAGTTGGTAATTCAAATTGCAAAAGTAGTAAAATTGCGTGAAAATTGCAAAAGTAGTCAAATAGTACATGTAAGTTGAATTTGCTGAACAATTTCCAATGTTCAACATTGATGTGATGAAGCTTTAACTTTCCAACTATTAGAATTAAAAATAAATGTGTAAAATATATGATGCAGCTTTAATTATCGAGTTGAATGTGATCTGACCACAAATGTATAATTTCATAATAAATGTGTACATTCCCAACTATTAAAATTAAAAATAAATTGAATATTATATGTGAAAGGTTTTAATTATAATAGTAACTATAATGAAAGGTTTTAATTTCATATATATTCGACGACATTTCAATTAAAATATTAAATAATTGATAACTCGATAAATCGCAATTTGATCCATAAAATACACTTCATCCAAATTATCAATTTTCCTCTACTCTTTGCGTACATTTCTTCCTCGTGTGACCCGCTTGCCGGCATATGCTACAGTGCTTTGCACCCTTGGGCCTTCTACTACTAGATGCCTCAAACCCAAATCGGTAACGTCCTGTCTTCAGTCGACCGGCTTGACGCCTCAATACAGGGGGCTTAACAACCTCACCTAGAATACCAATTGGCACGTTCTATTGCTCCTGCGGTGGAAGCGGAGTAAATGTGCGTGCATATAAATCACGGTGGGTATTTGTTAAGTAGTAGCTAGACACAAAGTCATATATGTTGGCACCAGAGTGTCTGCATTGGAAGATTTTGTCAGTATAGTTTAGATATAATTATCAATCAAACATGAAGAAACTGAAAACTTACATCATAACAGCTACAGCGTGCGAGCAAGGCATCAAATCCAATTGGAACTCACAACACGTGCACGCACATTGGTGTAAGTCCACTACGAAGTACTTTCTGACGTCCATGACTTTGAACTGTCCAGTAGAGATCTGTGTGACTCTTAGAGTGTGTGCTTTTTCCACCTCGAAGTGAAGCTTTTGCTTGGCCGTCTCGACCATCGGGTGGTCGTGTGCGCCATACAATGCTCGTTTTTCATCGAACCATTTTTCCAAAATTGAACGGATAGTATCGAGAAGCGCGCAAATTGGCAACCGTCGAGCCCACAACAACCGTCCATTAAAAGATTCGACGACATTTGACGTTAAAAAACTATAACGCCGATGCGTACACTTCGACCGAGCCCAGCGTTCTGGACCGAGTTCCATCAATTTTTGGTAGGCTCCATCAGGGCTAGCTTCTTTGATTGATTCCATAACCTTATTAAACATCGAAGGACGGTATGCAGTTGCTGCTTTTCGGAACATCCTAGTAATAGTGCGACCATAAGGCGCAATCTTGTTCAACAGATGGTAGTTGCAAAGTAGGTGAGGGCATTCGGGATACACTTCTGCAATAGCAGCTTGAATACTAATATGTTGGCGAGACACGAATGCTAACTCGGTGTGTGTCCCAAATGCACCTCTGATCTTCTGCATAAACCAGGTCCACGAAACATTATTTTCAATTGGTCCAATGCCAACCGCCAATGGTACAATTTGTTCATTGCCATCTTTCGTTGCTGCAACAAACATAATACCTGTATTCTTTCCCTTGAGATGGGTGTCGTCTAGTATAATCACCTTCCTTAAAAATGTTGCTCCTCCACATAATCATCATCATTATTTTGTTCTTCTTCATCATCTTCTTCTGCTTCTTCTGCTTCTTCAAAATGTTGTTCATTTTCCGGTCGACCGTTATCATAAACTTGTCCAAATAAGTTGTCGGACGATGCTTAGTCGAAAGAGGGAATATAGGCTCCTTGATGCTGAGAGGTGTCGGCGTTGTCGTTCGGGAACTTGTGAACAACATAGACAATGGGATCTCCATCGAAGCGGATTAGTCGAATCAAGTCGTCATCGTCACTGATTAATGCTTTCAACTTTCTTCCAGATCTAGCATGCGATGTCGTCTACAATAGATAATGTGTATCCAATCCTCTTGATTGCATTATGGCATCAATTCGATATTTTAACGATGAAAGTGATAATTGATCCACCCGCATGTATGCAAGTTCTTCATAAACTCCCGAGTATTCTACACCAACGAAATTTCCGCCGTATCTTACGATCACACTTGTACAATCCGCCATCTAAAAAAAAGACATGATATCAAACAAGTAGCAAAAAATCCACATATATATTTAAAATTATAATTGATGTAATTTTAAACAAGTAGCAAAAAATTACAAGATATATATTTAAAATTACATATTCCACATATTCGTAACAAGTTGCAATTACAAGATATATAGCTGTACCTTACTTATCAAACAAGTAGCAAAAAATCCATATATGTAATTGACGTAAGCTAAATCCACATATTCCATTAAAATATATATGTATTTTATTTAGATAGAAAATTAAATCTAAATATTTAATTTGGAAGTATTATGACTATGCTTAATAATTATTGTTATGCTTCATAAATCAATTAGAGTATGTTTCATAATTCCTACTATGCTTCACAATTAAATTATGACTATGCTTCATGATTACTATGATTCTAAAATACAAATTCGATCATGCTTCATAAATCAATTACTAGACCGAATAATCATATAATAATTGCTATTATGCTTCCTAAAACACAATTTAATAATTTACAAAATCTTTAAAAAAAATATCTTTTCCATTGCCATATCATTTTAATTTCGATTATATTTACCGAAAGTCACTAATAAGATAGTAGTTTACTTACTAAAATAACAAAATAAATTCGGAAACTAACCTTCAATGAAAATATCTCTTTCGAACTACTCGATCTTGAACACTCACTTTTTCATATCTCTAATTGAAAATATTTAAGGGAATATCAATTCATCTCTTTACGAATTGTGAAGTTCTTAAAACACTTCCCCTTCTTATAGTATATAACTCAACCATGTGACTGATTTGTCAAATCATTATCTCGATAAAGTAGTTTTATTTTTATTTTTTCTTCTGAAAAGTTATCATAGCCTATCTATTCTACTATTTTTTACTATTCCAAGATTATTATTAAAATATATTGTTCATTATAATTATTAAAAAAAAATATTATTAGTGATAATTATTATTATGACTATTATAGAATGTAATCATATTATTATTAACGAGAATTCACTACAAGAAAAATGGTCTTCAACAACGCTTAATAGACAACGTTTTTCATGAATAACCATTGTCGAATCTTAAAAAAACGTTGTCGTAAATAAAAACGTTGTCGTAAGTCAAAAAGTGCGCTCATAGACAACGGTTTTTTTGCGCCGTTGTCGTTTACCTGTTGTGGAAAGACCAGAAATGCGCTCATAGACAACAATCTATGTAACCATTATCGTTTATTTGTTGTCTTAGTTAAAAACGCGCTCATAGACAACGGTTTTAATAACCGTTGTTGTTTCGCTGTTGTTGTATTTAACTTTCTAATCTTTTGACAACGGTTTTGATTGTTGTTGTCGTTTCTCCGATGTTGTAGTCAATTTTAACAACGTATTTGCTTACTGTTGTTGTTTCTCAGTTGTTGTATTCAATTTTTAAATATTTTGACAACGGTTCGACTAGTGTTGTCCGATCTCCGTTGTCGTTAAATGATTTACTTAAATATTAATTTATCACTATCACAATTATTATTATAATACTAGATAATATTTGATTATCCAACTCAAAAAATAGTAGTGAATGTTTAATTATTAAAAAAAATAATAATAAAGACAATAAATAAACTTTATTTTCAATTCGTGTGCTGCAAGAACTTGGAAAAGTTAAAGCTGCCTCACATCTTGGAGATTGTTCCTACAAATTTAACTTACATGTACTATTTGACTACTTTTGTAATTTTCACACAACTTGACTATTTTGATAATTTGAGTTACTAACTTGACTACTTTTGCAATTCACCCATTTAGTAATGCTACATAATTGTAGCATAAAATGCAGACCGATATAATATTTACTTGTGAATTTAAATTATATAAATTCTTTGAAATAACATATTTCACACTCTTTTTACGTAATTGGTCCCTGTAATTTATAATTATAGATTCATTAATTCATTTCTAAGAAATACTAAGTGAGTGTTTGGAGTAGTTGAAGCTTATTGATAAGCGGCCGAAAGCTGCTGATTTGAGAATTTATAAGTGTTTGGAAATAAGTGCTGAAAAATATTGAAAGTGGGGAAAACAATGTTTGGAAAACTGCTGATATCAGTAACTTATTTTAATTTTTAAATAAAATATCCGTCTTATCCTCAATGTTATTAGATAATTATAATTTATAATAAATAAATAAAATTGAAAAAAAAATTACATTATAATTTCAATTTCAGTTTTACAAAATATTAAATTAAATTAATTTTTATATTATATAAATTCATAATATATCATATTAGTATGAACATATCTTACTATTATATTTTAAATATTACTTATTTGCATAAATTCATAGTAATGATATTTTTATAGAAATTTAATGATTACGTAGCTAATAAATAATTCTCATTAAATAAAAATAGAAAAATATGAATTCAAAATTCAAAATTTTCAAAACCCACTATTTTATTTAATTTATATTTAAATTTAATAATAATTATTATTATTTCATTAAACTTGAAGAATTTATAAATAATAAATATAAAGTATTTTTTATTAAATTACAACTAATATATTAAAATATAATTAAATTTAAATTTATAACTAATAAAAATATTAATTTTAAAATTAATAATTTTTTGAGAATTATAAAAATATTTAAAGGATAAAATAGTCCAATAAGTTAGATAAATTGTAAGCTGAAGTTGAAAGCTAGGTCATAGCAGCTTAAGCAGCTTCTCTATCTTTGCAATATTTGATAGGGAAATTGCAACACACCGCCGATGTTTAGATTTTGTAGTTTTAATAGCTGTAGGGTTTCGGCCTGGTGTTGTATGTAATTGGGAATTTGTAGATTGTAATTGGGGAAAGATGATTGAGAGGGAATTGAGAGGGAGAGACGAACAGAGAGTAAATAGAGAGGAAGAGAGGCCGTGAATTTCTTGTTATCTATTTCATCCCCCAACATTGGCTTATATAAGGCGCCACAATATTACCTATGTTTAACAAGCATAATACATAATTAAAGGAAACTTAGTAATAACTAGGATAACACGTGGATTTAGCGGTTGGCGTCCACGCAAGCTACTTTATCACAAGACCATCTTTAGCCACTGATTCCTCCAACGGCCGAGATCTCTTCTCTTGCATCATAATAGATCTCGGTCTCTTCAACTGGGTCAACTCCTTCTCTTCCCTTCTCCATTTCATCTTCTCTCTTAGCCTCCTCCGACTCCTTCTCTCGTCCATTTCCATCATCACTTCCTCCTTTAACTTCACGGGGTGTGACAATACCCCTTCCTTGAGCGCAACCTTATCCCCAAGGTTGAATATTAGAGGGAAGTCATTTCAGGTAAGCTTCTCCGACCCAAGATTCAATTTTTAACCCTTGAAAATCCAACTCGAGCAAGAATGACTGTATAACTCTTCCTTTCCTGGTGACCTTACTTCGTTTGCCTTTGATTGCAGGTGTAAAGGCAACGCACCCCTCTTCGTCCAAAAGTGGTAGATCTGGGGAATGGAACTTCTCCGGCTTCACGGACTTCTTCAGCAGTGACACGTGGAAGACGGGCCAGATCTTGGACCCGCTCGGCAGATCCAAACGGTAAGTAACCTCACCGATTTTCTCAGTAATTTTATATGGCCCGTAGTACCGAGGAGCCAGTTTTTGGTTCTTCCTTAGTACTACAATGTTTTGTCTGAAGGGCTGTAGTTTAAGATATACCTCCTCCCCCACACATAATTACCTAGCAATTCTGTGTTTGTTGGCATTTCTAGCCATCCTTTCCTGAGCTCTTAGCAAGTTGTCTTTGAGCTTTTGTTGCATACCCAACCTTTCTTCTACAAATTGCAGACTCTCCAAGGCCTCAGTCCTTGGGTACGGCCCGATAGTAAAGATAGGCGGGTTGTACCCATAGAGTGCCTCAAAAGGGGACATCTTTAGGCTGGAATGGTAATTGGTATTGTACCAATATTCAGCCATAGATAGCCACCTAAACCACTGCCTCGAACTATGTTTAACCATACACCTGAGATAGGTCTCCAAGCATTGATTCACCCTCTCAGTCTGTCCATCTGATTGGGGATGATAAGCTGATGTCATGTCTAGCTTAGTTCCCAATAACCTGAATAATTCAGATCAAAACACACTAGTGAACAGGGGGTCTCTATCAGTCACTATGCTGAGTGGCTGCCCATGTAGCTTAACAACATGATCTAGGAAGAGCTGGGCAATAGAAGCTGCACTGTAGGGATGACTCAGTCCAATAAAATGGTTGTATTTAGTTAGTCTGTCTACCACCACTAGGATAACTGTCCTCCCTTGTGATTTAGGCAACCCTTCCACAAAGTCCATAGAAATGTGTGTCTAAGCTTGATTAGGAATGGGTAGAGGTTGAATAAGACCAGGACTGGCACACCTCTCTATCTTGCTTTCTGAACACACTGAGCATGAGCTCACCCAATCTATTACTTCTCTTCTTAACCCTTTCTAGAAGAAGTACCTTTTTACCCTTTGGTAAGTTCCATCTTCACCAGAATGCCCCCCCCCATGGCTGAATTGTGAAACTCTATGATGATATCCTTTTTTAATTCTTCATAGTTGCCCACTATGATTGTACCTTGTTTCCTTAGCAGATCCCCCTGATAGGTGTAGTCAGGATAAGTAGATGAATCCACCATTTTGGCTGTTATTATATTAGCCAAGTGAGGATCTCGGATATAGCTTTCAGCCACCCTCTTAACCCATAGGGGCACAACACTGGTAAGAGCCAAGCATTGATTAGTATCCCTTCTAGATAGAGCATCAGCTGCTATATTCTCCCTTCCCTTTTTATATTGTATGGAGTAATCATAGCCTAGTAACTTAGGAATCCACTTCTATTGCAAGGGTGTAGTAATCTTCTGATCAAGTAGATGTTTTAGAGCCTGCTGATCTGTCCTGATAATGAAGTGGTTACCCTGCAGATAATTCTTCCACTTTTGAACAGTCAAGAGTATAGCCAAGAATTCCTTCTCATAGATAGAAAGTGCCTGATTTTTTTGACTCAGTACCTTACTCAAATAAGCAATTGGCTTCCCTCTTGCATCAATACAGCCCCAACACCAGTTCCACAAGCATCAGTCTCTAGAATAAAGTCCTTAGTAAAGTCTGGCAAGGCCAGAACATGGGCAGTAACCATTGCCTCCTTCAATCTTTGGAAAGCCTTTTCAGCCTCCTTTCCCCACTCAAAAGCCCCCTTCTTGAGTAGATTGGTTAGAGGTTTGTTGATAAGTCCATACCCCTTAATGAACTTCCTGTAGTACCCAGTTAAGCCAAGAAACCCCCTTAGTCCCTTTAGGTTGGTAGGAACCTTCCATCCCATCATGGCAGTGACCTTTTCTGGGTCAGTTGCCACTCCATTTTGAGAAATTATGTGTCCTAAGTATGACACTGACCTCTTCCCAAACTCACACTTGCTCATCTTAGCAAAAAGATTCTATTTCCTTAATATGTCCAGAACCTCCCTCACATGTTGCATATGCAATTCCCAAGAGTTGCTATAAACTAAGATATCATCAAAAAACACCAACACATTCCTCCTCAGCTTCTTTTCAAATATCTGATTCATCAGTGATTGAAAAGTTGCAAGGGCATTGCATAGCCCAAAGGGCATAACCAAGTACTCATAGTGTCTATTATGAGTTCTGAAGGCAGTGAGGTACCTGGATGCTGGATCCATAAGGATCTGAAAATAGCCAGACCTAAGGTTTATCTTGCTAAAGTACTTAGCACCAAAAAGCTGATCTAGTAACTCATCAATAATGGGGATTGGGTAATCATGTTTAATAGTCAAACTGTTTAGGTACCTGTAATCCACACACATCCTCCATGTCCCATTTTTTTTCCTCACTAATAACACAGGAGAGGAAAATGGGCTTTTACTAGGTTGAATCTCTCTTGATTCCAGCAACTCTGACACAGTTTTCTCTATTTCTGCTTTCTGGGCATGTGAAACCCTATAAGGGTATTGCTGTTTTGGCACACTTCCAGGTTGTAGTATGATTTTATGCTCCACCCCCTACTAGGTGGCAGCCCTTTGGGTGTCTCAAAGACATCCTGATAGGAATTCAGTAGTGGTTCCATGAGAGGATTATTCTGATCCCTTCCCTCTTCCATTGCCATTAGAATAAACTCTTATGGAGTTGAAGAGTTCTTCTGCAGTAGCTGATAGACAGTTGTTGCAGTAGTAGATGTTGGAATTCCCCTACTTCTTGCTGTGTGAATATACACTCTCTCTCCCTTATGCATTACTGAGAAAAATTTATCATCGTAGTCTAGAATAATTGGAGACCCCTTCTTCAACCAATCACTCCCAAGTATTAGGTCATAACCAGCAGTAGGCAACAACCTTATATCATATGAGAATTCATAATCATACATCTTCCAATTAAACCCCCTGAGTTTCTTATCACTAACCATAATGTTTCCATTGGCCACTAGAACATTAAGTGGCCTTGCTGATTCACACTCTTTCCTCAGGCTCTTGGCCAATTCTGAGTTTAGGAAGCTCAGAGAACTTCCTGTGTCAACCAATATCCTTAACTTTATGTCCCCTAAGTTCCCTATCAGCCTCATGATACTTTTTCCAGATTCCTCCTCCATGGACCCCAAGGTAGCCATAGCTATGCCTAGTTCTTCATTAGCATCCCCAAAGATTTCCTCCTCAGATTATGCTTCTATAGCATTTAAGAACTCTCCCTGCTCTTCAACAGACATAACCATGAAATTAACCTTGTTAGTGCACCTATGCCTTGGGGTAAATTGCTCATCACAGTTGTAGCAGAGTCCTCTAGCCCTTCTCTGATCCATCTCCAATGGGGTTAAGAGTTTAAACCCTGGCTTGGTGTTTTGAACTGCTTTCTGGGGGACTTCTGATAAGGTTTAGCTTCAGATTTCCTTGCTTGATTGTTCACTGACATTCCCCTAGTATACTCCTTAAGTTTCCTCATAAGTGATTCATTTAAATGCACCTGTTGCCTTCCTAAATGTATAGCTGAGTCAAGAGAATTGGGGTGTAACATATCCAGTCCAGCTTGTATGTCTTTATCCAGTCCACTTACAAATGCAGCTATCCAATAATCTTCATCAAAATCCCCACACCTGATGTGGACAATAAAAGCCTTAAGCTCTTCAAACCTAGACACATATTCATCATAAGTCTCATTGTGCCTAAGTGTTGGTCCGGAGACGATAAGTCAGGTGTAGAGGGGGGGTGAATACACCTGAGCTCAGTTTCTTTTTCTCAATGAAGGTCAGCTGAGCTGATGATTGCAACTGATGAACAGTGCCAAATAAGCCTTCGATCGCGGGACGAGTGAATCGGCCATCGAGCTCTCTCCCTACCGATCGTTGTCGGTACTTTGAGAATCGTCGAGGAGGCGTTGTGCGGAAAGTGTGGGGCCCGGAATTCGTCTCTTTTGAAAACACGTTTTAGCAAGTTAAATCTTTTGGCTGTGCGCTTTATAAATACGTTTTATGCAAGCTTATGATTTTCAAGTCTGTTGAATGCTATGCAATAAAACAGTAAAAGAACACAAGCGATTTAACGTGGTTCGGATACGCAAGATCCTACGTCCACGGTCCCGAACAAGGCGGGAGAACTTGTTGATTATTCCGAGCAAGCCTCGGCAGGGGATACTTGTGCCTTTGGGACGGTTCCCTCTAAGTTATAGTCCTTAGCGACTTTACAATCCAAACCTAAGTCCGAAAGGGAAGGGAATTTTCTCCAAGCCGAGAAGGAGTTCTTACAATAAGAACAATTCACTAAATGTGAACTCCTTCGAATCTAAGCTATAAATATGATAATAAGCTTAGTCTAGAGAAGAAAGGGATGTAAGAACTCTAGAGAGAAAAACTGAGAAATCTTCTAAGTACGCAAGTTTTCCTCTGGATGATCTTTGAGTGTTCTAGAGCGTTTATGAACTTTAGCTTGTCCCTTCGAAATTCCGTCTATCGGAGCTTCAAAAACTTCTCTATTTATAGTTGTGAGTTATGGCATATGTCCGTTGGAGACAACGATGCCACGTGTCACAAGCTTCCAAGAAAAATGGCCATTAATTCGAACTTGTTGCAGCAGGGCAGTTAATGCACTGTTCATGAGAGCAGCTTTACTGTGTAGAGTAGGTAAGCGTTGTCGGATTCTCATTGGTCGAGGTTTGTAGTTGGTGAGAATGTCAGAGTTGACCGTTCAACAACCTCGTATGTCTTCTGCTGAACTTTTTGAAAAGACTTGAATAGCTGGGTCGCTTTCCGTAGGATACGATAGGACCGAAAAGTCTCTGTCTTCTTCACCGAGTCGGTGACACGGCATCTACCGAGTAGGTCGGTGGCGGCTGCGAAGGTGCGTGCTTGTTTCTCGTTCTTCTCGCGATGACTATCGGTGGGAGTAGTCTTCTCCGATGATTTGTCGGTGATGCGTCGTCTTCGACCGAGTGGAAGATCACCGCCGATGAAGAACACAAGCGATTACACTGATGACGTGGGGTTCTGAAAAGTATCTTCGACAGAAGATCAGTTCAACAATTACCCCGTACAGGACTTAGACAAAAATAATAATCAATATATCAAGTCTAACCTATACATCAGCTAATCCTAACGACACACTAATCTACTGATATCAGCTAGGTTTTGGGATCTTCAATTCCATAGTACTACTATGATTTCCCCCAATTTTCTTTTAACCGAACAACAGCTGAGTATCATCTACTGACTCATATCCAACACTAAGCTTATGCCGTTCTCCAATGGCTTTGTTAGCCTGCAGGTCTTGAAACCTGCTAGAAATCAGCCTAACAAACTGTGTCCGTAAGAGCTCATCCCCCTTCAATGGTAGGTTGTCATACCACTCCAATGGCCTCCCCTCAAAATGCATGGTGGCAAATGTAACCTTATGTTCCTCAGGTATATTTACCATTGAAAAATAACTATTGCAACACATCAACCATAACCTAGACCTACTGCCATCAAACTTAGGAAAATTGATCTTAGCTACGGTAGGAAGAACCCCAGATGAATTTCCAGAACTGTTGGAATGCAGTTTAGATCCACTTCCCTTACTCAATCCTCCCATGAATCCTGGATGATTCAGATGAGTATTGTTTCCTTGTTTCCAGCCACTGCCCAGAATTGAGGGCCTTACCTCTTCACTTCCCCTAGGTAAATCCATGTACCCTTCACCCGCCCTCGCAGTCTCCATATAAACTGAACCACTGCCTTCATTGATGCCCTTACCCCCAGATTTGAACCCTGGGGGAGCGTGGGTTCATACGGGGCAAGGGGTTAGCATAGTGGGGCGTAGGTGGCCTAGGTGGTGCTATGCCAGATTTGTTACCTCCCTGGATATGGGATTCCACGAGATCTAGGCGATCGGATAGGTTACCAATCATGCTAGATAAATTGTTGGTGAGAGTCCGAGTGTTTACCGCTAGGTGTTGCATCATATTGCGATTGATGAGATCCCCTAATGCTTGTGTTTTTTCATCCATCTCAGCAGGTTAGATCACCGGTTCTTCTGTTTCTACCTGCCCATCCTCGAAAATGGTGGACAAGCTTGGTGCGGCCATCAGATCGCCGCTCTGATACCACTGCAACACGCCGCCGATGTTCAGATTTTGTAGTTGTAATAGATGTAGGGTTTCGGCCTGGTGTTGTATGTAATTGGAAATTTGTAGATTGTAATTGGGGAAGATGATTGAGAGGGAATTGAGAGGGAGGGACGAACAGAGAGTAAAGAGAGAGGAAGAGAGGCCGTGAATTTCTTGTTATCTATTTCATCCCCCAACATTGGCTTATATAAGGCGCCACAATATTACCTATGTTTAACAAGCATAATACGTAATTAAAGGAAACTTAGTAATAACTAAGTTAACACGTGGATTTAGCGGTTGGCGTCCACGCACGCTACTTTATCACAAGACCATCTTTAGCCACTGATTCCTCCAACGGTCGAGATCTCTTCTCTTGCATCATAATAGATCTCGGTCTCTTCAACTGGGTCAACTCCTTCTCTTCCCTTCTCCATTTCATCTTCTCTCTTAGCCTCCTCCGACTCCTTCTCTCGTCCATTTCCATCATCACTTCCTCCTTTAACTTCACGGGGTGTGACAGAAATTCTGCTGAAAACTAGATTTTCCAAACACTACAACTGCAGCTAAAAACTATAAACTACAACTGAAAACCGTTTCAAGCAACACCTAACAATCAACCCTATATTTTCCACCACAATAAAATATTCTATATTTATACTTTTCACTTATTATTGATTAATTTCTATAAAATTATTGTATTGTAATAGTTTCCCCTAGTTTGCTCTTTTCCTATGTGAACACAATAAAAACACCATTGAATTAATTAATTTTGTAAAATTTTACTCACTCCATCCGACTTATCTTATTTTTTTTCAGCACCGAGATTAAGATTAGTGAGTGATTGTGTGTAGATGCGTGAATGATTGTGTGTAAAGAGGTAGACCCCATAAAGAAAAAGTGAAAGTTTATGTAGTAATTATTTTTTTTTTAAAACAAGACAAGTCGGGTGGGACGACCCGAAAACAAAAACAAGACAAGTGAAGCAAGATGGGGAGTAGTTAATAGAAAATTTGTCTTAAAAAGTAATCTTCAATTGAATGATGAAAAATGATAAAAAAAAAAGAGAAATATAAAACTTAAAACAACAAATAAATGCTCTTCTTTCTTATGACGACGAAGTATTTTTGAGTTGGTCAAAGAAATATTAGTATATTACTACCACACCACATCATCCAATTCCCTCCTATCTATAATTTTCTCTCTCTATCCAGCAAATGAGGGGGCAGACTTGCAGAGCTCCCAAGGAAGCACAACGCCCCCTAGATGACATTACTATCCGCCGTCATCTACGCTATCATCCTATTCCTCATAAACCTATCCCTCTCACCGCCGGCATGTGCACTCGGCGGCTCCGCAGCCACCATCGCCGCCGTCTACGGCTCCTCCACCACAGTATGCTCCATAATATCCAATCAACCAGTCCAGCAAATTCAGTGCTGGCGGAATGGGGAACTACTACCAACAATCCTCCCCACAATCTCCTTCGACTTCCTGGCCGGCGGCCGCGACACTCTCTGCGGCGTCCGCTCCGGCGGATTCAGCCTCCTCTGCTGGAACACCACATTCGATCCTAAGAGAATCTACTACGACGACTCATCGCCGCTAACTTCCCTCGCAATGGGCGATTCCCAAATCTGCGCACTGAAGAACACCACCGCCGCTGGCGGCGAAGGAAACACGATTTGTTGGCGCGGAAATAACGTTTCATCCGCTGAATTCGGTAATGAAGGCGATCAATTCCGCATGGTTTCGTCCGGATTGCGATTTTCGTGCGGAGTTACCGAGACTATCGGTAGGGTTTTATGTTGGGGAGACGGCGCTTATTCATCTTCCATCCAATCCGATTTCTCAAATTCCTCAATGTTCAACATCTACGTCGGCGCCGCCCACGCCTGCGGAATCAACAATTCCGGCATCTTAATCTGCAGAGGCGACAACAACAACGGTCAGCTCAATCCACCCCCACATACCGAAGGCGATTTCAGAGATCTCTCCGTCGGAGCAAATCACACCTGCGCGATCCGCCGATCGAACAACACGGTAGTCTGCTGGGGCGGAAACGGCGAATTCTCAAGCAACATCACCGACCAAATCTCATTCGAGTCCATTACTGCTGGTATCAATTTCACTTGCGGATTAACAAGTCGGAATTTCTCTGTGATTTGTTGGGGACCGGGATGGCCGATTGAATCTCCAAATGAACTGCCGTTGAATCGAACTCTCCCCGGCCCCTGCGTCGAATTGCCCTGCTCATGCGGTGAGTATCCAGATTATCAAACCCTATGTGTTGGTGACGGTCATATTTGTGCTCCTTGTGAGCCACCTAATCCACGGCGGATTTCACCGCCTTCTTCTTCTTCTCGAGGTCTCAAAAGAGGCTTATTAGGGTTTGCTATTGTTGGATCAATTGGGGGTTTTGCAGGGATTTGCTCTGTTATTTACTTCTTGTGGACTGGCTCTTGCTTTGGCAAGAAGAAGGTGCATAACTCTGTTCAACCCACCATCAATGGCGGAAATGGAAATGCAGTTCAGAGCTCTGGCAGCAATCCGCCGTCGAGATCGTCGACTCTCCGGCGGCAAGCCTCCATACTAATGCGGAGGCAGAGGAGTGGGACTTCCTCGAAACAAGCCGATAAGGCGGAGGAGTTTCTCTTCTCCGATCTTGTAGAAGCTACTAACAACTTCTCCTTTGAAAACAAGATTGGTGCAGGTAGTTTTGGTGTTGTTTACAAAGGGAAATTGGCAAATGGGCGTGAAGTTGCGATTAAAAGAAGTGAATCAAGTCCGAAAATGAACAAATTTCAAGAAAAAGAAACTGCATTTGATTCTGAGTTAGCATTCCTGTCTAGGCTTCATCATAAGCATTTGGTTAGGTTAGTTGGGTTTTGTGAAGAAAGAGAAGAAAGGTTGTTAGTTTATGAATTCATGAAGAATGGGGCTATGTATGATCATTTACATAGCAAGAACAATGTGGAGAAAACCAGCAGTTTCTTGAATTCTTGGAGAGTTAGGATCAAGATTTCATTAGATGCTGCTCGTGGGATTGAGTATTTGCATACATACGCCGTCCCTCCCATCATCCACCGCGATATCAAGTCCTCAAACATCTTACTCGATATCGATTGGACTGCTAGGGTTTCCGATTTCGGGCTTTCCCTAATGGGTCCGGAGCCCGATCGCGATTATCGACCGCTCAAAGCCGCCGGTACGGTCGGGTATATTGATCCTGAGTATTACGGGCTGAACGTGTTGACAGCAAAGAGCGATGTTTACGGTTTTGGAGTAGTTTTACTAGAGCTTTTGACCGGGAAGAGGGCGATTTTCAAGGCCGGTGAGGACAGCGGAGCTGCTCCGATGAGCGTGGTGGACTACGCTGTTCCGGCGATTGTCGCGGGAGAAGTAAGGAGGGTCTTGGACCCTCGTGTGGGGGCGGCGGAGTTGAGTGAGATGGAGGCGGTGGAGCTGGTGGCGTACACGGCGATGCATTGTGTGCATTTGGAAGGGAAGGATAGGCCTTCTATGAGTGATATTGTTGCTAATTTGGAGAGGGCCTTGGCTTTGTGTGAATATAGCCATGGTAGTATCTCTAGTGGAGGAATCTCCATTGTTTCGGATTGAGTTTGGTTGAAATTCTTTTTTGAGCAAATTGTTTTGATTGTAGTTTTTTTTGGCTAGTTTAGGTTTAGGGTTTTTGTAAATCATTGATAGTTTACCATTATGATTAATTTTGAGAGATTGAATCTCAATTTGAATGACTATGGAAGTCCCCAATTGTATTGATGTTATATCAAATACGCAATGTAACACATTTGTGTTAGATCAAGATTTCTTAATATGGACCCAAATAATTCATTTTCGGTTAGAGCCACTGTTTCCAAAAAAAACACTATATAAACATCGTTTAAGTTAGTTTTAGAGCAAACCATTATGATTTCTGATTTAAGTAATTATTAGGATTTGTTTTAATTTTGACTTAGTTTAAGTAATAATAGGAATTATTTTAATTTGTAATTTTATCTCAGTAAGATTATAATATTTCTCGAACTATACAAACCTTATTAGTTGTATACATAACTCAATAAAATTTGAAATTTATTCCAAGTCCAATTTTACTTCTAGAGCACCACATATTGGTGTCTTGTTGCCCTATTATATTTAATTTGGGTATGAATTGAAAGTTTGGATAATGCAAAATTGTAGCATAGAAGTCTAATCCTATTGAAAAAAGCATGGTCTACAGCAGTCAATTAAAGCTAGTTAACCACTGTAGATGTTGACATATGTAGGGTCTAGATCAAGCCTTCATATTCTTGGATTATTATACAGTGGTACTAATTATTAACACAGCGGTGCAATCAAAGTAAATCTGAAATATTTATACCTGCCCCCAAAATGAGGAATAAATTAATATTCTTCGGTTACAAAAAAAAAAAAAAAAAGAATTGCATTACTAACTTTGGGAATATTTATTCAGCAATTAAGAGTAGTAAATGCATAAATATTTGAGGGGTTGGGAGGTGGTGGTGGTTTTTATTGACAAACGGGGCCGCCGCTTTGCGTTCATATTTCATGTTTAGTGTTATGAGTCAACGCTTCCACACGAGTTCTAGTCCACGAGTTCACATTCATGTTGATCTATATACTGTATTGATGACTCCTAAGGAGGGAATCAATGGGCATCCTAACATAATTTCGATTAAAATAAAATTACATATAAATTCTTAATTTTGGGGTAGGCTGATGTTGAGAGTAGGTAAATTTGAATCCCCATACAACTAAACACAGTTGGAAATATGTTGCAATTTACGATTTTGATATTTGAAAGGATTTGATAGCAATTTTTGTAAAACTATATTAAGGATTTAACATTTAAAGTTTATTATTTGTTCGGTTTTGAGTAGTTAATCAATCAATTCTACATTATTACACGAGATTCTCTAACTCGTTCTTATTGCATTATTTTGTGATTAATATTATAATTTCATTCATTAACTAATAACAGTATTAATTGAGATCAATTATTGTATTAATTGTTTCTTAATTGATAAATCACGTTATTGGACAAGCAATTTCGCAAGTCCATCTGAAAGCAGGCGAACACAGAATATCAATTTTCAAAACCCGTAAATCCGCCCCCGATCTAAGACATCTCTAATGTTAAGTTTTCTATGCTATGCATTTAGCAATCATCAAGCCTAAACTGGAACTACTCTACCTTTGCGCTTAGGGCAACCGAGGTGCGTTGATTGTTCGTCGAAAACAACCAAGTACGCGATCAAACAATCTCGAACCGCATGAGCAGCTTGACAGACTTGTACCTTTCCCCCTTTTGCGTATGAAGAGGAACAGCTCGGATACCTCGTCTGAGCTCCGGTACAGGAAGGCACGTTTGTCCGGCAAACTCATCCTTCTCCGACTGATCGTGCTCGTGAACTTGAACGCGTAGAAGGGCCAGTTCCGGAACCGTTAATGGGAACACAAACACCTCATCCCAATTAGGTATCCAGTTATCATCAATGGTTTTAGTCCTCTTCATCACCACATCAGCCGGAACTCCCGCAATTCCCACCTAACAAAACAGAGCCACACGTTTTTCGCAACTGTAGTGCTTTGATGATCAAAGACGATGGTTACGTACCTTTGCATAGAAATCGGGAGGAGAATAATTGTCAAAGTACGTGTGGTGGAAGTCATAGAACCATCCTTCACCCATGTACACGGTTACCTGCAGATATAGGGCAATTTCATGGTGAGAAACGAGGCCTTGAAGAAGATGCAGAAAGGGAGAGGGTTATGAGCCTACCACCAAAGTCATTTTGACAGGCAATGTAGCTTTAGGATCAAAAACTTTGTCCCCGGCCTTCAACAAAAAGTCCGGTTTTTTTACGTATCCACAGCCACCGTTAGCCCTGAACATGCCATGCATCAACCAGAGTGATCTTCCATAACCCTATAGCAGAGAAGTTGATATGTTATATTAGCACCCTTCTCCCATGATGTTTCAAGAACAGATTAAACAATGAAACCCAACTCAAATCCGATATACAACACAGGAACTATGTGACAACTTAGAAAATATATGTTCATACAAATTGCCCTTTTGAATCAGAGTAACAATATCTTGCACTTTATGAAAGAAGAAATCTACTCACTTGCATATTCAATGCAACCATTTGAGCACCATGCATCCATCCAATTAAGGGGTTGTAGTTGGATGAGTCAAAACGTATCCCTTTCGGGTATATTCTCAGTATGTTTTTCTGCGTAAATCTGAATCAAATTGTTTGAGAATGTTTACAATTGAGCATCGTATAATGCAGCACTCAGAAATCACTAGGCGAGATATAAAAAACAGGCAACACAATGAATAACTTGTAGGAGCCTTAGAATGCAAAATTATGCAGAAAAAACTTCTTGAGTTGGCAATTACTGTATGTCGTTCTAAATTAGATTCTTGAAACATTATGCAGAATTTAGCTGTGCTCACAGCTTAGGCTAGGACAACAAAAGTTACCTCACAAGATCCTGAGTGTAGGTTGAGATGGCCCTTTCCAGCTCCTGCTCGCTCAAGCTAAGGCGTCTGGCTTTGTTAGGTTCCACCCTAAGCCAGTCCTGCATCCCGCCTTTCCCCTTTCCAGCATGGATTGCGATCAGATGTCTATACTCAGTTGCTGTGTTTGGGTCTGACTTATCATATTCATCATCTTCATCACCCTCCACATCTAAATCATCACCAACCTAGAAGATAAATAGTTCTGCAGCTTAGAACTGTAGAAGATAATATGAGTATTCTTAACCCTAGTCATACCGTAGAGTTAACACTTTTCATTGAAAGTGCAACAGTAGTGCCCTCATTCGAGAGGAGGAAGCTCTCCGATTTTCACTCACAAGAAAACATGTTTTATTTCCATAGACAATAAGTTTCAATACAAAGGCCCTACTCAAAAGATAAATCCTAATTTAACTAAATTCGACTAATCTAAAAATATCAAAACAACTATTAACATGAATTAATTGGCTGTTGTGTAACATAGACTAACCTTGTTTCTACTAACTTTGGATTTTAAGGCTCTGATTTCATTTCCCCGAGGTTCCTCCTTTGCAGGATCCTTTACCTTTTTTGAGGCACAATCATCCTTAGCTTGTAAGTACTCTTTAGGTGGCTTGGTTGATATCATAACCCTTCTCTTTAGAGATTCCGGGGAGGGAAACTCGCACAAACATTCCGGACCAGGTGCAAACAGCATGTCTCCAAATGTTCTAGTTATCATCTGGATTCAGCCACAAGAAAATTGATTATGAAGTAATGGTAGTGCCTAATCAACCCTTACAAATACCGTAAACAAACCTCAGCAGTTTTAGCCTGAAGATAAGGAGTTAAATGGTCTTCGAGTGTAATCACAACAGGATAATCGGACGTGGTGAAAGCATGTTCCTTGATGGATCTCAAACATTTGATGAGTTTAACAGGTGTGGTAAGAGTCCTGCACACCAAAAATCCAAATAAACAGAAACCGCTTCCAGAAACAAGACAGGCATTTCCTCCATTAGAATGTTTGTCTAAACAAATAAACTTATATCCTTTATGCTGATGCTATTTATCATTGAAGTGCATAGAGCTGTAGCCATCAATCACACACTTGATTGGCAACATGCAATATCAAATGAAGTGCAACTAAAGCATACCTCCCATGCAGAACCTCAACATTGTCTTTTGCCGAGTTAGGCCATATATCCAGTTCGATAACTCTCACACCTCTAAGCAGAGCATTTATGATAGGTATATCACTACAAGCACTGCTTAGTTGATTCCCTGTTAGATATGAGTTGTGACCTGTGTATATGAAGTAATGAGATAGTGGAGCCTTCATATCATGGTGAACCTGAATAGCAAAATAATTGGATGATCAGAGAAACATAACTAAAAAGTTCATATTAACCCAAATAACCAACAAGAATCTAGATGTGCTACGTTCTATCAATGAAAAAACCAGGACTACAAACTAAGCTTTATTATTTACATGAATATAAATATTCAGTTTGTGAGGAGAGAGAAACAAACAACAAGCCAAAGGAAAGTAAGCTTATAATGGAAGTTTATAGCAACGACTATACCACTCTGTAACTGATGTTTATGACAATTCATCTACAAAATCTCAAACCGGAGACATTCTTAATAAATTCACAATTCAAAAAAATGACAAATAAAAAATCAAAATTCACAAAGATTTGAAACATCTCCACCTTCATAAAATGTACCTAATTACTCATAGAACAATTAATTACTGAAACAATTGATTACCCCAAGCTTCGGATTGACCGGCGGATTAGCATCCCCAAACAAGTATTTAAAGAAGCCCTCGAGATTTAGCCCTCGCTTGTGGAACAAACTGAGATGCTTGAGCTCATTGATGAGGCTAACGCTATCAATAATCGCCTGCGCGTCGTCCAGCGTCGCATTCGCCTCCTTCTGCACCTCCACCAGGAACCGCCGCAGCTGCTCCACGCTCATAAAACCATTATTCGCCGCGTACGCGCCGAAAATTGCCTTCACGTCGGCCGGCGCCTCCGCCGCCGCCACCCGAAACCGCCGCTGGAAGCAGAAGCAGACCTTATAGGTCAATTTGCTGGACATTACATTCGAATTGAATTGCATGGGTATGATCGCCGCGTTTGCTTGCTTCAAAAGGGAAGAAATTGAGATTAATCAAAAGGATTTGATCGAATTTGGAGGATGGATAATCTGAAACTTGTCGCATTGCCGCCACCGCGGCGGATTGGCCACGGAATCGAGCCTGATATGAATATTCGCGGTCGGATTTATCGTCGACATGCTCAAATTATTCACATTTTTGCGGTGACACAAATTATTTACGTACTAATATAAATAGAAATCAAATATATATCTCCCACTATTTTAAAGATAAAAAGAGTCCAAATAAAATGTCTTATAATACGAGAGAAATACACGACCTAGATCACTACATGAAGAAGGGCACAAATATCCAAAATAACGCTCTTCAAATAAATTAATTTTCAAAACAACAAACTTAAAAATTAATTTCCAAACTAGTCTTAATCTTGCCAACTAATCATTTTTTTTGCTACATAAGGTTGGAACACATGGAAAACGTTTTTTCTTTCTTTCAAATTTAGCTTATTTTAGCTTATAAATCAAATAAAATTGGATGATTTAACGTGATCTTCCCAAAAAAGTTACCATTAAGAATCGTACTATGAGATGGACTAGGGTGCATCATATAGCACATGCAACATGATCTAATTGCTTAATTTTAATCCGAGTTTGACCCGATTCAATATTAAAAATAAATAAAAAAATTATTGAATCACACTCCCTCTCTCTCCCGTCTCCTCCCCTCCCCACTACCCCTTTTTCTCTCTCTTCTCTTTCTCTCTTCATCTCCTCTCTCTCTCTCTCCACTCCCCACTCTCTCTCTCTCTCTTTCTCCATTCCCCTCTCTCTCTCTCCACCGTCCGCCCTGTCTCCGCCGTCGTCACTCCTCTCCATCTCCGCCTCCGTCGCCGTCGCTCCACGCGCCTCTGTCTCCATCGCTCCGGTGGCCGGATCCACTTCCGTGCGATCCTCCAGATCTGCCTCCGCTCTCTTCGCCTCGCTCTCTCCGCCTCCGTTCTCTCCGCCTTTGCTCTCTGTCGTCTCTCTCTCTCTCTCTCTCCGCCTCCGTCACCGTCGCTCCTCGAGCTCTCCGTGCGAGGAGATTAGAGATCATCAACCGTCATCAAAGGAACTCTGCTCCAGCTAGATCTTTTGCATCCTTCTCATTTGAGCATTTGGCTCTCAAACCATGCCTAAAATCCACCTCACCCGAACGACACCATTCAGATCAGCCCTCTAGCATTAAATGTCAAGGAAAAAGCTTGAGCAATGATAGCTTGAAAAGTCTAGATAGGGTGGATGAATCAAATTCAAATGAATTGGCAGCCAAGGTTTGTTTGAACCTGAACTAAGTATTGGTCTCTAAATAGTTGTCCTAAGCATTGTCTGTTGCTTTCTTGATGTAGGAAATAGATTACAAAGAGCTCATTACTATCTGCAAGAACCAGCAGTTCAAATTGAAATTCTAAACAAGAAGGTATGGATTTCAACTGATGCAAAATTTTATGACATATAAAGCTAAGAGTATTGTTGTTGAAAATCGAGTTTCACAATCGTTTTGTTTTCCATAGAAGTTTAATTTAATTTTGTTTGGAGTATTGAGATCATTGCATTTTCTATGAGCTTATTGGTTAACTAATTTATTGAAGTGTCATTTCTTGTAACATAAAGTGTCATTTGTTGTAAACAATTTTGTTATTTGTAAAAGACTTTGAGTAACATTTCTGACACTCTGCCCTCTACTGTGAATTATGACTTAAATAGACGATCTACTCATCATTGACACGTTCTTTTGTCATGATTGACACGCACAACAGAGACAATTGACACTCTGCTTTCTACTGTGAATTATGGTTTAAACAAAAATTCTGCTCATCATTGTCACGTTCTTTTATCGTGATTGAAACGCACAACATAGACAATTGACATTTTGCTCTCTATTATGAATTATTGCTTAAACAAACACTCTGCTCATCATTGACATGTTCTTTTGTCATGATTGACACGCACAACAGAGAGAATTGACATTCTGTTCTCTTATTGTGAATTATGGCTTAACCAGACACTCTGCTTATTATTGACACGCTCTTTTGTCATGAATGACACGCACAACAATACAATTGACACTCTGCTCTCTATTATAAATTATGGCTTAAACAGACACTCTGCTCATCATTGACACGTTCTTTTGTCATGAATGACATGCACAACAGATACAATTGATACAATGCTCTCTACTATGAATTATGGCTTAAACAGACACTCTGTTCATCATTGACACATTCTTTTCATCTTTTGTCATGATTGACACAAACAACATAGACAATTGACACTTTTTTTCGAAACAAATCGCATTTTTTTCAAAAATAATCAATAGTTAATAAATGATATAAATGACACTTTATTCAAATATAAATGATAATTTTGTTTGTTACGATTGATACTTTGAAATAAATAACAAATGACACACTTATTCATTACAAATGACACGCCTTCCTTATCAAAAAAATTGGAAAAAAAAAAAAAAAAATTTTGTTTAGAAAAAATGACACTTTTATTCACAAAGAGTGATACGTCAGCCCTTACAAATAAGGAAAAAAAATAAAAAAATAAAAAAGGAAAAAAATTAAAAAAAGAAAAAATAATAAAATAATAAAAAAGGAATAATGACATCATGCTGATGTCAGCGGGTCAAATGCGGGTCAAAGCGGGTCAAAATTGGGTAATTGAATCATGTTGCATGTGAAACAGATGCACACAAGTTTTTGTCATAATGTATATAGTATACCTAAAAGAAATTAATTACTTTATTTATTATTTGTAAATTCATCAAACTTAATAAATACTTTATGAAAGAATTTTTATTGAATTAAAAATGATAAATATAAAAAGTAATTGAAATGGTGGTTTTGAGAATCACGATTTGTTTTTCCATTTTCAAGTTATGATAACTATTAATTTTTCAACAACATAATCAATAAATTATATAAAAATATTACTATTAGTTTATTGTAATTTTTAAAAGGTTGAGAATTAATTTTTTGAAGAATGTTATTTTGAAAAATCATTCTTTTCTAATATTATAAACATGTTTATAACATTTACTATTGTCAAAATGACTTAAAAATACCCCCACATTTACATTTTTAACTATTTTCTGCATACCCACGAAATCCTTTTTCAACAAAGTTCATAGTTTATAGTTCAAAAGTTCATAATACAATTTACTATGTTGTCAAAATCACTAAGATATGTCAACTTTTCTCATGTCAAAGAAAGCAACTATTGATATTTTATAATTGAGAAGTCCAAAATAAGATTTATAATATTGTCAAAATGAATAAAATATCCCAACATCACACTTGTTTAACTATTTTTTTTCATGTCTTATAAAACAATTATTAAATATATATGATAATTCTGAGTCTATAATAATATTACTATTATGATTGAAATATGGCCGTATCTTTATATTTTTTTAAATTGTATTTCACATGCTCAAGATAATGGTTATTGAACATGTTTCATTGTTCCACAAAGTCACCATCAGATAAATCTATATCCCTTTTAAACACTTGTTACGGGTACAATCAATTGTTTGTCTAACTTGACTATATGGTAAATGTTTTATAAAAATCACAATTTTTCTATTTCTGTAGTCCTTATAGTTATAAACACATATATTATTACCCTTTAAATGTACCACACTCTTTCTAATTCTACCCGGAAACAAACTTCCGGCTCTGTCCTGCCTCTCCAAAAATCGATTTTTCACTCAAACTGAAAGCGCATAAGAAGCCTCACGGATTTGTACTTGCGGCCCTTCTTGTCGTAGAGTGGAACCGCTCGGATCCCGAGTCGGAGCTCCGAAACCGGCAAACACGCCTGCCCTCCAAAATCATCCTTCTCCGACGTATCGTGATCTCTCACTTCAACCCTAAGCACCGCTAGCTCCGGCACCGTTAACGGGAACGAAAACTCCTCGTCCCAGCTCGGAGTCCAATCGTCTTCCTTCGTCCTCGTCCTCTTCTTCGCCTTATCCGCGGCCACACCATCTATATGCAACTGCATATATAGGCTATTAGTCGCGATTTTAGCTCTCTTGCTACGTTCTGGTTCATGTTAGAGTTAATTAATTACTAACCTTGGTGTAGAAATCGGGTGGCGAATATGCATCGAAGTGGGTGTGGCTGAAATCCAACCGCCAACCGTCTCCCATGTAGATAGTTACTTTTAGTGTTTTCTTGACGGGTAGGGTTTGTTTGGGGTCGAAAACGTCGTCGTCTGGGCCTTTCTTAATGAGCAAATCTGGCTTCTTGACATAACCACAACCACCATTTGATCTGAATAAGCCATGCATCACTCTAAGAGATTTCCCATACCCCTATAAGATCAAGAAAGATATTCCAGTTTCTTCTATTTTAGACTACTTGAAACACGAGAAAAAGACAAAAATTGCTTTCTGTTCACTTGAAACTACGCAAAGCTTCTACGTGTTTGCTTTATTGCAAAACAAATACCATGTTCTTATAATGTTGCATATCAAGATTTTATAGATTTTTCTTAATATAAAATGTCTAAAATACCTTGAAATATTTAAAACTAAAACTATGAAAAATGATGTAATGACACTAATAAGTCATAACTCATATGGCGATATAGATTTAAAGTTTTGCCAAAGTTAGTATTGATAAAAGCGCAATAACGTCATTTTATTGACAAGTAACAAGATGAAAGATTAAAGAGCTAGTAAATCTCACGCACAATTTAAAAATTGACAGAAGTTTTATGCAACATTAAAAATGTGCATTTTACGTACGTAATTTCAAGTCAAGTGAATGCACCGAAAACTGACCTGCATATTGAAGGCAACCATCTGGGCTCCATGCATCCAACCCATAATCGGCTCAAAGTTCGATGATGTCACTCTTGTAGTCTTAGGATAAACCCTAAGAATATTCCTTTGTGTGAATCTACAACACCCCATTTACATACAAGTTCAAGAATCAAGTAAAAGTATGATTAAAAGTTGAGGGGGAAGGAGAATACCACCTTACAACATCAGTTGCATACAATTCTGCAGCTCTTTCAAGACTTTGTTCACTTAAACTCAGTCTACTAACTTTGTCACTCCCATTTGTTAGAGCTTGCCTCAAACCCTTCTTCGCATTACCGGATATAACGGCTATCAGACGCTTATATTCCGGTGGAGCATGGCTCTCTGCTTTCTCATAGCTTTCTTCATCTTCTTCATCGCTCTAAGTTTGTAAAAAGATATTAGAGCGAGATATCATTTTAGCCGGCCAAAAAAAAAAAAAAAATGTTCCGGTGAAAATGTATAGAACTTCATTTTCTTCATTTTTTTTTCTCAAAAAATACCCGGTGTTATTAAAAATGTTGCGTAAAAACTTATTCAGTCAAATTTAACTGTCCCCGCATCTCGAACACTTTAAACTCTTTTCACTCCTTTAATTCTTAATATAACATTATGGTTTTGGTCTTTATTTACATAATTAAGTTTCAAATGGAAAAAGGCAAAAACGTATTATGTTCATGTGAAATACGTAAAATATGTGTTCGATTTTTTGCAAAAAACCCTGATATGTCTAACGAGATGGATGAGCCGTGTGCCATTGAAAGCGGGGAAGGATCGAAGTCGTGGCGAGTGTATGTTCAGAGGAAGCGAGCGAACCGAAGTCATGAGATGTCCTTCAAGATCAAATCGATGGAAGTGGCGCACAAGATTAATTAGTTACTGTTTTTAATTGTTGCCTTTTATATTTAATTAGAATAAGCTACTTATGATGTTGCATTCTATTTTTGGGATGAAACATTGTATTTAAACTCCAGCCCTAGAATTATCTAGGGCATATCTGTTTCATTGAATAAACGTGGGGCAAGGCAGAGCCTTGAGGAATCGGGTCTTTGGGCATCGAACCAATTCTTATCATTGGTGCGGTGAACGTGGATTTTGGGGGGTTCGATGGTCGTGACGAGATCGGCGGATATGGAACCTAGAATTACAACCGTGGAAAACAAGTTGGGAGGAATCGAAGAAACTCTCGGGGTGCTCTCGGAGGAGCGTCTAGTGTCGCGAGGAAGGTTCGACAAATTAGAATTACAATTAGCGGTGTTGATTGAAAAGTTACAAGGGAACGATAAGGGAGAATCGTCCGCCGAAGGGGGTTCGGATCAAGGGACTGCCCGTACGGTGGTCGGGGCTGACTTGTCGGTACCACCACTTCCCGTGTTTGACGGGGAGGATCCGATCGGATGGTTAACAAGAGCCGATCAACATTTCGAAATTCATCAATGTGTAGAAGAGAGTAAGAAATTGAATCTCGCAATGGTAGCCATGGAAGGAACGACCCTAAATTGGTACTGGTGGTTCAAACGGGAGCGGGAGAATTTCAATTGGCACGATTTTGTACAAGCCCTAATTAGGCGATTCGATGAAACGGGTGATGGGGATGCATTCAGTCGACTAACAAATCTCAAACAAACAGGCACAATGCTACAATATGTCGATAAATTCATGCAACTTTCTAGTCAAGTTCCTAACTTGGCTAAGGAGAGATTTCTTAATCTTTTCATCCAAGGACTAGACGACGCAATTAAAGGTCAAGTCAGGATCCTAATGCCGTCAAACATGGAGATTGCGGTGGAAATAGCGAGGATGGCGGAGGCGAACCTTCGGATTTCAGCCGTGGGTTGGAAAGAATACACGGGACGAAACCAGTCGTTTAAATCATCGTATTCGGCATCACCTGTACCTAGGTTGGGCGCGGCTCCTCAGCGACTAGCGTTGCCGGCACCACCGCCGGCGGGGCACGGACAGATGCAGCGTGTGGGAAACACCGAGCGCGCTCCTAATCGAGCACCATATCGACGGATGACGGACTCGGAGAGAGAAAACCTTAAGAGGCGCGGGTTATGTTTCCGTTGTAAGACACCGTATCATCCGACGCAACATGAATGTACTTCAAAAGGGTTACGAATTTTGCTCGTATCGGATGAGGATGAAACAACGGCGGAGTTAGAGGAATTGGTCGCGGAGGAGGTGTTGGAGAAGGAACGAGCGGCCGGGGATCCCAAACTGATCACGGATGGAGAGATGGCAGCCCTCTCTCTGTGCTCGGCATGGGGAATTACATCACCTAGTACGATTAGACTTCGGGGAATGATGTCGGGAAGGGGAGTTTCGGTGTTAATTGACAGCGGAGCCACCCACAATTTCATGGCAAAGGAGTTGGCGGAAAATTTTAAAGTTCCTTTAGATGAAGAAAAGAAATTTGCTGTACGGCTAGGCGATGGACGAAAAACTCGAGCCTTGGGAATCTGTCGGGAAATGCAGTTAGACTTGGGGGTGATCAAATTTCGGGAGGATTATCATGTGTTTCCTTTAGGAGGGGTCGATTTGATTTTAGGTATGGTTTGGTTGGAGAAACTCGGATTAACTCATATAGATTGGAAGGCAAAGCGGATGCAATTTGAGGTGGGAGGCGCTAAAGTCGAGCTCCGGGGAGATGGGTCTGAAGGCCGCGAGGCCACTTTGCTGAAATCCATGCTGAAGTTGGATAAGGTGGAGTTAACGGCGCTGGTAGTAGAGTCGGAAGGGTGTTGGGCAGCAACTCTGGAATTCGAGGTAGCTGGAGGAGCCGAGGGAGTATTCAAGGAAATGTTAACTAAATTTAGCGATGTATTTGGAGAGCCAATCGAGCTTCCACCACGGAGAGCCGCAGATCATAGGATCAATTTGCAAGCTGGGGTTTGTGCCATTTCGGTTCAGCCGTACCGATACAGTCAAGCCCAAAAGGACGAAATCGAAAAGTTGGTGGGGGATATGACCCAGGGAGGGAATAATTCGACCTAGTTCGAGCCCGTTTTCGAGCCCTGTTCTATTGGTAAAAAAGAAGGACGAGTTCTTGGCATTTTTGTGTGGATTACAGAGAACTGAACAAGGTTATAATTCCGGATAAATATCCTATACCTATTATACAAGAGATGCTAGACGAGTTGGCCGGAGCATCCATATTTTCTAAGATTGATCTTCGCTTCGGGTATCATCAGATAAGGGTCCACGCGAGTGATGTTTGCAAAACCGCTTTTCACACTCATAGTGGGCATTATGAATTTATGGTTATGCCTTTTGGCTTGACTAATGCTCCAGCTATATTCCAGTCGATCATGAACGATCTCTTCCGGCCGTGGTTGAGGAAATTTGTATTGGTATTTTTCGACGATATTCTCATGTCGAACCTGGAAAGATCATCAGAAACACTTGGATTTAGTGTTGTCGGTTTTGCGGGCGAATAAAATGCGGGCTAACAAGAAAAAGTGTGCATTTGGTTGTCTTCAAGTAGAATATCTTGGCCACATTATATCGGTTGCAGGCGTGAAGATGGATCCGGTGAAAGTTCAAGCAGTTCTTAATTGGCCTACTCCAACTTCCATTAAGGGCGTTCGTGGATTTTTAGGCTTGACAGGGTACTATCGGCGATTCGTGCAAAATTATGGCCTGATAGCGAAGCCTCTTACGGAGTTATTAAAGAAAGAAGTAGTGGCTCGATTTATTTGGACAGCTCAAGCGGCTGACGCCTTCAGCCTTCTCAAGACGGCATTAACTTCGGCCCCGGTACTAGCTATGCCGGATTTTCAGAAGGAATTTGTGGTAGGGTGTGACGCTTCGGGAAGTGGAGTGGGAGCCGTACTAATGCAGGAGGGGCGCCCGGTGGCATACTTCAGTAAAGCTATCGGCGCCAATACAACATCTAAGTCAGCTTATGAGCGCGAATTAATGGGTTTGGCATTAGCAATTCAGCATTGGCGTCCTTATCTATTGGGTAGACACTTTATTGTGAAGACGGATCACAGTAGTCTACGACATTTATTGAGCCAGAAAATTGCGACACCTGCCCAGCAACATTGGACAATTAAACTTCTCGGATATGATTTCGAGGTAATCTATAAGCCCGGAGCAACAAACCGCGCGGCTGATTCACTCTCACGTTGCTTTGATGGAGAGGTAAATTGCAACGCTATTAGTACCGCGGTTTGGGCTGATTTTCCGGCAATTTGGGACGAACAACAACGGGATCCGGAGATTCATCACATTATTCAGCAAGTACAGAGTCAAATAAATCCACCCGTTGGATTCTCGGTGCAGCAAGGACGATTGTTTTATAAGGGTCGGGTAGTGATTCCGTTTGACTCCATTTGGATCCCGCGTTTGTTGCATGAGTTTCACGACACACCTACCGGGGGGCACGCAGGGATGTTACGTACTTACCATAGAATTGCGGCGAGTGTGTTCTGGAAGGGAATGCGTCGGCGAGTGCAGGAGTATGTTTCGGCTTGCTTAACGTGCCAGAAAGCGAAATACGATGCACAATCCCCAGCTGGCCTACTTCAACTACTACCGATTCCGGACATGGTGTGGGAGGACATTGCGATGGATTTCATCACGGGACTACCTCCATCGTTAGGTTATTCGGTTATACTCGTGGTAGTTGACCGATTATCTAAATATGGCCATTTTATACTTTTGAAAAGCCCGGTGACGGCTAAGCGGGTGTCCGATCAATTTATAATGCATGTGGTGAAATTGCACGGATTCCCGCGTTCGATTGTGAGTGATCGGGACCCTCTTTTCTTGAGCTCATTTTGGCGTGCAGTTTTTCAATCCCAAGGTACACATTTAAAATTTAGTACTTCATACCATCCAGAAACGGATGGTCAAACGGAGGTGCTCAATCGAACATTAGAGACGTATTTGCGGTGCTTCGCTTCGCAACAGCCAAAAAAATGGGCGGGATGTTTGGCTTGGGCCGAGTATTGGTACAATACATCGTTCCAAACCGCTGCTAAAATCACACCCTTTGAGGTGGTGTATGGGCGTCCACCTCCTACCTTGTTACGTTATGTAGCCGATGGTACAATTGTTGAGGCTGTGGCCGTGGTGTTGCAGGATCGGGACATGTTGTTGCAAAATCTGAAATTTAATTTGCGGCGTGCCCAAGATTATATGTGAACTCAAGCTAACAAACATAGGCGACATGTGGACTATGCAGTTGGTGATCGTGTTTTTCTCAAGGTTCGTCCATATCGACAATCTTCGCTCGCCCGTCGGGGTTATACCAAGTTGGAGGCCCGATTTTACGGCCCTTTCGAGATAGTGCGTCGTGTGGGTGCAGTCGCGTATGAGTTGCGGCTGCCATCTAATAGCCGAATTCATCCCGTGTTCCACGTCACTCTTTTGAAGGCTGCAGTAGGTTCTCATCCGGTAGAAGCTTCTTTACCCGAGTCTTTAGCTGGAAGCGAGTCTATTCTTTTTGATCCCCGGGAAATTTTGGATGTTCGTACGAAACAAGTGGGTGCCGAAGTGAGACGTGAGCTGTTAATCAGCTGGAAGAACCTTCCTGTAGAAGAGGCATCGTGGGTGTCCGAATCCGAGTTCAGGGCGCAATTTCCATTGTTCGGCCTTGAGGACAAGGCCAATGCGGAGGGGGAGGAAATTGATATGTCTAACGAGATGGATGAGCCGTGTGCCATTGAAAGCGGGGAAGGGTCGAAGCCGTGGCGAGTGTATGTTCGGAGGAAGCGAGCGAACCGAAGTCATGGAGATGTCCTTCAAGATCAAATCGATGGAAGTGGCGCACAAGATTAATTAGTTACTGTTTTTAATTGTTGCCTTTTATATTTAATTAGAATAAGCTACTTATGATGTTGCATTCTATTTAAACTCCAGCCCTAGAATTATCTAGGGCATATCTGTTTCATTGAATAAACGTGGGGCAAGGCAGAGCCTTGAGGAATCGGGTCTTTGGGCATCGAACCAATTCTTATCAAACCCCCTCCAACATGATTGTTATGCATTTTCACCTTGAACTCAGAGTTTTTTTTTTTTGTCTTTTTCCCATTTTAACCATATAAGTTCGTAGTAGCGGTACCTTATCATTTTCTTGAGGTTCAACTGCATCATCTAATGTCTCCTTCATCATTTGTTCATCTTCAGATGAATCTTTTTCTTGCAGAGTTGATGAAGTCTCCCCATCTTTGTTTGAACGGTATTCTTTGGGTGGCTTGGTAGAAAGTATGATTTTGTATTTCAACTCTTCAGGTGAAGGAAATTCATCCAAGCCGTCAGATTGGGGGCAGTAAAGCATATCTCCAAAAACTTGTGTAGCCATCTGTACAACAAAGAAACCAAGATTGAGTCATATATGGGAAAAAATAGCCCATGTTCTTGAATTGTAATTTGTACCAAAATCTCTGTCATCTTTTTTAAATGGACAAAATTTATGATATATAAATTCATGCTCTATCTTACCACTGCAACTTTAGCCTGAAGGTGTGGAGTGAGATGATCCTCTAGAGTAATAATAACAGGGTAGGGAGATTTAACAAAGGCATGCTTTCTAATTGACTCCAAGCATTTGATGAGAGGGACTGGAGGAGTAAGAGTCCTGCATCATTATTATTCTAAAACTTAACATGAAAAATCCCAGATGAAAATTTACTTCATTTTATTATATTCTTGAGAATTGAGTAGGAATTTACCTTCCATGAAGAACATGTATGTTATCTTTAGTGGAATTTGGCCATAGATCAAGCTCTATGCCTCTAACACCATTTTCAAGAGCTTTAATGATTGGGATTTCACTAGACTCACTACTTAACTGATTTCCAGTTAAGTATGAATTATGGCCTGTGTATATGAAGTAATGCTGCATCGGAGCTGTCATGTCATGGTGCACCTGTGTAAATTTATAAAACTAATCATTATTTAAAATTTAAAATTTAACTATAAAAAATAACAGAATAAACAATGCGGTAATGTAATGTCTTTAACTAAAATAACATAAGATTTAACAACTTTGATATATAATAGCATATAAAATATAGTTAAATTAGTGATTAGATACATATATATGTATATTTTAAACGTTCATATTCCAATTATTTTCAATTCTTTTAAGAATTTTGATCATGTTTGAGATATGATACAAGTAAAGAAGTCGATTATGGTAGAAGTTCTCATTTGAAAAATACTTCAAAATCTTTCAAGAAGTTCCGACAACAATTGACTTATGTACAAAAATAGAGTGACACTCGATCAGACTGATCAGTTAAATATAATAATTGACCTGAATAATCAAATTATTTTAGTTAATTTGACTACATTATTAAATGTGAATGCTGTTTATAACGTGAGTATTTTTGTTCTTTTATTATAGCAAGTGATCACTATTCAAGAAGTCAGCCATGAAAAATAGTCTTTCTATTCATATTTAGTTTTTATGAATATAAAGTTTCTTCTAGGAATCTTAAATTAAAACACAAGAAAATTACAAAACATTAATTAGAAACACAAACAATTTTCTGTAATGGTTCATAAGAAAAAATCGAGCAACTTGTGAAAAGCTTTTTAAAGAAGTCTAACAACATACAATATCTAAATTATTTAAATCTATAATACAAAAAATACCTGAGGATTGATGGGGGCGTTGAGATCATCTTGAAAGAGGAAGTCAAAGAATTGGTCAAGGCTGAGGCCTTGTCGCCGGCCGATGTGGTGGTGACGGTGGTACACTTTCTTCATGATCGCCTCCGCTTCCGCGGCGGTGCATCCTTCCTCCTCTTGATACTCCACCAAGAATTTTAGTAGCTGATCCGACGTCATGTGGGCCGCCCCCTCCGCGTAGCGGTTGAATGCCGCCGCCACGTCCGGCGGCGGCTGCAGCTCGCTGGTCTTGAACTTCCGGTGGAAGCATCCGAACATGCGGTAGTAGTTGTAAGTGTAACTCGCCATTAACACTCCACTCTCTCTCTCTCTCTTCCTCTCTCTCTCTCTCTCTATACATAAATCAATGTATATATAAACTATGACTTAGTATATATATACACTCGATCCAACGCGGCAACGCGAAGGATTATGGATGGGAGAAAGTTTCAAACTAACACTTCTTAATTTCTTGGAATTTTTGGTTGTTAGATGTAATGGATCTATGAATTGTTTCTAGAAAATTAAATAAATTAAAATGACAAATACAGTTTCTTGTCTTTTTCTTTTTTAATTAAAAAATTGAGAGCTTTTTCTTCTTCTTTTGGTTGTGGAAATCTCGATGGATAAAAGTTAATTCAAGCTCGTTGTAAATGAGTCGAAATTAAGCTTTGATAATATTCATTTATTTGGACTTAAAAAGATGTTGGTAAGTTAATATTTATTTTGTAATTTTATAAATATGATTAGTGGCAATGTTTATATAGTGTTGCTCTCAAAAGTCTAGTTTGATATGAAATGAATTTAGCTTTGTACAAGACTATTGAGAAAGTTATTCTAGAAGAATATATATTATTCTCTCATATGAGTTCTTCTCTAGATTCGCAAATAAAATAAAATTTTATACTATTATACTAGAGTTTTTAATTTCTCCAAAATAAATGTCAACTCAAAAGGTGAAACCAATTTGAATTACAAATGATAGACAAATATAAAATTTCAGAGTTGAAAAGGAGTAATAATTTTTAAAAATATAGATAAATCCGAGAATCTGTAACGAACAAGCCCTAGGATCCCCCTCTGTGAACGAGTCCGGATCTTCTATCTCATTTTTTGTGTCCCACTCGGTGGCCCACCAATCACGCGGTGCCACGCGTGCATTGGTGGGCCATCGAATGGGACACCAAAAATTGGGATAGAGGATCCTTAGGCTCTGTGAACTCCAAATCAAATTATCTTCAAAGCATTATCTTCGATCAATTGAATATCGTTAGTTCTTAATTGATGCCAGCATATAGCTTTTTCTTTTTGGCCATTTCTCATTTTGTATTGAAGAATATATTTTTTTTATAAATATAGTAGTATTCTTTAATCTACTTAGTGGGATTCCATTCCCATCACCATTTTTTAAATCGTGAAAAAGCTAACGGTGCCAACACACGGATAACTTTTCCATCCAACAAATTCGCAGCACGCAACATGATTAAGAGTCCCAGAGTCTAAATGTGAAATTTGAAATATAAAACAAAAAAAGACTATATTGAAAAATCAAGATTATTCTCGAATTGAGGGTACTGAGTAAATTTATTTTTATGATACAGTACAAAAGCTAGAAATTAAGTCCGATTTGATTTCACTCGAACTGAAATCGCATGAGAAACTGAGACCATTGGCATCGTTCGTAGCCAGGTCGGAGCTCGTAGACTTGCCCGCCAAAATCATCCTTCTCAGATGTATCATGCATGATCTCTCACTTCAATCCTCAAAAGGGAAAGCAAACTCTTCATTCCAATCATCTTCTTTAATCCTTGTCTTCTTCTTTGCAGCATCCGCCGCCACTCCAACTATGTACACCTGCACATATAGGCCCCTATTAGTGGGGGTTCTAGCTCTCTTGTTACTCTCGGTTCGTACCTTGGTGTAGAAATCTGGGGCCGAATTATATGCATCGAAGTGCGTGTGGCTGAAATCCATCCGTCTCCCAGTCCCATGTACACGGTTACCTACACGTTACTGTTATGAATAAAACCGCACACAATAAAAGTAATATACGTGAATTTAAAGAAGATACAAATAAATGCGACCCAGCCACACCCACAATCATGTAAGAATTGTATTTCTTTCTTTAGTAAAAAGAATTCGGGATTAAAAGTGGGCCTAACAAGCGAATAGCCAAAAATGTCAATAGTCACAATTATTTGTAAGAGAAATCTTCTAATCTCACCTTCAACGTTTTCTTAACAGGCAGTGCTAGTCTTGGATCAAACACCTCATTATTAGGCCCTTTCTTCATCAGAAAATCTGGCTTCTTCACATAACCAAACCCATAATCCGAAGAGATTTTCCATGACCCTTTTACAGCATCAACATATATATAGATATATAAGCAATATATAAGACAAATCAAGAAATGCTAAAGAAAGATCAGAAACAAACCTGCATATTGAATGCAACCATTTGAGCTCCATGGCTTAAAATTTGATGAACTCACTCTTGATCCCTTTGGAAACACTCTTAGAGTATTCTTCTGTGTAAATCTACCACAAGTTGGAGAATAAAGTTGATCCATAGTTTCATTACTATTGGATGACTTATTTTGATCGAATATGTGGAAGATTCTGATATGCGCATAATCCTTATATTTTTATGCATAATATGTTTAAATTCATAGTTTTTCTATGTAAGTCTGGATTTCTATCATACCCGTGTATGTGATAAGGTAGAGTTACCTTATCACATCAGTGGCATACAACTCTACAGCCTTTTCGAGCCTTCTTTCGCTCAAACTGAGCCGACTCACTTTGTCGCTTTCATTCCTCAACGCGTTCCTCAAGCCTTTCTTTGCTGCACTCCCAGCACGAATGGCTATGACCCGCTTGTATTCTTGAGCAACAAGACTCTTCTGCTCTTCATATTCTTCATTGTCTTGATCATCATCCTAAATAAACAAGAATTCATAATCATACTAAATCACTTTCTTTTAGAGTATATTGTTAACATCTTCTAATTCTTACCTTTTCGTCGTCTTCGGATGAGTCTTTCTCTTGTTGAGATGAAGATTCACCAACCTTGTTGCTGGTGGCTTGGTGGAGAGTATGATTTTGTGTTTTAAGTCATTAGGTGAAGGGAATTCATCTAAGCCGTCTGAGTTTGGGGTATAAACTTGTGTTACCATCTTTGAAACAAAGAAAATGAATCCAAATCATTAACAAGACATGAGAAAGATGAAAAAGTATTCTATATGCTTGAATAATATTGCACCAAAATCACTACGGTCATTTTTAATTCTTGTCAAAAAATGGTGCAATATTATTCAAGAAAACGAACTATTTTTTGCAATAAAACAAACATAAGATAGTTTGACATAATTTCAATTGAACATGAGATAATTTTTTGCCGTTTTCCTCGTACAAAAACCGACACACACACACACATATATGTGGATATAAATATACCTCTGCAACTTTAGCTTGAAGGTGTGGAGTAAGGTGATCCTCTAGAGTAATTATAACAAATACATGCTTTCTAATTGACTCGAAGCATTTCATCAAAGGGACTGGAGGAGTCATAATCCTACACATTATTAACTTATAAAAATAATTACCTTCCATGTAGAACATGTATATTATCTTTAGTGGAATTTGGCCTTAGATCCAGCTCTATACCTCTGACACCATTTTCAAGAGCTTTGATGATTGGGATTTTCACTGCACTCACTGCTCAACTGATTCCCAGTTAAGTAGGGATTGTGGCCTGTATATGTGAAATAATGTTGCAACGGATACGGAACTCTCATGTCATGGTGCACCTGATATAATTATATATTACAAAAAAAATACTTAATTAAGATTTGGACTAGTAATTAGTAACATGTCTCAATTTGTTTCACAAGTTTTACCAACTTATATTTACATTCATATATAAATAACCACTTAGGATGAGTATAATGCAAAATAGCCACAAACTTTCACAATATATAATTAACATTAGCGTGTCCAAGATTAAATTGGGCCGAATTCTGAATTTTTACTGTATATTTTTGGTATTAAATTGGAAAAGAATTGTTTTTAAGTAGAAACATGTAATTTTTGGTATTAATGTTAAAAAGCAACTTAAAGCAATATAATTAATTTTTAGTATTTGGTTTAAAAAATAATAAAAGCACTTGTTTAAAATAAAATCTCAAATTTATAGACCATAAAAAATAAGTAGAAAAATATTATAAATATTAATTATTGTAAATCCGAATTTTTAGCAATTTTAAGCAACAAAAAGCACCTATTTTGATGCTTTTAACTTTAGGTGGTTTTACTAGTTAAAGCTGCTTAATTTTAGCTAATTGACTAAATAATTTTATTTTGCAAATACATTAAAAATACTTAAACAGTTAAAAAAGTTAATTAAAAAAAATTATTTTTTTCCTTGGTTTCAACATCTTCATAAAATAGTCCGTCCCACTAGAAACGATACGTTTGGTTTTAACATCTTCATAAAATAGTACTCCATCCGTCCCACGACACGTTTCTTTTAGGCACGAGAATTAAAATAGTAGTATTATGTGATGTAGATTGTTTGACTTTTACTAATTAAATGTGAACTACACAATATTTACTACTTTAGGAAACGCGTCGTTTCTATTTCTAATGGGACAGCTTGATTAGGAAAACGCATCAATTTCTAGTAGGACGGAGGGATTAACATTATTAAACTGCAAAAAAACAGTTGACTCTTCCCCTCTAGCAAAACTTCAGCTTCTTCTCCATTTCCCCAAACCACACATTAATAAATGAAAAAAAATAAAACACAAATTAAGTACATGAGAATTGATGGGGGCATTGAGATCTTGGAAGAGGAAATTAAAAAAGTCATCAAGAGTAAGGCCGTGCCGCCAGCCGATGTGGTGGCGGCTGTGCAGCACTTTCGCCACGATCGCCTCCGCGTCGGCGGCGGTGCAGGCTTTCTCCCCTTGGTAAACCACCAAGAACTTGAGAAGCTGATCCGCCGTCATGTGGGCTGCCCCATCGGTGTAATGGGTGAACGCCGCCCTCACGTCCGGCGGCGGCTGCAGTTCACTGATCTTAAACTTCCGGTGGAACCATCCGAATACTCAGTAGTTGTAACTCTCCATAAACTCTATCTTCGTCTTTCTCTCTCTGGAGTTTGTAATGTTTGTAAGTAGACTATATATTCTACTCAAGAAAAGACTAATGAGTTTATTTTAGGATTATTAGTTTGTAAATGCAGGAATTTCTCGATGAATTTTAATTCATTATATTAATTTCAAATGTCCACGTAAATACGTAATTTTTCAATTTGTTAAAAGATTTTGGAAGCCAAAATCTCATATAACTTACGTAAACATATATATTTTTATGCTAAAGTGATAACATTTGTTAGATAATTAAATCGTTACAAATTTCGCTTTTAAAGAAATTGAAAGGTCGTCTTTTCACATGAACATTTGATAAGTGTAAAATCAGATTCCGCAGACCTTTTAATTTATGATTAAATCCAATACACGTCTAGAGAAGTATTGTGGATTGGTTAAATGCTTCTATCCATGAAATGTTTGTTTTAAAATGAGAAATATATTTAAGTAATAATTTTGGGATTGGTGGGATGGTGGACTTTTGGATATGAGACTTGAAGAGAGAGAAAGCCCCGTATAAGATTTGATGTAATAATAAGTCCTACATCTGTCCCGCTACTTCTGACACATTTTTCGAAAATGGATGTCTCGCTATTTTTGACACATTTTTTAATTTGGAAATAACTATCATCTCTCTCATACTTTAACATCTTATCTTTCCTACTTTTTCTTACTTTATCATTTTCTCTCTTTTACTTTATCATCTGCTCTCATTCATCTTCTCTCTCCTACTTTATCATCTACTCATATCTCATTCTTAATCATCTACTTTCTTAATTTCCGTGCTGAAATAAAGTGTGTCGGAAATAGCGGGACAGAGGTAGTACTTATTAGTAGTTACGCAAGGCAACTCAGTTTACACGAAATCGCGTTTAATGCGTTCCTTATCATCATATTAATATTCCCTTCTTGTCTCCTTATATTTCATCTTTAGAAAGGAAAAAACGTGGTTGTCTTTCTTCCCTTGCTTTTGTTTTTTGTCAAAGGTTAACACAAAATGGGAACTTAGTTCGAGCCACTTTGCAATTTTCACATCGTTATTAACTATTTACATGTTAAAATTTGCTAGCTTTAATGGAAATGATATATGTGGATGGTCTCTCAACCCGTGCCAAAATTCAAGTTTTATGTGAATTATAACAAAATTATTCATAATCATACCATTAGGAGAGTACATGAAATTGGAATTACATTTGTGCCACCCTAAACCCTACAATTACAAATGCCCAAATAGATTTAACTAAATTATTTTTCATTGAAATTTAAAATACTCCCTCCGTCCCGCTATTTGTGGCTCACTTTCCCGAAAAGGGTGTCTCGTTATTTGTGGCCAATTTCCTAATTTGGTAAAAAATTATTTTCATATCTTCTACTCTATCATCTTCTCTCTCCTACTTTATTACATTCTCTCTCCTACTTTATCATCATTTATCTCATACTCTCTCATTATCTTTACTTATTTTCTCTCTCATACTTTATCATCTATTCCCTCTCTCATATTTTATCATCTACTCTCTTAATTTTCGTGTCAAAATCAATTGAGCCACAAATAACGGGACGGAGGGAGGGAGTAAATAAGTAAATGTATTGTGTTGTTACAGTAAATGTATTAGTCGCTCAAAGTTGAAGAAGAAAATCAAGCGTTACTTCCACCCCGCTCCACCGCTTAATACCAAAAACTCACTCGATTTGGAAGGTTGAGATGGCCAACACCAGACGGTTACTCCCCGTTGTGATGCTGTGGGTCCTCGTTCTGTTCGGAACCCTTGCTCTGATTCTGGTGAATTTGCTCTTCCTTTAATTTTGATTTTTATTCGATTTAGTTCCTGGGCATTTTGATCGTTGTTAACTCCGAGATCTCCTTAATTTTCAATTCCAGAACCGGTTAAGCGATCCGGCGGCTTCGTCAGAGGAAAAGTCGATTGCAGATAAGAAGCTCGTTAATGAGGTTTGAATCTTCAACTGAAGAACGCTAATTCCGACTCATAGTGTTATTTATTCTCGCGAGCGTCGTAATTTCGTCCGTAATTGTTTGGATTTATGTAGGTGGGATTGTTGGAGGATGCAGATCAAGTAACACATAAAGTTTTCTTTGACATTGAAATTAATGGGAAAAATATTGGTAAATGAATTTGTGTTTCTTATGCTTCTTTTATGGTTTACATGATGGCGCGTAAATCACAATATGTAGCATGCTTTTATGGAGTTGTTTGAACAATTCGAGTATTCTACTTTTTGTTTGTGTGCACATATACGGAGTACTATTTTAGATGCAATATGTTGAATTGGTTAGTGCTGCTCTCTTGACATTTTTTCATCAGTTCTTTCGATGACTCAATAAAATCAGAATTTATTCTAAATGTTTTACCTTTTTCGAGAACTCAGTTGTCACGATTCCATTTTGCATCATCTCTTGTATACAAAGCCCATGAAAATGCTGTCTATATTGCTAATTTTTACTACAAATTAGGTATGTTCATATTTGGAAATGATGCGAATCAAAAATATAAGCAAAATAGCCAAAGCTCTATCACTCTGTCTTGAACAATTAGTAATCACATTGCTGGTGGCGTTTTTAGGTCGCATTGTGATCGGGCTGTATGGAAAAACTGTGCCAAGAACAGCAGGTAGGCTTTGATCTGCTCCCAATTTCAAATTTCTGTTATTTGTCCTGGTCTTCATGAATGGGCTTGTGCTTAATTTTTTCATTTTCTGTCTGCAGAAAATTTTCGAGCTCTTTGCACGGGTAGCCGAGTAACATATTCTCTCTGTTTCAGTGCTTTGTGATTCTGTTTTATAGATAATGATGTTGAGTAAGTTTGTTTGATGTGTTCTGTACTCTGCATATGGAATTTGCATGAACTGTTTTAGTAAGTTTGTTTGATATGTTCTGTACTCTGCACATGAACTGTTGAATCGTAGTCATATCAAATGCAGCTTAAACATCAAAATACAGTCTTGCCTGTGTTTAAGGATACTTTTGTACCCCTCCGTCCCACCATTTGCGGCTAATTTCTTTTCAGCATGGGAGTTAAGAAAGTAGTGTTACGTTGTGTAGATTGTTTGACTTTTTGGTATTTAAGTTTAGTCCAGACAATCTTTGTTTTTTAGAATGAGTCAAGGACGACTCAAAGAGGCAAATGAGCCACTTTTAGCGGGACTGAGGGAGTATGAAACGTGACATGATCCTAAAGGGAATGACTGTCATATTATTTAGCACATTTTAGTAGTGCAATATGCGGAACTAAATAAACAAGAGGTTGAAGGCTGAAGCAGAATCAAATATTCTTAATTTGACTCATGAGTTATGACAGATTGCAAACACTTCCATGTTGGATTTTCCATATGTAAGAGAAAAGGAAGCTGGCAAGTTTACTTGAAGAGTGTGCATGAATACAGATATTTCTGAAGAAATGAATTAGTCTTTCTTTCATTTGTATAATTTCTTGTTTCTTCAACAAGTGTGCTATGAGGCTTCACATGGTAAGCAATGTTAGACACTATTTTGTCTGTTGTCTTTGCCCTACATATGCTAAATGTATCTCTTATAATTGATGTGCACATTATGTCAAGATTGATACTTTATCGCATTATAATCGGTTGAAATAAAACCCTTTTATTTCAGGGGAGAAAGGAACTGGAACAAGTGGGAAGCCTCTTCACTTCAAGGGCAGCAAATTCCACAGAATCATACCTAGTTTCATGATCCAAGGAGGTGATTTCACACGAGGTGATGGCCGGGGCGGTGAATCAATCTATGGAGACAAATTTGCTGATGAGAACTTCAAGTTAAAACACACGGATCCTGGTGAGTACCCTCTGTTTGAACCCATTAGCTGCAAATGATAAATTTGGAAATTTTGTTGTTTACTTGTAAACATACTGTCTCCATAGGAGTTCTCTCGATGGCAAATTCTGGAGTCGATACGAACGGGTCTCAGTTTTTCATCACAACAGTGAAAACAAGCTGGTAAGTTGACATTGTAGGTTTTTCCGGAGTACGTATATGGGCTTTAACATACGCAAATCCTGCCTAATTCTCAGATAAATATCATAGGTTGATTTAGGGATGTCCCAAATTGTGTACCTATCCCAACTTTTCTACTTTTTTTTTTTTTTAAATTGAAATTTTGTTCCCCGAAATTACATCCTTTTCAACCCAAAATGACAGATGTCCTCATAACCTAAAATTGCAGATTTGCACCCCTAAATGGCAATGAAAATTTCCTGTTTTGTTCCCTCAACATTGCAGCTTATTCACTACCCTGAAATGGCAGGTTTCGCCCTCTTCACTAAAATTGCAGATTTAACCACACAATTTCCTGAAAACTTGTTATTTTGTTTCGCCAAGATTACATCTTTTTCGCTCCCAAGACAGACAAATTTCCTCCTCTTACCTAAGATTGTAGATTTCGCCCTTACATTATATTTCCTTGTCATGGTTTAAAGGTTGGATGGGCGGCACGTGGTGTTCGGAAAAGTGCTCTCCGGCATGGATGTGGTGAAGATGATTGAAGCCCAAGGAACAGAGAGTGGAACTCCCAAAAGAACTGTTGTTATTTCAGACAGTGGCGAGTTATCCTTGTAGCCTCTTCACCTCTCTCTCTCTTGTATCCTTTTGTACATCTTCATCTCTCCATGTGTGAAAACTCACTCGTCCATAAAAATCTCAACTTTTACACATATTTACTTCCACAATCATATACTTATTTGAGTATCTCCAAATTTATGAAAAATTGATTTTCAGTTCCAATAGTAGAGAAGATGATGAATTGTGAAAGCTTTTACACATATTTACAGCCATAATTTATATTATAATTATTTGAGTATCTTATCTCCGTCATTATGAATTTGATTTCAATTTCAATAGTAGAGAAGATGAATAGTTTGAAATTTATTTAGAGCAAGTTGAGCATGATACATTGATACATCATACATACCAGATAGGAATCCATACATCTCTAATTTAGTCTAGTAATCGAACTTCACTTTTCAATTCCAATCACCTTCTCTCACTGCTTCTCGCCGGAGTTGCTCCTGGCAGACGGAGGAGAAATTCGTCGACAGATCGGAATACATCGAAACGACCTTCGATATATTACCGTTGATTTCCTGAATCAGCGCGACGTTCTTCACCATATTGTCGTGAACCTTCGATTGATGGTTGTCGTTGACCTGCTGGATCAGGAGGCGGTTGCGATCGAGCACCGACTGTACCTGCAGGAAATTCTGGGAGAAGGCGGCCCAAACCGCCGGATCGCCGTCGATCTCGTCGCTTTGGGATGGCGAGGAAGGACCGGTGGTCTGGCGAGTTGCGGTGGATCTTGGCGAGAGGTTGCGGCGGTCGGATTCCATGGTTGTGTTGATTCAGCTGCGGCGGCGGTGGTGTAAGGCGGCGATTGGATTCATGAATTTATGTGTGATTTTGGGGGTATTTTGGTGTTGGGGCGGTTATTGCTTATCTTGGGTGAAAGATTGGGAAGATGACTCATCTTGTTGATGCGGTGCTGATTCTGTCGCGTGTGGTTCATTCGTGGGAACTTTGAAAGGAGAAAGGAAGCCCGTGGAGGGCACGCGCCGCTGAGAGGAGTAAAGTGTATGTGAGCACAAAATATCTCAAGATATTTTTGAGAGAATATTTAAAAAGCGCAAGGACCTTTTGGCTTTTTGGGCCACGGGTGCTACTACGACATCGTTTTGCTTCATCGTGAAGTTTTTTCATGACTGCTCATTCTCTCAAAGGATTTTCGCAACTCAGCTACGCTGTTATTTCATCATATAAAAAAGTATAGATCGATAATTTGGGAGGAGTGAAACAATTTTCTAGAGTCAGACATGCCCATTTTCAAACCGAAACCGGCTCAAACCGAGTTTTAAATCGGAACCGAAATCGGCATAAATCGGAATCGGTACAAACTGAAATCGTCTTGAATCGTAAACCGTCGGTTTGCGATTCGATTTCGATTTACTCTTTTTCAAACCGTGAAACTGTCGGTTTCAAACCGTCGGTTCTAAATCGGGTAAAATTGATGATTTCACATATTAAAATTGTCAAACATCAGATATCTAATAAATTAGATAAACGAGTTTTAAATTAAAAACATTATTGAAGATCTAATCTTCTAATTTTTACTTATATTTAAAATAAAGTATTCATTTAAAATTCAAAAATCCTACCAATTTTGATATTTTAAAGTAGTAAAAAAAAGGATAAAACCTTATTATGTATTTAGTATAATTGCAAATGAATACTAACATTCCCAAAAAATATAAAGTTGTTCAAATTTTATTAATGAAAAATAGAGAATATCAAATATTATTTAATAATTACTACATGAAAAATAATCAAAAATAATGATATAAAATTTAATTCTAAAACAATGATGATAATACAGAATCAACAATGAAATTGTATTAATATATTTAATTATTCAGTTCTTTCATGAGATTTTACAATTTTATTTATAATTTATTACTAAATTGATTCGAAACCGAAAGGTATTTTTTAAAAAAAATTAATTCAGTAATTAAAAAAAATTTGTGAAAATCGTGAACCGATAAACTGGAACCGGAACCGGCGGTTCCAAATCGGAACCGTCAACCGTCTACATTCGATTCGGTTTCGGTTTCAATTTTTGGCAAACCGCAACCGGCGGTTTCAAACCGTAACCGTAACCGAAACCGAAAAGTGAACATGTCTAGCATCAGTCCTCAATGTCGGAATCCAAAGCAAGGCGGGCCGGGTGGATGCAACCGCCCCTTCAATTTTCGTATAGCATATAAGTTCTCATTTATTTTAGTAATTTACATATTTATACACTTAATTTTGAATTCTTTTGAAATTTTTGAATTTATCACCCTACATTAAAAATAAAAAAATAGTGATTTTAAAAATATTTAAAAAAATGCATATTAAATCTCACTAATTTTGGTGGAGGTATGTAATTTGAGTTTTGGACATGTATATTTTAATAAAGTTATATATGTAATTTAACATATATAACTTTATGCAATGATATACTCCCTCCGTCCTACCAATCTTGAAATGTTAGAGTTTTAACACGGTTTTTAAGATAGTGAGTGTAAATGTATGAAGTAGTGTGTGGAGATAAGTAGTGGTGTAAAGTAAAAAAATTATGGGGTCCACTTGCTTAAGTGATTGTGGTTCAATTATTTTTTTTTATTTTAGGTAATGTTCCAAGATTGGTGGGACAATTCGAAAATAAAATATTGCAAGATTGGTGGGACGAAGAGAGTATAATATTTGTATTTTTTTTTCTTCCAAAGATTGTTATTATTCATATTCTTTTCCAACTAAATTTTGGGTGCTGGCAAAATAGAGTTTTGTACTATTTCTTTGTAATACTAGTTATTCTTAGAAGAAAAATACAATATCTCTAAATAAGCCATAAGTAGTAAGTCTAATTAGACTAAAATAGAAAAACGTCCCAAAAATAATTACCGCTCAGCTTCAAAATGAACAATAAATACATTCCGCTTATTAGACAGGGGTTTATGGTCAGTCCGTGAATCTTGGATGCTGAAGGCACCCTTCGGTTGGCATAAACAATTTGAGATATTATTCTTCTCGAGATAAAAGTGGAGGAATTTTAGTTTCATATGCAATTATTCCGTCCTTTCCTTAGGAATTTTGACTAAATAAGGGTGGAGAAATAACCTCCAAAAAATCTTGATAAATTTTAAGTCTTTGACTGACCAGACCTACAAAAGCTTTATTCGAATTCGAGGGAAATTAGCCTTCTCAAAATCTAGGAGCTTTCATAATATAAATTAAATTACAGACGAAAGACACTAGTGCCGTATTATTAATAAAATCACTAAAATCTTATATAATAAAGCGAATGAAAAGAAATTCAATATGTATTAGTGTAAATACAGATATAATTATACGCATTTTAATGTGTAGGACCGTTTCTACCTCTAGCATCCAAAGAAACTGTCCAGTCATATTATTAAATTAATTGAATGCTTACTGAAGAGGAAGAGAATAAATATATGAATTATTGAGTCACACATGGTATGACAAATGGAAAAGACCGCCTTCGATAAGGTAAATGACAATATAAATAAAACAAAATGCATTTTTGTTCAACTAGTTATAAAATTCAACTTTGAGTTCAAATAATCAACTTTTAATTTCTTCTTTTTAATAGCCCTAATACTCATCAAGTTATAAATTAATAAGATTATTAATAACAAACACAGTTTTTGTTGTGCATTTGATAGAGATAAGTAATGTAAGAAAATTTTAATTTATGAAGTGAGTATTTTATCAATAATCTAATTAATAACTACATTTATATTATAATATGGAATAGAACATCACAAGTTTTCAACGTGTGAGTTGATTGCAGCCAAGAATTAGGTAATTGCGGTTAATTAAGTCCACGATGAATATCGCAAGAAATATATAAAATTCTAGAGAGAGAAGTGAGAGAGAGTAAAGCCTTCCCTATTTGACCATCTCCATCCTCATGCAAGGCACCAAGTTCTAAGTCATTTTTTCCATTCCCACCTTCTCCAATCACACACACAAAGAGAGAGAGAGAGAAAGAGAGAGAGATGGGATTCCTAAAGGAAGAGAAAAGCTTAACAAAAGTGGTGGTATTAATCCCAAGATGGATGAAGACAGTCTTCTTCTTAATCACCATGCTCATATCTCTCCTCATATTCTCAGCCCCCATCCTCCTCATCGTTGCCGACGCCCTCCTCCCCTCCGCCTTCCTCTCCGCCGCCCTCTCTCCGTCACCGCTCACCCTCCGCACCCTCTCCTCCCACCTCCGCAACTACGACTTCCGCCGCTCCCTCATCGACATCCCCCTCCTCTCCCTCACTCGCTCCGCCATTATATTCTGTACGCACAACTTCTTCAATTCAAATACCTAACTAGTGACAACGCTGTCGTTTTACCACTTACATCTAATCTAAAACGGCGTCGTTATGACTTAAATCGGTCTGTCGTTTCAGTTGTGACCTAGATCTGATTAGCGTGTTTCTGCAGGTGTTTATGGTTTGTGCGGCGGGCCGCGGCTGTGGAGGGGGCCGTACTTGGCGATCGCCGCCATGTGCGCGGCGGCATCGTTGGTGTTTGTTTTGCTGAAAGGCTCTTACGTATTCGTTATAGGGAATTACAGTCGAGGAGGATTTGTCAGAACGATGGAGATTGCCCTGTTTGTTTCGTCAGCAGGATTGGCAATTGGGCATGTGGTGGTGGCGTATAGAATTTGCTGTAGAGAGAGAAGGAAACTTTTGCTTTACAAAATTGATATTGAAGCTGTAAGTCAATCTCTCTCTCTCAATCGGTTTTTTCTTTTGGGTAATTTGAATTATTAAAATTTAGAAAACTGTCGTGTTTTATGGTGCTAAGATTGAGAGATATCCATTTATTTAGGTTTGAAAATATGTGAGATTTGAGTGTTGCAAGTTGGGTTTTGTTGGGCCTACTACACAGCACCTACATGAAGATGACTAAGTTTTATGTCTCAAACAAACACTATATTTCTCACGTTTCAATTGTACAATTTTTTCGACACAAAATTAAAAAAGTTTCTTAATTATGTTTAAAAGAATAATAAAATAATAAGATTCACTAACTTTGTTAGAATAATATTTTACTTAAAAAAAATAGATATATAATTAAAATAGGACAACCTAAAAAGGTCTCACTCAATTATCCAGTTCTTTTTTACACGGAAACTAGAAAAAATTCTTAGTTATGTAAAAAAACATTAAAGTAGTGAGATTCACTAGTTTCATTAAAACAGTATTTTACTTCAAAAGAAAAGTGAATAATTAAAATGAAACAACCTAAAAATAAATACTAATTAACAAATAGAGTGATACATAGGAGTATGTCCGAAATTTAAACACTTTTAGATGTTTTGCATCAGATCTATCATGTCTGAAAAAAAAAAGAAAAGATTTTTTTTTGATAAATAATTATATTATACAACTATTATTATCTAAATATTTTTTATATTCTTAATATTCAGAATGGCTATTTTTTGAATATAACATCTTTTTATAATTGATTATAATCTAATTTTACACTGTTAAGCCAATTGATTATTTTTAGCAGTTAAATAATCATTTTTCCGTCCAAGTCATAATTATAGTGCATGAATTTGCCCAAAAGTTCCAAATTGCACCTAATAGCTCAACTTGTTTGTCCACAGCACGATTGCTGATTTTTTCAAATAATATTTTATTATTCCACATTCGATGAATCATTCTTCAATCACAAGAATCTTAAAACGGAATGGTAATATAATATGATCTAATTCAAATATTCCACCTTACATATAATCAATTATCTTACATGGTGCAGATTTCCGCATGCAAGAGTGGATTTCCTAGATTTCATCAAATGATACTAGAAGAATCAAGACAAAAGTAAATATATCATTTTTACAGTTTACTACATTAGTAACGCTTCAGGTAAATACTGTTTTATTATTTAACTTAAATCTATGAATTAAAAGAACCAGCTATTATGATTCTATTTGGTTCGACAGGTTTATCCGAAGGATGGATTTTGGAGCCTCAGAGTAATTATAAATATTATACGTAGATTTGAAATTCAGAATATTTATATATATTTACATATATATATATATATATATATATATATATATATAGGGGAGAGTTAAATGAAGACACTACCTTAACGAAAGAATTAGAAACAAAATCTCTCTCTATTTTGTATAACCAAGGGTTAGGATTCAATTTTATAATAATAATAACAAATGCATTAATCATTTTTGTTTATGATAAAAGGGTAATAAAGTCACTTGATCTTTTTTCACTTTTAACAATTTCTTTCTCCTCCATTGTATCACCAATCTCTCTCTTACGTCCCATCTTTTTTCACCCCTACCAAACCAGATCTGTCGCCTCCAAGTCCTGCCGTCCCTCCACCGAGCCGCCGTCCCTCCTCCACCGAGTCGTCGCTCCGCTGTAGTGCTCAAATTTTAGTGCATCGAATTTGTTGGCAATCTCGCTTTCCTCTCTACCGCCGCGATATGTAGAGATCTGCTGAGCTCCGACCATCCTCATCTAGTAGTCGCCGCAATCTGTCCAGATCTGCAAAAAATCGCCCCAATTCTGGAGATATCCGTCCCAGGTTTGCAGAGATCCGTTCGAGATTTGCAAATTCAACGAAAGTACATACAAAATTCAACATAAAGTGCATATAAAATTTGTAAAGTGCATAACAAATTCACGTAAGTGCATATAATTTGACTGTCCATTCCATAAAATGTTTTGTTTTCCTTTTCGAACCGTTCATAGAAAGTGTCTTGTTTTTTAAAAAGACAAACAATATATGGATCAAAATTAACAAGTCAAACAATTAAATAATATATACCATACAATTTTATTTTCTTAATCTACGTAATCCATGAAAAGGCAAAGGAAATGAATTTAATTGTAAATTAAATGAAGTTAATTTATTTAATAATCAGGAGGTTCAAAAGTTGAAGAATAAGAAAGAAGAAATAAATTATACTAATCACAAGAAATCAGCGAGAAAAAATCTGGGAAAATTATTTATTTCTTTTTCTTGGATATAAATTTCTTTTCAAAAAATTGAGATACCAAAAAATATGAAATAAGAAAAAGATCGAATTACTTACGTACCCTTAATGAATAAAACAAAAGGATTTAAAATTTATAGAAATTCTTCTAATCAAAATCACACATCTTCAAAATGAATGGATATTAAGCTTTTGTTTCTTAATATCCATTTATATATATACAAAGCGGTTGTGATGTGAATAATCCTTTAGAGTGTGAATGTATGAACAAATCCTAAGCATTTAATTTAATAAATGAACGATCAAGATTTAATTTAATATTAAAAATAGTAAATTGCACTTACAAAACAAATCAATTGCACTTAAGGATATAATTGACATGTTTTAGATAAAACATATATAGCCGTCTAATTCTACTACTTTTTTATCATATCTAATTTAAAACATATATAGCCGTCTAATTCTACTATATCTAATTTAAAACATGAATATAGTCGATAAACTATCCCAATAAATGACCAAATGAAATTCTAACGCCACAAGATCGATATTTTTATTCAAAACATAAATCTTTTCATCTTCACCCATAAAATGAACCGGCATAACTCAAAATGCGGTTCATTTAATTTGAAAGTGCAGTTCATTTTAATTTGAAGTGTATCTCATAATAATTCAAAGTGCAGTTCAAATCAATTAAAAGTGCAATCCACAATAACTCAAAGTGCACCTATAAAAAAAATGTAAAATGGATTCTTCCTGGGTCGATGCTCGAGCAGTTAATGGGGACGGATTGTAAATTCGTTGGCATCTCCTATTTTTTCAAAGTATAGTCCATAAGTGAATTTCCTACTTTTTTGAAAACTAGTAGAAACTTTTCAAAATCATCTATAATAATTCAAAGTGTAGTCTAAATCAATTAAAAATGTCTTTTAATTTTTCAAAGTGCAACCTAATAATTCAAAATGCAATCTACAATTATTAAAAATACAGTTCATTTTAATTCGAAATGCATCTCATAATAACTCAAAGTAAAGTCGAAATCAATTCAAAGTGCAGTTCACAATAATTGAAAATGCAATCCGTTTTAATTAAAAGTGCATCTCCTATTTTTTCAAAATGCAGTCCATATTAATTAAAAGTGTAGTACAAGTGGTTGTTAAATATGAGAAATAATGATATCGAGAATTAAATATATAAATTGTAATTATCAATATCTATAATTAAATATAATATTACTTAATTAACCTTTAAGTACAATAAAAATACCCTATAAGTACAATTTAACAATTTTAATTAAATAAGAAAATCAAACCGTTCAATCCATTCAATCTATTTGTTTACACGTTCACACCCTAAGAAGCTGTCATATATATATGCACACGTAATTTAAACTAGAGTTTGGAAGAGTTATGCTTCTTATGCGCCTCTTCTCCTTTCACGCCTTTTCCCTTCCTTTGCTTCCTTCAACTGATAATAAATAATATATAAATACATTACCGCGACTAAATAACATAAAGGATTAGTACAAATAGGTAAGAATCTTTTGACCCAATATCATATGGATTACTATATTATCCACTAATCAGGTAATGGTGCGATGATATGAAATTTACTTTGAATCAAATTATACACATAATACCACTTAATTGATGAGTCATATAAGAATATTCATACCGACTACAAACACATTACCGACGGTCGAATTTCGTAGCTAAGTTATTTTAGCGACCGAAATAAACAAAGGTATTAGCGCTACCTGCTGCTGCGCGGTTTCGGGAGCGTACAATTTAGCCTGCCCATTATTGCTTGTTGTCTTGTCAATGTTTATATGTTCAGCGAAATCCGGAGAGTACAACTCTCCGTGCTGCGCTCCATTGAACCTTGCTGCATCTGGACTGGAGTTTTTCTTTCTCCTTGTATCTCCTTCCTTCATTTTCTCCATGCTTCATTTCTTCGTTGGTTACTCTGCTTCACTTAATCGATAGTGGTAAAAGCAAGAACCGAGGTTACGTGGCACAGACTGAAAGACCACCATCGACACGTGTCTGCACGGGGAGTCATCTGTTGTCAGTTATGTACTTGTGTCTTTATCCAAACAACCGATTGACGATTTTGATTGTAGATTAAACTGAAACAAAATCTTGACATTTATTTTACTTTTTGTTGATGGCTGATCAAATATCAATTTTTAATGTAATTAATGTTTTAGAAAGCAATATATTTAGATTAAAAATTAATTCAGAATTAAGATATTCATTGATTTAAGTTGGAAATGGTGGGAGATTTGATTGATGCAAACTGGGTTTGGTTGGGCCTACTACAGCACCAGCATGAAGATGACTCAAAAATATGGCCCAGACTTAAACACTTAAAAATGCTTTTAATCAAATTTATCATGTCTGGAAAATAAAAATTAGAATATTTTAGTAATACAATTATATCATAATATTATTATCTAAATACATATGTTTTATATTTTCATTATTTGAAATATCTATTTTTAAATATCACAACTTTCCAAAATTGATTTCTTGATTTTGATCTAATTTATTAAGTCAATTGATTATATACTAATAGTGTGTGGATCCGGTGAGAATCAACATTTAACGTGAGAACTACAACCAATGCGTAATCCTTAAAATAACATAATTTTATACTTTTATTTTATGCATAATGTAAAATTACAACTTTTTTGCAAAAAAAAAAAAAAAAAGGATATGCATAAAACATATAAAGATTATGCATGGTGCGTACTTCTCATATTAAATGTGGTTTTCACATGATCTACTCTCTATACTAATATTCATAATTATCTTTAGCATTTAAATAAATATTTCTCCGTCCAAGTTAGTATAATTGCAGTACATGAATTTCCCAAAAAAGTTCCAAATTGCACCTAACCTCTCAACTTGTTTGTCCACTGCAAGATTGCTGATTTTTCAACTAACATTTCAATGAATCATTGTTCAATCACAAGAATATTAAAATGGGATGGTAGTATTATTTTATTTTATTATTCCATTTTATATATAGAACCATTTCACATGGGTTCATCAGGTTTCCGCATGCAAGAATGGATTCCTAGGTTTCATCAAAAGATACTTCAAGAATCAAGGCAAAAGCAAATATACCATTTTTACAGTTTACTTTAGTAACGCCTCAGGTAAGTAATTATTATTTAATTTAAATCTACAAATTATCGTCGTCATCTATTTCAAACATGCAAAAAAACAACTAATTATGATGCTATTTGGTTTGATAGGTTTGTCCGATGGATGGGTTTTGATATAAAGTTTACATAGAGAATTAATCGAGTGGTAGGTGTCAGCTATGTCTTGATCCAAAATTTGAACAGATTCAGATTAATCTTAATCCATCTATTTCATAACCACAGAATATTACAATTTTGATTGTGAATTTCGAACAATCTGTGTGGATTAAATTGGAACAAGAAGTTACAAGTTGGCAAATTCGTAGAGAAATCATACCGAACATAAATGAGGGGTGGATTCAGATTATATTTCGAAATGTTAGGAATTTATAATTTACTTTTTTGAGAGGTGTTAGGTATGCAATTTTAGAAAAGTCAAATAGCACTGGTGAAATGTAGTGGTGAAGATTTTTTATTCAAATATTAGTTTTGTCAATGGAATAATAATACATTTTCTTAAAAGTAATTATTTATCATGTTTTAGATTTATCTACCCTGGATTAATCTAATAGTATATTTTATTTGTGAAGTTTTTTATATATTATGATAGGCAAAACTTCAAATCCAATGTAGAAAAGGAAGATTACAAATTAACATCAAATTTAGTGTATAAATTAGATTTATTTAGTACCAAATTCAGATGGTAATTGCAAATTTTCATCTTAATTAAAAAAAAGGGAAGTAAACTGTTCCACTTGGAGGAAAGATTAAAGAGGTCAGTGGGAGTTTCCGACTTCCACAAACTGTACTGAATGATGATAATTTCGTTCGTGTTATGCGCATTTAGTTTACTTCATACATATAATAATAAAATAGTTTGCTTTAAAACATAAAATTAAGCAAATTCTAGCATGCGACCGTAGTGGGAAGACCGCATTTAATAATTATAATTTGAATTTATTATTTTTAATATTAGAAATGGTACTTGTTCCACTTAATTCCATCATTAATTATTCCATTCTCACTTAATTCGCGTGACACAAATAGATTATTAATTAAAAGAAACGTTATACTGACTAACATACAGTTAAACCTCGATAAAGTAATAACTTTGGGATCGAGAAAAAATATTCATTTAACGAGGTTATTACTTTATCTAACATTATTTTAGTGCATTGACTCATATTGGGACCGGAAGAAATTATTATCTTAGCGAGTTTATCGATGTTTAACTATATTAAAAAATTGGAATTCTTGGGTCGATGGTTCCAATCGTTAGGATTTGATATTTTAGGATTATATAAATACTTGTTATAGCCTTTCGAATTTTAATATATACAGTTTCGAATATATATATATATATATATATATATATATATATATATATATATATATAGGGTGTGGATCTAGGGAGATCCAACACTCAAAAGAAATATGAGAACCGATCCTAAGTGTCGATCGGTCCTAATCTAATGGCCAATATCAACCCCTTCTTTCTTTAAAAAAAATGGTGGAAAGGGTGTTTTGGGAATAGAAATAGTATAGGATTTGGGCGCTAGAATTCATTGTTTCATTCTCCCACTTTCAAAGCATTTCGAAAATCAGAAACGGCGGGTTCATTCTTTCATTCTCCCCCTTTTTTCTGAAAACTTCCATCCATAATCGAGAATACCCACTACTCCCAAACTTCCGAGTGCTACAAAGTTCTTCCAGAATTGAGATTCGTCGTTCTTGACATAGTACGTTGCTAGAATGGCGCGTAATCGTGGAAAGTGTTTTCGTGTCTTGGTCCAGAAATCGACTAGCAATTCGCAGAATAAGAGTAGAATTCCCTCGAATCGACGAAATTTCAGGTATGTTTCATGTTTTCGTTTCTTAATTTAGGTAATCCATGGATTATTTTGTGTTTTAGAGATATGATTGTTTATGTGAATGAAACCCTATGGAAATCGATGCGATTGGTGAATATGGAAGGGTACGAATTTGGTATTTGAAGGAAACTGAAAAAATGAACCAATATTGAAACCCTAAACCCCCATTTAACCTTAACAGATTAAAGATTTTTTGTTTTTGAATGGTGTAATTGATGCTCATATAATGTTTTTAGCCTGTTGATTGTGAAATTCATACTCATTGTGAAATTCATGCTCATGTGAATGTTATTGGTTTATTGATTTAGGTTGGTTTGTTTGCCAAATGCTTTGTTTATTGATTTCAGGCCTCCAATATTGATTTTTTGCATTTCGATTGCAACGGTTACAGCATGGACGCAGGTTAGTAATTTTATTCGATTTAAAACTTCGTCTCTTCTGTTTTATTGAGCATCAACATTATAGTAGAGCTATATTAGCATGAACATATGACTTCAATAGCATAAAATAAAATTCTTTTGCTACATATAAAACTTGTTGTCTGTGCTTCAAAAATTCTGAATGGTCAGCATAAAAAAATATCCTGGTTTGCATAAAATCCGGTAGTCATGTGCATAAAAATATTTATGCCCAAAAGTTGCGGGGCTTGAAGCAAAGCAACTGGGTTGCATAAAAATCCGGTAATCTGTTGTCTAAATACCTGACGGAGATGAAATGCACAAGCCGTGCAAAGATGGTAGAGAAATGCGAGCCAGGAATGATCATTCCAGTGTGGGGGAACAGATCGAAAGTTATGGATTCAGGTATTATTTAAAAAGCATAAAATAATATAACAGTGTGCATAAATTAAGAGAATGGTAAGCATAAATATTTTGACGAGAATACTACTTGATAAATATGATTGATTTCTTGCAGGAGTTTATTTGATGAGACACATAGAGACGTTCAAGGGTGATTTAATCAACTGGGACACGGGATTTCTAAGAAAAGGTGTGAAACAGATAAAGCTTTTGAGGATGCGGTATTGTTTGAGCATAGTTAATTTCGATGATAACAAAATGAAGGAGACGGTTGAACTAGAGGCGGTTGGACATGCAGATGAGAATGAACTTGATTCTAAAGAATGTGTCAAAGAATTGCTTGATAGTTAGAATGTTGGGTTGTGCGACTCTTTGGTTTGGATAATTTCGTAGGAAAAACTTAGTACTTCGGATGGTCTTTATGTTTTTTAAGGATTAAATAGTGGAAGAAATGTAGTAGAAAATTTCTTTTGGTATATTCAAGTATTCTAAGTTATGCATTCATAATTGGATCATATGCCAAAAACAATTGGGGAGTATGCAGATATATAAACAATTTCATCGGAAAAAACGTATATGCACAAAAAATACATAACATAAGCATGAAAATATAATACGATATGCATGAAATTGAAAACCTTAACATATTTTGATATGCATGAAGTCATAAAAGAAATGCATGAAACATCAATACGGTATGCATGATATATAAAACCTTGAACATAATCAGTACCATAAAGGTAGAACTTGAGAGGTATATTATATATGCATGAAAATCATAAAACATAAGCATAAAAACAGACGGTGGTATGCATGAAAATAACATAACATAAAGTAAAGCGATTCTGTTAATACAAATTAGTCCAAACAGACGGTGCATCGGTCTCTACTAAGTTTTGCATAAAAAGTTAACATGAATCTTCTACATCCTTAAAGTTAGGGTAGTTTCTTGAATCGTGATGTCCCATCTGGTTGCATTTCCGACACATCCTCTGAGGCTTCAACTTAGCACGCAATGCAGTCTCCTTCCTAGACTGTAGTCTACGCATAATAGACACATCCCCATGACGTTTTATCGACCACTTACGAATATCGAAACCGCACAAACCTCCGTAGTCTCAAATTTCAGCCTCATCAAGAGTAACAAATTTCCGTCCAACATACGGTTTCAATTCGGCCGGGCAATCAGGAATGTAAATGGATTCATCGGATTCAAGAGACACAATTGACTGTAACAGTTCAGCCATTCCACAAACTGCATGCATGAATATTACACAGTATCAGCATAAACTAACAAATACATATGCATGAACATTGTACTTACGTATGCAAAAATTATAATAGTTAATCTACAACATAAAAACAATACTTAATCGATACATACATTTCATAAATAAACAAGAGAAACCCTAATCACTTGGAAAAACGACTACTACCCTATAAATCGAAAAATCTCTACGAAAAAAATATGAAATGACATCGAGCTTCAAGAATTTGAACCCAACAAAGCATTCCACAAATATTGAACTACAATTTTTCAAAAACCATAAGTAATTCTTACCTTCTAATTGGATTTGTAAAAATTCGAAAAATGTGCATAAATCAATCTTCAAAATCGGCAATAATCGGGATAAATAGACAAGGAAAACGAGCTTAAATCACTCAAGAAACATAGAACTTCGAAACCCACCATAAATAATCGACTTCCAAGTGTTCGATTTGAAGAAAAACTTGAGTCAGTGCTCGTGAGTTATGAAGAACGAAAATGAAGAGTGAGAATTATAATACTCACAAACAGCCGAAATGGACGGTTAGGGAAAAAGAAAAGAGAAGTTTACAAATTTGCCCTTAATGAGGCTATTTTTTCCTTTTTTGATTTAAATTTAAATGCTTTTGGGGATAAAATGATAGTCTTAGATTTGCGAAATGGAGGGACGAGATCGATTCTCGTATCTCTTTTAAGATTTGGATCTCATAATATCCATTCCCTATATATATATATATATATATAATTTGGATCTGGTTAAAATTCATATTTAACGTGAGAACTACGAATTATATATAATTCTTATATGCTTTATGCAATAATCCATATATATTTTATGCAAAAAACGTATAAATTTCTACTTTTGTCTTCTGCATAAAATATATAAAGGTTAGCATAATGTAAAATTATAATTTTTTTACATAAAAACTAGACATACAACATATAATGATTATACACGATTTTTAGTTCTTACGTTAAATGTGTGTTGTCACATGATTGAAATGAGCCTTACCAAATGGATGTTTGATTTCTAGCCATGACAATGCCGAGGAATGAGACAAATTGGTTCACATTATGGTTTTTAATTTGAATGGAAGGGAGCAATCATTAGTGAGAATATTTGAGAACCGTCACAACTATTGACATGTCCGAATATAATTTTTCCGGGAGTATGACGACATCTTTTGGAAATCTCAAGTCATTGAGGTACTTGAATTGATCTCATAATAGTCTCACTAGGAATAATATACCATCATTGCTTGGAGAAGTGAAAGCACTAGAATCATTGGACCTGTTGTGGAACCAATTGACTGGTGAGATTCTCCATCAACTTACGACATTAAATTTTCTGGCACTATTCCATCTTTTTATGAATGATCTTATGGAGCAAATACCTCAATACAACGGTCAATCTTGGACGTTCAATAATAGCTCTTTCTTAGAATTTTAATAATGGAAATTAGATTATTAAATTAATTAATATAAATGATGCATTAGTTCATGAGATTTATGAGAAGAATTGAAAGGATGTGTTGGTTCCTAGATGAATGGACACGTTACTTCAGGGAATGAACATATTGTTTCATAAATTAAATGATGAACGAATGTGTTGATTCATGAAGGGATATGTTGGTTCATGCCAAGAGGTACTTAATTGAAAGTTGAACAAATACAACCATTCACAATTCATCTTATTGTGAAGAGTTGTGTGATTGTCTATAAATTAGACAATTTCGATCATTCTTAGACACACAACAAATCCACAAAATATTCCTCTTCCTAATTTATTTATCCCTATAATTTCATTACATACATATAGATTAGTTTATATTTCCTTAGTCCCAAAATATCAAATAGTTCGCCGGAATTACGAGAAGTAGTGCAACTACTCGTAATTGAGAAATCGTTGTATCTTGGAGACGAGTGCTATAGACCGCTTGCACTGAGTAGCGGAGCATTATCGTCTTGCGGAGAAAGAGTCTAACTCTTGCCTCGGATATCGTTGTAATCGTCATTTCGACACACCTCGCAATAACAATCGCAAGATGATAATTGTGTTGAAGAAATAATGACTAGTAGCAGTGATGTACCCGATCCCCCTGTCCAAGTGATGACAAGCAGTAGCAACGTGCCGCCGAACTTTACAACTGTTCATGCAGAATAGCTACGGGCACAACCCTATTCCCACTATAGTTCATCCTATTTGTACGGACACCGTCTCTACAGATCACCTCTGTCAATTCACCATCGGATACATATCACTTTATCATTTTGAAAAAAGTAGAATGTGGATATTCAACACAAAAATTCGTCTATACAAAAAGTGTAGATATTTATTTGCCTTTTATCATTATTTATAATTTTATACAAGTACATACCGTGCATAAATGTATACAAGGGATGTCCGTTGGAGTCATCAGAGACTCCAACTTTTGAGAAATTATAAATTTTATCTATTTTTGGAAAATTTCATTTGTTTTCCTGACAGGAAAACAAATCCTGAAGTTCAAAATTCTCAGGTTCTGAATTTAAGCGTTGTCAATCTAAAATGTTGTTTTATTTAACTACTTTGAATTTGTCTCGATTCTTGAAAGAGAAACCTCCAATTGTGGGGGAAAATAAAACCGATGAGCAAAGACGTATAGCGTATGATGCATGGCATCATAGCGACTACATATGTCGCAACTATGTCCTAAACGGTCTTGACGACACTCTCTATAGTGTCTACTCGACTGCAAAGACTTCAAAAGAATTGTGGGATTCTTTGGTGATCAAATACAAGACCAAAGATGCCGGTCTAAAAAAGTTCGTTGTTGGACGATTCTTAGACTACAAGATGGTGGATACCAAAACTGTAGTCGAACAAGTGCAAGAGATTCAATTGATCATACATGATATCCTCGCCTGGTCGTTTCTTAATCTTTTCAAAGTTGCAACTGTGATCGAGAAGCTACCGCCAATGTAGAAAGATTTCAAGAACTATCTAAAGCACAAATGCAAAGAGATGAGTCTTGAAGATCTAATAGTCCATTTCAGAATTGAAGAGGAGAACCGCAAGGCTGATCGAAAGACTAACAAGCAGTTTATGGAGGCAAGGGCTAATCTAGCGTAGTAACGCAAGTTCTATGAAAAGAAGAAGCCGAATGACTACGAAACTTCTTAGAGGATATTCTTTGTTGGGAAAAACTCATGCCTCCCGTCTTGACACACTGTGATAGTATGTTTGCGATAGAGAAAGTACAAAGTAGTATGTATAATGGTAAGTCTCGACATATCCGTCGAAGACACAATACCGTCAGACAATTGATCACTAGTGGAATAATATGTATTGACTATGTGAAGTCAAAGGACAATATTGCGGATCCGTTTACTAAAGGTATTAATTGTAATCAATTGTACAATGCAGTAAAGGGAATGTGATTAAAATCCACACTAAAAGAACGCTCTTAATGGTAACTCTATGAACATGGTTCAAAGAAACAACTAAGTTAAGAATGTTCAACTTGTGCACTTGGAAACACAACTAAAAATCCATTCTCGAAGCTGCCCCAAGTGCAAACCTGTAGCTTGTGGTAAAGGGTAAGCATATAAGCTTTTAATGATTCATATAGACTTATTGGTGGAGTATGACAGGATACTCTTTATAGGAGATCACCTATATAAGTGAGAAGTGTGACTGCTTCAAATAGAAAAACACTTATGAATCCAAGATATGGTATGTTGGTCCGGAGACGAAAAGTCAGGTGTAGAGGGGGGGGGGTGAATACACCTGAGCTCTGTTTCTTTTTCTCAGTGAAGGTCAGCTGAAGCTGATGTTTGCAACTGATGAACAATGCCAAGTAAGCCTTCGATCACTGGGGTCAAAGTGAGTCAGCTTCTGAGCTCTTCTACTGACTGATGTCAGTATTACGAAACTCAGTCGGAGACTGTAGTGCGGATAAGTGTTAGGCCCGGAGTCGTCTCTTTTGAAAACGCGTTTTTGCAAGTTAAATCTTTTGGTTGTGCACTTTATAAAATACGTTTTATGCAAACTTATGATTTTCAAGTCAGTTGAAAGCTATGCAATAAAACGAAGAAATGAACACAAGCGATTTAACGTGGTTCGGATACGCAAGATCCTACGTCCACGGCCCCGAACAAGGCGAGAGAACTTGTTGATTATTACGAGCAAGCCTCGGCGGGGATATCGTGCACTCGGACAGTTCCCTCTAAGTTATAGTCCTTAGCGACTTTACAATCTAAACCTAAGTTTAGAAGGGAGGGAATATTCTCCAACTGAGAAGGAGTTCTTACAACAAGAACAATTCACTAAAAGTGAACTCCTTCGGATCTAAGCTATGAATCTAGCAATGAGCTTAGTCTAGAGAAGAAAGGGATCAAAGTGCCCTAGAGAGATGAACTACAAGAAGTGTTCTATGAAAACTAGTTCGTCTCTGGATAAGCTTGAAGGTTCTAGAGCGTTGTGAGCTTGAATGATTTCCCTTGATTTCGCGTATTTTCCTCTATTTGAAATCTTCAAATCCTTCTCTATTTATAGTTGTGAGTTGTGGCATATGTTCGTTGGAGACGACGATGCCACGTGTCACAAGCGTCCAAAGAAAACGGCCACTATTCAACTTTGTTGCAGCGGGGCGATTAATGCGACCGTTCATGAGAGCATCTTTCTTGTGTAGAGTAGGTAAGCGTTGTCGGCTTCTCATTGGTCGAGGTGAGTGTCGAGTTGACCGTTCAAACTACCTCGTATGTCTTCTCGCCGAACATTTGAAGGGACTTTAAGTCTTTGGGTCGCTTTACGTCGGATACGATACTCGAGAGTCTGTCTTCTTCGGTGAGTCGTCGGACCGATAAAGTGAGCTTCGATAGTCGGTTGGTCGACTGCGAAGGTATACTCGCTTGCACTTGGTTCTTCTACCGATAACCATCGGCTTGTAGAGAATGCTTCTACCGAGGTCCGGTCGCTGATGCGGGATCTTCAACCGAGTTTGATATCGGTGGCGACGAAGAATGCAAGCGATTACACCGATGACGTGGGGTTCGAAAAGTATCTTTGCAGAAGATCAGTTCAACAACTACCCCGTACAGGACTTAGACAAAATAATAAGCATTACATCAAGTCTAACCTATACATCAGCTAATCCTATCGACACACTAATCTACTGATATCAGCTCGGTTTTGGGATCTTCAATTCCATAGTACTACTATGATTTCCCCCAATTTCTTTTAACCCTAGAACAGCTGAGTATCAATCTACTGACTCATATCCAACAATTTCCCCCTAATTGATGATGCCAAAACCTCTATACTCTAATATCTATTAAAGATACTGTCCTACTGACAACAATTTCCCCCTTAAGGCATCTGAGGAAAAACTGATAATAGTAAATGAACTTCAGCAGGTGAGAGAAAGGCAAGATCAGAGAAACTGATGTGAGTGTGTGTCAGATCACTTGGTGATCAGTAGTGTAAACACAAAGTAAAAGGCTGAAAGACAATGAGTAATTGTCTAGCACGCAGAGGAACTGATATATATACCAAGAATTACAGAGTTCCTATGCTATTACAAAAAGATAGAAAATAGAAAGACTACAGACGCCTGAAGGCTTTAGTGCGTTCCCTGAATCCTGCAGATCTGTCCATGGGAGGTTCCAGACGATAGTATGAATAGATTCTCTTCCTCAGAGTCTGGATATCCTCGTCGTCTTCAGCAAGGTGGACACTCAGGTTGAAGTGGAATGCAGCAGCACTAACCTCATCTTCTATGTCCTTTGTACATAGAGCTCCGCGCGCAGTTCTAGGAGGTGGGATGCGCCTGAAAGCTGGAGCTCTAAACGGAATATTCTGTCTCTTCATGATCTCCTTGAGCTGTTCCCCCACTACGGATTGTCTTGAAACATGAACTCATCAAAGGCTTGATCGATAGGTTGCTCTCGATGATAGAATCCCCCAAACATAGTAGCCTTTGATAAATTGTTCTTTAAGTTCTTCCCATTTATCATTAACCTCGACCGGAACCCATCGATCGACATGAACAACCTCGAGTCCTTCTTGGCGAGAGGTGTTCTCTTCCTTGATCCTCTTGGGATTTGTCTTTCGGGATCAGCTGGCGGCTTCTCGGATAGGCTTTTCATTCTTGCCGAGTCGCCCATCCTTTTCTTCTCACGGAGAGCGGCTGCTCTAGTGTCTCCTCGTCCGAGACTCGGTCCTTGCGGCGTCGCCTCCCGGTGTCGCTTGATCTTACGCTATCCGTTCGGGTGTAAGAGTAGATATGGGAATACTCGAGCAAGTAGCTTTGATTTCGATCGGAAGAGCCCTTAGCAAATTCTTCTTGGGCTTTCTTCTTTTGCTCTTCGATCGTATTAATGACCTTTCTCTTTCCTTTGCCCCGACGACTTTGCCCTTATGCTTTTTTTTGCCGTCTACCGCCTCTTCTAGCCGACGCTCCCGGTCCGGCTTGTCTTGCAGCTCTTGGGCTATTCTCGAGGTCGAATGCCTCTTGCTCCGCTTTTGATTTGAACTTCTTGATCGGGGAGGAAGGAGTAGTGGATTCGATAGCGATTTCCTTCCCCGACCTCTGCGGCACTGTTGAGACTCTTCTTCTTCGTTGGCTCTTCAAGGAATTGAGCGATTTCGTCTATGTGCGCAGTGAAGAGGAGATGGGGGTGGCTTGTAGTGGGAAATCAAGGAGAAGGACCTCGGTAGATGTACCTTTCGAGTAGTTGGTCCCGCCTCCGGAGCCTGTTCCCCCGAATCTCTGCGGCGAGGGCTCTGTGCTTCGTGAAGGGTCTCCGCCTCCCGAGCCTGTCCCTCAAGGATCCGGACGTCGACCGTATCCGTATCGAGTTCATCTTTCACAATATCTTCCCCCTTTTTGGCATCGGCAATATTCGCCGGGGAGGTGCGGATAGCTTTTACGTCCTGCTCCGCATCGTGCGCAGAATCTTTGATCTGGGTAACTGTGTCATCAAAATCACTGACCAAGTTGCAGTAGTTTTCCCAGTCTTTCTCCTGATCAGCTCTAGATTTCTTCAACTGAGCGGCTGACTCCTGTCGGAGTGTCAGCAGAGCTTGATCATTTGATTCTGTCATTTCTTTCTGAATGGCTTTTAAGGCCTCAGCCTGTTGCTTGATGGCCGTTTGAAGAGAGGTGGTTGCTATCTTGTTTCTCTCATCAATGAAGCCTTGAATTGTTTTCATGGCTCGAGTCACTGTTCCGAGAAAGTTTTATCTTTGAGTGGCAAGCATTGCCGACTCGTCTTTGTTAAATCGGCCTTTTGAGCACTTAGGGCCTGCTCAACTATCTCCTTGAAATCTGGCTGAGAAGCCTCTTTATGAGTGGAGATGTCAGCGGCCAACTTACTTAGAGCTTCGTTCTGAGCCTTGGTGTACTTCTCCCATTTAAAATGAACATCTTTGGCTAGGAGTCGATTTTTCTCACCTTGGCGTTTGATAGCCACTGTTGACGAACGTGAGGACACGGAACCGATGGGTTGTATCGATAAGAGCTGGTTCCGAGCCTCTGCTCGGAGAACGAGATCAACTGCTCCCCTACCGTACTTCGGAGCGGTTGTAGCCTCACCGGATGTGACTATGGGTGGTGTTGGGCTCTTCTCTTGGGGGAGTTTGTCCCTCTGCAGATTCTCCCCGAGTCCGCTTCCTTGGGTTTGCCATCCATCTCCTCATCTTGATCATCATTATCACCTTTATCGGAAGGTGGAGATGGGGGCGGAGCTGTTTCGATCGGAGCTCTCAAGCTCGTAAATAGAGCATTGCGGCTCTCAAATCTTCGAAAGACGCCACATCGCTGGCTCTCCGAATCCAATCTTGGCTTGGAGCTCTTGCTCCTCCGTCGTAGCTCATCCGGTGACTGGCTGGGATTTGGCAAAGTCAATAAGAATGTCCCAGGTGCAGTAGAAACCTTAAGAGCATCTCGAGCTCTTGTCCTTACTTGCTATTTCAACCGGATCTGCGTGCTCGGCAATTTCACGGTATCTCTTCTTGAATCTCGTTGCAAAGACCTTGATCGAGTGGTGTCGGTTGTTGTCCACTCAGCAAGTAGGTTCGGGTGACGGTTCCCTCTTGTCGGACTCTGTTTCCTCGTAGCCGATCACTTGGACCTTGTCCTTGATCGTCGCTCCCTCGATTCCGATATCGAATCGAGTAGTTGCTCCTCTTGAATAGAAGGAGGAGCCGGCTGAATAATGGTAAGTGGGCCGAGCCACTGTGACCTCAGCAGTCGAGTCTTAGCCAACCTCCTCTTCTTTGGCACTTGGACGGTTGGGGGCGGAGCGACGCCGCTCTCTTCGGTTCGAGGTGGCCCCTTGCCAATTGACTTTTACGCTCCGGCCTTTGTCATAAATTTAATACTCTTGAGATCAAAAGACTTCGAGTCCTCGAAAGCCGAGCGATTCTCGTACCACACTCTCTATCGCACCGACATCTTGGTGCCGAATAGGAGCTTGCCTGTCTTGGTTAGCTTCCTCTCTCCGAGTGGCGAAGTAGTGAACTTCGGGCTTGGGCCTTCGCTGAGTAGTATAGTAGTCGGCCCGGTTCACTTCTACTCCATCGTCTATGATCATCATCGGTTGTATCCTCGGCTTAGAAAGCCGATCATAGGATCCAGTGAGCTCGTCGGAATATGAGAGACAACGTAAGCTAGACCCCGTGCATCGAGGTAACAAAAGATTTCTCCGAAGCGCCGTCTTGAATACTATGTCGCTGCGTCCACGAACTTTTGGACGTAGTTATTTATCTCCCTTTCCTTATAACCAATGGGAGAGATACCACTGAGGGGAGTTGAAAAGCTTGAACGAGAGCCTACGAGATATTGAAAGAGTGGGTAGCCTCCCTCCACCGATTTGGGGCAATTTCATTTGTATCCAAAGGATGCTTCTTCTCCTCCCGAGGCTAATGATTTCCGGTTGTAGTAGGCCTCCACAACTTGTCTCGGCAGATGAGAACGGGGATGCCTCGACACAAGAGTTGCCGGCCACGACTTCTCAGGGGCGCCAAAAACCGGCTCCAAATATGAAACGTCCACCACTTGGGAGAGCCATCGTCGGCTCAAACCGAACCCGGATGGTCATGATCTCAACCATCTTCTCGGGAGTCGGTACTACCGCCATCGAAATCTGCAAAGCAAATTGTTAGCACTTGAAAATAGAGTAAGTTAGTAGCTATCAGCGGATAGTAATACATTACCGTGAAATAGAGCTTGAAAAGAGATATAGCAATGCAGTTTGAATGAGGATGTAAGGAGGGTAAGTGAATCGCTAAGAAAAAGCTCTAAGATATGAGAATGGCGAAAAGTGAGGAGTTGATAGAAGATGAAAGATTTTGTATATTGAGTTTGATCTTCAGTTTGAATCGCACGGTTCAAATTTAATCTTTCAAAATCAAGGGGCGGCTAAGATTAAATGTTATAAAGGAATGATTATAATAGCCGCCAAAAATATAGATATACGTAATAAAGCTAATGGAGAAGACATGCATTAAATGCGCGACAGAGAGCATTAATTACGCAGGCGAGGAGTCCTGCTGACCTTTCCTCAAACCTTAAACATAATAAATGGTAAGGAATAAATGCTCCTCAAAGAATCGAATGTAAGCGACTGATGCATTAAATGCGGCATGCTTCTGAACAAATTAAGTAACGATACTACGCAAACCTCTTCAGATGAACTTATCAGCTGGTTGCCATCTTTTATCAGGAGGATGGTTGTGCTGATGACCATGTTCCTCCTTGCTATGTACGGTGTGCATCTCCCAACCGAGTCATTGTACTAAGTTTTTCGACTTTGTCGTGCCGATTCCATACCGATACAAATTGTTGCTAAGTATATCATTATCGGTAGTCGGCTTCTACCGACTTGTCTCGGTAGGATCTAGCGGACCTAGCTCAACCGATAGTTCTCCCGAACCTATTCTCGGCTAGTGGTTTGGTCGGTATATTCGCCTCTTTGCTTGTCGGTATGGATTTTCTCCATCCCGATGTCCTTCTTTTCGACATGGTCTCCGATGAAGTGGTGTCGGATGTCCACGTGCTTGCATCCGGTATGTAGAACCGGGTTCCGAGTTATAGCTATTACCTTTGGTGGAGTCACGGTAGATGGGCACTTCATCCCGAGTTATACCATAATCTCTCGGTTGTTGTCGAAGCCAAAGGATGCGGGCACAGCAACTTCCCTGCAGCCCATGTACTCGGCCCCGGTAGTAGACGTAGCTACCGAGTGTTGTTTCTTTGAAAACCACGATATCGCCTTGCCGCCTAGGAACCGACATGTTCGGAAGTTGATTTTCGATCTATCCCGCATCCTGCATAATCGGCATCGGAATAACCTTTGTTAGTGTTAGATTATCATCGGAAGGATACCATAACCCAAACATCGGGTGTTCCTCTTAGATATCGCGAGAATCTTCTTCGCCGAGTCTAGATGACTTCGCTTGGGATTCGCCCGAAATCTTGCGCATATACCTACAAGCATAAGTTATGTCGAGTCGGCTAGTTTGTTAAATAAAGTAAAGAACCAATAATAGCTCTATAATCGGTAGAGTTAACGTAAGCTCCCTCTTTGTCTAGATCGATTTTAAAGTTCGTGTTCATGGGGATCTTGACCGGTTTCTTTGGAATCACGGCCGAATCTTTTGAGAAGATCTCGAGTGTATTTGGCTTGATTGATGAAGATTCCTTCAGCTGATTGTTTTACTTGAAATCCAAGGAAATAATTCATCTCTCCCATCATGGACATCTCGAATTTCTCTTTCATCATCTTCTCGAAGCTGGCGACATATGACTTCGTTTCTGCGGCCGAAAATGATGTCGTCCACGTAGATTTGCACCGGTAGAATGTCATCTTCTCGACTTTATGCTTTGAATAGGGTGCGATCTACTGTCCCCTTTTGAAAACCTTTCGAAGTAGAAAGTCGATAGGGTATCATACCAAGCCCCGGGTGCTTGTTTTAACCCATACTGAGCTTTCCTAAGTCTCGTACACACGATGTCCTTGCTCGAAAGCCGGGCGGTTGTTCCACGTAGACTTCTTCCTTTGAGTACGCCGTTCGGAAAAGCGACTTCACATCCATCTCGATATACCTTAAATCTCCGATGTGTTGCATAAGCTAGGAAAAGACGAATGGCTTCCAATCGGAGACCGGAGCAAATGTTTCATCAAAGTCAATTCCCTCTCGCTTGACCGTATCCTTTAGCAACTAGTCGAGCTTTATTTCGACAATGACGTTGTTTTCATCTCGCTTGTTCTTGAAGACCCACTTAGTTCCAATCACGTGCCGATGTCTAGGTCCGTTGACAAGCTCCCCAAACTTCATTTTCGACGAACCGGTTCAGCTCTTCTTGCATAGCAATGACCCGGTCAAGCATCTTTTAGTGCGTCCTCTATCGACTGAGGTTCTTCTGTAGACAGAAAACAAGAGTAAAGTGAGCTTTCTCCTTGACTTAATCTTGATCTCGTCCTTATAGTTGCTGATGGATCTCCAATGATAAGATCTGAAGAATGAGCATCGAGCCAAGAACGCCTGAGTCGGGCTTCTTCTTCTGATACTACTTCTGCATAGTCAGTAGGTGTATTAGGCATTTCAGTAGTAATCGTTCGTGACCGTAGTAATTCAAGTAAGAAGGTTAGGATCTACTGAGTTTCTAGGTTCAGGGGCATTTAGCTCAGGAACATTAGTCGTTCCCCCTGAGTTTATATTCTCAGTAGAGGTCTCAGTTACCACAGGGGCTTCCTCATCGACCGAAGTTACCTGTTGTTGATTCTGTTCGATAGAATCAACTAGGTTAGCTACATTGCTTGTTGGCCGAGTCCGAATTTCTTCATCTTCGACTCATCATCCCAACAATCTTGGATCTTTTCGACTTTGTCATTTAGTTCGAGATCCCGTAGCTTGCTGCCGACATCCTCGGTGTTTGACTTTGTATCTTTCCCTGTTCTCGGTAACAAATTCATCAAAAACAACATGAGGGCTTTCCTCCACGCAAAGAGTTCGATAGTTAAAAACTCACGAAGGCTTTCTCGACTCGGGAGTATCCTAAGAATACTCCTTGATCGATTTGCTATCAAAGACCTTCAACCGATCTTTCCCATTGTTGTGGATAAAGCAAGGACAAAGTAGAAAACATGAAAATGAGAAATAGAAGGAATTCTCCCTTTCCACGGTTCGTAAGGCGTCTTCATGTGTTCTTTGTGTCGGTAGTGAGCGATTCGAGTGTAACGGGCGGTGTCGGTAGCATCGGCCCAAAACTTTGAGGGTAGTCCGAGAATCTGCGAGGAGCGTTCTTGCTTCGCTTCTTTGAGTGTTCTGTTCTTACGTTCAGCAAGTCCGTTCTGGCGAGGGGTGCGCGCATCCGATGTCTCGTGCTGAATTCCCTCTTTATCGCAAGTATGTCTTAACTACGAGTTTAGAAACTCGTTCCTCGTCGAGCGTATCTTCTTAATCTTGATGTTCTTTTCCACACCTGAGTTTCTTCAGTAGATTAGGTAACTCAGTCTGAACATCAGATTTGTTGGCGATGAAGATGACCCAAGTATATCTCGAGAAGTCGTCTATGACGACGAGGGCATACTTCTTGCCTCTTATAGTCACTGGAGAGACTGGCCCGAATAAGTCCATGTGAAGCAGGTGAAGGATTCCATCAGTGGAAGGTGACGGAATAGGTGGATTGCTACTCTTCGTTTGCTTTCCCTTCAGGCACGCTTCACAATTTCTGTCTTTGATAAACGATTCGTTGGGCAGTCCTCTAACTTTAGAGTTCTTGACGAGCTTGTTCATGGTCTTGAAGTTCGGGTGGCCGAGTCTCTTGTGCCATAGCTCGACCGACTTGTTACCTGATTTAGTCTGTGCGAGCAAGCAAGCCTCAGGTTCTGCGGTATTCCAGTTTGCAACATAGATGTTCTTCCTCCGCGAACCTGATAACACTATTTTCCCTGTAGATTTGTCAACAATATCACGTAAACCCGGCGTCAAAGATTACTCGTTAAGATTATCACGAATTGATCGATCGAAAGGAGATTATGTTGAAGTCCTTCAACATATGTTACTCTTGAACCGTGGCGGTCCCAATGTTCGGCGTTCCGTATCCCCTTGTGTAGCCTTTGGAATTGTCACCGAATTCAATTACCGGGACCATCTTCTTGTACGTAGTTGGTCGGCAGGCTCTTCTGGTAGGTCATGTGTCTCGAGCAGCCGCTATCCACTATCCACGGGTCCTTATGCACCTGCAAAAACAGAGGCATTTTTAGGTACCCTTTGGTTCGATTGGGTCCTTACGAGGTTAGTGGGTGATTTCGGAACTCAGATCTGTCTCTGGACCTTAGAAGTTCCAGACTTCTTCTTCTGAACCCTTATCAGTTTTCTTCTCCAAGGACTTGGAGATACTGACTTTCTCCTAATAATTTTGGGTTCATGCGCTTTCTTCTTCGAGTCTTAGCGCTTCTCCCGACCCCCGGGCTCATAGTAGTACGAGCCGCACCGAGCCGGGTGCTCATACTGATGGCTCCTTGTATGCGTTCGCCCATCTCGACCTTCTTGATTCCTCCCGAATTTGATCGCGGTGTCCCGGGCCTGGAACCTTTGGGTCACCGCTTGTTGCTACTCGGCCGAGGTGTAATTATTTTTCTGTTTGTTTTTCGCCCGAGGTGTGGTGTCGTAGCTTGCACCTTTCCTCCGACGAACCTATCGGCCCGGGGGTTCTTGAGCTTTTGGAGGTAGAAGCTTCGTGGGTATAGCCCGGGCCTTCTTTCACGAAGTTGACCGTTGAGCTCTAAGCATGCTTTCAAGCTTCTCCTTAGCTCCCGTGTATTGTTCGGTCATCAATCCTCTCCGGACTTCGTCACTCCTTCGAGTGAGTCATAGTCATTCCGCACGTCCGTGAGCTTCGACCGAGCTTGGCTATTTCGGTCTCTTTCTTAGAATTGTCCTTGGTCGAACCGAGATCCGAGTCTCTTGAAGCCGAGACTTAGTCATAAGAGATTCAATCTCTTCCTTGAGTCTCGCAACTAGATCCACCGACTCGGTAGAGAGACCCGACAATCGAAGAAAGTCTCACGATTCTCGGCCTTTACTTGTTCAAGTTCCCTGGATGGTTCTGCTCGAACTCTGCTCGACCGAATCTGTTCCTCTAGCGGATCGTCGTAGGCTTGTACCACATCTAGAGGATCATCACGTGACCGAGCACGTGTCTTGTGTCTTTGTGTGAAGAAGAGGTAATAATGCGTTTAGAATTTACCTCGGCCTCTTCTCCGGCCATCGGACGGTATTCGGCTAACTCATCAGGAACTGTCTTTGCGACCTCAACTGCGACGAACGTGGCTTCGTCTTCAGAAGAATACATGAATGTATCCTCCTCAATTGAGTTGTCGGATATCTCTCCGGCTATATAGGCCTGCCGTCTCTCGGCGAACTTCTTTCTCCCGGCTGCCGTTCGCTCTTTGAGCGGTGAGAGTTCGGGACAATCGTGCGATAGTGTCCCTCCTTCTTGCGTTGTAGCGAGGTAGATGTTCTGCGTTGCTCTTACCACTGAGTCTTTAGACGGACCGCGGCAGACTCCGATTTCCCGCATTCGGTAGAAGGATTAGATTCTTCCTTTTTATGATAGTCTTTCTTACCCGAGGAAGAATCTCGGTTGTATTTCCTCGCCTTTCGACTCTCTCCTTTTCCCTCGATATTTGAGAGCCATCGGTGCTAGGCGATCGGGGCTGAAGTCTCGGAAGACTTTGCTACCGATGTGGCCACGGCTTTGCTTGAGGAAATAGGCTTGGCTCCGGTATTGCCGACTATTGCCTTGAAGGCGTGGTCGAACCGTGTGTCGCTGGAGCGCTTAAGCACTTTTGGGGTAGGCTATGCTCGAATTCCTCCGATTTTAATTCGAAAATATAACATCGGGAGTTAGAGCATTTAGATCGGAGCGACGTAAATAAGTAGCAAATGGAAGCCACTTACGTCGGGGCAACGCTCTCAAGATCTTGGTGTTCATCTCCTTGTTGGTGAACGACCTCCCCAACCCATTGATAACATTGACTTGATTGGTGAATCGACACTCGGCTCGTCAATGGTTTCGATGAGCTCCATTGCAAAGGCGTCGAACTTCCGAAGCTCTAGCTCGAGCTTGTTCTCTTTGATCCGAGGGGTTCCATGGCTCAGTACAGCCAAGGCGTCCCATAGCTCTTTCGCCGTTTTGCAATCTTGTACCCTTCTGAGATGTGAGTCAGTGAGCGTAGTCAGTATGGCATTACGTGCAACTCGGTCAAGGTTGTGCAACTTCTTTTCTTCAGGCGTGAAGGCAGATTTGTCTTTGGGAACCTTAGCACCAGTTTGTGCTCCCACGCCTCCTCCAGCAGCAAATACTACGCTGTCGATCATGGGAATGATCGGTCCTGACTCTAGGACATCTGACATGCTGTCGTGGAGTGACGTTAGGTGTGCCTCCATACGTACGCGCCATACCGTGTAGTTCTCTATTGAGAACATCGGCACCATCCTAATACCTGACATATCAGACATTGCAAGAGTAAGAGTATAAGGATGCTGAAAAGATGCTTATGCAGTGAAAACGGTTTTCAGGATCAGTTCGAGAGGACCAGTATTTCAGAACCGGCGATCAGTTGAACACCGAATGCTCTAATACCAATTGTTGGTCCGGAGACGAAAAGTCAGGTGTAAAGGGGGGGGTGAATACACCTGAGCTCTGTTTCTTTTTCTCAGTGAAGGTCGGTAAGGCCGATGTTTGCAACCGATGAACGAGTGCCAAGTAAGCCTTCGATCACTGGGTCAAAGTGAGTCAGCTTCTGAGCTCTTCTACTGACTGATGTCAGTATTACGAAACTCAGTCGGAGACTGTAGTGCGGATAAGTGTTAGGCCCGGAGTCGTCTCTTTTGAAAACGCGTTTTTGCAAGTTAAATCTTTTGGTTGTGCACTTTATAAAATACGTTTTATGCAAACTTATGATTTTCAAGTCAGTTGAAAGCTATGCAATAAAACAGTAAATGAACACAAGCGATTTAACGTGGTTCGGATACGCAAGATCCTACGTCCACGGTCCCGAACAAGGCGGGAGAACTTGTTGATTATTCTCGAGCAAGCCTCGGCGGGGATCTGTGCCTTTGGACGGTTCCCTCTAAGTTATAGTCCTTAGCGACTTTACAATCTAAACCTAAGTTTAGAAGGGAGGGAATATTCTCCAACTGAGAAGGAGTTCTTACAACAAGAACAATTCACTAAAAGTGAACTCCTTCGGATCTAAGCTATGAATCTAGCAATGAGCTTAGTCTAGAGAAGAAAGGGATCAAAGTGCCCTGAGAGATGAACTACAAGAAGTGTTCTATGAAAACTAGTTCGTCTCTGGATAAGCTTGAAGGTTCTAGAGCGTTGTGAGCTTGAATGATTTCCCTTGATTTCGCGTATTTTCCTCTATTTGAAATCTTCAAATCCTTCTCTATTTATAGTTGTGAGTTGTGGCATATGTCCGTTGGAGACGACGATGCCACGTGTCACAAGCGTCCAAAGAAAACGGCCACTATTCAACTTTGTTGCGGCCAGGCGATTAATGCACTGTTCATGAGAGCGACTTTCTTGTGTAGAGTAGGTAAGCGTTGTCGGCTTCTCATTGGTCGAGGTGAGTGTCGAGTTGACCGTTCAAACTACCTCGTATGTCTTCTCGCTGAACATTTGAAGGGACTTTAAGTCTTTGGGTCGCTTTTACGTCGGATACGATACTCGAGAGTCTGTCTTCTTCGGTGAGTCGTCGGACCGATAAAGTGAGCTTCGATAGTCGGTTGGTCGACCGCGAAGGTATACCGCTTGCACCTTGGTTCTTCTACCGATGACCATCGGCTTGTAGAGAATGCTTCTACCGAGGTCCGGTCGCTGATGCGGGATCTTCAAGCCGAGTTTGATATCGGCTGGCGACGAAGAATGCAAGCGATTACACTGATGACGTGGGGTTCTGAAAAGTATCTTCAGCAGAAGATCAGTTCAACAACTACCCCGTACAGGACTTAGACAAAATAATAAGCATTACATCAAGTCTAACCTATACATCAGCTAATCCTATCGACACACTAATCTACTGATATCAGCTCGGTTTTGGGATCTTCAATTCCATAGTACTACTATGATTTCCCCCAATTTCTTTTAACCCTAGAACAGCTGAGTATCAATCTACTGACTCATATCCAACATGGTCCAAGGCCAAAATGGACACAACGTGAGAACGAAAGATATTGTATCTATTATTGTGTATATGTTATTGTTTTTAGTTTACACGAAAGCTGACCGATTCAAGACATCGTGTTCACCGATCAGTGAGTAAACCCGATAACATTATACTAAGGAAGGTTCAAAGCTAACAACTACCTATCCTGATCCAATAATAGGTCATTGGGACTTTGATTTGCATAACATTTTGCATTTGCATTTAATAATCTAACTTCCTTGTGGGGGATTGTTAAAATTTTAATAATAGAAATTAGATTATTAAATTAATTAATACATAATTAATTTAAAGGATGCATTAGTTCATGAGATTTATGGGAAGAATTGAAAGGATGCGTTGATTCCTAGATTAATGGACACGCTACTTCAGGGAATGGACACATTGTTTCATAAATTAAATGATAAACGAATGTGTTGATTCATGAATGAATATGTTGGTTCATGCCAAGAGGTACTTGGAAGTTGAACAAATACAACCATTCACAATTCATCTTATTGTGAAGAGTTGTGTCTATTACGAAGAGTTGTGTCCTTGTGAAAAGTTGGGTGATTGTCTATAAATTAGACAATTTCGATCATTGTTAGACACACAACAAATCCACAAAATATTCCTCTTCCTAATTTATTTATCCCTATAATTTCATTACATACATATAGATTAGTTTATATTTTCTTAGTTCCAAAATATTAAGTAGTTCGCCAGAATTACGAGAAGTAGTGCAACTCCTCGTAATTGAGAAGCGTTGTATCTTGGAGACGAGTGCTATAGACCACTTGCACCGAATAGCGGAGGATTATCGTCTTGCGGAGAAATAGTCTAACTCTTGCCTCGGTTATCATTGCAATCGTCATTTCGACATACCCCGCAATTAGCAGGTGGACGTGGGGAAGGAAAGTGGAGAAAGTGGAAGGTTGGTTGTTGAAGAGACTTCTTCCAGCACCTTCCAAAAAGGTATTATCCTGTGTAGCAGGAGCACGACACCAAGCTGGGCCAGACCACAAATTCGAGCTGGGTTAGTCCACAATTAGCCCACAAAGCCTAATGCCAAACCCCAACTGTCAAGGCCCAATAGATCACTCAAAGGACCAATTGCCAAGATCCAAGTCCAAGGACACAGAGCTGGAGCCGGAGCTGGGGCCGCGGCGCGGCGCGTGTGAGGCGGTCGACGAAAAGGCTCGTGCGCATGAGCATGTGTGGACCAAGCCCACTACATGTCACTTTGTTATCTCCTTCAAGGTGGTAGACACTTAAATACCACAATAAAGTTTGCACATTAATCAATGTGGAACATTGATTAATGTAATAACTCTCTCAATCCCGTACAAAGTAAGTTTCTCCACTTTAGGTAACATTTTGATTTTGTCCCCCCAAACTTCGAGCCACTATTTCTCACTCACCGAAATCGGAATCGAGAAATTAAACACACTATAATTATCTACTTGAAACGTAGATCAACGTTATATATCTCAGTTCATGAATCGGATATATATATATATATCTAGGCTCGAAAAGACGATTAAACGGGCTGAATTTTGCCCAAGTCAAATTAGTATTTAATGATAACTAAATTTTCATAATAACATTATATATATATATATATATAACGATTTTCCAACAAATATATGGAATAAAAGTCTAACAAGTTTTTAATATGTTATGGTAGGTGTAATTTTGGCCACTAACTAATAAAGCATAAATTATGATGCACCAAGAAAAAGGAAGAAAAGAAAGACTAAGAATAGGAGAAGGAAATGAAGACTACGAAGTCCAATTAAAACACGGAAAGTATTTGATGAAATGTCCTACTTACTCACAAAGTAGAAAATATGAATTTCCTACTTGTTGAATAAGATGTGTATTTCTTTAGAGTAACAACGGCCACTACTTATATATAGGGCTGCTATCGAATCGAGCTTTTATCGAATAGTTCGGGTTCGAGCTCGATAAGGCTTGGCTCGAATTCGATAATATCGAGCTCGAGCTCGAGCTCGAGCCTCATATTGATATTCGATAATTAATCGAGCCGAATTCGAATATTGCAATATTCGGTTCGAAAGCTCGCGAGCCCGGCTCGATTAAATTACTTTAGATTTTGGGTACCGAATTCGAGCTTTCGGTACCGAATTCGAGCTTTCGATCTTGAATTAAAAAATTAAAAAAATATTATTTTCTTAATTTTATCGAGCTTTCGAATCGAGCTCGATACCGAAATCGAGCTTTCGAATCGAGCTCGAATACCATGATTTTTTATCGAGCCGAGCTCGAACCGGAATATAAAGCTCGTATCGAGCTCGAGCCCGAGCTCGAGCCTGAGCAAAAATGGGCTAATCGAGCCGAGCCTGTACAAAGCTCGGCTCGACCCGGTTCGATAACAGCCCTACTTATATACATACTCCACTTGAGCATCCCCACCTCAAGAAAATCAACCCTTACGGAGAGACACTCCCAATTTTTCTTTCTCGCACTTCTTTCGCTGCTTTATGATTCTTTAACGAACTGCGGCTTAGCCATTGCTACAAATGGGAATATTGACACAGAACGTATATAATGTCGGTTCATCACACACTTAGGAGTTTTGGGATCTTCAACTCCTCCTGAAAACATTTATACAATAATTACTCAGTATTAGAGGTACTGAATCATCTCCCAACAATTTCCCCCGCCCACTAACTCATATCTGCATATTATTTTGTGGAACAGTGCGTAATTTTATCTTTAAACATATATAAATCAGAAAAAGGAAAGCTTAATGAATCTGGAATTTAAAAAAAAACAAAATGATATAAATTAATCTAAATAATAAAACTAATCAATCTGGAATTTAATATATAAGTTTTAATTGTTTTAGAAACGGTTTTGTATGAATGAGTAGGTGATAAATAAATTAGATGTTTCAATTTTACCAAAAAGTCCTTGTGCAAATTATTAATCTTAGGGGCCGTTTGGTACGAATTCGGGAATGGCAATGACAATGGGTATGATAGTAGGGTGATTGGGTATGGGTATGATAAATTTCTTTAATGGTGTTTGGTACTTATTCGGGAATGGGTATGATTACCAAATGTGATGTTTGGTTATTTTAGCCTCAATGAGAATGAAAATTTTGATATTAGTTCATCAAAACTACAACGAACTTGGTACGATCAAAACTACAACGAACTTGGTACAAAACATTTATAAAAGTTTCAAGATAAATATTCATCAAAAACCATAGTTCATTGTTCAAATCTATTCATAAAAAAACATCCATAATCAAAAGGGCAAAAAACATAATTCATTGTTCAAGAAGCTCTTTGCTTCGACCATTCGAATAGTAAAGAGATGATATAACCATATTTGTCTCCCTCTTCAAGTTGAGAGAAGATTTCCAATTTGTGGCCATGTAGTGCAAGATCCGCTGCTGCCCATATTTGCTCTCGAGAAAGGCCAATACCACCAAGACTTGCAATGATGGTTTTCTTTCTATTTGACAACTCGGACTCTCGTGCTTCCTCGCTCTCCATCACACTAGCAATGGCCTTGAAATGGCTTGACAGTCCAGATATGCAAGAACTGAACTCTTTTGTAGCATCCGCCAATTGTGATTGCAAGGTATCTTGAGTCTTCATCTTTTTTGGTTCCTTTGCTACCGTGGGAGACTGTTTTTGCTTGCGCTTCGAGGTTGTGCTACTAGTACCACCAGACATGTTATGAGCTCCTTGGATAGGAGAGTTCTCTTCCACAAATTCATCTACATCTTCAAAAGGGTTACTGAAATTGTCACTGTTATTCTTCAACCATTCATCCATATTATCCACCGCCTTGGTGTAGTCTTCAGCATACTTCCCTGTTGCTCGATCCTTTCCATACACAAGATCAAGGTCTTTCAAATAGGGAAAACTCATTTCCTTAGTTCCTCGAGCTTCAGGATGTCTCTGCAATTCAAGAAAAGAGAAGCAAAACAATGTGACAGAGCCATAAATGTCTCTGCAATTCAAGAAAAGAGAAGCAAAACAATGTGACATAGCCTAAGGATGTCTCTGCAATTCAAGAAAAGAGAGGCAAAACAATTCATAAAACATAACAGTCTCTGCATAACAGTCCGAGAAAGCCATAACAGTCTCTGCAATTCAAGAAAGCCGTAACAGTCTCTGCATGAAGACAAAGCCATAACATGCAATTCATAAAACAATTCAGAGTAAGGATCATAAAATGTTATGTACATGAAGCAAAACAATGTGACAAAGACGTACCTTAACCCAATGGTCATACCACTCTTTCTCACATTGGATCTTGTGCTCTTCATCACTCCACGTACATCCAGACTCTTTGATCATTTCACTAATTGCATGGTATTTTGTCTTTAGCCACTTCAATTTTGATTCAATGTTTGGAATAGGTTGTTTTACAAAGGAAGGATCCTTCCGCAGTATCCTCCTATGTAGCTCATGCATATACTTACTCTTAAAACCAGAATCTGTTTTCCACATAGGATCACTGGCCAATTCTTGGAGCTCTCTAATCAACATCATTAGCTCATCATCGTTCCAATAATTTTTGTTCCTTCCTCTACCTCTAGTAGTTTTCAAGTTTGTTTGATCATCGACATTCATTTCAAATGATCCTTCCATTTCTCTGCAATAAGCAACAACTTGCTCTAAAGCAGACAGATAGGATCATAAAATTTCCACATCCGGAAGACAATTTGCTCTAAAGCAGACAGACTATCTTTGCTCTAAAACAGAGGCCTCGTCATTATGAAAATTTGCTCTAAAACAGACAGACTATATTTGCTCTAAAATGACATTCTTATGAAAATTATCCAAGCATAAACTACCAAATCCTACAGTAGGATTGCCCACATAATATTCCACATAAGCAATTGCAAAAAATATAAATAAATCTATTGCAACTTCTCTGCAAGGATAGACCGAATACAATGAATAAATAATCCCACAGTAGGGATCCACTTCAAATTGCAAGGATAGAAGAATCACGTTTCCAAATCACGAAGGCAAATCACTGTAAGTAGTTTTTCTAAATCACTATAAGTAGTTTTTCCAAATCACGAAGGCAAATCACGAATTGCCCAAATCCTACATCTGCAGCAACAAAAATGAATTCTTACGTGGAAGATGCACGGCGAGAATGGAGCGGAGTTTAGAGATCTCTCCAACCAGTAGAGGATGATAAGTCGCAAATGTAATATCTGAAATTCGAGAAGAGAGAAGAAGAAATTCGCTGTAGAAGAAGAAAGAAGAAGAAATTCAATGAAAGAAAAACAAACCTCAAGAAATCGTTGCAGAAGAAGAGAGAAGAAGAAAGAACGGCGCCAAAGGAGTTGATTCCCGGATGGGTTTCAGAAATGAAACCCTACTTCTACTTGGGTTTGAAAAAAATCATACCCATATGGGTTTGATACCCATAGTAGGGTATCGATACCCATGTACCAAACACGATACATGGGTATCAAACCCGGGTGATACCCATAGTAGGGTAGGATACCCATGAACCAAACACCCCCTTAAAGTTGCAAAACAATTACTTTAATGAAACTAAAATCTGGAGCGTCAATAATCTCAATCAAACGGATGTGAAATGTTTCTAGTTCTCACTATAAGGGGTGTTCTCATATGATCTTCCTTCTCTCTCTATATATAATATATATACGAATATAGGGTGTGGATCTAGTGAGAATCTACATTTAACGTGAGAACTGTGAACCATGAATAATCATTCTATGTTTTAGGCATAATCCTTATATATTTTATGCAAAAAAATCTATAATTTTATACTTTTGTCTTTTGTATAAAACATATAAAGATTATACATAATGTAAAATTATAGGCTTTTTGCATAAAAAAACATAAAGATTATTGCATAAAACATATAATAATTATACATGTTCCTAGCTCTCATGTTAAATGTAGGTTCCTACCAAATCTACACTCTATATATATATAGGAACATGCATAATCCTTATATTTTTTATGCAAAAAAATAAAATGTAATTTTACACTTTTATCCTTCTAACATATAAGAATTTTGCATAATGTAAAAATACTGGTTTTTACATAAAAAAATATAAGGACTATACATAGTTCCTAATTTTTACATTAAATGTAGGTTCTTGTATGATCCGTATATAATTTCTTTTTACATGCTTAGCATTGTTGTCATTATCACTACAAGAAATTCACTGTATACCGACGGAATTTTCCGTCGGTAAATCGTAATAATCCGTCGGTAAAAATATTACCGACGGAAACCAAGGCCTCGGGTCAGACTTGGTAAATTTTACCGACGGAAATTTCCGTCGGTAAAAGTTCCCGACGGATTGCCGACGGAACTATTCCATCGGAAGACTGTCACCGGATATTTTGTCGGGGATGTATCACCGAAGTTTTACTGACGGATAAATTCCGTCGGTAAATTTCCCGACGGAATTTTTTGTCGGTAAATTTTGAACTCTACTGACGGAAATCCGTTGGTAATCCGTCGGTATAGTTTTTTCTTTTTAAATAATTTTTTTTTTGTTTTTTCGTACCCAGTTCTCGACAACCTGCATTTTTTAACCAACCAACACAACACATACATATAACTATTCAAATCAAGTCAAAAAGCAAACCGAAACGGAAATATAAATATATAAATCATAAAATCCAAATATTCAGTATATATACATAAAACGTAATTAAGTCTATCATAAAGAGGTGGCAGGAGGGGATTGATCAGTGCTGTCGTCCGGAGGCTGTCGTCGGCTAGAGGAACCCATCATCTCCATAAGCTGGGTCATCTGCGCATTCATGAATGTGACCTGCTCCTTGAGGCTCCTCCTAGATGCCGACTCCTCCTCCAATCGGCGCATGATCTCGGCATTGCTCTGGGATGGCCCAAGTGAAGAAGTAGAAGAGCGGCTGGCGGCGTTGATGTAGCCGCTCCCTTCCTCGCCGAAACCGTACAGCCGCTGCTTCTTGTCCCGAACCCCTTCCAACCGCAGATAAATCGCGTTTTTATCCGCGTTGGGGCCTTCTTCAGCAGCAATCCGCTCCACCTCCGCCTATTACAATATAAAAATAGAAATTAGTCAAACTCAGAATTCTAGAATAATATTCTATATATTGTAATTGTGTGCTTACATGAAGTCTCGCCGCCGTCTTCATGTTGGAGAAGTCTCCACCCTTGTAATGGAGACTTTGGAAAGTGTCAAAGGCGGTGGACTCTAAGGAGCATCCCCTCTGAGAAGCCTATTCATCACATGCATAAACAAAATCATGTCAAAAACAAAGACATAAGAAGCTAAAAAACATATAAAATGAGACTTACCGTAGACTGGGAGTACTGTAGGGCTGACCGGGACCCTCCTTTGTGCTTGCTCATCCCGGCGCCCGGCTCTGGCTCTGACCTGCGGCACTGGGAAGCAGTCTCTGACTCACCGAGTAAGAGTCGGTAGAACCCTGATGGGGTCCACCCGACTCAGGGGGACTGCCCCCATAGCCAGATGACGATGGAGGTGCTCCACGCCCAGCAGGAGCTGATATAGTCCTGCCACGACCTCTGGGAGGCGCCATATACCTGAAAACAAAGAATAATCATTAATTGCTTTTGGCCAAAAAAATAAGACAAAATTCTTTTAAAACCTGGAAGTTGTAATAGTCATCACTAATGTCCTCATCTTCTGATGTCAGAACATGTTCTTCTTCATCATCATCTCCTTCGTCAAAATCTTCCTCATCGAGTTCTGTTGTTTGACGTGGATGAGATAATGTTATATTAGCTTCTACTGTCGCGTGGTTACGCAGTGGTGGGTTTAGTATGTCATCCTCTTGAAATGCTTCATCTAATGAAGATTTAGTTGGCAAATCTATCTTAAATCTCGGTTTAACTTTACATACTTCCAACCATGCCTTCCTAGATTTGTTCACACTAGGATATGAGCAGTAATACACTTGATGCGCTTGTGATGCCAGTACAAATGATTCATAGTTCTGCAGTGGTTTCGTTTGATCGATAGAAACCAACTTGTATTGTGGATGTACAAAAGTCCCTCTAGGGGTCGGGTCAAACCATAATCACTTGAACAACATGGTTCGTTTTATTGATAAATTAAACTGATTCGAGTTTTGAAGTTAAAGTGCACTAGGTGGACTTTTTTTACTTTTTATTGCTGGTTTTTACTTTGACACTTCCAGCTATATTGCACTAACATGAAACACAATACAACACAAGTTTATAGTAATTACTTCATTAATTACGAATGGCTCCAAATACTAAGCTTCACATATTGCCAACTCATTCGAATAATAAGCAATTTCAAAGGGATTACTTCCTAGATTCAGATTAAAGCAATTATTCGAATAATAAGCCAACTCATTCGAATAATTGCACCAATTTCAAAGCAATTTCAAAGGGATTACCAAGAAACTTCAGAAGTCACTTATGGGACTGTTTAACTCTGTGAAGAGCTGATATCTAGATTGTATTTAGAGTGTTGATAGAATGACATGTAATAAAATTTTACGAATTGCTCCTACAAAACAAGACTAAAGCCAATATAGTAGCTTCACTACAATTTCATACTTAGAAATGCTCCTAGGTTTCCATATCGATAAAATTTGTAACAAGAACCAGACATCAAGCAATGTTCCCAATCTCTGAAAGAAATAATGCTATAAACAACAATGAATAGGCTAAAAATCAGTTTCAAGGGATGAGAGAAAGTAACCACCAAATCAGCGGCGCGAGGGACGGCGGCGCGAGGACAGAGGCGGCGCGATGGGCGACGGCGGCGGCGCGAGGAAGTGGCGGCGGAAGCGGCGGCGAGGGAACGACGACGATGACGACGGCGGAGCGGCGCAGAACTGTCGGGGAAATGTGTTCTGGTTCAGCAGCCTCACCCTAATTAATTTAGGTTTCACCGACGGATATATCCGTCGGTAAATTTTTTACTTATTACCGACGGACTATTCCGTCGGTAAAGCTTTCTTCAAAAATTAATTAAATTATCTATTTAAATAAATTAAAATATATATTTACCGACGGAATATTCCGTCGGTAAATTAATTTTTAAATTTAAAAAAAATATATATAATATATAATATTTTTGCCGACGGAATTTTACGTCGGTAGTAAAATTAAAAAAAAATAAAATAAAATACAATATCTACCGACGGAATATTCCGTCGGTAAAAGGGCGACGGGGTTATTCCGTCGGCATTCCATCGGTAAAATTGATGTTTCACATTCCGTCGGCATTCCGTCGGTAAGCCGACCCGTGTTTTTATTCCGTCGGTAAAATCAAGATTTCTTGTAGTGTATTTTAATTATGGTTTATCATCCGTAGTATGCAAATAGCTCTTAATATTTTTGATCCACCACTATTTTATATGTAAACAAACATATAGTGAGTACCTGCAAATACTGTAAAAAATTCTAAGTATTTAAATAACTGGTAACCACCAAGATTATTTATTCAAAGTTTTAATATTTTGCTTCATGTTGTAAATATTATATATATATATATATATATATTTACTATATATTGTGATGACCATGTAAACTCTAAACACCAATGAGTTCATCTTGTACTCTATAAATAGAGGTGTCCACCCTTATAATAATACACATCTATTTTCCGCTCTCTCTATTATTCTTTCGTTCTATTTAGTTTATAACACGTTATCAGCATGAATTGCCTCTACCAAAGATATCAATTTTTTTCCATGTCGCCTCTACCGAAGGTAATTAATTCCATGTCGCGTCTACCAAAGGTATCATTTTTTTTTCCAAATCGCTGAATAGTATGCATTTCATGATTAATTATATGTAGCCAATCATTAACCAATAATAATTATAAATTAAAAAAAATGGAGTTAACGTTCATCCGTTGGAAATCTTTATAAATGATATAATCTTTGCACGCTTATCGAAGAGAATAATTATTATAGTTCCATATTTATATTGTTTATATGGACATGTTTATATTTAAATTTGTATTTATATGTTAAATTTAAATTGTTGCTCCTGAAGTAGCACACAATTAATAATCCATGAGAGATTAATATATGCTTTTGTAGAGCAATTCACTGGCTTTAAATATTACATGCTCTAGAAGAGCAATTGAATAACATTTTCAACATAACTTGTTACTCCCCCTCAAGATAACAATCTTCAAGATTATCTTTAAGGTCTACACTAATATGTGCAATACAAGTTTAACTATCTTCATAGAGAATAACATGTTTGTCTCAAAGATAACAAAGGATGGTCAATATCATTTCAAATCCTTAAATTGCACATAAGTAAGGAATTTCTGGCCCTAAAACATATTTGTTATCTTCTATAGGTCTAAATGAGTCTCCACCCACTTCAAGTGATTGAAGCAACCATTAGGTAGCTATGTGGATGCAATACAATAAAATCTCTTTAAAGAGCTTCAGGTAGGTCGACTAGCGTAACTCCATTAGGGAGATGCTCGATCTGCAGGTCGAGACAATTATTAGTTCAACCTAAGTCTTATGATTCTAACTCCGTCTTTTAGGCATGATTTGGTTGATTTCTTCAAGTATTTTTGTACATAATTATTCACATATCCTCTTCAGGAGGAATTTGGAGTGATGTGTTCTGAATTTCTATTCCGCGAACTTTTTATCTTTAGCACCGATAAATCTCTCACGGTTCTGGCGTCAATGAGAATTAATTGATTTATATTGTCTATGAAGAACTTTAGTTCTTTCATGGTGCATATACAACAGATAAATCATATCTTAGTTACTCCTTTTGCACTTAACTTGATGAACTTCTGGTTCATAGTGCATGAATCTAAATAATTAATCCAACGAGATATTTGTAGCATTCCATCATTACATGCTCTTGAAGAGCATTTACAATTAATATTTATACATATATGTACGCTTAAACTTGCTTATTTATTATATATTTATTTATTTAATGTTGAATCTAGATTGTTGCTCCTGAAGTAGCACAATCCATATTCCTGAAGAATATCATAAGCTCTTAAAGAGCAATTCAAACTTATTGAAATAACTTAATTGTTGCTCAAAAAGTAGCACAATTTAATATTCTTGAAGAATATTTCACTCTTGAAGAGTTACTAACATTATCTATGTATTTACTATATACTTAAGTTTTTTTTCTTGCATATTGTATAAATATATATATATATATATATATATATATATATATATATATATATACAATCTTAATTTGGTGCTCCTGAAGTAGCACATAATTAATATTCCTGAAGAATATTACATGTTTTCGATGAGCAATTCATATATTTTGTCTTATTGATTACGAATCTTGGTTCTTGAATTGGTATTATTGTTTCTCCCGACGTAGCACAATTGATATTCTCAAATAATACTATATGTTCTTGAAAAACAACTGGGTTTCTAGAAAATTTTAACTTTTCTCTTGAAGTAGTTTAATATAAACTAAAATTGGTGTTCTTGAAGTAGCACAATTTGTATTCCTGAATAATACTACGTGTTCTTGAAAAATAATTCTAACCTCCTGATTTTGGCAAATGTTATATGTTCCTCTAATTGTTGCTCTTGAAGTAGCACGATTAACTCTACATGTTCTTGAAATAATTAAAATTTATCATTTTGGAATCATATACCACAACCATACTTTAATTGTTGCTCCTGAAGTAACACAATTAATATTCTTGAAGAATATTAGTTATAATTTAAAGTATTATCTAATTACATGGAGTGGTAGCAAGAGCTCATCTATCTTGACAACTGCATTTCTAACATCCTATTGTGAATTAATTCCTTTTCAAGAATAGATGTGAGATCCGGTATATCTCAAAATTCACAATTTATTGATTTCACTTATCGTGAATGAAACTAAGTTGTTGCTCTGGAAGTAGCACAATTACATTCTTGAAAAATGACCATATTGTGATATTAACATTACTATCACGTGTTTGTGGAAATGTCTCAACTTTTGCTCCTGAAGTAGCATCATTTTATATTCTAGAATAATATTAAATGCTCTTAATGAGCAACTCGTACTTTCGATAGTATATGTTATTCCTGAATGAAAAAGATATTTTATGTCTTGTTGACATTAATGCACTCTTGATAACGATGTTCATCTGCCAATAATAGAATGAAACGAAGCATCCCAACATGATTGTATAAAGATATAAGTGTTTGTTTTCCCTAAAGCTCGATACGAGTAGTTGCATCTTCACTGCAAGATTTTAAAATCTAGTGGATCAAAATTATTGAAGGCTCCAGAAGAGCATGTATCATTTTATCAAATGATACGAAATCAACTATTGAGTTTGCCCTTACTTTAGTAAGTCTGGAAGAAACTTACTAAGTTTTAAGGATATCCACTGCAATGGATACCATATTGAAACAATATAAGAAGGTAGTGATACTTATTCTTATATAAATCATTTTGTATTTAGCCAGAAGCTAACAAAAGAAAAGTTATCACACTATCATTTTAAATGTATTACACATTTATGAAAACAAGTGAGACAAATCATGTCATGAACCGGAAGTTCAAAGGGGCTTTATGATTTGACATGATAGGTTTGGACATTCACGAGCAACTATCATGCGCAACATAATTGAAAATTTATCTGAGCGAAAATAGAGATCCTGAAGAATCTTTACATTGATTTTCATGAATGCTTGACTTCTAGAAGAAATGAAGCAATTGCTAGAACTAATAGTTCAAATAATAAAGAACTCAATTCCCTCAAGAAGAATTGTCTTGATAAAACTAGCGAATTTATTAAACTCTAAGTTCCTTCTGAAGAGGATTTATATTATATGGATTTGAAATTGAGATTAAATAATTAGTTCCTCACGATAATGTAATCACTACGTATACAAAGGAACAAATGCACACATATATATATATATACACCTGCAGTCCTTGCTAATAGTAAGATTTTATTGTTATAATAATAAGTGTAGCATGTCATCTCCTTTACCAAGTTATAGTGACGTGTGATGGGTAGTTGTAGGTATCTATATATACATATATTTATTTCTTAACTTTCAAGAATGGGGGCAGTAAGTTAATGATTGAGAGCAAACACATTTCCTTACGTGCCATACATGCAGAAGAGTAGGTTTATTAGCTGGAGTTCTAGGCTATTATTGTTACAACTTTAATCAATGCTCATCCTAGATTTGGCTTATAAGAACAATTCCCTACTCAAACCAGCTTATTAGACTTTCGCTCCAGTTATAGCAAAGAACTCTGCTTAGGTGTGCAGATCCTCAGGTAAGGATTTTCTTTCTTTCTCAATCTCGATTCCTCCATTTGCATGTGTTTGTCCCCTTAAACTTTTCTTGTTAGCTTCGTTTACTTGGGGAGAAAAAAGAGTTGATTTCATTCTTTTTGTGAAATAGAGGAAGTGGAGGGGTAATTAAGAGTACAAAAATAGATAAAAAGTAATTGCATGTTTAGATCTATGGGTGTAGAGGATTATGTCAAACCTATTCAATCTCTTACTACTACCATCTGTTGTGTTTAACGCTTTTGTGTTAGAAAGGGGTGGTGCATGCGTAATTAAATGAAGGATAAGGAGAAGCAGCATGTTGGATCTAAATCTCTTTAGTAAGGAAGTATAGTGCATGTGTAGATCTGCAAGTTAAGAAATGAATCTTGAAATACTTATCTCTTTCGCTTTTCTCTTTGCACGTTCGACTCCAAATTAAGTTCATGCATGTTGCATGCAAAGACTCTAACAAACTTTATGTTATCCTAAGAACAATAATTGTTTCAATTAAGAATTTATAGGTGCTCTGGATTGAATGCATGGTGCGATTTGGGTAAATTTGTGTTAAGGCGTAGAGCCGTCCCGAAATTCCCCGCCTGCCGTGATTTCCATGACCAAAAATACAACCTTTTGACACTTGAAAAATTGCAGAAAAATTATAGAGACAAACTTTAGGATGTTTTTAAGATCTCTATAAATTTTGGTAATTGTTGGACATATTTTATATTTTAAATAAATTTTTAATTTCATACTGCCGAAAAACCATGCATGCGGGTTAGAGCTTAGTAAAATATTTATATCTCACTCCCAAAAAATGACATTGACTTGATTCTTTTTCCTAAATACTCTACAAACGTAGGAGTTTCTAAAAATATTTATTTTGTATTTTTAAAAACCATGCATGTAAAAGCAGTTTATTATAAACTTTCATTTGTCAATCGGCAACAGCCAACATATTTTCGATATAGAGGATTTTGGTGGAAATTACTCTGTCTTTTTTGAATCAGTTGCTTATCCATTGTGAGTGAAATTTTTATATGATATTTGCATGCATGTCCCCTAAGCTTGTGTTGAATATCAGAATTTTTAGAGTACGTTTGGCCCCACAATTTGTAGCTAAACTATAGTAGGGCAGAAACTGTCCCTATTTGAACAGTGAGTACTATTTTGATGATAACTCTTATATGGCTTATTATTTTGTTATGAAACCAATTTCAGTATAAACTAGACTCATTAAGGAAGATATGTATAGAATATTAGATTTTATGGTACGAAACCTTGATCTGTGGAATTCCTGCAAAATGGGCCTTCTGCACAGGTTTAACAGAATAAAGCTATGACATTGTTTTAACCTAATAACTACTAGGTATTGTCATATAGATCATGAATTGTACCCGGACTGCTAGATCAAGTCGTTAATACTTAGAATATAGTTATAGGACCTTTTGTGGAAGAGCTATAGCCCCGGTGTTGGGAATACGCATAACTCAAATCAGTGAAAATTCGAGGTGGGTAATATTTTCGTAAAAGTTATTTTGAGTTAATGAGCTCTGTAAATTACGGTTTATCCATAAAAGTTTTTGTGCATTTATACTGTTTAATGCTTCTGAGAGATCGATCGAGATCCTTGATTAATCTAAAACATTAATCAAAGATTGTGTACACGTAGTTAGTTACCGGTGGACCGATCCCCCCCGAGTGCTAACCAAGAAATAGGGACCCCCCCGAGTTACGACTTTAGGGGCCGGGGTTCCCGAGTAAGTAAGTGAGACCCCCTGAACTACGATTCTAGGGGCTAGGGTTCTCACCGTAAGGAGTAACGGTTAAATGTGACATGTATGCGTGCACTGTAATGATTTTGTATGCTGAGAGTTGTTTTCTTTTAAAATCCTCCTTGTATTACGTATTATATTGCTTGGATAAACTGTCTTTTATTTTCAAAAAGCACCTATCTACTGAGTACACTAGTACTCAGCCCCATATTGTCTTAAAAATATTTTCAGGTTGAGCGGCATGGGCGACGGAGAAAGGAGAAAGGGCTGAGGAGGGGTTAATGAAATGATTTTTTGCAACTTTTAGAATTGTAAACAGATAATTATGCTTTAGTTATATTTTGAGACTCAATATGCTTCCGTACATATTAAACGCATAAAAACCAATCTATCTTCTACGTGTGGGTTGCATTAAATGACGTGTTTCTTTTAAAATAGAAAATATTCCAGTTTTCGATAAATGGTATGAAAATATGTTTTAAAATATTCTTCCGTAGCGACTCGATCTCTGTGATCCTTCGTGGAGGTCGGGGCGTTACAACAAGTACAAATGGTAGCAAATGAACATAAAATTCGTCAAAAATATGGTCGACCAATTGGTTCTAAAAGAAATTTTGTGTCTAAGAAAATTGGCACAACATATGAACCAAACAATGACGATAATGATTAATCAATCAAATGAAGTTCCTGAAGAACTACAAGCGTCTGAAAATATTAAGATCTCAAAATATTGGAGAGTTTAAATATCGTCGTGGACGCATGACGTATTTTCACCTTTTAATATTACTCTTGAAATGAAAAAAGAGGATCATCAATGACGATCTATAATAGATTGTCAAGATAGAAATAATTGGCCAAAGAGGAACGAAGTCATAGAAGGTGAACTAAAATTCCCTAGAAAACCGGAAAAATTTGGACATGTAATTCCAAAATCCGAAAAAATATCCCCAAAGGATATAAATGTGTCTTTATTAGAAAGAGAAATAAAATCGCGAGATATAGGGCAATACTCACAACACAAGTCTCTCTCAAAGATCGGGAATCAATTATGAAAACTCTCCCATAATATACGCCATTATATTGTAGAGTGTGATTAATATATTTAAGTCACAAAAGGCATAGGCGCCTTATGGATGTAGTAAATATCTATCAATATGATTCACTAGATAGTGACATATATATGAAGACCCCTGAAGGATTTAACTTGCTCAAAGCATATAAGTCAAAAAGATGTTTTCAATTAGACTGCAAAAGTCATTGTAAGGGCTGAAATAGTACAGTCGTATATGATATAATAAGAACGACGAGTATTCCTTGACAGAAGGGTACATAAATGATGACCTGTGTTTGATTGCAACTCCTGAAGAGCATAATACTTATATTTATACTCCGTTCATATGACTTACATAGAATAAATCATTATGGATTATTTTATTTATGAATATGTTGATTTGATAATCCAACTTACATCCTTGTCGGCATTAGGGGGAGATATGATATATAAATGATGAAATGCCGCAAATATGTCGTTGGATTAATTATTTAGATTCACGCACTATGAACTAGAAGTTCATCAAGTTAAGTGCAAAAGGAGTGACTAAGATATGATTTATATGTTGTATATGCACCATGAAAGAACTAAAGTTCCTCATAGACAATATAAATCAATTAATTCTCATTGACGCCAGAACCGTGAGAGATTTATCGGTGCTAAAGATAAAAAGTCCGCGGAATAGAAATTCAGAACACATCACTCCAAATTCCTCCTGAAGAGGATATCTGAATAATTATGTACAAAAGTACTTGAGGAAATCAACCAACTCATGCCTAAAAGACGGAGTTATAATCATAAGACTTAGGTTGAACTAATAATTGTCTCGACCTGCAGATCGAGCATCTTCCTAATGGAATTACGCTAGTCGACCTACCTGAAGGTCTTTAAAGAGATTTTATTGTATTGCATCTACATAGCTACCTAATGGTTGCTTTAATCACTTAAAGTGGATAGAGACTCATTTAGACTTATAGAAGATAACAAATATGTTTTAGGGCCAGGAATTCCTTACTTATGTGCAATTTAAGGATTTTAAATTGTATTGACCATCCTTTATTATCTTCGAGACAAACATGATATTCTCTATGAAGATAGTTAAACTTGTGTTGCACATATTAGTGTACACCTTAAAGATAACCTTGAAGATTGTTATCTCGAGGGGGAGTAACAAATTGTAAATAATCCTGAAGATTAGACTGACTCCTAAAGGTCAAATGACTCTGAAGGTCAAATGGTTGTACTCTTTTTTCATTTCTAAGTTTTTCCCAAAGGGTTTCCTTAGTTAAGTTTTTTAACGAGGCATCCAATGCAACACACGAGTAAATGAGTCATTGAGATTGATTCATAAAAGAGACAATGCAACACATGATCTCCAAAAGAGTGGTGACATCAACATCCAGCAAATTTGCTCAAGTGACAATCTAGCAGATTCTTTTACAAAGGCATTACCAACGTCAACATTCAAGAAATTGGTACACAAGATCGATATGCGCCGACTCAATGATCAAGAATGACTATATTGAGGTGGAGCAGTTGTACTCTTTTTCCTTCATCCAGTTTTTATCCCAATGAGTTTTTATGGCAAGGTTTTAACGAGACTACAGTTTCTTTTAGGGATGGTCAATCAAGGGGGGTGTTGTAAATATATTTTATATATATACTTACCATATATTGTGATGACCATGTAAACCCTAACAGCCCATGAGCCCATCTTGTACTCTATAAATAGAGGTCTCCACCCTCACAATAATACACATCTATTTCCCGCTCTCTCTATTGTTCTCTCGTTCTATTTAGTTTATAATACTTCCGAAAAATTGTTGATGTTCATTTTTTGTATCGAGTACAGTTAATTTTGAGTGAGACATATCTTACTTAGTCGGGATTAGTTTAATTTGCAACTTCAATCATTATTTATATAGACCGCTTGAGCTACCTCTGCACAAAAAATAAAATAAAATAAAATTAATAAATCAAACCCTAATGGTAAATATTGATCATTTGATCATTCTTCACTTTTTGCGTTAAAATCTCATACCACATGAGATCCTCATGATAAACTGACCAAGAATTGGACTACTCATACATCTATTTGTTATTGGATGGAATTATTTTTGATTCTCAACATATCTAAGTACTCAAGCTGATATTACTTATATGTTACTTACAGGCTGGTATTCTACGAGAAATTGAAAATCTTTCTTCTCTTGATTCTCTAGAAATGAGTGAGTGATAACTACTTCTCCGGTTCTATTCCTCCATCCATCTTCAACATCTCATCATTAGGAGTTATACATTTGTTCGTTAATTATTTCTCGGGCAGGCTGCCAATGGATATGTGGAAGCATAGCCTTCAGAAGCTTAGATTCCTTCGTATAGGTAACAAGTTGTATGGAGACATACCATCGAGTTTGGGACAATGTTCAAAGCTTGAAATACTTAACTTGTCCATCAACAACTTGGATGGAGAGTTGCCGACAGAAATTGGGAACATAACAGAGCTTACGGAGTTAGGTATAAGGGGGAACAACTTGAGTGGTAAGTTATGGTCACTTTGATGCTGGGGGGCGAGCACTGCTCCTCCCTCCCCAGCTTGTGACACCTGACAATTTTTTTCAAACTTTTTTTGTGAAATATTTTTTCACTTTACTTTTTTTATTTTTATTTTTTTAAATTTCTTCTCACCATGGTTAATTGGTACTGCAATACGTACACTCTCTCTTATTTTTACTTCACTAATGTCCAAACAATTAAAAGAGAGGGAAAATCTTTTGGTGGTGAAAGAAAAAGAAGTTATAAATTCGAAGAGGCAAAAATTGAATTTGGTGGTGAAAAAAAAAAGAAGCAAAGTTACAAACTCTCGTGAATTACAATTTGGTGAAAAAATTGACAGGTGTCACAAGCTGGGGAGGGAGGAGCAGTGCTCGCCCCTCAGCATCAAAGTAACCGTAAGTTATATCCTTCCACAATTGGAAACTTATCCTACCTAACACCTATGCCAACAAATTCATTGGTTGAAGGCTTTTTTACAGTTGGGAATGGAAAACCGGGATGAGATTAAAAGATTAAGTTTACAGTACTTAAAATTATTATTCCCTCCGTCCCGCCCGACTTGTCTTGTATTCATTTCTGGGTCATCCCACCCGACCTGTCTTGTTTCCTAAAAAGGAAAATAATTACTAAATAAACTCCCACTTTTTCTTTATAGGACCTACCTTTCTATACATAATCACTCATTCATCTACACACAATCACTCACTCACCAAAATATCCATATCGAAACCAAACAATACAAGTAGGTTGGGATGGAGGGAGTAATATTATTTAACTCAAAATTATATTGTGTGGACACATCTTTACATGATTTGATGATTAAAAAGACTTCTTAATTACATGTGTTATTCCAAAAGAGATCGGCACTCTTACTTTAGAACTCTAGACATGTCAATCAACAAGCCTGTCGGCCCTTTGCCTCAAGCCATTTTCAACATGAAAACACTTGTCTAATTATATCTCGGGAACAACGCTTTAACTGGTATGATTCCTACCTCTTTTGTAGATTTTGTACACTCAGCTCCCTCTCTCTCAAACCAAGCCAAAATCTTTCTCTATTTATGTCATATATTCATATTCCACGTTATAGTATTTCATAAATGAGCACATTGACATAAATTTGTCATAATATAAAATAAGAGAGTAAAAATTTGAGTAGTTTGACTAATAAATATTTCATTATCATTATGTTGCATGTTTTTTAGGTACCATTCCTAGAGATCTATTCATCGCCAATATTCTTATAATTGATCTCTCCAATAAAAGGTTCAATAATCTATCCAATCTAGATACTTTAATGTTGTATTCCAACAAATTCATTGGAGAGATTACAACATCCATTTGCAGCCTGACATCCCTCGTATTCATCCACCTTTCTAACAACAATTTGGAGGGATCAATTCCAAATTGTTTGGGGGAGTTGAGTAAATCTTTGCAGATGCTGCATCTGAAGGAAAATACTAAGTTTCACGGCTTAATACCACAATTTTATTGAGGGTTGTGCTCTCCAATCCCTCAACTTAAATAGCAATCAATTGAAAGAGGGAGAGAATCTTCTGCCCCACTGCAAGTCCCACTACATGTCCCATCAATAAGGTGCGGACATGTGTCGTGTGGTTATAAAAACATGGTCATCAATGCACGCGTGACGCCGCGTGATTGGTGGGCCACCAAATGGGCCACCACTTTATGGGGCAGATGATCCCTTCCAATTGAAAGGAACGATGCCGCAGTCCCTACTAAATTGCAAAAATCTCCAAGTTCTTGACTTGGGAAACAAGACACATTTCCCAATTGGATGGAAACTCTTGTTGACCTTCGGGTCCTTGTTCTCAACTCAAACAAATTTAGTGGCACCATTTTACATTTGGAGAATACAAATATTCCATTCCAGCCATGATTAATGCCATAGAAGGAAGATACGACAAAGGTGAAAAATTGGTTCACAAAATACAGAGAGAATCTTGGATGGTTTTTAATTTGAAAGGCTCGGAACAGCCAATAGAGAGAATCTTGGCAACCTTCACAAGTATGACATGTCCCACAATAAGTTTTCAGGGAATATCACGAATTCTATTGGAAGCCTTAATTCATTGAGAGGTACTTGAATATGTCTCATAATAGACTGACCGGACATATACCATCATCTCTTTGAGATGTGAAAATATTAGAATCACTGGAACTCTCTTCGAAACAATTGACTGGTGAGATTCCTCGACAACTTACGACGTTGTACTAAATCTTTCGATGAATGATCTTGTGGGGAAGATACCTCAACATTTGATAATAGCTACTACCTTTTGAACTTGGGATTATGCGGAATTCCCTTGACTAGAAAATGTGAGCAAGCTACGCCTTAGATGTTGCCGACAGAAAGTGATGACTTTACTTGGAAATCCCTGGTGTTGGGTTATGGATGTGGTTTGCCTGTAGGCATCGTTGTTGGTTTTTTCGTAATTGTATATTGAAGGCCTAAATGGTTAGCCTCACTATTCTTCACAGTTCGATAAAATGCTCAAGGAAATTCAAGGCCGAGGAAAGCTTGATTAGTTTACTTGAATTATATTGTTCACCTTTTCTTTCTTGAAAAATCGGTAATAATATATATATATATATATATAGGAATGGGATCTTTTGAGAACACACCATTAATGGGAGAAATAAGAACAAATCCATGCCGTTCATTTTCATGATATGTGGTTCAGATTGAGTGTTGACTAATCAATTTTTGAAGGAAAAAAGAACTCATTAAAGGTATTTTCGTCATTTTCGCTCATATGTTTTAAAATGTAAAACATTTTCTCTCTCTCTCTCTTCCTCCATATGCAATGTTCGACAGCTTTTTCTCTCTCTCTTCCTCCATATGCAATTTCGACAGCTTTAAGAATTGAAGAGAATAATCTTTCAATCGATTTCCCTTGTTTCGCCATTCGTTTCGATGTGCACATCCCGTTTTGAAATTGTCATTATCATTTCCGAAACATATTGGTAAGCTTTACTTTCAATAATTATTTTGTAATTCGTTTATTGAATTGGGTGTTTTATGAAATTGTAGTGATTGTGCGAAATGTATAAATTTGCGTGTTTGTTAGAACAATCGTCTGAATTAAGGATTTGGATTATAATACTTTTTCTTGAGATTGGTGGGAAATTTGATGGATTGAATTTTCTAGGTGTGGATTGCTGTTTTTTTGAGAAGATTGAGGCGGGGGGAGTAAGAGAAGAGGAGAATGGAATGTGATGGGAATGAAGAGAGCAGCGTGAGGTTGTTGGGTGGCAGTGGAAGTGGCGGCGGCGGCTGGGGTGGGGGTGGGGAGTCATTTCGGTGGGTGGATGGGAGTGAGGTGGATTCTGAGTCGCCGCCGTGGTCTTTGGCTGGTGATGAGGAAGGAGAGAAGGGTACGGAGGTGTGAGAAGAAGGTTGATTAAGAAGCCCAAGAGAGTTGATTCCTTTGATGTTGAAGCCATGGAAATTGCAGACTCTCATGGCCACCATCACAAGGTTTTGGAATTAAATTATGTGTAATAACTACTCATCTTTGAAAAAATTTACTGTTTTTTTTTTTAGTTCTTTGCTTTAATGTAGTGTCTAGATGAATGAACAATTCTAATTATGTAATATGACATGTTTAAATGTTTTTGTGGCGAATTTGTATCGCATTTGAAATTAATCGTGTTGGATTCCTCTTTATGAATTTCTTGTTGCAAAACATACAGATAATATTGTTTTTTTGGTTAATGTGCATAACAAATTCATCAAATATGCATAAAAAATACCTTATATGTGCATAACAAATATAGTATTGCAAAATAAAAATTCAGGGAATGTGCATAACAAATGCGAGAAATGTGCATAACAATTTCTCAAAATGTGCATAACAAAACCATTCGTTTTTTCAAGTCTGTAAAATCACATCTGAATAGGTCCTAACTTGTACTTCTACTATGAATTCAACTGAATTTCAAAATGACATCTGCAACCACCATCACAGCAAAATAATACTGAATTTCAAAGTGTACATTCCTATAACCTTCTCAGATTTAACTAATCTTTTTGTCAATTCAACTGTTCTTCTCACATATGGGGATATACAAGCAGCTGGTTTTTTCTTTTGTTGTCTCTTGTTACGCATCTCCCCATCCCGAGAAGTTTCCTACGAATAGTCAAATTATATGTAATGAAGTTTATCATTTAATATGTATAAATAGTGAACTAATGCTTACAAAGAATGTCCGTCCCAACTTTGTCCGGATTCCCTTTATTGTTATCTCCTTCATTATCACCATCCTCACTCCCTTCTGATTCCGTATCCTGTTCACATTCATCAACACCCTGCAACTTGTTGATATAACAAACAATTACTTGAATTCTCAAATTTGTTATCTAACTACACACATATTATGTTAATTTAATTTAACCTTTTGTACTTCAGCTCCATCTACTTGTTCTAATCCATCAACCAATTTCTCTCTTTCACATTTTCTCTTTTTCACCTTCTGATATGTGCTCCTCATTCACATTTACATTGTCAACCTGTTAAATTGTGCACATAAATAAACACTGAATGTGCATATAAACGTAATCACATGTGCATATGAATGTACTGAAATGTGATAGGCAATGTAATTTTACCTTTTCTGCTTCCAAGCCAGTTTCTTGTTCACCTCCATCAAACACTTTGTCTGCTTCAGCTTTATCTCTTTTACCTCCTGCTATGTGCTCCTCGTTTCCATTTCCCTTTTCATTAATATAATCATCAACCTGGAAGTTGTGCATATAAAGAAACAATGAATGTGCATATAAATGAAATCACATGTGCATATAAATTTACTGCATTCTGCTGCAAAATGTTACATCATCTTTACCTGGAAATTATCTATTACTTCATTATACAGCTCATCGTCACTGCCATTTGTCCATACACTTTCTTCCTAAAATATTAAAACAGAAGAAAGTGAATTTTATATTTTTAAACTGAATTGTATTAACATAGATATTCATACTGAACTAGTTATATATTTACCTCAGCTGTTTTCCCTTGCTTTGGGGAGTGTATGGAAACTGTTCTATGCACATTTTTGGTAGGTGTTTTCTGCCCCTTCTGTGTCATTTGAGACAGTCCAAGACTAAAACTTGGTGCAGGCAACAAGTTATTTAGGAACTCTTCTTTTTCTGACATGCTTCTTCTAACTCTATGATTGAATTAATATCTCGAACATCTCCCCAGTAGCTTTCATCTTCAAACTCGTTAGTCACCTGTGTGCTTTCATTGCTCACATGACATCCAATGAGTTTTTTGGGCAAAAGCTTCTCTTTTTATTTTTTTAGTTGTTTCTTCCCTTGCATCATCAATCCCCTTACCCTTCTTTATCGTTTTCAACTTCTACCGCTTCAACCTTACTTTTTTTTAGTAAACTTAGTCTACCCCCTCCTATCAATCCTCCTCCCTTTCTCTTCCCACCCATTGTAAGCCTATATACAAAATCAATACACTAAGAAATTTTATTAAGCAGCCACCCATTCATAAATGTGCATATATAATACATGAAATGTGCAGATATTTTTCGTGCTTGTGCATATATTATACAGGAAATGTGCATATATTTTATAATAAATGTGCATATATAGTTCATAATGTGCACGTGCATTCAGAAGTAAATGTGAAGGAACTGAAATGTGCATAAACTGTGCATAATCTGTGCAAATTTTTGACTATAATGTGCATAATATGTCAAACAACCAAAGTAGCCATTTGAGTTACAAATCGAACAAAAAAACCAATGTGCATAATCTTTCAAGCAAATGTGCATAATCTGTCATTGCAATTTGGGATATACCTAATTCAAATGTGCATAATCACGTTAATATGAACTAATCAACCACTAATCCAAAAAAACCCAATTACATTACGCACTTTATCAAATCATAATCCAACAAAGAAAGCCCTAGGTTTCTGTTTTCTAATTAAGCAATTTTCACTTCGATTTCTAAGTCTACTGCGCAGATCCGTGAAATCTTCACAACAAATCGGCTGCAATTTATCAATTCGATTTCAAAGTTTATTAATTCGCGAAACATACCTTTTCAGAAAACTTCTTCGAACTGAAAATACCTTCAACACCTTCGCCCCTTCGTGGACAACGAACAATAATATCTTCCTCAAAAGTCTCCTCTGAAAACTGCTGCAAGCGTCTCCACCGGAATGATCACCATTTTCGCCCCTTCATGGACAACGAAATGTTTGGAACGATACTGTCATTCGAAAACTGCACAAAACCCTAGCCCCTTTTCATTCTTTTACCAAATGAATAATAAGCCCAAATTATACCCATTTTACCCTTAATGAGATTTTTTGATTTAAAAAAATTACTAAATGAAATACATTTTCAATTCAATCTACACCATCTATTAGTCAAGATCAATGGTAGCAATTTGTTCTTATTTCTCTATATAAGGGGTGTTCTCAATAGAACCCTATATATATATATATATATATATATATATATATATATATATAAGGGCCTTATATCAAGAACACCCCCTTAGTGAGAAAATAGAGAACACCTAACATCCACTGATCAAGTAAAATGGATGGGTAGGATTGAAGGAAATTTCATTAATTTTAACATTCTTTTTAATAAGAAAATAGGAAGGAAGGGTAGTTTGGGAATCTTGTTAAAATTAATAGATAGCTTTTTTTAATAAGAAATGGCCGAGCCATTTCGTTCAGTTTTTCCAGCCGAAATGCAGTCGGAAGATTGGGATTTGATTGCTACGGCGAGCTCGATCCAGCCTGGTGTGAAGTTCTGGAAACCGAATCACGTCTGCTTCGCTTTCGAATCGTTTGTTTCTCGAGAGATGTTCGACGGATTCGATGATTCAAACGATTCGCCGCCGGAGAAGGAAGAACTCCCGCGGCGGCGCCGCCGCTTCTTCAACAAATTCACGGAGCTCAGATCGGTAAAATCAACAGATTACCTAGCGCGGAAACCTAAATCGACATTCGCCGCCTTCTGCCGATCAAAGTATCTCCGCGTGATTCATCCGAAGATGGAGGAATCCTTCTTCGGCGATCTGGAGCAGAGGAGATTAATTAGCTCGGGAGAGCTACCGGAATAGCCGTTCTTCGCGGCGTTTGTTGAGATGGCGCGCCGCGTGTGGCTGCTCCGCTGCCTCGCCTTCTCCTTCGATCCGCGCGTGGCGTTCACCGTCGTGCCGGGGTTTAAGATCGGTAAGACGGTGGTCCAATCGCAGGTGTATATCAGTTGATAATTTGGAATTCGAGATTGGTGGTGTTTGGGGCGTATGCATCTAGAGTTCGAATCTGGAATTCAACAAATATTTTGCGAATTCGAGAAGCATGTGCATACAAATTACAGTTAATGTGCATAGAAGATATAAAGAATGTGCATATAAATTATAGGAAAATGTGCATATAAAAAATGTGCATACAAATTATAGAGAATGTGCATAGAACACACACAAAATGTGCATATAAATTAAAAATAATGTGCATAGAACACACATAAAATGTGCATATAAATTAAAAAAATGTGCATAGAACACATACAAAATGTGCATAGAAAATATTGACGAAATTAGTCGATCCCCTTCTTCAAAATCCCTTGTTGACTAAATTAGAAAGACAAAATACCAAAATACCCTTAATGAGGCTTGAAAAAATTACGAAAATTACGAAAATGCCATTAATGAACTCCTTAATCTTGACCACACATCTTGCAAAGGAAGGGTTGAGATTTGTTCTTCTTTCTCTCAATAAGAGGGTGTTATCAAATTATCCCTCTTCTATATATATATATATATATATATATATATATATATATATATTATGGAAATTTAGTTAGAATTAAATGCTAACTTGACTTAGGAAAAAATCAGCCCGTTTAATCATCTTTTCGAGTCTCGATATATATCCGATTTATGACTTGAGATATATAGTGTCGATCTACGTTTAGTGTGCTTCATTTTTCGATTCCGATTTTCGGTGAGTGAGAAATAGTGGCTCGAAGTTTGGGGGGACAAAATTAATATGTTACCAAAGTGAAGAAACTTACATAATTCGGGTTTTGGAAAGTTATTACGTTAATCAATGTCCCACATTGATTATTGTGCAAACTTTATTGTGGTATTTAAGTGTCTACCACATTGAAGGAGATAACAAAGTGACATGTGGTGGACTTGGGCCACACATGCTCATGCGCGCGAGCCTTTTCACCGACTGCCTCACACGCGGCGCAGCGCGCCGCGCTCGCACCGCGCCCGTGCCCGACTCCGACTTCGGTCCGTGTCCGTGGATCTTCGCAATTGGTCCTTTGGGTGGTTCGTGGGCTTGATGGTTGGGCTTAGCCTAATAGGCTCGTTGGGCTACTTGTGGGCTGGCTCAGTCGTTGGTGCAGTGCTCCTGCTACACTTGATTGTACGTTTTTGGAATGTGCTGGAAGAAGTCTCTTCAGCAACCAACCTTCCATCTCTCCACTCCCCTGAACATAACTGTCTGCCTTAATTGGCATACGTCTTAGTCTTTAGACATACATCTTAGTCTTAAGTTGTTCAGCTTTTGTCCTCGCCTAAAGTCTAGTTCGCTGGAGCTCGTAGTTTTGCGGTGCTGAAATCTTCGAGACGTCGTCGTTTCATATTTGGGGACGATACGCCAGGAACCGAGAGCACTACCGGGATGTATTTCGTCTTGCGGATAGAGGTCATCCTCAACTCGACGAACTTCTTTATTACATTCTGTTTGTTTAATTTTCCGACTTACCAGTTTACATTGTAATAGCAGCTTGTATTCTACACTTTCTTTTGTAGATGTGAAGACAAATGTTTTATACGTGTCAACTTTGGTGTATACAACACATTATTCACTTCCACACACAACAAAAGACACACAATACATAACATCAAACTTCTTGATACAAATTTCACATCACAAAGTTGAGAAATCTCAACATTTTCCTCCACTTGATACAAGTATGTATACTGCCGCAGCTCAAAAGACAGGTAGTATAAAGTGATGAATTCTTGCAAATCTTCAAAAAACATTTTCTCTACCGAATAGTCTCGTGTAAGACCGTCTCACGGATCAAGACCCGTACAAGTTTCACCTAGGAATTCGGTAGCAATCGGCCATTATACATCTTATCAAGCAACTGCCTTGCATCTGGCCTCCGAAGAAGGCCCTTGTTGTTTGGCAAACCAGTCCCTAAACACACTGGGCAAACTAACTTCCCCCTACCTGCACCATTAAAGGAGTAGCCAAATCTTGAAAAATTACTCTCAACTGAAGTTGGATAACACAAGGTAAAGTTTAATACAAAAGCTTATAAACAAGATTAATAAGGCATTAATTAGGAGCTAATTACCATAACAGTTGGGGCATTCTGTGAACTCGTACACATCTTTTGCTCTTTTTCTGTTGAGGGCCTTCCATTTTCCTGTACCACCACACATATCACCTAAATAAAGAACAAATTAACATCTTATGAATAAAAATCCAAAATTTCAGATGTGGTAGACTCAGCTTAATATGTTTTTCAGAGAAAGAAAAAAAGAAAAAAAAAGGTTCTTGAATTTACATTCCAAACAAAGTATCTTCAAAAGGACTAAGACTGTCCGTTAATTTCTTACGCTCGTGTATGTGTGTTGTCTCAGTTACTACTTACTAGCATGGCAGATTTTACTAGTTTATTTATTAGTATTGTTTCTTGCAAGAGGAAGATGAAACCTGTTGCTTTTGTCATGCATAGTAATGACAACTAGAAGTTAAAAAAACAAAATTCACTGACAGATAATAGCACCACTGCCTCTGCAATTACGGCAAACTGCTTTCTCTTTGCTGTCCATACCAACTGTCTTAGCCTCAGAACCAGGAGCTACTATGAGTGCCATAGTTGAGCATATACAACTCAGACACCCACGGCGAGAGGTTGTAGCATGAGATACCTGATTCAACAAAAATAAATGTATTTGAAACGACAGCAAATTTTCATTGAGAAGCAAGAATTATATCAGCAGATATTCATTTGCAGCAGATGATGACTAGAAAATAGAGGTTAGGAACAAATTATAATTGGTGTTACATGATTAGTAGTATTAAGCTGTTTTGTAGATTCCTCTTAGGTTTTAGGACAGTTCTTCATATTACAATATATTTTCAGACAATGCATTAAGCAGCTGAGCAATAGGCTAGAGCTTCCTACACAAGAGCACCTATAGGCAGATCCAAGGGGGGCAACTGGGGGCCGCTATTCCACCTAAACCGTGCAAAATTCAGGACTTTCTATGTAACTTTTGGAAAATATTATTCTGCCCCTCTTAAATTGCAAATTTCGCACCCCTTCCCTACCGGAATTATATATTTCACCCCTTAATTTGTATTCTTGGATCTGCACGTGAGAGCACCATGCAGTGAACTAGAAGGAAGAAGTTCTTATTCATCAAAAAGTTATACCATCGGTGCAATATAGTTCGTGCAACAATCTGCAACCACAACCATATACACAAACTTTGTAGAGCCAGGAGTTTAACTAAGGAAAACACACAGCTCACCGAGGATAGTTCAACTATGTAGGTGTAGATTAGTCCAAGCTAACAGATATCAAGTGCAGGGACATTTATGCAATAAAATTAGGTTTAGCGAATCAAGAGCTCAAAGATAACTTCGTCGGAACTCAAACAATATCCCGTTTAGCAGTGTATTTCAACTACACGGTTCAAAAACATGTAAGAATGAGGAAATATGAATAGCACTAACGAGCAGCAACAAGTACTTAAAAACAGCTAAAAGAAAAGAGACAAACCTCTATCCTGGTAGCTTCTAACGAACTATCACAACTATCAGAAGAACTGGTCTCATCCTCCAAACTGGACCTAACTTGCAATCCAACTGGCTTGAAATTAGCAGCTAAGATATGAGAAAAAGAGAAACCTCAATTTCAGCACAATTAGTTAGGAAAAGTGCATTTTGTTCTGTGGGAAACACACAACTAAATCCCATCAGCAACAAATCACAAGATAAATGGCAAATGATCATAACATCAATAATCAAATCCAAGTGGGATTTTCAATACAACTATGTTTTATTTCCCTCCAAAAACATCAACTACACCTGCAATTTGAAAACTAAGGTAGAATAACAACGAAATCTCAAAAGCCCATTAACAAACATAATTGTAATCTTCATACACGAGAAAATATGAACCAATCAAGAACAGCAAAACTCAAGAAAGAGCGCTGGCCTTTAATCTCTCACATTCAGTGCCAAAGGCCCTTTTCTTCAGAAATTTTTCACACGCTAACTATTTTCAACCAACTGGGAAAAACCCACATGTTTGAGCTCAAAAAATCAAAATTCTTTCACCTTTACAAGTAAGAGCTGAAACAAAAGGAAATTTGGAGCAATAAGAGAAGAGAGCAGACACATACTGCGGTTAGAGGGAAGCCTAGCATGTTGCTGAGAGAAGCTTGAAATAGCTGAGAGTGTATGGGAAGAGAGTTGAGAAGCCATCTCTCTCTCTCTCTCTCTCTCTCTCGCTGAGTATGCGCGGTAGTGTGAGATTTTGCTTAAAGAGATCAGTTTTCTTCGTGTGGTGGTGGATGAAAATTCAGAATACATGTCACCTAATCAATCCATAGCTTATTCTAAATCGAACAGAAATGGAAACAATTACACTATATACATAACCTTAGACTCAAATTTAGTTTATTTCAAGTACACTTCGAGAAATCTCAACATATTCAATACACGTGACATTTAATTCTAATAAAAATATATAAAAAATATTTATTTTAAACTTTAGTTATATATTTTTAAATAAATTATGGCTCTACCGTACCCTATTTTTTTCAGAAAATGTTACATTGTGAATCACGTGTTCGGAGAAAATTAACTTACTAATGTAATCTTGGAGGAGGATAATGTTGCATTACAACTTAGTATGTATATTCATTTGGATGGCTTTTAAAATTATGGGTAAGATTGATATGTCCAACCTACCGTACTAGTTTGGTTCTCAATTTCTCTTATTTATTGTCAAACCAACCAATAAATGGTATAATTGCTAGTGAGACTAAGATTCATCTTAAATAACCACTGATCTCAATCAGAAAAAAACTGAACTCGAATTGATGTGAGTCCCAACAAAAAAGAAATTAACAAAAATAATATTTTTGTTAATGGGAAAGGCAAATGCTGACCCTCAAATTAGAAAGATAAATTCTTTATCCAATAGTACAAGTACATTCTTGTGTATCTTATCGGTACATTGATTTCGGTTTCTGCAACAAATACTTTAATACTATGTGTGTGAATGGCGATAACACACACGTAACTGTGGAGGTCCACTTTGAAAAGGTGCGTGACGATTGAGGGTTGCAAGGTATATGCCCATTAAATGTACACGTTTCTTGATTTCACTTCTCCAACCCAGTTTTCCATTTCTTCAAGGTATCTACATTTTCTTTTTTCTATTTTTGTGTATTTGTTTGTTTTGCGGTTCTTCAGTTCTTGCCGTCTAATTTGGGATTCCTTCAAACCATTTCTTCACGTCCAATTAAGCTCCCTTCTCGAAATTCTTATTGAGAATCTGTCTTTTGTGAAGTGGGTTTTTGATATTTTGTTTTCTTGATCAATTTCTTGCTGAAATACTTGATTTTTTATTTTTGGGTTTTCTTGTTTTGAATTGGAAAAAGTGTTGAGGAGATGGGGAGAGTATTTGTGGTGAATCTTGAAGGGAAGATCTATAGTTGCAAGCACTGTGGGACTCATCTTGCCCTTAGTGATGACATCGTCTCCAAGGTTGATCACTCTCCTTTTCAATCTTATGGGAGATGTTAGATTTTTCTGAAATTCTTTTGTGATCATGATTTTGTGCACTTTCTTGAAATTGGGATTTTTCTGGACCCTTTTGTTCTTGTTGAAATGGGACAGTATTGTTTGTTTTGGTTCCTAAGATGATCAGTTTTTTTGTGTTTTGATCATATCTATAATCTTGGAGTTGGTTCTGAGATCTGGTTCTGGTTGGATAGTTGACTTTTCTTATTGGGAATCTTGATTAACTAACTAATTACTAATTGTTGGTAGAGATTTTCAGAAATTATATGGATTGTGTTGAGACTGTAATGTAGTTACAATTTGATACTGAACTGATCAAAGCTCTAATTTACTATATCTATATATATTATACCTTACACCCCTTTTTTAGGAACCTGCAGCTACATATACGAACGAGTAAACTCCGATAAAGAAATGTTGAACCGAAGGAAATTGTTTCTGATGTTGATTATTCAAAATGTCGAATTGGAGAGTTAGTTTTGTATTTGACTCCAATGTTTTAGACAGTCTCTGTTTTTGGGACAATGAAAACTCCATCATGATCATGTTGTTTGGATATTTTACTGCAAAGTATCTATCATGTATTCATAAAAATGTTGGCTTTGTAAGCTGGTAGCTATAAATTAAAATCAAAGAGGTATTCATTATAGCAAGCCTGAGCATGAAAAGTAAAATATGGTATTGGTACTTATATAGGCTGCTTGAAAAGTAAAATGTCGGTGTTGCTTCGGATGTCTAAGTGAATTTCTTCGCTACTTTATTAAAAGGGAAAAGAACCTTGTAATTTTCTGCTAATATATTCCTAGAAAGGAAGAGACTTTATCAAATACTCCATATTAGGATGTCCTATAAGTTTTCACTTTAGACTTATTACTTAATCAAATGTCTCTTTATGTCTTATAGATCAAATTGTGTATTACTCATCGAAAATAGAGTTTTGCAATTGTGCTAGGCTCTTTGGTTTGACACATATTATTTGCCTCATTCCCATCCTTGTGTTTCCTTGTTCAGTCCTTCCACAGCAGGCATGGCAAGGCTTATCTCTTCAGTAAGGTGTAAGTGTTTTTTGATTTTCAGCAGTTGATAGATGTACTTATCACTATCTTAAGGCATGAGATGGCCTTCTATATGTAGGTGGTCTCTTTTCGCCTCCCTCATAGGAGTTATGCTTAGTAAATTAGACAATTTCACATGAATTTCGTATTCTTGATCTCGAATTGATGCCTTCAACCAAGAGAATGCTAAAGAGGAAATCAAATGTTCTTGAAAAAACTAAATTTCTAAAAGAAGGCCCTAATGCACGGTTCAAAAATTATCAAGAACACGATTTTTGCTTGGCTAGCTTCCACTAATCATCTTGAATTCATTGCTTAGTACTTATCTTTTTCAGACTTAATGTAACTCATGGGGAGAAGGAAGAGAGGTTGATGATGACCGGATCCCACATAGTCGTAGACATCTTCTGCGTCCAATGTGGCTCAATCGTCGGATGGAAATACGTAAGAATATGCAAAATAAATTGTTTGTCTAACCTTTCCTCGGTTAACTTCCACTAGTCATCATGTGTGCTCTTCAGGAAACTGCCCGCGAAAAGAGTCAAAAGTACAAGGAGGGCAAATCCGTCCTTGAGCGGTATGTTTCATCTCTAATTATCGTAGTATACAAATATGTATTTAGGGCTTTGCTTGTTGTTGAGATATCATCATGTGTTTAATAGGTTTAAGATTTCGGGGCCGGACGGGAGTAACTATTGGGTTAGCCATGGAGCACATTTCGGAGGAAGTGATGCTGATGATGTGTGAATTGAATCTTAACCTCAACTGAATGATCTGCAAGATGACAATTGTACATTCTAAAATCTCCCCATTTTTCTTTCTTAGACAATTGAATCCATTAATGGAGTTGTTACTGTGTATCCATATTGTATATACTGTTGGATTAACATGTATTCTGCTATTGCAACATTGTTCAGATTTTAGAAATTGTGAATGCTCCCCTACTTCTCTATTCATTGTTTGTCGATGTATTTATGCAAATAGGGAATTGGTGACGAGATTTTTGGTGGCAGGTTTAGAAATCTTGAGGTAGTAAATAGTGATATTGTTCGCACGCTCTAAATTTTTTAATACGGCTATGTCAATATATTTTAAATCATACAAAATACATAAAATCGTAGAGAAGAAAATGATGAAAAATATGAAAGGATAATCTAAAAAGAGACTCGAGGGTATTTTAAATCATACAAAAATACATAAAATCGTATTCAGCTGCGTTAGAAACGAGCAACAACTAAGCCAACAATTCAAGAGTTCAGTTTGATTTCAAGAAAAGACTAAATCGTCTCTCTCTCTCTCTCTCTCTCTCTCTCTCTCTCCCCATTATATAGACCAGTTTGAAGACCATTTCTTGCCAGATATGCAACTCCACAAGGCAAATTATTATGCATAATCCAAACCTAGCAGACAAATATTTGATCACTAAAAAATATCGCCAAACAGATTTACCCTACTTTGTAAACCATCTGCTTAGAGAGCTCAGTTCCAACAGCTTTAACATATCTTTGTAACTGGCTTTCCATGAACCTCCTCTGACTCGGATCAAACGCGTTCTGAAGATCCTTCAAACCAAGGCAAAAGGATCATCACAATATGGAACAGCAAGACTGTAGAATTTCTCAATCATCTTGGCATGATAAAGAATGAAAGGAAGAAGAAAGTTTAGAGGAGAAGATATATATACTTTGTATCTTAGACGATGTCCTCTTATTCCGATCAGAGCATTGCCGAGTTCAGCATCTTCCAAGACCACAGTGGCCGAGGCAGCAGCTTCTGAGTCCGATTCAACATCGGAGGAATCTGAGTCGAGTTCAGCCATTTCCTCATCATGCATACGAGTATCATTTGAGGTGTCATTATCAAACTCCTTTTGTTGCTCTTCTTCCATGGGACTATCAGTAGCATTCAGGGGCGATGAATCTTCATTTGGTAAAGTGGCATAATCCGATAAAACCACGTACTTTTTTCTATCTAGGAGTGGCTTAGAAATATTGTATGGAACCCATCTGGTGAAGTAGAGTTTGATAAGTAACAATAAGTCAATAAATAAAACAAAAGAAAGCGGACAGACAATGAATCTGAGGGTAGTACTTCTAAAGAAAGTCACTGACAAGTTTACTATAACTTAGAGAGTGAAGTACTTCTAAAGAAGTAGAAGTCTATTTTCTTCTCATAATCAATATGGTAAATCAAGTGAATAGATACTCATGAAAATTCAGGATCACGCCGCAATAGGTAGAAGAGGCAAACAAAATAGTAGTACTACTACCAAGTGATTTTCTTTGCATGTGTTAGTATCATTTAAGTGTCCTAAGTACTTAAATTTAAGTAATCTCAATGAACTAACATAATATTCAGAAGTACAGCCTTTGAAGCATTAGCAAGTATTGTTTAGGCAAAACCTTGTATGCAAATATTCTGCTGATTTTGAAGAAAACTAAATCATTCGTATCAGGAATTAGGATAGTCGAATTAATATTTAGAGAGTTCGAGTCACGAAAACTTAAGTACCCAGTTTATAATGAGAGGTATGCCCTTCTTGTTTGTTATTCCAGTGTCAAATAACGATAGCATACACCAGCTGCCTCAGCTAATATGGATTCCAACAAGCTTAGAAATCTTCAACACACCATTCATTCAGTAGACATATTATCTGCTCTATTAGTAGCATAAGGTTGGTAAACTTACTGGTAGCGAAGAGGGCACAGAAGCTCAGATGGTTGATATGCAGCTTTGTATCTCATCTTGCTGCATGAGTGAATATAATAGCCAAGGTAATAGTACTGCAACGAGGGGCAATGGACTTGATTCTCCCGAACCCATCTGATTTCTTCTAAAGCTGAATATTTGCCAAGTGACAGATAGGCAAGATCAGGATCCCAAAATAAGTACTTGCTTGACAAACACTTTGGCAAAATATCAATAACACCGACTGCAATTAGCTTCCCATCTACCACATACTGCTGATGGAAAGACCCAAAGCCACATGGGGGTACTGTATCTTCATCATTTGATGGAACATATACTAAAGGAGTGTCAACCAAAAATCTCTTGTATGAGCTTTCAGTCACATGCTCAGGTGTGTCGTTATGCACTCTAAGTTGATATTTCTTGTACAAATTATATTCTTCATCATCGAAGCTAGACCTTTTCAACCTAATCTGAATCCTCCTTTCTTGGTTGGAAAACCCTCCAGAGCTTTTCTTTACAACTCCATTGTTCGCACCAGTTGCTGGGGTAGAAGTTTTGGATATTGAACCTCTCCCAAGTTCCACAAAATTTGTTTCTTTTATAGCAGAATAGAAATTTATGTGTCCATTGCAAGCTCTAAGTGACAAACCACAGGATTCCGCAGGGTGCTTCAAGTGGCTTACCAAAATTTCAGCAATCTTCGGAGGAGAAAGCTCGAAAAAGTCTTTGTTTCCTCCAAATCCATGTTCAGACAATTTCACATGGTCAACATCTTTCTTGATTCGTCTTATAGCAGCTGCAATCTGGAAGGCAACATTGGAGGAGAACGTCATTTCTTCTGAGTTTTCTGCTTGCAATTTTCTTTTAGCTGGTGGAACTTTTTTTATGGAAGCCTTTGGCAACAACACTATGCCAGCAGGAAACTCCCCACTTTTCAAGCATAACTCAATTGTTTTATCAATCTGGTCTGACAAGTGATGCATTAATTGACCAGTTTTATCCTCATCTTTGCCATCAACAATGGAAGAATCCGTTGTGGCAGATTTTGTATCACAATTATGTTCAGAGCTGCATGGTCCCGCAGAAGCATTCAGCTCATCAGTTGACTTGTCTGTTCTGGTCACATCTAAGGTGCCATTTAGAAACCTAGACAGATCAATTAGCATTTATCACTTACATTCGGAGCTTTGCATAATAAGGACTCTTGCCACAGAAAAGAAGTAGAATTAGCAGGCAAACAACCTCCAAAAGAAATGCAACGGTTAAATTAAGCAAAATCACTTTCAGAATTTTAATTTTTGACAAAGCCAACTAGCAAGTCACTTATAGAGCTTATGCATCAAATAGGGACAACCAGCAGAACAAATTTTCTTCTTCTCTTCCCTCGAGTAAATGGTGAATTCGCATGCATGCACCAATAAACCACTAAAGAAGCTTCACAACTAGAGCCCTTCTCTGTCCATCATGCCTCTATTTGATTAGCACATGTGGCAACTTGAAATAAAATGCTGGAGTTGTATATACCTTTGCATCTTTTTAGATACTCGAACTTGTTCCTTTGAAGGAACAAAGTCAACAGCTTTGAGACGAATAGTATACGAGGGACAGCATGTTTTCTCCAAGTCGGGTTTGTACAAGAAACAGCCAGATCTTCTCCAGCCTCTGTCAAGGAGCGCTAAAGAGAAGAAAAGTCAGCCTGGTTTGGTGAAAATGAATTGGCATAACCAAAATCATGAAAAATTCTTAACAGCATATTCTCAGATCTCTTTGATAAGCAAACAGTATACTTGGTGGTATTCAATTTTTTGCATACAGAAAGAAGGAATCACAGTCTATTAGTGTAAAGGAAGCTTTCAACCAATTCAATAAACTGAAGGACACTCAAAATCAGCAAGGATATTCAACCAATTCCTGAGCATCTAAAATGAGAGCAAAATACTGAAGGAGAACGAAAAAGAAACATAACCATAGAACTAACAAACTGTGCAGTAAAATTAGCCAAAACTAGACTACTGCGCTAAAGAAGTTATGAAAAACATATGCTGAAAATCAAGCCAGGGAACTAACCTTGATAGTCATCAACCGTCAAACTATGCGCCCATAGCCCTAAAGTATAAAAGAAAAAATTACACAAAAAACCATCACGATACAGACATGATTTCATTATTCAGAGTATAATCAGTTAAATAATCATCAAGCTCAACAAATTGCAACTTTCAGTAACCAATGTAATCATCTAGGTTGTTTCATCACAATCCCAGTAATCCTAAAGAAAAGCACCATGCCATAAACACAATTCTATCCAAATGATTACTGTAAGAAAAAACAGAAACTACATCAATACAAATAACCTTGCAACTCAACCATCCTCCTATCTAAACGCATTTCTAATAGCTAAAGCGATAGTTCGTAGTTCGTCACTCATGCCGAAAAGTTCAATCGCAGAAATATAGTCGAGAAGCGAGCAATCGAGGCACTAACCATGAGTAATACTGGTTCGTGCGCCAGATTTGCAGTATCCACAAGTGCTTTTCCGTCGACCGACATCCGCCACAACACTTTCGCCCTTCCCGCCGCCGCCGCCGCTGGTACTCGCTTCACTGTTCATCTTCTTAGCCTCCGCCATCACCGATCTTCTGCAGATTCTATGAGGTTTTGCTTTCACAGTGCAATTAATGAGGCAATTTCTGCTGCGACTTTCCCCCTTGGATTGAAATCTATTAATTCAATTGGCCATCGATCGCAGTTTCGTGAAGTCGATCACTTGGAATCCGCTTACGCTAATTTCATTTTGTCGTGTTTCTCTGAAATTTGTTTTCACCATTTTTATACTACTACTTGCAGCTAAAAATAACTAAGAAAATAATGTCACCTTTTGTTCTGAAAATGTTTATTATAAGTGTTTTTTATTTAATTTTTTAAAATAAAAATAATTATTTTTTAAAAAAATATGAGTTTCTAATATTAATACTAAAAATATATATATTTGATAGTTTTGAAAATTATGATGATTAAGAACTAAGAACATCTTAATTAATTCTTAAAATAAACTATTTTAATTAAACAGTTTAATTAATTATTGGGGTGTTTGTGTCTTATATATTTTTGCTTAAAGTCCAAAAGGATAGGATTTTTGGTATCATCAATAGAAAGTAGATATATTTGATAGTTTCGAAAATTATGGTGCTTTAAGTACTATAAGAATTTCACTAGATGTTTAAAGTAGTGTTTGGAATAGCTTAATAAGTTGCTTTTGAACTTTTTACCTCAAGCAATTTTTTTTAATGTTTGAAATGTTGGCTTCTATTTTTTGGAGTTTAAAATAAGCCAAAATAAACATAAACTCATAAGCTGGTTAGAATGTGCTTTTTAAAAGCAAAAAAAAAAAAAATTGAAAAGCAATTTCTGAGAGTGTTGAACACAGTTTTTTTTCTAAATTTAAGCTGCTTTGTTTATAACATTGAAAACATTAACAACTTTTGCTTAAAAACCACTTTAAGCAACTGTAAGCATAAGTAGTTAAAAGTTGTTTATAAAAGTTAGGCAAATTGGCATAAATGGTCCCCAATGTTTGCTCATTTGGATGAATTGGTCTCTAATTTTTTTTTAGTTTATTGGTCCCCAATGTTTGCAAATTTGGATAAAGTGATTCTTCTGTTAAATTTTAAGTTAATTAACTGTTAATCATAAGGGTATTTATAAAATAAAAGTTTCAGGGACCAATTCATCCAATTTTTAAATTAAACTTGAATTTTTTTTAATTTTTTTTTAAATTATGATTTTTTTCGGAAAACAAATTAATTTTTCAAATAATTTTTTATTTTAAAAATTACTTTTTTTCAACTAATTTTTTTTCGTTTTTTTTTCAAATAATTTTTTATTTAAACGAGAAAAATTAATTAATAATAATTTTAGGGACTAATTCATCTAAATAACTTTTTGAATGAACTTTTTTTCAATTTTTTTATTTAAATAAAAATTAAGTAAATTTAGATTAACTAATAATTTTGCGTTTCACGGTGAAGGAGGGGAGCGGGTCAACACAACGGTTGGGAATGTGTTATGTTCTTCGAGGAGAGGAGCAGCTGGACGACCTAGAAGACCAATTCATCCAAATTTTTAAATTAAATTTGATTTTTTTAAAGATATTTTTTTAAATTATAATATTTTTTGAAAAATAATTTTTTTATCAAAAATTTTTTTTTTCTAAAAAGATTCGTAATGAAAAAATTAACTATTAGTACTAGTTTTATGGACCAATTCATCCAATTTTTAAATTAATTTTTAACTATTTTTTCAATTAATTTTTTGAATTAACTTTTTTCAATTTTTTTCATACTGAAAAAAAAAATTTATACGTCTCACAGGGAGGAGGGGAGCGGGTCGACATAGCAATTGGAGAAAGTGTTATGTTCTTCGTGTTCTTCGAAGTCGAAGATGTCGTGAGAGAGGAGCCTCCCACCTCCAAGTCGTCCAACTGCTCCTCTCAATTAGATGAATTGGTCCTTAAAATTATTATTAAATAATTTTTTTGTTTACCAAAAAAATTATTTGAAAAAAAATGCAAAAAATTAGTTGAAAAAAATTGTTTGAAAAAAAAATTATTTGAAAAATTAATTTTTTTTCCGAAAAAGATCATACTTTTAAAAAAAATTAAAAAAAAATTCAAGTTTAATTTAAAAATTGGATGAATTGGTCCCTGAAACTTTCATTTCATAAATACCCCTATGATTAACACTTAATTAACTTAAAATTTAACAGAATGACCAATTTATCCAAATTAGTAAACATTGGGGACCAATAAACTAAAAACAAATTAGGGACCAATTCATCCAAAGTAGCAAACATTGGGGACCATATGTGCCAATTTGCCTAAAAGTTATTCCAAACACTATACTAAAAAAAACTGCTTAATTAAGCAATACTTGCTTAATTTTAGAGAAGCTACCGAAGTAGATTTTCCAAACACTAAAAAATTGCTTAAGTTGTTACTAGATAAGTGCTTAAAATAAGCATTTGCAAACACTCAATTAATTATAGAGAAGCTATCATTGTAAACATATATTTTCAAATACTAAAAAATTATTTATACTATTAATAAACAAATAAGTGCTTAATATAAGCATTTTGCAAACTCCTAAATTAAGTTTATAAGCATTTTAAAATAAACTATTTGTTTTACCTATTCTTAAGAAAGAATTTGGTTGTTGTATTCGACACCAAAATTAGCTTATTCTTACCAAAATGTAAGATGCAGTAGTTGACGGTAGGGTTGTAAAATGAATCAAATAATTTTGCTCGATTCGGTATTCGTATTCGATATTCGATAGTTTTATTCGAAATTTTGATATTCGAATTTGAATATGTATATTCGATTCGATTTGATTAGTATTCAAATACGAATATGAAATTATGATATCCGATTCGATATTCGCAAATATTCGATTAACTTTTTTAGCATATTTAATAAATAAAATATAATAAATAAATATACTAATGAAATCCATTAATAATTTAGTCCATAAATACTATATAATGATCATAATCAATTAACTAAGGAAATATTAAAATATACATTATATAATAATAAATATTATTATACTATAAAATACTAATAAAAAAATGAATATCCGATTCGATTCGAATATTCGAATAACATAAACGAATCGAATACGAATCGAATTTAATATTCGAATAATAAACGAATACAAATATGAATACTCAAATAACGATGCAAATACAAATCAAATACAGTGATATTTGACTCGATTCGGTTCGTTTACAACCCTAGTTGACGGCATATTTGTAGACTAAATAAAGAATTGTTTTGGTGTGAGCTGCGAGATTGGTACCTAGTCGATACAAGTTTTGTATGAGTTCTATTAAAAAAATTTAAAGATTTTCAATCTTGTAATTTTTGTTGGGTTCATTAAACCAAAATAATCACTCAATCTTAAAGCTATTCTATCTGAAATACATTGAGGTGAAGTAGTTGAGTGCACATCTATAGCAAATCACTGTTTCAATGCTGAGAGAAGTACCTAGTGATTAAAACAAAATTTGAATACTATATATGATTTCTAAATAATGAAAGTCAAAATCGGCCAAAATGAGTGGACTCTAAGCTTCAATCATAGAGAGGGAAACAACCAAATCACCAGCTAAAAGACCCTAAGACTATCTTTCTCGCTAAGAAGAATTCATGGTTGGTCGAACTATGAGCATTAAAAATAAATGGTAATATATTGGAATACATTTTATGTACGCCAACAGTGTTTGGCCAAACGTTTGTCGGCAAACACTTGACCCAACAAAGGTCATCCAATGAGATGGCGCCATGTGGCGCTTTCTCATTGGTTGCCTATATTTTTTTGTGCAATGCATAAATTTCAGGTATATCTTTTAGATACTATCGTAAAAAAAAATTAAAAATTATACCAAATTTCGGGTATTTTTTTTCTCTATAAATAAAGACCAATTTTGCCATATTTTTTCACACACTCAAATCCTACAATTTCTCTCATTTTGTTATCATTCTACAAAATTTCTGCGTTCTAACCATGGATCCAAACAACTACAATTCTCAAAACTTCCCTTACTCGCAAGGCTATTATCCTAACTTCGAAAATTTTCAAAACTCCGATGAATTCACACAAGATTTTGGTATGAATTCTCAATTCCCACCTAATTCTATCCACTCTGAATATCACCAAACCTCTCAAAACACTCCCCCAAGATCCTTTGAAAATGCTCAAAAATCTTGTAACAATCCACAGAGTTGGAATGTGCAAGAAGATATTACACTAATGTCTACTTGGTGTCGTATTAGTGGCAATCCGATTGTTGGCACCAACCAAAATGCCAATACATTATGAAAAAAAATTCATAAATATTATGAACAAGCTCGAGTTGAAAACAAAATGGGCGATCAAAGGTCCGTTGAGTCACTCAGACAGTGTTATAAACGCTTGAATACAAATGTTATGAAGTGGATTGGTGCATATAAGAAAGCGTACAAGCGTAAAAAAAACGGAATGTCCCCAGATGATTTTAAAAAAGAAGCTAAAGTTATCTACGGTAAAGTAAAGTTTACTCACCACGAGGTCTTTGAAAAAGTGATGAGTGGGAATCTCAAATGGGAGTTGAAGTTGGATTCAACTAGCTTTACACGTAATGTTGATCAAAGTTAAGACATTGCTGAAGAAAGTCGTGGTAGCTCGAAAAGAACAAGGACCGATGAAGATGGTGATCCTCCAACCGAGTTCACTCCATAAACTCCTAAGAGTCAAGGTTCAACATTACGTCGTCCTATGGGGAGAGATGCTGCGAAAGTTGTGGCGAAAAAGAAAGGCAAATTGGTAGCATCACAATCTTCTATTGTCTCTTATGATTTCACTGCGGAACTTCGTGCATTGAGGATCCATCGTGAGAAGGAACTTGAGGCCCGACACCAGGAGAATGAACTACGTCAACAGGAGATTCAGACACGTCAACAGGAAATGCAGATGATAGACCGGATGATGAAAACAGTTGCCTAGAATGCACTGACCATGAAAGCAGTATTAACTCCAGAAGAAGAGTCGCTGAAATTGCGTCTGATGGCAGAATTATTTTTCGATTGAAATCGAACCCTATCTATGTGTTATTTTAATTATCGCATTGTTTTCCATTAAGTCATTTTTATTGTACTTTGTATTGTTTATCTTCCCGTAATTGTGGTTTATGTAATATGTTTCTACGTGTTAAGTGGATTATGAAAGTGTTAATCACTCTTCTACGTGTTAAGTGGATTATGAAAGTGTTTAAAAAAAACAATATTTAACCTACAAAGAAAAATAAACCAATTTGAAAAAAACTTTTTACCTACAAAGATTCAAAATGCCTTGACTTGCAAATGAGGAGATTCAAGAATTGCATTTAGAGAAGAGAATAGAGAGAGAGAGAGAGAGAGAGAGAGAGAGAGAGAGAGAGAGAGAGAGAGAGAGAGAATGAGTTGGAGAAGAGAATAAATTGGGGAAGAGTACGAGAATGAAATGACTTAGAGAGAGAGAGAGAGAAGTGAAGTGTCAGAAATTATTGTGTGAGAGAGAGGATAAGGAAATGATTATGATTTACAGAGGAGTGGCATGTCAGAGAGGATAAGGGATGGGTTGGTCTCTCAAGAAGACAGGGTATGATAGCATGTCAGAAATTATTGTGAGAGAACCCGTGACTCGCTTTTATTCGCTTCAGAAAAAGGAATGGTCATGGACAATTGATGTCAGGAAATTGATAATACCCATGACGAACAATTATATTTCTATCACTATAATGAAAACTGAAAATATCACTACAATATTTTCACTATATTTTCCCTCTTCTACCAAAAAAAATGGCGTCAAGTTCTATTTGGGATATTTCAAATCTCCTCGAATATGATGATTGGCCACAACGAAATGAAGGTTGGAAAGATCAGCAAGCTGAATAAAATTGCATTGTTGATGACATGGTTGAAGATGTGGCCATTCGAGCACATTCTCTATCACTACAACCAACTGATCATACTATTAGACAAAGGAAGCGAGTTATTGAACGATGACGTGAAATGGGTCATGCGAGTGTGTTTGAGCAGTATTTTTCAGAAAATCCAATATATCCTGAAGAATATTTTTGAACAAGGTATCGCATGCAAAAGCCATTATTCGAACGTATAATGAATCATTTGGTTGCCACCGATGAATTTTTCCAACAAAAAAGGGATGCCATTGGTCGTCAAGGTATGTCTTCTATTCAGAAATGCACTGCAGCCATGCGGGTATTAGCGTATGGCACAGCAGCCGATTTCCATGACGAATACTTACGAATGAGCGGTCAACTCATAAGGAAATCGCTCATTAAATTCGTTGAAGGTGTAATTTCCAACTTCGGTGATGAATACTTGAGAAAACTCTCTCAAGAAGACATGACATATCTTTTGCAGGTAGGAGAACGACGCGGTTTTCCAGGCATGTTAGGCAGTATTGACTGCATGCACTGGGAATGGAAAAATTGTCGGTAAGCCAACAATTATTTTAGAAGCAATTGTATTCCAAGATTTGTGGATTTGACATTCATTTTTTGAAACCACAGGTTCCATAAATGATATCAATGTACTCGATCAATCTCCTCTCTTTAAAGATATCATGGAAGGCAGCGCACCTAAGGTCAGTTATGTCGTAAATGGTAATGTGCACAACATGGGATATTATCTCACATATGGCATATATCCTGAATGGGCAGCATTTGTCAAATCTATTAGAGTTCCTCTCCTTCGGAAGGAAATATTATTTGCTCTATATTAAGAGGCTGCTCGCAAAGATGTTGAACGAGCATTTGGCGTTTTACAAGCTCGTTTTGCTTTTATCAAGCAACCGTGTCTTATTTGGGATCATGATCTTATGGGGAAAATACTTAGAGCATGCATCATTATACACAATATGATAGTGGAAGATGAAAGAAGCTCATATCTGAATTATCAAGATCCCACATAATTTATACAAGACCGTGGTAGTCAAAGCAATCAACAAAGTGGAGATGGAGAAACAAATAATTTATTATACTCTACAAAGAGGATTGCAAGCCTAAGCAATTATATGAGAAATAAAGATCAAGTTCGGAATAGAGAAGAGCACAAGGCTCTTCAAGACGACTTGATCGAGCACATATGACAAAAATTCGGCAATGATAACTGAACTTTTTCTATTTCGTCATTTGTAATTTAGTTTTTTGTTGATTTAATTTCGCTTTTCGCTTTCAATTATTGTTGTGTGTTTTATTAATATTAATTTATATGAGTTTTACATTTTGTTCTATTAATTTAGTTAATTATTATTATTAAAAATAATAATATTATAATTACGAAATATAAAATAATTAAAAATATGTAATTTGATAATTGAGTGTTTGAGTGTGTGGGGTGGTCAGTGATAAAAGATAAAAGTGGAGGTGATTGGATTGAGTTAAAATTAGTAGTATATGGAGGAGTGAGAAAGTAATTAAATATTGAGATGGTTGAGTGTTTAGGCTGGTTGGGGATAAAAGTAGTCTAAGAAGTAAGAAACACCACCTGACAGTAGGGATCACAATTTTGCGGGTCGGAGCTACGTAGTATAGTACCCGAACCCGCTTCTCATCTTGGACTTAGAGACCTAGATCTTCACGGATCTAGAAATTTGGAACCAGCTCCGGATCCGTACGGAGCGGTTCTACCCAGACTCATCTTCTTTCTTTTTTGATTACCTTCCTCGCATATGTATAAGACCGAATCCGTTCGATTTCTAAAAAAGATTACTAATCCTTAACTTTTGGAGGAATCTTTCATCAGTGGTTGTGAATGGCTTATTTTTTTCAATCTTTTCGACCTTGGTTCCATAGGAGCAAGTTAGAAAGATTGAGAAATAGAACCATCTGATTTCTCAATAGCCATGAAATATCTTAGGGTGATCCTTTTGTCGACGGATGCTCCTATTACACTCGTAGTCTCTGAAGGATGAGAACCAACTATGTAGCATCTACATCGAGAATTCGAGTATTGTATACGCCATTAGTCCGATCCTTTGTCGGAACTACCCGTAATAACGAACTTGCAAAATGAATTTGTTTATCATAAATAGATTGGTCGTCCCTGACCATGCTTCACCTTAATTGTTATTTGAACAAGTAAAAGTTCTGTCTTAGTTCCAGTGGGGATAACATTTCTCTTCTGCATGTCCATGGAGTTTTGAAAAATCAAAACATCTCAGAGATAGAGAGATAGGAATTTCTCGAACGATATCTTACTTTTTAATTATTAGTGAAAGTCTTTTTATTTATATTTTTTTATTATGGTTGTCATATGAATTCAACAATAAGAAAATTCAAATAACATAAAATAAGATTTAATAAAAAAAATTAAAAAAAAGTTTAATAATACGAGTTTGGAATGGGATTGGGTGGAACGGAATGGGTAGAGAAATTGGATTCAAACCCTCCCAGATTCATGCAGGTTAGGTCCAAACCCATCCCATGTTTCTATATGTCTGGGTATTACCCACCCCATCACGGGGTGGGTAATATTGCAATGACCACTCAGTGACCCAACAATCACGCGATGCCATGTGTATATTGGTGGGTCATGTAGTTAATATTATAGTATTTGTTTAACTTTAAAAACATACGTGGCACCACTTAATTGGTGAGCCATGTAGTTTTCCTCACAAATTAGGCCAAAAGATTCGAATTGGATCTGATGAGTCCAATTCCAATTGATATCTGTACTTGAAAGAGTCCATAATACTACCTCTGTCCCATTATTATTGGCACAGTTCATTTCGGCACGGGAATTTAGGTAGCATAGTTTAAGTAGTAAATTTCAATGGCCCACCACTTCTCTCTCCACTTTAAGTCACTAATGACAATTAATGATTTCCTTAATTAAATGAAATGAATTTATGGATATTACAAAAATTCTTTATCGAATTTATTATTGGTACAAAAATTGAATGAATATATTTAAATGAATTTATGGATATTATTGGTACAAAAATTGAATTTATTTATTGGTACAAAAACTGACTGAACTTATTAAATTAAATGAATTTATGGATATTACAAAAAAATTCAAATTGATTGAATATACTGCATGAGAAATGGCGGCAGCTCAAATATCACAAAAACTGCCGCCTTAATCCACCAAAATCTGCTGAAAATACTGCATGAGAAATGGCGGCAGCTAATAGCCTAAATTGATTCAAAGTCCGCCGCCTTAATCCACCAAAAATAATCTATATAAGCAAAACATACATATTGCTAAAGATCCATTACACAACAAGTTAGAAATGGTGAGGGATAAAAATTTAATCGACGAAGAGCGAAATCAAGTCGTCCAATGGCTGCTGCAGAACTCGAAGGATGGCAAGGCGATCTACGGGAAGATAAAGGAAGCCACACACAAGTTTAACTGCTCGCGGAGGACGGTCCATCGTCTTTGGGCTGATGCAAACGAACAAAGAGACAATGGTAAGGTCATTCATCTTAAAAGCAAGAAACCAAAAGCATTAAGAAGAAAGAGAGTCCACATAGATCTCGAATTGATTCAAAGCATCGATGTACACAAGCGTTCTACAGTTAGGGGTCTTGCATCGGGCATTAGTTGTAGTAAAAGCACGGTGTGGAGGTGGGTAGATCAGGGTATGATCAAAGCACACAAAGAATTGTATAAGGCCTCACCTAACAACCGCTAACAAGATAGAACGCCTTAGATTCAAAGATAGAAGCCCTGAGAGTTTGATCGTATTGTCAACATGATAAAATTTAAAAGCATGCATAACACCATACACATTGATGAGAAATGGTTCTTCATTTCTCGAGCAAATCACAGATTCTACCTCACTCCTGGAGAAGTTGAACCACACCGAACTTGCAAGAGCAAGAAATTCATAACAAAGGTTATGTTTATGTGCGTTGTATGCAGGCCCATCTTCGGGGAAGATGGGACTATCATTTTCGATGGAAAAATCTGAATATTCCCATTTACTGAAAGAGTCGCAAAGACGAGAGAACTAGCGAGAACGCACTGGCTGGAACTCTGGAGACAAAACCCATTCAAAGTATAACTAAAGAAGTTATCAAGCTATACCTAATAAATAAGGTATGCACATTTGCTAAACTTTGTCAGACATGTACAAGTAGAGTATTAGAATGTGAGTTTGTGTCATTAGAAACAGAAAGCTAAGGTAGACAAATTCAATATCATGTAACTATAACTTCATTTATGCATCTTCATAATTGTTGATTTCAGAATTTCAGAAACTGCAACTTCATTTATGCATCTTCAGAATTAAGGAATTTTATGAATTTCAGAATTTCAGAAACTGCAACTTCATTCATTTATGCAAGAATTTATGCAATTTCAGAATTAAGGAATTTTATGCAACTTCATTTATGCAATTTCAGAATTAATGAATTTTATGAATTTCAGAATTTCAGAAACTGCAACTTCACATTATGTTAATGAATTACAGATACTCCCTGCCATAAGGGCAAAGTGGCCAAGATGTGCTAGCCGGCTAATCTTCATACAACAAGAAAATGCACGGCCTCACATTAAGGATTCAGATGCTGACTTTAGGGCAGCAGCCAGTTTGGGTGGATTTGATATTAGACTAGTTAATCAACCACCAAATTCCCCAGATACGAATGTAAATGACCTAGGATGGTTCAGGGCAATTCAAAGTATACAAGTGCAGACTGTTAGTCATAATGTGGAAGATTTGGTTGCTGCAGTTGTTCTCAGTTTTCATGAGCTATCACCTATAACACTAAATAAGGTGTTCCTAAGCTTGCAAAGTTGTATGCTTGAGATAATGAAATTTAAGGGTGAAAATTCTTATAAAATCCCCCATTTGAAGAAAGATGCCCTATCCAGACAAGAAAGGCTTCTAGTTGATTTGGTAGTTCCTAACAGTTTAGTAATGGAGTGTATCACATACATGATTGAAAACCAAGAGACAATTGCAGAGATGGAAATTATTCAAAATAGACTTGGGCTACTGATTGATTATTGGACAATTGGTAGATGAAGGGTGGCAGCAAAGAAATCTTTTGTATATGTATGAATATAAGTCAATCTTTTGTATATGTATGGATTGTTATAAGTAAGGCTTTTGTAACTGTAGTAGTATTATTACAAGTAAGGCTTTTGATTATGTACAAATATAAGTAAGGCTTTTGATTATGTACAAATATAAGTAAGGCAATTAAAGACACACAGCAAAACACAGCACAGAGGACATGCATAAACAAGAAAGACACACAGCAAAACACAGCACAGAGGACATGCATAAACCTCTCAATTTTCATCATTAAGGAATACACAACCTTACAAGGCCAGAAGCCAAGATCAAGGCAATTACATGTTCTTATCTAGGGTAATAAACAAGAAAGACACACAGCAAAAAACAGCACAGAGGACATTGATAAACCTCTCAGTTTTCATCATTAAGGAATACATAACCATAGAAGGCCAGAAGCCAAGACCAAGGCAATTAAATGTTCTTATCTAGGGTAATAAACAAGGCGGACACACACATCAGTTTAGGCCCGAAGCCTAAGTTCATAAATCCAAAGCCATAAATCTCTCCAATACAGTAATCAAGGCCACAAGCCAAGTTCAAAGCATGTGTGCAAGGGTCTTATCATTTCATATCCCCATCTAAACACCTCCAACACATAGTTTCACCACACAAGACACAGAGGCAATGTTGTTGGATATGAGTCAGTAGATGATACTCACCTGTTCGTGGTTAAAAGAAAATTGGGGGAAATCATAGTAGTACTATGGAATTGAAGATCCCAAAACCGAGCTGATATCAGTAGTTATGTGTGTCGTTAGGATTAGCTGATGTATAGGTTAGACTTGTTGTAATCGTTTTTATATTCTTGTCTAAGTCCTGTACGGGGTAATTGTTGAACTGATCTTCTGTCGAAGATACTTTTCAGAACCCCATGTCATCAGTGTAATCGCTTGCGTTCTTCAGTCATCAGCTGAATAGATCTCAGTAGAAGCCAATCCAGCAGCTGATAAGTCATCAGCATAAGAACTCATGCAAGCCCAAGATTTTCTTAGCCGTCACCGACATACTGGAAGTTACATTCCTTGTCACCGACTCGGCCGAAGAAGACAGAGACTTTGCAGCCATCGTATCCGACGTAAAGCGACCCGGCCTACTTAAGTCCTTTCGAAAGTTCAGCGAGAAGATCATACGAGGTTGTTTGAACGGCCAACTCGACATTCTCACCAACCACAAACCTCGACCAATGAGAAGCCGACAACGCCTTACCCGCTCCAAACAAGAAAGCCGCTCTCATGTACAGTAATTAACCGCCCCCGCCGCAACAAGATAGAATTAATGGCCGTTTTCTTTGGAAGCTTGTGACACGTGGCATCGTCGTCTCCAACGGACATATGTCATAGCTCACGCCTATAAATAGAGAAGATTTCGAAGCTCCACGAGCGCGAAGCACGAAATTAAAAAGGGAAATTGCTCAAGCTCTCAAACACTCTAAAGAACTCAATCGGAATATCCAATGAAGAATCCGCACTTACTAGAATATTTTTGTGGTTCTTCTCTCTGCAGAGTCTTTAGATCCCTTTTCTTCTCTACCTAAGCTCATTGTCAAATTTATAGCTTAGATTCGAAGGAGTTCATTTTTAGTGAACCTGTTCTTATTGTAAGAACTCCTTCATTAGTTGGAGAACCGTCTTCACCCCTTTCGAACTTAGGTTTGAATTGTAAAGTCGCTAAGGACTATAACTTAGAAGGATCTCGCCCCGCGCACAGTTTCCTTCTTGAGACTTGCTCGGACTAATCAACAAGTTATCCTCGCTCGTTCGGGGACCGTGGACGTAGGATCTTGCGTATCCGAACCACGTTAAACCGCTTGTGTTCTTTCTTGTTTTATTGCATACAAACCTTTGGAAATCATAAGTTTGCATAAAACGTATTTCTAAAATCGTCACCAAAAGAAATTAATCTGCGAAAACACGCTTTCAAAAAGAGACAAACTCCGGCCCCACACTTATCCGCACACTTATAGTCTCCGACCGAGTTTCAAGATCTCGACAAAAGTCGCAGTAGGAGAGCTCGATGGCCGACTCACTCGTCCCGTGATCGAAGGTATATTTGGCATCCGTTCATCGGTTGCAACCAACAGACTTCACTGACCTTCACCGAGAAAAAGAAACGGTACTCAGGTGTATTCACCCCCCCCCCTCTACACCTGATATTTGTCTCCGGACCAACAAATGCTTATAAAGAGAATAAGGGATCGATCTCACCAATTTGAAGTAAGTCGGAAGCCATATCCGTAGAAAGCTCTCGATTGTAGCTTTAACACATGGTCTTTCCATATAGGCCTTCAAGGCAGCCATTGACTCTTCATAAGCTAACGCCATCTCAGCCTCCAACGCCGCCCCTGAGTCAACCGTCGGCGACGCCAAGTCACAACCCATTTCTGTTTCTGGAACATAAGACTCTATTTCCGTTTCTGGAAAAGAAGAATCAATCTCTCGTCTCTCGGAACATATGACTCAATTTCGGTTTCGGAATGAACTCTTCAAAATCAGAATCTGGATCCAAAGGTACCATCTCGGCCCGAATCAAGGCCTCAAGGCACCAGTCACTTTGGATCGGCGACGGTTCTGGCTCGATCCGAAGGGGAGTTGGTGGCGTCGCCGGGACGGCTTTCTTCGCTCAGGAAACCAGATCCACAAACCTTTTGGCCAACGACGGTAGTATCTGCTAAAGAATCGTTGGGATCCGTTGGATTCATCACGGCGAAGTGGGAAGATAGAACGCGAGAGAAGATTCAATCGCGGCGGCGGTGAAGAGCTGTTAGGGTAAGAGAATGAGGAGAGAGAATAGGGTAGAGAGAGTAATGAGGAAAATAAATCGAAACATCATTAGTTTTAAGAAGGTAATTAGTGGCTTTATTAAGAAGGTAATAAGGGGAGTCATTAGTCTTAAAAATTTTCCAAAAATAAAAACGTGCCAGTAATAACGGGACGTCCATTTAGGGAAACTGTGCCGGTAATAGCGGGACGGAGGTAGTAGCTCAGTAATAATAAATACTCATTTCATATCATTATAAATACTCAGATTTCTTTTTGTCCAATTAAAAGTAGCTCAAACTTAATATGTCACGCTACTTTTACACGTAGACATAAAATGCAACTTTTTTCTCATTTTTCATAACGTTTGAGCCACTAATAGAAGCGTAGTACAAGTAATTAATGAATTTATTAAAGCATTCAACTTGGAAGATAGAAAGCTCAAACCAGCAAAATTAAAACGAAACTCGCGTCTAAGTTTTTCATTTCAAAAAAAGATTACACGAAAGAGAAAAACCCAAATTTCATTCAGTTGCCGTACATAGACTCGTCGATCTCAATCTTGACCACCTCGCCATCGTCGTACTTATCTTTCCTCGGCGGAAGCGGCGGCGCCGGAACCCTCGGCGGTCCTCTCCCCTTCTTCTTGTTCTTCGGCCTCGCCTTTACACACATCAAATCCACACAATCAACGAAAATATATACAAATTAACACCGAAAAAGAAAAATAACAATAAGAAAATTAGTAATAACGTACATTGCCGAATGAATGGTTGAAACGCTTTCCCCTGGCGGTCTTCTTATCCCCTCTGCCGCAGTAAACTGAATCCCCAAAAAATAAAAATAAAACAGAGAATCAAAACCACCATTAACAAGTTAGGTGGGAGAGAGAGAGAGAGTACTTACTGAGAGGAAGGGTGGGGGCGGCGAGGGAGGTGGAGAGCGAGGAAGGAGCAACGATTAGGGATTGAGATTTGGAGAGAAATAGAGAAGGGGGAAGCGTGACGCGTGTAGAAGCCATGGGAGGAGCTCCGACTCCGAACAAGAGAGACGCCATCGCAATTTGCGAAATTGAGCAAACGAAATAATGAATTGGTGGCCGAAAAATAGGATTATGTTGAGGATAAAATGTGGAGCTAAAACGACGCCGTACGTACATTGACCCCGGTTCACATATAGTACCATTTGTAGACCGTTCGGTTAATTTCCGCAATCTTTTCTTTTAATTTTTATAATTCAAAATATATGATCGAGATGAAAATTGTGGAACATGCGGTTCATCGATTTTATTCAAGTCCATTTACAATTGAATTAAAAAACACAACTTCATTTCCAACTTTCAGAATCGTCTAACAACAGTTGGTGCATTACCAGATTGCCCGGGTTTACTTGTCTTGTGTACTCCGTGGACCACGGTATGGACCTAACCACATTCATGGAATTCAAACTACCTCAACTATTAAGCCATCCCGAATTAAACTAATTTCCTTTTATAATGATGTCTTTTCAAGATAAATTACATACAATATAAAAGGAAAAAAGACATTAAGCTAAAGAACTGTAGACTGTAGTACGCCCTAGGCATGAACTATCATACACTGTAGTTTGTTAAAAGGAGGATTTCTACCCTAATACACAATCTACAAACTAAATGAAACTACTACTGCCCACTCACAACTCCATTCTGAGTTACCAACTCCCTGCTACGAACTTCGATAGGGGGAGAATCACTGGTCCTCACCGGCTGAGCCGAAGCTCGATTCACAAATGCCATCTCCGCCAAATCTATGGCCTTGGCTAGACCGGCAGCTTTGCGTTCGCACTCGATCTGCTCGTCATCCGGACGACTATCGGCCACAATTCCGGCACCGGACTGGAGATGCGCAATCCACTCTTGGCGCTTCTCACCACCGTCGTAGGAGTACATTGTGTCGTAACGGACTCCGGTAGGGAAGACAATAGTCCTGAGGGTCAGGGAGATGTCCAAATCACCTAAGAATGATATTCCTCCGAAGCCGCCGCTGTATGGTCCCCTTCTTATTGGTTCTAACTGGTCAATCAACTCCATAGCCCTCACCTGAAGTACGAGAATAGGAAATAAGAACATAAACCTATCGACCGGACAAATAGGCAATTCAACAAGAATTATGGAGCTGCTATTATTTTAGTACCTACCAAGGGATTCTAATGACCAAAAAGTTCTTCAATTAGATTAGAACATGTAGTTAAACTAAGTCTTGCATGAGCATATACAAGACGATTTGAAGGTCCATAGACAGTGTAAATGATGGAGAGACATATATGAGAGAGTGTATCTTTCACATGAACTTGATGATAATTTATCGAGTTTAATTAACGTTAATTTTGGTGCATAAGCTCAAACAAGCGGATATAAACTGTTACCTTTGGTGCTCCGCTAACTGTACCGACAGGCAGTGCAGCACGGAGTGCATCCCATCCGGTCAAATTACCAAGCAATTCCCCTGTCACCTATAAGCAATGATGTTTCGTTATGAAACTATTATACGAGCGAAAATGTAGGGATAGCACAGAAGAAAAAGGTTGAGGAGCAAGTATTTGCCAAGGAGGAAAGTTTCAATGTAAACTTTAAAGTATATTCTTACTGTGGAGCTGATGTGCATCACATGGGAATATCGTTCAATAGTCATGAGCTTTTCGACGTTGACAGAACCGGGTTTTGAGACCTGTAACAAGCCCGGAAAAAACATGGGTAATAAAGTAGTATATAGAAATAGTTTGACATGCAAATAACGGAAGAATCGCACATTTAATAGAAAGAATTATGATTCTACTGTCTAGGTACACAACAGTTAAAACACATCGATATTTGTTTCCAATAGTAGCCTTCCCTGTTCAGCTCTAGATCTTATCAAATTTCTTGAACATTAAAGGAGGAGAGAGCTTAAGAAATTTATAGAGGTTTACTTGTTATGATGATTTTATCAAATACAGAAGAAGTCGGTATGGTGCTAAGCTCTAAGCTTTTGTCTGAATTTTCAGTTTGAATTTTATCCTAGAAGAGTAGCAGCAATATAAATTGAACCAAACCTTTCCAACATCATTCCTGCCCAAATCAACCAGCATAACATGTTCTGCGCATTGTTTTTCATCCTTTAGCAACTTCATCTCTAATAGTTCATCTTCACATCTTGCTTTCCCTCTTTTAGATGTCCCAGCCAAGGGTCGATTTACAACTTTTTTCTGTCAATAACAGTAATATGCTAATACATCAGGTACTTGTCCACTTGACATATAAATGTTGCTCATATCGGCCATGAAAAATGACCACCTAATCAAATAAGAAACTTCATTAAACGGACTTTAGAAAACGACAAACTATGAGTTTACCTTATTTACACGAACAAGAATTTCTGGGCTAGACGCCACCATAACACAACCTCTAGCCTGACATGAAGCAAAAAAGAAAATGATATCTTGCCTCGTCAAAAACTGACGAAGAAAATAAGCATGACAGCCGCACAGAAGAAACAAACCTGCAAGTAACTCATATATGGACTTGGATTGACAACTCTCAAAGTTCTGTATACTTCGAAGGGGTCAGCAAATGTCCTTCTCTCAAAACGTTGACTTAAAACTATTTGAAAGATATCTCCAGCCAAAATATGATCTTTGGCCTGTAAAACAGCCTTCATGTATTCCTCACTTGTCATGTTTCTCTTGAATTTAGAAAGGTCAAAATCAGGAGTACAGAAATCAACACGTGCTGGAGATAGCTGTGGACTACAAATGGAGATAAATTCGTTAGTGTAAAATAATTGCATTTCTAAGAGGAAATGAGAATGAAAAACCACTTACGGATCAATGTCTTGTACTTTAGAAACCAAGGTTTCCAAGCATCTCATTCCATCATCATAAGCTTTTTTAGCAGATGAATACTGATCTAACCGCACCCAATGGATTACATATGCTTTCTGAGAGAAAATATCACATATATTGACCGTTGATGATCCGAATACAAAGAAATCAGAAGAAAAGAATAAATATGCTGACACCATAAGCTACAGTCCAGGAACTTGTGATAGAGAGACAACAAATCGAGGCCATCTATGGAAACTTTCAAACAAGATGAGGTTGTAAAATCTTTATATCATTATTGCGTCAGAAATTCCAAGGTGGAATTATGAGGTTACAGAGAGATTTAATGATAAAAAATTCCATACTTCATCGACAATATGTCAGCTGTACCTTGTCAACGTGATCAAAAACAATTACATCATCATACAGTCCAAGATGAATGTCAGGCAAATTTCTGTCATCCTTTGGTGCGGAAGAGAATGGAATCTTCTTCTTCTCTGCATAGCGAACTGTATCATACGAAAAAAAGCCAACCCATCCACCTGTTGCAGAAGAAAAAAAATTGAGAGTAGTTTTGATATTATAACTGCATTTGCAGTCTCCAGATAAACAAAATAGATTGGAGGCAGAAAACAAAATATAAAACGTGTCTCATTCTCACGGTCAATAAAGCGGACAAAACAGCAATTACTTTAAGACAATTTCGTAGTACCTTTTTCACTAACACTGTCAGTTGTAAAGGAAACATTATTTATGTACGTATACACACATAAATGTGTTTATATTTATTTGGACTTGTATTTACTTTGATACTGGCGACATAAAGTCAGTTTCTGTCTTTATCGACCATTCAATGTCAGCAGATGCAGTATAAGAATGTAACAATCAAACCTAAGTCGATACGGCCCCACTCATAGAAGCATTTAAACATTAGTCTGATTAGTTGATTCTTGACCATAATGTCTAACTCTTAACAGGTGTAAGTGATGATACTATTATATGTTTAATATTTTCCAAAAGAAATAAGCTAGGCATCTCGTTGCATGAGCTATGACGTAGTTAGTTATTGACAAGAAACATGCGCTATGCAGAATAGTAAGAATATCAAAGTCCGCCGCAACCAACTATTAAGAAGATACACTGCATGGAGAAATTCATGTCAGCAAGCATATAATTTCTGTCTATTTCACAAAGCGAAATTCATGTTTGATACATTAGTATAGTCAATTTACATGTTTTAGTATAATTAAATGAAGTTATAGAAGATTATTAGTCATTTAATCTATGCATGCATATTATAGAAATTCACGTTGATACATTATTCTAGTCGTTTCACATGTTTTAGTATAAATAAACAAAGTGATAAAAAGATTATTAGTCATTTAATCTATGCATGTCTACTAGATAAATAGACTGTAGATATGGCTTACATGTTTAATCGACCTTATAGAACTTTCCCAATGCTGTTTACTACAAGCACAACCATACAGTACCCTAAGGTGCAAACTTGGATCAAGTTATTAAAAAAATTAATCAAGAAAATGATACTGTTGGTGAAATATTAGCAGAACTATTTTAAAGTTAGGGTCAAATGGTGATCAATATCAATAAAATAAGAAGCATTCCCTGTTACTTGCATAAAATACAAAGTATGAATCGGAGTAATATTCTGAAGTTATGGTACATAAATTATTGGAGTTTGTAATAAGAAAACTGATAACTAGGAAAGAAAGCTTTTACAGTCTTGAAATTCTTCATGAGATTATTATGAGTAAATTTTTGCTACCAAGTTCTTTTTCTGTTAATAGCAGATATTCTCTACTAATTTAGGATCATGTAGCCAGTTGAGGCGAATAAAAACCTTATTCAACAGATCCTTTCACCTATCTAATACAAAGTACATTTCTTGAATAACATTTGAGTTTCTTTCTTTTCTGATGGAAGACTATAAAAACTTAAGCCTGAAAAAATAATATATATAATATAGGACTTTCATGCTTTATTGTTCTAAGAGCTATGCTCACTGTTCATAGCAAGAGGGTTAAACATGCATCAACAAGAACATGAATAGCAAAAGAGATGTTTCTGTTAAGATCCATGAAATATCGAACTTGTTAAATTAGCACGTAAAAAGTTTATAAGTATTTTATTGACACTAAATCCTTACCACAAAAGGCCTCTGGAAGGCCATCAATTAGTTGTGGTCTCCATGACTCTGAAATGCTTCTTGGAATTGTCAGAGGATCCTCTACCAACTTCTCGGTTATCTTTCCGGAGCCATGATCCAGGATTGTGACCATATTCTCTTTTGCCAGAACTTCCATAGCTGGTTGTGACCCAACCACGCTGAAACGACCCTACAAAAGGCAACAAATCTTACTCATTATAAACAAGAAGATTAATACACATACCACATGCATGTATGTGACTAAATCCAGGAATAAATAAAACTCAAAGCGAAATCTGCTTCTTACAACACTCGATGCACGGAAACCAGGCTCTACGGATTCAAACAGGAAGCTCGGAGCCTCTCGGTCGTCCTCTTTAACCAAGCATCTGTAAGCTAGCACTGGCGTCAAATGATCCGAGAATATGCATTTGTAAAGCGGAATCACATTTCCAGTTTCAGATGCTTCAAGGAATGTCTTCTCATCCACCACTACAACCAACAAAAATTTTAAACACGAAAGAGGACAACAAATTAACACAAACGCCGCTAAATTTTCAAATCAAAATGAATCCTAGACAGACCAACAGAGGGAAACCTCGTCACCACTACCGAAACAAAAAATTAAACAAAAAACAGAAAACAAAAAATCGAATTGATGTCTACTTAATTCTTCACCTCTACATTCTTCATAAAATTAGGAAAAAAAAAACTCAAAAATTGCACAAAAAATGTTCATATCACAACCAATTGAGTAAACTAACATGCAAACACCGAAATGCATAGTTGAGGACAGGTAACGCAAACCTAGAGAAGGAGTTTTCGAAGAAGAGCATCGGATTGTACGGAGCCGAAATGCGACAGAAGAGCTCGCGTTTCTCCCCGAAATGGCCGCGGAGGGCGGCGGATACAGCTTCCTCCTCGCCAGAGATGGCCTCGGAGAGAAAGTTAGAGCTTGCATTTGCATTGCCATCACTCCGGAGAAACTTCGCTGGTGTTGGTGCGTCGGTGAGCGTGAAGAGAGAGAATCTATTCGATATATATGTGAGGGAGAGCAGTCCGGGCATTTGCTATTCATGTATCTAAAACGTGTTATATTTAATTACCAGCTCAACCTAAATAATTACAGTTACCTACTTTTATATAATGCGATTTTAACTTCTCAATAAATTGCTTCACTTAATTTCCTTTTTCTTTTTCGAGATTACATTATCTGCCAAATCTACAAAATTTAGACCAAGATCAAGTCATGTATTAAGTAAATCCAAAAATTTATGAAATACTAAAGCAAGCTCGTAAGATGGAAGCTATGCAATTTAGGTTTTAATTCAACATACAATTTATAAGTTATGGAAATAGCGATTAGGTTTATAGATTACATTAACAGGCGGTAAATCCACGACCACTTGACTGTGATAAGCTATTTTGATATATATATATCTATGTAGTTTTTTTTACTCCCTCCGTCCTACCGAACTTGTCTTGTTTTTTTTACGCGTTAATTTAGGAGGGTTGATTTTGGTTGGTAAAGATGTGGGACCCATACAATAATTAATTATTTATAATTAATTTATGATATAAAGGAGTGAGACTCATGCAATCAATTAATATTTTTGAGTTAGTAAAATTATGGGGCCTACTTCATTTTTAGAAACAGGACAAGTTCGGTGAAATAGCAAAAAAAATAATACAAACAAGTTCGGTGGGATGGAGGAGTAATAAATTTTGACTTAATTCGTATCTCGAATCCTTTTTTTCTCGATTAGCTAAATCAATGCACAATTTATTTTTTTTATTTTTAATTACATATTGGTTTCTATGGAAACTAATAGAAATAGTTAATACTTATGAAATTGCATTGATATAATATCGGGATGAATTAAATCTAATTTTGGGGATGGGATCACAAATCTTGCTTGAACTCTAAACTATAAACCCTAAACTCTATTCAAAATTACTTAGTTTTGAATTAAAAACCTGCACTCTTTAATTATTTATTTTATTCTCCCTTTTTACGGTTTTACAATTAGTAAATAAAGCGGATAAGAAAAATCTTTTTTTCAATCTTCATCTTTCAATTTCAATGTATAGTTTTTTATTCAAAACTACGTAGCTTTAAGTCGAACATCAATTAAACAGTGATTCATCGGACATGTTATCTCATCTCCTAACTTTGAGACGGTTTCAAGAAAATTTCCAATTTTGAAATAAAAACTTGAGGCTAATAATATTTGAATTGTTATAAACTATATGGAATAAGAGAATAATAGAGAAGACGGAAAATATATGTGTATTATTATGAAGGTGAAAACCTCTATTTATAGAGTACATGATGGACTCATGGGCTTTTAGGGTTTACATGGTCATCACAATATATGGTAAGTATATATATATATATATATATATATATATATATATTTACAATACTCCCCCTTGATTGACCATCCCTAAAAGAAATTGTTGACTCGTTAAAACCTTGCCAGAAAAACCCATTGGGATAAAAATTGGACGAAGGAAAAAGAGTACAGCTGCTCCACCTCAATATAGTCATTCTTGATCCTTGAGTCGGCGCATATCGATCTTGTGTAACAACTTCTTGAATGTTGACGTTGGTAATGCATTTGTAAAAGAATCCGCTAGATTGTCACTTGAGCGAATTGGATGGACGTTGATGCCGCCACTCTTTTGGAGATCAAGTGTTGCATTGACTTTTTTATGAATCAATCTCAATGACTCATTTACTCATGTGTTGCATTGGATGCCTCATTAAAAACCTTAACTAAGAAAACCCATTGGAAAAAACTTAGAAAGGAAAAAAGAGTACAACCATTTGGCCTTCAGGGTTATTTGACCTTTAGGAGTCAGTCTAATCTTCAGGATTATTTACAATTCGTAACTCCCCATCAAGATAACAATCTTCAAGGTTATCTTCAAGGTCTAAACTAATATGTGCAACACAAATTTAATTATCATTATAGATAATAACATTGAATATGTCAATATATCATTACTCTCATAAATAGACCAATATCATATTTGTAACGCCCCGAAATTTTCAATATAAAATGCATTGCATATTTATTCATGCATGTTATCAAGTGTTTTAGTTCTGTAAGTCGCGCCTTAGAAATTTAAATGAAAATTAAAGTATTTATCTTATTTGTTGTTAAATCATTTTTGTTATGGAAATTTATTTTGAACTTTGAATGTGTTTATTTATATTATATTATGTTTATATTGTTTATTGATGAGATAAAAATAATGTTATAATTATGAGGTAAGAATAATATTTATATAGTTTGGATTTCCTAAACCAACTAGGATTCATAAAAGGATATAATATTTATTATTATATTAAGTTATTAGGAGATAATTTGAAATTATATTTTATGAATAAAATAGATATTATATTTGAGATATACATGTTTTAGGAAAGAAATATAGTTGTATTTATCCTTATCCTAATTTATCTATGATTGAATGTCTTATATGGTAAGTGAATAGAATAAATCCTATATAAAATAGATATGAACGAAAATAATTATGGATAAAATATATTTGATATCTTATAGGATTAGGAATCTTTAGATAATGATTTCTAGGCCTATAAATACACCCTTAGTCGTACATAATTTAGTTTCATATTAGATTTTCGAATTCTGTCAGCACACGTACGAATTGTTTCAAGATTTATCTACACAACTTTCCGTCGTCATATCGTCGTGAAAATTTAGGGTCGTCTTCCTAGGTATCTCTAGTATACTCAGTTATTTTTGTATAATTTTTAAAGCATGATAAATATTTGTTTAAAATTGTTCTTTGTAACCTGCCAGTTTCTGTCAGCATGTTCATGATCTTGAAAGGAAAATTGTTTTCCATGTTTTCTTTACATTGTTTTCGACCAAGCTGAATTTTAATAGGATATAATATATGTTAGGTCATTCATGTTAAAAATATAGAATTTTTAGGATACGTTTATTATTTATTTGTTAATTTATTTCATGAGTTGCCAAATTATTCAATGCATGAATGAATTTTCGATAGAAGTAAGATTATTTTTAATATACTTAAGTCTTCTACCATGTAAAACCGTTAAAATTGCATGTTAATAAGTAGATTATGTATAATATACGTTGTTTGATTATTATGATCTATGTGTAATTATGAATTATTTGAATAGTTGATGCATGATACTCTATGTACAAGTCATTAAGATAAATTTCCATGAATAGGATCGGTGCGCAGGACTTAAACATTGATATCCATTATTTCTCATCAAGTCAAAGTAAAGGTGGGGAATGTTACCGTTTATTTTTATTATATATTGTACTCGATATTTCATGTGATTATGACAGGCATGAAAGGAAGGGTCGAAATCGGGCCCTTGGATCGAAATCGGATCCTAAATGAAAGGAAGGGTCGAAATCGGGCCCTAGGATCGAAATCGGATCCTCTATGAAAAATCGGTCAAAATCCGGCCGTCAGTCGAAATCGGACTGTTTAAAAAGTTCACGTGGTCTGTGTGGCCAATTACAAGTTCATATGGTCTGTGTGGCCGAGTATCCTTTGCATGATCTAATTTTCCTTGTCTTATCGGTCTGATTTATAATTCTGGTAAATGTGTACATCTCCCACTGAGTAGTCGTATTCATTCCCAACATTTTGACATTTTTCAGGAAATGACACGGCCGATGCATAGAGGTGTTGGTGGTGATGGTCACATGAGGAAGGATTTACGAAAGTCATTATTGTATTAAACTTTGTGCATTTATTAGCTATAGTTATTTTTATTTAAGACTTCCGCTGAGTATGAAAATAACCTAAGTTTGCAACGTTTCTATTGAATGAAAATATTTTGAAAGAGTTGAAATATGCATGTTAAGTATAAAGTAGCGTCCCTAGTTAAGTTTTGGAAATTGGGGCGTTACAATATTTGTCTCGAAAATAATAAAGGATGGTTAATACCATTTCAAATTCTCCAATTGCACATAATTAAGGAACTTCTGATCCTCATCTTTGTTATCTTCTATAGGTCAAAATGAGTCTCTATCCACTTTAAGTGATTGAATCAACCATTAGATAGGCATGTCGATGCGATACAATAAAATCTCTTTAAAGACCTTTCAAATAGGTCGACTAGCGTATCTCCATCAGGGAGATGCTCAATCTACAGGTCGACACAATTATTAGTTCAACCCAAGTCTTTTGATTCTAACTCTGTCTTTAGGCATTGGTTGATTTCATCAAGTACTTTTGTACATAATGATTCACTTATCCTCTTCAGGAGGAATTTGGAGTGATGTGTTCTAATTTTGTATTTTGCGGATTTCTTATCTCTTAGCACCAATAAATCTCTCACGCTTCTGGAGCTAATGAAAATCAATTGATTTATATGTTCTATGAGGAACTTCTGTTCGTTCATGGTGCATATACAACAAGTATATGAGATTTTAGTCACTCCTTTTGCACTAAATAACTTGATGAACTTCTGGTTCATAGTGCGTGAATTTAAATAATTAATCCAACGAGATATTTGCGGCATTCTATCATTTATGTTTTATATCTCCCCCTAATGCCGACAAGGATGTGAGTTGGATTATAAAATCAACATATCAATGAATAAAATAATCCATAATGATTTGCTCTATGTAAGTCATTTGGACGAAGTATATATATAAGTATTATGCTCTTCAACAGTTTCAATCAAACTCAAGTCATCATTTATGTACCCGTCTGTCAAGGAATATTCGTCGTTCTTATTTTATCATATACGGCTGTACTATTTCAGCCCTTACAATGACTTTTGCAGTCTAATTGAAAACATTTTTTTGATTTACATGCTTTGAGCAAGTTAAATCATTTAGGGATCTTTATATATATGTCACTATCTAGTGAATCATATTCATAGATATTTACTACATCCATAAGGCGCATAACAAGCCTTTTGTGACATAAGCAGATTAATCAAATTCTAAAATACAACGGCGTCTATTATGGGAGAGTACATAATTAATTGCCGGTTTTTGAGAGAAACATTATGTTACGAGTATTGCCCTATATCTCGTAATTTTTCATTTCTCTTTGTAACAAAGACACATTTGTATCCTTCGGGGATATGCTTTCCGGATTTTGGAACTTCAGGTCCAAATATTTCTGGCTTTCTAGGGAATATTAATTCACCTTATATGACTTCGTTCCTCTTTGGCCAATTATTTCAATCTTGACAATCTCTTATAGATCGTCGTTGAGGATCATCTTTTTTCATTTCAAGAGTCATATTAAAGGCAAATATATCATCATGCGTCCACGACGATACTTGATCTCTCCAATATATTGAGATTTCATTAATTAGACGCTGGCAGTTCTTTAGGAACTTTTATTTGATTGATTAATCATTATCGTCATTTTTTGGTTCATACGGTGTGCCCCTTTTCGTAGACACAAAATTTCTTTTAGAACCAATTGGTCGACCATATTTTTGACGAACTTTATATTCATTTGCTACCATTTGTACTTGTCCTTCAGGGATATTTATTCTTGCAGGGGTATTTACAGCAAATGTATAACATTGTCACTTCTTTTATATACAAAAGCATCAAGAAGTTGGTTTGCAATCTTTTGCAAGTGAACCTTTCGACTTCTTGTTCATATTGATTACTTCAGGAATCCAAATGTAACTAGTTTTTACTTGTGCTTTTATTTGGATGTAGATTTCACATTGATTACTTCAGGAATCCAAATGTGACATATGTTCCAACTAATGTTGGAAATGTTATTTCATCATAATAACAATCTTAATGTGAGACGCGTTTTTATACATACAAAACTCTTTTTGAGGATGGATATGAGCAACTTGGTGTGGAATCTCAATCACAAAGTAATATAATATTAAATCCTCTTCAGGAGGAACTTGGAGTTTAATAAACTCACTCGCTTTATCAAGACAAATCTTCTTGAGGGAATTTAGTTCTTTATTATTTGAAGTATTAGTTCTATCAATTGCTTAATTTCTTCAAGAAATCAAGCATTTATGAAAATTCATGTAAAGATTCCCCAGGATCCCTATGTTGCGCTCATATAATGCAGCGGATACATTAAAACTTAGTAAGTTCCTTCTAGACTTACTAGAGTAAAAGGGCAAACTCGATAGTTGATTTCGTATCATTTGATAGAATGATACATGCTCTTCGGGAGCATTCAATGATGTTCGATGCTCTAGATATAATGTTACATTTAACTAATGTAACTCAAAGATAAAAATATCTCAAATCATCACGAAGATGATGACTAGGGAAAAATAATCATTTTGCGTCAATCCTTCTCGGATGCCTTTCTTTCAAATACCTAAAACATAAGGCTTTAATCATTTTGTAATTAATACCATGAGTAAGGTTTTACAAAAAACTTATTTGATTTAATAATATTCTTCATGAATATTAATTTAATAACCAAGGTATAACAAGAGCAACAAACTCAATTTTGATGATATTTGTCATCATGCAACTCTGCACAAGTTAAACTTATACAAATTAATGTCAATAAGACATAAATTATTCTTTTTCTTTAAGAATAAAAATATATCACTCAAGTTGCTCCTTAAGAGCATGTAATATTCTTCAAGAATATAAATTATGCTACTTCAGGAGCAATGAATAGTAAATAAGATAATACATTTCTTTCATTGAGGCATTTCCACAAACATGTAATAGTGTCATTATCGCAATATATTTATTATGCAGGAATTTAATTGTGCTACTATAGAGCAACAATTTAATATATTTGTTCAAGATAAATATAATCAATAAATTACGAATTATAAGATCTACTAGATTTCATATCATTTTTAAAAAAAAATGGGCATTGTTCTTCATGAACATGAAATAGATGTTAATTTCAATTTCATATTATATCAAACTTTTTTTGGAACTCTTTCCAATACTTATATTAACTTAATATACCATCAATTACTATATTCATTAATCAATAATTAAAATAATGAATGACGCTCACATAAAATGGGTATTAAAAATAAATAAACCATAGTCAGTAAGCAACGATGATGCATCATTATCATGAGGTTATACTTCGTCAACAATTGAGTTTTCTTTAAGAACATGTCGAGTTAATTGTGCTACTTCGAAAGCAACAATTATAGTTAATATGAACACATATCATTAATAGAAATATTTTTCAACGTCAAAATCGAGAGCTTGAATTGTTATGCAAGAACATGCAGTATTCTTCAGGAATACCAATCGTGCTACTTCAGGAGCAACAATTTTAGTCTATATTAAAATAGTTCAGGCGAAAGGTTAATATTTTGTAAAAACTCGATTGTTCTTCAAGAACATGTCGTATTCTTTGGGAATATCAATTGTGCTACTTCGGGAGCCACAACAATAATAATTCAAGAACCAAGATCCGTCCATCAATAAGACATAATATATTGTTGGATATGAGTCAGTAGATGATACTCAGCTGTTCGTGGTTAAAAGAAAATTGGGGGAAATCATAGTAGTACTATGGAATTGAAGATCCCAAAACCGAGCTGATATCAGTAGTTCAGTGTGTCGTTAGGATTAGCTGATGTATAGGTTAGACTTGTTGTAATCGTTTTTATATTCTAGTCTAAGTCCTGTACGGGGTAATTGTTGAACTGATCTTCTGTCGAAGATACTTTTCAGAACCCCACGTCATCAGTGTAATCGCTTGCGTTCTTCGATCATCGACCGAGTAGACCTCGGCAGAAGCCAATCCAAAGGTGATAAGTCATCGCGAGAAGAACTCATGCAAGCCCAGTACCTTCGCGATCGCCCGGTGACTTACTCGGAAGTTACATTCCTTGTCGGCCGACTCGATCGAAGAAGACAGAGACTTTGCGGTCATCGTATCCGACGTAAAAGCGACCCAACTACTTAAGTCTTTTCGAAAGTTCGCGAGAAGATCATACGAGGTTGTTTGAACGGTCAACTCGACATTCTCACCAACCACAAACCTCGACCAATGAGAAGCCGACAACGCCTTACCGCTCCAAACAAGTAAAGCCGCTCTCATGTACGTAATTAACTGCCCTGCTGCAACAAGTTCGAATTAATGGCCGTTTTCTTTGGAAGCATGTGACACGTGGCATCGTCGTCTCCAACGGACATATGCAATAGCTCACAGCTATAAATAGAGAAGATTTCGAAGCTCCATTAGCGCGAAGCACGAAATTAAAAAGGGAAATTGCTCAAGCTCTCAAACACTCTAAAGCAACTCAATCGGAACATCCAGCGAAGAATCTGCATTTACTAGAATATTTTTGTGGTTCTTCTCTCTAGAGTCTTTAGATCCCTTTTCTTCTCTACCTAAGCTCATTGTCAGATTTATAGCTTAGATTCGAAGGAGTTCATTTTTAGTGAACTGTTCTTATTGTAAGAACTCCTTCATTAGTTGGAGAACTGTTTTCGCTCCCTTTCGAACTTAGGTTTGAATTGTAAAGTCGCTAAGGACTATAACTTAGAAGGATCTGTCCTGTGCACAGTTTCCTTACTGAGACTTGCTCAGACTAATCCACAAGTTATCCTGCTCTGCTCAGGACCGTGGACGTAGGATCTTGCGTATCCGAACCACGTTAAACTGCTTGTGTTCTTTACTGTTTTATTGCATACAAACCTTTGAAAATCATAAGTTTGCATAAAACGTATTTCTAAAATCGCACGCGCCAAAAGAATTTAATCTGCGAAAACACGTTTTCAAAAAGAGACAAACTCCGGGCCCCACACTTATCCGCACACTTAAGTCTCCGATCGAGTTTGAAGCACCGACAAAAGTCGGTAGGAGAGCTCGATGGCCGACTCACTCGTCCCGTGATCGAAGGTTTATTTGGCACTGTTCATCGGTTGCAACCAACGACTTCCACTGACCTTCACCGAGAAAAAGAAACCGGTACTCGAGTGTATTCACCCCCCCCTCTACACATGATATTTGTCTTCGGACCAACATATATAATTGCTCAGAAGAAAAATAGATAATATTCTTCAGGAATATTAATTGTTGCTACCTCGGGAGCAACAAATTAAGATTATATGTAAATATATATACACATGTTATACAATATGCAGGAAAAAAAAACTGGGGTACATAGTAAATACATAAATAAAATAAATAACTTTTCAAGAGAGTGTAATATTCTACAGGAATATTAAATTGTGCTACTTCTGGAGCAACAATTAAATTATTTCAATAAGTAAGTTTGATTTGCTTTTTAAGAGCATGTGATATTTTGCAGGAATATGAATTGTGCTATTTCTGGAGCAACAATATGGATTAAAGTATTAAATAAACAAACAAATAAATAAAAACTTACATATAAATATTGATTGTAAATGCTCTTCAAGAGCATGTAATTTAATTCAAAACATTGATTGTGCTACTTCTGGAGCAACAATTTAAGTTAAAAATATGGTTTTGAATTGCTCTTCAAGAGCATTAATATTCTTAATGAATATAAATTGTGCTACTTCAGGAGCAACAATTATTATTTAACATTAGATAAACAAACAAACAAATAAATAAAAACGTAAAGTAAAAGCTCTTCAAAAGCATGTAATATTCTTCAGGAGTATTGAGTGTGCTACTTCTGGAGCAACAAATTAAGTTGAAAATGTGTTTTTCAATTGCTCTTCAGGAGCATGTAATATTTCTTCAGAAATATTAATTGTGCTACTTCTGGAGCAACAATTGATGAACTTATATATAAAGATCGAAGCATAAAGAACACATATTAAATATACAAGTATAATATAACAACATCATTTCTTCGAATGACGTGCAATATTCAAAACAAAGTAATTAATTTACTTGTTCCAAATCATGCACGATTTTTTTATTTTATGATTTAGTGCTACACAATATGGCCACATTAATAAATATACGTAGAACAATAGTATTGGAAAGAAAAGAAACCGCGTGATGCATCAAAACCGACGAAAATAAATAAATAAGTCATACCTTCAGTAGAGGCAATTCATGCTGATAATGTGTTATAAACTATATGGAATAAGAGAATAATAGAGAAGACGGAAAATATATGTGTATTATTATGAGGGTGAAAACCTCTATTTATACAGTACATGATGGGCTCATGGGCTTTTAGGATTTACATGGTTATCACAATATATGGTAAGTATATATATAAAATATATTTACAACATGAATGAAATTTTATCCATAGCCATTAAATGGCATTATCCCAATTTGTTCTGCATTTGGAATTATGCGAAAAAGGAAAATAGCATCCTGAAATTCCCGGTTCATTTTTTCATTCTTTTCGTTTTAATTTAGGCACAACTGGAACTATTTCATAAATAAATGGTCGAAACGTTCAAACAACAACAAACAAACAATCAACCAAATAGAATTAGTATATTAATATAATAATAATAATAATAATGAAGAGTTAATATTATGTCCGTCTCATTGGGTTTCGGTACGATTGTTAATAGATGTCAATGTATAAAATAATAATGTAAAAATATAAAATAGTGGATCCATTGTTTAGATGATTGTGGTACAATAATTTATTTCCATTTTTAAGAAACGGTGCAAGATGAGTGGAACCCCTAAAAATGAAACAGTGTAAGATCAATAGGACGGATGGAGTATTTCTTTATACGACAATATAACCCCTAGTATATACTTGATAAGATATTTTTTTTAATATGACAAAAATATGTATACATTATTGAAGTGTATATTAGGTAAACTTCATTCATTTGTAAAGTCTGACAATCATACTAAGACTAAACATGTGTGTCAGTCTGACACTTAATAGGAAACTAATTGAATAATTTCTTTGTGTAGTGATTATAATCCAAAGTAAATATTTGATGTATTAATTATTTTAAGAAAAGAGAAAATCACAAGCACTATCAACGTGCGTATTAAGTAAATATTACTCATGTAAGTGCCTCACACTTTAGGGGCGTGTGACCCATACACATTATGTACAACAACTTCAGGATTGCAACGTTTTGAATATTTATAATACAAACATAGTTTAGTTGAAATATCGTATGCATATTTACAAGCATAAGATGCAATTATACCCAAGTAAAGAAGTTTCTCTTCAAAGCTCATTAACCTAATTGGATGAGAGGAAAGTAGATATTGATCTCATCAATAAGGAAATAGATAGAATTGAAGAAATCAAGAAATTAATCCCTAATCCACACAATCAGTAACCCTAGTCTACTTTATCCATCTATTTTTAACATTGATCTTAAAAACATAAAATCTGTACTAATATGCAGCCGAAAACTAAACTAGTTAATTGTTCATAGAGTCTATAAGTATTATATATGAAATTCTATACCAACAAATTTTGTGCCTAAAAATTTATAGCCAAAAGTACCGATGTCTAGACTGGTCCACTGGGTCATACCATATTGGACCGATTTTGGCACCTCGGTTTTGTGCATATAGGCTCTTTTTATTTTATAACTGATTTAGGTAGATTTAGATTGATTACAGTCACCCAACCTCTGTCCCATTAATAATTGTTCAATTTTTTTAGTACAATTATTAAGAAAATTGTGTTATATAGTATATGTTATTTTAAACAAATGCACCAGCCGGAAATCAAGCCGGAGTTTGTACCGTGGTAGGGTACTATGCTACCACTAGACTACTGGTGCTGATAAGAACATTTTGACAATCTATTACTGTGATAGCATGTACATTTAACATGCATCAACTTAGTTGATGTAGATGTAATAGATTTAACTCATCAGCATGTACATAAAGAGCATAGGATATCCGCAAACATGTACTCCATACATTAAACCTTTATTTATTTATTTATTTCGGCTCAATCGACTGCTGAATCATAGTTGTGAACAAGAAAAGGGCTCTCCATTCTTAGATAGTCTGAAACCACTCATGTTGGACCAAATTGAAACACTTGAGGTTCTCCAACAACACATATATATCTGTACACAAATAGATATGCATATTCATGTAATCACCAACATCAGTAAAGGACCAGCCAATAAGAAATTACCTTGATACAACAGTGGGATATAATTGTTTCTCATTTGCACGAACCTTGATATTCTAAGGGAAAAACACAAGTAAATGGATTTGGACAAGATTGCCACTCATGAAACAAAACTTGTAAACATCAAGTATATGAAATGTGCCTTTCTTGTAGTAGTCAAGACATCTTGAAACTGCTTAGTGATGAACAAATTATAATTCTCGCAAGTGCACGAATCGGTGTAATACCTAATCTAGCAACTCCCGAGGTCGATCTCACAAGGACTCAGCTGAGTTCTAATTATCCTAATTATTTCACTATCTACTTGGTCCTAAACTGGGTTTGGTTTATTCTAAACTACTGAATTAAAATAACAAGAAAGTAAAAGAGCAAGTAAAATCAAAGCGAAGTGGATTAACGGGTGTGGTTTCAAGTTTGATGAAGAGTGCGGATGTTTAGCAATCACTATGCCTAAGATGATCGATTCATTCCCATTCTCTAGCTAGCATTTATGAATTTCTTTTGTTGGTTCATCCACTAAGGCTCTAGGGATTCCGTATGATAACGAGAGATCTCTAATTTATAACCTAAGGGTCAATCAAGTGATCATATCATGAACCTAAGGATCGTATCATGCTCAAGGATTTAAGGAACCATCTAAACTATCCAAAACCAATGGTGATAATCTAGACACTTAATTGCAGGTCTAAATAAATAACCGGGTATGATGCGTCGTATTATCTATTACTTATATTCTTTACAATTATCTAAGATGATGGCCAGTCACATTAAGAAAGTCATAGAGAAATCAAAAGCAGGCTCAACAATTAAGAAACAAAACAATTCATTCATTGGAAAACATGAGTTTGAATCAATTCATAAGAAAAAAATCCTGCTAAACCTCCACACAAGGGGATTTAGCCACTCATATTCGTAGGAAAACAATCACAAAAGATGCAAAAATAATCCATAGAATTCAAGTATCAAAAACCCTAAACAAAACTGAGAAGGAATAATACAACCTAGAATCTAGCGGATTGATCCTCGCGCTTGGTTCTTCGGTTGTAGTCTTCGTTCTTCGCCTTGAATCTTCAACGGAGGGGTGCCTTGGGTGTTTCTCTGCTTTGGGGGCTGGAAAAAGTCGAAATTATGGTGTGTGGTTCGAAGGAAAGAAGTCTGGAAGGGTTTATATAGGTTTCGGGCCGCAAAAAAAATGTTTTTGGGCTGTAGACGACGCGGACCGCAGTCCAGTACAAAGGCGGACTGCGGTCCGACCTGTTCTGTCCGCGCACTCCAGTCTGTAATTTTCTGCATTGACCAATTCTGGGAAAAACGTGATATCTCCTTCGATAACCATCGGATCGTCACGAAACTTTGTCACAATGTTCCTAACACATAGAAATACGATGTGGACGGTGGAGATCGGATTCTAAGATCGTTAGATCCGTCTGCCACTTGATTTTCCAACTGCCTTATTACACAAGCTCCGAAACACATCCGGCTTCAAATCCTCTTCGTTCTTCATCCAAACAACTCCATCTTTGCCAACAATACATCAATGGTCATGATTTCTTTCATTTTGGTGCCAAATACCACCAAATATGCTCAAAACGCGCGAGAAACCTACAAAACTAAAAACTATCGAAAGTATACAATTCCAAGGAAAACAAAAGCTAAAAATGAATAGAAAACGATGTAAATAAGCTTAAAAAGAACACGATGAGATGGTATAAAAACCACTCATCAAATCCCCCCAAACCCCGCGTCGGTGGAATGACCTGTTGCTCCTCTTCATTATCCAACTCGTCCATCTCTATAATCTCGGGGCAGTATACCGAGTCGGCTCTATCCTCAGCTCGGGGGGAGTTATCCCCCTTCTCCATAATTTCGGGGCGGTACACCAAGTCGGCTCTGTCCTCAGCCCGGTGAGAGTTATCCCCCATCTCCTCACGAACATCCCGCTCACGACGGTGCCCTATCAACACCGATTCACTCCTCACAAGGTCGTGCGGTGTCGGTTCTGACGGCTACCGCCCGCGTGAGAGGACGTAGCAGCCAAGCCTCGGCTCCTAGATTGACCAAACACCGACCGAAATAGGTTTTTAACGTTGTGAACTATTTCCTGTCGTAAGGTCCAGTGTTCTTTCCTCACAACTGTCCGGATGTCTTCCACGGTCAAGAACTGCTGGTGACCTGACTCCCTCGGGGTCCCGCCTCAGTACGGACCCGCTTACCACCTTCAGTGGAACGGCGTTACCTTTGTCCAGTTCCTCTAGAACTGGAGGGTGTTGTGTCTGCTGTCCGAATCAGTATATCTCTCGTTCTCCATAGTCCCCTATGATCGTGGGCTGTAATGGATTCTCAGCCGAAATTTAGGACACATGAAATCGATCGTCTCCAGTGATACTATTCCAATACGGAGTTTATGTCTCCGTATCGGATGCTGTGAGACCATCTCGAACAACATGCTGCAATTATATTAAATTAAATATTATTAAACAACATTAAATTAAAAAATATATATAATATATACTCCATATATTAAACTTAATAAAAAAAATTATAAATCAACACTAAATTAAATATTTTTACCCGATGATGCCAAAAATTATTAAGCCTACGCGGTTGGCCTCCACCGAAGAACCAATTCTTCCAACGGGACAATTCAGTTGTAGACAACCTTTCTGCAGATCTCACTCCTAAATCTGGAATAGCCTCGTAAGACCAAATCTACAATGAATAAAAATCAATATTAATTAGTATGGGAGATATATCAATAATTAAAACAATTAAATTAAAAAAAAATCATAATACACACCAGTAGTGCCTAAACGGGTCCATAGAAATGATTTTTTTTTAAAATTTGTTCCGGCGTTCTCGGAACAAAACTACAATAGTGCTTTAAAGCACCATAAGTGTAGGAGCCCCATTGGAATTGGTAAAATGCCCGTAGATCGTCCATTAATACCAAAATTCACGTGTCCACCACTCTCGTGTCGCTGTAACCGAGGGTAAAGAAAAATAAGGCTAGAACATTAGCCACCTTCAAAAACCCCTAACTCGTCCAACTCCAAATCTCCACTCTCGAACTTTGTCAGCAATTCGCTGCCCGTTATTGGTGTACAACCATTTAACATGGTGTAAACAGTCGATGAACGGGGATCATGCTGAGCATGCTGATCAAAATTGCAAAATCCAAACATTAAACCCGTGACAAGGGCATAATCAAAACAAGAAAATTGGATAGTCATTCTGGACACGGAAAATCATATAACTGAATCATCTCCGTTTGCTTGAATCTCATGACACATCAACATGTGAATAGCTCTGACCGCATTCCTACCCGCCCTCCAATCTATATAGTAACCAAAAACGTCATTCTAAGCTCCTCCACTAACCCATCATCCCCGATAGCTCTTAATTTTTTTTAATCGTATAAAAAATCTTCGGATTATATTCTATGTCTCCTAGAATTCGCATCGAGAATACCAATTCTTTTAAATAAGAGTTGTACCAAAATAATTTAAACGTTAAATTAAAAAAAATTTACACAAATCCTGCTCGGACGAAAGGAAATACCGCTCGGTTGAAGCAGAATCCCGTTCGGTGAGCGGGATTTGAGCCGAGAAACACAGTGGCACAAAAAATCAAATCCCGCTGCTCGACCGAAAGAAAATCCCGCTCGGTCAAAGCGGAATCCCGCTCGACGAGCGGGATTTGAGCAAAAAAAATAAAAATCAGTTCACAAATTATATGCAAGAACCATAGCAACGAAATATATACGCCCAAAAATATAATTCTCTAGCAACCAGTATTTACGCCCAAAAATTAAACAACAAAATCACATTCTATATTCTATAACAAAAATTCAAGTTGGAAATTCTTAAATTCGCCGAAAAATTAAACAATATTCATGATCCAAATTCGACCAATTCATGCTCAGAAAATTCAAACAAAACCATGCTAAAAAAATCATGATATTCACGCCAAATTAAGGGATAAAATTCGAGCGGTCTTGAGTGGGATTTTTCTCGTGTTTTTGTGTCGAAATCTACTCCAAACTTGCATTTCGAGCGGTCTTGAGTGGGATTTCGGCGACGGGCGAAAGAAATTGAGAGAAAGATGAGAGAAAGTGACAGATCTGAATATTAAATTTCAGATCTGTTCAAATTCTGCTCGGTCTTGCTCGTGAATTTCCGCTCGCCGAGTGAGATTTGACTGGAAATGGACAACGCCAAGCGAAGTTTAACTTCGGACAGCTCCGAGCGGGATTCGAGCGAGACTCACGAGCGGGATTTGAGTACTCTGAGCAGGACGGAGCGGGACACGAGCGGGAAGCGCCGAACGAGATTTGAGCGCGAGCGGAGTTTGTGTTTCTTACCGTTGCCTAGTAGGACTAAGCGGGAGACGATCGAAATTTATTATTTACGAGCGGGATTAGTTATTATATATACACTCATGTGTTATTTTTGTTTGTTTCTTGACTGAATTGGTCTTGAATTCTGGAAAATACTTGAAAATGATTGGTGTCAGTCAACTTTTTCATAAAGTTAGAATAGTGTAAGTAAACTTGGGTATTTGTGTAGTAAAGATACGATTTGGGTAAATTTAAATTTTATTATAGGAAAATGGGTATAAGAGAATAATACCACTATTTTATACGCATCTTTTAAAATATCTATTGAAAAATACCCGTTAAAATATCTTGACTTTTTCAAAATAAGCAACATATGTTATATGAGAAATTACATGAAAATAAACTATGTTATGAAATGAATTTGGTTTAAGTACATTTATATTCATGTAAAATATGTATTTTTCCGTATAAATAGCATATGATAAATTGCGTACGTTTATTGTTTGACAGAATATTTTATTTATTTATAATGTATAAAATAATAAAAAACTTATCATCAACTTATTTAAAGTTATCAACAACTTATTTAAAGTTAGCATTTAATTAATATTTCTACAGCGTAAAGTTAAATTTAGTAATCCTTATATGGCACTATTTTGTTACATACTTTAGGGATCGCGATCTTTGACTACATTTGGTTTTACATATATTTTTATACTTTTGAGACATAAAACGACGCCGTAGGCTTGACATTCATTAAATATGCTACTATTTCTATTGTTATTTTAAATAATTTTCACGTATCTGTAACTAGGGGTGAAAGCGGGTCGAATACGGACGGATATTGCTCTTTCCATATTTTGTCCCATATTTTTTCTCGAATTCAGAGTCGAATACGGGAAGGCCGGATATGAATACAGATTCGGAATGTTTGGGATACGAATACAGGACGGATATATGACGAATTCGGATCGAATTCGAATAACAATAATCAGATAATGTGATTCATAAATAACCATCTATTTGTGATTGTAACACATGAAAAAATCACTTATACAATATTTAATAAAAGTTTTAATGCAAACTATAGTTAAAATATTACCCATTATGAATAACATAATTTTTAGGATCAAGAAAGTATGAAAAAATTCCAAAATTCAACATAAAATACCTAACAATAACCATAGATGAACTTAATATTTTTTTAATATCTTTTTTTAATCTTAATTTATTATTATATTAATAAAATTAATTATTAAATAATCCGAAAAATATTCGAATTCATAATTCGGGAAATATCCGAATTCATAATCCGAGAAATATCCGATTAAATACGAGAAATATCGAATATGGGCGAATAATGTGAAATTCGAATTCGAATCCGTATCCGATTTAGGCTATCCGGATTCGAACCTGTATCCGACCGGATACTAGATTTGCTCCCCAAATTTGATCCCGATCGGATCCGGCTCCGGATCGGGCGGATAATATCCGATCCATTTTCAGTTTCACCCCTATCTGTAACTCAGAGAGGATCCTCTAACCCAATGGGTGTCCCATTGGGTGTCCCACCAATAAGGTGGGAACAAGTGTAGATGTGTGATAATTTGATGGTCCACCAATGCACGCGTGGCGCCGCGTGATTGGTGGGTCGTCTAATGGGACACTCATTTTTGGGATAGAGGATCCTTTCCGTATGTAACTGACACGCAGAGTTCCTAAATCAGCCCAAACTCAAACCGTCGATTCCCTTATCCCAATCGTGACCGTTGATCAGATTTTACGTACACCTTTCACCTATATAATGCATCCGATGTAGAGAGGGTTTTTCACTCTCACTTTCCTCTCCACCCGCAAAATCACCCTACAGATCGTGCGATCGACGACGGCCATGGCTCCGAAACTGTCCAAGGCGGAGAAGAAGATCAACTACGACAAGAAGATGTGCGGATTGTTGGAAGAGTACTCGCAAATACTGGTGGTGGCGGCTGACAACGTCGGATCGACGCAGCTCCAGAACATTCGGAAGGGTTTGAGGGGCGATTCGATCATCCTCATGGGTAAGAACACTATGATGAAACGAACGGTCAGGATCCACTCCGAGAAGACGGGGAACACCGATATTCTAAGTCTCGTTCCTCTGCTCGTTGTAAGTCTCGAATATTGTGTTGATTTCGTCCTTTTTTATGTATTTGTAGAAAAATAAATTTGTACGGATCTTAACATGCTTTCGTTACCGTTCTCGTTTTTGTAGACTATGTGGATTCTCGTGTATTTAATTTATGGTGTTATAACGTATGATCCCTTACTGATTTGCATGTTTGTGGTTGTGGATGGTGTATGAATCAAAGTTTAAGATTCCTTTCCTACTTAAACGAATGTTCTTTATTATTGGAGTGTGATTTTTCTGGAAATATCTGAGTTAAAATAATTAATTGACGATTCATATTGTTCTAGATCTCGCTTTCACTGTTTATGCATTTACTCAGGTGGAAAATGTGGCATAGCTTTTAAATATTTGGCACCAGGTTACTGTAAAACTGCATATTGTTTTTTATTCAGATCAAACGTTGTCGGTTACTTGGTGCAAACTATTTGTGGACCACTCAACACTTATTAATTTTGGAATTAAAAACTAGGAAAAGGGTAGGATTCAGGGGAATCATTTATTTATTTTTGGTTCAAAGCTTAATAAATGTTCCTTTTACCTTAATTACTTTTACCATCATTTAGTTACTCTTACTTTTTTATTTTCGCATTTCTTTTCACCGTCAAAAGATTTAATAAGCATGACAGTAATGGTGTAATATAGTATTTCATAGATATCATGTTTTGGTTAATGGTCTAATAGTTTTCAGTTTCGGAAACAAGTATAAAGGAAATGTTTATCTTCAGCCTTTGAATTGATTGTTTGTTACCCTCTTTTTCAGGGAAACGTTGGTTTGATCTTTACCAAAGGCGATTTGAAGGAAGTCAGTGAGGAGGTTAGCAAATACAAGGTTAATGGTCTTATACTTTCTTTACCCATTTATATATTTGCAAATCTGATCCAATTTATTCCTCTACTTGCAACCTCTTGATATCTTGCTCTAGCTTTTGATCTTTTGATCTTGAGCCCTTGATTCTTGCAATGTAATTTCAGAACTTTCAGTACAATGCTGCTAGTACAGTTCTGATTTTGTTGCCCAGTTTGGAATTTGATGTATAGTTGTTATGTAGATTGTTTGAAGCTCTTTTTTCTGTACATGATGCTTTGAAGTCTTGCTCTTTTCATTAAGCCTCTTCGTGTATAAATCTCATAAGTGGTTTTATTTATATACTTCTTACAACTTGTTTTCAGGTTGGAGCTCCTGCTCGTGTAGGACTGGTGGCTCCAATTGACGTGGTTGTGCCAGCTGGCAACACCGGCCTTGATCCATCACAAACTTCCTTCTTTCAGGTTATCATCACACACACATCTTAGATTCTTACTGTCTCTCTCATTCTCACTTTCTTCCCGTCCTAGGTTCTCAACATTCCCACCAAGATCAACAAGGGTACAGTCGAAATCATCACCCCGGTTGAGCTCATCAAGAAGGGCGACAAAGTGGGGTCCTCCGAAGCTGCACTTCTTTCAAAGCTGGGAATCCGGCCATTCTCATACGGCCTGGTGGTGGAGTCTGTCTACGACAACGGGTCGGTCTTCAGCCCTGATGTTCTGAATCTAACCGAAGATGATCTTGTTGAGAAGTTTGCTCTTGGTCTCTCCATGGTTACTGCCTTGTCATTGGCTATTGCATACCCCACCCTTGCTGCTGCCCCGCACATGTTCATCAATGCTTACAAGAATGTCTTGTCTGTGGCCGTTGAGACTAACTACTCCTTCCCCCAAGCTGATAAAGTCAAGGAGTTTCTTGCGGTTCGTATAAACTTCTCTCATTTGATCTTTAAGTTCATTATCCACGAACTAATGCTTTTTAACTTGATTATTTGTCTAAGTAATGTTCGTTAAAATTATGCAGGACCCCAGCAAGTTTGCGGTAGCGGCTGCACCGGTAGGAGGTGCCGATGCTGGTGGTGCTAGCGTGTCTGCGGCCAAGGAGGAGGAGAAGAAAGAGGAGGTTGATGAGGAGTCGGATGATGACTTTGTCTCGGGTTTATTCGATTAGGTGATATATCTCTCTCTAGATTAAATAATTAGTAGGAAGCAGTTTGCAAAGTCTTGATTTAGGAGTGTTGAAAAGGGAGTTGAATTATAGTTGTTGGATTATCAGCTGTTTTCTGTTTTGTGTAGTAGCGTATGGACTATCATTTCGTTTCACTCTCTCTTCATATTAATATATTTTTCGGGTTTGATGCTTTAATTTGTTCGTAATCTGTGTTATCTTTTCTTATCAAATTAGATAGATTCATAGTCTTTTATCAAACGATTTAACTTTTCAACTAATACCAGCTCGTGCGTGATGGATGAGGCTGAGGGTGCCCTTCCATCATATTGAACTTTATCATAATATTAAATTTTACGCAACATATAGAATACATCTATCAACGCTTTAGAGTATCTCAATAAATTTATAGTAATGCTCAAATAGCATGAACATAATTCAATAACAAGGAGTTTTGAATGAGGTCATGGGTTCAATTCCCACTGGACACGCTATGTGTGACTCTGTCACCCTGTCACATTAAGGGTGATTTAACTCTTTTGTGTGGTTTGCAGGCTATTGCACAGGAGCGAGTGCGCACCAAAGGTAGCGGCTGCGGTTCCTCGTAAAAAAAAAAAAAAAGTTTCGAATGAGGTGAAAGCACGTGGACCTGGCTCAATAGACACGTGTTGTTCCAAATTGGCCAACCAATGTTTCCTTCAGGACCGAGCCACAGCTAAAGAATATACTAAAAATATCAACTTTATTAATTTAAATGATATTCATGTTACCACCATCTCCAAATTGAATTTATCAGAATATCAAATTACAGTTATTAATTTCTCTCGTATGATGCAGATTCAGCTAGTTGCAAAAAATAATACTCTCTCAATTTTGTTCTAAGTGGTTTTTTTTTATACGAAATTAAAAAAACGATTTTTTATTGTGTATATTGTTTGATTTTTAAATAATTTATTTATATCCATATATTTTTATATTTTAGAAAAAAATATATTTTTAATAAGATAATCTAATTAGAAAAAAGAAAATGCTTATAATAAAACGGGAACAGGAGGTGGAGATGTTACACATGTCCCTATTGAGGTGGTGCAAAAAGCGCAACACTTGTTTTTGGTGCTTACTGAATATCGTCTTCTCATCTCCACAATTATCTTCCTTCCGATCCTTCTTATCCCCAACACCCCAATTCTTCTCTTCTCTTCTCTTCTCTTCTCTTCATCTCCTCCCAGTTTTCTCTTTCTCTTTTTATACTCTCAACTATAATCACCACTCTTTCTCTCCCATTCCCACTTCTCCGGATTCCGTAAGTTTCCAAATTTCATTGTATGAAACGCTCATTTCTTCTTCTATTTTAGTTATTTAGTTGTTAGAATGCATATGTTCAGATGAAATTGAAACATGGGTTTCTCTTATCACTGCTCATTATTAGTTTAAACCTCTAAAGATTAAATCTTGTCAATAAATCAGAAGTGGGAACAACACCAATTTGTCAAAAGTGAACTATCTGCAATGCATGTTTGTGAGTTGTTTTAGGCTTTTGTTTGGTAAAGTGGTGTTGGCTTTTATTGAATCGAGGGTTGTGTGGATAGTGGTGGAGTAGAATTGTCAAAAGCAGATCTTTTTATTATTTTCATTTTTTTTATCTTGACTAACAGCTGTGATTAATTGTATATTTCTTGATTACATTGGTATGCCACAGGTTTGTGATTGAATTTGAAGCAACCAAACCTCCATCTAGACTCTACTCAATTCCCCTTTTCTTCTTTTTTTCTTGATCCGATTGAGTGATTCTCTCTCTCTCCCGCCCCCTCTCTCTTGCTATTTTTTCTCCTCCATGGATTGAAAAAAATACCCTCTTTTCACGGGCTTTCCGTTATATGACTTTGACTGTTTCCTCTCAAGACCTCCCTTTCCTATTCTTGGTCACCTTCCTCTCTTAAAGCCTTATTGTTTTGCTAATCCTGCATTTCTTATTAGCTCCGGCAGGCTTCTTCCTTCCTGGGATTAGCAAAAAACTATGAGGCTCGAAGCTGTTTCACCCACTGCAGATCTCTCACGCCATGCTTTTGCTCCCTCGTTTCGCTTTAGATCTTCCGAAATGAATAGGCATATGTCCCTTGTTGTCCTCTCCAATCCATTCTCCTCCAAAACTCTCTTGAAATCGCGTTCTTTAGGCAGGATTTCGAAGCGTAAAGCCATTCAGAGATCTTGTAGCTTGAATCTTGATGGTGTTTTTGATGAGGAGAATTCGTTTCGTGTAGAGGAACCCTCCAAGAAATCGAATAATGTAAAAGAAGAAGGGATTATTAGAAAGAACAATAAGAAGAAGTTGCATTGTGCAACTTCTAAGGACAGGCCATTTATGGGGAAACAAGGGAGGGATCAAGGTTCATTCTTGAACACCCGATTCGATTTCTTGGAGCCTATGATGCTTGGGATTAGGCCGGAGTTTCCGGACTTGCCTGATCAGGAAACGGCTAGTTGGGCAACAATAGAACAGAAGGCTAAAAGCTTGGACATGCCTCTATCTCTTAGGATGATAAAGAAGAAACTACAGCAGGAGGAGGGGCTTGTGGATTCAAAGGAGAAGGAGTCTGGTTGTTGCTTGATTAAGGCGGCCTTTGCCTCGATGGTTTTCATAATCGTGGAGCTCCAGAGCTCCGCGTTGCACATGAGGGAAGCTTTGTGTGGCGAAGATTTGGAGGTCGTTATGTCTAAGGTCCAGAAAGAAATGCATAAATCGTTCGTCTGGCTGTTCCAGCAAGTCTTTTCGAGAACGCCAGCTTTGATGCTTGAACTAATGGTACTTCTGGCTGATTTCGGTGTACATTCCGCCTCGTGTAATGCTGCACTAGGGGAGGCCTCGTTGTCGGGTGCATTAACCGAAGAAATTCAGCAGCATCAACAGATCGACATTTCTTTAACATCTTTGGTCTCTGAAAATGGTAATATTGAGGAGAAAATGGATGTTGGGAATTTGTCACGGAGCTCGGAAAATCTAAGCATTTATCGTGAAGAAGAGTTGGAAAGTGTGGAAGAGATGACTCTATGGAGTTCCATGGTGGATGAAGCAAGGAAGATGCGGGAAGGTGTTGATGAAGAGGTTCTTGATAATGACACGATGAAACATTTTGTTTCACCGATGTCAGTGGAGATAGAACCTGATAGATACGAAGAGTATCTTAGGACTGACCTTTTGTACCAGATGAACCTATCTCAGGAACCTAACAATCCACTTCTCCTCTGCAACTATGCACAATTTCTTCACCTTGTGGTACATGACCATATCAGGTAATCTTGTTGATTCTCTTATCCGATGTTGTTTAAGATTGTCTGGATCATATTTCCTAGTAGTCTTGTAGCATTTATTAGCTCAACTAGACCTACTAAACAAATCCCAGATAATCAATTAGACTATTGATCAAGACATGTGGTTTAGAATCTCTCATCACATTAGTCATGTTAGCCTAGAATATCTTGTTTTGATGCATCTTTCTATGAGTTTGAATAGGATAATATCTCTATGTTTAATCCAATACAATATAATCTATAGAACTACATGATGATCTTGTTTAAATTAAGCCACAACGTTGATGTTTTGAGTCCCAAATGCAGAACTAGATGATGATCTTGTTTCACTTGCTGATTCTATTATCCTATGTTGTTTGACATGTTTCGATCATATTTCTTAGTATTCTTGTAGCATTTATTAGGTCAACTAGACCAACTAAACAAATCCCAGATATTGATCAAGATCAAGAAATGTGATTTAGGATCTATCACCAACAACGGTCATGTTGTTAAAGCCTAAATTTGTCTTGTTCTTGATGCATCTGTCTATGAGTTTGAATGGGGTAATATCTCTAAATTTAATCTTATCTGTAGAACTAGATGATGATCTTCTTTCAGTTAAGCCGCAACTTAGATGTTTGAGTCCCAAATGCAGAACTAGATGATGATTTTGTTTCACTTGCTGATTCTCTCATCCTCTGTTAGTTAAGATTATCTTGATTGTGTTTCCTAGTACTACCTCCTTCCCATTCAAGTTGGATTGTTTCTTTTTGACACGGAGATTAAGAATGTTGGTAGTTATTTGTAAAATAGTGTGAAGTTAGTGGGGTCCACTAGATTATATAGAGTGTTATCTTAAGTCGAGAAAGAAAGAAGCTAACTATAATGGGACACCCAAAAAAGGAACGCAAGTCAACTTTAAGGGGACGGAGGGAGTATTTGTGTAGCACCTCTTACCTCAGCTAGACCAACGAAACAAATTGATCAAGAAATGTGGTTTACAATCTCTAACCAACAACAGTAATGTTGTTAATAAACTAGGATATCTTGGTTTGATGCATCTATCAATGAGTTTGGATGTGATTTTATCTCTATAATCTAATCTAATGTCTTGATCCTACATTCTAATATTCTTGTAGCATATTTATTAGCTCAAGTTAATCAACCAAACAAATCCCACATACTGATCAAGAAATTTGTTTTGTAATCTCAGCAATAACAAATCCCATGTATTAGCATCTCTCACCAGCAAGAATGATATTGTTAAATCTCTTGTCCTGATGCATCTATCTATGATTTAAATGGTATATTATCTTTCATTATATATGCAGGGCCGAGGAATGCTTCAAGAGAGCGATACAAGTAACCCCACCTGACGCAGAGTCTCTGAGCCAATACGCCAACTTCCTATGGACAGTCCGGAAGGACTACTGGGCGGCCGAAGAGGCCTTCTTGCAAGCGCTCTCCCTCGAGCCAAAAAACTCGTACCATGCCTCCAAATACGCTGACTTCTTGTGGAGCACCGGTGGTGAAGAGACATGCTTCCCCCTCAACAACCCGGAGGGAGTTGTCTAGGCAGCCTTTAGTTATAGAAAACAACAAATAAATCCGTGCCTTTTGTTCCATCGGACTTGGGAGAAACATCGTTTCATTACATGATAGGAAGGAAGCACGAGGAAATCTTGTAGGGCGAAGGCGAATAATAGTAGTTTCGGACAATGAAGGTGAATAAGGTAGGGTATGGAGGGAAGGTGGAGGAGGAGGAGGAAGAAGATGATAGCTTAAAGAGAGGAGAAGCAGTAGAATGCAACTCTGAAAAGTTTTACCAAAATTCTCAAACTGTACAGAAAAGGTAAGTTTGTAGTGTGCAAGAGATAGACAAATGTTTGTTTGTATATTATTACATACATATGTTTTTGGAGAGCAGTCATTCAAGTTTGTGTATGGAGTTGTTGTTATGTACTTAGATGTGAGGACTTGATGACTTAGAGAAGGAAGAAGAATTAGGAAGTATCCTCCCTCCAAAACATTTGTATTATAGTGTAAAATTTTGTTTTCTTTTAGTTTCAAGTTTTGTTTTGCTTGTGATTCAATATTTATGTATTAAGGCATTTTCTGTGACTAAGTAGTGTAGGTATTTATCTTACTTTGTATATTATTACAAAATACTTCATAGAACTTTTCAAGATAATGGTTTAAGTTTCACATAATCATGAAGTTAATAAAATGAACTATCCTGTAATATTTATATTCCAAAATAATTCAAATAATCCAGATGAAAAATACTACAGAGGACCAGCCCCAAAACATCCCAATTTGAACTATACTCTAATTACCTTTAACCCTACAGAACCTAAATATACAACCCCTAAACTACAACAGGGAAAATCTGAACATACCATGAATACAGTAAGTATACAAAACTACAAACTGCAAAGTGGGAAGTAGCAAGAACTCGCACCTTGAGAAGAAAAATGGTTTTCCATTATCACCAAAACCAGCAAAACCGGCTATCTACGGCCTTGACTGAAGTCGAAACCAAGGGTATGCCCCTGTATTCAGCCATGAACTGGTTAACACACTCGGTTCTCCTCTCGTTGTGCCCTCCTAAGCTACTAATGCCAGTGGAACCAATTTCAAAAATGTTACCTATATTAGAAGTTAGTAGTATGAGATTTGCATTGTCTTTTGTTGTATATGAACCAAATTTAAGCTATGAACACAGATTTTGAAGAGGAAATTGAATGAATAAATATACCTTTCACCCAAATAGGAGGAGCACCGGTTGCATTTGCAACAAGGAAAGACATAGCGATGTCTTCGCAATTCCCGGTATATGCATAGTGATCAGGAAAATTTTGATGAAAACAGAACAAGATTACATATACTCAAGTGTGGGATCAAGAAGAACCTGTTCTTGGTGATGTATTCTCGAATGGATGATGGCATATCATAAGTATACATGCTGAGATATTTCTTATGAAAGAAAGCAGCCTTGGAGAGGATCATGCTATACGTTCCTGTCCACCAAACTGACCACCATCCACTATAGATGAACTTGTCCTAACCATCATTCTGAAACAACCAATTAAGGAGTGAATCAAATAGCTATGAATGCAATAGCATAAACTTTACCTAAGCAAGATGTAACAAACGGGGTATCATACATAGTCATTAGTTGATAACTTGATATATCTTAATTTAGTGCCACCTGATTTCTCACTGAATTCAGAAAAGTTAACAGATGAGAAATAACTAACTTAAAGTGAAGGCAGCTTCTTATTCCACAACAATGAAAGCACTTTTTCACTCTTTCATATACTGTACTACGGATTTCACTTGGAAAAGAAAATCTCTTTACAAAGCCAATTACAGCTTTAGACTTCACTAAAACTAGTAGCATGTCAATTAACAACGAATATCATCTTTTTGAGTTCTACTTAATTTCATATCAGAGGTGAGGGTCTGAACTTCATGGTGAATCAACCAATACATGTATATGAGTAGTGTAAACTGTGCCCATTATGGATGCATCACCACATGAAGATTAAGACAATGAGTAAGTAGAAATAAAGAACATGAGCACATCAAATGATGAAGACTTGGAAAATATACTGTTGGTCCGGAGACGATAGTCAGGTGTAGAGGGGGGGGGTGAATACACCTGATCACAGTTTCTTTTTCTCAGAACGCGAAGGACAGTTGAGCTGTAGGTTGCAACTGATGAACAGTGCCAAATAGTAACCTTCGATCGCGGGTCAGAAGTGTGCCAACTACTGAGCTCTCCTACTGACTTTTGTCGTCTTGAAACTCCGGTCGGAGACGTTGTGCGGATAAGAGTGTGGGGCCCGGAGATTCGTCTCAGTTTGAAAACGTGATTTTCACAAATCAAGTAATTTTTGGCTGGTGCGCTTTGAGAATACGTTTTATGCAAAGATATGATTTTTAATCAGTTTGTATGCAATGCAATAAAACAGTAAATAACACAAGCAATTTTTAACGTGGTTCGGATACGCAAGATCCTACATCCACGGTCCTGTCGAACAGGAGTTCTTGTTGATTTATCTGAGCAAGTCTCAGCAAGGAATCTGTGCACTGGACAGACCCTTCTAAGTTATAGTCCTTAGCGACTTTACAAATCAAACCGAAGTTTGAAAGGGAGAGGTTAATCTCCAACTAGGAAGGAGTTCTTACAGTAAGAACAATCACTAAAAGTGAACTCCTTCGAATTTCTAAGCTATAAATTTGGCAATGAGCTTAGCTAGAGAAGAGGGATTTAAAGAACTCTAGAGAGAAGAACTAATGATATTCTATTGGGCAAGTTCTTCGCTGGATTGATCTTGAATGCGCTAGAGTTGTTCGAAAGCTTGAGCGTTTTTCCCTTGATATCCCGTGCGTGAAGCTCGGATTTCTTCTCTATTTATAGTTGTGAGCAGGCATATGTCCGTTGGAGAAGACGATGCCACGTGTCACAAGCTTCCAAAGAAAACGGCCATAAATTCGAATTGTTGCAGCAGAGTTGTTGGACACTGTACATGAGAGCATCTTTAGTTGGTCAGAGCAGATAAAGCGTTGTCGGCTTCTCATTGGTCGAGGTTTGTGGTAGGTGAGATTGTGTCAGACATTGGAGTTGACTCTCTCTAATCCTCGTATGTCTTCTGCTGACTTTCGAAATGACTTTAGCGGCTGAGTCGTTTTCTGTCGGATACAGTAGACTTTAAGCAGTCTCTGTCTTCTTCGTCTGAGTCGGCTGACAAGAGATATTCTCTTGAGTATGGTCAGCTGATGACTGCGAAGGTACTGAGCTTGCATAGAGTTCTTCTGCTGATGTCTGTCAGCTGATGAGGTGTCTTCTACTGAAAGTGAGGTTCAGCTAATGACAGAAGAACGCAAGCAATTACACTGATGACATGGGGTTCTGGAAAGTAACTTCGACAGAAGATCAATCCAACAATTTACCCCGTACAGGACTTAGATACAAAGATAGATAATAAAAACAGTCTAGCCTATACATCATCTAGTCCTATCAAGACACTACACTACTGATATCAGCTGGGTTTTGGGATCTTCAATTCCATAGTACTACTATGATTTCCCCCAATATTATTTTAACCACTAACAGTTGAATACCATCTACTGACTCATAACCCAACAATTTCCCCCTAATTGATGATGCTAAAACCTCTATAAAATATAAAGAAAGAATACTAAACTACGACATAGATAGACTTGAAGAACCGAATCGATTAGCCTTAAGAGTTCGGCGGTTGAGAGATAGGCAAAATCAGAGAAACGGTTATGTGTGAGTGTGTGTCAGATCACTTCAGTGATCAGTTGTGATAAGCATAACACAACTAAAAGCCTTAAGACAATGAGTAATTGTCTGGCCAGAAGAAAATGAACTGATATATATGAAGAAGATTATAGGGTTCCTATTCTTCTATACAGGGGATGAGAAGACTATTGCTAACGTCTGAATCTCTGGGTCTTCTTCTTGAAGTCTTCAGACCTGTCAGCAGGAGGATCCATGCCATAATATTTGTAAATCCTTGCACGCAACGTCTGGATTTCCTCGAGATCAGCAGGAATATCAGAACTTAGATCATGATGATAAGCTGCTACTTCGATCTCATCTTCTATCTCCTTTGTGCAAAGCACGCCACGAGTAGTCCTAGGAGAAGGGATGCGTCTGAATGCTGGAGCTCTGAGGGGTATCTTCTCTCTTTCCATAATCTGTAGGAGCTGATCTCTGAGCTGGGCATTGTATTGATGAATAAATTCTTCAAAGAGTTGATCAGCTGGTATCCCAGATGGATAGAAGCCCCATACATAGTATCCCTTGATAAATTCTTCTTTGAGTTCCTCCCACTGCTCGTTCAGTTCTGCTGGCACCCATCTGTCTATATGAGGAATATGAGCTTTCTTGATGTAAGGTGCTCTGGGTGCTCCTCTCCTGTAAGACCTTGGGATCTGCCTTCTCCAATCTACTACTGGCTCGCTGGCTATCTTATCTGTCAGTTGAATGATCTTAGCCAGGTCAGCCAATCTTTTCTTCTCTCTGAGACCCGCTGATCTAGCATCTCCTCTTCGGAGATTTAATCCCTTCAACGTGGCCTCCCAGGTTGCTCTGTCCTCGGCCTCTTGCTCAGGTGTAAGAGTAGGAGTATAAGAATTCTGAGCTAAAGGGTAGGACTTCAGTAGAAGACGCTTTGGCTAGCTCCTCTTGAGCTTTCTTCTTCTGTTCAACAAGGATCAGTTTAGCCTTTTTTTTGGCAATCTTGCCAATTATTTTTCTAGGCTTCTTAGCCTTCTTAGCTTCTTCAATCTGCTGTTCATGATCCAGCTGATTTTGCAGCTTCTGAGCAACTTCTTTATCAAATGCCTCCTGCTCCGCTTTGGATTTAAATTTAGGCGTCGGGGAAGATGGAGGAGTAACTTCAGTTGTGATCTCCTTCCCCGGCCTTTGCGGTGGCAGTGGCTCATCGAGAAATCGAGCAATGTCTTCAATGTGCTGAGCAGTTGAAACATTTGCTGGCTCAGTCATAGCTGGTTGGACTTCTGGGACTTACATTTCCAGGAAGGGATACTTCAGAATTGGTTCCAGCCTGTATAGCTGAACCTTCCCCCTGATTTCCTTTCCCCTGATTTCCTTCCCCCTTACTAATAGCTTGGACTTCTGGGCTCTTCTCCACCTCAGCCTGTTCCACCTCAGCCTGTTCATCTAACACGGCTTCTTCCCCCTTTTTGGCATCATCAGCCAGGGAGAGGCGAGTGCGGATGGCTGTCACCTCCTTATCCAAATTAAAGCAAAGATTCTTGATGAAGGTGGCTGTGGATTCGAAGTCTTTGACTGCATCGCAGTATTGCTCCCATTCCTTCTCCTGATCAGCTCTAAATTGTTTGAGTTGGGCTGCGGACTCCTGTCGAGTTTCAAAGAAAGGCCGATCATGAGATTCTCGTCATCTCCTTCTGAATTTCTTTGAGTGCCTCCGCCTGTTGTTGAATGGCTTTCTGAAGGCTCGAGGAGGCCACTCTATTTCTTTCATCCATAGTGGCTTGGACTGCCACAAGGCCCTGAGTCAGCTGCTTAGAGAATGACTTCTGCTGAGAGATAAGGAGCTGCTGACTTTGAGCGGCTAAGTCCGCCTTCTGAGCTGTAAGGGCGGCCTTGACAATCTCCTGAATATTGACTGAAGAAGTAGGAGTTTCGGAGACTTTCTCAACCCCTGCTGCCAGTCGGTCGACGCTCTCAGTCTGGGCTTTGGTGTACTGAGCCCATTTGAGATGAACGTCTTTTGCAAGGAGTCGATTCTTATCTCCCTGTCGCCTGATAGCTTTGTTGACCGACTTAGAGGTCACGGAACCTATAGGTTTGATCTGATAATTGCTGGTTCCGAGCCTCTGCTCAGATGTCGCGATCTGTTGCACTCGACTCGGCTTCGAGGCAACTGGGGCATCACCTGATGTGGAGGGTGGTGGTGATCGGCCATGTTCGCGAGGAGTGTTACCCTCAGCAGATCCTCCCAAATCTGCATCCTTGGGTGGCGCTTGATCCATGTCATCATCATTATTGTCATCGTCGTTGTCATCACCATGATGAGATGGAGGCGAAGGGCTGTTGACTGGAGTTGAGGATCTTAAGCTTAGCAGATAGAGCATAGCAGCGCGAAGATCCTCGAAGGAGGCTAGATCAGCTGGTTCCCCAAACCCTATAGTTGATTGCAAGCTCTGCTCTTCTGTCAGTAGGGACAAGGCTGACTGAGTCCTGATAAGTTCTTCAAGAATATCCCAGCCAAGGAATCTCAGTAGCATTTGTGTCTTGGCCCTTATGGCAATATCGACCAGATCCCGATGTTCAGCTATTTCGGGGATCTGAGCACTGACCTCTCCAGTGGCTCGGAGACGGGTGGAGTGCATGGTCGTCCACTCTGAGGAGGTTTCCTCAGTCGGTACTCCAGTGTCCGACTGAGTCTCTGAGGAACTAATCCGCTGGACTTTATCTTTTAGCGTGGCACCTTCTATGCCTGTGTCCTCGTCAAGTGGTGGATCCTCCTGAGTGGGTGGAGGAGAGGCAATTTTTGTTGGAACCTCAGAAGGTCCAGGCTTACTGAGCCTCTTCCTCTTAGGCGGGTCGGCGCAAGGGGGCAAGTCGGAAGTGACTCTTTTATGCTCAGGCGGCCCTCGCCCGATGGATTTCTCAGCAGCGGCTCTTGTCTTGAACTTTATGAGCTTGCGGTCGAAATATCTCGCATCAGCAAAGGCTGAGCGATCTGATACTGACTCTTCGATAATTACGGACATCTTTGTCCCGTACAACAGCTTTCCCACACTTATAAGACTCCTCTCTCCTGTGGGTGTGGCTGCGAACTTCTGAGGCTGAGCTTTAAGCTCGGCTACATAGTAGTCAGTCCAATTGACTCTGACTCCATCATCTATTATCATCATCGGCTGAATGCGAGGCTTGTATAGCTGATCATACGAACCGGCTGAGCTCGTAAGAATATGTGAAATAATGTACGCGAGCCCTCGGTACTCTGGTAGCAGCAGATTCTTCGGCAGAGCTGTCTTGAAGACTACGTCGTTTCTGCCACAAAATTTCTGAACATAGGAGTTGATCTCTTTCTCCTTGTATCCAATGGGTGAGACTCCGTGCGCTGGGAGATCAAAGGTCAGCTCCACGGCGGATCGGATATCGATGATGTGTTCACTGGCATCCCAAGATTGAGGGACAACCTCCTTCATGTATGAGAACCTGGATTCCTCCACGCCTGTATCTAGGGTTCTCCAGTTGTAGTAGACTTCTGCAACTTACTAACAATGTACGGAGGCCGCTCCCTGTCGTATCGTCCGACGGCTGAAAAGGCTCGTCCTCGTTGCTACGGCCCGAGCTTCGGCGCTTACTGACTGATTGCACATACTGTCCAAGTCGAGTCGCTTGAGGAATCGTTGGTGGCAGGAATTGGCAATTTCATAAACTACGGTAGCGGCTGAATCAGCGGCGCCGGTATCAGTTCAGGGTGGCGATGATGTTATATCTCGCCTTCAATTTGGCACCACTAGAAAGATTTCAAAGACGGAATATTGGACTGTCGGTAAATGAAATAAAAGGAAGTTATAAAGTTAGTTACTCATCGTTAAATATTTTTATTTATTTATTAAGAAGTTACAAATATACGTATGTTGCTTAAATAAGGAGTATTAACATATCACATAGTAATAAAATGGGGGTATAGTTATAGAAAAATGTATATGCGTATTAAATGAACAATATTAATTTTACATTTGAGTCAAAATAGTTTCAATTCAACGCAGCTGAATAATTTGACTTTTTTGTATTCTTTTTAGGGAAAATGTTAGAAATGCCCACTTCGAATACAATATTGCATCAGCTGCCACTTCTTTTTAAAAAAATGCATGTATACCCACCGGAACATTTTTGTCCCTACCATCCACTTTACCTGCTGCAAAGGACAAAAGTCTGCTGCTGCAGAGGTCAAGGGTCAAAAGCCAGCTGCTGAAGATGAGCTGGTTGATAACACCCTGCTGCAGGCTTGGAGGGCGCGTGAATGCTGCAGTTGAGATTCCACGCCTACCCTCTACTCCCCTTCTTTCCACGCCATGCATGCAGGACAACAAGGGTTGATTGCAGAACGAAATTTAGGGTTTTGTCATCTTGTAATTTTTTTTTTCGATTTTCTTCAAGAAGCTCGGTTAGGGTTTTGTCAGCTTTTCTCTGTTCACTTATTTTCTTTCCAATTCCATTTATAAGAGCTGAACAATTTATTAACTAGGATATTGTTAGTTTTTCTCCATTTAAAATGTAAATAGGAAAATAAATAGAAAATAAATACGAAATAAATAACAAATAAATACGATTTATTGATAAGATATTTTTCTAGAAAATATATTTAATGAATCACATATTAATAAAAAAAATAATTAGAATACAATATCTATAAATATATAAAATGAAATGAATCCCATAAAAATAGGGATTTCAACCGTACCCATTAACACCACGTACCTACATTTATGTTTGCCTCACCACTCTCTTCTCAACCGTAGCCAGAAAAAACGTCTCTCTTTATGACATTGAGACTAAAGAAATTAAAAACTGTCATCACTCTATTCTCAAGCTTTCATTCGCTTTCTCAAGTTTAGAAATCGGCCTCAAGATCTTTTTACAAGCTCCGTCGCACATATTTCTCCGGCAACCTCGATCTCGCGATTAGGTTAGTAGACTTAGAATCCGATTTTTTGGCAGGGCGTGAATGCTACAGTCCAGATTCCCACGCCCTACCCCCTAGCCCTCTGCCTCACCTGACCTGCAGCTATGGGCAGATTCCCACGCAAATTTGGGAAGAAAAAATTGATGTTGACGGAAATTAGGGTTTGTAAATGTATAAGCAATTTTTTCCCCCACGCAAAAATTGATGTTGACGGAAATTAGGGTTTGTAAATGATATTTGTAATTATGTCTGAAACATTATGATATTTGTAAACTTAATTCATGCAAAAATAGGGATTATTATTAAAATAAAAAATGCCCTCATATTTTAGAAATAAATAGGATAATTATTAGGGGTTTGGTAATTATTTTCCCAAAAAATGAAATGTATAAAACAATAAAATAAATACGAATTTATGGATAAGATATTGTTTTAGAATATATATTTCATGGATCATATATTAAAAATAAATAAATAAATTAGAATGCAATATCTATAGATTTTTGAATGAAATGAATCCCTTAAAATAAGGGATTTCAACACTCACCACTCTCACACGTTTTTCCTTCACCACTCTCACATATTTATTTTTTTCCCTCACCACTCTTCAAACATTTAATTTTTTCCCTCACCACTCTCACACATTTATTTTCTTCCTTCCCCACTAACACCCACTCTTCTCACGCTCTCGAAATTTTGATATAAAATTGAGATTGGAGAAACCAGCAGCACTCTTCTCACGCTCTCGAAATTGTGAAGCTCTCATTCGCACATATTTTCCGGCAACTGTTGCACTCTTCTCAGCAGCACTATTCTCACGCTCTTGAAATGGCTGACAATGTTGGTAATACGCAGGTTAGTAGACGTAGAATCCGATCTTTTGTACTTGAAAACTGGGGTTTTATCATGTAGTTTTGATCGTCGCTCTTATCATAGGCTTATTTGTAGCTTCCGCACTTTATTTCCTTTTTTAAGGCCGATGTTTTGAAGATATAAAATTTTTTGAAGGCAATTAACTGGTTCTCGTATCTAAAGATTTTTATTAAAGTAGGTTTTGTATTTACTGTTATTATTGTAAGTGATAATTCACATATTATGATTAAAAACGAATATAGTTTCAGTATGTAAGTTTTTAAAAGTTTTATATCCTCGTATAAAATGTCATAAATAAAATATAGTAGTTATACGGCGATATACGGACTTTAACTAGAGAACGAATTACTTCTAATGAATCATTATAATATATATAATCCTAGTATTTTTTATATTTTTCTAATTTAATATATAGAAATACAATAATACACATTTAAAAATAAATATATTTTATCTTAAATTTAATTTTATTGTAATATAGTACTCCCTCCGTCCCATTATTTATGTCTCATTGGGACTGGGCACGGTAATTAAGATAGTGGAGGTAAAGGTGTAAAATTATGTTGTAAAAGTATAAAGGGGTGGGGTCCACTTGCTTAGATTGATTGTGGTCCACTCATTTATTTCCTTATTTGATATGAGACATAAATAATGGGACAACCGAAAAAGGCAAGTGGGACATTAATAATGGGACGGAGGGAATATAATTTTATTATAATTTAATATATTTAAATATATAAATACAATTTACATATTAATATATATAAATAGTATTTTTATATTTAAATGTATTAATATATTTTATCTTAAATATTTATTAATATGAATAATATTTGAATATATAATACATATTAATATATAAATAATATTTATTAATATGAATAATATAAATATTTACATATTAATATATAAATAATATTTGAATATATAATACATTTAAATATATCACTACGGATTTACATATTAATATATATAAATTAGTATTGATATATTTTAAAGTATTATATTATAATATAATAGATTTAAATATATTAGTACATAATTAAATATTAATATATATAAAATATTTGCATGTTTGTAAATATATACTACCTCCGTCCCGCTATTACTGACACAGTTTCCTTAAATGGACGTCCCGCTATTACTGGCACGTTTCCTTTTTTGGAAATACTACCTATCATCTCTCTCCTACTTTACCATTTATCTCTCCTACTTTTTCTTACTTTATCATTTTCTCTCTCTTACTTTATCATCTTCTCTCTCTTACTTTATCATCTACTCTCATTCATCTTCTCTCTCCTACTTTATCATTTACCCATATCTCAATATTAATCATCTACTTTCTTAATTTCCGCGCCGAAATGAAACGTGTCGGAAATAATGGGACGGAGGTAGTATAATTTTTTGATACGTTATAATTTGTCTATGTCTCGTAGAAAATTATATATCTCCGTAAAATATGTGTTTTAAACTAGTTTTTGTTTATTATAGGGATATACTACTAAATTATAATTAACTAATATTGATTTTTTATTTCACGTTCATGCAGAGTCAATGGTATTTTTTGAGGTACGTAGCCAGGTCGGCTAAACCTCAAGTTATGGTTCATTACAAGTAGGATGTGATCCCACTTATCCCCGAGACACTAACGGCAGTCGGTGGTGAGACCATGTATTTAAAATTCTGTCAAACGAGCCCTTTCGGGCATTTGATGGAATGAGAGGGGAGTGTAAGTGCAAGCAAAACTCTCCACCACCTTATGTGCCGTGAAGTTTCGTTCGCCGACTGTGAATCGACCAACATTTGATTTCAAATCACGGATCGCCATCTGAAGTTTGGTCCGCTGGAGTTCGCCTTGGTCTCGGGGTTGATGTTTGGGTCATCGACATTTGACCCAACAATGGAGCATGATGCTTCAACAGCCTGTGCAAGGGCTTTATTTTGTGGCAACCAGAGATTGAAAATATCCGAGTTGGAGGATATTTTCAGAGAACACGTGGTGAACGGCGCTTCGGCAGCCGACTACGTTAAGGTTGCAAATGTGTTGATGTTGCACCTACTTATCTTGGGTATTCCGAGGCCGAGACTAATCGATGACTTCGTTTGGGTATTAGTGGAAAACCTGAACGAATGGAAAGCATTCTCGTGGGGAGCGTATGCATACCGGGCATTGCTTCACTACAAGCAATTCATCCCCACCACTCTAGGGGAATGTAAAGTGCCTTATGTATTTAGCGGGCCCGTCTGGGCCTTACAAACATGGACATACGATTGCATCCCGGAATTTGAGAGGGTTTGTGCGAACTTGGTGGACCGACATGCACTTCCACGTCTGTTGAGGTGGAATTTCCCGAGAGTGAGAGGGAGCTTCGCTGGCTTCTTCGACGACGAGGTAATTTTATTAGACAAAAACTATGATATAATACGTTTATACTGTAAAGAACTATGTTGTGAAATATTCTTATATGTCATATGAAACTCCATAACAAAATATATCTCTATATATATTATATAGTTCGGTGTGTATATTTCATTATTTTCTGAAGGAGTAACATGATATGAACTTGTGGAATAACACGTTGCGTGTTTTATACATAGTTGGAATGCGGAGTGATGGTCGAGGAAGATGCAAAGCTTTCGAATCGTATTATATGAGCACGCTGTCCGGCGAGGCACTTCGCGTGCCGTATAGAGAGCCGATTGTCGTGCAGTTTGGATCCGAGCATGCAAGAGCGATGGGGATTCCTCGTCCACGCGGCCCTGCAGTACCCCACTCTCCGCCTACCTCAGCACCGGTCATGCAAAGACGATCCGGACGAAATCAGGCACCGGCGACTTCGGACGGGTCTAGCAGTCTTGATACTCAAGACATGACTCCGCGAGAGAAAAAGTTTTGGAAGATCAAAAACTTTTTCTCCAAAAATAAGTCGGACCGGAAGTCAGCGGATGAGGGAGGACAATCGCACCCCCAGATAGTCATGTCGAGGAGGCTCGTCGACACTCGGTTTCACAAGGTAAAACCAGCTATCGACATTTCGATAGTTCGGGATCTTCGCTCGACATTCAATTTCTAGTTCTCATCGAGCAACTCCGCATGCATCATCTGATCGGGTCGACCCAGTTGATGCCGTGACGGATAGTAGCGACTCATCCGTCGCATCCGAGGCCCGTACGAAGAAGTTTCATGATAGGTCCGTGTTCGCCTAGCTGGTGCAGCTTCCATACCATGAGGCCGCGCAGCCTTATGCTTCTCCCAGTCCGGTGTCAGATGTAGGCTTTTACTAATTAATTTGGTATATAATACATTTTGGAACTATGTGGTTGTTGAAAACTAACATAGATTTATTGAGAACTATCTGGTTGTTACGAAGACATATAAATTTATACAACGTAAAAGTTACTTTTCTAGGAACCCGATGAAGATCAGTTGCTATACGGTGATGATTTATCCGCTTCATGGGCACTTATAGTGTCTCCGGTAGAAGTTCAACCGTTAAGAGTTGTGCTGAAGGAAGATGCCGGGATCAGCCGGAGAGTTGGAAAGGAAAAAGAGAAGGCCCCCATACAAGATGAGCCGAGTAGTCCACGTGGACGTGGAATGCGCACGAGAAGACCCTCTCGTGCAATTACGTCGCCTTTTGTTGCCCCGAAGAGGAATCTCGCCCGTTACCTATTGGTTTGTCATTGACTTCAAGGAATATCGGGCGTGGCGTCGCGCACACAATGAAATTGGTGACCACGTCTACACAGCCACGGAATATCAATTACCGCACTCATGATATGATCGAATGCTATTTGGGTACGTTGAGGAGGCAATTGACGAGAGGAGACGGTCTACTTCACGGTGTGTGGAGCGACACAACTCTCATTCTTCCCGTACAGTTCTGGGTTAGTACGTAATGTTTTACATTTTTGTTTCGCGATTAAAATGCTAACAATATGTATTGTATTCGTCTCAAATGCAATATTCTTGGGAGAATTACGGGTGGAACACGGATGCATGAGAGCCTTTTGAGGCGCTGCAAGAAGTGCCAGAGCATGGGAACCAGGACTACAATAGATACGGGGTACGCATCGAATTAGTTTGCGTGATTGAATCAATGGTTGCTCTTAGAGATGACAACGAAAGTAGGCAGTGCGGAATTGCTGCAAGTTGTTCATCCCCATATTTGTATTCGGAACCCTCGAATATTCCTCCATACTTGACTGTGATTCGTGTCCAATCGACCATCTAACCATATTTGAAACTATAAAACATCTTAGTTCTTAGCAAAATAATTGTATATCTCCGAAATAATATAAATGTAGTTGAAATACGAAGAACTAAAATACATTTTTATCCTGTGAATACATTACTACATGAAATACAATTTTTAACGAAGAAATATGTTTATAATCTCAGTAGAAACATCGTATAATGAAAGTATACAAAATTAATATAGCAAACAAAGAACTATATCACATTTTACGTAGTAAAATCCATGTTGCATGATTAAATGCATTAACCATATTTACAATGTCACGTTTTAAATATATATGCAGTGTAACCATATTTACAATGTAACACTATTTAAATCCATACAAATGCTTTAAATAAATATAAAATTACGGATAGGTTTAAAATATGTTACATTGAAAATGCTTTAAATTAAATACAACATACCTTGTGCGAATATGATGAAAATGTAGACCGAGATCCAACTTTGCGCAAAATACGAATATGAATTTTTTTCTCTCTCTCTAAACTAACGAAGAAATGAATGAATATATGCATGAGTACCTCTTTATATATAATTGTTGAATTGAAACATAATTTCAATATTTAAATAATATAGAAAAAAAAATACAACTCACTACATGACAATTTTTAATATTTTCTACATTTATTTTCCAATTGCATGGCTCATGTGATAGAGTTTTGAATTCTCAAAATCATCAATTAATTAAGACTGTCGAAGTTGATTACTTTAATTAATTTCACTCCTTTTTCTGTGCACCAACTGACGAGATGGTTTGACAAGTCTCGTTGTCGCTGACGAGATGGGTGTGGGGGGGGGGGACAGCATAGGCCTGCAAGGTGCAGCCTATCACATAGAGTACCCTTTTTAGGGCAAAAATAAAAAAAATGAGTATTATTGCATTTTTGGTAGAAAGTGTGTTTCCTTGCATTTTTCAATTTTGAAATGGGTATTTTTGCAAATCACCCTTCTTTTTACGTCCTTGTGTTAGAGAATCATTATTTTAATAATTAAATAGAAAACATGTAATATAAATATTGAGTAGGTCTCTCATCTCATGTCCACGAATAATATCATACATTAAAAAAAATGATATTTCTCTTAATCATAAATTTTAACTACGCATAACAACAGTTTCGATTATTATTATTATTATTATGATTATTATGATTATTATTATTGTTATTCATTCTGGCATTTTCCAAGTCCTATATACAAATATACTGTTTATAATAATTATTATTATTGTTGCATTTTTAAGTAACTTACATTCTTCATCTTTATATATATCACCATAAAAACCAAATTATTGATTAACTTATATTTACAATTATATAGCTACCAATTGGGCTTCTTAAAAGTAAACTCGGGGATATAGATGGGCCGGTTTAGAAGGTACACAGAGTCGCTCCAAATTTATACAAATTTGAGTTTTTAATTTTTCATTTACTTACAAATTTGTTATTTTGTCCTCTTTAAGGAATTAGTCGTTAATTGGTGGTGCTTTTAGAGTAAATATCATTTCATACATATTACATAACATAGATTATTTTAAGCATTATGGAGGTATGTGTGGATTACCATCTTTGAAATTATATACTCACTTAGTCCCTATTTTATACGTCTGTTTGCTTTTTCACATAGATTAAGAAAACATTTAATAATATGAAAGTTATAAGATAAATACTTGTATTGGAATTTGAGTAAATTGAAGTAAATTACTAAAAATTAATTACATAATTTTATATGATATTATAAAAGTTGGATAAAATAGTTTTTTTCTATATTATCACATTAATTAGACTTATTAAAATTAGTGAAACATTTAGTTAGACACAAAGAAATTACTAATAGACATATAAATTTAGGATAGATGAAGAAAAAAAAAGTAAGCATATATATTTGGGACGAAGAAAGTATTTAACAAGAATTTAATATTTTACGAGAATTTGAATTTTCATCTGCTTTAAAATTAGTGATTCCGCCCCCGATTCTAAAACGCCCCTCTTTTGTAACGAATCTCGTACACTACCAGTTCTGATTTATGTAGAAAGAAAACGCATTTGATGAATCCTTATCCACCATACGAAATTCGGAAGCAAACAAAGCTTCACAACAGTGAGAGAAGCATAATATGACAAAAACTTGTTTGTCAAATTTTGTTTTGTAAGTAAAAAATTGTGAAGAAAAAGACATTCACCAAACGATTTCTTTAGTATAGTAAAATTGGTGGCACTCAACGAAGTAATTATTAAGATTATCATAGCAGCATAGTTAACTATGGGTGGACACACTAGTTGATTAAGTTATCCTCTCGCGGTCACGATAACTCGATAAGAATTAAGAAAGCTAAAGGCCAGCTAAAATAAACATAATCGATCAGCAAAATATATAATTAAGATGTGATTAATCATTGCGTATCTTGTGAGGGATGCCAGCGTGGCACCAGCTCATGAAGAGAACTAATGATTGATTAGCATGTGCAGCAACGATATGATAGACAAGATAATCTTGGCATGATTAACATATTGCATTTAGATTAAAGGTTGGGACGTGAAAATTAGTTTTTGTAGCCATAGTAGTAGTAGGTTAGAGTTTTTTTTTTTTTTTTTTTTGTTGGTGACATTAAAACTCATTCTCTTAATTATAAATTTAAATTCAATGATTTTTCCTCTAATCATAGTATCACTTCTATTAGTTAATTTGATTTCAATGATTGTTGAACTGTGAAATCTGAATTAATATTAACCGTGAAATCGTATTCAATATCGGAAGTAGCAAGTGGACATTAAGTAAGAGTGATTATTATGTCAGCTTAGTGTTACAAATGAGTTGAATGACACTGAATCGCTGCAAGAGCGATCGTATTTGTGGACGGTTTCAGTGGAATTTGAACCCAGGACCTATCGGTTCCGGGCTACCCACCTTCACCACTACGTCATTCCAAGGGGACAAATAGTTTGTTATTTGTTCTTTATGACCATGACTAACTGTTGGTCCGGAGACGAAAAGTCAGGTGTAGAGGGGGGGGGGGTGAATACACATGAGCTCTGTTTCTTTTTCTCGGTGAAGGTCAGTAAGCGATGTTTGCAATCGATGAACAAGGCCTAAGTAAGCCTTCGATCACTTGGGGTCAAAGTGAGTCGCCTTCGAGCTCTTCTACCGACGATGTCGGATTACGAAACTCGTCGGAGATTGTAGTGCGGATAAGTGTTAAGGCCCGAGTCGTCTCTTTTGAAAACGCATTTTTGCAAGTTAAATCTTTTATGGACCGTGCACTTTTATAAAAATACGTTTTATGCAAACTTATGATTTTCAAGTCGGTTGAAAGCTATGCAATAAAACAAGAAAAGAACACAAGCGATTTAACGTGGTTCGGATACGCAAGATCCTACGTCCACGGTCCCGAACAAAGCAGAGAGAACTTGTTGATTATTTCGAGCAAGCCTCAAGGAGGATATCTGCAGACCGGACAGTTCCCTCTAAGTTATAGTCCTTAGTGACTTTACAATCTAAACCTAAGTTTAGAAGGGAGGGAATGTTCTCCAACTGAGAAGGAGTTCTTACAACAAGAACAATTCACTAAATGTGAACTCCTTCGGATCTAAGCTATGAATCTAGCAATGAGCTTAGTCTAGAGAAGAAAGGGATCAAAGTGCCCTAGAGAGATGAACTACAAGAAGTGTTCTATGAAAACTAGTTCGTCTCTGGATAAGCTTGAAGGTTCTAGAGCGTTGTGAGCTTGAATGATTTCCCTTGATTTCGCGTATTTTCCTCTATTTGAAATCTTCAAATCCTTCTCTATTTATAGTTGTGAGTTGTGGCATATGTCCGTTGGAGACGACGATGCCACGTGTCACAAGCGTCCAAAGAAAACGGCCACTATTCAACTTTGTTGCAGGCGGGGCAATTAATGCGTTTCATGAGAGCAGACTTTACTTGTATAGAGTAGGTAAGCGTTTTTGGCTTCTCATTGGTCGAGGTTTGTAGTTGGTGAGTGTCAGAGTTGACCGTTCAAACTACCTCGTATGTCTTCTGCTGAACATTTGAAGGGACTTTAAGTGCTGGGTCGCTTTCTGTCGGATACAGTACTCGAAAGTCTGTCTTCTTCGGTGAGTCGTCGACCGATAAAGTGAGCTTCGATAGTCGGTTGGTCGATCGCGAAGGTATACTTGCTTTGACCTTGGTTCTTCTACCGATGACCATCGCCTTGTAGAGAATGCTTCTCGAGGTCCGGGCCACCGATGCGGGATCTTCAACCGAGTTTGATATCGACCGCCGACGAAGAATGCAAGCGATTACACCGATGACGTGGGGTTCGAAAAGTATCTTCGGTGAAGATCGGTTCAACAACTACCCCGCAGGACTTAGACAAAATAATAAGCATTACATCAAGTCTAACCTATACATCGCCTAATCCTATCGACACACTAATCTACCGATATCAGCTCGGTTTTGGGATCTTCAATTCCATAGTACTACTATGATTTCCCCAATTTCTTTTAACCCTAGAACATTGAGTATCAATCTATCGACTCATATCCAACAATTTCCCCCTAATTGATGATGCCAAAACCTCTATACTCTAATATCTATTAAAGATACCTTGTCCTATCGACAACAATTTCCCCCTTAAAGCATCCGAGGAAAAACCGATAATAGTAAATGGACTTCAAGGCGGGTGAGAGAAAGGCAAGATCGAGAAACTGATGTGAGTGTGTGTCGATCACTTGGTGATCGGTAGTGTAAACACAAAGTAAAAGGCCGAAAGACAATGAGTAATTGTCTAGCACGCAGAGGAACCGATATATATACCAAGAATTACAGAGTTCCTATGCTATTACAAAAGATAGAAAATAGAAAGACTACGGACGCCCGAAGGCTTTAGTGCGTTCCTCGAATCCTGCAGATCTGTCCATGGGAGGTTCCGGACGATAGTATGAATAGATTCTCTTCCTCGAGTCCGGATATCCTCGTCGTCTTCAAAGAAGGTGGACACTCGAGGTTGAAGTGGAATGCAAAGCAAGCACTAACCTCATCTTCTATGTCCTTTGTACATAGAGCTCACGCGCCAGTTCTAGGAGGTGGGATGCGCCCGAAAGCCGGAGCTCTAAACGGAATATTCGTCTCTTCATGATCTCCTTGAGCTGTTCCCCCATTCTGGATTATCTTGAAACATGAACTCATCAAAGGCTTGATCGATAGGTTGCTCTCGAGGATAGAATCCCCAAACATAGTAGCCTTTGATAAATTGCTCTTTAAGTTCTTCCCATTGATCATTAACCTCAGACGAACCCATCGATCGACATGAACAACCGAGTCCTTCTTGGCGAGAGGTGTTCTCTTCCTTGATCCTCTTGGGATTTGTCTTCCGGGGATCATCGCCGGCTTCTCGGATAGGCTTTTCATTCTTGCGGGTCGGCCATCCTTTTCTTCTCACGGAGAGCGGCCGCTCTAGTGTCTCCTCGTCCGAGACTCGGTCCTTGCGCGTCGCCTCCCGGGTTGCTTGATCTTACGCTATCCGTTCAGTGTAAGAGTAGATATGGGAATACTCGAGCAAGTAGCTTTGATTTCGATCGGAAGAGCCTTAGCAAATTTTTCTTGGGCTTTCTTCTTTTGCTCTTCGACCGTATTAGTGACCTTTCTCTTTCCTTTGCCCCTGACGCTTTGCCCTTAGGCTTTTTCCACGCTTGCCATTGCCTCTTCTAGGCCGACGCTCCCGGTCCAGGCTTGTCTTGCGGCTCTTGGGCTATTTTCGAGGTCGAATGCCTCTTGCTCCGCTTTTGATTTGAACTTCTTGATCGGGGGAGGAAGGAGTAGTGGATTCGATAGCGATTTCCTTCCCCGACCCCTGCGGCAACTGTTGAGACTCTTCTTCTTACTGGCTCTTCAAGGAATTGAGCGATTTCGTCTATGTGCGCATGAAGAGGAGATGGGGGTGGCTTGTAGTGGGAAATCAAGGAGAAGGACCTCGGTAGATGTACCTTTCGAGTAGTTGGTCCCGCCTCCGAGCCTGTTCCCCCGAATCTCTGGCGAGGGCTCTGGCTGCCGAGGAGGGTCCTCGCCCTCCCGAGCCCGTCCCTCAAGGATCCGGACGTCACCGTATCCGTATCGAGTTCATCTTTCACAATATCTTCCCCCTTTTTGGCATCAGCAATATTCGCCAGGGGAGGTGCGGATAGCTTTTACGTCCTGCTCCGGCATCGCGAGAATCTTTGATACGGGTAACGTGTCATCAAAATCACCGACCAAGTTGCGGTAGTTTTCCCAGTCTTTCTCCCGATCGGCTCTAGATTTACGCAATCGAGCGGCCGACTCTGTCGGAGTGTCGCAGAGCTTGATCATTTGATTCGTCATTTCTTTCGAATGGCTTTTAAGGCCTCACTGTTGCTTGATAGGCCGTTTGAAGAGAGGTGGTTGCTATCTTGTTTCTCTCATCAATGAAGCCTTGAATTGTTTTCATGGCCTCGAGTCATTGTTCAGAAAGTTTTATGCTTGAGTGGCAAGCAGCATTGCCGACTCTGTCTTTGTTAAATCGGCCTTTTGAGCACTTAGGGCCTGCTCAACTATCTCCTTGAAATCTGGGCCGAGAAGCCTCTTTAGGGGTGGAGATGTCCGGCCAACTTACTTAGAGCTTCGTTCGAGCCTTGGTGTACTTCTCCCATTTAAAATGAACATCTTTGGCTAGGAGTCGATTTTTCTCACCTTGGCGTTTGATAGCCCTGTTGACGAACGTGAGGACACGGAACGATGGGTTGTATCGATAAGAGCTGGTTCCGAGCCTCTGCTCGAGAACGAGATCAACGCTCCCTCTCGTACTTCGGAGCGGTTGTAGCCTCACCAGATGTGACTATGGGTGGTGTTGGGCTCTTCTCTTGGGGAGTTTGTCCCTCCTGCGATTCTCCCTAGTCGCTTCCCCGGGTTTGCCATCCATCTCCTCATCTTGATCATCATTATCACCTTTATCGGAAGGTGGAGATGGGGGCGGAGTTGTTTGAGTCGGAGCTCTCAAGCTCGGTAAATAGAGCATTGCGGCTCTCAAATCTTCGAAAGACGCCACATCACCGGCTCTCCGAATCCAATCTTGGCTTGGAGCTCTTGCTCCTCCGTCGCAGCTCATCCGTGATTCTTTGGGATTTGGCAAAGTCAATAAGAATGTCCCAAGGCTGCAGAAACCTTAAGAGCATCCGAGCTCTTGTCCTTCTTGCTATTTCAACCGGATCCGCGTGCTCGGCAATTTTCGGTATCTCTAGCTGAATCTCGACTGCAAGACGCAATCGAGTGGTGTCGGTTGTTGTCCACTCAAGCAGAGGTTCGGGTGACGGTTCCCTCTTGTCGGACTCGTGTCCTCGTAGCTGATCACTTGGACCTTGTCCTTGATCGTCGCTCCCTCGATTCCAAGATTCGAATCGAGTAGTTGCTCCTCTTGAATAGAAGGAGGAGCTGGCTGAATAATGGTAAGTGGGCTGAGCCACCTGTGACCTCAGCAGGTCGAGTCTTAGTCAACCTCCTCTTCTTTGGCACTTGGGACAGTTGGGGGCGGAGCGAGACGCCGCTCTCTTCGGTTCGGGTGGCCCCTTGCCCGATTGACTTTTCTCGCTCCCGGCCTTTGTCATAAATTTAATACTCTTGAGATCAAAAGACTTCGAGTCCTCAAAAGCCGAGCGATTCCGTACCACACTCTCTATCGGCACCGACATCTTGGTGCCGAATAGGAGCTTGACTGTCTTGGTTAGCTTCCTCTCTCCGAAGGGCGAAGTAGTGAACTTCCGGGCTTGGGCCTTCATGAGTAGTATAGTAGTCGGCCCGGTTCACTTCTACTCCATCGTCTATGATCATCATCGGTTGTATCCTCGGCTTAGAAAGCGATCATGGGATCCATGAGCTTGTCGAATATGAGAGACAACGTAAGCTAAACCCCGTACCGAGGTAACAAAAGATTTCTACGAAGCGCCGTCTTGAACACTATGTCGCCGCGTCCACGTAACTTTTGGACGTAGTTATTTATCTCCCTTTCCTTATAACCAATGGGAGAGATACCAATGAGGGGAGTTGAAAAGCTTGAACGAGAGCCTCGAGATATTGAAAGAGTGGGTAGCCTCCCTCCACCGATTTGGGGGCAATTTCATACTGTATCCAAAGGATGCTTCTTCTCCCTCCCGAGGCTAATGATTTCCGGTTGTAGTAGGCCTCCACAACTTGTCTCGACGGATGAGAACGGGGATGCCTCGACACAAGAGTTAGCCGGCCCGACTTCTCAAGGGCGCCAAAAACCGGCTCCAAATATGAAACGTCCACTCGCTGGGAGAGCCATCGTCGGCTCAAACCGAACCCGGATGGTCATGATCTCAACCATCTTCTCAAGAGTCTGTACTACCGCCATCGAAATCTGCAAAACAAATTGTTAGCACTTGAAAATAGAGTAAGTTAGTAGCTATCAGCGGATAGTAATACATTACCGTGAAATAGAGCTTGAAAAGAGATATAGCAATGCAGTTTGAATGAGGATGTAAGGAAGGTAACCGAATCGCTAAGAAAAAGCTCTAAGATATGAGAATGGCGAAAAGTGAGGAGTTGATAGAAGATGAAAGATTTTGTATATTGAGTTTGATCTTCAGTTTGAATCGCACGGTTCAAATTTAATCTTTCAAAAACAAGGGGCGGCTAAGATTAAATGTTATAAAGGAATGATTATAATAGCCGCCAAAAATATAGATATACGTAATAAAGCTAATGGAGAAGACATGCATTAAATGCGCGACGAGAGCATTAATTACGCAGCGAGGAGTCCTGCGACCTTTCCTCAAACCTTAAACATAATAAATGGTAAGGAATAAATGCTCCTCAAAGAACCGAATGTAAGCGATCGATGCATTAAATGCGGCATGTTTCGAACAAATTAAGTAACGATACTACGCAAACCTCTTCACCGAACTTATCGACTTGGTTGCCATCTTTTATCGGGAGGATGGTTGTGCTTGATGACCATGTTCCTCCTTGTTATGTACGGTGTGCATCTCCCAACCGAGTCACCGTACTAAGTTTTCTAACTGTCGTGCCGATTCCATACCGATACAAATTGTTGCTAAGTATATCATTATCGTAGTCGGCTTCTACTAACTTGTCTCGGTAGGATCTAGCGAACCTAGCTCAACCGATAGTTCTGCGAACCTATTCTCGGCTAGTGGTTTGGTCGGTATATACGCCCTTTGCTTGTCGGATGGATTTTCTCCATCCCGATGTCCTTCTTTTCGACATGGTCTCGATGAAGTGGTGTCGGATGTCCACGTGCTTGCACTGGTATGTAGAACTCGGGTTCGAGTTATAGCTATTGACCTTGGTGGAGTCACGGTAGATGGGCACTTCATCCCGAGTTATACCATAATCTCTCGGTTGTTGTCGAAGCCAAAGGATCGCGGGCAAAGAACTTCCTGCGGCCTATGTACTCGGCTTCCGTAGTGGACGTAGCTACGAGTCTTGTTTCTTTGAAAACCACGATATCGGCTTGCTTTGCCTAAGGAACCGACATGTTCGGAAGTTGATTTTCGATCTATCCCGCATCCCGCATAATCGGCATCGAGAATAACTCGTTAGTGTTAGATTATCATCGGCAGGATACCATAACCCACAAGGTGTTCCTCTTAGATATCGCGAGAATCTTCTTCGCCGAGTCTAGATGACTTCGCTTGGGATTCGCCTAAAATCTTGTGCATATACCTACAGCATAAGTTATGTCGAGTCGGCTAGTCGTTAAATAAAGTAAAGAACCAATAATAGCTCTATAATCGGTAGAGTTAACGTAAGCTCCCTCTTTGTCTAGATCGATTTTAAAGTTCGTGTTCATGGGGATCTTGATCGGTTTTTTTGGAATCACGGCCGAATCTTTTGAGAAGATCTCGAGTGTATTTGGCTTGATTGATGAAGATTCCTTCACTGATTGTTTTACTTGAAATCCAAGGAAATAATTCATCTCTCCCATCATGGACATCTCGAATTTCTCTTTCATCATCTTCTCGAACTGGCGACATATAACTTCGTTTACGCATCGAAAATGATGTCGTCCACGTAGATTTGCACCGGTAGAATGTCATCTTCGACTTTACTGAATAGGGTGCGATCTACTGTCCCCTTTTGAAAACCTTTTCAAGTAGAAAGTCCGATAGGGTATCATACCAAGCCCCGGGTGCTTGTTTTAACCCATACGAGCTTTCCTAAACTCGTACACTGATGTCCCTGCCGAAAGCCGGGCGGTTGTTCCACGTAGACTTCTTCCTTCGGTATGCCGTTCGAAAAGCGACTTCACATCCATCGATATACCTTAAATCTCCGATGTGTTGCATAAGCTAGGAAAAGACGAATAGCTTCCAATCCGGCGACCGGAGCAAATGTTTCATCAAAGTCAATTCCCTCTCGCCCGATTGTATCCTTTAGCAACTAGTCGAGCTTTATTTCGACAATGACGTTGTTTTCATCTCGCTTGTTCTTGAAGACCCACTTAGTTCCAATCACGTGCCGATGTCTAGGTGCTTGACAAGCTCCCAAACTTCATTTCGACGAACTGGTTCAGCTCTTCTTGCATAGCAATGACCCGGCCAAGATCTTTTAGTGCGTCCTCTATCGCCGAGGTTCTTCGTAGACGAGAAAACAAGAGTAAAGTGAGCTTTCTCCTTGACTTAATCTTGATCTTGTCCTTATAGTTGTGATGGATCTCCAATGATAAGATCGAAGAATGAGCATCAAGCCACGAACGCCCGAGTCGGGCTTCTTCTTCGATACTACTTCGCACGTCATAGGTGTATTAGGCATTTCAATGAATCTTGTTTTGTGACCGTAGTAATTCGGTAAGAAGGTTAGGATCTACGAGTTTCCGGGTTCGGGGCATTTAGCTCGGGAACATTAATCGTTCCCCCGAGTTTATATTCTCGGTAGAGGTCTCGGTTACCACAGGGGGCTTCCTCATCGACCGAAGTTACCCGTTGTTGATTCGTTCGATAGAATCAACTAGGTTAGCTACATTGCTTGTTGGCCGAGTCCGAATTTCTTCATCTTCGACTCATCATCCCAACAATGCTTTGGATCTTTTCGACTTTGTCATTTAGTTCGAGATCCCGTAGCTTCTGCTCGACATCCTCGTGTTTGACTTTGTATCTTTCCTGTTCTCGGTAACAAATTCATCAAAAACAACATGAGGGCTTTCCTCCACGCAAAGAGTTCGATAGTTAAAAACTCGAAGGCTTTATCGACTCGGGAGTATCCTAAGAATACTCCTTGATCGATTTGCTATCAAAGACCTTCAACCGATCTTTCCCATTGTTGTGGATAAAGCAAGGACAATAGAAAACATGAAAATGAGAAATAGAAGGAATTCTCCCTTTCCACGTTCGTAAGGCGTCTTCATGTGTTGCTTGTGTCGGTAGTGAGCGATTCGAGTGTAACGGGCGGTTTCAAGTAGCATCGGCCCAAAACTTTGAGGGTAGTCCGAGAATGCGAGGAGCGTTCTTTTTCGCTTCTTTGAGTGTTCTGTTCTTACGTTCAAGCAAGTCCGTTCTGGCGAGGGGTGCGCGCTGATGTCTCGTGATGAATTCCCTCTTTATCGCAGGATGTCTTAACTACCGAAGTTTAGAAACTCTGTTCCTGCGTACGAGCGTATCTTCTTAATCTTGATGTTCTTTTCCACACCGAGTTTCTTGAGTAGATTAGGTAACTCGGTCCGAACATCGATTTGTTGGCGATGAAGATGACCCAAGTATATCTCGAGAATTCGTCTATGACGACGAGGGCATACTTCTTGCCTCTTATAGTCACCGGAGAGACGGCCCGAATAAGTCCATGTGAAGCGTACGAAGGATTCCATCGGTGGAAGGTGACGGAATAGGTGGATTGCTACTCTTTGTTTGCTTTCCCTTCGGCACGCTTCACAATTTTTGTCTTTGATAAACGATTCGTTGGGCGGTCCTCGACTTTAGAGTTCTTGACGAGCTTGTTCATGGTCATGAAGTTCAGGTGCCGAGTCTCTTGTGCCATAGCCACGACTTGTTACCTGATTTAGTCCGTGCGAGCAAGCAAGCCTCGGTTCGCGGTATTCCGGTTGCAACATAGATGTTCTTCCTCCGCGAACTCGATAACACTGTTTTCCCCGTAGATTTGTCAACAATATCACGAAACCGGTCAAAGATTACTCGTTAAGATTATCACGAAATTGGATCGCGAAAGGAGATTATGTTGAAGTCCTTCAACATATGTTACTCTTGGAACCGTGGCGTCCCAATGTTCGGCGTTCCGTATCCCCTTGTGTAGCCTTTGGAATTGTCACCGAATTCATTCGGGACCATCTTCTTGTACGTAGTTGGTCGCGAGCTCTTACGGTAGGTCATGTGTCTCGAGCGACCGCCGTCCACTATCCATGGGTCCTTATGCACCTGCAAAACAGAGGCATTTTTAGGTACCCTTTGGTTCGGTTGGGTCCTTACGAGGTTAGTGGGTGATTTCGGAACCCGGATCTGTCTCGGGACATTAGAAGTTCCGACTTCTTCTTCGAACCTTATCGCCTTTCTTCTCCACAGGACTTGGAGATACCGACTTTTCGCCGATAATTTTGGGTTCATGCGCTTTCTTCTTTCGAGTCTTAGCGCTTCTCCCGACCACGGGCTCATAGTAGTACGAGCCGTCGGCCGGGTGCTCATACAATGGCTCCTTGTATCGTTACGCCCATCCGACCTTCTTGATTCCCCCCGAATTTGATCGCGGTGTCCTGGGGGCTGGAACCTTTGGTCATGCTTGTTGCTACTCGGCGAGGTGTAATTATTTTCTGTTTGTTTTTCGCCTGAGGTGTGGTGTCGCAGCTTGCACCTTTCCTCGACGAACCTATCGGCCGGGGTTCTTGAGCTTTTGGAGGTAGAAGCTTCGTGGGTATAGCCCAGGCCTTCTTTCACGAAGTTGACCGTTGAGCTCTAAGCATGCTTTCAAGCTTCTCCTTAGCTCCCGGTATTGTTCGACCATCAATCCTCTCCGGACTTCGTCACTCCTTCGAGTGAGTCATAGTCATTCCCGCACTCGTGAGCTTCCGATCGAGCTTGGCTATTTCGTCTCTTTCTCGGAATTGTCCTTGGTCGAACCGAGATCGAGTCTCTTGAAGGCGAGACTTAGTCATAAGAGATTCAATCTCTTCCTTGAGTCTCGCAACTAGATCCACCGACTCAGGAGAGACCGACAATCGAAGAAAGCTCTCGATTCTCGGCCTTTACTTGTTCAAGTTCTGGATGGTTCTGCTGAATCTCTGCTCATGAATCTGTTCCTCTAGCAGATCGTCGTAGGCTTGTACCACATCTAGATGATCATACGTGACCGAGCACGTGTCTTGTGTCGCCGTGTGAAGAAGAGGTAATAATGCGTTTAGAATTTACCTCGGCCTCTTCTCCGGCCATCGACAAGATTCGGGCGATTCATCGAGAACTGTCTTTGCGACCTCAACTGCGACGAACGCGGCTCGTCTTGGAAGAATACATGAATGTATCCTCCTCAATTGAGTTGTCGGATATCTCTCCGGCTATATAGGCCTACCGTCTCTCGGCGAACTTCTTTCTCCCGGCTGCCGTTCGCTCTTTGAGCAGTGAGAGTTCGGGACAATCGTGCGATAGTGTCCCTCCTTCTTGCGGTTGTAGCAGGTAGATGTTCTTGCTGCTCTTACCATGAGTCTTTAGACGGGCGCGCAGACTCCGATTTCCCGTATTCGTAGAAGGATTAGATTCTTCCTTTTTATGATAGTCTTTCTTACGAGGAGGAATCTCGGTTGTATTTCCTCGGCTTTCGACTCTCTCCTTTTCCCTCGATATTTGAGAGCCATCGTGCTAGGCGATCGGGACTGAAGTCTCGAAGACTTTGCTCCGATGTGGCCACGGCTTTGCTTGAGGAAATAGGCTTGGCTCCGGTATTGCTTGTTGTTGCCTTGAAGGCGTGGTCGAACCGTGTGTCGCTGGAGCGCTTAAGCACTTTTGGGGTAAGGCTATGCTCGAATTCCTCCGATTTTAATTACGAAAATATAACATCGGGAGTTAGAGCATTTAGATCGGAAGCGACGTAAATAAGTACCAAATGGAAGCCACTCGTCGGGGCAACGCTCTCAAGATCTTGGTGTTCATCTCCTTGTTGGTGAACGACCTCCCCAACCCATTGATAACATTGACTTGATTGGTGAATCGACACTTCGCTCGTCAATGGTTTCGTAAGCTCCATTGCAAAGGCGTCGAACTTCTCGAAGCTCTAGCTCGAGCTTGTTCTCTTTGATTCGAGGGGTTCCATGGCTCGGTCTGCCAAGGCGTCCCATAGCTCTTTCGCCATTTTGCAATCTTGTACCCTTCCGAGATGTGAGTCACCGAGCGTAGTCGGTATGGCATTACGTGCAGCTCGGTCAAGGTTGTGCAACTTCTTTTCTTCGGGCGTGAAAGCGGATTTGTCTTTGGGAACCTTAGCACCGTTTGTGCTCCCACGCCTCCTCCAGCCGGCAAATACTACGCCGTCGATCATGGGAATGATCGGTCCCGACTCTAGGACATCGACATGCTTGTCGTGGGTGACGTTAGGTGTGCCTCCATACGTACGCGCCATACCGTGTAGTTCTCTATTGAGAACATCGGCACCATCCTAATAACCGACATATCGAGACATTGTAAGAGTAAGAGTATAAGGATGCTTGAAAAGATGCTTATGCAAGGTGAAAACGGTTTTCGGGATCGGTTCGAGAGGACCAAGTATTTGAACCGGCGATCGTTGAACACCGAAAGCTCGATACCAATTGTTGGTCCGGAGACGAAAAGTCGTGTAGAGGGGGGGTGAATACACTGAGCTCGTTTCTTTTTCTCGGTGAAGGTCTGAAGGCGATGTTTGCAAATGATGAACATGCAAGTAAGCCTTCGATCACGGGGTCAAAGTGAGTCGGCTTCGAGCTCTTCTACGGACGATGTCGTATTACGAAACTCGTCGGAGACCGAGTGCGGATAAGTGTTAGGCCCGAAGTCGTCTCTTTTGAAAACGCGTTTTTTGCAAGTTAAATCTTTTGGTATGCACTTTATAAAATACGTTTTATGCAAACTTATGATTTTCAAGTCGGTTGAAAGCTATGCAATAAAAACAAGAAAAGAACACTAGCGATTTAACGTGGTTCGGATACGCAAGATCCTACGTCCACGGTCCCGAACAAAGCAGGGAGAACTTGTTGATTATTGCAGAGCAAGCCTCGGCGAGGATACTGTGCCTTTGGACGAGTTCCCTCTAAGTTATAGTCCTTAGCGACTTTACAATCTAAACCTAAGTTTAGAAGGGAGGGAATGTTCTCCAACGAGAAGGAGTTCTTACAACAAGAACAATTCACTAAATGTGAACTCCTTCGGATCTAAGCTATGAATCTAGCAATGAGCTTAGTCAGAGAAGAAAGGGATCAAAGTGCCCTGTAGAGATGAACTACAAGAAGTGTTCTATGAAAACTAGTTCGTCTCTGGATAAGCTTGAAGGTTCAGAGCGTTGTGAGCTTGAATGATTTCCCTTGATTTCGCGTATTTTCCTCTATTTGAAATCTTCAAATCACTCTCTATTTATAGTTGTGAGTTGTGGCATATGTCCGTTGGAGACGACGATGCCACGTGTCACAAGCGTCCAAAGAAAACGGCCACTATTCAACTTTGTTGCAGGCGGGCGTTAATGCGCTGTTCATGAGAGCAAGCTTTCTTGTGTAAGTAGGTAAGCGTTTTTGGCTTCTCATTGGTCGAGGTTTGTAGTTGGTGAGTGTCGAGTTGACCGTTCAAACTACCTCGTATGTCTTTCCCGAACATTTGAAGGGACTTTAAGTCTTTGGGTCGCTTTCGTCGGATACGGTACTCGAAAGTCTGTCTTCTTGTGAGTCGTCGACCGATAAAGTGAGCTTCGATAGTCGGTTAGTCGATGCGAAGGTATACTTGCTTGACCTTGGTTCTTCTACCGATGACCATCGGCTTGTAGAGAATGCTTCTGCGAGGTCCGGGCCACGAGCGGGATCTTCAACCGAGTTTGATATCGGGGCGACGAAGAATGCAAGCGATTACACCGATGACGTGGGGTTCGAAAAGTATCTTGATGAAGATCGGTTCAACAACTACCCGTACGGACTTAGACAAAATAATAAGCATTACATCAAGTCTAACCTATACATCGCCTAATCCTATCGACACACTAATCTACCGATATCGCCGGTTTGGGATCTTCAATTCCATAGTACTACTATGATTTCCCCCAATTTCTTTTAACCCTAGAACAGCTGAGTATCAATCTACTGACTCATATCCAACACTAACATATCGTCATATCGTATCATCAAAGCATGGGGCTACACGAGAGCAAAAGTATAAATTTAGAGAGGATAAAAATAAAATTTTAAAAGAATATAAAGTAAATTCGGTGAATTCTATAGAGCCTATTTACGACTTAGGTGAGGTTGCAATATCTTTTATTTTAGAAAGTTTTTGAAAGTTTGGTAAAAACAACTTATTTTAAGTTATTTTAAATAATAAGTTATTGTACTCGCGTTTGAGAAAATTTACCGAAATAACTTATTCTAAATAATAAGTTATTTTTAACTTATTTTCAATTTATAAGTAACTTCTAAGGAGGTTCTCATATCAAATTCCGACAACTATATTTTTTCAATTTTTTTTTTTTTTTTGCTTACATAAGTTATTATTATTGCATGCATCCAAATACAATTAACTTATTAAATTTAAGTACTTATACATAAGTTTTCATGGAATAAGTTCTTTTATCATAAGACATTAATTAAATTGTTCTTCCAAACGGGGCATAGATAAATTTTATTATTTATTTATCGTAAATATAAAGAAAATCGACATATATATTATTCTGAATTGCCTCAAAATTAGTACTAGTCGGCAATAGAAAGTGGAGAGAAACGGTAAAAACGTCCTCTTCTCTCTCTCTTAATTTGTCGGAGAGAAAATACAATTGTGGGCGGGCGGGGCCCCGGGCGGTGCTCCCTCTCGTCACAATTCTTATTCAATTCCACCACTCCCGATCACAAATACGAACTTTTAACACATTCATGGCCCTCAGTTTGCCAAGTAACCAGTAAACCCAGCCGCCCCAGTCCCACATCGCTTTCACAAAACCCAAACAAAAACCAAAATCATATAAAAAAATCAAAATTCAAATCACACTCAGCACAACACCACAGAGAAAATAAACTCTTGAATGATTGATGGTCGGTTTGTACCATAATGAAAAAATCGTCACCAATGGAGCTCAGTGGTCCCCCCTCCTTATTCCACTATTCGTGTATATATACTCTTAACCTTCACCTCCTTCCAACCATTACTCGCCATTAACGACTTTCTCGAACTGCTTCTGTTGAGAGAGAGGAGAAATTAAGAGAGAGAGGGAATGGAGAACAAGGAGGAGGATGTTAGAGTGGGAGCTAACAAGTTCCCGGAGCGGCAGCCGATCGGAACGGCGGCTCAGACCGACGACAAGGACTACAAGGAGCCACCGCTGGCGCCGCTATTCGAGCCCGGCGAGCTCACTTCATGGTCGTTTTACAGAGCTGGAATTGCGGAATTCATCGCTACTTTCCTCTTTTTGTATATTAGTATTCTGACGGTTATGGGGGTTCAGAACTCCAAGTCGAAGTGCGCCTCCGTCGGAATCCAAGGCATAGCTTGGGCGTTCGGAGGAATGATCTTCGCTCTCGTCTACTGCACCGCCGGAATATCAGGTAAATTGAATTTTTAAAATCAGGGATTATAAAATGGAGTTTGTTTTCAATTGAGAAGTTTAGGACCGTAATTGTTATAAAAAACCGATTCGGTTACCCGAAACTGACACTATAATATGGATTTTGATTTCAATTGCAGGAGGACACATCAATCCGGCGGTGACGTTCGGATTGTTCTTGGCGAGGAAATTGTCGCTGACGAGGGCGGTGTTCTACATGGTGATGCAGTGCTTGGGAGCGATCTGCGGCGCCGGAGTTGTGAAAGGCTTCCACAAGACACTATACATGACTCACGGCGGCGGAGCTAACGTCGTCAACAACGGCTACACCAAGGGCGACGGCCTTGGTGCTGAGATTATTGGTACCTTCGTGCTTGTATACACCGTCTTCTCCGCCACCGACGCCAAGCGCAGCGCCAGAGACTCTCATGTTCCGGTTAGTATTTATCCATAATAATGCGATTAATCACTCTTATACCTAATTCATAATTTGATTGGTTAATTTATGGTGTTGTATATGCTTTTTCAGATTTTGGCTCCATTGCCAATTGGATTTGCAGTGTTCTTGGTGCATTTGGCAACCATCCCTGTTACTGGAACTGGTATTAACCCTGCTAGGAGTCTTGGAGCTGCTATCATCTACAACAAATCTGCAGCTTGGGATGATCACGTAAGCCAAAAATGTTCTTGAATTAATTAAAAAATTTGGAAGTGTAGATATGAAATGTTTAGGGTGTAAAATTGTATTTTGAAAAAGTATGGGTAAGATTTTATAAAATTTTGGGGCACTATATACATAAATATTGTGCAAAATGGTAATTTTGGAAAAATATAGGTAAAATTTAGAATTTTGTAAAACTTGGGGGTATATTGTGTATATTTCGATATGGTGCAAAATGGTGCTCTCTAAGAGAATATAGGCACAGATTACAAATTTCTGAAACTTGGGGGGTGCCAGTGTCTAATCTGCAAATTAATAAGGGAATTATGCAATTTCGGATGGAAAAATTATGCAAATATAGAAGTACGAATTTAAAAAAAATACAAATTTATTTTTGGTTAAATTGCACAATTTAGGTTTAGTGAGTTAAATTCATATGGTTATTGGAAAATTTCACCTAATCTTTATACTTCCATCAACACTAACTAGTGGAATACTACTTTCTATTTATATTTTCGAATTTTATATTTCATATCGTATTCTAATTTTAGTTAAATTAATAATGTGTAGTGGATATTCTGGGTGGGACCGTTCATCGGGGCTGCCCTCGCCGCACTTTACCACCAAGTTGTCATCAGAGCGATACCATTCAAGTCCAAGTGATTTCCTTCAACATAAGTCTGAATTTGTGGCATTTGTTGGATAGTGGAAAAAGGAAGAAGAATAATTCCATGATGTATTTTACATGTTCTTGTTTGTTTCTGTTTGGTGTATGTATAAAATGATCTGTGAGGCTACGTGTCAATTAGGTAATGGGTTATTGCTCATATTTTGAAATTATTGAATGGAAAGTCCATTGAATTTGGCTAAATTGGAATAGATTGGTGAAAATACAAAATTATCGAAAGGATCGACATCTTTTAGTTATTAGGGCTGAGACTAAATTATTATTTTTAATTAAATATTAGAAATTTAACTACTTTCTTTAAATAAATTTAGGCTTTAATTTGATTAGGGAAACGATTTAAATATATGTTTATAGTATAAGTTGTTATCAGTAGTTTATGAAAAATAATTTAGAGGTCTTGTAAATATTTTTATATATTCCTTCAAATGGGCCTATAATTACCTACTTTTTAAAATATGTTTAATGTAAGTTGTTGATAAAGTTTTTCTATACCGAATTAATAAAGAAGGATTGTTTTAAACTCTTATATTTATTTGATAGGTTTATGTTCAATTAAAAATATTTGTACCTATTTCAATTCAAAATGATGTACTGTATCATTTAATTAGAGGCCCACTGGGTGGTTGTCATCTTTATGTGGATAAACACGACACTTTGTAACATCAATTCAACTGGTCAAATATTTAATTTTTGGGAATATAGGATCTCATATGCTTCACACCAGAATTTTGTTGTGACAGAAACAATTAATAATTCTGAATATATGCATTAAATTGCGAAGCCATATCCTATCTTTTTCGTATTTTCGTGATTTTTTCAAGTGCTATATACTTATATAGCATGAGTGTGTCTTAGGCCCCTTTCATATTCATTGCATTAGTGGGCCCTAATTTACTAATCACTTAACTCTTAGGCCCCTTCGGTTGACAATGATTCTGCCTTAGGAAAGTAATCTGATTCCAAATTCTTAAAATCATGTATTTGGTAGTATACGGAAAGTAATTTGATTTCAAGATTTTAAAATTCTGTGTTTGGTTCAATTTTAGCAAAATACTAGGAAAGTAATGAGAATCCTATAAATAAGAAAAATAGTGTAATAATTGTGGATTTTTTTCCTTGTTTATAATAGGTATTCTTTTTCCTTGGTACAAGGAAAGTATTATTATTATTATTATTATTATTATTAAAAATATAACAATAATTAGTTATTATTGAATAACAATATTATTAGTTTATGGGTAATATATTTTTATAAATTAATCGAATAGTTTATTTATTTATATTTTTATTTATGAAAAATAATACTCCCTCCGTCCCATTATTAGTGGCGCCTTTCTTTTCGGCACGGAAATTAAGGGAATATGTAATAAAGTATGAGAGATGAGTAGATAATAAAATAGGAGAGAGAAATGAGTATAATAATGAGAGAGTAGAAGAGAGGAGATGATAAAGTAGGAGAGAGAAATAAATATAATAATAAAGTAGATGATAAAGTAGGAGAGATAAGATGATAAAGTAGGAAAGAGAGTGGTAATTTTTTACCAATTTGGGACGTCGCCACTAATAGCGGGACATCCGAATTAGGAAAGGTGACCACTAATAATGGGACGGAGGGAGTATTTATTTTTCTTAAATAATTTTTTTATTATTCTAAAAAATATTATTATTAAAATAATTGAGTACTTTAATATTATTATTATTATTATTCCTAAAGATGTTATTAATATTAAAAAAGATGTTTTAAACTAATATTTATTATTATTATTTATTATTATTAATATTATTATTAAAAAAGATGTTATTGATATTAAAAAAGATTTTTTTAACTAAATATTTTGAATATTTTATTATAAATTATATAATAAAAAAATTACCAATAATAATATTTTTGGTGATTTTATATATTTATGAAATAATAATATGACAATTAACAAATAATTGATGATAAATATATTTTATTCATATTATTAATAACATGATATTACATTTCCTAGTATCAACCAAACAAGTGCAAGTATCTATTTTCTTTAGAATCATATTCCACGAAATCAAATTCCTCAGTAATTTTACTTTACTTAATCATTTTTCTCGCAATCATATTCCACGGAATCATATTCACTGACAACATTACTTTCCTGACAATGATTCTGCCTCAGGAAAGTAATTTGATTCCAAATTGTTAAAATCCTGTATTTGATAGTATATGGAAAGCAATTTAATTCTAAGATTTTAAAATTCTGTATTTGGTTCAATTTTAGCAAAATACTAGGAAAGTAATGATAATTCAAGAAACAAGAAAAATGGTGTAATAATTGTGGATTCTTTTTCCTTGTTTAAAATAGGTATTTTTTTTCCTTAGTACAAGAAAAGTAATTTATTATTATTATTATTATCATTGTTAATATTATTATTATTATTATTATTATTATTATTATTATTATTAAAAATTGAATAATAATTAGTTATTATTAAATAATAATATTATTAATTTATAGTTAGTACTCCCTCCGTCCCATTATTAATGTCTCACTTGTCTTTTTTGGTTGTCCCATTATTTATGTCTCATACCAAATAAAGAAATAAATGAGTGGACCACAATCAATCTAAGCAAGTGGATCTCACTCATTTATACTTTTACACCACAACTTTATACCTTTACTTCCACTATCTTAATCACCGTGCCCAGTCCCAACGAGACATAAATAATGGGATGGAGGGAGTATATTTTTATAAATTAATCAAATATTTTAATTTATTTATATTTTTATTATTTTTTATTTATGAACAATAATAATAATTTAATAATAACTATTTTCTTAAATAATCTTGTTATTATCCTGAAAAATATTATTATTAAAGTAAGTGAGTTCTTTAATAAGTTTATTATTATTATTATAAAAGATGTTATTAATATTAAAAAAATATTTTTAACTAATATTTATTATTATTATTATTATTTTTATTATTATTATTAAAAAGAGATGTTATTGATATTAAAAAATATTTTCTTAACTAAATATTTTGAATATTTTATTATAAATTATATAATTAAAAAATATCAATAATAATATTTTGGGTGATTTTATAAATTTATAAATTAATAATATAACAATAAACAAATAATTGATGATAAATATATTTTATTCATATTATTGATAACATGATTTTACGTTTCCTAATATCAACCAAACAAGTGCAAGTAATCTGCTTTCTTTATAATCATATTCCACGGAATCAAATTCCTCAGTAATTTTACTTTCTGTAATCATTTTTCTCGCAATCATATTCCACATAATTATATTCCCTGACAACATTACTTTCCAAACGAGGCCTTACAATTAAATTATTGATAAACTTGTAGATGAAATGATGCATGCCCACTTGTAAAAACAAAATGCAATTGTATTGTTGACACTTCAAAAAATAATTGTGATCTTTTCCATTATAAAAAGCAACCAAATTCCCTTGTAATGCCTATTTACTTTAATTTAAAATTTTATTTTTGTATAGTTTTCAAACCATCACATACAAGCGTAACGGGAAAGCCTTTATAATAATGAAATGAAATATAAATAACGTTGCATGGTTCTCCAATATTTTACGACGATAAATAAAGGGTGATGTGCAGAAATACCCATTTCCAATTTGGGAAATGCATTGAAGGCTACTTTCTACCAAAAATGCACTAATGCCCATATGTTCTTTTTTACCCTCCAAAAGGAGGTCTAGACCATAGCCTGCACATGGCAGCCCTATGCTGTCCCCACCTCACCTATCTCGTCAGCCCTATCGCAGTCAAATCCATCCCTCAAGTCATGTGTCATGTGGTACATTATAGAATTCTGGAAAAGTTAAAGGAGTCAAACTTTGATTAATGCAATGAAGTCAAGTGGTACAGTTGATGACATTAATCTCGCATGCATGCAGCTAGCTGGGAGTAAAATTCGACAGTTGTATTAAAATATTTTTTTCTAGTTTATTTAATTAATGAAATAATGCGCAGTAATTAATGAAATAATGCGCAGTAAAATTAAACAACATGCATGTAGCGATAAAAAATGATTAAATTGGCAGTATATGGCATGCATACAGTATATGGCATGCATGCAGCGACAAAAAATGGAACAGTTTTTGTTGGGTGAAGATTCTATCCTCAGTAGCATATAGTGGGAAATGATTCTGTCTTCCGTACTGACATATACTCAGTAACCTTGTGCTCTGAACGAGTCTATGAAGATTTGAAGATCTCAAAACCCTATCTTGATGGTGAACCATTACTTTGTATTTTTTTGTCTCTGAGGTTTCAGACTCAGTAGACACTCTGCTCTGGTTCAGGCGCTCAGTAGCTTATCAGCCTCAGCACCAGAAGTGAAGACTCAGCAATACTGGACTCAACAGGAGCAGTATACTGAAAGGAGTCAGTGGAACTGAACTCAGCAGGAGTAGTTCACTGTACTCAGAGCTAATCTTCAGTAGAGCCAACTCAGCATGTTTACTACTGAATCAACGATCAGACTCAGCAACGGCCAGACAGTCTTCTGAACTGTCAGATCTTTTGAAAGTCAATCAGTATAGTCAAATACGAGGATAAGAGAAGTCAGCTTTAGATCTCCTCGAAGTCTGTTTCGTCTCAACCACTTTCCAAACCTCGGCAAATGACAAGCAGACACCTGTCCTACACCTACTAAAGCTGCAAGTCAACAACTTTCCGGAAAAGGAGGGAAAGGACACTGTCACTCTACTTCAAAAGAGCCGTTAGCTACCAAAAGAGAGAGATAAAGGGATCATCGTCTCCAACGGATCTTTCCTAATCTCTTCTCTATAAATAGAGGGATAAATCGAAATTTGAAGCTCACGAGAAGAACACGAGACTAACGAGAAAACGAACGACACACACAGAACATTCAAACGAGCTAATCCGAAAAGCCCAAGTCTTCCGCAAGAAGTTCGAAGACTATATCTCCGGTGAAAGACTACATTCTAGCTCTTAGGGAACCAAGCTTAAACCGTTACATACAAGCCTCTAGTATCCAAACGACGTTACACGAACCCATAGCTAAACTCAGCTGTTCGTCGTTCTAGAAGCTACCTTCTTGTTCCCTATCCCTCTAACCTAAGCTCAGTAGAACATATCCATAGCTTAGACGAAGGAGTTCATATTTGAACTTAATCCTTATTGCAAAAGGACTCCTTCATAGTTGGAGAGTTTGTCAAACACTTCAGTTTGATAACCGTGTAAGCGAGACTTGCTCGAGTATAAATTCCAAGACGCAGACTTTGTCCGGTGTACAAGCCGCCGAGACTAACTCGGTATAATATATAGCCTCCCGATCTTTCGGGACAGTGGACGTAGGATTTTTGTGTCCGAACCACTTTAAAAATCTCTCGTGTCTCTTATTTGTGTTCTCTTTCTTGTTGCATTGATTTTAAGCTGTTCATACGAAAACTATCATTTAAAATCATTCAGCCGAGTTTCAAAGAAACTTAACCGATCGCACTAATCTCTTGAAAGCTGTTTTATTAAAAACGTTTTTCAACTCAACCGAATTGGGCATACACTATTCCGCACCACCGAACTCTATCTCGCGTCCCGAATTCGACGCTCGGTCGGCTAGCAGATCTCAGTAGAGTCAGTCACTCTGCCAACACGATTCAGAACAGCTATCTGGTTTGCTGAATGCTTTCAGTACAACACTATCCTCAAAAGGACTATTCGTGTTTAAGTTGAGAAAATCGGTTTCAGGTGTATTCACCCCCCCCCCCCTCTACACCTGAACGTGCTCTCGGGACCAACAATTGGTATTAGAGCAGGAGTTCTATAAGACTCTTGTTATCTTGAAACTGGTCTACTTGAACGGATCCGGAAAAAAGTTTTCACTGCATATCATTCTTCATTCATATCTTTATTAAATATGTCTGATATGTCAGGTATAAGGATGGTACCCATGTTCTCAGTAGAGAACTACGGCGTATGGCGAGTCAGAATGGAAGCTCATCTAACATCTCTCCACGACAGCATGACAGAGGTTCTTGAGGATGGACATATCGTCCCGATGATAGATAGCATCGTAACTCAGGATCCAACAGATGGAGGAGGAATGGTGACCGGGAAGAAGATTCCCAAGGACAGAAGTCTCTTCACCCCTGAGGAGAAGAAACTTCACAACTTAGACCGAGTCGCCAGGAATGCCATACTAACCACCTTAAGCGATTCTTATCTCGGCAGGGTTCAGGAATGTAAGACTGCAAAAGAGCTCTGGGATGCTCTAGCGCTACTGAGTCGGGGGACTCAAAAAATTAAAGCAAATAAACTTGCGCTGGAACTCCAAAAGCTGGAGAGATTGTCTCTCATGCCCGGAGACACCATTGAAGATCTCAGCGTCAGATTCACGAATCTGATGAACTCCATCAACAGGCTGGGACAGACATTCTCCAACAGAGAGAAATGAATCTCAAAATATTGAGGGCACTGCCAGACGGTCATTGGACTCCTTTTGCTACCTTATTACGTCATTCTGATTTAGATATTGTTACTCCTGACCATATCTTTTCGAACTTCAAGCGAAGGAATTCGAGTTTGACGGACCTCAATGGAAGCGGTGAAGGCGACACTAAAATTGACCATGCCTTCAAAGCATCAGTCAGCACAGCATCTCCTGCGTCGAGTAAGACTGAACCTTCATTCAACGACATACAAGAAGGAAGTCTAGCTCAGAAGTACGCACTGCTTGCCGTGAAGTATCAGAAGGAGAAGGAGCGGCGCAGAAAAGTGACTAAAGCCTATCGAGAATCGAAAGGTAAGTCTGAATACACGCCGAAACGCACTCCTGACTCGCATACTTCTGAATGTAGAAAAAGGGATGACTCAGCACCATCAAAAGAAAACGAAAGCAAAGAAGAAAGAGTCATCGCCTGCTACAACTGCAAAAAGCCAGGACATTATCAATATGATTGTCCACGAGCTCGATAGTCTCGAACGAAGCGACGACGCAAAGCAAGGAGAGAAAAATTCGCCAAGAAGAGACAAGCGTACATTCTTTGGTGAACTCTCGGAGCGACTCAAAAAGAAGTCGACTCCTTCATGGATTCATCCAGATGATGAAGCGACTTTCATGGCCCTAGAGCTTGAAGTGAAGAAAGCTGGCCGAAAAGTGTCTAATGGCAGGAGAAGAGGATAAGGTAAACTCTCATGAACTATTTAACTCTCCTTCACACTGCACACATGACACTCTTTCAGGAGCAGACGAGAATCTGGATGTCGCTTCTGCATATGAAGAACTCCTAGACGAACAGATTCAGATGAGTTTGCAGCCAGCAAGACTCTTCAGGAGTTGGATACCCTGAAAATGGAGAATCAGAGACTTTCTCAGAAAAGTCAGGTTACTACTGAGTCAGAAGGACTTGTGTTGAGACTCAGGGAGGAGATAAACTCTCTGATGGCCAAGTCTCAGCATCAAGAAGATCAGATCTCAGTTTTGACCAATGACTTAACTCAGAAAGATCTTGGATTGAGCTCTTGAAGCAAGAAGCGTCGGGACTTCGGAGGCCAGGAGCATGATACACTGAAGAAAAGTGATGACGTCTGGAGAAACCTGATGAGTGAGCGGTACATGGGCGCTGAAAAGAAGCTAGAGGTTATGCTAGCAAGCAACAAGCCCAAGCATTGTAAGGAAGGACTTGGTTTCAGCCAGGGCACCTCCTCATCTGCCCCAGTACACTCAGAAGACCGGCTTGCTGATAGGTTTGTTCGAGGGGAGACAATCAATGCAGATAGTTTGAACCCCCTAGCAAAGAACAAACAAAAGATGAAGGCACCTCATCCTACACATCAACATACTGACAAGAAGATCAGCACCAAAACACCCCAGTTCAGTCAAGGGGGAACCAACAAATCCAAGTGGGCTGATCAGTATGGACCTCCTCAGCTGACACACCCAGCTCAATATGGTTCATATTATTATGACCCCATAGTCAGAAGAGGACCCAAGAGTCAGAAAAGAAGAAAGCCGTGCAGAAGGCAAAGGTCAGCAGTCCACCAGCTCAGAAGATCCGGACTCCTGAACCTGAAAAGCCTCAGAAGTCAGCAGTGACCAGTCCAGTGGTCAAATATGTTGACTCAAGTGGAAAGAAACTGTCTGAGACCACCAGGGTCGTTAGACAGATATGGGTTACCAAAACTAACATCTAAGGACCCAAAATCAAAATAAAGGGGTACCTGAATATATTTCTGTTTTGCAGGTGCACAAAGACCCATGGTATGTGGACAACGGATGCTCACGACACATGACATACCAAAAGAGTCTGCTGAAGAATTATATCCCTGAAGAAGGACCCCGAATCGAGTTTGGAGACAATGTTAAAGGCTACACCAGAGGATATGGAACACTCAGCATTGGAACTGCCAAAGTTCCAAGAGTATCATATGTTGAAGGACTTCAGCATAACCTTCTCTCTGTTAGTCAATTCTGTGATAACTCGAATAGAGTGATATTTGACACTGGTTTATGTGATGTTATTGATAAATCCACAGGGAAAACAATGTTATCAGGTTCGCGTAAGAAAAATATATATGTGGTTGACTGGAACTCAGCTGAACCTGAACTGTTGGCGAAGAATGACAACCGAACGGGGTGGCTATGGCACAGAAGACTCAGCCATCTCAACTTCAAAACGCTCAACAAATTAGCAAGAAACACTCTAGCAAGAGGACTGCCGAATGAAGTATTCAGCAAAGACACTCAGTGTGAAGCATGTCTGAAGGGAAAGCAAACAAGGAGTCAAAATCTACCTATTCCATCTCCTTCCACTGATGGAATCCTTCAGCTGCTACATATGGATTTGTTCGGTCCAGTCTCTCCACTCTAGCAAGAGGACTGCCGAATGAAGTATTCAGCAAAGACACTCAGTGTGAAGCATGTCTGAAGGGAAAGCAAACAAGGAGTCAAAATCTACCTGTTCCATCTCCTTCCACTGATGGAATCCTTCAGCTGCTACATATGGATTTGTTCGGTCCAGTCTCTCCAATGACGATCAGAGGCAAGAAATATGCTTTAGTGGTCATTGATGACTACTCGCGCTATACTTGGGTCATATTCATTGCCAACAAGTCTGACGTCAAAACAGAGTTACCAAGGCTTCTGAAAAGGCTCAGTGTCGAAAAGAACACCAAGATTGTCAAAATATGTTCAGACAGAGGAACTGAGTTCCTTAATTTCATGGTAGAGGAGTTCTGCAAGGCAGAAGGAATAGAGCACTAGACATCTGCTGCTCGCACACCTCAGCAGAATGGAGTTGCTGAACGAAAGAACAGAACTCTCAAAGAGGCAGCAAGAACTCTACTCGCAGACTCATGACTCCCAACCAAATTCTGGGCAGAAGCTACTGATACTACTTGTTACACTCAGAACCGATCTTTACTGACAAAGCAACAGAAGAAGACACCATATGAACTATGGAACGGCAGGAAACCTTCTCTATCTTATTTCCATATTTTTGGGTGCTCGTGCTTTATCTACAATAATGGGAAAGATCAGCTGAAAACTTTTGATAGCAAGTCAGATCAGGGAGTGTTCTTAGGATACTCTCGGGTCAACAAAGCCTTCAGAGTATTCAACTATCGAACCCTTTGCGTGGAGGAAAGCCCTCATGTTGTTTTTAATGAGTTTGCTACTGAAGACAGGAGCAATAACTCTAACTCTGAATCTGAGGACATCAGTAAGTAGCTATAAGATCTAAGCTTAAAAGACAAAGTCGAAAAGATCCAGCTATGTTGGGATGATGATTCAGATGAGGAAACTGAAGACAAATCTACTGAATCTCAACCGGCGCAAGTAGGCGAGCCGATTGACTCTCCCGAACGAGTCAATCCCGGGTAACTCGAGTCGATGAAGAAACCCCGGAGGTAACCGAGACCACTACGAGAATAACAACTCGGGGGGAACAACTATTAATGTTCCCGAGCTGAATGCCCCCGAACACGGTGACTCAGTAGATCACACTCTCATTACTGAAATGCTTCAAACTCAGAATAGTACAACTGAAATGCCTAACTCACCTACTATCTGTGTTGAACAAATTTCAGATGAAGAGCTGAAACATTGTAGATCGTGGCTGGATGCTCACACCTCTGATCCGATTATCGGAGATCCTTCAGCAAGAGTAAAGACAAGATCCAGATTCTATCAGGGAGAAAGCGCCTTATATTCCTGCTTCTTGTCTGCTGACGAACCTCAGACAATTGAGGATGCACTGAAAGATGCTGACTGGATCATAGCTATGCAGGAGGAGCTGAATCAGTTCATGAGAAACGAAGTTTGGGAGCTTGTTGACAAACCCCGGCATCAACATGTGATTGAAACAAAATGGGTCTTCAAGAACAAGCGAGACGAAAACAACGTCATAGTAAGGAATAAAGCAAGACTCGTGGCAAAAGGCTACTGTCAAGCTGAAGGAATAGATTTTGACGAAACATTCGCCCCAGCTGCAAGATTGGAGGCAATCAGATTATTCCTGGCCTACGCAACACATCAAAGATTCAGAGTTTATCAAATGGAAAGTCTGCTTTCCTGAACGGCGTACTGAAAGAAGAAGTCTATGAAGAACAACCGCCCGGCTTTCAGCAGGGACATCAAGTTTACAGACTCAGAAAGGCTCTGTATGGGTTAAAACAAGCACCCAAGGCTTGGTATGATACCCTATCTGAGTTTCTTCTTCAGAAAGGTTTACAGAAAGGCACAGTAGACCGCACTCTTTTCAGCATTCGACTGGAAGACGACCTATTACTCGTGCAGATCTACGTAGATGACATCATCTTCGGCTTAAAGAATGTCATCATGTGTCAACAATTCGAGAGAATGATGAAGGATAAATTCGAGATGTCAATGATGGGAGCAATGAACTATTTCCTCGGTTTTCAAGTCAAACAATCTGAGAAGGGAACGTTCATTAATCAAGGCAAATACACTCGAGACCTCATCAAAAGATTCGGTTGCACATCCGGCAAACCTATTAAGATCCCGATGAACACGAACATGAAGATTGATCTTGATAAAGAGGGAGTATCAGTAGACCAAACTGAATTTCGTGCTATAATTGGTTCTTTATTATACTTAACAGCTACTCGTCCTGACATAACTTATCTTTGTAGGTGTATCGTGCTCGATTTCAGGTGAATCCAAAGCAGAGCCACATGGACTCAGCAAAGAAGATTCTCCGCTATCTCAGAGGAACACCTGACATGGGTTTGTGGTATCCAGCTGATGATAATATAGAACTAACAGGTTATTCTGATGCTGACTATGCAGGGTGTAGAATTGACCGAAAGTCAACTTCAGGAACGTGTCAGTTCCTAGGCAGTAAGCTAATCTCATGGTTCTCAAAGAAGCAGCACTCAGTAGCCACATCAACTACGAAGGCTGAATACATAGGCTGCCGGAAGTTCTTTGCGCCCAAATCCTTTGGCTGAGACAGCAGCTACGCGACTATGACGTCATTCAGAATGAAGTGCCAATCTTCTGTGACAGTACCAGTGCCATTGCAATCACTCAGAACCCTGTACTTCACACAAGATGCAAGCATGTGGACATCAGACATCACTTTCGAAAAGAAGGATATCAGGATGGAAAAGATCCATACTGACCGTCAAAGGGCTGATATACTGAGCAAGCCTCTAGCTGAAGCAAGATTCAGAGAACTTTCAGTAGAGCTAGGTCTGCTGGATTCGACTGACTCAAGTCAGTAAGAGGATTCAGGAGAGGAGCATTCGGTAAGGGGGAATGTTCACTCTCAGTACTGAGTAAAATTAGTACGAAGAGACTCTGCAACCATCTACACGAGGTATCAGCTGACTACAATGTTCAGCTGACAGGTTTGCGTATCTCTACTCAATAGTAGCCAATGGAACAGTACTATGCGTCTACGACTCAGATTCACTTCAGTTTCAGCATCGTATTTAATGTCTTATAAAATGTCATTTAATATTAATGGTTTACATTTAATGCACGACATTCTATGCATAAGTATGCTGAACTCTGCCACGCACTTAATGCATGTCGTATCACAGTTACTACTTAGGCAAGTTACAACTGGCTTTTGACTTAGGCGGCAACATGATCATTACCTATAATATATCACTTAATCTTGACCGTCCATCTCATAAAGCATATTTAAACTTAGCCGTTGATCTTTAACCGTTCATATTCACTTAGATATATATCTGCGATCATATCTTCAAAACCGCCATTAGCAATCTTTCAAATCTTTTTACTCCGAAAATTCTGAGATCCACTTCCTGCAAACCTTACTTGCAAACTTCATCTAAACTCTCAGATTTTCAGTGGTATGGTATTAGATTATCTTTAACTTGTTTCATTATTCAGCATCGTTATACTGATTATAACATCAAACTCGATACTGATAATTCTACTTGCTTGTTACAGATATAATGGCAGGCCTTACGGTAACAGCTCCACAGAATATGCAGGAAATCCTTGAGAAAGACCGTGTGCAGTGCGAGCCGGTCATGGAGTTTGGCGCCTGCGATCCGGAGTTCATGGTTGAGATCTTCGAAGCTCTTCGCTATCGGGCCTTGAAAGTTTTCGACGAGGAAGCCCACCTTCTTTCTCCCGAGGCGGGTTCTTTGAAGTCTACCTCAGCTCGGACTCGATGCCGGCGATATTCATGGAAGATTCGTTGTACACAACATCGGCGATCTTTGCTATGGAGGTGAAGGAAATGTCAATCAAGGAAGCTCTTCGAAGAAGCTTTGATCTACCCTCCGAGGAGTCAGCACCGTGGGATATAACGATGACATGATGGATGACTACCTCTCCATCTTCTGCGGGAAGCCTACAGTCTTCAAAGCCGCATTCCCGAAGAACACGATGCTACCGCAGTATCGGGCTCTAGCGTGTATAGTGACGCAACTGCTGACGAGTCAAGCCGGATCTTTCGATCAAGTATCCGAGGCCCAAGTGCAAGCCGATGATGGCTATCTATGATAGAGCCAAAATTAACTGGACGGAGTTCTTTCTCCGCGAATTCATGGTTCAAGCAGCCAAATTCGACAAAGCATCATACAGACTGAGCGCAAAAGGAAAGCTCCTTTACGGACTGAAGCTATCTGTGATGATTCAGGACTTCTGCGCATCTGACCAGATCACGTACAACGACAAGCAATACTTTAACGTTAAGAAGATAAGATTTCACAACAGGGCAGCAGCCCTTCAGCAAATCGGGTCAGGTCCCTCAGCTCAGCAAACTATGCCTCAGAAGACTACGCCATCCAAGAAGCGGTCTCCTCAAGCTAGAACGCCTAAGGCACCGGCAAAGTGACTGAAAAAGACTATTCCCATCGTGCCTACTAAAGTAGAGGCAGAACCCGAGGCAACTGCTGAACAGACTGAGTAGACGTAGCAGCTGAGAGATGAATCAGAGTCATCTGAAAAGACTCAGTCAGTGGAGAAAGCCGTCTTCACTGAACAAGCAGAAGAAGTGGACCAAGGGGTTCAAATTGAAGAAGTCCAGGGTGGAGACCTTCAAGCCATGGACAGTCCTTTTGATGTCCCCTGATGAGTCGATTTCGTACCTAATTATTTCAGTCCGAAAAGTCTCCTAACTGTGCAGGCAAGACGCTTTTATTGGCAGTTATGCAGAAAATAGGTTGATTTGGCACGACACTTGGAGATGAGGTGGCGATGCGAATTACAGCTGGAATAGCGATATTTTGAGCGGGTTTTGGCCGAGAAAGAAAGAAGGAAAGAAGAAGGAAAAGAAAGGAAAGAGAGAGGAAGGAAAGAAGAAGGATAAGGAAGGATTAGATATTTCCATATCTATTAAGATCCTTTCCTTATCTAACAAGAAACCCTAGATATGATCTAGAGGTTATAAAAGAAGGAGGAAGCATGAAATCGAGGGGGCTCTAGACGCCGTGCATACCTTTCCACACCCTTGGAGACTCATCCTTTCCGATCCGACAAGCTACCGCCGCCGAAGCCAAAACCGAATCACCGCCGAAGCCAAACCACCGACCACCGACGAGAAGAATACAACCTTCAACCATTCCGATCCAATTTATGCAGACAGTAGTTTAAGATTGATGAAACAAACACTTCGTACTTCGTATTTCAGTTTTTTTTAATGTTCGAACATTAGTTTAGTTTCTTTTCTCGTTTTATTTCCGTTTCGAAAGACCGAAGGCTATGGTACTTTTAATCTAGTTGCAATTTGTGTTTTAATTCAGTTTATGTTTAGTTTAATTTCAGTTCGTATTCGTTCCTAGTTTTTAGTTCGTTGTCTTTTAGCTAAATTAGTTTTCGTGCATGCTAGGGTTAGGGTTACAAATGATGCATGTTCTGTTTCGCAGGGTGTCTTATCTGTGCAGTCAGGACAGTTTCATGAGTAGGTAAACTTTTAGTGGTCTGGCAGGATGTAAACGCAAATGTGAATAGTACATGAGGCTTAGGTGCTAATAATTAATCAAAGGGTTTCGGGTTAATTCTGATTTATTTAATCTGGCTAGTAATTTAGGCTTGATCACCCTAGGTTGCCAGTCTGTAGCTAACTTAGTACTTCCATCGTTTCTCGTGGAACAAGGCTAGGTAAGTAGCAAAATTATTCGAAAGAGTAGTTGGATTAAACCGGTAGGAGACTATTAGATGCCCAACATACGAGTAGGCTCCTATACTAGGCTCCCTTAGTTCGATAATGCTGTTTAGCTATTAAATCTATTGATTGCCCAACAACGTAGGTTGTAGCTAAATTAGGGAAGTAGCCGTTTCGATGCCCAACATGGCGGTTACCGATTAAGTAAGTGGGAGTGAGGATTACGCAGTTTAAGTTACGGTAATCTATAACTAGTTGATTCATGAGATTAATTCATTTTATGTGTCGATGATTGGAAATACGTGTGTGTGAATATTCTGCTTGGACCCATCTCTTATCCGCTCTAGTTAAAACCGTTTTGTTTCGGTTTTTCGTTTTTATATTTCTTGCAGTTTTTACAATTTCTTAGTTTAGATAAGATTAGAAACTTGCGTGGTTGCTAACCAAAACCCAAGATAAGTAGAAAAAAATAATATGTCTAGTCCTCCGTTCCTCGTGTTCGATACCCCGTAAACTATACCGATATAATTCTCTATTTTTGCGGGATTATTTGGTGCAATACGGCGATCACCAAATTGGCGCCGTTCTTTGGGGAACGGTGTTATCTAGTTTTATTGTTTTCTACTAATCTTTTTTATCTTTTAAGCGTTGCATGAGCAGGTCTTCCAAGCCTAACCTCATATTTGATCCAGAGGTCGAGAAAACAGCAAAGAGGAATAGGAAGAGGACAAAGCTGCAAAAGCAATAGATTCTGTCCGAGGCAGAAAACGTCTTAACGCCCGGACGGGGAGACGAGAAACGGACGGTGATCAGACCAGCGACTCTGAACCAGAAATTGTTAGGTTCGACAAAACACTGCACAATACTCCAGTAACTAGCTCAGAATCAGAGGAGGAAGAGATGGAGGACGAAGTGCACAATCCACAACCCTTGATGATGAATACCGGATCGCTTGACATGGGAGCGGACATTCTCGGTCCAATCCAAATCACAACTACTGAACAAATTGATGTCAAGCTGAACATGGTCGCTGACATGCTAAAGTTCTATGGGAGAACGAATGAGAACCCAAATTCCTTCTTGGCCTCGTTCAACCAAGTCTACAATCTGCACAGGCAAGGCAATCTGGATGCTTTCAAACTCAAGGCCTTTCCATTCACTCTTCAAGATGGAGCACAAGCATGGTTCTCAAGTCTAAAGCCAAACACAATAACAACGTGGGCCCAGATGCGTATAGTTTTCCTGAAGAAGTATTTCCCGCAATCAAAGACAAATGCATTAAAGAAGCAGATTTCCGGGATCGCTCAAGAAGTCAACGAAACTTTCGGCGCATACTGGGAAAGATTCGGACGACTTGTCGATAGTTGTCCGAACCATGGCTATTCGGATGTAGAGCTTCTACATATTTTCTATCAAGGGATGATAGACGAAGCAAAAGCCATGGTTGATATCGGTCTGAGAGGAAATTTCCACACAAGCCTCTACGAAGATGCAAGAAATATAATCGAAGGGCTTGCGGAGTCTACCTCGCAATATAAAGGGCCAAGACCAACAAGGAGAGCTGTAAATTGGTCTCATTCCGACTACATGGATGAGATCAATAATAAAGTGGAGGCAAAATTCAGCCTGTTGCAAGATAAGCTCGACCTGATACTCAAGCAGAACGCTCCTGCCCCAAGTCGGTCAAATGCCGATCATGTATATGGAGCATGCGGAGAGAAAGGGCATACGTCGCTGCAATGTCCGGGAGAAGAAGTACACGCCGCTGGAAATTGGAGCGGGCAACAAGGGGTTCATCCGAACCTCCGTTGGAAGCAACCGGAAGAGCATTTTCAACCGAGAAATCCGCCTCAAACCCAATTTCAACAACCATACCAGCAGCAACAAGGCTATCAGCAGCCTTATCAACATCCTAATCAGAATAATTATCAGCAGACGTACATACCCCCATCAAAGGCAGTTTCAGCAACAGAATGTCCCACCTGCCCAGTCGGAGCAGCAGAGCCCTTTAGAAAAGCTTTTAGCCGAAATGGTTTCTTCGCAGAAGGACACCACCGCATTTCAACAACAAATGCAGTGGGAGATCAACCAGACAAAGAAGGATCAGCAAGCTACAATGGAGAATTTGGCTAAGCAGATGAATAAACAAAATTCTGCCATTCAGGAAATAAAGACTTCTCAAGGACAGCTTCCAGCTCAAACTCAGCAAAACCCGAATGCCCATAACTGCAATCAGATTACGCTGCGTGGAGGGAAGGAACTACCTGGCCTGACTGTACAGGCGAGACACCCAGAGAAGTCAGCAGAGAAGTCAGCAGAGAAGAAGAAGGCTGCAAAACAACCTCTACCATCAGAAAGCTCGAAGGAGCAGTATGCTGAAGATCCAGAACAAGAAAGAGATGAGGAGGACATCCAGACTGGCCAGTCAGAGCATGAAAATCTGATTCCGCCACCCTTTCCCGAAGCTTTGGAAAGGAAGAGAACGCCAAACAAGGAAAGCATGGATTACATGAAGTTGTTCGAGAAAATGGAGATAAATATCCCTTTCCTTGAAGCCGTAAAGATCCCAAAGTTTGGGAAATTTGTGAAGGATTTCATTGCTGGAAAAGTTCCCAAGTCCGGTAAGGTTTTATTCGATCACACAGTATCGACAATTATACAGAAAATGCTTCCTGCTAAATGTGCCGACCCAGGTATGTTCACACTTCCCTGTCTGATGGGTGATGTCATGATTAAACAAGCCATGTGTGATCTAGGTGCATCTATAAATGTTATGCCTTTATCTGTATATAATCAATTGGTAGGAGCTGAGTTAATATCCACTAAGGTGATTATTCAATTAGCGGATAGGTCATGCATTGCTCCAATTGGTTTACTTGAAAACATTTTGGTCGGGAATCAACAACTTTGTCTATCCGGTGATTTCTATGTAATTGACACAAATGATAGGCAAGTTGAAGGAGCTCTGGGAGTGTTATTAGGTAGGCCGTTTTTAAAAGGCGTAAAAGCAATAATTAATGTGGATGAGGGTTCGATAAGTGTGGCATACCATAATGAAACTTGTGTTCATATGATATCTGAAGCACTTAAGAAGCCCTACGATCATGAAAATGAGAATGCTTTTTCTACTGACTTCATTGATGCAATTGTCCAAGAATATCTTGAGACGTATGTGGTGCAGGACAAAATGGAAGTAACCTTGACTCAAGGACTGACCGAATCAGACCTCAAAGATATAAGGGACAAAGAGATCAGAGAGAGCATCTCGGCTTTGTACGCAACTCCAGAATTACAAACTGTCGGTAGCATGTCTCAGCTGCCCAGCCAGGACACTTCGGAAAAGCTGCTGCCGTCGATCATCAAGGCACCAAAGCTGGAACTTAAGCCACTTCTAACAAACCTGAAGTATGCCTATCTCGGAGACAATGAGACGCTGTCCGTCATCATTAATAAAGAACTTGATGAAAATCAAGAGAATGCGTTGTTGGAGATTCTGAAGAAGCACAAGAAAGCCATAGGATGGACTTTAGCCGACATCACCGGCATAAGTCCAGACATTTGCCAACACTCTATCCTCATGGAGCAGAATAGCAAACCTTTCCGAGACCATCAAAGAAAACTCAATCCGAACATGAGGGAGGTAGTGCTGAAAGAAGTATTAAAGCTCTTATCAATGGGAATTATATATCCCATATCGGATAGCAAATGGGTAAGTCCTGTACACGTTGTGCCCAAGAAGTCCGGATTCCAAGTTGTCGAGAATGAGAAGAACGAATTGGTTCCGGTACGCTTAGTAACGGGATGGCGCATGTGTATCGATTATAGGAAGCTCAATGCGGCGACTCGAAAGGACCATTTCCCGCTTCCATTTATCGATCAAATGCTCGAGAGACTTGCGGGGCAAGTCTATTTTAGCTTCTTGGATGGATATAGCGACTATTTCCAAATCCAAGTGCGAGAGGAAGATCAAGATAAGACGACGTTCACATGCCCTTATAGAATGTTTGCTTACCGAAGAATGCCATTTGGATTATGCAATGCACCGGGCACCTTTCAAAGGTGCATGATGAGCATATTCTCGGACCTCATCGAGATGTGCATAGAGGTCTTCATGGACGACTTCACCGTCTATGGTGATTCTTACACTTTGTGCTTGAAGAACCTCGACAAAGTCCTAGCTCAATCTGTTGAGAAGAATTTGGTATTGAACTACGAGAAATGCCATTTCATGGTGACCGAAGGAATAGTGCTCGGTCACGTTGTTTCTAAAAGAGGAATAGAAGTCGACAAGGCAAAAGTGGAGGCCATCGCGAAGTTGCCATATCCGACTAATCCAAAGGAAGTTCGTGGTTTGTTAGGACACGCCGACTTCTATCGGCGTTTCATAAAGGATTTCGCAAAGATCGCTCAACCACTAACAAGCCTACTTCACAAAGATGTCGAATTTGATTTCGATACTAAGTGTAAGGAGGCCTTCACCATCCTTAAAGACAAGCTTACAACGGCTCCGTGATGCAAGCCCGGACTGGAATAAGCCATTCGAGATTATGTGTGATGCTTGACCGTGCGGTCGGGGCGATCTTTGGGACGAAATCTACGGAAAAGAAAGCTATGTGATTTATTATGCGTCCAAGACATTAAATCCAACACAATGCAACTATTCCACCACAGAGAAGGAGCTGTTAGCTATCGTCTTTGCCTTTGACAAGTTTCGCTCTTATTTACTTGGCTCAAAGATCATTGTGTATACCGATCATGCCGCCGTCAAGCATCTCCTTGCCAAGAAAGAAACAAAGTCGAGACTTATCCGATGGATTCTTCTCTTACAAGAATTTGATTGGGAGGTTAAGGATAAAAAAGGAGCAGAAAACTATGTGGCGGATCACTTGAGCCGCTTGATTCAAAAAGACGATGGAGAGCCAATTAAGGAGACTTTTCCCGAAGAGCATTTATATGCTGTTCCTGAGACGGTTTCCAGTCTTGCGAAGCTTCTGCCCGCACAATGTTTTACGACTGGAGTCCACGAAGTGTCTCAGCTGCCCAGTCAAGATAACTCTGAAGCAGAATTGCTGAAAACCGTAGGTAACACTTCTAAATTACCTTGGTTTGCTAATATTATGAATTTCTTGACCTCTGAGCAGCTTCCACCCAAGTTCACTCATTCTCAAAAAGTAAAATTGAAGAGCGAGTGTAAGCAGTATTTCTGGGACTCTACAATCCTTTGGAAAATGGGAGTTGATCAAGTTATTCGAAGATGCATTCCGGAAGAAGAGCAAGGCGACATCTTATTCCATTGTCATTCGTCCGCTTATGGAGGACACTTCGGACCAAAACGAACCGCAAGAAAAGTCTTGGATGCAGGTTTCTTTTGGCCGAGCCTACACCTTGGCGCCTATAAGTACTGTAAGTCATGTGCACGTTGCCAAATGACCGGGAATATATCTATGAAGGATGAAATGCCCCAAAAGCCTTTGAGATTTTGTGAGATATTTGATGTATGGGGTATGGACTTCATGGGTCCGTTTCCTAGTTCAAGGGGCAACGTGTACATTTTACTTGTCGTTGATTATGTTTCTAAATGGGTTGAGGCAAAGGCTACAAAAACTAATGATTCTAATGTGCTTGCAGGATTTCTTCGAACTAACATCTTTTGCAGATTCGGCGTACCAAAGGCCATCATAAGTGATCGAGGAACACATTTCTACAACCGTACCATCGAGTCGTTGATGAAGAACTATGGAGTAGCCCATCGAGTTTCTACCGCCTACCATCCACAAACGAATGGGCAAGCTGAAGTGTCAAATCGAGAAGTGAAGTCTATTTTGGAGAAAACGGTCAATCCGTCAAGGAAAGATTGGAGTATGAGGCTGGACGAAGCCTTATGGGCTTATCGAACAACCTATAAAACTCCACTAGGTATGTCTCCATATAGATTAATTTTCGATAAATTATGTCACTTGCCTGTGCAGTTGGAACACAAGGCCTGGTGGGCGGTACAGAAAGTCAATTTGGATCTGACCGAAAGTGCTAGGGAGAGGAAATATCAGCTTCAAGAGCTTGAAGAAATCCGGTTAGAGTCCTATGATGCGGCTATGAGGTACAAAGACCGCACAAAGGTGTGGCATGATAAAATGATCCGTATGAAAACTTTTGAAGTAGGCCAACTTGTATTGCTCTACCAAACACGCCTGCGCATTATGCCCGGAAAGCTCCGCTCAAGATGGATCGGTCCTTTTCGAGTGTGTTACGTCCGGCAGGTGGGGCAGTGGTTATACAGAAAATGGACTCAGACGAGACTTTCACTGTCAACGGTCATCGCCTGAAGATTTATCATGCTGCCGCAATAATAGAAGATGTGGACGAGCAGAGCTTGTCCATTCCGTCCTATATTTGACTCTTTGAAGAGCAGGTCTAGCCGAAGATTCTAAAGAGAGGCACTTCCGGGAGGCAACCCGTATATCTTTTCCGTTTTTCTTTGATTTCGTATTTTTAGTTTGATTTTATGCTTGGTGTTGTTTCTTTTATTTTTCAGATTTTAGCTAAGTGTGGAATTGGGGTCTAAAGTATAAGAAGAAGGAGTTGGAGGAGCAAAGATGAAGAGAAGAAGACTTTGGGGTCTTAATCGCTATTTTTAGAAATATCAAAGGACCCAATTGTAGTAGGGGAACGAATTTCAGGGACTCAATTGCATAAAGGACGAACATTTGGAGTCAATTGAAGTTGAGAAGAAGTTGGGGGCGAAATTGAAAAGCAAGAGGGATCGGATCTCTTAAGCGTATAAGCGAGAGGACCGATTGCAAAAATTCCCAAGTATAAAAGGAGGGAAGGGGACCGAACCCTACCACTTGTTACTATTCAAATACCTTCCCTCCCAAAAAAAACCGCCGCCCACTACTTCTCTCTCTAAAAACTACCTTCTTCTCCAACTATCCTCCCTCCTGCCACGGTCGAGAGATAACCGCCATGCCTCCAAAGAAGAAGAAGTACGGCTTGTCCATTCTTTGCCCGCTGGTTGGCTGCCGTCCGCCTATCCCGAGACTCAAAGACGCCGCGATGCCACCGCGCCCACGGGAGGCCGCGCCCAACTCCGGAAGTTCCGCAACTTGAAATTGAACCGCAACCACCGGAGGAATTCGTGTATGAGGAACCAAATCCGCCCAATCATGGCGGTGAAGCCGGATCCAATTATGCCATGGAGTCTACTTCTCGCCAAAACCGCCGCGACGAAGGTTACGAAGGCACACGGGGCGCGCTACCTCGCAAAACCGCCACGAGTACCGACTCCCGAACCGACTCCTCGACCAACACCCGAGCCGACGCCTCCACCATCTCCACCGCATCGTTCGAAAGTAAGAAAACTGAGAGCAAGCCGTACGGACGGTGCTTCTTCCTCCAATCCGCCGCCTCAATCTCCTAAAGATCTCTACGAGTGGTTGCCGTTTCTTGAGTTTCAACATCCACCACCACCACTCAACTATTATGAGGGCGTTAATTGGAGCGAAAGCTTAAGAGGGGAGTTGCCGAGCTAAGAGGAAGGTGACTCGGACTATAAGTCCGATGATCATGATGGGAATTTCGAAGACGATTTCAACATGAACTACTTATCCCTTGCCGAGTCCGAATCATCTTCGGCCTTTCCAAGCACGGCGGAATATGGCAACCGGGTGGTTGTCCGTATCAATTCTCCGGTAGCCATCCATGCTCTCTCCCAATTTGAGATCGAGTACATGAATATACATCTACGAGAGCGCGAGGGCAAAGACTTCCACAGTGGTCGCCTCCTCGACCGCACGTTCCTTAGCGCGGCAGGTATAATCGGACCTTTCTTTCAATATTTTTGAAATGTTGGTTGGTCTTAGTTGCTTGAGTCGCATCATTATCCATGCTACAAAGAGGTTGCAAGTGAGTTTTTCAATACTTTTCATTTTGAGGGTGATAAAGATTTGTTGACACCTTGTATTGAATTTAGATTGTTTGGGGGTACTTATCATTTGTCTGTGGCCGAGTGGAATGCTCGATTAGGGATTTGTTAGTTTGATGACTATATGCTAGGGCATTTTGAGATGGGATTTCATGGTATACCGAGTAAGGATCCTTGCTATATTGGTTCAAGGGCCGCATGGAGGCTTCTCGCCCCAAGCGACCCGGATGAGTTTGTCACTTCCGGTTCCCATGTCAGTTTTATAGAGGATCCCGCCCTTCGCATTTGCCACCAATATTTAGCCCACAACTTGACCGGAAAAAGTACTTCTTTTGAAAAGGTAAGTGCCAATGAATTGTATTTTCTATGGTGCATGGCTACTAAGCGCCTCATTAACTTAGGTTGGTGGATTGCTCATAACATGTTCATAATTGCTAGTCACACCGTGCGTCATATGACTCTTTGCCATATTCTTGCTACGTTCATTGAACGCAACTTTGTCGTATATGATGCGGGTTATTTGACTAGGGTAGATCCACCATCTTTGTTTGATTAGAATTTGTTGAGGCACACTCGCCTACTGTACCAACTGCCTAACCGAGAGATCCAGTTTTTCCACAGGGACCTCGTGTCTCGAGTGCCTTTACTTGCGGGGACGGGATACAGTGCAGACTCTAAGGACGGATCTGGATTCCCTTGGACGCCGAGTAGACCGTCTCTGCCGCACAGTTATGAACAGACTGCCTCGCCTGCCCAGGCGAGGCGACCGGTAACTTTTCTTCCCCTTTTTAGTTTTTTGTTTTGTGTTTTTTTTTTGTTTTGAGTCTGTTTTTATGTGTTTCTCATGTTCTTACACTTGATAGAGATCAAGTGTAAGGAGGGGGGGTTTCTTTTTCTTGTTTATTTTGTCTTTTGTCTTTATTTTTCGTTGTTTCTTACACTTGGTAGGGACCAAGTGTAAGGAGGATGTTTTTGTGTTTATTTTGTCATGTCTTCTCTCTCTGTTTTGTCTTTTCTCTCTTGCTCGAGAGCGAGCAAGGTTTAAGTATAAGGAGGGGGTATTTTGTGTCGAAGCATGCCAAAATTTTTGATTTTTGAAGTGCCGTTTTCTAGGATCAAGCTTGTCTTATTTGTGCTTTTATTTTCAATATGCTTGCTTGTGGACTTTGTGAAGAGTAGATATAGGCACGTATATGCATGTAATTTAGGATGACGAAAAATAAACTTTGTTGGATCGAAAATTTATAACCACTCACTTAAATTAGATTTGAGCCTTAAAGTAGGACACTTCCTACTATTCTTTTGAGAGTGTTTATCCGCAAAATCGCAATATGTTTGAGTCACTTGTGATAAATGATAGGAGGCACTAGGGATTTTTAGCCACACGGCCGCGATAAAATATTTCCTACCCTACATTATCCCTTAGTGAACTAATTTGAGCCTTGACCGTTTCTTTGATTTGAGTTATCAAAATTTTAGCCAAGGCCTTTTTAAACTTTCTCTTGACCCATGTTATTGCATGTTTTACGAACTCTCTTGTGCATGATTGTAAAATCTGAAGTGTATTATATATGTCTCCTACCTGCCCAGTATAGACATGCTGCAGAAAACAGATTGAATAAAAAAATCTAAGTGTAAAAACTGCTCTATATAAGCAGAATTCATAGTGTCATGTCTGTACAGTTAAGACAGTTTGTGCCCAGCTGCTAAAAAAGAAGTATATGCCACGAAAAAAAAAAATATATATATATATATATATAAAATTTTGAATTTGAAACGTGGCAGAAAAAGAAAGAGCATGGGTGCATAGAAATGATGTTGTAGCATTGAAGTAATTTTCTAAAGTGGTGGGAGTTTGACTATCTTGATTGCACAGGTGAGAGAGTTTTATATGCATAACATTGAATCTGAATTTTAATGGAGCTTAGTACCCCTAGGACCCTTACCAACATTAATTTGTCTAAGTCCTAAGCCCCATTACAACCGAATGAGAAAGACCTCCTTGATATTGCTATTGTGATGATCTCTTATCGTGATTGCGTGGATTGTTTTCCTTTGAGTGGCTTAAACCGGGCCTAGATTAGTTGAGTGTTGAGCGAAACTTGAGGAGATCCACATTGTTTAGATTTTGACCAAGTTGATATATGTGTGCTTAGTTTCAAAATTTGCATTGTCTACTTGTTGGATGAGTTATGATTGCATGGTTTGACATTGCTTGGCTAGTGAATTGGTGCGGAAATTTTCTAATTGATTGGTATGGCTTCTTGTCTTCGTTTTGTGAGTCCGTTGTTTTTTTTCTTTCTTCGTTCGTGTCGAGTCTTGTTTCTGTTCTTGTTCGAGTCTTGAGTCTTTTCTTTTGTGTCTTGGGTCTTGGGGAAGACCAAAAATAATTAGGTACTTATCTTTTGTTCTTTTTATACTCGAGGACGAGTATAGTTCAAGTGTAAGGAGATTTGATGAGTCGATTTCGTACCTAATTATTTCATTCCGAAAAGTCTCCTAACTGTGCAGGCGAGACGCTTTTATTGGCAGTTATGCAGAAAATAGGCTGATTTGGCACGACACTTGGAGATGAGGTGGCGATGCGAATTACAGCTGGAATGGCGATATTTTGAGCGGGTTTTGGCCGAGAAAGAAAGAAGGAAAGAAGAAGGAAAAGAAAGGAAAGAGAGAGGAAGGAAAGAAGAAGGATAAGGAAGGATTAGATATTTCCATATCTATAAAGATCCTTTCTTTATCTAACAAGAAACCCTAGATATGATCTAGAGGTTATAAAAGGAGGAAGCACGAAATTGAGGGGGCTCTAGACGCCGTGCATACCTTTCCACACCCTTGGAGACTCATCCTTTCCGATCCGACAAGCTACCGCCGCCGAAGCCAAAACCGAATCACCGCCGAAGCCAAACCACCGGCCGCCGACGAGAAGAATACAACATTCAACCATTCCGATCCACTTTATGCAGACAGTAGTTTAAGATTGATGAAACAAACACTTCGTACTTCGTATTTCAGTTTTTTTTTATGTTCGAACATTAGTTTAGTTTCTTTTCTCGTTTTATTTCCGTTTCGAAAGACCGAAGGCTATGGTACTTTTAATCTAGTAGCAATTTGTGTTTTAATTCAATTTATGCTTAGTTTAATTTCAGTTCGTATTCGTTCTTAGTTTTTAGTTCACTGTCTTTTAGCTAAATTAGTTTTCGTGCATGCTAGGGTTAGGGTTACAAATGATGCATGTTTTGTTTCGCAGGGTGTCTTATCTGTGCAATCAGGACAGTTTCATGAGTAGCTAAACTTTTAGTGGTCCGGCAGGATGTAAACGCACACGTGAATAGTACATGAGGCTTAGGTGCTAATAATTAATCAAAGGGTTTCGGGTTAATTCTGATTTATTTAATCTACTAGTAATTTAGGCTTGATCACCCTAGGTTGCCAGTCTGTAGCTAACTTAGTACTTCCATCGTTTCTCGTGGAACAAGGCTAGGTAAGTAGCAAAATTATTCGAAAGAGTAGTTGGATTAAACCGGTAGGAGACTATTAGATGCCCAACATACGAGTAGGCTCCTATACTAGGCTCCCTTAGTTCGATAATGTTGTTTAGCTATTAAATCTATTGATTGCCCAACAATGTAGGTTGTAGCTAAATTAGGGAAGTAGCCGTTTCGATGCCCAACATGGCGGTTACCAATTAAGTAAGTGGGAGTGAGGATTACACAGTTTAAGTTACGGTAATCTGTAACTAGTTGATTCATGAGATTAATTCATTTTATGTGCCGATGATTGGAAATACGTGTGTGTGAATATTACTTTGGACCCGTCTCTTATCTGCCTAGTTAAAACCGTTTTGTTTCAGTTTTTAGTTTTTATATTTCTTGCAGTTTTTACAATTTCTTAGTTTAGATAAGATTCCGAAACTTGCGTGGTTGCTAACCAAAACCCAAGATAAGTAGAAAAACATAATATGTCTAGTCCTCCGTTCCCTGTGTTCGATACCCTGTAAACTATACTGATATAATTCTCTATTTTTGCAGGATTATTTGGTGCAATACAATGATCACCATCCCCCCACTCAGCAGTCTTCCATCTGCTGAGAAACAGACGTCAACGATAGACGTAGAAGATTTGGAGACGGCGTCTGAAGAAGAATCTGTCGGGATGGAAGTCTCAGCTATCTAATCTCGAGCATCCCGAGAGATCACAGAGCATATCTCGGAGATTGCTGGCCACCCAGATCTAGTGCTCATTACCTAGCAGGCCAGATTCCATATGCTACTGAGGTTCCAGGAGTGGCACAACCTTCAACGCCTTATAATCCATCACTCCTGCGAACAATTACACGAAGAGGAACTGAGGATCAGGCAGCAGATAGGCTACTCCGAGCCTACTGACCTCAGAACCCTTGAAGATTTGAGGGCAGCCATGTTGGCCTTTCTGCATGATCGACAGCGAGCTTAGGCTCGGCTCCCTCGAGATGGGTCGACCCCGATGGTCGGGACCCACCCCGTGATTCGAGGCCCTCGAAGCCGATGAGGGGAACTCAACAGGACAAGGATACTCCCACTCCTACTGAATTACCTCTCAGTATCCTTGCTCCTGAGAAGTCGGCGGCTGGTACTTCAACCTATACAGAACCTGCTCGGCTCTTACTTGAGTCAGCATTTGAAGTAGCGCCCAACCCCAAAGGCCGACAATCGAAGTCAGTGGCAAAGGCTCTCAAAAGCCAGGGCACTCAGAACCGTGCACTTGCCACAACAATCCACAAAGTGTGGAAGCAGACTGCTCAAGCCACGGGCGCGAGATTCGGGGCGAGAACTACATTGTCGAGAATCGGCCGCCCGACGTCTCCATCATCGTATACGAAGCGGCAAAGCGAAAGGCGACTTCGAGCTCGGCTAAGGCCCGATCCAGGAAGGACAGGCCAAGCTACTTGAAAATTTTAAAAGCCTCTCAGTCCTCCCACACTGAGTCAGTCACAACCATATCCCAGGCCAATGAGCTCAGAATCACTTCTATCCAGCAGGCCATGGAAAATAAGGTTGATGCACAGCTGAAAGAGTTCAAGGCAACAGACGATCATTCTTACAAGCGCTACATAGAAGAAATGATCAGTGAGAAGAACGAGCTGCACGAAGCGCTGACCAAGATACATAACAAGCTCGATGAATTGTCAGCCTCGTACACCAGCCTAAACAACAAGGTATCCGCTCCAACCCCTATTATAATTGTTGATGCCAAAAAGGGGGAAAAGGAGGCCCAAAGGGAAAAGGATATAAAGGTGGAAAGGATGGCTAAGCAGACCCCTGCTAAAACTGAGAAATCAACTAAGGGGGAAGCCACCACCAAGGAGCAGGTATTGAAGTCTCCAAATAAGAAAAGGTCAGTAGCAGGAGTAAGCTCAGCTCAAACATCTACTCCTACTAAACCCATTACAACTGGCGAGGCCCAGGGTGTCTCAGCTGCAGCTGCAGCATCAACTGAGACTGGCCCAAGCGGCTCAGGACCCATAGAAGTAGCAACTCAGGCAACCCAAACTCCTTTGGATATAATCAAAGCGGTTGTTGAGTATGCTGACTTGGAGGACTCAGAAGAGGAAGATGCTCCTCTCCCACCTCCAGTAAAAGGCAAAGGAAAGAAGATCCTGAAGCTCCCGACCCCTCCCTCCAAGAAATCTAAGAGATATATCACTAAGGAGGAGGAGGCTCATATAGACGCTGATGAGAAGCTGGCTAGGGAGATAGCCGAAGGCGGGCGACCAACAAGCCAAAAGCAAAGCTCGCTAAAGGAAAAACAAAGGCTCCAACACGCGGCGGAAAGAAACCAACAACTGCTAGGTTGCCTCCTAGGAAGCTGAAAATTGGAGATGATGAAGATAGAGAAAATGAGAAGCAACAGCAGAAGTCCACTGAGCAGCAAGGAAAATCAATAGAAAAATCTACAACGCCTGCTGACTCAGAACAAGAGCAATCCCACAAGCCTTCTTACACTTCTTCCGAAGCTCAAGATAGAGAGATGGAAGAAATCTGGGCTCAACTGGACAGATATTTATACAGAGGCGAAGAGGCTAGATAGATTGAAGCTGCCAGAGAAAAGATTCATATGGCAGATCTTGAAGCCCTAAGGCTGAGAACCGAGAAAGAAGCAAGTCAGAGGATCCCGTCTAAGGCTGACATTCCCTACAGATACAGGAAGTTCAGAAAGCCTTCGGATCTGAAGACCTACAGATGGCCGAGAACAGACAAATGGATGCCAGTAGAATTCACGCAAAGATGGGAAGCGCTGAAGATTGAATTCATCAAACGAAACTACTTCTGGAGTTTCTGGTCAGATAAGCGAAAGGCAGAAGCATATACTGAATACATAATGATCGCTGACTTAGACATGTACGCTAGATTGCAGAAAGCTGTAAAAGAAAATGTCGAAGTCAGAGTCCCAGATCCTAGAATTCTGCCACCCCCACGAAGACTAGATGGATCTATTCATTTCGGCGTAATTGAGAAAGAAGTGAAGTACGCTGCTGAAGCAAAATTCCTTGATGAAGATGAGCCAACAGACTTTGCTGAGATAATAAAGCTGCGGAAGAACACTTATCGGATGTATGGAGTGCCCATTCCCGAAGATTCAGCTCAAGAATTCAAGGACTGGATTAGTCACTTCAAGTGATGTTCAGCTTCTTTATTTCCTGCATGTTTTAGTCTAGCAGAGATGTAGATGTACTGATCTCCTTATTTATATATGATATCTCTGTTTGGCTTTGACAATATCTTATTATCTAAATAAGCCGTGTTTGTCTCTTGCTTCACTAAAGTGATTCTCGACTCACACACTCACTAATTCTTTGTCGAAGCCGCTTTGATTCCGATAGACTAGTTGTTTCCTTGAAGGGGGAAATTGTTAAGACGAGGGAGAAATGCTTAGTCTCTATATTCGACTCTCGCCCCGCTCCCTTGGTAGTCCAGAACTTGAAGAACAACTCCACTGATCCTACTTGTAATATTGTAAGGAGCTCTGTTTCTGACAAGTTTAGTGTTAGTTTGCATAGATGTTGTTAGGTTTTGGCATCATCAAATAGGGGAAATTGTTGGGTGATGATTCTATCCTCAACACTTGTTGCATATAGTGGGAAATGATTACGTCTTCCGTCTTGACATATACTCGGTAGCACTTGTGCTACGAGCGAGTCTATGAAGATTTGAAGATCCCAAAACCATTACTTTGTATTTTTTTTTTTTTGTCTCTGAGGTTTCAGACTCAGTAGACACTCTGCTCTGGTTCAGGCGCTCAGTAGCTTATCAGCCTCAGCACCAGAAGTGAAGACTCAGCAATATTGGACTCGGCGGGGGAGCGATATGCGAAAGGAGTCGGTGGGCCGAACTCGGCGAGAGTAGTTCACTGTACTCAGAGCTGATCTTCAGTAGAGCCAACTCAGCATGTTTACTAGTGAATCAGCGATCAGACTCAGCAACGGCCAGACAGTCTTCTGAACTGTCAGATCTTTTGAAAGTCAATCAGTATAGTCAAATACGACGATAAGAGAAGTCAGCTTCAGATCTCCTCGAAGTCTGTTTCGTCTCAACCACTTTCCAAACCTCGGCAAATGACAAGCAGACACCTGTCCTACACCTACTAAAGCTGCAAGTCAACAACTTTCCGGAAAAGGAGGGAAAGGACACTGTCACTCTACTTCAAAAGAGTCGTTAGCTACCAAAAGAGAGAGATAAAGGGATCATCGTCTCCAACGAATCTTTCCTAATCTCTTCTCTATAAATAGAGGGATAAATTGAAATTTGAAGCTCACGAGAAGAACACGAGACTAACGAGAAAACGAACGACACATACAGAGCATTCAAACGAGCTCATCCGAAAAGCCCAAGTCTTCCGCAAGAAGTTCGAAGAATATATCTCCGGCGAAAGACTACATTCTAGCTCTTAGGGAACCAAGCTTAAACTGTTGCATACAAGCCTCTAGCATCCAAACGACGTTACACGAACCCATAGCTAAACTCATCTGTTCGTCGTTCTAGAAGCTACCTTCTTGTTCCCTATCCCTCTAACCTAAGCTCAATAGAACATATCCATAGCTTAGACGAAGGAGTTCATATTTGAACTTAATCCTTATTGCAAAAGGACTCCTTCATAGTTGGAGAGTTTGTCAAACACTTCAGTTTGATAACCGTGTAACTGAGACTTGCTCAGTACAACTTCCAAGACGCAGCTTTGTCCAGTGTACAAGGCGGCCGAGACTAACTCGAGTATAATACATAGCCTCCCGATCTTTCGGGGACAGTGGACGTAGGATTTTTGTGTCCGAACCACTTTAAAAATCTCCGTGTCTCTTATTTGTGTTCTCTTCTTGTTGCATTGATTTTAAGCTGTTCATACTGAAAACTATCCTTTAAAATCATTCAACTGAGTTTCAGCAAACTTAACTGATCACACTAATCTACTGAAACTATTTTATTAAAAACGTTTTTCAACTCAACTGAATTGGGCCTACACTATTCCGCACCACTGAACTCTATCTGCTGATACTGAGTTCTGACGCTCAGTCAGCTAGCAGATCTCAGTAGAGTCAGTCACTCTGCCAACACGATTCAGAACAGCTATCTGGTCTGCTGAATTCTTTCAGTACGACACTATCCTGAAAACGACTGTTCGTGTTTAAGTTGAGAAAATCGGTTTCAGGTGTATTCACCCCCCCCCCCTCTACACCTGAACGTGCTCTCGGGACCAACAATTTTTTATTTTTTTCTACATTATTTAATTAATTGAAATAATATTTGAACCCAATTATATATAAAGAGGTACTCATGCATATATTCATACATTTTCAGTTCAGAGAGAGAAAGATTTAGAGAGAGAAAGATTTTGTGAGAGAAAAAAAAATAGTGTTCGTATTTTGCACAAAGTTGGATCTCTATCTACATTTTCATCATATTCGCACTAGGTATGTTGTATATAATTTTTTCCGCATTTTCTATGCAATTTTATATATATTTAAAGCGTTTCTATGAATTTAAATAGTGTTACATTGTAAATAGGGTTACACTGCATATATATTTAAAACGTGACATTGTAAATATGATTAATATTGCATTTAATCATTGAATATGGAAATTACTACGAAAAATATGATATAGTTCTCTGTTTGCTAAAATGATTTTTTATAATTTCATGATATACGACGTTTATACTAAGATTATAAACATATTTAGCCATGAAAAATCTATTTAATGGATTATATTATTGACAGCGTAACAATAAATTATAGTTCTTTGTATTTCATGTTCATGTATATTATTACGGAGATATACAGTATTTTGCTGAGAACTAAGATTCCATATGTTTTACAATATGGTTGGATGGCAGAATGGACACGAATAACAGTCAAGTATGGAGGAATATTCGAGGGTTCCGAGTACAAATATGGGGATGAACAACTTGCAGCAATTCCACACTGCCTACTTTCGTTCTCATCTCTAAAAGAAACCATTGATTCAATCACGTAAACTAATTCGATGTGTACCTCGTATTTATTATATTCTCTCGAGAAAAATTGCGCCGTTCGGCTCGTGAAGTCACTAATGACGAGTGATGAAGATTTAAATCGACTCATCGGCTTCGAGGCAGATCCCACTGTCTGTGTTGTGACGACCAGTCCGAGTGATCGGGCCGGAACAAGTATGTGGCAGACCCAATCACATGTCCCTTCTTCGGATGATCGGGACTTAGTTGAGCAATCCATTAGGGATTTCGACAGACATAAGTTCTTCGGTGATGGACGGGAGGAGGAGGAATACGAGGGGGTGGAGCAAGAGCAGGAGGAAAACGAGGAGGAGGAGGCGGAAGCGGAGGAGGAGGTAGAACAAGAAACACATAATGAAGATTCGACGGATTCGGATGATCCGGATTACACTGCCGAAGAGGAGTCCGATGAAGACTAGCGCGGTGAACATCAAAGCATCTGCGGTACCATGTTGGAGTTTGCAACGTGGATGCAAAACGAGGGTGGTTACAATCGGTTAATGACATTACTCGAACAACCGAGTAACCTACCCATCACCTTTTCATCATTGGAGGAGGAAGATGGCGACTCAATTCCGGATATAACAAACTGGCTAGTTCCGTTCTTCCCTATCGCTCAAACCGGCATCATTGGATGTCCTGATTTGGATGTTGTTAACGACAGCGTTCTTGAGGTAGATTCGATCTTCTGGAGTAGAGACGAGCTTACGGGTGCCGTGGGAATGTGGCACTTAGAGCATCGGCGGTCTTTTATGGTGTTAAAAGCTGACAAAAAATATACGTGGTTCAGGTGTTTACACGGGAAGTCGTGTCCTTTTATGTTGCGTGCGAAAAAGGATGCAGATGTTTGGGAAATATACAAGGTGGACAAGAAGCACACATGTGAGTTCGACTTCGAACAATTGGTGCCAAGAACTGTGAGTGCGAAGACTATCGGTGTATATTTCAGCCAACAAATGCGGAGAGAGGGGTCCATGATAAGGCCTCGCGACATCATTGACGAGTTGCATCGTAGATTCGATGTCGAAGTTAAGTACTATAAGGCACTTCGTGGTCGGAACATGGCCATCACGATGATTTACGGCGACCACGACGATTCTTATAAGCTGCTACCCAAGTACCTCCATATGCTGAAACAGTTAAACCCCAGAACGATAACCCATTACAGCACCGGGGAAGACAATCGGTTCGAGTACGTTTTTGTAGCGTGGGGCCCGTGCATAAATGCGTTTATGTTTAACTTGAGGCAGATCATCGTAGTTGATGGCACACATCTGAAAGGGAAGAATACCGGCATGCTATTCGTAGCAGTGACGAAAGACTGCAACGAGCAAGTCCTGCCGCTTGCGATAGGCATTGGCCCGATAGAGAATAATGATCCGTGGACATGGTTTATGACCAAATTAAGGATAGTATACCCGCTGACCGGGGGCCTAGTCATCGTGTCTGACCAACACGCGAGTATTAAGTATGTCGTTGAAGAGGTGTATCCTGAGGCAACTCATTGTCTGTGTTGCGTCCATCTGAGCAACAACCTCGCTCCTTACGGTCGCGCAGCAGTAAGGATATTCCGTAGGGCCGCCAAAGCATACACAAAATCGGAGTTTCGAAGAAAAATGGCTTCACTAAAGGCGAAGAGTCAGGAGGCACACGATAAAGTCATGTACATTGGTCCGGAACGGTGGGCCCTCTCGCATTGCACTTCTCGGCATTACTGTTTTTTGACGTCAAATTGCGTTGAGTCATTCAACGCGAGGCTATTGTGGGCCCGATGTCTACCGATATGTTCCATAATTGATACCGTGCAGTTCATCATGGAGAGTTGGTTCAACGAGCGGCGGGCGAACAGGCATGCACAAGACCATAGCCTAGTCGAGGTTGCTAAAATGAAGTTGCACGAGCAGGTTGAAAGAGGACGCACGTATCCAGTGATGATCGTTGGCGAGGACATTTTCACAGTGAACGATGGGGAACGAGATTTTAAGGTCCGGTTAGGAGCAAGACGAAGCTGCCAGTGTCGTAAATTCGATCTGGATCTTATTCCATGCGAGCACGCTGCAGCCGCTATTATATAAGTGTTCATTAGTTTTAACGTATTCCCTTACAGACTATTTATGTTATAAGTACACTAACAAAAAGTTACCGACATTCACGGCAGCAACGATATGTATGAATTCATATCAGCGCTCTACAGTACGAAAGTTCATAGAGATTTATATGATCACCAGTTTCATGCGTTACCTCCACATCAGCTCTGGACCGTGCCCGAAGAAATATCAAATGTGCCAACAATGCTTCCTCCCTTGACGAGAAGATCCGCCGGTCGGCCGAGGTCACGGCGATATGATCTGGCTTAGAGGCAAGCCGGTACAAGAACTAGAGGATCTAGGAAGTGTGGCCTCTGCAAAGAGCAGGGCATACAAGGAGGACCTGTCCCACCAGACTGTGATCTTATTTCTCTATATATTTTCGATGTTTCTCTATATAAGTTTGATGTTTAAGTATCCGCGACATATGACGTTTATGCGATGAATATTGGTTTATTATATTGTATAATGACAATTAATGATCTAAACATTAATAGTTCTCCGTAAAATATCTATATATCTCTATATAAATAATATTTCGATTATTTATGCATTTAAATATTAAATATAAAATATGTATGGAGAACTATGCTCTTGTACGTTTCTCCATTAATGTCTAAAGTATATTACGTCATAGATCTCAGAATATTACTTATAAATTCTCGTAAACCGTTATACAAATCTTCGATTTATAGTACTCTATATTCGAAAAATTGAGAGTAATTATTTTACGTTGTTTTATGCAAGTTGCGAGATCTGGGTTTTACGTTGTTTTATGTAAGTTGAGAAAATTGAGAGAAAGATTCAGAAAATATTTGAGAGAAAGATTGAGAGAAAGATTTAGAAAATATTTGAGAGAAATTGAGAGAAAGATTCAAAAAATTTAGAGAAAATTGAGAAAAAATTGAGAGAAATTATTTTACGTTGTTTTATGCAAAAGGGAGTGAAAGTTGGATTTATTTTACGTTGTTTTATGAAAGTTGAGAAAAAATTGAGAAAAAGATTGAGATAAATATAGATTTATAGTAGTCTCTCAATTTAAATTGATAAAATTGAGAGAAAAACTATCTTCGTCAGTTTAAATTGAGAGAAAAATTTAGAGAAAGTTCGATTTATAGTACTATTTCAGTTTAAATTGACAGAAAGTTGTTGTAATAGTACTCTCTCGAAATGGATTTATAGTACTCTATATTCGTTACCTTCTATATATGGAAAAATTGCAATGTTATATACGGAAATATTATATCATAGGTAATAGATAAATATAAGGAGTACAATAAATTAATATATCTGAATATAAATACCATATATCTCCGTAGAGATATATAAAATGTCTTACATAATCATAAATACCATAAATGTCTTAAAAACAAACTAATCATCAACCGGTTCTACCACGACGCACATAAACCAAATTCGCATCCCTATAATATCCCGAATTCTCCAAATGTCGAGCTCATTCTGGACGAGTTATGTCCTCGGCAGACCATCGATTAACCGATGCACGGATAATAGGGCATATACACCGCAATTGACTTGGTATCTTTGTACGAACTGTGCTCGTTCGAAGACTTCCAAATGCATATCACGCCAAGCTTCTTGACGTGGTTGCCCGTACACGCGTTCGAAGTAAGTGTTGTAATCGAACAATCTGTACATCATCCGTGTAATCGGTTGTATGCTCTCTCTCCGCATCTGCCGATATGATTCATCAGAAATCGCCCACAACGAGTCGTACAACTCGACACTCCATGTATGCAGACGGATTCTCGCGGTGACCCAGTGAGCTCCGGTGACAAAGCAAACAAGTATGAGCTATAGCAATCCGTAAAAGAACATTAGTTCGTTGCATTACACTAATATATCGCAATAATTTTAATTAAATTCGAAGATATAACTTACGTATTGCAGCCTCTATGCCCATTCTCTTGCAGCTTGTTGCAGCGCCTCAGCAGGCTCCCATGCATCCACGTTCATCCTGTTGTTCGACCAAGAATGTTGCATTTGAGACTAATACAATACATATTGTTAGCATTTTAAGAAACAATTTTGTATAAAACATTACCTACTTACCCAAAAGTGTACGGGAAGAATGAGAGTTGTGCCGCTCCGCAAACCATGAAGTAGACCGTCTCCTCTCGCCAATTGCCTCCTCAGGGTACCCAAATAGCATTCGATCATGTCATGGGTAAGCATCTTGGAAACATCTTCGAGGATATCAAACCACGAGTGCGACAAATGATATCTCGTGGTTGTGTAGACGTGGTCACCAAATTCATTGTGTGCGCAACGCCACGCCCGATATTCCTTGAAGCCAAGGACAAACCAATCGCCGAGGTAACGGGCGAGATTCCTCTTCGGGGCAACATACGGCGACGTAATTGCACAAGAGGGTCTTTTCGTGCGCATTCCACATCCACGTGGACTACTCGGCTCTTCTTCCACGGGGGCCTTCTCTTTTCCCTTTCCGACTCTCCGGCTGATACCGGCATCTTCCGCCGGCACAACTTTCAACGGTTCAACTTATATCGGGGACACAATAAGTGCCCATGATGCGGAGAAATCATCACCGTATACTGAGTGATCTTCATCGGGTTCCTATATAAGTAATTTTTATGTTAAATTTAAGTACATATCTTCGTAAAAAGTACATAAGTCTCAATAAAATACATGTTAGTTCTCGGTACAAACAATAGTATCATATACTGAAATATTGTTCATGAGACTAGTAATAGCCTACCTCTGACACCGGACTGGGAGAAGCAGAAGGTTGCGCGGGCTCATGGTATGGAAGCAGCAACGGCTGGGTGGACACGGGTCGATCATGAAACTTCTTTGTGCGTGCCTCGGATGCGACGGACGAGTCGCTGCTGTCAGTCACGGTATCAACAACTGGGTCGATCCAACCAGATGATGCATGCGGAGTTGCTCCGTGAGTACAAGAAATTAAATGTCGATCGGAGATGCCGCCACTCTCGAAATGTCGATCGGAGATGCCGCGACTATCGGAGATGCCGGGACTATGTGAAACTGAGTGTCGACGACCCTCCTCGACATGACTATTCGGGCGGTACGACTGTCCTCCCTCATCCGCTGACTTCCGCTCCGACTTATTTTTGGAGAATTTTTTTTTGATCTTCTTCCAAAAAAATTTCTCTCGAGGAGTCATGTCTTGAGTATCAAGACTGCTAGACCCCTCCGAAGTCGCTGGAGCCCGATTTCGTTCGGATCGTCTTTGCATTCCCGGTGGGGATGCAGGCGGAGAGTAGGGTGCTGCAGGGCCGCGTGGACGAGGAATGCCCATCGCTCCGGCTCGCTCAGATCCAAACTGGACGATAACCGGCTCTCTATACGGCACGCCAAGTGCCTCACCGGACAGCGTGCTCGCATAATAATCAGTCAAGAGCTCTGCTTCCTCCTCCACCATCACTCCGCATTCCAACTATGTATAAAACACGCAATGTTACATAATCAGAATATAATAAAATATAAACAGCGAACTATATAATTTAAATAGAGATATATTATTTAATATGGTTTCTTATGACATATAAATATGTATAAGATTATAGTTCTCCACAGTATAAATATATTTTACCATATTTTTGTTTGGAGTGAACAAACACAGTTCTTTACCTCATCGTCGAAGAAGCCAGCGAAGGTCCCTCTCACTCTCGGGAAATTCCACCTCAACAGACGTGGAAGCGCATGTCGGTCCACCAAGTTCGCACAAGCCCTCCCGAATTCGGGGATGCAATCGTAAGTCCATGCTTGTAAGGCCCAGACGGTCCCGCTAAACACATAAGACACTTTACATCCCGCAAGAGTGTTGGGGATGAATTGTTTGTAGTGAAGCAATGCTCGGTATGCATACGCTCCCCACGGGAATTCCTTCCATTCGTTCAGGTTGTCCACTAACACCCAAACGAAGTCATCGATTAGTCTCGGCCTCGGAACACCCAAGATAAGTAGGTGCAGCATCAACACATTTGCCGCTTTCACGTAGTCGGCTGCCGAAGCGCCGTTCACCGCTTGTTCTCTGAAAATATCCTCCAACTCGGATATTTTCAATCTCCGATTGCCACAAAATACAGCCCTTGCACGAACCTTGGAATCATCATGCTCCATTGTTGGGTCAAATGTCGATAACCCAAACATCAACCCCGAGACCAGGGCGAATTCCAGCGGACCGAACTTCAAATGGCGATCCGTTATTTGAAACCAAATGTTGTTGGATACAAAGTCGGCGAATGAAACTTCACGGCACATGAGCTGGTGGAGAGCTTTGCTCGCACTTATACTCCCCTCCCATTCCATCAAATGGCCGAAAGGGCTAGTCTCACGGAATTGTACATACAGGGTGTCACCGCCGACGGCCGTCAGTGTGTCGCGGATAAGTGGGATCACATCCCACTTGTAATGAATCATAATTTGAGGTTTAGCCGACTTGGCTACGTACCTCAAAAAATACCATTGACTCTGCATGAACGAAAAATATCAAATTAGTTCACCATAATTTAGTAGTATAGCTTTGTAATTCACGTTAACAAATAATTTACAGCGAATAATAATGTTCTACGAGACATATACTAATTATAACATCTCAATAAATTCAATATATTCATAATATTTTCAATGTCTCCGTTTAAAACACATATTTCACGGCATATAATACTTTCGTATGTATATATACGAGACAGACTAATTAGAACATATAAACAAATTCGAACATATAAACAAATTAGAACAAGTCCACGAGACAGACTAATTAGACAGACTATAGTGTGTTTTAAACAAATTAGAACATGTCTACTAATTAGAACATATAAACAAATTAATACATTAAAATGAGGATTAATTAAATCCTTATTATATCTATTAAAATATATTAATATTTCATTAAAATATATTATATCCGTATTATAATATGTCAAATAAATACGTTAAATATTTTAGGTAACTGTACGTTAAATATTATGGGTCAATATTTGACAATACGTTCAAATACGTTAAAATACGTTAAATACTTAAAATTCAAAATCATTAAAATACGGATTTGATTCAATGTATTGCATATTTAAATATGTAAATCCGTAGTATTATACATTATATATATCAGGATTCAATTATAATATATTAATATATATTAATACTTTAAAATACATAAATACTAATTTAATTTAATATAATATAAACAAATTAATACATTAAAATGCGGATTAATTAAATCCATATTATATCTATTAATATTTCATTAAAATATATTAATTTTTCATTAAAATATATTATATCTGTATTATAAATTTATAAAATAACTGCGTATTATAAAATTCATATTTTATTAATTTTGAAAATATGTTAAATATTTTAGGTAACTATACGTTAAATATTTGACAATACGTTCAAATACGTTAAATACTTAAAATTCAAAATTATTAAAATACGGATTTGATTAAATGTATATTAATAATATATTATATATTAAATATGTAAATCCATAGTATTATACATTATATATATCACGATATATTAATATGTTAATATCACGATACATTATATATATCACGATATATCACGAATTATAATATATTAATATATATTAATACTTTAAAATACATAAATACTAATTTAATTTAAAACAGACTATAATATAATATAAATAAATGCTATAATATGAATACGTAAAATATACTATAATACAAATCCCTACTAAAATTAATATATTAATATTTATTAAAATATTTAATTTATTAATATATTATATATTAATATGTAAATAATATTTTACTCAAATATATTAATTTATTAATATCTTATTATAAATATTTTACTCAAATATATTAATAATATAAATAATATATATACTAAGTAATCTTAAAACATAATTCGTCCTCCATATAAATTCCGTATATCTGTGTATTATGTATATATACTATAACAGATATTTTATTTGGGGATATAAAACTTTTAAAGACTAAAACACGGAAATTATAATCGATTTTTTCATATCACTTACAATATTTAAAATAATTACCAACCCTAATTTTATGAACATCTATACAATAATTACAAACCCTAAATATAAACTACAGAAGTTTCAGATACGTCTATCTAACACCACCGATCATTACTAACACGATAAAACACTACTTTTCATTTACAAAAAATCGGATTCTCGTCTACTAACCTGCGATGCGGCATTATATTCATCCATTTCGATGAAGCTTCAAAAAATCTTCACACACAGGTATTCTTCCCTGATAGTCGTGTCGGAGAGCTTCACAAGATATCGGTTTTTGCTTCACAACAGAGTAGTGTCGATAGACATTCAAAAGACCTTCACAACAGAGTAGTGTCGAAGTTGTTTTTCTTCAGCCCAGACTTTGAAAATATAACTATTGTTGATGGAGTGGGGAGGCAAATAATTGTTGGGAAATAACCGCATGAAACGTAAATAAGTGGGGAGGGAAATAAATGTTGATGGAGTTTTCAGTTGAAATCCCTTCTTTTAAGGGATCGAATCAAATTGAGAGAAAAATCCTAAATTCAAAAAACCTTTGTTTATTTCCTTTTTATTTAGGGAAAAAAATCCAATCAAATATATTAAAAAATCCCTCAACAACCGGCTTTAAATTTCCTTTCTGCCAAAGCTGCAATATTTTTCTGCCAAAGCTACAAACCCTAATTTCTTATACACTAAAAAAATTAAAAAATTAAAAAATCGAATCCCTCAACAAATGGCTTTAAATATTCTTGCATGTAATGTCCTCGTTTGGAGTGCGTGACAAAAAATATTTCTACATTTACAAACCCTAATTTCATATTTATACATTAAACAAAAAAAATGGATTTTACGTCAAATTTAATATGTATTTCACTAATTTCTTATTTATACAAATCCTAATTTCCTATTTATACAAACCCTAATTTCGGATTTTATACATACCCTAATTTACAAACCCTAATATTTATACATAAAATCACAAACCCTAATTTCTTATTTACAAACCCTAATTTCTTATTTACAAACCCTAAAATTACAAACCCTAATTTTTTATTTACATGAAAAAAGCCTTCATATTTATACAAACGCTAACTTCTTATTTACGAACCCTAATTTCTTATATATAAACCCTAAAAAAATCGGAATTTACAAACTTTAATTTCTTATTTACATGAAAAAAATAAATAAATGCAAGTCAACTCGCGTTGCAGAAAGCAGAAACATGGATTGATTGGCGGCAGGGTGGAGTGGGAATCTGCACTGTAGCAAACACGCTCTTCCAAGCAGTCAAAGCAACCTTCAATTCTTCAGCAGTCTTCAGCAGCTGGTGTCGTCCAGCTCACCAGCAACAGGCAACAAACATGTCAGCGCGGCAGGCTTCAGCAGGTAAGGACACTGATGCGTGTCAGCACAGCAGAATAGGGACAAAAAAGTCCGAATGGATAGTGATGCATTTTTTATTTTTGAGTGGCAGCTGGTGCAATTTTGAAGTAATAGTGGGTATTCTTGGCAAAATCCCATAAATAAATATACAGAAGAAGACACTACCCAGTCACCACTCCATTCTTTAGTTTGGAAATTAGGGGCACTGAACGAGCTAATTTCTTAAGATTATCGTAGTCAAATAAATAAAACGGCTTAATTGCTTGAATGATACACACTAATTAATTTATGTTATCCTCCAGCGATCACAAGAAGAAAGGAAAAAGACCAACTAAATATATACTCATAATTAATTCAAAATGATAAAAGGTGACAAAGTTTTGTTCAATACATACACTTATGGACAATTATAGCAGGCCCTGACCCCGTGCCACTCAAATCATGTATTTTATCCCGACAATTTCTTCTAAATTAGTCCCTCTGTCCCATAGAAAGTGTCTCCCTTTCCTTTTTGGGGTGTCTCATAGAAAGTGTTTCCTTTCTTAAAAAGGAAATGGGCTCTACACCTTTACCATCTCAAATCAATTACAAATAATTAATTAATTACATAGATCTCACCTCTCTACCTCGCGAATCAATTCTAAATAATTTATTAATTGTATGGGTCCACATTTTTACCAACTAAAATAACTCTCCTAAAATTCCGTGTCCAATAAAAAGGAGACACTTTCTATGTGACGGAGGGAGTATAAATTGTCTCTCTCTTTCGAAACTCTATATCAAACTTTACATACATCGAATAAATAATCATCATAAGTTTCTTCATCTTAAAAAAGAAAAAAAGATGCCAGCGTGGCAGCTCTGCATAATGTAACTGACAGATAATCACCAGGTCACCAAGTAGAACAAATGATTATTTAGCATGTGCACTAACGCTTGGATGGACAAGACAAAAAATACATCCATTTGCATTTAAAAATTAGTAGTCATAAATAGTTTTATTTTGTGTTTTTTAGTAGAGATTATTAGCATGTAAATATACGAAGTTTGGCTAAAATTTGATTTTGCATATGACATTTGAAACGCTTTTCAAAATACAAAATTTTTTTATTCGTTAAAATTGCACATCGAAGAAAAACTCCGGCCAACTCGAATCCTTCGGGCTGACAATGTGGCATTTTACGACTTAGTTGGCATATAAATTTTTAGGAAATTATGTATATTTGTCACTGTAAATACATGAAGTTTGAGTTTCATTTGATTTTTCATATAAATTTCGAACTTTAATAATAATATATTTAAATTTTATTTTATACTTAGTATCTAATAGAAGGTGTAAATAAATAATACGAGGAGCCTTACAATCATAATATAGATCTAAAATTTCACTTTCTAAAATCTTTGATTAACTATAGGGTTGTAAATGAATCAAGTCAAGTCAAATATCATAGTATGCAATTAGATATTCGATTTGTATTCGAATATTTATCATCGTATTCGTATTCGTATTCATATACATATGTTAAACTTGATTCGTATTTGACCCAATACTAATATTTGAGTTATTTGGTTCACACTCTTTATTAAACAGTAAGCATAAAATAAATTTTAAACGTATTTTTGTTAAAGTTTAAACGTCATATGTAAAATTAAATGAAACTCAAACTTTGTGTATTTACAGGTGACAAATTCTACAGAGTTTCCCACTTGGATGTATCTCTCTGCCAACTAAGCCGTAGAATATCACATCGTCCGCTTCATCAGATTCAATTTCGTCGGAGTTTTTTTCATCAGTGTGCAATTCTCAATGAATTGAAAAGTCATGTATTAATTTTGAAGAGCATTTGAAAAGTCGTTTGTCAAGTCAAACTTCGTATATTTACATGCTAATATCCTTTTTTTAATAAATTTTATTATTCTATATATATAATTCGCAACTCATACTCGATACAATAAATCCTTTAAAATTAATAAATGAAGTTAGGGTGTCGGTAAAACAAAAGAAAACAGAAACAGTAAAAATACTAATAATTCTCTCTCATAAATTCATAATTAAGCAGAGAGAAAATGTGTGGGTGGGCGGTGGTGTATCTCGTCACGACTGTTATTAAGTTCCATAAAAAATGAACGTTTAACACATTCGTGTTCCTCATTCTGCCAGCTAACACATAAACCCGCTCAAACAAAGATTCAAGGGTTTAAGTGGGTCGTCTATACTTTCAATAATGCTGGTAAATTTCACCTCATTATCAAAAAAATTGTTGACGGATGCCTTTCTATAATTTAAGGTTAAAATATATATATACGATTAATTTAATTTGTTGATTTTCTTAATAAGTTATTCATTACCGGGTATTGTAAAAAGATAATTACGTACTTATGTAAAGTTAACCATGTAGTGTATACTATAGTACACGATTAAAAAGTGTAGCTATAAACTTTAGTTCGTTTCCAAATAGTTTGTATGCATTATTCCGTTACAAAGTAGAAAGATAAAATTTATTTAGTGTGTACTTAGACATAATTTGTTTTAATAGTTGTATAATATGGTCTATTATTATGAAAGTTTTAAAAACAATTGATTTTAGTGATAAACGGATTTATTTATCACTTGGAAAGTATTTTTCAATAATAAAATAAACACAAAATATTAAAATGATTGGAAAAGAAATATGTGAATACTTTGTCTATACAATGATTAAAAAGCAACTATTTAAGAAACGAACATATATCACATTATCAATTAAAAAAAAGAAATTCTTATCTCAAAATTTCTAGTTGGTTTTGCATACAAAAAAAACTCATGAATGATTGATGGTCGGTCGTATCATGATGGAGCTGACTAGGCCCTCCCTCCTCTCACTATTCGTGTATATATCATCCTCCTCCACTTGCTTACCACCATCTCACCACCACTCATCACAAGCTCACTAACAATTTCAATGGAGAACAAGGAGGAGGATGTTAGAGTGGGAGCTAACAAGTTCCCGGAGCGGCAGCCGATCGGAACGGCGGCTCAGACCGACGACAAGGACTACAAGGAGCCACCGCCGGCGCCGCTATTCGAGCCCGGCGAGCTCACTTCGTGGTCGTTTTACAGAGCTGGAATTGCGGAATTCATCGCTACTTTCCTCTTTTTGTATATTAGTATTCTGACGGTTATGGGGGTTCAGAACTCCAAGTCGAAGTGCGCCTCCGTCGGAATCCAAGGCATAGCTTGGGCGTTCGGAGGAATGATCTTCGCTCTCGTCTACTGCACCGCCGGAATATCAGGTAAATTGAATTTTTAAAATTAGGGATTATAAAATGGAGTTTGTTTTCAATTGAGAAGTTTAGGACCGTAATTGTTATAAATAAGCGATTCGGTTACCCGAAACTGACACTATAATATGGATTTTGATTTCAATTGAAGGAGGACACATCAATCCGGCGGTGACGTTCGGATTGTTCTTGGCGAGGAAACTATCGCTGACGAGGGCGGTGTTCTACATGGTGATGCAGTGCTTGGGAGCGATCTGCGGCGCTGGAGTTGTGAAAGGCTTCCACAAGACACTATACATGACTCACGGCGGCGGAGCTAACGTCGTCAACCACGGCTACACCAAGGGCGACGGCCTTGGTGCTGAGATTATTGGTACCTTCGTGCTTGTATACACCGTCTTCTCCGCCACCGACGCCAAGCGCAGCGCCAGAGACTCTCATGTTCCGGTTAGTATTTATCCATAATCATGCGATTAGTCACTCTTATACCTAATTCATAATTTGTTTGGTTAATTTATGGTGTTTTATATGTTTTTTTCAGATTTTGGCTCCATTGCCAATTGGATTTGCAGTGTTCTTGGTGCATTTGGCAACCATCCCTGTTACTGGAACTGGTATTAACCCTGCTAGGAGTCTTGGAGCTGCTATCATCTACAACAGATCTGCAGCTTGGGATGATCATGTAAGCTAAAATTCATGAATTTAATCCTAATTTTCTATACATATAATTGTTTCACATCTCTGATCTAATATACTAGTTTATTCTATATGGAATTTGGATCAGTATAGTGTGAGTACAGTCAGTATAAAAGGTAACTTTTAGGAATGGATGAACAAAATATTAAATTCAGAGAGCTTGCCGGTTGAAAGTTGAAACTATGGAGTTGATCAATGAAAGTCTTTTCAAGAAACTCATTCATTTTAAGTCTCTAATCAAATTAATGAAGCACTTATCCTTTTAGAAAGCACAAGTTATTTAATTGCTAATTAATTTGGAAAGTGATGGTCACTTTTAGTAGGATCTCCCTTTTCTGCAAAGATTACATAGATCTGATTGTCTTAAGAATTCATTGATTGTCCAAATCCGATCTTACAAATGTTCTATCTTCAATCTTGCTCTTATGTACTATGAAATGAATCAAATTGATAATATGCAGTGGGATTCATAATTGTTCAAAATCTAGTGAATTTGATCTTACAAGTGTTGGATCTTGAATCTTGTTCTTATATACTACTGTCAAATGATGATACGCAGTGGATTTTCTGGGTCGGACCATTCATCGGAGCCGCCCTGGCCGCGCTGTACCACCAAGTGGTGATCAGAGCCATCCCATTCAAGTCCAGATGAGCTTATCCAACACAACTAAGCAAGTCTCTACTCGAAGAAGATGGATGGAAAAGAATTCCATGTATTTCTAAATTCCCCCCCCTTTTCTTTCCTTTTGCTGGTTTGGTGTATGTATCAAAATTATGTATGTAGGAGAATCTGTGAAGCATGTGATGGGATGATGCTGGCTTTTGAAATTATTGAATTGAAATTCCAGTAAGGTTGCTAAATGCCAATATACCAAACATAATAAGGTAGGTTTGTTGGCACTTTGGCGTTATGTGTAAATTGTCATGTTTTCTGTGGCTGTGAAATGAGTTGTAATAATTCAGCTGCCAAACCTACTACCATCTTCGCCCTTAATTTCTGTATATAATCAATGGCTGATTGACGAATAAAATTTATAGCCGTCACGTAATTTGGCTATAAACTATGCTAGATAGAGCAATTTCAATAATACGAATTTTGGATATAATTTTTTAAAGAATATATATACTGAAAATTAGAATCCATTCTTGCGCGCACTTCTTTTTTTTTTTTTTTTTTTTTTTTATTTGAGGGAATCCCGTACCGCCCTTCTGCGGCTGCAGGTAAAACCTCAACTCTCGCTGCAATGCCGCAAACCACACAGGAGGTTCAACCACCCTAAGGTGATGGCCACATCGGCTGAATGGGCCGGTGAGGATTGACCCCACGCCCGTCATGCCCGGCGCCTCACCTCTACCACTCTGCCATCCCCAGGGGACCTTGCGCGCACTTCTTCTTTTTTAATGAGGAGGGTAACTTACAACAATTATCAAAATATTATTAAAGTAAATACCGTTTCTCTATAATACAAGACTGATTAATTTCTCTAAACTAATCATAAGTAATAGATCCATACATAGTCTTTGCTCTTTATGTCTATTTTCATTTTTGTGGATTCTGATCCGTATCACAAAACAATTATTTATGGATATTCGCACTTTCAGTCATGCATGTACTTATCTATGTCCCTAGTGAACTGTTTTACTCGCCACGTATATAATATATTAAAATCACAATTAATTGCAAAATACTCCCTCCGTCCCATTGGAAGCGTCTTGTTTTCCATTTTGGGCGTCTCATTGGAAGCGTCTTGTTTCTAAAAAAGGCAAGAATATGTGGACAAGATTTAACTATCTAAAAGTCAAACATTATACACCACACATTATCATTTTCTTAACATCCGTGCCCATTGGAAACAAGACGCTTCCAATGGGACGGAGGGAGTACTAAATTGAGAGTCTTTAGAAAGATAGTTAAGATGGCACTTAGTTCTAATTTTTATTCTTGACACGGGTTTATTTAATGACTAGATAAGATTTGCGTGTCTCAAAAAGGTGTAGCTTAACTAACCCTACATTGGATATATTTTAAATTGTTGAAAGGTGCTTTCAATATTAAATTACTAGTTGACCTTATCTGTTAGTAACGTTTTTAATTCAATGAACCAGAAATTATCACTATCTTAAATTGTTTGGGTCGACAAGGTAAATAAATGTTACTGCTTACTTCATACATCGAACTTGTACATAAAAATTATACTACTATAAATTAAAATTATTGATATCATGAGAATTTTTTATTAATACAACCGATAAACAAATCTAGTATTAATTTATATAGCGTTTCAGAATTCAATTAAGCTGAATTTCTAGTATTTAAAACATGATATATTGAATATTACTTTATATAAGTTAAACTATTGAACATTAGTAAAATAGAGTAATTATTAAGATTTTACTAAATTACTTTAGTTATATTTTAATTTAAGAAATTCTTAATTTATAAATGGGATTCAAGAAAAATATTATTTTTAAAATCTTATAAAATAATTGTGTATTATTATTATTATTATTTAATTAATTATGATCATGCTGCCAAATGAACCCATTAAGCTGGAAGGCCCCCAGTAACGACCGCCCCAAACCCGGAATTTCATCTTCGACCCGCTCCATCAAAAAGTGCAAAGCGCGAAAAACTACAAACGTAGAAACAGGAAGACGGAAGACCAAATATATATATCGCTTCCGCCAAAAACCCTGAAGAAAAACGGTTAACAAAAATCGTGAAAAGAATTGAACCGAAATGGACGTGATCAAATCGCGGCCGATCGAGAAGGTGGTGGTGCATCCGCTGGTTCTGCTCAGCGTCGTCGACCACTGCAATCGGGAGGCGACTGAAACCAAGAAGCGCGTGGTCGGAGTTCTGCTAGGAACTTCGTTTGAGGGCACCGTCGACGTCACCAACAGCTACGCCGGTTCGTTTCCTACGCTCGGATCTGATTTGGTTGATTTTGTGTTTTTTAGTGGATTTGAAATGTTGATTTCGAGTTGTATGTGACGATCCTCTGCTTAATTGAGTTTCGTTTTAGTGTGTTTACTCATGATTTCTTTGAAATATGAGGATCTTTTTTGGAACTGGAGATATATATCTTTGGTTCTCGTGATTGAATTATTAAAAACTTTGTGCCTTACTGCCTAATTAAGTTTCCTTTTAGTGTGTTCACTCATGAATGCTTTGAACTATGAGGATTGTTTATGGAAATTGGCGATATATCTTCGATTCTCGTTATTGACTTATTAGAAATATTGTGCCTAATTAAGTTTCTTTTTAGTGTGTTTACTCATGAGTTCTTTGAACTTTGAGGATTGTTTTTGGAACTGGAGATCTATCTTTGTCGTCGTGATTGGCTTATTAGAAACATATTTGAAGTAAATTGGTGTTTATGCCTCTGATATTTTTATAGGGAGCGACATCTCACAGAATCCTGGTGTCATTTATACATTTTTGTCGTTACAGCGATTCTTAAGTGGTGCTTCTGGTTTATTTCATGTGATCTTGCTAATTATGATTCACATTCTATAAGAAATGCTATAATTTCTTATCTTAATTGTTTTTGTCGAGATAGAATGTTATCGTGTCGGTAGTTATATAAAATCAAGCCTGTTAATCTCCTAAATCTCTAATCTAATTTAACCAACAGAGAACTAGCTTTGTCTTGAAGTTGTGTCCAATATTTTTCTATTAGGCTTGATATATTTGCCTGGTACAAACAGTACCTTTTGAAGAAGATGACAGGGACCCTGGCATCTGGTTTCTTGATCATAATTACCATGAGTCAATGTTTTCAATGCTCAGAAGAATAAATGGTATGTGATTTTGCATGACTATCGATTCTCATTGATAGATTTTTGCTAGTTTATCTCCAAGCTTATGTATCTATTGCTCTGTCAGCAAAGGAGCATGTTGTTGGTTGGTATAGCACCGGTCCCAAACTGAAAGAGAATGATCTAAGTATCCACAGGCTTTTCCACGAGTAAGATTTATGTCTCGTGTTGTAATATTATTCCTTTATCTATGAATGGTTGAATGCTTTGCTTTTCTTTTTTGCCTTTAGTTCCTCCGTCTGTAATTTGGATCCTGAATACTACAATTTCAGTTGGCTCCTAAATCTGTTCCAGTTGTCTCATTTGATATTCGCCTCTGTGGTTTTTACTTTTTTATGGTGCTTGTTAAGATGAAATCCGAAATATATTCCCCCTCGTAGCCTAATCAAAATTTCCAGCATGGTTAAGATATTATACTTTTTAGTTTTCCCTACTTGTTCATTTGAACACCATTTTCATAGCAGTTATATATTCAATTTTTAACTTATGGAACTGTCTGCCCTGGTACTTATCTTGTTTGCATTCATGTTTCCAGACTTATTTTTGCAACTCAAATGCAATGAGTTTTTTCATTAACAACATTCCTTTACGCTGTGATTTTCGTCCATCTCTTATTGCAGCTATATTCCCACTCCAGTATTGGTGATCATTAATGTTAGGCCAAATGAGCATGGAATGCCTACAAAAGCTTATTATACTATTGAGGAAGTTAAAGAGGTATAATAAAAATTATGTTGATTTTTTGTGTTTATTGATGTATCTCGTCGTGGCAGGAAAATGAACAAGAACACCAGTCCACAAAACAAAATTCAGCAGAAAGAATCTGCTGATAAGAGTACTATCTTATAAATTGGATATTCTTGCAGAATGCCACTCAGAAAAGTCAGAAAGTATTCGTGCATGCTCCTTCAGAAATCGCTGCTGATGAAGTTGAACAAATTGGTATGCATATCATAGAAGGAAATTGCTTTCATTTTCTTTTCCTTCTTGTTTTTGCTTTGTCATCTAATTAGGATGCTTCACTTACAACTTCCTCTCAGATATTTTAGGTTTTTCTTCACAACTCTCCTGCACACACTGCTGATGGTTCTTATTCTCCTTGTAATAGGAGTGGAACACTTGTTAAGAGATGTGAAAGACACAACTTTCAACACCCTTGCAACAGAGGTTTTAACCTAGAAGTCTTAAGTGTATAATGATAATATTATAATGTTTTCTTGAACATCTGGAGTTTGATGATTATATTTCTATACATCATGTTCAGGTGATTGCGAAACTTGGGGATTTGAGGGCTTTGGATGCACGACTGACACAGATTTACAGTTATCTTGAACTAGTTACTAAAGGAAGTCTTCCTTTGAACCATGAAATCGTCTGCCATGTCCAGGTATAGATTCTGTTTAGTCTCTGTAGTATCTCATTAGTATTCTTCTCCTCACTTTTTGTTTCTTTTTTCCTTTCTTGTTCCGTTCTTCTAGATCACTCATATGGCATGACATATGAAGATGTTTTGGCTCATTATCATGTTCTATATCATTCTTTGACCTAAAATATATTTGACCTTGTCATGAAATGCTTCCAAACGACTGCAGGATATACTCAACTTACTTCCCAACCTTAACGTGTCTGAACTCGCTAAAGCTTTTGCAGGTAAAACTGCACCATCAGATTCTTGTTCGTCTTTTCCATGCCATCTTCAAGTTTCAGCTGTTCTTCCACTAGAGTGTCTGATCCATGTTCTTTTTATAGTGAAAACGAACGACATGATGCTGGTCATATATCTGTCATCTCTTATCAGAAGTGTGATTGCTCTCCACGATTTAATAAACAACAAGGTAATATGTTGTTCCCCTGTCTTGTTTGGTTACAGTGATTAGTTAACTGTATTGGATTTATCTGAAGTTCTAAATACTTCTAATTATTATTCATTTTGATTCTATACTTGATGATAGTGTTTGTTAAGGCAAATTCCCTTGGACTAATAGATAAGAAAATACATAAGTTGGTTCTTGGGGGTCTAAGTTTGTTTGCTCTGTATCAATGGCATTTTGGAAAATTGCATTTAGATGGTTAATAAAGAACACGAAGAGGCAGGAGATTTGAAGCCAGTTGCCACTCCTACTGATGCTGGTATCTGAAGATGATGATTTTTTGGGGAATTCGCTTTTGCATGATATTCCAATCTGGATGGATAACTTGGCTTCTGTATTGCAATGGGAGCCTTTTTCTATCAATTTGAGCAAGTCTTCACTATTCCTATTTGGTGTTTCCGCTCCAATATTATGTGGTCATCCAGATTTGTGAGTTCTAACTGCTCTCTCTCTCCCTCCCTCTCTCTCTCCTACATGCATCACGACCCAATTCACAAAACTCTAGTCGGTATGATAAATCGTGATAACAGGATCCCTATTCTTAAATATCTCGTTTGAGAAATCATGGTAAGAGAATCGAATCGTCTAACTCTTGTTCAAATTTGATAAATGTTGGTTGATTATATACTATTTTATTATAGTTTATGCTTCAGAATATCCTCCCTTTCCTATTCGATCCCTTTTACTATCAAGGAATTGATGGTGCCCGCACTAGCAGTGAAGCATGTTGGTTTAATTTGATGCAAAACGAAGGGTGCCTTCGGGAATGCGGACACTCCGATATGATTGTTGTCAGCTCGTGCCGTCTGGTATCGGGTTAAGCCCCAAAAGAATTCGACTTTGTGTTTAGTTTCTATCGTCGACTTTGAATGCTAAAAAAACTGTAGATTATAAGCCGGAGAAAGGTTACTAATCAAGTAGTAGTATATAGTTTACATAGCAAATATAAATGTAAAAAGGAAAAAAAGTTTTCTTAGAAGAAGAGGATATAACAATTAACAACTATTATAAATTTATAATCTACTAGTACAATTTTCAGAAAATTTCTTTTTGTGGAAAACGCAGAAACTAATCAGATTCTTCTCCATCATCAGGTTGGACCGACAGCTCGAACTCAGCATCCATAACAACCCCATCCATCACGTGCACTGTAATTCCCCCAATTCTCAAATCAACCGCCTCCGAAACTACTCCATTCACCACCACATTCCCACTCAAATCCTTCCCCACGAACAAATTGAATCCGGATATGGAATCGTAGCTTCTCTGCCTCCCGCGCTCCAAATCCGCCGACGAAATCCATTTCGGCACCGACGAAAACCCTAGCAGTCGCGTCAGCACCGCGTACGAATCGCTGTCATTTCGATTCAGTCTCAGATCGCGCCGGATTGCTTCTTCCGACGGCAGGAATAGCGTGAATGCTAGATCTTCTGGTAACATTTTGATAATCGTTTCTCCGAACTCGCCAATTTTAGAAAGCTTGTTTGGGGATTTCCGTTTGGATGAAGAATTTGTTGATCGGGAGAGGTGAATCGCGGAAATGAGTTGCGTGATTACGAAACCAACGGTGACGACTGTGCAGAGTATTTTCACTGGATTACTCACCTTCGAGGTTCCGATCTTTCTTCTTCTCATTGGCTACACTGTGATGAATTCACTTGCTTCTGCGTGTGGGAAATTGGATTAATTTGATGACAACTGAGACTAATTTGTTCTTTAATTGTAGATACAGATGGCTGGGTCAACTCGGACGACTAAGCAACCATGGAATTTTTCTATCCTAGATCCGGTCCACAACTTAAGTTGTGGACCCGGTGGTTATAAAACATGCCACATGGGATGTTCTTGAAATAAAAAAATTCAAAAAATACACAACTTCAATCCTAGACCACAGGTCTTGTAGACCGAGTCAGGATAGAAAAACCCGCAACCATGCTTGCTAGTAAGTGGGCCAACTCGGATTCGTTTAAGAGTTAGCAACGGAGTCGATGCTTGCTAGTTAGTAGTGGTCATTTAAAGTTGCGGTATTATTAGGGATGACAATTTTGCGGGTCGGGTCGGGTATTATTGAACCCGGACCTGTTTCGAGCCTTAAAAATTGGACTCGGACCTGCCCCGTGGACTCGTACGGGTCCAGAATTTAGGATCCGGCCCCAGACTCGTGCGGACCCACAAATATTTGAGATATTAATAAATTTAAAATTATGTTCCTACAAGGATTCGAACTCATCCGAAAATATACAAACACTCTTGACCACTAGACCAACAACTTATTTGTTAAATTTAGACAAACATAAAATTTATATAATTTTAAACTGATATTTTATTAATTTTAATTTAAAACATAAATAAAAATATAGTAATTTTAATCAAATATAATGATTGTAGTAAGCATGACTAATATTTCATGTGAAAAATAAAAATAAAACACAAAAACAAAATCATCTTTCAAATATATTTTGTAGCTTCTATTCATCATATTTCTTTAATTTTTTAAATATACTTTCATATGTTATGATTCTTATTAAAGTACTATTACACATCAAATATATAAAATGAAAATAACGATAAAAAGGCGAAAATAACAAAAATCATTTTTCAAATATATATTTTGTTTTTTTTTATTCATCGTCTTTCTTTAACTTTTTCATATATATTTTCATATATTATAATTCTTATCAATTGCTTATGATTCTTATCAATTGCTTGTGCATATGTTATAATTCTTATCAATTTATAACTGAAGTTCATAAATAATAAGATAAGAGTATATTTTTCACATGTATCAATAATTTTCTTATATGAACAAATATAAATTTTGTTGCTTTTGTTCATCATCTTTCTTTAATTTTTCAGACATACTTTCAAATCTTATGATTCTTACGAACTTATGAATTGCCTATGTATATGTTATGATTCCAAACTCCAATTGTTCATTAGTCATGAAAAAAATTCGATTGTGAACTTGTAATTGTTCATTAATACTTATTTGTAACACAAAAAACGTTAATTTCATTTTCGAAATACATGTTCATGATTACAATTTTGAATATAAAATACTGAAATCTAGAAAGTTAATATTAATAATATTTATATTTTCTAAGCTAATTTTTTGTTAGATATATTTTCACTTGTTATAAAAAGTTTTTAATTGTATTTGTTCATTTACATGATTGTATTTACACATATAATCCATTTCAATTAAAGAATAGAAATAAAAAATTGCGTTTTAAACATATATATTTTAAAAATACTTATTTTATGATATAAAAAATGTTAATTTTATTTTCGAAATACATACTCGTGAGTTGTGATTACAATTTTGAATATAGTATATTGAAGTTTATAAAAGTAAATATTTACATATTATAAGCTAATTATGTTAGATGTATTAATTTAGTATATTATATTTTTATATATTAATATCACTATATATGTGGAAGAATAACGAATGTGTGTATTAGCTCAACTGGAAAGTCTGGAATAAGTTCATGTACAAAAGCTATTGATGCGGGTTCGAATCCCGCTAACAGCATTTTTATTGCAGGACGGGTCCGGGGCGGGTCCTGCACGGGGCGGTTCTAAACGGTTCGGTTCTACATGGGACGGGGCGGGGCGGGTCCACTGTGGGAACCGGAACTGCCCCGGACCCGGCACGGGTCGGGTCCGGAAACCGCCCCGTCCTCGTACGGGGCGGGTATTACCCGCCCCATCGTGTGCGGGTCCACGGCGGGTCCAACGATTACGGCTCTTTTTGTCATCCCTAGGTATTATGTCATAATTATGGTCTCAGGCTAATTTATTTTTTTAAATCTATTTTGCATTAAAAAGCTAATCACCCCGAACTATTGATCTTGTAACATTGTCTTCCATCATGAAATTTAAGATAATTAGTGTAATGGTGTAAAGTAAAAAAATGTGGATTATTTGTTTAGATGATTGTGATCACTTATATTTTTATTTTATTTTAAACAACGTTGCAAATAAGTAGGACAACTTGAAAATGAAATATTGCAAGATCAATTGAACGGATTGAATATGAGTTTACTCTTGATCTAAAAGTATGCTGATATTTATGGGGTCATTTGGACTCTATGTAACCAACACTCTTGTCTAAACATCCAATTTCTTGATTTCTCATATTTCAATTATGTACAAATCTCGGTGCTCCGTTGCATTATTAACGTATGTTTCTTTTTAGAAAATTGAATTTTGTGTGTACAGTAGTACAAAATAGTAAATTCAACTAAAAATTGATTTTAGTATTATTTCTAAAAATAAGACATTTTCAATGGGACGATAAAAAAAGGAATTCAAGATGTTTATAGTAATTGAATAGAGGTAGTATTTCAATTTAGTACCTCCAATGTTGGAGGTTCTTTAGTACTAGTGCAGTACCCGTGCGTTTGCATGGGCAAATTTTTTTTTTTTTTCTCATATCATATGTTATGTATTCGATTTGCATTTAAACATCAACTCTTAAGTGGTCTGAACTTTGGTAATTGTAATTTGTAAGTTGTGTTTATTTTATCATATGAAGTAGTATTAGCTGTATAATATCTTTGTGAATGTATTTTGTCATCTGGAACTCTGAGTTAATCTTAATTTTGAGTAGTTGTTGTAAGCGTATAATGAAAAAAGTTTTTAACAAATTAAAATATGTTGTTCAATTTCAATTTAGAATTTTCATCAATTCCCTACACACGTGTGAAATACTCATGTTTTGTAAATCTTTTATTGTCTCATATTTAACTAATTACAAAACAATGTTTTTATTCTTCTTTAAGCAACACCTAAATTGAGCTAAGAAATGTTTATTCAGTTATACTTGGTCTCTAACAACGATGTTGTCTATAAATTTGTGTAGACTTCTTTGTACACGATGCTTTTCGTAGTTCTACAATTTATATCATGTTTATTGCATACCAAAATCTTCAAACCATCTCGATTTGTGACGCGAGAGACCGCAACATATAACTGAACGAAAAAGACAACATATGATCGTCTAATTAGAACTCATCCCGAGTAGTAAAGATTCAATTTTGGTTCAGACCAACTCACCTTTGGAGTCTCATGCTGCAAACCATGTTTGCAAGTTATACATGAACGTGTTCTCATTGTACAGTGAAATTCAATTATCAACTAATTTGTGAATTATGTTGGCTTCTATATTTAATTGTTATTAGATTGATTGTTTCTAACCGGGTCTGTTGTATTTTGGTTGCACTTTGCTTGTCCAGATCTTGTTTGTTTATATGTGCATCTTAGATAAGTTATTTTTACTTGCTTCATATCAAAAGATCATTTCAGATAATAACTCATTTTGTTATTATAACATACCTAGTCCCAAAAAAAGCATAAGAAGTTTTATTCTCTAAATTTAACTGCAATTATTCTTTCCCTCCTCATTCCTCACAAACAAAATTCTAATTTTTTTCTTTCTTAATATTAACCCTCGCCTTTTTGGATGGTATAGCTGTTCCAAATGTATCACCTAGAGTCCTCTTTATATTTTCATCATCAATCCACTCATCTTCAATTGCCGCTCTTGATGATGTTTGTTTTTTAGTCGAAACTGCGCATCCTTCCTTGGCTAGATTTAGTACTGATTGTTTATTGTTTGACGGAGTGTTCATCAAAGTATTGTCTCCAACTTTGCATAATGAACTTGATTCCTACATATTTAGTTTCCGTAGCATACAGATAATTTATCAAAATCATCATATATACCAAAGTTTTGTTTGTGAGCTAAAAAAATTTAAATTGCAGTAGACAACCTGACTCTCGCTATACGGGTCGCCGTCATCATTATTGGCTGAAATCTTAGTTGTTATATAGCCCCCACCAAAGATAGCATTATGCTCAGTTTTCATTTCAATCTTGAAATGAAACTTCTTGTTCAGTAATGCCCCCTCAATCACCTTTTGTGGTATAGTGTCATTTTCCTATAATCATTATGAACTTGCCTTTAAATTTAATAATTTTCTAACAATAAAAGGCACACTTTAATGAATAATACCACAGTTGAATCTTGCTGCAACTCTTCCGCGGATTTTCCAATAACTTGCATGCATTCTCTGTCCCAAAGAAGAAGTGAGACAAAACCAGTCTCATCTCGGACTCGGACCTTGATTTTGTATCTGTTAAAAAGGAAAAATTAAATATAAAGGTCATAAAATAATCATTAGTAATAACCAATATTTAGTTATTTATGTAAATACCTAAGAGCAGCCAAACAGTTGTAGGCAAGTTACGTTTTGGCAATAGAATTGGATATCGACCTTTTCCATTTTTTTATTGCATTGCTTGCATGCAATATAATGCCAACCCTCATCAGAATACATCATTTCAACTATTGCAATAATCCAAGAATTTTTGGACTGCAACATGTAAGTAATGAAATAAGTTATAGTGCAGCGAGTTTATATTTGTCCACAAATAAGTTCATAATTGTTGTACCTCATCCTCATCGAGTAGCTTTTCAATTTTCTTTGTCCTAGTAATTCCTTGTATATACTCGTCGTCATATTCATGTGTTGTTTCTTGGGGTGTATCACTAAATGCATTAGCTCCCACACCATAAGAGGCTACATTTCTTGGGGTGTATCACTAAATGCATTAGCTCCCACACCATAAGAGGCTACATACCTGTTACATATTTGTTAGGCATTTTTCAAATAATAAGGAATAATATTTTTTACTTCATGGGCTTTTGTACCTTTTTCGGAAATCATCAACTTCGGCAACCTTAGGATTCAATAGCAACTTTGTAGCATAATAGTCATTTTGTACTTTTCTTTCCTCTAACATATAACCAAACATTTTCGTCAAGCACTACATAGAAAAAACTTTCTTTTATATTAATATCAAATAGGAGTATTCTTTAAACAACATACCTAGATAAATGCTCGGTTTGCAGAATTGGACAATCAAAATGTTTGGTGTCAAAGATTGGTGCTCGATTAAGTTTAGAAATTTATCAACATAATCCTCTCACAAAGGGCAAGTTAAAGCCTTTTTGCTACGTATAAATTAGCGTAACAAAGTTGATAAATAATAAGACATATATGTAATATAATGTTTCTCACATAATATAAAAAATAACAATAAAATTCATACTCAATATCTTCAAGGCGGATGTTGATTAACCTCTTTTATGATCCATTGCTTGTTGTAAGATGTTGAACTGTCCCAACATTGATCAACGCTCCAATGACATCTGTTTAGATATTATAGTTAATTACAATATAATAGAATAATTATATTTAGTGATATCCAATATCTGCATAATTTGTTGATAATACCAAATGGCAAGACTTCATGAATTTTTTCAATTCCGTGTACTTCCTCAAAACTTTTGAAGCTAAATTGCGTGTTCGGGAAATCTTCTTGCAATAGATTCAATATTCGGGTTTTCTCATTCATCAATAGCCTATATTTATTTGTCGTAAGCTTGTGCGCTTTCCTATCATGCACGACCTTGAAATTTTTTACACCATAAAGATGACCCTCTTTAAGCTCAGGTTTCAATCTGCGAATTTGATTTTTTGGGATTGTAGCTTCAATTCTCTCCCCCTATAACAATTTATCGTTAGTTCAATCCAATGAATCATATAATGTACAATTCCTCTACTAATGTTTGAGAAAAACTATGTACCTTGAAATCGTGGAAAACACACTCAATACTTAATATATCGTTTTTGTTGTATGTTGGCAGTTCGTAGGCACGAACCAAACGAAGCTTGACTGCAAATGTCTCCTTCAAGTCATCCAACTCCTCAATTAGCGACCAAATAGTCGGCATGTCTGCAAATATTTCTTTGAATTTTGAATAATCCTTTGCATATATATAATAGAAATTACAAACCATAGAATCCGCGATTTAGTGTTTTCTAATCTTTTATATGGAAAATTTTAATGGTCATTAGAATGTAATTATTACTATATATAAAAATAGTATATTGTTTATTAGGTTAGGAAACGTGGGATAGTAATTAATATGTATGTAATGTTCAAAATTATTTATTTAATATCAATTTTCATATTGTTGGATTTTTAAAATAAAAAACATAGGGGCAAAACAGGAAAAAAAATCGTTGGGAAGCATTAGATTAAATTGAAATGAATGAAAATTGGCAGCCATCAGTTTTATGTAATTAATTTGAAATTGAACTGACTTAATTGAAAATCATTAAAGAGGAGAAAAGTGAAAGTGCTTTTATTATGTTAAATTACAAACCATGGAATCCGCGATTTAGTGTTTTCTAATCTTTTATATTCTTTTATATGGAAAATTTTAATGGTCATTAGAATGTAATTATTACTATATATAAAAATAGTCTATTATTTATTAGGTTAGGAAACGTGGGATGGTAATTAATATGTATGTAACGTCCAAAATTATTTATTTAATATCAATTTTCATATTATTGGATTTTTTTTAAAATAAAAAACATAGGGGCAAAACAGAAGGAAAAAAATCCAATTCAATTTCATATTATTGAATTTAATTCTAATTGAATTTTCATATTATTTATTTAATATCAATTTTCATATTATTTATTTAATATCAATTTTTATATTATTTATTTAATATCAATTTTCATATTATTGAATTTAATTCTAATTGAATTGAAATGGCAAAAGTGAAAATATTATGAAATAGCAAATCTTCAATTTGAAATCAATTTGGATTTCAATTGGATTTAAAATACCATTGGGGTTTAATATATTATATAGATTTGAACGAATGAATTTGTCATGCTATATGACTTCCCTTTTTGATATGTGAAATTGTATTCCCGCTATGGATCTTTCTGCCTCATTTGCAACGCACTGGAGGGTCATTGCACATTTCGGGCACGGTGAGTTGGGGCGTCAGATTATTTAAGAAAAGATTGGTTTGTACAAAGATTGGAGCAATTGGAATCCTTTAACGATCAAAATCTCCAGGTTTGGACATGTATGGATTGCAGATAAACGAGTCACATATTTGTAAAAGAATATAGAGCTGGGCTTCCATGTTGAAGTATATCTTCAACATGTGTAAAATAAATTAATTTTGTATATTTTTATTAAAAGTAAATGTTATGTGTAAATAAATATATTGAAATGTCGTATCCGAGTGTCCACACATGTCCGACATGATACGCTAATGTTTTTCGAAGTGTCATGCGGCAAAGATAGATGCCGAATCATATTGTTGCATTTATTTTCCAATTTCAACCATATCCATGTCATTTAGGGTAGATAGAGTCACCTCATCTCTTTGAGAAAATTAGCAAATCATATTCTGAACATTAATTAGAATTTTAGTACGGTAGCAGTGCTGTGCTGTATAAAAGCGCACTCTCTTCTCTCAACCGAGAATTTAGAATCTTTGACAGACAGGTACAAGTCAACCGGTTTAATTTCTATTTTGAAATATATAGTCCATGACCTTATCACAACAGTTACATTCATATATACTTCTTTGGACTACTTCACTTTGTAACGACACATATTTTATATGTTGATACAAAATAATAATATTTTATAACCTAACGAGTCAAAATATAACAAATTAAGATTTGAGAAACGACCGTTAGTTTTAGCCCCCCTTCACCACTCACTAGATCATATAACAAAATTAAATTATAAAATGGACAGAAATTAAATATATACTATATATGTGGGAAATGACAGAAATATCCTTCTGACTCTCTCTTCTACTATTTCTCTCTCTTGTCTTTATGGTAATTTCACGCGCCGCCTTCATTTTCTCTCCCCTTTATCCACCATTTATCATTTTATTTTATTTTCCTCTCTCGATCTTTTCCCCTTCTGTCGACTAGATAACTGAAGCCCCTGCAATATCGTTAGATTATCTTATTTCTTTGCAGTTCAGACGGCTTCCTTCTGGAACGAATTAAGATTGACCAAGGGATTTCCAGCCATCTTCAAACCAGGGAGAAGGATTTTGGGGGTGATATCAACAGTAGAAAACTCAAATTTTCTCTTGATAGATCATTGTGCGCGGAACTTCCGGATATTGAGCATGTACGTCGAATTATGGCGGGAAGTAATGAAGTAAATGCCAGCGAATCGAAGGTAATCCTACATGTCTTTTTGTTTGATTTATAATTCTCTGTTCCAAAATTGATTTTATGGTTCGAAATTAGGGTATTCAGCGATGTGGGTCCTTGAAATGTCCGCTTGTTTCTATGAATTCTTATTATTGAAAATAGGAGTTCCATCTCTGTTTTTCTTAGTGGCGCCGGCGATGGATGCTGGCGGGAAGAAAGACGGGAGCGCTGAGGCTGGTTTACCTGTGAGGGAGGCTCTGAAACTATTGGATCTCGAAGGAGTTTACTCGGTGTTCGCGATTTCATTATTGGAAACCCATTTCTATTTAGATGTTTGTTAATGATGCTTCTTTGACTTCCAGAAACGACCACAAATGTCTTCATAAATTGTTGTGTCTACTTGTAGGTGAACCAAAAGATGATCTTATTAAAGATCTCTACAGTGAAATAGAACGATTTAAATCGAGTAATTGTTATTGTCTCTGTCACTCTGGTTAGATATGCATCTGGAGTCTTTTGAGAGACATACTTTTAAAATTTATTTTTACATATGTAATTTGTGTGTGCATGTTTTCTTAGAGGTCTACCCTGCACGGGAGAAGAATGGTGTGTACATTCCTAAGGAGCGGTACTATCAAGAGGAGAGTGAGAGAAAGGTGCTCACATTAGAATTCTGCTTTATTTTTATTTTATCTCAATGTGTTTCTTGCTCTTTTTGGTTAAATCTACTCTATTTTATTCGTCTTTACATTTTTTTGGGTTCCTTAGGCTATGGCTAATCAGTCATCAGATTGAACAAATGACAATAACCATAGAAAACAATCAGAAGGTTAGCATGCTTATACTTTTCAGGCTCTCACTTTAATTCTATGGTTTAAAAAACCTAAAAGTTAAAATATGCACGCAGCAAATAGAGGAACTGCAAGGAAAATACAATCATCAGGTCTAACAATCCTGTGCTTTGAGCGACAAACTTACTGCAGCCCAAGTTATGTTTATTGGTTGAAGCTACGCGTTGCATTTATGTATATTTGTGTGTCTTATGTTAGATGTTTGCAGAAAGATTTGGACTTAACTGCCGAGTTGTTAGCTAACACTGAGGATGAGCTAACGCTTTCCAAATATTCCATAAAAGAGCGGGACTTTATCATATCTGAACAGAAAAAAGCAGGTACTTGATGGAAACTAGCAGTCAGATTTTTTTATACAGTTTCTAACAAATTCTCTGAATTATTTGATAGAGAATGCACTAGCTTATCAAGCTTGTGTTTTGTGTGCTGATCTGGAGAAGTCCCAAAAGGATAATTTTTCACTATTTCTTAAAATCGGCATGCATTTTTCCAATTGCCAGTTTAAAGATTGTGTCAGCACAACTCAGAGGTTGTATCTGTAATTTCTTTGCTGCCAGAGAGAACAAACTGAATATTGATAACAGGTCATCTGCGAATAGCTTTCAATCTGATCTTGCCGAGCAGCTTGGTACCCTTTCTAGCTCACTGGCTGCATCTTTATCCCGGCAACGGGAGCACATGCAGATTGTTCAAAATCTATGTAATTCTTTTCTCCAATTACATGATAAGGTGTTCTCCTGGTCGCGATCAAAATTGAACTTTTACCATTTTTCAATGTAGTTTATCAAAATGACTGTTCTTTACCATAATTCCTTTTTTCTTCCAAATTGTCGTATATGATGCCATCTAACTGGATGTGTCTTGTAGACTCAGGTAGAACTAAAGCAGAAGGTGAGATCGTCAAGGGCTTTGTATGTATCTCATTTTGAGCCTGTACAAAATGTTGTTCGCTTGAACAAAGCTGGTAGTAATGCTTCTCTAGAGAACTGTCTTCTTTGGCTTCTTCAAATTCGCATCTACTGAGGAAGTAAGAGAATACATTATTTTTCTGTACTTTCTCCTGCTGCTTTTTTGCTTGGCTAGGCAGTCTCATGCTTCTTTTTAAAAATCCGTCTAGGTTTTAGCCACTGAAGCTGATGAAATGAAATCAGTTTTAGGCAATTTTCAGGTATTTTGGCTTATCATAAAGGCAAAATGGCACACTTGGCAGGAGAGCTCGAGAGGTTTTGCATAGTCACCTTGACAGTCCTTTTTCAAAAAACTTTCAAGATAATAAACTTTAATCTGCGTGTATATACTTCATATCTGCAGAGATTTACTTAAAGTACAGAACACTTGACAAGTACATCAGAATCAATTCATGGATATCTTGATAAGATTCTGGAAGAATAAAAAAAGGCTTGAAAGTCATGCAACTCAAGTTGATGAAATTCAGATGAAGAGCATACCCGAATTTCAGAAGTGTTTTGAGGTTTTACCACAGTTGACTCTTCCATATTACAATATGACCATCTCCTTCTGTATGTTATTTTCCTATTACAATATGACTTACTGACTTGTGACGAACATCTAACTTCTCTTTGTTTTATTGTCACAAGTTCCTATTACTATGAGATTGATTTGCTGGAGCCTGGTGATGCAGCCCAAGACACGAGTCCGATCCGCGTACCTGCAGGGCCCGTAATGAGAGCAAGAGCGAAGAAGTTCAAGGAAGCCTTTGGACTATTTATTCAAGAGGTGACGGACGAAAAGGAGGCCCGAAGACCCATTGGAGACGAACATCCCAATCTGCGAGTTCTCAACCTCATGGAGCATAAGTGGGCTTAGGTGTACATTATTTTATTTAGGTAAGTATATTATTTTATTCAGGTCCATATCACAATATGTTTAGTGAGTGGGCCCAGCTTTATAGTCAGACTTGATTTATTTAGGCCCACCAGATTATCTTGATAGACCATAACTTTCTAGGTTATTTTCTGGTTGGTAGTCCAATATAAAAGGGGATGTTGTAAGACTTTGGAAGGAACTTTTATGCAATCTTTGTGAGAATTCTCTCTTGAGCTTTTGTGAATCGTAGTGAAATTCCGCGAGATTCGACCTTCGACTTATCAATCGGAATATCATCCCGATTGTGGCGTCCTCACCCTCCAACATTCGATTCCTCGAATGCAGCCCTGGTCGAGTCCATTTGGCTTCGGTTCGACTGATCGGCGGAATTCGGGTCGCGGAGTTCCATCGCACGACTATCCGTTCTGGGGTTGTTTATCATTTGGTATCAGAGCTGACATCGTCATCGGCGTTTGTATCAGGTTATCAATTTTATCGAACATCTTGTTCGTGGGTTCATCTGTTTCGATCTGTCAATTTGGAGAACATCCTAGGGTTTGGTTTAGAAACTGTCAGGTTGTGAATAGTTGGGGTTTAATCTATAAATTTCGTTTTAATTGTTCCTTACCAGTTAGTAGTTTGATTAAGAGGCCGTAAGTGCAAAAAAAAAAAAAACTTTTTTGGCGAGATAATATATGTTGTTTTCATAGTGTTTTCTAGGTTTCTGGAGGCGTGAATATAGGCTGGGCAAAAGTCAATTTTTTTAGGGAAATTTGGAGGGAAAATTTATTGGGAAATTCTGTTCTTGTTGGTGGTTGACGGAAGAGTTATGCAGGACTAGCTTGATTTGTGATTGCCGAAGAGAGATTTTTTTTTGAGTGGAAAAAGACAGGAGTGAGTGAGATTATTAGAGTGAAAAAGCCATACATTGAGTGATACACGAGAGTGAGATATCAAATACTTGAGTGGCACCCGTGAGTGAGTGGCGAGGTTCATCTTACTTTTGCTATTTTTTTTTTTTTTTTTATCATTCTGCAGGTACGAGTATGTCTAAACAAGTGGACGAAATGGGTGAAATTGAAGGGTCTAATAATCGGATTAGTGGTGATGCGAAGTTCATAATGGAGGCGTTGAGGTCTAAGTTGACGAAGGTGATTACAGAACAATTAGATGAGGTGTACGGCCGAATTGTTGAAATCGAGAAGTCTCCATCTCATCATGACAATGGGGAAGTTGGGATAGATAGAGAGGTTAGAGATGATAGGAGGGATAGATCAGTTCGAATAATCAACCGGGATACGAAAAGACTTACAAATGACACTACAAAATACGAAGATCTTTTTAACCAAGCATCAATATTATGTATCTTACATATGTACTTTACTTTGTATGACAGTCAAATAGCTCAATAAAACTAAACTCATGCTAATGTATTTATTGTTCTTTTCCAGTTGAACAATGACCATAAGACGACGCAACACATGTTTCGTTGGGCACCGCACAAAAGCGGTGGGCATGTTCTAGTATATATATATATATCACAAATTTGTCAAATTCATACCCCCACCCTCCAATAATACATATATAGCTCCCTCTTCAACCTTTTTTTAAATTTTTTAACCATAATATTATTCTTATTACATGAATAGAAAAATATGTTGACTAGCAACCCGACACGTATTGCATGAACTCCGGGTCGGATAGCAGACCCGCCATTGTATCGGGCGACAAAACAACCTCCAAATCAACGTTCCCATTTCCCTCCCGCGTCGGGAAGGCCGAAATCTTGCCGTCGAATTTATTCGCCCGCCCGCTCCGAACCGCAACGGGTCGGCCCCACCCGAAATCGTTATCATACATCGGGAAGCGGGGCGAACTTCCCATCGTGATCATAGCGCCGTCAAAGTTCCCCAACGGGAAGCACCGTGGGTCCCGCTCCCAATTCTCTACATTCTTCTTCACCGTAGCGCCGTCGTGTGCCGCCACATTCTTATTCAGCTGCTCCGCGCACCACCGCAGATCGTTACACAACACATCGCCAGCCGACGCCTGCGTCGGAATGCTCTGGATCGCGTTTCCGAAGTAGAGCGGTTCGAGCTTCGGCTCGACCCGGTGGCGGCAATTCACCGCCATCCTAAACGTCGTCGTTTTGTTCGCCGGTAAGTTCCTTGCGCGGGTGATTCCGCGCCATAGCAGAGCGCATAACGATTGGAACGATGAAATCTCCACCGCTGGAGCTTGAATTGACTCCCTCGCGACGGCGCTGCGCAGCCAAGCTAGCGGCGATTGCTTTCCCTCCGGATTTTTCAAGGTATCATTGCTGTGCTTCCCCATTAATTCAGCGATATTGATTTCATCGAATTTTTTGCAGTTGTTAACAATCGATTTGAGTTTCTGAATCGATTCTCTGCTAAACCTAAATATCCTCTCCCTCACCGGAGCATCGCTGGAGAACGTGATCTTCGGTCCGCCCTCCGGCAGGCTGAGGATCGCCGGAGATATCAGAAACGATTCACGGCTGAAATTCGGAACCCTAGAAATCCTCCTCACACCGCGACTAAGCTCCGCGAAGCTATTGAAGAAATTCCAAAACGACGTTCCGTCAGTGACGGCGTGATTTAGGGTACATCCGACGAAAACGCCGTCAGCCAGCTCCGTCACCTGCACCGCGAGAATCGGACTAAAATGGCCCTCGTAACTCACCTTCAAATCGAAAGCGAAAAACCCCTTAAACTCCGCCGCCACGTCACCGTCGCCGAGCAAATCAGTCACGTGGATATGCGACCCGCTCACGTGAGCGAAATCCACCCCGAAATCGTTGCAGGCGATGTAGACATACCCCTCCGAGTCGGTGGTGAGTCGACCCGCCAGCGGCGGAAATTGCGACAACGCCGCCGAGAGGCTGCGCTTCACCTGAGAAATAAACTCCGCCACTGGAAACGGCGGTTTGTTAAACAAACAGCCTTTCTGAATGTAGTGGCAGGAAAGCATGGGGAGGTCGGAGACGGAGAGTTTGAGATCCGGCAAATTCGATTTCCGATCGGGGAAGACGGTGCATTTGGAGACTAATTGGAGGGACTGCGAAACCATTTTTGGCGGCGGCGGAGGTTTCTCTCACTTGAGGGGATGGGTTGGAGGAGTTAGAGTGAGAGTGAGTTGGAGAGAGAAGGGGCGGAGGGCGGTATATATAGGGTGGAGGGGGTGGGCGGGGTTCATGCATTTGGTGAGGTGGTGTTTATTGGGGATGATGGTGTTTTAATTTTTATTTTTATTTTAATTTAGTTGACTCAATATGATTATATTTTTTGATGAAGGGCTACTCAAAAGATATTATTGCTTGCCACGTGTATTAATTAATTGCTTCGACATAAATTATTAATACGAATTAGCTCATTTGTGTCATTTCTAATTGATATTCATGTAATTTGATTTTAATATAATGGTGGTCCGATTCAGTGACGTAACCAGGTTTTCCGCTCAGTGGAGCCAATTATCAAAGAATTTATGAAAGTATTTGTGAAAGTTTAACATTTGTGAAGGACTACCTCAACAATAATTATTAATATTGCTAATGTTGTTTTTGATACAATTTTACTTATTAGAAAATGTAAATAAAAAGTAATTTTTATATTATATTAGAAAATTGTTAAACAAAAAAAAACATTAGGATTTAGAATAACACAAACCAAAAAAAATTAAAATTTCCTAAATTCACACTTAAATTTTACCAATCTCACTGTCAAAGTATATTTTTCTTATGTTGTCAGCCAAGAAAATCTCCCACATTTTTATTTTGAATTGTTCAAATTCTCGATCAAATTGATGAAAATTGACCTGCTATTTATTATATTATGTACAATTATGTTGTCAGCCAAGAAAATCTTCCACATTTTTATTTAGAACAGTTCAAATTCTCGATCAAATTGATAAAAATTGACCCGCTACTTATTATTCTGTACAAAAAAAATCAAAATTTCTTAAATTCACACTTAAATTTTACCAATCTCAGTGCCAAAGTATATTTTTCTTATGTTGTCAGCCAAAAAAAAATAATAGAAAATTTGTAGAGATCAAGGATTGAAGCTCTGACATCTCACTACACAATACGTTTATAAAAACACTACTACCACTTCTTCACAAGTGAAATAACAATAGTATGAATTATATTTAAAATTTCAGTGGGGGCAATAGCCCTCACTGCCCCACTGGTCCTATTGACCATAAAGAAGAGGATAAGAGTGAATGTAACGCAAGTAATTTTGGATAACAAGCTAGGTTTTAAATTACTTATATGAAAATATGAGTTTTCACTTTTCATGAACTTTTGTACGATTATAAGCTCAACAAACCTTATATATAAGTACAGTTAAATATCAATAAAGTAATGTTCGATAATGTAATACTCTAAATTAAATAATTAACTTTTATCGGTCCCAAGTTAGGTTAATGAACTAAAAATATAGTATTCGATAAAATAATAATCTCGTTAAATTAATAACTTTTTCAGTCTCAATATTATTACTTTAAAGAGATTTAACTGTAGTATATATTTTAGTATTATCCACAGCTTACTATAAAAGGGTAATAACACTCATATTTTATAAAAATGGTTAAAAAATTCGTTATCTAAGGTGACTAGAACTAATTTCATATATTCCCAAAAAATAATGCTCAACAAAATTGTACACTTCGTAAAGCAAAAGTAATCACTTTGGATAAATAGATAAGTCTTATCCACTTTTAACTTTTACAATAGTATTAGTTTTTAGCATTAAATGAATTTTTGTTTATACTTTTGGATTCAGTAAATCCTAAGCGGTAGATAACGGATTTATTATCAATTTTTTTGATTGTTTACTATAAAATTGGCTATCAACTCATTATTTTTGTAATAACGGGGCTAAAAAACAAAAGAACTTATATAAATGAGTAATTTTGTACGTGCCTACCTCATTTGAATTATACAAAAACATTAAAAATGACCCTATTTAGGCATTTTCCATGGATTGTTAATTTTGCTATATTGTTCGACTACATATAGTTATACAATATTTAAATGCGTATCTCATGTTTGTACTGATATTATAGAATAATTGATTTGTATTCGCAATTAATGCTTGACTGAGAACCGATCAAATTGAATTCAAATTACTCAAGATTGACAACAAAATCAAATCATATATTACAAACCTATTTGATGGTGGTACTAAATGATTTTAAGTTAAATAGACTATAGAAATAATGACATGATAATCTCTAATGAGATTATGAAGAGATACTCTGAGATTTAGCTTCAAATCCCAGGTCAAATAAAATCTCAATCCTCCAACTTAACTTTTTTGCATGACACTCTCTCTCTCTCTCTCTCTCATATTCATATTTGCTTCTTTAGTCTTGTAAGATGAAATAATGGTGGAGCGCCGACTATTAACATTCTGTAAGCTGGCTGTCACTCCGGCAATCCCTATAAAAGTCGGTACTAAATCTTCTAATTTATCCAAACAATAATCTTTCCATTAATCCTACTTGGCATTATTTAATATTTAATAATCACGAACTTAGCTTATGTTTAAGATTACCTGATGGCAGAAAGGTTGGTTTAATTTAATAATCTGCATAACCGTCTTTTCTGGTTTGTCGGCGTGTGCGTTATACTATTTTATTACAGTTGGAATTATTGAATATTAGTCACATTTGATATTATTAATTGATTATTGGTCAATGCCTATGTATCTGGATTTAATTTTTATTTTAATTGGGGGTTATTTAATTTTAGGTGATTTCTGGCGTCTAAGTTCTTGGGCTCTAATGGCACAAAGACTTGTGTCTCACACAATATACTACCTTGTATGTCATATTTTATGAGGTGTTGACATGTGGCATATATGACCCACCATAATTGATTATTTAATTAAAATGTATTCCACATGTTAAATGATTTGTGGAGGTGACATATAGTGGAATATAATTGTGTGACACCTAAGTCTATCCGCTCTAATGGGGTTAGTGTTTGTTTCTACGTGTGTGACAGTTCGAGACCAACCTAGATGAATTAATTTGCTGGATTACTGCTGTTATTTGTTGTTAATCCCAATTTATAGTATTACTTATGTTACAACCATATTTTGTTCACTGTGGATTAGATTTTTTTTATATATATAATAAAGGAGTTTCAATTTCATAGACGGATTTAGAGGATTGGTGTGGATACGAGACCCCTCTCCCGACACCTACTTGGAATATTATGTACATTATTTATTATTTATTTTTATATTTGTGAATAACTTGTGCCACTCACCTTCTCTCGAAATATTGTGGATTTTTGCCTCCTTTTTTAATATTATAAATTTTCCTTCAAGAGCAACAATCGTTCCGAGCGGAACGATATTTTTGTCCCAAATTTGAGAAAATATCAATTTTGGTTCTCTAATATAGTTTATGTTTGATTTTGGTCATCTAATGTGACAACGTTCGATTTTGGTCTTATAATTTTATAAAATATTCAATTTTGGTCCTCTAATAAGGCAATGGCCGATTTTGATCCTAAAACTTTAAAATGTGTTAGATTTTGGTTCCATGACTTTACAAAGTGTCCGATTTTGGTCATCCGATAGAAATTATCGAACAAAAATGCACATGAATTTTATACTTTGTTGAATGACTAAAATAAGCTATTTTGTAAAGTTTTGTCACAAAAAAGGAACATTTTATTATAAAACGAATTCAATTATGGTTCTGAAATGTAGTTTCTAACTATTTTGGGGTCTAGTAACTTTTAAAAGTGTGTTTTTTATTTTTGTTCTGAAACTTTATAATATTTTACTCATGCGTCAAAGAGTGTAGACCACACGTATTTATCTGTTCGACAATTTATGCCGGAGGACCAAAATCGTACACTTTATAAAGTTATATGATCAAAATTAATCACACACAATATAAAATTACAAGATCAAAATCGGACACTATATAAAGTCATATGACCAAAATTGATATTTTCTTGTCCTAGATCCTCTGTCCCAATGTTGTATCCTACAAGATTGATTGTAAACACCTAAGTGTTTATCGTGTAACAACATTAGGACATGAAATCTTGGATGGAGGATCTGCTCTCCACTGCGAGCGTAATCTTCAATTTAATTGTTATTGCAGAATCTTGAATTAAGAATGGACTGTCTGCAATGATAAGTCTGAAGAAGGTGAGGATGATGTTAAGTCATTATATTCCTTAAATGTCGAGTGACAGACGTACTATAATGGTAGGAAAAAAAGGTCACAATCTTCCAGGTTTGAACTCATTAGCGAATCTTAGGGATGCCCCCAAAATTGTGAAAAAATATCTCCTAACCCTAAGTTTTCATTAGTTTTTGAAAACTTGCGATTTAAAACTACGGATTTGCACTAATAAATTTTCTAATTTGCTATTCTCCTCTTTCTAGTTCTATAGTCTATATACGCACAGAGCTAACCCCATAAACTTAGACCTCAAATCCAATTAAGTAAACTTAACTTGTTTAATAATCTGCAAACCACATTAAAAATAAATATAAATAATTATTTACAAGTATGTCCAAAAATGATTCTAGAGCCGGCTTAAATCAAAAATTGTGGATGAGGTGTCATAGTTGAAGGTCCCAATACATGCATGGTGTATGTATAGTGTATACATATGATCTCATGAATGATTCCAACTTCAGTTTGTGTGACATAATTTTGTACCTATATTCATGTACCCACCCTCCTAATTCAAAATTATAACAATTTTTGGGTACATAGATTCCCAATTAGGCACCATATTCTCATAATTCCGCCCAACACCTACCCATGAAAGTCAACGTGTAACCACTAACTGGAAAATTTTATTATTCTGTATTCAAAGAAAATAAAATAATTATATAATACCATGTTAACTCCATAAGAAGAAAAAAAGCTCTTGGGAGTTTGATCAGTTGGAGCAACTAAATAAAAAATGTTGCAGACGTCTGTTTGTTAGGAACTTCGTTGATTAATACACCTGCTAATGTTTTGGTTATATTAAATTATATTTTGAATAAATATTGTTCATATTTAAATTCTTTAATAATATTATATTTTACATAATTTATTTGAGATGGTTGCTTTTTGGGCATATTCTTATAATTAGGGATCTAAATTTCACGAACACCATTATATATGAGTTTGTTACTTATTTCTAATTCGAATACTAGCTGCGATATTCCCATTAGAAGGAAAGAGTGTTTTTCAAGGAAATAGTGTTTTTCAATTATGATAGTCACTTAGCACTACCGTCTCACTAGTCTTTTCAAATTAAATCTCAATTTTTTGATTCGAGATGAATTCGAATAATATAGCAAACATATAATTATGTATATGAGAAATACATTGAACAACATCTAGTATGAGGTTCCAAATAGAATATTTATTGAGATAATGTTATAGAAAGAAGAACTATGAAATTAATGGGGTCTTATCAAATTAATATTTTCGAATCTTGCTACGTAAGTTGATAACTTGATAAGATAAAACAGAGAGAAATCTGATTCCACTCTTCCTACAAGTAAATGCCTCCTAGAGTTGTAGGGTGTTTGGAACATTTTATGTTAACAACTGTATTTTTGGTATTTGGGATTCCAACTTTTAGCTAAAGTTTCTCTATTTTCATATATGTTTTAGAAAAAACTATTTAAGTTGTCTCACTTCACTTCAACTTACAGCCTATGGAATTTATTGGATAAACTTGTCCTTCAAATATATTTAATCCCAAAAACCTTATCGATGAATTTAATTATCATCCATAATTAATAAACGATTATTATATTTTAATATTAATTAAATTGTAATATAATTATTTTGTTTAATATATCAAATTAATTTGTATAAACATTTTATTTAATATATCAAATTAATTTATGTTTTATAATATTAAGATGATAATTATAAAGAAAAAATAATTTATTTATTATAAATTATAAATGTGTAATAATATTAGGATAATACCGATATTTTATTTAAAAAGTGAAAATAAGTTATTGATGAACAATATTTTCAAACACTATTTTTCTCACTTTCAGCAGCTTCCAATATTTCTTTCCAAACACATGGAGATTATCAAATTAGTGGCTTTCAGTATTTAGTGGGTGTTTGCAATAGCTTCTCTACTCAAAGAGATAGCTGAAAGCAACATAGAATTTTGTCCTGAGTGTATGGATCAACAACTTCTTACACTAGCTGAAAGCTGATTTTCATAATTTCAGCTGATTTACAAAACCTGGGGAAGGGCAGCTGAAACTAGCTGAAAGCTGATTTCTTCCTTTTAATTTTCAAGTCTTGTAATTTCGTTTTTTTCATTTAATCATGTTTCTTAAATTGATTGATTAAATTAAAAATAATATTAAATAATACTAACCATAATACTCCATTTTATTAACATTGCATGAAAAACAATAATTTTATTTCATTTTTATTTAAATAAAATATAGATTAATTTAATACTTTGTACACTAAGATTGAAATTATAATATAAAAAAAATAATTACTCAATTTTATTTATTTATTATAATTATAATTGTATAGTAACACTAAAGATTACTCAATTACAATTGTATAATAACAATTGTATTATAATTTTTGACTTTCAACACATATAAATTATCAAAATCAACAGTTTTCAGCCACTTTCAGCAGCTTCCAACAACTTTCAGTATTTATCGATAAACTTCAGCTACTGCAAACACCACCTTAATAAGCTTCAACAACTCAAACACCCCGGTAGAGTTGTAGTTTGGTGATTAGAAGGGGAGATGGGGCTTCGGATCCCCTGCCTTCAAATTGTGTAATTAATAAAATCTGAAATTTGCTATTTTACCTTTTAAATTTGCAGTTTCATCATTTCCAAAATTACAAAATTTTACGCTTCGACTATAATTTTGCTAAACGATTTCAATTAGGCTATATATTATTGGGCTGTATTATTGGGCCCGTAAAGACCAGATTGAACTATATTCTCAGCAGTGAGTTTCATTTATGGACCGGCCCGACTTGAATAATGATGTTGACCCGCTAGACTGGGAAGCTCGTACACTTTGTTTGACCGTTTGACAGCTCGAGGCAGCTCTAATTATTATTAATTAATCGTATAAGTATTATTAATCAAAGAAGTTATTAGTATTAATCAAGGATTAAATATTAGTAATTTTTTTTAATCTCAATAAATAAAAAAATACTCCATATTTCCTTATCTGAAGACTTGTACTGAAGTGTAAAACCCAGAAGAGGAAAAAAAGGGCAGCCTATTTCTCATTTCAGTCGTCTTCATTGATTTGTTGCTGGTGAAAGTTGTGTAAGCACTTTCTGCGTGGTTTCACAATTAAAACACGCAAACTTCCAAATTCGGAGATACTCATTTTTTTGGGTTTTCTCTCTCTAGATCTCGCTTCCTCTCTCTATCATTTTCCCAAAATCCGCCGCTTGGATTTTGGATTTTTCGAAGAAATTATGTCCGACGCTCTGATCAACGGCCTCGCCGGCGCCGGCGGCGGGATCATCGCTCAGCTCATTACATATCCTCTCCAAACTGTAAGATTTTTTTTGTTTCGTCGTTGATTTATAAGCTTGTAGAGTTTATAGTTTTTTTTTTTTTTTAGATGTTTGGAATGGTGAAGGGAGTATGTGATGAATGATGAGTGATGATCCTTCGTTTATCTAGGTAAATACTAGGCAGCAAACGGAGAGAGATCCGAAGAAGGAGAGGAGGAAAGTTGGGACTTTAGAACAAATGTGTCAAGTTATTTCTCTCTCTCTCTCTCGGCTCCAATTTCTGATTTTCTATTGACCTTAATTTATTTCTCAATCGCTGAACTCTACCTTTGCAAATCGGATTATGTGCAGGTAGCAAAGCAAGAAGGATGGGGCCGGCTGTATAGTGGATTAGCTCCGTCACTCGTCGGCACCGCTACGTCTCAGGTCAGCTTTCCTTTTTCTCAGGTCATCCTATTTATCCGGTTTATTTTTTGTTTCTTTAGCATAATCATGTTTACCTTTCCAATCTTTTACGGAATTAGTTTTTGATACGTAAACAGTGGAAAAAGCTAATTTTCTGGAGTAAGATAGCTTTTCTTGAAGTAATTTGCTTGATCCTTTAATTTGGGGATTTTTTTTGGGAAATTGGAGAATTATTATTTATAGTGCTGAAATTTTCTCATTTAAATCGTGGTTGTAAGGGAAATAATTAGATGCTAAACTTGTAGCAGTCTCCAACCTATGATATGGTGTTAAAGCGATATTTGAACAACAATGTACAAGTTTAGGGTAAATGTGGTCCCGGTCATTGAAGAGTGTGCCATGGCTGACAAGTCATAGCTTATTGTATTTATTTTGGTTGTTGCAAAGCATGGAATAAAGAATAATTCTTCTACCTTGAAAAATCAAACGAAACTTTCTTAAGATATGTTATCATACCAAGCTGTTCCAGAAGGACAATATTATCCAGCTGCTATCCTTGGATTAAAGAAAGGATTCAAATTTTTATCAATTTGTCCAGATATTTTAGGTTCAGCTGGAAACATATTTTTAGCTTTATTTCCCCTTTTGTTTGCCCCCTCTTGAGGTTTTGCCAATGGAAGGCTCAAACAATTTGGGGGCCTAAAGCAAAGGTAGGATAATAAAATATAGTTATATAAAAACCACAATAATATAGCTTGTCTGAATGGTTTGGGTTCGAGTCATAAACTAAACATAGTACTTGTTGGATTTTTTTATTCTGAATGTAGAAGAAATTTGGGCTTTTAGGGGCATTTCTCTTGATGGGGCTTAAAATTTATAGAAGAAATTTTCATATTTGGGGGTCTTACTATTGATGATTTATACAAATGTAGAAGAAATTTATGCCTTTAGAGCATTTCTCGTGATAGGGCCTAAAATTTGTAGAATAAATTTGGGCTTTTAGGGACATTTCTCTTGATGGAGCTTAAAATTTGTAGGATATTTTGGGGCCTTTGTTATTGCTGGTTTATCCAAGTGTAGAAGAAACTTGTACCTTTAAGAGCTTTTATCTTTATGGGGCATTAGGGCCTAAAATTTGTAGAAGAAATTTTGATACTTGGGGGCCTAAAGCCATGACTTTTGATACCACTAGAGCCGACCTGGAATTCTGGAGAAACAGTACATTATGGAATAAAACCTTTGTGATGCATAGGGTTGTGGACGAGCTGGGCTGAGTTGAGCATACAAATCCAAGATTGATTTTTATTATTTATCCAAGCTCAAGTTAAGTGTTGAAAAATCTCAAGATAACCCATGATTATATATGAGCCTAAACATTTTATAATTTTATTTATTTAATAATTAAGCAATATGCATTTTTTGGGTAAAAAAATGATGTTTAAATATCAAGTTTGTACTAAAATAGTATGGATATAATCTAATACACGTCACTTACCAGCTTTCACCAAATTGTGACATGAAGTATATATTCATGTTTCCTTGTGTTCGCTTCATTTCCTGCCTCTTTCAGATATCACTGATAGCTATTAGTCTATTACTATAATCTTTGTAATCAAGATGTTTGGCTCTTATATAATTGCAACTCTTTTTTTACAGGGTGTTTACTATTATTTCTATCAAATATTCAGGAACAAGGCTGAGGCCACTGCTCTTGAACGGAAGAGGAAAGGCGTTGGTGATGGCTCAGTTGGAATGCTCTCATCACTTCTGGTTGCTGCTCTTTCTGGGTAATATACTTCTCCAAGGAGTCCTCGTTTTGCATCTTTAATCAGTATATCCGCACTAGTTGCAAAGTATTTCCTTTCCACCCATTGACCAACCTTTAAAACATTTCCTGTTCAACAGGTGCGTAAATGTGCTGCTGACAAATCCTATTTGGTTGGTAGTGACTCGCATGCAGGTGATGATGCGTCCTGCTTTTTTGCTAAAACCTTCAATAAAAAATCAATGTGTTAACTCTTTGAATGGTGCTCAATTGGTTGATTAGTTTTTCAGATTTCAATAGTTCAAAGTTTTCTCTTCATGTTCAGCCTGATTTGTATGACTAGAAGCAACAGTTGAAATTCAAAACAAGTTAGCCTGAGTCTGTATGTGGCTCCTCTGTTTGGTTTCCTAATGTTTATGCAAGTCTTTTTTGATTGCTGCTGCTGCAGATTTCCATTTGGTCGAAACATTCCCTAACGCCAAAATCTCGTTCAGAATCTATCACTTGTTAGTTGTTCCTTTCATAGAACATCTTGGATCGGAAACTTAATTTGGAGTCATTTGGTAATACTAGATTTATGACTGTGTAAATACTCTTTTAGTAACATCTTAGATCAGAACTGAAGCATATGGTAATTTTTAGTAAAAAGTTAATAGCTCTTTTGGATATCCTGTGTCTACTGTGTAAGTACAAATTTCAGTTAACAGATCTCTATTACACAATTAGAGATGAATACATACTAATGAGATGCTGAGAAGAAGCTACTTAAGGTTCTTGTTAGGCATGCATCTTTAGCTTATTCTTGGTAAAACTGCAGACACACACAAAGAAAAGCCAACCAAATCGTGCAGAATTTCTGGCTTCTGAGGACGTAACTCCTTCTGCAGTGGAACCTCCTCCTTTTGGTACTTGCCATGCGGTATGTATATATTGATCTGTTTATTAAAATGCTTGAAAAATGTTTCTTGTTTACATGTATGAATTGTTTCACCCAGTATGACTCATTACTTGACCTAGAGTTATGTTTGTATCTCTAGCAAAAAATGATACCACTGTAACAGTTGAGTAGGCATAATTCTAGAAAAATACTTGCTTTCATCATTAGTTGGGTCAGACCAAACATAAATCCATGGCATTATTGCTTGTTCGGTTTAACTTCTTGATGGTTTAATTCATTTTTATTTCTTTAGCGTTCTTTCTTTCTTTTTTCTTTTTTCTTTTTCCTTTTCTGTGGATTATCTGAACCCAAAAAGGTGGATTTGATTTGCATTCTATTGTTTCCCATATTTCTGTACCCTTCTCTTTACTGGCCTATGATTTGACCAATAAACTTTTAGTAAGCTGCATGATTAAAAGCATGCAGCCATTCTCTCTTTTTTAGTCTCTTTTATCCTCAGTACCCATGAAAGTTTGATGACCTAAGCATAAAAGATTAGTACCATGACTATTATTCATATTATTGTTTGCCTTCCTAAAAGTACTAGTATTATTATTTCAAAGAGTGGTAATTATATTTGTCTTTGATTTAGTTGAGTTCAGACTGTTGCACAATATCAAATTATCTTCTTCAGCTTCACGAATATATTCTAACCCTCAGATTCAAGAAGTTTACGGCGAAGCCGGGATCTTGGGATTTTGGAGAGGTGTTCTCCCCACACTGATCATGGTATGAGCAAAATTAATCTATATGCTCCTAGTGATGTTATGTGTTTATTAATGATCCTTGATTCTGCCTTAGGTAAGCAATCCTTCGATACAGTTTATGTTGTATGAGACTCTCTTGAAGAAGCTGAAGAAGCGACGGCTTTCAAGCAGTAAGGCTAACAGTGATGTAACTGCTGGAGAGGTAATTCATTATTCTTGGTCTAATACTGTCTCATTGATTATGTGCTGTTTGTTCTTAATGTTAACTACATCATTATGTCTAGATATTTTTGCTTGGAGCTTTGGCAAAACTTGGAGCTACAGTTGTGACATATCCGCTTCTAGTTGTCAAGGTAACACTTAAATTCTTGTATAGGAGTTGTAGAATTTTTACATGATCACTTATTCATTAAGTTGACTTCACTTATTTTAAGTTAATTTGCATAGTATATTTGTTTCGTTGGTGGACATGGAGTACGAAAGAGAATTTATACATGCAAATGCTGAAGTCTAATGCATCAAATGAGTTGGCTGACTCGCCTTTTCTCTCTTTTGCAGTCAAGACTCCAAGCAAAGCAAATAACTGCAGACAAAAGGCAGCAATACAGAGGTTAGTATTTGTGGCTCAATTTTCGACTGCCCAAGACTTTTAAGCTTTAGAGTGCTTAAATTATTGAAGTTATAGCTTATATCAGTTTCTTACGACATGCTTAACTCCAATTTGACAGTCACTAAAAAATGGTGATTTTGTTTCAATAAACCTTGACCACTAGAAGCTAAACATATGCTAGACTTTCGGAGATATATGCTGAAATAGCTATTTAACAATGTGCAGGCACCTTGGATGCTATAATGAAGATGATACGCTACGAAGGCTTCTACGGTTTCTACAAGGGAATGAGCACAAAAATCGTGCAAAGCGTCCTTGCAGCTGCTGTTCTCTTCATGGTGAAGGAAGAACTGGTCAGGGGCAGCAGATGGTTGCTAACAAGGGGCGTCATTGATTCGGTAAAACCAAAACCCCGGTAACCGCATCATCATATATACACTATATAATAAGCGGAAATGTTAAAAAAGAATGAGGGGAATGTCAAGAGTATACATTTCCATGTTTGAAAATGCAAAAATATACAAACTTTTCCATAAATGCAATAATATACAAATGACCCTACTTCACCTCCAATGTGTGTGCAGGTGTGTGTGCGTGTGTGTGCGGGTGTGTATGCGGTTTGTGTCGGAATCTTTTTCTTGAATATGTAGTCTCGAAATTAGCAAAATAAAACTTGGTGATTTTTTTTAAAAAAAGCTAAAGTTATTTAAAAAAATATTCTTTAATTGAATATTTTCGTAAAACAAAAAAACTAAACATATTCGTTTAAATATTTTAAAAACCCGAGTAGACCACCGCCGAAAATTTTATATTTTAAAAACCTCATCGAAAATTTTATATTTTTGTATATTTAATTTAATTTAACGAAAATTTAATATTTTGTTAATTTAATTAATGAATTGAATTTGAGGAAATTTTAATATTTTAGTAAATTTAATTTACAAAATTTATGCAATTTTGATAATTTAATTTAAGCAATTTCATTAATTTAATTTAGGCATTTTCGTTAGACAATTTCGAGAATTTATTTTTTGCAATTTCATTAATTTAATTTAGGCAATTTCATTAATTTAATTAGGCAATTTTGATAATTTATCGAAAAACCGGTTTTGTTAATTAGGTAATTTTGTTAATTTAATTAGGAAATTTTGAAAATTTAATATAGGAAATTTTTGAATCATAATTTAATTTAGGCACCTTCCGATCGATCGGTTATAATTAAAATATATATATATATATATATATATACATTAATTAAAAAAAATTATTTGTGCCCGATCGGATGAAAATAAAATTATATATAAAATAAAAAAATTATATGTGCCGATCGATCGGCATCGGCACTATATATAAAAATATACATAAATTTTAAAAAAATTATGCGATCGATATAAAAATATATATAAAAATTATACGTGCCCGATCGATAGGCACGACCGTCGAGCCCGATCGACGGCACATATAAATATATATAAATATAAATATATATAATAAAAAATTATACGTGCCGATCGATCGGCACGACCCGATCGATCGGCACTAGTTAAAAAAATATATAAATTTCGTAAATTAAAAAAAAAAATTATACGTGCCGATCGATCAGGCACTACCGATCGATCGGCACATGATACATAATATTTAAAAAAAAATTAAAAATATTTATATATATATATAAATGTCGTAAATTAAAAAAAAAAAAAAATTAAAAATATATGTGCCGATCGATCGGCACAGCCCGATCGATCGGCACAGAAATTACATAATATTAAAAAAAAATTATAAATATATATATATATATATAAATGTCGTAAATTTAAAAAAAAAAATTATACGTTCCGATCGATCGGCAAGGCCGATCGATCGGGCACGATATATAATATTTAAAAAAATTATAAATATATATATATATAAATGTCGTAAATTAAAAAAAAAAATTAAAAAAATATATGTGCCGATCGATCGGCACAGCCCGATCGATCGGCACACAAATTATCAATATTAAAAAAAATTATAAATACATATATATATATATATTTATATATCGTGAATTTAAAAAAAAAAAAAAATTATACGTTCGATCGATCGGCACGTACTCGATCGATCGGCACGATATAATATTTAAAAAAATTATAAATATATATATATATATATATAAATGTCGTAAATTAAAAAAAAAAAATTAAAAAAATATATGTGCCGATCGATCGGGCACGTGCCGATCGATCGGCACACAAATTATCAATATTAAAAAAAAATTATAAATACATATATATATATTTATATATCGTGAATTTAAAAAAAAAAAATTATACGTTCCGATCGATCGGCACGGCTCGATCGATCGGCACGATATAATATTTAAAAAAAATTATAAATATATATATATAAATGTTTAAATTTTAAAAAAAAATATATATATGTGCCGATCGATCGGCACGAACTCGATCGACGGCACACAAATATATAAATATTAATATATATAAATATAAAATATTTATATATAAATATTTATATAATATTTCATAATATAAAATATATATATATAAAATATATATAAATACAATAAAAAATATATATATAAATATACATATATATATATATATTCATAAAAAAAAAATATATATATATATATATATTATTAGCACACACACACACCGACACTAAACACACACACACCATCGGCACACACCGATCGGCACACACACACACCACACTTCAGGACACTCAAATCGGCACATTGAATCGACGGCACCAAAAGCTACTTACATCGGCACGCCTAAGATCTTTCGACCGCTCGAAACCGCTCGTAATAATGGAAGAGGTTAGTATTTATTTTGAAATAAAATTAAATTTTAGATGTGAAATTAATGTATAATTACATGTTTAAAAGTGATTTTGTATGAAATATATATGTTGGGTTTAGTGTGTATAATATAGATTTGTTTAGATTGAGTGAAAATTGGTGAAATTGAGGTAGAAATCGCCGGAAAAAATGGTTGAAGCGGCATGGCCGATATTCATCGCCGACCGGCTCGACTGGCTCGAACCTCGGTCCGACCGGCCCAACGTTTTTTTTTTTTTTTTTTTTTTTTTTTTTGAGTTTATTTTTAATTATTATAACCGTTAATTATAATTTAATTGCGTATGCCCATTACGAAATTTGTCTTTGCTATGTTCATAGAGAATTGACATGTGGATCGAAAGATTGAATATTTTCTCGAGGGATTTGCTTGAAAGCCGATTCTCGCTATACTTAGATTTCATAATTTAGTCTTAAGAAATTTAACGTGTTGATTTAAGATGATTGCTACTTTTGAAGTTTTGCTCGTTCTGTTAATGTTTTTCTTTATGCCATATTTCTATGTAAGCTGGCCATTGTGCTTCATGTCTATCCTTGCTTATTGTGAATTTAACGAAATTGGATCATTGGGTCGATACTCACTTCGCCGACCGACGGCCCGACCGGTCGAACCCGTCGACCGGCCAGCGACGCTTTTTTTTTTTTTTTTTTGAGTTTATTTTTAATTATTATAACTGTTAATTATAATTTAATTAAATATTAATTGTTATATATAGGTCAATTTTAAACGACTAGCACTACGAGACGTTTCTCCGAGGATCACAATATATTATAAGCATAATTTAGGGACTTTGATTAGACAGAAATTAGGTTTGCAGGGTGGTGTGGATTTAATCAAACGGTTTGTTTGCGGGCGTTCGGGGCATAGTGGGTTGGCCGGAAGGTAAGAATGCTATGCGGGCTCTTCACCGGCCTATTATGCTATGAGATTTCGGCACGACCTTCGGAGGTTTGGTTTAATTATGTTGGTCGAACATCCGTTTCTCTCATCCGGAGTTTGCATTGGTTATCGGGCTCATGTTCGGCGAGTGTAGTTTTGACATGTCGCATTTTTATCATCCTACTCAATCCGGGTCTACGATAGATTCAATGGTGGGAGACCGATTGAAGCAAAGCACTTGTTAAACTTGGTTTTGTAACTATGAGCCCGATGGCGTTTCGGATGATGACTTGATTAAGTTGTCGAATATTTTAGCTCTTTTCTTCGGTTCTATGCTCCCGCAGACTAAGAAAATTGATACATGGATATGGGTATTGGGCGATGATATGGACCCAATGGAATGCGTTCCCATGGGGTGCTTTTTTACCTACGAGGCCATGTTGCACTACCTCGGTTACGTGCCAAATTCCTTGGACCTCGTAGATCTAAGTATAATCTCTACGGCCGATTTGGGCAAGATATGTATAATATTTGTTGACAACTTAATTATTACTAATTTATAATTTTTTATTAGTTGAAATAATTCGATATATTTATATTGTAATATAGGTGTGGGCATATGAGGCCATTCCAAGTTTTGGAGCTCGTTGTGCGACCCTTCTAAATCCCGATGGTTATCCTCGTTATTTACGGTGGTCGTTTAATGACGCCGATCGCCGTGATATAGCCCGTTTTTTTAAGCGCCAGTGTAATAATTTTTTTATTATTTATTAAGCGATTGAATATGTTATGGATTTTCTTATTAATATTTAATGCACAAATATTACGTATTTGGATGAGAGACTCGTGAGTGTATGAAATGTTAGTACCGACCGAGATTGAGGAGAATTGTCCATATTGGCGAGTGCGGTTGGTAGTAATCCATTTGGTCTACACTTTCCCGTGCCCTTGAATCCCCTACACCGGCGCAATATGACCAAGATGGACACGTATATTGATCGGGCGCACCGAGGAGAGCGGACGTAGTTCGAGTAGAGGAGTTGTCGGTGAGGAGGAGGAGCAAGAGGAGGAGCACACTGTGGTAGAGAGTAGGAGAGTTCGAGGCGGGCCCGCCGTACACAAGCATGTTCATCGCCAGCTAGAGATGCATCGGTAATAAACTTAAATTAACAGGTAAAAATTTTCCGGTCAATTCCTCTTTTAATAACCGTCCTCTTCGTGATAATTATTAGCCGTTGGTGAGACATCTAGTTTTCTTGACCCAAGAATAGAGGCCATGATACGTCGATCTATTGAAGAAAATTTTGAAAGATGCGAGCAAAATATGATGAATAGAATTGATGATTATCATCGGACTCGAGTCAGAGCTAGTCGGTAGGTGTGAGGAGTCGCTGGATAGAAGTAATATGTCATTTCGTCTGGATATAGCCGGCACGCTCGAGCTACGCAGGTGCCCGGTGGGATGAGCCCGCACCACCGACCTTTAATCGCATGGTCGCATGGATGTAGAACCCGGCGGCGAGTTGGTAAGAGAATTTTTCAATTATTTTAATTTCTTTTCCTAATTTAATAATTGTCTTTTGTAGGATATGTTTGAGCCGAGTAACTCGTTGGCTCAGAGTTTTGAGCAGTATTTGTCCAGTGAAACCTTGGCCTTTCGACGTCCAGATGGTTTTCCACTTCAACGAGAATGGTTCAAGGATTTTCTAAAAATTGATTCTGAAATGGATTGTGAGATGATAAACTGCTATATCCAGTCACTGCGGGTCAGGCTAGCTCAAGGTAACCTACCCATGACTCCAGATGCCAAACTATCTTAGTACTCCGCAAAACCAAACTTAGTACTCCGTAAACAACACATAAGATAAGCTAACATGCGGAGAGCAAAGATAAGCTAACATGCGGAGAACAACACATAAGATATTTTATAACTAATAATACGTACATATTTACTCCTCGAATCAAGCAAAATCAAGAAAAAAATTCGTTCAAATCAAGCATAGATATTTACCCTCAAATAAAGCTAAAATCATACGTACATATTTACTCCTCAAATCAAAGAAAATCATACGCCCTCAAAATAATACATAGATATTTACCTAAAATCAAGCAACAAATATAACAATTTATGGAATAGGTTACCTTTAAAATTGTTTCACACTCTCGCTCCCTCGCTCTCGTTCTCTCTCGTGTTTAAAGGACCCTCGCTCCCTTGCTCGAAATAAAATTTTCGCTCTCTCGCACCCTCCGTGTCTTGCTCTCCTTGTTATAGAGTTAAATTTTTTTGCATCCGAAAATAATCATAGAAGAGTATACTCGTGTTGCGTGTGAAGAGGAAAAGAATCGATTCCTCCTACCGTGTATAGAGTTCAGTTTTTTCGCAACTTTATTGCATGTCACTAGGTAAAAAGGTAAGTGAATATCTTTTCCGATTTTTTTTTTCTCGTAAATATACTATTTACGAAAATTCTTGATTAAAAAAACTAAAAAAGCCGCATGAGGACGAAATTATTTGCATGCATGAAGACAAAAAAGGCTAGCATGAAAATAAAAATGTAAAAAAAATAAATCGATCGAGACTTAAAAAAATTGGTCCGATCGATCGGCCTATATTTTATTTTTTAAATTATAAAAAAAATTTAAAATGTTATCCGATCGACGGCAAGGCCGATCGACGGACCATATTTTATTTTAATGCTATAAGTCCGTCGATCGGCCAAGGCCGATCGATCGGACCATATTTTATTTTTAAATTATAAAAAAAATTTAAAATGTTTGTCCGTCGATCGGCAAGGCCGATCGATCGGACCATATTTTATTTTAAATACCATATTTTATTTTTAAATGCAAAAAGAATACGTTTTTTTTTTATAATTTAAAAGGGCACTGAGAAGGAAAAAAAAATGAAAGTCAACAGAGAATTAAATAAAGTAAAAGACAAGACAAAGTAAGAGGAAATAAAAACCTATTAACCTACCTAACTTTATAGGTTTCAGAGGACAAAATGTACATTTTTGCAATTATGGAATCTCATGTATATTTTTGCATTTTCACATGTTTGTTTTGTACATTTCTGCACATCCCCCAAAAAGAATTATCATTTATTAGCTGGTTAGCTATCTGCATCACTGAAGTGTACACTAGTAGAACTATGCTTGTATGGTGAAAGGAAAAAAGTTCCTAAATTCAATCACAGATTATTGACAATCTTGCTACCTTCGAATATTGTAATGTAACTAATGATATTATGTTCACTGATGGAGACTTTTCTTCATAATTCTACTTTGGTCATGATAGAGTAAGGTTGTGGATGAATTTCATATGTAGTCGGCAGATTTAGTAATACTATGTGCAATGGATAAATCATGCAAATTGTTGGATCTAAAGATTGTTTGGAACCATTCTCTTAACTTGTGTAACTACTCAATATTTTCTTTCATATTTTTTTAATAAGCCATTTGGCTTCTTGCAGAATTGCAAGTTTTCAACCTCCATTCTAGGTTTTGGATGTTCAAGGGTAAACCTTGTCTTTGTGGAGAGAGGATCTTCTGCCCCACTGCAAGTCCCATTACATGTCCCACCAAGAAGGTGCGGACATATGTCGTGTGGTTATAAAAACATGGCGTGATTTGTGAGCCATCAAATGGGACACCACTTTATGGGGCAGAGGATCCCTTCCAGTTTTTGTGTGTATTGCAGATTCCATCCTTATTCTACTTTTGAGTATGTAGAACATAAGATACAAACGTACTAGACCATCGACATACTCCACCTATAAGTATTGGTGGCACTCAAATTGAAAACTTTCCTGAATTTTGTAACAATTTTAAACAGTTAAATGTTAACAAATCCCCAATTTAATCGTCAATCACAAACCCTAGATCCCAAAATTAAACAACACATAACGGGCCGTATCCCGAATAAAGCCCACCTTCCCAACTACTATCAACTACGAGTCTATATCTTTCTTCCTCCCGTCTTACCATAACTGTATAATCAATTCATTTTCGGACATCAACCCTAAAATCGAGACAAAAATGCCGGAGAAGAAAGTGGAAAACCCCACCAATAAGAACCCGAAGAAGACCAATCTGTTGGATCATAATTCTATCAAACACCTTCTCGATGAGTCTGTCAATGAGGTTTATGCTTTTTCGTTTTTTTATTTTTATGATTTTTATTGAATTTTGGGGTTTAGGCGGTTTCTTATCCGATTTGAATTGTTTGGTTGAGATTTGATTTGAATCTCAACTAGTTTTCCTTCTTTTGATTGTAGATCGTGACTAGCAAAGGATATCCGGAAGATGTGAGGATGAGTAACATTCGGTTGTTGATCGGGGCGATCATCATTGTTATCGCGCTCTTCGCGCAGTTTTACAACAAGAAGTTTCCCGAGAACTGGAACTTCCTCATCGGTTGCATCGTTTTATATCCTTTACCGTTTGCTGGATCTCTTCGTTTGATTTTATAGGAGTGGAAGATTGGAAAAGTGCTTTGTTCTACTACTCACTGCTAAATTTAGTAACTGCTGAGAAATTCGCTAAAGGATATTTGGATTTCAAAATTAAAATAAAATAATCCCTTCGATTCTATGCATGAACCATTGATTACTGTATCCATACTTGCTTTTTGGGATACAAATAATGTCGTCTCAAGTTGATTATAAACTCATTAGCTGAGGATTTCTTTTTTCTTTTTAAGAGAATGTGTTGTTTATTCGATCCTTGACTCTGGCAAGTATGTTGTGTTCAATGGGATATTGCAACTGATTATCTACGTGAAGGAAAAGAATGCCATTATGTTCACCTATCCCCCACCTGTAAGTTCTCATTCTTTTCTTTCATGAACATTATGTGCTTAGTGTGTTTTAGAGTTTTTTGACTATAGTATGTTTTATTTGGGTTTGGGATTTTTAAGTGGCACACTGCACTTATTGGTTGCCAGGTTTATCGGTGTTATCAGTACATTGTTGGTCATCCGACTTGTTTCCGTGTGATGAACACAATTTGTCTTTGGTCTATTAATTTGTGTTCTTACTGCAGCATAATATATACTGTTTGCCTGCTTAAGAGTATACGCCCTCCTAACCATAACAGTTAATGTGATTGGTGCCGTACTTATTGCATAAAGTTTGGTACTTATTCTACAAGCGAATCTAGAATACCCGGCTAGAGCAGGGGATTTACCTATTTTACTGCTTGTAATGACTATTGGATTATGGATGGTATTGGTGTTGTAGGTCCTTTATTAGCTGAAACGGGATTTGTTTCTTAACTTTACTTCTCTATGTTAAATTATGTAAATAACTTACATTCTCCAAACTGGCTGCATGTTTTCACTTGGGTTTTTGTTGATCTTATGTTATTGTTTATTTCACTTCTGAGTTTCACCACCCTTTTAACAACAGTGCTAGATAACAAGGTGCTGTTTATGATAATTGAAGGTTTTCATTAGGTTTTGTTTTACCATTTGCATTGTTTCACTCAGTAATGCTGCAATGATTGCAAAATGAAAATCGTATGTTAGAATTATGTTTTTTCTTTCCTTAAATAAAGTTTCTCTTAGAAGCTCAAACCATGATGATTTACTTCCTTGATCTTACTAACATGTCTATTAGAATACTATTCTGTACATCTTAGAGAAAGTGATGCATATATGCTGAATGTTTCGACAGGATTCGTTCAACTCTACTGGGTTAATAGTAACTTCCAAGATGCCAAGGTTCTCCGATCTGTACACCCTTATTATAGCCAGCGCTGACACTCAGTCCGTATCTGCAAAACCACAAGTCGAATTCACTAAAAGCGCTACTAAGTGGTAATCACTCAACATTCCCCAGCCATAAACTGAAACATATTCATTCTCTCTCCACCTACTTATCCTTATACACTTTATAGGTTCACCAAGGATGGAGTTTTAGTCGAAGGCCTTTTCTGGAAGGACGTGGAGGGACTTATAAACAACTACGCCAAAGAATCTAAGAAGAGCAAATAAACTTCAAACTCCTAATACATCTACAGAATTACATGCAGACTAGTTTAACTTGCTGAGACGATGGTAATTGAAGTGAGCATTTCTTTCTCTACCATAATTGGATTTTGTTGAAAATCGGATTTTTTTAGTTGATCGGAGACTAGTTTGAGGATTTTATGATACAACTCTGATTGCATTAGTTCCTACTGATGATGGTATTCTAGCTACCAGCTTCTTTAATCTTTTCTCGCTGCAATTCGTTTCAATTTTTAGTTTTTTACATCCTTTAGTGTTTACTCTTTCTTTTTCTTTTTGCTATTTTTCTGTTAAACTCATTTTGGTGGGGTTGTGGGTTTGTGGGTTTGGTTTGGTGTGGAATTAAGGAATATTACAAACATATAGGCCTAAAATTCATATATTAAAATAATAATTGGTTGTCAAGTATTTATTTGATACTTTGATTCAATATGGTGCTTAATTTTTTTAATTTATATTATAATTGAGAGAACATTCCTTTTTGTTTATTATAATCTTTAGACTTAACTAGAAACGCGACTTTTGTAAGCAATTATTGAAGTTGGATTTCCTCAATCGTAATCCATTATATAATTTTTTTATTTTTTATTTTTATTGTTGTAGATATAATTATAGGGTACCCTCGTCATTTGTATATTTTATGTCGTGAATGATATGAAATATATAGTATTATATAAGTAGGCTTATAATAAATAATCATGGTTGGGCCCGCATATACATTGTCACTAAAAGAAAAATTGTTCGCTAGCTATCTGATATGATGGCCGGTCATATTAATTACTATTAGAACATGAAAACGAGAGAGAGAGAGAGAGTCGTGGACCTCTTGAGAGCTTAGTAGTGTGTTTTGTTGATGCCACATTAAATAAATAAATTATTATTTACCATTCGAATAATGAAAGGTGGAGGAATTGTGCGTGTATTGCTTTAGTTTGGCATATTTTGTGAAACTAAATTGTACGCTAATTTTTTTTATATTTTCTGTATACAGTTATATGACAATTATAAATCGACGATGCGTATCTGAAAACATCACCTTCTTGTTTAATCTAAAACGTTTCCCATTTCTCCAACATTCTTGAAGCTTTTTAAAAGTGACATTTTATATTTCCCACACTATCGCCCTCTAGTTTATCACCTTGTGTTTCTTTCTATTAAAAAATATGCAGCCACACGTGTATGTACATATTATATTTTTTTTAAGAAATAAGATATTTTTAATAGAACATTCAATAAAGAATATAAAGACATTACTAATGAGACGGAGAGAGTATATACACAAATGATATATTTGTATTTCCAAAATTAATGAATATTACTCATGGGAGTGGTTCCCGTGTGAACAGCCCTTATCGTGTGAACGTGTGAACACTGCACTTTAAAGACAAACGTATTGCACTTTCAAGGTAAATATACTGCACTTTAATACTGCACTTTATGTACTGCACTTAAGGACAACGTACTGCACTTTAAGTATTGCACTTTAAAATGCAATATATTTGCCTTTAAAGTGCAGTACATTTGTCTTTAAAGTGCAGTGTTCACACGTTCACACGATAAAAGGCTGTTCACATTTGAACCTCCTCCTATTACTCATTTAGTCCCATATAAAGTGACTCAATTTCCTTTTAGGGTCGTCTCATAGAAATTGTCATCTTTCTTATTTTGACAAATTATTACATACTTCATTTCAGAAGCTCACGACTTTATGTAACTTTACTAATAACTAACAACACTTGTAAATAACCGTATTGAGAAAATAAAATACTTTCTATATGACGGAGGGAATATATATCCTTCAAATTCATTTTTTTTTAAATATAAAAAAATATATTTCTAGCTTCCAAGTGACAAATAATCCATATGAATAATTATTACTCTCTCCGTACTGCTATTATTGACTCAATTTCCTAACTAAGATATCCCGTTAAAAGTGGCTCATTTCAAATTTAGTGAATTTTAATACTCTCTCCTATTTAATCATATTCTCTCTCCTATTTATTGTTTATTTTATTATTATATCATTATCTTCTCTTTCCTACTTTATAATCTACACTATCATTATCTCACTATCTTCTCTCACCTATTTTATCAACTACTCTCTCATACTTTATTATCTATTTTTTTAATAACTGTGTCGAAAAGAAATGAGCCGCTAATAGTGGAATGAAGAGAGTAATATATTATAATTTTTAGATATAAATACTTATTTAATAATTATTTATAGCAATATTTATCTCCAATATTGATGATATTACTATATGGGTCAACTATGAGTTATCTACCTATAACTCAAAAAGTTCCTATACAAGTGACTCAAAGGTACGTGAACTACCAAAAATATTCTCACTTGATAAAATATTCACTCTTCTAACTAATGGTATTTTGAAATTCTTCAAACCCAATTGTCTAATTAATAAAAGCTTCAGACCTGCTGCAACAGTTGATGTGAATAGTAGACTGCGGTGGCATTTTTTAAAGGGGAAAAAATAAAAATAGGCAACTTAAACACACTAAATGTAAAAATAGGCACTTTATGCCATACATGCATCAAATAAGGCACTATTCCTTTTTTACCCCTTATCTCTATTTTTCTAGATACGTGTGAGTCCAAGTGTAATTTTTACTTTTGTTACTGATTAATTTGAGTTTGGAAATAATTTTGACTCAATTTAATAAGTTTATTAATTAATTATGGAGAGAGAACAAAATTGATGCCAATATTTTAAATTAATTTTATTTAGACATTAAAAATTAAGAATTTATTATCTATTATCTTTCGTCAACAATCTAAAAATTTATTTTAATATCAGGTAAAATATAATCTAATCATCATTAAACAAAAAATTATCATCAATAAAATATCAAGTAATTTCAAGCGTAATGACTGCAAAATTTGTATCCTATGGAGCAAAACATGTAGCCTACAACCTAGACCTATTTAAAATGAAAAGTAGAAGGGTAAATAAGAGAGAATGCCTATTTTTTGCATGTTTGGCATGAATTGCCTATTTTTACATATAATGAGTTTAGTTTGCCTATTTCTACCCATTTCCACTTTTTTAAATTTGCAACATTACAAGGGGTAATTTTTTCTAAGTTGAGAAAAGGAAAGAGAGGAAATTAATAAACATTTCACTTTATGCCTATATTGATCTGCTCATTCCCTCGCTCTTATCTCTAAACTCAATTCTCCCCATAATTCTCCCCATCGCCATTAATCAAAATTTAATAATTTAATTCCTCTTTTGTCCCTTCCCCATTTAATTAAAATTCCCAACAATTATAGTTTCTCGAATTAGTCAATTTCCCTCATTTGATCAGCCGGGGAGCCATCTGATGACGTGGCGCGCCGAACAACCACCGTCATTGGTCAATTTGTGGGCCCCACTACATCAAATGGACCCCACATCTGACGTGTATCTGCGGAACTGAGCTCAGAAATTAATCCGGATTTAAAGTTTCTCTCACGTCCGCTGTTGCCTACAAATAAAACCTGATGGCCTCTTGTCTCTATATTTTGAGATTGGTAAGGCGAGGAGGCTTATTATTAGGATATACGCTATACGATACGATATTGGAGATATTTCTCTCTCTCTCTAGAATTTGTTGAATCCGTTTGCATAATTGAGATTCATGATTATTGCGGTTATATTTTCCGATTGATTGAGGAATTTTGAGATTTAAGAAATGGCAAATTCCGAGGAACAGCAATCGGCGGAGGATCGACGGATTGAGGACGTGGAGCGCGCGGATCAGGTTTCTAGCGGAAGTAGTTCCGTGGATGTTTCTTCGAGCGGCGAGGGAATGTCGGCGAGGGAGAATCGGTCGGTGACGCGGAGATTGACGGAGATTTTCGTGGAGGATAGGGATGCCGATCTGCTGCTGCAGAGGAGCGAGAGAGAGGACGGCGTTATCCAGTGGCTTCGCGCATTGGATTTTCAGGTGATGGGGGCTTGCCGAGCGGATGAGAGGTTGAAGCCGCTGCTGAAGATGAATGCCTCCAGTGGTTTGGCGGATGATGGTCTGCTATCTCAACTCACTCAGGTATCTATGCATATTTGACTAGAAATCTGTTTATGTTTGTCTTTCTTTTTCTTAGGTAGTGATTATTGTGCGGTAGGCGTCGTGTTTTAATAGGGTATATATATTTTTGTTAATCAAGAATGAGAAAGAATCGTTAATTAAGCTTTTTGTGTGCTCACGCATTTTTATTTGCAGCATTTTGAGCCGTCGGAGGTTGGTATGCTAGCCAGGTGCTTGTGCGCACCGCTGGTTTCTATCCGGGTTGGAAAGATCAACAAGCAAGGAAGCCTTCTGTCTCCGACATCTGTAAGGTAGTTCCAAGAACATCTTTTCTTTTAGGGGTATTTATATGGTTTAATGTTCCCAAATGATTGCCTACATAATACATGCCTACCAAACTGCTGAGACTAAGAATTTATGTATTTGTAGAGATATGTAAGAAGAAAATAAAGAAGGGAGATATAAGTAACTTAGCAGTATATAGTGGGAAGGCGGTGTAGGGCAACCCCTGGTCTTAGTCTTTATTAACACATGCGTGTTAGTGTGTAGTAGAATAAACACACACACAACACACACATACAAATATATAGTGCTTAACTGTCTTGATTCATCTGTGCTTCAGTTTTATTTACTTATACAATGCTATTATTTTGATACCATTGTTAATTCCTTATTTACAAAGTGACTGATAGGATTACTTGTAAACAATTGTTAATCACCTTGTAATGGGCTGTACACATTCTGTCTTAGATCCCCTTTTGTCTTGAAATAACTGTTCATGCCTAGGAGGTGGATTTACGTTTACAGACACCATGGAAGGTTTGTGTCGTACATATGTCTGTCTTTGTGTTTTTCTGATGATTAATTGATTATACTGCATTTTTCTTAACAGACACCCTCCTATATATCTGACGACTTTGCAATCATGACATGCTTATTTACTGAAATAGTATTCCCGAGTTAGAGCATTTATCATGTATTGCATGTTCTTTATCCTGTGATGTCCTTATTTTATGACTCTGATGGATGAAAGTGATGCTCTTTAGCAAGGGGAAGTAGATATGAAGTATGTATGTGTACAAATTTCTTATGATATCTGAATACCATAGAGTTCTGTACTTGTAGATTGTTGTTGGTAACATTGTTCATCTGTCCAAGTGAAACATCTTTTTACTTGTAGGTAAAATGGCGTATACTATAATGATCTCTGAATTAAGAAGAAGTAAAGGTAGCTTCATGCTTCTATATATCATGTTTTGCATGAGTTCTTTGACTTAGTATATTTTTATGAATATATTTTTATGCTTTTATGCCTGTTACTGCTTGTTAAATGTGTTTTCTGGCTTTTTATGTGTACACTCAACTTGCTTTATTAATTTTGTTCTATAATTCCTGTACCTCAAATTCCTATTGCTTTGGATCCAGCGGATTCATTTTGTTAGTTAATGGGTCATCTAATGTATTTTACATGTGGTGATAATTGTGCTCATAACTCTTGATATTTCAAAGTGATGTCTATTTCCATAAGTTAGTCTTTTGAAAAATTGACCTAACATTTAGTACTCTCTTGATTGCTATAATATTTAGTTACTTGAAAATGCAAGCCAGATTAAAATATCATCTTTACTATCTAAATCACGGCCCTTTTACCAATATACTGTTTTGGGCACCAATATTTGGATACCTACTGTAGATACGTGCAACCTCGAAACTCAGCAAGAATAAAATAAAATTTCACATTTGAGGTTTCATCATGAATGCCTGATTTTTCCTGTTTAAATATATAGCTTGGAATACTTGGTCGTGATCTTCTCCATCAAGAAACCCAGCCTAAGATTTATAGTTTAAGTGTCTATGAACTATACTAGGAAGTAAGTCAGGACATTGTTGAACTGCAAACAGGGTACTGAATCCTCAATTAGATGGGAAAATGAGCTAGGTAGAAAATATAATAGTTTAAGTGTCTATGAACTGTACTGGGAAGTAAGTCAAGACATTGTTGAACTGCAAACAGGGTACTGAATCTTCAATTAGATGGGAAAATGAGCTAGGCAGAAAATAGAATACATAAATGTAAATTCGATAAGCTGTGCCCAACTTAGCATTCTATCAGTTGAAACTTATGTTACTTCGCATGCCTCCTGTTGAAAGTGGATTTGACTGGTTTTCTGAACTTGAAAATGACTGTTGTTTGTTATAACTAGTGGGTAGTAGGGGGAAATATAGAGTTCTTAGTATGCATTTTCTTTGGTAAAATTTGGGTTTCTGACTTCCTTTCTACTACTTGTGCTGATTGTTGTTTCTGAACTTTATATGTTTGCTCTTTGAACAGGGGTAATTTACGTCTCGCACTTTTACCAACTTCAGATTTGTGGATATCATTTAATGGAGATGATGGTTCGGAGGAGAGGCTTGCAACATTAAGTACTGAGGTTCAGTGCATTGATGTAGAAATTGATGAGATCTCTGCTGACAAGTCTGGAAGGTCTTTCTCGGTAAAGAACTCGGATGGTGTGGTTTCTTATTTTTGGTGCTCTGAAAAATCTACACTTTTGGGGCACGAATTGTTACAAAAGGTAAGAGCTAATACTGTGTACCCTGCTTTCGTGTTAACATATGTAGCTGGACACATTCCTAAACTTCATTTCCTTGTTTGAACAGTTGAAGGACTTGCTAGTGCGAAAACCTTCACTTGCTGAATTAACTGGAATTAGTGAGTCTCGACTCAATTCTTTCGTAAGTCATCTTCGAGCTTACCTTGCTGGATCAGTGGCAAATAAGGCTCAAGCGACTTCAGATGGCTCAGCTGATTCTTCTTCCGAAATTGGTCTTCCTCATTCATCAGTCAATTGCCCGAAAAGCTCACGTATCCGGCAATACGGCAGTCAAGGATCAAAGACAAATCTCGTCTACCAAGGCTGTTTGAGCCCCAGGCCGAGTTCTTTCAAAGAGGGCATGCAGAAAAGTTTGTCGGATATAAGAATCGCTGCCAGAGAAAAGCTGAGGCGTCATGGCGAAAACTACATTCCGGGCAGCGACATCGACGCCCTCTTACCGCGGGCTTCATCAAAAGGCAGTGATGCCTCTGTTTCTAACTCCTTTCAGAAAGATAAACTTCCTGAGGTGAATGGATCTCTCCAGTTGGCTTCATTGAGTTTCTTGGATGTATTTGGCACTTCAACCGAGCTGCCGTTTTCCGGCCCTGAAATTCGAGTTCCTTCATCAGGGCCTTTTCCTTGCTCTCCTCACTACTGCTGGTGTCCTCCTGTTGCCTCAGCAATTCAATTCACTAAAGGAATTCCACTCCTACCCATTTCACCAACTGAATCACTATCGCTGCCTCCGCTTTCGTCTCTGCTATCATCTGCCCGGTCGTCGGGTCTGTTAACCGCGAAGCCATTGCTGGATCCCAGTTTTCTCCCGGAGCCTTTGGTTAGATTACCATCTTCACAGCAAATACCTACCTTTACGCCTTTTATATGCGACCCCATTGTCCACATTCCAGTCATCGACGTCTGCTCGTCAGGCCAAGGGTATCTAGTCAGTGCTGGTACGGCTATGTCTACTTCCATTCAACCATTAAACCCTAATCTTGTCGACCCTCTTCTCCCAAACGGCGAATCTCTGGTTGAAAAAAGCGCGAGGGATACACTCCGTATGCTCATTAACAGCTCGAACCAAGCCAAATCCCAGCTGCTGGATGGTAAAATGCTTGCTGCGGGAAGTAGGGGCCTTTACAGTGGGACTGTAGATGTGGAAGCTTTTCCGAGTAGCGTCTCTGCTTTCGAGCTTGTTTTGTTGTCGGAGAATTCTGCCATTGGTATAGTTGGTGGTAGAAACGATTTGGGCGATTGCAAGGAGAAGACATCTAGTTCGGATTCATCTAGTTTCGAAGAAGCTATAGAATGATAGTTTTTGCCTTTGTGTTTTCTAGTGTTGGGTGGTAATCTGTTGGGAGAACTGTAGTTATATATGTTTGTGCCTTATTGTAATCATCCATTTTTTGGAAAGGAAAGTGAATATCCATTATATGAGGGCTTAAGTAGGTAAATTTACAGTTTATATCGGAATTTTTGTTTGAGTCTAAAGAAATACATCCAACAACTTTCCTCTATTATGTCACTACAACAACGTTTTATAAAAAAGGACATCGTTTTGAATTTTTCTATGACTGAACAACTTTTCAAGTTATGTGAAAAATCAGAAACTACAATATGTATTCTTTGTATACTCTTATTAAATCGATCGTAATTTTTGTGGGTTTAATTGGAAGGAATTAGAGCATTTCAATGGCTAATATTACATTTTACACACACTAAAAAAAATAGTGTAAACCAATTCTACACTACAATATAATATTTCATTTTAATTCTTGTATTATTGAATTAATTTTAATAAACTATTATATATTTATATATTAATATTGTTTGCAAATAATACTTTAGATTATACTGTTGGTTAGTAAAAAAAGTAATAGGATTAAATAAATTATATTGTAAATCATGTAAAATTTTTGATATATCAGCATTAATTGAGATGAAAAACTTAAAAACTAATAATAGATAATAATGATAGAAATTGGAATTACACTGTAAATAACAATTAATTTTCGTGATTTGAAAGTATTTTTAATAAATGATCGATCAATGAATTATGAAGTGCTGGATGAGACGCTCTATCTTTTCTTAAAAAAATATTAATTAAATTAGTGTAGTGATAATTAATTTTATTATGATTAATAACTGAAAAGAAATAGAAAAAAGAAAAAGAATTTAATAAAAGTATCCCACAAACAATGTTATAAAAAAATATTAATTAAATTAGTGTAGTGAGAATTAATTTAATTATTATTAATAACTGAAAAGAAATAGAAAAAAGAAGAAGAATTAAATAAAAGTATCCCATAAACAATGTTACAATATAATTTGTGGGGTATTGTTCAAATATATTATAATAACAGACACTGATCACCACTACGTCATCTTATGGGGACGGAGATGTTTTAGGGTTTAGCATATAGAAAACGAGTCAATTAAGGAAGAGATGAAAGAATTTTGTTAATAAATTTAAATTTGTTGACCGAGTCCCGGACTCACAGTAGCCATTAGGAATCTCTTCAGACGCTTTACCTGCCATACACCTCTCCTCCGACCACCATTTTTGGGGGATTAAAATGTAAAAAATCCTCCGAAAATGACGAAGACTCGAAAGCGGCGGAGGAGCGGACGACCGTGTCGCTGGTGTGCAAGCGCTGGTACGATATCGACGCATTATGGCCACCCCGCAGCAGGTTTCACGCCGCTTTCAATCGCTCAAGATCAAGGGCCCACCGAGCCGCCATTTCTTCTTCTTCCATGTATTATCCGCGCTGGGTGGAGGAAATCACCAGATCTCTCCCCAGACTTAAGGCACTTGACTTCCGGATTATGCTAGTGTCGAACTCCAATCTTTGAATGAGTGAGTTGAGATATATATCTTCCTTAGCGCTTCGTAGAATGTCAAAATCTTATTCATTTGTGTTATCTTTTTATACATTCATTAATCTTTATGAACTTTCATGCTAGTTGTTCATTTTGTAATTTTTCATACTGGATTTCTGAAAAACTTCCACGCTAGTTGTTGATTTTGTTGTATGTCATACTGGATTTCTCTTGTTTTTTGTCAAATCTTATCATTGGTGGTGAACTGGTGATGCTGCAAGCTGGATTGTGGAGCCACATGATTTCAAATTCGATAAGAGAGCTTAAAATTGCTCTTTCTATCTTCCCTATCTTAATAGTGTGCTTCGATCTAGGAATTTGAGAACTTTATCTATGAGTAACTGAGGTTGATGGGGAGTGGCTATATCAGCTTGCTTTAAACAATACAGTTCTTGAAAATTTGAGAATCTGGCACAGAATGGCGAAGGTGCTTCTATCGAGCAATTGGAAAAGTATAGTTCTATTTCATTCCCACCAAAATTATGCCTGTTGGGACTCACTTATCTAATTGTGTATCCTATTGCTTCCAAGCTTAAAAAGTTGGATCTCCTTTATGCTCTGCTCGACACTGAAGGCTATTGTCTGTCAATTACTACAGATATGTAGGAATTTGGAAGTTTTCTAACTTTTATCTGATTGTTTGTTAATATGCTTTTCCTGTGTGCAAGTTAAAAGTTTTATTTGCTCGAAGTCTTCTTAGTTCACATGCATCACCTGATCCTGTGGATGCTGTGGTCGTGGAATTGATGTTCACACATTTAGAGCTGCCTTGCTCATCCAACTTTTCCACATCATGAACAGAAAATATTGGCCAGAAATAATTATAAACGGGCTCAAATTACAATGTAGAAGTTGATGGATTATCCTTATGTCTCTACTACCAAGCTTGTGGTTTCATTTGTTTCCTGATTTGTCTGTCATTAGGTTTTATAGTTGCTCTTAAAAATGTTGTACTGAAACTAAATTTAACTCATATTTACAACACTGGAGAATTGTATCAGATTCATATAACGAGAACATAGAATGATAAGGTTGGTTGGTTGGTCCCAAACCCATCCCAACATAATAATATTACGTCGTTTCAACATTAATTGGACAATGACCGTGATTTCGAGCCTCGAAAATTGATATTTTATCAAAATAAAAATTACAGCGTCGAATTTCATTTCGAGTAGATGATCGTAATGTGTTTCGTTTCTCAATTCCGATTTGAGGTGAGTGAAAAATAGTTGTTCGAAGTTAAACACCCAAATCAGAAATTTATTGGCTTATTTAGTGGGCTTACTTAGTGGACCTTGGGGGTGAGATTGGGCTTTGTTTGCCTTTACCTCTTTGGAATTATATCATTATATATGATATTGGTCCACTAGAATAAAATAACATTTGAATTTGATATTCATATTCAAACTTGGTCTCCACTTCTCCATAGCGTACGTGACTTTCATTGCCATTATGTGCTTGATTGTGTAACTTCTATCCACTAATTTCATATGATTATGGTGATGAATTATCATTAATATCCAAGGTGGAAGAGCCCCTATAAATAGTCGTATGAAGCATGGCATTGTTCTAAGTCCGAAAGTTTTGTCCTCGCCATTCGTTTAAGTTCGTCGGAACTTGTTGTATTGCGGTGTTGCCTACAATAAGACGAAAGTTTTTTTTATCTTTGGGGATATAACATCGACATCGAGAGTACTACCGGGACGTTTATCTGTTGTGGATAAATAGCCTATCTCGACTTGGCTTTGCATTTGGTTTATATATTTATTTCTTGTTCAAGTTGTAATTTTCATTTCCATTTCACGAGTTTTTATGTTCGGCAGATTATAATACTAACTTCTCTATACCATCATACAACATGATTTCCGTAGCTTCTCTACACCTAGGGACGGAGGGAGGGGTGGGGCAGGGGGGTTACTGGGGCCCCATGTACGTTGAAAATTAAAGTCAATAGCAATGTCTTAGTTTTGGCCATTAGGTAGAGTGGTGGAAGGTTTAGACATTTTTCCTAGAGGTCGTGTTCGAATGTTCGTTCCAACATCATATTCTATTTTTTTTTAATTCTTCTATGTATTCTCCGGTTTTCCCCCTTCTGTTTTTTTTTCTTTTCTTCTTCTCATTCTCCCTCTCAAAAATTTTTCCCTTCCTTAATCTAACTTTTTTCCTTCTAATAAAAACTTCCTCACTGCTCATGATAGTCCTGTTATGATTAAGTAGCCCTCCCTAAGCAAAACCTCTAGCTCCATCCCTGCAGTGGCGTAGCTAGGAAATTGAGCTAGTGGGGGCAAAATTTATTGGGTTTGAGTTTTCTTTATACGGGGGTTCGGGGGTGGAGCACCCGGAGAAAAAAAATTTAGTACATTTTTTTACTTATATCTAATTATACTTACTCTTTATGGCTTATTTAATGATTATATTCTTCTTTCATGAATAACTCATATATTTTTTATATTTATTCGAAAAACATAGTACACAATCCTATTTTGACATAACTCTAAATTTAGTTAAGAGGAAATTATGAAGAATAATAATATCTACTATATGGAGCCACGAAAAGTATTATGATTTATGAATCACAAGATTACTGCTTCCTGTCGTTTATTGAACCCTCGAGGCGTCCACCGTGGCCCGGCGTCGCCTAGCTCGTACATGCTTTGGTAGGGGTGTTCACAGTTTGGTAGCTCTGTCCAGCCGTCGAGGCTCATGCATATAGATAGGAAACATTTTATTATGTGATGTTGGCCTGTTATTATTCATAATGGGTGCAGTTGGGCCACCCAAAAGATTTTAAATTGAAAAACATGTTTAGAATATTAAATATATTAATAAATTTTATAATTAATTGAAAATTACGAAATTACCCCTAACAAATTCTCGAATTCCAGTGGGGGCATTGACCCCCACTGCCCCCCTTGTGCCTACGCCACTGCGTCCCTGTCTACACCCCTCGGCCGGATGAAGAGCTTCGCCCTTTGTTTGTTGAGTTTGTAAAATCTATTTCTCGCTTTTTCATCGAAGATTATTGTTCGGTTCACTGCATCACTCAAATTGACATGGCCGCGCATTAGATTCTTTCAATTCGGCACAAACATCCTCAAAATAAAGCCTATTTTGAAAACAGTCCGTAATTTTCAAAATTTGGTTATAGACGATGGAGAGTAGAAGAACAATTCACAGTTTTTTTATTTTGGAAGGGGAGTGAGAAATTTGGGGGTTGGCTAAGGGAGAAGTAGGGAGGAGGAGAAGGATGGAAAAATGAGAAAATAATTTGAAGACAAATAATTCTGTCTAATTTGGAGTCGAAACGAAGCAGTATCATGTTGGGACATGGTCGAGATAATAAAAAAAGGAACAAATAATCTTAACCCGTTTGATAGGATTAGAAAATTAACATAATTTTTGGAGCCTACTGTAGGTGTTTATATTGATGCTAGTCTTACTAAACTACCTAGTAGGTAGGTTAATTACAGTGTAGGGTCATTCTTATTGAAGCCTAAAAAGCAAGATGTTTGATTGAATAAAAGCATTTAGAAAAGGCTATAGAGTAATTTCCTCCTTTCTTTTTCCCAGGAAAGTATATGAAGTAAAAGGATTATGACTTCATACAGTCTTAAATGTGCTTGATTTCATTAAAAAGCAACAATCATAATCAAAATAAAGTTGGCAAAAGTGCCTCTTTATGTACCTTAAGAAAAGCTATTTCGTATCAGATTGCCCACAAGTGAATGTTTTGTCACAAATCTTTTCTATAGTCAAGTTGCATCAATTCCAGGCTGGCCTTTTTTTTTTTTTATAATTTTTAATCATGAAACTTGTCATAGTTATTTAAGGTGCACACTTGAATTCTACAATAAAATATGTAACCTAAGCATATAATATACCATTAAAATAAAAATTGTAGCTTTTGCTAATAATAATAAAATTCAAAATCATTGGCCCATAATGTCTGACAATATGTGTATCTATATTTGTATATTTCTATATTGACGCCATTCTATCTATGCTACAAGATTCTAAGATCAAGATGTCAAATTGTTCCAGTTCAGCTTTCTTGATATTTTATTAAAATGGAGAAATTGCATAGGGAAATAAATCTCAAACTATTTTATTAAAATGGAGACTTTTGACAGAGATACTCTTAGCAATACGCCACCACGAATCAATCAACGTAAAAAGAATAATTCGCAAGACTTCCAATGGAAGAAACCTAAATTTTATGCGTATATATCAAAATACAAAAACAAAACCACATTCATAGAATCATGAAGTCCCTCCATATCATATAAAGTGTAATGTTTATTTTTGGCGCGGTAATTCAAAAGAATTGATTTTGGCTAGTAAAGGTGTGAGATTCATACAATTAATTAATATAATTTTTTTGAATTAATTTGAATTGATAAATATGTGTGACTCACTTCATTTTTTAAAAACATAACACATTCTATGAAATAATCTGAAAAAGAAAATATAATATTTTGTAGGAGACAATAAAAGTATATCAAGTTGATTTAAAATTAGAATATAGTTCAAATATGTGGAATTCACAGTCAGCCTTGGTAGAACCAACCAAAGGGAGGCAGATCCCATGAAGGCAAGGCAAGTGAGCGCTGCTTCTCCAAATAGACAGTGTTGAATTACAGTTTTTCAGTAATATTTGAAAAATTGTTATTTCTGAAATTGCATGGTGCTAATTCTTCTTAATTCTAAATTTACTACTACTACATACAACATAATTGTGTAGTTGAATGGATGATAATACAAATACAGACATTCACTATTTTCTCATTAGAAATTAAAAAACCATATCATATCATCTGCATACATACATATAATAAAAGCATGAAAGAAGAGCCAGTTTTGGCTGTAGCAATTCAATGCATAACATTGTGATCGATATTAGGCGATGTTGAAAGGATAAGCAATGAAACCGCCGAAATCCGAGTCGAGAACCATGCTTTCATCTTGCGTGAGCTGATCGGAAGCTCCGGTGAGATGGATAGTGATGTCGTGGATACTCGGCCGTCTTTTGTCTTTGCCGCCGGAGAGCTGCCGGAGATAGTACTTCTGAGCATGGCTCGCCACTTGCGTCGGCGTCTTGGAGACGACGAAGTTCCTCGATATGTTTTTCCAGTCCCCTTTCCCGTGCTTCTCCAGCCCTAGAAGGAATCGCCTGCGTGCAGACAACATGTTCGATGAATTGACAATCAGAAGAAGAAGAAGAAGAAGAAAGAAGAAGAATGGACCTATGTTCGTCTTCGGTCCAGGGTACGCCTTTCTTTCGTTCTTGATCATAGCCATAGCCGTAGGCTCTGGCTCTCTTCCTACACACATCAAAACCAGGACGCAATTCGAGGGTGAAGGAAGGAGACAAGTATCCAGGAATGGGGACTAAACCTGCTTCTATATCACTAACATCCGCAACCAGTTCTCTATACTGCTTTATCACATCGTACACAGACTTGTTGGGGATCATCGCAGCTACCTTAAACCATCTATCCGGGGTCTCCTCGTCGAAGATCACCAGCGCACTCTCGAACGCCTTGTTCTCTTCTTTCGTCCATGGGCTACACCCCTTATGCATCATCATGCTTGACTTTGATATCACTGAAGTTGGGCACAGAGTTTCCATACCTAGAATCTCTCTTGGTTTAATTATTCTTTCTATGGTTGTAGTAATATAAGAAGAAGGGGAAATTAGAGATGGGATCTATGCTATGATCCAAAAGGCATTAATGATCAAGAATCCTTTAATGGGAATCAATTCTCCTTTTCCAAGAGCAAGTTGAAGAATCTTGAAAAGGCTTCTCCTCCTTTTTCAAGAATCTTTGAAAAACATGGCTGCATATCTAAATTCTAATACTCTCCTAGTCCTACTTATAGTGAAGTTTAGAGAGAGAGGGGGACAATGAATTGGGCTTTAGAGAGAGAGAGATATATATATAACTTGGTGATTTTGGTGGGCCTATAAATGGTTGTTTTCTCTTGTGGTGTTTCTGTGTCTAGTGACCACCGTTAGGGGCAAATTCAGAATTCATTATTGAACAAAATATGATATTCCTTGGAGGCAGTAGCAGCGACTAAGTTATAGGAAGATCCGACATTCTCCTTTTTGTGGGCTTTGGGATTAAAGTGTGAGTTAAAGAAGTGATAGAAACCTCTCAATACAGAAGAAAAGGAGAAGTGATAAGGGATGCTAGAATATCTTATTCAAGTTGAATATATAGGTGTAACACTGCAGCAAAAAATCTCAGTCAGCTGGATCCCATGATCTAAGATTTGCATATTATTTATTAATCTAATATGCCTTACCTTGTCATATAATTTTGATCTTTAAATTATAACTAGTATTTTTATGTCCCATCCATAATATTGGTGAAAAGGGAAAATTTGTGGAAGGTACAAATCTAACTTTGTTACTAATCTCGTCCAATAATTTTTATAGGCTAACCATTTTTTCGAAAAAACAGAATGAACATGACTATAAACTCCATTCGAAATTTCACAAATATTCTTTATTAATTATAAAAACAAAATCGCAACTCCATTGGAAATTTCAAAAATATTCTTTATTAATTAACATAAATTAAAATAAAACCGCGCCAGGTAGGGGTCGAACCTACGACTTTCTGCTTAGGAAACAGACGCTCTATCCACTGAGCTACAGGCGCTTATTTGATTATCTAATTCGAAAATTTTACTTTTAATCTATAAAACATCATTTCTCCTGTCACTAATTAATTCTCACTCCGTCCCAATTATAATGTCTACTTTGCTTTTTGCACGGTTTTTAAGGAGAGGTATTAGTTGTGAGTAGAAATATGTAAAGGTATGGGTCCTTCAAAAAATTTATGTGTAATAATTTGTTAAAAAGGGAATTGAACATTATATTTGAGACAAACCGAAATGAAAAATTGAACATTATAATTGAGACGGAGAAAGTACTATAATTGCTTGTCCCATCTTTGATGAATTTACAAATTAATGAAAATTAAATGCTATCTCATGGGTAGATCCTACATAATAATTGAGAGCGGGATTTATAATTTCGAGAAATATATAGAATAATAAATTCTACAAAAAGGATAAAGAAAACCAATGTTTGCATACCATTTGAGGGCCGAAATACCCCTAAATCCGCCACAAGCTACAACCATTTACCTAGAAATAATTAATTACGATAATTCACAAAACATCTATTTTCGTTTTACAGCATGTGTGTGATAGAAATGCACCTTGATCATCATTATTCTCAACATTAAAAAACTATCCCACAACAAAACAAAAAACATTTCTTAAATGGTCAATTATTCATCAAGACATCTTTTCTAACACTCCTCATGCAGCAGCTCCAACTGGCTCACCAGCCTTAAGCCTTGAAGATCCATAAAGAGTCTCCTCAAACCTAATAATCTCATTCTTCGATCCATAAGCAACTTGAGTCCTCTCATCAAGATTGTTGATCACCTTGTCCAGCACAGATTTCTCTCCGTCGCTGCTGAACCCGCCCGCCTTCTCGATCAAGAACCCCAAAGGAGCCACTTCAAATAGCAGCCTCAGCTTGGCCTTGGCTGATGGTGATATCACATTTGTGAAAACACCCTTCTCTTTCACAATTATCTGCAAGATTTTATCCCAAAACACAACCTTATACCCTAGATTTAATGGATATATAATTGATAGCCAACGCTAGACGAAAAGGGAAAAAACCCAACGCTCAATCGCAAAATATTACTATGAAGGTTAAAAGTGAAAGTCCTAATCTCAACTGAGTATAGCGGCGAAACCAAAACTTTTGTTTTTGGAGGTCGAAATCTAAATGTTAATAATTTTGGAGGTGTAAAAGTGAAGGGAAAATTTTTGATTTAAAAAAAGAAAAGAAAAGAAAAGCAAGTAAAAATATTAGTTTTTATTTGGAATTATGAAACAAATGCACGCACTATTAGAAGGGCGAAATGGTAATTTAAACACTCGCATGCACCACCTGTTTCTGCCCGTGATTGATTGAGTTGGCTCTACTCATAAGGTTGTGGAAGTGTTACTATTGAAATAAACAATCATATTTTCTTGGAGAGTAAATATTTAATTTATTCCATTTTTGCATGAAGATTAAGAAGACTTACTTGATTGACGTCAGGGACCATTCCTCCTGTGTACCTCAAGGTGTATTTCTCACGGACGTAGTAGTCTATTAGCTGTGATTCAAAATGTGTGTTTTATTATATCATTAGAAATAGTTTCAAGATTGATGGAGAGGAGAGATAATGATGATGGATAACAAAACAAAACCTTAGCATAGTTAGGGTTGTCAAAGGTGGCTCTCAAGTTACCAGGTGAAAACATCTTTCCTTCTCCTATTGAAGTTGTGTCCTTCACATGTTGCCATTTTCCTACAATGAAGAATGCAAGTGTTGGTGAAAAAATTGTGAATTATTTTTAGTAGTTTTGGCATATTTAAGTCACAGTTCAAACCTTCATCAAGTAGGAGAAACTCATGTGTTCCGGGAGTATCCTTGAGGGCAAGAACGTAAGTGGTTCGAGGTCCGAAAATCCCCATGGCTGCCGCAACTTGGTCAGCTCCGGTTACTCCGGTCAGCTTGTCGCCGGGCCATACTCCAAAGATGGTGCCGACGGTGAAGTTTGTGTCCACAATGCTCGAGCCATCGAGCGGATCGAACGCAACACTGAACCCTCCTGCTCAAATTTTACAAATTTACTTAACTCCTCTGTTGATGAAATGAAATACGAGATTATGAATACTACGGACCTTCAACAGGCCCTCCCATATCTTGGAGCTCCGGGACTTCCTCAGAACAAGCGTACTTGCAGAAGTGAGAGTATTGCAATGCCTATGTATCATCAAGACCAATTCATTAGCTAAAGTTGACCGTTTTCGTCAAAATTATGGGGGCGTGTGAGAACCACCTAAAAATGTGTAATTAATCCGAATTTCTTTTTTATATATATTGAAAATTTATTGTTCTCCCTTTGAATTGCATATTTACTCCTCAAAATTTACATATTTGTCCTTCTTCCCCTTATTTGTAATCTTGGACCTACCCTTACACCCCTAGAATTTTGTAGTTGACCCGATTTTTATACTTTTGAAAATTAGCTATTATTTCCTCCTATATTGCATATTAATTTCTACCCCTCTATGCAAATTCCACTGCTCCCAATTGGCGAATCTACAGGTGTCTGGGGCCATTGCACCCCTAAATTTAGGAAATCTTAATTTTTATCTATATTTTTACTATTGCACCCCAAAAATACATATTCGCTCCCAAATTAAATTTTAAATTTTAAATTTCGTCCCACCTCAAATTTATATTTTTAGATCGGTCAGGAAGTTAAATGAATGTTGAAAACCGTTGAAAGACACAAAGACAAACCTAAATGAGGTGTAATTAAAACTATCATGTGAATCAAGAATCCTACCTCAAAGAGAAGATTGTTAGCAAGCATATCTACGGCGAGTTGCTCGTCTCCGAACGAGTTAACGCAGGCGGTCCCACCACAAGAAGCTGTTCTAACTTTGAAGGCTATTGTTCTTAGAGCTTCTCCCATACACATCATAAGCCTAATCAAGCCCTTATCAGTTGTGGATTTAGCAAGAAATTCCTCCTACAATCAACAGCCAATCTTAAAACATTAAAAAAATTAAAGAATTGATAGTCTTGAATTATTAATCAATCGTGCTTACTCACCAAACTGTCTCCTATCTCACACTTAGTAACTAGGGAAGAACTCTTCCCCTTCGACGCCTTCATCGATGATCTTGGAGCCACCCGTAACGACTCTCCGAATATCGAGCTTCCTTTTGAGCTCTGCAATGAATCCGATCAACACTTTCATGCAATTAAACAAATCCATTTGATGGAAAAAGAAACGATATATATATATATATAATAATAATAATAATTGAAGAAAAAGAAACCTTGGAGGTGAAAGATTGATACAGGGGCGGTGGCGAGGCGAATGCAGCTGAGTATTTCTGTGAAGAAATGTTATTAGGCAGGATTGCTCCATGAGCACAGCATGCAATACTAGTCTCCATTTTTGAATATTATTGTGTTGTTTGCTAACAAAGAAGTAGAGCTGGGGAAGGTGAGAGATTGCAGATAAGCAGCTTGTTACGTGATGGCACGTGGCGCTTGCCCATTTAGATGGAGGTTTGATTTTTATCCTACATTAATTTGTGGCTGTTTCTACTTGAGATATGGTGTAGCATCAATGTTTGTTTCATCTGCAATTTGCTACTCCACTTGACACTGTTTGGGTCTTGAAAGATGTGAAGAAAGAGAATTTACGATATGCGATAGGACCATAAATTCAATTTACGGCAAATCACTCTCTCTATCACTAGAGAAACTATTATATACTCCCCCGTCCTACTCATCTTCCAATATTTGGGATTAATCGCGCAGTTTAAGATAGGGGTAAAAATATAAAGTAATGGTGTAAAATAAAAGATAATGGGGTCACTTATTTGGGATGATTGTGGTCCACTTATTTTTTTTTCTATTTTAGGAAACGTTGCAAGATGAATGTAACGGAGGGAGTATTCATTTTCATAATTATACTAATACATTACTTTAGATAATCAATTAAAAACATGAAAACAATCACTTTCATATTCAGTATATAACCAAAATTTTACTAATATACGCACATTTGTTTAGATGTTATTTTATTTTTCGTTTCATCAGTAGATCATTTTGAAAGGTTAGAAGTTTCGATCGAGATGATCAGAAAATTATGATCGAGTCTCGATCATGGAGAAAAAAAAAACAGTTATTGCTTAGTTTTGATAGATCGGAGTTCATGCATGATCGAGTTCCAATCATTAAAAGAGTAATTATTTTGTTTTTTTTTATTATTCCAAATGATTATTATTAGAAAAATGTTTGAAAGTACTTATTAGAGTGTTTCTTTTGAGAATATTGGGACATCATTTATCACATAAAAGTTAAATCTCGCATAAAAATATATTTTTATAATTTAAATAATAATTATATTAATAGCCCTTGCAAATTTGCATTTAAGTAATTAATAATAACGAGAAACTGAAGTTTGTTAATGACGGCTCACCTCACCTCCCCTGCACCGGTACGTACCATATCGTTCTCTCCCCTCTGAAAAATTCTAGACCGGGTCTATAACTTAAGTTGTAGACCTTGTGGTGTAAAACAATATCACCTCACTTGTTTTTCAAAATAAAAAACACTTATAAAATTCGAAATGTGATGCGACATTGTTCCACACCACGAATTTTCCTCCCCTCTCGTTCAAAAATAACTGAATTTGGCGCCTCCAACTAACCCAGCGGTATGCAAACCGCGCTGCACACCGCCGACTTCCATCACACACCAATTCTCCGGCGAAAATGCGTTCTCTCCTCCTCCTCTGCGTTTTCACTCTCCTCCTCTCCGCCACCGCCGCAACCACCACCACCATAGGCATCACCTACAACCCCTCCGCCTCCAACCTTCCCCGTCCTGAAACGTAGTCCACCGCCTCCAGTCCCTCTCCATCTCCGCCGTCCGCCTCCTCGACCCCACCCCCGCTGCCGTCCGCGCCTTCTCCTACACCAACATCTGCCTCATCCTCACCGTCCCCAACCACTTCATCCCTTCCTTCTCCGCCAATCGCTCCGCAGCCGACCTATGGCTCCGCTCGCACGTCCTAGCCTACTACCCCCGCACTCACATAACCCTAATTTCAGCTGGAAGTGACGTCATCACCTCCGCCGCCTCCTCCGATCCAACCCTAGACCCCACCACCGCCCTCCTCCCAGCCATCCGCAACCTCCGCCTCGCTCTGTTCGACCTCGGAATCCGCACCATCGCCGTCTCCACCACCTTCTCATTCATCGACATCATGACGACGTTATTTCCCCCCTCCGCCGCCGAATTTCAGGAACCAATCGGATCGCTCGTCGTCCGCCCGTTGCTCCAATTCCTCGACGAAACGAACTCCTCCTTCCTCATCAATCTCTACCCCTACAACCTCTACACAATCAACTCCGAAATTCCGGTCGGATTCGTCTTGTTACAGGAAAATCCGTTCAATTTCCGCGACGACGTCATCACCGGAGTCAGATACCGCAATTTGTTCGACATGATGTTCGACGCTATTATAGCAGCGATGGCGGTCTCCGGAAAGGAAAACATTCCGGTGATTGTGACGGAGACCGGCTGGCCAAGCGACGCGGAGGAGCAGGCCGCCGGAAATTATGCCGAGATGTACTTGAAAGGGCTGGTAAAGCATCTCAGATCTGGATTAGGAACGCCTCTGAGAAAAGAAGGCGCCGCTGAAGCCTATGTCTACGAACTGTTCGATGAAAGTCCCCAACCGAGTAGTACCAGAAAAAAATACTAATGTCACAACCGGTTTTGCAGCGGTGAGCGGCGGCGCCGCTGCCGGGAAGCACTGGGGAGTCATGAACCCTAACATGACTATGAAGTACAAGGTCGATTTCTCCGGTGCAGAGCGGTTTTGTAGTGGACTGATGCATAAGGTAATTCCCACTCTGGTTACTCTCATGCTTTATGTGGGAACTGTTCATCTCTTGAAGATTCTATTGGACCTATTGTTCGAATGATTCTGTTGTAGCTCGAATCAATCTTGAAAGATGACTTAGTTCGATTGATTTGAGAAATTCTTGACACATTTGCTTTTGGGTTGTTGAAAGAATCTTGAAGGAAGTTAGTTTGATTGATACGAGAATTCTTGATACACTTGATTTTTGGCTGTTGAATGAATCTTGAAAGATGCGTTGCATTGATATGAGAATTCTTGACACGTTAGATTTTGGATTGTTGAATGAATCTTGCAACTGAGTGGAGATCTTCTATCCCAATGATGGACCACTACATGTCCCACCAATAAGGTGAGGACATGTGTCGACTTATGATAAAAAGGTGGTCCACCAATGCACGCGTGACAGTTCGTGATTGGTGGGCCACCAAGTGGTCTACCAACAAATGGGGCAGGGGATCCCCTCCACATTTTGAAAGGGCAAAATAGTAATTTTAAAACATAGTTGGGAGGTCCACCTCACCTGTGATGAATTGAAATATAATGATGGGCACAAATCTTGATTACTTTTCACTAATTAATTGATGTCAAAAGAATTGTAATAACACAGTGTGTAGACTTGAGGAAAAAATACAGTGATAAAAAAAACTCTCATTCTGTCGGTACATTTTCTAGCATTTTTGCTTGCTGCAGAGATTGCTTCTGTAAGAGATGGGTTGGATCCCTTTGTATCACAAAACAGATGGTTGTAGAGATGTTCATTTAGTACGCTTCTTGGCTTCACTGTATAGGATGACACCAAAGACAGTTAGCGTGTATCCGAGCATTCCCGTGACTGAAACTGGGTTCTTGAAAATTAGTATGGAGACCACCACCGCCACTGCCCCTTTAGCGTTTCCGAGGACCTGTAGGAACCCATGGATAGCATTACTAACTAAGATTTACACTTCAGAATCAGTGGAGGAATTAGTAACAAAAGAAGTTATAATATGCATAGTTTAAAATGGTAAAGAATCTAATGATAATTTGTTCTACCCTAGACATCCTGTAGATAATCATAGCTTTTGTGTTCATTTCTAAGAAGCTTGTGAGTTATGAAATATGAGACTCCCTCCCTCCACAAGTTCTACTAGTTTAATCCATACAACTTACTTGTGAGTTGTAACTCACATATGTAAACCAAGCCATAGGTTATGCTAAGATAAAATCGGCATTTTATAGCCCGGGTTTTATGGTGGAACCATCTGTGTTCTCCAGATTCAATCATATTTGTGGATACAAATGTTTTCTACGTGAACTAAGTCAGCATTTTGGTTTCACATCAAGACCCTCAAAGCTAACATAAGTTGTTAACCTAATAGCTTAGGTGCACCAAGGATTGTGATACGATCCGTATGCAGATTTAAATAGAGAATGATGGATCAATGAATAACAAAAGGAGTTAACTTATTGCAAGTGGAAGCCAACACTATTCAATCCAAGAAAAGTATTTTGGCATCAAATTTGGCAAATTTCTTGTTTAAGATAAGCAGTTTTACTGGGAAAGGAGTACCTGTAGTGTTAGGGCGCTTGTGTGCTTCGTGACGAGGAAATTTGTCAAATTTACAAAGTATGCGAGTGCAGAATTGAACAGCAGTAGCCATATAATTCTGGTATCCTCTCTAGCTAGGGCCAATGTGATACCAACAACGTTTTCTTCCATGAAGAGCGTTGCAGGAAGTAGAAGCACTACAGCTATAGGAGCCATATAGAGGAGAAGATTCATAGAATTCAGTTTTTCCCTTCAAACAGAATGAGGAGTTTCAGAATCCAAAAGTAATAACTTCATCTGCATAATAAATTCACCATTGAATATAGTATGCCTTAGTGTAGAATGGTTACCCTTCAGAAGAAAGCAAAATGCCCTGAACCACTGATTTGAGTGCCCTTGCAGCCGTAGCACCGATACACATGATAAACCCGAACAAATGGAAACTAGGCTCACTCTGCACCAATTAGAGAGGTAGACAATCAGAACACTATATTGAGTTACTTTCACTATTAGAAAAGTACGCCCAAATTTGTGCACAAATATCAAGCAACAATCGGCCTAGCTGGAACAATATCACTATTGCAGTATAGTAACATAGAAACAGCAAAATGGGTTGATGAATTGATCTCAATCTGAACCAGACAAGTAACCTCCACCAGGAGAGAATTTAGTAAAGCACACCACAATATAGGGATTCATAGATAGAACTACTTAACAACTCCTAGCAATCGATAAAATTGATTCGAAGGAAACACAAAGGAAGCTCATTTGCAGAATGCAGAGAAGGCATTGCATAAAAAACACTACATTAGCAGAATGGTTCTTTAAGAAAAACAAGATTATTTTGCTTAAATCAATACAAGATGATTCTTTTGCTCATATTTCTTTCCATAGAACATCAAACCTACGGCCAATCATCTGATCAATCAAACCAATCAACTCAAGCAACCAAGTCTAAATAACAAAAATTATATTCATAGCAAATTACCATAAAGAGGAAAATTAGACTTCCAAAAGAATTAAATTAACCAAGAGGAATTTTCAACTTTTCTCCTATAATATGGCATGTGTTCGTTCTCGTTCCTGTATTTTGAGTAATCGTCTGGTTTTTTTAATCATCAGGAGTGTATTTCAAGTGCCCCTTTTCCATCACAAGACATATTTCCGACTGGTGGCATGTTTTATAATAGTAACCCTATCAAGGTACCAACAAGTCACCCGTAAAATAGGAGACCCGGAAAAGTGTGTGTTAAGTACACTCTCCGACAACAGAAATTAGGCAATGTGTGAAGTGAAAGTGAACGATTTGTAAAGTTATAGGACTAAAACGATCAAGGGCACATTACATGATCAAAAAAGGAACATAGACCACATGACCAGAATCGGAATTTTATCAATTAAGCAAAACACAATTCAATCGAAAGAATCAAACATACCCCACTGGCGATGATGACTCCAGTAACGACAGGAACCAAAGTCAAATAAGTCAACCACGCTTCCCTCTTGAGCGTCATCACGTACGCAAACACCGCCGTGAAAAACGGCGTCGTCGCACCAATCGCCTGATTGAAGCTCACCGGCAAGTACTTGAGCGAGACGTTTCCGCTCACGACGGAGGCGCAGAAGATCAAGCTGAGCGCCGATATCTTCATGAACTGAACCCTGGATCTCATCGTCTGCATCGGCACCATCTTCAGCCACGCGATCGCGATGTAGCTGAGCAGCGAGCACGCTGTCATGTGGCACATCGTGAGGAAAATCGGGTACTTGAATCCGTAATTGCTGAGTAAATACTTGTTCAGCAGCAAAACACCAATGTTTGATAAATACCACGAAGCAACCAGCCCGATCGTGAACATCCGGCCCGAGGATTTCGCCGCCACCATCTTCAACCAAATTGAATCGGCAAAACCCCTAATTAAACCACTTTAAGCATACAAACTCGAACTCTGATCGAGTTCGACCAATTTTCACTGCGGATTTACTGGAAATCCTGCACGGATCTACAAAAGCTCAACAAGGAGTAAAAAGATGGACTGAATTGGAGGATCCGAGTTGCATTGTTGGTGGAATCGTCAAATTCAGTTCAGATTCAGCAGAAACTCCTCAACACGAAGATTTAAGCAGAAGTTTGGGAAAATCTTCAATCTCAAACCTCTCAATAACGTTGAATTGGAAAAAGAGGAGATAATTTTTCAGTCCGCGTGAGTTTGTGCGTGTTTCTTAAGGTGTGAAGCCGACCGACGAAAGACTTTGGCTTACATAGGGGTTTTATTAATTTTATAAATAATTGCAAATAATAATGTTAATAAAAAATCGAAATTATTTGTTTACTTTTAAAATTGTTATGGTGAGAAGATTCTATGAAAACGTATATCATATAGACGGCAGAGTTCTAAAAATTGGAGAGAGTGGGGGGCGGGGGTAAGGGTAAGGGTGAATTAATTTTTACATATAGAATTAAGTGGAAATACCCATTGTTAGCCGAAACGAAAAAAAAATAAATACAAATGTAGCTGAAACTTAAACAAAACACAAAAGTAGTCATTTTGTCTTTATCCGGCGGAGGGCCGATGGGGGGAGTCCATCGGCCCTCCATCGGCGGAGGGCCGAAGGGAGGGCCGATGGGGAGCCGATGGGGGGAGTCCATCGGCCCTCCATCGGCGGAGGGCCGATGGGGGACCGATGAACTCCCCCCTTCGAGGGCCTAAGGAAGGCCTAATGGAGGGCATAAGGAGGGCCTAACGGAGGGCTGATGGAGGGCCTAAGGCGGGTCTAATGCCTTATGCCCTCCTTAGGCCCTCCATTAGACCCTCCTTATGCCCTCCTTAGGCTCTCCATCGGCACTCCATATGCCATTCTTAGGCCCTCCGATGGAGGACCGATCTCCATCGGCCCTCAACATTTTAAAAAAAATAAATTAATAAATAACTTTTTTTTTTGAATTTGAGGGCCGATAGTTTTTTTTTTTTTTTTTTTTTTTTTTAACTCTTGGGGGCCTCTGCACTCTTTAACTACCTTTTTTTTTTAACTTCAGGGCCGATGACCCTTTTTTTTTTTTTTTTTGTACACTTGGGAGCCAATGGGGGGCCGATGGGGTTTTAGATTTTTTTTTCTTCGGGGGCCGATGATCCCATTAGCGGCCCAAGCCGTATAAGGATAAAATGATTATATTTGTGTTTTTTTTAGTCGAAAGTTATAATTATTTTTTGATTTCTACTATTTGACTACTGCCTCTAGAATTAATTATTAATTGCAGGAAGTGGATGTGGACTTTTGAGCGTACAATGACAACGTGCCAACTTCGTTAGGCGAGGACTTTCTTGCAGATCTCATATCATTATTTTATTCTATATACTCCATCCGTCCCATTATTAATGTCCCACTTGTCTTTTTTTGTTGTCCCATTATTTATGTCTCATATCAAATAAGGAAATAAATGAGTGGACCATAATCAATCTAAGCAAGTGGACCCCACCCCTTTATATTTTTACACCACAAATTTACATCTTTACCTCTACTATCTTAATTACCGTGTCCAGTCCCAACGAGACATAAATAATGGGACGGAGGGAGTATAATACTATAGTTTGTTTAATAATATTTTTTGGGCTACATTTGGTGGTTTATAGGTTCCAACATAGAATAGATGTATAAAAAACCAAAGGATATGTAGGCTTCATAATAATTGATATGCAGGTATTATCCTACTGCATTATGTGGATCAAAGGCTACTCATATCTATAAAGTGTGGTTTTTGCCTTTTTTGTAGTATAACATTCTATTTTTTTCATTTTTATAGAAAATGAATATTTTGAGAACTTTTAATCTTATAGTATGAGAATTAAGAATTCACTTTCTATCATTTATTTTTGTTAATCTAAGCTCCTAGATTTTTGTTGAGTTCTGATTTATTTTTAATTCCAAAAAAGAGAAAAATAGCATTCATTAATAGTAAACAAGTAATTTTACATTTTATGTTTAGAAATTAGAATTTAGCTAATGTTTTCTCTCTTCATCACATTATTATCCCCCAATTACATTTTCTCTTCATTTTTTCAATTAAGCTCATCCTCCATCCGTATGTTTAATTTCCCGGCAATAATATTTTTCCTGCAATGGCAACGAGGACAATCTCGGCAGAAAATCTGTCGAAAAACAAGATTTTTTAATGCAAAGTATGGTGTCGATTTATACATAATTATGAATATTTTTATGCATACTAGTGTTTATTCTATGAATTATTAAGTTATAAAATAAAAATGGTTTTTATGCATAGTAAATTGCTAGTTTATGCATAATTCCAAACGTTTTATGTATAACATTATGTGCTCCGTGCATATTTTGATTTAACAAACACAATTTGTATTGTTATATATTTTTTTGTATACATAAACGGGGGAAGAAAATACATAAACTTATTCATATTTATGCATAAATAAAAATACAAGTATTTATATTCGGGAACAAGTCTTGATGTCTTTTTCTTCAAATATTTGCTTCTTATATCCTTTCTTTTTTGAAGAATATGAGAATTCATGTACATCAATAAATTACAATACTCATATAACAATTAACCATAGCAATCAATGAATTCATTTGGTTAAATCAGATTCAATTGAAGGTTAAAACACAAGTCATAATCAACTTAGTTCTTATATCCACATGGACCACTTTAAGAAAACTAGGTGTTTGTAAAAGTCTTCATTCTTCACCAAACGCTTAAACATCAACATTACATAGAAAGCGCAAAATCTCATATTTATTATACTCAAAAGTATTTTCATTGATTCTCAAGTCAACTAAGAATTCCTATACATATACCTTCGATAAAACTACCGCTTAAAGAAGTCGATATCCCACAAGGAAAATAAGAAAACATGTGGTTTTTTTCTCATAAGGAAAGAGTAGCGCCTAAAAATTCACATTTCAGGACATAAAAATATCAAAAATAAGACAACATATTTCTAAATCGTAAACCCCTGCAAACCATCTACCATCGCTTAATTCAACTCGTTCATCGAATATAATACAACAATTGTTTCTAAATACTCAATTCAATCGCAATATTATCATTCCCAATCAGACAGAGAGAGATGCATAAATTTGTTCATAATTATGCATAAATACAAATATAGATATGCACATACGTGATCAAGTTTTGATGCCCTTTTCTTCAATTGCCCAATTTATCAATGATTCAGATAAATGGTTGTCCACATTTACGTCAATATTTTCAGTCCAAAACCGATTTTGCATAAATATACGGTAAAAATTAATCAAAATCTAGGTTTCAAAATTCATTCATTCAACGATTTTGCACGATAATCGCAAGTAAGAGAATCACATATCTAGGGTTAAAAGTCACAAATTCAAGGTCAAGAATAAAAGATCTAAGGTTAAGAATCTGTTGCAAAAGGAGATCAAGGAGGAGATGGATCTAGATCTAGATCTAGATCTAGATCTGAAGGAAATAATGCGGAACAATTAAGTTTATTTCTGATAATCTGTGTCAAAAGACTACAAAGCAAGCCTATATATAGATAGGCAAAACAAGGAAGTTAACTAACATAACTAACTACTAACGGAATAAAAGCAATAAAACGTAAAATGGGAAAACACGCTTTTATAAGTAAGCCGTTGATAAAACACTGAAGACATCCAACGGTTGCTGAGAGTTCCTGGTCATCTGAGTTGATTATATAGAGTCAGCATCGTCTTCTTCTTCCTTTTCTTTGATATTGCAACATCCCCCCGCAAGATGGGCTTGGTGGAGGTCAGCAAGTCCAATCTTGGAGATAAGAAAGTGGAAATGAGGTCCAGCAAGAACTTTAGTAAAAAGATCCGCAAGTTGAAGAGTAGAGGGGATGGCAGTGGGTGAAACAAAACCAAGCTTGTATTGATCTCTGACAATGTGGCAATCCATGTCTAGGTGTTTGGTATGTTCATGGAAGACCTGATTACGGGTGATATGAATGGCCGCAAGGTTGTCACAAAGAAGAGGTATAGGATAAGATATAGACACCTGCAGGTCCTTGAGGAGGTAGGAAATCCAGAGTAGTTCTCTAACAGTCATTCCAAGTGCACGATACTCAGCTTCTGCAGTAGAGACAGAGACTGTGTTTTGCTTCTTGCAACGCCAAGAAATTGGTGAGTTACCTAGGAAGATGCAGAAGCCAGTTAGAGACCTTCTGGCAATAGAGCAACTACCCCGGTTGCATCAGAATAAGCTCTCAATTCCAAGGGATTGGTGGAAGTTGGAAAGAGAATACCAAGAGAGGGACTGCCCTTAAGATACTTTAGAACATGTATGGCCCCTTCCCAATAAACCTCACGAGGTTTAGCAAGAAACTGACTGAGTTGCTGAGTAGCATGGGATAGATCAGGTCTAGTGAGGTTAAGGTAAAGTAATTTGCCAAGGAGGCGTATGTATTTGTCTGGTTCAGAAAAATAAGGTGAGCAGTGGATCCCAAGTCTAGACCAACAGGAAGGGGTGTAGGAGCTGATCTGCAGCCTAGTAAACCAGTAGTTTCCAGAATATCAAGACCATACTTCCTTTGGTTTAGATAGATACCTGTAGTGCCTCGAGTCAGTTCCATTCCAAGGAAGTATTTGGCTTCTCCCAGATCTTTGATAGTGAATTTACCATACAGGTAGTCCTTTAGAGCTGTAATGGATGAAAGGTTAGGCCCTGCTATAAGTATATCATCAACATAGAAGAGAAGAGCTATGAAGTCTTCTCCAGTGCCTTTGATGTAAAGACAATGATCATTTGGTGACTGAGTAAAACCATAGGTGGTGAGAGCCTTACTTAGTTCTATGTTCCACTCTCGAGGGGCCTGCTTTAACCCATAAAGGCTTTTGATTAATCTGCAGACTTGTCCAGGTTGTCCAGCAGCATAGCCTTGAGGAATATCCATATAGATTTCATCAGTAAGAGTACTATGGAGAAAAGCATTGTTGATATCAGCTTGGTGAAGAAACCAACCATAATGTGCAGACAAGGCAAAGATAAGTCTAATAGAAACTGGTTTGGCAACGGGGGAGAAAACTTCATCATAATCTATCCCTTCTTCTTGCTTGTAGCCTTTAGCTACAAGTATGGCCTTAAGCCTTTCAACTGAGCCATCAACATTAAGTCTTGTCTTGTAAATCCATTTACAACCTATTGAGTGTTTACCTGGTGGTAAAGGACAGATGGTCCAAGTTCCATTTGCTTCAAGAGCTGCAAGTTCTTCTTGCATAGCTAGCTGCCAGCCAACATGTTGGTTTGCTTCTGAGAAGGATTGAGGTTCAGAAGCTGAATAGAGGTTAGCAAGGAATTGGGAGTAGGAATTAGTTAGAGAGGCAGATTGGAGATAGGGAAAAGTGGGTGGTGTGAGAACACTGGGAGGAACAGTAGTGGATATTTGCACAGAAGTATGGCTGACAAAATCTTGGAGCCAGGAAGGAGGTTTTGTGTCTCTCCGCGGTCTTTCAATAGGAGCAGGAGGAGTGGAGTTTGGAGGAGAAGGATTGGGAGAGGGTGAGAATGGGGAGTGAGTAGAAGGAGTTCTATCTGGATCAGGAGATGAGTTTGCCAGAGTAGATGGACTTACTCGATGTGATTCCTCAGGCAAGGATGAAGATGTTTGAGGATCAATATTGATGATGACAAGGGGTGGAGTAGGAGAGCCCCAGGAGGAGTTGTTGGAAGGCTTAGAATCAGAGGGCAGAGAATGATGGGGAAAAATATTAGGAAAACAATGAATATCTCTGGAGATAAAGATTTCATCAGTATCTAAATCAAGAAGAATATAACCTTTGTGGTCAATGGCAGGACTTAGATAGATGCATTTTGTGCTACGTGAGTCAATTTTTTTCTTGTAGGGTAGAGTGTTGGCAGCATACACTAAACAACCAAATGGCTTTAAGAGAGAGAGATCTGGAGGAAGCTTACAGAGGGTTTCAAAGGGAGTCTTCCAGTTAAGAATTTTACTTGGCAGACGGTTAAGAATCCATGTGGCACATAGAATGGAATAGGACCAAAGTTTTTCAGGTGCTTTTGCTTGAAACATGAGAGCCCTTGCAATTTCAAGAAGGGACATGTGTTTTCTCTCCACGGTTCCATTTTGTTGAGGAGTGTAGACACAACTCTTCAGATGTTTGATACCATGAGCCTGCAGTAGCTCTTCCACTGATTTATTTGTAAACTCTGAGCCATTGTCAGTTTTAAGTTGCAGAATCTTCTTATGATACTGAGTTGCCACAAGAGAAATGAAGTTACTCAGGATAGAATGTACCTGCTGCTTTGTAGACATAAGAAAGGTCCAGGTACACCTGGAGTGATCTTCAACAAGAGTGAGCATAAACGGAGTGTTTGTGATTGATTCTCCATTATAGGGCCCCCAAACATCAGCATGAACAAGACTGAATAATTCATCACATCTTCTATTAAGTGTTGGGAAAGGATTTCTGCATTGCCTTGCCTTATGACAGATCTCACATGATTCTATAAGTTCCTTTTCATTACTTGCTACAAGCAGTTGATTAGCACCAGGTATGTGTTTGAGAGCTGAAAGGGAGGCATGACCAAGTAATATGTGCCAGTCCAGAAGTGTTAGATTCTGCAGGGAGTTAAGGTTGTAGGCTTGACCATTGAGAAGCTGGTGATCCAGGACATATAGGCGCCCAAGCACTCTTCTTATGCAGAGGATGTGATCGTTATCCAGTTTCTGTACAACACAATGTGTTGGCTTATATTTGCATTCAACCAACAGATCATTGGCCAGCTGATAGGTAGAAATGAGATTATGAGTGAACTGAGGTATGTATAACACATCTTCCAGATAAATGTCTTTGTTGACTTTGACCTTTCCAACTTCAAATATGAGCTGAGAAGCACCATTAGGGAGATAGACACATTGAGGAGAGGTAAGGGGTTTAAGATCAGTTATGAGTTTAGCATTACAGCAGATGTGGCTACTAGCCCCTGAATCCATAATCCATATACTTTCCTTTTGAAGATCACCATACAAACTGAATGCATAATGTTTTTCAAGAGCAGTCAAAGGTGTGTAAGTTTGGACTGTATTGGCACTTGCTGGAGAATATCCAGAGCTCTTGAGTTTATTCAGAGCCTGCTCCAGTTCTTGAATCAACTTAGTAGGATCCTGAGTAGGATTTCTTTCAACAAGCTCCTCAAAACTTGTAACACAATTTGCCTGTCCCTTAGCACCCAGTTCTTTGTTCTTCTTGAACCAGTCTGGAATGCCATTAAGTTTGAAACATTCACTTCTCTCATGCCCCATTCGTTCACAATAGGAGCACTTGAGTTTCTTCATTTCTTCTTTAGTGAGTCGAGGTTTCTAAAAGTTTCCCTTATTATCCTTGGGAAAAGGAGTATTCCCTTTAGCAACACAAGCCAGTTGATCACTGGGTGAGGCAGACTGTCCACACCCAACATTCATAGCAGATTGGTCTGAAGGGGTCTGATTCATATAAGTGACTTTCTTGGAGTCTTCACTAGACACCACAAGAGAATAAGCACGGTCAACAGAGGATAGAGGATCTTGGACCAGAATTTGGCTTCTAACATTTTCATAGTTGTCATTGAGACCAAGTAGAAATTGGAACATCTTCTCACTTTCAGTCAGAGCTGTTACTTTAGCTATAATTCCACATGTGCATTTTCCACACACACAAGTGGGATGAGGTAAGAGCAGTTCCAGTTCATCCCATAGAACATTCAACCTAGTATAATAAGCTAGAACAGGAAGATTACCCTGAACAAAAGCATTGAGTTCTTTTTTAAGTTTTAAAACCTTAGATCCATTACTTTGATCATAACGTTGTTTGTGTACTTGTCATAGATGATAGGATGATTCAGCATAAACAACAGAGTCACAGATGTTTTGAGCCATGCAATTAGTAATCCAGGTAGCAACCATGTAATCTGCTTGGACCCAGTCATGATAACTATCATCTTCCTCAGAGGAAGGTTGAAGGATCTTACCATCAATGAAGGCAAGCTTATTTCGTGCAGCAAGCGCATGGCGAATGGCCCGACTCCAGGCATAGTAGTTGGATCCATTAAACTGTGCTCCAATCAGTTTGATGCCAGCATGGTCATGAGGTGAAATGAAGTACACATCTTTGATCCGATTGTTTAGGGTTTGAGAGGTGTGAGATATAGTGTTGGTGGTGTTAGATTCACCGCTTCTAGGGTTGGATCCAGCTCCCGGAGTGCCAGTGACAACTGCAGCCCAAGCAGGGTTGGGTGGACGAACCATGGAGGAAGATTATGAGGAGGTGGAGGGTGATTGTGGCTCTGATACCATGTTGCAAAAGGAGATCAATTGCAAAAGGAGATCAAGGAGGAGATGGATCTAGATATCTAGATCTGAAGGAAATAATGTGGAAGAATTAAGTTTATTTCTGATAATCTGTGTCAAAAGACTACAAAGCAAGCCTATATACAGATAGGCAAAACAAGGAAGTTAACTAACATAACTAACTACTAACGGAATAAAAGCAATAAAACGTAAAATGGGAAAACGCGCTTTTATAAGTAAGCCGTTGATAAAACACTGAAGACATCCAACGGCTGTTGAGAGTTCCTGGTCAGCTGAGTTGATTATATAGAGTCAGCATCGTCTTCTTCTTCCTTTTCTTTGATATTGCAACAGAATCATATATAAAATGAATTTCTGCGAAAAATACTAGAAGTTTATGCATAGCACCAAGTTTATGGTGTGTTCTTACCTTAAGTAACTACCGAGAAATTACTGGATGGGTTGCTCTGCCAGAAATCGTGTTTGGGAGTCATTTTTACACCAAAAACTCACGATTTGTGGCAGCGGCGGAGGTAGGTTACGAGGATTTTCTCGTTTGCTGCCTTTTCCCCAATTTGAAATGAGGAGCCAAGTCTTCTTTCCTCAATTTAATTATTAATTCTTGTCTACCATTTTTGTCCCTTTCTCCAATTTTACAAATTAATAAAATAAAATAAATTAAATTAATTATAAACCATAAATTGAATAAAGATGTATGGCTTACAAGGATTTTTAGTTTTTATATTGAAAGTGATTTGAAATAGAACCATACCCTTATAGCATAATTATATGGTTTTTCAATTTTAAAATAATTTTTGAATTATTTTATAAAGAATAAAAATAAAATAATTTAAATTATTGATTAAAATAACCAAAAGACCACTCTGTCCCATTACCATTTTTAACTGTAAGTATTCATGTGTTTATGGTTTAAATTTTAAGATTATCATAAACACTTAAGTTTGTATAATTAAAATGTGAATAAAACACGAATAAAACACAAGAAATTGGAACCTCCGAATTGAAATTTTGCACCCGTTTTCTCCGAAATATAAATTTCACCTCCTATATTTAATTCGGATCCACCCTTGTTGATATAACATCCCGAAAAAAAGTAGAGCACAAACACATAAATGAAGATCTGAATCCCATGTGAGAAGAAAACGCTATTCGAGAAACTAAAAAGGCAACAAAGTCGCAAGATAATTTTTATAAAAAAAAAAGGAGTCTTACAAGCCTAAAAAACATATGCAGGAAAAGAAAAAGTCTGCTAATTGTGAAGATATTAGAAGTTAGATTCAGACCGGCATGTCCTAAAAACTTCTCCCCTCATAACATCAACTGGCATTTGCTCATGGGTGTACCTCTCTGGACCTTGATACATGCCTGTCTTTTCGAGAAGACGAAGCCCTTCGTCTCTACCGAATCTTGAAGAGTAGAGCTTGAGGTACTCAAAATCCTGGATGCAATAAAAGATGATGGAAACATAAGAAGAAGATGACACAACACGAAGCCATTCAATAAAAGATGATGGAAACATAAGAAGAAGATGACACAACAAGATAATAGCCACTTTCATAACCGCATTCACTATACAGCCAAAATTACTCCCACTTTTTCACTTTTCAATTGATTTGACATGTCCAATATAATACTTACTGAAGATATGTAAAAGTCCCCATCAGTTCCAATCACGAAGTCATGATCGAGTCTAAATTAGGCATTTCACTCAAACTTGGCTGGCTAATGGCTATATAATGAATGTTTTTTATAAGACACGTGTACACTTTCAAGTTAAGTTTTTCAAAGTTAAAGAGGCACGCGACTAATGGGCTTAAATTGGACAAACATGGATGGTCTAATAAAATGAACTAAAAGGGGAAACCTTTGCAAAGTAGTGTGTTAAAATTGGATGTGGTGAAAAAAATGGACAAAAGTAAAACATAGGTCAACCTACAAACCTCCACTTCTATGTTTTTATAAGTTTATTATCCCAAATGTGCTATAAACACATATTACCACGATAACAAAGTACAAGTTTCCCCATTCTTTACATTTCATGTATTTTAAACTTAAGTTACTCATAATGAGCACACACAATCAGGAAGATATCTAGAATTTTAATTAAATGGAACTTCTAGCATTACTGAAAATGATTAGATAAATTGAAGTTACCTGCAAACCACTTAAAAGGCGCTCGAGTCGTAAAGAGGCAACGGGTTCCGTTGAGGATGAGAATACTTGTCCGGGATAGTATAAGACTCCATCGCCTGGAGGGAGGCCACGCCTAAATCTAATCTGGCAAAAGGATGAAACATACTGTCAAAGATCTAACAGATGATTATAAATACATGGAAGGGCAATAATTGAATGTGATTTAGTAGATGAGTAACCTCAGCACTAGGAACCACTGCCTTCTCGTAACAATTAGCGCCCCAGTAGAGGAAGCCAGTTCCACCTTCTTTCCATACACGCCACATTACTGCACGATGTTGCGTACCTCGCATTCCCAAGTGCCAATTAGGATGAGGGTCGGATGGTCCCATGCATACATAAGTCCACCACTCCTGTATAAATGTGTAAGACCATAAATCAGCATTTACATGAAAATTTCTTCCAAGATTAAAGGACTTTCGAATACATGATGCTTGAAATACATTACCTCACCATTTTCAGGCTGTATTTCTGCTATGATATCTTTTGCTAGATCTTCGCGGTTCCCGATCACCCATTCACTGCAAGGGAAAAGGAAATAATGGTTTTCCTGAGTATAGACTAGTAAAGTGAAGCTGTGAAAATCATAAGCTCTATTATGTATGTTATCCAGCAGTCTCAACTCAATTATACCAATAATTTGATAACATGTTTTATCTCTAAAAGTAAACATAAAGTCATAAAGAGCAGATAAAAAAAGGCGTGAGTGATGACATTATGCCTAATTCAGGAAGAATAGATTTGGAAACTTCAGATTAGCAACCATACATGCATTTAAACTGAATGATTAAAATAAAACCTAGAGAAAGAAGTAGAAAGACTTCATACCTTGTGCAATATATTTGGTTGTGAGGTCGAAGAAACTCTGGAACTTTAAGAAAAGATTCAAAGTTATTAGATGCTAAGGGTGCATCACTAGGACCTGCATTAACCCAGAAATACATATTAGAACATTTCTTATGGAATATTATAGAATCTATAACCCATGTAGTTTTTTCAGGTAGCAAAATAAGCAATATGCACATAATAGTGCAATAATATTACCATGTAGTTCTTAAGGGTGTGAAAGGATATAGGATGTTTTAATATCTATATTGCCACAAAATCTTGTATTAGATTTCTTCTGTTACTATAGCCAGTCAAGACATAGTTGCAGGTGGATATGAACCAACAAGTGTTTAAACTGATACTATTCCTGAATGTGCTGTTGTAGTTATAAGGAAAATGCTTACCACAATAATAAGTAGTCATTATACGGGCATCAGGTGCGTAAGCTTGAATCTCACCTGCCATGCTACGAATAGCTTCATAGTGTTCAAGGTTCAGCGGCTGGGTGAAATCACATAGCCCAATAAGAGAAAATGTAATAAGTAAAAGATGAGTGGTTATAAAAGTGTCATGATTTTAGAGAGTTAAAACACATTTTCAAGTAATAGCTTTAACTTATGTGATGGGGATGCGTATTAAAACAAGAAAGAATGGGATGCTGTTAAACATTCACGGGGTATGTCGTTAAAAGAAAGGGAATCAGAAAAATAAGGTAGGGAAGTTATCATATTCATAATTTCCCTTATTTGTATGTCTACATGTTACGTTTGTTCCAGCCTGATCAAACTAGATGATGAATTACAGCCTCCAGAGCATCTCCCTTTCATCCCAACAGATGAGATAAGTAGAAGCCAGTTATCGTTTACTTCCTTTGGCTAATGCTACCAAGACACACCAAATATCCTCTAGTGTAATCTATATTTTCAAGGAATATGCATGTTCAGACCAATCACAACCATATACGAGACTGAAAACCAAAACCACTATAAAAAATGCAGATACTCAGTTGAGCAGAAAACGCCCATCTAATGTTCTCACCTCATCCCACAAATAGAAGTAGGCCTTCCTCCAATGACTCTTTGTTCGTAATATCTCCACTTCTCTTTGAAGAAAGTTCGTTGCTGTATCGCCACTAACGCACATTAAGAAGCAAATATGAAATAATCGAATCAAGTATAAAATGAGTAGAATATACTTAGCCAAGTAGCAAGAGAATATATACCAGGAGACTACTGGATTATATGGTACAGCATATGCTGCAAGCCTGGGGTCAGAAAGATATTCATCTGATTTTGGATGATCAGCTGCGTCAACAAGGGAGAGAATCCAAAGAGAAAGAGCTATGGTAAGAGGATAACAGATCTTGAATGCACAATTTAAGATCCACAAAATATAAAATAGCATAGAAAAGCATAGCTACACATTATACTCCATAGATAACTTCATCCAGAACTACATTATCAAGGTTATTGTGATCTAAAACATCTATTATGAATTACCTGGCCATGGACAAGTGTAAGTCAGAACTCGCATGCCTTCACGCCACCTGCAAAAGTATGGGCTGATTTTATATTGAAGCAGCCATTTATAATGCTGATCCAGAGCTTCGTACCACTCGCTACTTCCATGGTCAACACCAAACCGGTCTTCAATCACTGTATCGGATATCTGTCTATAATTAAGGAAGTCCATCCTCAGCTAGATAGCCTACATTTAACTTGCATTTACAACAAGTGCGAACAAATGCCAATCTACATCAAATAAAGATAAAAAAGACTAAGAATATTGAGGGGAATAAAGTCACTCGCATCAATTTTCAGAAATCTCATTTATGTTGCCTCAGTCCAAGTATCTTATAATTAAAGCAATTAACCAAGACAATCTGGAAAACTAGCATCTAGTAGTCTATTAAGTGTTGAACAGATAAACAAAGGGAATGAAAGGTTGGAGATTGGCAAAGCAGAAAGTCACAGCAATCATCGAACATAACTTTAAAATCTGCACCATACGGCTTAATCTGAGGTGTTAAATAGATACTGAAACAAAAGGATCCAGATTGGTAAGATTCGAAAACAGTCAATAAGAGAACTCAACTACACTTGGAACATAACATCAACCAGAAAACAGTTAGCTTTCAGGAAGCATGATATCAGGATACACCAATAACAGCTGGAAGTGAAGGCGTAACTGGAAGAACGAAATCCCAGACTGTTAAACTTAGTTTCACACGGATTAAAACGTTTGAAATGGCATCCTCCTCCATCATATCTACGGATCGATTATCTAGATGGAGGTCTGAAAATGACGGCATTTGAAGCACTTTTGTTAAAGAAGAAGATGCACATTTCAGTCTCTCTACCTACAAATTGAGAAGAAATAGATCTCTCAGCAGCCTGCGGGAGCGTGTATGAAATATCACGATGAATCCAAAGACCATAGAACCCACCACTTCTTCCAAAGGTTTTCCATTGACGGGCTCCACAAAATCAAGACAACTTCTTAATTCTTGGTACAGTTGATTTCTCTCAGCTTTACTTAGGCCCTGTGTAATAGATCTGCAGCAACACAAAATTGTGAAGAGCGGATTTAGACATTTTCTGGTTAAATCAAAAGGCAGTAACAAAAGCTAAAATGTAAATTTTACAGCCTAGGACTGAAGCAAAGAGAACAGATTATCACTGTGTGTCAGCTCGGGTAGCTGTTATTGTGAATTCCCCTTCATAATGACCAGGGGGCTGCATGTCTGGGACATCAATTGATACATAGATTGCCATTGTTTCTCTGCAAGGAAATAAAATGATTTTAGGGTCACATACTAAGTTTGAACTTCAGATCGAATGAAATGAAAAATTCTTCATTACCCAGGAAAAAGGGTCAGTTGAGACACAGGCACTTCAAGCGGAACAAGAGCATCTGGAACACCCAAAATTGATACTACACGCCTCACCTTCAATGATTCTCCAACAACCAATCTGCATGAATCCAAAAAATTAGCCTTATTGATTTCTAATACACTGAAGAAAACAAAATTTGAATATTTAAGAGACAAACCTATCACCAGAAGTGGAGCACAGATCACTGCATTGCATCTGAACTGTTCCGGCTATAGTGGATCCAGCCCAAGAAACTTTTGGACGTATTGCTATCTGGAAACTCTCCCTCTCATTTCGTGCTGCTAAAAGAGATATCTTCAACAAAAAACAGTCACGAAGAAGGGCACTATTTAATATGGGTAGGAAATAAGACTTCACAAAATGTTCAAGAATAAGCTTTGCATCACAAATACAGAAAGGATATGCTGCCTCCAATTATGTATTTGATATGGAACTGAATGCAAGAAACACCAATATTATAGAAGTAGTAGCTACAAAGTGAATGCGTAAACTTGTTGAAACTTGAAACATGTATATCATGAAATGCAGGGCAGAGAAGATAAAAAGGTAGAATTACTGATTACAGTTGGCCAAAATATTACTTCGTGCAGAACTTACAGTCTCTAAATATATTCACCCACATACATTAGGTTCCTTTCAATCTATGAACCCGTACTCTAAACAACCAATCTAAAGGACATAACAGCAGGAACTATAAGTAAAAGAAGGAGCAATAGTTGACTTCACATGCTTAGCACTAAAAAATAAAGTATGCCAAAAACTTACAGGCTCCAATATACGAGGCATATCCTGCGGGCCAACATTAGCTGTGCTTGGCATGCACCAGACATGAACTAATTCGGATGAATGAACTTTCAGAGGATCAATTGGACCCCTTAATAAGTTTGGATCCTGTATGCCACTTTCACTCCATCCATACGCCGTCCCACCTCCTGCTACACCCTCAACTGGTGGTACTGTTGCCTCCGGATGGCTCCCTGCATTCACCACGACAACCACCTCTCATTACAGTTAAGCACATAAACAAGTAACTGATCAAACAGTCATACATGAAGTAAGAAATCCAAAAGGTCAGTCTCAACTAAGCAGTGCTTTGTTTATATCATAGGCGTAAGAAACACAATCAGTCAATCACAACCCAATCAGTCAAAATCTCAACTAAGCTTTTCAACAGAAACGAAAATATATCTTTCCCCCCCAAAAAAACAGTACTCGACACTCCTTCCCCCAAGTCAATTCGTCAACCTTTGAAGAACAAATAGTTCGCAATAATCAAACTAGGCGGTGCAAACAAATTTTAACACTATGTTACTACCAAATCAAAATTAACATAATAACCCCAAAAAATTAACCAAATCAACTATAAGCAGGATTAAACGACATAGAACTACTCACTTACCATCAGAAACATAATTTACCGTTCTTATCATCAGATAACACGAATTTAATCAATCTTAAAGTAAACATCCAACATTAATCAAACCAAACACACTCACAAATGATGCAGAACGACACTCACCGGAGCTGTCCATTACAGCAGTTCCGATTGAAAAAACCTCAAAACCGTCGGAATTCCGAAATTGAAAACGTATACTGAGTGTGAGTGTAAATTGCGGGATATTTTTAGGACTTTCTGGATTACAATTTATATATATATAACACTGCAATGAAGAGAAATTGAGAACGGGAGGGCGTGGCATTAACCGGAAGGCTGGATGATTTCGAGAAAACTTGATTCTAACGCCCCACTTGTTGCTAATTCCACTCCAAAACTTTATTCTACTTCCGTATAAAATAGAAAAAGGCTATTTTAGTACTTAGCTTAGTTGTATACTTGTATTGGTATATGTGATGACTGCAACTGTCAGCTATATAGATATTACTTCTTCGAAAAGAATTGTGTAATTGTGGGTTCATCTTAGACATCTGGCAAATTTAAATTGAGTATTTTTTCTTTTGTTTTAGTTTAACCCTAGTGAGTTTATCTTTCTCCCACTGCGTCCAAAACATTACTCTCCCCTTCACTCTCCCTTATTTACTTTCAGATCTCGTCTATCTCCTAGATCTCGACTCTTGGCGTAAAACAAAGTGTTTCTCATCTCATTGATTGTTGTCGAAGTTTGGTATGTATGCTTGATGTTAACATTACAGCTACACGGTAGCTAAGCAAGCTATGCAATTAAGCATTAAGAGTGCAGCAGTAAAAGCGTACTGCTACAGCCGTCAGTTTGTTCATGGTAGATATAGCCACTGGTTTTACACGTTGGGTTTTAGAAAGCTTTCATGGGTATTTGAAGGCTTCATGGTTCATTAGAAGAACCTTCTTTGTAGTATAAATACAAGTTAAATGTATTCAGAATGTATGAAATGAAAATATGAGTTTTAGATCTCAAACCTCTCTCTCTTCTATGTTTCGTTGTTTCAAGCTTTTGTTTAACACTCTTAGTATGAAATCTTTCATGGTATCAGAGCTTGAACTCTGATATGTCCTCCTTTATTTTGTGTTCAAGTTTTTGAACTAGATCTTTACAATGGCAGAGAGTTCAAAAACCACAGTTATTTCCAACCTTATCCTCCCACAAAACTTTCCTACATCTATTAAGCTTACAGAAAATAACTATCTCATATGGAAGCAACAAATCTTAGCTACTGTTAGAGGCTACGGCCTTAACGATTTCTTGTTTAAAAAAGAGGAACCACCTAAAGAGTGGATACCTGCAAAAGATGGATCAAAAAACATTTTGAATCCAGAATTTCAAGCATGGGAAGCACAAGATCGGCTTCTATCGGGCTGGCTTCAATCCTTGCTTTCAGAAAGCATAATGAATACCATGGTTGGGCTGTCTACCTCTTCTGAAATATGGAATGCCTTGGAAGTCAGCTTTGGGAGTCAGTCACGAGCAAGACTCATGCAATATAAGCTGCAGCTACAAACTCTGAAAAAGGAGGGCATGTCAATGAGAGAATACTTGGGCAAGATGAAGGTATGTTGTGACTTACTTAACTCAGTTGGACATAGAGTTACAGAAGAAGATCATGTTCTGCACATTTTAGCTGGATTGGGAAGCGAGTATGACTCTGTTATGGTCAGTATAACAGCAAGAATTGAACCTTGGTCGCGTAGCCGAAGTTCAATCACTTTTGTTAAGCCTTGAATCAAGGCTTGAATCTGCAAGAGGCAGCAACATTAATGCTGAGGGGTCACAACCTTCTGCTTACAACATCATGCACACTCAAGGTGCAAGAAGTGAACCGCATGGAAATCCAAATGGTCGAGGAGGAGGCCGATATCTTGCCGGAAGAGGACAAGCCAGAGGTGGTTTTAGAGGAAGAGGCAGGAATCAACCAAGCAGAATTGTATGCCAAGTTTGCAAAAAGCCGAACCATGCTGCAGATAAATGTTGGCATCGGTTTGATCAGTCTTATGTCTCTCAGCCCCACTCCACTCAGCAACAACAACCTCAACAAAATAGCTTTCAGAGCACCCCTAATTTAAATATGGTTCATATGCCGCACAACTCTTACAACCAGAGAAGCCATGGTTCATATTATGGATATGATAACAGCTCTTCCTGGTATCCAGATTCAGGAGCAACCAACCACGTCTCAAATGATCTATCAAACTTGAATAGTGCCTCTGAGTACAACGGATCCAGCAGATTACAAATGGGCAATGGACATGGTGTTGACATAGCACATACTGGTAAAGGCTTTCTAAAATCCCCTACATATTCTAAAGCTTTCCTTCTAAATAACCTTCTTCATGTTCCTAATATCACAAAAAATCTGCTGAGTGTGTCTCAATTCACTAAGGATAATAGTGTATTTTTTGAGTTTTATCCCGACTTTTGTCGTGTTAAGGATCTGCATTCCAAGGAGGTTGTTCTCAGGGGAATTCTTAGAGGCGGTCTGTACCACTTCCATCTTCATCGACCATCCCAGACTCGAGTTCCTTCTACCTCTGTTTCCGCCACCAATGTCAATTCAAATAGTTGCTTTCAAGATCAGCTCTCTGCTTCCTCTAGTAATTCTAAGCATTTTAATTCTGCTTGTACCTTTACTTCTTCTCTATTTGCTCTTAGCATAGATGTTTGGCATAAAAGAATGGGTCATTCTGACCACAATGTTGTTGCCAAGGCATTAAGAAGTTGTAATATCCCTTTCAATTCCAAAACAATTGGCCTATTGTGTCAAACTTGTTCTTATGCTAAAATGCATCGCCTACCATATTCTCCTTCTGTAAATCATCACATTCAGCCCCTTGAACTTATCCACAGTGATCTATGGGGCCCTGCTTCTGTCATGTCATCTAATGGTTTTAATTACTATGTTAGTTTCATTGATCACTATAGCAGATACACGTGGATCTATCTCTTAAAATCCAAATCTGAGGTCCATAATGTCTTTATTGCTTTCAAAAGTATGGTCGAAAACCAACTTGACTCCAAGATTAAAACTCTGCAAAGTGATTTGGGGGGGCGAATATAGAAGTTTGACACCCTTTTTGCAAAAACATGGCATTACTCACAGAATCTCATGTCCGTACACCCCACAGCAAAACGGTCTTGCTGAAAGAAAACACAGACACATTGTCGAAATGGGGCTTTCACTACTTTTCCAGTCTAACCTCCCCCAGAGATTTTGGGATGACTCTTTCAGCACAGCAGTTTATATTATAAACCTCATCCATTCTAGAGTCTTAAACTATGAAATTCCTTTGGAAAAATTGTTTCACAACAAGCCCGACTATTCCTACCTCAAGATTTTTGGTTGCTTATGTTATCCCTTCATGAGGCCTTATAATCAAAATAAGTTGCAACCTAGATCTGTGAGAGGCACATTTATAGGGTATAGTGAGAGACATAAAGGATTCAAAGTTCTTCTTGATTCGGGTAAAATCATTGTTTCAAGGGATGTCATATTTGAAGAAAATGTCTTTCCCTTTTCTTCCATCCAAGAAAACAATCTCTCTGGTTGTGCTTCTGATAAACGGACTTTATTGCCTTCTATTCCTTTTTTACCCAGTCAGCCTATCCTTGATGGTGCTGAAGAGCCACCATCTCATCATGAATCTAGTCCTTCTTCATCAGAAAATGATCAAAGTAGTCAGGCATCTGCTCCTATGTCTTATGATGAAAGTGGCAGTCCTAACAGTTCTACACCTCAAAACCGTGTTGTTGTGTCCAAACATCATATGGTCACTAGGGCCAAGGATGGAATCTTCAAACCTAAGTTGTTTCATGTCAAGGAAGATGAGCAATCTGAGCCAAGAAATGTTGATACTGCTCTTAAGAACGAGGTCTGGAAAAAGGCTATGGATGAAGAATACAATGCTTTGACAAGAAATGGAACTTGGGACTTAGCATCTCTGCCTGCCGGAAGGAATTTTGTTTGGATGTAAATGGATTTTCAAAATCAAGCGGAATGAAGATGGAAGTGTTTTAAGACATAAAGCTAGACTAGTGGCACAAGGTTATTCCCAGCAAGCCGGTTTTGATTTTACAGAAACGTTTAGTCCTGTGGTTAAGCCTACAACTATCAGAATTATCCTCACTTTGGCCACTGCTTCAGATTGGGTTGTTAGGCACATTGACGTGAACAATGCGTTCTTACATGCATGGCAAACTCGAAGAGGATATATACATGAAGCAACCACCTGGGTATGAGCTCAATTCTGGTAAGTATCTTGTCTGTAAACTAAAGAAGGTGATTTATGGATTGAAACAAGCGTCTAGATCTTGGTTTCTTACTATCAAAACTGTCCTTTTGAAGCTTGATTTCTCTCAATCAAGGGTAGATAATTCCTTGTTCTTCCGAAAAATGAATGGTTCAATAATCTATCTACTTCTATATGTAGATGATATTCTTGTAACATGGAACTCCAACCATGAGGTACGACAGTTAATTGATCAACTTGGATAATCCTTCTCCCTCAAAGATCTTGGAGAAATTCATCATTTTTTGGGTATTAAAGTCACAAGAACACAGGAAGGTCTACATCTCAGTCAAGGCAAATACATCAAGGAAGTTCTTGAAAGAGTGCATATGGTTGATGCCAAAGGCTGCCCTACACCAATGATCTCTTCCCTTCAACTCTCTAAATCACACGGTAACCCCACTGTGAATGGCACACTTTACAGAAGTACCGTAGGAGCTCTGCAGTATGTTACCATCACAAGGTCAGAACTTGCTTACAGTGTAAACAAAGTCAGCCAATTTATGGCTAACCCTTTGGATTGGCATTGGAAGGCAGTGAAGAGAATACTTCGATATTTAGCAGGTTCAGTAGATTATGGATTAAATATCATCAAGCCTAAAAGTCTCAGTATTGTTGGGTTTTCAGATTCTGATTGGGCTTCCGATGTTGATGACAGAAAATCTGTTACAGGGTATTGTGTTTATCTTGGAGGAAATTTGGTTTCTTGGTGTTCAAAGAAGCAAAAAGTTATATCGAGATTAAGTACAGAAGCTGAATATAGGAGTTTGGCTGAAGTTGCTTCCGAAATAACTTGGATTGATTCTTTGCTTAAGGAGCTGAACATTCAAACTATGAAGACGCCCACTATTTGAATTGATAATCTCAGTACAATATCTCTAGCATCCAATCACGTGTTACATGCTCGGACTAAACACATAGAACTTGATTTGCATTTTGTGAGAGACAAAGTGTCAACCGGATCACTTTGTGTTCAACATGTCCCTACACAAGATCAGATTGCTGATGTTCTGACCAAACCATTAAGCTAACAATTCTTCTCTCGGTTAAGGAATAAACTTGGGATATTTCCTCTAACCTCGATCGAATTGTGGGGAGGTGTTAACATTACAGCTACACAGTAGCTAAGCAAGCTATGCAATTAAGCATTCAGAGTGCAGCAGTAAAAGCGTCCTGCTACAGCCGTCAGTTTGGTCATGGTAGATATAGCCACTGGTTTTACACGTTGGGTTTTAGAATGCTTTCATGGGTATTTGAAGGCTTCATGGTTCATTAGAAGAACCTTCTTTGTAGTATAAATACAAGTTAAATGTATTCAGAATGTATGAAATGAAAATATGAGTTTTAGATCTCAAACCTCTCTCTTCTATGTTTCGTTGTTTCAAGCTTTTGTTTAACACTCTTAGTATGAAATCTTTCACTTGATAAAAGGGGATTCTGAAATCTAGACTGTCTAATTTAGAGATGATTTTGATTTATTAGCAAGAGGAGTGCTAATTTTGTAGCTCTTCGGGAGCTCCATTTTGTAGCAAGAAAAAGCAGAGGAGAGGAGAACTGGGAGTGAAGATACTTAGTTAGAGAAAGAGAGAGTAATGTTTTGTAGTTAATGACATTGAGGGAGAGTAGCGGAGAGTAATGGATTGGAATTGAGGGCGCAGTGACTTATGAGGAAGAGAGAAGTTAACTATAGTTAATCTAAAATAAAAGAAAATAAATGAGAATGATTTTGAAGAAGTTCTCTCAATTAAGCATGTTGGTGAGGGAAGAACACTAGTCTGGCCCCCAGCATCAAACAAACCATTACGGTTTTGGGTTCATTTGATGCTAGGGGAGACGAGTGGTCCTCCCTCCACGGATCTTGACATATGACAAATTTAAATGAGAGAACTTTTTCTTTTCTATTTTTTTTCCTTTTGTTTTAATCTAACTGGGTACAAATTTAGAGATGATTTTTTTTCTTTTCTAGACTGTCTAGTTTTCTAGACTGTCTAGTAGCAAGAGATGATTTTTTTTCTTTTCTAGACTGTCTAGTTTAGAGATGATTTTGATTTAGTAGCAAGAGGGGTACTAATTTTATAGCTTTTCGGGAGCTCCATTTTGTAGCAAGAAAAAGCAGAGGATATCCAAGAGTGAAGATACTTAGTGAGAGAAAGAGAGAGTAATGTTTTGTAGTTAATGACAGTGAGGGAGAGTAGAGATACAGAGAGTAATGGACTGGAGTTGAGGACGCAGTGACTCGTGAGGAAGAGAGAAGCTAACTACAGTTAGTCTAAAATAAAAGAAAAAAAGTGAAAAAGAAAATAAATGAGAATGATTTTGAAGAAGTTCTCTCAATTAAGTATGTGTACACGTGTCAGAGATCTGGGGAGGGAAGACCATTGGTCTGGCCCCCACATCAAACAAACCGTAATTGTGTTACATACTCCCGTCGTGACGCTATTACTGTCACCCTTTCTTAATAGGGTTGTTCAGCTATTACGATCCTCCTTTCTTAATTAAACGGTTTCTCTTTTCAAATATGACAAAAATTAATTATTTAAACCTAATATGAAGTGGGTACCTCCTTACTCACTATTATCACCACATTCTTATTCTCTCTCCAAATATATTTTTCTCATATGATTTCTTTTCATTCCAAACTCATAAAATTATTATTATAACATTTTGGAAACTTTATATTATTTCTTCAATTACAACATTAAAAAAATAGAAAAGAAAAAAATAAATTAATTGCCTCAACTATGTCTTGCAAAATTTTGGATGAATTCTCATTTCTTCACACCAACCATTCCTAAAAAAATAGTGTTAATTTCTAAATACAATTAAAACTCATAAAATACACACTTAAATAAAGTTTCTTAATCTTCACAGGAAAGAAATGAGACAGGAATAGCGGGACAAATGGACTATTTAATATTTTATGATTTTTTTACTAGGGAATTTTGCTTTTGGATAAATAAATTTAGGCCGTCGACGAGAATAATAATAATACAACAATATTTTTTATAATTATTTTACAGTTGAGATGGTTATCTTATTGTAAAATGTTATTATTTCCGTCTCAATAATACTGTTTTGTTTCTTTTTGACAAAAGTTAAGACTTCATGTGTAAAATGATGTGAACCCACTTGACTTTTAAGTATTTTATATTTAATTTTCTTTTTGGAAACATGACAGTATTATTGGAATAGATCAAGGACGATATTATTAAGATGGAGAATATGGTACGACTAATCCTTTATTAGATGTCTGTCATTTGTAATCGAAATTTATCTTATAAATATTTCACTAGCAGTTGTGAGTGTCCTCGTTAATAAAAAATATACATGAACCTTTCTAATTATTTTAATATTAAACTTCAGAGGACATATAAAAGTTTCGATGTCCGGTCCCAAATTATGAACAATTAACTTAAATTTTCTTTATACTTCTTTTTAAATTTATTTCACACTTCCGAAATTACATATTTTTCTTTATAACTATAAATACTTATATTTTGGAATTACATCTCTCTCCTTTAATTCTAAATCTTAATCATGCTATGTGTAGGTAAACCTAGATAATAATATATAGATATCAAAACTCAATTACTTTTTTCATGCAAAAGATAATACTTTTTGTTTGAATATGGTTTAGGGTACCAAGATTAAAGGTAGTGCTGTCATTTGTCCAATACTTTATTTGGGCAAGAGTCAATTATGTGTAATTTATGGTAGTCCTCCGTCCCATTTATCTTGTCTTACTTTTATTTTCGAATTATCCTATTCATCTTGTCCACTTCAAAAGTACCAATTTGTTTATATATGAATACCCACTTTTCTTTTATGAGACATTCATTTGCACAACTTTCAACTCTTCTTAATAATTGTGCCAAAAAAAAAATAAACTCAATAGAACGGAGGAAGTATTAGTTTTTATTCCTAAAGACATCATAATTTAATTTAATTTCCTTTAATTTGACTTATAATAATATAAGTTTTAATAAAGATTTATTCAATCTAGTAACACACAGAAGAAGACGCGAATCTAATAAGAACTCAAATTTACATAAAAAATATTACAATATCTGTATAATTTTTATATTTTTATGCATAATTTATAATTCTGAAGGCAAACGGTAAATTTTATTTTTTATTTAAAAAACTAGGAATTAAGAAATTTGGGGTCTAGACTCGTGAAGAGTTAAATTGACCCATTTCAGGCTTTCAGTAACCGGATCCATTTAAATCTGGCTCGAAACAGACAATTAGGCCGCCTACATTTACTGTACGTTTATGCTTAATAATTTTGAAGTATTTCACTATAGCTAAATATAGTATAATTCACACTAGACGTATGGTAATTAAAGCTAATAAATTTATTATCACTTAGTAAAATAACATATTGAATTAGTTGATCCGTAACAATTTTTGCATTTCGTGTTTAGAATAATGATAATCATTATAATATAGTATTATTTGGTATTTATGAAAAAGTCATGCAATATATAACTATAATTTATTGTTAGGCATCGGCTCCGACACAAGCGAGTCTTGGACTTGGCTCAAATAATCTGAGTGGGCTCCTATCCACACCACAAGAGGCTCACAAGGATGATGGCCACACGAGTCTAGTGACTCTAGTTGTTTTCTCACTCTTAGATCTTGCTAACTCACAGAGAAAAAGAGGATACAGAAGAATAGAGAGAAACCCTAGTTGTGCACACACTCACCCCGAATACACACATCGCCTACATATTTATACATAGGTCTAGAGACTGTATAAGGAACGTTAATAGTGGGCTGGGCCGCCAAAGAACATGTAGGCTTGAAGATCCAATGGGTTTGGACTTATAAGAATTAACAATCTCCACCTTAGGCCCAAGTATAGTGTGCCTCTCCAAGAGGTGAGAGGAAAGAGATGTCCGCAGGAATTATATAATCATCGCCAAAAGATTGGTCATGAAACAAACATCTATAGCTGAATCTGCACACCTGCACAAGAACACAAAAAACCAGCAGAACAAAGAGAAAGAGAGATATATAAGTTATAGTCCAATAACAATACAAGGAAGGCACATAGATTATCCAAGATTGATATTAAGGACTTTAAGGCATGTTATAACTTTCTCTACACTCAAACATTTAGTTCCCATATCAGCAGGATCAAAAATCTTATCAAGTTTGACAATCCCCTTATCAACTATATCCCTTATAAAATGGAACTTAACATCTATATGCTTGGTTCTATCATGGAACACATGATTCTTGCATAGTTGAATAGCAGACTGGCTATCAGAAAATAGGGTTACATCTTTATTAAGATAATTAATTTTAGATAACAGACCCTTAAGCCACATCGCTTCCTTTATAGCTTCAGTTGCAGCAACATACTCAGACTCAGTAGTAGATAAAGCAACTATTTGTTGAAGCTGAGACTTCAAACTTATGCATGATCCACAGAGAGTAAACGCATAGGAAGTAGTAGACTTTCTATATTCTCTATCTTAGCATAATTGGGATCTACTTAACCAGCAAACTTAACACTATCAGAGCACTTGGAAAACCTTAAACCTAGATGCATGGTGGATTTCAAGTATCTAAGCAGCCACTTTAAAGCATTCCAGTAAGGCATATCTGGATTTGACATATACCTACTCATGCAACTCAATCATCAGATACATAACAGATCCAATTGCATTAGAATAATGTACTTTCTTCATAGCATCAATTTCAGAGTCAGTCTTGGGAGAGTGACCCTTAAAACAAAATGAGAGGCAAGATGAACATTCACAGATTTACCAGCAGACATAGAGAATTTACTCAAAATCTTTTCAACAGATGAAATTTAAAAATGGATTCAACATCTGCGAGACTCAGGTTAAATTCTTCCTATCTCTTTCTATGTTCATTCCAAGAATTTTCTTAGCATCCCCTAAGTCTTTCATTTCAAAGTTTTCACTTAGACATTTCTGCACATGCTTGATAGATTTCATACAAGAGCCAGTAATCAACATGTCATCCACATATATGAGCAAATAAATAGGAACATAAGAGGCTCCTTTAAATAAAGACAATGATCAAAATAGCTTCTTTTAAATTTCAGAGATTGCATGCATTGATCAAACATAATGTTCCACTGCATAGGGGACTACTTCAATCAATATAAGGCATTTTTCACAAGGCACACATGATTAGCTTTGTTAGGATCAACAAATCATTCGGGTTGCTTCATATAGATGTTCTTGTCTAAATCACCATGCAAGAAAGCAATAGTCACATCTATTTGCTTCAATTCCCAATTAAAATGAGCAACTAACGCAAGCATAATTCTAACAGTGGTAAACTTCACAACATGAGCAAAGATTTTATTATAGTCTACCCCCTCCTTTTGAGTAAATCCCTTGGCCATAAGTTTGGCCTTAAACCTAACAGACTTGACCTCCTGTTTAACCTTAAACAACCACTTCCACTACATAACAGTTTTCAGGTTTAGAAATAAGGATCTAAGTTTTGTTAGCATGCAAGGAGTTCATCTTAGATTTCATAGCAATTAACCACTTATCAGAATTAACAGAATTGATGGCATCGGAATAAGAAACAGGTTCATTCTCCAAAGAATCATATACACTAAATGCATACACTGATATCACATAATTATCAAATTTTTGTGGAGGTCTAATGTTCCTTCTAGATCTATCACAAGTCAGTTCATAGTCATGTAAGGAAGGATCACTTTTAGTCACATTAGTGTCAGATTCAGGCTCATCAACAAATTCAGTATCAGATTTAGAGTCATTCACATCTTCAGATTCAGTTTCAGGTTCATGCATATGCACATTTTCAGATTCAGAATCAAAACAGTATTATCAGTTTCAAAAATCATGCATAGATTGAGCCAAATGCTCCACCTTAGACTGAACACAAGTAACATACTCATTCTCAGAAGAAGTAGAAGAGGAAGGCATGCAAGAAAAATCGGATTCATTAACGATCATATCTCTACTGACTATGACTTTAAAACCACTGACTTTTGTCCCACAACCTATACCCCTTATCACCCTCAGGATAGTCTAGAAACACATATTTCTTTCCTTTAGGATCAAGTTTATCCCCCTTTTGGTGCTCAAAAGCAGCACAACCAAATACACACAGGTTGAACATGTCACGGGGTTTACCAATACAGACTCAAGACACTTCCCTTTTAGGTGAGTAGAGGGTAACCTATTAACAAGGTAGGCAACAGTAAGAGCAGTAATATCCCATAATATTTTGGACAGACCAGCAGACTCAAGCATATTATCTAACTTAGTCTAAGATGGTCCTATTCATTCTCTCAACTACCCCATTCTGCTGAGGAGTGTAAGGAACAGTCATATGTCTCTTAATCCCATACTTAACATAAAGATCATTAAAAGACGCATTACAAAATTCAAGGCCATTATCAGTTCTAAGGACTTTAATTTCTTTCTTGTTTGATTCTCAACAAGATTCTTCCAAGTAACAAACATTTCAAACACTTCAGACTTGTGTTTTAACAGAAATAACCAAGTTTTTTTGGAAAAATCATCAATTAAAAACAAATAATATTTGCATCCACTATGAGTAGGGGTACTAAAGGGACCCCACACATCAGCATATATATACTCAAGGATATCTGAAGTAACAGTTTTAACAGAAGAATCAGGTTCAGGGAAAGAAACCTTGTGTTGTTTACCAGCAACACAAGAATCACATAAATGCACATAAGACAATTTATCTTTACCAAAAACACCAGTCTTTTGCAGTAATTCAAGATTCTTAGAACTAGCATGTTCTAATCTGTTATGCCACATAATAGTTTTGTCATCAAAAGTAGCATTAACATTACTCATATCATTGAAAGCTACAACATTGAAAGGGTACAAATTATTAATCCTCTTGGATTTAAAGACGACCATAGATCCCTTCCCTTCTTAACCTTCATCCAACTATTACCCCAACTATCCCTAAAACCATCATTTTCAAGGACAGTGAAAGAAAGCAGATTACAAACCACATCAGACACATATCTCACATCTTTCATGGTGTAAACAAAACCAGATTCAAATTTTAGACAGGATGTCACCAATACCCAAGACAACACATTTATGCTTATTGGTAACTATAACATAACCAAACCACTTTAATGTTTTTAAAAACAACTTTTAAAAGGTGAAACATGATAAGCACTGCCAGAATCCATAAGCCATTAATTCACATAATCGGAATTTACCAAACTCGTAGAAGACATATTATGAGGTTCACTAACCATAAAATACCTCTCAAGAATATTAGAATTAGTGTCTGTTGGTCCGGAGACAAATATCAGGTGTAGAGGGGGGGTGAATACACCTGAGTACCGTTTCTTTTTCTCGGTGAAGGTCAGCTGAAGCTGTTGGTTGCAACTGATGAACAGTGCCAAATATACCTTCGATCACGGGACAGAGTGAGTCGGCCTACGAGCTCTCCCTACGACTTTTGTCGGATTTCGAAACTCGTCGGAGACTATAAGTGTGCGGATAAGTGTGGGGCCCGGAGTTTGTCTCTTTTTGAAGGCGTGTTTTTGCAGATTAAATTCTTTTGGCTGAGCGATTTTAGAAATACGTTTTATGCAAACTTATGATTTTCAAAGGTTTGTATGCAATAAAACAATAAAGAACACAAGCGTTTAACGTGGTTCGGATATGCAAGATCCTACGTCCACGGCCCGAACGAGAGATAACTTGTTGATTAGTCGAGCAAGTCTGCAAGAAGGAAACCGTGCACATGACGGATCCTTCTAAGTTATAGTCCTTAGCGACTTTACAATTCAAACCTAAGTTCGAAAGGGGGGCGAAAATAGTTCTCCAACTAATGAAGGAGTTCTTACAATAAGAATAGTTCACAAAAAAAAATGAACTCCTTCGAATCTAAGCTATAAATCTGACAATGAGCTTAGGTAGAGAAGAAAGGGATCTAAAGACTCTAGAGAGAAGAACCACAAAAATATTCTAGTAAATGTAGATTCTTCGCTGGATATTCTGATTGAGTTGCTAGAGTGTTTGAGAGCTTGAGCAATTTCCCTTTTTAATTTCGTGCTTCATGCTCGTGGAGCTTCGAAATATTCTCTATTTATAGCTGTGAGCTATGACATATGTCCGTTGGAGACGACGATGCCACGTGTCACAAGCTTCCAAAGAAAACGGCCATTAATTCGAACTTGTTGCGGCGGGCGGTTAATTATCGTACATGAGAGCAGCTTTACTGTTTGGAGCAGGTAAGGCGTTGTCGGCTTCTCATTGGTCGAGGTTTGTGGTTGGTGAGAATGTCAGAGTTGACCGTTCAAACAACCTCGTATGATCTTCTACTGAACTTTCGAAAAGACTTAAGTAGTGGGTTGCTTTTCGTCGGATACAGATCGCAAAGCTGTCTTCTTCGCGAGTCGGTTGACAAGGAATGTAACTTCGAGTATGTCGGGGCACGCGAAGGTACCGGGCTTGCATGATTTCTTATGTTGATGACTTATCACCTGGATTGACTTCTTCGAGGTCTATTCAGATGATAAGAAGCAAGCGATTACACGATGACATGGGGTTACAAAAGTATCTTCGACGTAAGATCGGTTCAACAATTACCCCGTCAGGACTTAAACAAGAATATAAAAATGATTACAAGAAGTCTAACCTATACATCGGCTAATCCTAACGCACACGTAATTACCGATATCGGCTCGGTTTTGGGATCTTCAATTCCATAGTACTACTATGATTTCCCCCAATTTTCTTTTAACCACGAACATGAGTATCATCTATCGACTCATATCCAACAATTTCCCCTAATTGATGATGCCAAAACCTCCACTTCTAAACTCTAAACATCTTATAAGATATGCTAACCTACGACAACAATTTCCCTTTTTTGATCCATCGAGGAAAACAAACGATATGATGACTAAAAAAAATCGGCGAGAGATAGGCAAAATCGAAGCTTGTGAGTGTGTGTCGGATCACTTAGTGATCGGTTGGAAAAAAAAAACAAGGCAAAAATGTTGTAAGACAATGAGTAATTGTCTATCAAGCAATAGGAACGATAGCATATATGATCAAGAAATTACAGGGTTCCTATCACTATTACATAAGAGTAGAGAAGAGGAAACACTACCGCCTGAAGCCTTGAGTGCACTTCTTGAAATCGGCAGATCGTCGACGGGGGTTGCGGACCATAGTATAGGTAGATTCTCTTCCTCGGTGTCGGACATCCTCATCGTCTTCGCCTAAGTCGACACTTAGGTCGAAGCGATAAGGCGTTCCGACCTCATCCTCTATTTCCTTTGTACACGAATTCCGCGCTTCTAGGAGGTGGGATCGCCTGAAAGCCGAGCTCGAAAGGAATGTTCTCTCTCTTCATAATCTCCGGTAAGTTGTTCCCCTCCCTCGCCCGAGTTATAATTGAACAAAAACTCGTCAAAGGCTTGTTCGATAGTCTCGCTCACTTGGATAGAATTTCCATACGTAGTAGCCTTTTGATAAATTCCTCTTTGAGCTTTTCCCATTGATCATTTACCGAGCATGAACCCATTTATCAACGTGAAGCACGGGGTCCTTTTTTGACATGAGGCGCTCTTTTCCTTTATCCTCGTGGGATTTGTTTTTGCGGGATCACTCGGTTTTTGAGATAGGCTCATCATCTTAGCCATATCGGCCATTCTCTTCTTTTCTCGAAGAGCCCGCCCCTACGTCTCCTTTCCCCGAGATTCGGGCCTTGCGGCGTGGCTTCCCACGTGGCTCTATCTTCGACTTCTTGCTCGGGTGTAAGATGAGTCGATAGTGACTCGAGCAAGTAGCTTGACCTCGTAGTAGAAAGAGTTTCGCGAACTCCTCCCGAGCCTTTTCTTTTCTTCGCCTCACGACTCTTGCTTCTTCTTACCTCTCGCCCTTAACAACTTTGCCCTTAGGCTTTTTAGCAAGTTGAGCTTCTTCCAACCGTCGCTCATGATCCATTGTCTTGTAGTTGTTGGGCTACGCGGAGGTCAAAGGCTTCTTGTTCCGCTTTAGATTTGAATTTTCGGACCGGGGAGGAAGGAGGAGTAATAGCAGTAGCGTCTCCTTCCCGGCCCTGCGGGAGGAGCCTGTTCTCCTTCGGACTTGTTCAATGAAATGAGCAACATCTTCTATGTGGGCGAGAGAAGATGAGATGGGGGTAGGTTTAGAGGAAATTCAAGTAGCGAACCCCGAAGTATCTTGAGCATTAGCATCGAGGTTGTTCCGCTCGAATACCTTCCCCCGAGTCCGAACATTAGAGGGTCCTTCCTCCCGACCACCCTCTACTATTTGGACATCGGCCCATATCGTATCAGTCCATCCTTCATAATATCTTCCCCTTTTTGGCATCATCCGCCTTAGAGAGTTGGGTGCGGATGGCTTGAATGTCTCTTTCCACAAGGTGGACTGAATCCTTAATCTAAGTTGTTGTGGATTCGAAGTCCTTGACGAGATCGCAATATAATTCCCGATTCTTTTTCCCCGATCGCTCTTGATGTTTTAAGTCAGTGCGTGACTCCGACGGAGTTTCAGGAGCCGATCCTGCGATTCTTTCATTTCTTTCGAATAAGTTTGAGCCTCCGCCTGTTGGGTAATAGATTTTTGAAGGCTAGAGGTGGCAATCTTATTCCTTTCATCGATTTCGAGCTTAACAGTTGCAAGAGCTTGAGTCACGCTCGAAAATATCTTCCCGATTTACGGAGCAACCGCGACTCGAGCTTCTAGATCGACTTTACGAGCTGCTAAGGCCGCCTCAATAATCTCCCCAAGGTTAGGTTGAGGAGTAGGTACTTGAGTCTTTGAGATGCTGGCATTCCGTCTAAGCTCGCGTCGAGCTTTAGTATACTTTGTCCACTTCGGATGGACGTCCTTAGAAAAGTTGGTTTTTCTCTCCTTGGCGTCGAATGGCTTTATTTACGGACTTCGAGGACACAAAACCGATAGGTTGTATCGGTACGAGCTGGTTCCGAGCCTCTGCTCGGAAAACGTGAGGAGCTGCTCCCTCTACGTACTTAGGAGCACCTTGAGCATCACCGATGTATCGGGAAGTGGTGATTTGCTCTTCTCACGGGGAGTTGAACCTTCCGGCGAGCCTCCCGACTCGTATCCTTGGGTGTCCGATCCTTCCTTTGATTGTTATCATCATCTTTATCATCGTCTTTCTTATCGGCAGGAGGAGATGGGGGCGGAGGAGTGTTACCGAGACCGCCTCTCGCAAGCTTAGAAGGTAAAGCATTGCGGCTCTAAGATCTTCAAGAGTAGCTAAGTCAGCTGGTTCTCCGTACCCTATTACTTCTTGTAGCTTCTGCTCCTCATCGTGTCTTCTAGAATATCCCAACTCAGAAACCTTAGAAGCATTTGAACCCTAGCCCTGATGGCTATGTCGACTAAGTCGAGTGCCCCGGCCATCTCGGGAATATGATCGTGTACTTCAGATGTGGCACGGAGACGAGTGGTGTGAATAGCTGTCCACTCAGTCGCAGTCTACTCAGTTGGTTCCCTGACGTCCGACTGTGTCTCCTCAGAGCTAATTACCTGGACTTTATCTTTGAGGGTCACACCCTCAATGCCGATCGAATCTAAAAACCGCTCTTCTTGAGTAGGAGGAGGGGTGGGTTCAATAACCGAGAGGGGCAGTGAGACCTCACGGTCCGGTCTTGGTCGACGCCTCTTCTTAGGCACTTCGGTATGTGGGGGCGGGCGGATGCTTGCTCTCTTCGGCTCGAGGTGGCCCCTTATCGATAGACTTCTCGTCTTCGCTTTAGTCTTGAACTTAATCGGTTTTACATCGAAGAACTTGGAATCAAGCAAACGACGAGTGCCTCGAACGAGTTTTCTATGAGGATCGACATCTTAGTCCCATAGAGTAACTTCCCTACACCGCTAACTTCCTCTCTCCAGTGGGTAGGGTAGTGAACTTCGGGCTTGGGCTTTCATCTCCGAGACATAGTAGTCGCCCCATTCACTTCAACTCCATCATTTATCGCCATCATCATGAATCCTTGGCTTGGATAATTGATCATATGATCCGTGAGCTCGTCGGGATATGAGAGACTATATAAGGCTAGTCCTTTGTATTGGGGAAGCGAGTAAGATTCTTTTGCGGAGCGACTTGAATGATATGTCGGAGCGTCCGCGAACTTACGAACATATGCGTTTATCTCCTTCTCCTTGTAACCGATAGGAGAAATACCGTAGTCCGGAAGATCAAACGACAACACCGTAATGTCCCGACGTTGAAGACTCTTTGAGTAGTATCCCAACGTTCGATCTTCTTCCTTTAAATAGACGAAGGAAGATTCCTCGCCTCCAGATGCGAGAGACCTCCAGTTGTAATAAACTTCTACCACTTGCCTTGGTAGATAAGATCTCGGGTGCTTCGACACCGACTCTTGAAGACCGTAACGCTCCGCATCGAACACGGGTTCCAAGAAGGCGATATCAACTTGTCGAAGGCCATAGTTGGTTCAAACCGAATCTGGATGCCATTATCTCCTCTATATTCTCGGGAACTTGAGATGTCGCCATTGAAATCTGCAAAATAACTTGTTAGCACTTGAAAATAGAGTAAGTTAGTAAGTATTCAGGGTTTCAATACATTACCGAGTACTAAAGAGCTTTGAGAGATGCAAAAGCGAGACAGTTAGGATGATTTTTGAGAAAGAAACGAACGCTTGAAAATAGCTCTTAAGTTGAAAAAGGCGAGAAGTGAGGAAGGGATAAAAGATGAAAGATTTTGTATATATCGTCGATTATAAGTTTTGATCCTACGATCCAATTTTAATCTTTCAAATCTTATGGGGGCTGAGATTTGAATGTTATAAAAGGAATGATTACAAAAGCCGCCTCTAACATAACTTACGTAATAAAGGTAAGTGAGAAGACATGCATTAAATGCGCGACACCAACATTAATTACTCGGTTTATGCGAATGAAAAGGTTTCCCTATGACCTTTCCTAAAACTAATTAATGGCGGGAAATAAATGCACATTAACTACGCGCGGCCGATATAATAAATGCGACATGCTTGTGAAAAGAAATTAAGTATATGATTCGCAAACCTCTTCGTGAACTTTCGATCGGTTACCGTTATATCGAGAGGATGATTGATGTACTCGATAAGCACGTTCCCCTTGCGTGTGCAGTATAATTCTTCCCTAGAATCACCACGAGTTTGACTTGTCGTCGGTTCCATCTACGATACCAAATATTTCCAATTGTCTCCACGTGCTATCGGTAGTTATCTTCTCGATGCATTTCAAGGAGGATCCCGAACTAGCTCAACCGAGAATTCTCTGAATCGTTCTCGGCTTAGTGGTTTGGTCAGTATGTCCGCCCTTTGTTTGTCAGGTATGGATCTTCTCCATTCTTATATCCTTCTTCTCGACATGGCTCTCGATGAAGTGATGTCGGATATCCACGGTGTTGCATCTCATATGCGAACCGGGTTCGAGTTATGGCAATAGCACTTGTGGAGTCACGGTAGATGGGCACTTCATTACGAATGATACCATAATCTCTTGGTTGTTGTCGAAGCCAAAGGATGCGGGCACAAGGAACTTCCAAGCGGCATGTACTCGGCTCGGTAGTGGGACGTTGCTACGAGTCTTTGTTTCTTTGAGAACCAAGATATCGGACCTTTGGCCCCCCCCAGGAACCCGACCGTTCGTAAGTTGACTTACGATCTATCCCGCATCCCGCATAATCGGCATCGAATAACTTGTCGGTATTAGATTATCATCGCGGGATACCATAACCCAAAGATCGGTGTTCCTCTCAGATAGCGCATAATCTTTTTAGTTGAGTCGAGATGACTTCGCTTGGGATCCGTTTGAAATCTTGTGCATACACCTACATCATAAGTTATGTCAGGGCGGCTAGCTATTAAATATAATAAAGAACCCAATAATGGCTCTATAATCGGTAGAGTTAACAGGGACTCCCTCTTTGTCTAGATCGATTTTAAAATTCGTATTCATGGGGATTTTTGGACGCTTCTTTGGTGTCGCGGCGAATCTTTTGAGAAGGTCTCGAGTGTATTTGGCTTGATTAATGAAGATTCCTTCAGGTGATTGCTTCACTTGAAATCCAAGGAAATAATTCATCTCTCCCATCATGGACATCTCGAATTTCTCTTTCATCATCTTCTCGAACCGCCGACATATGATCTTGTTTAACCGACCGAAAATGATGTCGTCCACGTAGATTTGCACCGGTAGGATGTCATCTCCGACTTTATGTTGAATAGGGTGCGATCTCCCCTCCCCTTTTTTCGAAAACCTTTCAAGTAGAAAGTCGATAGGGTATCATACCAAGCCACGGGTGCTTGTTTTAACCCATACTGAGCTTTCCTAAGTCGTACACTGATGTCCCTGCCAAAGCCGGGGGGTTGTTCCACGTAGACTTCTTCCTTTAGTATGCCGTTGAAAAGCCGACTTTACATCCATCCGATAGACTTTGAAGCCTTGATGTGTTGCATAAGCTAGGAATAGACGAATGGCTTCCAATCCTAGCGACGGAGCGAATGTTTCATCAAAGTCAATTCCCTTTGCGCCTGTATCCCTTTGCAACTAGTCGTGCTTTATTTCGATAATGACGTTGTTTTCATCTCGCTTGTTTTTTGAAGACCCACTTGGTACTAATGACATGCGATGTCTGAGTCCGTCTACAAGCTCCCCAAACTTCGTTTCGAACGAACCGGTTCAGCTCTTCTTGCATGGCGATGATCCGGTCAAGCATTATTAAGTGCGTCCTCTATCGGACGAGGTTCTTACGTAGATAAGAAACGAGGAAAATAGTGAGCTTTCGCCTTGATTAAATCTAGATCTTGTTCTTATCGTAGGCTGATGGATCTCCAATGATAAGATCGAAGAATGAGCATCTAGCCATGATCGTGTGAGTCCGGCTTCTTCTTCGATACAACTTCGAGAATCGGTAGGAGTGTTAGGCATTTCAGTAGTATCGTTTCGAGATTGCAATATTTCAGTAAGAAGGTTAGGATCCACGAGTTTCCGGGTTCGGGGGCATTAGGCTCGGGAACATTAATCGTTCCCCCCCTGAGTTCATATTCTCGGTAGAGGTCTCGATTACCACTTAGGGCTTCCTCATCGACCGATGTTACCGTTGTTGATTACGTTCGGGAGAATCAACTAGGTCGCCTACGTCGCGTTGGTTGAGTCCGAGTTTGTTCATTGTCGACTCATCATCCCAACAATCTTGGATCTTTTCGGCTTTATCGGTAAGTTCGAGATCCCGTAGCTTTGCGACATCATCGTATTTAACGTGTATCTTCCTGTTCTCGGTTAACAAATTCATCAAAAACAACATGAGGGCTTTCCTCCACACAAAGAGTCCGATAGTTAAAGACTCAAGGCTTTACTCGACTCGAGAGTATCCTAAGAAAACTCCTTGATCAGATTTGCTATCAAAGACCTTCAGCTGATCTTTCCCGTTATTGTGGATAAAGCAAGGACGACCCAAAAATATGAAAATGAGAAATAGAAGGAATTCTCCCTTTCCATAGTTCATATGGCGTCTTCATGTGTTCTTTGAGTGAGTAGTGAGCGATTACGAGTGTAACGGCGGTGTCGGATCGCCGAACTTAGAGGGTAGTCCAGACTGGAGGAGCGTTCTTCTTGCTTCTTTGAGTGTTGTTCTTTCGTTCGCAAGTCCGTTCTCGGGGGTGCGGGCTGATGTCTCGTGTTTAATTCCCTCTTTATCGCAAAGTATGTCTTAACTGCGAGTTTAGAAACTCTTCTCCTGTCCGAACGAATTCTTTGAATCTTGATGTCCTTTTCCACCCGAGCTTCTTCAGATTGGGCAACTCGGTTTGAACATCGATTTATTGGCGATGAAGATGACCAAGTATATCTTGAGTAGTCGTCAATAACGACGAGGGCATACTTCTTGCCTCTTATAGTCACGGAGAGACCGGCCGAATAGGTCCATGTGCGGTGAAGGATTCCATCGTGGAAGGTGACGGAATAGGTGGGTTGCTACTCTTTGTTTGTTTTCCCTTCGACATGCTTCACAATTTTCGTCTTTAACGAACGATTCGTTGGGCGTCCTCGACTTTGGAGTTCTTGGCTAGCTTGTTCATGGTCTTGAAGTTCGGTGATCTCTTGTGCCATAGCATCCACGACTTGTCACCGATTTTGCTCGTGCTAGTAAGCAAGCCTCGGTTACGCGGTTTTCCAGCCGAACATAGATGTTTTTCCTCCGCGATCCCGATATCACTTTTCCCGTAGATTTATCAACAACATCACGAAAACCGGTGTTAAAGATAACTCTGTTAAGATTATCACATAATTGGTGACGAAAAGGAGATTATGTTGAAGTCCTTCAACATATGTTACTCTTTAGAGCCGAAGTAGTCCCAATGTTCAGCTTCGTATCCCTTGTGTAGCCTTTAGAGTTGTCTCCAAACTCATTCGGGACTATCTTCTTGTACATAGTTGGTCGCAGACTCTTCGATATGTCATGTGTCTTGAGCACCGCTCATATCCATGGGTCCTTATGCACCCAAAACAAGCATCTTTAGGTACCCTTTGGTTCATTGGGTCCTTCTTGGTTAGTGGGTGATTTCGGAACCCAAATCTGTCTCGGAACCTTAGAAGTCGAGACTTCTTCTTCGAGCCTTGTCCTTTCTTCTCCACGGACTTGGAAATACCGACTTTCGCGATGATTTTGGGTTCGGGCGCTTTCTTCTTCGAGTCTGCGCTTCTCGACCCGGGCTCATAGTAGTACAGTCGTGGCCGGGTGCTCATCCGATGGCTCCTTGTATCGTTTCGCCCATCGACCTTCTTGGTTCCCCTAAGTTTGATCTTGGTGTCCTGGGTTGGAATCTTTGGTCGTTGTTTGTTCTTTGCTCAGAGGTGCGATTTCTTTTCGTTTGTTCTTCGCCGAGGTGTGGTGTCGGCGCTTGCACCTTTCCTCCGACAAACCTATCGCCGGTTTCTGAGCTTTTAGAGGTAGAAGCTTCGTGGGTATAGCCAAGGCCTTCTTTCACGTTGGCCGTTGTCGAGCATGCTTTCGAGTTTCTCCTTAGCTCCCGGTATTGTTCGCTCGTCCTCTCCGGACTTCATCACTTCTCCCTTGAGAGAATCATAGTCCTTACGTACGTCCGAGAGTTTTTGATTGGGTTGGACTATTTCAGTCTCTTTCTCCAAATTATCTTTGGTCGGAGAGATCGAGTCTCTTGCGGTGAGACTTAGTCATAAGAGATTCGATCTCTTCCTTGAGTCTCGCAACTAGATCCAGACTCGGTAGAGACCCGACAATCGCGAAAGTCTCGATTCTCGCACCTTTACGTTCTAGTTCTGGATGGTTCTGCTTGAACTCTGCTCGTTGAATTTGTTCCTCTAGCGGTCGTCATATGCTTGTACTATGTCCAAAGGGTCATCGAGACCGAGCAAGTGTCGTGTGTGTTATGTGAAGAGGAGGTTATATTAAGTTTAGAATTTACCTCGCCTCTTCTCCGCCTCCATTGTTCACGATTCCTCGGGAACCTTCTCTCGACTTCAAGCCTACGAATGCAGCTTCATCCTCGAAGAGTACATGAATGTATCCTCTTCAATTGAGTTGTCGGATATTTCTCCGGCTATGTAGGCCGCTCTTACGGGCGAATTTATCTCTTCGGCTTGCCGTTCGCTCTTTGAGCGAGAGTTCGGGACGATCGTGCGATAGTGTCCCTCCTTCTTGCGTTGTAACACGTGGATGTTACTGCTTTTTCCATGAAGCTTTTGGTGGACTAGCAACAGGGCTCCGTGTTCCGCATTCGTTAGAAGTGTTAGATTCTTCCCTTTTTGAATATTCTTTCTTACCGGGGGAGAATCTCGTGATATTTCTTGCTTTCGACTCTCTCCTTCTCTCTTTGGTATTTGAGAGCCATTAGTGCGAGCGATCGACAATTTCGGATGTCTTTGTACTGCGCAGCTCGCCTTCTTGGAAGAAATCTTTTTGCCTCCAGTTTTTGTCGTTGCCTTGAAGGCATGATCGATTTGAGTGTCGACTGAGCACTAGAACACTTCGAGGTAGACTATGATCAAATTCCTCCGTCTTTAATTTCGAAAATATAACATCGGGGAGTTAGAGCATTAAGATCGGAGGCGTAAATAAGTAGCAAAAGGAAGCCACTCGGGGTAGCGCTCTTATGATCTTTGTGTTCATCTCTTTGTTTGAGAACACCTTTCCCAGCCCGTTTATCACATTGACTTGATTCGTAAATCGCCCGCTTCGTCAATGGTTTCAGGGCTCCATCGAAAGGCTTCGAACTTTTGAAGCTCTAATTCAAGCTTGTTTTCTTTAATGCGAGGAGTTCCTTGGCTACGCCGGCGTCCCAAAGTTCTTTCGCCGTTTTGCGGCCCCGCACCCTCCCGAGGTGGAGTCACCGAGTGTTGTCAGAGTATAGCTTTCGTGCGACTCGGTCGAGGTTATGCAGCTTTTTCTCTTCGGGCGTGAAGGCGATTTGTCCTTGGGAACCTTCGACCAATACGAGCATCTTCACCTTCCACTTCAAGCAACCGAACGCCGTCTATCATTGGAATGATGGGTCCGGTCTCACGCGTCGTATGTATCGTGCGGTGACGTAAGGTGTGCCTCCATTCTTACACGCCATACCGTGAAGTTATCTATTGAGAACATCGGCACCATCCGATAACGACATGTCGACATTATGTGTACGAGTATAGGGATGAGTGAAGAGATGCTTGTGCGAGAGAAAACGTTTTCAAGGATCGGTTCGAGAAGACCGTATGTCGAACGGTGGTCGGTTGAGTACCGCGCGCCCCTACATTGTTGGTCCGAGACAAATATCGGGTGTAGAGGGGGGTGAATACACCGAGTACCGTTTCTTTTTCTCGGTGAAGGTCTGAAGTGTTGGTTGCAACCGATGAACAAGGCAAATATACCTTCGATCACGGGACGAGTGAGTCGACTTCGAGCTCTCCTACCGACTTTTGTCGGTACTTCAAACTCGGTCGGAGACTATAAGTGTGCGGATAAGTGTGGGGCCGAGTTTGTCTCTTTTTGAAAGCGTGTTTTCGCAGATTAAATTCTTTTGGCTGAGTGATTTTAGAAATACGTTTTATGCAAACTTATGATTTTCAAAGGTTTGTATGCAATAAAACAGTAAAGAACACAAGCAGTTTAACGTGGTTCGGATATGCAAGATCCTACGTCCACGGTCCCGAACGAGCGGGATAACTTGTTGATTAGTCGAGCAAGTCTCGGAAGGAAGCGTGCACGGGACGGATCCTTCTAAGTTATAGTCCTTAGCGACTTTACAATTCAAACCTAAGTTCGAAAGGGGGGCGAAAATAGTTCTCCAACTAATGAAGGAGTTCTTACAATAAGAATAGTTCACAAAAAAAAAAATGAACTCCTTCGAATCTAAGCTATAAATCTGACAATGAGCTTAGGTAGAGAAGAAAGGGATCTAAAGACTCTAGAGAGAAGAACCACAAAAATATTCTAGTAAATGCAGATTCTTCGCTGGATATTCTGATTGAGTTGCTAGAGTGTTTGAGAGCTTGAGCAATTTCCCTTTTTAATTTCGTGCTTCGCGCTCGTGGAGCTTCGAAATCTTCTCTATTTATAGCTGTGAGCTATGACATATGTCCGTTGGAGACGACGATGCCACGTGTCACAAGCTTCCAAAGAAAACGGCCATTAATTCGAACTTGTTGCAAGCAGGCGTTAATTCATGTACATGAGAGCACCTTTACGTTTGGAGCAGGTAAGGCGTTGTCGGCTTCTCATTGGTCGAGGTTTGTGGTTGGTGAGAATGTCAGAGTTGACCGTTCAAACAACCTCGTATGATCTTCTACTGAACTTTCGAAAAGACTTAAGTAGCTGGGTTGCTTTCTGTCGGATACAGTAGACTGCAAAGTCTGTCTTCTTCGACTGAGTCGGTTGACAAGGAATGTAACTTCTGAGTATGTGGCGCGCGAAGGTCCTGGGCTTGCATGATTTCTTATGCGATGACTTATCACTGGATTGACTTCTCGAGGTCTATTCGAGTGATGATGAAAACGCAAGCGATTACACTGATGACATGGGGTTCTGAAAAGTATCTTCGACAGAAGATCAGTTCAACAATTACCCCGTACAAGACTTAAACAAGAATATAAAAATGATTACAAGAAGTCTAACTTATACATCAGCTAATCCTAACGACAGAACTACCGATATCGCGGTTTTGGGATCTTCAATTCCATAGTACTACTATGATTTCCCCCAATTTTCTTTTAACCACGAACAGCTGAGTATCATCTACTGACTCATATCCAACAGTGTCATCTCCTAAAATAACATTAGAAGTAGAAACACTCATCTGATCACTACCCTGCTTACTCTTCTTAGGTGTAGGGTAATCTTTCTGAAAATGGTCATATTCCCACAGTTATAACATTTTCTACCTTTAGGCCTAAACTTAGACCTACATTTCTTCTTAACCCCAGTTTCAAAACCTTTCCTATTAGAAGTTCTACCTATAACATGGAAAGCAACACCCTCTTCAAAATTCCTACCCCCTCCATTAAATTTTAGATCTAATTCCTTACTTTTAAGAGTAGAGATCTCAGTATCAAGGCAATTTGTTCATACCATAGTTAATAGCAGATTGGACATCACTGTAAGAATCAGGGACAAAATTTAAGAGGGCAACGGGAGCATAGTTATCTATACTAGTATCTCTAGTTTGTTTAATGAGTTGAAACAACTTGTTAAATTCATCTAGGTTCTCATCTACATCCTTAGACATGTCTAACTTGAACCTAAAGAAACTCTGCAACATGTACATTTTTTAGGGTAAAGAGGTTTCCACATGTAACTCATTTAACTTAGACAAATTGGCACAAATGGTCCTCAATGTTTGCTAGTTTGGATGAATTGGTCCCTAATCTTTTATTTTTAGTTTATTGGTCCCCAATGTTTGCTAGTTTGGATAAATTGGTCCTTCCGTTAAATTTTAAGTTAGTCAACCGTTAATCATAAGGGTATTTACGGAATAAAAGTTTCAGGGACCAATTCATCCAATTTTTAAATAAAATTTGAACTTTTTTTTAAATTATAATCTTTTTCAAAAAAAATTAATTTTTTTCAAATAATTTTTTTTCGGAAAAGATTAATTTTCTTCAAATATTTTTTTTAATTTTTTTCAAATAATTTTTTTGGTAACGAAAAATTTAATTAAAAATAAAAAAATTAATTAATAATAACTTTAGATACCAATTCATCCAATTGTAAATTAATTTTTAACTATTTTTTCAAATATTTATTTGAATTAACTTTTATTCAAGTTTTTTATTTAAATAAAAAATTAACTAAATATAGATTAACTAATAATTTTGCATCTCACGGTAGAGGAGGGGAGCAGGTCGCATAGGAGTTGAGGAAGGTGTTATATTCTTTGAGGCCGAATATGTCGTCGGAGAGGAGCACCTGGACGACTTGGAGGTGTGAGACTCTTCTCCGACGACATCTTTGACCTCAAAGAATATAAAACCTTCTCCAACTCCTTTGTCAACCCGCTCCTCTTCTCTGCCGTGAGATGCAAAATTATTAATTAATCTAAATTTAGTTAATTTTTCATTTAAATCAATTTTTTTAAAATATAATTTTTTTTTAAAAAAGTTAATTCAAAAAATTATTTGAAAAAATAGTTAAAAATTGGATGAATTGGTCTCTAAAGCTATTATTACTTTTTTTATTTAAAATTTAGGTTTTTTAATAATTTTTTTCCGTTACCAAACTTTTAAAAAAATAAGAAAATTTTATTTCAAAAAAATTTATTTTAAATTGATTTTTTTTCGAAAAAAATTATAATTTAGATAATATATTTAAAAAAATTCAAATTTAATTTAAAAATTGGATGAATTGGTCCCTGAAACTTTTATTCCGTAAATACCCCTAACTCTAACAGTTGACTAACTTAAAATTTAACAGAATGACCAATTTATCCAAACTAACAAACATTGGGGACCAATAAACTAAAAATAAAAGATTAGAGACCAATTCATCCAAACTAGCTAGCAAACAATGGGGACCATTTGTGCCTAATTTGCCTTTAACTTATCCCAATTTTTTTAGCAGAAGTGAGGTGTTCAACCTTTCTAAGCACAGAATCAGACAGGTTAAGAGTAATAACAGATAAAGCAAGATCATTCATTTCATTTTCCTTTTCTTCAGTTTCATTTTCTTCATAAGAATGATTTATAGCACGTGAAACACGTTTTTCAACCATAATGGCTTTCATTCTCTGTTTCCAGAGACTGAAATTTGTCTTACCATTAAAGGGTGCTAAGTCACTGGAAGAGGGGTTAATAATATGTCCAGTGAGTATGGACAAGGAATTACCCAGTTCACAATTGCAGATCGACGCAAGGGTTTACCTCATTCCAGTGGAGAGAGAGAGAGAAAGACACAAAGCAACCATTATTGAGACGGTTCAAGAAAACGACACACAGTCCAAGAGTAACTAGGAAAAACAAGCGCAAAGAGATCAAGTAACAAGACAGAGAACACAAACAGAAGCAGAATAAGGAATAGCGCAAGTATATCAAGGAAAAAATCACAATGATAAAGAACACAAAGTTCCTAATAACTACCAGCATGTAGATCCCAACCTTAGAACTGGACCAGCTGGCAGTTTTCCTAGAAATTGAAAAGAATAGAGAGGATCAAGCCGCTTTACCAGAGCGGGGTTCAGAGATTTGAACCTCGTAACACTTGTGTGACTGGGATTGAGGGTTCTGAAGTAGAATACCCCTCCCTCTTCAGATTTGACTTGAAAACATAGTAGGTACAATCGTACCTTTTAGAGCGGCGAAGACACACACACGACGGAGCGACAACCGCGGCTCTGATACTACTATTGGGTATCGGCTCCGCCACAAGCGAGTCATGAGTGGGCTCCTATCCACACCACAAGAAGCTCACAAGGATGATGGCCACGCGAGTAATAGTGACTCCAGCTATTCTCTCACTTTCAAATCTTGCTAACTCACAGAGAGAAAGATAATAAAGAAGAATAGAGAGAAACCCTAGCTGCGCACGCACTCACCCCGAATACACACAACGCCTACATATTTATACACATGTCTAGAGAGTGTATAAGGAAACTTAAGAGTGGGCTGGACCGCCAAAGAACAAGCAGGTCTGAAGATCCAGTGGGCTTGGGCATATAAGAATTAACATTTATAATCTCGTGAAGCATACCCTTAATAAAATTATAATTTCAAAGTAACGAATAATTCTACTTCTATCATAATTTTAAGAGTAATTTATTTTGATTAGCTTATACAGTTCGATGAAGTGATAACCTCACTTAGATAATATTTTTTCCCCATCCTAACTTGGGCTAGTGTACTGAAGTAATAATTTCGCTAAATGCATTAAGTAATAAAAAAGTTTAATCCTTAAAGACCCAACAAAATATTAAGTAATAATTACCGATTTCAGAAAATATATAAACAATTACAATACACAGTAGTACAATAATAATCTCCTATGAATATTAGGTTCTATAGTTCATGCTTTTGAAATTAACCTGATAATCATTTACATTCTGTAAAGTATATACACTTCTGAAATATCTTACTTATGTTGTAGCAAATAATTATTTAAAGTGACTATTGCTTGAAATACATCTTTTAATGACAAAATTGGAATAAATGTACTATAATCATTTACATTCTGTAAAGTATATACACTTATGAAATATCTTACTTCTGTTGTAGCAAATAATTATTTAAAGTGACTATTGCTTGAAATACATCTTTTAATGACAGAATTGGAATAAATGTACTATCATCTTGTTTATGATCATTCTCTTCATCGTCATTACTGTTCATAAGTGTTTGAATAATTTATTCAGTCATTAGTTATTCCATAGTTGCATCATTCTCGCTATGATAGTTAAAAGATTTGAAGCTTCCATAGCAATTCTGTAGCGTAAATTAGAGATGTCATTATATAATGTTTGGAGATCTTTATTATAACTCAACAACTTCAGTTTCAGGTAGATCATTTTCTATTGGGCGAATATTGCAAAGCCCATAGAGCCCGTGGTTTCTTTGGGCGGGTTTTTTTAGGCACAATACACTTTCGGGCTTCAAATTTCATAGCCCAACCCAATCCTTTTTTTCGGATATCCCGGGTCGGCCCACCGCGGGTTGAGCCCATTTAGCCGGCTCTAATTATGGTGTCTTTCATTTCAGACTTCATAACTTAGAAACATCATTCTTTTTAAGTGTCTTTTGTTTAAAATTTAAAATAATTATTTTTGAATATAATCAGGGAGTTTTTGGAATTTTTTTAAAGCACAGATATTTTTTGTAAATTCGAAAATTATGGAGCTTTAAGCACCAAAGTATTTCAATAGGTGCTTAAAATAAATTGCTTAATTAACCAGTTTAGCGGCTTAATTTTAAAGAAGCAAACACAGAAAGTAGGTTTTATAAATATTAAAAAACTGTTTATACGTAAAAAAAAATAAGTATTTAAAATAAACTCTTGCAAACGCAACCTAAATTCAAAATAAAAAGTTTACTTTAAATACGTTTTCTTTTGGACCATAAAGAGAATGATTTTATTATTATTATTATTATTGTTGTTGTTGTTGTTCTTATATTTTATTTATTTATTTATTTTTAATTTTTCTGAACAACTAAGACTTTTCTCAGTAATTTAAAAAAAAATCTATTTGGTTACATGAAAATATTATTTTAGGATAATGATTTTTTTCACTTGTCAATTATGTTGCAAAAGGTAAATAAATTAAAGTATTTTCGATGTGACTGTATATTAGTTTGATGATTAAAGTTGAAATAATATCATTTTGGGAATTAAAGTTTGAGATTGTATTATTTTAAAATTTTATTTTCTAATTTGGTGGTGACCTATTGTGCTATTAACTTTACAGTGTATAGGTAACACAACGTTAAATGTAGTCGTCAACAAATATGTCAGAGGACGAAAAAGGAGAATATGAAGATACTCTCTCCTCCCATAGACGGAGTGGTTAAGGTGAGGTGGCCGGGCCAGACGGTCGTGGTTAATCCTCGAAGCCATTCTCGTGTGAGCTCGTCACCTTAGGGTGGTTGAACCTCCTGTGTGGTTTGCGGCTCGCACAAGGAGTTGAGGTTTACCCGGCGCACCAGGTAGCGGGCGCGGGTTCCTCAAATCAAAAAAAAAAAAAAAAAAAAAACAATCGAATTTTTAAATTACATGACCACGTACGGAACATGCCACAATACTAAACTAAAATTAAAAAATAAATCATATTATTATAATATCAAAATCGAAATTTACTCCGGATAGATACTGGAGAGGAAATATTAAGTTTAGGTAATTATCTATACTAGGACAGCACCCGTGCTACGCACGCAATTGTAATATTTTTATGTGTGTAACATAGATGCTGATCTAAGTATAACGAAAAATGTTACGCTAACATACATAATCTAAAATTTACATTACCTTCTAAGCATCTTTGAAAATGTGGTCGAACTGAAGACATAAGAATGTGGTTCGCTCGTTTCTTTAACTCTTTTATGTGTTCATCATGCACCTCTAAGAAAATGTGGTTGAACGGAAGACATATGATTGTTATTCTATTTGTGTGCTCGTTTTGCAAGGTCCAAACATCATCTCTGTATTGTTGAAAGCCTCTTAGCTTATTCTTATCTTAAGCATACAAGAACAAATGATGCATCACAAATACATACTGAACATCAAGTTTTGATTGTCTTTGCTGCAAATCTATACAAAATTGTTCTCCCACTCGAGTGAGGTGATAGTTCTTAGAAGTTGATTCTTTATATCCCATAAAAAACTTCTACCAAGATTAACTAAAAGAATATTGACCACAAATTAAATACGAGTGAATAGGTCAAGAACAACAAAATTTTAAAAATGAGTATTTTAACATCAAATTCCCATGTACAATCATATAGGAAAGGAAAAATATTACACCTATGAAAAGTCGTGGCTATCAATTTGATTACAGTTTGTGATAAAATTCTTGAATTTTCAACTATAGTTTAGATCATAGGACACATTTGTTGAAGTCTCGAACATGGCTACAGTATGTTAAGGCGAATGTCTTAGGTCTAAAACCACATGCAATAATTCAACTAACTTATTGCAATAAAACAAAAGCATTTCAATGACCTTCATTGTTGGCCAAGACATCTTCCCTTCAAAGAACATAACTCTTGCCAATATTAGAAAAATTAAGTTGATAGTATAAGTTCAAATATTGTCCATTAAGTCAGCTAAACAATTAATTCGGTATAGAAGCATGAAAGTTATACAATTTTTTAAAGTCTTTCTATGATATATACTCCATTAGTTCATCCAACAGAATAACAATATGAAAATAAAAGGAAACTTTTTAACAAAGTGAAGTTTCGATCACGTTGTTTACATTTACAAATAAACATGAAAATGCAATACTCCAAATTTTATCAAGGCTGCCCAATTTCCTGAAAGAAACTATATCATATTTAGTGAATGAAGGAGTTCCATTACGAATTAACTTATCGAGCATACCTCGAGAGATATAATTTATCAGTTACTCAAGGTCGTGTGAATGTAGGAGTTCCCGTGCGTTGCACAATGGAACATCTCTCATGTTCAAAGAAACTTGAATACTAAACCAAGATCGTAAAAAGTAGTCATTATAAGAGATTCATGCAAAATAATGCATCCATAAATCGATAAAGTATAATAGTCATTGACCTATTTAATTGGATATTCTGCAATTTGACGTAGAAGATGAAGGGGAAGGGTGGAGGGAGAAAATTTTTTGGACATGATTTTGTGATTTACATAGGGTTTGGGGTAAAGAAAAAGGAAACATATGAACAAATAATTAAGACCGAAAAAAATTAAAAGGGAAAGGAGGAAAAATAATATCATTAAATTAGATTGAAAATTATAAGGGTAAAATTATTGACTTATGTAAAATTGTATTGAATTGCAAATTAATTGAAATCAATGGTTGAATATCTCTATAAAACTAATAGGAAATATTTGCTAAATGAGAAAGTGATACCTTGGAAATAAATTGTGAGAAATTTAATTAATTCACATGATTTGCGGCACCTAAAAAACTTTAATTTTAAATTCAATTATATTATTTTAAAAATATTAGTTTAAAGTTGGGACGCAATATATGATTTGAAATTTGATTAGATTAATTATATCTATATGTAATTTACAAAGACTAAAATTACAATTTAAATTGAATTGAGTAGAAATTAGATTTGAATTTTAAAAAAATAGATTGAATTAGATTGAAATTTAATCGTGCGATTTTCCATACTATGAAATTTTGATTTAAATTCACTTATATTATTTTCAAAAATATTATTTTAAAATTGAAATGTTAACATATGGTTAAATATAAATTGGACTCTTTATATCTATATGTGGTAAAAAAATTATATTAAAATTGCAATTGAATTTTCAATTGGATTGGGAATGTTTCAGATTGAAAAAGGAAATTCAATTTAAATATAAATTGAGTTGATTGAAATTGAATTATGTTAATTTATATTGATTGGATTGTGTTTCTATAGATATATATATGTATGTATATTTATATTAATAAAAATAATAACAATAAGTTTATTCTTAAATTAAATAAAAATTACAATTGAATTGAAATTGCAAATTCTTTATATATATATATATATAAGATAAGATTTATATTAGATTAGATTTGATTAGATTTGATAATATCTTCTCATCAAATCAAATTATATATTAGAACTCGGATGATATTACGCCGCTTATAAATAGATGGGCAAATCAACGTTAGGATTCAAACATCAATCTTCCCACTACAAATTTATAAATTTAGGAATTCGAAAAGACTCTAAATTAGGGATTCGAATGGACGCAACACCACGACGAACGAGAGGTTGTATACTAGTCGCCAGTTCGCGAAACCGCCCGACTGATACTCAGAGTAATTCCGACTCGTGGTTGAACTGCTTCGTGTAAAAATTCCAGTAAGTCTGTCTCATTGTTGTTTTGTAATTTGAATTTTCATCATTAACATTGTGATGGCACCTTTAGTTTACTTCGATTGTATTAGTTCAGTCCGTTCTGGGGATTTGCCATCCTCCAATTGTGTTTTTGATGTTGTAATGTGTGTAAAAGTGGAATATCGGTGCATCTTGGAAATTCTCGAGGTCAATTTGCACGGTGGGGGTAATTGTTTGTTTTTTTCTTAAGTTAAATTTTTAATTGTCTAATTTCAAGAAGTTCAATATAAGTGCATTGAAGCTGTAGCAATTTTTACTTCGTGTTTATACTTGCTATAGGATATTTGTTCGTTACTTCGAATTGATATATTTGTTGACTTGGTAAGGCCGGCGATTGAGTTGCACGTATATAAATCTGACCAACACAGCGAATTCAAAGTATACTTAGATCCCTTTAAATAAAGGAAAATATTCAGCACTTATAACAATAGTCGAATACTCAGTCCCCTTGGGATGAGATAAGGCTTCTGGTGCTTGCCTTATGGCCAAAGGTACCGGATTCCCATCCCATCGTTTCTATATTCTCAGGATATTGCAGAGGAGCGGTTTTTACCCACATCGTGTAGAAGCTGCGGGTTTTCCTTGTGCTAAAAAAAGGCCCTGTTACTTCAGATTATTCTTGAATTTTCATACTCATGTTGTTTAATAATGACTTGTAATTATTGATTGGACCCAATTGTTTTAAGATTTGTCCATAATTGTTATTATGTTGATTATCATAGCAGGAATATTAAGGCTTGGTGCTTTTATTATTATCTGCTTATCTGCTGATTCAATCCCCAACTATGCCCACTAGACCATATTTTGCTACTGGTGATTTTAGTGGTCAGGGTCTTCCTTCCGATTTCAAGCTACCAAAACCAAATGCTTTCCGAAGATTCCCAGGAAAGTGCAGTGCTACTCCTGCTCCCCTTGCTCCGCTAAATTTTACGGATGAGTCCGGTGGGTTGCATCAAAAGTCCTTTGCAGCTGGGATCAATAGAAGAAAAGACATTGAGCTGGCTATTGCGGCCCTCCCATTGAGAAGTGTTCCAACAATTGATGTGAAAGAGAAACCTGAAAAGCAACCATCAGATGGTGGATATTATGATGGACAGAAAATAACCAACACGACTAGGAATAAAGTTGATCTAAGAGAAGAGTTGTGGAAGCACGAGTCCGGTGGGATCAACCAAAGATTCCCAGGAAAGTGTAGTGCTACTCCTGCTCCCCTTGCTCTGCCAAATTTTACGGATGAGTCCGGTGAGTTGCATCAAAAGTCCTCTATGGCTGGGATCAATATAAGAAAAGACACCGAGGGGGCCATTGCAGCCGTCCCATTGAGAAGTGTTCCAACAATTAATGTGAAAGGGAAACCTGAAAAGCCACTATCATCAGATAGTGGAGATTATGATGGACGGGAAATAACCAACATGACTAGGAGTAAAGGTGATCAAAGAGAAGACTTGTGGAAGCGCGAGTCAGACAAACTGGCAGCAGTTATGGCCGAGGCGCAAGAGTTTCTAACTCTGTTAGATAATGTGTATATGCCCAATACATCTAAGGACTCCGGAGAATCAAGGGATCAAGGAATCGACCTCCCTATTGGGGAACAAAAGCTGATGGAGATGGTGGAACAAAAAGAGAGAGACAAAGATATGCTGCGGGATGTAGATAAAGGTCCTTTTGCAAAAAGGTTAAAGGTTGACGACGGGATCTCAGCTCTTATTCAAGAAGAAGAAGCTTCCGGAGCTGAAACCATGTCGGAAGATGGTAAAGATGAAGTGAATATTTTATCGCATATGGAGTGGAAGTTGGAGAAGCAGTGTTTCGTGAAAAAGCTTGAAAGACAAAGCTCACTTAATTTTGCTAAAGAGTGCACGAAGGCCACAACTCAATCGATCAGCATTGTTGATCACATAGATCCGATTTTCGTTGACACACAATCAAACCTACCAAGCGGAAGGTTTGCTAATTGTGAGTTAACTGAAAATAAATGCAAAGACCTCCAGACAAATAGTTCTACAGATTTGGATGAACGTTCCGCCATATCTAAAAGGGGGCAAGACAAGGCACTGAAGATGTTCTGTAATTCCGGTGAACCTACTACAACAAATTCAACAAACCGTAACAACGGACTTGAATATTGCGAGAATCACAAGGAATTGATAAATTTTGAGATCGTGCACCGTGATCATTCCCGTGGACGTAAGGTGATGCAGGCTCTAAGAGTGTTTAAAGAGGAATATGATAGACTTTTGCGGGAGCATGAATTGGAAAAAAAGAGAGAAGGAAAAGCCACTAAAGGTCCTCATTTTCTGGCAGCGCAGCATGTGAAGGAAAAGGGAATCATTGTCTCCAATGACAAGCCATTTGGCCATGTACCTGGCATTGAGATTGGTGACGAATTCTCCTTTAGGGTCGAACTTGCTATTGTTGGTCTTAATTTCCAATTTGTTGCTGGCATTGATTATGTGACTCTTGGTGGGCAGCAATATGCAACTTGTGTTGTGGATTCAGGTCGTTACGAAAATGAGGCCAAAAACCATGATATTTTGATATACTCTGGTCAAGGTGGGAATCCAAATGTTTCTCCCAGTTGTGCTACATCAGATCAAAAGCTTGAGAAAGGAAATCTTGCTTTGATGAACAGCATGGAAAAGGGTTATCCGGTTAGAGTCGTTCGCAAAAGAAAATGCCTGATTGATTCTACATTATTCAGTAACAATAACAAGCGTGATTATGTGTACGTGTATGATGGGCTGTACACAGTGAATAGGTTTTGGCAAGTAAGAGAAAATCAAAATTCCAAATTTGTTTTCAAATTTGAACTACAGAGATTATCAGGGAAACCTATAATGCAACCTATGATCCATGCTGCTGGTGAAGTGGGAAAGCAGATTCAGGCCACGGAGGTATGTGTGTCGGACGATATTTCACAAGGAAAGGAGAATTTTAAAGTTCGTGTAGTGAATGGAGTAGATGGTAGCCTTCCACCATGTTTCACCTACATAACCAGCATTGTTTATCCGCATTGGCATCAGCGGAGCGAGCTTGTTGGTTGTAATTGTATCGGTGGCTGCTCCGACTCCGTCCAATGCCCTTGTGTTATAAAGAATGGAGGTGAGATTCCATTTAATGAAAGAGGAGCTATTATGAAAGCAAACACGAAGACTGCAGTTCATGAGTGTGGACCTTCATGCAAATGCCCCCCATCTTGTATGAATAGAGTTAGCCAGCATGGTCCTCATTTTGGACTCGAGATTTTCAAGACCAAATCAATGGGTTGGGGAGTTAGATCACAGAATGCTATTAAGCCCGGGAATTTCATATGCGAATACATTGGAGAGTTATTGGGAGAAAAAGAAGCTGATGAAAGGACCGACAACGATGAATATCTCTTTGATATATACCATGGTGAAACGAAAGAGGGAGATTTTGCTCTTGATGCTGCCAAGTGTGGGAATATTGGTAGGTTTATTAACCACAGTTGCGATCCTAACCTGTTTGCCCAAAAGGTTCTTTTCGACAGTGAAGATAAGAGAATGCCTCATATCATGTTTTTTGCTGGTAAACATATCCCTCCACGACAGGAACTTAGATATGACTATAATTATAAGATGAACCGTGTATGCGACTCGAATGGAAACATTAAGAGTAAAGATTGCTATTGCAGTTCTCGAAAATGCTCCGGAAGGTTGTACTAGGACCACATTTGGAACCCAAGTAAGAGCCTATACCTTTTTGAACTTGTTCTTTGTGTCACGTGGTTTTAAAAGTTAAGAGAATTCATGCTTTATTGGGAGATTGTTTATCTAGAACGTACTTAAAGAATAGAATCATAAAAACAAAATAGAATAAATTTTCATGTTTCGTGGGAAGAAAACTTTTTTTTTTTTTTTTGGCGTAGTTTATAAAGTTCTTCAAGATTTCCTCCTCAAGTGCGACTATGGAAAAATGTTTCTCCTATGGTCTTTGAGGCTTACGCTTTAGACCTATGAGGCTTGCACAGGCTTACGCTTCAAATTTCCTAAGGATGTTTCTAAAACTAACAGAAGTTTATTCTTATTTATAACTAGTTCCAAGTTGCATGATTTATTATTATTATTATTATTATTATTATTATATGTAGGTATTTTTTATATAGTTATTCTTATATTGAGGTTTAATGTCCTTTTTATGGTTCAAGTTTTGTTTGTTTATTTTTAATTCAAGTACTAGGTAGTGAAGTAGCTCAATGATCAAACAATTTTAAGTTTATTTTAGTTTAACTATCTATGTAGATCTTATTACTAGAAGTCTTTGAGAGTGTTTGCAAATGTTATAATCATGACTTATTTTCTTTTACTTAAAGTTTGAAAAAATTGCTCCCTTCGTCCCATTTGGTTGTCCCACTCCATTGGTCCCGTTTCCTTTTTTTAATTTAAATACCCCTCTCTCTTAACATATCTAGTGGACCCCCACCCCACAACTTTATCTTACTTTACATACAAAAAACAACTTTCTTAATCTTCATGCCAAAAAAAAAGGGACCAATGGAGTGGGACGGAGGGAGTATTTTCTATGAGATGGTTTTTGATCTACTATTGTTTTAAGCATTTGAATTGATGCTTCTCATTTTTTCTTAATTATAGAGAAGCTACAATAGAAAATAAGTTTTGAAACTTGGGAGTGGATCATGGAGGAACTTACCTTTGCATATCAATTAGTAACCAATCTGCACTCTACATTTACTCATTGGATGACTTGGATCGAATATGCTTTGGAATATTTCTTCATGCCTGATCCTTATATGTTTTATTAGTAGCGCAAAAGTGTAAAGTTAATGGTTTATGGGAAAAAAAATTATGCATAATATTTTCCTATGAAAATGTGTGTTCCTATCACTTCTACACAATATATATATATATATATATATATATATAGTGTAAACTAATGAATTTTGTTTTATTTTTATTAGAATTAGCTGTTGACAATTGGTATCCCGTGTCATGTAGGAGTGTCTGGCAAGTTGTGTTGAAAATGAAGAACATTGTGGAAGTAAATATTCATGCATGCGATTAGGAAGTAAAGTCCAACCCACTATTTATAGAGGACGAGTCGAACAAGCATTATTGAAAAGGAGTCGTCTGCTTGCATCTAGGAATCCTCTCTGCTTGTAGAATCCTAGTCGTATATTATCTTATCAAGTCGTACATCGAAGATCTGACTTTTAGTGTCTTTTTACTTTTTTATTTTTTTATTTTTAGTATTGTTGTTTATCACTTTGAAATCAATTAGTAATTCTGGTTCGTTGTTGTAATTAGTCCGTTTCACTTTTCAGCAAATTTTGCTTATGTTGGTTTAGCAGTTCAGTTGAATACTACATTTCAGTTAGTTATAAAATTATGCACTTTATCTTACTTCATTTCTCTTTTCATTATGTGTGCCCTCGTTCATTTTGTGAAGCACAAGATCCACCTTTATGGGATTTAGTGATTACTTATTAATACAAGTTTTCATTTTAATCTTGGGGACTTAGTTTTAACCATGCTACTATGTCAAGTTCTTAATAGCTATTGCTTCTATTGGCTTAATGTCATGTTGGTTTTTCCCGACATTTTATTAATTGAACGATTGTATCCTAGCTTGTTGCTGATTGCACTTTTTGTGAAGCACATGATCTACCTTCGGGAGATGTAGTTGATATTACTTATTAATGCAGGTTATGGTTTTTGCGGGACTAATCTTGGGTAGTTAGGGTTAAGTATGCTACTGTGTCATGTTAATGGCTTTATTGGCTTTGATTTTATGAATACTTCCCGGTTTTAGATGATTTGGACAAAGAGTTAATCTTATTGTGCTTTAAATCATTGCAATTTATGACAACTGTTTATGCATATATGGTTAGCAGATGTTATTTAAGAATGTAGTGGTTTGATCTATGTGGATTAGAAAATTTTCTTGAGCAAATGGGTAGGCATGTTTAAATTTTCTGATAACTTTTGATTCAGGTTGAATCATGTGAACCTAATACACGGTTGTCACCTCCATTTCCAACTCTTAGACGCCTCCTCCACCTTCAAGAACAAACAACCATGTTGCTATGAATTAAATCAGATGTGAATCCACCAGCTAAGTCCATCTTGTCACCTAGTTATACTTAGATTTGTATGGTGTCATGTTTCTTTTTTTATTTTTTATTTTATAATGTCTACTTGTGTAAATCTAGCTACATATTTCTTTTAAATGATGTTCTTTGTAAGTTTTGTTTGGGAGGGGGAGCAATTGAGCTCTACGCTCTCATTGTTACAAAAATGAAAAAATGTCATCTAAGCTACATGCATGTGTTGGAGTGATCATTTTCGTATTTTGATTGTCTCATGATATCATTATTTTATTAATTGATTGTTATATTGTCACTTCTATAAAAGTACGAGACTAAGTTTTAGAACTTTTTTCCTCTGTAACTTGGTTGAGGCCAATGACCCCTTAGTGCGTTAGTGGCTTTGTTGAGGGTATTTTTGACTACTAGTATGAACATTATGACATTCTATTATGAACATTGTTAAGTATTCAAGCAAATGTCAATATTTGTGATGTTGATTGACAAATTCTAGGGGTTTAGTTTTTGCAAAATCTAATAGTGAAAATTCTAAGGTTTGCTAATTTGGGGGGTTAGGAAGGGAATTCCAGGGTCGTTAGTATGAACATTATGAAACTTGATTATGCACATTGTGAAATTTCTAGCATGTAAATTGACTTGTAAAGGTTATGCACGTTGTTGATTATTTTCTGCACCAGTAAAGATTATGCACATTTCTGGAAATTTAATGCGCATTTTAGTTTAGTTAGTGTTCATCAGAACATCTTAGTATGCAAACTGTTCTAGCAGGGTATGCACATCTGGGGATTTGATAAAAACCCTTCCATTGCCATCTGCAAATTTATTTGATAAGATTATGCATATTTGTGTTTAAATATGTGCACATGATTTGGAAGCACAATTTGATTTTATTTATTGTGCATTTGTAAATCTTAGTATGCACATTATTAAGGCTGAGTATACACATTAAGATAAATCAGTATGCAAATTGTTAAAAATGATATAAATCAATTTGTAATTTTACTTGTAATGATTATGCATATTTATGTTTAATTGTCTGCACGTGTTCTTGAAGAAGCAATTGAGAAAATAGAAGAGTTCTCGAGGAACATGTTCTATGGAGATTAAGTATTGGATTATCTCAAGTGACCCGGCCAAGGATCTAGACATAAAAAAAATATTGCTCGGTTGATTAAGCCTTTTGTTAACTTCTTGCTAATAATCTAAATGAATAAATAATACTGAAACACATTTTGTTTGTATACACATCTTTTATTGTGAGTATGCACGCCTTTGCCTAATTTTAATATGCACATTTTTAAATTTGAGTATGTACGCCTTGGAATTTCAGTAAGCACATTGAATTCAGATTTCACGTCCTAAGTATATTACTAAGAATTCGGTTGAAGTACTATAAATGCTGATTTATGAACATCATTCAGTTGCATGAGGGTAGACAAACAACGCAAACTCTAAATGTTTTCTCCATTTATAGAACAATTTTGCAGTTTAGACCGGGTAAGCTTATTTGTAAAGAAACGTATGCACACAATGAGCAAGAATTATGAACATATGGAAAAAACGAATCAATAAAGACAAAACATTAAACAGTATAATCTCTACGGGGCACACGGGCCCATAAGACATAGATGTGTTCTTGTAAATACACTAATCAAAAGAGGTTCAATGCTCACTCTCGCTTAATACAACACGAAAAAAGCGAATCAATTAGGACAAAAACATCATTAAATGGAGCTTTTCAAATGTGCATAAATTGTGAATAGCAAAAAAAATCCTTATTTCGCATAGATTGAACAAAATCGCTTAAACTCCATCACATGAAATCTTTCAAATACAAATTAACAATCCAAAATAGGTTACAATGGTTCAAATTTGAACAAAAACGAAGCAAAAGGGCGAATTGAAGTAGATAAAATCCATCAAAACTATCCATCTTCCTTCTGCAATTGGGAATACAACAACGAAGAGCCACACTGCGAATATTCCTGTAGCTTGAAGCTGATATTGAATTTCACAAGAATTGGAGCTGGGTGAATTAATCTCGAAGGATATTTCTCGGCTAATCTAACACGAATAACACAAATCAATATGGGCAACAATTAATTAAATGTAGCTGGAAAATGTCCGCAAGACCAACAACAAAGAAAAATGTGCATAATAAGCAAAAAGTGAAACAAAAGCACATGAATTACCCATTATGTTTTTAAATCGGTAGCAAGCAAAATGGTTATTAGTAACCCGTAATTAACAAAATCAAAGCAAAATCACTAATTGTATTGGATAAATCCATCGACTTTAGAGTTAAAATTACCCAGATCTTCTTGTTAATGAATCAGGAGAGAAAATCGACAACGTGGAACTAAATGGGAGAAAAAGCAAGAGTGAATATGCTATTAGCTTTCACGAGAATTGGAATTGCGAGACCAACTACCAACTTTGATTCGGCCTTGTGAGATGTTGATTTCGAAATCCCTCTCGCAGCTCTAACGAATATGAGCGGCACCCAACCACTACAAACCTTCCAATTTCAAAAACATATCACGTGAAAGGACGGAAATACCCTAAGGGATAATTTTGAGCCTTGAAATCTCAAATGAAATTCTAATCCCAGCCACATATCTCAAAAATCTATGGATGATATTTGTTCTTAATTCTCTCATTAGTCTTGTGTTCTCAAATGATCTCATTCCTATATATATATATATATATATATGGAGTGAATCATGTAGGAATCTGCATTTAATGTGAGAATTGCGAATCATGCATAATCCTTATATATTTTATGCAAAAAAACTATATTTTATATTATACATAATCCTTATATGTTTTATGTAGAAGGGTAAAAGTGTAAAATTATAAAATTTTTGTATAAAAAATATAATAATTATGCACAAACTATATAAGAATTATATAGGGTGTGGATCTGGTGAATCGTCATTTTTGGTATGTAATAGCTGAATCGCTGCGCAGTCTCCGCTGGAGAAGACAGAACGGTTCTTTCTAGGTCTAATGAGTGAGAGAATGTATTCAAAATTGAATATAAAGTGAGAGTTTACAAAAATACACTTTGTGCAAAAATTTACACTAAAAGTGTAAAACAAAATTTTAAGTGAACAAATGATATGGACCATAGATTGCCTTGATTATAGGACTGTAATGTGTTCCTAATTCCAACAAAATGAAGTGTTCTCATTTGAACTCCTACCTCATATCATATTTCATATCATATATATCGTGTATATTTAACTAACACATGACTTTATACATATAGAATAGCTAAACTTAAAACACTCTTTTATAGTGATTCCAAAATATTTTCAAACAATAAAACTATCATTGTTATACTAACCTAATTAAAATAAAGCGGAAATCACTTCAAACCCCCCAAACTAATGCATTATGTGCGGCATGCCCTCAGACTATTAAGTTTGATGACTAACCCCCTGAACTCTTTAATTCGTTGTAATGTGCCCCCTTCAGTTAGTTTCAAGGCTAAACTAAAACTAATTGAGATGCTTATACTGTGATACATCCTACCGCCATTAGATCAGATCTACCATCATTGCTCTTCTCACTTTATCATTTCTCTTCATGCTCCTTCATGATGAACAAATTATAATTCTTGCAAGTGCACGAATCGGTATATTACCTAATCTAGCAACTCCCGAGGTCGATCTCACAAGGATTCAGCTGGGTTCTAATTATTCTATTTATTTTACTATCTACTTAGTTCTAAACTGAGTTTGGTTTATTTAAATCTACTAAATTAAATAGTACGCAAGTAAAGAAAGTAAAAGGAAAGCGAAGTGGTAGACGGGTGTGGTTTCAAGTTTGATGAAGAATGCGGAGGTTTAATAATCACTATGTGTAAGATGATCGATTTATTCCCATTCTCTAGCTATCATTTATGAATTTCTTTTGTTGGTTCATCCACTAAGGCTTTAGGGATTTCGTATGATGGCGGAAGATCTCAAACTTATAATCTTAAGGGTCAATCAAGTGATCATATCATGAACCTAATGATCGTATCATGCACAAGGATTTAAGAAACCATTTAAACTATCACAAACCAATTGTGATAATCTAGACTGCTAATTGCAGGTCTAAATAAATAACGGGTATGATCCGCCGTATTACCTTTTACCTATATTCTTTACAATTATCTAAATTAAAAAATCATAGAGAAATCAAAAGCAAGCTCAACAATTAAGAAACAAAATAATTCATTCATTCAAAAACTAGGCTCGAATCAATTCATAAAAAACATAGATCCTGCTAAACCTCCACACAAGGGATTTAGCTACTCATATCTAGGGGTGTAACGGTTCGGTTTGGTTTTTTATGTATTTTAGGAACCGAACCGAACACATAAAAATGGTTCGGTTCGGTTCGATTCGATGAGTTTTTCAATATCGGAACCGAACCGAACCGCTTATAAATGGTTTGGTTCGGTTCGGTTCCTCGGTTCACCTTTTTATTTTATTTATTTATTTTTTAAATCCTAAATAATGTAAGAATAATAGTTTGTAGGATTTCACTCATTCCAAACTCATAAGTATTGAATATCTAAATTATGATTAGAATTGATCTTACCTTAAATCCAATATCTAAATTCAATAATATTCTCATATAAGAAGGACAAATATTAAATAAAAAAATTAAAAAATATGATATTGGTTCGGTTCGGTTCGAACCGTTCAAAAATTCTTGGAACCGCGAACCGAACCGAATGTAAACGGTTTCTAAAAAAATAAACCGAACCAAACCGCAAAACCAAACCGAACCGTATTTTTCGGTTTGGTTCGGTTCGGTCCGATCGGTTTCGCAGTTCGGAGCGGAACCACTTACACCCCTAAGTCATATCCATAGAAAAAAAGTCACTAAAGATGCAAAAGTATTCATGGAAAAGAAGTATAAAAAACCTTAGACAAAACTAAGATAGAATTATACAACATAGAACCTCATAGATTGATCCTCGCACTTGGTTCTTCGGTTGTAGTCTTCAATCTTCTTATTGAATCTTCAACGGAGGGATGCCTTGGGTGTTTCTCTGCTCTGGAGGGTGAAAAATCTCGAAAATATGGTGTGTTGTTCGTAAGAATGAAGTCCGAAAGGGTTTATATATGTTTCAGGCCGAAAAATCACGAATTTAGGCTTTTACAGACGCGGACCGCTGTCCAGTGCAAACACGGACCGCGACCTGATTCCTACGAGAAATTGGATTTCAAGTCAGAAAATACGGGACTGCGGTCCAACACAAAATGTGGACGCGGTCCGGGGTCTTTGGCCGAGCCACTCCGTGTCCTCAATTTCCTACACTGAACAATTTTGTGAAAATCATGATATCTCCTCCAATAACCATTGGATCGCTATGAAACTTTGACACGATGTTTCTAACACATAGAACTAGGATTTGGACGGTGGAGATCGGATTGTAAGAACGTTAGACTTGTCTGCTACACGATTTCCGAACTGCCATATTTCAAGACCTCCAAAATTCAGTTTATTCAATATCCGACTTCAAATCTTCTTCGTCCTTCATCTAATCAACTCCATCTTTGCCCACAAGGCATCAATGGCCATGTTTTTCTTCTTTTAGGTGCCAAATACCTCCAAATAAGCTCAAAACGCACAAGAAACCTACAAAACAAAAGACCATCGAAAGTATATAATTCCAAGCAAAACAAAAGGTAAAAATGGATAGAAAATGATAGAAATAAGCTTAAAAAGAACATGATGAGATGGTATAAAAATCACTCACCACTTCGTATAAGTTTGTTCTCTTGCATTGAAACGGTAATTTTTGTGGTCATCATCAGACTCGATTTGAGAGGAGAAATGACTCTCCTCCATCATGTTTTTCAAAAGGCTCAAGCCGGATAAAGCACTAACAAGATCAACGGGTTCATTGGAATGAACAATGAAAGAGCTCGGTATTGAAATCAAAAAATACTAAGTAGGAAAAACAAAGACGAAACAAAGTGAAAGATCAAACGTCGAGTCGAGAATGCCCTCTCTCTGCAAGATGAAATACGTCCCGGGTAGTGCTTTCGGATCAAGCGTATTGTCCCCAAAGATGAAACGACGACGTCATAAAGAGTTGCAGCACCATAGATCTTTAAGCTCCGATGAATAAGACAAATGGCGAAGACATAACTGCTTGACGGCTTCTTAGAATGCTAATGCAGATAAATGTAGAGATGTTGGTGTGTTGAAATGTAAATGGAGACTGCCTATTTAATTATAGGCCTCTTCCCCACAGAGGAAAGGTTGCTAGACTAATGTACCTACCATTAACACATGCATGTTATGGGTTGAGTGGGAGGAGGAGGGCGAGTGGGAACTCTACAGCCTTTGTTCGAAACTCTTCAAAAAGAGAGGATCCGGTGGAGCAGAAGCATTACACCAAGAACTAGGCCAGCCCACAAGGCCCGACGACCACCCAAATGATCAATTGTCACGATCCAAGTCCAAGTCCAAAGCTGCAGACAAGGGTGCAGGTGCGGGTCACGAGTCGTAGGAGCACGGAGCTGGGCGCGCCGTGCCGCAGGTGAGGCAGTCGGTGAAAAAGCTCGCGCGCATGAGTATGTGTGGCTCAAGTCCACCACTTGTCACTTTGTTATTTCCTAGTAAGTAGTATGGACTTAAATACCACATTAATCAATGTCACAAAACCAATGTGGGACTACACTTAATTAGTCCACACTCCAAAACTGGAACATGGTAAGTTACACCTCACATATGGTAACAATTTAGTTTGCGTAACAAACTTCGAGCTACTATTTCCCGCTCACCGAAAATCGGAATCGAGAAATTGAACACACTATATACGATCATCTACTCGGAATGTAGTTTGACGCTATATATTTCAATTCGCAAATCAGATACATTTTAAGGCTCGAAATTGCGGTCAAAGTTAATTGAATTTAAACCAATACAACAAGCATTAAATGCTTTCATTTATTGATAAACTTTTGATTTTCTAAAAAACTTCCCTGTTTAATGATAATAAGAAAATAATAGAATTTAAAAAAAAAAAGCTTTTTTAGTATTTTCAAAATATATATGTAATAAAAATATTGACAGTCACATAGTAAATTCAAAAATACACATTTCTACTTTTGTAAAAATACTTTTATATCTACAAATATTTGCCGAATTCTAATTTGCTGCTCCAACCATTACCAATGTAGAAAATCACAAAGGTTTTTGTGTACCACATTTATATACATGTGTGTGTACCACCACAAGGGTATTGGCATATGATAAATGTAGCCCACTTATTTTAATGAAAAATGTCACATGTCAATACCGTTGTGGTGTGGTACATACAAACCGCTTCGGAAAAAAATATATTGTCAACATGCAAAAGAATTGAATAAAAATATAAATTTAAATAAAGTAGAATCTCTTATCATAAATTTAAATAGAAGAATATCTTATCTTTAAATTTGCTCCTAGATATTTTTATTACATATTTATTTTACAATAAAAATATATTAAAATATAACTATAAATTCATATTTTTAATTTAAAGGTATTTTAAATAGAACATCAAATAATTATTGTGTGATTTCAATGCTTTTATTACATAGATACTTTCAAATAAAAAAGTATAAATTCGTACATTTCAAGAGAGTATAATTTTTTTCAAGATAAATAACATCAATTAAGTTTTTTTGTTTAGATTTTCATGTGATTTAAATGTAGGTTGGAATTTTTGTGTAAGATAGTTAAAAATGTTGTAAATATATTATATATATATATACTTACCATATATTGTGATGACCATGTAAACCCTAAAAGCCCATGAGCCCATCTTGTACTCTATAAATAGAGGTCTCCACCCTCATAATAATATACATCTATTTTCTCTTTCTCTATTTTATTCTCTCGTTCTATTTAGTTTATAACACGTTATCAGCACGAAAAAGTTCTTCTTAAAGACGAAAATCATCCGCGACTAAGGTATAATTTTCTTTTCTAGTCTACTTCGATTAATGCAGCCGGTTTATTTTTCAAGTTTTCGTTTCTATAGTAAATAGTGATACATTCATTATTTGAAACCCATAAACAATTCGTCCATGAGCTTGAAACCTTATGTTGTCCAAAAAAGTATCAGAACGAAACTTGTTAAAAGCAGATTCCTTTTCATCTTCCTTAGTCATCATGCTGCAACAAAATTGATATGCTGGCTCTTAAACTTGAAATAATTGTGGTTAGATAAAATTTGATTTTTCTTGTGTTAACATCTAACGGAGCTTGATTCTAAACATGCATTTATACTACTTCCCACCGTCCCATTACATTTATACGTGTATTTTATCCAGTATTAAACAATAACATGATCACGTTTTCACATAAAGAAAATTATTAAAGTATTTATGATGTTTATGCATGTGTTCGTTTACATTCAAATATGTATGTTAATTTCGATTGTTGCTCCTGAAGTAGTACAATCAAAATATTTATTCGATCTCTTATAATTTTATAATTGTTGCTCCGTAAGTAGCACAATATATTAATATTCATGAAAAATATTAATGCTCTTGAAGAGCAATTCAAAACCATATTTTAAACTTAAATTGTGGCTCCAGATGTAGCACAATCAATATTCCCGAAGAATATTACATGCTCTTGAAGAGCATTCATTTTACGCTTTTATTTATTTATTTATTTGATTGTTATTTATTTATTTAATGTTGTATCTAGATTGTTGCTCCTGAAGTAGCACAATCCATATTCCTAAAGAATATCATATGTTCTTAAAGAGCAATTCATATTTATTGAAATAACTCAATTGTTGCTCCAGAAGTAGCACAATTTAATATTCCTGAAGAATATTACACACTCTTGAAGAGTTATTAATATTATCTATGCATTTACTATATACCTCAGTTTTCTTTGCTGCATACTGTATAATATTTATATATATATATATATATATATATATATATATATACAATCTTAATTTGGTGCTCATGAAGCAGCACACAATTAATATTCCTGAAGAATATTATGTACTTTTGATGAACAATTCATATAATATGTCTTATTGATGGACGAATCTTGGTTCTTGAATTGTTATTGTTGTTGCTCCCGAAATAGCACAATTAACTCTACATGTTCTTGGAACAACTAAAACTTGTCATTTTGAAATCATATATCACAATAACCATACTTTAATTGTTGCTCCTAAAGTAGCACAATTAATATTCTTGATGAATATTACATGTTCCTAAAGAGCAATGTATATCTAAAGGTATGTTGTAATTTAAAATATTACCTAATTATATGGAGTGGTAGCAAGAGCTCCTCTTTGAATGACAATTGCATTTCCAATATCCTATTGTGGTTTAATTTCTTTTCAAGAATAGATGTGAGATCCGGTAGATCTCAAAATTCACAATTTATTGATTTCACGTATCATGAATAAAACTAAGTTGTTGCTCTGGAAGTAGCACAATTACATTCCGGAAGAATGATCATATTGTGATATTAACATTACTATCACAAATTTGTGGAAATGGCTCAACTTTTGCTCCTGAAGTAGCATCATTTTATATTCTAGAAGAATATTAAATGCTCTTAAAGAGCAACTCGTTTCTTGAGTGATATATGTTTATTACTAAATGAAAAACATTATTTATGTCTAGTTGACATTAATGAAATCTTGATATCGATGTTTATCTGCCAATAAAAGGCATAGGGAGATAATAATAGAATGAAACGAAGCATCCAAGCAGGATTGCGTCAAGATATTAATTGTTTGTTCTCCCTAAAGCTCGATATGAGTAGTTGCATTTTAAACTGCAAGATTTTAAAATCTTGTGCATCGAATATCATTAAAGGCTCCCGAAGAGCTTGTATCATTCTATCAAATGATACTAAATCAATTATTGAGTTTGCCCTTATTCTAGCAAGTCTAGAAGAAACATACTAAGTTTTAAGAATATCCGTTACAATGGATACCATATTGAAACTATATAAGAAGGTAGTGATTATTTTGCATTTAGCCAGAAGCTAACAAAAGAAAAGTTATCACACTACCACCTTGAATGTATTACTCATTCATAAAAATAAGTGAGACAAAACATGTCATGAACCTGAAGTTCAAAAGAGCTCTATGATTTGACATGATAAGTTTGGACATCTGCAAACAACTTTGTGCGCAACATAATTGAAAATTCATGGGGCGCTGCAGAGAGATCCTGAAGAATCTCTTAATTTCCATGAATGTTCGATTTCTAGAAGAAATGTAGAACTTGTTAGTACTACAAGTTCAAAAACAATGAGCTCAATTCCTTGAAGCAGATTTATCATGATAAAGCTAGTGAGTTTATTAAACTCTAAGTTCCTCTTGAAGAGAACTTAATATTATATGACTTTGGGATTGAGATTAAATATTTAGTTGCTCATGCCCATTCTCAAAATGAGTTTTGTACGATAGAAACGCGTCTCACATTAAGATTGTTATTTTGATGAAATAACATTTCCAACATTAGTTGGAACATATGTCACATTTGGATTCCTGAAGTAATCAATGTGAAATCTACATCCAACAAAAAACACAAAAACAAACTAGTCACATTTGGATTCCAGAAGTAATCAATGTGAACAAGAAGTCAAAAGACTCACTTGCAAAAGATTGTGAATCAACTTCTTGATGCTTTAGTATGTATATAAAAGAAGTGACAATGTCATACATTTGCTGCAAATACCCCCAACAAGATTTCATGTCCCTGAAGGACAAGTACAAATGACAGCAAATGCATTAAAAGTTCGTCAAAAATATGGTCGACCAATTGGTTCTAAAAGAAATTTTGTGTCTAAGAAAAGGGGCACAACATATGAACCAAACAATGACGATAATGATTAGTCAATCAAATGAAGTTCCTGAAGAACTACAAGCGTCTGAAAATACTGAGATCTCAAAATATTGGAGAGACCAAATATTGTCGTGGACGCACGACGTCATTTTCGCCTTTTTAATATGACTCTTGAAATAAAAAAGAGGATCCTCAATGACGATCTATAAGAGATTGTCAAGATTGAAATAATTGGCCAAAGAAAAACGAAGTCATATAAGGTGAATCAATATTCCCTAGAAAGCCGGAAATATTTGGACATGTAGTTCCAAAATCCGAAAAATATATCCCCGAATGATACAAATGTGTCTTTGTTACACAGATAAATGAAAAATTACGAGATATAGGGCAATACTCGTAACACAATTTTTCTCTCATAGACCGGGAATTAATTATGTACTCTCCTATAATAGACGCCATTATATTTGATTAATCAACTTATGTCACAAAAGGCTTGCTATGCGCCTTATGGATGTAGTAAATACTATCAATGTGATTCACTAGATAGTGACATATATATGAAGATTCCTGAAGGATTTAACTTGCTCAAAGCTTGTAAGTCAAAAAGATATTTTCAATTAATCTGCAAAAGTCACTGTCAGGGCTGAAATCGACGAGAATTCCTCGACAGAAGGGTACATAAATGATGACTTGAGTTTGATTGAAACTCCTGAAGAGCATAATACTTATATGTACACTCCGTCAAAATGACTTACATAGAAAAAGTAATTATGAATTATTTTATTCATTGTTAATCCAACTCACATGCTTGTCGGCATTAGGGGAGATATAAAACATAAATGATAGAATGCCGCAATATCTCGTTGGATTAATTATTAGATTCACGCACTATGAACCAGAAGTTCATCAAGTTATTTAGTGCAAAAGGAGTGACTAAAATCTCATATACCTGTTGTATATGCACCATGAAAGAACTGAAGTTCCTCATAGACAAAAATAAATCAATTAATTCTCATTGACGCTAGAAGCGTGAGAGATTTATTGGTGCTAAGAGATAAGAAGTCCGCGGAATACAAAATTAGAACACATCACTCCAAATTTCTCCTGAAGAGGATATGTGAATCATTATGTACAAAAGTACTTGATGAAATCAACTCATGCCTAAAGACGGAGTTCGAATCTAAATACTTGGGTTGAACTAATAATTGTCTCGACCTGTAGGTCGAGCATCTCCATGATGGAGTTACGCTAGTCGACCTACCTGAAAGGTCTTTAAAGAGATTTATTGTATTTCATTCACATAGTTACCTAATGGTTGATTCAATCACTTGAAGTGAATGAAGACTCATTTAGACCTATAGAAGATAACAAAAATGTTTTAGGACCAGAAGTTCCTTACTTATGTGCAATTTGAGGATTTGAAATGATATTGATCATCCTTTGTTATCTTCGAGACAAATATGATGTTGGTCTATTTATGAGAGTAATGATATATTGACATATTCTATGTTATTCTCTATGAGAATAATTAAACTTGTGTTGCACATATTAGTGTAGACCTTGAATATAACCTTGAAGATTGTTATCTTGAGGGGGAGTAACAAATTGTAAATAATCCTGAAGATTAGACTGACTTCTAAAGGTCAAATGACCCTCAAGGTCAAATGGTTGTACTCTTTTTTCCTTCCTAAGTTTTTTCCCAAAGGGTTTTCTTAGTCAAGGTTTTTAATGAGGCATCCAATGCAACACACGAGTAAATGAGTCATTGAGATTGATTCATAAAAGAGTCAATACAACACATGATCTCTAAAAGAGTGGCGACATCAACATCCAGCAAATTCGCTCAAGTGACAACCTAGCAGATTCTTTTACAAAGGCATTACCAACATTCAAGAAGTTATTATACAAGATCGATATGCGCCGACTCAAGGATCAAGAATGACTATATTGAGGTGGAGCAGCTGTACTCTTTTTCCTTCGACCAGTTTTTATCCCAATGGGTTTTTCTGGCAAGGTTTTAAAGAGGCATCAGTTTCTTTTATGGATGGTCAATCAAAGGGGAGTGTTGTAAATATATTTTATATATATACTTACCATATATTGTGATGACCATGTAAACCCTAAAAGCCCATGAGCCCATCTTGTACTCTATAAATAGAGGTCTCCACCCTCATAATAATATACATCTATTTTCTCTTTCTCTCTTTTATTCTCTCGTTCTATTTAGTTTATAACAAAAAATAATATGTTCTATTTTTACTGTTACTATTGAAACTGGAAAGTTTGTTTAGAAAAAATAAATTTAATAATTTAATCCTTTTCTTTATGATACAAATTACTAATTACTATATTTAAAATTATATTTTGAAGAGCAATGTTTTGGTAATTAGTTTTCTGTAGAGTAATATTTTGGGAGTTAATAGTTTGTAAAGTAATATTTGGAAAATTGCTTAGGCTATTGCTATTTAACTACGTTTCTTTTCTTGTAAATTTTTGTAAACATGCCAATTTATAGTTTACAAAAATACACAAAACTACTTAAAAAGCATTTATACTAATATAATTCTAAAAACTAAGATGCCTGTGATATTTGGTAAAATTACCCCATGAGGCGCTATCTAGATTAGGTAAATGCCATTATTGAGCAAATAACATTTATTTTGATTTAAACCAAAAATAAAAATAAAAACAACCTAAGCAGCAAGCTTTGCTAAGACACCTACAAGAGGTGCATTGTTTGCAGTTGCAGGCTCACTTTGTTTGAAATTGTTTCTTGCATCGTTATATTGGTCATTTTGATCCGGCCCGCCTACTACCGCCCCCTCTAGCACGTTAGGGTTATCGGCGTTCTTGTTGAACCAGTCGCTGTAACCTTGTTTGCACCCCACGGGTTTAGGGCTTTTCTTTATCGACACAATGGATGCACCTCTGTGGTGAACTTTTTTCGGGAAGTTTGACCCGAACCCCACCATGTAGCTCATTCGCTTCGGGTTGGCACCCAATATGTAGTCCACCTAATATATAACATGGAATAGACAAAAAAGTGCTTATAATAAACATTTGCAAACACATCCTTAATAGTACGTAGATGAGATTTGTACCTGAGATCTAGCAAACTTGAGTAAATCACGAGGTAGAGCAACACCGCCGGGGCAGTGGAGACGTGTCTTTGTTTTTGCTAGAATATCGGCGTAGTCTGCAAGAAGAAACGAGGCGCTCGTAACAAACTGAAGATTGTTCCATTCCATAAACCAAAGAAGCCCTCCATTACTCTTCTTCACGTTGTTGCTTCCTTTTTGGATGCAGTTGCATATAAATTGTTCGGCGTAATTCGCCAACTGCGCGAAATTTCCGCTTCTTGGAAGCTGTCCGCTTAGTATAGCCTGAAATTATTTTGAGAATACTTTAATCTAATTACTGGCCTAGATGGACATCAAAACTTCTAGATAAAGATTAGATATATTTTAAAAGGTTTCCTATTCGATAAGATAGTAAGGTTATACATTCTTAAGAATTTCCTATATAAATAATCCTATTATAAAAAAACTAACAATTCTTTAAAATTACCAGTATATGTAACGAAGACATTGATATATGACTTTTGTCTCTTTTTTCTTAAAACTTAAATTTAATTGGATTTCATATCTAATTTTTATTATATGCAAAAATTTTAGTATTTCTTTCTCAAGCTGCACTAGAAAAAAAAATGTGAAGAATCATCCTTTCTTAATAATATAAATAGTGAAATGAATTTATTTTAAATAAATATGGTATATTATGAGTTTAAGCCTATTTAAATTCATCTAATCAATTTAGAAAAAAACTCTTTTAGTTTATTGATTAATAAATATAATCTTTAAAATAAAAAAAAATCTCATGCTCTCAACAGTATTAATCTATGGAGGTTTTACGGATATATACCTTTGCAACAAGGAGTTGAGCTCCAGCGTATTTGTCGTCCCACGAAAACATGATTCTCGTACCGCCAGACTTTGCTGAATTAATGAAGTCTACGTATTTGCGGTTGTTGGTTACAAGTCTTAGCCAAGTAGCAGCCCACAAAAGTTCATCCTACATAGAAAAAGTAGAATATGATGTAATTACTCTCCATTATTTGGAGATTAAGAAACTTGTATTGTATAGTGTATATTGTTTCTTTTGATTTATTAATTTTGATACATACATTATTTGCTTTTTTTTAAAAATAAAATACTTTCCATGGGACGGAGGGAGTATCAAATTTTATTACCTCGTAGCCACTGCTGTTATAGAACTGTCCGGCAGGAATGCTATCCGTGTATCGACCGGTGTGCCTCGTTGCAAAATCAAATAACTAACCACAAAATTAGGGTTTCATGAATTAGGTTTTATCTTAAGCATAGAAGATGATTACCTGTTCGGCATGGCTTAAGAGCAAAGCCGAGTACTTGGGTCTTTTGTAACGGTAAACTAGGGCAGCCGCTGCGAATGCGGCCGCAGTTTCACCGGCTAGGTCAGATCCGGGGTGCTGGTCGTCGATCTTGTAAGCGTTTCTCGGCGTGGTCATGTCCTCTGGCCTCTGCCAGCAGTTGTGGTCGGAGACCCCATCCCCGACTTCACCGTACAGCACGTCGGGCTGCGGGTGAGCCTTGATCAGATAATCCGTGCCCCATTGGATAGCATCCAGAGCATTGCTTAGCTCATGGCGAGCCACGAGCTGCGGCCCGAAATCGAGAACGCTCCACGCAAGCATGGTCACAGTGAAAGCCATTGGAAGCCCAAATTTCACGTTGTCTCCGGCGTCATAATATCCTCCTACTAGATCGATCTGTGATGGAAACAATGTGCATGCCATGATTAAAAATGTGGAGGCGAAATCAACAATTTTAATGAGATCATATTTTAATAAAAATATAATTATTTAGTTTTGTTTTTCTCAAAATGAAAAAATGCGGAGTAAATTAATGCATAATGCATAGGGGCGGATCCAGGGGTCACTCCCCCAACAATACGTGCAGATTTGCGAATTCTTGTATATCTTTTAAAAAAATATTATTTTTTTTTAATTCTTAATACTAGATCCACCCCTATATAACAATATATTATTATTGGTTACCCCGTCACTCTTGCCATCGTTAAGTCCAGAATCTCCTCTCCACTGGATTCTCTGGTTAGGAGGCAACTTCCCGGATCTCTGAGATTCGTAGTATAATAACGATTTAGTCAGAGCAGCTCCATAATCGATTGAGATACCGTTCTGAATTTGTAAAAGAAATGAAAGACCAAAAACTAAGAGGATGGACAAACTGGACATAGTTGCATGCAAATGAGATGGAGACTATATTGGCTCTAAGTGTAGAATGTGTTGAAGATTGTTGGCCTATTTATAGTAGTAGCCGAATTAGAATAATAATAAAAACAATAATAATTGAAAGTAAATATTATTTCCCCACCGATGAAATTAGCTTCTGCCCATGCAATTCTGTGATCCACCTTTTTAATTAGGTGAATATCAATATTATTTATATTAGTAATTAATTCTTAGGCAAATTGCACCGAGATTTTTCGGACAAGAATATTTATGGGTGTGACTATTCTTAAAATGAGAAAGAGATAATTGAATTGTAAAAATGGATAAAGAACATCATTTGCTATTCAATCTTGGGGTTATTGGTGAGATAAAACACGAAATATAGTCAATTTGCTATTTTAATATGAATTTTAAACCGTGGAAAATTAATGCATGATTTCTAAATTTTGCCATTGATGACAATGCCGGAATTCCTAATCTTTTCCGCCCACCAGAATGCTGAGTTTTGATGCCTAGCTCAACAAGATAATACGACACAGTTTTAACTTGCCATTTCAACCAAATTTCCACATCATTAAATTCGCCAATACGCCCGCCTAAATTAAGAAAGAGATGGTCTAGTGTATATCATGTTACACATGCAACATGATACAATTTTCAATTTTGACCCAATTTTACCCGGTTTGACTAGAGTTTAAAAAAAAAATTAAAAATCTCCCCTCACTCCCAGAGTTGCCTCCTTCCCACTATCCCCCTCCTCTCTATCCCCCTATTCCTCTCATAGCTTGCGAATTTTTCTCTCTTTCTCCACTCCTCTCTCTCTCTCTCTCTCTCTCTCTCTCTCTCTCTCTCTCTCTCTCTCCCCATCGTCCTCTCTGTCTCCGCTTCCGTCTTCATCGCCGTCGCTCCTGTGCCTCCTACCTCCCGCTCCGCCTCCGCTGCTCCATTTCTGCCTCTCCCTCTCTCGACTCTCCACTTCCGCGCTCTGCCTCCTTCCAGCTCTCCGCCTATGTTCTCTCTGCCTTACTCTCTCTCTGTTGGTCCGGAGACGAGTATCATGTGTAGAGGGGGGGGGGGGGTGAATACACCTGATTACAAGTTTTTCCTCAAACGTGAAGGTCAGTAGTTGTTGAGTTTTGCTACTGAATAAATTCAGTGACAAATAAGTCTTCTGATCGCGGGTCAGAGTGATTCAACAACTGAGTGTCTTCTACTGACAAAGGTCAGTATGAGAAATTCAGCATGCAGAATATTGTGCGGATAAGTGTGGGGCCCGGTAGACTTCGTCTCTTTGAAAACGTTTGTATGCAAACCAAAACCGTTTTGGCTGGTGCACTTTCCAAGTTCGTTTTATGCAAATGATGGTTTTGTAATCAGTTTGAACGCAATGCAATAAAACAATAAACGACATAAGCAATTTTTAACGTAGTTCGGATACGCAAGATCCTACGTCCACGGTCCTACTGTACAAGAGGTCTTTTTGATTAATCTGAGCAAGCCTCATCAATGAATCTGTGCACTGGACATACAAGTTATAGTCCTTAGCGACTTTTACAAATCAAACCGAAGTTTGAAGGGGATGGGATGATCTCCAACAATGAAGAAGTTCTTACAATAAGAACAATTCACATAATGTGAACTCCTTCGAAAGTTCTAAGCTAAGATATTACAGTGAGGCTTAGAGATAGAGAAGGGGAACTAAAGATTCTCCAGAGAGAAGAACTAAGGATATTCAAATAAGCAAGTTCTTCGCTGGATTTGCTTTGAGTGGAGCTAGAGAGTTGTATGCTTGTAAGCTTGTGTTCCCTTTATGTCCCGTGCGTTGAGCTTGGAGACTCTTCTCTATTTATAGTTGTGACCCAGACATGTATCCGTTGGAGAGGACGATTCCACGTGCCACAAAACTCTTACGAAAAACAGCCATATATTTTCGAAATGCGCCACAGAGTAGTTGGCTTTCTGTACATGAGAGCAGCTTTAGTGTCAGAGCAGGTAAGCTTTGGTTGCTTCTCATTGGTCGAGGTTTGCGGTAGGTGAGACTTGTCAGACATCAGTCTTCTATCTGAGTTGACTCTCTGAACCTCGTATACTGAATGTTCTCTGCTGACATTCGACATATAAGAGTTAGGCGGTATTTTTCTTTATCTGGTCTGCAACTGAGTTGCATCTATTCAGTAGATCAGGGCTGATCATACTGAGTCTTCATCTGAGTCGGCTGATAAGGATATTCTACTGAATGAAGTCAGCTCTGACTCGACGATAACGAAGCTCTTTACTCAATCAGTAGATCAAGGATCATACTGAGTCTTCTTCCAAAAGTCTGCTGAGAGGATCTTTTGTTGAGTGCTGTCAACAACGGACTCTGAAGACAACTGAGCTCCACTGAACTGATGACATGGGGTTCTGGAACTTTAACTTCTCTACTGAAGTTCAGTCCAACAATATACCCCTTATAGGACTTAGACCAAGAAAGATGTAAACAATCACACCAAGTCTAGCCTATTACATCATAACGGTTCCACACACACACACGGTTCAGGACGAGTTTTGGGATCTTCAATTCTACAATAATACAATTCAGTATCACTACAGTTTCCCCCATAACAGATAATTACATTATCGTCCTAAGTTACATGAACTACTGATATAAGTTCTACGTAACCCTTGACAAATGATCTACTAGATCACTGACTCATATCCCTACACTCTCTCCTCTGCACCTCCGCCTCCGTCGCCGTCAATAGAAAAAAATACAAAGGAAATGGTACTCCAAGTTTAGAGTGAGAAGTTGGTTGTTGCTTTTGGAATTATGAATCCGGTTCCTGGCACAACCATCCAGGTGATGAAGAATATTAGAACTTGATAACCAAGATCACAGATCATGATATTGTGATAAGAGATCCAAAACGGTTTCACCATTTAAACAAAGGTAGTTGTTCATGCGCGTCTGTGTATGTAAGCGAACCATAATCTAATTGACTAGCTTACGAAGTAAGTTGGTGCAGTTTTGTGTTAATTCAACCTTATTCCGTGTTTGTTATTTGATTTTGCTCTTCTTTTTGTTGGATTGTGCGTTGAATTTTGTGTGGATTTATCCTTCGATTTCTCGTTGTTACTCTCTCAACGCATAAGCGTATGCACTCAGTGATATAGGAAGAAGACGAAAAGTTGTTGATGTTATTCTTGTGATTATGAGAATTACTTTTTTCTATTGTTCTCGTTCTTGATGTAACGTATTCGAGAGTAGGATGGGCGTTAGAGTTCTTGATGTAACGTATTCAAAAAAAGTGTCAAGTTTCTTAGATATAATTGACACTTTATTTCACTGTGATTGACACTCTGAGATAAATGACACTTTTTTTTTGTTGCAATTGACGCATTATGCGAATGTGACACTCTCCTTTGAGACAATTGATACTTTTGTTTATTACGATTGATACATTGAGTAACATTTCTAGTTATTATGCTTCATATTTTATTGTGTATTGACACTTTTATTTATTACGATTGATACTTTGGGTAACATTTCTGGTTATTATGCTTCATATTTTATTGTGTGATTATTGGATTAAAGTGACATGTTCCTTAATTATAATTGAAACTTTACTTCACTGTGATTGACACTCTGAGATAAACGACACTTTTGTTCGTTGCAATTAATACATTATGATAATGTGACACTCTCATTCGAGACAACTGACACTTTTGTTTATTACGATTGTCACTTTGGGTAACATTTTTGGTTATTTTGCTTCATATTTTATTATGTGATTACTGGATTAAATTGACAATTTTCTTAGTTATAACTAACACTTTAATTCATTGTGATTGATACTCTGAGATAAATGAAACTTCTGTTGGTTGCAATTGACACATTATGAAAATGTGACACTCTCATTCGAGACAATTCACACTTTTGTTTATTATGATTGATACTTTGGGTAACATTTGGTGGATTGCTTGATCTGGTTTGCTTTCCCTTCAGGCATGCTTCACAATTCTTGTGTCTCTTGAATACTTCATTGGATAGTCCTCGGACTTTAGCGTCTCTTACTAGCTTGCTCATTGTTTTGAAGTTCAGATAACTTAATCTTCTGTGCCACAACCATGCTGTTTTATCATCTGACTTTGTGTGTGCTAGAAAGAAGGCTTCAGGTTTAGCTGTATTCCAATCAGCATAGTAGATATTTCTTCTCCGCAAGCCTGATAACACAATTTTTCTTGTTGATTTGTCAAGAACATCACAAAAACCTGCGTCAAAAGTCACTTTATTGGAGTTATCACAGAATTGACTGACTGAAAGGAGATTATGTTGAAGTCTTCAACATATGATACTCTTGGAACTATGATAGTTCCTATCTTCAGTGTTCTGTATCCCCTTGTGTATCATTTGGAATTGTTACCAAATTCAATTCTGGCTCCTTCTTGTTGAATGTAGTTGGTCAGCAGATTCTTTTGATGCGTCATATGTCTTGAGCATCCGCTGTCCATGATCCAATGGTCCTTCAGCACCTGCAAAATAGAAACAAATTCAAGTACCCTTTGGTTCAAGTTGGGCCCTTGGAGGTTAGTGGATTTTGGAATCCAAATATGTTTGATAACCTTGGTGGTTTCAGATTTCTTCTTGCCCTTGTTGTCAGTTGATCTCTCTGCTGAACTGGGAGATGTTGTCTTCTTTATCTTCTGAGGTTCAAGTTTCTTCTTCTTCCGCTGAACCTTTGGGCTTTTGTTTTTGGGTTCATAATAGTATGATCCATACTGAGCTGGATGAGTGCATTGCAGATGGCCATACTGTTCTGCGCATCTGACTTTCTTGGTTCCCCCTAAATTGATTTGACACAGATAGTAGGAGTGTTAGGAATTTCAGTTGTACTATTCTGTAATTGAAGCAATTCAGTAACAAGATCAGGTTCTACTGAGTCACCAGGTTCAGGGGTATTAAGATTAAGAGCATTAGTAGTTCCCCCGAGTTGTTATTCTCAATAGAGGTCTCAGTTACCACTGGAGTTTCTTCATCGACCTGAATTACCTGGATTGATTATGTTCAGTAGAATCAATCTCCTATGCTATATTGCTTGTTGGTTGATTCTGGATTTCATCGTCTGAATCATCATCCCAATAATGCTGAATCTTTTTTATTTTATCTTTTAAGCTTAGATCCTATAGCTTGCTCCTGACCTCTTCAGCTTCTTGCTGAGAGTTTGACTTCCTGTCCTCAGAAGTAAATTCATCAAATACCACATGAGGGCTTTTTTCCACGCAAAGGGTCCAGTAGTTAAAGACCCTGAAAGCTTTCCTGACCCTGAAGTATCCTAAGAAAACTCCCTGGTCTGATTTGCTATCAAAGACCTTTAACTGGTCATTTCCGTTATTGTGGATAAAGCACGCACAACCAAAAACATGAAAATGAGAGATAGAAGGAGTTCTCCCTTTCCATAATTCGTATGGTGTCTTCATGTGCATCTGAGTCAGTAGAGATTTGTTCTAAGTGTAGCAGGCAGTATCAGTAGCTTCTGCCCAAAACTTCAATGGTAGACCTGAGTCTGCAAGTAATGTCCTTGCTGCTTCTTTAAGTGCTCTGTTTTTCCTTTCAGCAAGGCCATTCTACTGAGGCGTACGTGCCGCTGAGGTCTCGTGTTGAATGCCTTTAGCTTCGTAATAGTCCTTCATCATTGAGTTCAGAAACTTTGTTCCACGGTCCGAGCGTATCCTCTGAACTTAGATATCCTTCTCGACGCTTAACCGTTTCAGCAGTTTTGGCAGGTCAGATTTGACGTCAAATTTATTGGCGATGAAAATCACCCATGTATATCTTGAATAGTCATTAATGACTACAAGAGCATATTTCTTTCCTCTAATAGTCACTGGATTGACTAGCCCAAAGAGATGCATGTGAAGCCGCTGAAGTATCCCATCAGTAGAAGGTGACGGAATATGCGGATTGCTTGACTTTGTTTGCTTCCCCTTCAAACATGCCTCACAATTCTTGTGTCTTTTGAAAGCTTCGTTGGGCAGTCCTCTAACTTTAGCTTCCCTTGCTAGCTTGTTCATTGTTTTGAAGTTCAGATAGCTCAGTCGTCTATACCACAACCATGATGTTCTATCATCTACTTCGTGTGTGCTAGCAGACAAGCTTCAGGTTTGTCGGTATTCCATTCAGCATAATAGATGTTTCTTCGCCGCGACCCTGATAACACAATTTTTCCTATAGATTTATCAAGATCATCACAAAAACCTGCGTCAAAAGTCACTTTATTGGAGTTATCACAGAATTGACTAACAGAAAGGAGATTATGTTGAAGTCCTTCAACATATGATACTCTAGGAACTGTTGCAGTCCCTATTTTCAGCGTTCCGTATCCCCTTGTGTAGCCTTTGGAGTTGTCACCAAACTCATTTCTGGCTCCTTCTTGCTGAACATAGTCGGTCAGCATATTCTTCTGATGCGTCATGTGTCTTGAGCATCCGCTGTCCACAATCCAAGGGTCCTTTAGCACCTGCAAAACAGAAAAAGATTCAGGTACCCTTTAGGTTCAGCTTTGGGTCCTTAGACGTTAGTGGACTTTTTGATCCAAACTTGTCTGACAACCCCGACGGTCTCAGACTTCTTACCCTTTTTGTCAGCTGGCTTCTCCACTGAACTTGGAGATGCTTACCTTTTTCTTCTTCTGAGGTTCAACCTTCTTCTTCTTCTTCGGAACCTTTGGGCTTTGGACTCTCGACTCATAATAATAAGATCCATGCTGAGCTGGGTGAGTCCACTTTGGTTGGCCATATTGCTCGGCCCACATGACCTTCTTGGTTCCCCCTTGGTTGGACCTGGGTGTCTTGGGGCTTGAACCATGGGTCACTTTCTTGTTGCTGGGCTGAGGTGCGATCATCTTTTGCTTATTCTTTGCATGAGGGGTTGTAGGTTCAACAATTTAAGTCTTCCCTCTGACAAATCTATCAGCTAGCTTCTCAGAATCTTTGGAGGTAGAAGTAGATGCCTCATATGTATAGCCAAGTCATTCCTTCACAGAGACTGGCCTCTGAGCTCTGAGCATACTTTCCAACTTCTCCTTAGCTCCAAGATATTGCTCCTTCATCAATCCTCGCCAAACTTCATCACTCCTCATGAGTGACTCATAGTCCTTTTGCACTTCTGCGAGTTTCTGACTGAGCTGTGCTATCTCAATATCTTTCTAAGAGATGTCTTTGGTCAAGACTAAGATTTGTGTCTCTTGATGTTGAGACTTAGTTATCAAAGAGTTAATCTCTTCCTTCTGTCTCAGCACAAGTTCTTCAGACTTAGTAGAGTCCTGACTTCTCATCGAAAGTCTCTGATTTTCAGCTTTCAGGAGTTCCATCTCCTGAATAGTCTTGTTGAACTGTTGGCTCATCTGGATCTGTTCTTCGAGCAGATCTTCGTATGCAAGGACTACATTTAGCGGTTCACCTACAATTGAGCTCGTGTCGTATGTGCACGGTGAAGAGGGGCATATATTAGGATCATAATTTACCTCAGCCTCTTATCCGGCCATGAGACAGAGTTCAATGTCTTCTGCTTCAATAGCGACGAATGCAGCATCATCTGATGATTCCATGAAAAGCTCTGCGTCGCTTGAGCAGTCAGATAACTCTCCAGCTATGTAGGCTTGCATTTTCTTACAAATTTGTCACGTCGGGCTTGCCTTTCAGCTCATTTAACTGCTGAGAGTTCAACACATTCATACTGAAAATGTCCTGGTTTCTTGCAGTTGTAGCATACTGAGCTCCTGACTTCCCAGTCTAGGTGTATCGATATGTCCAGTGGGAGCCGCTTCAGTATTCCTGCAATCAGGTAGAGGTTTAGTTTCACTTTTCGAGTGATTATTATCTCTCTTACCTTGATATTTTAAAGATTTCTTAATCTTCATTCTCCATAATTTGTCCTTCTCTTTTGGGTATTTCACCGCGAGGAGAGCATACTTCTCAGCCAAGTTGTCAGCAGAGGGTATAGTCACTGAGCTTTCGGCTGACTGACTTTCGCTTGAGGAACTTGCTCCAGGTGTGCTGACTGATGCCTTATATGCGTGATCCATTGGCACTTCAGTCTCGGCATTGGGGGTATGTGGGAGATTGAACTCGAACTCCTCTGCCTTTAACTTTGAAAATATGTAATCAGGAGTAACAGAGTTCAGATTAGTTCTCCTCAAACATGTAGCAAAAGAGTACCACTTGGGCCTGCTAAGAGCCCGTAAGATCTTGGTGTTGGTCTCCTTGTTGCTGAATGTTTTCCCCAGTCCGTTGATGATGTTTATTTGATTTGTGAATCTGACACTAAAAGCATCAATGGACTCTCCTGGAAGCATAGCGAATGCTTCTAGCTTCTGTAGCTCTAATTCCAATTCGTTTTCTTTTATCTGCGGAGTTCCTTGGCTTAGCACAGCTAGAGCATCCCATAGCTCCTTCGCTGTCTTGCATTCGTGCACCCTGCCAAGATATGAATCATTAAGAGTTGTTAGTATTGCATTACGTATGACTCGATCCAGGTTGTGCAATTTCCTCTCTTCAGGTGTGAAGAGGCTCTTGTCCTTGGGGACCTTCGGGCCGGTTCTAGCACATGCTGCTCCTTCAACTACAATTTTAACATTGTCAATCATAGGAACAATATGGCTTTTTTCAAGAACGTCGGCCATGCTGTCATGCAGCGATGTGAGATGAGCCTCCATCTTCACCCTCCATACCGCATAGTTTTCTGCCGAAAATATGGATACAGTCCTGATACCTGAAAAGTCAAACATGATGTAGAATATGGTATAGGATGCTATGAAGAGATATGAAAGTGCAGTGAAAACGGTTTTCAAGGATCTGTTCGAGTTAAGACGAGTAAACAGATAACGATGATCTTAGAAGAACACCGCTCTGATACCAATTGTTTGTCCAGAGACGCGGGTCAGGTGTAGAGGGGGGCGGTGTAAATACACCTGAATGCAATTTCAAACTCAGAACGTGAAAGTCAACTTTAGCTGAAGATTGCTACTGAACTAGTCAGTTGGCCAGATATACTTTCTCGATCGCGTGGGCTGAATATTCTCCTACTGAGTGTGGTCCTACTAACTTATGTCAATGAACTGTAGTTCAGTACAAGAGTTGTGTGCGGAAGTGTAGGCCCTTTAAAATATGCGTCTCAGTAAAAAACCCGTTTTTATGCAAGTTGATTAAAACTCAGTTGAATGCTGAATGAACAGTTATAATAATGAAACAATAAAAATCAACACAACGATTTTTAAAGTGGTTCGGACACACAGGGTCCTACGTCCACTATCCTGAACTAAGAAGGAGAACTTGCATTATTTATACTGAGCAAGTCTCAGTGATCTGTTCACAGGACATATTCAAAACTTGTTTGCTTATACTGAGCAAGTCTCAGTTATCTGTACACAGGACAGATTCTACTTATAATCATAGTGACTTTACACTTCTTAACCTTTAAGGTTAGAGATTCTCCAACTGTGAAGGAGTTCTTACAAGAAAGAATAGTTCAAAATATATGAACTCCTTCGAGGGTCTAAGCTATTGATTTTACAATACGCACGCTTAGATAGAGAAAGAGAACAATAATTCTCTAGAAAGAAGAACTAATAAGATATCTAATCTATGGGCAAGTTCTTCGTTTGAATGTTGTTTGAAGGTTCACTAGAGTTCTTGAGCTTTGTTCGCTTTGGTTCCTGGTGTTGTTATCTTTCTGCATGAAGACGCTTCTCTATTTATAGTCTTTGATTTGTGAATAGATCCATTGGAGAGGGTCTAGCCACGTGTCGAATAAGACAAGAAAAACGACCATATATAATTTGAACGTTGAGTAGAGGCATTGTTGAGATTTCCTCTTTTTCCGGCTAGGAGCAACTTTATGGCAGAGCAAGTAAGGCGTTGTCGGCTCCTTATTGGTCGAGGTACATGAGAGTTGGTGAGGTTTGTTCAAACTCAAAGTACACTGAGTTGACTTCCTCTGAATCCTCGGACTGTCGCCTGATTGTCCTCTATCGACATTTGTCTGAACACTTCAGTCGTTGGCTCGATTTCCTTTGGTGAATGACAGACCAACTGACTTCTTCGATACTGAGTTCTTTAGCTGAGTGCAGAGTCTTCTACTGAATCCACAGCTACTGAACTCTAGCCTACTGAATTCTAACAACTGAACTCAAACTAAGCTATTACAATATCGAAGGTTCATCATTCAGCTAATGGTTTTGGGATCTTCAAATCTTATCATACAAACTCATCCCAACAATTTATGTTCATCCCAACAATTGTCCTCGTCCCAACCGATATGGAAGAGATCTTGGCCAACAACATAGTCTGGTTCGAACCAGTCATGGCCTTTCGAAAATATGAGATTCCATACATGCATCCGATCTACGAGGCTCTATCCATCTTAGGACTTGAGCGATTCCTCTCCAGACGCCCTCACCTATGGCTTCCTCGCCAAGTCACTTCCATTATCTTATATACATAAAAACCCAATGATTTCAATTGCAATTCAATTGCAATTATAATTGATCATATTTCAATTGATTTTAAGTTTTAATTAACCCTATTGTCATTTTCTTTTAATTGTAATTCAATTGCAATCAACCTTATTCCAATTGAATTTAAGTCTTTATTTACCCTTTTGCCATTTTTTAAATATTATATGTAGAAAAAATCAATGGTTTCAAGTGCAATTGATCTTAATCCAATTGATTTTAAGACTTTATTTACCCTTTCTGGCCTTTTCTTTTAATTGTAGTTCAATTGCAATCAATCTTATTCCAATTGATTTTAAGCCTTCATTTTAAGCCTTTTTTAAAAAAAAAATCAATCTAATAACAATTTCCAATTTCTATTTTAATTCAATTCAATTTCATATAATATTTCGTCCGATTTCAAATCAAATATATTTCATATAATTCTAAATTTCAACTAAACAATATTAATTTTATTTATTAAAAACTATTTTATCTATTTCTTATTTTTAGTTTAAAGTATTTAAATTGGTTATGAAATTGGTTATGAAATTTTATTTATTAAAAACACTAACTTTTACTCAAAGTATCAAAAATCAAAAATATTCTTAAAAACCTATTTATTTTTATTTGATAGTAAAAATATACTGAATCAAGTATTATAATGCACAATGCATAAAATGAAAGCCCGTCTAAAATCAATCACCATTTATTTATTTATGAGATCTAAATAATATTGCTCATAATATACTGTTACTCAAATTATTCATATAATCAATAAATATCCTAATCTAATTTCAAATCATATATATTATAACTCATCTAGAAAATAAATTATCTAAACAACTATGATTTCTATATGATATCACTAAGATTTTTCTTTGTTTATCTTTTAAGTATTTTTAAATAATGAAATTATTTTTCAAGTCACTTTCTCAGTGGCCTTGGGTCAACAATCTCATTTTCCTGGGACAAAATGGTATGACTGCTATTTAATAGTATTTGAGTATTTTGTTGATAACCTTTTATATGGCTCAAGGGGCCCCTACTAGCTCGATATTAACTGGAAGTCTTTAAATGGCTGCTATTTAATAGTAATTGAGTATTCTGGCATGTAAACAAAATGATATATGTGTTTATCGTATATATGCTTAATAAAAGTACAGTTTCTTTTAGATTGAGTTTTCTATTTATATGTTTATCATAAATAGTTTATGAATCTCATTTTCATGGGACAAAATGGTATGACTGTTATTTAATACTAATTGAGTACTCTATTGATAACTTTGATATGGCTCAAGGGCCCCCTACTAGCTCGATATTAACTGGAAGTCTTTAAATGACTGTTATTTAATAGTAATTGAGTATTCTGGCATGTAAACAAAATGATATATGTGTTTATCGTATATATGCTTAATAAAAGTACAGTTTCTTTTAGACTGGGTTTTCTATTTATATGTTTATCATAAAGAGTTTCTGAATCTCATTTTCCTAGGACAAAATTGTATGACTGCTATTTAATAGTAATTGAGTATTCTATTGATAACCTTTTATATGGCTCAAGGGGCCCCTACTAGCTCGATATTAACTGGAAGTCTTTAAATGATTGCTATTTAATAGTAATTGAGTATTATGACATGTAAACAAAAATGATATATGTGTTTATCGTATATATGCTTAATAAAAGCACAGTTTCTTTTAGACTGAGTTTTCTATTTATATGTTTATCATAAAGAGTTTATGATTTTTTATGTTTTTTTGGTGTAATCAGTTTTCCAAAAACTATTGTAAAAGGTAGATTTATGTTTGAACTATCCATAGCTATACATATATAACTGGGAAAATACTATAACTTCGTTATTAGGTAACATTTTATATCATTGCACACATTTTTCCTTAAAGATATTTGCAGAATTTGAGTATTTTTTATCTAAAACATGTGTTGAACCTCTTGGCTAAGATATTGTCATTCTTTGTACATCATAGTAGAAATTGTTCTTAGATAATTCTCTTAAATAATTTTAAAAAAACTATCAAGGATTTAATAAGGCGATTTTTCAGACGGTCTATAAGCTAAGATGAGTGACATTCTTTTTATCAGAGCAACAAGATATTTTAAAAGTATATTGTGATAAGTATTCATGCGTATATATTCTACTTAATTTTTGAATAAACATATGAGCATGATTCTCGAAGTTAATATAAACCATCATCTTGAATTATTTTTACATATTAATTTAGTATTGTAAAATGTAATATACATGATATAATATATATATCCCTCATACGTCCCATAGAAAGCTGTCAAATACACCACCTTTTATTTTCCCATTTTCCTTTGGCAACGTCGGGGTGTCCCTATCGTATAGTGTCTTCGGAAACTTATGACACATATGAAATTATAAAGGAATTGGTTGTTCCTACACGAATTTGCTATCTTTTTTTCACTACTTAAAACTTTTCAATTTATATATTTATTTTAGTTTGCTTAATTGGGAATTGATAATTCAACACTTAATATTAATTTTAAATTATACGTGTAAGGTTATTGAATTATAATTTGCTATAATATTATACGTGTAAGGTTATTGAATTATAATTTGCTATCACTATTACACGTGTAAAGTTCTTAATTATAATTCCGTATTTAATTAATATTAAGGCCTCAGGTCATTGTTTTAATTTTATAATTTAAAATTAATGTTAAGTGTTGATTATCAATTCCCATTACAAACTAAAACAAATATATAAATTGAAAACCCCAGTTTTTAAGCAAACCCAAATGATAGCAAAGGTAGTAACCAATCCTTTATAATTTCATATTTATGTGTCAAAATATTTTTTCCCATATGCCCGTCCGACCTTTCGCCATCCGATGTTGCCACGAGTTTTTAAATTTAAACGCCATTCGCCCGTGTACGCAAGTTAGAACATATTTTAAAAAGTGGTGTATATATTTATATATATATAGGGGCGGTTCTATAGAGAACACCCCTTATAGAGAGAAATAAGAACACATTAAGACCATTGATTAAGAAGGATGGATGGTTGAGATCACTTCATAAATCATTTTTTTTACATTATTTTCGCATATTTTAGCCTCATTAAGGGCATAATTGGAACAAAAGTGCAAAATATTATAGAAAAGGAATTGGGGAGAAGGAGTTGATATTTTAGATCTAGGTTTTTGTTCTTCTCTTCATCCTCTCCCAAAATCGCTCCTGCTCTATTCTTCAACCACAATCGAGTCGACGCGGCGCTAGGCGAGGCGACGATTCAAAAATACTACAGCCTTGGAAGCGAGGCGATGCGATTGTATAACCGATGTTAAGAAGTGTTCTAGATTTAGAGTTCCGGCCAGAAAAATCCCCTTCCTCCGACGGCCAATTCACCCTCTTTGGGAGACGTCGGCGATGGCTCTTGCTCCCTCCCTCTCTTCTATCTCTCGCTACCTTAGATCTGCATAGATTCGTCATACATCTTTGTAGATCGGTTCGGTGTAGATCTGGGAGTTTTGAATTTTGATTGATTTGAGGAAATTTCTTGAAGCTTTAATCTGATTTTCGACAATAATCTTGGTGCACTTTGTGTTCGACATTATTTTGATTCATGATTTTGATTTCGTTCTGCGATTTTTGGTTGATTTGCGGGAAAATTTTGAAGCCCTAATCTGATTTTCGACATTGGGGAAAATATTTGTATAAGTCAATGAATGTGCATACAAATTATAGTTGAATGTGCATAGAAGATATAACAAAAGTGCATATAGATTACCTATAATGTGCATAGAAAGAAGTGCATAAGAAAACTTGACTATTATAAATTACAGATAATGCGCATAGAATATACGAAAGAAGTGCATAACAATTCTTGACGAAACTCTCGGTTTGTATAAATTACCGATAATGTGCATAAAACACACGAAAGAAGTGCATAAGAAAACTTAACGATTATAAATTACAGATAACGTGCATAGAATATACGAAAGAAGTGCATAACAAATCTTGACGAAACTCTCAGTTTGAAAGTCGGAATCGAATGAGAAATTGATGATATAGGACAATAGAATAAAAAACCCAAATCTTCAACAATTAATCGACAACAACGTCGGCCACCGTTAGTTCTTCCTCCATCTCTTCAATCTCCTTTAATTTTTACATAATCATTCTCCATTAAACGCTCCGAATTTCCATGAACATGTCCACAAATCTCTATGCGAGGGAAGAGCGAAGAATAAGGAAAGATTCTGGTCGGCGATTTCCTTCTCTCCTACCAAGATTGTCGTCTCGCGATGAGAAGAAAGGCAAGACCGAGGGAGGAACAGAGTGGTAGCGTGGTGTCGTTGTCGTTGATTGAGGGGTGGCGCGGCACCGTATTAGCCGAGATTGGGGATGAGAAAACCACATTAAAATCGCCCGAGATTGAATTCGAACAGAAACAATGAAAGGAGATGCAATTGTAAGGGTTCAAAAAATATAACATGCACAAAGATGAAATTACCCTTAATGAGCATTTTTTAGCATGAATTACTCCTCCTTCAAGATTCAATCTCAACCACACATCACAAAAATGAAGGGCCCAAATTTGTTCTTATTTCTCTCAATAGGGGAGTGTTCTCAAAAGATCCACTCCATATATATATATATAGGGGTTGGTTCACGTAAGAACACCATCTTATAGTGTGAACATAAGAACAAATCCTGATCTTTAATTTTAAGTAATAAACAGTTTAGATTTTATTAGTATTGTAGAATAGCGAAATGCACTTTAAAGAATAATCAATCTCACTTAAGGGTAAATTTGACGTTTTTTATATAATTGATAAGATTTTTGCAACCGCCTGCTTCCACTAATCTACCCAAAAAAATCACAACCAATCAAATCTATCTCTTTATCCTCACTAATGAAATATATCGTATGTTTACGTGCACAACAATTTAATTTTCATTGAAATGCACTTTGTTCATAATTATCCTGCAATTTATTCACAATCGAACTGCATTCCATTCACAAATAAATGCAAAAAAAAAAATCGTAATTAAACTGCACTTTGTAAACAATTGAATTGCACTATATTCACATCCAAAATGCACTTTATTCAGAATTAAACTGCACTTTATTCAGTATCGAACTGCATTCCATTCACAAATAAATAAAAAAAAAATCGAAATTAAATTGCACTTCGTAAACAATCAAATTGCACTGTATTCACATCCAAAATGCACTTTATTTAGAATTAAACTGCACTTTATTCAGTATCGAACTGCACTTTTATCACATTCGAACTGCACTTTCATCACAATCGAAATGCACTTTATTCATAATTAAACCGCACTTTATTCACAATTAAACTGCACTTTATTCACAATCAAAATGCACTTTAATCATAATTAAACTAGACTTTTTTCACAATCGAATTGCATTTTATTCATAATTAAATTGCACTTTATTTTAAAATGTGATATATGTAATCTTAATTTGGATTGCAAGTTTACCTGATGAACAAACCATCATTTAATATGAAGATTAACGAAATAGTTAGGAAATAAAGATGAGAAATTTAAGGAAGATAAATTTAAAGATAGAAGCGGTTTTTAAAATTGTTGAGAAATTTAAGCGTGAATGAAGATACAGTTATTGAAATAATATTATCGTGAATGAAGAGTGGTTATCAATACAATAATTTAGATTATGAATATAAATATTTAAAAGCAAATTACTTAATTAACCTTTAAGTGCAATATGAATAAACTTTAAGTGTAGTTCGTCAATTTAAGTGAAAAAATTAAATCAGACCATCCATTCAAAATATCAAAGGTATAGATTTGTTCACACGTTCACATATAAATAGGTTGTTCACATTTGAACCTTAGCCTATATATATATTGTTTAAGAAATTTTACTTTATAACGAAGTTATAATATTATTTTTTCATGCGTAGCACGGGTGTTGTTCTAGTTATAAATAATGTCAAAATATTAAAAAATTATAATAGTTTAAGATTTATTACATTATAATAAACAAATTATGTAATATGTATCTACATGTACATCAATCAACATCAATTAACAAAGAAGTAAATAATAACGGTTACGTGGATCTTGATGTGGAAAAAAAAACATGAAAATAAGTAAAAAGTCGAAATGCCTATTTCATGCATATTTGGTATAGTTTGCCTATTTTTGCATTTAAGGTGCAAAGTTTGCCTATTTTTAATTTTCCCCTTGATTAAATTGGTGTCAAGAAAAAAAGAATTGAGTGATAAGTTGATGGAACAAGAAATTATAATCTTTTGGGTTGGAACCAATTCTGTAGAATCCAATTTTTGGGGTAATTTACCGAAATTTTGTTCAAGAAATTTTCTCTAATCTCACATTCGTAAAACTTCCCTGTATATGGTAGAAATTTGTCTTACCTATAAGAAATAATCAGTGCAACGAGAATTTTACCTCATGTTTATCATGTGTTGAATTAGAATTTTCTGAAATTTCTTGATCTATTGCCCAGAAACAGAAATACATAACTTACAAGTTTCAATAGAAAAAGGATTTGAGATTTGCCGTGTAAATAAATCAGAGATCAGCAAACACATGATAATTGCTCGAATCCACGACAATAAGCCTCATGGCTGCGACTGCAGCAGCAGCCGACATGCATCCGAAGAGGACGACGTTGAGCCAATGCCACTTCTTCTGCAGGAAACTGAGCTTGTTCTCCTTCGCCACGAGGTACATGTGGTTTGCGAGGATGAAGGTGAGGGGGAACGTGCTGATCGCCCCCGTTAGGCTCATGAAGTCCCCCAGGAACGGCAGCAGGGCGGAGACGAACGTTGTTATCGCCAGGTAACCTCCTCTCACCCCGACTCGGAAAGATAGGTTTCGCGGAGCGAGTGCGCTTCCTTTGATGCCGAACCTCGTGTCGAGATACTCGTACATTGGACTTGCAAAGATCTGCAAAGAAAGAAGATGAGCTGCATCACTTATGCAAACTGGTTTTTGTCTAAGAGAATTTAGTAGAATCATGAACGGATCCTAAAATCATGAATAATTTATAATTTTTCTTTGATTTATGTGTATTTTTGAAATATATATATATATATATATATATAGGTAGCGGTTCTGGTGCGAATAGCCTTTAGAGTGTGAACCTATGAACAAATCCGAGACATTTAATTTAATAATGAACAATTCATATTTAATTTGAAATTAATAATAGCGAATTGTACTTTAAAAACAAATCAATTGCACTTAAGGGTATAATTGACATGTTTTAGATAAAACCTATGTAACCACCTAATTCCACTACTTTTCATCTTATCTAATTGAAAACATGAATATATCCGATAAACAATCACAATAAACGACTAAACGAAATTACAACGCCACAAGATCTGTATTTTTGTTCAAAACACAAATCTTTTCATCTTCACCCACAAAAATGCACCAGCATAACTTAAAGTGCAATTCATTTTATTCGAAAGTGCAGTTCATTTTAATTCAAAGTGCATCTCATAATAATTCAAAGTGCAGTTCAAATCAATTAAAAGTACAGTCCACAATAATTCAAAGTGTGCATCTCCTATCTTTTCAAAGTGCAGTCCATATCAATTCTAAGTATATTTCCTATTTTTTTCGAAAAATTGGTAAAAACTTTTTCAAAGTGCATCTTATAATAATTAAAAGTGCACTCTAAATCAATTAAAAATATCTCCTAATTTTTCAAAGTGCAGTCCACAAAATGCAATTCATTTTAATTCGAAGTGCATTTCATAATAAGTCAAAGTGGAGTTGAAATCATTTCCAAGTGTAGTCCACAATAATTCAAAATACAATTCTTTTCAATTCCAAGTACATCTCCTATTTTTTCAAAGTGCAGTCCATATTGATTAAAAGTGTAGTGCAAGTGGTTGTTAAATATGAGAAAGAATAATATCGAAAATTAAGTATATAGATTGCGGTTATCAATATCTATAATTAAATGTAATATTACTTAATTAGCCTTTAAGTACAATAAAAATACACTATAAGTGCAATTCGACAGTTTTAATTAAATAAGAAAATCAAGTCATTCAAACCATTAAATAAAAGGCGTAGAATTATTCACACATTCACACCCTAATAAGTTATTCTCATTTGAACATCTACCTACCCCTCTCTCTCTCTATATATATATTATTTCCCTCCCCATTCTCTTGAAATTGCAAATTAATCATAGGCATATTTTGAGGGTGGTTGGGTATATGGAATCAAAAATAAATAAATAAAATATAAAATAAAAATAAAAACCTTCTCTCGAAATTACTAATTTCGATCCTTTAATTTTTAATTATGGTTCAGCCCACTTCCCTCAAAATCTTACAGAATCCCAAATTTATATGGAATTTCTTTGTATTTTTTTGAAAAATCCCTCTCGAAATAGTTGGTTTCACCCCCTTTATTTCAAATTCTGGATCTATCCCTGAGTAGAAATGATGCTTACATGCAAAGCGATGACGGTTTGCAAGAAGGCCGAGATATTCGCCAGAGTCTTGACCCAAACCGGACCATTGACGTTGTTAAGTAAGTAGGCCGACGTGTTCGATCCGTAAGCCCAGTACCCCATGAAGGTAACTGCATACATTGGAAGAACTCCAACTGTGAATTGAAAATACAGAGCCTTCATCATGTTCTGAACTACTGGTGGTCTCACTGTTGCCTACAATAGAGAGAAAGAGGAAGAGGGTTATTCTTGTAAAAACACTTACGGTAAAAAGAAATTTAAAAATTAAAAACAAATCCCACCTGTATTTCTGGAAGCATTCCAGTATTGAAGGCAAAGACAAGATTGGCTGATGCACCTATGATGGTGAAAATCTTTCCCACTTTTGTCCCTTCAATGGTGTAGTCCCTTGAAGGGGCTTCAATGCCTATGAGAAATTACACTATAAGCCCTTACGATTAAATGCAATTTCATCCTCTTGGGAGGGTTAAAGTTGGAAGAAAGTTACCATCTTTGAGAGCTAGGGCAAAGCCTACAACAATGTATACTAGACTGAAGAAGGTGGAGAAGGCCAGCCAAATGCGGAGGGCTGATAAATGAGGTATGCCGATAGCGAAGAGGCCGCATGCAAGGCCGGCTATGGCGATGAAGTATGGGAGCTTCATATCGTTGTCTTCTCTAAAGAGAACATACACAGCCTGCAGATGATGCAATAGAATAAGCCAAAATTGAGTTTTAGATTTAAAAAAAAATCAAGGCGTTTTTATGGTAGCTCGAGGAGTAACACTGGAGACGAACTATTAGGGTACACACATATAAATTCAAAGAAATCAAACAAACAAATACGATTGACAAAAATTCATCTGGGTAAATCACGTTCCTAAAAATATATGGCATTTCGGGTGGGTTTCGCGGAGAAGAGAAGGGGAAAAAGAGTCCTAATGGATGATAGAAAGCATATATTTTTGGATTTTCAGGATTTATAGTAATATGTTAAATGGTTTATAAAAAATAATAAAAGACTGAAAAAAAACTACACCGATAATAAAAAGTTGGTAACTGTTACGAGATCAAGTGTAAAAATCAAGAAAAACTACATCAATAATAAAAAGTATGAAAAAAGTCTTGCTAAGGGGGTGCATGTAGGGGGTACCGTAACGTTTAAATTCTAAAAAAAATTGCTACTTTAACCTATATTATTTGGTAAATTACTGTTTTACCCTTCTAATATTGTACTTTCACGCCCCAAAATTATAAAAATTCAAATTTCACCCGCAAATGCGTTATTCTACCAAATGGACTGACATTTTAAGAACCTAATTGAAGAAATTGATGCAAAAAAAGCCATGCAACTCATTGATGAATTAAAGAACAGAAATGACTACTAAAAGGGAAGGATGAAGCATCACCTTAAGAGCACTTCCAGCTAGAATAATATATCCCACATTGATCATAAACAGGTTCACATATTGTAGACCCCATGTAAGAGCATAAGCTTTTTGACCTGCAACACCAAATTCTTACTAAGTAAAACAAGATTCCCAACTCATGCAAATTAGTATAATCTGTTTCTACTTTACCATATATAAACCCTGCAAGGTCTCTGTATCTGATGTGCCTTTTGCCTCCAAACTCATGAAGCTTGGCAACTAAGGAGTTGGCATAAAGAGACACTATTGTTGCAAGAATTAGGCCTACCACGCCACCTACCCAACCCAAAGGAACCATTATGGTACCCGAGTAGCCTAGCACGTAAGCACTGTTTATCCCGGTCGTGAGAACGAATCCCACTTGGAACCATGAATCTGCAGTCACATTGAAAGTGATGTTAGCCCAAATAGTCCTAGTAGAGGATTATGAATTTAAACTTATTTGATTAGGTAGTGGTCCATTATTTTACCAAATGTTGAATTTGAGAAAGGGATTGCTTTAGCATGAAAAATGCAACAGACTTAATAAAGCAAACAACACATGAAGTTGTGAGATGAGGCTAAATCAAGAATTCAAAACATTTCACTATTTTTCCTCTTCAATCATCCTTGACTCTATTCACTATGAAGCAAAAGATGTAAAACCCAGAAACAGTAGAAACTCAAAGCATTAAATTTTCCACAAAAGTACACAAAATATTCATTCTCCTCATTATAGCAAAAAAAAAAAAAAAATTAAGTTAAATGTTACAAAAATGATTGGTTCAACCAAACATAATAAAACTATCTTGGCATAATCCAAACCACAAACTACAAAAACCACAGTTGGAAGAAACAAGAAAAGAAAGATAACCATGGCAGAATATGATGGTTGACTAAATCAAGAATTAAACACATTTCACTATTTCCCCCCTTACTCATTCATGATTCCATTCACTATGAAGAATAGTAGAAACTCAAAGCATTAATCTTTCCACAAATATTCAAGCAATAATTACTTTTTTTAACCTAGTACTCCAAAAATGAAAGTTTGAACCAAAAATTCAAAAGCAATTAAAGGCAAAAGTTAAAACAAACCAAACAAAAACAAACTGAGAACACTAAAAAAAATCAAATCTTAGCATAAAACCCAAACCACAAACAACCACAAAAAAAAAAAAAAAAAAGCAGTTGGAAGAAATTCAAGAAACAAGTAAAGAAAGATAACCGTGGCTAATCTGATGGGCAGTAACCGGAGTCTCAATATCCAAATGATGATCGGAGTGGACTTTCCCATCTGCCCCTAAACCCCCCACGACGTCGTTTCGGTGTGGGGCTTCCATTTCCGCCGCTCCCTCCGACAACAGCCGCGTCGCCTCCTCCTCCAACACCACTCCTCCGCCACTACAAAACTATACAACCGTCAAGAAAAGGAGGGGTTAAAAACAAACAGAGAAAACACCAAGAGTGTGTGAATTTGTGGTGGACAGCGCCAAAGCAAAGAGAAAACACGTAACAAGGTATTGTATTCAGAGACACGAACCAACTGAACGTTTCCCAAGAGCTAGTGCTCTGATACCATGAAAGAGTTGAAAATACTTTGTGGGTGAAGGATGTGTATATCAATGTGAGAGATCCTCTGTTTAAATAGAATACAAGGTCCCTTGGGCCTTACACATGGAGTAATTACACGAATGGCTGCGGAATTCCATTGATTGGGGGTTCGTCCATTTATAGCCTTTGCGTCTTGGGATCTTGAAGCAGCAGGGATATTTGGCATTCTAAGGCGTTGACTTTTCAGCCGTTGATGGTGTTGGGTCATAGATTCGATCGATGGACGGACGAGATCCCGCCACGTAGGTCTTTAGGATTGTCGCTTCTTCGCAGTCGTGTGAAAAGTAGAGTTTGTGTGCTCTGCAGTTGGGCCCAGGTTTTGCCGTTATTTTCTAATCAAGAAAATCCTATCCTTTCAAATTGTACTCATGATTCGGTTAAATATCTACCATAATATCACGGTAAAATTGGATAATAGGATCGAGTCAATATGAATTTTAATAATGCTTGAATATTAAATTCTTGTTAATATTGGATAATTAGATATAGCATGATCAAGAGAACCACTGGGATTAAATTACTTCTTTTATACAAGATGATTAGTTAATGAGTTACTGCTATAACATAGTGCCTCAATAAATCAATTATTAGAACGAATTTAGTCATTAATATGTTTAAACTAATTTGATTCTAATTCTTTTTATATTATACTTTTTTAGTGGCACTATCTTTTATAGCCACTCTCTCTGTAATATTTTGACCTGCAATCATATAACATTTCAATTGTACTTTTTATTATTAATCAAATGTATAATGGAATCTTTAATTGTACAGCATTAATTTGGGATACGAATATTCTCTTGTTCTCCAAACTAAAAAATTCTATACTTTTTAATTTTATATATTCAAAATAAAGATTTTTCAATAAACAATAAGTTACCCTATTAATTCTTGGGTCAAAAGTATACCTTTCATGTAGAATAACAATATGGGCGCATTACTTTAAGCATTATTAATATTAAACTATGGGAGATTATTGTGTACTTTTACTTTAATAATAAGTTTTATATGATTAACAATACTTTCTTAGAGTTCAAGTGGAGCAATAAAAATTGATAGGTGGAGGAAAGAATATGCATAAATGCTTTAACTTTTTTTAGTTTAGAAATTTCCTTCCTTATGTCATTCCAATTTCAACAAGATCACTTATATATAGCGAAAAAAAGAATAAAAAAAGAATAAAATCACTATAGACATAATTCATTAAAATCCAAATAAATAAAAGGTTGGGTTAAAAGAAAGATGGTGCCTGACTTCGAATTCCATACATGAATCTCGAATTTAGAATTAGGTAGCAAAAAAATTACAATTTCTAGTAGAACAAAATGTTCGATTTTGAAGATACAGATATACAATTTCTATTAAAACAAACTAAAATGATAAAATTAAAAATAAAACTTAAAAAAATAAAATAAAAATTGAGTATACAATCTAGGGCGATAGTCCTCACGCACTTGAGATCTGTCTCTGATCATTGGGCAATCTATCTAGCGCAATTTATCTTCTACTATAATTTATCGTTGTATTCACGAATTATTGCACATGAAACAAGATTTATTTAAAATAACACAATCACAATAGCAGCCGAAGATTTTCCACCATTCATTTTATGCATGAAAACACAAGTCTAGTGCATGCAACAATCTTGACAAGATATTACATACGAATTAGTGTGGCACCCATACGGTGCAAGGACAATGGAAGTATCATATATTTAAGTTTAAATTGTTCTCCAAATTATATTACATTATAGTTGCTTACTATGATAGTATAACAGTTACCTCATCGATATAAGACTTAGACATGAGGTGGCAATTGGCCAGCCCAAGAATCAAATATTTGTATGCAGTGAGCTCCAGACTCAATTTGATAGACGATGTAATCAGCTATCGCCTTTATTAGATGAGACAGAAGAGTCCTTAGCATAACCGGTGTAGTATGGCACATGCTCTTTATGGTGTTATAAGTCTAATATCGAACCAACTTCCACACCTTGTAATATGAGCAAGTACAGTTTGTGCATGCAACAATCTTGACAAGATATTACATACAAAAGAAAGACCCATCAAACTCCATCATCATTCTCATCATCATCATCATCTTCTTCTTCATCCTCATCACCATCGCTTATACTACATTCATCAATTCTAGAACTTACTAATAGCACCTTGTGCATCACAAACAAGTGCATTTCTTGCAACCTCAACTAAATTCTGCTTCACATGAATTTTGCCCTTAACGTTTTGCGCCTTCCTCAACGCTTCTGCCTTCCTTTTCGCATCCCTGCAATGCAGCTGATCGATGTACTTCTCGTGCAACGCCTTGTTCTTGATCTGCTTCAAAACCGGTGGGCTCGTTATAACTCCTTCCAATCTTGAAGGATTCTTTCTTGATGATGAAGGAATCTGCTTCAACCCCTTGAGAAACGAACATGATTTGTTCGGTTTAGGTGAGAGAAATGATGTACTTTCTTGAAGAGGAGATGGATTCACATTCGGTTCAAGAAGAGAAAAGAGATCTGCATTGTAATCGTGATCTTCCTTCTGTTGGTTTTGCAAGATTTGCCTTACCGTCTTCTGGGCTAGAAGTGTTCTCCTTCTGGATCCAAGCCTTTTGGTGTTTAACTCAGTGGGTTGAAGTAACTTGCTAGCGGAGAACGAGAGGGGGGACGGTTCCTTTATTTTAGCCCTTGATCGCGTTCTTGGTTGGGGTGGAGTTAGGTGGTCGGAGTGGATTCTGTCGAAGCATTCCTCTGCGGATTTTCCTGGAACCTGAAGGATAATTAGTATGCTGATTAGCATATCCAAAGAAATGCATTATTACATTCAAAAGATCAAATATTTGCCTAATTACAAGTTACAAATGGTTCTTGGCTTCAAGCAGACTAGTTATAGACATGAATGAATCAAACCATGAATCTTTACTCTTGAAAAGAAACTACGACAAAGAATGGTAGAGACTAATGTTCATGTTAAACGACATTGAGTTCCGGGGCTTGCTCGCTTTATTAACATTCAGAGGCCGGATTAACAAAAGAGTTCGATTTCCCATTCTGGCCAAAAAATAAGGACACTAGAGGAGCACATACATGAAGGCATAATTCATTCTTAGTTCTAATTCTTCTTATTTGTTAAGTTTGCAGTATAACTGTCTGTCATAAGGAACAAGTGCTATCAAATATGAAGAAGCAAAGTTGTATATCAAGTTCTACAAGCCACATTCTTTGCTATTTTATATGTTAAATATTTAACTTAATCATCACCAACATCTAAAACAAACCCACAATCATCTACTCTATTATTCACAATCCTCATTGAAATCCTTCTTCAAAACTTTTTACAGGAAAATCTAACTCTGAGCAAGCATGAGACACGGTTAAATGTTGGGTCAAAACTTCCCATCAATTTAAATTTCACCAAATTCTAGTCCATCAATACTCTCTGTTGATTAGGCTTTTTTCTAACAATGGCAAGAAAGCTATTCTCATTTACTATGAAGCAAAGTTCAACCACGAAAACAAGCAACCAACACATTGAATAAACGACATAACACAATTAGCTTCACAAACTTCCATTGCAAGTAAAAGCATCCGAAAAACTCAAGCCTCAAAATCAATTCAAGAATTCCTTTACACAGCCTAATCTTTCTTCTCCCCATGAAAATGCAAAAGACAATAAACTCAAACATGAAATAAACATTACCATCCTAGAAACTTTCTTCCAAAATTGAGGCGTCGGCTTGGCTGTAAAATAAGCTCTTTGTAGAGCAATCTCTTCCTCCTTACTCCATCCTTCAACTTGATCCCTCTTCTTCTTATCACCAATTTTCCCCATTCTTGTAAAACTTTGTTCTTCATTTCTCCTCACTATCCCACAATCTTTCTTACTCTTATCAGTTTTAGATAACTCATCATCCTCTTGATGCTCTGCTTCATCCAAAATCACTGCCTTTTTTCGTGTATTACGCTTCTTCACATGTGATCTGCTAGAGCTACGACTAACCCTATTCTCAATTTTGCCCAAATTTTTATTCAAATCATTAACGCCAATGTTAGCCTTCTGTTCTTTCGTCAAATTCACCACTGTCTTGCTAAAATCCTCCTCCAGATCTTGAATTGCAGCTTTATTTCTGCGAATCGAACTTCTTGTAACCCTCTTCTCCATTACACATTCCTTATCCAAACACAGAACGGCGTCGCTTTTACCCACATTGACTCCCCTATCTCGTCTTCGCGACGTTCTAGATCCTTCGATAGATTTCTTCGCACCTTGCACTAACCCTAGCTTACCAACTGAACGATTCTCTCTCGCATACTTCTTCTCCAAATCCGAGCTACTAAAATTACTTCCGCGCTTCGTTCTTGCTGACCTTCTACACCCATTTCTGGATTTCTCCGAATTCGACTCGCTATCTTTACCACCTCCGTTCCGCGAAACCCTATGGTTTGTTTTCTTGATTTTGGTTAATGGTGTGGAAAATGAATTGGGACGAACGCTTCTCGTTTCGGCATTCTTTGGAGTAATTGGACTTTGGGCGTTGATCTGGTATCCCCGGCGCAACCTGGGGGATTTTCTTAGACAACTGATGGGATTTTCGTCTTCGCTGTTCTTGGAATTTCTCTCGGGCATTTCTCTAAACATTTTTTCAGCAATTTAACTTCAAAACTTTTTTAAAGAACAACCGAGAAAGCGGGAAAGGAAGACGTTCTTCAAAAGGAAACCCTAATCTAAGCATGTACTCGAGTAAGAAAAAAAAATCAAATAAACCCCTAATTATGATTGATTCATTTAAAAGTGTTACATTTATTTAAGGTAATACGCAAAAAGAACCATTTTGATTAAATACATATAAATTTTAGCCAACCGTAGAAAAAACTAGTTATCTAGCCACTTCTGACAACTTTAGTGAGTAGGGTCCACAATTATTTAATCGTCATTGTCATCGATATTGTTATCGTCATTGCACATCGCCTAGCCCACAATTATTTAATCGCTATTGTCATCGTCATTATTATCGCCATTGCGCATCGCCTAGCTCGCATTATTTAATAGTTATTTATTTAATAGCTGATTTATTTAATTGTCATCGACATTGCCTTTCACATAGCTCGTATTATTAAATTATCACGGTCATCGCCTATCCCATAAAATACATAAAAATATACTTTTATATATTTCTATGTAACTTATTAATATATATTTTAATTATTTAAATAAGAAAGTCTTTGTTTCTAAGTTCTAATTTTTATTATGTTCAATACAGAACTAGAATAAAAAATATTAAAAATATCAAAGAAATGAAATAAAAACCTCTCTCCTTGTAAATTTTTTGCTTGCTCCTCTCTGATCGCCTCTCTCAATCGCCACTTACAACTACCCATCTTAAAACTAAATTAAATTATATTATTATGATGTTTTTTACATCCAATCCTATGTTAAATATAAATATTGTGCATCAATGTAAACATTATGAATCATTATATTTTAGATCACTCAATTGAAGTAATCATGTAACTTAATTGAGTACACTTTTTTTAAGTAGTGCTGGACTCAGCAGGAGCAGCATACTGAAAGAATCAGTAGAACTGGACTCAACAGGAGCAGTTTACTGAACTCAGAGTCGACCTTGAAGAAGATACTGAAAAGTGTCTGATGGCAGGAGAAGAGGATGAGGTAAACTCTCCAGAACCATTTAACTCTTCTTCACACTACACACAAGACATTATTTCAGGTGCAGATTAGAATCTGGACGTCGCGATTGTGTTGGGAGATGATTCAGTAGCATTGTGTTAGTAGATTTGAATGATCCCAAACCCTAATTTGATTGGTGAACCATTGAGTTGTAATTGTATTGCCTCTGTCAGACTCAGTAGACATTCTTTCAGCATTGTTCGGGGCGCTCGGTTAATGCGCTAACTTTTCGGTAGACTATCGGCCTCGGCACCATAGAGTGAAGACTCGGTGAGGCTTTGGACTCAGGCAGAGACGGCATACGAGAGGCTTTCTTACTCGGTAGTCTTGGACTCAGGCGGAAAGACATCGAAAGGAGTCGGTGGAACCTGGACTCGGAAGGAGTTGTTCACTGAACTCAGAGTTGACCTTCAGTAGAGTTGGACTCAGCAGGAGTATACTACTGAACCAAGGTCAGACTCAGCAATGGCCAGACAGTCTCCTTGACTGTCAGTGATCTTATTATCATATCGTGTAAGCTTATTCTGAAGATGATAGTAACAAGTGTCATGAGCTGCTTCCGGATAAACAACCTCTACCGCGTTAGCTATGCTCCTATGTTGATCGGAGATGATCATTAAATTGCTTGGCATCGTAAATGCTTCTCTAAGTCGGGACATGAACCACGTCCAAGAGTAATCGTTCTCAATTGGACCCACACCAAAGATTAGTGAAAATATTTGGTCGTTGCCGTCTATCGTAGCAGCCACAAATAACACTCCTTTATTCCTCTCGATTACATATGTGTTCGGCATGCAAGCAGTTTACAATCCACAGCACATCTCTGCGAAATGATGCTCGTAGAAAAAATGGGCAATCACGACTCCGTCTGCATTTATACTCAACACGACCACTGTCAGAATGAGCCACCCTAAAATCGAGACCTTGTTCCATGTGCCGAAGTGCAACAGCAACAAACAAATCCGCCTTCTCCCAAAATATCGCACCTTCACGGAGTGGATAGTCCACAACGTGATCCAGATCTCGAACCATAGGTGAATCCGATGCATCGAGAGGAGCAAGTGGAAGTAAACCGTCATTTACTTATTCACCGCCACCATATATTATTTCGTTGCTTGAAAGGACACGGTTGTCCGGCATGAGCATAGATATCAGTTATCAGTTGATTCACACCACCTTCACGTTGGATCCATGCCGCAAAGTCGCCAAACGTACACTGATTTAATGCACCAGGCACCTCATCGTATTCTTCGTCGGATGAACTATCCAAAATATTTTCTTCATCACTGTCGGACACAACATGGGAATCCTCTTTGCGAACAAAGGTTTCCTGTTCGCGAAAATTCTCAGCCCGATTGCTACCACCCACTTGATCTTCCAAATTGAACCTTGAACCAAATTGCTCAACATCGGGCGGGACTAGAAATGGCCAAGCGGGACTGAGTGAGCGGGATTTTGCTCGTCCTGCCAAGTCAAGAAAGCCGAGCGGGACTGGGCAGGCCGAGTGGGATTCTGCTCCCCCGCCAGTCTAAAAGCCGAGCAGGATTTGGCAGTGGAGCGGGATTCCGCGAGCGGGATTCTGCTCCCTGCCAAGTCACCGGGCTGAGCGGGATTTCACCGAGCTGAGCGGGATTTATTGAGCGGGATTCGGTACTTCTTGGAGCAGGATTCGGCGGCGTGAGCGGGACACGAGCGGGATTCTGCGCTAATCATTTGCGCACGGAACGCAACAAAATAACGAATTTGGCAGGCTGACAAGTCTAAAAAGTGGGGATATTTAAGTAAAATTGGGTATTTTGTGTAGCAATTATAAGGATTGGGTAAATTTGACTTTTGTTATACGAAAATGGGTATTTAAGAAATCGCGCATTTTTTTTAAAACTCTTTTATGGATAAACTTCATAATGTTTATTGGATAAGATGATTTAAAATTTAATCTTCTACCCTCATTATGATTTATAATCTATAATAAAATAATTTAATTTTGTTTATATAAGATGATTTTAAATAATTTTATAAGTTATTTAATAATATGTGGTAGGCGATTTGTGGTAGCGATTTTGTGGTAGGCGATAAACATGCCGATTAAATAAAAGTTTTGATAAGACAAACAATGGCAACAACAATGCCGATTTAATTAGTTGTCAGGCGATATGTCAAAAGTGGCTAGATAACTAGTTTTTTCCACGAGTGACTAAAATTCATATGTAGTTATTCAAATCGGATAGAAAGAGAGTTGTCCATTTATTTAATAATGAGTATAATTACAAAATATGATATTTGGTTATATTTATACCTCTATAAAAAATAATTAAATTTTGTAAAAAGATATGTAAATATCATTTTCTAAATTTTATAGTATTTTACATAATAATTTATGGATCATTCTTTAATTTTTTATTTTTTTTAAAAATACTTTATTAGAAGAAGTATATAAATTTATTAAAAAAATATTTTATTTTAATAAAAAGTAAAATGTCTTTATTTTTATCGTCTAGAAAACAATTGGTTTTTTAATTCGTGAAAAACATATTTATAATTTAGGTGTTATAATATTTCAAACATGAGTGTATTTATTTTTTTATAATAAAAAATTTATAATCATATTAAGATGTTTCTAAATAATGATACTTATTTTTTATAACATTGAAAGTATTTATATCATTATTCATATTAAATAAATATTATAAAAATAATTTTTAATTTAAAAAATCATACATAAAAAATTAATTTTGATACCAGTAAGGGTTTAAGATCTCATACCCACTTATCTACTTGGGTATGAGAAAACCCCCACATGGTTATGAAACCATAGTAGGGCTCTCATACCCACATAACAAGCACTTTATATGGGTATTAAAATAGTTTTCATTCTAGGGCTTCAAACCCACCAATCAAACACCTCCTAAAAATTTATGTTTCGTACACTATATTTTACTCCTTCCGCCCCGCTTGATTTGTCTTGTTTTCCTTTTCGAATCGTCCCACCCGACTTATCTTGTTTCTGAAAAAGGAAAATAATTACTACACAAACTCCCACTTTTTCTTTGTGGAGCCTACCTCTTTACACGCAACCACCCACTCATCTACACACAACCACCCACTCATCTTGATCTCCATGTTGAAAAGAAATAAGACATGTCGGACGGTACGAAGGGAGTATTATAAAAGGAATAACTCTTTTTTTAGCTGAATAGCATAAATGTATAAGTATTCTACTCACCCATATGAAAAATTAAGTTTTTTAGCAGATATATATACATTCTTACTCAATTTTATTTGTGGGACCTGAAGCTTTAACTTTTCACATAAAATATCTAACTTAAATGAACTATTTGCAGAAAGAGTAATTCGATTAGACGACTTTATAGTCGATTTTAATAGTCAGACTGAAAGACTCTACTGAGACAAAGATGGGCTGTCAAGAATGTAGAGGAGGTAGGATGGGCAGTTGGTCAGATCGATTAGGAAATTTTGCCCAATTGACTTATCTAGTTGATTTTCCTTAGTCAATCATATATAGTCGACTTTTATCCAATTTTGTTAATCGATTTTGCTACGGTCGATAGTTACTAATATATATATTTCATTATTAAACTTAAAAAAAAAGACTACAATAAACATTAAAAAAATATAACATAAAACATAAAAATAAAAAAACATAAAATGATCATTTTTTTTGCCTGGATGAATGCATGCATGACTTCCTTGACGACCGACGGCTCCCTCATCCTCCATGACGATCTTCCCTTTGTTCACTTACGTCCTTCGTCCATCCGCAGAAAGCTGACCGAATTGGGGTAGCTTCACTATCTATTTGAGATCGAGAATGATGTCTAGCTCCTCTATTGAATGGGGATAAAGTCATCAACCGTCATCTTCCCACCGACCTCCAAGGAGACCTGCTCACAGATGGTATCACCATCTACGGCTCGACCATCGCTCATGGTAATGCAGTATGGATTTACTTTCGTAGTTGTTATCCTTAACATGGGCAACAAATGAGCATAAATGAAGTTTCGGCTTATGGAGGAATCAATGAGAACAGTAGCCGGTCATCCTGGCCATCCTCCAATCTTTTCGGCTACTTTTAGTGAAATAGCACTGGGTGTGAGGGCTATGTGAGAGTGGGAGTGGGAGTGGGAGTGAGATGCATGACCATCATATCTAGTCGATGAACCAACTCCCTTTGTTGTGTCGCCACAACTTGGAGATCTTGCTGCAAGGTCGCGATTTTCATCTTGTATGCTACTGATTGCACCTGAAAGCTGTTGAAGAAGCTTCAACTACATCTTTTGAAACTAAAGATGGAGTGTGATATAAAGTTAACGAAAAGATCAGGATTTATATCTCATTAAATCTCCATCAAATCGAAGTCGCCTAGACAAAATCCAAATTGGTGGAGAAAATCTCATCATGATGTAGAACAAAACGCGGAAAATACAAGATACGAAAAAAGCATGAAAAAAACACGAGAATTGTTAACCCAGTTCATCTCACGACTATGTTTGGGGGCGATACCAAGCCTGGATTATACATTATGATTTTAGGATATAGATTACAAAGAAACATAACTATTTATAAAAGAAAAATAGTCCTACTATCATTCTGGCCTCTGGAATAAGTCTCTAGGCCCAAAGATTAATTCTAGATGAACATCTTCATTAATTCTTTGATGTGGAATAATACCCAATTTCCTCATAAAGGATTTGAGCCATTAATGATCTTCAGGCTCTATGCTCAACACATGACATATCTTAGCGATGCTCAAGAAGATCATCACATTAAATGATTGTTTCTAGTGCTACAACTTCCATCTAATTCAACTTAATACTTAGCTAGTCACTTCGTTTCGCCTAGTTCGTCTAGTCTCTTCATTTCGCTTAGTTCGTCTAGTCGCTTTTATATCCTACTCGCTTCATTTTGTCTAGTTCGTCTAGATCGTCTAGTTCCTCTAGTTGCTTCAATCACCTAGATCGCCTAGATAAGAACTAGCCCTCGAGACCCTCCAAACCTTATCTATCCTAAACGTCTCTTTACAAAGCTAATCTTATATGAATCGATAATTTAATAATAATAGTAATATATAGGAAAAGTATACTATACGTAGTATATACTCCCCCCGTTCCGCTATTACTGTTTTACTTTCTTAATTGAGTTGTCCCACTATTACTGTCATCTTTCCTAAAATAGCCAAGTATACTCTTAAACAAAAAATGAAGTGAGTCCTCCTACTTACTACTCATCCCCACATTATTATACTATCTCTCTCTCTCCAAAAATCTATTTTTCACACGATTTTCGTTCCACTCCGAACTCAAAAATTTATGATTTTTAACTTTTTAGAAACTTTAGATTATTTCTTAAAATACAATATGAAAAAAGAAAGCAGAAAAAAAAATCGATTACCTCAACTATGTCTTGTAAAATTTTGTATGAATTATCATTTCTTCCACCAACCACTCCTTGAAAATTGTGTCCATTTCTTAATACAATTAAAATTCATAAAATACACACTTAGATAAAGTTTTTTAATCTCTGTCTTTGAAACCAAAGGAGACAGTAATAATGAGACGAATGGAGTATGCCTTTAGTAATCTAAGAATATAAGTAATATTTTTCTAAAAGTATACTCAAAGTTGTCTAAAAAAATCCATTTGAAATACTTATGTGTATATTAAATACATTAAATTCAAATAATAATTATTAAACACTTTATATGTCATTATGCATTTAATGGTTATAAGTATTATTATTAAATTTAAAGTATAATTTTTGACTTTAAAGTATTTTCAATCTTATGAAATTGCCCAAAATAGAGTCTAATCTCTTTTTTATGTTGATCCAACGACCGTGATATTATTTAAATTCTTCAATCAAAATTTGCAGGATTACGATTACGATTGTGGGCGTGTATTATTGAAAGATTGAATATATTTTCTTAAAAACGTGATACTATTGAAACATTTTGCAATTTAAGGATATTCGAACATTTAAATGATAGAACTGTATCTATTTAATTAAGTATGCTTCAACCGGAGGTTAAATATATTTTTTAAAAAAGTATGTATTTAATGACATGACACACATGTATTTAATGATAATAATGTATATGTAGGGAATGCTCACATATATAAAGATTCTTAAAATATGAAATAAGAAGCAATCTGCAGCTTTGATCTTATCATTTGATTATTTGGATTGAATATTCATAATATATTTTATGCATACAGACAAAAATATAAGAGACACAATATATAAAAAATAAGGAATATGCATATAAAACATATAAGAAGTATGAACACTTCATATCTTCCTATATAACTCTACATTCCTACCGGATCCACCCCCATAGATGTATTCTATTCGAATCTCACCAATAGTACTATTTCTACAGGTAGACTAGCCAAATAATTTCTCCGTCTCATTATTGTTGTCTTGTATTCCTTTTTATAAAGAAAATAATTTGTGGACCATAATCACTTACCCTTTATTTGGTTGGATAGATTTTGAGAGGAAAAAAAATTGGAGGAGAGAAATAAGACTGAAGGTAAGATTTTCTCTCATTTGTTTAAAAATAAAAAATGGAAAGAAGAAAAAAAAAAAGTGGGACTGGGACCCATCCCAAAATCTTTTCTCTACAATTATGAAAAGAAAATAAAGATAAAGAAAGATTTAAAGGAAATGACCATTTTAACTTTAATAATTTGTTTCATTTTATTTATTTGAAGGGTAGTTTTGTTTTTTCATATATAACATCATTTATATTCTTTCCTAGTATTTCTTTTCTTTTCTCTCCTATCAAATACTAATATACTCCTTCCGCCCATTGCTAATGTCTTGTTGGGTTTCGATGCAGAGTTTAAGATAGTTGATATAAATGTTTAAAGTAATGGTGTAAAAGTATAAGATAGTGTTGGGTTATGAGTCAGTAGATGATACTTAGCATTTTATTGGGTTTAAATAATATTGGGGGAAATCGTAGTGTTCATGCTATGGAATTGAAGATACCAAAACCCAGCTGGTATCAGCAGTGTAGTGTCGATAGGACTAGATGATGTAATAGGCTAGACTTATTTCGAATTCTTTATCTGTCGTGTCTATGTCCTGTACGGGGTAAAATGTTGGACTGATCTTCAGTAGGAAGTTACTTTCCAGAGCCCCACGTCATCAGTGTAAGAGCTTGTGTTCTTAAGTCATCAGCTGATCTTCACCTCAGTAGAAGATACCTTATCAGCTGACCGACATCAGTAGAAGAACCTTATGCAAAGCTCAGTACCTTCGCAGTCAACAACTGACTACACTCAGTAGAATACATCTTGTCAGCCGACTCAGACGAAGAAGACAGAGACTGCATCAAGTCTACTGTATCCGATAGGAAACGACCCAGCTATTAACATCACTCGAAAGTCAGCAGTAGATCATACGAGGATAAGTGAGAGTCAACTCCAATGAAGACCGATGTCTGACACATCTCACCTACCACAAACCTCGACCAATGAGAAGTCGTCAACGCATTATCTGCTCTGACCAACTAAAGCTGCTCTCATGAACAGTATCAACAACTCTGCTGCAATAATTCGAATATATGGCCGTTTTCTTTGGAAGTTTGTGACACGTGGCATCGTCATCTCCAACGGGCAAATGCCTGGGTCACGACTATAAATAGAGAAGAAAATCCGAGCTTCACGCCGGGATATCAAGGGATAAAACGCTCAAGCTTTAGAAACAACTCTAGCGCATTCAAGAGAAATCCAGCGAAGAACTTGCTCAATAGAATACTCTTAGTTCTTCTCTCTAGAGTTCTTTAGATCCCTCTTCTCTAGCTAAGCTCAAAAGCTCATATCTATAGCTTAGATTATCGAAGGAGTTCACTTTTAGTGATTGTTCTTATTGTAAGAACTCCTTCTAGTTGGAAAAATTCCCCTCCCCTTCAAACCTCGGTTTGATTTGTAAAAGTCGCTAATGACTATAACTTAGAAGGGTCTGTCCAGTGCACAGATACCTTGCTGAGGCTTGCTCAGATTAATCAACAAGACCTCCTGTTCAGCAGGACCGTGGACGTAGGATCTTGCGTATCCGAACCACGTTAAAAATGACTTGTGTTGTTTACTATTTTATTGCATTGCATACAAACAGTTTACAAAATCATATCTTGCATAAAACGTATTCATAAAGTGCACTAGCCAATACTATTTGACTTGTGAAAATCACGTTTTTAACTGAGACGAATCTCCGAGCCTCACACTCTTATCCGCACTAAGTCTTCGACTGAGAATCAACCACTGACTAAAGTCAGTAGGAGAGACTCAGTATTTGGCTCACTCTCTGACCCGTGATCGAAGGTTACGATCTGGCACTGTTCATCAGTTGCATCCAACAGCTCAGCTGTCCTTCGCGTTTGAGAAAAGAAACAGTACTCAGGTGTATTCACCCCCCCCCCCTCTACACCTGACTCTCGTCTCCGGACTAACAATTGGTATCAGAGCAACGGTGTTCTTCTGATCACCGGTTCTGTAACTACTGGTCTTCTCGAACAGATCCTGAAAACGTTTTTCACTGCACAAGCATCTCTTCATACATCCTTACTCTTACCCATAATGTCTGATATGTCAGGTATTAGGATGGTGCCGATGTTCTCGATAGAGAACTATATGGTATGGCGCGTGAGAATGGAGGCGCACCTAACATCGCTGCATGACAGCATGACGGATGTCCTTGAGAAAGGAGCCATCATTCCCATGATAGACAGCGTATGCGGGAGATGTAGGAGCACAAACTGGTGCCAAAGTCGCAAAAGATAAATCTGCCTTCACGCCAGAAGAGAAAAAGCTGCACAACCTCAACCGAGTTGCACGAAATGCAATCCTGACTACGCTCAGTGATTCACACCTCGGGAGGGTGCAAGACTGCAAAACGACAAAGGAACTTTGGGACGCCCTGGCTGTACTGAGCCAAGGAACCCCGCAGATCAAGGAAAACAAGCTCGAGCTAAAGCTACAGAAGTTCGATACATTTGCCATGGAGCCCAACGAGACCATTGACGAGCTAAGCGTCAGATTTACTAATCAGATCAATGTGATCAACGGGCTGGGGAGGACGTTCACGAACAAAGAGATGAACACGAAGATCCTGAGAGCGCTACCTCGACTGAAGTGGCTTCCTTTTGCTACTTATTTACGTCGCTCAGATCTTAATGCTCTAACTCCTGATGTTATCTGTTCAGAATTAAAAATGGAGGAATTTGAGCACATCCTACCCCAACGATGTTCCAGTGCTCCAGCTGACACACAGATTGATCATGCTTTCAAAGCAACAGTCAGCAAAACGGAGTCAAACCTATTTCTTCCAGCAAGGCAGTAGCCACGACAGAAGCAAAGTCCTCTGAGACATCTGGCACTGACCAACTTGCACTTATGACTCTCAAATATCAAAGAGAAAAAGAGAGAGTCAGAAAGCTGAAGAAATACCATAGAGATTCTCCCTCAGGTAAGAAAGATTATCGAAAAAGGGAAGAATCTAAATCAACTACTGATTGCAGGAACGCAAAACCTGCTACTAGTCCATCCAATGACTCAGCTGGAAAAGGCAGTAGAACGTCTGTCTGTTACAACTGCAAGAAAGAGGGACACTATCAGTACGATTGTCCCGAACTCTCAGCTGCTCAAAGAGCAGAACGGCAGGCCAGATGCGAGAAATTTGCCCGAAGGAGGCAGACCTATATCGCCGGAGAGATATCCGATGAATCAATTGAGGAAGATACATTCATGTATTCTTCTGAAGACGAAGCTGCATTTATCGCCGTTGAGATCGGAGAGACAGATCCTGAATCAACTGCAGAGTACTGTCTGATGGCCGGAGAAGAGGCTGAGGTAAATTCTAAACTTAATATAACCTCTTCTTCACATAGTACCCACGACACGTGCTCGGTCACAGACGAACCTCTAGATGTGGTACAAGCCTACGATGATCTACTAGAGGAGCAGATTCAGGTGAGCAGAGAGTTCAGCAGAACCATTCAGGAACTGGAACAGATAAAGGCTGAAAATCAGAGACTTTCTTCCGATTGTCAGGTCTCTACTGATTCAGAGGATCTGGTTGTGAGACTCAAGGAAGAGATTAATTCTCTTATGACTAAGTCTCAGTTTTAAGAAACTCAGATATTCGTTCTGACCAAGGATAATTCTGAGAAAGATACTGAAATAGCACGACTCAATCAGAAGCTATCGCGAAGTTGAAAAGGATTATGAATCACTTTGGAGAAGTGATGAGGTCTGACGAGGACTGATGATTGAACACTACCTAGGAGCTAAGGAGAAGTTGGAAAGCATGCTTAGAGCTCAAAGGCCAACAGTTATGAAAGAAGGACTTGGTTATACTCATGAAGCTTCCACTTCAACGTCAAAAAGCTCAGAAATACTGGCTGATAGGTTCGTCAGAGGGAAGGTTCAGGCTACTGACTCAACACCTCAAGCGAAGAATAAACAGAAGATGATCGCACCTCAGCCGAGCAACAAGAAGCTACTGACCAGAGGTTCTAGCCCCAGGACATCCATGATCAAATTCAGGGGGAACCAAGAAGGTCAGATGGGCAGAGCAGTACGGTGAACCGCTATATGAGCATCCGGCACAGTATGGTTCGTATTACTATGAGCCCAAGGTCAGGAGGAGCACACAGACTAAGAAGAAGAAAGCTCCTGAACCCAAAACTGCCAGAAAGTCAGTATCTCCAAGTCCTGTGGAGAAGAAAGCTGACAAGGTTCAAAAGAAGAAGTCTCAGACTTCTAAGGTCCCAAGACAGATCTGGGTTCAAAATCACCCACTAACCAAAAGGTACCTAAAACTATTTCTGTTTTGTAGGTGCATAAGGACCCTTGGATATTGGACTGTTCAAGACACATGACATATCAAAAGAGCCGGCTGACCAACTACGTACAAGAAGATGGTCCCAGAATTGAGTTTGGTGACAACTCCAAAGGCTATACAAGGGGATACGGAACACTGAATATTGGGACTGCTTCAGTTCCAAGAGTAACATATGTTGAAGGACTTCAACATAATCTCCTTTCTGTCAGTCAGTTATGTGACAATCTGAATAGAGTTATCTTTGACGCTGGTTTCTGTGATGTTGTTGACAAATCTACAGCAGTGTTATCAGGCTCGCGGAGGAAAAATATTTATGTTGCAAACTGGAAAACCGCAGAACCTGAGGCTTGCTTACTTGCACAGACAAAATCTAGTGACAAGGCAGGATGGCTGTGGCATAAGAGACTCAGTCACCTGAACTTCAAGACTATGAACAAGCTAGCCAAGAACTCTAAAGTCAGAGGACTGCCCAATGAATCGTTTATCAAAGACAGAAACTGTTAAGCATGCTTGAAGGGAAAGCAGACAAAGAACAACAATCCACCTATTCCGTCACCTTCCACTGATGGAATCCTTCAACTGCTGCACATGGACTTATTCGGGCCAGTCTCTCCAGTGACTATAAGAGGTAAGAAGTATGCCCTCGTCATTATTGACGATTATTCAAGATATACGTGGGTCATCTTCATAGCCAACAAATCTGATGTCATGACTGAGTTACCGAAACTGCTAAAGAAGCTCAGTGTGGAAAAGGACATCAAGATACAGAGAATTCGCTCAGACAGAGGAACATAATTTCTCAACTCAGTAGTTAAGGAGTACTGCGAAAAGGAGGGTATTAAGCACGAGACATCAGCAGCTCGCACCCCTCAGCAGAACGGACTTGCTGAACGTAAGAACAGAACACTTAAAGAAGCAGCAAGAACGCTCCTAGCAGACTCCAGACTACCCTCTAAGTTTTGGGCTGATGCTACTGACACCGCCTGCTACACTCAGAATTGTTCACTGCTTACATAGCAACACATGAAGACACCTTACGAACTATGGAAAGTGAGAATTCCTTCTATTTCTCATTTTCATATTTTTGGCTATCCTTGCTTTATCCACAATAATGGGAAAGATCAGTTGAAGGTCTTTGATAGCAAATCTGATCAAGGAGTATTCTTAGGATACTCTCGAGTCAGTAAAGCCTTCAGAGTCTTTAACTATCGGACTCTTTGCGTGGAGGAAAGGCCTCATGTTATATTTGATGAGTTTGTTAGTGAGAACAGGAAATCTACAAAGACAAATACTGAAGATGTCAGCAGCAAGCTACAAGATCTCGCACTAAACGACAAAGCCAAAAAGATCCAGCATTGTTGGGATGATGAGTTAGACGATGAGGAAATCCAGACCCATCCCACAGGCAATGTAGCTGACCTGATTGATTCTACTGAACATGATCAACATCAGGTAACAACGGTTGATCAGGAAGCCCCAATGGTAACTGAGACCTCTACTGAGTATATAAACTCAGGGGGAACGACTAATGTTCCTGAGCTAAATGCCCCTGAACTTAGAAACTCAGTAGACCCTAACCTTCTTACTAAACTGCTACAGTCATAGAACAACATGACTGGAATGCCTAACACACCTGTTGACTGTGCAGAAGTAGTATCAGAAGAAGAAGACAGACTCAGATGTTCATGGCTCGACGCTCACTCTTTTGATCTTATTATAGGAGATCCATCAACAACGATCAGGACGAGATCTAGATTAAGTCAAGGAGAGAGCTCACTCTATTCTTGTTTCTTGTCTACAGAAGAACCTCAGACAATAGAGGACGCACTCAACGATGCTGACTGGATTATTGCCATGCAAGATGAGCTGAACCAGTTCGTTCGAAATGAAGTTTGGGAGCTTGTTGACAGACCTAGACATCAGCACGTGATTGGTACTAAGTGGGTCTTCAAAAACAAGCGAGACGAAAACAACGTCATTTTCAGAAACAAAGCTCAACTTGTTGCTAAGGGATACTGTCAAGCAGAAGGGATAGACTTTGATGAAACGTTCGCTCCAGTCGCTAGATTGGAAGCTATTTGTCTGTTCCTAGTCTATGCAACGCATCAGAGATTTAAAGTATATCAAATGGATGTAAAGTCAGCTTTTCTGAACGGCGTACTGAAGGAAGAAGTCTATGTGGAACAACCGCCCGGCTTTCAGCAGGGACATCAGGTGTATAGACTTCGGAAAGCGCTGTATGGGTTAAAACAAGCACCAAGGGCTTGGTACGATACCCTATCAGACTTTCTGCTTCAGAAAGATTTTCAGAAGGGGACAATAGATCGCACCTTATTCAACATAAAGTCAGGAGATGACATCCTACTGGTGCAAATCTACGTGGACGATAACATTTTCGGATGCAGAAACGTGACTATATGTCAACAATTTGAGAAAATGATGAAGGAGAAGTTCGAGATGTCTATGATGGGCGAGATGAACTACTTCCTTGGATTTCAAGTATAACAATCATCTAAAGGAATATTCATCAATCAAGCCAAATACACTCGAGATCTCCTAAAGAGATTTGGCTGCGACTCAAGCAAGCCAGTCAAGATCCCCATGAATACGAATTTCAAAATCGATCTAGATAAAGAGGGAGCTTCTGTTAACTTTACTGATTATAGAGCTATTATTGGTTATTATTATACTTAACATCAAGCAGACCTGATATAACTTATGCTGTAGGTGTATGTGCAAGATTTCAAGCGAATCCCAAGCGAAGTCATATGGACTCAACAAAGAAGATTCTGCGATATCTGAAGGGAACACCTGACGCAGGGTTATGGTATCCTGCTGATGATAATCTTATACTGACAGGTTATTCTGATGTTGATTATGCAGGATGTAGGATAGATCGAAAGTCAACTTCTGGAACATGTCAGTTCCTACGCAGCAAGCTGATATCTTGGTTCTCAAAGAAACAACATTCAGTGGCAACGTCCACTACTGAACCTGAGTACATGGCTGCTGGAAGTTGCTGTGCCCAGATCCTTTGGCTTCGACAACAACTAAGAGATTATGGTATATCTCAGGATGAAGTGCCCATCTACTGTGACTCCTCCAGTGCAATTGCTATAACTCAGAACCCAGTTCTCCATACGAGATGCAAGCACGTGGATATTCGACACCACTTCATCGGAGACCATGTCGAGAATAAGGGCATCAGAATGGAGAAGATCCATACTGACAAACAAAGGGCAGACATAATGACCAAACCACTAGCTGAGAACAGATTCAGAGAATTATCAGTTGAGCTAGGTGTACTGGATCCTACTGAATCAAGTCAGTAGAAGGAAACACTAAGACAGGTCAGAAGACTCAGTACTTCGATTCAGTCGGGTGAATCACACAGTACACAGTAAGGGGGAACGTGGTCATCATCACATAAAATGTCCTCCTGAGTCTTAACGGTAACAAGCTGATCGTAAAAGTTCAGCTGAAGAGGTTTGCGTAGTTTTATATACTTAACTTTATCAGAAGCATGCTCGCATTTAATATATCAGTCGCTTGTACTCAGTAGTTAATGAGCATTTATTTCTCGCCATTAAATTTTTAAGGTTTAAGTCAGTTGGAAACCGTTCTCATTTAAAAGACTTAGACTTTAATGCTGCCTGCAACGCATTTAATGCATGTCTTCTCACCTTACCTTAACTACGCATATCTTACGTGGGTCTAGATTAGAGGCGTCCTAAGTAATCATTCCGTTTATAACATCAAATCACAGCCGTCATTAAAACGCGAGATTGAATTTCAGCCGTTGGATCAAAACCGATTGATATGCATATCTTATAAAATCTCTCGATCATCACTCTAATCTATCTTTTTCGCCATTTGTATTCTCAAGAGCTCTCTGCATTCAGTTTCTCATCTTCTATTAACTGATTTGCATATCTCTCAAGCTCTGTGTAATACGGTAATTTTCCTTGTTCTCTGCTAAAAACTCTACTGACTTACTCTATTTTCAAGTGCTAACAAGTTTTTTGCAGATATTCATGGCAACTGTTATGACCCCACCGAAAGTTGAAGAGATCATCAAGTCCAAGATCCAGTTTGAGCCTACGATAGCTCTTCATCAGGCGGAGCTTCCATACCTTGAGCCCATCTACACGGCTCTGGAATCGTCTGGCCCAGAGCTTCTTGTCACGAAGCATCCCAAGGCATATCTCCCTCGACAAGTGGCAGAGGTCTACTATAACTGGAGATCGATAGAGGATACGGACGGGGAAGTATCCCAGTTTACATATATGAGGGAGGTGACCCCTCAGAAGTGGGAGTCTGATCACCACAATATTGATATCCGGGCCGCATTGCAAGCATCGTTCGATCTTCCGGCCCACGGAATCTCCCCAGTTGGATATAAGGAGAAGGAGCTGAACTCCTATGTCCAAAGGTTCTGCAGCAGAGACGATATCACGTTCAAATCTGCGCTGCCAAAGAACCAGCTTCTACCAGAGTACCGCGGGCTTGCCTACATCGTCACGCATATACTGACGAGCTCCGCCGGTTCCTTCGATCAACTGTCGAAACCTCGACTCCAGCTGATGATGATTATAGAAGATGCATTCTAGGTCAACTGGACAGAATTCTATGTGACTGAGCTCAAGGCTCAGGCACAGAAGTTTGTTGCCACACCTACTGGAGAGAGAAGACTCATTAGTGTGGGCAAACTTCTGTACGGGACGAAGATGTCCGTACTGATAGAGGACTCATTATCGTATCATGCAGCCTTTGTTGATTCACGATACTTCGACAGCAAGCTCATCAAGTTCAAAACAAGAGCCGCTGCTGAGAAGTCAGTCGGGCGAGGGCCAGCCGCACAGAAGAGAGTTACTGCTGACTTGCCCCCTCGCGCTGACCCACCTAAGAAGAAAAGACTTACTAAAACTAGAGCGTCTGAGGCTCCAGCAAAGCCTGTTTCTCTCCCACCTACTCAGGAGGAGAATATACTAGACGCGGACACATGCATTGAGGGTGCCATGCTCTAAGACAAAGTCCAGCGTATCAGCTCCGATGAGACACAGTCGGATGATGCTAAACCGACTGTGGAGACATCTCTTGAGTGGACGACCATCCAGTCGGCTCGTCTCCGAGCCACAGAAGAAGTGACGGCACAAATCCTGGAAATAGCTGAACACAAGGATCTGGTCGATATCGCGATCAGGGCGAGGACACAAATGCTGCTGAGGTTCCTAAGTTGGGATGTTCTTGAAGATTTGATAATGACTTAGTCAGCATTGTCCTTACTGACGGAGGAGCAGAGCCTTCAGTCAGCTATAGGGTTTGGAGAACCCGCTGATCTTGCTTCGTTCGAGGATCTGAGAGCCGCAATGCTATATCTACTCAGCCTAAGATCCTCAGAACAGCACGTCAGCAGCCCATCGCCACCATCCCATCACGACGATGACAATGATGATAATAACAATGATGTGGATCAGGCACCCAAGGAAGCAGACCAGGGAGGATCTGCTGAGGGTAAAGCTCCCAGCGAGAAGGGCAAATCACCACCTCCTCCGACGACATCAGATGATGCCCCAGTTGCCTCGAAACCCAGTCGAGAGCAACAACTCACAGCGTCTGAGCAGAGGCTCGGAACCATCTCTTATCAAGCTCAACCAATCAGTTCCGTGTCCTCAAAGTCTGTCAACAGAGCCATCAGGAAGCAGGGAGACAAGAATCGTCTCCTCGCAAGGACGTTCACCTGAAATGGGCTCAGTACACAAAGTTTTCAGACTGAGACAATTGGCAAGATTGCCAACGAGGTAAAGAAGGTCGCTGAAGCTCCTACTCCATCTATCAATATTCAGGAGATTATCGAGACCGCCCTCGCAGCTCAGAGAGCGGACTTAGCCACTCAGAGTCAGCAGCTTCTCCAGGCTCAACAGAAAATGTTTTCTGAGCAGCTGACTCAGAGCTTTGCAACAGTCCAAACTACTATGGATGAGCGGAATAAGATGGCCACCTCCAGTGTACAACAAGCCATAACTATTCAGGCGGAGGCCCTCAAGCTCATTCAAGCTGAGATAACAGCTTCCCATGACGAATCCCTCCTGAAGCTGAGACAGGAGACATGAGCTCAGATCAAACAGATTCGTGCTGACCAAGAGAAAGATTGGGAGCACTACTGTGATGCTGTCAGGGATTTCGACACCACCGCCACCTCCATTAAAAATATTCTTTTCAAATTGGAGAAGGAGGTGTCTGCCATCCGCGCTCGTCTGACCCTGGCTGATGATGCCAAAAAGGGGGAAGATAAGACTTAGGCGGAGAAGGGTCAGGTGGATAAGGGAGCAAAGGCAAAATAAATTGCAGAAATTGCCAAGGGTGAAAGCTCGGCTGCTCAAGCTGAAGCCAGCCCTGCACCCACTCCCGAAGTCCAATGTCTGGCCATCATACCACTAACTCAGGTGCCGGAGCAGACCGGAGGATCTTCCTCGGCTCAGCACATTGAGGAGGTCGCTAGGTATGTGGACCAAGACGACCAAGATGACGAACCACTGCCACCACAGAGGTCGGGGAAGGAGAAAGCTACTGAAAACACTCCACCGCCTTCCCCGACGCCTAAATTCCGATCCAAAGCGGAGCAGGAGGAGTTCGATAAGAGAGTTGCCCAGCAACTTCAGGACCAGCTCGACCTTGAGCAACGTCTTGAAGAAGAGATCCAGAAGGATAAGAAGCCCAGAAAGCCTGTAGTCAAAATCGCTAAGGGCGCAGCCAAAAAGCTTCTGGATGCACAGAAGAAGAAGAAAGCTTAGCAGTCAGCTGATGATGAGGCTATCTCCGATACTGACAACATACCCCTTGCTCAGAGAATGACAGACATTCCAAAACTAACTTCTGAGCAGGAGGCGGAGGATAGAGCCACCTGGGAGGCAACGCTGCAAGGACTTAATCTCCGGAGAGGAGACACTAGAGCAGCTGCCCTCAGAGAAAAGAAAAGACTGGAAGATTTGGCCAAGATCATCGAAGCTACTGACAAGATGGCCAATGAAGCAGTCATTGACTGGAAGAAACAGATACCCAGGTCATCCAAGTACTACAGGCGAGGCGCTCCGAGAGCTACATATCAGAAGAAAACCCCTCACCGCCACGTAGACAAGTGGATACCATGGAATCTGAACGAGGAATGGGAGGAACTCTAGATCGAGTTCATCAAAGGGTACTATGTGTATCAATGCTATCCTACTGAGATTCCGGCAGACCAACTGTTCGATGAATTTCTTCATCAATCAAACGCCAGACTCAGAGCACAAGTTCATATGATTCTTGCTAAGGAGAAGCTGCCACTAGTTGCTCCTGCATTCAGAAGAGTACCTCCTCCCAGGACCACTCGTGGTGTTTTATGCACCAAGGAGATTGAAGACGAGGTTGACGCAGCAGCATATCATCCTGATCTCATTTCTCAGCTGCCAGGTGATCTCGAGGAAATCCAAACTCTGCGTGCCAGAATCTACAAGTATTACGGATTGGATCCTCCTGCTGACAAGTCTGCGGATTTCAAGAGCAAGACTAAGAAGTTCAGACGTTAGCAGCAGTCTTCATATTTTGTATAGAAGATAGGAACCTTGTATCTTATATCTCATATATAACAGTTCCTTCTTCTGGCCAGACAATCACTCATTGTCTTACGGCTTTTGTTTGTGTTATGTTTATCACAACTGATCACTGAAGTGATCTGACACACACTCACACATAACCGTTTCTCTGATGTGCCTATCTGTTAACTGCTGATTTCCTTAAGTTATTTGCTCAGTTTTTTTTAACTGAAGTCTTTCTTTGTCAGTAGTTGTACTTAGATTTATAGAGGTTTTGGCATCATCAATTAGGGGGAAATTGTTGGGTTATGAGTTAGTAGATGATACTTAGCATTTTATTGGGTAAAATAATATTGGGGGAAATCGTAGTGTTCATGCTATGGAATTGAAGATCCCAAAACCCAGCTGGTATCAGCAGTGTAGTGTCGATAGGACTAGATGATGTAATAGGCTAGACTTATTTCGAATTCTTTATCTGTCGTGTCTATGTCCTGTACGGGGTAAAATGTTGGACTGATCTTCAGTAGGAAGTTACTTTCCAGAGCCCCACGTCATCAGTGTAAGAGCTTGTGTTCTTAAGTCATCAGCTGATCTTCGCCTCAGTAGAAGATACCTTATCAGGTGACCGACATCAGTAGAAGAACCTTATGCAAAGCTCAGTACCTTCGCAATCAACAACTGACTACACTCAGTAGAATACATCTTGTCAGCCGACTCAGACGAAGAAGACAGAGACTGCATCAAGTCTACTATATCCGACAGGAAACGACCCAGCTATTAACATCACTCGAAAGTCAGCAGCAAATCATACGAGGATAAGTGAGAGTCAACTCCAATGAAGACCGATGTCTGACACATCTTACCTACCACAAACCTCGACCAATGAGAAGCCGTCAACGTATTTTCTGCTCTGACCAACTAAAGCTGCTCTCATGAAGAGTATCAACAACCCTGCTGCAACAATTCGAATATATGGCCGCTTTCTTTGGAAGTTTGTGTCACGTGGCATCGTCCTCTCCAACGGGCAAATGTCTGGGTCACGACTATAAATAGAGAAGAAAATCTGAGCTTCACGCACGGGATATCAAGGGATAAAACGCTCAAGCTTTCGAAACAACTCTAGCGCATTCAAGAGAAATCCAGCGAAGAACTTGCTCAATAGAATACTCTTAGTTCTTCTCTCTAGAGTTCTTTAGATCCCTCTTCTCTAATTAAGCTCAAAAGCTCATATCTATAGCTTAGATTCTCGAAGGAGTTCACTTTTAGCGATTGTTCTTATTGTAAGAACTCCTTCTAGTTGGAGAAATTCCTCTCCCCTTCAAACCTCGGTTTGATTTGTAAAAGTCGCTAAGGACTATAACTTAGAAGGGTCTGTCCAGTGCACAGATACCTTGCTGAGGCTTGCTCAGATTAATCAACAAGACCTCCTGTTCATCAGGATCGTGGACGTAGGATCTTGCGTATCCGAACCACGTTAAAAATCGCTTGTGTTGTTTACTGTTTTATTGCATTGCATACAAACTGTTTACAAAATTATATCTTGCATAAAACGTATTCATAAAGTGCACTAGCCAAAACTGTTTGACTTGTGAAAATCATGTTTTCAACTGAGACGAATCTTCGGGCCCCACACTCTTATCCGTACTAAGTCTTCGACTGAGAATCAACCACTGACTAAAGTCAGTAGGAGAGACTCAGTAGTTGGCTCACTCTCTGACCCGCGATCGAAGGTTACTATCTGGTACTGTTCATCAGTTGCATCCAACAGCTCAGTTGTCCTTCGCGTTTGAGAAAAGAAACAGTACTCAGGTGTATTAACCCCCCCTCTACACCTGACTCTCCTCTTCGGACCAACAAATAGTGGGATCAACTTGTATAGATGATTATGATCCACTCATTTCTTACCATTTTAGGTATGAGACAAGATGAGTGGAACGCTACGAAAAGGAAACATGACATTATCAATTAGACGGTGGGAGTACAAAATACCTCTCTTTTTTTCCTATTTCATTCGCCTTACTTTCTTTCTCACATATTTCTTTCTTCTCATTTTCTTCTCCAAACCAAACAAAGACTTAACTTAATGGACCCATTTTAACACATCTTCACTCACTTTTTAAATTTTCATACCGAAAATAAAAAAGACAATAATAATGGAACGGAGGGAGTTTTTTTCTGAAAAAATATATTGTACTCCCTCCGTCTCGCTAAAAACGTCCCAGTTGACTTCGGCACGGAGATTAAGAAATTTTAATTTAGTGTGTATTTTATGAGTTTTAATTGTATAAAGAAAATGACACAGTTTTCGAGGAGTGGTTGGTGGAAAGAAATGAGAATTATCCAAATTTTTGCAAGGCTAGTGAAAGACAATCGATTTTTATTTTTTATATTTTTTTTAATATTGTATTTGAAGAAATAATCTAAAGTTTTCAAAAAGATAAAAATCATAATTTTCTGAGTTCGGAGCGGAACATAATCGAGTGAGAGATAGATTTTTGAAGAGAGAGAGTATAAGAATGTGAGGGTTGAGTAGTGAGTAAGGGGGACCCACTTCATTTTATGTTTAAAAGTAATTTTTACTATTTTAGGAAAGAGGACAGAAATAGCGGGACAACCCGATTAGGCAAGTAGGACAGAAATAGCGGGACAGAGGGAGTATTATATTAATAATAATATTAAAATTACGATGCTAATTATGATTAATATGTCAAAAATTTAAATTACGATAATAAAATTTTAAAATATTAAAATTACGATACTAAAATTTTAATTGTTGAACATGATGTATTTTTAAATTTGGCAGAAAATAAAAAAGAGGCAAAAATAGGTGTAGAAACCCATATTGGTTATAGAGTGCAATTTTGAGGGAGATTGACTATATTCGTAATTTTATAGTCTACTTTGACTATATATGCAAATCCCCCTTTTTCTATTTTGTGGTCAAATTGACATTATTTAATAAGTTATATGCACACGTTTTTGTTGTATTATTTTGGAAATAGTGTAATACTCCATCTGTCCCGTTATTTCTGTCTTATTTGTCTAATCGGGCTGTCCCGCTATTTCTGTCCTCTTTCCTAAAATAGTAAAAATTACTTTTAAACATAAAATGAAGTGGATCCCCCTTACTCACTACTCAACCACCACATTCTTATATTCTCTCTCTTCAAAAATCTATCTCTCACTCGATTATGTTCCGCTCCGAACTCAGAAAATTATGATTTTTATCTTTTTGAAAACTTTAGATTATTTCTTCAAATACAATATTAAAAAAATATAAAAAATAAAAATCGATTGTCTTTCACTAGCCTTGCAAAAATTTGGATAATTCTCATTTTTTCTTTCCACCAACCACTCCTCGAAAACCGTGTCATTTTCTTTATATAATTAAAAATCATAAAATACACACTAAATTAAAATTTCTTAATCTCCGTGCCGAAATCAACTTGGACGTTTTTAGCGAGACGGAGGGAATATCTATTATAATTGTAATAATAATAATAAATAAATAAATAAATAAATAATTAATTAATTAAATAATAATAATAATTAAAATAAAAATGTTAATAACAGTTTTAGCTGAAAATAGTGAATCAGACACTAAATATCAACACTAAAATTTTAATTATTAAACATGATGTATTTTTAAATTTATAGAAAATAAAAAAGAGGCAAAAATAGGTGTACAAACCTATATTAGCTATAGGGTGCAATTTTGAGGGAGATTGACTATAGTTGCAATTTTATAATCTACTTTAACTACTATATATGCAAATCTCTCAATATATATTAAATTAATTCAAGAAAAAAATAAGTATGCCATCAAATCACTCAATAATCCAGCTAGCAACATCAAAGCGCCTCCGCGGAAAAAAGATTTTAAAGAAAAATAGTAGTCCAGATAGCTTCTTTTCCGCTGATTAATAGCAAAAGTGACTTTTCTCTCCATTACCGTCGGACATATGCAATCACATGTTCGATTACGTGTACACACAAATATGTCATCAAACTCACATGTCCGCCGCAGCTGTAAGATACTTTTTCGCGAGCAATTCTGTCGAAAATCTGGATAAAAGATTTTGCGAAAAGAGGGCATTGGCCAAGGGGTTTCTTTCCCAGCTCGCCGACGCTACTGCTTTTCACTTGGTGTTTTTTTTTTAATTTCTTTATATAGAATCTTTTTGTGTATTTCTTCATAGCATTTTTAGGGTCTTTGAATTTGCCCTTCTGCTGCTCCGTCTCCATGTCCCATCAACTGATATTCTAGAGGGACAAGGGTATAAGCCTAATCATTCTCTAGAGAGGTATAGAGAGAGAAAGTGCAGGTCTTGTTGATGATCAAAGTCTTGGTTTTTGTTGTTAATGAAGAATCTTGATCTGGGCTAGTGTAAAAAATGCATCTTTACACCAATCTTGTGAACTTGAATTAGAATTAGCACATAGAAATGGGGTGGAGATTGTGATTGTTTTTCTTCATATAGATATATTCTGTATTTTTTCTTCATATCATTTTAGGGACTTTGAATTTCCATCTCCATTTCCCATCAACTGATAGTCTAGAGGGACGAGGGTATAAGCCTATTCTCTCTCAGAGAGAGAAGGGGGTGGTGTTGAATTTTTTATGATAGAAGTCTTGTGTTTTGCTGTTCATGAAGAATCTTGATCTGGCCTTGTGTAAAAATGTCATCTTTACACCAATCTAGTGAAGTTGAATTGGAATTAGCCGGTAGAAATGGGGTTGGGATTGTGAATGTTAAAGATAATGATGGGAGGAGGGAGTCTAATGTTTCAGACTGTTCTGTGGAGATAGTGGATTTGGAATGTGGTGTGGATGAATCTAATCTGCATTTGGAAGAAAATGTGAAGGATTGTAGGATTTGCCATCTCAGCATGGATGCAAGCAATCAAGATTCTGGGATACCTATTGAACTGGGTTGTTCTTGTAAGGCTGATTTGGCTGCTGCCCACAAACAATGTGCTGAAGCATGGTTCAAGATTAAGGGAAACAAGTAAGCCCACTTACAAAGTTGAAATTTTTATCAAAATCTTCTTGTTTTTGTTGGTTTAGTTTCATCAAAAGTTTGGTTTTGGTTTAAGCCCTTGTTGTATTTTGGATTATCAAGATTTGGGATTTGCTGGGTTCTTATGATTTTTCATGTTTCTCTTGGCATTATGAGTTGGACGTAGTGAGATATGTGTAATGCAAGGTTGAGGTGGATTGATACCAAAAGTTTACTTTGCAACAACAGCTGTAACTTTAAAGGGAGAAGTAAAGAGTATTTTGATGTGGCAAATGACACTAGTAGGAAAAAGGGGAAATGCTCAAACTGTACCTATGGAAAGAATCTAAAATAGAGAAAAAGATGAAAGCACTATGAATCTCTGCTTTTTTGGTTATGAACATTTGACTTTGTTGAGTGTTTGTGGGGTTGTTGTTATTGTTGGAATTGCTTGTCATATATTTGTAGGTAGCTTCAATTTGAACTTCTCTGTTTCAGAGTAGTCTTTCTGGACACCTAAATTGCCATGAATATTTAGTTTTGCCATCGATATAGTCGAAAAAATCCATCCACTAATCTTGAAGTAAAATGTTTGTGTACTTGTAAAGACTATATTGTGCTATACCAAGAATTCAATTTTCCTTAATAAGTCATCTACTCTGGTAAACTCTGCTAGATACACTGAATTCAATTTTCCTTACTAATCAACATATGCAAGCATGTATTATATGATTGAAAACAAGGAAGTTGATAATACCTTAAACAATGTACTTAAATTTCCCACTACTTCTTGCGGTTCTTAACGTTTATTTCATGCCCGTTGCTTTACTACTATTCCATTTCCCGTTTAACCTTGAGACGACGTTTTTCCATCACCATGCTTAAAAAAAAACAACCACTTTGCCAATTAAGGGCTTTTAGGAATTCAATCTTGAAGCCGTGAAAGTAAATTAAATACTTATCATCCCAAATACAGTGTTGATTATACCGAACTTGTTATAATGCTTACTTGCTTCTTGAAAATATATAAGGCATAATAAAAATCTTTTAAATGTACTGACTTTCCCTTAAATTCAGCAACTTTTACTTATATCATTATTTGATTTTGATTTGGATGATTTGATTAGAGTCATCACTATATTTTTAGGATATAATTGTGTAACATTAAATCCAAAACCAAGTAGCTATGTTCTTAGTTGTAAAACCAACTCCCTCCTATTTATCATAAGTGATAATTAGTAAATAAGGGGTGTTCTGATTTATTGTGACTTAATAATTACTTTATTATTGTTAATGGCTGTTAAATAAAATTAGTAATTAATTAACAAGTAATTAGCAAAATATAATAATTCTTAATTGGTGTGCCAATTGCCAAAACAGCACTTATTTTAAATAGGAGGAAGTACATGTTTTCTGATTCTATGTACTCCATATCTTTTTATTGTCCCGTCTCGTCTGCAAAGAAGGAAGTGATAGTTTTCTTGACTATATGATGCCTTGATGCTAGACTGATTACAGCAAACTCCCATATAATCAAATTACCTTCATTGGATGCAAGAATAATGCTTACTCTTAACAGTCTTTCAACTTACTATTCTAATTTTGATCAATCTTGCTCATGCTATGTGCACTAAATTTGCTCCATGTTTTCCAAACTTGCAGGGTCTGTGAGATATGCGGATCAATAGCACAGAACGTTGCTGGGATACATGAGGCCGAGGTGATGGAACAGTGGAACGAAACAAACGACGCTGCTGCCTCTGCCACGGCACATGCACCGTTGATAGAGTCTCGCAACTTCTGGCAGGGCCATCGGTTTCTCAATTTTCTGCTGGCTTGCATGGTGTTTGCGTTCGTCATCTCCTGGCTTTTTCACTTCAACGTGCCATCGTGACTACGCCAAGAGAGGTGAAAATGTGATTTTATTTATTTTTTCGTTTATGAATACTCGTTTGGTGCTAGGGTTGTGTACAGTAGTGATAGTGATGGAGAAGATTTGGGTTTGGAGTTGGTTTTGTACAAGTGTTGTGTGAATCTTGATCTGCACTTTATTTGCTAAATGATTTGCTCACTCAGTTCCTCTACACAGACTAAATTGAATTACCAAGCCGGATTCTGCAATATGATGTCGGTGAATACAACTTACAGAGAACATAATGGATTATTCATAAGAGGATATATAGAACCTAACTACAGTTTTAAAATGATACCAAAACTCTCAAATCCATAACCATTGGCGAATAAATTAAGGAGCGTGTACGGGTGCGGTCACCCCACAAATCATGCAAGAACTCAATATATATTTTCCGGAAAAAAAATTACTTCATCCCCAAAATTAAGGATTTCATCCCTTTATCGCGAAATTAAAGATTTCGCCCTCTTCCATGACCTTAGGTCCGATCGTATCCACAAAAAACACTCTTATTTGAAGGTTGTCTGATACTCTTTCGGTTCATTGATTTAGTTTTCTTTCCTTTCTACTTTAGTTTTACATACATATTTTAAAATTATGGGATCGGATTCAAAAACACATCACATACATCTTCTAATAAACAATGCTTCCTTCTCGTACATGTCCAAAAAATACACATCCCTACCACCTACCGCCGATGTGGAGCTCCATCTCACTCTGTCTCTCTCTCCCCCTCTCTCTCCTCAGGTGGTGAGAAGACAAATTATTAAGTGATGTTGGTCGACCCGACTACACACACAAGCAACTTTTTTTCCTACAAGAGGATGTGTTGGTCCCGAGAGTACATTCAGGTGTAGAGGGGGGGGGGTGAATACACCTGAAAACCGATTTCTCAACTTAAACGCGAACAGTCCTTTTCAGGAGAGTGTCGTACTGAACAAGTTCAGCAGACCAGATAAGCTGTTCTGAATCGCGTGGCAGAGTGACTGACTCTACTGAGACCTGCTAGCTAACTTAGAGTCAGAATTCAGTATCGTTCAGATAGAGTTCAGTAATGCGGAAATGTGTATGCCCAAATTCAGTTGAGTTAGGAAAACGTTTTTATCAAAACAGTTCCTGTAGATTAGTGCAATCGATTAAGTTTGCTGAAACTCAGTTGAATGATTTAAAATATTTTTTCAGAATGAACAGTAAATCAATGCAATAGTAAAATAGAGAACACAAAACAGAGAGATTTTTAAAGTGGTTCGGATACAACAATCCTACGTCCACTGTCCCGAAAGATCAGGAAGCTATGTATTATACTGAGATAGTCTCAGTCGGTTTGTACGCTGGACAAACCCTGGTCTTGAGATTTATACTGAGCAACTCTCAGTTTACAAGGTTATCAAACTAAGTGTTTGAAAAACTCTCCAACAGTGAAGGAGTCATTTACAATAAATGATCAGTTCAGAAGTGAACTCCTTCGTCTAAGCTATGGATTTAAACGGTTGAGCTTAGGTTAGAGGGATAGGGCACAAGAAATTGGCTTCTAGAGCGACGAACAGCTGAGTGTAAGCTTTGGGTTCTTGTATCGTCGCTTGGATACTAGAGGCTGTATAATTCTAATTCAGCTTGGTTCCCTATGAGCAGAAATGTAGTCTTTCGCCGGAGATTGTTTCTTCTAACTTCTTGCGGAAGACTTAGGCTTTTTCGAGTTGCTCTTTGAATGCTCTGAATTCGTGTGTCTTAGGTTTCTCGTGAAGGTGAGCTTCAAATTTGATTTCATCCCTCTATTTATAGAGCAGAGATTAGGATAGATCCGTTGGAGACGACGATCCTTTGTCTCTCTCTTTTGGGTAGCTAACGGCTCTTTCGAAGTATGGTAGCAATGTCCTTTCCCTCCATTTCTGGAAAGTTGTTGACTTGCAGCTTTAGTAGATATAGGACAGGTGGCTGCTCGTCATTGGTCGAGGTTCAGAAAGTGGTTGAGACAGAACAGACTTCAATGAGATCTAAAGCTGACTTCTCTCTTCCTCGTATTGACTCTGCTGATTTGACTTTAAAGATCGGCGGTCAGAAGACCTGCCCGGCCGTTGCTCGAGTCCGATCTCGATTCGTAGCATGCTCGCTGAGTCGGCTCTACCGAGGATCAGCTCCGAGTTCGATGAACTACTCCCGCCGAGTTCGGTTCCACCGACTCCTTTCGATATCTTGCTCCCGCCGAGTCCAAGATCATCGAGTCTTCTACTTCTGGTGCTGAGGCAGGTAATCTACTGAGTGCCTGAACTAGATGCAGAGTGTCTACTGAGTCTGAAACCTCAGAGACAAAAACATGTTACAACTGAATGATTCACCAATCAAAATAGGGTTTTGGGATCTTCAAATCTTCAGTAAGTTTTCAAAGCACAAGGCTACTGAGTTAATTATCAACTAAGAAGACTGAATCATTTCCCACATATTCCAACAATTGCTGAGGACTGAATCATCACCCAACATTTTCCCCCTATTTTATGATGCCAAAACCTATCAACCTAACAACCTATCTACCTAACACGATGACTTATCAGAAACAGAGCTCCTTACAAATATTACAAGTAGGATCAGTGGAGTTGTTCTTCAAGTCCTAGACTACTGAGGTGATCAGGTCTAATCACCATTTTCTCCCTTTCTAACAACATTTTCCCCCAAAATACTAATCAGTCTATCAGAATCTAGCTAAGCAAAAACTGACAATGAATATCAATAGTGAGTGTGTGAGTCAGTAATAGCTTTAGTGATTCTGAGTGTTAAGCATAAACTAACACGGCTATTCAGACAATAAGGAATTGTCAAAGCCAAAAACAGAGATGTTATATATATAAGCAATTCAGTACAAGTACATCCTCTGCTATGCTAAAAAGATCAAAAGAAAGATACAAGGAGATAAAGAAGCAAGAACCATTTGAACCGCTTGATCCTGTCTTTGAAGTCCTTTGATTGAGTTTCAGGAAGAGGCAGCCCATACATCCGATAAGTGACCTTCCTCAGCTTCAGTATCTCTAGCAAAGTCAGCTGGATCTTCTTCATCTAAGAATTTTGCTTCAGCAGCGTCCTTCACTTCTTTCTCTATCATTCCAAAATGGACAGAACCGTCTAGTCTCAGCGGGGGCGGCAGGATTCTGGGAGCTGGCACTCTGACATCTTCTTTGTCTTTAATAGCCTTCTGAAGTCTGGCATACATCTCTATATCTGCTCTCATTATCCATTCAGCAAAGGCCACTGACTTGTGCTTCTCAGCCCAGAACCTCCAGAAATAGTTTCTCTTGATGAACTCTGCTTTCAGTGCTTCCCAGCTCTAAGTGACTTCCCACGGCATCCACTCATCCACTCTCGGCCATCTGTGGATCTTGAGATCAGTAGGTTTCCTGAACTTCCTGTATCTGTAAGGAATGTCAGCTTTTTCAGGTATCCTATGACTCGCTTCTTGTTCTGCTTTCAGCCTAAGAGCTTCGAGGTCAGCAAGCCTGAGTCTCTCTCTGTCTGCTTCAATCTGTCTAGCCTCTTCTCCTCTGTATAGGTATCTCTCCATCTGAACCAATATCTCATCCATTTCTTGCTCTTGTGCCTTCGAGGCAACATAGGAGGGCTTGTGAGGTTGTTCTTCTTCTGAGTCAGCAGGTGTGGAGGATTTCTCTTTAGAAGTTCCCTGCTGCCCAGTAGACTGCTGCTGCTGCTTCTCCTTCTCCTTCTCTTTGTCAGCTTCATCGCTGAGCTTCAGTGTCTGAGGAAGCAGCCTAGATCCTATTTTCTTGCCTCCAGCTAGAGCCTTTGTTTTGCCTTTAGCACGCTTCTTCTTCTGCTTGTTCGCAGCTTCAGCTTCGACTATTTCCCTTGCCAATTTCTCATCTGCGGCTATCTGAGCTTCCTCCTCCGGAGTAATGTACCTCCTGGGTCCTTTCTTCTTGGAGGGAGGGGTTGGAAGCTTCAGTACCTTCTTGCCTTTTCCGGCAACTGGAGGAGGAAGATGAGCTTCTTCCTCTTCTGACTCCTCGTCAGCATACTCAGCAACCTCTTTAATAATGTCTGAGGGTGTTTGGGTTGCTTGAGTCGCGACTTCCTTGGCTCCTGAGCTACTTGGGCCAGTCTCAGTAGGCACTACAGCTCCTGCTACTGAGACACCCTGGGCCTCGCCAGTCTCAGTAGGTCTAGTGGGGGCAGATGATTGAGTCTGAGTCGCCCCTGCCACTGACCTTGCTTTCTTCGGAGCTTTCAGCATCAGTTCCTTAGTTCCTTTTTCTACTATACCTTCCCCCTTTTTGGCATCAGCAAATCGGGTAGGGGGTGGAACTGACACCTTTCTGTCCAAGCTTTTGTAGGCTGCAGATAGATCATCCAGAGTATTGTGCAGCTTGTTCAGCTTCTCGTGCAGTTCGTTCCTCTCATCTGTGAGCTGATCACTGTACTTTTTGTGAGAGAGATCGACTGCTGCCAGAAATTCCTTCAGCTATTTCTCCACCTTCTCTTCAATCGCCGTCTGAATGGTTTGAAGTCTAAGATGAGCGGCTTGAGAGATGGCGGTGACGGATTTAGTATGAGCAGTCTGAGCGGCCTTGTAGTCATTTAGCAATTGGGCTTGGCCTGCCTGAATCGTCCTCAGCTGTTCTTCAAAGTCAGCTTTCTGGGTGGCCAGCGCGTCAAATAAGATGGTGGAGAAGTCAGGGGCGGGCGAATTCTGGATGGTAGTCCTCAGCCCCTGAATCTCTGTACTATGGGCCTGGGTGCTTTGCTTCCACGAATGGTGGACGGCCCGGGCGAGGAGTCGATTCTGAGTCCCTTGACTCCTCAGTACCCTTGCCACTGACTTTGATCGTCGGCTCTTCGGGCTGGGCGCTACTTCGGAAGCAGACTCAAGAAGGAGCTGAGAAGGTTCAACTGCCTTCGAAGTACCCGCCGCCGACTGCCCGGGTCCATGGATGCTGAGTGGCAGTTCACCAGTTGATGTAGGAACATCATTGGCCGGTTGAGTTCCCTCATCAGGCTTCTCAGGGCCTGAATCACGGGGTGGGTCCTGACCATCGGGGTCAGATCCATCTGAGGGAGCAGATACTGAGACCGGTTGTCTATCATTCAGCATTACAAGCATCGTTGCCCTTAGGTCTTCGAGCGTTCCGAGGTTAGATGGCTCAGAATAGCCAATCTTCCCCCTGATTATCAGCTCCTCTTCGTGAAGCTGTTCGCAGGAGTGGTGGATGATGAGTCTCTTCAGGTTGTGCCACTCCTGGAATCTGATCAACATGTGGATCCTCGCCTGCCTTGCAAGTATGACAAGGTCGCTGTGACTGGCGATCTCTGGAATTACTTCAGATATCTCTCGAGAGGCTCTAGATTTGAGAGTTGTGGCCTCCATCCCGATAGACTCTGATTCTGAGGCGGTCTCTGAATCCTCTACTTCAATCGGAGACGGCTGTTTCTCAGCAGACGGGATGCTGCTGAGTGGTGGGACGTCCAAGGGGCTCTCTAGAGTCTGAACTTCTTGAGCTTGGGCCCCTTGGTCCACTGGTTCTTCACGCTCAGTGGAGACGGCCTTCTCCACTGACTGTGTATGCTCTGAGGACTCGGGCTCATCCCTCAGCTGCAAAGGAGGCTCAACAATCACAGCCTCTGGCTCTGCCTCCGGCACAACCTCACTGACTTTCTTCAGCTTCTTGGTTGGCGCCTTAGGAGTTGACTTGGGAGGGGACCACTTCTTAGTTGGCGTGGAGGTCTTCTGAGTCCCGGCCTTTGGGTCAGCGGGCCATGAGCCGATCTGCTGAAGGGCCGCTGCCCTGTTCTGGAATCTGACCTTCTTCACGTTGAAATATTGCTTGTCGGTGAAGGTGTTACTGTCAGACTCGCAGAAGTCTTTGATCATGACGGAGAGCTTTAGGCCATATAGAAGCTTCCCTTTGACGCTCAGCCTTTTGGATGTTTTGTCGAACTTGGCTGACTGCTTCATGAATTCTCTAAGGAAGAATTTCGTCCAGTTTATCTTTGCTCTGTCATGGATGGCCATCATCAGTTGAATTTTCGGCCTAAAGACCTGATCGAAGGAGCCTGCCTGACTCGTCAGCAATTGAGTCACGACATAGGCTAGAGCTCGGTATTGTAGGAGCATAGCATTCTTGGGAAATGCGGCTCAGAAGGTCGTCGGCTTCCCACATAATTCCGTTAAGTACTCGTCCATGAGGTCATCTTTATACGCAACGGTGGTGAAACCTTCGTTCGACAAGTTGAAGCTTCTCTGAAGAGCTTCACGGATCGACATCTGCTTCACTTCGATAGATGTCCGTGAGGGATCGCCTACTGAGTGGACGACAAAACGGCCTCTGATGTCTCCGTCTACTGAGTCGGAGTTCAGATAGATCTCAGCAACTTGACGCGGCAGGAAGAAAGTTGGCTTCCTCGTCAAGAATCCTTCCAGCCCTGTCTCCGTGAGGGCGTGGAAGATCTCCTCCATATACTCCAATTCGCACGCGTCGAAGTCCATGACTGGTTCGCACCAGACTCGATCCTTTTCAAGGATTTCTTGCATATCGATCGAAGCAATTACATGAGTTCATGTCATTTTGTAATCTGCAAACACAGTATAAGTCAGTATCGAGTAAGATATAAGAAAAATAAAAGCATACGATACAGAGTGATCATTGAAAGTTACCAAAAGATTTTCTGAGGAGTTTTAAAGGATAGAATTTTCTAACGAAGTAAGAGATATCTCAGAAAACTCTAGGGTCCTTAAGATATTTGCAGAGTTGAAATGGCGGTTCCAAACATTTGAATGCATATATATATCTTAAAGAAGATAAACAGTTAAATATCAAGGGTTTAGTTTGAACGCGCTTTTTGAGATGGACGGCTAGGATTAAGTTTTATAAAATAGGCAATGATCATATTAGCCGCCTAAGTCAAACGACAGTTGTATATAGCTAAAGAAGTAACTTGATACGACATGTATTAAATGCGCCGCAGAGTTCAGCATGCTTGTACATAGAATGTCGTGTATTAAATGTAAACCGTTAATATTAAATGATATATTCTAAGGCATTGAATACGCTGCTGAATCTGATTCATAAATGCACAGAACTGTTCTATTGGCTACTGAGTAGAGATACGCAAACCTGTCAGCTGAACATCGTAGTCAGCTGATACCTCATGTAGATGGTTGCTGAGTCTCTATGTACTGTTTTTACTCAGTACTGAGAGTGAACATTCCCCCTTACTGAATGCTTCTCTCCTGAATCCTCTTACTGATTGGAGTCAGTAGGGTCCAGGAGACCTAGCTCTACTGAAAGTTCTCTGAATCTGACTTTAGCTAGAGGCTTGGTCAGTATATCAGCCCTTTGATGGATAGTATGGATCTTTTCCATCCTGATATCCTTCTTTTCGACATGGTCACGAATGAAGTGGTGTCTGATGTCCACGTGCTTGCATCTCGTATGAAGTACAGGATTCTGAGTGATTGCAATGGCACTGGTATTGTCGCAAAAAATCGGCACTTCATTCTGAATGACGTCATAGTCGCGTAGCTGCTGTCTCAGCCAAAGGATTTGGGCGCAGCAACTTCCGGCAGCCATGTATTCAGCTTCAGTAGTTGACGTCCCTACTGAATGCTGTTTCTTTGAAAACCATGAGATCAGCTTACTGCCAAGGAACTGACACGTTCCATAAGTTGACTTTCGGTCAATTCTACATCCTGCATAGTCAGCATCAGAATAACCAGTTAGTTCAATATTATCATCAGCTGGATACCATAAACCCATGTCAGGTGTTCCTTTGAGATAGCGGAGAATCTTCTTTGCTGAGTCCATGTGACTCTACTTCGGATTCGCCTGAAATCGAGCGTAGACACCCACAACATAAGTTATGTCAGGACAAGTAGCTGTTAAGTATAATAAAGAACCAATGATAGCATAAAATTTAGTTTGGTCTACTGATACTCCCTCTTTATCAAGATCAATTTTCATGTTCGTGTTCATCGGGATCTTGATTGGTTTGCCGGATGTGCAACCGAATCTCTTGATGAGCTCTCGAGTGTATTTGCGTTGATTGATGAATGTTCCCTTCTCAAATTGTTTGACTTGAAAGCCGAGGAAATAGTTCATCTCTCCCATCATTGACATCTTGAACTTGTCCTTCATCATTTTCTCGAACTGCTGACACATGATGACATTCTTCGAGCCGAAGATGATGTCATCTACGTAGATCTGCACAAGTAAAATGTCGTTGGTGGTCGCTGTTTTCACACCAAATAAAATTCATGCACACACTTAGAATTTTATAATTAGTATAGAACAGGGTCGAACTCAGGGAACAGTAAAAATCAACAATATTTATCCTTTTGATCAGAGTTTTGGTGATGCCACCACACATAAATTTTGGGTTTACTACCTAGGAAAAGAAAAGTAAATAACCGAAAAATAGATAGAAATAAACAAGTAGAGAAAGGCGGACTCGACTTCGGGTAACTTGTATGAGATAACTACTTCGATCATGGATGCATAGATTTAATTAATTCCTAAGATCAACCAGTTATAGGATACAGTGTTGGTCACGTACATACCCCAATTCCTACTTACTTAGTCGGTAATGGCTTGTTGAACAAATTTCCACTACTCCCTAACCTAACCACAACCTAGCTTATTGAACAAACCTAGATTTAATGTTTAGATAGCATTACGAGGAATGAACCCAATTTTAATCTCTACCGTTGTTGGACAAGCTGACATAGATGATTAACCTCCTTAATTCGACTACCGTTACGATAGCTTCGCCACCTAAGTTGTTGAACAATCTGGCACTAATCTTCATAACCTAAATTGATCAGGTTTAAGTTAATCCAATTAAATCTTTCTGTCCCGAATTAAGTCGAAACCCTAGTCTTCAATTACTACGAACAATTAGATCTCATAAAGTTTGTATCTCATATTCGTCACCCTCGCCGAAGCCCAAAAAGTTTTAGCTACTCATTATTAACTTGGACAAGCTAAGTGAAACGAACATAGTAAGAACAGAAAGTAAAGTGCAGAAAGCTAGAAACATAAACTGAATTTAAGAACTGAAATTAAATACTGAATACCGAAATTAAAATGCTAAACGTAAGTACTGAATCTGAACGGACAAGCTGAATGACTTAAACTGCTGAATAAACTTCAAGTGCTGAATCTGAAAGTTAACTAAACTAAGAAAGCGATAAAGAAAGTGTTTGATTTCTTGTGCGGAAAATTAAATCTAAACTATGGGATTAAGAACGAGATGGCTGGGACGAAACTAAACTAATGAAGCAGCGAGAGAATGATGGTGTAGATTGTTGTTCGTCTCCAGCCCTTTATATAGATCTTGAGCTTGATCTTCAAAAGGAAAGATATCTTAGGGCAAATCTTCTAAATCTTGATCTTTAAGATTCCTTTTCCTTGTATAACTCCAGCCCTAAAATATCTTTAAGCTCCAAATCTTTAGCATATCTTTCCTTCTCGATCTTAGCCCATTTTATCTCCAAAATTCACCAAAATATCTCCAAATCAACTCCGAATCGCCACCTCATCTCCGGACCATAAACCTACCGAAAATAGATACTTCTACGCACAAAACAACATCAACTTGGACAAGATGAGCGTCAGAACTGGGTGAATTCGAGGGGTATAAAATCGACACATCAGTCATCTTCCAGTCGAATGATGAATAATGTGCGGTCTACTGTGCCCTTCTGAAAACCTTTCTGAAGAAGAAACTCAGACAGGGGATCGTACCAAGCCCTGGGTGCTTGTTTTAACCCATACAGAGCCTTTCTGAGTCTATAAACTTGATGTCCCTGCTGAAAGCCGGGAGGCTGTTCCACATAAACTTCTTCTTTCAGTACGCCGTTTAGGAAAGCAGACTTCACATCCATTTGATAGACTCTGAATCTTTGATGTGTTGCGTAGACTAGGAATAGTCTGATTTCCTCCAATCTTGCAACTGGAGCGAAGGTTTCGTTGAAATGTATTCCTTCAGCTTGACAGTAGCCTTTTGCCACAAGCCTTGCTTTATTCCTTACTATGAAATTATTTTCATCTTGCTTGTTCTTGAAGACCCATTTTGTTCCGATCACATGTTGATGACGGGGTCTGTCAACAAGCTCCCAAACTTCGTTTCTCGTGAACTGATTCAGCTCCTCCTGCATGGCTATGATCCAATCAGCGTCTTTCAGTGCGTCCTCAACTGAATGAGGCTCTTTAGTAGACAAGAAACAGGAATATAAGGCGCTTTCTCCCTGACAAAATCTGGATCTTGTCTTTACGCTTGCTGAAGGATCTCCAATAATTAAATCAGAAGTGTGAGTATCCAGCCACGATCTACGATGTTTCAACTCTTCATCTAAAACTTGTTCAACACAAATAGTAGGTGAGTTAGGCATTTCAGTTGTACTATTCTGAGATTGAAGTAATTTAGTTACAAGAGTGTGATCTACTCAGTTAAAAGGTTCAGGGGCATTTAGCTCAGGAACATCATCAGTTCCCCCTGAATTATTATTCTCAGTAGAGGTCTTAGTTACCACTGGGGTTTCTTCATCGACCTGAGTTACCTGGGATTGACTCTGTTCAGGAGAGTCAATCTGTTCAGCTACTTCTGCTGCTGGGTGAGATTCAGTAGACTTGTCTTCAGTTTCTTCATCTGAATCATCATCCCAACATAGCTGGATCTTTTCAACTTTATCTTTTAAGCTCAGATCCTGTAGCTGCTTACTGATGTCCTCAGATTCAGGTTTAGAGTTTCTGCTCCTGTCTTCAGTAGCAAGCTCATTAAAAACAACATGAGGGCTTTCCTCCACGCAAAGGGTTCGATAGTTAAAGACTCTGAAAGCTTTGCTGACCCAGGAGTATCCTAAGAACACTCCCTGATCTGACTTGCTATCAAAAGTCTTCAACTGATCTTTCCCGTTATTGTGGATAAAGCACGAACACCCAAAAATATGGAAATAAGATAAAGAAGGCTTCCTGCCGTTCCATAGTTCATATGGTGTCTTCTTATGCTGCTTTATTAGTAAAGATCGGTTATGAGTATAACATGCAGTATCAGTATCTTCTGCCCAGAATTTGGTTGGGAGTCCTGAGTCAGCGAGCAGGGTTCTTGCTGCTTCTTTGAGTGTTCGATTCTTCCTCTCAACAACCCCATTTTGTTGAGGCGTGCGCGCGGCAAACGTCTCATGCTCTATGCCTTCTGCTTTGTAGAACTCCTCCACCATAAAATTCAGGAACTCAGTTCCTCTGTCTGAACGTATCTTGACGATCTTGGTGTTCTTGATGAGTCGATTTCGTACCTAATTATTTCTGTCCGAAAAGTCTCTTAACTGTGTAGGCGAGACGCTTCTGTTGGCAGTTATGCAGGAAAATAGGTTAATTTGGCACGACACGTGGAAATGATGTGGCAACGAGTTTCCAGCTGTAATGGCGAGATTTTGAGCGGATTTGGCCAAGAAAAGAAAGAAGGAAAGAAGAAGAAAAGAAAGGAAAGAAGATAAGGAAGGAAAGGAGATAAGGAAGGATGAGATATTACCATATCTCATAGATCCTTTCCTTATCCACAAAGGAACCCTAGTTGTGATCTAATTCCTAGGAGCACTATAAAAGCATGAGGGAGGCACGAAATTCAACAACCTTTACAACCACCTTCTCGTGCTCATAACCTCCTCAAAACCACGACACATAAATCCTTTTCCGATCCATCCATTTCTGATTTCATACGCTGCCGCCGCCGACCGAAGCCATCGCCACCGTCGCCTATATTCCACCACCGCCGAGGAGAAGAACCAACTACCGTCCCATTCTATTTCATGCAGTTTGTTTAGTTTAAGTATAAGAAAACATCACTTTCGAATTTCAGCTTTTTAATGTTCGAATTTTAGTTTAGTTCGTTGCTTTCAATTGCCGTCCGTTTGAAAGATCGAAGACCAATCGGTACTCTTGATCCTATTTCATTTCTAGTTTTAATTCAGTTTGTGTTTCGTTTAATTTCAGTACGTGTTTCGTTTTCAGTTTTTAGTTCATATCTTTTATTATTTTCAGTTTTCGTGCATGCTAGGATTAGGGTTACGAATGATGTATGTTCTGTTTTTCAAAGTCTCTTACCTGTGCAGTCAGGACAGTTTCATGAGTAGCTAAACTTTTAGTGGTCCGGCAGGATGTAAAACGCACACGTGAACAATACATGAGGCTTAAGTTCTAATAATTAATTGAAGGGTTTCGGGTTAATTCTGGTTTATTTCATCTGACTAGTAATTTAGGATTGGCCACCCCAAGTTGCGTAGTTTGTAGCTAATTTAGTACTTCCATCGTTTCTCGTGGAATAAGGCTAGGTAAGTAGCAAATTTATTCATTAGAATAATTAGATTAAACCGGTAGGAGACTATTAGATGCCCAACATACGAGTAGGCTCCTATACTAGGCTCCCTTAGTTCGATAAAGTTGTTTAGCTATTAAATCTATTGATTGCCCAACAACGTAGGTTGTAGCTAAATTAGGGAAGTAGTCGTTTCGATGCCCAACATGGCGGTTACCGACTAAGTAAGTGGGAGTGAAGATTACGCAGTTTAAGTTACGATAATCTATAACTAGTTGATTCTTAAGATTAATTCATTTTATGTGCCGAGGATTGGAATTACGTGTGTGTGAATATTCTGCTGGACCCATCTCTTAACTGCCTAGTTTAAACAGTTTTATTTCAGTTTTCAGTTTTTACATTTCTTTTAGTTTTTACAAGTTCTTAGTTTAGATAAAATCCCAAAGTTTGCGTGGTTGCTAACCAAAACCTTAGATAAGTAGAAAAATAATACATCTAGTCCTCCGTTCCCTGTGTTCGATACCCTGAAGACTATACTGATATAATTCTCAAGTTTTGCAGGATTATTTTGTGCAATACAGCGATCACCGGTTCTTCTCGACACTGAGCCTTTTCAGAAGCCTTGGTAACTCTGTTTTGACGTTAGACTTGTTGGTAATAAATATGACCCATGTGTAGCGCGAGTAGTCATCAATGACCACTAATGCATACTTCTTGCCTCTGATCGTCACTGGAGAGACTGGACCGAACAAATCCATATGTAGCAGCTGAAGGATTCCATCAGTGGAAGGAGATGGAACGGGCGTATTTTGATTCCTTGTTTGCTTTCCCTTCAGACATGCTTCACATTGAGTGTCTTTGCTGAATACTTCATTCGGCAGTCCTCTTGCTAGAGTGTTTCTAGCTAATTTGTTGAGCGTCTTGAAGTTGAGATGGCTGAGTCTTCTGTGCCAGAGCCACCCGTTCTGTTGTCATTCTTCGCCAACAAACAAGCTTCAAGTTCAGCTGAGTTCCAGTCAGCTACATAGATATTCTTTTTGCGCGAACCTGATAACACTATTTTCCCTGTAGATTTATCAATGACATCACAAAAACCAGCGTACAAAATCACTCTATTCGAGTTATCGCAAAATTGACTAACAGAGAGAAGATTATGCTGAAGTCCTTCAACATATGATACTCTTGGAACTGTTGCTGTTCCAATGCTGAGTGTCTTTTGCGTTGTCTCCAAACTCGATTCGGGGTCCTTCTTCAGTAGTATAATTCTTCAGCAAGTCCTTTTGGTACATCATGTGTCTTGAGCATCCACTGTCCACATACCAAGGGTCCTTGTGCACCTGCAAAATAGAATTATATTTAGGTACCCTTTATTTTTGATTTTGGGTCCTTAGATGTTAGTTTTGTAAACCCAAATCTGTCTTACGACCCTGGTGGTCTCAAGCAGTTTCTTTCCACTTTTATCAACGTATCTAACCACTGGACTGGTCGATGCTGACTTCTGAGGCTTTTTAGGTTCAGGAGTCCTGATCTTCTGAGTAGGTGGACTGCTGACCTTTGCCTTTTGTACGGCTTTCTTTTTCTTCTTCTGACTTTTGGATCCTCTTCTGACTATAGGATCATAGTAAAATGACCCATACTGAGCTGGATGAGTCAGCTGCGGAGGTCCTGATCAGCCCATTTTGCTCTATTGGTTCCCCCTTGACTGAACTGGGGTGATCTGGTGCTGATCTTCTTGTCAGAGTGCTGATAACTGGGATGAGGTGCCTTCATGTTTTGTCTGTTCTTAGCTAGAGGGTTCAGTATGTCTGCATTGATGGTCTCCCCTTGAACAAACCTATCAGCTAGTCGGTTTTCTGAGCGTACAGGGGTAGATGAGGAGGCTCCATGGCTGAATCCAAGTCCCTCCTTACAATGCTTGGGCTTGTTGCTTGCTAGCATAACTTCAAGCTTCTTTTCAGCGCCCATGTACCGCTCTGTCATCAAGTTTCTCCAGACATCATCACTCTTCTTCAGTAGTTCATGCTCGGTCTAAAGTCCTGACAACTGTTGCTTCAGTAGACTCAATTCAATATCTTTCTAAGTCAAGTCTTTGGTCAAAACTGAGATCTGATCTTCTTGATGCTGAGACTTGGCCATCAGAGAGTTTATTTCCTCCCTGAGTCTCAACACAAGTCCTTTTGACTCAGTAGCAACCTGACTCTCCTGAGAAAGTCTCTGATACTCCACTTTTAGGGTATCCAACTCCTAAAGAGTCTTACTGAGCTGCATACTCATCTGAATCTGCTCGTCGAGTAGTTCTTCGTATACGATTGCGACGTGCAGATTCTCATCTGCACCTGAAATCGTGTCGTGTGTGCAGTGTGAAGAGGAATTAGATGGTGCATGAGAGTTTACCTCATCCTCTTCTCCTGCCATGAGACATTTTTCAGCATTTTCTTCAACTTTGAGCTCTATGGCCATGAAAGCTGCTTCATCGTCTGATGAAAACATGAAGGAATCGACTTCATCTGAGTTGTCTGAGAGTTCACCGGCAATGTATGCTTGTCGCTTTTTGATGAACTTCTCCCTTCTTGCTTTGCGTACTGCTCTTTCAGCAGTGCTGAGCTCAGGACAGTCATACTGATAGTGTCCTGGCTTCGTGCAGTTGTAGCAGGTTGTGACTCTTTCCTCTTTGCTTTCGCTGTCTTTTGACTGAGCTGAGTCATCCTGTTTCCTGCATTCAGAAGTATGCGAGTCAGGAGTGCGCTTAGGCGTATATTCAGACTTACCCTTGGATTCTTTGAGGGCTTTAGTCACTTTTCTGCGCCTCTCCTTTTCCTTCTGATACTTTACGGCAAGCAGTGCGTATTTCTTGGCTAGATTTCCTTCTTGTATGTCACTGAGTGAAGGTTCAGCCTTGCTAGACGCCGGAGCTGCTGTACTGACTGATGCTTTAAAGGCATGGTCGATTTGAGTATCAGCTTCAACTCGCTGCTTCCTTTGAGGTAAGCCAAACTCGAACTCCTCTGCTTTAAGTTCTGAGAAGATATGGTCAGGAGTAACAATATCTAAATCAAAATGACGTAATAAAGTAGCGAAGGGAGTCCAGTGACCGTCTGACAGTGCCCTCAAAATCTTGATATTCATCTCTCGGTTGGAGAAAGTCTTTCCCAGCCCGTTGATAGAGTTCATTAGATCCGTGAATCTGATGTTGAGATCTTCAATGGTGTCACCAGGCATGAGAGACAATCTCTCCAGCTTCTGGAGTTCTAGCGCGAGTTTGTTTGCTTTGATCTTCTGAGTCCCCCGACTCAGTAGCGTTAGAGCATCCCAGAGTTCTTTTGCAGACTTGCAGTCCTGAACTCTTCCGAGATAAGAATTGCTCAGAGTGGTCAGTATGTCGTTTCTGGCGACGCGGTCTAAGTTGTGGAGCTTCTTCTCCTCAGGGGTGAAGAGGCTTCTATCTTTGGGGATATTCTTCCCGGTCACCATCCCTCCTCCTTGTGCTGGATCCTGAGCTACGACGCTATCGACCATAGGAACGATAGGTCCGTCCTCCAGAACCTCTGTCATGCTATCATAGAGAGAGGTCAGATGTGCCTCCATTTTGACCCGCCATACACCATAGTTCTCTACTGAGAACATGGGTACCATCCTGATCCCTGACATATCAGACATGATAAATAGTGATATGAATGAAGAATGATATGCAGTGAAAACATTTTCCGGATCCGTTCAAGTATACCAGTTTCAGAATAACAAGAGTCTTAAAGAACTCCTGCTCTGATACCAATTGTTGGTCCCGAGAGTACGTTCAGGTGTAGAGGGGGGGGGTGAATACACCTGAAAACCGATTTCTCAACTTAAACGCGAACAGTCCTTTTTAGGAGAGTGTCGTACTGAACAAGTTTAGAAGACCAGATAAGCTGTTCTGAATCGCGTGGCAGGGTGACTGACTCTACTGAGACCTGCTAGCTGATTTAGAGTCAGAATTCAGTATCGTTCAGATAGAGTTCAGTAATGCGGAAATGTGTATGCCCAAATTCAGTTGAGTTAGGAAAACGTTTTTATCAAAACAGTTCCTGTAGATTAGTGCAATCGATTAAGTTTACTGAAACTCAGTTGAATGACGAACAGAAATTGGCTTCTAGAGCGACGAACAGCTGAGTGTAAGCTTTGGGTTCGTGTATCGTCGCTTGGATACTAGAGGCTGTATAATTCTAATTCAACTTGGTTCCCTATGAGCAGAAATGTAGTGTTTCGCCGAAGATTGTTTCTTCTAACTTCTTGCGGAAGACTTAGGCTTTTTCGAGTTGCTCTTTGAATGCTCTGAATTCGTGTGTCTTAGGTTTCTCGTGAAGGTGAGCTTCAAATTTGATTTCATCCCTCTATTTATAGAGCAGAGATTAGGATAGATCCGTTGGAGACGACGATCCTTTGTCTCTCTCTTTTGGGTAGCTAACGGCTCTTTCGAAGTATGGTAGCAATGTCCTTTCCCTCCATTTCTAGAAAGTTGTTGACTTGCAGCTTTAGTAGATATAGGACAGGTGGCTGCTCGTCATTGGTCGAGGTTCAGAAAGTGGTTGAGACAGAACAGACTTCAATGAGATCTGAAGCTGACTTCTCTCTTCCTCGTATTGACTCTGCTGATTTGACTTTAAAGATCTGACAGTCAGAAGACTATCTGGCTGTTGCTGAGTCTGATCTCTGATTCAGTAGCATACTCCTGCTGAGTCGGCTCTACTAAGGATCAACTCTGAGTTCAGTGAACTACTCCTGCTGAGTTCAGTTCCACTGACTCCTTTCAGTATACTGCTCCTGCTGAGTCCAGTATCACTGAGTCTTCTACTTCTGGTGCTGAGGCAGGTAATCTACTGAGTGCCTGAACCAGATGCAGAGTGTCTACTGAGTCTGAAACCTCAGAGACAAAAACAGGTTACAACTGAATGGTTCACCAACCAAAATAGGGTTTTGAGATCTTCAAATCTTCAGTAAGTTTTCAGAGCACAAGACTACTGAGTTAATTATCAACTGAGAAGACTGAATCATTTCCCACATATTCCAACAATTGTTGAGGACTGAATCATCACCCAACACGATGTATCCTTATCTATTAAATGACACTTTATATGAACAGGTTACCTTCATCCTAATTATTCATTAAATAATTATAACTAGCAACCGTCTAATAATTTCTCTCATTTGTCTCTATCTTGATTAATGATCAAGAATAATAATTATGATTAATTAATACCTAACTAAATCCGATAACGAGGAGCCCAAACATATCATCGTCAACTAGTATGAACGTGCATGACATGATTAGATTATTTTCTCTTAATTATTTTGTCGAGTGAAACACGTGGCCGATTTAGGTGCGATTTGGAATATAATGGATTATGGAAAATTAATTGTTTAACTAATTTAGGAAATCAAGAAGATTAAGAATTTGATTTTTTAAGTCGATAGATTGTCGCTTCAGTTAACCGACCAAGTAGTTACCGGTTTAAGGTGTCGGACGTTCATGTGATTGGGTTTGGGGATTGATTTAATGTTAACCAAAGTTTTTGTCGTATCTAAGTATCTAACCCGGTTTGATTCTAATTTAATGTTTATATATAAGGGGTAATATTCTAAGTAAATAATACGACCGACACGAACATAATAAAAAGTACAAAAAGCTTGAATTAAAATTTATCGATTTATATTTTAAAAATATATGAAGAAATGGTCCAGAGACTAGTCTTCAAGTGTAGAGAGAGGTGTTTGAATACACTTGAGTCCAAGTTCAAACTCAAACGCAGTTTGTTATTGAATTTGCTTATTGAATGATTCAGCTTGCCAAATAAGCTTTTTGATCGTGTGGGCATAGTGATTCAAGATACTAAACACTATTTACTGACTCCACTCTGTCCACAAGCGACTCAAGACAAGAAGTTGTGCGGATTAGTGCAGGCTTGAAAAACGTTTTTACTGAAAATTGTTTCAGTTATATTTGTGCAAGTTTTAGGAGGTTATACTTATAATCTAGACTTGTGAATTTTGCGAAGTAGTTTTATGCAAGATGAACAGTAACCTATAAAATAGTAAGAGACATTTCTAATAGTAGCCAAACAGTAGAAATAGATATACATTTATAGCCCACCACTAAAACAAAACACAAATATAGCCATTTTGTCCTTATACGGCGCAGGGCCGATGGGGGGCCGATGGGGGGAGCCCATAGGCCCTCCATCGGCGGAGGGCCGATGGGAGGGCCGATGGGGGCCGATGAACTCCCCCCTTGGAGGGCCTAAGGAGGGCCTAATGGAGGGCGGAGGGATTAAGGAGGGCCTAATGGAGGGCCGCTAATTTTTTTTTTATGATCAATAGCCTAAACTGAAAAAAAAAATGTTTACTGATTGAGACCATCGACCAAAATTATAATTTTTTTTTATGATCAATGACCTAAGCTGAAAAAAAAAATGTGTACTGATTGAGGCCATCGACCATCAGCCAAAATTATAATTTTTTTTTCAGTTTTAATGGCCTAAACTGAAAAAAAATGTTTACTAATTGAGGTCATCGACCAAAATTATAATTTTTTATGATCAATGGCCTAAACAAAAAAAATAAAAATCTGACTGATGGCCATCGGCCAAAATTTGAATTTTTTTTGAGGGCCGATGGCCCTCCTGCTTAAATTTTTTTATTTTTTATTTTATTTTTTTTTTTTGGTTCAGGGCCGATGGCCCTTTAATTTTGCTTAACACTTGAGGGCCGATAGTTTTTTTTTTCTTTATTTTTTAGGGTTGATGGAGGGCCTATGGACTCCCCCCATCGGCCCCCCATCGGCCCTCCGCCGATGGAGGGCCTATGGACTCCCCCATCGGCCTTCTCATTGGCCCTCTGCCGATGGAGGGCCTATGGACTCCCCCCATCGGCCCTCCCATCGGCCCTCCGCCGGATAAAGACAAAATGACTACTTTTGTGTTTTGTTTAAGTTTCAGGCTACATTTGTATTTTTTTTTTCGTTTTGGTTAACAGTGGGTATTTCCACAAATAGTAAATAAAACACACAATTTTTAAAGTGGTTCGGATACTCAAGATCCTACGTCCATTGTCCTGAATTACCAATAGGTCTTGAATAGATTATAATGAGCAAGTCTCAGTTGATCTGTGCACCGGATGATCACTAGTTACAGTCCTAGCGACTTTACAATGGGTTCAAACACAAGATTTGAGATTCTCAACTGAGTAAAGTTCTTACAATAAGAACACTTCGGATATGAACTCCTCTGTTGTCTAAGTTTAATATATCTAACAAGGATTGCTTAGAGGGATAGAGAATGAGAACTATGGTACTCTAGAGTGAAGAATTATGTTTAATTTCTCCAGTTAAGAGAGTTATTCGCTTTGAAAGTGCTAGAGCTTTGATTGCTTGAATGCTTTGTGTTCCCGGTGTCTTCAACGCTTGAAGATCGAAAATTATTTATAATCTTGACTTATGAAAAGATCCGTTGGAGAGGACTTAGCCACGTGTCAAAAAAGACAGGAAAAACAACCATCTTATTTTGAACATCACTGTAGAGATTATTTCTTATTTAGTCTTGAGGGCAACTTTAGGTCAGTGCAAGTATAGCGCTGCCAGCTCCTCATTGGTCGAGATTGATTGGTAGGTAAGACTTATTCAAACTCCAAGGTTGATACTAAGTTGACTTCCTCTGATACCTCTATTGACATTCTCTAAACAATTCAGCTTTGTAGGCCAATCCTTCTGGTACTGATACTCAACACACATTCAGTAGATTCGGCTGAATCCTACCGAGTCTTCAAATACTGAGTCCATCCAACATATTAAAATAGTAATCTACTGAGTCTATCAACTAATGAACTCTATCTAGCCTATTGAGCTCCTAACAAGCTGAGCTTAACTAAGCTATCACATTATATTGGTTCATGACTCAGTTAGAGGTTTTGAAATCTTCAAATCTTATATGAAATCATCACCCAAGAGGATAAGAGTTAGTTTTAGTATAATTTTTATAAAAATAAAACATGTAATTGTTTTTTTGAATTTAAGAAATAGAAATAGAAAAAATATATATCTCTCTCTCTCATAGAAAAATCTTCATGACTAGTCAGCGTTCTCTCTCATTGTCCTCAATTTGTCTCCTCCACTTTGGGAAAGGCAAGTGAGTGAGCTGACATTTGATTTCTCCAGATTCAATCTCCAAATACATATGTTTTTCAATCACCCGAAAATATAATATTATTAAACACAAATTTGTCCAATTCTTTTTCATTAGGAGAAACTCGATCACAATTACCACTAAACTCAAAATCTCATATTTCACAAAATCACATTTTAGTAGTATACAGATTTTTCACGTTAAAAAATAAGTCGTTATATTACTCCCTCTGTCTCTCTATTTCTGTCTTACTTGCCTAATCGGACTGTCCCGTTATTTCTGTCCTCTTTCCTAAAATAGTAAAAATTACTTTTAAACATAAAATGAAGTGGGTCCACCTTACTCACTACTCAACCCCCACATTCTTATACTCCCTCTCTTCAAAAATCTATCTCTCACTCGATTATGTTCCGCACCGAACTCAGAAAATTATGATTTTTATCTTTTTGAAAACTTTAGATTATTTCTTCAAATACAATATAAAAAAAATATAAAAAATAAAAATCGATTGCCTTTCACTAGCCTTGCAAAAATTTGGATAATTCTCATTTCTTTCCACCAACCACTCATCGAAAACTGTGTCATTTTCTTTATACAATTAAAACTCATAAAATATACCCTAAATTAAAATTTCTTAATCTCCGTGCCGAAGTCAACTGAGACGTTTTTAGCAGGACGGAGGGAGTACATCTTTTCTCCTAAACTAAATAATTCAGTCATAGACGAAGCGTCGTCATCAAATATAGAATTAAAGCTTTAAATTTGAATTCTTCGTAAAAAGAAAGCAATACAAAAAAAGCAATTTAATTCGAAGTAAAGCATGACTCAACATTGTGCTCCCTACCCAGCCAAAAACGAGCGTGCGTTCACGACAACATATACAAACTCTTCCACGTTGGTGGCGGCCCACCCTCCTCACCTTTTCATACAAATTCACATCTCCCTCCTCCTTCCACCATTCCTCTCTCTCCTTCTCTCTCTCTGTAAAATAAAAGAAAAAAAAATGAGAACTCTATGTCCGAACTTAGACCGAGAGGACGGCCTGGAGACGGTGCTGGAGGTCCCGATCCCAGAAGAGATGATCGCGTCGAGCAAGAGCAAGTCGTGGCAGAACATGAAGTCGTGGGTGAGTACTCGGACCAACTCCGAGAGGGCCGTCGCCTCCGTCTTCGGCGGCCGCGCCGCCGAGATTCAGTTCCTCCTTGGAGTTGTTGGAGCTCCGCTCGTTCCTTCGCCGATCCGGTGCGACCGGACGGTTAATGATAACATCAAATGCTGCCCCATTGTAAGTTACATCATATGAATCTATCAGTTCTTCATATTCGAATAATATAAGCAAAATAGGAAAAAAAAAAAAAAAATACCCGACCTTTTTATCGTGCGTGAAATTGTATTGCTCTATTACTTTGTTGGTGAAATGACGTTATTACCCTTTGGTACTGCTTTTTTCTTAATTTTGGTTTAAACATTTAAAGGTATTTTAGACATTTTACATAGGAAAAATAAGAAAAATCTTGCATAATTGTATTAGGAGCGATTGAATCTCACACACATTTAAAAAGGCGGTAGGATCTTATGTACAATACTAGAAGATTGGCACCGCACTTGCGCGGTGCCTGACCAATTTGAGAGGAATATAATTTAGTACATCAAAATATAGCTTAATATTACGTGAATTTTCGATATATTGTTGAAATCCTTATGTCTGAGTTTGTCGAACTAAATTTACAATTATGTAGTATTTTAGTTTTTTATAATGCAGGTTAGTTATGTTGACTGGGGGAAATAGTTCTATAAGCCTTTTAAAGAGTTAAATATGTAGACATTAGCAGCTATTTTATATAACTCATGTATGTTAAGCCGAGGCTTTGATATCATGTTTATGTTATTTTCAAGCTTTAATATCATAACTATTAGGTGATAGGTAGGCTGAGGCCGAGTAGATGTGAACAAAATATAGAAAACTATAAAATAGAGTGCAAAACATATATATGGCAAAACATCAAAATTCGTTAATGTATTGTTGTGAAGTTGAAAACAGAAAGTGAAGTACCGACCTGGACGAAGAGAGTCGATGTAGTAAAAGGATGCACAAATGTCTTTCTCCAACGGAACACTCCAATATAGAATAGGAAAAAAAAAAACTAACACGAAAAGGCCAGTATAATTCTTCTTTTAAGAACGAGAACATATTCAATAACAAAAAAGATCGCAACTACATAGGCATGAGCAAACAATTGAGGAAGAAGTCAAGAAAACAAAATAGAAAAATAGGTAACTTCATGAAGGCACAAGATAAAAACATCAAATAACAAGCTAGTGAAAGTAAAGTAAAGTCACAAGCCACTGACAGCCAGCTAACTTGTGAAGAACACCTTCTTTCCATCCGTTCTCCTCTTATATTTACTATATATGTAAAAATGTAATGAGGTCAGTGGTGATGACTAAACTGCTTGTAAAGATACAATTTTGTGGTCATTATCTATGTTCTTTCATTGTTCATACGCAGGCATAAAAGTACAGATATGAGATACATTTTTATTGCAGAAAATCCAAAAAAGATGGTAGGGAATTTAATCCAATTAGGAGAGTATCAAAGAAATACAGAGGAGATGAAGAATTTATGATAGCAAGATATAGATTCTATTGAAGATCAATAATACATAAAAGAGAATCTAATTTGATAGTAATTCCTAAAGCATACAACTACATATTTACATGTTTCTACAGCAAAGCCTATGTACTCTCTGTTTCTGCATCTTCATCCTTATTTACACTATCCTCTTCCAATCTACAAGAATACTCTATTTCTGCACCATTATCGAATCTTTAGGCTCAAATTGATCAACGTTTTGTCCCTCAATTCTGCAGATTCACCAACCATATCTTCACTATCATCATCCTCACTTCCAATCATCTAATTGTTACATTCTAATGCCAATCCAAATATATTCAACAATCTCAATTTACCCATAATTTTCTTTATCAACTCCTACAATCCTCAGCCACTCTGTCTTTACCTTCAACTTCAAAGGAACCATCATCCTCCAATTTCGTACGGACACACTTGGAAATCATTTTCATTATTCTCTACCAAAATTTACCACAAACCCTAAATCATCCCCAATTTTGGAAAACATACTACGAACAAAATTCAATTAAAGCAAAACCACAATCAACAAATATTCATCAACCATCCGTCGTATCACAAACAACCAATTAAGACTCTCTGATTAATTCACAAAAAGAAAAAAAAAATGAGAAAAACAACTATGAAATACCTTTTGAATTTCGTATAAAATTGGAACAATTTTTCGAGGGTTCACCAAATTTCACCCAAATTGGCACATGAAAAGCACAAATTGGCAAAAGAAATACCGATGACGGTCCATGAGGATAACTTACCGCCAGAAGGGGACTTGCTTCTTTCCAATTTTATACGAAGTTCACCAAATTTCACCCAAATTGGCATATGAAACGCACAAATTGACAAAAGAAATAGCGATGACGGTCCATGAGGATAACTTACCGCATCGATTTTCAGCAGAAGGGGACTTGCTTCAGTGGACGGAAGGGAGAAAGAGGTAGAGGTAGAGGGAGAGAGAAAGTAGGAGGAGATGAATTGTTGTTTTTCGATTCGGCAGATATTGCGGCTGAGAATTACGGAAATAGACATTGCGAAAGAGAATTTGTCGTACAAGGCAGAGACTGTATGGTAAGTTCACTTGTGTGGTTACTGTGCATTGGAACAGTGATATATAATATACATCTTCTTATAAAATAAAAAAATAAATAAATATAATAGGGTAATTATTCAAGAATACGAGTGATTTTCTTTTTATAAGAGTAAACAAATTGGCGTTTTTTTTTTCTCTTTTTTCGGACAATATCAAACCTTAAATCTCATATATGCATCTCTTCCTGCAGGAGAGCTCGATGGCGAAATACATCGTGCAGCAATACATCGCGGCCGCAGGAGGAAAACACGCCTTGAACGCCATCGACAGCATGTACGCGATGGGGAAGGTGAAGATGGCGGCGTCGGAATTCGTCTCCGGCGATGAGATGGGCGCTACTACCATCTCCAAGGCTACGAAGGTGAAGAGCATGAGGCACGGGCCGGGTGAGGTGGGCGGCTTCGTGCTATGGCAGAAGCGGCCGGACTTGTGGAGCTTAGAGTTGCTGGTTTCAGGCTACAAAGTCACCGCTGGTAGTAATGGTAAGGCTGCTTGGAGGCAGACTCCATGGCAGCACTCTCACGCCTCCCGCGGCCCACCCCGCCCTCTCCGACGATCTCTTCAGGTTAGTCGAGTCTAGCCGAGCTTCGATTTAAATTTAGTCTATATTTTTGAAAATTTACTATTTTACACTCTTTGGCTCACAAAAGTATGAATTCTAAATATTACTTTTTTACCCTTATAAAATTACATATTCTGACCGGATATTTTTTAAAATTACTATTTTACCCTGCTTTATAGCATGTTTTGATATGGGATTGATGCATAGCATGATGTTTCCTTCCATATGGAGTTGATTGAGTTTTAGATTTTAATATACTTTTTTTTTTTTTTTGAATTCTAAAGAGATGGGAGACGGCCAGCCTTGAATTCTTGATTCTTTAACAGCTCATGAGTTAGTTGAAGTTGGTAGTTACTTTAGTTTGACAAAAATACAAGATTTGAAGAGATTCTAATGTTGTTAACAACTCATAAAGTTATGTCCAATTGTTTTCTTATTCCAAGCGGCCCACCTTTGTCTTGACTTTATTAGAAGCTTCACATTACTAACATTAATTTTCACGAAGAAATTCTCATGTTTTTGTTTTCATTACGTGTTTATTAGTATTTGTTTTATCAAAACCAAATCTGTCTTTTTCAACGGTGCATGTATGTTACATTCTCCTAACACAAATGAGCAAAACTTTATGTTTTCGAGGTAAAATATATAGTGTAAATATGTTTCGAACGCTTGCATCATAAATATTGCCAAGTTATTTAAATCAAAGGGCAATACGGATATTTCATTAAAATACTCCCTCCGTCCTGCCCGACTTGTCTTATATTTCTTTTTGAGCCGTCCCACCCGATTTGTCTGATTCCCTAAAAAGGAAAATAATTACTACACAAACTCCCACTTTCTATACACAATCACCTATCCTCTACACACACCCACCCACTCACCAAAATATCCGTGCCGAAAGCAAACAAGACAAGTCAGCTAGGACAAAGGGAGTAATAAAATCGAGAGCTTATAAATGTCACTCATAGTTAAAAAGACGATACTTCTCGTTGCTGTATTATTTAAAACTACATGATATTTTTTAAGGGTTATTCTCCTCTAAATACACCAACTTTTTTCAAATTCTCTTCTTGCATACGAACTTTCAATTTAACCCATAAATACACCAACTCTTGATTTGTTTTAAATTTCACACCGATCAAAAATCCGATGAAATCAAAGCTGACTAGGCATTTTCCGGTGTAACGTGACTGCTGACATGTCCGGTGTGTAATAATCGCTCTTATTTAATTTTTGAATAAATACACAAACTCTTCACAGTTTCCTTTTTGCACATGAATTTTAACTTTAATTTATTTTTGCATACAATCAAAATTTAGAATTTTTTTAATTATTATTTAATTCTAATAAAATTTTTATAATGAATGATCGAATTAAGTTGACAACCCGATTAAAATAGGTTATATATATATATATATATATATATATATATATATATATATATATATATTAAATATACAATTAACCAAACCAAGCTTAACCCTAATTCTCTTATTAAAAATTCGTTTGAGTTTTTGTAGTGAGTTTCTTTCCTTGTACTCCCTCCGTCCCGCTATTACTGTCCTACTTGCCTAATCGGGCTGTCCCGCTATTACTGTCCTCTTTCCTAAAATAGTAAAAATTACTTTTAAACATAAAATGAAGTGGGTCCCCCTTACTCACTACTCAACCCCCACATTCTTATACTCTCTCTCTTCAAAAATCTATCTCCCACTTGATTATGTTCCGCTCCGAACTTAGAAAATTATGATTTTTATCCTTTTGAAAATTTTAGATTATTTCTTCAAATACAATATAAAAAAATATAAAAAATAAAAATAGATTGCCTTTTACTAGCCTTGCAAAAATTTGGATAATTATTATTTCTTTCCACCAACCATTCCTCGAAAACTGTGTCATTTTCTTTATACAATTAAAACTCATAAAATACACACTAAACTAAAATTTCTTAATCTCCGTGCCGAAGTCAACTGAGACAGAATTAGCGGGACGGAGGGAGTATTTGATTCTTTCATTTTTCATTGTCCAATCACCATATGAATTTGAATTCAATTCATAATTTTTTATTCTTAACCTCGTTTGAATCGGTTTGTTCAACTTAATTCGAAATTCATTATAAATTTTTTATTATAAATAAATAATAATTAAAAAAATTCTAAATTTTGATTATGTGCAAAAACAAATTAAATTTAAAGTTCATGTGCAAAATGAGAAACTATAAAGAGTTTCTGTATTTATTGAAAAATCAAATAAGATTGATTATTACACACCCGATATGTCAGCAGCCACGTCACACCGGAAAATGCCACGTTGACTTTGATTTCGTCGGATTTTTGATCGGTGTGCAATTTGAAACAAATCAAGAGTTGAATTATTTATGGACTAAATTGAAAACTCGTGTGCAAAAATGAAATTTGAAAAATGTTAGTGTATTTAGAGGAGAATAACCCTTTTTTATAAAATAAACGTATCTATAATATTATACACATTCTTGCAACTCCCACTAAATTCCTTTAACCGTATCTTATGAACAGGGGCTTGATCCAAGATCAACAGCCAACCTCTTCTCCAACTCCATCTGCATCGGTGAGAAGACGATCAACGACGAGGATTGCTTCGTCCTCAAGCTGGAGGCCGAGCCCTCAACCCTCCGAGCACGAAGCAGCGCCAACGTCGAAATAATCCGCCACACCGTATGGGGCTGTTTCAGCCAACGAACCGGCCTCCTAATCCAGCTCGAAGACTCACATTTACTCCGAATCAAAGCCCCCCGAAACGACGTATTTTGGGAGACGACGATGGAGTCGTCGATCGAAGATTATCGAACAAGCGAGGGCATAAACATCGCCCATTCGGGCCGGACTTGCGTTTCACCCTTTAGGTTTGGTGAGAACTCCGAAAGCCACACGCGGACTCGGATGGAGGAAATTTGGAGTATTGAGGAAGTTGATTTTAATATTAAGGGTTTGTCTTTGGATTGCTTTTTGCCTCCGGCGGATTTGAAGAGGGAGGAGTGTGGGGTGGTTGAGAATGGTGGTGTTGTGAAGAAGAGAGGGATTGGTTATAAGATTGTGGCGAATTCTTCGAGGTTTGTTGGGGGGAAAGGTTGGAAGAAAGTTGTGGCTATTGATGAAGAGAGTTTGGAGATGTTTGGAAGTGATGAGGAGATTTAGTGTTTTTTTGATCATTTTTGTATTGATCAATTTTTGTATATATATGGTATATAGAAAGAAAGCAACTGGCATAATGCTAGTGTGAAACCACGGTTTGTAATATTTGTAGTAGTCAATTTATTAGGGCTAATTTTTGCTTCATTGGAACTTCTTGTCATGTTTTTGTGTTGCTTACTGTGTAACAAAAGAAACTGACACGGTGGTTAAAAAAATACGAACTTGTCCGAATTCACAATTTTAACACGCTTTTTAAAACTTGGTCAATTAAATCACAAAGTTTTAATTTATTGCAATTTGAGACACGTTACAACCCCAATTTTTTCCGGCTATAGAAATGCTGATTTGGACGTCCACGTGACTATCCTAAAACGACGTCGTTTTGAATATGAAATATTTTTGCAAATTAAATCATCACCTTTCGAGTTTTTTCAATATATATAAGACATGTAAAAAAAAAACAGAATTTGAACCCTATTAAATTGCAATGGCCAAATAAATTTAACATTACTCAATTTCATGTTTCTAACAGAGAAAATAAAATCTTATATAATTTGGAAACAACATAAACAAAGTGCAACTCAAATTTTTCCATGTGCCAAGCTGTAATTCAAATCTGCCTTCTGGGTCCACTCTCTTCAATTCAGCAACATAACTACTTAATATTGCATAATGCTCTTTAGTAGTCTCATTCAGTCTAACTCGAGCTTTCTCTCTAGCTCAGCAAAGTTTTCAATCACTTGTTTCCGTTGAGACTTTTCAATCAACTCATCCTTCAACTTTCGGATCAGCAAATTGGGCCTTTGCATGAACTTGTCCAAAAACTCATCTGCTATAAATGTCGATGTTGCTTGATGGGTGTGCATATCTCTTATGCATGCATGCTCCTTGTCAGCTAAAGTCTTAAATCTTAACAAGACCTTAGCTGACATCTGTGTGTCGAGGTTGAGGTCGAGGGAAAGGGGAGCTGCTACGGGAGAACAAGGAGATGACTTGGAAACTTGAAAGAGTCACATCTAAAATTAGAATGACAGATTTGAAGAGCTTGATTTTATAGACACTTGTAGTTATTGATGTCAATTAACTGTAATACTCAGTATTATGATGTTTTGAAATTTATTTATAATGTTTTTAAATTATACTCCCTCCGTCCCAGCCGACTTGTCTCTTTTCTTTTAGACACAATTACTTTTGCGAGTTGAATTTATATAATTATAGTGTGGGATCCATGTAATTAAATAATTATTTAGAATGAATATGTAAGGTGAAGTTGTGAGACCCATATAGATATTTAATTGTTTAAAGTTGATTTGATGTGACAAAGATGTGAAATTCATTTTCTTATTTAGAAAGTGGACAAATGAAATGGGACAACCAAAAAGAAAATATAGACAAGTCGAGCGGAACGGAGGGAGTATCAAATTCTATTTTCTCTGTTAGAAACATAAAATTGAGTAATCTTAATTTTATTTGTTCTTTGAAATTTAGTAGCTTTCAAATTCTATTTTTCTCTGCTTGTGCCCGTACGATCTGCATTGCTGATGCTGCTAAGCTCCGAAGAGTGGGGTCATTTACATCGTCTGTACGGAAGAAGCTCGGTAGGTCGCGGCGGCGGAGGACTCCTTCCATTCCCGGCATGCCTTTCACTAATCCATCCATAGACTTTTCTGTAAAACCCAAGAATTTTGTGATTTTTTTTTTTTGGAAAATTAGGAACTAGCCCAAAATGACGACATGATAATGGATAATTGTGAAGTGTTTGATCAAATGACTCAGAGTGAACTGATATGTTCAAAGTGTTTGATCAAATGACTCAAAGAGAATTGGAATGCGCAAAGTGTTAGATCAAATACTTCACATGGTTTGAGAACAGGTCCGAGTCGATAATGATTTGTTTGGCTCACATATAGAAGTCCAATGGCGTTGATGCACATATTGTTGTTTCACATCGACTCGATAATGATAATGTCTAGTGAATATAATCTTAAGCTTTTTAGTCGTTGATGCACATATTGTTGTTCCATATTGGCTCAATTTTAATAATAATAATGGAGAAAAAAGTGAAAATTATTTTTGTGCTAAACTACGATGGTCATCTCTTTTAACCTAGATAAAATATGAACTCCACACGCTCTCAATTCTTTCACTTGATTTCTCTATCAATAAAATAACCGCACTTTTATTAATAGTTTTAATTTTAAACCTTTAAGATATCTAAAGATTTTAAATAAAATACATAAAATCTTTTCGTTTACGTCACAAGCGAGTAAAATTCACATGTTTTAGAAAAAACAAGGGTTTACATTAAAATTTTATTTAAGAAAACCAGATTTCTTTTTCGCCATTTTTCCCTACATAATTACCTCCAATTGGAATTTCTTGAGCTTCAATGAGACCTTCGACTTGAAAATAAGCCCAAAAATTAGTCGCTCCGGAAGTCCGAAAATACACCACCGGAAAGCCGTTCTCCGCCGCAAAATCGCACGCGAATCCGAAAACTCCGTCGGCGACAAAGCACGTAACCGGCCTCCGGCCGGCGTTAGCCAGCAAATCTTCTTCAACAACCATCCTCTTGAGAAGCGGCACCATGGTGTTACTAATTGCGGGGAGAAGATCCACCACGTTCTTGCTGGAGCGCGGGTGGTCGTCGGGGAGGCCGTCGGGAATGGCGCGGAATCGGTATTTTTTAGAACGCACGATACTTTTTTATTTTTCGTATTAGAAAGTAGTTATGTAAATTAAGGATAAAATATAATTTAATTGACAAATTAACGGAATGAAAGAGTGATAGTTTTTTTAGATGCACGCACAATTATATTTGATGGAACATTATTTAAGAATATGATTCTTCGCTAAAAATGAATATAGGACAATTTAAAGTATTTCACTTAAACTCCAAATATTTTCTGTTTTTTTCTTTCGTCTATGTTACACTTATTTAATGTTATTTCTATTAGTTTCAACACAAACTAATCACTCAAATTTTACCTTTTCGGTTGGCATTTGGTGATCGTTGTTTACACCAAATAATCCCGCAAAATTTGCTAGACCAAGATTTAGTATAGCACGGTATCGAACACGAGGAACGGAGTAATTCAAGCCTAAAAATCCTATTAATCGTAGTTTTGGTTAGCTACCACGCAATTTTGGGGATTTTCTTATAACCTAAGAATTATGAAAGCAAGCAAGAATTTAACACGAAATTTACTAATGCAAGGAAAAGCGGGTCCAAAGAAGATGATTCACACACACTCACAATTGATCACGACACTAATAATTAATTAATTCACTTAAATCAATTGGTTGTAGGATACCGTAGTTAAACTGACATACCCCCTATTCCCTCTTAATTAATCGGTAGTCGCCATGGTGGGCATTGAAACGACTACTTCTCTAAATTAGATGCAATCTACGTTGGTGGGCAATCAATAGATTTAACACCTAATCGCCTTTAAGAATTAAGGGAACCCAATTTAGGAGCCTACTCGTATGGTGGGCATCTAATAGTCTTCTACCAAATTAATCCAGATTGTCCTAAGAACAATTTGCTACTTATTTAGCCTAATCCCATGAGAAACGATGGAAGTACTAAATTAGCGAAGAATTAAATTAAGTAGGGTGATCAAGCCTAGATTAATTAATCCAATTAATTAAACCTAGATTAATTCAGAACTCAAGTGATTAATTTTAAGTCCTAGTCTTACGAAATTTAAGTGGTGTGTGTTTCACATCTTGCCGGCCCCTAAAAAGAATTAGCTACGCATATTGACCTGGATTGGACAAAAATACAAAACATCTTGAATTTCATTAAATAAATATAAACGAAAATTTTAACTATTTATTAAATAATTCAAAACACTAAGTGCAAGGAATTAAAATCCTAGAATAACAAATTTCATAAATTAAAAACTACTAAGAAACCATCCATAGGTTAAGATAATTCAAATGAAAATGTTAAATTAATGTTTCTCCAAATGAAACCAAAACTCATAAATTAAAAGAAAGAAATTCGAACTTAAAAGTGATAACCCTTCGATCGGCTTCCTTGGAACTCCTCTCTCAGTGAAGACTTGGATGAGGGAATGAACAAAAGTTTCCTTTATTGAGTAACAATGATTTTGGAAAAAATACTGTTCAAAATAAAAATGTCATTTGTTTTGAACGTAGTGTCAATTTTTTTGTACAAAAATGTCATTTGTTTTGAACAAAAGTTTTATTTATTGACCATTAATTATTTTGAAAAAAAAGTGTCATTTGTTCAACATAAAAGTGTTATTTGAAAATTACGGAAATAAATGCTTATCATATATCTAAATTATAGTCTCCCGAACTTGTAGAATATACTAGGAGTATGAACCAGTACCAAAAAGGATCTCGATTTGGCAAAGAAATACAATGCTCAATGGCAACAATGAGAATACATTTACTTGGAAAACCCCTTCAATGTTAAGATGTAAAAACCAAGAGATCCTTAAGTCTAGTTAAATCCATTATAACCAAGTAGAGAGTACAATCAAACAAGATAATATGACATCTAGCTCTTAACAACAACTATGAAGACACTAGAATTAGAATCATAAACTAAAAAAATAAAGACGTAAAAATCCACAAAGCCACCATCAGAATTCCTAAAAATATAACTCAAAATCTAACCGTTAGAATTATAATTTCTTCCGTCATAATGTAGAACACGTGTCTTTTAACATCAATTAAAACTTCAGACTAATCCGAGAACATATGAATCCCTGATTATAGAAAAAGATTGAAATGTACAATCATGAGGACTTATTGGCGACAAGATGGATGAACCTAGGAGGACCAATTGCAGAGGCGAAGATGAATGAACGGATGAGTGAAGAGAGAGATAAATCTATTTTTATGTTGGGATGCAAAGAGAGAGGCGCTGCGCAAGGAAGAAGACAACATAATGGAAAATTTGGTTATGTATATATATATAATGGGTCGAAACCGGGTAAACGAGACGCAAAATTAAATTTGTGCGATGCGGTTGCAGGTGCAAAGGACGCACAGAAGACTGCCGCTTACAAATTGGACATGTATTTGGGAAGGGGTGTATCTTCTAGAGGAGATGGTTATTTTAAGTGCTCTTAAAAAATCTTGCAGAAGCTCTAATTTTCATATAGTTTTTGAAAATTGTTATGTGGTCTAGTATCAAACCTGTAATTGGAGATTTTCCTTTCTAATTATTAATCATGAATCCTCCCCAGCTTGTAAATAACACGAAAAGTTTTCAAAAATTACAAGTTTTTTTTTTAATACATGGTACTGTTGATAGTTTCTAGTGAACACGAGGACGTTTTTAGCCTTTTTCCTTTTTATATTTTGTGTTACAATAGCAACAACGCTACAAGATCCTCAACTTATCAAGGACTTAATATACTCAAAAAGACCATCCAAATTGCTATATGAAGAATCCCCTCTACTAACAGACTTCTTAGCCAATTTTGCCATACAACCTGCCCTTACTAAGAATTCATCCTTCCTCACCACCATAATCTCTCTAATCGCCTTCTTGACAATCAGCCTATCACACTTATCTTTTATATCCAATCCGATCTTCCAAACCTCACTCAGGAGCCTACTATTAATCGTCTGATCGCCGAAATACGGCCAACATATCATCGGCACACCCGCCGCAATACTCTCGAGAGTCGAGTTTCATCCACTGTGCGTCAAGAATCCACCCACTGCGGGGTGGTTGAGCACCTCCTTCTGCGGGGCCCACTCGACCAATCGACCGTTTCCGTTAGTGCCCTTCGCCAGTTCCATCGGAATTTCATCATTCCCATCTTTTCCGATGACTGAATCCGGTCGCACGACCCACAAGAATCGTTGCGACTATTCACCAAACCGTGCCAAAACTCGAGTAATTGGTCTCGTGTCACGGTCGTTATACTTCCGAAGCTAACGTATATCACGGACTGTGGTGGTTTTCCATTCAACCAATCGATGCAGCTCCGATCCTCCGCCCAAAGACTGCCGTTCATAACCGAGGGTTCAGATTTACTTTCAACGAGCCTTGATTTGAGCTGCTCGTGGATCGGTCCGATAGCGAAGATTCTCGGCATCTTGCTTTGCATTAGTGATAGAATCAGGTGTTGAATATGGCTGCTTGTGCTCGTACAATCAGCATCGTTGATGCTGCTAACCCTTGAAAGGGGGTCGTTTACGTCATCAGTGCGAAAGAAGCCCGGCAAGTCGCGGCGGCGGAGGACTCCTTCCATTCCAGGTATTCCTTTCACTATCCATAGACTTTTCTGTAAAATTTGAGTTCTGTTTGGAAAAATTGGATACTTAGATAAGAATAGTCCAAATGAAGACATGATCATTGATTCAGTGTTTGATCAAATGACTCAAAGAGAATTGGAATGTGGAAAGTGTTTGATCAAATCACTCAAGGAGAATTGGAAATTGGAAAGTGTTTGATCTAATACTTCACAACACTATGTTTTATGAATTAAAGTTGAATAACTATTTCCCATTGTAAGGCTTTCTATAGGAATAAGAAACTCAACTATTATAATAATAATAATAATAATAATAATAATAATAATAATAATAATAATAATAATAATAAAGAGCAACCAAACGACGTCGTGCTTCTTGACTAGGAAAGTGGTCGTTTTCGTCAAGAGCAGTCTCCCTCTGAATTCCCAACTCCTAACCGTGCATTGTAAATCTGCGGATGATGATTTGGGATATCAAAAACTCCCACCAACTAAATTTCAAAGGTTTGCCTTTTGCGAGAAACCTTTCTCTACTCTCTTCACCTGCAACCTTGAATGGTCCGGAAAAAAAATAGGGTTCCAGGCTTTCAACGCAAAATGGTTTCCTGACCCGTGCGTCATGAATGGCGTATGTTACTATATTGTAAAGAGTGAAGGTATTTACTTTTCGAATTCGGATCCGCCAAAAGATGAAAAAATCGCAGGTCGTTGGTGATGTCATGCTTGCGTCAGCTTGAATAGCTAGGTTGCATACCTACTTGTATGTGGGAAAATAATGTTACTCGTCTTCTAGAGATGTGTAAGATGATTGCATTTTATATAGTAGTAAAGAAATACTACAAGTATTACTTATATTCCATATGCATATGTTAAATCATCAATAAGGTGATATATTTAATTACGCCGTCAACATTTGTTGTATTGAAATTGGCTTGTACTTGTGGACTCACTCCTAAATATAATGAACCTTTAGAAATTTAGATTCTAGATGTTTTAATTTTACTGCTAATAAGACACAAGTATTGATTGAAATGAAAAATAAACACTATAGTTTTTCTAATAATATTCAATTCTTTTGGTGATCGGTTGAAAATTTATATATTATATTATATTATACTACTGTGTATATATATTAGAATTATGGGAATTAATTAAAGAGACTGAATTAGACTAGATGTTTACTACATATATCATACTAAGACGTTGCTAACAACAAAAATACTAGTATATGTTAACGAATATGAAAATTAATCATGAAGAGGGGTTTACTAATTTTCCTGCTTCTTAAGAGAGAGAGAATAACGTAAATGTTTTTACTGTTAATTAATAGTTTAAGATATAATTTATCTATTGTTACACCAAAATAATAGTGGCAAGTATTTTTACAATTATATACCTAGTCTCGATTTGGTATTACTTTGGGTAAATATAATTTTGGATATTTAATTTTAAGAAACATGTATCATCATTATATTAAATGATAATGCAATGATACATTCAATCATATACAAGGATTGATTTAATGCATAAACGAATACTTAAGTAATTTATTGTCTACAAATACATATTGCCAATTAAATAGCTAGGTTCATTTAAAACCAGCATATTGCCACTTTTCATTTCAATCCATTATCCTTTTATCTCATTGATAATTGACAAAATGTAGCATAATTAATATTTCATATTCTTTCATGACTAATTGATCGAAAGTTTAATCTCCATTAGACCATGAATATCGCTGTAACTTATTGGGTGGTCGGCTACGATTTCATATTTTAGCAAAATAAAGAATCATCTAAATACATTGGAGTACATTTAAAATCAATAATAGTTTAATTAGGAGCAAAAACATCTAAATCTCTCTCTCTCTCTCGGAAAAGGAAAATTAGCATTTTACACCTCTTGATTATTATCTAATTTTAGAATCAGATTATTAACCAAACAGGCCTTTAGAGTTTAGGAATCTCAATGAAGACATTGTTGGGTTATGACTCGATGATTGTTTAGATCATTGCTTAGGGGGTACTTTGAACTGTCATCAGTAGTTCATGTATTTAAGACATATTGCTATATCTCGGTAATGAGGGAAATTGTAGTTATTTATCTCTATAGAATTGAAGATCCCAAAACCTGTCTTGTAGAAGATTCCCATCGGTAGGGAATTTAAATTCAGAACCCCATGTCATCGGTTTGTAAGAGCTCGTGTGCTCATGTCTCACGTGACCATCATCGGTAGAAGATTCCCATCGCTGAAATATCTTTCATTTCGAAGAAATCGGTAGAACAGACTCGGTAGTTTACCCCCCACACTTATCCGCACTTGAAACTCATCGACTGAACTCTCTATACTGACAAAATCAGTAGAACAGACTCAGTAGTTTATACACTCTGACCCGTGATCAGAAGGTTCTTATTTGGCATTGTTCATTCAGTCGCATATCTCAGCTCAGCTGACCTTCACGTTTGAGGCAAAACTTGTAATCAAGTGTATTCACCCCCCCCACCCCCCTCCTACACCGATACTGCCTCCGGACCAACATGGACCTTCTCAACTAAGAAAGTACGAGGATTGTGGCTTAGCAGTTCTTGGAACTTTTGAACATCAAGATATAGACACAACTAATAATAAAGGTCTTAGTAAGAATGAGAGCTTGAGTTCTTTAAGGCTTAAGAACATGCAATAGTTCCGTAACCTTGTTTGATCCAAGATTCTTTATATATATAGTATCCTTCCTAAATTGACCCGTTAGAGTTATATCTACTAGGGTAGGTGAGCTAGGGTTGAGGCAACAGATAGAATTCGAATTAAAGTTGCAACGCCGTCTGCCTTCAACTGCAATGGTCAAAAGTACTGTACTGTTCCTCGAACAGTGCATATGTCAACGTGTCACAAGCAGATTTGCTGGAGAAGATATGGTTGTTGACTCTAGATCAATCTTGGCATGAATACCTCGTACTGCTTGAGTCAGTTACAAGATGATTGAGTTCCACTTCTGATAGGTCAGCGTCACGTCAGTCGAGGACTGTCAGTATCCATGGGAGGGAGATTAGTATCAAGAAATTTAGAGCGGATACTGATTCCTGTATGTGAGGCAGGAAGCGTACAAAGACATTCTGAAGCGAGAAATGCAAAGGACAGCTAACTCTAGGTTCTAAATACATGTTCTGACGTGGTTCATCATCAATCAGAGTTTTGGAATCTATATCAAAACTGTATTATTCAAATCATATCCCAACAAGTACAACAAAATAAATTGGCATCATAATGTCATCATATAGTAAATCATCAATTAGTCCATTATAGGACATCAAGATTTGCATTGTGGAGATTACAGATTTGGCTCTAACTCAATATTGTGTCAAAAAAAAATTTATGGCCGTAGGTCATGTGTCAATGTGCTTAGCACGTGGTCAAAACTCATGGATTCAAATCTCACGGGCCGTTAAGTAAAGTTTACCATGTACGCCCTAACGGTAGCGGTTGCAGTTTACTCATTATTAAAAACAAAAGCAACACTAATAAAAAAGAGCTTATGCATTTTTTTTTAATTTTTTTCACATTAGATTCCTAATTTCGTGGCATCGATTACCAAATCATTGTAAGGTTAATATATTATGTATATAACAGTATAATTAGAGAAATTAAAGGAGACTAAACTACATCAGATTTGTCTGTTTACTAAATGCCATAATTACAACACAACACAAATACTATATCAATATATGAAAGAATAGGAATATCAAGAGGGGATTACTAATTTCTTATTTCTTAATCAAAAGAGAGGTAGTAACATATATAAATCATAAATGTGTAAACTATTAATTTGTAAGAGTTCAAATAATTATAGAAAAGTTAATAAAATTAAATCATTTGTACATTTATCGTATTTTCGGGGTGGGAGAATCAGTATTAATTCAAAGAAATCGATTGATCCTATTCGGTTACATATTGTAGCCATCAAATAATTGTTAACATATTTGCATTTTCCTTTTATATATTTCAGTCAATTCTTTTAATTATACAATTACATGCATCCATTTAGCATTTAGGCCATCTCTCTCTACACGCATCTATAAATACAACTGATTCAAACCTAAGACCTTACCTTACCAACCAATATCCTATGAATTGAAGCAATCAAAATCACACCATGATGAAGTATACTTTATTCCTACTCATAGTCTCATTTTTCCTTGTCAACCAAACGACGTCGTGCTTCTTGACTAGGAAAGTGGTCGTTTTCGTCAAGAGCAGTCTCCCTCTCGAATTCCCCACTCCTAACCGTGCATTGTAAATCTGCGGATGATGATTTGGGATATCAAAAACTCCCACCAACTAAATTTCAAAGGTTTGCCTTTTGCGTGAAACCTTTCTCTACTCTCTTCACCTGCAACCTTGAATGGTCCGGAAAAAAAATAGGGTTCCAGTCTTTCAACGCAAAATGGTTTCCTGACCCGTGCGCCAAGAATGGCGTATGTTACTATATTGTAAAGAGTGATGGTATTTACTTTTCGAATTCGGATCCGCCAAAAGATGAAAAAAATCGCAGCTCAGTGGTGATGTCATGCTTGCGTCAGCTTGAATAGCTAGGTTGCATACCTACTTGAATGTGGGAAAATAATGTTACTCGATGTGTAAGATGATTGCATCTTATATAGTAGTAAAGAAATACTACAAGTATTATTTATATTCCATATGCATATGTTAAATCATCAATAAGGTGATATATTCAATTACGCCGTCAACATTTGCTTTATTGAAATTGGCTTATACTTGTGGACTCACTCCTAAATATAATGAACCTTTAGAAATTTAGATTCTAGATGTTTTAATTTTACTGCTAATAAGACACAAGTATTGATTGAAATGAAAAATAAATACTATAGTCTTTCTAATAATATTCAATTCTTTTGGTGATCGGTTGAAAAATTATATATTATATTATATTATACTGCTGTGTATATATATTAGAATTATGGGAATTAATTAAAGAGACTGAATTAGACTAGATGTTTACTACATATATCATACTAAGACGTTGCTAACAACAAAAATACTAGTATATGTTAACGAATATGAAAATTAATCATGAAGAGGGGTTTACTAATTTTCCTGCTTCTTAAGAGAGAGAGAATAACGTAAATGTTTTTACTGTTAATTAATAGTTTAAGATATAATTTATCAATTGTTACACCAAAATAATAGTGGCAAGTATTTTTACAATTATATACCTAGTCTCGATTTGGTATTACTTTGGGTAAATATAATTTTGGATATTTAATTTTAAAAAACATGTATTATTATTATATTAAATGATAATGGAATGATATGTTCAATCATATACAAGGATTGATTTAATGCATAAACGAATACTTAAGTAATTTATTGTCTACAAATACATATTGCCAATTAAATAGCTAGGTTCATTTAAAACCAGCATATTGCCACTTTTCATTTCAATCCATTATCCTTTTATCTCATTGATAATTGACAAAATGTAGCATAATTAATATTTCATATTCTTTCATGACTAATTGATCGAAAGTTTAATCTCCATTAGACCATGAATATCGCTGTAACTTATTGGGTGGTCGGCTACGATTTCATATTTTAGCAAAATAAAGAATCATCTAAATACATTAGAGTACATTTAAAATCAATAATAGTTTAATTAGGAGCAAAAACATCTAAATCTCTCTCTCTCTCTCTCGGAAAAGGAAAATTAGCATTTTACACCTCTTGATTATTATCTAATTTTAGAATCAGATTATTAACCAAACAGGCCTTTAGAGTTTAGGAATCTCAATGAAGACATTGTTGGGTTATGACTCAGTGATTGTTTAGATCATTGCTTAGGGGGTACTTTGAACTGTCATCAGTAGTTCATGTATTTAAGACATATTGCTATATCTCGGTAATGAGGGAAATTGTAGTTATTTATCTCTATAGAATTGAAGATCCCAAAACCTGTCTTGTAGAAGATTCCCATCGCAGGAATTTAAATTCCGAACCCCATGTCATCGGTTTGTAAGAGCTCGTGTCCTCATGTCTCCGATGACCATCATCGTAGAAGATTCCCATCAGCTGAAATATCTTTCATTTCGAAGAAATCGGTAGAGAAGACTCGTAGTTTACCCCCACACTTATCCCACTGAAACTCATCGATCGAACTCTCTATACCGACAAAATCGGTGAGAACGGACTCGATAGTTTATACACTCGACCCGTGATCGAAGGTTCTTATTTGGCATTGTTCATTCGGTCGCATATCTCGCCTCAATGACCTTCACGTTTGAGGCAAAACTTGTAATCAAGTGTATTCACCCCCCCCCCCCCCTCCTACACCGATACTCGTCTCCGGACCAACATGGACCTTCTCAACTAAGAAAGTACGAGGATTGTGGCTTAGCAGTTCTTGGAACTTTTGAACATCAAGATATAGACACAACTAATAATAAAGGTCTTAGTAAGAATGAGAGCTTGAGTTCTTTAAGGCTTAAGAACATGCAATAGTTCCGTAACCTTGTTTGATCCAAGATTCTTTATATATATAGTATCCTTCCTAAATTGACCCGTTAGAGTTATATCTACTAGGGTAGGTGAGCTAGGGTTGAGGCAACAGATAGAATTCGAATTAAAGTTGCAACGCCGTCCGCCTTCAACCGCAATGGTCAAAGTACTTGTCTCGTTCCTCGAACAAGTGCATATGTCAACGTGTCACAAGCGGATTCTTGGAGAAGATATGGTTGTTGACTCTAGATCAATCTTGGCATGAATACCTCGCATCGCTTGAGTCGGTTACAAGATGATTGAGTTCCACTTCGATAGGTCGGCGTCACGTCGGCCGAGGGACCGCGTATCCATGGGAGGGAGATTAGTATCAAGAAATTTAGAGCGGATACCGATTCCCGTATGTGAGGCGAGAAGCGTACAAAGACATTCCCAAGCGAGAAATGCAAAGGACTGCTAACTCTAGGTTCTAAATACATGTTTCGACGTGGTTCATCATCAATCGTAGTTTTGGAATCTATATCAAAACCGTATTATTCAAATCATATCCCAACAAGTACAACAAAATAAATTGGCATCATAATGTCATCATATAGTAAATCATCAATTAGTCCATTATAGGACATCAAGATTTGCATTGTGGAGATTACTGATTTGGCTCTAACTCAATATTGTGTCAAAAAAAAAATTTATGGCCGTAGGTCATGTGTCAATGTGCTTAGCACGTGGTCAAAACTCATGGATTCAAATCTCACGGGCCGTTAAGTAAAGTTTACCATGTACGCCATAACGGTAGCGGTTGCGGTTTACTCATTATTAAAAACAAAAGCAACACTAATAAAAAAGAGCTTATGCATTTTTTTTTAATTTTTTTTCACATTAGATTCCTAATTTCGTGGCATCGATTACCAAATCATTGTAAGGTTAATATATTATGTATATAACAGTATAATTAGAGAAATTAAAGGAGACTAAACTACATCAGATTTGTCTGTTTACTAAATGCCATAATTACAACACAACACAAATACTATATCAATATATGAAAGAATAGGAATATCAAGAGGGGATTACTAATTTCTTATTTCTTAATCAAAAGAGAGGTAGTAACATATATAAATCATAAATGTGTAAACTATTAATTTGTAAGAGTTCAAATAATTATAGAAAAGTTAATAAAATTAAATCATTTGTACATTTATCGTATTTTCGGGGTGGGAGAACCAGTATTAATTCAAAGAAATCGATTGATCCTATTCGGTTACATATTGTAGCCATCAAATAATTGTTAACATATTTGCATTTTCCTTTTATATATTTCAGTCAATTCTTTTAATTATACAATTACATGCATCCATTTAGCATTTAGGCCATCTCTCTCTACACGCATCTATAAATACAACTGATTCAAACCTAAGACCTTACCTTACCAACCAATATCCTATGAATTGAAGCAATCAAAATCACACCATGATGAAGTATACTTTATTCCTACTCATAGTCTCATTTTTCCTTGTCAACCAAACGACGTCGTGCTTCTTGACTAGGAAAGTGGTCGTTTTCGTCAAGAGCGGTCTCCCTCGAATTCCCCACTCCTAACCGTGCATTGTAAATCTGCGGATGATGATTTGGGATATCAAAAACTCCCACCAACTAAATTTCAAAGGTTTGCCTTTTGCGTGAAACCTTTCTCTACTCTCTTCACCTGCAACCTTGAATGGTACGGAAAAAAATAGGGTTCCAGTCTTTCAACGCAAAATGGTTTCTCGACCCGTGCGCCAAGAATGGCGTATGTTACTATATTGTAAAGAGTGATGGTATTTACTTTTCGAATTCGGATCCGCCAAAAGATGAAAAAATCGCAGCTCGGTGGTGATGTCATGCTTGCGTCGCCTTGAATAGCTAGGTTGCATACCTACTTGAATGTGGGAAAATAATGTTACTCGATGTGTAAGATGATTGCATCTTATATAGTAGTAAAGAAATACTACAAGTATTATTTATATTCCATATGCATATGTTAAATCATCAATAAGGTGATATATTCAATTACGCCGTCAACATTTGCTTTATTGAAATTGGCTTATACTTGTGGACTCACTCCTAAATATAATGAACCTTTAGAAATTTAGATTCTAGATGTTTTAATTTTACTGCTAATAAGACACAAGTATTGATTGAAATGAAAAATAAATACTATAGTCTTTCTAATAATATTCAATTCTTTTGGTGATCGGTTGAAAAATTATATATTATATTATATTATACTGCTGTGTATATATATTAGAATTATGGGAATTAATTAAAGAGACTGAATTAGACTAGATGTTTACTACATATATCATACTAAGACGTTGCTAACAACAAAAATACTAGTATATGTTAACGAATATGAAAATTAATCATGAAGAGGGGTTTACTAATTTTCCTGCTTCTTAAGAGAGAGAGAATAACGTAAATGTTTTTACTGTTAATTAATAGTTTAAGATATAATTTATCAATTGTTACACCAAAATAATAGTGGCAAGTATTTTTACAATTATATACCTAGTCTCGATTTGGTATTACTTTGGGTAAATATAATTTTGGATATTTAATTTTAAAAAACATGTATTATTATTATATTAAATGATAATGGAATGATATGTTCAATCATATACAAGGATTGATTTAATGCATAAACGAATACTTAAGTAATTTATTGTCTACAAATACATATTGCCAATTAAATAGCTAGGTTCATTTAAAACCAGCATATTGCCACTTTTCATTTCAATCCATTATCCTTTTATCTCATTGATAATTGACAAAATGTAGCATAATTAATATTTCATATTCTTTCATGACTAATTGATCGAAAGTTTAATCTCCATTAGACCATGAATATCGCTGTAACTTATTGGGTGGTCGGCTACGATTTCATATTTTAGCAAAATAAAGAATCATCTAAATACATTAGAGTACATTTAAAATCAATAATAGTTTAATTAGGAGCAAAAACATCTAAATCTCTCTCTCTCTCTCGGAAAAGGAAAATTAGCATTTTACACCTCTTGATTATTATCTAATTTTAGAATCAGATTATTAACCAAACAGGCCTTTAGAGTTTAGGAATCTCAATGAAGACATTGTTGGGTTATGACTCAGTGATTGTTTAGATCATTGCTTAGGGGGTACTTTGAACTGTCATCAGTAGTTCATGTATTTAAGACATATTGCTATATCTCGGTAATGAGGGAAATTGTAGTTATTTATCTCTATAGAATTGAAGATCCCAAAACCTGTCTTGTAGAAGATTCCCATCAGTAGGAATTTAAATTCCAGAACCCCATGTCATCAGTTTGTAAGAGCTCGTGTCCTCATGTCTCCAGCTGACCATCATCAGTAGAAGATTCCCATCAGCTGAAATATCTTTCATTTCAGAAGAAATCAGTAGAACAGACTCAGTAGTTTACCCCCACACTTATCTACACTGAAGCTCATCGACTGAACTCTCTATACTGACAAAATCAGTAGAACAGACTCAATAGTTTATACACTCTGACCCGTGATCAGAGGGTTCTTATTTGGCATTGTTCATTCAGTCGCATATCTCAGCTCAGCTGACCTTCACGTTTGAGGCAAAACTTGTAATCAAGTTTATTCACCCCCCCCACCCCCCTCCTACACTGATACTCCTCTCGGACCAACATGGACCTTCTCAACTAAGAAAGTACGAGGATTGTGGCTTAGCAGTTCTTGGAACTTTTGAACATCAAGATATAGACACAACTAATAATAAAGGTCTTAGTAAGAATGAGAGCTTGAGTTCTTTAAGGCTTAAGAACATGCAATAGTTCCGTAACCTTGTTTGATCCAAGATTCTTTATATATATAGTATCCTTCCTAAATTGACCCGTTAGAGTTATATCTACTAGGGTAGGTGAGCTAGGGTTGAGGCGGCAGATAGAATTCGAATTAAAGTTGCAACGCCGTCCGCCTTCAACCGCAATGGTCAAAAGTATCGCATCTGTTCCTCGAAGCAAGGCATATGTCAACGTGTCACAAGCGGATTTGCTTTGGAGAAGATATGGTTGTTGACTCTAGATCAATCTTGTCATGAATACCTCGCATCGCTTGAGTCGATTACAAGATGATTGAGTTCCACTTCGATAGGTCGGGCGTCACGTCGCCGAGGACTGGCCGTATCCATGGGAGGGAGATTAGTATCAAGAAATTTAGAGCGGATACCGATTCCCGTATGTGAGGCAGAAGCGTACAAAGACATTTCAAGCGAGAAATGCAAAGGACAGCTAACTCCCAGGTTCTAAATACATGTTCGACGTGGTTCATCATCAATCAGAGTTTTGGAATCTATATCAAAACTGTATTATTCAAATCATATCCCAACAAGTACAACAAAATAAATTGGCATCATAATGTCATCATATAGTAAATCATCAATTAGTCCATTATAGGACATCAAGATTTGCATTGTGGAGATTACAGATTTGGCTCTAACTCAATATTGTGTCAAAAAAAAATTTATGGCCGTAGGTCATGTGTCAATGTGCTTAGCACGTGGTCAAAACTCATGGATTCAAATCTCACGGGCCGTTAAGTAAAGTTTACCATGTACGCCCTAACGGTAGCGGTTGCAGTTTACTCATTATTAAAAACAAAAGCAACACTAATAAAAAAGAGCTTATGCATTTTTTTTAAATTTTTTTCACATTAGATTCCTAATTTCGTGGCATCGATTACCAAATCATTGTAAGGTTAATATATTATGTATATAACAGTATAATTAGAGAAATTAAAGGAGACTAAACTACATCAGATTTGTCTGTTTACTAAATGCCATAATTACAACACAACACAAATACTATATCAATATATGAAAGAATAGGAATATCAAGAGGGGATTACTAATTTCTTATTTCTTAATCAAAAGAGAGGTAGTAACATATATAAATCATAAATGTGTAAACTATTAATTTGTAAGAGTTCAAATAATTATAGAAAAGTTAATAAAATTAAATCATTTGTACATTTATCGTATTTTCGGGGTGGGAGAACCAGTATTAATTCAAAGAAATCGATTGATCCTATTCGGTTACATATTGTAGCCATCAAATAATTGTTAACATATTTGCATTTTCCTTTTATATATTTCAGTCAATTCTTTTAATTATACAATTACATGCATCCATTTAGCATTTAGGCCATCTCTCTCTACACGCATCTATAAATACAACTGATTCAAACCTAAGACCTTACCTTACCAACCAATATCCTATGAATTGAAGCAATCAAAATCACACCATGATGAAGTATACTTTATTCCTACTCATAGTCTCATTTTTCCTTGTCAACCAAACGACGTCGTGCTTCTTGACTAGGAAAGTGGTCGTTTTCGTCAAGAGCAGTCTCCCTCGAATTCCCCACTCCCTAACCGTGCATTGTAAATCTGCGGATGATGATTTGGGATATCAAAAACTCCCACCAACTAAATTTCAAAGGTTTGCCTTTTGCGTGAAACCTTTCTCTACTCTCTTCACCGCAACCTTGAATGGTCCGGAAAAAAAATAGGGTTCCGGTCTTTCAACGCAAAATGGTTTCTCGACCCGTGCGCCAAGAATGGCGTATGTTACTATATTGTAAAGAGTGATGGTATTTACTTTTCGGAATCGGATCCGCCAAAAGATGAAAAAATCGCAGCTCGGTGGTGATGTCATGCTTGCGTCGGCTTGAATAGCTAGGTTGCATACCTACTTGAATGTGGGAAAATAATGTTACTCGATGTGTAAGATGATTGCATCTTATATAGTAGTAAAGAAATACTACAAGTATTATTTATATTCCATATGCATATGTTAAATCATCAATAAGGTGATATATTCAATTACGCCGTCAACATTTGCTTTATTGAAATTGGCTTATACTTGTGGACTCACTCCTAAATATAATGAACCTTTAGAAATTTAGATTCTAGATGTTTTAATTTTACTGCTAATAAGACACAAGTATTGATTGAAATGAAAAATAAATACTATAGTCTTTCTAATAATATTCAATTCTTTTGGTGATCGGTTGAAAAATTATATATTATATTATATTATACTGCTGTGTATATATATTAGAATTATGGGAATTAATTAAAGAGACTGAATTAGACTAGATGTTTACTACATATATCATACTAAGACGTTGCTAACAACAAAAATACTAGTATATGTTAACGAATATGAAAATTAATCATGAAGAGGGGTTTACTAATTTTCCTGCTTCTTAAGAGAGAGAGAATAACGTAAATGTTTTTACTGTTAATTAATAGTTTAAGATATAATTTATCAATTGTTACACCAAAATAATAGTGGCAAGTATTTTTACAATTATATACCTAGTCTCGATTTGGTATTACTTTGGGTAAATATAATTTTGGATATTTAATTTTAAAAAACATGTATTATTATTATATTAAATGATAATGGAATGATATGTTCAATCATATACAAGGATTGATTTAATGCATAAACGAATACTTAAGTAATTTATTGTCTACAAATACATATTGCCAATTAAATAGCTAGGTTCATTTAAAACCAGCATATTGCCACTTTTCATTTCAATCCATTATCCTTTTATCTCATTGATAATTGACAAAATGTAGCATAATTAATATTTCATATTCTTTCATGACTAATTGATCGAAAGTTTAATCTCCATTAGACCATGAATATCGCTGTAACTTATTGGGTGGTCGGCTACGATTTCATATTTTAGCAAAATAAAGAATCATCTAAATACATTAGAGTACATTTAAAATCAATAATAGTTTAATTAGGAGCAAAAACATCTAAATCTCTCTCTCTCTCTCTCTCGGAAAAGGAAAATTAGCATTTTACACCTCTTGATTATTATCTAATTTTAGAATCGATTATTAACCAAACGGAGCCTTTAGAGTTTAGGAATCTCAATGAAGACATTGTTGGGTTATGACTCATGATTGTTTAGATCATTGCTTAGGGGTACTTTGAACCGTCATCGTAGTTCATGTATTTAAGACATATTGCTATATCTCGGTAATGAGGGAAATTGTAGTTATTTATCTCTATAGAATTGAAGATCCCAAAACCTGTCTTGTAGAAGATTCCCATCGTAGGAATTTAAATTCCGTAACCCCATGTCATCGGTTTGTAAGAGCTCGTGTCCTCATGTCTCCAATGACCATCATCGGTAGAAGATTCCCATCACCGAAATATCTTTCATTTCGAAGAAATCGAGAGAACAGACTCAGTAGTTTACCCCCACACTTATCTACACTGAAGCTCATCGATCGAACTCTCTATACCGACAAAATCGTAGAGAACGTACTCAATAGTTTATACACTCGACCCGTGATCGGAGGGTTCTTATTTGGCATTGTTCATTCGGGGTCGCATATCTCGACTCGATGACCTTCACGTTTGAGGCAAAACTTGTAATCAAGTTTATTCACCCCCCCACCCCCTCCTACACTGATACTGCCTCCGGACCAACATGGACCTTCTCAACCAAGAAAGTATGAGGGTTTTGGCTTAGCAGTTCTTGGAACTTTTGAACATCAAGATATAGACACAACTAATAATAAGGGTCTTAGTAAGAATGAGAGCTTGAGTTCTTTAAGGCTTAAGAACATGCAATAGTTTCGTAACCTTGTTTGATCCAAGATTCTTCATATATATAGTATCCTTCCTAAATAGACCCGTTAGAGTTATATCTACTAGGGTAGGTGAGCTAGATTTGAGGTAACAAATAGAATTCGAATTAAAGTTGCAACGCCGTCTGCCTTCAACTGCAATGGTCAAAAGTACTGTACTTTTCCTCGAACAGTGCATATGTCAACGTGTCACAAGCAGATTTGCTGGAGAAGATATGGTTGTTGACTCTAGATCAATCTTGGCATGAATACCTCGTACTGCTTGAGTCAGTTACAAGATGATTGAGTCCCACTTCTGATAGGTCAGCGTCACGTCGCCGAGGATCGCCGCATCCATGGGAGGGAGATTAGTATCAAGAAATTTAGAGCGGATACTGATTCCTGTATGTGAGGCAGGAAGCGTACAAAGACATTCTGAAGCGAGAAATGCAAAGGACAGCTAACTCTAGGTTCTAAATACATGTTATGACGTGGTTCATCATCAATCAGAGTTTTGGAATCTATATCAAAACTGTATTATTCAAATCATATCCCAACAAGTACAATAAAATAAATTGGCATCATAATGTCATCATATAGTAAATCATCAATTAGTCCATTATAGGACATCAAGATTTGCATTGTGGAGATTACAGATTTGGCTCTAACTCAATATTGTGTCAAAAAAAAATTTATGGCCGTAGGTCATGTGTCAATGTGCTTAGCACGTGGTCAAAACTCATGGATTCAAATCTCACGGGCCGTTAAGTGAAGTTTATCATGTACGCCCTAACGGTAGCGGTTGCAGTTTACTCATTATTAAAAAAAAAAGCAACACTAATAAAAAAGAGCTTATGCATTTTTTTTTATTTTTTTTAATTTTTTTCACATTAGATTCCTAATTTCGTGGCATCGATTACCAAATCATTGTAAGGTTAATATATTATGTATATAACAGTATAATTAGAGAAATTAAAGGAGACTAAACTACATCAGATTTGTCTGTTTACTAAATGCCATAATTACAACACAACACAAATACTATATCAATATATGAAAGAATAGGAATATCAAGAGGGGATTACTAATTTCTTATTTCTTAATCAAAAGAGAGGTAGTAACATATATAAATCATAAATGTGTAAACTATTAATTTGTAAGAGTTCAAATAATTATAGAAAAGTTAATAAAATTAAATCATTTGTACATTTATCGTATTTTCGGGGTGGGAGAACCAGTATTAATTCAAAGAAATCGATTGATCCTATTCGGTTACATATTGTAGCCATCAAATAATTGTTAACATATTTGCATTTTCCTTTTATATATTTCAGTCAATTCTTTTAATTATACAATTACATGCATCCATTTAGCATTTAGGCCATCTCTCTCTACACGCATCTATAAATACAACTGATTCAAACCTAAGACCTTACCTTACCAACCAATATCCTATGAATTGAAGCAATCAAAATCACACCATGATGAAGTATACTTTATTCCTACTCATAGTCTCATTTTTCCTTGTCAACCAAACGACGTCGTGCTTCTTGACTAGGAAAGTGGTCGTTTCGCCAAGAGCAGCTCTCCCTCCGAATTCCCCACTCCTAACCGTGCATTGTAAATCTGCGGATGATGATTTGGGATATCAAAAACTCCCACCAACTAAATTTCAAAGGTTTGCCTTTTGCGTGAAACCTTTCTCTACTCTCTTCACCCGCAACCTTGAATGGTCCGGAAAAAAAATAGGGTTCCGGTCTTTCAACGCAAAATGGTTTCTCGACCCGTGCGCCAAGAATGGCGTATGTTACTATATTGTAAAGAGTGATGGTATTTACTTTTCGAATTCGGATCCGCCAAAAGATGAAAAAATCGCAGCTCGGTGGTGATGTCATGCTTGCGTCGCCTTGAATAGCTAGGTTGCATACCTACTTGAATGTGGGAAAATAATGTTACTCGATGTGTAAGATGATTGCATCTTATATAGTAGTAAAGAAATACTACAAGTATTATTTATATTCCATATGCATATGTTAAATCATCAATAAGGTGATATATTCAATTACGCCGTCAACATTTGCTTTATTGAAATTGGCTTATACTTGTGGACTCACTCCTAAATATAATGAACCTTTAGAAATTTAGATTCTAGATGTTTTAATTTTACTGCTAATAAGACACAAGTATTGATTGAAATGAAAAATAAATACTATAGTCTTTCTAATAATATTCAATTCTTTTGGTGATCGGTTGAAAAATTATATATTATATTATATTATACTGCTGTGTATATATATTAGAATTATGGGAATTAATTAAAGAGACTGAATTAGACTAGATGTTTACTACATATATCATACTAAGACGTTGCTAACAACAAAAATACTAGTATATGTTAACGAATATGAAAATTAATCATGAAGAGGGGTTTACTAATTTTCCTGCTTCTTAAGAGAGAGAGAATAACGTAAATGTTTTTACTGTTAATTAATAGTTTAAGATATAATTTATCAATTGTTACACCAAAATAATAGTGGCAAGTATTTTTACAATTATATACCTAGTCTCGATTTGGTATTACTTTGGGTAAATATAATTTTGGATATTTAATTTTAAAAAACATGTATTATTATTATATTAAATGATAATGGAATGATATGTTCAATCATATACAAGGATTGATTTAATGCATAAACGAATACTTAAGTAATTTATTGTCTACAAATACATATTGCCAATTAAATAGCTAGGTTCATTTAAAACCAGCATATTGCCACTTTTCATTTCAATCCATTATCCTTTTATCTCATTGATAATTGACAAAATGTAGCATAATTAATATTTCATATTCTTTCATGACTAATTGATCGAAAGTTTAATCTCCATTAGACCATGAATATCGCTGTAACTTATTGGGTGGTCGGCTACGATTTCATATTTTAGCAAAATAAAGAATCATCTAAATACATTAGAGTACATTTAAAATCAATAATAGTTTAATTAGGAGCAAAAACATCTAAATCTCTCTCTCTCTCTCTCGGAAAAGGAAAATTAGCATTTTACACCTCTTGATTATTATCTAATTTTAGAATCAGATTATTAACCAAACAGGCCTTTAGAGTTTAGGAATCTCAATGAAGACATTGTTGGGTTATGACTCAATGATTGTTTAGATCATTGCTTAGGGGTACTTTGAACCGTCATCGTAGTTCATGTATTTAAGACATATTGCTATATCTCGGTAATGAGGGAAATTGTAGTTATTTATCTCTATAGAATTGAAGATCCCAAAACCTGTCTTGTAGAAGATTCCCATCAGTAGGAATTTAAATTCCGAACCCCATGTCATCGCTTTGTAAGAGCTCGTGTCCTCATGTCTCCAGATGACCATCATCAGTAGAAGATTCCCATCAGCTGAAATATCTTTCATTTCAGAAGAAATCAGTAGAACAGACTCAGTAGTTTACCCCCACACTTATCTCGCACCGAAACTCATCGATCGAACTCTCTATACCGACAAAATCGGTAGAGAAGCACTCGATAGTTTATACACTCGACCCGTGATCGAAGGTTCTTATTTGGCATTGTTCATTCGGGCCGCATATCTCGGCTCACTGACCTTCACGTTTGAGGCAAAACTTGTAATCAAGTGTATTCACCCCCCCCCCCACCCCCCTCCTACAGCGATACTGCCTCCGGACCAACATGGACCTTCTCAACTAAGAAAGTACGAGGATTGTGGCTTAGCGTTCTTGGAACTTTTGAACATCAAGATATAGACACAACTAATAATAAAGGTCTTAGTAAGAATGAGAGCTTGAGTTCTTTAAGGCTTAAGAACATGCAATAGTTCCGTAACCTTGTTTGATCCAAGATTCTTTATATATATAGTATCCTTCCTAAATTGACCCGTTAGAGTTATATCTACTAGGGTAGGTGAGCTAGGGTTGAGAGGCAACAGATAGAATTCGAATTAAAGTTGCAACGCCGTCTCGCCTTCAACCGCAATGGTCAAAGAAATCTTCATCTTGTTCCTCGAACAGTGCATATGTCAACGTGTCACAAGCAGATTTGCTGGAGAAGATATGGTTGTTGACTCTAGATCAATCTTGGCATGAATACCTCGTACTGCTTGAGTCAGTTACAAGATGATTGAGTTCCACTTCGATAGGTCGGCGTCACGTCGATCGAGGACCATCGGCATCCATGGGAGGGAGATTAGTATCAAGAAATTTAGAGCGGATACCGATTCCCGTATGTGAGGCGAGAAGCGTACAAAGACATTCCGAAGCGAGAAATGCAAAGGACGCCTAACTCACAGGTTCTAAATACATGTTCGACGTGGTTCATCATCAATCAGAGTTTTGGAATCTATATCAAAACTGTATTATTCAAATCATATCCCAACAAGTACAACAAAATAAATTGGCATCATAATGTCATCATATAGTAAATCATCAATTAGTCCATTATAGGACATCAAGATTTGCATTGTGGAGATTACAGATTTGGCTCTAACTCAATATTGTGTCAAAAAAAAATTTATGGCCGTAGGTCATGTGTCAATGTGCTTAGCACGTGGTCAAAACTCATGGATTCAAATCTCACGGGCCGTTAAGTAAAGTTTACCATGTACGCCATAACGGTAGCGGTTGCAGTTTACTCATTATTAAAAACAAAAGCAACACTAATAAAAAAGAGCTTATGCATTTTTTTTAATTTTTTTCACATTAGATTCCTAATTTCGTGGCATCGATTACCAAATCATTGTAAGGTTAATATATTATGTATATAACAGTATAATTAGAGAAATTAAAGGAGACTAAACTACATCAGATTTGTCTGTTTACTAAATGCCATAATTACAACACAACACAAATACTATATCAATATATGAAAGAATAGGAATATCAAGAGGGGATTACTAATTTCTTATTTCTTAATCAAAAGAGAGGTAGTAACATATATAAATCATAAATGTGTAAACTATTAATTTGTAAGAGTTCAAATAATTATAGAAAAGTTAATAAAATTAAATCATTTGTACATTTATCGTATTTTCGGGGTGGGAGAACCAGTATTAATTCAAAGAAATCGATTGATCCTATTCGGTTACATATTGTAGCCATCAAATAATTGTTAACATATTTGCATTTTCCTTTTATATATTTCAGTCAATTCTTTTAATTATACAATTACATGCATCCATTTAGCATTTAGGCCATCTCTCTCTACACGCATCTATAAATACAACTGATTCAAACCTAAGACCTTACCTTACCAACCAATATCCTATGAATTGAAGCAATCAAAATCACACCATGATGAAGTATACTTTATTCCTACTCATAGTCTCATTTTTCCTTGTCAACCAAACGACGTCGTGCTTCTTGACTAGGAAAGTGGTCGTTTCGGCCAAGAGCAGTCTCCCTCCGAATTCCCCACTCCTAACCGTGCATTGTAAATCTGCGGATGATGATTTGGGATATCAAAAACTCCCACCAACTAAATTTCAAAGGTTTGCCTTTTGCGTGAAACCTTTCTCTACTCTCTTCACCGCAACCTTGAATGGTCCGGAAAAAAAATAGGGTTCCAGTCTTTCAACGCAAAATGGTTTCCTGACCCGTGCGCCAAGAATGGCGTATGTTACTATATTGTAAAGAGTGATGGTATTTACTTTTCGAATTCGGATCCGCCAAAAGATGAAAAAATCGCAGCTCAGTGGTGATGTCATGCTTGCGTCAGCTTGAATAGCTAGGTTGCATACCTACTTGAATGTGGGAAAATAATGTTACTCGATGTGTAAGATGATTGCATCTTATATAGTAGTAAAGAAATACTACAAGTATTATTTATATTCCATATGCATATGTTAAATCATCAATAAGGTGATATATTCAATTACGCCGTCAACATTTGCTTTATTGAAATTGGCTTATACTTGTGGACTCACTCCTAAATATAATGAACCTTTAGAAATTTAGATTCTAGATGTTTTAATTTTACTGCTAATAAGACACAAGTATTGATTGAAATGAAAAATAAATACTATAGTCTTTCTAATAATATTCAATTCTTTTGGTGATCGGTTGAAAAATTATATATTATATTATATTATACTGCTGTGTATATATATTAGAATTATGGGAATTAATTAAAGAGACTGAATTAGACTAGATGTTTACTACATATATCATACTAAGACGTTGCTAACAACAAAAATACTAGTATATGTTAACGAATATGAAAATTAATCATGAAGAGGGGTTTACTAATTTTCCTGCTTCTTAAGAGAGAGAGAATAACGTAAATGTTTTTACTGTTAATTAATAGTTTAAGATATAATTTATCAATTGTTACACCAAAATAATAGTGGCAAGTATTTTTACAATTATATACCTAGTCTCGATTTGGTATTACTTTGGGTAAATATAATTTTGGATATTTAATTTTAAAAAACATGTATTATTATTATATTAAATGATAATGGAATGATATGTTCAATCATATACAAGGATTGATTTAATGCATAAACGAATACTTAAGTAATTTATTGTCTACAAATACATATTGCCAATTAAATAGCTAGGTTCATTTAAAACCAGCATATTGCCACTTTTCATTTCAATCCATTATCCTTTTATCTCATTGATAATTGACAAAATGTAGCATAATTAATATTTCATATTCTTTCATGACTAATTGATCGAAAGTTTAATCTCCATTAGACCATGAATATCGCTGTAACTTATTGGGTGGTCGGCTACGATTTCATATTTTAGCAAAATAAAGAATCATCTAAATACATTAGAGTACATTTAAAATCAATAATAGTTTAATTAGGAGCAAAAACATCTAAATCTCTCTCTCTCTCTCTCGGAAAAGGAAAATTAGCATTTTACACCTCTTGATTATTATCTAATTTTAGAATCAGATTATTAACCAAACAGGCCTTTAGAGTTTAGGAATCTCAATGAAGACATTGTTGGGTTATGACTCGATGATTGTTTAGATCATTGCTTAGGGGGTACTTTGAACCGTCATCGTAGTTCATGTATTTAAGACATATTGCTATATCTCGGTAATGAGGGAAATTGTAGTTATTTATCTCTATAGAATTGAAGATCCCAAAACCTGTCTTGTAGAAGATTCCCATCAGTAGGAATTTAAATTCCAGAACCCCATGTCATCAGTTTGTAAGAGCTCGTGTCCTCATGTCTCCAGCTGACCATCATCAGTAGAAGATTCCCATCAGCTGAAATATCTTTCATTTCAGAAGAAATCAGTAGAACAGACTCAGTAGTTTACCCCCACACTTATCTGCACTGAAACTCATCGACTGAACTCTCTATACTGACAAAATCAGTAGAACAGACTCAGTAGTTTATACACTCTGACCCGTGATCAGAAGGTTCTTATTTGGCATTGTTCATTCAGTCGCATATCTCAGCTCAGCTGACCTTCACGTTTGAGGCAAAACTTGTAATCAAGTGTATTCACCCCCCCCCCCCCCTCCTACAGCTGATACTCGTCTCCGGACCAACATGGACCTTCTCAACTAAGAAAGTACGAGGATTGTGGCTTAGCAGTTCTTGGAACTTTTGAACATCAAGATATAGACACAACTAATAATAAAGGTCTTAGTAAGAATGAGAGCTTGAGTTCTTTAAGGCTTAAGAACATGCAATAGTTCCGTAACCTTGTTTGATCCAAGATTCTTTATATATATAGTATCCTTCCTAAATTGACCCGTTAGAGTTATATCTACTAGGGTAGGTGAGCTAGGGTTGAGGCAACAGATAGAATTCGAATTAAAGTTGCAACGCCGTCTGCCTTCAACTGCAATGGTCAAAAGTACTGTACTGTTCCTCGAACAGTGCATATGTCAACGTGTCACAAGCAGATTTGCTGGAGAAGATATGGTTGTTGACTCTAGATCAATCTTGGCATGAATACCTCGTACTGCTTGAGTCAGTTACAAGATGATTGAGTTCCACTTCTGATAGGTCAGCGTCACGTCAGTCGAGGACTGTCAGTATCCATGGGAGGGAGATTAGTATCAAGAAATTTAGAGCGGATACTGATTCCTGTATGTGAGGCAGGAAGCGTACAAAGACATTCTGAAGCGAGAAATGCAAAGGACAAACTAACTCTAGGTTCTAAATACATGTTCGACGTGGTTCATCATCAATCGAGTTTTGGAATCTATATCAAACCGTATTATTCAAATCATATCCCAACAAGTACAACAAAATAAATTGGCATCATAATGTCATCATATAGTAAATCATCAATTAGTCCATTATAGGACATCAAGATTTGCATTGTGGAGATTACAGATTTGGCTCTAACTCAATATTGTGTCAAAAAAAAATTTATGGCCGTAGGTCATGTGTCAATGTGCTTAGCACGTGGTCAAAACTCATGGATTCAAATCTCACGGGCCGTTAAGTAAAGTTTACCATGTACGCCCTAACGGTAGCGGTTGCAGTTTACTCATTATTAAAAACAAAAGCAACACTAATAAAAAAGAGCTTATGCATTTTTTTTTAATTTTTTCACATTAGATTCCTAATTTCGTGGCATCGATTACCAAATCATTGTAAGGTTAATATATTATGTATATAACAGTATAATTAGAGAAATTAAAGGAGACTAAACTACATCAGATTTGTCTGTTTACTAAATGCCATAATTACAACACAACACAAATACTATATCAATATATGAAAGAATAGGAATATCAAGAGGGGATTACTAATTTCTTATTTCTTAATCAAAAGAGAGGTAGTAACATATATAAATCATAAATGTGTAAACTATTAATTTGTAAGAGTTCAAATAATTATAGAAAAGTTAATAAAATTAAATCATTTGTACATTTATCGTATTTTCGGGGTGGGAGAATCAGTATTAATTCAAAGAAATCGATTGATCCTATTCGGTTACATATTGTAGCCATCAAATAATTGTTAACATATTTGCATTTTCCTTTTATATATTTCAGTCAATTCTTTTAATTATACAATTACATGCATCCATTTAGCATTTAGGCCATCTCTCTCTACACGCATCTATAAATACAACTGATTCAAACCTAAGACCTTACCTTACCAACCAATATCCTATGAATTGAAGCAATCAAAATCACACCATGATGAAGTATACTTTATTCCTACTCATAGTCTCATTTTTCCTTGTCAACCAAACGACGTCGTGCTTCTTGACTAGGAAAGTGGTCGTTTTCGTCAAGAGCAGCTCTCCCTCGAATTCCCCACTCCTAACCGTGCATTGTAAATCTGCGGATGATGATTTGGGATATCAAAAACTCCCACCAACTAAATTTCAAAGGTTTGCCTTTTGCGTGAAACCTTTCTCTACTCTCTTCACCGCAACCTTGAATGGTCCGGAAAAAAATAGGGTTCCAGCTCTTTCAACGCAAAATGGTTTCTCGACCCGTGTGCCGGGAATGGCGTATGTTACTATATTGTAAAGAGTGATGGTATTTACTTTTCGAATTCGGATCCGCCAAAAGATGAAAAAATCGCAGCTCGGTGGTGATGTCATGCTTGCGTCGCCTTGAATAGCTAGGTTGCATACCTACTTGAATGTGGGAAAATAATGTTACTCGATGTGTAAGATGATTGCATCTTATATAGTAGTAAAGAAATACTACAAGTATTATTTATATTCCATATGCATATGTTAAATCATCAATAAGGTGATATATTCAATTACGCCGTCAACATTTGCTTTATTGAAATTGGCTTATACTTGTGGACTCACTCCTAAATATAATGAACCTTTAGAAATTTAGATTCTAGATGTTTTAATTTTACTGCTAATAAGACACAAGTATTGATTGAAATGAAAAATAAATACTATAGTCTTTCTAATAATATTCAATTCTTTTGGTGATCGGTTGAAAAATTATATATTATATTATATTATACTGCTGTGTATATATATTAGAATTATGGGAATTAATTAAAGAGACTGAATTAGACTAGATGTTTACTACATATATCATACTAAGACGTTGCTAACAACAAAAATACTAGTATATGTTAACGAATATGAAAATTAATCATGAAGAGGGGTTTACTAATTTTCCTGCTTCTCAAGAGAGAGAGAATAACGTAAATGTTTTTACTGTTAATTAATAGTTTAAGATATAATTTATCAATTGTTACACCAAAATAATAGTGGCAAGTATTTTTACAATTATATACCTAGTCTTGATTTGGTATTTCTTTGGGTAAATATAATTTTGGATATTTAATTTTAAAAAACATGTATCATCATTATATTAAATGATAATGGAATGATACATTCAATCATATACAAGGATTGATTTAATGCATAAACGAATACTTAAGTAATTTATTGTCTACAAATACATATTGGCAATTAAATAGCTAGGTGGTGTTGTGAAGAAGGGAGGGAGGTTGAGAATGGTGGTGTTGTGAAGAGGGAGGAGGAGTGTGGGGTGGTTGAGAATGGTGGTGTTGTGAAGAAGAGAGGGATTGGTTATAAGATTGTGGCGAATTCTTCGAGGTTTGTTGGGGGGAAAGGTTGGAAGAAAGTTGTGGCTATTGATGAAGAGAGTTTGGAGATGTTTGGAAGTGATGAGGAGATTTAGTGTTTTTTTGATCATTTTTGTATTGATCAATTTTTGTATATATATGGTATATAGAAAGAAAGCAACTGGCATAATGCTAGTGTGAAACCACGGTTTGTCATATTTGTAGTAGTCAATTTATTAGGGCTACTTTTTGCTTCATTGGAACTTCTTGTCATGTTTTTGTGTTGCTTATTGTGTAACAAAAGAAACCGACACGGTGGTTAAAAAAATACAAACTTGTCTGAATTCACAATTTTAACACGCTTTTTAAAACTTGGTCAATTAAATCACAAAGTTTTAATTTCTTGCAATTTGAGACACGTTCCAACCCCAATGTTTTCCGGCTATAGAAATGTTGATTTGGACGTCCACGTGACTATCCTAAAACGACGTCGTTTTGAATATGAAATGTTTTTGCAAATTAAATCATCACCTTTCAAGGTTTTTCAAATTAAATCATCACCTTTCAAGTTTTTTCAATATATATAAGACATAAAAAAAAAAAAAAAAAAACAGAATTTGAACCCTATTAAATTGCAATGGCCAAATAAAATTAACATTACTCAATTTCATGTTTCTAACAGAGAAAATAAAATCTTATATAATTTGGAAGCAACATAAACAAAGTGCAACTCAAATTTTTCCATGTGCCAAGCTGTAACTCTAATCTGCCTTCTAGGTCCACTCTCTTCAATTCAGCAACATAACTACTTAATATTGCATAATGATCTTTAGCAGTCTCATTCAGTCTAACTCGAGCTTTCTCTCTAGCTCAGCAAAGTTTTCAATCACTTGTTTCCGTTGAGACTTTTCAATCAACTCATCCTTCAACTTTCGGATCAGCAAATTGGGCGTTTGCCTGAACTTGTCCAAAAACTCATCTGCTATAAATGTCGATGTTGCTTGATGGGTGTGCATATCTCTTATGCATGCATGCTCCTTGTCAGCTAAGGTCTTAAATCTTAACAAGACCTTAGCTGACATCCGTGTGTCGAGGTTGAGGTCGAGGGAAAGGGGAGCTGCTACGGGAGAACAAGGAGATGACTTGGAAACTTAAGAGAGTCACATCTAAAATTAGAATGACAAAGATTTGAAGAGCTTGATTTTTAGACACTTCTAGTTATTGATGGCAATTAACCTGTAATACTCGTATTATGATGTTTTGAAATTTATTTATAATGTTTTTAAATTATACTCCCTCCGTCCCAAACCGACTTGTCTTGTTTCTTTTAGACACACTTACTTTTGCGAGTTGAATTTATATAATTATAGTGTGGGATCCATATAATTAAATAATTATTTAGAATGAATATGTAAGGTGAAGTTGTGAGACCCATATAGATATTTAATTGTTTAAAGTTGATTTGATGTGACAAAGATGTAAGATTCATTTCCTTATTTAGAAAGTGGACAAATGAAATGGGACAACCAAAAAGAAAATATAGATAAGTTGAGCGGGACGGAGGGAGTATCAAATTCTATTTTCTCTGTTAGAAACATGAAATTGAGTAATCTTAATTTTATTTGTTCACCTGAAATTTAGTAGCTTTCAAATTCTATTTTTTTATATGTCTTATATTGCAAAAACTTGAATGACGGTGATTTAATTTGTAAAAACTTGAAAGACGGTAATTTAATTTGCAAAAACTTGACAGGTGGTTATTTAATGTGCAAATGCATTTCATGTTCAAAACGACGTTGTTTTGGGATTGCCACGTGGACGTCCAAGTCAGCTTTCCGGTGGTCGGAAAAAGTTAAGGGTCGGAGCATGTCTTAAATTGCAAAAAAAAATTAAAACTTCTTAATTTAATTGACTAAGTTTTAAGAAGTGTGTTAAAATTGTAAATTCAAACAAATTTGTGCTTTTTTTTTGCCAAAATCCCAAAATATAACCACGTTATTATTTCAAGTCTTGGAGCATGTATCTCGTTCGAAAAGGAATCCAATCCAAAAAACATAGCTATAAGATTCTCAACTTATCAAGGATTTAATATACTCAAATAGACCGTCCAAATTACTATATGAAGAACCCCCTCTACTGACAGCCTCTTTAGCCAATTTTGCCATGCAACTTGCCCTTTCCAAGAACTCATCCTTCCTCACCACCATAACCTCCCTAACTGCCTCCTCAACGATTAGTCTATCACACGTATCTTTAATATCCAATCCAATCTTCCAAACCTCACTCACGAGCCTACTATTAATCGTCTGATCGGCGAAATACGGCCAACATATCATCGGCACACCCGCCGCAATACTCTCGAGAGTCGAGTTCCATCCACCGTGCGTCAAGAATCCACCCACCGCGGGGTGGTTGAGCACCTCCTCCTGCGGGGCCCACTCGACCAAGCGACCGTTCTCTTCAAGGCCGGCCCTGACATTTTTGGTGCCCCCTGTGCGACATTAAAAAATTGGGCCTCATACGTAATATACAAAAAAAAAAAAAAAAAATAAAACACTAAATTTTAGTATAGCGAAAAAAAATACATAGAAGGTAATAACATAATTGTTCATGATGTTTCACTTAAAGGTTGCAACTCCTCGAGCGTTCTTTGGAACAAAATCATCAATCAATGACAAGTGGGCAAGGGAAGAAATTATGACGGACACGATACGCAATAACGTAAACAATGAAGACGAGACGCACAAATTAATCCATTCCATTCCCGGCATGCCTTTCACTAATCCATCCATAGACTTTTCTGTAAAACCCAAGAATTTTGTGATTTTTTTTTTTTGGAAAATTAGGAACTAGCCCAAAATGACGACATGATAATGGATAATTGTGAAGTGTTTGATCAAATGACTCAGAGTGAACTGATATGTTCAAAGTGTTTGATCAAATGACTCAAAGAGAATTGGAATGCGCAAAGTGTTAGATCAAATACTTCACATGGTTTGAGAACAGGTCCGAGTCGATAATGATTTGTTTGGCTCACATATAGAAGTCCAATGGCGTTGATGCACATATTGTTGTTTCACATCGACTCAATAATGATAATGTCTAGTGAATATAATCTTAAGCTTTTTAGTCGTTGATGCACATATTGTTGTTCCATATTGGCTCAATTTTAATAATAATAATGGAGAAAAAAGTGAAAATTATTTTTGTGCTAACTTGAAACTACGATGGTCATCTCTTTTAACCTAGATAAAATATGAACTCCACACGCTCTCAATTCTTTCACTTGATTTCTCTATCAATAAAATAACCGCACTTTTATTAATAGTTTTAATTTTAAACCTTTAAGATATCTAAAGATTTTAAATAAAATACATAAAATCTTTTCGTTGACGTCACAAGCGAGTAAAATTCACATGTTTTAGAAAAAACAAGGGTTTACATTAAAATTTTATTTAAGAAAACCAGATTTCTTTTTCGCCATTTTTCCCTACATAATTACCTCCAATTGGAATTTCTTGAGCTTCAATGAGACCTTCGACTTGAAAATAAGCCCAAAAATTAGTCGCTCCGGAAGTCCGAAAATACACCACCGGAAAGCCGTTCTCCGCCGCAAAATCGCACGCGAATCCGAAAACTCCGTAATCGCACGCGACAAAGCACGTAACCGGCCTCCGGCCGGCGTTAGCCAGCAAATCTTCTTCAACAACCATCCTCTTGAGAAGCGGCACCATGGTGTTACTAATTGCGGGGAGAAGATCCACCACGTTCTTGCTGGAGCGCGGGTGGTCGTCGGGGAGGCCGTCGGGAATGGCGCGGAATCGGTATTTTTTAGAACGCACGATACTTTTTTATTTTTCGTATTAGAAAGTAGTTATGTAAATAAAGGATAAAATATAATTTAATTGACAAATTAACGGAATGAAAGAGTGATAGTTTTTTTAGATGCACGCACAATTATATTTGATGGAACATTATTTAAGAATATGATTCTTCGCTAAAAATGAATATAGGACAATTTAACGTATTTCACTTAAACTCCAAATATTTTCTGTTTTTTCTTTCGTCTATGTTACACTTATTTAATGTTATTTCTATTAGTTTCAACACAAACTAATCACTCAAATTTTACCTTTTCATTTGGCATTTACCGACTATGCTTTGTCAATGGACCCAATAAAGAATAAACCAAAGGCAAAGGTGCGAATGAATCGTGACAAATTGAGTCAAGGACAATTGTTGAATTCAAGGTTTTTTATGATATGTATATGTATAGTATTGGTGAGTAATTGCGTAAGCATATATGTAATCAATTTCTAGGCTACATTACAAATTGACCAAAACTTCCGTGCGGCTGTTGCACATCCAACCGGGTAGCACAAATCCAATTCGCGACTTATTACCTAGCTTTGCGGCCCACTAAAATATACTTCCTCCGTCCTGCTAGAAGTGATACGTTTTTTTGGGCGCGGGAATCAAGAAAGTGGTGTTATATGGTGTAGATTGTTAAACTTTTTAGTATTTAAATGTGGTCCATATAATTTTTATCATTTTAGGAAACGAATTATTTCGAGTGAGAAAATCTAGTGGGACAGAGAGAGTAATACATAAGGTTATGTGATGGTGCATGTTATCATATACTAATGACTCATAGCCTAATGATAAGTCATTTTTCTACTCAACTAAAAGATCTTGGGTTCAAGCTTGCTTAGTCATATTTTTATTTTCATTCAGTTTTTCATCTTTTGTAATTGTCGAACATTACTATGTGATTTTTTAATTATTTTTAATTTCTTTTTTAATTTTTATTTTTATTATTTTTTATTTATTTTAGTTTTTCATAATTTTTATTAAGGATGTACGTATCATTTGTTATGAACAATAATGTCATTTGTCGATTATCATTTGTTTCGAAAAAAGTGTCATTTTCATTTTAAACGCCATCTACCATCATTGACGAAAGTATCATTTGTTTTGAACGAAAGTGTCATTTGTTTAGAACAAAATTGTAATACATTTAGGAAAAAGTGTCATTTGTTTTAACAAAAGTGTCATATCAAGTATCAATTATTTTCGTAAAATTATCGCTTGTCAATTGTTTAGAAAAAGTGTCATTTTGTTGTGCACAAAATGTGTCATTTGTTTTGAACAAAAGTTTCCTTTATTGAGTATCAATGATTTTGGAAAAAAAAGTGCAATCTGTTCAAAATAAAAATGTCATTTGTTTTGAATAGAAGTGTCAATTTTTTTGTACAAAAATGTCATTTGTTTTGAACAAAAGTTTTATTTATTGACCATTAATTATTTTGAAAAAAAGTGTCATTTGTTCAACATAAAAGTGTTATTTGAAAATTACGTAAATAAATGCTTATCATATATCTAAATTATAGTCTCCTCGAACTTGTAGAATATACTAGGAGTATGAACCAATACCAAAAAGGATCTGATTTGGCAAAGAAATACAATGCTCAATGGCAACAATGAGAATACATTTACGTGGAAAACCCCCTTCAATGTTAAGATGTAAAAACCAAGAGATCCTTAAGTCTAGTTAAATCCATTATAACCAAGTAGAGAGTACAATCAAACAAGATAATATGACATCTAGCTCTTAACAACAACTATGAAGACACTAGAATTAGAATCATAAACTAAAAAAATAAAGACGTAAAAATCCACAAAGCCACCATCAGAATTCCTAAAAATATAACTCAAAATCTAACCGTTAGAATTATAATTTCTTCCGTCATAATGTAGAACACGTGTCTTTTAACATCAATTAAAACTTCAGACTAATCCGAGAACATATGAACCCCTGATTATAGAAAAAGATGGAACTGTACAATCATGAGGACTTATTGGCGACAAGATGGATGAACCTAGGAGGAGCAATTGCAGCGGCGAAGATGAATGAACGGATGAGTGAAGAGAGAGATAAATCTATTTTTATGTTGGGATGCAAAGAGAGAGGCGCTGCGCAAGGGAGAAGACAACATAATGGAAAATTAGGTTATGCATATATATATATTGGGTCGAAACCGGGTAAACGAGACGCAAAATTAAATTTGTGCGATGCGGTTGCAGGTGCAAAGGGCGCACAGGAGACTGCCGCTTGCAAATTGGACATGCATTTGGGAAGGGGTGTATCTTCTAGAGGAGATGGTTATTTTTCGTGCTCTTAAAAAATCTTGCAGAAGCTCTAATTTTCATATAGTTTTTGAAAATTGTTATGTGGTCTAGTATCAAACCTGTAATTGGAGATTTTCCTTTCTAATTATTAATCATGAATCCTCCCCAACTTGTAAATAACACGAATAGTTTTCAAAAATCACAAGTTTTTTTTTAATACATGGTACTGTTGATATTTTCTAGTGAACACGAGTACGTTTTTAGCCTTTTTCCTTTTTATATTTTGTGTTACAATAGCAACAACGCTACAATATCCTCAACTTATCAAGGACTTAATATACTCAAAAAGACCATCCAAATTGCTATATGAAGAATCCCCTCTACTAACAGACTTCTTAGCCAATTTTGCCATACAACCTGCCCTTACTAAGAATTCATCCTTCCTCACCACCATAATCTCTCTAATCGCCTTCTTGACAATCAGCCTATCACACTTATCTTTTATATCCAATCCGATCTTCCAAACCTCACTCACGAGCCTACTATTAATCGTCTGATCGGCGAAATACGGCCAACATATCATCGGCACACCCGCCGCAATACTCTCGAGAGTCGAGTTTCATCCACTGTGCGTCAAGAATCCACCCACTGCGGGGTGGTTGAGCACCTCCTTCTGCGGGGCCCACTCGACCAATCGACCGTTTCCGTTAGTGCCCTTCGCCAGTTCTATCGGAATTTCATCATTCCCATCTTTTCCGATGACTGAATCCGGTCGCACGACCCACAAGAATCGTTGCGACTATTCACCAAACCGTGCCAAAACTCGAGTAATTGGTCTCGTGTCACGGTCGTTATACTTCCGAAGCTAACGTATATCACGGACTGTGGTGGTTTTCCATTCAACCAATCGATGCAGCTCCGATCCTCCGCCCAAAGACTGCCGTTCATAACCGAGGGTTCAGATTTACTTTCAACGAGCCTTGATTTGAGCTGCTCGTGGATCGGTCCGATAGCGAAGATTCTCGGCATCTTGCTTTGCATTAGTGATAGAATCAGGTGTTTGATCAAATCACTAGAGGAGAATTGGAAATTGGAAAGTGTATGATCTAATACTTCACACCACTATGTTTTATGAATTAAAGTTGAATAACTATGTCCCCTGGGGATGGCAGAGTGGTAGAGGTGAGGCGCCCGGACCGACCAGGTCATGGGTTCAATCCTCACCTTGAAGCCATTTCAGTGTGAGTCCGTCACCTTAGGGTGGTTGAACCTCCTGTGTGGTTTGCAAGTGCTATCGCACAAGGAGTTGAGGTTTACCCGCAGCGCACCGAAGGTAGCGAGCTGCCGGGTTCCTCAAATCAAAAAAAAAAAAAAAAAAAAAAAAAAGTTGAATAACTATTTCCCATTGTAAGGCTTTCTATAGGAATAAGAAACTCAACTATTATAATAATAATAATAATAATAATAATAATAATAATAATAATAATAAAGGGCAACCAAACGACGTCGTGCTTCTTGACTAGGAAAGTGGTCGTTTTTGTCAAGAGCGATCTCCCTCTCGAATTCCCCACTCCTAACCGTGCATTGTAAATCTACGGATGATGATTTGGGATATCAAAAACTCCCACCAACTAAATTTCAAAGGTTTGCCTTTTGCGAGAGACCTTTCTCTACTCTCTTCACCGCAACCTTGAATGGTCCGGAAAAAAATTGGGTTCCGTGCTTTCAACGCAAAATGGTTTCCTGACCCGTGCGTCATGAATGGCGTATGTTACTATATTGTAAAGAGTGATGGTATTTACTTTTCGAATTCGGATCCGCTAAAAGATGAAAAAATCGCAGGTCGTTGGTGATGTCATGCTTGCGTCGGCCTTGAATAGCTAGGTTGCATACCTACTTGTATGTGGGAAAATAATGTTACTCGTCTTTCTAGAGATGTGTAAGATGATTGCATTTTATATAGTAGTAAAGAAATACTACAAGTATTACTTATATTCCATATGCATATGTTAAATCATCAATAAGGTGATATATTTAATTACGCCGTCAACATTTGCTGTATTGAAATTGGCTTATACTTGTGGACTCACTCCTAAATATAATGAACCTTTAGAAATTTAGATTCTAGATGTTTTAATTTTACTGCTAATAAGACACAAGTATTGATTGAAATGAAAAATAAATACTATAGTTTTTCTAATAATATTCAATTCTTTTGGTGATCGGTTGAAAATTTATATATTATATTATATTATATTATACTACTGTGTATATATATTAGAATTATGGGAATTAATTAAAGAGACTGAATTAGACTAGATGTTTACTACATATATCATACTAAGACGTTGCTAACAACAAAAATACTAGTATATGTTAACGAATATGAAAATTAATCATGAAGAGGGGTTTACTAATTTTCCTGCTTCTTAAGAGAGAGAGAATAACGTAAATGTTTTTACTGTTAATTAATAGTTTAAGATGTAATTTATCTATTGTTACACCAAAATAATAGTGGCAAGTATTTTTACAATTATATACCTAGTCTCGATTTGGTATTACTTTGGGTAAATATAATTTTGGATATTTAATTTTGAAGAAACATGTATCATCATTATATTAAATGATAATGCAATGATACATTCAATCATATACAAGGATTGATTTAATGCATAAACGAATACTTAAGTAATTTATTGTCTACAAATACATATTGGCAATTAAATAGCTAGGTTCATTTAAAACCAGCATATTGCCACTTTTCATTTCAATCCATTATCCTTTTATCTCATTGATAATTGACAAAATGTAGCATAATTAATATTTCATATTCTTTCATGACTAATTGATCGAAAGTTTAATCTCCATTAGACCATGAATATCGCTGTAACTTATTGGGTGGTCGGCTACGATTTCATATTTTAGCAAAATAAAGAATCATCTAAATACATTGGAGTACATTTAAAATCAATAATAGTTTAATTAGGAGCAAAAACATCTAAATCTCTCTCTCTCTCTCTCTCGGAAAAGGAAAATTAGCATTTTACACCTCTTGATTATTATCTAATTTTAGAATCAGATTATTAACCAAACAGGCCTTTAGAGTTTAGGAATCTCAATGAAGACATTGTTGGGTTATGACTTAGTGATTGTTTAGATCATTGCTTAGGGGGTACTTTGAATTGTCATCAGTAGTTCATGTATTTAAGACATATTGCTATATCTCGGTAATGAGGGAAATTGTAGTTATTTATCTCTATAGAATTGAAGATCCCAAAACCTGTCTTGTAGAAGATTCCCATCAGTAGGAATTTAAATTCCACAACCCCATGTCATCAGTTTGTAAGAGCTCGTGTCCTCATGTCTCCAGCTGACCATCATCAGTAGAAGATTCCCATCAGCTCAAATATCTTTCATCTGAGAAGAAATCAGTAGAACAGACTCAGTAGTTTACCCCCACACTTATCTGCACTGAAACTCATCGACTGAACTCTCAATACCGACAAAATCAAGTAGAACGGACTCGCAGTTTATACACTCGACCCGTGATCGAAGGTTCTTATTTGGCATTGTTCATTCGGGCCGCATATCTCGACTCACTGACCTTCACGTTTGAGGCAAAACTTGTAATCAAGTGTATTCACCCCCCCCCCCCCCCCCCTCCTACAGCTGATACTCGTCTCCTGACCAACATGGACCTTATCAACTAAGAAAGTACGAGGATTGTGGCTTAGCAGTTCTTGGAACTTTTGAACATCAAGATATAGACACAACTAATAATAAGGGTCTTAGTAAGAATGAGAGCTTGAGTTCTTTAAGGCTTAAGAACATGCAATAGTTTCGTAACCTTGTTTGATCCAAGATTCTTCATATATATAGTATCCTTCCTAAATAGACCCGTTAGAGTTATATCTACTAGGGTAGGTGAGCTAGGGTTGAGGCAACAAATAGAATTCGAATTAAAGTTGCAACGCCGTCTGCCTTCAACTGCAATGGTCAAAAGTACTGTACTATTCCTCGAACAGTGCATATGTCAACGTGTCACAAGCAGATTTGCTGGAGAAGACATGGTTGTTGACTCTAGATCAATCTTGGCATGAATACCTCGTACTGCTTGAGTCAGTTACAAGATGATTGAGTCCCACTTCTGATAGGTCAGCGTCACGTCGTCGAGGACTGTCAGTATCCATGGGAGGGAGATTAGTATCAAGAAATTTAGAGCGGATACTGATTCCTGTATGTGAGGCAGGAACCGTACAAAGACATTCTGAAGCGAGAAATGCAAAGGACAGCTAACTCTAGGTTCTAAATACATGTTCTGACGTGGTTCATCATCAATCAGAGTTTTGGAATCTATATCAAAACTGTATTATTCAAATCATATCCCAACAAGTACAATAAAATAAATTGGCATCATAATGTCATCATATAGTAAATCATCAATTAGTCCATTATAGGACATCAAGATTTGCATTGTGGAGATTACGTGATTTGGCTCTAACTCGATATTGTGTCAAAAAAAAAATTTATGGCCGTAGGTCATGTGTCAATGTGCTTAGCACGTGGTCAAAACTCATGGATTCAAATCTCACGGGCCGTTAAGTGAAGTTTACCATGTACGCCCTAACGGTAGCGGTTGCGGTTCACTCATTATTAAAAAAAAAAAAAGCAACACTAATAAAAAAGAGCTTATGCATTTTTTTTTATTTTTTTTATTTTTTTCACAGTAGATTCCTAATTTCGTGGCATCGATTACCAAATCATTGTAAGGTTAATATATTATGTATATAACAGTATAATTAGAGAAATTAAAGGAGACTAAACTACATCAGATTTGTCTGTTTACTAAATGCCATAATTACATCACAACACAAATACTACATCAATATATGAAAGAATAGGAATATCAAGAGGGGATTACTAATTTCTTATTTCTTAATCAAAAGAGAGGTAGTAACATATATAAATCATAAATGTGTAAACTATTAATTTGTAAGAGTTCAAATAATTATAGAAAAGTTAATAAAATTAAATCATTGGTACATTTATCGTATTTTCGGGGTGGGAGAATCAGTATTAATTCAAAGAAATCGATTGATCCTATTCGGTTACATATTGTAGCCATCAAATAATTGTTAACATATTTGCATTTTCCTTTTATATATTTCAGTCAATTCTTTTAATTATACAATTACATGCATCCATTTAGCATTTAGGCCATCTCTCTCTACACGCATCTATAAATACAACTGATTCAAACCTAAGACCTTACCTTACCAACCAATATCCTATGAATTGAAGCAATCAAAATCACACCATGATGAAGTATACTTTATTCCTACTCATAGTCTCATTTTTCCTTGTCAACCAAACGACGTCGTGCTTCTTGACTAGGAAAGTGGTCGTTTTCGTCAAGAGCAGCCTCCCTCTCGAATTCCCCACTCCTAACCGTGCATTGTAAATCTGCGGATGATGATTTGGGATATCAAAAACTCCCACCAACTAAATTTCAAAGGTTTGCCTTTTGCGTGAAACCTTTCTCTACTCTCTTCACCTGCAACCTTGAATGGTCCGGAAAAAAAATTGGGTTCCAGTCTTTCAACGCAAAATGGTTTCCTGACCCGTGTGCCAGGAATGGCGTATGTTACTATATTGTAAAGAGTGATGGTATTTACTTTTCGAATTCGGATCCGCCAAAAGATGAAAAAATCGCAGCTCGGTGGTGATGTCATGCTTGCGTAAGCTTGAATAGCTAGGTTGCATACCTACTTGAATGTGGGAAAATAATGTTACTCGATGTGTAAGATGATTGCATCTTATATAGTAGTAAAGAAATACTACAAGTATTATTTATATTCCATATGCATATGTTAAATCATCAATAAGGTGATATATTCAATTACGCCGTCAACATTTGCTTTATTGAAATTGGCTTATACTTGTGGACTCACTCCTAAATATAATGAACCTTTAGAAATTTAGATTCTAGATGTTTTAATTTTACTACTAATAAGACACAAGTATTGATTGAAATGAAAAATAAATACTATAGTCTTTCTAATAATATTCAATTCTTTTGGTGATCGGTTGAAAAATTATATATTATATTATATTATACTGCTGTGTATATATATTAGAATTATGGGAATTAATTAAAGAGACTGAATTAGACTAGATGTTTACTACATATATCATACTAAGACGTTGCTAACAACAAAAATACTAGTATATGTTAACGAATATGAAAATTAATCATGAAGAGGGGTTTACTAATTTTCCTGCTTCTTAAGAGAGAGAGAATAACGTAAATGTTTTTACTGTTAATTAATAGTTTAAGATATAATTTATCAATTGTTACACCAAAATAATAGTGGCAAGTATTTTTACAATTATATACCTAGTCTTTATTTGGTATTTCTTTGGGTAAATATAATTTTGGATATTTAATTTTAAAAAACATGTATCATCATTATATTAAATGATAATGGAATGATACATTCAATCATATACAAGGATTGATTTAATGCATAAACGAATACTTAAGTAATTTATTGTCTACAAATACATATTGGCAATTAAATAGCTAGGTGGTGTTGTGAAGAAGGGAGGGAGGTTGAGAATGGTGGTGTTGTGAAGAGGGAGGAGGAGTGTGGGGTGGTTGAGAATGGTGGTGTTGTGAAGAAGAGAGGGATTGGTTATAAGATTGTGGCGAATTCTTCGAGGTTTGTTGGGGGGAAAGGTTGGAAGAAAGTTGTGGCTATTGATGAAGAGAGTTTGGAGATGTTTGGAAGTGATGAGGAGATTTAGTGCTTTTTTGATCATTTTTGTATTGATCAATTTTTGTATATATATGGTATATAGAAAGAAAGCAACTGGCATAATGCTAGTGTGAAACCACGGTTTGTAATATTTGTAGTAGTCAATTTATTAGGGCTACTTTTTGCTTCATTGGAACTTCTTGTCATGTTTTTGTGTTGCTTACTGTGTAACAAAAGAAACTGACACGGTGGTTAAAAAAATACAAACTTGTCCGAATTCACAATTTTAACACGCTTTTTAAAACTTGGTCAATTAAATCACAAAGTTTTAATTTCTTGCAATTTGAGACACGTTCCAACCCCAATGTTTTCCGGCTATAGAAATGTTGATTTGGACGTCCACGTGACTATCCTAAAACGACGTCGTTTTGAATATGAAATGTTTTTGCAAATTAAATCATCACCTTTCAAGGTTTTTCAAATTAAATCATCACCTTTCAAGTTTTTTCAATATATATAAGACATAAAAAAAAAAAAAAACAGAATTTGAACCCTATTAAATTGCAATGGCCAAATAAAATTAACATTACTCAATTTCATGTTTCTAACAGAGAAAATAAAATCTTATATAATTTGGAAGCAACATAAACAAAGTGCAACTCAAATTTTTCCATGTGCCAAGTCGTAACTCTAATCGCCTTCTCGGGTCCACTCTCTTCAATTCAAAGAACATAACTACTTAATATTGCATAATGCTCTTTAGTAGTCTCATTCAGCCTAACTCGAGCTTTCTCTCTAGCTCAAAGAAAGTTTTCAATCACTTGTTTCCGTTGAGACTTTTCAATCAACTCATCCTTCAACTTTCGGATCAGCAAATTGGGCCTTTGCCTGAACTTGTCCAAAAACTCATCTGCTATAAATGTCGATGTTGCTTGATGGGTGTGCATATCTCTTATGCATGCATGCTCCTTGTCAGCTAAGGTCTTAAATCTTAACAAGACCTTAGCTGACATCCGTGTGTCGAGGTTGAGGTCGAGGGAAAGGGGAGCTGCTACGGGAGAACAAGGAGATGACTTGGAAACTTAAGAGAGTCACATCTAAAATTAGAATGACAGATTTGAAGAGCTTGATTTTTAGACACTTCTAGTTATTGATGGCAATTAACTGTAATACTCAGTATTATGATGTTTTGAAATTTATTTATAATGTTTTTAAATTATACTCCCTCCGTCCCAGCCGACTTGTCTTGTTTCTTTTAGACACACTTACTTTTGCGAGTTGAATTTATATAATTATAGTGTGGGATCCATATAATTAAATAATTATTTAGAATGAATATGTAAGGTGAAGTTGTGAGACCCATATAGATATTTAATTGTTTAAAGTTGATTTGATGTGACAAAGATGTGAGATTCATTTCCTTATTTAGAAAGTGGACAAATGAAATGGGACAACCAAAAAGAAAATATAGACAAGTTGAGCGGGACGGAGGGAGTATCAAATTCTATTTTCCCTGTTAGAAACATGAAATTGAGTAATCTTAATTTTATTTGTTCACTGAAATTTAGTAGCTTTCAAATTCTATTTTTTTTACATGTCTTATATTGCAAAAACTTGAATGACGGTGATTTAATTTGTAAAAACTTGAAAGACGGTAATTTAATTTGCAAAAACTTGATAGGTGGTTATTTAATGTGCAAATGCATTTCATGTTCAAAACGACGTTGTTTTGGGATTGCCACGTGGACGTCCAAGTCAGCTTTCCGGTGGTCGGAAAAAGTTAAGGGTCGGAGCGTGTCTTAAATTGCAAAAAAAAATTAAAACTTCTTAATTTAATTGACTAAGTTTTAAGAAGTGTGTTAAAATTGTAAATTCAAACAAATTTGTGCTTTTTTTTTTGCCAAAATCCCAAAATATAACCACGTTATTATTTCAAGTCTTGGAGCATGTATCTCGTTCGAAAAGGAATCCAATCCAAAAAACATAGCTATAAGATTCTCAACTTATCAAGGATTTAATATACTCAAATAGACCGTCCAAATTACTATATGAAGAACCCCCTCTACTGACAGCCTCTTTAGCCAATTTTGCCATGCAACTTGCCCTTTCCAAGAACTCATCCTTCCTCACCACCATAACCTCCCTAACTGCCTCCTCAACGATTAGTCTATCACACGTATCTTTAATATCCAATCCAATCTTCCAAACCTCACTCACGAGCCTACTATTAATCGTCTGATCGGCGAAATACGGCCAACATATCATCGGCACACCCGCCGCATTACTCTCGAGAGTCGAGTTCCATCCACTGTGCGTCAAGAATCCACCCACCGCGGGGTGGTTGAGCACCTCCTCCTGCGGGGCCCACTCGACCAAGCGACCGTTCTCTTCAGGGCCGGCCCTGACATTTTTGGTGCCCTGTGCGACATTAAAAAATTGGGCCTCATACGTAATAATACAAAAAAAAAAAAAAAAAAAAAACACTAAATTTTAGTATAGCGAAAAAAAATACATAGAAGGTAATAACATAATTGTTCATGATGTTTCACTTAAAGGTTGCAACTCTTCGAGCGTTCTTTGGAACAAAATCATCAATCAATGACAAGTGGGCAAGAGAAGAAATTATGACGGACACGATACGCAATAACGTAAACAATGAAGATGAGACGCACAAATTAATCCATTCCATTCCCGGCATGCCTTTCACTAATCCATCCATAGACTTTTCTGTAAAACCCAAGAATTTTGTGATTTTTTTTTTTTTTGGAAAATTAGGAACTAGCCCAAAATGACGACATGATAATGGATAATTGTGAAGTGTTTGATCAAATGACTCAGAGTGAACTGATATGTTCAAAGTGTTTGATCAAATGACTCAAAGAGAATTGGAATGCGCAAAGTGTTAGATCAAATACTTCACATGGTTTGAGAACAGGTCCGAGTCGATAATGATTTGTTTGGCTCACATATAGAAGTCCAATGGCGTTGATGCACATATTGTTGTTTCACATCGACTCGATAATGATAATGTCTAGTGAATATAATCTTAAGCTTTTTAGTCGTTGATGCACATATTGTTGTTCCATATTGGCTCAATTTTAATAATAATAATGGAGAAAAAAGTGAAAATTATTTTTGTGCTAACTTGAAACTACGATGGTCATCTCTTTTAACCTAGATAAAATATGAACTCCACACGCTCTCAATTCTTTCACTTGATTTCTCTATCAATAAAATAACCGCACTTTTATTAATAGTTTTAATTTTAAACCTTTAAGATATCTAAAGATTTTAAATAAAATACATAAAATCTTTTCGTTGACGTCACAAGCGAGTAAAATTCACATGTTTTAAAAAAAACAAGGGTTTACATTAAAATTTTATTTAAGAAAACCAGATTTCTTTTTCGCCATTTTTCCCTACATAATTACCTCCAACTGGAATTTCTTGAGCTTCAATGAGACCTTCGACTTGAAAATAAGCCCAAAAATTAGTCGCTCCGGAAGTCCGAAAATACACCACCGGAAAGCCGTTCTCCGCCGCAAAATCGCACGCGAATCCGAAAACTCCGTCGGCGACAAAGCACGTAACCGGCCTCCGGCCAGCGTTAGCCAGCAAATCTTCTTCAACAACCATCCTCTTGAGAAGCGGCACCATGGTGTTACTAATTGCGGGGAGAAGATCCACCACGTTCTTGCTGGAGCGCGGGTGGTCGTCGGGGAGGCCGTCGGGAATGGCGCGGAATCGGTATTTTTTAGAACGCACGATACTTTTTTATTTTTCGTATTAGAAAGTAGTTATGCAAATAAAGGATAAAATATAATTTAATTGACAAATTAACGGAATGAAAGAGTGATAGTTTTTTTAGATGCACGCACAATTATATTTGATGGAACATTATTTAAGAATATGATTCTTCGCTAAAAATGAATATAGGACAATTTAACGTATTTCACTTAAACTCCAAATATTTTCTGTTTTTTCTTTCGTCTATGTTACACTTATTTAATGTTATTTCTATTAGTTTCAACACAAACTAATCACTCAAATTTTACCTTTTCATTTGGCATTTACCGACTATGCTTTGTCAATGGACCCAATAAAGAATAAACCAAAGGCAAAGGTGCGAATGAATCGTGACAAATTGAGTCAAGGACAATTGTTGAATTCAAGGTTTTTTATGATATATATATGTATAGTATTGGTGAGTAATTGCGTAAGCATATATGTAATCAATTTCTAGGCTACATTACAAATTGACCAAAACTTCCGTGCGGCTGTTGCACATCCAACCGGGTAGCACAAATCCAATTCGCGACTTATTACCTAGCTTTGCGGCCCACTAAAATATACTTCCTCCGTCCCGCTAGAAGTGATACGTTTTTTGGGCGCGGAAATCAAGAAAGTGGTGTTATATGGTGTAGATTGTTAAACTTTTTAGTAGTTAAATGTGGTCCATATAATTTTTATCATTTTAGGAAACGAATTATTTCGAGTGAGAAAATCTAGTGGGACAGAGAGGGTAATACATAAGGTTATGTGATGGTGCATGTTATCATATACTAATGACTCATAGCCTAATGACAAGTCATTTTTCTACTCAACTAAAAGATCTTGGGTTCAAGCTTGCTTAGTCATATTTTTATTTTCATTCAGTTTTTCATCTTTTTTAATTGGCGAACATTACTATGTGATTTTTTAATTATTTTTAATTTCTATTTTAATTTTATTTTTTATTTATTTTAGTTTTTCATAATTTTTATTAAGGATGTACGTATCATTTGTTATGAACAATAATGTCATTTGTCGATTATAATTTGTTTCGAAAAAAGTTTCATTTTCATTTTAAACGCCATCTACCATCATTGACGAAAGTATCATTTGTTTTGAACGAAAGTGTCATTTGTTTAGAACAAAATTGTAATACATTTAGGAAAAAGTGTCATTTGTTTTAACAAAAGTGTCATATCAAGTATCAATTATTTTCGTAAAATTAACAAAAGTGTCATATCAAGTGTCAATTTCTAGGCTACATTACAAATTGACCAAAACTTCCGTGCGGCTGTTGCACATCCAACCGGGTAGCACAAATCCAATTCGCGACTTATTACCTAGCTTTGCGGCCCACTAAAATATACTTCCTCCGTCCTGCTAGAAGTGATACGTTTTTTTGGGCGCGGAAATCAAGAAAGTGGTGTTATATGGTGTAGATTGTTTAACTTTTTAGTAGTTAAATGTGGTCCATATAATTTTTATCATTTTAGGAAACGAATTATTTCGAGTGAGAAAATCTAGTGGGACAGAGAGAGTAATACATAAGGTTATGTGATGGTGCATGTTATCATATACTCCCTCCGTCCCATTATTCTTGTCCAATTTGCTTTTTGCACGGTTTTTAAGGAAAATTGTTAGTTGTGTGTAGATTGGTATAAAGTTGTGAGTCCCACAAAAAAGTTGTGTGTAATAATTTACTAAAAAAAGAAAGTGGACAAGAATTGTCGGACGTCCCGAAAAGGAATAAGGGACAAGAATTATGGGACGGAGGGAGTACTAATGACTCATAGCCTAATGATAAGTCATTTTTCTACACAACTAAAAGATCTTGGGTTCAAGCTTGCTTAGTCATATTTTTATTTTCATTCAGTTTTTCATGTTTTTTAATTGGCGAACATTACTATGTGATTTTTTAATTATTATTAATTTCTTTTTTAATTTTATTTTTTCTTATTTTTTATTTATTTTAGTTTTTCATAATTTTTATTAAGGATGTACGTATCATTTGTTATGAACAATAGTGTCATTTGTCGATTATCATTTGTTTCGAAAAAAGTGTCATTTTCATTTTAAACGCCATCTACCATCATTGACGAAGTATCATTTGTTTTGAACGAAAGTGTCATTTGTTTAGAACAAAATTGTAATATATTTAGGAAAAAGTGTCATTTGTTTTAACAAAAGTGTCATATCAAGTATCAATTATTTTCGTAAAATTATCAGTTGTCAACTGTTTAGAAAAAAGTGTCATTTTGTTGTGCACAAAACGTGTCATTTGTTTTGAACAAAAGTTTCCTTTATTGAGTATCAATGATTTTGGAAAAAAAGTGCAATCTGCTCAAAATAAAAATGTCATTTGTTTTGAACGTAGTGTCAATTTTTTTGTACAAAAATGTCATTTGTTTTGAACAAAAGTTTTATTTATTGACCATTAATTATTTTGAAAAAAAAGTGTCATTTGTTCAACATAAAAGTGTTATTTGAAAATTACGTAAATAAATGCTTATCATATATCTAAATTATAGTCTCCCGAACTTGTAGAATATACTAGGAGTATGAACCAATACCAAAAAGGATCCGATTTGGCAAAGAAATACAATGCTCAATGGCAACAATGAGAATACATTTACGTGGAAAACCCCCTTCAATGTTAAGATGTAAAAACCAAGAGATCCTTAAGTCTAGTTAAATCCATTATAACCAAGTAGAGAGTACAATCAAACAAGATAATATGACATCTAGCTCTTAACAACAACTATGAAGACACTAGAATTAGAATCATAAACTAAAAAAATAAAGACGTAAAAATCCACAAAGCCACCATCAGAATTCCTAAAAATATAACTCAAAATCTAACCGTTAGAATTATAATTTCTTCCGTCATAATGTAGAACACGTGTCTTTTAACATCAATTAAAACTTCAGACTAATCCGAGAACATATGAACCCCTGATTATAGAAAAAGATGGAACTGTACAATCATGAGGACTTATTGGCGACAAGATGGATGAACCTAGGAGGAGAAATTGCAGCGGCGAAGATGAATGAACGGATGAGTGAAGAGAGAGATAAATCTATTTTTATGTTGGGATGCAAAGAGAGAGGCGCTGCGCAAGGGAGAAGACAACATAATGGAAAATTAGGTTATGTATATATATATATATATTGGGTCGAAACCGGGTAAACGAGACGCAAAATTAAATTTGTGCGATGCGGTTGCAGGTGCAAAGGACGCACAGAAGACTGCCGCTTACAAATTGGACATGCATTTGGGAAGGGGTGTATCTTCTAGAGGAGATGGTTATTTTTCGTGCTCTTAAAAAATCTTGCAGAAGCTCTAATTTTCATATAGTTTTTGAAAATTGTTATGTGGTCTAGTATCAAACCTGTAATTGGAGATTTTCCTTTCTAATTATTAATCATGAATCCTCCCCAACTTGTAAATAACACGAATAGTTTTCAAAAATCACAAGTTTTTTTTTTTAATACATGGTACCGTTGATATTTTCTAGTGAACACGAGTACGTTTTTTAGCCTTTTTCCTTTTTATATTTTGTGTTACAATAGCAACAACGCTACAATATCCTCAACTTATCAAGGACTTAATATACTCAAAAAGACCATCCAAATTGCTATATGAAGAATCCCCTCTACTAACAGACTTCTTAGCCAATTTTGCCATACAACCTGCCCTTACTAAGAATTCATCCTTCCTCACCACCATAATCTCTCTAATCGCCTTCTTGACAATCAGCCTATCACACTTATCTTTTATATCCAATCCGATCTTCCAAACCTCACTCACGAGCCTACTATTAATCGTCTGATCGGCGAAATACGGCCAACATATCATCGGCACACCCGCCGCAATACTCTCGAGAGTCGAGTTTCATCCACTGTGCGTCAAGAATCCACCCACTGCGGGGTGGTTGAGCACCTCCTTCTGCGGGGCCCACTCGACCAATCGACCGTTTCCGTTAGTGCCCTTCGCCAGTTCTATCGGAATTTCATCATTCCCATCTTTTCCGATGACTGAATCCGGTCGCACGACCCACAAGAATCGTTGCGACTATTCACCAAACCGTGCCAAAACTCGAGTAATTGCTCTCGTGTCACGGTCGTTATACTTCCGAAGCTAACGTATATCACGGACTGTGGTGGTTTTCCATTCAACCAATCGATGCAGCTCCGATCCTCCGCCCAAAGACTGCCGTTCATAACCGAGGGTTCAGATTTACTTTCAACGAGCCTTGATTTGAGCTGCTCGTGGATCGGTCCGATAGCGAAGATTCTCGGCATCTTGCTTTGCATTAGTGATAGAATCAGGTGTTTGATCAAATCACTCGAGGAGAATTGGAAATTGGAAAGTGTATGATCTAATACTTCACACCACTATGTTTTATGAATTAAAGTTGAATAACTATTTCCCATTGTAAGGCTTTCTATAGGAATAAGAAACTCAACTATAATAATAATAATAATAATAATAATAATAATAATAATAATAATAATAATAAAGGGCAACCAAACGACGTCGTGCTTCTTGACTAGGAGAGTGGTCGTTTTTGTCAAGAGCAGTCTCCCTCTGAATTCCCCACTCCTAACCGTGCATTGTAAATCTGCGGATGATGATTTGGGATATCAAAAACTCCCACCAACTAAATTTCAAAGGTTTGCCTTTTGCGAGAGACCTTTCTCTACTCTCTTCACCTGCAACCTTGAATGGTCCGGAAAAAAAATTGGGTTCCAGGCTTTCAACGCAAAATGGTTTCCTGACCCGTGCGTCATGAATGGCGTATGTTACTATATTGTAAAGAGTGATGGTATTTACTTTTCGAATTCGGATCCGCTAAAAGATGAAAAAATCGCAGGTCGTTGGTGATGTCATGCTTGCGTCAGCTTGAATAGCTAGGTTGCATACCTACTTGTATGTGGGAAAATAATGTTACTCGTCTTTCTAGAGATGTGTAAGATGATTGCATTTTATATAGTAGTAAAGAAATACTACAAGTATTACTTATATTCCATATGCATATGTTAAATCATCAATAAGGTGATATATTTAATTACGCCGTCAACATTTGCTGTATTGAAATTGGCTTATACTTGTGGACTCACTCCTAATATTATATTATATTATACTGCTGTGTATATATATTAGAATTATGGGAATTAATTAAAGAGACTGAATTAGACTAGATGTTTACTACATATATCATACTAAGACGTTGCTAACAACAAAAATACTAGTATATGTTAACGAATATGAAAATTAATCATGAAGAGGGGTTTACTAATTTTCCTGCTTCTTAAGAGAGAGAGAATAACGTAAATGTTTTTACTGTTAATTAATAGTTTAAGATATAATTTATCTATTGTTACACCAAAATAATAGTGGCAAGTATTTTTACAATTATATACCTAGTCTCGATTTGGTATTACTTTGGGTAAATATAATTTTGGATATTTAATTTTAAGAAACATGTATCATCATTATATTAAATGATAATGCAATGATACATTCAATCATATACAAGGATTGATTTAATGCATAAACGAATACTTAAGTAATTTATTGTCTACAAATACATATTGGCAATTAAATAGCTAGGTTCATTTAAAACCAGCATATTGCCACTTTTCATTTCAATCCATTATCCTTTTATCTCATTGATAATTGACAAAATGTAGCATAATTAATATTTCATATTCTTTCATGACTAATTGATCGAAAGTTAAATCTCCATTAGACCATGAATATTGCTGTAACTTATTGGGTGGTCGGCTACGATTTCATATTTTAGCAAAATAAAGAATCATCTAAATACATTGGAGTACATTTAAAATCAATAATAGTTTAATTAGGAGCAAAAACATCTAAATCTCTCTCTCTCTCTCGGAAAAGGAAAATTAGCATTTTACACCTCTTGATTATTATCTAATTTTAGAATCAGATTATTAACCAAACATGCCTTTAGAGTTTAGGAATCTCAATGAAGACATTGTTGGGTTATGACTCAGTGATTGTTTAGATCATTGCTTAGGGGGTACTTTGAACTGTCATCAGTAGTTCATGTATTTAAGACATATTGCTATATCTCGGTAATGAGGGAAATTGTAGTTATTTATCTCTATAGAATTGAAGATCCCAAAACCTGTCTTGTAGAAGATTCCCATCAGTAGGAATTTAAATTCCAGAACCCCATGTCATCGGCTTGTAAGAGCTCATGTCCTCGAGTCTCCAAATGACCATCATCGCAGAAGATTCCCATCACCGAAACATCTTTCATTTCGGAAGAAATCGTGAGAATGACTCGCAGTTTACCCCCACACTTATCTCGCACTGAAACTCATCGATCGAACTCTCTATACCGACAAAATCAGCAGAACGGACTCGCAGTTTATACACTCGACCCGTGATCGAAGGTTTTTATTTGGCATTGTTCATTCGGGCCGCATATCTCACCTCACCGACCTTCACGTTTGAGGCAAAACTTGTAATCAAGTTTATTCACCCCCCCCCTAACCCCCTCCTACACTGATACTGCCTCCGGACCAACATGGACCTTCTCAACTAAGAAAGTACGAGGGTTGTGGCTTAGCAGTTCTTGGAACTTTTGAACATCAAGATATAGACACAACTAATAATAAGGGTCTTAGTAAGAATGAGAGCTTCGAGTTCTTTAAGGCTTAAGAACATGCAATAGTTTCGTAACCTTGTTTGATCCAAGATTCTTCATATATATAGTATCCTTCCTAAATAGACCCGTTAGAGTTATATCTACTAGGGTAGGTGAGCTAGTGGTTGAGGCAACAAATAGAATTCGAATTAAAGTTGCAACGCCCGTCCGCCTTCAACCGCAATGGTCAAAGCACTTGCATCGTTCCTCGAACGGTGCATATGTCAACGTGTCACAAGCGATTTGCCGGAGAAGATATGGTTGTTGACTCTAGATCAATCTTGGCATGAATACCTCGCATCGCTTGAGTCGCTTACAAGATGATTGAGTCCCACTTCGATAGGTCGTCGTCACGTCGCCGAGGACTCGTCGCATCCATGGGAGGGAGATTAGTATCAAGAAATTTAGAGCGGATACTGATTCCTGTATGTGAGGCAAGAACCGTACAAAGACATTCTGAAGCGAGAAATGCGAAGGACAGCTAACTCTAGGTTCTAAATACATGTTATGACGTGGTTCATCATCAATCAGAGTTTTGGAATCTATATAAAAACTGTATTATTCAAATCATATCCCAACAAGTACAATAAAATAAATTGGCATCATAATGTCATCATATAGTAAATCATCAATTAGTCCATTATAGGACATCAAGATTTGCATTGTGGAGATTACAGATTTGGCTCTAACTCAATATTGTGTTAAAAAAAAATTTATGGCCGTAGGTCATGTGTCAATGTGCTTAGCACGTGGTCAAAACTCATGGATTCAAATCTCACGGGCCGTTAAGTGAAGTTTACCATGTACGCCCTAACGGTAGCGGTTGCAGTTTACTCATTATTAAAAAAAAAAAAGCAACACTAATAAAAAAGAGCTTATGCATTTTTTTTTATTTTTTTTTATTTTTTTCACAGTAGATTCCTAATTTCGTGGCATCGATTACCAAATAATTGTAAGGTTAATATATTATGTATATAACAGTATAATTAGAGAAATTAAAGGAGACTAAACTACATCAGATTTGTCTGTTTACTAAATGCCATAATTACAACACAAGACAAATACTACATCAATATATGAAAGAATAGGAATATCAAGAGGGGATTACTAATTTCTTATTTCTTAATCAAAAGAGAGGTTGTAACATATATAAATCATAAATGTGTAAACTATTAATTTGTAAGAGTTCAAATAATTATAGAAAAGTTAATAAAATTAAATCATTGGTACATTTATCGTATTTTCGGGGTGGGAGAATCAGTATTAATTCAAAGAAATCGATTGATCCTATTCGGTTACATATTGTAGCCATCAAATAATTGTTAACATATTTGCATTTTCCTTTTATATATTTCAGTCAATTCTTTTAATTATACAATTACATCCATCCATTTAGCATTTAGGCCATCTCTCTCTACACGCATCTATAAATACAACTGATTCAAACCTAAGACCTTACCTTACCAACCAATATCCTATGAATTGAAGCAATCAAAATCACACCATGATGAAGTATACTTTATTCCTACTCATAGTCTCATTTTTCCTTGTCAACCAAACGACGTCGTGCTTCTTGACTAGGAAAGTGGTCGTTTCGTCAAGAGCAGTCTCCCTCTGAATTCCCCACTCCTAACCGTGCATTGTAAATCTGCGGATGATGATTTGGGATATCAAAAACTCCCACCAACTAAATTTCAAAGGTTTGCCTTTTGCGTGAAACCTTTCTCTACTCTCTTCACCGCAACCTTGAATGGTCCGGAAAAAAAATAGGGTTCCGTCTTTCAACGCAAAATGGTTTCCTGACCCGTGTGCCAGGAATGGCGTATGTTACTATATTGTAAAGAGTGATGGTATTTACTTTTCGAATTCGGATCCGCCAAAAGATGAAAAAATCGCAGCTCGGTGGTGATGTCATGCTTGCGTCAGCTTGAATAGCTAGGTTGCATACCTACTTGAATGTGGGAAAATAATGTTACTCGATGTGTAAGATGATTGCATCTTATATAGTAGTAAAGAAATACTACAAGTATTATTTATATTCCATATGCATATGTTAAATCATCAATAAGGTGATATATTCAATTACGCCGTCAACATTTGCTTTATTGAAATTGGCTTATACATGTGGACTCACTCCTAAATATAATGAACCTTTAGAAATTTAGATTCTAGATGTTTTAATTTTACTGCTAATAAGACACAAGTATTGATTGAAATGAAAAATAAATACTATAGTCTTTCTAATAATATTCAATTCTTTTGGTGATCGGTTGAAAAATTATATATTATATTATATTATACTGCTGTGTATATATATTAGAATTATGGGAATTAATTAAAGAGACTGAATTAGACTAGATGTTTACTACATATATCATACTAAGACGTTGCTAACAACAAAAATACTAGTATATGTTAACGAATATGAAATTAATCATGAAGAGGGGTTTACTAATTTTCCTGCTTCTTAAGAGAGAGAGAATAACGTAAATGTTTTTACTGTTAATTAATAGTTTAAGATATAATTTATCAATTGTTACACCAAAATAATAGTGGCAAGTATTTTTACAATTATATACCTAGTCTTGATTTGGTATTTCTTTGGGTAAATATAATTTTGGATATTTAATTTTAAAAAACATGTATCATCATTATATTAAATGATAATGGAATGATACATTCAATCATATACAAGGATTGATTTAATGCATAAACGAATACTTAAGTAATTTATTGTCTACAAATACATATTGGCAATTAAATAGCTAGGTGGTGTTGTGAAGAAGGGAGGGAGGTTGAGAATGGTGGTGTTGTGAAGAGGGAGGAGGAGTGTGGGGTGGTTGAGAATGGTGGTGTTGTGAAGAAGAGAGGGATTGGTTATAAGATTGTGGCGAATTCTTCGAGGTTTGTTGGGGGGAAAGGTTGGAAGAAAGTTGTGGCTATTGATGAAGAGAGTTTGGAGATGTTTGGAAGTGATGAGGAGATTTAGTGCTTTTTTGATCATTTTTGTATTGATCAATTTTTGTATATATATGGTATATAGAAAGAAAGCAACTGGCATAATGCTAGTGTGAAACCACGGTTTGTAATATTTGTAGTAGTCAATTTATTAGGGCTACTTTTTGCTTCATTGGAACTTCTTGTCATGTTTTTGTGTTGCTTACTGTGTAACAAAAGAAACTGACACGGTGGTTAAAAAAATACAAACTTGTCCGAATTCACAATTTTAACACGCTTTTTAAAACTTGGTCAATTAAATCACAAAGTTTTAATTTCTTGCAATTTGAGACACGTTCCAACCCAATGTTTTCCGGCTATAGAAATGTTGATTTGGACGTCCACGTGACTATCCTAAAACGACGTCGTTTTGAATATGAAATGTTTTTGCAAATTAAATCATCACCTTTCAAGGTTTTTCAAATTAAATCATCACCTTTCAAGTTTTTTCAATATATATAAGACATATATAAAAAAAAAAAACAGAATTTGAACCCTATTAAATTGCAATGGCCAAATAAAATTAACATTACTTAATTTCATGTTTCTAACAGAGAAAATAAAATCCTATATAATTTGGAAACAACATAAACAAAGTGCAACTCAAATTTTTCCTTGTGCCAAGCTGTAACTCTAATCTGCCTTCTGGGTCCACTCTCTTCAATTCAGCAACATAACTACTTAATATTGCATAATGCTCTTTAGTAGTCTCATTCGGCCTAACTCGAGCTTTCTCTCTAGCTCAAGCAAAGTTTTCAATCACTTGTTTCCGTTGAGACTTTTCAATCAACTCATCCTTCAACTTTCGGATCAGCAAATTGGGCCTTTGCCTGAACTTGTCCAAAAACTCATCTGCTATAAATGTCGATGTTGCTTGATGGGTGTGCATATCTCTTATGCATGCATGCTCCTTGTCAGCTAAGGTCTTAAATCTTAACAAGACATTAGCTGACATCCGTGTGTCGAGGTTGAGGTCGAGGGAAAGGGGAGCTGCTACGGGAGAACAAGGAGATGACTTGGAAACTTAAGAGAGTCACATCTAAAATTAGAATGACAGATTTGAATAGCTTGATTTTTAGACACTTCTAGTTATTGATGGCAATTAACTGTAATACTCAGTATTATGATGTTTTGAAATTTATTTATAATGTTTTTAAATTATACTCCCTCCGTCTCAGCCGACTTGTCTTGTTTCTTTTAGACACACTTACTTTTGTGAGTTGAATTTATATAATTATAGTGTGGGATCCATATAATTAAATAATTATTTAGAATGAATATGTAAGGTGAAGTTGTGAGACCCATATAGATATTTAATTGTTTAAAGTTGATTTGATGTGACAAAGATGTGAGATTCATTTCCTTATTTAGAAAGTGGACAAATGAAATGGGACAACCAAAAAGAAAATATAGACAAGTTGAGCGGGATGGAGGGAGTATCAAATTCTATTTTCTCTGTTAGAAACATGAAATTGAGTAATCTTAATTTTATTTGTTCACTGAAATTTAGTAGCTTTTAAATTCTATTTTTTTTACATGTCTTATATTGCAAAAACTTGAATGACGGTGATTTAATTTGTAAAAACTTGAAAGACGGTAATTTAATTTGCAAAAACTTGACAGGTGGTTATTTAATGTGCAAATGCATTTCATGTTCAAAACGACGTTGTTTTGGTATTGCCACGTGGACGTCCAAGTCAGCTTTCCGGTGGTCGAAAAAAGTTAAGGGTCGGAGCGTGTCTTAAATTGCAAAAAAAATTAAAACTTCTTAATTTAATTGACTAAGTTTTAAGAAGTGTGTTAAAATTGTAAATTCAAACAAATTTGTGCTTTTTTTTTTTTGCCAAAATCCCAAAATATAACCACGTTATTATTTCAAGTCTTGGAGCATGTATCTCGTTCGAAAAGGAATCCAATCCAAAAAACTGCTAAAATAATAGAAGGGCCCAAAGTAGTTAGAATTTGAGGACCACTATGCATTGAGTTGAATTCGGTCCGGTTGTAGAAATATGATGTTGTAATAGGATTGTGAACCGGACACTAAAAATTGCACATGTTTTGATTTTTGACAACGACCACCGTTTATTCAGTCATCAACTGTCAAATAGTTATGCACTGCTGGTTCCATATCACTCTCCTGACCGCAAAAGTTTCTCATTTTGATTTCAGCTAAGAAACATCATTTGTTAGTCTTGAGGTGTCAAATAATTATCCGATGATTGTTCTACTAAGTCAAATCCACCACATGCCCATTATCAATAATCTTATGCGCGCAATCACAAACATAGCTATAAGATTCTCAACTTAATGTTTCTCCAAAATCAAACCAAAGCTCATAAATTAAAAGAAAGAAATTCGAACTTAAAAGTGATAACCCTTCGATCGGCTTCCTTGGAACTCCTCTCTCAGTGAAGACTTGGATGAGGGAATGAAGAAAGCTATTGTATGAAATAGAAGTGATGAATGAGGTGATGCTTCCTTCCTCACTCAAGGTGGGTTTATATAGCCCCATTCTTTCCTTATCGGTCACATAAACATGGTAAGAATCCCCTAATTCTCTCCTTAATTGACCATAATTCTTCAATTAACATGAAATTAGGTATTGATTCCTTTCTTCAATCAATCATGAAATCAAAGATTGATTCCTCTCTTCAATCACCATGAATTCATCAAGATTGGAAATCAAACTTTTCAATCTTTCCCTCCTTTGGCTCTTAATTCGATTTCTTCCAATTTTGAGCATATATTCCTTAAATCTCACAACCGCCACCTCAATGCCTCGTCAATGCCACGTCATCAATAAGCACTGCAAAATAAGCACCAAAACAAATCCAAGTACCACAAAATATGCCAAAATACACGAAATATGGATAGTACAAAATAGACCTATCAGCATTTACCGACTATGCTTTGTCAATGGACCCAATAAAGAATAAACCAAAGGCAAAGGTGCGAATGAATCGTGACAAATTGAGTCAAGGACAATTGTTGAATTCAAGGTTTTTTATGATATATATATATGTATAGTATTGGTGAGTAATTGCGTAAGCATATATGTAATCAATTTCTAGGCTACATTACAAATTGACCAAAACTTCCGTGCGGCTGTTGCACATCCAACCGGGTAGCACAAATCCAATTCGCGACTTATTACCTAGCTTTGCGGCCCACTAAAATATACTTCCTCCGTCCTGCTAGAAGTGATACGTTTTTTGGGCGCGCGAATCAAGAAAGTGGTGTTATATGGTGTAGATTGTTAAACTTTTTAGTAGTTAAATGTGGTCCATATAATTTTTATCATTTTAGGAAACGAATTATTTCGAGTGAGAAAATCTAGTGGGACAGAGAGAGTAATACATAAGGTTATGTGATGGTGCATGTTATCATATACTCCCTCCGTCCCATTATTCTTGTCCAATTTGCTTTTTGCACGGTTTTTAAGGAAAATTGTTAGTTGTGTGTAGATTGGTATAAAGTTGTGAGTCCCACAAAAAAGTTGTGTGTAATAATTTACTAAAAAAAGAAAGTGGACAAGAATTGTCGGACGTCCCGAAAAGGAATAAGGGACAAGAATTATGGGACGGAGGGAGTACTAATGACTCATAGCCTAATGATAAGTCATTTTTCTACACAACTAAAAGATCTTGGGTTCAAGCTTGCTTAGTCATATTTTTATTTTCATTCAGTTTTTCATGTTTTTTAATTGGCGAACATTACTATGTGATTTTTTAATTATTATTAATTTCTTTTTTAATTTTATTTTTTATTATTTTTTATTTATTTTAGTTTTTCATAATTTTTATTAAGGATGTACGTATCATTTGTTATGAACAATAGTGTCATTTGTCGATTATCATTTGTTTCGAAAAAAGTGTCATTTTCATTTTAAACGCCATCTACCATCATTGACGAAGTATCATTTGTTTTGAACGAAAGTGTCATTTGTTTAGAACAAAATTGTAATATATTTAGGAAAAAGTGTCATTTGTTTTAACAAAAGTGTCATATCAAGTATCAATTATTTTCGTAAAATTATCGGTTGTCAAATTGTTTAGAAAAAAGTGTCATTTTGTTGTGCACAAAACGTGTCATTTGTTTTGAACAAAAGTTTCCTTTATTGAGTATCAATGATTTTGGAAAAAAAAGTGCAATCTGTTCAAAATAAAAATGTCATTTGTTTTGAACAGAAGTGTCAATTTTTTTGTACAAAAATGTCATTTGTTTTGAACAAAAGTTTTATTTATTGACCATTAATTATTTTGAAAAAAAAGTGTCATTTGTTCAACATAAAAGTGTTATTTGAAAATTACGAAATAAATGCTTATCATATATCTAAATTATAGTCTCCCGAACTTGTAGAATATACTAGGAGTATGAACCAATACCAAAAAGGATCCGATTTGGCAAAGAAATACAATGCTCAATGGCAACAATGAGAATACATTTACGTGGAAAACCCCCTTCAATGTTAAGATGTAAAAACCAAGAGATCCTTAAGTCTAGTTAAATCCATTATAACCAAGTAGAGAGTACAATCAAACAAGATAATATGACATCTAGCTCTTAACAACAACTATGAAGACACTAGAATTAGAATCATAAACTAAAAAAAATAAAGACGTAAAAATCCACAAAGCCACCATCAGAATTCCTAAAAATATAACTCAAAATCTAACCGTTAGAATTATAATTTCTTCCGTCATAATGTAGAACACGTGTCTTTTAACATCAATTAAAACTTCAGACTAATCCGAGAACATATGAACCCCCGATTATAGAAAAAGATGGAAGCTGTACAATCATGAGGACTTATTGGCGACAAGATGGATGAACCTAGGAGGAGAAATTGCAGCGGCGAAGATGAATGAACGGATGAGTGAAGAGAGAGATAAATCTATTTTTATGTTGGGATGCAAAGAGAGAGGCGCTGCGCAAGGGAGAAGACAACATAATGGAAAATTAGGTTATGTATATATATATATATATATTGGGTCGAAACCGGGTAAACGAGACGCAAAATTAAATTTGTGCGATGCGGTTGCGGAGTGCAAAGGACGCACGTAAGACCGCCGCTTACAAATTGGACATGCATTTGGGAAGGGGTGTATCTTCTAGAGGAGATGGTTATTTTTCGTGCTCTTAAAAAATCTTGCAGAAGCTCTAATTTTCATATAGTTTTTGAAAATTGTTATGTGGTCTAGTATCAAACCTGTAATTGGAGATTTTCCTTTCTAATTATTAATCATGAATCCTCCCCAGCTTGTAAATAACACGAAAAGTTTTCAAAAATTACAAGTTTTTTTTTAATACATGGTACTGTTGATAGTTTCTAGTGAACACGAGGACGTTTTTAGCCTTTTTCCTTTTTATATTTTGTGTTACAATAGCAACAACGCTACAAGATCCTCAACTTATCAAGGACTTAATATACTCAAAAAGACCATCCAAATTGCTATATGAAGAATCCCCTCTACTAACAGACTTCTTAGCCAATTTTGCCATACAACCTGCCCTTACTAAGAATTCATCCTTCCTCACCACCATAATCTCTCTAATCGCCTTCTTGACAATCAGCCTATCACACTTATCTTTTATATCCAATCCGATCTTCCAAACCTCACTCACGAGCCTACTATTAATCGGCTGATCGGCGAAATACGGCCAACATATCATCGGCACACCCGCCGCAATACTCTCGAGAGTCGAGTTTCATCCACTGTGCGTCAAGAATCCACCCACTGCGGGGTGGTTGAGCACCTCCTTCTGCGGGGCCCACTCGACCAATCGACCGTTTCCGTTAGTGCCCTTCGCCAGTTCCATCGGAATTTCATCATTCCCATCTTTTCCGATGACTGAATCCGGTCTCACGACCCACAAGAATCGTTGCGACTATTCACCAAACCGTGCCAAAACTCGAGTAATTGCTCTCGTGTCACGGTCGTTATACTTCCGAAGCTAACGTATATCACGGACTGTGGTTGTTTTCCATTCAACCAATCGATGCAGCTCCGATCCTCCGCCCAAAGACTGTCGTTCATAACCGAGGGTTCAGATTTACTTTCAACGAGCCTTGATTTGAGCTGCTCGTGGATCGGTCCGATAGCGAAGATTCTCGGCATCTTGCTTTGCATTAGTGATAGAATCAGGTGTTGAATATGGCTGCTTGTGCTCGTACAATCTGCATCGTTGATGCTGCTAACCCTTGAAAGGGGGTCGTTTACGTCATCAGTGCGAAAGAAGCCCGGCAAGTCGCGGCGGCGGAGGACTCCTTCCATTCCAAGTATTCCTTTCACTATCCATAGACTTTTCTGTGAAATTTGAGTTCTGTTTGGAAAAATTGGATACTTAGATAAGAATAGTCCAAATGAAGACATGATCATAGATTCAGTGTTTGATCAAATGACTCAAAGAGAATTGGAATGTGGAAAGTGTTTGATCAAATCACTCGAGGAGAATTGGAAATTGGAAAGTGTTTGATCTAATACTTCACACCACTATGTTTTATGAATTAAAGTTGAATAACTATTTCCCATTGTAAGGCTTTCTATAGGAATAAGAAACTCAACTATTATAATAATAATAATAATAATAATAATAATAATAATAATAATAATAATAATAATAATAATAATAATAATAAAGGGCAAAAATACTTTGTGTTCTTAAATTATGTTGTATTAAAATCTATAATAATAATAATAATAATAATAATAATAATAATAATAATAATAATAATAATAATAATAATAATAATAATAATAATAATAATAATAATAATAATAATAATAAAAGGAATAAAGGGCAAAAAACTCTGTGTTCTTAAATTATGTTGTATTAAAATCTTTGTCTTATTTTTTAAAATCGTACATGAACTTCACACCAAATCATTTCTTTCAATTGTCTCTCTATCAATACATTGATGCCACACATTTTTATTTTAGACAGTAAGGATATTTTAGACATTTTATATTAAATAAATGCATTTGGAGAGAACTAATATCACATACAAATAATTGAAAATTTTTGTACAATATTATTTGAGAACGCGAGATGTATTTCATTGAATAAATATAAGATAGTCTGACATAATTTCAAATTATTACCTCCAATTGTAATTTCTTGAACCTCAATAAGACCACTGACTTGAAAAAAAAGCGCAAAAGTAAGTCGCTCGCGGAGTCCGAAAATACACCACCGGAAAACCATTCTCCGCCGCAAAATCACACGCAAAATCAAAAAACCCATCAATGACAATGCACGTGATCGGCCTGCGGCCTTCTATCGCCAGCGAATCTTCCTCAACAACCATCTTCTTGAAAAGCGGCACCTGTTTGCAATTGCTGGAAGAAGATCCACGACATCCTTGCCGGAACGGGGATGGTCGTCGGGGAGGCCGTCTGGGTTGGCGCGGAATTGGAAGCCAGGATGGGCGGCGAAGGTGGCAGCGATGGAGGTGTGCTTGAGGAGGCGGCGGTGGATGAATTCCGATACGATGAAGGTGACGTGGAAGTTTAATAGGCAGAAGAGGTGGGCGAGATTTAGCATGGAATTGAGATGGCCCTGCGCCGGAACTGGGAAGATCAAAACATGTGGTGGGAGTTTATCTTTTTTGGAAGCCATCTTGATAGCTTTGAATATTTAAATGTTGGAGTAATTTGTTTTTGAGAATTCTTGAGTTGAGACTAACCTAATGAAACAGTTTTAATAAAAATTTTTTTTAACTCAACTGAATTGGACCTACATTTTTCCGCAAGCTACTAAACTCTTACTAAACAATACTGAATTCTGACATCAGTCAGCTAGTAGGCCTCAGTATAGTCAGTCACTCTGTCCACGCGATCCATAACAACTTGCTTGGTCTACTGAATTTATTCAGCAGACAATCTCATGAATTGGGCTGTACGTTCGCGTTTTAAGTTGAGAAAGTTTTCAGGTGTATTCCCCCCCTCTACACCTGAACGTTTACCTCGGGACCAAAACGTGGTCGTGTACTTCTTCGAGGGTGATTCACGTCACTTGATGATGCATTATCTGATGATGGCGGATCCGATTGTATCATGAGTACCGTTCTCATCCAACAAGGCATCATCATGAGGAGAATCATTATTATTGTGGGCAATAATGGTTTGACTTGGTTGTGAAGTAATGGGTTCATCAATTACTATAGTGGACGACCCATTAATAAAGTTGCATGGTGTTGCAGTATGGCATGGATCATTAAGTTGAGTTGGTCCATGACCAAAAAGAAATATGTCTTCAACAAAAATAACATCACGTGAAGTGAAGAACTTGTGCTCTCGAATATCATACAATCTATATCCCTTCTGCCTATACGGATATCCAACGAATACACAAGGCTTACCCCGTTCTCCAAACTTGTCACCCCCACGTCGTGTCTCTTTGGCATAAGCTAAGCACCCAAAAAACCTAAGGTGTGAATAATTAGATTTCTTTTGGAGAAGAATTTCATAGGGTGTTTTATTTTAGATGGCTGTAGAAGGTAGTTTGTTGATTAAATATACCGCCGTCATGGTGCATTCACCCCAAAATTGAATCGGAAGGTTAGCTTGGAAACGTAGTGCCCTTGCCATGTCCAAAATATCCTTATGCTTTCGTTCAACCACACCATTTTGTTGTGGAGTATCCACACAAGAGGTTTCAAGCATGATCCCATTTTTATCATAAAAATGCAGCATGCAATTCGATTTGATTTCTGGCCCATTGTCACTTCTAATCTTCTTCACTTTACGATCAAATTGTGTAGACACCATATTGCAAAAACTTATCAACCAATCAGCCACATCAGATTTCTGCTTAATCAAGTAAACCCAAATAGCTTAATAAAATCATCAACAATTTAAGAAATAATGAGCACCAGAATGTGAAGGTACACTATAACCCCCCCAGATATCACAATGTATCATATCAAAAATAGAACTAGTCTTAATAGAACTGTTGGAAAACGATAGCCGCGTATGTTTGGCACGTATGCAAGAATCACATACCACATTGTTCAAAACAATATCATGCAAAAAATCAATGTTCCTAAGACGCTCTTTGGAGGCGTGTCCTAACCTCTTATGCCAAGTCTCAAAATCCTTCATAACCATCAAAGCTGCTTTCTGACCACTTGTTGCCTCCAAATAATATAGACCATCACGCTCCTTACCCACGCCAATCAGGTTCCTCGATTCTAAGTCCTGCATAACACAGAAGTCCGGGAAAAAGGTCATGGCATAATATATATCTTTAGTCATTTTACTGACAAACAATAAATTGTACTTGAAAATCGGAATGTGCAAAACATGATCAATAGTTAAATCATTGGGCAATTTTGCGGTGCTAACACCACAAACGGGCACACTCATTCCATTTGGAATTCTTACGGGTAATTCATTTCATGTTTGTTGAGAATTAATAAAAGAATTCCCTTCACAAGTAATATGGTCCGTGGCCCCAGAGTCTATCACCCACGGCCCTTGGGCATCAACCTTACCAGTCATATTTGCCGAAGATCCACCGTTTGAAAAATGCTTAATGAAAGTCATATATTGCTCCGCAGTAAGTCCTGGGATAGGACTCTTTTCAGCCTCCACATTGGCTACCTTTAGGTTATGCCTCCTCTCTCCGGATCGACCCGAACTTCCAGTTTGTCGATCACGCAACTCTTTGAACCATTTAGGATTGCCAATGAGCTCAAAATACTGCTCCTTTTCGTGCCCCTTCTTACCACAATGAGCACACTTTAAATTTTTGCGATACCGATCACGCCTATCCTTGTGGTTTGTATGATCTGTGGTGGAACGATTTCTTGAAATTTGTGATCGATTTGCAACATCTGCTCCAGATTTGGTATGTTGCGCCTGAACTCCAAACACCGCTGCATCGTGATTTACCTTCCTTGATCTCGTGATGTTCCGTTGTCGTTCATCCTCGGCGACCAAGTGATATGCCACACTCAAAGTAGGAAGTGATGAGGTTGCTAAGATCTGTGTCCGAACTACATTAAAGGTGTCATCGAGTCCCATAAGAAAATCATACATTTCCTGCATGACAAAAGCAGATTGTAATTGGTGATACAGAGTTCATTTCATCCCATACACCCTTTAGTTTAGTGTAATATGATGAAACAGATGAACCCTCTTGCCGAATCGAAGTCAAAATCTGCTTCAGCTTATAAGCTCGAGGCGCATTTTGTTTTCCAAATCGATCTCGGAGATCATTCCAGATTTGCTGCGCACTCCCGACATATTTTGTAATACCCCAATTTTTGTCACACCCAATTAATCTCTTTTATGGGAGTAATTTCGGATTTAAGTCCTATATACTACAATACATTTCTATATTACAAAAAAAAAGAAGAGAACATTAAATCGGTTAGATTATATATATATATATATATATATATATATATATATATATCTTAATAATTAATAAATAATATATATATATACATAGAATCCGTAACAAATCCTTCCCCAATCCTCGATCACGGCGGCGATACTGCTCCAAATCTCACGCAATATCTCGATCACTTTTCTCCCTCTCCACTTGCCGCAGCGAGTTATTAGCCAATTCACCTCTACGGATATTACACGCCAACAAGATTTAGGACTCTTAAACTCCCTAGAAGATGGCAGGTGATGATGAGTTTACGTTCAAACTCCTTGGGCAGAACCTTGTAGTGGTAGGCGCCACGTCGTGATAGGCAACAGGAGGAGAAGGGAGGTTACGTGATAAAGAAAGGCAAGTGCAGCAGCCCAAGAGTTCAGCTCTTTAGAAGGAGACGTTAATAATACTATCATAGTCCTACTCTCTCTCTCCCTCCTCTCGTATTCAAATCTCCACCCCCCCAACTTCAAACAACTAAACCAAAACCCTCTGCAACTCCATCGTCCCTCCCGCCTAGATCAATCCCCACCGCCGCCGTCGACGGAAGCCGAACAAGAGTGAAGGTAAGCGGTTCACCATTGATTCATGTTATTTCTTGTACAGTTGCAAACTCCTCTCACCTTCCCCTACTTCCTTTCCCTCCAAGGTGCAGGTTTCGGTTACGATCTTTTCTGAACTACGCTCGATCTTCGCACCTCTTCCACGGTTCAAGAAGTCGAGGTATAAACCCAGCTGTTAGCCATGCTCTCTGTTCAACGCTTTCGATTTTTTTTTCTCTCCTTGGAAGCTTCGAGGGTCTCGTAGTCCATCGATTTTGTCTTGGAAATAATAGTATTCTGAATGTTGTTACTTGTATGTTTTGTGAGGAACTAGATTAAGGCATCAATGTAACTTAACATAATCATAAGCATAAATCGGCAATACTTCCTCTCGTTTCGTCATCTTGTTCGGACTGGGGTGTGTTAAATCTTCTAACAACTGGAATCCCAATGAAAACTAACGTTATTACTCACATCTCATGGCGTGGGAACATTCGTAAGCGTCGAGATCTGTGGAATGGCCTCTGTTGTTATGTGCCTGCAAACTGTTTGATGAAATGCCGAAACCAATCCTTTATTTAATACTCCCTCCGTCCCGCCCGACATGGCTTCTTTCCTCTTTTTCCTTGTCCCACTTGACTTGGCCACTAACTAAAATAATACTCTAATAAATTCTAATGGGTCTCACCACTACCCACTTTCTTAATAATCGTGCCCAAAGCCTATTAAGTCATGTCGGACGGGACGGAGGGAGTACATGTCCTTGCAGCCTAGCTTTTGACCTTTGAGATAATTTGCACCCTCTAAGATTTGTGTCACTATAAGTATTATTCCTATAGCTTCCCATAGCCATATTCCAGTCATGAATCGAAGCTCGCATCGTGAAGTCATTAGCCAAGGAAATTGCTCACTAAACCACTCTATTTTCGAAGGGCAGAACATCAATTTTTCAGCGGAAATTTCGAACAACTTATTGAACCATAAACTCTAAAACCAGAACCACCGTGGCCCTTGTCCTTCTGGCTTTCCATAGCCTTCTTCCTCTCGCCAATCGGAGTTCATACCAGAAAGCTACGTACTCTGGAAAACCACCCGCCCGAAACTTACGAATGTCTAAACGTGCTGACCGGCGAACTTGCGACTCGATATCCCACCAGAAATAATGAAAAACAGTACCCAAGTCTTATACCAATATAAACCTTGTACTTTCAGCTTTCCAACTCCACTTTCCGTTCATTAAACGGAGCCTGGACTGGAGAGTTACGAAGCTCGAAAGTTGAGCTATTCGAAATGCGCTCGTAACGAAGCAGCTATAGTAATACGAAAATATGTTATTCTCCAGTAACTTAAACCTAACGAAACCTATACTATTGAAAACCCCTTTATTTAAGCTTTCCGAAAACATGCCTCGCGTATTTTTCGGAGCCCGGGTCGAGGAGATACGAACCGCCAAAGTTGAGCCACTGAAACTGCACCCTTACGCGAAACAGTAGACTTCGGCCCGAAGTCTGCTCATTTTTACCAACCTTAAGTCATCAAAAACTATACCGTTGGAAAGCTAAGTTCGTTGGCTTTCTAACGATACCCTCGGTTCGCAAAACGGAGTTCGAACGCGAAAGATATAAGTCTCCGAAGCACCATTGGCGAAACTACCGCGAATCCGCCGAGGCAAATTCGGGGACTAATTTCAATATTGAAACGGTACCCGATCTGGTCTTAAATTCTACAGTTTGTACTTCATCTGGAGTAGAATCTAAAAACAAGTTCGACACTATAAATTGATGGTCGGATCGTCCGAAAGTGATACTAGAAGTCGCTGCGAGAACCGCTCCAAACCATATCTTTCATAATAATAATAATAATAATAATAATAATAATAATAATAATAATAATAATAATAATAATAATAATAATAATAATAGGGGTGTCTAAATGGTATTGGGATTCGGGATTATCCCAATCCCGTACCGAAACCGACGGGATTGGGATACCGAAATACCATTTTTTGGGATACGGGATGGTATCGGGATTCATTTTCATAAAGTAATCAGGATTCGGGATAACCGATACCGAACTCGGGATTACCGAAATACCGTTTACCTTACGAATTAATTAATACATTTATGATTTATACACTTATAAATATAATTATAATTTATAACAACTATTATATTAACTAATAATGAATGCCTAGCATGATGCAGACGATTGTTGGTGAGTTTCTTAAGTCATTCTATTTGCTGTCTGCTGAGCTTTAACCTATAATGAATGCCTAGCATGATGCATACGAAAAAATTGTCCTGTCCTTTGTTTCAATCATTTGTGTTAAAGCCACCTGCATTTGCTACATTGTTCAAGCTCGTGAGGTCTGGCTCTTCAAAATTTATCAGTAAATGGAACAAACACATGAATGTTTGTTGGGCAGTTAGAGAGACCTGATATAGAATCTCATGGACTTTATGTTTGAGTGTTACATGCACGATATATATGTGTCAGGGATCCTACACATTCTGCACTCGTTAGACTTGGGTTTGAAGTGATGATTCAAGCGATAAAACTAGCAAGGAGCAGTTTTTTTTAAAGGAAATCAATATTCGGGATTTTCGGTAATCCCGAATATCGATCCCAATTTTACCGTCCCAAATATCGATACCGCTATGGGATTGGTATTGGGATCGGATTTTGCCTAATTTTGGGATCGGGATCCCAAAATTTCGGGATCGGGATCCCGATCCCGTACCGACCGACACCCCTAATAATAATAATAATAATAATAATAATAATAATAATAATAATAATAATAATAATAATAATAATAATAATAATAATAAATAAATAAATAAATAAATAAATATAAAATTATATACTTGATTAATATCGATTTATACGAAATAGTGATATATATACATAATACCTTAATTCCTGAAATTTTGCAGACGCTACGGAAATTATTGAAAGTACATGATTAATATCGATTTATGCGAAATAGACATATCCGAGCAAGAATTTAATTAAGGCAAACTTAACGCCAATAAAATCAAGCGATTCTAAAGTCGATTGGAATAATTACAAACCCCCCCCCCTTCTCGCCAAATTATGTGCATTAGAAGTCAAATTTTAAGACGATTAGTTTGAGCTACGACTAAAATTAGTGTCTCTCTTGTAGGACCCCAGGAATGGCGATAACCCCGAGAATAGCTGCAACGATAAGACAGCACCACGAGGTGGGCTTTATTTTCCTGTAAAAAATTATCTTGAGTTATTAAGCTCTGCTACATATGAAATGTTGTTATCCATCGAAAATCTTTATGCACGTTCGAATATGTTTAATGCTCTTGTATTGGTCGATCGAAGTTCTTGTTTTGACCTAACACGTCAATTCAAGGATTGTGTACACCCCCGTTAGTCGTACAGTGGTTTGATCTCCACTATGCACTAACTCTATGGCTACGGAAAGGATTATCTGGAGAAAGGTCCGATATCCTATATTAAATGAGTACTATGAATAATGACTCGAGACTCCAATGAAAAGACTCTGACGTGGATTCGTTCCGGTATCACAAGAGTAACTCTTGAACGCTGCAATCGCGCGCAAATGAATGAAGTAATAAATGTTTTGTATGCTTAGGAGTTCTTTTCGTTTTTAAAACCTCCTAAGTTATACGTTATGCTTTGGATAACCGCAAGTTTTAGTAAAATGTTTTATCAAATGCTAGCCCATTGGGTACACTAGTACTCAGCCCAAATCTTTAAAAATATTTTCAGGTTGAGCGGCTACTGCAGATGGGCGAAGCCGAGGGAGAAAGTTGTTATTCAATGAATGGATTTTGTTGTGCTAAATTGTTCTTTTGTCCACTCCGGAAATGAATTTGTTTTGTTGGTCGCCACTTCAGACTTACTTATAGTTAGACTGTACTATTTCATGGATTAGATACTTTTCGTATTTTGAATATATCCAGTGCTTCGAAAGCTTATGAGATTATTATCACGAGTTATTTTATCCGCTAATTATAGATTCTCGATTTATCTAATTATTTAATTATTTAATTGTTTTTCCCCACACCCTGTCACACGCCCTCTTCCAAATATTGGGCTGTGACATATTTAATACTAGCTCGAAGGTCCTTTTCCATAGCAACAGCAAGCCAACCGCGAATCATAGCATCACATCGCTGGTGTTGTACTTGGTGTCGTCTGTTTTGGCCATTGTTCTCAGTAAGAATTTGTAGGTTTAAGGTGTCAAAGTGTTTTGGGTTTTGAGAACCTGACTCTGATACCATGATAAAATCTGTCTAAAAAGTATATGTTATTAATCAAATCGCATATGATATATATACAACCCTCTCAAGAGTATAAAGGAAGAAAATATCACAATTAAATATCACAATATTGTTTTTATAATATTATTCCAACTGATGAACTTTGGAAACCTTTTGTAATAGAAAGATAAGATGAACTTTGGAAACCTTATTACAATAAGATAGAAAGATTGTGAAAACCATGAGTGATTAACCACCATAATAAATAGTTGTTTTTATAGTGAAATTCAGAATCCACTGCATAAAAGTAAATGAATCCTTTCGACGATGCAAGAATAATTTCTAACATGTTGCTGAAAAAGTGATCTATATATTGGGCTAGTAATTCACGTTTAGCAAACAAACAAGCAACAAATCATGTCAAGAAGATAAATAAAACAGGCACACTCACCAAAGATAGAAATCCAGAAAAACAAGTCACAAATATCAGAAACACAAATTAAAAGAAATTACTAAAATTATTTGTGCGAATTTATGCAAAAGGATAAGAGTATCAAAATCCAGTTGCATGCAGAAATACTATGTATCATCTGTCAGCATAAAAAAAAAAATGAGATGCTCACATCATTCACCCCAAAAAAGAACCAAAACTCACCCACACACATTCACAAGATCACATGGTTGTTAAACACTTTACATTGAACAGATTTATTATAGCAAACTCGTCAAGTATGATATTCTAGCTTGATGAATTTGGTTCTCTTTTGGTAAATTCTACAACTATGAATATTTCAAATGTTTGAGCAATATCTATGAGTAGAGAGGTAGCTTTATTAACAGTATTAATCTACTTAATCTTGGCCCTAGGAGGCAGAAAATGACGAGTTTATACAAAAATTACAAAACATTGATATAAAACCTATTTCAAGTTGGTGGTTTATACAAACATTACAAAACATTCAGATTCTGTGGCAAATACTACGAGGCAACATGGTCAAGAACAGAATATAATAATATCCAATAAAATATTTATACACACAGTGCATACAACTTTATCAGTCTGTTTTCATTGCGTTGTGAACAAATTATTAGTATACAAATTACATACTAAACCTCATAAACTTATACCGAGAAGACTGTTAATGTGCAGAGTGAGGCAAAACTCTGAGATCAAGCCAACAACAAATGAAATAATGGGACGATGTTTGGAGGGAGAATACTCCCTTACCAGACTGCCCAGGTTTAAACATTTGCACAATGTTTAAACCTTTAAACATTGATATTTTGACCTATTAATCGTACAAATACCATATTAATCAACGTTGTAAAACACCAACGTAATTCACTTCCTTTCTTACATCCAAAACAGAAAGAAAACGATGGGGGCCATACATACGTTCGTCGAGTGCGTGTCTTTGCACCGGCTGGGAGGCAGCGGCTGCAGCGGAAGCTCAACGATGCCGGCGGCACGGTGGCGCTGGCCGAGGCAGAGGACGACTTCGGCGGCACGGAAGCTCAACGATGGCGGCGACACGGAGGAAGAATTCGCCGGGAAGACACGAATTCGCTTGCCGAGGGAGACCAATTGGCCGAGGAGAGGATGAAATCGGCGACTGGATCTGTGTTTTGAAAGAGATCAATATCAAATTCGTAATATGAAAGAGAGGATATCGTATTCTTTTAGAATTAGGGCTTCACCGAGGGAATATTGACGGATATGTCCCTCTGTTTTAAATTTTAAAATATTTTTTTTAAAAAAATTAATAAATAACGATGGAAATATTCCGTCGATATAATTAAAGACGGATAAATCCGTCGGTACGCATAAAATTTAAAATTCCTCGGAAATCTGTCGAAAACCGCCCCGCCTTAGGTCCGTCGGAAATTCTGTCGGTATAAGGCAGAATTCTTGTAGTGAATTATGTCTAATCCTTATAATTATGTAATGAAAAATATCATCTCAAATTATCAGATCATAAAGATGGAAACTCAATAAGAGACTACATTTTATTACAAAAGGCAAATCTGAATGACTGATTTATGGTAACGGTATGATTTCCAATATCATCATCCTCAGAAGCACAAATTGTGCTGCACAATGCAGCAACAATGGTGGGGTGTTTGGAGGGAGATTGTTAACAACGTAAACTATGAATTTCGTGAAGAAGAAACACGACGTCTTAGTATTGACAAGAAGATACGAAATAATAATTGCTAAAAGTACAATATTATACTCCCTCCGTCCCAATTATATTGTCCACTTTGTTTTTTGCACGGTTTTTAAGGAGAGTTGTTAATTGTGAGTAGAGATGTGTAAAGGTGTGGGTCCTACAAAAAAAAATTGTGTGTAATAATTTGCCAAAAAGGGAAACTGGACATTATATTTGGGACAACCCGAAATGAAAAACTGGACATTATAATTGGGACCGAGGGAGTATTTCATTGCTAAAAGTACATTATATTTAGCAAATTCATTTGATAATTCATCATAATAGATACTAGAATGACAAAGGTACTAGGGAGTAGATCATTTGAGATTATGCAATTAACGTGAGAACTATGAATCATGTATAATATTTCTATATTTTATACATATTCCTTATGTTTTTTTATGTAAAAACGTATAATTTCACATTATGCATAATCCGTATATATTTTATGCAGAAGACAAAAGTATAAAATTACAAGTTTTTTTATGCATAAAACATATAAGAAGTGTGCATAAAACATATAAGGATTATGCATGATTCATAGTTAAATGTGGGTTCTCGTCAGATCCACACCTTTATATGTATCTATATATATATAGATCTTGTGAGAATCCGAATTTAAGTGAGAACTGCGAACCATGCATAATTCTTCTATGTTTTATGCACAATATTTATGTATTTTATGCAAAAAAAATTTGTAATTTTATACTATTGCCTTCTGCATAAAACATATAACGATTATGTTTAATGTAAAATTACGGGGTTTTTTTTGCATTAAAAACATAAGGATTATGCACAAAACATTGAATATTATGCATGATTCGTAGTTCTCACATTAAATGTGGGTTTCTCATACGATCCACTCCCTATATCTAATTATTGAGAGGGTGTTTGCTAATTTTCATTTTTCTTGAAACAGAGAAGAAACTTAAAAGATTTTGGCTGAAAAAAAAAATCAAATCGCATGGAAGGATTTGTTGAAATGAAAAAGAAAATGTTCAAAAAATGGCTAAATGCTTAACTAAGAAAATTTGATGCAAGGTGAGAAGCAACTGTTGTTTCACCCCTAAAATGCCAAAAATATCCTTTTATCTCATAGGATATAGAAATTTCAATTAACTAGTTTATAATTGTAGAAATTATTAATAAAATTATTTTATTTGTACAAGTGTCATCGCATTTTGCACTTCTTTCTAATTTTCACTAGAGAAAAAGGATAGGTGAATATTGCACTACTTTTCTACTTTTCAAAATATTACTAAATGCCATAATTACAACACAACACAAATATTATTTGTACAAGTGTCATCGATTACCAAATCATTGTAAGGTTAATATATTATGTATATAACAATATAATTAGAGAAATTAAAGGAGACTAAACTGCATCAGATTCTTCTGTTTACTTAATGCAATAATTACAACACAACATAAATACTATATCAATATATGAAAGAATAGGAATATCAAGAGGGGATTACTAATTTCTTATTTCTTAATCAAAAGAGAGGTAGTAACATATACAAATCATAAATGTGTAAACTATTAATTTGTAAGATTTCAAATAATTATAGAAAAGTTAATACAATTAAATCATTTGTACATTTATCGTATTTTAGGGGTGTGAGAATCAGTATTAATTCAAAGAAATTGATTGAGCCTATTCGGTTACATATTGTAGCCATCAAATAATGGTTAACATATTTGCATTTTCCTTTTATATATTTCAGTCAATTCTTTTAATTATACAATTAATAGCATTTAGGCAATCTCTCTCTACACGCATCTATAAATACAACTGATTCAAACCTAAGACCTTACCTTACCAACCAATATCCTATGAATTGAAGCAATCAAAATCACACCATGATGAAGTATACTTTATTCCTACTCATAGTCTCATTTTTCCTTGTCAACCAAACGACGTCGTGCTTCTTGACTAGGAAAGTGGTCGTTTTCGTCAAGAGCAGTCTCCCTCTGAATTCCCCACTCCTAACCGTGCATTGTAAATCTGCGGATGATGATTTGGGATATCAAAAACTCCCACCAACTAAATTTCAAAGGTTTGCCTTTTGCGAGAAACCTTTCTCTACTCTCTTCACCTGCAACCTTGAATGGTCCGGAAAAAAAATAGGGTTCCAGGCTTTCAACGCAAAATGGTTTCCTGACCCGTGCGTCATGAATGGCGTATGTTACTATATTGTAAAGAGTGATGGTATTTACTTTTCGAATTCGGATCCGCCAAAAGATGAAAAAATCGCAGGTCGTTGGTGATGTCATGCTTGCGTCAGCTTGAATAGCTAGGTTGCATACCTACTTGTATGTGGGAAAATAATGTTACTCGTCTTTCTAGAAATGTGTAAGATGATTGCATTTTATATAGTAGTAAAGAAATACTACAAGTATTACTTATATTCCATATGCATATGTTAAATCATCAATAAGGTGATATATTTAATTACACCGTCAACATTTGCTGTATTGAAATTGGCTTATACTTGTGGACTCACTCCTAAATATAATGAACCTTCAGAAATTTAGATTCTAGATGTTTTAATTTTACTGCTAATAAGACAAGTATTGATTGAAATGAAAAATAAATACTATAGTTTTTCTAATAATATTCAATTCTTTTGGTGATCGGTTGAAAATTTATATATTATATTATATTATACTACTGTGTATATATATTAGAATTATGGGAATTAATTAAAGAGACTGAATTAGACTAGATGTTTACTACATATATCATACTAAGACGTTGCTAACAACAAAAATACTAGTATATGTTAACGAATATGAAAATTAATCATGAAGAGGGGTTTACTAATTTTCCTGCTTCTTAAGAGAGAGAGAATAACGTAAATGTTTTTACTGTTAATTAATAGTTTAAGATATAATTTATCTATTGTTACACCAAAATAATAGTGGCAAGTATTTTTACAATTATATACCTAGTCTCGATTTGGTATTACTTTGGGTAAATATAATTTTGGATATTTAATTTTAAGAAACATGTATTATCATTATATTAAATGATAATGCAATGATACATTCAATCATATACAAGGATTGATTTAATGCATAAACGAATACTTAAGTAATTTATTGTCTACAAATACATATTGGCAACTAAATAGCTAGGTTCATTTAAAACAAGCATATTCCCACTTTTCATTTCAATCCATTATCTTTTTATCTCATTGATAATTGACAAAATGTAGCATAATTAATATTTCATATTCTTTCATGAGTAATTGATCGAAAGTTTAATCTCCATTAGACCATGAATATCGCTGTAACTTATTGGGTGGTCGGCTACGATTTCATATTTTAGCAAAATAAAGAATCATCTAAATACATTGGAGTACATTTAAAATCAATAATAGTTTAATTAGGAGCAAAAACATCTAAATCTCTCTCTCTCGGAAAAGGAAAATTAGCATTTTACACCTCTTGATTATTATCCAATTTTAGAATCGGATTATTAACCAAACGAGGCCTTTAGAGTTTAGGAATCTCAATGAAGACATTGTTGGGTTATGACTCAGTGATTGTTTAGATCATTGCTTAGGGGTACTTTGAACTGTCATCAGTAGTTCATGTATTTAAGACATATTGCTATATCTCGGTAATGAGGGAAATTGTAGTGATTTATCTCTATAGAATTGAAGATCTCAAAACCTGTCTTGTAGAAGATTCCCATCAACAGAGTATCATACGAGGATGAGTGAGAGTCAACTCAGATGAAGACTGATGTCTGACAAGTCTCACCTACCACAAACCTCGACCAATGAGAAGCAACCTAAGTCTTACATGCCCTGACACTAAAGCTGCTCTCGTGTATAGTGACTAACCACTCTGCGACACTACTTCGAAACTTATTGCCGTTTTCCTTGGACGTTTGTGACACGTGGCATCGTCTTCTCCAACAGGCAAATGCCTGGGTCACAACTATAAATAGAGAAGAATTTCCGAGCTCAACGCACGGGATATCAAAGGGAATACACGCTCAAAGCATTCAAACTCTCTAGCGCATTCACGGCAACTTAGCGAAGAACTTGCGTAGTTGAATATCTATAGTTCTTCTCTCTAGAGTTTCTTTAGTTCCTTCTTCTCTAGCTAAGCTCAACTGTTACATCCATAACTTAGAACTTTCGAAGGAGTTCACTTTCTGTTAATCGTTCTTATTGTAAGAACTCCTTCATTGTTGGAGAAAATCCCCTCCCCTTCAAACTTCGGTTTGATTTGTAAAGTCGCTAAGGACTATAACTTAGAAGGGTCTGTCCAGCGCACAGATTCATTGCTGAGGCTTGCTCAGATTAATCAATAAGAAATCCTATTCAGCAGGACCGTGGACGTAGGATCTTGCGTATCCAAACCACGTTCAAAATCGCTTGTGTTGTTTCTGTTTTATTGCATTGTTCTCAAACCGATTTACAAACTCATACTTTGCGTAAAATATATTTAAAAGTGCACCAGCCAAAACAGATTTGGTTTGCAAAAACTCATTTTCAAATTGAGACGAAGTCTATCGGGCCCCACACTTATCCGCACTAAACTCTCCGACTGAGATCACAATACTGACAAAATTCAGTAGGACAGACTCAGTAGTTGAGCCACTTTGATCCGCGATCAGAAGATTACTTTTTGACACTGTTCATCAGTCGCACTCTACAGCTCAGCTGTCCTTCGCGTTTGAAGAAAAACTTGTAATCAGGTCTATTCACCCCCCCCCCTCTACACCTGATACTCGTTTCCGGATCAACAATTGGTATCAGAGCGCGGTGTTCTCCTGATCATCGCTTCTGAAAACTACTGGTCTACTCGAACATATCCTGAAAACGTTTTCACTACACGAGCATCTCTTCATACATCCTCATACTCTCACCTATAATGTTTGATATGTCAGGTATACGTATGGTACCAATGTTCTCGGTAAAGAACTACACTGTATGGCGCGTGACAATGGAGGCGCACCTTAGATCGCTGCATGATAGCATGACAGATGTCCTTGAAATAGGACCCATCATTCCACGTTCAATATGCCGTTGTGGGAGGTGCAGGAGCACAAACTGGTGCTAAGGTTGCCAAAGACTTCACACCAGAAGAGAAGAAGTGGCACAACCTCGACCGAGTAGCGCAGAATGCAATCCTGACAATGCTCAGCGATTCCCACCTCGGGAGGGTGCAAGACTGCAAAATGGCAAAATAACTTTGGGATGCCCTGGCGGTACTGACCCAAGGAACCCCGCAGATCAAAGAAAATAAGCTCGAGCTAGAGCTTCAAAAGTTTGACACTTTTACCATGGAGCCCAACGAAACCATTGACGAGCTTAGCGTCAGATTCACCATTCAGATCAATGTGATCAACGGGCTGGGGAGAACGTTCACCAATAAAGAGATGAACACCAAGATCTTGAGAGCGCTGTCTCGGCTGAAGTGGCTTCCTTTTGCTACTTATTTACGTCGCTCAGATCTTAATGCTTTAACTCCTGATGTTATCTTTTCAGAACTGAAGACAGAGGAGTTCGAGCATAGCCTACCCCAAAGATGCTCTAGTGCTCCAGCTGACACTCAAATAGACCATGCTTTCAAAGCAACAGTCAGCACACCTGGAGCCAACCCCATTTCTACCAGCAAGACAGTAGTTGCTTCAGATGCTAAGTCTACCGAGACTCCTGCTACTGATCGTCTTGCGCTTATGGCTCTCAAATATCAAAGGGAGAAGGAGAGAGTCAGAAAGCTGAAGAAATACCACAGAGATTCTCCTCAGGTAAGAAAGATCATCATAAAAGGGAAGAATCTAAACCTTCTCCTGATTGCAGGAACACAGAACCTGCTGCTAGTCCATCCAACAGGTCAACTGGAAAATGTGGCAGAGTAACTGTGTTCTACAACTGCAAGAAAGAAGGACATTTCTAGTACGAATGTCCTGAGCTCTCAACTGCCCAGCGAGCTGAACGGTAGGCCAGGCGTGAGAAATTTGCCCTAAGAAGGCTGTCTACATTGCCGGAGAGCTATCCGACGACTCAATCAAGGAAGATACTTTCATGTATTCTTCTGAAGATGAAGCTGCATTTATTACCGTTAAGGTCGGAGAAACAGATCCTGAAACAACGACTGAATACTGTCTGATGGCCGGAGAAGAGGCTGAGGTAAATTCAAAACTTATCATAACCTCCTCATCACAGAGCACACACGACACGTGCTCAGCTACAGATGAACCTCTAGACGTGGTGCAAGCATACGACGATCTACTAGAGGAGCATATTCAGTTAAGCAGAGAGTTCAGCAGAACTATTCAGGAACTGGAACAGGTAAAGGCTGAAAATCAGAGACTTTCTTCTGATTGGCAGGTCTCTAGTGATTTCGAGAATCTTGTTGTGAGACTGAAGGAAGAGATTGAATCTCTTATGACTAAGTCTCAGCTTCAAGAAACTTAGATATCAGTTCTGACTAAGGACAATTCTGAGAAAGATACTGAGATTGCCAGACTCAGTCAGAAGTTCGCAGAGGTTGAAAAGGACTACGAATCACTTCGGAAAAGTGATGAAGTTTGGTGAGGATTGATGGTGACGGTAGCACTAGGAGCCAAAGAGAAGTTGGAAAGCATGCTTAGAGCCCAAAGGCCACCAGTCATGAAAGAAGGACTTGGTTATACTCACGAAGCTTCCACCTCTACTTCAAAAGGCTCAGAAAATGCTGGTTGATAGGTTCGTTAGAGGAAAAGTTCAGATCTCTGAACCTACAACTCAGGCGAAAAACAAATAGAAGATGATCGCACCTCAGCCGAGCAACAAGAAGCAACTGACCATAAGTTCTAGCCCCAGAACACCATGATCTAATTCAGGGGGAACTAAGAAGGTCAGGTGGGCAGAGCAGTATGGCGAGCTACTGTATGAGCATCCAGCACAGTTTGATTCGTACTATTATGAGCCCAGGGTCAGGAGAAACAAAAAGCCTCAGAAGAAGAAAGCTCCTAAACCCAAAACTGCTAGGAAGTCAGTATCTCCAACTCCAGTGGAGAAAAAGACTGACAAGGCTCAGAAAAAGAAGATGTCTGAGACTCCTAAGGTCGCCAGACAGATTTGGGTCGTGAAATCACCTACTAACGCTTAAGGACCTAAACTGAACCAAAGGGTACCTACAAATGTTTCTATTTTGCAAGTGCATAAGGACCCTTGGATCGTGGACAGTAGCTGCTCGAGACATATGACTTATTAAAAGAGTCTGCTGACCAATTACGTGGAAGAAGATGGTCCCAGAATTGAGTTTGGTGACAACTCTAAAGGCTATACAAGGGGATATGGAACACTGAACATTGGGACTGCTTCAGTTCCAAGAGTAACATATGTTGAAGGACTTCAACATAATCTCCTTTCTGTCAGTCAATTCTGTGATAATCTGAATAGAGTTATCTTTGACGCTGGTTTCTGTGATGTTGTTGACAAATCTACAGGGAAAACAGTCTTATCAGGTTCGCGGAAGAAGAACATCTACGTTGCTAACTGGAACACCGCTGAACCTGAGGCTTGTTACTTGCTCAAACGAAATCTAGTGATAAAACAGGATGGCTGTGACACAAGAGGCCCAGTCACCTGAATTTCAAGGCAATGAACAAGCTAGCCAAGAACTCTAGAGTCAGAGGACTGCCCAATGAAGCTTTTATCAAAGACAAAAATTATGAAGCATGTTTGAAGGGAAAGCAGATAAAGAAAAGCAATCCACCAATTCAGTCACCTTCCACTGATGGAATCCTTCAACTGCTCCCATGAACTTGTTTGGGCCAGTTCCTCCTGTGACCATAAGAGGCAAGAAGTATGCCTTCATCATTATTGACGATTATTCGAGATATATGTGGGTCATCTTCATAGCCAAAAAATCTGATGTCAAGACTGAGCTGCCAATACTACTGAAGAAACTTAGTGTGGACAGAGGGATAGAATTCCTCAACTCAGTCATTAAAGAGTACTGCGATAAAGAGAGGATTCAACATAAGACTTTAGCAGCTCGCACCCCTCAGCAGAACGGACTTGTTCAATGGAAGAAAAGAACATTAAAGGAAGTAGCAAGAACGCTCCTAGCAGACTCTGGACTACGCTCAAAGTTCTGGGCTGATGCTACTAACACCGCCTGTTACACTCAGAACCGGTCACTACTTACAAAGCAACACATAAAGACACCATACGAACTGTGGAAAGGGAGAATTCCTTCTATCTCTCATTTTCATATCTTTGGTTGTCCTTACTTTATCCACAATAACGGGAAAGATCAGTTAAAGGTCTTTGATAACAAATCTGATCAAGGAGTATTCTTAGGATACTCTCAAGTCAGAAAAGCCTTCAGGGTCTTTAACTACCGGACCCTTTGCGTGGAGGAAAGCCCTCATGTTATTTTTGATGAGTTTGTTACTGAGGACAAGAAAGTTAAGAAGACAAATCCTGAAGTTGTCAGCAGTAAGCTATAGGATCTCACAATAAATGACAAAGCTGAGAAGATCCAGCATTGTTGGGAGGATGAGTCAGACGAAGAAGAAATCCAGACCCATCCCGCGAGCACTGTAGCTGACCTGGTTGATTCTACTGAACAGAATCAACATCAGGTAACAATGGTCGATGAGGAAGCCCCAGTGGTAACTGAGACCTCTACTGAGAATATAAACTCAGGGGGAATGACTAATGTTCCTGAGCTAAATGCCCCTGAACCTAGAAACTCAGTAGATCCTAACATTCTTACTAAATTACTTCGGTCACAGAATAGCACTACTGAAATACCTAACACTCATGTAGATTGTACAGAAGTAATCTCAGAAGAAGAATCGAAACTCAGACGTTCGTGGCTAGACGCTCACTCTTCTGATTTAATCATTGGAGATCTATCAGCAGCAGTAAGGACAAGATCCGGACTAAGTCAAGGAGAAAGCGCTCTCACCGTAGGCGGCCAGACGCCCAACGCCGCCTTCTCATCACAACGATGGAGATGATGATCAGGCACCCAAGGATGCAGAAAAAGGGAGATTCTGTTGAGGGAAAGACTCCCAGCGAGAAGGGCGACTCACCACCTCCACCTCCGGAATCAGGTGCCGCCCTTGTTGCCTCGACTTCCAGGAAGCAATAGCTTGCTGCCTCTGAGCAGAGGCTCGATACCTCTTCCTATCAGATAAAACCAATAGGTACCGTATCCTCTAAGTCCGTCAACCGAGCAATAAGGAAGCAGGGAGACACGAATTATCTCCTGGCCAAAGATGTCCATCTCAAATGGGCACAATCTACGAAGGCTCAGACGGTGAAGGTTGACGAACTGACTGGTGCAGTCAAGAAGGTCTTAGACACTCCAACTCCAAATATTCAGGAGATAGTCGAGACTGCGCTAGCAGCTCAGAAGGCGGACATGGTCGCCCAATGTCGGCCGGTTGCTCGAAGCCCGGCAAAAGAAGTTCTCACGAGCAACCATCTGCGAGACTGGACACTGTCCAGAAGACTATGGATGAGCGTAACAGGTTGGCCACCTCCAGTGTCCAAACTGCCATCAAAACTCAGGAAACCGCCCTGAAGCTCATTCAGAAGGAGATGACGGACTCCCTCGATGCATCGCTTCTGAAACAGCGAAATCAAGCAGAGGCCCAAATCCGCCAAATCCACAAGGACCAGGAGGAGGACTGGGTCCACTAGTGTGATGCAGTCGGGGATTTAAACACCACCTCAACCTCTATCAAATCTGCTGTCTACGAACTTCAACGAGAGGTAGCAGCCATTAAGACTCTCCTGTCCTCGGCAGATGATGCCAAAAAGGGGGAAGGAAGAGCTGAGCAGGTGGAGACAGAGTCAACTGGGAGGGAAACAATCAAGGGGGAAAGCTCAGCGTAAGCTGGAACGAGCTCAGTCCCCACTCCCACAGTCCAAATCCCTTCTGTCCAAATTCCATCAGAGGCGCAGGTCTCTGAACCTCAGCTGCCCGCGCAGGCCAGAGGATCGGGTGAAGGATCCTCGGCTCAGGCGCAACATATTGAAGAGGTTGCCAAATTTGTTGATCAAGAAGATGAGCCCCTGCCAACTCAAAGGCTCGGGAAGGAGAAAGCCACTGAAAGCACTCCTCCTCCTTCCCAGACGCCCAAATTCAAATCCCGAGAATAGGAGGAACATGATAAGAGTGTGGCTCAGCAGCTTCAAGATCAGATTGACTATGAGCTAAGAATGGAGGAAGAAGCTCAGCAGTCGAATTTTTTGATCAGTTTCTATATCAATATGACTCGAACTTCAGAGCGCAGATCAAGCTCCTATTATTCGTGGAAAAGCTGCCATTTACTGCTCCTGCCTACCGTCACCTGAGTTCTCCTATGACAACTCAAGGCGTCATTTGCACGAAGGAGATAGAAGAGTAAGTAGAGACTGCTGCTCGTCGCAACAATCTGGATCTTATGACGACAGAAGATCTCATCCCAATCCCGCGCCTCAGAGAAAGAATCTACAAATCCTATGGATTGGAGGCTCCTGCTACTAAGTTTGCGGATTTCAAGGCGAAGATTAAGAAGTTCAGACGCTAGTAGTGTTTCTTTTATCTTCTGATGCTTTACCTTAGACTGATGTAATCTCACTTCCTTATATATAATATCAGTTCTTTGCTTGGCCAGACAACTACTCATTGTCTTGTGGCTGTGTTTTTATTGTTATCACACTGATCACTGAAGCCATCTGACACACACTCACATAACCTATCTTTCTTCTGATATGCCTATCTTTTATCTGCTGATAACCTTTCCTATCACAGCTCAGTTTTTACTGAATTCTCTTAGGTCAGTAGTTTAGTACTTAGTGGTTTTGGCATCATCAATTAGGGGGAAATTATTGGGTTATGAATCAGTGATTGTTTAGATCAATTCTTAGGGGGTACTTTGAACTATCATCAGTAGTTCATGTATGATAGGAATTTTATTCACAAGCGTACGAATTAAGTCCTATTGTAGTAATAGATCTCGGAAGACCAAGGTCGAACCACAGGGACAACGATTTCTCTACTTAAATCATATTCTAATAATATAAAACAAGTAACCAAATTGTGATAATTATGTTTAAAACGATAAACACTAAAATGAGATGAAAACAGATGAGAAAGAACTAGGGGCGTCGGGCTATGATTAGGAATCCAATCAACCTATTGATTATGTTCTTCAATTATCCTACGGCATGCACTCTATTGTATCTTAAACAATCTCTTGATTCGGATAAGACGTGCTCGCATAAATGCTATACATACTCTCGTGATATAGAAATTAAACGAACCCATTTCAATCGTAGGTGTTAACCATGCTATATCCTTATTAGCATACTTTCGTGACTATTCTCGGATATATTCTATTATTTATTGCACGAATCAATCTCAAAGATTACATGAAATTAATTCCAAAGAGCACATACATGTTGGCCAAACATATACATGTAATGAACACAATATAATAGAACTCAGAAATTGAAGAAGAACGTGAACCAATAAAAGCTAAAATTCATCCATAAACATAAGCAATCTTAACCTCTAGCAAAGGGAATTAGCCACTAGACATAATTGTTGGGTTATGAGTCAGTGGTTGATTTTAATCACCACTTAGAGAGTACTTAGCTTTATTTTATCAATAGTTCTTGTAATATGACTTATCTGTTTATCGGTAATGGGGAAAATCATAGTGATTTAATACTATGGAATTGAAGATCCCAAAACCCGTCTTGTACCCTTAGTGTAGTGTCTTTATGACTAGATGATGTAATAGGCTAGACTGTTCTTATTTTCATTATCTGTTTTTGTCTAAGTCCTATAAGGGGTATTAGTTGGTCTGAACTTCAGTAGGAAGTTACATTCCAGAACCCCACGTCATCTGTTGTAAGAGCTAGTGTTCTCAGGTCATCAGTTGACTCCACATCAGTAGAAGAATTCTCATCAGTAGAAGAACACAGAACTAAGCGCAATGCCTTCAGAGTCATCAGCTGACTTCGCTCAGTAGAAGATCCTTTATCAGCAGACTCAGGCGAAGAAGACAGAGATCGAGTCAAATCTACTGTATCCGACAGGAAATGACCCAAGTTTTAACATCATTCGAAAGTCAGCAGAAGATCAAACGGGGATGAGTGAGAGTCAACTCAGATGAAGACTGATGTCTGACAAGTCTCACCTACCACAAACCTCGACCAATGAGAAGCGGTCTAAGCTCTACCTGCTCTGACCAACTAAAGCTGCTCTCATATACAGTGGCCAACTACTCTGCGACAACATTTCGAACATATGGCCGTTTTCCTTGGACGCTTGTGACACGTGGCATCGTCCCCTCCAACGGACAAATGTCTGGGTCAAAACTATAAATAGAGAAGCTTTTCCGAGCTCAACGCATGGGATATCAAAGGGATTACACGCTCAAGCTTTCGAAACACTCTAGCGCTTTCATGAAGATCCAGCGAAGAACTTGCTTATTAGAATATTTCTAGTTTTTCTCTCTAGAGTTTCTTTCTTTAGATCTCTCTTCTCTATCTAAGCTCCATTGTTATATCCATAGCTTAGAACCTTCGAAGGAGTTCACATTTCGTGACTGTTCTTATTGTAAGAACTCCTTCATAGTTGGAGAACATCCCCTCCCCTTCAAAATTCGGTTTGGATTGTAAAGTCGCTAAGGACTATAACTTAGAAGGGTATGTCCAGTGTACAGATACCTTGCTGAGGCTTGCTCAGATTAATCAACAAGACCTCATGTTCAGCAGGACCGTAGACGTAGGATCCTGCGTATTCGAACCACGTTAAAAATCGCTTGTGTCATTTACTGTTTTATTGCATTGCTTTCAAACTATCTTACAAACTCATACTTTGCATAAAACGTATTTGAAAGTGCACTAGCCAAAATTATTTGGTTTGCAAAAAAACACGTTTTCAAAACGAGACGAAGTCTATCGGGCCCTACACACTTATTCGCACTAACTCTCCGCCTGAGAATTTAATACTGACAGAAGTCAGTAGGAGAAACTCAGTAGTTGAGTCACTCCGACCCGCGATCAGAAGGTTACTATTTGGCACTGTTCATCAGTTGCAACCTATAGCTCAGCTGTCCTTCGCGTTTGAGAAAAAGAACTTGTACTCAGGTATATTCACCCCTCCCCCCCCCCCTACACCTGAAACTCGTCTCCGGATCAACAATAATTAAAAAACATAAGAGAATTTGAATACAAGCATTGAAAAGAAAAGATAAGAAGACTTCTCAATCTCTATATCGAATCTTGTTCAAAGGTTGCCTTCATTCTCCAAAGGTTGCAGATGAATTCTTCACCCCAAGTGTTGATGATTTCCTGTCCTCCTTCTGTCCGTCTCTTTCCTCCCTTTTTAAAACAATTCCTCCCTAAAACTGCCATCTAACTCCTTCTCAAAAACTGCCATGGAATTTTGGAATTTTAAATGGGCTCCAATGTACTCCCTCCGTCCCATTCAACTTGTCTCTGTTTCCTTTTCGGACCGTCCCACTTAACTTGTCTTCAACCCAAAAAGGAAAGTTTTCAAATTGTAGGACCCACGCCTTTACAACTAAATCACAATATTTAAATTGTAGGACCCACAACTTTACTACTAAATCACATTATATCTTTACTACTCAAACTTACTTCACCTTAATAACCGTGCCGAAAAGCTTGAAGCCAAGTTGAATGGGACGGAGGGAGTATTTAGTTTCAACCCACCAAAATAAAGAAAAGCCCAATTATTCATTTCACAATCAGCACACGTTTTTTTTTCATTTTTTTTCTTCTTCGTCCGACTTTCATCCTGACATTCACTCTCACATTCAATCTGACATTGTTCAATAGTGGTTTTGGTCTCTTTTCTTTGTTTTCTTCCACTTTTCCATATGAAAGCTTTACAGTTCTAGAACACCTATCAAGATCCAAAAATTACAAAATAAGTAGCAATCATGTTCAAAAGTGAAGATTATTAATACCAAAATACATATTAAACAATGCCAAATTTATAGTTTATCAATGTATTTAGGACATATTGCTATATCTCGGTAATGGGGGAAATTATAGTGATTTATCGCTATAGAATTGAAGATCCCAAAACCTGTCTTGTACCCTTAGTCTGTTGTCTTTCGGACTTGATGATGTAATAGGCTAGACTGTTCTTATTTTCGTTATCTATTTTGTTTAAGTCCTGTAAAGGGTATTTGTTGGTCTGAACTTCACTAGGAAGTTAAATTCCAGAACCCCATGTCATCAGTTTGTAAGAGCTCGTGTCCTCAGGTCTCAAGCTGACCGTCATCAGTAGAAGATTCCCATCAGCTGACCTCCAGTGAAGACACAGTATGAGAGCTCAGTACCTTGCAGTCACCTGCGACGTTCTCGATGAAGACCTGTCATCACCCGACTCAGATAAAGAAGTCAGTACGATCGTTCCAGATCTACTGCATCCGACAGGAAACGACTGCCCGACTATTATTGTCATTCGAAAGTCAGCAGAGTATCATACGAGAATGAGTGAGAGTCAACTCAGATGAAGACTGATGTCTGACAAGTCTCACCTACCACAATCCTCGACCAATGAGAAGCAACTTAAGCCTTACCTGCCCTGACACTAAAGCTGCTCTCGTGTACAGTGACCAATCACTCTGCGACGCAACTTCGAAACTTATGGCCGTTTTCCTTGGACGTTTGTGACACGTGGCATCGTCTTCTCCAACAGACAGATACATGTGTCACGACTATAAATAGAGAAGCATTTTCGAGCTCAACGCACGGGATATCAAAGTGAATACACGCTCAAAGCATTCAAACTCTCTAGCGCATTCACGACGATCTAGCGAAGAACATGCGTAGTTGAATATCTACAGTTCTTCTCTCTAGAGTTTCTTTAGTTCCCTCTTCTCTATCTAAGCTCAACTGTTACATCCATAGCTTAGAACATTCGAAGGAGTTCACTTTCTGTGAATCGTTCTTATTGTAAGAACTCCTTCATTGTTGGAGAAAATCCCCTCGCCTTCAAACTTCGGCTTGATTTGTAAAGTCGGTAAGGACTATAACTTAGAAGGGTCTGTCCAGCGCACAGATTCCTTGCTGAGGCTTGCTCAGATTAATCAACAAGAACTCCTGCTCAGCAGGACCGTGGACGTAGGATCTTGCGTATCCGAACCATGTTAAAAATCGCTTGTGTTATTTCTGTTTTATTGCATTATTCTCATACCGATTTACAAACTCATACTTTGCGTAAAACGTATTTAAAAGTGCACCAGCCAAAACATATTTGGTTTGCGAAAACACGTTTTCAAATCGAGACAAAGTTTATCGGGCCCCACACTTATCCGCACTAAACTCTCCGACTGGATCATAATACTGACAAAAGTCAGTAGGATAGACTCAGTAGTTGAGCCACTCTGACCCGCGATCAAAAGGTTACTTTTTGGCTTTATTCATCAGTCGCACTCTACAGCTCAGCTGTCCTTCGCGTTTGAGGAAAAACTTGTAATCAGGTGTATTCACCCCCCCCCCCCCGGTACACCTGACACTCGTCTCCGGACCAGCAGCCATAATTCTAAAATAAATTTATAAAATTTAATAATTTGTGTGGATATTGTATCTTAGAAGGAGAGAATTAATGGTCAAAGAAACCAATTGATGGATTTATTGATTGTGCCTAAATTGCTTACATAATTGTAGCTAACAAATAATTATGTACATATTGTTGTAAATATATTTTAATTATATATTTACCATATATTGTGATAACCATGTAAACCCTAAAAGCTCATTAGCCCATCTTGTACTCTATAAATAGAGGTCTCTACCCTCTTAATAATACACATCTATTTCTCGTTCTATTTAGTTTGTAACAAGTTATCAGCACGAGAATCTCTTATTTCAGAAGATGCACTCCTAACGAAAGTAGCACAATTTGTATTCCTGAAGAATACTACATGTTCTTGAAGAACGATTCAAGCTCTTTATTTTGACAAATGATATATGTTCATAATTCTAATTGTTTCTCTTGAAGTAGCACAATTAACTCTACACGTTCTTGGAACAACTAAAACCTGTCATTTTGAAATCATATATTACAACAACCATACTTTAATTGTTGCTCCTGAAGTAACACAATTAATATTCTTAACGAATATTGCATGTTCCAAAAGAACAATGTATATATAAATGTATGTTGTAATTGAAAGTATTACATAATTACATGAAGTGGTAGCAAGAGCTCCTCTATGTTTGGCTAGTGCATTTTCAATACATATTGTTGCTTAATTTCTTTTCAAGAATAGATGTGAGATCCGACAGATTTCAAAATTTGCAATTTATTGATTTCATTTATCTTGAATAAAACTAAATTGTTGCTCTGGAAGTAGCACAATTACATTCCTGAAAAATGACCATATTGTGATAGTAACATTACTATCACATGTTTGTGGAAAATGCCTCAAATATAGTATTTTTTTATACTATTTAACTTTTGCTCCTGAAGTAGCATCATTTATATTCTAAAAAAATATTAAATGCTCTTAAAGAGAACTCGTACATTCGATGATATATATTATTCCTGAATTAAAAACAGTATTTATGTCTTGTTGACATTAATGAAATCTTGATACCGATGCTCATCTGCCAATAAGAGGGCATGAGAGAGACAATAGAAATGAAGCATCCCAGCAGGATTGCTTAAAAATATAATTGATTGTCCTCCCTAAAGCTCAATACGAGTATATGCATCCTAAATTGCAATATTTTCAAATCTAGTGCATCGAAATTATTGAAGGCTCCAGAAGAACATGTGTTATTCTATCAACACCGATCTCTCCAACTTCATGTTCAGCCAATCGATGTTGTTGTAGTCTTCTGCCAGGAGACTCGTTGAAACAATTGACGCCTCCTCCTCCCTCTCGATGAGTCTTGAGTTCAATTGCTCGTGGCTTTGTCCGATGGAGTAGATTCTTGGCACGTTCTTTTTTATCTCCGGAACTATCGGCCCCTCCAGATCTTCACAAGTATTGTATATGGCTGCTTCACCCCTTACAGTCTGCCTCGTTACATCTACTAATTAAGTACTTGAGAACCGGCTCGTTTCCATCGTCTACCCCGATAAAAACCGGGAGCTAGATCACGCAGCTGGAGAAAACTTTCCATTCCGACTACACTTTTCACTAATTCGTCCATCAATTTTCCTGTCAAATATGTTGCTAGGTCAGGCCTTTTCTCTTACTACGACCATTGATCAATCCGTCAATTCTTTTTCTTAAATATAATTATGATTTTTCAAAGTTTATTATTTGGCTAACATGCATGTAATTAAATGCATAATTACATCGCTGAAAACTATAAATTATGAATTTCAACCCCGAAAAATAAAAATCTGGGTCTACCCCTATGCGAAGCGATACACCGTAAAATAATTACTTAAAAATTTGATCCATCTCTGCCCCCATAGAAAACTATGGGGTTTTGATAACAACTAAGTTACTTTTTTTTTTACTCTTTTGCATTCTTTTTAGTATCAAAACTATGTAGTTTTGTCTAGTTAGAGATGGAACAACATCAAAACTCATACTTGTATCTAGACAGAGATGGACAGTGATGGAAGATGGGGTTTTTTGAACGACAGATATGATCATATTAGAAACAAATTATACCCATTAGGAGTATTTCTTTTCCGACCAATCACAACTTTCTCCAACTAAATATCCAATAGGCAATAATTCATCTTCAAGGAAACAATGAACACTAAATTAACTAATTAATTAGTCTCTCTTACCTCCAAAAGGGATCTCTTGATCCTCAAGAAGAGTAGGATAGTTAAAATGAACACTTAATTAACTAAGTGAACACTTAATTAACTAAGCTATTAACCTTGTTATCATTGATCAGTTGTTACTGAATCCTATTGGGTTAGTAGTTTACTACTTAGTGGTTTTGGCATCTTTAATTAGGGGGAAATTGTAGGGATATGAGTCAGTGATCGTTTAGATCAATGCTAGGGGGACTTAGAACTTACGTCAGTAGTTCATGTACTTAGGACATATTGTAATATTAGTTTTTGGGGGAAATTATAGTGAATTTCATCGCTATAGAATTGAAGATCCCAAAACCTGTCGTGAACCTGATGTGTGTTTGAACATGATGAAGATGTAATAGGCTAGACTCGTTCTTATCATTATTGATTATTTTGTCTAAGTCCTGTAAAGGGTATTGTTGGTCTGAACTTCAGTAGAGAAGTTAAATTCCAAAACCCCAAGTCATCAGTTTGTAGAGCTCGTGTCTTCAGGTCATCAGTTGTCTATCCTCAGTAGAAGAATTCCTTCAGCAGACCGCAGTTGAAGACTCAGTACGATTCGTTATCTATTGAATGAGTGAAAAGTCAGCATCTTCAGAGTAACCAGCTGTCTATCCTCAGTAGAAGATCCTTATCAGTAGACTGAGATGAAGAAATCAGTATGATCGGTCCAAATCTACTGAACGCATGCAACTCAGTAGCAGATCTGACAAGGAAACAACTACCCGACTATTATAATTCAAATGTCAGCAGAGTTTATTCAATACGAGGTTCAGAGAGAGTCAACTCAGATGAAGACTGATGTCTGACAAGTCTCACCTACCACAAACCTCTGCCAACGAGAAGCAACCCAAGCCTTACATGCTCTGACATTAAAGCTGCTCTCATGTACAGAAGCCAACCACTCTGCGGCGCTCTTTCGAAAACTTATGGCCGTTTCCCTTGGATGTTTGTGACATGTGACATCGTCCTCTCCAACGGATACATGCCTGGGTCACACTATAAATAGAGAAGAGTCTCCAAGCTCAACCCGCAGGACATCAAGGGAATACAAGCTCATTGCATACAACTCTCGAGCGCATTAAAGCTGATCCAGTGATGAACTTGCTTAGTTGAATATCCTTAGTTATTCTCTCTAGAGATTCTTTAGTTCCCTCTTCTCTATTTAAGCTCCATTGTTATATCTATAGCTTAGAACCTTCAAAGGAGTTCACTTTTCTGTGAATTGTTCTTATTGTAAGAACTCCTTCATTGTTGGAGAAAATCCCCTCCCCTTCAAACTTCGGTTTGATTTGTAAAGTCGCTAAGGACTATAACTTAGAAGGGTCTGTCCAGCGTACAGATTCCTTGTTGATGCTTGCTCAGATTAATCTACAAGAACTCATGTTCTGCAGGACCGTGGACGTAGGATCTTACGTATTCTAACCACGTTAAAAATTGCTTGTGTTATTTACTGGTTTATTGCATTGTGATCAAACCATTTTACAAACTCATACTTTGCGTAAAACGTATTAAAAAGTTCACCAGCCAAAACAACTTTGGTTTGCGAAAACACGTTTTCAAAAGAGACTAAGTCCTACGGGCCCACACTTATCCGGACTGAAACTCATCGACTGAACTCTCTATACTATCAAAAGTCAGTAGAACAGACTCAGTAGTTGATACACTCTGACCCGCGATCAGAAGGTTCTTATTTGTCACTGTTCATTCAGTCGCATATCTCAGCTCAGCTGACCTTCGCGTTTGAGGCAAAACTTGTAATCAGGTGTATTCACCCCCCACCCCCCTCCTCCTATACCTGATACTCGTCTCCGGACTAACATGGACCTTCTCAACTAAGAAAGTATAAGGATTGTGGCTTAGCAGTTCTTGGAACTTTTGAACATCAAGATATAGACACAACTAATAATAAGGGTCTTAAAGAATGAGAGCTTGAGTTCTTGAAGGCTTAAGAACATGCAATAGTTTCATAACCTTGTTTGATCCAAGATTCTTCATATATATAGTATCCTTCCTAAATAGATCCGTTAGAGTGATATCTACTAGGGTAGGTGAGCTAGGGTTGAAGCAACAAATAGAATTCGAATTAAAGTTGCAACGCCGTATGCCTTCAACTGCAATGGTCAAAAGTACTGTATTGTTCCTCAAACAGTGCATATGTCAACGTGTCACAAGCAGATTTGCTGGAGAAGATATGGTTGTTGACTCCCGATCAATCTTGGCATGAATACCTCGTACAGCTTGAGTCAGTACAACATGATTGAGTCCCACTTCTGAGAGGTCAGTGTCACGTCAGTCGAGGACTGTCAGTATGCATGGGAGGGAGATTAGTAACTAGAAATTTAGAGCGGATACTGATTCCTGTTCGTGAAGCAGGAAGCGTACAAAGACATTCTGAAGCGAGAAATGCAAAGGACAACTAACTCTATGTTCTAAATACATGCTATGACGTGGTTCATCATCAGTCAGAGTTTCGGAATCTATATCAAAACTGTATTATTCAAATCATATCCCAACAAGTACAATAAAATAAATTGGCATCATATAGTAAATCACCAATTAGTCCATTATAGGACAACAAGATTGGCATTGTGGAGATTACAGATTTGGCTCCAACTCAATATTGTGTTAAAAAAAAAATTATGGTCGTAGGTCATGTGTCAATGTGCTTAGCACGTGGTCAAAACTCATGGATTCAAATCTCACGGGCCGTTAAGTGAAGTTTACCATGTACACCCTAACAGTAGCGGTTGCAGTTTACTCATTATTAAAAAAAAAGCAACACCTAACTAATAAAAAAGAGCCTATGCATTTTGTATTTTTATTTTTTATTTTTTTCATAGTAGATTCCTAATTTTGTGGCATCGATTACCAAATCATTGTAAGGTTAATATATTATGTATATAACAATATATTAGAGAAATTAAAGGAGACTAAACTACATCAGATTCGTCCCCTAACAAGGTGAGAAGCAACTGTTGTTTCACCCCTAAAATGCCAAAAATATATCCTTTTATCTCATAGGATATAGAAATTTCAATTAACTAGTTTATAATTGTAGAAATTATTAATAAAATTATTTTATTTGTACAAGTGTCATCGCATTTTGCACTTCTTTCTAATTTTCACTAGAGAAAAAGGATAGGTGAATATTGCACTACTTTTCGACTTTTCAAAATATTACTAAATGCCATAATTACAACACAACACAAATATTATTTGTACAAGTGTCATCGATTACCAAATCATTGTAAGGTTAATATATTATGTATATAACAATATAATTAGAGAAATTAAAGGAGACTAAACTGCATCAGATTCTTCTGTTTACTTAATGCAATAATTACAACACAACATAAATACTATATCAATATATGAAAGAATAGGAATATCAAGAGGGGATTACTAATTTCTTATTTCTTAATCAAAAGAGAGGTAGTAACATATATAAATCATAAATGTGTAAACTATTAATTTGTAAGATTTCAAATAATTATAGAAAAGTTAATACAATTAAATCATTTGTACATTTATCGTATTTTAGGGGTGGGAGAATCAGTATTAATTCAAAGAAATTGATTGAGCCTATTCGGTTACATATTGTAGCCATCAAATAATGGTTAACATATTTGCATTTTCCTTTTATAAATTTCAGTCAATTCTTTTAATTATACAATTAATAGCATTTAGGCAATCTCTCTCTACACGCATCTATAAATACAACTGATTCAAACCTAAGACCTTACCTTACCAACCAATATCCTATGAATTGAAGCAATCAAAATCACACCATGATGAAGTATACTTTATTCCTACTCATAGTCTCATTTTTCCTTGTCAACCAAACGACGTCGTGCTTCTTGACTAGGAAAGTGGTCGTTTTCGTCAAGAGCAGTCTCCCTCTGAATTCCCCACTCCTAACCGTGCATTGTAAATCTGCGGATGATGATTTGGGATATCAAAAACTCCCACCAACTAAATTTCAAAGGTTTGCCTTTTGCGAGAAACCTTTCTCTACTCTCTTCACCTGCAACCTTGAATGGTCCGGAAAAAAAATAGGGTTCCAGGCTTTCAACGCAAAATGGTTTCCTGACCCGTGCGTCATGAATGGCGTATGTTACTATATTGTAAAGAGTGATGGTATTTACTTTTCGAATTCGGATCCGCCAAAAGATGAAAAAATCGCAGGTCGTTGGTGATGTCATGCTTGCGTCAGCTTGAATAGCTAGGTTGCATACCTACTTGTATGTGGAAAAATAATGTTACTCGTCTTTCTAGAAATGTGTAAGATGATTGCATTTTATATAGTAGTAAAGAAATACTACAAGTATTACTTATATTCCATATGCATATGTTAAATCATCAATAAGGTGATATATTTAATTACGCCGTCAACATTTGCTGTATTGAAATTGGCTTATACTTGTGGACTCACTCCTAAATATAATGAACCTTCAGAAATTTAGATTCTAGATGTTTTAATTTTACTGCTAATAAGACACAAGTATTGATTGAAATGAAAAATAAATACTATAGTTTTTCTAATAATATTCAATTCTTTTGGTGATCGGTTGAAAATTTATATATTATATTATATTATACTACTGTGTATATATATTAGAATTATGGGAATTAATTAAAGAGACTGAATTAGACTAGATGTTTACTACATATATCATACTAAGACGTTGCTAACAACAAAAATACTAGTATATGTTAACGAATATGAAAATTAATCATGAAGAGGGGTTTACTAATTTTCCTGCTTCTTAAGAGAGAGAGAATAACGTAAATGTTTTTACTGTTAATTAATATTTTAAGATATAATTTATCTATTGTTACACCAAAATAATAGTGGCAAGTATTTTTACCATTATATACCTTGTTTCGATTTGGTATTACTTTGGGTAAATATAATTTTGGATATTTAATTTTAAGAAACATGTATCATCATTATATTAAATGATAATGCAATGATACATTCAATCATATACAAGGATTGATTTAATGCATAAACGAATACTTAAGTAATTTATTGTCTACAAATACATATTGGCAATTAAATAGCTAGGTTCATTTAAAACAAGCAAAATGCCACTTTTCATTTCAATCCATTATCCTTTTATCTCATTGATAATTGACAAAATGTAGCATAATTAATACTATTTCATATTCTTGCATGAGTAATTGATCGAAATTTTAATCTCCATTAGACCATGAATATCGCTGTAACTTATTGGGTGGTCGGCTACGATTTCATATTTTAGCAAAATAAAGAATCAGCTAAATACTTTGGAGTACATTTAAAATCAATAATAGTTTAATTAGGAGCAAAAACATCTCTATCTCTCTCTCTCGGAAAAGGAAAATTAGCATTTTACACCTCTTGATTATTATCTAATTTTAGAATCAGATTATTAACCAAACAGGCCTTTAGAGTTTAAGAATCTCAATGAAGACATTGTTGGGTTATGACTCAGTGATTGTTTAGATCATTGCTTAGGGGTACTTTGAACTATCATCAGTAGTTCATGTTTTTAGGACATATTGCTATATCTCGGTAATGGGGGAAATTGTAGTGATTTATCTCTATAGAATTGAAGATCCCAAAAGTTGTCTTGTAGAAGATTCCCATCAGTAGGAAGTTAAATTTCAGAACCCCATGTCATCAGTTTGTAAGAGCTCCTGTCCTTAGGTCTCCACCTGACCGTCATCAGTAGAAGATTCCCATCAACTGACCTCCAGTGAAGACACAGTATGAGAGCTCAGTACCTTCAGAGTCACCAGCGGACTGTTCTCAGTAGAAGACTGTCATCAGCCGACTCAGATAAAGAAGTCAGTACGATCGTTCCAGATCTACTGCATCCGACGGGAAACGACTGCCCGACTATTACTGTCATTCGAAAGTCAGCAGAGTATCATACGAGGATGAGTGAGAGTCACATCAGATGAAGACTGATGTCTGACAAGTCTCACCTACCACAAACCTCGACCAATGAGAAGCAACCTAAGCCTTAAATGCCCTGACACTAAAGCTGCTCTCATGTATAGTGACCAACCACTATGCGACGCTACTTCGAAACTTATTGCCGTTTTCCTTGGGCGTTTGTGACACGTGGCATCGTCTTCTCCAACGGACAAATGCTTAGGTCACGACTATAAATAGAGAAGCATTTCCGAGCTCAACGCACGGGATATCAAAGAGAATACACACTCAAAGCTTTCAAACTCTCTAGCGCATTCACGACGATTTAGCGAAGAACTTGCGTAGTTGAATATCTATAGTTCTTCTCTCTATAGTTTCTTTTGTTCCTTCTTCTCTATCTAAGCTCAACTGTTACATCCATAACTTAGAACCTTCGAAGGAGTTCACTTTTTGTGAATCGTTCTTATTGTAAGAACTCCTTCATTGTTGGAAAAAATCCCCTCCCCTTCAAACTTCGGTTTGATTTGTAAAGTCGCTAAGGACTATAACTTAGAAGGGTCTGTCCAGGGCACAGATTCGTTGCTGAGGCTTGCTCAGATTAATCAACAAGAACTCATGTTCAGCAGGACAGTGGACGTAGGATCTTGCGTATCCGAACCACGTTAAAAATCGCTTGTGTTATTTCTGTTTTATTGCATTGTTCTCAAACCGATTTACAAACTCATACTTTGCATTAAATGTATTTAAAAGTGCACCAGCTAAAACAGATTTGGTTTGCGAAAACATGTTTTTAAATCGAGACGAAGTCTATCGGGCCCCACACTTATCCGCACTAAACTCTCCGACTGAGATCACAATACTGACAAAAGTCAGTAGGACAGACTCAGTAGTTGAGCCACTCTGACCCGCGATCAGAATGTTACTTTCTGGCACTGTTCATCAGTCGCACTCTGCAGCCCAGCTGTCCTTCGCGTTTGAGGAAAAACTTGTAATCAGGTGTATTCACCCCCCCCCTCTACACCTGATACTCGTTTTCGGACCAACTATTGGTATCAGAGCGTGATGTTCTCCTGATCATCGCTTCTGAAAACTACTAGTCTACTCGAACAGATCCTGAAAATGTTTTCACTGCACGAGCATCTCTTCATACATCCTTATACTCTCATCTACAATGTCTGATATGTCAGGTATACGTATGGTACCAATGTTCTCGGTAGAGAACTACATGGTATGGCACGTGAGAATGGAGGCGCATGTTACATCGCTGCATGACAGCATGACAGATGTCCTTGAAATAGGACCCATCATTCCCATGATCGATAACATTTCAATATGCCGTTGTGGGAGGTGTAAGAGCACAAACTGGTGCTAAGGTTGACAAAGACAAATATACCTTCACACTAGAAGAGAACAAGTGGCACAACCTCGATCGAGTAGCACGGAATGCAATCCTGACAACGCTCAGCGATTCCCACCTCGGGAGGGTGCAAGACAGCAAAACGGCAAAAGAACTTTGGGATGCCACAGCGTGCGAGCCAAGGAGCCCCGCAGATCAAAGAAAATAAGCTTGAGCTAGAGTTTCAAAAGTTCGACACTTTTGCCATGGAGCCCAACGAAACCATTGACGAGCTTAGCGTCAGATTCACCATTCAGATCAATGTGATCAACGGGCTGGGGAGAACGTTCACCAATAAAGAGATGAACACCAACATCTTGAGAGCGCTGCCTCAACTGAGGTGGCTTCCTTTTGCTACTTATTTACGTCGCTTAAATCTTAATGCTTTAACTCCTGATGTTATCTTTTCAGAACTGAAGACGGAGGAGTTCGAGCATAGCCTACCCCAAAGATGCTCTAGTGCTCCAGCTGACACTCAAATAGACCATGCTTTCAAAGCAACAGTCAGCACACCTTGAGCCAACCCCATTTCTACCAGCAAGACAGTAGTTGCTTCAGATGCTAAGTCTACCGAGACTCCTGCTACTGATCGTCTTGCGCTAATTGCTCTCAAATATCAAAGGGAGAAGGAGAGAGTCAGAAAGCTGAAAAAATACCACAGAGATTCTCCCTCAGGTAAGAAAGATCATCATAAAAGGGAAGAATCTAAACCTTCTCCTGATTGCAGGAACACGAGAACCGCTTGCTAGTCCATCCAACGACTCAATGGAAAAGGTGGCGAGTAAGCTGTGTTCTACAAGCGCAAGAAAGAAGGACATTTCCGGTACGAATGTCCTGAGCTCTCAACTACCCAGCGAGCAGAACGGCATGCCAGACGTGAGAAATTTTCCTGAAGAAGGCAGGTCTACATTGCCGGAGAGCTATCCGACGACTCAATCAAGGAAGATACTTTCATGTATTCTTCTGAAGACGAATCTGCATTTATTACCGTTGAGGATGGAGAAACAGATCCTGAAACAACGACTGAATACATTCTGATGGCCGGAGAAGAGGCTGAGGTAAATTCGAAACTTGTCATAACCTCCTCTTCACAGAGCACACACGACACGTGCTCATCTACAGATGAACTGTAACGCCCCGAAATTTTCAATATAAAATGCATTGCATATCTATTCATGTATGTTATCAAGTGTTTTAATTCTGCAAGTCGCGCCTTAGAAATTAAAATGAAAATTAAAGCATTTATGTGTTTTTTTTGTTAAATCATTTTTGTTATGTAAATTTATTTTTCATTTTGAATGTGTTTGTTTATATCATATTATGATTATTTTTTTATTTAATTATTTAGAAATCATGTTAGAATTATTAGATAAGAATAATATTTATTTATTTTGGATTTCCTAAACCAACTAGGATTCATAAAATGATATAATATTTATTATTGTATTAAGTTATTAGGAGATAATTTTATATTATGTTTTATGATTATAATAGATTTTTTTGTGTGATATTCATGTTTTAGGATCTATTTTAATTGTGTCAATATCCTAATCCAACTATGATTAAATCTCTTACATGGTAAGTGATATACTAAATTCTATATAAATTATATAAGTACGAAAATAATTAAGGATAAAATATATTTGATACCTTATAGGATTAGGAATCTTTAGATAATGATTTCTAGGCTTATAAATACACCTTAGTCGTCCATAATTTAGTTTCACATTAGGTTTTTGAAATTTAGGGTCGTATATATAGGTATGTCTAGTATATGTTATTAATTTTGTAGAATTTTTCAAGCATGCTAAGTATTTGTTTAAAATTGTTATTCATAACCTGCCAGTTTTTGACAGCATGTACATAAGCTTGATAGGAAAATAGTTTTTCATGTTTTCTTTGAGTTTTTTTCGACCATGCTGAATATTAATAGGGTATAATATATGTTAGGTCATTCATGTTAAAAATATAAAATTTTTAGGATACGTTTACTATTTGTTTGTTAATTTGTTTCTTGATGTGCCAGATTCTTTTGTCAACATGCATGTAGATTGAAAAACAAAAGTTCTCATATTACTATTAAATGAATTCTTTATTATGATAAGCTTCATTGTGATGAAATATGTATTACGTTAGAGATCTATAATTAGGACAATACTTTTCTGATTTTATTAATTTATTTCATGAATACTGAATTACTCAATGCATGAATGAATTGTCAATGGAAGTAAGATTATATTTAATATACTTAAGTTTATTATTATGTGAAACCGTTAAAGTTGCATGTTAATAAGTAAGTATGTGTAGTATACATTGTTTGATTATTTTGATCTATGTGTTGAAGTATTTGAATGATTGATGCATGCATGATATTCCATGTAGAGTCATTAAGGTAAATTTCCATGTATAGGATCGGCGCGCAAGACTTAAACATTGATATCCATTATTTTTCATCAAGTCAAGGTTAAGGTGAGGAATGTTACCGTTTATCTTTATTATATGTTATGTTCGATATTTCATGTGATTATGACAGGCATGAAAGGACGGGTCAAAATTGGACCCTTGGATCGAAATTGGATCCTCTATGAGAAAAGGTCGGAATTGGGCCTATGAAAATGTTATGGTCTGTGTGACCGAGTATTTCTTTCAATGATCTAGTTTTTCATGTCTTATCGGTGTGATATATAATTTTGGTAAATGTATACATCTCGCACCGAGTAGTCGTACTCATCCCTATAATTATATCATTTTTCGGGGAAATGGCGCGGCCGATGATGTGTTGGTGGTGATGGTCATACGATGAAGTATTTATGAAACTCATTATTGCATTGAACTAGTTTTTATCATGAACTATGCATCTTCTTTCTAGTTTTTATTTTCGAGAACAAATAGTTGCATTTGCTTTTATTTTATTTTTAAGACTTCCGTTGTGTATGAAAATAAATTGAGTTTTTTTTAATGATTCTATTCCATGAAAATATTTTGAAAGAATTGAGATATGCATGTTAAGTATGAAGTAGCATCCCTATTTAAGTTATGAAAATTGGGGCGTTACATGAACCTCTAGACGTAGTGCAAGTATACGACGATCAACTAGAGGAGCAGATTCAGTTAAGCAGAGAGTTTAGCAGAACTGTTCAGGAACAGGAACAGGTAAAGGCTGAAAATCAGAGACTTTCTTCTGATTGGCAAGCCTCTAGTGATTTCGAGAATCTTGTTGTGAGACTGAAGGAAGAGATTGAATCTCTTATGACTAAGTCTCAGCTTCAAGAAACTTAGATATCAGTTCTGACTAAGGACAATTCTGAAAAAGATACTGAGATAGCCAGACTCAGTCAGAAGTTCGCAGAGGTTGAAAAGGACTACGAATCACTTCGGAAAAGTGATGAAGTTTGGTGAGGATTGATGACTGAACAGTACCTAGGAGCCAAAGAGAAGTTGGAAAGCATGCTTAGAGCCCAAAGGCCACCAGTCATGAAAGAAGGACTTGGTTATACTCACGAAGCTTCCACCTCTACTTCAAAAGGCTCAGAAAATGTTGGTTGATAGGTTCGTTAGAGGAAAAGTTCAGATCTCTGAACCTACAACTCAGGCGAAAAACAAATAGAAGATGATCGCACCTCGGCCGAGCAACAAGAAGCAGCCCGACCATAAGTTCTAGCCCCGGAACACCACGATCTAATTAGTCGGGGGGGAACTAAGAAGGTCGGGTGGGCGGAGCGATATAGCGAGCTGCTCGTATGAGCATCCGGCACGGTTTGATTCGTACTATTATGAGCCCGGGGGTCGGGGAGGAGCAAAAAGCCTTAGAAGAAGAAATCTCCTAAACCCCAAAATTGTTAGGAAGTCGGTATCTCCGAGTCCGGTGGAGAAAAAGATTGACAAGGTTCGGGAAAAAGAAGATGTGCGAGACTCCTAAGGTCGCCGGACAGATTTGGGTCGTGAAATCACCTACTAACGCTTAAGGACCTAAAGCGAACCAAAGGGTACCTAAAAATGTTTCTATTTTGCAAGTGCATAAGGACCCTTGGATCGTGGATAGCGGCTGCTCGAGACATATGACTTATTAAAAGAGTCTGCTGACCAATTACGTGGAAGAAGATGGTCCCGGGGAGTGAGTTTGGTGACAACTCTAAAAGGCTATACAAGCGGATATGGAACACGAACATTGGGGCGCTTCGGTTCAAGAGTAACATATGTTGAAGGACTTCAACATAATCTCCCTTTCCGTTAGTCAGTTGCGTGATAATCGAATAGAGTTATCTTTGACGTTGGTTTCTGTGATGTTGTTGACAAATCTATAGGGAAAACAGTGTTATCAGGTTCGCAGAAGAAGAACATCTACGTTGCTAACTGGAACACCGCTGAACCAGAGGCTTGTTACTTGCTCAAACGAAATCTAGTGATAAAACAGGATGGCTGTGACACAAGAGGGTCAGTCACCTGAATTTCAAGGCAATGAACAAGCTAGCCAAGAACTCTAGAGTCGGAGGAGTGCCCAATGAAGCTTTTATCAAAGACAAAAATTGTGAAGCATGTTTGAAGGGAAAGCAGACAAAGAAAAGCAATCCACCAATTTCGTCATCTTCCACTGATGGAATCCTTCAACTGCTCCCCATGGACTTGTTTGGGCCAGTTCCTCCTGTGACCATAAGAGGCAAGAACTATGCCCTCGTCATTATTGACGATTATTCGAGATATACGTGGGTCATGTTCATAGCCAACAAATCTGATGTCAAGGCGAGCGCCAATCTGCTTGAAGAAACTTAGTGTGGACGAGAGGGACGAGAATTCCTCAACTCACTCATTAAAGAGTGCTTGCGATAAAGAGAGGATTCAACATAGGACTTGGCGGCTCGCACCCCCTCGGCGAACGGACTTGCTTGAACGGAAGAAGCGAGAACACTAAAGGAAGCGGCAAGAACGCTCCTAGCGGACTACTGGACTACCCTCAAAGTTACGGGGCGATGCTACCGACACCGCCTGTTACACTCAGAACCGGTCACTACTTACAAAGCAACACATGAAGACGTCATACGAACTGTGGAAAGGGAGAATTCCTTCTATCTCTCATTTGCATATCTTTGGTTGTCCTTACTTTATCCACAATAACGAGAAAGATAAGTTAAAGGTCTTTGATAGCAAATCGATCAAGGAGTATTCTTAGGACACTCTCAAGTCGGTAAAGCCTTCGGGGGTTTTTAACTACCAGGACCACTGCGTGGAGGAAATCCGGCATATTATTTTTGATGAGTTTGTTGCGAGGACGGGAAAGCTAAGAAGACAAATCCGAGAAGATGTCGGCGGTAAGCTACATGATCTCACACTAAACGACAAAGCTGAGAAGATCCAGCATTGTTGGGACGATGAGTCATACGAAGAAGAAATCAAGACCCATCCCGCGAGCACTGTAGCTGACCTGGTTGATTCTACTAAACAGAATCAACATCAGGTAACTATGGTCGATGAGGAAGCCCGATGTGCTAATCGAGACCTCTGCGAGAATATAAACTCGAGGGGAACGACTAATATTCCCGAGCTAAATGCCCCCGAACCTAGAAACTCGGTAGATCCTAACCTTCTTCTTGAATTACTTGATCGCGAGAATAGCACTCTTTGAAATGCATAACACTCCTGTTGATTGTACATAAGTAATCTCAGAAGAAGAATCCAGACTCAGACGTTCGTGGCTAGACGCTCACTCTTCTGATTTAAGCATTGGAGATCTATCAGCAGTAAGGACAAGATCCGGACTAAGTCAATGAGAAAGCGCTCTCACCGCAGGCGGCCAGAAGCCCATCGCCGCCTTCTCATCACGACGATGGAGATGATGATCAGGCACCCAATGATGCAGAAAAGGGAGATTCTACTAAGGGAAAGAGTCCCAGCGAGAAGGGCGACTCACCACCTCCACCTCCGGAATCAGGAGCCGCCCCTGTTGCCTCGACTTCCAGGAAGCAACGGCTCGGCGCCTCCGAGTAGAAGCTTGGTACCTCTTTCCTATCGATAAAACCAATAGGTACCGTGTCCTCTAAGTCCGTCAGCCGAGTAATAAGGAAGCAGGGAGACAAGAATCGTCTCCTGGCCAAAGATGTCCATCTCAAATGGGCACAATATACGAAGGCTCAGACGAAGAAGGTTGACGAACTGACTGGTGCAGTCAAGAAGGTCTTAGACACTCCAACTCCAAATATTCAGGAGATAGTCGAGGCTGCGCTAGCGGCTCGGCCAAAGGCGGACATGGCCGCCCAATGTCGCTCGATTGCTTGAAGCCGGCGAGAAGAAGTTCTTCGAGCAGCACTGCTGCGAGGCTGGACATTATCCGGAAGACTATGGATGAGCGTAACAGGTTGGCCACCTCCAGTTTCCAAACTGCCATCAAAACTCAGGCGGCCGCCCTGAAGCTCATTCAGAAAGAGATGGCGGACTCCCTCGATGCATCGCTTACGAAAAACGGCGAAATCAAGCGAGAGGCCCAAATCCGCCAAATCCACAAGGATCGGGGAGGAGGGCTGGGTCCACTCTGCGTGATGCGGTTGGGGATTTCAACACCACCTCAACCTCTATCAAATGCGTTGTCTACGAACTTTAACGAGAGGTAGCGGCCATTAAGACTCTCTTGTCCTCGGCGGATGATGCCAAAAAGGGGAAGGAAGAGGCGAGCGGTGGTGACGGGGGTCAGGCGGGAGGGAAACAATCAAGGGGGAAAGTTCAGCGTAGGGCTGGAACGAGCTCGGTCCCCACTCCCACGGTCCAAATCCCTTCGTCCCAAATTCCATCGGGGGCGCGGCTCTCTGAACCTCAGCTGCCCACGCAGGCCGGAGGATCGGGTGAAGGATCTTCGGCTCAAGCGCAGCATATTGAAGAGGTTGCCAAATTTGTTGATCAAGAAGATGAGCCCCTGCTAACTCAAATACCCGGGAAGGAGAAAGCCACTGAAAGCACTCCTCCTCCTTCCCAGATGCTCAAATTCAAATCCCGAGAAGAGCAGGAGGAACATGATAAGAGTGTGGCTCAGCAGCTTCAAGATCAGATTGACTATGAGCTAAGAATGGAGGAAGAAGCTCAGCAGAAGAGAAAGAAGAAAAGGGTCCCAATGTCCAGGACGTCCAAGAGTCAGGCGAAACGGATTATGGCTCAACGGATGAAAGCTCAGCAATCTGCTGCTCCGGAGCCTACTGATGACTCAGAGACGGACACATTGCCCCTTGCTCAGCGGATAAAGAACCTTCCAAAGCTTACACCTGAGCAGGAGGCAGAGGACAAAGCGACGTGGGATGCTGTGCAGCAAAGGCTGAACCTCAGGACGAGGGACAAAAGAGCTGCAGCATTGAGAGAGAAGAAGAGGCAAGAGGATCTGGCTAAGATTATTGAACTCACTGAACAAGCGGCCAGAGAGCCAATCCTCGATCACAGCAAACAGATACCCAGGACTTCCAAGTTCTTCCGGCGTGATGCTCAAAAGCCTCATCTGAAGAAGACTCCGCACCGCCGTGTAGACAAGTTGATTCCATGGAATCTGAACGAAGAGTGGGAGGAGTTGAAGATCGACTTCATCAAAGCATTTTATATGTGGCAATGCTATTCTTCTGAAGTGTCGGCAGTCGAACTTTTTGATCAATTTCTATATCAATTCGACTCGAACTTCAGAGCGCAGATCAAGCTCCTATTATTCGAGGAAAAGCTGTCATTTACTGCTCCTGCCTACCGTCACCTGAGTCCTCCTATGACAACTCAAGGCGCCATTTGCGCGAAGGAGATAGAAGAGTAAGTAGAGACTGCTGCTCGTCGCAACAATCTGGATCTTATGACGACAGAAGATCTCATCCCAATCCAGCGCCTCAGAGAAAGAATCTACAAATCCTATGGATTGGAGGCTCCTGCTACTAAGTCTGCGGATTTCAAGGCGAAGATTAAGAAGTTCAGACGCTAGTAGTGTTTCTTTTATCTTCTGATGTTTTAGCTTAGACTGATGTAATCTCACCTCCTTTTATATAATATCAGTTCTTTGCTTGGCCAAACAACTACTCATTGTCTTGTGACTGTGTTTTTATTGTTATCACACTGATCACTGAAGTCATCTGACACACACTCACATAACCTATCTTTCTTCTAATATGCCTATCTTTTATCTGCGGATAACCTTTCCTATCACTGCTCAGTTTTTACTGAATTCTCTTGGGTCAGTAGTTTAGTACTTAGTGGTTTTGACATCATCAATTAGGGGGAAATTGTTGGGTTATGAATCAGTGATTATTTAGATCATTGCTTAGGGGGTACTTTAAACTATCATCAGTAGTTCATGTATGATAGGAATTTTATTTGCAAGTGTACGAATTAAGTCCTATTGTAGTAATATATCTCGGAAGACCAAGGTCGAACCACAGGGATAACGATTGCTCTACTTAAATCGTATTCTATTAATATAAAACAAGTAACCAAATTGTGATAATTTTGTTTAAAATAATAAACAATAAAATGAGATGAAAACAGATGAGAAACAACTAGGGGCGTCGGGCTATGATTAGGAATCCAATCAACCTATTGATTATGTTCTTCAATTATCCTACGGCATACACTCTATTGTATCTTAAACAATCTCTTGATTCGGATAAGACGTGCTCGCATAAATGCTATACCTACTCTCGTGATATAGAAATTAAACGAACCCATTTCAATCGTAGGTGTTAACCATGTTATATCCTTACTAGCCTACTTTCGTGACTATTCTCGGATATATTCTATTATCTATTGTACGAATCAATCTCAAGGGTTACATGAAATTAATTCCAAAGAGCACATACATGTTGGCCAAACATATACATGTAATGAACACAAGTTAATAGACCTCAGAAATTGAAGAAGAACATGAACCAATAAAAGCTAAAATTCATTCATAAACATAAGCAATCCTAACCTCTAGCAAAGGGAATTAGCCACTAGACATAATTGTTGGGTTATAAGTCAGTGGTTGATTTTAATCACCACTTAGAGGGTAGAAGAACACAGAACCAAGCTCAGTGCCTTCAGAGTCATCTGCTGACTTCGCTCAGTAGAAGATCCTTTATCAGCAGACTCAGACGAAGAAGACAGAGATCGAGTCAAATCTCATCGTATCGACGAGAAACGACCCGAGTTTTAACATCATTCGAAAGTCGGCGAGAAGATCATACGAGGATGAGTGAGAGTCAGCTCGAGATGAAGGCGATGTCGACAAGTCTCACCTACCACAAACCTCGACTAATGAGAAGCGGTCTAAGCTCTACCTACTCTGACCAACTAAAGCTGCTCTCATACCCAGTGACCAACTACTCTGCGACAATATTTCGAACATATGGCCGTTTTCCTTGGACGCTTGTGACACGTGGCATCGTCCCCTCCAACGAACAAATGTCTGGGTCACAACTATAAATAGAGAAGCTTTTCCGAGCTCAACGCACGGGATATCAAAGGGATTACACACTCATGCTTTCGAAACACTCTAGCGCTTTCACGAAGATCCAACGAAGAACTTGCTTATTAGAATATTTCTAGTTCTTCTCTCTAGAGTTTCTTTCTTTAGATCCCTCTTCTCTATCTAAGCTCCAATGTTATATCCATAGCTTAGAACCTTCGAAGGAGTTCACATTCCGTGACTGTTCTTATTGTAAGAACTCCTTCATAGTTGGAGAGCATCCCCTCCCCTTCAAAATTCGGTTTGGATTGTAAAGTCGCTAAATACTATAACATAGAAAGGTATGTCCAGTGCACAGATACCTTGCTGAGGCTTGCTTAGATTAATTACCAAGACCTCCTGTTCAGCAGGACCGTGGACGTAGGATCTTGCGTATCCGAACCACGTTAAAAATCGCTTGTGTCATTTACTGTTTTATTGCATTGCTTTCAAACTATCTTACAAACTCATACTTTGCATAAAACGTATTTGAAAGTGAACGAGCCAAAATTATTTGGTTTGCAAAAAACATGTTTTCAAAATGAGACGAAGTCTATCGGGCCCTACACACTTATTCGCACTAACTCTCCGCCTGAGAATTTAATGCGACGGAAGTCAGTAGGAGAATCTCAGTAGTTGAGTCACTCTGACCCGCGATCAGAAGGTTACTATTTGGCACTGTTCATCAGTTGCAACCTATAGCTCAGCTGTCCTTCGCGTTTGAGAAAAAGAACTTGTACTCGGGTGTATTCACCCCCCCTCCCCCTCTACACACGACACTCGTCTCCGGATCAACAATAATTAAGAAAACATAAGAGAATTTGAATACAAGCATTGAAAAGAAAAGATAAGAAGACTTCTCAATCTCTATATCGAATCTTGTTCAAAGGTTGCCTTCATTCTCCAAAGGTTGCAGATGCATTCTTCCCCCCAAGTGTTGATGATTTCGTGTCCTCCTTACGTCAGTCTCTTTCCTCCCTTTTTAAAACAATTCCTCCCTAAAGCGCCATCTAACTCCTTCTCAAAAGCTGCCATGGAATTTTGGAATTTTAATTGGGCTCCAATGTATTTAGTTTCAACCCACAAAAAATAAAGAAAAGCCCGATTATTCAATTCACAATCGGCACACGTTTTTTTCATTTTTTTCTTCTTCGTCCGACTTTCATCCCGACATTCACTCTGACATTCAATCTGACATTGTTCAATAGTGGTTTTGGTCTCTTTTCTTTGTTTTCTTCCACTTTTCCATATGAAAGCTCTAGAACACCTATCAAGATCCAAAAATTACAAAATAAGTAGCAATCATGTTCAAAAGGGAAGATTATTAATACCAAAATACATATTAAGCAATGCCAAAATCATAGTTTATCAATGTATTTAGGACATATTGCTATATCTCGGTAATGGGGGAAATTATAGTGATTTATCGCTATAGAATTGAAGATCCCAAAACCTGTCTAGTACCCTTAGTGTGTTGTCTTTCGGACTTGATGATGTAATAGGCTATGCTGTTCTTATTTTCGTTATCTATTTTGTCTAAGTCCTGTAAGGGGTATTTGTTGGTCTGAACTTCACTAGGAAGTTAAATTCCAGAACCCCATGTCATCAGTTTGTAAGAGCTCGTGTCCTCAGGTCTCCAGCTGACCGTCATCAGTAGAAGATTCCCATCAGCTGACCTCCAGTGAAGACACAGTATGAGAGCTCAGTACCTTCGAGTCACCCGGATTGTTCTCGGTAGAAGCTGTCATCAGCCGACTCCGGATGTCACTACGATCATTCCGGATCTGCTCATCCGACGGGATACGATTTGCCCGACTATTGCTTGTCATTCGAAAGTCAGCGAGTATCATACGAGGATGAGTGAGAGTCGGCTCGAGATGAAGGCGATGTCGAGACAAGTCTCACCTACCACAAACCTCGACCAATGAGAAGCAACCAACTTAAGCCTTACACCTTACGACACTAAAAGTCTGCTCTCGTGTACAGTGACCAATCACTCTGAGACGCAACTTCGAAACTTATGGCCGTTTTCCTTGGACGTTTGTGACACGTGGCATCGTCTTCTCCAACTGACAGATGTCTGGATCACGACTATAAATAGAGAAGCATTTCCGAGCTCAACGCACGGGATATCAAAGGGAATACACGCTCAAAGCATTCAAACTCTCTAGCGCATTCACGACGATCTAGCGAAGAACTTGCGTAGTTGAATATCTACAGTTCTTCTCTTTAGAGTTTCTTTAGTTCCCTCGTCTCTATATAAGCTCAACTGTTACATCCATAGCTTAGAACATTCGAAGGAGTTCACTTTCTGTGAATCGTTCTTATTGTAAGAACTCCTTCATTGTGGGAGAAAATCCCCTCCCCTTCAAACTTCGTCTTGATTTGTAAAGTCACTAAGGACTATAACTTAGAAGGTATCGTGCCCATCCCGCATAGATTCATTGCTGAGGCTTGCTCAGATTAATCAACAAGAACTCATGTTCAGCAGGACCATAGACGTAGGATCTTGTGTATCCGTACCATGTTAAAAATCGCTTGTGTTATTTCTGTTTTATTGCATTGTTCTCAAACCGATTTACAAACTCATACTTTGCGTAAAATGTATTTAAAAGTGCACCAGCCAAAACATAATTTGTTTGCGAAAACACGTTTTCAAATCGAGACAAAGTCTAACGGGCCCCACACTTATCCGCACTAAACTCTCCGACTGAGATCACAATACTGACAAAAGTCAGTAGGATAGACTCAGTAGTTGAGCCACTCTGACCCGCGATCATAAGGTTACTTTTTGGCATTATTCATCAGTCGCACTCTACAGCTCAGCTATCCTTCGCGTTTGAGGAAAAACTTGTAATCAAGTGTATTTCCCCCCCCTTCTCTACTCCTGATACTCGTCTCCAGCCCAACATACATAATTCTAAAATAAATTCATAAACTTTAATAATTTGTGTGGATATTGTATCTTAGAAGGAGAGAATTAATGGTCAAAGAAACCAATTGATGGATTTATTGAATGTGCCTAAATTGCTTACATAATTGTAGCCAACAAATAATTATGTACATATTGTTGTAAATATATTTTAATTATATATTTACCATATATTTTGATAACCACTTAAACCCTAAAAGCTCATTAACTCATATTGTACTCTATAAATAGAGGTCTCTACCCTCTTAATAATATACATCTATTTCGCGTTCTATTTAGTTTGTAACAAGTTATCGGCACGAGAAGCTCTTATTTCGAGAAAAAGCACTCCCTAACGAAAGTAGCACAATTTGTATTCCTAAAAAATACTACATGTTCTTGAAGAACGATTCAAGCTCTTTATTTTGACAAATGATATATGTTCATAATTCTAATTGTTGCTCTTGAAGTAGCACAATTAACTCTACATGTTCTTGGAACAACTAAAATCTGTCATTTTGAAATCATATATTAAAACAACCATACTTTAATTCTTGCTCACGAAGTAACACAATTAATATTCTTAACGAATATTGTATGTTCCTAAAAAACAATGTATATATAAATGTGTGTTGTAATTGAAAGTATTACCTAATTACATGAAGTGGTAGCAAGAGCTCCTCTATGTTTGACTAATGCATTTCCAATACATATTGTTGCTTAATTTCTTTTCCAGAATAGATGTGAAATCCGGCAGATCTCAAAATTTACAATTTATTGATTTCATTTATCTTGAATAAAACTAAATTGTTGCTGCGGAGTAGCACAATTACATTCACGAAATATGACCATATTGTGATACTAACATTACTATCACATGTTTGTGGAAATACCTCAAATATAGTATTTTTATATACTACTTAACTTTTGCTCTGAAGTAGCATCATTTATATTCTAGAAAATATTAAATGCTCTTAAAGAGAACTCGTACTTTCGATGATATATATTATTCGGGAATTAAAAACGTATTTATGTCTTGTTGACATTAATGAAATCTTAATATCGATGCTCATACGCAATAAGATGGCATGAGAGAGACAATAGAAATGAAGCATCCCAGCAGGATTGCTTAAAAATATAATTGATTGTCCTCCCTAAAGCTCAATACGAGTATATGCATCCTAAATTGCAATATTTTCAGATCTAGTGCATCGAAATTATTGAAAGCTCCAAAAAAACATGTGTCATTCTATCAACACCGATCTCTCCAACTTCATGTTCAGCCAATCAATGTTGTTGTAGTCTTCCGCCAGGAGACTCGTTGAAACAACTGACGCCTCCTCCTCCCTCTCGATGAGTCTTGATTTCAATTGCTCGTGGCTTTGTCCAATGGAGTAGATTCTTGGCACGTTCTTTTTTATCTCCGGAACTATCGGCCCCTCCAGATTTTCACAAAGTATTGTATAGGGCTGCTTCACCCCTTACAGTCTGCCTCGTTACATCTACTAATTAAGTACTTGAGAACCGGCTCGTTTACATCGTCCACCCAATAAAAACCCGAGAGCTAGATCACGCATTTGGAGAAAACTTTCCATTCCGACTACACTTTTCACTAATTCGTCCATCGATTTTCTTGTGAAATATGTTGCTAGGTCAAGCCTTTTCCCTTACTACGACCATTGAACAATCCGTCAATTCTTTTTCTTAAATATAATTATGATTTTTCAAAGTTTATTATTTGGCTAACATGCATGTAATTAAATGCCTAATCACATCCCTGAAAACTATAAATTATGAATTTCAACCCCGAAAAATAAATATCTGGGTCTACCCCTATGCGAAGCGCAACACCGTAAAATAATTACTTAAAAATTTGATCCAGCTCTGCCCCCACAGAAAACTATGGGGTTTTGATAACAACTCAGTTACTTTTTTTTTTTTTACTCTTTTGCATTCTTTTTAGTATCAAAACTATGTAGTTTTGTCTAGTTAGAGATGGAACAACATCAAAACTCATACTTGTATCTAGACAGAGATGGACAGTGATGGAAGATGGGGTTTTTTGAACGACAGATATGATCATATTAGAAACAAATTATACCCATTAGGAGTATTTCTTTTCCGACAATCACGACTTTCTTCAACTAAATATCCAATAGGCAATAATTCATCTTCAAGGAAACAATGAACACTAAATTAACTAATTAATTAGTCTCTCTTACCTCCAAAAGGGATCTCTTGATCCTCAAGAAGAGTAGGATAGTTAAAATGAACACTTAATTAACTAAGTGAACACTTAATTAACTAAGTTGTTAACCTTGTTATCATTGATCAGTTGTTACTGAATCCTCTTGGGTTAGTAGTTTAGTACTTAGTGGTTTTGGCATCATTAATTAGGGGAAAATTGTAGGGATATGAGTCGGTGATCGTTTAGATCAATGCTAGGGGTTACTTAGAACTGACGTCAGTAGTTTATGTACTTAGGACATATTGTAATATTAGTTTTTGGGGGAAATTATAGTGAATTTCATCGCTATAGAATTGAAAATCCCAAAACCTGTCGTAAACCTGATGTGTGTTTGAACATGATGAAGATGTAATAGGCTAGACTCGTTCTTATCACTATTGATTATTTTGTCTATGTCCTGTAAGGGGTATTGTTGGTCTGAACTTCAGTAGAGAAGTTAAATTCCAAAACCCCAAGTCATCAGTTTGTAGAGCTCGTGTCTTCAGGTCATCAGTTGTCTATCCTCAGTAGAAGAATTCCTTCAACAGACCGCAGTTAAAGACTCAGTACGATTCGTTATCTACTGAATGACTGAAGAGTTCAGTATCTTTAGAGTCACTAGCTGTCTATCCACAGTAGAAGATCTTTATCAGTAGACTGAGATGAAGAAACCAGTATGATTGGTCCAAATCTACTGAACGCATGCAACTCTGTTGCAGATCTGACAAGGAAACAATTGACCGACTATTATAATTCGAATGTCAGCAGAGTTTACTCAATACGAGGTTCAGAGAGAGTCAACTCGGATGAAGGCGATGTCGACAAGTCTCACCTACCACAAACCTCGGCCAATGAGAAGCAACCCAAGTCTTACCTACTCGACATTAAAGTTTGCTCTCATGTACAAAAGCCAACCACTCTGCGGCGCTCTTTCAAAAACTTATGGCCGTTTTCCTTAGATGTTTGTGACACGTGGCATCGTCCTCTCCAACGGATACATGCACAGGTCACAACTATAAATAGAGAAGAGTCTCCAAGCTCAACACGCAGGACATCAAATGAATACAAGCTCATTGCATACAACTCTCTAGCGCATTAAAGCCGATCCAGTGAAGAACTTGCTTAGTTGAATATCCTTAGTTATTCTCTCTAGAGATTCTTTAGTTCTCTCTTCTCTATCTAAGCTCCATTGTTATATCTATAGCTTAGAACCTTCGAAGGAGTTCACTTTTCTATGAATTGTTCTTATTGTAAGAACTCCTTCATTGTTGGAGAAAATTCCCTCCCCTTCAAACTTCGGTTCGATTTGTAAAGTCTCTAAGGACTATAACTTAGAAGGGTCTGTCCAACGTACAGATTCCTTGCTGATGCTTGCTCAGATTAATCAACAAGAACTCATTCATGTTCTGCAGGACCGTGGACGTAGGATCTTGGGTATCCGAACCACGTTAAAAATTGCTTGTGTTATTTACTGGTTTATTGCATTGTGATCAAACCATTTTATAAACTCATACTTTGCATAAAGCGTATTAAAAAATGCACCAACCAAAACAACTTTGGTTTGCGAAAACACATTTTCAAAAGAGACTAAGTCCTACGGGCCCACACTTATCCGCACTGAAACTCATCGACTGAACTCTATATACTGTCAAAAGTCAGTAGAACAGACTCAGTATTTGATACACTCTGACCCGCGATCGAAAGGTTATTATTTGGCATTGTTCATTCAGTCGTATATCTCAGCTCAGCTGACCTTCGCGTTTGAGGCAAAACTTGTAATTAGGTGTATTCACCCCCCACCCCCCTCGTCCTACACCTGATACTCGTCTCCGGACTAACACGGACCTTCTCAAATAAGAAAGTATAAGGATTGTGGCTTAGCAGTTCTTGGAACTTTTGAACATCAAGATATAGACACAACTAATAATAAGGGTCTTAAAGAATGAGAGCTTGAGTTCTTGAAGGCTTAAGAACATGCAATAGTTTCATAACCTTGTTTGATCCAAGATTCTTCATATATATAGTATCCTTCCTAAATAGATCCGTTAGAGTGATATCTACTAGGGTTGAGGCAACAAATAGAATTTGAATTAAAGTTGCAACGCCGTCTGCCTTCAACTGCAATGGTCAAAAGAATCTTGTCTTGTTCCTCAAAGCAGTGCGCATATGTCAACGTGTCACAAGCGGTTCTTTGGAGACGATGTGGTTGTTGACTCCGGATCAATCTTGGCGTGAATACCTCGTCTTGCTTGAGTCGGTCACAAGATGATTGAGTCCCACTTCGAGAGGTCGGCATCACGTCGCCAGAGGATTGTCGGTATCCATGGGAGGGAGATTAGTATCTAGAAATTTAGAGCGGATATTGATTCCTGTTCATGAGGCGGGGAAGCGTACAAAGACATTACGAGCGAGAAATGCAAAGGACGGACTAACTTTAGGTTCTAAATGCATGCTATGACGTGGTTCATCATCGATCGGAGTTTTGGAATTTATATCAAAAGCGTATTATTCAAATCATATCCCAACAAGTACAATAAAATAAATTGGCATCATATAGTAAATCACCAATTAGTCCATTATAGGACATCAAGATTTGCATCGTGGAGATTACAGATTTGGCTCCAACTCAATATTGTGTTAAAAAAATAATTATGGCCGTAGGTCATGTGTCAATGTGCTTAGCACGTGGTCAAAACTCATGGATTCAAATCATTGTAAGGTTAATATATATTATGTATATAACAATATAATTAGAGAAATTAAAGGAGACTAAACTACATCAGATTCGTCTGTTTACTAAATGCCATAATTACAACACAACATAAATGCTATATCAATATATGAAAGAATAGGAATATCAAGAGGGGATTACTAATTTCTTATTTCTTAATCAAAAGAGAGGTAGTTACATAAATCATAAATGTGTAAACTATTAATTTGTAAGAGTTCAAACAATTATAGAAAAGTTAATAAAATTGAATCATTTGTACATTTATCGTATTTTCGGGTGGGAGAATCAGTATTAATTCAAAGAAATCGATTGAGCCGATTCGGTTACATAATTGTAGCCATCAGATAATTGTTAACATAATTGCATTTTCCGTTTCTATTTCAGTCAATCCTTTTAATTATACAATTACATGCATCCATTTAGGCCATCTCTCTCTACATGCATCTTTAAATACAACTGATTCAAACCTAAGACCTTACCTTACCAACCAATATCCTATAAATTGAAGCAATCAAAATCACACCATGATGAAGTATACATTATTCCTACTCATAGTCTCATTTTTCCTTGTCAACCAAACGACGTCGTGCTTCTTGACTAGGAAAGTGGTCGTTTTGTCAAGAGCAGTCTCCCTCACGAATTCCCCACTCCCTAACCGTGCATTGTAAATGCGGGGATGATGATTTGGGATATCAAAAACTCCCACCAACTAAATTTCAAAGGTTTGCCTTTTGCGAGAAACCTTTTGCTACTCTCTTCACCTGCCAACTTGAATGGTCCGGAAAAAAAATAGAGTTCCAGGCTTTCAACGCAAAACGGTTTCCTGACCCGTGCGTCAAGAATGGCGTATGTTACTATATTGTAAAGAGTGATGGTATTTACTTTTCGAATTCGGATCCGCCAAAAGATGAAAAAATCGCAGCTCGTTGGTGATGTCATGCTTGCGTCAGCTTGAATAGCTAGGTTGCATACCTACTAGAATGTGGGAAAATAATGTTACTCGATGTGTAAGATGATTGCATCTTATATAGTAGTAAAGAAATACTACAAGTATTATTTATATTACATATGCATATGTTAAATCATCAATAAGGTGATATATTCAATTACGCCGTCAACATTTGCTTTATTGAAATTGGCTTATACTTGTGGACTCACTCCTAAATATAATGAACCTTTAGAAATTTAGATTCTAGATGTTTTAATTTTACTGCTAATAAGACACAAGTATTGATTGAAATGAAAAATAAATACTATAGTCTTTCTAATAATATTCAATTCTTTTGGTGATCGGTTGAAAATTATATATTACTCCCTCCGTCTCACCCGACTTGGTTTTCTTTCCTCTTTTTCATTATCCCACTTGACTTGGCCACTAACTAAAATAATACTCTAATAAATTATAATGGGTCCCACCACTTTATACCACTTTACACACAACTACCCACTATTCTTAATAACCGTGCCCAAACCTATTAAACCATGTCGGGCGGGACGGAGGGAGTATATTATATTATACTACTGTGTATATATATTAGAATTATGGGAATTAATTAAAGAGACTGAATTAGACTAGATGTTTACTACATATATCATACTAAGACGTTGCTAACAACAAAAATACTAGTATATGTTAACGATTTGATATTTTAGCAAAATAAAGAAGCAGCTAAATACATTGGAGTACATTTAAAATCAATTATAGTTTAATTAGGAGCAAAAACATCTCTCTCTCTCTCTCGGAAAAGGAAAATTAGCAATTTTACACCTCTTGATTATTATCTAATTTTAGAATCAGATTATTAACCTAACAGGCCTTTAGAGTTTAGGAATCTCAATGAAGACAAAATTCTAAAATAAATTCATAAAATTTAATAATTTGTGTGGATATTGTATCTTACAAGGAGAGAATTAATGGTCAAAGAAACCAATTGATGGATTTATTGATTGTGCCGAAATTGCTTACATGATTGTAGCCAACAAATAATTATTATGTACATATATTGTTGTAAATATATTTTATTTATATACTTACTATATATTGTGATGACCATATAAACCGTAAAAACTCATGAGCCCATTTTGTACTCTATAAATAGAGGTCTTCACCCTCATAATAATAACACACATCTATTTCTCATTCTCTCTATTATTCTCTCGTTATATTTAGTTTATAACACGCTATCAGCACGAGAATCTCTTATTTCAGAAGATGCACTCCTAACAAAAGTAGCACAATTTGTATTCCTGAAGAATACTACATGTTCTTGAAGAACGATTCAAGCTCTTTATTTTGACAAATGATATATGTTCATAATTCTAATTGTTGCTCTTGAAGTAGCACAATTAACTCTACATGTTCTTGGAACAACTAAAACCTGTCATTTTGAAATCATATATTACAACAACCATACTTTAATTGTTGCTCCTGAAGTAGCACAATTAATATTCTTGATGAATATTGCATGTTCCTAAAGAACAATGTATATATAAATGTATGTTGTAATTTAAAGTATTACCTAATTACATGGAGTACTAGCAAGAGTTCCTCTATGTTTGATTAATGCATTTCCAATACATATTGTTGCTTATTTTATTTTCAAGAGTAGATGTGAGATCCGGCAGATCTCAAAATTTGCATTTTATTGATTTCATTTATTTTGAGTAAAACTAAATTGTTGTTCTCGAAGTAGCACACTTACATTCTTGAAAAATGATCATATGTTTGTGGAAATGCCTCAAATATAGTATTTTTATATACTATTTAACTTTTGCTTTCAAGAAGCATCATTTATATTCTAGAAAAATACTAAATGCTCTTAAAGAGGAACCCGTACTTTCGATGATATATATTATTCCCGAATTAAAAATAGTATTTATGTCTTGTTGATATTAATGAAATCTTGATACCGATGTTCATTTGCCAATAAGAGGGCATGAGAGAGACAATAGAAATGAAGCATCCCGAGCGGGATTGCTTAAAAATATAATTGATTGTCCTCCCTAAAGCTCGATATGAGTATATGCATCCTAAATTGCGAGATTTTCGGATCTAGTGCATCGAAATTATTGAAGGCTCCAGGAAGAGCATGTGTCATTCTATCAACACCTATCTCTCCAGCTTCATGTTTAGCCAGTCGATGCAGCTGCAGTCTTCCGCCAGGAGACTCGCTGAAACAACTGACGCCTCCTCCTCCCTCTCGATGAGTCTTGATTTCAATTGCTCGTGGCTTGGTCCGATGGAGTAGATTCTTGGCACGTTCGTTTTTTTATCTCCGCAACTATCAGCCCCTCCAGATCTTCACAAGTGTTGTATATGGCTGCTTCACCCCTTACAGTTACATCTACTAATTAAGTACTTGAGAACCGACTCGTTTACATCGTCTACCCGATAAAAATCCGGGAGCTAGATCACGCAGCCGGAGAAAACTCTCCATTCCGGCTACACTTTTCACTAATCCGTCCATCGATTTTTTCCTGTGAAATATGTTGCTAGGTCAGGCCTTTTCCCTTACTACGACCATTGATCAGTCCCTCAATTCTTTTTCTTAAATATAATCATGATTTTTCAAAGTTCATTATTTGGCTACCATGCATGTAATTAAATGCATAATCACATCCCTGAAAACTATAAATTATGAATTTCAACCCCGAAAAATAAATCTCCGTGTCTACCCCTATGCGAAGCGCAACACCGTAAAATAATTACTTAAAAATTGGATCCAATTCAGTTAAAATGTGGGATCGCGACATCTCTGAAAGTGTTCACAAACTCCGCGCCTTCGCGGGGGTGGTCGTCGGGATTCGGGAATGCCATCGGTAGCGGGCGAAGGTGGTCGTGAGCAAGACATTGCGGAGGAGGCGGCGGTGGCTGAACTTGGAGACTGAAGATGACGTGGCAGTTGGCTACACAGAGGAGATGGGCGAGGTTGAGCTTGGAGTTGAGGTGGCCTTAGACTGGGAAAGGGAAGATTAAGACTTGGGTTGGGAGAGTTTTTTCTTGGTCGGAATTCATCTTGCTTGTTAGATTTAAGAGAGGCAAACCCACATTGAACTTAAATCGGGTGTGGTAGCCATGAATGGGGCCTAGAATTATAGAAATATATTTGAGTATCAATAATTTTCATTCAATTAATAATTTTAAATTATATCGACTATAAATTATGCTTTTTTTCTACTACTACTACTACCCTATTAACCATTTTCTATTAACATGTCAATCAATCCTTTAATATCATCTAGGATTGGTTCTTGTTGTAAAAGTTTCGGGATATAATTACATCTTATTCCTTTTAAATGTATTACTAAACTTTAAAAACATCAAAGTTGTATTCTAATTCACTATGGAATCGTAGAGTAAAATATGAAATGACATTCATCAATCATAACACATTTATTTATTACACGCTTTAACATAAAAACAAAGTAGACAATTCCGGGTTAAATAATATATCGATAAAACGACTAACAATACAAATAAACCACATAATACACTCAAATTATGCCATCAATCAAATCACCAATGACTTGATATACTCAATTAAACCATCAAGGTGACCATATGATGAACCCCCTTTACTAACACCCTTCTTAACAACCTTAGCCATCTCCCCTGCCCGTTCCAAGAACTCCTCTCTCCTCATTTCCATCACCTCCCTAACCGCTTTCTCGACGATCAGTCTATCGCAGGTATCTTTAATATCCAACCCGATCTTCCAAACCTCGCTCACAAACCTACTATTAATCGTTTGATCCGCGAAATACGGCCAACATATCATCGGCACACCAGCAGCTATACTCTCGAGAATCGAGTTCCATCCACTATGCGTCAAAAACGCTCCCACAGCAGGATGGTTAAGCACCTTCTCCTGTGGGGCCCACTCAACCAATAGACAATTGCCTTTACTCCGTTCGAGTAATTCTGAAATAGCCTCATCGTTTCCATCGTTCCGGGCTATCGAATCCGGCCTCATCACCCATAAAAATTTCTTATCACTATTAAGCAACCCATGCCAAAACTCCAACACTTGCTCTCTAGTCACCATTGTTATGCTCCCAAAGCTTACGTAAATTACCGATTTCTCCGGCTTCATGTTCAGCCAATCGATGCAGCTCGGGTCTTCGGCCCATAGGCTCGCGGAGACAATTGAAGCTTCCTCCTTCTTCTCGATGAGCCTCGATTTCAATTGCTCGTGGATTGGTCCGATGGAGTAGGTTCTTGGAATGTGATTTTGCATCTCTGCAACTATGGAACCTTCTAGATCTTCACAAGTGTTGAAAATTACAGCTTGCGCCCGTACAATTTGGGTCGTTGCATCTATTAGGTATTTGAGAATTGGCTCGTTTACATTGTCGACTCGGTAGAAAGCCGGTAGGTCGCGCCGTCGTAGAAAACTCTCCATTCCCGGTACACTCCTCACTAATCCATCGATCGATTTTTCTGTAAAATTTTATGAATTTAGCTAGGGCTATCGATTTGATTAAACCGAACTAAAACGAAAATCAAGGTCAATATTATGCAACACCGAATATAAAACCATCGTACGATTAGCTTTTAGCTTTAACCGAAATTCGATGGAGAAAAAAATAATGAAAAATTAAATTTGGTGCCCTAACTTTTACGTATTTCGATATTTGATGCATATACTTTTAAATTACTTTTTTGTGTCTAAACTTAGCAAATGCTATCCAATTTTGGTATCTCTATTATTTAAGTATCAACTCTTACAAGTTCTGTAAGGACACAATAATCAATTTAGATGCATATTTTTTAAGCAATTCACTTTATTGTTGTATAAGATTAAAGGTTGATTTTAAAATAAAAAAAACTCTCCAAAATAATACTTTTAAATAATTCCCAAAAGACTACTCTCACCAAGCATATTTCCAAAGTATTACTCTTCAAAAAACAAATTTCCAATATATTAGGAGAGATTAGTGAAATAATAAAGTAAGAAAAAGTAGATGATAAAATAGGAGAGATGATGATAATGATTTGTTAATTTCGAAAAGTGACCACTTTTAATGGGACATTCCATTCGGGAAAGGTGGTCACTTTTAGTGGGACGGATAGAGAATCATGTACTAAAGTAATAATCTTCTAAATGTAAAACTTAGAATTTTTAATAATATCTTCATTTTCAACTATATCAATATTAGTTGGAATATTTATTTTATTAAAGAACCATCAATAAACAAATTTTAAATTAAAAATCATATTTTTTTATTGTATTTAAATTGCTACATTACATAAAAAACTATGTCATAAATTTAAAAGGAAAATTATAATTTTATTTAAATAAGTAATATCTTTTTTAAAATAAAATATAACAGCACGTAGTAAATTTAAAATAAAGTATTCTTATTTAGATTGTGAGACTTTTTATTTAGACTGTTAATAAAATAATCTTCATACATTTCCGCTTAAATTTCCATCCAAGATTCAATCTAAATTAAGGACAAAAAACCTTTGAATTATATTTTAGAATATTAGCAACAATTTTGGTATTATAATCTATAAATTAGATTATAAACATATATTGTGATCAGTAATATAAATATTTTTCTTATTTGTGGAGTCCTCCGGCCAATATCCTCCTCGGGCCTTATCGATGGTGGTTGAGCGCTTGTTGGAGATTGTATCAACATCACTTGAATAGTTTTATACTGATGACATGTAATAATATACAATATCTAATAGCGAGAATTTAAAAAAGAAATATCTTATACAGAAAATGTTTTATTTGATTGAAACACTCACCAAACCTCAAGTATGAATTCTTGGTCATTTCTAAGTTTCTCACAAGATTAGCAATGGATTTACACATTTCCAAAATTTGCTGGAAACGTTAATTCAAATATATGTTTATAAGAAAATTTATTGATTATATTACCAAGCTTATTAGTGATTTTATAAAATATAATTGAAATGTCTTTTTTGTCCCTAATTTGGATGAAATATTGGATGGTAATTGGACTTATTAATATGTAGGGGGTGTATCTATTTAAGTTAATAGATCGGGGCCAAATCGAACATTTTAAATAGGTTGGAGGTGTTTTTGCTTTTTTTTTTTTTGGTTTAAAATTAACAAAATTCATTTTAGTTCTAATATTTATCCATAATTTTTACAAGTTTATAGAAGGATAAATATTCAATTTGGATACATATTTTTTAACAAATTTATTTTAAAATAATCAATTCATTTTAGTCCGATATAATATTTTATTGAATCTAAATTTTTGATTTAATAAAACATGGAGGTAACTAGGCCTAAGGATCCTCTATCCCACAATTGATGGACCACTTGGTGGCTCACCAATCACGCGGCGCCACGCGTGCGTTGGTGGGCCACCTTGCTTTACACTCAAATATTAATTTATTGATTTGGGTGCCACTAATGTACGCATAGCACCGCGTGATTGGTGGGCCACCAGGTGGTCCACCAAGTGTGGGATAGAAAATTCGGACTCGGTAACTAGACATGTTAATAAAAGTTGGGAGTGTATCTATATTGGGGTCAAATTAAACATTTTAAATAGGTTGGAAATGTTTTTGTTTTCTTCCCTATTAAAATAGTTGAAAGTTTTAGACGTTAAATTTGCTTTCCACTAAAAAAAAACGTGATAATGCATTATTATATAATAAAGAAACAAAACAGTAGACAAGCTGATTGAAATGAAGAATTTCTAGCACTAAGTCAAATTTCTGTCTTTTCAACTTTCCTTTTTTTTACTTTAAAGCAGACCAATATTTTCAAATTTTTCACAATCTTTTGTATTTTCAACTTTTACTTTTACTTTCAATCAAATCAATGTTTTCTAATTTTACTATTACTATATATGCCAATAAATCAAACTGTTAAGGTAATTCTTCTATATTCAATAAGATAAAATATAAAAAAAATTACGAAAATTGTACTTGGAGAAAAATAATAATTTTGGACCGTGTAATTACAGTAGGATTTTGAAACTTGAAGTTGATTAACATGAATTTGGGTTTTCAGATTTAGAAAAGGAGCAAAAATGAAGGGTTTTCAAAATTCTTCTTATTTAAGATATTATCATATATAGCACAAAACATTTTTTTAATGTATTATAATATTTTCAGTTTGGTTTAGTTTTACCTAAAAAAAATGCAAAAAAATAAAAACGAACTAAAGTTTTGTGGTTAAGTTTGATTCGATTAAAAAAAATTGGACATAATTAAGTTCATTCAGTTACCCGAATATAAGTTAAAAATTTCGGTTTACCTCCGAAAGGAATGTCTTGTGCTTCAACAAGATTCGGATACCTAAAAAGCGCCCAAAAATAAGAAGCTGTAGCAGTTCGGAAGTAAACAAGCGGAAGGCCATTCTCCTCCGCAAAGTCCGCCGCGAAGCCTAAAAGCCCATCTGCGATGAAGCATGTGACCGGCCGCCGCCCGTCGGCCGCCATGAAATTTTCTTCAACCATCATCTTCTTTAAATGTGGGATCATGACGTTGGTTATGGAGTCGACTAACTCCAAGACTTTCTTCCCGGCGCGGGAGTGGTCGTCTGGGAGGCCGTCGGCGAGGGTGTGGAAGCGGAAGCCTGGGTAGCGGGCGGAGGCAGTGGAGAGGAAGTTGTTGCGGCGGTGGTTGAAGTCGGAGGTGATGAAGGTGACATGGCAGTTGGAGAGGCAGAGGAGGTGGGCGAGGTTGAGCATGGAGTTGAGGTGGCCTTGGACTGGGAAAGGGAAGATTAAGACATGGGGTGGGAGGTTTTGTTGTTGGTCGGAATTCATGTTGTGGTTGGATTTGAATTTGTGATTTTTTTGCAGAGGTTTTGAGAGTGGGATTGCAGATAAGAAAAGAATAGTAGTATTGGTTCCGATTTTAGTTTGGGCATATGTCTGTTTCTTTTTTTCTTTTTTTTTCATAACGAGGGTAATCCGCAGCCGCTACCGATGTGTGCATTGGGTAAATTATGCTCATGTGTTATAACCTACAAACAACAGAGGAAGATTCAACCACCCTAAGCTAGCCATATGTCTGTTTCTTGTTATGTCGTGTAGGTAGATTTAGGGGTGGCTTATGGATGCAACCGTCCCCAAATTATAGATCTATTACGATTATTATATACTCTCTCCGTACCGCTATAAGCGGTTCAAAAAATTTTAGCACGATTATTAAGAAAAGTAAATGATAAAGTATGAGAGAGTAGTAGATGAAAAAGTAGGAGAGAGAAGATAATTGAACATGTGAGAGAGTATAATAAAATATGAGAGAAAAAATGAATTTTATAATGAGAGTAAAGGATAAAGTAGGAGAGATAGATAATAAAGTAAAAGAGATGATAGTAATTTTTTTTTTCAAATTAGGTCCGAGTAAATTTTAGTGGGACATTCAATTAGGAAAGTGAGCCACTAATAGCGGGACGGATGAAGTATATGTTTAAGATCTTTATATTTTTCGAAAGTTCCACTTTCCCACTTGTCTCTCGAAACTTGCTATTTTTCTCCAAAAATATAGGAATTTGGGATGAAGATTCAGTAGACAATATTTATAGATTTGAAGATCCCAAAACTCCTAGCTGAATGATGAACCTTCGTTCTTGTAATAGCTTAGTTTGAGTTCAACATATTAGGAACTCAGTAGGCTATAGTTCAGTAGCTGCAGAGTTCAGTAGAAGACCTTGCACTCAGCTAATGGACTCAGGATCGAAAAAGTCAGTTGGTCAGCCGATCACTAACTGAATCTGCACAGGAATTAGTGTCCATGCACTAATACTCAAAAGAACGCCAGTAGGAAGTCACTTCAATTGAAGGTACGAGGATTCAGAGGAAGTCAACTCTGATGTTTGACAAGTCTCACCTACCAATCTACCTCGACTAATAGGGAGCCAACAACGCTTTATATTTTCTGACAAAAGCTGCTCCTAGATTGAAAAAAAGAGGCGTATCTCTACAGTGCACCTACTCATCAACGTTCAAATTTGAGGAGCCGTTTTCCTTGTCGTTTTGAGACGTGGCTAGACCCCTTTCTAATAGATCTATTCACAATCGACGACTATATAAGAGGAGAAACTTCATGCAGAGACAACACCACCAAAGCTATCTACGCACAAAAAAAAAACTTTTAACACTCTCAATCAAATAATCCAGTGAATAACTAGCATTCATAGAAGAACCCTTTAGTTCATCACTTAGAGTTATTATTGTTCCCCTTCTCTTATCTAAGCAAGCCTAATTGTAATACGCATAGCTTAGAAACCCCGAGGAAGTTCACATTCTTGTGAAAATTGTTCTTATTATAAGAACTTCCCCATAGTTGGAGAAGCCTCAAACTCTTTAAGTTTGAAACCCTTGTGAAATCACTAGGACTATAAGTAGAGAATTTGTCGAATGCAACATTCGAGAACTTGCTTAGTATAAGCATCAAGTTTGTATCTGTCTTTAGAACATATCACTGAGACTTGCTCAGTATAAATATAACAAGTATCCTGCTTCGGTCAGGACAGTGGACGTAGGACCCAAGTGTGTCCGAACCACTTTAAAAATCTGTTGTGTTGATTTCTTGTTTTCTTTTTTCGATCATATTGCATTAAACCGTATTTCATCAAACTCAGCATAAAACCGATTTTCCAATCGAGGCGTTTAATAGGGCCTACACTTCCGCACACAACTCGATCTCGAACGATTGTTCGACCGACTAAAGTCGGTAGAGCTAGAAATCTTTGCCCACGCGATCTTGAAAGCATATCGGCTATCTCGACTCGGTTCAATAGCAAACTCGGCTAGAGCGACTTTCGGGTTTGAGATAAGAATTTGTATTCGGGAATACCAACCACGTCTTAAAACCAACAATGAATTTATCTTCTTTTGTAAAATTGTAGGTTTACATTCCTTACATTATTAATTTTGCCCCCTTAAAACTTTTGGTCCTCCATCTTTTGAAAATATATAATTTTAGTCCTATAACTTTTAAAACAAGTCTGCTTTTGTCTACTGACGTAAAATTACACTTCACTCATCCATTTTCCGTCACATATATGGTTGATGATTCACTTGTATTGCCAGAAAAAAGTGTTACAAGTAACAAATGTAGGAGGCACAATGTCCAAACCACCAGAAAAGGGAAAGCGATATTATATTTACTGTCGAGTGATTGCTATATTGGACCAAAGTCGAAATTCTCTTTTTAGAAACGTGCAATTATGGATATATATTAGAGTTTTATGATTTAAAAATATATATATTGGGTAATTAAGTAAGGTTGAAAATATCACATTCCTAGAATTATAGAAATATATTAGAGTGTCTATGATTTTATTCAATTAATAATTAAAACAAATTAACTACGAAAATTAGGCTTTTTTCTACTACTGGCCTATTAACCATCCTCATTTTTCATTTCAATCAATTAGTATTTTTTTGGATTGATTGTAGGAGGTACTGGATATATTTTTCATTTTACACTATCTTCAACTGATGCTATTTTACATATTTCCAATTACTTTTCAACATCAGCCGAATGCATCTCCTCTCACCGGATAAATGGTGGGAATTGTTCATAAATGATGTCTGCATGCTGGATAATACTTCTGATAATTACCCCAATTTTTATAAATGAAGAAGAAAGAAGGAGAAAAGAGACACCTGCGTAACGTGAAGAAGTAGAATGTTGAATAATGATTCAGTCTAAGATTTGAAGATCCCCTAGCTAAGTGATGAACCTATACAATGTACTAATAGACTCAGTAGGATTCTCAGAATCTATTGAATGTGTGTTGGACATCAGTACAAAATGATCGACCTATATGTTGAATCTCTCAGAAGGATGTCAGTAGAAGACAACTCAGTTAAAGTATCCAAGGTATCAGAGGAAATCAACTCAGCATCAATCTTGGAGTTTGAATAAGACTCACCTACCATTCAACCTCGACTAATGATACTTGCACTGACATAAAGTTGTCCTCAAGATTGAAAAAGAGAGAATCTCTACAGTGACATTCAAAATTTGATATGACCATTTTCCTTGTCGCTTTTGACACGTGGCTAGGTCCCCTCCAACGGTCTTTTCATGAGTCAAGTTATAAATAGAGATCGATCTTCAGACGTTTAAGACACTGGGAACATAAAGCATTCAAGCATTCAAGCTCTAGCAATCTCAAAGCAAATCCAGCGAAAAACTCTCTACATAGATAGATATTCTAAACAATTCTTCACTTTAGAGTATTCTAGTTTCCATTCTATATTCTCTAAGCAATCAGTGTTAGATCATAAGCTTAGACAACGAATGAGTTCATTATTGAACCCCTCTTATTGTAAGAACTACTTCTTAGTTGGAGAAACTCAAACCTTGTGTTTGAACCCCATTGTAAAGTCACTAGGACTATAACTAGTGATTTGTCCAGTGCACGGATCAACTGAGACTTGCTTAGTATAATTAGTTCAAGATATCATGGTAATTCAGGACTGTGGACGTAGGATCTTGCATATCCGAATCACTTATTTACTGTTTTATTGGTTCCTGATCATCCTGTATAAAACTAACTTTCAGAATTCATAAGTCTGGATTTTCGGTAAAACCTTAATACACACACAAACATAACTGAAACAATTTTCACTAAAAATGTTTTTCAAAAGGGACGAATAAAATCGGGCCTACACTTTCCGCACTTAATTCTTGTACTGAGTTGCTTGTGGACTAACTGAACTCCGTAAACAGTGTTCATTATCTTGAACCACTCTGCCCACGCGATCAGAAAGCTTATCTGGCAAACTGAACTATTCAATGAGCAATTTCAGTAAAACACTGATTTTTGCCCTCACTTTTTCATTATTGTCACATGAAAGTGTGCCCTATCGATCGGACATATGATAGGACATACTGCAAAAATGTGATAAGGCACAATGATGCATTGTTTCGTGGAAAATATGTCATATCGATGGGCACATGCCATGACACATGCCCTATCGATCGGATATATGGTCGGACATGAAAAGGACACGTGCCCTATCGATCAAATACATGGTCGGACATCGTAGGACATGTGCCCTATTTATCAATTACATGGTCGGACATCGTAGGACATGTGCCCTATCAATTTTGTGCCAATCGATCGGACATTGATTGGGCAAGTGGTCGAACAATGTTTTTTTCTTAAAGTCATTTGAAAATGATTGAGGGAGAGTGATATATCTCAAAAAACAAGGGCAATTATGTCATTTGTGGTAGATAGTGTGATAAAATATAAAGAGTGTGTATAAATGTATGTTGCTTTATCCATTTCGGTAGTACACCAAATACCCATATTTATATTTATGGATAATAAATTCATTTGGGCTCAATTTGATGGCCGGAGTATAATTATGGTAAAATAAGTAGTAAATTATAATAGAATATAATTTTTATGGAATAAATACTTCTTAATTATCGTGATTGCACAATTAGTCAATTATATTGGAATAATTATTTCTTAACTTTAGTGAAATAATATTGGATGTGTTAATTCTATTTATAATAATTACATTATTTTAGACAATTAATCATGAAATTATTGTGGCTCTAATGTGTAATATTAAGAAAATATATATGTATTATTGTAAAATTAGAAAAAATGGTATAGAATGAAATATATAGAGAATATTCTTTTTGATGATGAATTTGAGGTTATGAATAAGAGTGAGATTACTGTTTAACGTGACATAAATTGCAAAATGGTGTTAAAAATAAGATGTCGGCTGGAGAAAATGCACTATTAAACTATAAAAACATCAAAGGTGTAATCTCTATAATTCACTACGGAATCTTAGAGTAAAGACGAAATGACATCCATAACACAATATGCTCTAACGTACATAAATTCGAAGTAACAATTTTGGGTTTCATAATACATCGATGAAACAAATAATCGTACCACTAAACCACTTAAATATACTCAAACTATGTCATCAATAAAATCACACCAATGACTTAATATACTCAATTAGGCCATCAAGGTGATGATATGAAGAACCCCCTTCACTGACACCCTTCTTCACAACCTTTGACATCTCACTTGCCCTTTCCAAGAACCCATCCTTCCTCACATCCATCACCTCCCTAACCACCTTCTCAATGATAAGTCTATCACATGTATTTTAAATATCCAATCTGACTTTTCAAACCTCGCTCACAAACCTACTATTAATTGTTTGATTTGCAAAATACGGCCAACATATCATCAGCACACCGGCCACTATACTCTCGAGAGTCGAGTTCCATCCATTATGCGTCAGAAATCCTCCTACTGCAGGATGAGTAAGAACCTTCTCTTGCGGAACCCACTCATTCTGCTGGGAGATGATTAAGCTGTTGTTTACTGAGTAATAGATTTGGCTGATCCCAAAATCCTATGTTGATTGGTGAACCATTCTTGTGTAAAAGCTAACATCTTTGTCTTTGAGTTTCGCCTTCAGGATGGTCCGGCTCAATAGTTTTGTCTGCTGTCCATAAGTAGACTATCCGCCGTAGTACCATGAAGTGAAGATTCAGTATGGTTGGACTCAGCAGGAGCAGCATACTTAAAGGTATTTAGGAGTCGGTAGAACTGGACTCAGCAGGAGCAGTTTACTGAAGTCAGAGTCTTGACCTTCAGTAGAGTTGAACTCAGCAGGAGTATACTACTGAACCCCTTGGTCAGACTCAGCAATGGTCTGTCAGTTGCTTTAATTGACAGTGGACTTCAAAGTCAGATTCAATAGAGTTGTCCAATGTCGTACATCTGAGAAAAGTCAGCTTCAGTATCAACCTTGAAGTCTGAATGTCTCAACCGCTTTTCTGTACCTCGACCAATGACAAGAAGCCATTAGCAAAGTATCCGACAAAAGCTGCAAGTCAACCACTTTCTGCAAAGAAGCGGACTCTACAGAATTCAAGGAAATGAGTCGTTTGCTACCTACATAAAGTGACACGTGGATTGTTTTGTCTTCAACGGATCTATCTATGCTCACTACTATAAAGAGGGAAGATCGTGATCCTTCACGTCGCACTACATGATCACACAAGCGACCATACGGGAACTCAAGCATTCAAAGATTCAAAGCTCTAGAACACTTAGCGATTACTCAGCTGAAGAACACGAACCCAGAGTTGATTACTCATCTTTGTTCTTTGCTCTAGAAGCCTCTCTTGTTCCCGCCCTCTAACATTAAGCTCACTGTAATATTTATAGCTTAAACTGAAGAATTTCATTTATTAAATTGTTCTTAGTGTTAAGAACTGTTTCATAGTTGAAGATACATTCAAACTTAACGTTTGACCCTGTAAACTGAGACTTGCTCAGTATAATCACAAGTAAAAGTTTGTCCTACGTACAAACTAACTGAGACTAACTCAGTATAATAAAATAGTGTCCTTTTTTGTTCGGGACGAGTGGACGTAGGATCTTGCGTATCCGAACCACTTTAAAAACTGCCTTGTTGTTTTAATTGTTGCATGATATAACTTCTCATACTGAAAATTATCTTACAAAATCATACAACTGCTGATTTCGTACAGAGCTAAAATATCGCACTAATCTACTGAACAACTTTAGTAAACAAGCGTTTTTGCAACAAACTAAATCGGGCCTACATATTTCCGCACGCTACTAAACAACCACTGAACGTTTCTGAATTTTGACATCAGTCAGCTAGCAAACCTCAGTACTGTTAGTCACTCTGTCCGTGCGATCAAGATCGGCTTGCTTGGTCTGCTGAATCTATTCAGTAGACATCTTCCGTGAAACGGACTAATCACGTTTTGAGTTTGAGAAAAATATTTTCAGGTGTATTCACCACTCCCCTCCCCCCTCTCTACACCTGAACGTTAAGGACCAACACTTTCCCTTTACTCCGTTCGAGTAATTCCAAAAGATCCCCGTCATTCTCATTATTCCCAAATACCAAATCCGGTCTCATTACCCACAAAAACTTCTTATCACTATTAAGCAACCCATGCCAAAACTCTTACACTTTCTCCCTAGTCCCCTTTGTTATGCTCCCAAAACTTACGTAGATTACGGATTTCTCCGGCTTTGTGTTCAGTCAATTGATGCTGAAAAAATGCCCAAGCTAAATCCTCTTCACTACGCCCGTCCCCATCCCTGGAACCGGAGGTGACTCGCTAGCCTTTGTTGTTCGGCCCAAAGGCTCGCTGAAACAATCGAAGCGTCCACCTTCTTCTCGATGAGTCTCGATTTTAGTTGTTAGTGGATCGATCCGATGGAGTAGATTCTTGGAATGTGCTTTTGTATCTCTGCAACTATGGAACCTTCTAGACCTTCACAAGTGTTGAAAATTGCAGCTTGCGCTCTTACAATGTGGCCTATTAGGTATTTGAGAATCGGCTCGTTTAAATCGTTGACTCGGTAAAAACCCGGTAGGCGGGGAGGCCGTCGGGGAGGGTGTGGAAGTGGTCGGCTGGGACCACTCCAAGACTTTCTTCCCGGCGGGGAGTGGTCGGCGGGGAGGCCGTCGGGGAGGGTGCAGAAGCGGAAGCCCGGGTAGCGGGCGAAGGCGGCGGAGAGGAAGTTGTTGCGGCGGTGGTTTAAGTCGGAGGTGATAAAGGTGACGTGGTAGTTGGAGAGAGGAGGTGGGCGAGGTTGAGCATGGAGTTGAGGTGACCTTGGACTGGGTAGGGGAAGATTGAGACATGGGGTGGGAGGTTTTGCTGTTGGTCGGAATTCATGTTGGTCGGATTTGAATTTGTAATTTTTTTCAAAGGAAATTTTGAGAGTGAGATTGTAGATTTACGAGAAACGAAGAATAGTAGTATCAATAATGGAGTATTGATTCCAAATTTGGTGCTTGGCATATACTCTCTCCGTCCCATTAATATGGTCTTATTTTTTTTTTCAAATTATCCCAATAATATTGTCATATTTCTTTTAATGGAGAAAAATATTTTACATTGAAAAATGATGTGGGTCCCTCATTACCCACTACTCATTCTATATTTTTATACACAGTATCTCCAAAAGTTTATCTCTCACATAATTTCGTTCCGTTACGAATTCAGAAAAAAATAATTTTTAACTTTTTGAAAACTTTAGATTATTTCTTTAAATACAATATGAAAAAAAAAATCTCGAAAAAAAATCGATTGTCTCAATTATGCCTTAATAAAATTTGGATGAATTATCATTCCTTTCCACCAATCATTTATCGATAACTGTATTAATTTTTAATACAGTTAAAATATATAAAATATACAATTAAATAATTTTTCTTAGTCTAACCGAGGGAATATTGTTTTTGTTCTGGAATATGTCGATTTAGGGGTGGCCTATTGATATTACGGTCCAAAATTATGAATTTATCCTGAATATTATGTACATGTTTTAAGATTTTCTTTATAGTTTTTTTAAAGTTCCCCCTCCCCACCCCTTCCCAAACCTAAATTTGCGATTTGTCTCCCAAAATTATGATTTATCCCAAATATTTTGAACATGTTTTAAGATTTTTTTAAGTTTTTGAAAGTTCCACTTTCCCACTCTCATCCCGAAATTTGCGATTTGTCTCCCAAAATTGATGAGTTTGTTCTTCTTTCTTAAAATGATAGACTTGTATTCTTTAAAATATAGATCTCGCTCTTTAATTACAAGCTTGGATCTACACTAGGTGGGACCAGTAGTATATGTGCATCCTTTTTAGTCCACCAATTTTTTAATTTTCTTTTTGTTTTTGATAGTATAATTTTTAAACTTTTTTCGTCCACGCGCATAGAATGAGCCTCACTCACAAATTTCATTCACATATTTCACTGATGATTTGCTTGTATTGCCACTAAGAAATGTTACTTGTAACAAACGTTGTGGTAGTGATATTCAGACAATAAAAAATGGACCCGATAGTTAGCCTCTGTAGAAGGATGAAAAATCGAAATTTTCTTTCAATAAACTTGATCAATTATTTGGCAGGACCATTTGATTGTGACACTTTGTGGTAGTGTTCCCATTACCATGCACTATGGTCCTCTCTCATCCACTCAATTATTTTACTTAATTCTATTTAATTGTTTGCAGTAATTATTATGTAATAAAGTATGATTGAAAATATCTCCTCCGTTAGAATCACTAGTAACTACGATTACGAATCTAGTCTGGAGAGTGAGCAATCAAAATATGACGACCCGATTACTTAAATCTTTATTTTATGAATAAATACAGTTTCTACTTTAAAAAGTCGTGCTAAATCGACGGTGGATGCTCACGTACTCCGACAAAAAGAGAAGTCGGTCGAGTTTCCAGCGCTCGAGATATTTTACTATTTTGTCCACCTAAACTCGAGACGTGATTTTCGCCTCTTCTACTCTACCGAATGTGAATCTTTATTCATATCAAAACATGATTCACTTTTATAATTATATATGGTTAGAGGTGGCAAAATGGGCGGGCGGGTCGGTTCAACCCCGGGTCTATCGGGCCAATTTAATTTTTGAGCTCGTCCGAGCCCGCCCGGTATTTTACCGGGTTATGATTTATGAAGCCCAACCCGACCCCGGGTTTTTGGGCGGGCGGGCGGGCTTAGTCCACTAATTTGTTTAATATTTTTTATAATTTTTTAATCATATATTTGTTGTATAAAAATAAAATTAATATGTACTCCCTCCGTCCCATTGGAAACGACGCGTTTCCAATGGGCGCGGGAATTAAGAAAGTAGATAAAGTAAGTGAGAGAAATGATAAAGTAGGTGAGAGAAAATAATTAATATAATGAAAGTAGATAAAGTAGGTGAGAGAAATGATAAAATATGATGAAGTTATTTCCTTTTTTGGAAACGTGTCGTTTTCAGTGGGACGGCCCGAAAAGGAAAACGTGTCGTTTCCAGTGGGACGGAGGGAGTATAATTTAAACTAAATATGTTAATGTTGAATATAAATTATGAAGTAATTAAATAAATTAAATGGATCATATTATCAATTTATGTACAAATAAATATCAAAATTCAAAGCCGTATACAAATAAACATTACAAAAATTCAAACTAAAACAATAAACAACTTAAAATCGACAAGTTTCAACATATATTAATTGCATTTTGAATCTTTCTTTGACAAGTTTTTCTTTCCCATCTTTTTTTCATTTATATTTATATATTAATATTAATATTATCTAACAATTATATAATTTTTTCGGGCGGGCTTTTTAGCCCAAAAACCCCGAGCGTTTTTAGCCCAAAGCCCATAGAGCCCGTGGTTTTTTTGGGCGAGCTTTTTAAGCCCAACACACCTTCGGGCTTCTATTTCTAGAGCCCAACCCAACTCTTTTTTCGGGTATCCCGGATCGGCCCATCGGGTCGGGCCCATTTTGCCGGCTCTATATATGGTTTAATACAAATATGGAGTTAAATAACAATAACAAAGAGAGAAAATTAATTAACAAAATAAAATAACATTAGATATAATCATAATTGCATACATATGAAAATGAAATCTTTCATCACCTAACAAGTGGTCCGTCCCTTTCATTATTTTATAATTCTTTATTTATTTATTTTTAAAATAGATGTTAGTTGTAGACATTTAAATATATCATATTGTATTTTAGAGGAGCTTTTGGTTATAAGAAAAAAAATCCATTTTCATACAAAGAGTGTTATAGTCAAGTAAATGATTAAGATTGTATACATTAGAAAACTTAAATATGCGGGATCAATTCACTGATCATAGTTTTAGCTGACTAATTATATGGATTTGATGAAATATTTTAAAGAAACTAATGAAAATCTATCAAATAACCAATGATTTAATATAGTCAATTAGTCCATCCAAGTTGTTATATAAAGAACCCCTTTGCTTACAGCCTTCTTCACAACCTTAGCCATCTCAATACATGTTTGGTATGCCAGAAAACGAAGTACCTATAACTACATCGGCGGGACTACTTCAACCGTTAACACCACCGTACCTGAATTGGAAGCCATTGATTGAAAGTTGAAATATGAATTTGGACTTCCAAGAGTTACTGCATCGCCGTTTTGTGAATTCTTAGATGGGGAAAACAAAACCCTAGCGTATGCAGACTCTTGGGGACCAAATATATATAGGGGAGTATATATTAATATTTGGCCCCTCAACAAATATTAATATAGTATTAAACATAAATTAGGGATACAAATACCAAAAATAACACTTTATACATAATCAAATATTTTTCCCATAATTAGATTTTATATTTTAATCCAACAATCTCCCACTTGGGCAATATATGCTATAGTATATGTATAACTTAATGAGCTCAAAATGTGCTATCTAATAATATGTATTCTTTAGCGATCTCGTCCATCAACTACATTTATATAGGATCAAAGTAGTCTCTATCATATTAGTCATGATTGGACTCATCAATGGTCACATATATATAAAATAGTCAAATGACATAGACCAACTGGTCCTCCTTAAACTTAAGAGAGGTTATAAAGCAGAGTGATTGTACTGAATACTTTATTATTTATTTCTGATCAGAAAATTAATTATAAAAGGCCAAAATAATCATGAAGCAACTAAAATTTAAACTCCCACTAAACCACAATATCATCAAGTGATACGACACCCATACGAGCAGTGTGCTCAAGAAAGGCCTTGGGTGATAAGCCCTTTGTGAGTGGATCCGCTAACATGGAGTTTGTCCTAATGTGCTCTATAGATATCTGTTTACTCTGCACTCTTTCTTTCACAACTAGGAATTTTATTTCAATATGTTTTGACTTGGAAGAGCTCTTATTGTTGTTGGAATACAACACTGCTGACTTATTGTCACAAAACAACTTGAGTGGTCTTTCTACGTCTTGCAAAATACGCAGTCCAGTGACAAAATTTCGCAGTCATATCCCATGATTTGACGCCTCATAGCATGCTACAAATCCTGCTACCATAGTGGTAGAAGCTACAAGTGTCTGTTTGACACTTTTCCACGAAATAGCTCCTCCAGCTAACATATAAATGTAGCCTGATGTAGACTTTCTGCTAGCTTAGCACCCAGCAAAATCAGAATCAGAATATCTCAATACCTTCAAATGATCTGATTTCTTGTATGTGAGCATGTAATGTTTTGTTCTCTGAAGATACCTCATAACCCTTTTGGCTGCTATCCAATGGTTCATACTATGGTTGCTCAAATATCTGCCTAATATTCCAACTATGTATGAAATATCCGAGATGCGTACATACTTGAGTGTACATTAAGCTCCCAACTCGCGATGCATAGGGAATCCTTTGCATTTCTTTAATATCAAGATCACTTTTAGGGGCAATCGTTCGAGACCGAACTTGTCTCCTTTAGCAATGGGGTATTACCGGTCTACAATCTTGCTTGGCAAACCTTTTGAGAACTTTATTCATATAGCTCTTTTGTGATAATCCAAGAATACCTCGAGGTTGATCTACATGTATCTGAATTCCTAAGACAAAAGAGGCGTCCCCAAGATCTTTCATCTCAAAAATGTTTTGATAGAAATCTCTTGGTTTCATGCAATAAGCATATATCATTAGTGGCAAACAATATGTCATCAACATATCGAACCGGTATACATAAACTTACTCCCATTTGAACTTGTGGTATACACAATCATCAACAACATTCATCTCAAAACCGAATGAGACAATAACTTGCTGAAACTTGTGGTACCACTGACGAGAAGCTTGTTTGAGCCCATTGATGGATTTCTTTAACTTGCGAACCATATTCTTTGGCTCACCAGACTCAAATATTTCTGGTTGCAACATATATATCGATTCTTCAATGTCTCCATTGAGAAATGTTGTCTTTACATCCATCTGATGCAACTCAAGGTCATGATGAGCTACAAGTGTCATGATTGTCCTAAAAGAGTCTTTCAATGAAACTGGAGAGAAAGTCTCGTATAGTCAATGCCTTCCTTCGAGTATATCCTTTTGCTACAAGACGTGCCTTATACCTTTCCACATTACCATCTCGCATCCCTTTTCTTTTAAATATCCATTTACGGCCAATTGGTTCGCACCTTCGGGTAATGGGACAAGTTCCCAAACTTTATTGTCTTGCATAGACTTATACTCTTCTTCCATGGCATCATTCCACTTTTGAGAGTTTGAACTATTCATGGCCTTATGACAATTGAGCGGATCATCTTCCATCATTCCATTTCCTTCCTCAAGTTCACTGAGAAATACTATATAATCATCTGAGATGGCACTTCTCCTCTCTCTCATGGACCTCCTTAAAGGCCCTTGTTCGTGAGGCTATTGAGTTTGTTCTTCTGGAACAATTACCTAATCCTGAGTAGGAGATTGTACTACATTGTCTTGTAGAGGTTCTAGATTCACTTCTTGATCAATGACAGGTGTACGAACCTGATCACCGTCAAAAGTGATAATAGGAATTGAGAGTGAACTCAAATCCTCCTCAAAAGCAATGTTCATAACTTGATTTCTCCCTCCAAACTCAACATCCTAAAAAATATTGCAGTTCTTGTCTCAAAAATATTTCTAGTAGTGGGATCATAAAATTTATAGCCCCTAGATATTTCAGAATAACCATAAAGTAGTTGCTCACAGTTTTGGAATCCAATTTCTTTTCATGTGGCTTATAAGACCTTGCCTCAGTTGGACATCCCCAAATATGAAAGTGATTCAGACTAGGCTTTCGACCACCCAAAGCTCATAAGGAGTTTTAGCTACTACTTTAGTTGGTACTCTATTCAAAATATAAGTTGTTGTCTTTAACGCTTCACCCTAGAGAGACTCAGGTAATGTACAATGAGCAATCATGCTCCTTACCATATCCTTAAGAGTCCTGTTTCGTCTTTCAGCTACACCATTCATGCTAGGTGAACCCGACATGGTGTATTGAGGAACAATACCACATTCCTCTAGGAATTTAGCAAAAGGTCCTGGACGTTGTTCACCAGAGCCATCAGATCTACCATAGTACTCACCACCACGATTAGATCTGATGCTCTTAATCTTCTTGTCGAGTTGATTCTCAACTTCAGCTTTAAAGGCTTTGAATACATCCAAAGACTGTGATTTTTCATGAATGAGATATAGGTAGCCATAACGTGAGTAGTCGTCTATGAATGTTATAAAATATTGTTGACCATTCCAAGATGCCGTAGGGAATGGCCCACAAATGTCGGTGTGAATTAATTCTAAGACGTCTGAAGATCTGTTTGCACCTAATCTCTTATTTTTGGTCTGTTTTCCTTTGATACAATCTACACAAACATCAAAGTCTGTGAAGTCAAGAGACTTTAAAATGTCATCTGACACGAGTCGCTCAATTGTACCTTTTGAGATGTGACCTAGTCGCTTATGCCATAATGACGCCGAAATTTCTTTATTTAATTTTCGCTTCGTACCACGTGATTCCACATGCAAGGTTTCATTATAAGATGGAATTGTATCCAACATGTAAAGGTTGTCAAAAGCATGTAGAAAACCAGTTCCAACTACATTAGAATTTAAAGACAAATGAAATTTACTGTTCCCAAATGAACAATCATAACCCAATTTATCCAACAAACGAACAGAAACCAAATTCCGTCTAAACGACGACACAATAGAAGTGTCTTTTAAATCCAAATAAGAACCAAAACTTAATAACAACCTAAAATGCCCAATTGCTTCAACTTCTACCGGCTTTGAATCCCCCACAAAGATGTATCTTTCAGCATCATTATGATTTCGGTAGCTCAGGCAACCCTGCATAGAAACACTTACGTGAATAGTAGCACCAAAATCCATCCACCAAGTATTTCTTGGTACAGAAGTCAAATTAACTTCAGAACAGGCCAAAGCATGATTTGTACTTTGCTTTGCACGCCAAGCGTGATATTTGGCACAATATTTCTTCACATGACCAAGCTTATTGCAAAAGAAACAAGCGAGTTGCTTTTACTTGATGTTGTTTCTTTTGAATTTGTACCCCTTGCAGACTTCCTTAGTTTGTACCCTTTTCTTACTTTTATCCATAGGGGCAAAGGATAAATGAGCACTTTCCGTCTTATCAAGTTTCAATCTCTCTTCCTCCTGAACACAATGAGACATGAGTTCATTCAGAGACCATTTCTCCTTTTGGGAGTTATAACTAATCTTAAATTGGTTAAACTGCTGAGGAAGAGAGACCAAAGCCATAAGCATGAGCAAGTGTTCTGAAAGCTCAATCTTTAGTGCCTTCAATTTTGCAGCAATATGGAACATTTCCATAATGTATTCCCTTACATTTCCTTGACCCTTATACTTCATAGACATCAAAGATGCCAAAAGTGATATCATCTTGACCTTATCGTTTTTTGCAAAATGTTTTTCGAGCTCATCAAGGAAATCCTTAGCCTTAGTGATTTCTTCAAAATCAGGACCCCTAAAGGCATCTGGAATGTTGTGTTTCATAATCAGCAGAGACATCCTATTAGAGCGATCCCATCTCTTGTATTCCCTTTTATCATCAGGGGTGCTTTCCGCAGTGAGAGATGCAGGTTGTTTTTCCCTTAGTGTAAGATCTAATTCCATATAACCCAGCACTATATAGACGTGTCTTTTCCATTCCTTGAAATTAGTCCCATTAAGCATGGGAACATAATTGATATTATCAGATATCGAGGCAACAACAGATTTGTTAGCTGAAGTATAACAAAACACAAAACAAGTTCACATTAACATTCATCATTTAAGAGATAAACTCAAAATAATACCTAGCACAACATAAATATCAAATCTTTGGATAGTAATATTAATTGTAATCGGTATTCTTGTTGTAGTAATCAAATATTGACAATAAAACATGTCGAACAATAAATCAATCTTTAAACCAATTTTGTTGCTTACAGATATAATCATTATAATTGTCACATATTTATTACCACATATGGGTATGCAATTCGGCCAAATATTAATTCACCTTCGGGTCAATTAATAAACGCATGGGTCAATTAATAAACGCATGATTTACATACACATTACCACCTTAGTTATTCAAGTAAATTAATCTACAAAAAAGAGGTCACTTTGGCAACATATTGTTTCAACTAATTTACTCAAAACTGAATTGTTTCAACACATACGTACATTCTGGATACATACAATACAAATAACAATATATAATATCATATGTATATCAGAAGACGAATAAACAGAATATGGACAGATAATGGAATAAGAACACTTAATCAATGAATGTATGTATTTGTCAGTATACGAAACACATATACTATTATTATTCAATGAATATATGTATGTGTCAGAAGATTGAATTCACAAATATAATATATTATTATATCAAATAAAATATGTAAGAAATAAAAGAGCACCGAGCACATATATCTTTAAATGTATCGAATCATATGTAACAATACATAACACATACGCATTATTAATGTTCCAGTTGCCTTTTTTGGTATGAGACATAAATAATGGGACAACCAAAAAAGTTATTTGGTATGAGACATAAATAATGGGACAACCAAAAAAGGCAACTGAAACATTAATAATGGGACGGAGGGAGTACATATTAGCCTAAATAAATTAAAAATTAATTCAAAAGTCAATAGGTGATACCATCAATAGGAATATGAGCATTGCAAGCACTTTTCTTGTGGGCATTGCTATGACATTATTTAATGGGACGGAGGGAGTACATATTAGTCAAAATAACTTTTGAATTAATTTTTAATTTATTTAGGCTAATATGTACTCCCTCCGTCCCATTATTAATGTTCAAGTTGCCTTTTTTGGTTGTCCCATTATTTATGTCTCATACCAAATAAGAAAATAAATGAGTGAACCACAATCAATCTAAGCAAGTGGACCCCACCCCTTTATACTTTTACACCACAACTTTACACATTTATCTCCACTATCTTAATTACCGTGCCCAGTCCCAATGAGACATAAATAATGGGACGGAGGGAGTATATTTTATTCTTAACAGATGTGCAACTTAATAATATGGACTCGAGTATCCACAAAGTACGAGGACCAATAAAATATAGCAACTGTCATGAGATGGGTCATACAATTCGGAAGTGTCCGAATATAGTTGATACAACGAGTGATTAATTATTCCATATAAACTTTGATGAAATATTATGTTTGTGCTAGATATTTGGTTTTTCAAGTACTTTTTAAGATTGTGAATCGTCCTTTTTTATTTAGTTTTGCGATTTATTTAATTATTCCATGAAGGCTTTATATTTCTACTAATTAAAAATAAGACTAATTTAAATAATAATCTTAAAAATAATTAAATATACTATAAAAAAATTATTGATTCGTACGGAATAGTAGTACTTTTGAATATACAAAAAATATATACAATAGTTTTATTTAACTTTTCTCTCGATAATAATTTATTGAATCTATCTGAATGATTTTGAATTATTTTATATTTACACAATTCAATTAAAGTTAACTATATTACTTATTGAAGAGCTTGATGAGGGCAAAATTAAATGTAATTCATTTTTTTTTTCAATTAAGCTACTAGAATTAATTAGTGACATATCAATATCAATTTCTTCTATTTATATTGGACTTTTCATTTTACATCTTCACACTCAATTAAATTTGCTTTTCTTCTTCTGCCATTAGAGCACATGAAATAGAGCTTGAGAATACAAAAAATAAAAATATGAATTAGGTATGTTATTTTATTTTATATATTTTATTTCTCGAATTTTGAAAGTATTATGCTAATATATTTGCGGCTAAAACTTAGGAATGATTATAATTTTGTACATACATATATTGGTTTTAGCTTAGAAATGATTACATTACTCCTGAATTTTATCTACAATAATTTAGGAATGATTAGGATTTTGCAATATTATGATTATGCTCGTACAATTTAGGAATGATTAGGTTTTTAATACATTTACTTATGAATTAAAACTTTGGTTGTTTAAGGATTAATACAATGATTTTAGATAAATTAAATGAAAAAAAAAATTACTCCCTATTTGTGTAGAAATGAGTTTGCTTTTTGATACGTTGGTTTACCACAATTATCTATTTAAATATATCTTAATTTATATATAATGATGATATCTTAATTATTAAAGAACAAATATTAAAAAATTTCTCTCTCCAAATATCAAAATATGATGTTTCAATTAGGATCAACATTTTTTTCTCAAAAGTTGAACAAGTTATTTTAATATCTTTCTCTTTCTTTGAAAAGTTCAAAAAGTGATTATTTATATAAGATTTTTATAAGTGTTGTTAAAAACTTAATATAATTATTTCAAATGATTAAATATAGATTTATCCCTATAAAGATTGAGGATTATTTAATCCAATTACCTAATTTATTCGACAAAGAAGACATGTTAAATATGATAAAAGAAAATCAATTAAACAACCAATGACTTAATATACTCAATTAGTCCATCCATATTAGAATATGAAGAACCACCTTTACTAACAGCCTTCTTCACAACTTTAGCCATATCACTTGCAATTTCCAAGAACTCATCTTTCCTCACTTCCATCACCTCCCTAACAGCTTTCTCGATGATCAATCTATCACATGTATCTTTAATATCTACTCCGATCCTCCAAACCTCGCTCACAAACCTACTATTCGTCATTTGATCTGCGAAATACGGCCAACAAATCATCGGCACACCAGCTGTTATGCTCTCGAGAGTAGAGTTCCACCCACTGTGAGTAAGAAATCCTCCCACAGCCGAATGGTTAAGCACCTTCTCTTGCGGCACCCACTCCACTATTAGACCATTCTCGTCGCTCTGTTCGAGTAATTCCGTCAGAACTTCATCGTTTCCAATGATGGAATCCGGCCTCATCACCCACAAGAAACTCTTACCACTATTAACTAATCCATGCCAAATCTCCAACACTTGCTCTTTAGTCACAAGTGATATACTCCCAAAGCTAACGTAAATAACCGACTTTTCCGGCTTCGAGTTCAGCCAATCGATGCAACTCCGATCCTCCTCCCATAGGCTCGCCGTGATGATCACCGCCTCCTCCGCCTTCTCGACGAGCCTCGACTTCATTTGCTCGTGGATGGGTCCGATGGAGTAGATTCTCGGCACGCGCTTTTGTATCTCTGCAACTATGGAACCTTCTAGATCTTCACAAGTGTTAAAAATTGCAGCTTGGGCCCTCAAGATTTGCTTTGTTACGATTGCTAGTTTCTGAAGGACCGGCTCGTTTACATCGGCGGCGCGGTAGAAACTAGGCAAGTCACGCCGCCGGAGAATGCCCTCCATTCCGGCGATGCTCTTCACTAACTCATCCATCGATTTTTCTATTAAAATAAATAAATTTGTAAACTCAAGAATTGATTTAATCTAATAGCTTAATAATTAGATAACGGTTAGTTGGTTGTCGGTTATTGATCTGCCCGACCAACCCGTAACTGATTGGTTATCGGATACCCGATAATTGAAAATTCGATTACGGTTTCGGATCGGTTATCAATGGCATAGCATATTTCGGGTATCGGTATCTTATTTCTTGAGCTTCTACAAGTTTCTCAAAGCTAAAGATACCGCAAAATGAATAATTAAATTTGCATAATCAATATGTTGATTAATTTAATTGCATAATAATTAGATAATTGGTACTATTAGATTACGAATTGATTAACTAACCTTGAAAAGGAATTTCTTGAGCTTCTAGAAGCTTCTCAAAGCTAAAGATAGCGTAGAAGTAAGAAGCGGTGGCGGTACGGAAGTAGATCAGAGGAATCCGATTCTCCTCCGCGAAGTCGGCGGCGAAGCTCATTAACCCATCAGCGACGAAGCAGGTGACCGGTCTCCGGCCATCGGAGGCGAAGAAATTTTCGCCGGCGATCATTTGCTTGAAGAGCGGAACGGTGACGTTTTGGACGGAGGCCATAATCTCCATGACCCGCTCGCCGGCGCGGGGGTGGTCGTTGGGGAGGCCGTCGGGGAGAGTGCGGAATTGGAAGCCCGGGTAGCGTGAGAAGGTAGCGGCGACGGTGGTGTGTTTGAGGAGGCGGCGGTGGCTGAACTCGGAGATGATGAAGGTAACGTGGCAGTTTGAGAGGCAGAAGATTTGTGCGAGATTGAGCATGGAGTTGAGATGACCTTGGACTGGGTAAGGGAAGATTAGGACGTGCGGTGGGAGGTTTTTTCTTTGGTCGGAATTCATCTTTTTCTGGTTTGATTTGGGATTTTTATTTTTATTCTTTTTCAGAAAAAATTGAAGTTGGATTTGCAGATCTGAAAGAAGTATAATTGAATGTGGTGGTTTTTGAATGAGAATTTTGTGGACCGTTGAATATTCTATTAAGTAATACAACTGTGGTAGTTGATAACATTGAATGTGCTATTCCTTTACAATTTAGATTTGCGTACTTTGATTGTGTATACGGGTTTATTACTAAAGAAGAAATTCTTTATTTTAAGAGTGGTTGAACTTTTCTATTAGTAGGCTATTATAAAAGAGCAGGATTTATTCAGTGCGCACTTCGATAGCAGTTGTGCATTACTCTGGACATCAAAAAAAATCTACAATTTTGTTATTAAAGAATAATTGAAATGGGAATTGGAATTGGACATAAATTCATTGAACTCTGGGAATGTGACGTGTATAGCGTGTATAGCTCACTCACTACACAATAGTACTCCCTCCGTTCCATTATTTATGTCCTATTGAGATTGAACACGATAATTAAGATAGTGGAGGTAAATATATAAAGTTGTGGTGTAAAAGTATAAAGGGGTAGAGTCCACTTGCTTAGATTGATTGTGGTCCACTCATTTATTTCTTTATTTGATATGGAACATAAATAGTGGGATAATCAAAAAGGCAAGTGGGACATTAATAATGGGCCGGAGGGAGTATTAAAGAAATTCATTGAATCTTGGAACTTAACAATTTTTATTGCTCTGCTCTGAGTATGACTGACGTGTATAGCTCACTTACTACACAATATTATTAAATAAATAAAAATATAAATCGATTTTATTGGGATGGTAGAGTAGTTAAGTGAGTTTATTTTGCACTCTCATTTATAATTAACTAAATGATGTTTAAGTTGTATATAAAGTATATTGAATTTACTCTATATATACACATTTTAATAGCTGCTATGGATTACTTTTATGTTTCATTACACATTGAAAATGTAAGCTAGTGTGCACTACAAAATTTTCATCATTTACCTACGAATTTACCGACAGACAAAACACGGGTCGACGTTTACTAACGGATTACCGATAGAAATTAAAAATGTTATTTGCCGACGGATTACCGACATAATTTTCCATCGTTTTTCATCATCTCATCTATTACCGACAGATTTAGCGACAAAATTCTTCGTCAGTATTAAGCGACGGAAAATTCCGTCGGTAATCTGTCTGTGAATTTAAAATTTTGCATCCCACATCAAATTTTTGACAAACTTTTTCCACCTTTATATAACAAACTACATCATTAGCTATTAAGAATCATGCTATACACGTCCTTACACGCGCGCACAGGCCTCCACCGCCGGCCACCGTCAGCATCCAATCTCCGTTCGCCATTGTCACCGTCCGACCGCCGCCTGCTACCAATTCCGATAGCCGGCGGGTCAATTGTCGACTTAATTTCAAAAAATTCGTCGACAGGTTTAGCGATGTATTACCGACGGACCTCAAAATGCAGTCGGTAAAGTTTACCGACAAGCTCTACAACGACGGCTTATTTTCGTTGGTAATCCGTCGGCAAATCGTTTACCGACGGATTTTTAATGTTTCTGACGAAATTTTCCATCGATAAAAGACAATTTTTTTGTAGTGGTGTAATTAATGTTTCTAATCATTAGGTTCAACCCGTACTTATAATTGAGAGTGTATACTAAATCAACTTTGTTTGGTTTGTCATAACAAAGTAGCAAATAGCAATTGTATTATTCGAAGGTGTGTCGGCAGTGTCACTAATTACGCGAATTCTTGCAATTTGAATACTACTCCTCCTGTCCCGCTATTTTTGTCCTACTTGCCTAATCAGTGTCTCCGCTATTTGTCTCCTTTTCCTAAAATAATAAAATTACTTTTAAACATAAAATGAAGTGGGTCCCCTTACTCACTACTCAACCACCACATTCTTATCTCTCTCTCTTCAAAAATCTATCTCTCATCTCGATTATGTTCGCCCGAACCTCGTGAAAATTATGATTTTTATCTTTTTGAAAACTTTAGATTATTTCTTCAAATACAATATAAAAAATAAAAATCGATTGCATTTCACTAGCCTTGCAAAAATTTGGATAATTCTCATTTCTTTCCACCAACCACTCCTCGAAAACTGTATCATTTTCTTTATACAATTAAAACTCATAAAATACACACTAAATTAAAATTTCTTAATATCCTTGCCGAAGTCAACTGGGACGTTTTTAGCGGGACGGAGGGAGTATTATTTTGTAAAGCATGATTTATTTTTCAAACGTAACTGCAGATACGAAAGTAGTAGTTATGAAAGCTTACATAAGCAGTGATCGAATACGTAGTATGGACTAAAGATAAATTTGGAGCCGGGTTTCTTTGTTTTTCTTTTTAAAGTAAGAAACCTATCATCGTTAGCAGGGCCAGTCCTGAGAAAAAAATGGCCCGGGGCAAGTGATAAAAATTGGGGCCTCTCTCTATAAAGTAATATTTGTATTTTCATCGTCTTCTATTTTAATATATATCTTTAAAAAACAGTAGTTGTCGCTTCACCTCTATTTTTTGTGACATAGTTGTGTTCAAAACAGTTTAGTAAACAAGAAAATTAGGGAATAAAAGAGAAATAGAGATAATAATAATAAAAACGTTCACATAAAATAAAGAATTGAGGTAGCATTTACTTTTTTACGACCTATTTAATTATTTTAAATTTTATATTACTATATTAGACTAGATATAATATATTTTGTAATAGAATTCCGGACTAAATTAAATATATTAACTGGACCCTTTCTTTGCTAAAAAAATAAATTAATATACTATTTTAAAAAAAAAAAATTTATTTATTATTAAAAATAAATAAAAAAAGAAAAAATGGGCCCCAAAAAATTTGGGGCTCTGGGCAACCGCCCCTCCTCCTTATCGTTAGTTAAGTGCACTGCACACTTTGTGAACTTCATAATTTATAATTTACAAACTACATGTCTAATTTATTTTAGTATAAGGGGCATCTAATCTAAAAAAAATTAAAAATTTAATTAATTTTACATTGCAACTATGGGTAACTGTTTAGCATGCTCTTTTTTTTATATATATATATAATGAGTAACTTTCATCACAGACTACACTCAAACTAAACACCTTGACCGCTATGTCACTCCATAAGAACAATTTCGTATCATGCAATTTAGACTATGCCTAATTTTTCAAATTGTGGCCGGTCATGTAACGCATAAAACAAACAAAAAACAAAACAGTCATCAAACTCTACTTATTTTAATTTATTTTTCTTAGAGGACTACTTTTGATATTTGTTAAAGGCACAAGAAACTTCTTCCAAATGATCTGCCTTCTCTCTTTTTACTTCCCTCTACCTGCAACAAATCCATACCTAAAATGGAGTCATGTCGATGCTAAGGTAAGTCTCCTTCACCAAGCTTTGCCAGGATAAATTATCAAGAATTTTCTCTCTTAATAGTAACAGAAAATCCGACAAAGAAAAAGAGATTATAATCTCAGAAAAAACCCAAAAATCCCTTCAAGATTGGAAACTCCCTCCTTCACCCTCACATGTATACAAACGACGCTTTTTTTTCAAATCTTCGCCTAGTTCCAAAATCTACTCTGTTGAAGGAAAAATGCACTTGTCCGAACAACACTCATTTTCCCTCTCTTCTCCGACAAACTCAAGAGATCTTGTTCGAACAAATACAAAAACCTCCACCTCGGAATGATCGAGGTAGGTTTAAAACCCACGAAACTCGGATCGAACGTTTCCGCAATATTATGTCTTCGTGATAAGAGGCATCTAAAGTTCGATAACTACGTGTTAGCTATGGCAGGATCGAGTTTATATGACGGTCCGATTTATTTCTACTATTACCCTAGCTACTATATTGCTTTGTTCGATCCTTATGATTTTAGTAAGACTTTCACTATTATGTGAAGAAAGAAGGAGATGAAGATTTGATTCTTGTGTATATGTTTCATTACAAGGTGTTAATGGAGGGGGTTGATCCCAACACGAAATATTTGACACGTGTACGAGACGAGGTTGGAGAGACGATGTTGTTCGTAACCGATCTTGCTCGAAGTGATCGTGTCGTGTCGGAGAAGAAGGTTCCTTGGGGTGACGTGGCGGTGCCAGAGATGTGGAGGGTTAGGGTTTAGGAGTTTGGTGAGAAAGGGGCGGCGACGGTGGATTGGAGGGAGGGGGCGGGGGAGTATGTGTTGACGGTCGAGGTTGAGGAGGAAGGGGAGAGTGGGAAGTAGTTCCTCCGCCGCTTGCTGTAAAAATTATTTGTGTTTGAATAGAAGATTCAATCGTGTCTCTTTATTCCTAAAGAACCAGAATATATACATCTTACAACCCTAAAGCAAATAAGGAAATAACCCTAATCATGACACATACTAAATATACAGAAAATATACAAGGAAACAAGATATCAAATAGATTATTAGGATCTCGTTAATTGCGGAAGAGATGCATGCATATACATGCATGCCCAATACCCCCCCCTCAAGTTGGAGCATAGATGTTTGAGATGCCCAACTTGCCCAGTAAATCATCAAAAGAACGCTTGCCGAGAGCCTTAGTTAGAATATCGGCGAGTTGACGGGAAGTTGCAATATAAGATGGAGTAATAGCGCCACGATTGATCTTGTCACGAACATAATGGCAATCAACTTCAATATGCTTGGTGCGTTCGTGGAAGACGAGATTCTGAGCAATGTGTAGAGCGGATTGACTATCACAATGGACAACAATGGATTGAGGATGATCCTCACCAAGAGAGGTGAGTAAACTATGTAACCACTTGAGTTCACATGCTGTGGCAGCTAGTGATCGATATTCCGCTTCTGCGGAAGAGCGAGAAACAGTATATTGCTTCTTGGTTCGCCATGATATAGGAGAATCACCGAGAAAGACAAAATATGCAGTAAGCGATCGACGAGTGAGGGGGCAGCTTTCCCACTCGGCGTCGCAAAGTAGCGACGAGTGAAGTGTTAAAGAGGATTTGAAGAGCAAGCCTTGGTCGGAATTGGTTTTAAATAGCGCACGACACGTAGTCTTTGCATCCCAGTGAGATTCCAAAGGGTTTTGCATAAATTGGGCTAGAACATGAACACAATATGATAGCTCCGGCCGAGTAATAGTTAAATAAATAAGACGACCGACAAGACGACGATAGCGCTCCGGAGCAGTCATAGATTCGCCAGTTGCAAGAGCGAGCTTATGGTTCTGCTCAATAGGTGTACCGACTGGTTTAGAACCAAGTAAACCAGTCTCAGAAATGATATCGAGGGCGTATTTGCATTGACACAAAGAAATGCCAGTGGAATTACAAGCCACTTCAATGCCAAGAAAATATTTGTGCTTACCGAGATCTTTCATGTGAAAGCATGTAGACAAATAAGTCTTGAATTGTGTAATAGCTGCAGTGTCATCGCCGCCGATAACCAAATCATCAACATATACCAAGATTGTAAGATGAACATGTTGTCGAGTGTAAGAAAATAAGGAATAATCAGCTGCTGACTGAACAAAACCATAGCTGATTAACGCAGTAGCAAGCTTGGCAAACCAACACCTAGGGGCTTGCTGTAAACTGTAGAGAGATTTGCGAAGACGGCACACCTTGTCAGAACCTTCAGAAATAAGAAATCCTGGTGGAAACTTCATATAGACCTCTTCATCTAAGTCGCCGTGAAGAAAAGCATTGTGAACATCCATCTGGTGAAGCTCCCATCCCTTGATTGCAGCCATTGCTAAGAATGTTCGAACCGTGACCATTTTAACCGTAATGTCTCGTTATAGTCAAGACCTTCAACTTGATGATTGCCAAAGACAACCAACCGTGCTTTGTATCTCGCCATCGGCATTGTGCTTAACTTTATATACCCATTTACTGCCCAAGGCTTTCTTGCCAGCTGGAAGAGATTCTATCGTCCAAGTTTTATTGGCTTCTAGAGTATCAATTTCTTTACGCATGGCTTCACGCCAAGGAGCGGATTAAACCGCCTCTTCATAGGAGGTAGGTTCTCGTACATCTGTGATAGCAGATAGAAAACAACGGTACAAAGAAGTAATCTTATCACAATTAATATAATTGGAAAGAGGTTAGAGAGTACCGGAGGAAGCTGATGGAGATGTGGAAGAGTGTGAGGGAGTGACGTGAGTTGTATGCATTACATAGTCTTGAAGACGAACAAATTGGATGCGTTTTCTGTGACCTTGACCCATCTATTCAGTTGATTCGACAGATGCATCGGGAGAGGGAGGAACACATGAGAAATATCATCTTCGGCAGGTGAGACAACAGTAGTTGTTTCAATTTCTCTAATGTGAGAGTCATGCGCATCGTGAGATGTCGAGAGTAAAATCCAATGGCTATCTTCTTGAATTGGAGTAGAGGAAATAACTGATCGAGGTTCCGAAGAAAGCGGCTCGAGATAAGGAAATTTTATTTCAAAAAATATCACATCACTTGAATCAAAGAATTGATTTGTATCCAAGTCATAAAGACGCCAACCTACCATACGGATATCCTAAAAAAATGCATTTCCGACTCCGACTGGCGAATTTATCATGGTTGCGATTCAAACTCTTAGCGTAACATAAACAACCGAAAACCCTCAAGTGATCCAAAGACGGAGGTCGGCCATATAAAATATCAAAAGGTGTTTTCCCGTTTAATAATTTTGTTGGAGTTCGATTGATTAGATATTCTGCAGCTAAAATACATTCACTCCAGAAATGTAGAGGAAGACATGCTTGAAATCTTAGAGCACGCCCCACGTTTAAAATATGACGATGCTTACGCTCCACTCTCCCGTTTTGTTGTGGTGTATCTACCATACTCGTCTGATGAATAACACCATGTTCCTTGAAAAATTGAGTTAAACACATAAATTCACTACCGTTATCACTCCGCACATTTAACCCTTTTTGAAAATTGTCGTTCGACAAGCGAAAAAAATTATGTCACATAGTTCGAAACCTCACGTTTCTCTTTAGCCAAGAAAATCCAAACGGCTCGAGAACAATCATCAATGATAGTAAGAAAATACTTGAAACCAGTAATAGAAACTTCACGATAGGGAACCAGAGATAACAGTGTATCAAATCAAAAATATCATTGGCAATAACGGTACTAGAATGAAAGGGAGCCCGAGTTTGTTTTGCTCTCAAACAAACATCACAATTATGAAAGTCTTCACTATCAAACTTAAAATTACCAAGAGATTCAACAACTGACTTAGAAGGGTGACCAAGTCTCTGGTGCCAAAGGTCGCCACTCTCGATCCCAATAGTCTTGTTCACTCTAGCAGTCGAAATTCTTCGTAACACATACAACCCGTCACACTCTTCACCCACTCCAATCAGCGTCCTCGACATGCGGTCCTGAACAATACAAAGACGATCAGTGAGTATCATTAGAAAAGTACGATTTCGGAGCAATATGGATACAGAGATCAAGTTGCAATCTATGTCTGATATAAATAATACTCCTTTGAGGCATAATGACCCCAAAGCAACATGGCCCTCCTTGCTAGCCATGACTCTCTGACCATTCGGCATGCGAAAGGGTCTCGGATAAATATCCCATACGGTATAAAAAGATTTAATATCCCCCGTCATATGATGTGTAGCTCCTGTATCAAAAGACCAAGTAGGAGTCATACCAGAAAGACGTGAGGCACTTGCTGATTTATGAGAATTGAGTAAAGATTTCAGCATATTCCAGTCTTCATTGCTCAAAGTCTCCAGTCCAAGTTTATCAGACTCTCCAAGATCAGAGTTTGAGGTGGATTCGGAGTTCGTGGCTTGGGCAGCATTCACACAAACCGAGCTTCCTCTGCCACGTCCACCTCGCTGGCCAACCCCTCTGCCACATCCACGTCCAGCAGAGCTTTTATCGGGATAACTGTGCAATCGATAACACACTTCAATTGTGTGCCCAGGTCATTGACAGTGAGAGCAGACGACCCCTTCGTCTGAACGACTATTTGCGCGAGTTGTGAAAACCGCGGTGGTATTTCTTTCTGGCACGACAGCTTGTGTCATAGTACGCACCTGTTCTTGCTCGTTTACAGTTGAATATACCTGATACATATTAGGTAATGGATCGGTAGCAATAATACTTGACCGAATCGCACCATAAGAACCTTCATCAAGCCCCATAAGGAATTGATGCACCTTCTCATCTTCACCACGCTTCTCTAATTCTAACATTTAAATCACATTTGCACCCTTTACACACACACATAGGCATTTTATCGCAATCGTCAAGTCATCCCAAATCTTTTTAAGTTTACCATAATACTCCATGATTGTGACTCCGTTTTGTTTATAGTTTGAAACCTCAGTTTTTAATTTATGGATTCGAGAACCATTTCGAACAGAAAACCGTTGCTCAATATCATCCCATAACTCTTTAGTTGTTTCTTTATAGGAGATAGTAGAACGCAAACCTGGTTCAATAGTATTGAAGATCCACGATATAATCATGGAGTTGACTGTCCACCAATCATCAATTTGTTCTGGATCATCCGGCTGAGTGAGAGATCCATCGATAAATCCCTTTTTCTTCTTCGCCGTAAGAGACATGAATTGCTTTTGCCCACTCCTCGAAGTTGCTTCCCTTCAATTGCGTGTGAGTGATAAGAATGCACGAGCTGTCACATGATGATAAGGTGTAGGGAGAAACGGTCAAGTATTTGCCATCTTTGCTATCTTTGCTCATCGCAACACCAGGAAAGGGCAGCGGAGGAGACAACAATTATTGGTTGATTATTGTGTAGGTGGTGATCGCTGTATTGCACCAAATAATCCTGCAAAACTCGAGAATTATATCAGTATAGCTCACAGGGTATCGAACACAGGGAACGAAAGACTAGATATATTATTTTCCTACTTATCTTGGTTTTGGTTAGCAACCACGCAAGTTTTAAGTTTTTATCTAAACTAAGAAATTATTAAAACTGAAATAAATTGCAAAAGCTGAAAACTGAAATAAACTGTCTTAACTAGGCAGATAAGAGATGGGTCCAGCAGAATATTCACACACACGTATTTCCAATCATCGGCACATAGAATGAATTAATCTCATTAGTCAACTAGTTATAGATTACCGTAACTTAAACTGCGTAATCCTCACTCCCACTTACTTAGTCGGTAACCGCCATGTTGGGCATCGAAACGGCTACTTCCCTAATTTAGCTACAACCTACGTTGTTGGGCAATCAATAGATTTAATAGCTAAACAACTTTATCGAACTAAGGGAGTCTAGTATAGGAGTCTACTCGTATGTTGGGCATCTAATAGTCTCCTACCGGTTTAATCCAATTATTCTAATGAATAACTTTGCTACTTACCTAGCCTTGTTCCACGAGAAACGATGGAAGTACTAAGTTAGCTACAAACTACACAACTTAGGGTGATCAAGCCTAAATTACTAGTCAGATTAAATTAACCAGAATTAACCCGAAACCCTTCAATTAATTATTAGAACCTAAGCATCATGTATGTTCACGTGTGCGTTTTACATCCTGCCGGACCACTAAAAATTTAGCTACTAATGAAACTGTCCTGACTGCACAGATAAGACACTTTGCGAAACAGAACATGCATTATTTGTAACCCTAACCCTAGCATGCACGAAAACTAATATAAAGTAAAGATATGAATTAAAATAGAGAACTAAACACGTACTGAACTGAAACTAAACACAAACTGAATTTAAAACACGAATTGAAATAGGATCAAGAGTACCGATAGTCTTTGATCTCTCAAAACGAACGGAAATTGAAGAAACAAACTAAGCTAACGTGCGAATATTAAAAACTAAAATTCGAAGTGTTTGTTTCATCTACTCAACTACTGCTTGCATGAAACGGAAATAGTAAATAAGTTCTTCTTCGGCGGTGCGGTGGAATCGGAATGGCGGCGGCGGTGTGGCTTCGGCGGCGGTGCGGTGGCTTTGAGAAATGAATTGATCGGAAAGGAATTGATGTTTCGAGGTAATGGAGAGGTCAGGCGTGAGAGAGTCCTCTGAATTTCGTGCCTCTTCATCCTTATATAATGATCTTAGATCACATCTAGGGTTTCTTCTTGGATAAGGAAAGGATCTTGAGAGATATGGAAATATCTAATCCTTCCTTATCCATCTTCTTTCCTTTCTCGGCCAAAACCGCACAAAATCTCGCCATTCCAACTGGAAAACGCGTTGCCACATCATCTCCACGTGTCGTGCCAAATCAGCCTATTTTCTGCATAACTGCCAACAAAAGCGTCTCGCCTGCACAGTTAGGAGACTTTTCAGACATAAATAATTAGGTACGAAATCGACTCATCAAATCTCCTTACACTTGAACTATACTCGCCCTCGAGTATAAGAAGAACAAAAGATAAGTACCTAATTCTTTTTGGTCTTCCCCAAGACCCAAGACACAAAAGAAAAGACTCAAGACTTGAACAAGAACAAAAAACAAGACTCGACACGAACGAAGAAAGAAAATAACAACGGACTCACAAAACGAAGACAAGAAGCCATACCAATCAATTCGAAAATCTCCGCACCAATTCACTAGCCAAGCAATGTCAAACCATGCAATCATAATCTCATCCAACAAGTAGACAATGCAAATTTTGAAACTAAGCACACATATATCAACTTGGTCAAAATATAAACAATGTGGATCTCCTAAAGTTTCACTCAACACTCAACTAACTAAGTCCGGTTCAAGCCACTCAAAGGAAAACAATCCACGCAATCACGATAAGAGATCATCACAATAGCAATATCAAGGAGGTCTTTCTCATTCGGTTGTAATGGGGCTTAGGACTTAGACAAATTAATGTTGGTAAGGGTCCTAGGGGTACTAAGCTCCATTAAAATTCAGATTCAATGTTATGCATATAAAACTCTCACCTGTGCAATCAAGACAGTCAAACTCCCACCACTTTAGAAAATTACTTCAATGCTACAACATCAATACTATGCACCCATATTTTTTTCTTTTCTGCCACGTTTCATATTCAAATTTTTTTTTCTTTCTTTTTCTCTTTTTTTTCGTGGCATATACTTTCTTTCTTAGCAAACTGGGCACAAACTGTCTCAACTCTACAGACAGGACGCTCTTGAATCCTGCTTATTTAGAGCAATTTTTACACTTAGACTTTTTATCCAATCTGTTTTTCTGCAGCATGTCTAGACTTGGCAGGTAGGAGACATATGTAAGACTCTTCAAATTTTAACTATCATGCACAAGAGAGTTCGTAAAACATGCAATAACATGGGTCAAGAGAAAGTTTAAAAAGGCTTTGGCTAAAATATTACTAACTCGAATCAAAGAAACGGTCAAGGTTCAAATTGGTTCACTAAGGGATATTGTAAGGTCGGAAATATTTTGTCGCGGCCATGTGGCTAAAAATCCCTAGTGCCTCCTATCATTTATCACAAGTGATTCAAACATATTGCGATTTTGCGGATAAACACTCTCAAAAGAATAGTAGGAAGTGTCTTACTTTAAGGTTCAAATCTAATTTAAGTGAGTGGTTATTAAATTTCGATCCAACAAAGTTTATTTTTCGTCATCCCAAATTACATGCATATACGTGCCTAGATCTACTCTTCACAAAGTCCACAAGCAAGCATATTGAAAATAAAAGCACAAATAAGACAAGCTTGATCATAGAAAACGGCACTTCAAAAATCAAAAATTTTGGCATGCTTCGACACAAAATACCCCCTCCTTACACTTAAACCTTGCTCGCCCTCGAGCAAGAGAGAAAAGACAAAACGAAGAGAGAAGGCATGACAAAATAAACACAAAAACACCTTCCTTACACTTGGTCCCTACCAAGTGTTAGAACAAACTAAAACTAAAGACAAAAGACAAAATAAACAAGAAAAAGAAACACCCCCTCCTTACACTTGATCCCTATCAAGTGTAAGAACATGAAAAACACACAAGAACAGACTCAAAAACATAAAACAAAATTGAAAAAATGAAAAAATAAAATTGGGGAAGAAAAGTCACCGGTCGCCTCGCCTGGGCAGGCGAGGCAGTCTGCTCATAACTATGCGGCGGAGGCGGTCTACTCTGCGTCCAAGGGAATCCGGGATCGATCCTTAGAGTCCGCACCGTATCCCGACTCGCGAAGTAAAGGCACTTGAGACACGAGGTCCCGGTGGAGGAAACTGGATCTCACGGTTAGGCAGTTGGTATAGTAGGCGAGTATGCCTCAACAAGTTCCAATCAAACAAAGATGGTGGATCCACCCTAGTCAAATAACCAGCATAATGTATGACAAAGTTGCGTTCCATGAACGTGGAAAGAATATGGCATAGAGTCATGTGACGCACGGTATGACTAGCAATTGTGAACATGTTTTTAGCAATCCACCAACCTAAGTTAATAAGGCGCCTAGTAGTCATGCACCATAGGAAATACAATTCATTTGCAGTCACCTTTTCAAAAGAAGTACTCTTTCCGGTTAAGTTGTGGGCTATGTATTGGTGACACATGCAAAGGGCGGGATCTTCTAGAAAGCTTACGTGAGAACCGGACGTGGCAAACTCATCCGGGTCGCTTGGGGCGAGAAACCTCCACGCGGCCCGTGAACCAATATAATTCGGGTCCTTGTTCGGCAAACCATGAAATTCCATCTCAAAATAACCAAGATAATAATCATCAAATGAACATATCCCTAGTCTAGCATTCCATTCGGCCACAGAAATATGATAAGTTCCTCCAAACAACCTAAACTCAATACAAGGTGTAACCAAATCTTTATCACCCTCAAAATGAAAAGTATTAAAGAACTCACTTGCAACCTCTTTGTAACATGGGTAGTGATGCGATTCAAGCAACCATGACCAACCAACATTTTGAAAATATGCAAAGAAGGGTTCAATAATACCTGCCGCTCGAAGAAACGTGCGATCGAGGAGTCGGCCACTTCGGAAGTCCTTACCCTCGCGTTCTTGTAGACACAAATTCATGTACTCAATCTCAAATTGAGAGAGAGCATGGACGGCTGCCGGAGAATCGATGTGGATAACCATGCGGTTTCCATACTCCGCCGCTCTTGGAAAGGCCGAAGATGAATCAGAATCGGCAAGGGATGAGTAGTTCATGTTGAAGTCATCTTCGAAATTCCCATCATGATCATTGGACCTATAATTCGAGTCTTCTTCCTCTTGGCTCGGCAACTCCCCTCTTAAGCTTTCGTTCCAATTAACGCCCTCATAATAGTTGAGTGGTGGTGGTAGATGTTGAAATTCAAGGAACGACAACCACTCGTAGAGATTTTGAGGAGATTGAGGAGGAGGATTGGATGAAGATGCACCATCTACACGGCTTGCTCTCGGCTTTCTCACCCTCGAGCCACGCAGTGGAGATGGCGGAGGTGTCGGCTCGAGCGTTGGCTGGGGCGTCAGTTCGGGCGTTGGCTGGGGCGTCGGCTCGGGCGTCTGCTCGGGCGTTGGCTCGGGAGTTGGTTCTCGCGGCGGTTTTTGGGAAGTAGCTGCGCCCGTGTACCTTCGTAACTGTCGTCTAGGCGGTTTCGGCGGAGAGGTGGACTCCGTGGCATAGTGCGATCCGGTGTCCACGTCCATATGTTGCAGAGTCGGTTCCACATATGCGAACTCCTCCGGTGGTGGCGGTTCGTGCTCAAGTAGAGGGACTGCCGGAGTTGGCGCTGCCTCCCGGTGAGCAGCAGCGGAGGCTCGGCGGCGTTGTGTCTCCGGATCCGCCTGGACAGCGGCGAACCAGTGAGCGGCAGCGGACAGGCCGGACTTTTTCTTCGGTGGCATGGCGGTTGTCTCTTATCTGTGTAGTGAGGAGGATTCTTGGAGAAGAAGAAAGTCTTGTAGAAAAAGAGGTAGTGGGCGGCGGATTTTTGAGAGGGAATGTGTTTGAATAGTAACAAGTGGTAGGGTTTGATCCCCCTCTCTTCTTTTATAGAAAATAAGTTTTGCAATCTGGCCCTCTCAGTTGTGCAGTTAAGAGATCTAGTCCCTCCTTCTTTTCAATTCGGCCCCCATCTTCTCCTCAACTTCAATTGACTCCCAACTTTCGTCCTTTATGCAATTGAGTCTCTAAAGTTCATTCTCTTCCTCCAATTGGGTCCTTTGATTTTTGGAAATGGCAATTAAGACCCCAATTTCTTCTTCTCATCATCTTTGCTCCTCCAACTCCTTTTTCTTAAACTTTTAAACACCAATTCCATACTTAGCAGAAATCTGAAAAATAAAATAAACAACACCAAGCATAAAACCAAACTAAAAATACGAAATCAAAGAAAAACGGAAAAAATACGGGTTGCCTCCCGGAAGCGCCTCTCTTTAGAGTCTTTGGCTAGACCTTCTCTTCAAAGAGTCAAATATAGGACGGAATGGACAAGCTCTGCTCGTCCACATCTTCTATCATTGCGGCGGCATGATAAACCTTAAGGCGATGACCGTTGATAGTGAAAGTCTAGTCTGAGTCCAATTTCTGTATCACTACTGCCCCGCCTGGCCAGACAGAACACACCCGGAATGGACCGATCCATCTTGAGCGGAGTTTCCCGGGCATAATGCGTAGGCGTGATTGGTAAAGCAATACAAGCTGGCCTACTTCAAAATTCTTCACACGGATCGCTTTATCATGCTAAGCCTTTGTGCGATCTTTGTACCTCATAGCCGCATCATAGGACTCTAACCGAATTTCTTCAAGCTCTTGAAGCTGATATTTCCTCTCCTTAACACTTTCGGTCAGATCCATATTGACTTTCTGTACTGCCCACCAGACCTTGTGTTCCAACTGCACAGACAAGTGGCATAATTTCCCGAAAATTAATCTATAAGGAGACATACCGAGTGGAGTTTTATAGGCTGTTCGATAAGCTTATAAGGCGTCATCCAGCCTCATACTCCAATCTTTCCTTGACGGATTGACCGTTTTCTCCAAGATAGACTTCACTTCCCGATTTGACACTTCAACTTGCCCATTCGTTTGTGGATGGTAAGCGGTAGAAACTCGATGGGCTACTCCATACTTCTTCATCAACGACTTGATGGTACGGTTGTAGAAATGTGTTCCTCGATCACTTATGATGGCCTTTGGTACGCCGAATCTACAAAAGATGTTAGTTCGAAGAAATCCTGCAACCACTTTAGAGTCGTTAGTTTTTGTAGCCTTTGCCTCAACCCATTTAGAAACATAATCAACGGCAAGTAAAATGTACATGTTACCCCTTGAACTAGGAAACGGACCCATAAAGTCCATACCCCATACATCAAATATCTTACAAAATCTCAAAGGCTTTTGGGGCATTTCATCCTTCATGGATATATTCCCGGTCATTTGGCAATGTGCACATGACTTACAGTACTTATAGGCATCAAGGTGTAGGCTCGGCCAAAAGAAACCCGCATCCAACACTTTTCTTGCGGTTCGTTTTGGTCCGAAGTGTCCTCCATAAGCGGACGAATGACAATGGAATAGGATGTCGCCTTGCTCTTCTTCCGGAATGCATCTTCGGATAACTTGATCAACTCCTATTTTCCAAAGGCTTGGAGAGTCCCAGAAATATTGCTTACACTCGCTCTTCAATTTTACTTTTTGGGCATGAGTGAACTCGGGTGGAAGCTGCTCAGAAGTCAAGAAATTCACAATATTAGCAAACCAAGGTAATTTAGAAGTGTTACCTACGGTTTTCAACAATTCTGCTTCAGAGTTGTCTTGACTGGGCAGCTGAGACACTTTCTGGACTCCAATCGTAAAACATTGTGCGGGCAGAAGCTTGGCAAGCCTGGAAACCGTCTCAGGAACAACATATAAATGCTCTTCGGGAAAATTCTCCTTAATTGGCTCTCCATCGTCTTTTTGAATCAATCGGCTCAAGTGATCCGCCACATGGTTTTCTGCTCCTTTCTTATCCTTAACCTCCCAATCAAATTCTTGTAAGAGAAGAATCCATCAGATAAGTCTCGGCTTTGTTTTTTTCTTGGCAAGGAGATGCTTGACGGCGGCATGATCGGTATACACAATGATCTTTGAGCCAAGTAAATAAGAGCGAAATTTGTCAAAGGCAAAGACGATAGCTAACAGCTCCTTCTCTGTGGTGGAATAGTTGCATTGTGCTGGATTTAATGTCTTGGATGCATAATAAATCACATGGCTTTCCTTTCCAGATTTCTGTCCCAGCACTGCCCCGACTGCACAGTCAGAAGCATCGCACGTAATCTCGAATGGCTTGTTCCAATCCGGGGCTTACATCACAGGAGTTGTTGTAAGCTTGTCTTTAAGGATGGTGAAGGCCTCCTTACACTTAGTATCGAAATCAAACTTGACATCTTTGTGAAGTAGGCTTGTTAGTGGTTGAGCCAATTTTGTGAAATCCTTTATGAAATGCCGATAGAAGCCGGCGTGTCCTAAGAAACCACGAACTTCCTTTGGATTGGTCGGATATGGCAACTTCGCGATGGCCTCCACTTTTGCCTTGTCGATTTCTATTCCTCTGTTAGAAACAACGTGACCGAGCACTATCCCTTCGGTCACCATAAAATGGCATTTCTCGTAGTTCAATACCAAATTCTTCTCAACACATCGAGCTAGGACTTTGTCGAGGTTCTTCAAGCACGAAGTGTAAGAATCACCATAGACGGTGAAGTCGTCCATGAAGACCTCTATGCACATCTCGATGAGGTCCGAGAATATGCTCATCATGCACCTTTGAAAGGTGCCCGGAGCATTATATAATCCAAATGGCATTCTTCGGTAGGCAAACGTTCCATAAGGGCATGTGAACGTTGTCTTATCTTGATCTTCCTCTCGCACTTGGATTTGGAAATAGCCGCTATAACCGTCCAAGAAGCTAAAATAGACTTGCCCCGCAAGTCTCTCGAGCATCTGATCGATAAATGGAAGTGGGAAATGATCCTTTCGAGTCGCCGCATTGAGCTTCCTATAATTGATACACATGCGCCATCCCGTCACTAAGCGTATCAGGACCAATTCATTCTTCTCATTCTCGACAACTTGGAATCCGAACTTCTTGGGCACAACGTGTACGGGACTTACCCATTTGCTATCCGATATGGGATAGATAATCCCCATGGATAAGAGCTTTAATACTTCCTTCAGCACGACCTCTCTCATGTTCGGATTGAGTTTTCTTTGATGGTCTCGGAAAGGTTTGCTATCCGGCTCCATGATGATAGAGTGCTGGCAAATTTCTGAACTTATGCCGGTGATGTCAGCTAAAGTCCATCCTATGGCTTTCTTGTGCTTCTTCAGAATCTCCAACAATGCCTTCTCTTGATTTTCATCAAGTTCTTTATTAATGATGACGGGCAACGTCTCATTGTCTCCGAGATAGGCATACTTCAGGTTTGTTGGAAGTGGCTTTAGTTCTAGCTTTGGTGCCTTGATGATCGACGACAGCAGCTTTTCAAAAGCATCCTGACTGGGCAGTTGAGACATGTTGCCGACAATTTTTAATTCTGGAGTTGCGTATAAGGCCGAGATGCTCTCTCTGATCTCCTCGTCTCTCATATCTTCGAGATGTGATTCGGTCAGTCCTTGAGTCAAGGTAACCTCCATTTTATCCTACATCACATACGTCTCAAGATATTCTTGGACAAAGCTTTCAATGGAGTCAGTAGATAAAGCATTTTCATTTTCATGATCAAAAGGCATCTTAAGTGCTTCAGCAATGTGATGATCATAGATTTCATTATGGTATGCAACACTTATAGATCTCTCATCTACATTAATTATGGCCTTTACAGTTTTTAAGAACGGTCTACCCAATAAAACACCCGCAGTACCCTCAACTTTCCTATCATTTGTGTCTATGACATAGAAATCTGCTGGATAGACAAAGTTGTTAATTCTGACCAAGATGTTTTCAAGTAAACCTACCGGGGCAATGCATGACCTATCCGCTAATTGAATTATCACTTTGGTGGATACTAATTCAGCTCCAATCAATTGATTATAAACGGATAATGGCATAACATTTATTGTAATGACCCGTAAATTTTAGGTATTCTGAGATTAATATTTAAGCCTTAAGAGCGAGTCTAGTAAATTTTTATATAGAATATAATAAATCTAATAGTGTAATACCCCATCGTCGCATTTTATTAACGTAAGTGTAATGCAGCATATCTCGGAGAATATAAAATACTGCACGGTACATACGCGGCATTATACCTTGGTATAGATTTATGTAGTCATGTTGCATAATATCATTAACTAGTATAAGCTATTTGTATATTATTAAGAGAGGGAGTGTCATTTTGGAACACACGTGTGTAGTAACGTAAAAGTCAACACCTAAGTAGCTTTAGATTACATCATTTACTTAGATATCAATTAGATGAGAATCTATATATATATAATATGTTCTTAGTGGGTCACCTTGGTGTACTGCATGCATAGGTAGGGGTTGGTTGTCTTCAAGACTTCAACGTGATTAGGGGAAGACAAGACTAGACTAGGAAAGGATGAAGCATACCGAGGCACACCATCTTTTAAACACGCGTTCAACTCGCAAGGTGTGTTAGGGAAATCATTTCTACCTAGACAACTAGCTTCTGCAAGGCAGTGTTAGGGAAATCATTTCTACCTAGACAACTAGTTTAGCACCATATTTTCCTTTATAATGGATTCACCTATCGTTGAACCCCCAAAACATCTGGAATCTCCAATCACGTTCACAAATCACCTAGCATTTGGAAGATCTTAGGCATCTCGAAGCAAACTCTAGGTAACCTTATTCACGTTATTGGTAAAGTTGTTGTCTTTGCTCATGGGTATATGGAATTTAATGGATGCATGCTAGAGCTAGGAGGATGGTACGTAGTAGATCACCTATGATATCTCCTTCTTCATGCATGAAATTTTGGTGAACATTTCTCTGTCCTTATTGAACCCGTCGCTTATCTATCTTGAGTGAAATTCTGATATGAGATAGGCATGCATGTTCCCTAAGCTGTTGTTAAATCTCATAATTTTTGGAGTACGTTTGATCCCTCATTTATTACCTAGACTATAGCAAGGCGTAAACCGCCCCAGTTTGAACAACGAGCGATATTTTGATTATAACTGCTAAACGACTTAACATTTTGTCATGAGACCAATTTCTAAATAACCTAGACTCATAAAGGAATGCGTAGTTAAAATATTAGAATTTATGATACGAGAACGTGATCTGTAGAATTCATGCAAATAGGACCTCTTCACAGGTTTGTCAGAATAACACCATGACCTAGTCTAACCTATTACCTCTTAGGTTTTGCCTATAGATCACAAATTGTACACTTTTTCTAGATCCGGACGTTAAAGCTTAGAACATTGTTGTAGGACCTATCGCGGAAGAGCCATAACCTCGGTGACGAGATTTCGCATAGATCAATTTGGTGAATATCGAGGTGGGTAATATTTTCATAAAAGTATTGTTTGAGTTATTGAGCTTTATGAATTATGTTTATCCATGAAAGTTTTTGTGCATTTACCTGTTTAATGCTTCTACGTGATAGATCGATCGAGGCTCTCATCTAGCCTAACACGCTAGATGAGGGTTAATACGAAAGTGTGTACACTATGTTGTTAGTAGCACAAAGATTGATCCTCTTTGTGTACCAAGTGCTAACAAGTTATGAGGGACCCCTTGAGTTTCGACTCAAGGGCCAAGGCCCAAAGTATGAAAATGAAATGGTAGAAGTAACAGGAAATGTGATACAGATGTGCGCACCCAATGTTAAATGTTTGTATGTTGGAGCAGTTTTCTTTTTAAAACCCTCCAAGTCATACCTTATGCATGGATAAACTGTTTCAAATGTTTTCAAGCTACTTTACCCACTGAGTACACTAGTGCTCAGCCCAAATATTTTCAAAATGTTTTCAGGTTGAGCGGCAGTGGCGACGGAGAAAGAGCTGAGGAGGGGGGGTTTCTGCCATAATCATTTTGCACTCTTAAGTTTTTTTTTAAAATGGATAATTATGTTTTGCTATATATATTTCGAAAGTTAATACGCTTCCGTATCTATTAATCAGTTTTCAAAAGATGGCATGAAAACGTGTTTTGTAAAACGTGTTTTGATATGTTTTGAAACTCATTATGCTTCAGTGCATATTTAAATGCATAATATCTGATCTCCTGTGTGTGAGTTGCATTAAATGGAGTGTTTATTTCAAAAATGTCAAGAAAGGGTATGAAAATATATTTTAAATTATTCTTCCGTAGCGGCTCGACCTTTGTGATCCTTCGTGGAGGTCGGGGCTTTGGAATTTCCCGAACTTCCCGAACTTTGGAATTTTGACGGCTTCAAGGAAAGGAATATTAATCTCCAATTTCTCGAACAATTTCATGTAATCCATGCTTTCCTTGTTTGGCGTTCTCTTCCTTTCCAAAGCTTCCGAAAATGGTGGAGGAATCAAATTTTCATGTCCCGAATGGCCAGTCAGGACGTCCTCTGCATTTCTTTCTTGTTCTGGATCTTCAGCATACTGCTCCTTCGAGCATTCTGATGGTAGAGGCTGTTCTGCAGCTTTCTTCTTCTCTGCTGACTTCTCCGGGTGTCTTGCCTGTATAGTCGGGCCAGGTAGTTCTTTCCCCCAACGCAATGTGATATGGTTACAGTTCTGAGCAATAGGATTTTGCTGAGTTTGAGCTGGAAACTGCCCTTGGGAAGTCTTTATTTCCTGAATGGCAGAATTTAGCTTATTCATCTGCTTAGCCAAATTCTCCATTGTAGCTTGCTGATCCTTCTTTGTCTGCTTGATCTCCCGCTGCATTTGTTGTTGAAATGTAGTGGTGTCCTTCTGCGAAGAAACCATTTCGGCCAAAAGCTTTTCTAAAGGGCTCGTTGCGCTCCTGGCCAAGGCAGCTGGACATTCTACCGCCGAAACGCGCTTTGATGCGGGGGTCTCGTACGTCGCTGATAATTATTCGATTAGGAGGTTGATACGGTGGCCGATAGCCTTGTTCTTCGTTGGTATGGTTGCTGAAATTGGGTTTGAGGCGGATTTCTCGGTTGAAAATGCTCTTCTTGTTGCTTCCAATGGAGGTTCGGATGAACCCCTTATTGTCCGCTCCAATTTCCAGTGGCGTTTACTTCTTCTCCCAAACATTGCAGCAACGTATGCCCTTTTTCTCCGCATGCTCCACATGCATGATCGGCATTTGACCGACTTGAAGCAGGAGCGTTCTGCTTGAGTATCAAGTCGAGCTTATCTTGCAACAAGCTGAATTTTGTCTCCACTTTATTATCGATCTCATCCATGTAGTCGGAATGAGACCAATTTACAGCTCTCCTTGTTGGTCTTGGCCCTTTATATTACGAGGTAGACTCCGCAAGCCCTTCGATTATATTTATTGCATCTTCGTAGAGGCTTGTATGGAAATTCCCTCTTAGACCGATGTCAACCATGACCTTTGCTTCGTCTGTCATCCCTTGATAGAAAATCTGTAGAAGCTCCACATCCGAATAGCCATGGTTCGGACAACTATCGACAAGTCGTCCGAATCTCTCCCAATATGCGCCGAAAGTTTCGTCGACTTCTTAAGCAATCCCAGAAATCTGCTTCTTTAATGCATTTGTCTTTGACTGCGGGAAGTATTTCTTCAAGAAAACTGTACGCATCTGGACCCCCGTTGTTATCGTGTTCGGCTTTAGACTTGAGAACCATGCTTGTGCTCCATCTTGAAGAGTAAATGGAAAGGCCTTGAGCTTGAAAGCGTCCAGATTGCCTTGCCTGTGCAGATTGCAGACTTGGTTGAACGAGGCCAAAAAGGAATTTGGGTTCTCGTTCGTTCTCCCATAGAACTTTGGCATGGCAGCGACCATGTTCAGCTTGACATCGATTTGTTCAGTAGTTGTGATTTGGATTGGACCGGGAAGGTCCGCTCCCATGTCAAGCGATCCGATATTCATCCTCAAGGGTTGTGGATTGTGCACTTCGTCCTCCATCTCTTCCTCCTCTGATTCTGAGCTAGTTACTGGACTATTGTGCAATGTTTTGTCGAACCTAACAGTTTCTGGTTCAGAGTCGCTGGTCTGATCACCGGCGTCTGTTCTGTCTCCTGTCTGAGCAGTTAAGACATTTTCTGCCTCGGACAGAATCTGTTGCTTTTGCAACTTTGTCCTCTTTCTATTCCTCTTTGCTGTTTTCTCGACCTCTGGATCAAATATGAGGTTAGGCTTGGAAGACCTGCTCATGCAACGCTTAAAAGATCAAAAAAGATTAGTAGAAAACAATAAAACTAGATAACATCGTTCCCCGGCAACGGCGCCAATTTGGTGATCGCTGTATTGCACCAAATAATCCTGCAAAACTCGAGAATTATATCAGTATAGCTCACAGGGTATCGAACACAGGGAACGGAAGACTAGATATATTATTTTCCTACTTATCTTGGTTTTGGTTAGCAACCACGCAAGTTTTAAGTTTTTATCTAAACTAAGAAATTATTAAAACTGAAATAAATTGTAAAAGCTGAAAACTGAAATAAACTGTCTTAACTAGGCAGATAAGAGATGAGTCCAGCAGAATATTCACACACACGTATTTCCAATCATCGGCACATAGAATGAATTAATCTCATGAGTCAACTAGTTATAGATTATCGTAACTTAAACTTCGTAATCCTCACTCCCACTTACTTAGTCGGTAACCGCCATGTTGGGCATCGAAATGACTACTTCCCTAATTTAGCTACAACCTACGTTGTTGGGCAATCAATAGATTTAATAGCTAAACAACTTTATCGAACTAAGGGAGCCTAGTATAGGAGCCTACTAGTATGTTGGGCATCTAATAGTCTCCTACCGGTTTAATCCAATTATTCTAATGAATAACTTTGCTACTTACCTAGTCTTGTTCCACGAGAAACGATGGAAGTACTAAGTTAGCTACAAACTACGCAACTTAGGGTGATCAAGCCTAAATTACTAGTCAGATTAAATAAACCAGAATTAACTTGAAACCCTTCAATTAATTATTAGAACCTAAGCCTCATGTACTGTTCACGTGTGTGTTTTACATCCTGCCGGACCACTAAAAATTTAGCTACTCATGAAACTTTCCTGACTGCACAGATAAGACACTTAGCGAAACAAAACATGCATCATTTGTAACCCTAACCCTAGCATGCACGAAAACTAATATAAAGTAAAGATACGAATTAAAACAGAGAACTAAACACGTACTGAACTGAAACTAAACACAAACTGAATTTAAAACACGAATTGAAATAGGATCAAGAGTACCGATAGTCTTCGATCTCTCAAAACGAACGGAAATTGAAGAAACGAACAAAGCTAATGTGCGAATATTAAAAACTGAAATTCGAAGTGTTTGTTTCATCTACTCAACTACTGCTTGCATGAAACGGAAATAGTAAATAAGTTCTTCTTCTTCGGCGGTGCGGTGGAATCGGAACGGCGGCGGCGGTGTGGCTTCGGCGGCGGTGCGGTGGCTTTGAGAAATGGATTGATCGGAAAGGAATTGATGTTTCGAGGTTATGGAGAGGCTAGGCGTGAGAGAGTCCTCTGAATTTCGTGCCTCTTCATCCTTATATAATGATCTTAGATCACATCTAGGGTTTCTTGTTGGATAAGGAAAGGATCTTGAGAGATATGGAAATATCTAATCGTTCCTTATCCATCTTCTTTCCTTTCTCGGCCAAAACCGCACAAAATCTCGCCATTCCAGCTGGAAAACACGTTGCCACATCATCTCCAAGTGTCGTGCCAAATCAGCCTATTTTCTGCATAACTGCCAACAAAAGCGTCTCGCCTGCACAGTTAGGAGACTTTTTGGACAGAAATAATTAGGTACGAAATCGACTCATCAGTAGGCTCTGATACCATGTAAAAATTATTTGTGTTTGAATAAAATATTCAACCGTGTCTCTTTATTCCTCAAGAACCAGAATATATACATCTTACAACCCTAAAGCAACTAAGGAAATAACCCTAATCATGGCACATACTAAATATACAGAAAATATACAAGGAAACAAGATATCAAATAGATTATTAGGATCTCGTTAATTGGGGAAGAGATGCATGCATATACATGCATGCCCAATACTTGCAGCTTCCGGAGAATGTGAAGGTGGAGGAGGTGAAGGCAGAGATGGAGAATGGAGTGTTGATTGTGAAGGTGCAAAGGGGGAAGTCAAGAAGAAAGTACAAGGGAGGGTAGTTGAGATTAGGGGTGGCCAAACGAAACAGGTTCCCGTTCCCGTACTCGTCCCGTTCGGGTATTTCCCGTTGGGTCGGGTAAAACGGGTACGGGTACCCGTTTTGCAGGTACTCGCAAAAAATGGTGAGGGTCGGGTATGGGAACGGGTAGTTCCAACAATTACCCGTTCCCGAACGGGTACCCGTTTATTTTTATTATTATTTAATTAATATATTACATATTTTATTAATTAATATTTATACATATAATAATATATTAATGTTGTAAGTTTAAAAGAAAAAAAATAATAATTAAACAACACTGTTGTAGTCTCAGTAGAGACTCAGAGACGGGACGGGAGTCGCTTGGAGTAGAGCTTAATTAGGACTTAGGGTTTTCTGTGCCGTTACTCGCCGTCCACCGTCAGCCGACTGTCCCCGCCGTCCGCCGATTATCCCTCGCCGTTCCGCCAATTGTCCGTTCGCCGTCCGTTCTTAAGGATTTGTGTTAATTTATATGATGTTTTGGATACAATCATACAATTACTTGGACTTAAATGTTGATTTGGATTCGATGATTTGAATTTGTTTGGTGTTTTTGTTTTGTTTGATATCTATTGATTTTTTTGCTAGTTTGTATTAATGAATTTAATTATAATGAAATAGGTGGTAAGGCATGTGGGTATTCCCGTTCCCGTTCCGTTCCCGCGCGGGTACTCGTAGTCGGGTACCCGCACTATGCGGGTCGGGAAATGGGTAGTAAAATTTAGTATCCGCAGATGCGGGTATCCGCATTCGGGTACCCGTATCGCGGGTACCCGTCCCGCGCACACCTAGTTGAGATCAATGGTTTGAGTAAATCAATTCAAGAATTCTGAATTCTTTGAATTTGATTTTCGAGAATTAAGAATAGTGTTATCCTGCTGAAGACTTGATAGTATTTATGTGTGTGTTTGATGCGTAGAGACTAGAATAGTGGATTCCGTGTGTTCGATTGTCATGATATATGTTTATGGTGAATGGTGTCATATGATATAGTATTATTAACGGTTCTGTTATTTTTTTGTTTTAATATAGAATTTCCTAATTTTCGACCATTTGAAATGCTGAGTTAGACACATATATGAACGTAAAATATATTTTTTATTCAAATGGAAGAATAGCATTTTAAATTGAAGAAAAAATCGTTCTTTTGCAATTGAATAGAGGTGGGTCGGTAGAGTATGCCGAATTTTTTTTATATGCCGTATACCATACCGGAAATTACGGTATGAGAATTTTTCATACCGTACCTTATGGTATGCCGAATGTTCGATATGGAGATTGATCATATCATATACCATACCATATTTTTGCTATATCGTACTATCTTTAGTATATCATAAAACACGGTATACCAAACCTTCACAGTACATCGAACTTTGACGGTATATCTAAATCTTCACCGTATACCAAAAAAAAACTGTGAATCATATTAATCAACATCAATAAATACAAGAAAATTCTTAACAAAAAATCCAACACGACAAAGAAACCATAAAACTATAACAAATATTAAAGACTAATATAAATAATGTCCAAAAGCCATTCAAAAATCAAAGTAACTTAGTAACTAGCAACAATGATTTAAAGAGAGAGAGGAAGTGACGCATAGTCTCAAGAGTCTACACTACCACAAATTATTTATTGCACTTAATCTCAAAAATCATAAACCTGTAAATATAAAATTTCTAGTATTAGCTTTTTACAATTAATGAATATTAAAGTTGAAATAAGTACATAAAACGTACTCCCTCCGTTACAAGGAGTTGGTCTCATTTTCCTTTTAAGTTTGTCTCACTCATTTATTCTCATTCCAAAAAAAAACATTTCTACACACATCTAATTACTTTCTTTTTTGTGGGATCCACTCTTTCACTCACAACTAACAACTCTCCTTAATATAAGTACAAAAAATAGTGGTCTACCTGAATCCAAGTTTCAACTCAAAATGCGAAAATCAGTGTTGTACTAAGTATGCTTACTGAACTGGTCAGAATGCCAAATAACCTTTCTTATCGCGTGGGCATAGTGATTTAAGAAACTAAATACCGTCTACTGACTTAGGTCAGTATACAGTGAACTCTGTAGATGAACAGTCTGCGGAATGTGTAGGCCCGATTTTAATCGTCTCTAATTGAAAAACGTCATTACTAAAAACGGTTTAAATTATGCTTGTGCGTGGATTCAGCTTTACTGAAAATATATCTTATGAATTTTAGCAAATAAGTTTTATGCAGTTTGAACAGTAAATCAATGAAACAGAAAATGCACATGCAATTTTTAAAGTGGTGCGAATACGCAAGATCCTACGTGCACTCTCCTGAACAAAGTAGGAGGTCTTTGAATTTATTATACTAAGCAAGTCTCAGTCGATCTGTTCGCATGACAGATCCTCTACTTATAGTTGTAGTGACTTTACACGGTTTCAAACATGGGGTTTAAGTTTCTCCAACTCAGAAGGAGTTCTGTTGGGATGAGATTCACTATGATAAGATTTGAAGATCCCAAAATCCCTAGATGAATGATGAGTCTTCGATAATTTAATAGCTTAGTTAAGCTCAGCAAGTTAGGAACTCAGTAGGCTAGAGTTCAGTAGCTGGTGCATTCAGTAGAAGATCCGTCACTCAGCCGAAGGAACTCAGTATTGAAGAAGTCAGTTGGGTAAGCTATAACCAACTGAATCTGCAAAGGAATTCGAGCCACGAATCTCAGAAGCATGAGTACGAGATAATTCAGTTGAAGGTCCGAGGATTTAGAGGAAGTTAACTCACCATACACTTGGAGTTTGAACAAGCCTCACCTACACTCATAACCTTAACCAATGAGGAGCCGACAACACTTTACCTTCTCTGCCATAAAGCTGCTCCTAGACTAAAAAAGAGGAAATCTCTACAGCGATATTCAAAATCGATATGGTCATTTTTCTTGTCTTATTCGACACGTGTCTAGACTCCCTCCAACGAATCTATTCATAAATCGAAGACTATAAATAGAGAAGAGTCTTCATGCAGAAAGACACCAATCAACAAGGGAACCAAGCACTCAAGCAATCAAATACTCTAGCAAACTCAAAGCGAAACACAGCGAAGAACTTGCTCATTTGAAGATCATCTTAGTTCTTCTCTCGAGAGATCATTTAGTTTCCCTTCTCTAAACTAAGTGTGCTTATTGTAATATCACTAGCTTAAAAACCTAGAAGGAGTTCATCTTTGTGAACTGTTCTTATTGTAAGAACTTCTTCATAGTTGGAGAAACTCAAACCTTCACGGTTGAGATTGTAAATTCACTACGACTACAAGTAGATATTTGTCCAGCGTACAGATTGACTGAGACTTGCTTAGTATAAGCATACAAGAACGTATTTGTCCAGTTAACAGATCGACGGGGACTTGTTCAGTATAAGCTAATCAAGAACTATTGCTTTGTTCAGGACAGTGGACGTAGGATCTTGTGTATCCGAACCACTTTAAAAATTTCTTGTGTTGATTTACTGTTGCATTGATTACTATTCACATTTGCATAAAACTAACTTTAAATCAAACAATATAAAACGGGTTTTTAACTGAGATAAAATTTTTTTGGGCCAACACTTGCGTACAAAATTTCTGACACTGAACTACTATTCACAAACATAAGTCAGTAGACTGTACTCAGTAGACAAACTCTCTGCCCACGCGATCCAGAAAGTTTAAATTGGCCAACTGACTAGTTTAGTAGACTAGTTACGTAGAAACACTCAGCTAAGTTGACTTTCGCATTCTGAGTAAGAATTTGTCATCAAGTGTATTCACCCCCCCCCCACCACCACACCTAATGCTCGTCTCTAGACCAACAATTGGTATCAAAGCGATGTTCTTCTGATCATCATTTTTTGAAAACCGGTCTACTCAAACTGATCCTGAAAAACCGTTTTCTCTGCATTTGCATCTCTTCATTGCATCCTATACCATATTCTTCAAAATGTATGATATTTAAGGTATAAGGACAATACCCATGTTTTCAGCAGAAAACTATGCATGACAGCATAACTGACGTCCTGGAGAAAGGACCCATTGTTCCCATGATCGACAACGTCGAACTTGAAATTGAGGGACCATGTTGGTCCCGAGAGCACGTTCAGGTGTAGAGGGGCGGGGGGGGGGGAATACACCTGAAACCGATTTCTCAACTTGAAACACGAACAATCCTATTCGGGATGGTGTCGCATCGAATGAATTCGGCGCAGACTGCATAACCGTTTCCGAATCGTGTTAGGCAAAGAGATATCGACTCTACCGAGACACGCTAACCGATCGCGTCGAATTCGGTATCTTCGGTTGGAGTTCAGTGGTGCGGAAATGTGTAGGCCCAAAACAGTTGAGTGGAAAACGTTTTATCAAAACAGTTTCAGTTCAGAAGAATAAGAAGTTAAGATCGCTGAAGTATTACAGTGCTGAGGATAGAATCATCACCCAACAATTTCCCACTAAGTATTACAGTGCTGAGGATAGAATCATCACCCAACAATTTCCCCCTATTTGATGATGCCAAAACCTAACACCATCTATGCTAACTAACACTAAACTACTCATAAACAGAGCTCCTTACAATTTTACAAGTAGGTTCAGCGGAGTTGTTCTTCAAGTTCTAGACTACTGAAGGGAGCAGAGCAGGGAGTCAGAATATAGAGACTAAGCATATCCCTGTCTTAACAATTTCCCTTATTACAAGGAAGCAATTTCCCATTATATCATAATAACTAGTCTATCAGAATCTCAGCAGCTACTGACAAAGAATATACACAGTGAGTGTGTGAGTCAGTAATCACTTCAGTGATTCTGAGTGTTAAGTATAAAACAGAACATTGCTTATATAGACAATAAGATATTGTCGAAGCCAAAAGATATATATATATATATATATATATATATATATATATATATAATGTGAGAAAGTTTAGTACATTACATCTCTTTCTAAGCTAGGAAAGTTAAAGAAGAATCTAAGATCTAGGAGCGCTTATACTGCTCGATCCTATCCTTGAAATCTTGCGATTGAGTCTCGGGAAGGGGCAGTCAATACATCCTGTAGGTAAACTTCCTTAGCTTCAGAAATTCAGCAAAGTCTGCTGGCTCGTCTTCTTCGAGAGATCTGGCTCTGGCAGCATCCTTTACTTCTTTTTCAATCACACCATAGTGAATAGAATCATCAAGTCTTCTCGGTGGTGGCGAGTGCAGGTTCGGGGGACTCGGACTTCAATATTCTCTTTCACAGCATTCTGCATGTAGATATTCAAGTCAAGTTCAGTCCTCATCATCCATTCAACATAGGCAACAACCTTTGCCTTGTCTGACCAGAATCTCCAGAAATAATTCCTCTTGATGAACTCTATCTTCAGTGACTCCCATCTCTGAGTGTACTGAGCTGGCATCCACTCATCAGTCCTTGGCCATCTATGTATCTTCATATCTGTTGGTTTCCTGAACTTCCTATATCTGTATGGAATGTCAGCTTTGGAAGGAACCCTCAGTCTGGCTTCTTGTTCAGTTCGGACTCTGAGTGCTTCTAAGTCTGCCATATGGATTCTCTCTCTAGCAGCTTCAATCTGTCTTGCCTCTTCTCCTCTGTACAGGTATCGATCCATCTGAGCAAAGATGGCTTCTATCTCAGCATCGTGTTCTTTTGAAGTTGTGTAGGAGGGCTTGTGAGGCGACTGATCTTCTGAGTCGCAGGGGTACTTGATTTTTCTTTGGACGTACCACCGCTTCTCGGTGTCCTTCGTTGTTGTTGCTTGCTCCCTATCATCATCATCTTGAAGTGTCGGTATGCGGGAGGCAACCTAGTCGTTGTTGACTTCTTTCCGCCGCGAGTGGGGCCTTTGTCTTTCCTTTTACGTTTTCGCTTTAAGCTTGTTGGGTCGCTTCGGCTTCGGCTATCTCCCCTAGCCAACCTTTCATCGGCTGCTATCTCGAGCCTCCTCCACCTTCTTGATATACCTCTTAGTCTTCTTGGAGGGAGGGGTGGGGAGTTTTAAGATCTTCTTACCTTTTCCTTCAACTCGGAAGTGGGAGAGGTGCCTCTTCCTCTTCGGGAATCCTCCTCCTCGGCATACTCAGCCAACCTCTTTGATTATGTTTAGAGGAGTTTGGGTTGCTCTGAGTTGCTTGTTCCCCTGGATCCTGAGCCACTTGGGCCGTCCCCGCGAGATTCCAACCGAGACACCCCGGGCCTCACCGGTCGGTTCAAGAGGGAGCGGTTGTTCGAACCGAGCTTGCTCCTTCTACCGACCTTGTCTTCGCACTCGCTCCTTGGTCTTTTGAGCTTTCTCTTCCCCCTTAGATTTATCCTCCCGGGATTTCTTAGAGTACGGTTGTGCAGGACTTCTTTTCCCCCTTTTTGGCATCAGCAATTCCAACCGGGGTAGGAGCTAGTACCTTGGTGTTCGAGGCTTTTGTACGAGGCCGACGACTCATTAAGTCCCGGAGTGGATTTTAGTCGGCGCCTCGTGCAGCTCATTCTTCTCGGAATCAGTTCATCCTTGTATAATTTGTGAGAATGGTCGGTGCGGCCTTGAACTCGTTCAGCTTGGCCTCAACCTTATCTTCCAAGGCCGTCTGGATAGAGTTGAGTCTGAGCTCATGGGCCTGGGATATGGTTGTGACAGATTCAGTATGAGAGTTTTGGGTGGCCTTGAATTTTTCAAATAGTTGATTCGGCCTTCCCGAACCTGTCTTAGCTGAACCTCGATTCGGTTCTCGCTAGCCGGCGCTCGGATATAATGGTGGAGATATCAGGGGCGGCTGATGATGTCACTGAGGTCCTCAGCCCCTGAATCTCTGCGCTAGTGGCTTGGGCAGTCTCTTTCCACACTTTGTTGACTGCTTTGGCAAGGGCATGGTTCTGTGTCCCTTGGCTTCTAAGAGCCTTCGCCATTGCCTTGGATCGTCGGCCTTTGGGGCTGGGCGCTACTTCGAACTTAGATTTAAGCAAGAGTTGTTCAGAAGTACCAGCCGCCGACTTCTCAAGAGCAAGGATTGTGAGAGGAAGCTCAGTCTGAGTAGAGGTATCCTTGTCCTGGTGAGTTCCCTCATCGGGCTTCTCGTGGGCTCGAATCACGGGGTGGGTCCCGACCATCGTGGTCGACCCATCCGAAGGAGGCGAGCCGGCGACGACTGGCGACGGTCATTCAGTAGGGCCAGCATTGATGCCCTTAGGTCCTCCAGTGTGCCAAGGTCAGCAGGCTGTGAGTAGCCTATCTGTTGCCTTATGAGCAGCTCCTCTTCATGCAGTTGCTCGCAGGTGTAGTGAAGAATGAGGCGTAGCTGATTGGGCCACTCCTGGAACCTCGAAGCATATGCGGCCGGCCTGTTTGGCAATAGTCACCGGATCGGGGTGGCCGGAAATCTCCCGTATATGCTCGGTAATCTCCCGAGAATGCTTGAGATAGGATAGCCGAAGCTTCCATTCCGGCAATTCTGTTCGGACGCCGTCTCCGAATCTTCAATGCCTATCGGAGACGCCTGTTTCTCGGCCAGGCGGGCATCGCCGAGTGGTGGAACGTCAAGGGGGCCGTCCAGGGGTTTCCCGAGTCACCACTGCGGTCGCTTCGGTTGGAACCCCTTGGTCCACTTCTACGCTCGTTCGGTGGAGACGGCCCTCTCCACCGACCGAGTCTTTTCTAAGGACTCGACTCATCAACCAGTGCATTGGCCGTCGAGTCCGTTCAGCGGTGGCCTCTAGGACTTCGAAGATGGCCTCCCAGTGCGCCTCTCGTTTCCAGTAGGCACGACGGGAATAGATTTCCTCGCTTCGCCGCCGGTGCCTTAGGAATTTTGCCTTGAGGAGACCGCTTCTTAGTTGGCGTGGTCTTCGAGGCGTCGTCTCGAGCCGAGGGCCCTGTCCCTATCTCGCCGAAGAGGCCGTCTGCCCTCGTTTTGGAACCCGAACTTCTTCACGTTAAAATAAGCCTTGTCGCCGTACGTGATTTGGTCATCTCCGCGAAGTCCTCAATCATTACCGATGCTTGCCAGACCATACGAAGCTTGCCTTTCGCGCCCGATCCGTAGGAGGCTTTGTCAAATTTCACGACTGGACCATGAATTCACGGAGAAAGAATTCAGTCCACTTGATCTTGACTTGGTCATAAATTGCCATCATCAGCCGTATCTTGGGCCTCGAGACTTGATCGAATGAGCCGGCTTGGCTCGTCGGCCACCGCATAACAATGTACGCTAGAGCGCGCATGCGAGGCAACATTACGTTCTTAGGGAAGGCGGCTACGAACGCAGTGGGCTTCCCCTGGAATATCGATAGGTAGTCGTCCACCATATCATCGTTGTACCCAACGGTGCCGACACCTTCGGACGGTAGGTTGAAGCTTATCCTCGAGCTTCTTTAATCGACATCTCGCTTTATTCGCAAAGCGCCTTCGCCGGTAGTATGGACGGTGAATCTCCCAATGACGTCGCGCCACTGCGAGTCGGAGTTTAGGTAGATCTCAAGCAACTTGTCCGGGAAAGAAGAACGTCGGCTTCTTGGAGAGAAATCCCTCCGGTCCGGATGCCCGAAGAGCGTCGAAGATCTCTTCCATGTAGTCCGGATCACACACACCGAATTCCATGACCGGGTTCGCACTGCACACGGTCTTTTTCAAGAATCTCCTTCATGTTTGAGGGAGCGGTTATCGAGACGTTTGAACTCGCCATTATATCTGTCACAAGAAGAATTTATCAGTATCGAGTTTAATAAAACAGTTAGTATACCGATGCTGAAAAAGAAGGTTATCATGACAGATCTAATAATCATACCAATGAAAAACTGAGCGTTTAAGAAATATGCAATTAGGGTTTGCTAGAAAGATCTCAGATTTTTCGGAGTAAAGTATGCTAATGGCGGTTTCTAAGATATGATCGAAAATATATATCTACGTGAAGATGTAGAGTTATCGATCAATGGCCGAGTTTAAACTTGCTTTAAGAGATGAACGGTCAAGATTAAATAGTATATTATAGGTAATGATCACAAAGCTGCCTAAGTCAAAAGCCAGTTGTAACTTGCCTAAGTAGTAACTACGATACGACATGCATTAAATGCGTGGCAGAGTTCAACATACTTATGCATGGAATGTCGTGCATTAAATGTAAGTCGTTAATATTAAATGACAATCCTTGAGATATTAAATACGATGCTGATTCTAAGCAATAAATGCATATTACAGTTCTATTAGTTACTACTGAGTAGAGATACGCAACCTGTCAGCTGAACATCGTAGTCAGCTGATACCTCGTTAGATGGTTGCTTGAGTCTCTACGTACGGAATTTATCAGTACGAGAGTGAACATTCCCCCCTTCCGAATGCTCCTCTCCCGAAACCTCTTACTGACTGGAGTCAGTAGGGTCCAGCCAGACTTAGCTCTATGGAAAGTTCTCTAAATCGGATTCAGCTAGAGGTTTGGTCAGTATATCAGCCCTTTGATGGTCAGTATGGATCTTTTCCATCCTGATATCCTTCTTTTCGACATGGTCACGAATGAAGTGATGTCTGATGTCCACGTGCTTGCATCTTGTGTGAAGTATATGGTTCTGAGTGATTGCAATGGCACCGGTACTTGCCGCAGAAGATTGGCACTTCATTCCGAATGACGTCATAGTCTCGTAGCCGCTTTGTCTCGGCCAAAGGATTTGGGCACAAGCAACTTCCTAAGCAGCCATGTATTCGGCTCGTAGTTGACGTGGCTACCGAGTGATGTTTCTTTGAAAACCATGAGATCGCTTACTCGCCAAGGAACCGACACGTTCCCGAAGTTGACTTTCGGTCAATTCTACACCCCTGCATAGTCGCATCGGAGTAACCAGTTAGTTCTATATTATCATCATTTGGATACCATAAACCCATGTCGGGTGTTCCTCACGAGATAGCGGAGAATCTTCTTTGCTTCGAGTCCATGTGACTCTCGCTTTGGATTCGCCCTGAAATCGAGCACATGACACCTACAACATAAGTTATGTTAGGACGAGTAGCCGTTAAATATAATAAAGAACCAATTATAGCACGAAATTCAGTTTGGTCTACTGATACTCCCTCCTTATCAAGATCAATTTTCATGTTTGTGTTCATCGGGATCTTGATAGGTTTGCCGGATGTGCAACCGAATCTTTTGATGAGGTCTCGAGTCTATTTGCCTTGATTAATGAACGTCCCTTTTTTCGGATTGTTTGACTTGGAACCGGGAAGTAGTTCATTTCTCCCATCATTGACATCTCGAATTTGTCCTTCATCATCTTTTCAAATTGTTGGCACATGATGACATTCTTAGATCCAAATATAATGTCATCTACATAGATCTGCACAAGTAGTAGATCGTCTTCCAGGTTGAATGCTTTGAATAGAGTGCGGTCTCGTGCCTTTCGAAAACCTTTCGAAGAAGAAACTCGGAGAGGGGGTAGCGTCCCACGCCCGGTGCTTGTTTTAACCCATACAGAGCCTTTATGAGTCTATAAACCTGATGTCCCTGTTGAAAGCCGGGCGGTTGTTCCACGTAGACTTCTTCTTTCAGTACGCCGTTCAGGAACGCAGACTTCACATCCATTTGATAGACTCTGAATCTTTGATGTGTTGCATAGGCCAGGAATAGTCTAATTGCCTCCAATCTTGCAACTGGAGCGAAAGTCTCATCGAAATCTATTCCCTCAGCTTAACAGTAGCCTTTTGCTACGAGTCTTGCTTTGTTCCTTACTATGACGTTGTTTTCGTCCCGCTTGTTCTTGAAGACCCATTTTGTTCCAATAACATGTTGATGCCGGGGTCTATCAACAAGCTCCCAAACGTCGTTTCTCGTGAACTGATTCAGCTCCTCTCCCGCATAGCTATGATCCGGCCGGCATCTTTCGGTGCATCCTCAATCGTCTGAGGTTCGTCAGTAGACAAGAAGCAGGAATATAAGGCGCTTTCTCCTTGACAGAATATGGATCTTGTCTTTACTCTTGCTTAGGGATCTCCAATAATCAGATCATCAGTGTGAGCGTCCAGCCACGATCTACGATGTTTCAGTTCTTCATCTGAAATTTGTTCAACACAGATAGTAGGCGAGTTAGGCATTTCAGTTGTACTATTCTGAGATTGAAGCATTTCAGTAATGAGAGTGTGATCTACTGAGTCACCATGTTCAGTGGCATTCAGCTCAGGAACATTAATAGATGTTCCCCATGAGTTGTTATTCTCAGTAGTGGTCTCTGGTGATCGTTGTTTACACCAAATAATCCTGCAAAATTGCTAGAACTAGAATTAGTACAGCAACAGGTATCGAACACAGGGAACGGAGTAATTCAAACTTAAAAATCCTATCAATCGGATTTTGGTTAGCAACCACGCAAGTTTGGAGAATTTCTATATCCTATAATAAACGAAAGCAAACAGGAAATTAACACGAAATTGACTTATGCAAATAAAAGCGGGTCTAGCAAGATGATTCACACACACACACAATCGATCACTGACACTAATAATTAATTAATCCATTTAAACCAATTAGTTGTAGGACACCGTAATTAAACTGACATATCCCCTATTCCCCCTTAATTATTCGGTAATCGCCATTGTGGGCATTGAAACGATTACTACTCTAAACTAGATGCAACCTACGTTGGTGGGCAAGCAATAGATTTAACACCTAGCCAGCTTTAAGAACTAAGGGAACCCAATTTAGGAGCCTACTCGTATGGTGGACATCTAATAGTCTCCTACCAAATTAATCCAATTGCCCTAAGAACAAGTTGCTACTTATTTAACCTAATCCCACGAGAAACGATGGAAGTACTAAATTAGCTATGAATTAAACTAACCTAGGGTGATCAAGCCTAAATTAATTAATCCAATTAATTAAACCTAGATTAATTCAGAACCTAAGTGATTAATTTTAAGCCCTAGTCTCACGAAAATATGGTGGTGTGTGTTTCACATCTCGCCGGCCCCTAAAAGAACTTAGCTACGCATATCGGCCCTGGACCGGAGACAGAGCACGGTTTCTTGCGAACGAGAATACTAAACATGCCGAAAATCATGAAATAATTAAGCACGAAAATCCAAACTATCGAAATCAATTAAACATAATTTGAAACGAAATTAAATCCTAGAAATCGAAAATACCAAATTAAAGTCTTCGAATAATCCTACGAGAAAATAAGCGGAAGCAATCCAAATACGGGAATGTAAAACGTAAGAAGGAACATGTTGTTTCTCCAAATCAAACTACAATTCATGAAATTAAAACTGAAATTCGAACTCTGAAAATATGATGAACACTCCCTCGGCTCTCGGTCGTCTCTCTCCCTTCGGCTGCGTGAATGATGATGATGAATTCTGAAATTAAATTCTCTCTCTTCGGCTCCTTCCTCTCGCTGGCAGTAGAATGATCAATTGGAATGGTGATAAGGATAATTAAATAATCCAATCTCCCTCTCGGTTTCGTTGGCAGATGATGAATGATTATTTAATAAAAATAATCTCTCCTCCTCTTTGTTGACGGCATATGATGATGATTGGTGTGAGTTCTGTATCAAGATCGGATGATATCTCCTCTGTGCGGCGCCTCTTCTAGTCCTTTATATATACTCCTTCCTTTCCTTCTCCAACTAGGTCATCTAAGTATAGAAAGATATAATATAAAATATATTATATTAATTTCTTTCTACACTTAATTGTCCTCTTTATTTCTTCCGGATTAAGCATATATTTTCTTTAATTTGCAACCGCCACATCAACGCCTCGTCAATGCCACATTATCATAAGAACTGCAAAACAAACACAAAAAAAGCAATCCAACCGCCAAAATATATGCCAAAATAAACGGAATATGGATAGTACGAAATAGACCTATCAAACCTCCTTACACTTAAAACATACTTGCTCTCAAGTATAAGGAAAAACAAAAGTATAAGTACTATCCAAATCCCGTTCCTCCCAAAAAGACTCAAGACTCTAAAATAAAAAGACAAGGATGAAAACAAGACAAGGAAAAGACAAGAACACGACACAAAACAAAGGAAAAGAAACAACACAAAAACACGAACAAGAAAAACGACACAAAACAACACAAGAAGCAATACCAATCATATCTGTAATCTCCAAACTCAATGAACTAGCAAAACATGTCAAACTATGCAAATATGAATCTCATCAAACAAGTAGAGTTGCAAATTTAAAACAAAGCACACAAATATCAACTTGGTCAAAAACCTAAGCAAAAGTGGATCATCCTCACGGTTCACTCAACATTCTCTAATCTAAGTCCGGTCAAGCCACTCAAAGAAAATAGTCCACTCTATCACGATAAAAGATTGTCACAACTGCAATATCAAGGAGGTCTTTCTTTTTGGTTATAATGGGGCTTAGGACATAGATAAATTTTCGTTGGTAAGGGTCCTAGGGTTTCTAAGCTCCAAGAAATGTAGATTGATGTCATGCATGTCGTACTTGCTCAAAATGAGATAATCAAGAATAGATAAATAACGCCCACCGCTAAAGAATTACACATCAAATGCTACTTAATACATCAACAAATACCCTTCAAATAAACTAATTTTTCCACTTTTTCAATTTTTTTTTTCGTGGTTTTTTTTTATTTTAAACTGGGTACATACTCGTCGTCTGGTCAGGTAGGCCGTAATTTCTGCTATTTAAAGTGCAGTTGTTTTTTTTAATGATTCCGCCAAATACCATTCTCGTAGCATGTATCAACCGAGCAAATGAGGACTAAATCGCTATCCTCACATATATAATAAGATCAATCTCAAGAAAGCTTGTAAAACATGCAATGACATTGGACAAGAGAAAGCTAAAAAGGCATTGGCTAATATTTTCTGACTAAATCAAAGAATCGGTCAAGGCTCAAATTAGTTCACTAGGGGATAATGTAAGGTAGAAAAGTATTGTCGCGGCTAAATGGCTCAATTCCTAGTGCCTCCTATCATGTATCACAAGTGACTCACCTTTATTGCAACTTCGTGGACAAACACTCTAAAAGAATTTAGTAGGAAGTGTCCTACTTTAAAGGCTCAAATCTAATATACGGAGTGTGTGTAAAATTCGATCCACAATTTACTTATTATTTCTCATCCCAAATTACATACAAATGTGCACCATCTCATACTCTTCACAACAACCACAAGTTCGCATATTGAGACATAAAGCACAATCAAACATGCTTAAATCAGGAACACAAGTGCATCAACAACTTCAATTTTTGGCATGCTTCGACGACACAAAAGAAAATGACAAGACAAAGAGAAACGAAGTAGAGACATCCCCCTCCTTACACTTAATCCCTTGTGTGCCCTCACACAAGAAAAGACAAAAGCAAAAGACGGAGAACATGACAAAACACATAACAAAATACCTCCTTACACTTGATCGTTACAAACGAGCAAGTAAAAGAGAACTAAACAAGACACAACCACAAAAAACACATAAACACATGAAAAGAAAAACAAGAACAGAAAATAAAATGGGGAGAATGGCATCACCGATCGCCCGGAGGCGGAAAGCGAGAGAGAACCGTGCGCTCCAATTCTTTGACATCATGACTCCGCTCGTGATTTCCTCCTTACAATTAAGCTTTTTGACAACTTCATAGCTTAGATCTGGAAAAACAACAAGAAAAACACGACGAAACAGAAATAACAAAATGAAATAAATAAGAACAAGAAAACAAACCGGGTTGCCTCCCGGTAGCGCCTTTCTTTATTGTCTTTGGCTAGACTCCCTCTAGATCAAGAATAAGAGGGAATGGACAAGCTAAGCTCATCCACTACCTCCATTCGTTCAGCAACGTGGAAGAGTTTCAACCGGTGGCCATTGACAGTAAATTCTATTTCAGAATCCAGCTTTGAGATTGTAACTGCTCCACTCTTCGAGACGGATCGAATCCGAAAAGGACCAATCCACCGCGAACGGAGCTTGCCCGGCATGAGACGGAGGCGAGATTGATATAACAATACCAATTGACCCTCCTCAAAGGTCTTAATACGGATGTGCTTATCATGCCATTCCTTCGTCCGATCCTTGTAACTCATTGCTCGTGTCATAGGCCTCACGACGGATCTCTTCAAGTTCTTGCAACTGATACTTCCTCTCTTTTGCACAACCTTGCAGATCCATATTAATCGTCTTTACAGCCCACCATGCCTTGTGCTCCAATTCCACAGGTAGATGGCAAAGCTTCCAAAAGATAAGCCGATACGGAGACATACCTATATGAGTTTTATAAGCAGTACGATAAGCCCATAAAGCATCGTCTAACCTTAAACTCCAATCCTTCCTAGAAGGATTCACGGTCTTCTCAAGTATAGCTTTTACTTCCCTATTGGAGACCTCAGCTTGCCCATTCGTTTGTGGATGGTAGGGTGTAGAGATACGATGCTTGACACCGTATTTCTTCATGAGTGCTTCTATAGTGCGGTTGCAGAAATGGCTTCCTTGATCACTAATGATGGCCGTCGGTACTCCAAATCTGCTGAAAATATTAGTTCTAAGAAAACCTGCAACCACTTTAGAATCATTAGTCCTTACGGCCTTAGCCTCGACCCATTTAGACACGTAGTCCACAGCAAGCAAAATGTACAAGTTCCCGCATGAACTCGGGAAAGGACCCATGAAGTCCATGCCCCACACATCAAAGATCTCACAGAAGCGTAATGGCTTTTGGGGCATTTCATCCTTCTGGGATATGTTACTGGTCATTTGGCAACGTGTACAATGCTTGCAGAAATTGTATGAGTCGAGGTTTAAGGTCGGCCAGAAAAAACCTGCATCCAAAACCTTTCTGGCAGTACGTTTTGGACCAAAGTGTCCACCATAAGGGGAAGAATGACAATGAAAAAGAATCTCACCTTGTTCAGCTTCAGGAATGCAACGGCGAATTACTTGATCCACTCCCATCTTCCATAGTATTGGAGAATCCCAAAAATATTGTTTACACTCACTCTCCAATCTTTTCTTCTGAGAGTGTGTGAAATTGGGTGGAAGATGCTTGGAAGTCAAGTAATTTACAATGTTAGCAAACCAAGGAAATTTAGAGAATTTACCCAAGGCATTCAGCCATTCTGGAGCAGAATCGGTCTGTATAGTCAGATAGAGCCGAGGCTGTACTGTAGCTGTAAAACACTGAGCAGGGGTCCGTCCGTCCCAGAGACAGCCGATTGGTGATAGATTCGGGAACTGCATACAAATGCTCCTCGGGAAAAGTCTCCTTAATAGATTCTCCATCTTCTTCTTGGATCAATCGACTTAGATGGTCTGCCACTTGATTTTCTGCTCCTCTTTTGTCCTTAACCTCCCAATCAAATTCTTGAAGTAGAAGTATCCATCTAATCAAGCGAGGTTTGGACTCCTTCTTAGACAGAAGGTGCTTGACTGCAGCATGGTCAGTGTAGACCACGATTTTGGAGCCAAGTAGATAAGATCTGTACTTGTCAAAAGCGAAGACAATAGCCAATAACTCCTTCTCCGTGGTAAAATAATTGCATTGAGCTGAGTTAAGTGTCTTCGAAGCATAATAGATCACATGGCTCTCTCTTCCATTTCTCTGTCCCAAAACTGCTCCTATGGCCCGATCAGATGCATCACACATGATCTCAAATGGCTTGTTCCAATCAGGTGGTTGCATTATTGGGGCAGTAGTGAGCTTTGTCTTAAGGAGGTTGAAGGCCTCCTTACACTGATCATCGAACACGAACTCAACATCTTGTTGTAGGAGTCTTGTGAGTGGTTGAGCTACCTTTGCAAAGTCCTTGATGAAACGCCGATAAAAACCCGCATGGCCTAAGAAACCGCGAATCTCCTTCGCAGATGTAGGGGGTGGCAGCTTAGCAATTAGGTCAACCTTGGCCTTGTCTACTTCAATGCCTCTGCTAGAAACCACATGACCGAGTACAATTCCTTCGGTCACCATAAAATGGCACTTCTCATAGTTGAGTACCAAGTTTTTCTCCACACACCGAGCAAGGACTTTGTCTAAATTCTTCAAGCATCCCATGTATGAATTCCCGTAAACAGTGAAGTCATCCATGAATACTTCAATACAGTCTTCGATCAAGTCCGAAAAGATGCTCATCATGCACCTTTGAAAGGTGCCCGGTGCATTACACAATCCGAATGGCATACGTCCCGTATGCAAAAGTGCCAAAGGGACAAGTAAATGTGGTCTTGTCCCGATCCTCCTCCTTCACGTGGATCCGAAAATAGCCGCTATACCCATCCAAAAAATTGAAGTAGGCTTGCCCTGCAAGCCTCTCTAACATCTGATCAATAAAGGGTAACGGAAAATGGTCTTTCCGTGTAGCTTCATTCAACTTCCTGTAGTCTATACACATACGCCACCCAGTCACTAATCTCATCGACACTGGCTCATTCTTCTCATTTTCCACAACTTGAAAGCCAGACTTCTTCGGCACCACGTGAACAGGGCTCACCCATTTGCTATCAGACATAGGGTAAATGATACCCATAGAAAGAAGCTTCAAGCACCTCTTTAAGCACCACCTCTCGCATGTTAGGGTTGAGCTTCCGTTGGTGATCTCGAAAAGGCTTGCTTTCAGGCTCCATATGAATTGAATGAGTGCAGATGTCGGAACTAATGCCGGTGATGTCGGCTAAAGTCCAGCCAATAGCCTTCTTGTGCTTCTTCAAAACTGTCAATAAGGCGTCCTCTTGACTCTGATTTAGCTCTTTGCTAATGATTACTGGCAGCGTATCATCATCTCCAAGATAAGCATACTTCAAATGCTTGGGAAGTTGCTTTAGCTCGAGAATTGGCGGCTTCACCAACGAAGGCGAATTCATCGTCGATTCGGCCTGTCCGGGCGGATCGGGCGATGCTGGCCGACAAGAAGAAATTCGGCGCTGCATAGAGTGCTTTGATGCTGTCTCGGATCTCTTCATCCCTAATATCCTTAAGATCAAGGTCAGTCAGCCCCTTGATTAAGGTGAGTTCCATTTTATCATGCAACAAATGCGTCTCAAGATAATCTTGGACAAAGCTTTCAATCGCGTCAGCAGAAAAAGCCATTTCATTTTCATGATCAAAAGGTTTCTTAAGTGCACTAGCAATATGATGAACATATATTTCATTGTGATATCGCACACTTATTGAACCTTCATCAACATCGATTACAGCCTTTACAGTTTTTAGAAAAGGTCTACCCAATAGAACTCCTGCAGTCCCTTCAACTTGCCTATCATTAGTATCTATTACATAGAAATCAGCCGGATAGACAAAATCATTGATTCGAACAAGGATGTTTTCAAGTAAACCAACAGGTGAAATGCATGATCTATCGCCTAATCGTATAATCACATTAGTAGACACCAATTCAACTCCAGATAACTGATTATACACAGAAAGTGGCATGACATTAATAGATGCACCTAAATCACACATAGCTTGCTTGACCATCACATTCCCCATAAGACAAGGAAGAGTAAACATACCTGGATCCACGCATTTTGCAGGAAGCATCTTTTGGATAATTGCTGACACAGAAGTGTCCATCAACACTTTTCCAGTTTGTTGGATCTTGCGTGCTATGAAATCTTTGACAAATTTCCCAAATTGGGGAATTTTCACAGCCTCCAAAAAAGGTATGTTGATTTCTAGTTTCCCGAACAACTTCACATAGTCCATATAATCTTTGTTCGGGGTCCTTTTTCTCTCCAATGCTTCGGGAAAAGGGGGGAGGTACGGCAGCCTTCGTGGTCGTCGGGACGGATCGACCTTCTCCGGTTGGCGAGAACTTCCTTAGTAACATTCACGCAAGTCCGTCGGTCGTTACGGGCGGTCGGACCTTCGCTGTCATCCAGCTCTTTTTTTGTTAGACCTTCTGTCAGGTCGTTCTGGGCAGAAGGACCCTCTTCATTTGTCAGTTCAGACTTGTTGAAATTCGCCCTTGGAGTGGGCTCAGACAACTCTCTTCCACTTCTCAATAAAATCTTCTTTGCAGCTTATGAGAATTTGGATTTGGTTCGATCCGGGATGGGAGTTTACCTTGATTTTCTTTGATTTCCGAACGTAAGAATTAAGCCTTGAAATGCTTGGCCAAATCCTCAAAGGTGCTTTGAGTATCCCTTTTAGATTGGGTAAACTCCTCTTGCATCTGCCGCTTTGGTATGCTATGGCATTCTTACGTGAATTTATCATCTCGGCCATCATCTTCTCAAGAGGATCGCTGCGTTCGTTCGACCGGAAGGGGTCGATCTGGCTGTCGAAATTGCTGCGGGTACTGCCTTTGATGTGGAGGTCTATAGGGTTGCTGAAACCCTTGTGGCTGCGGTGGCTGGTACTGTTGATGTTGATAAGTAGGTTGTTGGAATGCTTGTTGTGGAGGGTTCCTGGGTGCTTGTGGTACTTGTTCGTCTTGCCTCCACCTCAAATTCGGATGCACCTTGTTTTGATTATTCCAATTACCTGCTGCATTAACATCTTCGCCTTGACACTGTAGAGAAGTATGTCCTTTTTGTCCCCATGCTCCACATATGTGATCCGCTATTGATCGGGCAGATGAGGAGGAGGAAGAGGGAGGATTCCTCTCCTTGAATAGCCTATCTAATTTATCTTCAAGTTGACTGAACTTCTCCTCCATCTTCATGCCAACCTTCATATCTAGATCATCTAGGAAGTCTCCGCTTGAAAGATTAACAGACTTCCTTTGCATTCTTGGTCCTTTGTATTGAGATGTGGATTCGGCAAGTCCCTCGATGATTGCCTTTGCATCAGTAAAGTAGCTGTTAGCAAAGCTACCTTTCAATCCAACATTAACCATGGTTTTGGATTCATCTATCATTCCTTGGTAGAAAATTTGAAGCAGATCAACTTCAGAAAAACCATGGTTTGGGCAGCTATCACATAGCTTCCCAAATCGCTCCCAGTAAGCTCTAAAAGATTCGTCCAGCTCTTGAGTAATCCCGGAAATCTCCTTCTTGAGTACATTTGTCTTGGACTGAGGAAAGTATTTGTCCAAGAATGTTTGGCGCATTTGAGACCAGGTAGTGATTGACCTAGGTCTCAATCCGGAAAACCATGCACGAGCTCCATCTTGTAGGGTAAAAGGAAATGCCTTAAACTTGAAGGCATCCAAATGACCTTGTCTGTGCAGATCACAGACCTGATTGAATCCCTCTAGAAAAGCAAAGGGGTTTTCATTCAGCTTCCCGTAAAACTTTGGACATGCCGCTACCAAATTCAACTTCACATCTATCTGCTCCGTGGTAGTTATGTGGATTGGTCCGGGCAAGTCCTCTCCCAAGTTCCTCGAACCTGAGTTCATCCTCAAATTGGCTCTTTCTTATTCAGCTATCCTTTCTTCTTCGAGATCAGAATTGCTGTCTTCAGAAAACGGGTCTGTCTGGCCTGTCGGACCGATTTCAGACTCTGAATCACTGGTTCTTTCCTCCGTGCGGTCGGTCCGACTCGTTTTCGTTCGTGACAAAGACCTGGTTGCTTCTGCAGCTTTGTTGCCTTCCTATTCCTTTTCGCAGTCTTTTCAATTTCTGGATCAAAGTGTAGAAAAGGGCGAGAAGACCTGCTCATGCAACACTTAAAAAGCACAAAAGATCAGTAGGAAAAATAAGTTTAAATATAACACCGTTCCCCGGCAACGGCGCCAATTTGGTGATCGCTGTTTACACCAAATAATCCTGCAAAATTGCTAGAACTAGAATTAGTACAGCAACAGGTATCGAACACAGGGAACGGAGTAATTCAAACTTAAAAATCCTATCAATCGGGTTTTGGTTAGCAACCACGCAAGTTTGGAGAATTTCTATATCCTATAATAAACGAAAGCAAACAGGAAATTAACACGAAATTGACTTATGCAAATAAAAGCGGGTCTAGCAAGATGATTCACACACACACACAATCGATCACTGACACTAATAATTAATTAATCCACTTAAATCAATTAGTTGTAGGACACCGTAATTAAACTGACATATCCCCTATTCCCCCTTAATTATTCGGTAATCGCCATAGTGGGCATTGAAACGATTACTACTCTAAACTAGATGCAACCTACGTTGGTGGGCAAGCAATAGATTTAACACCTAGCCAGCTTTAAGAACTAAGGGAACCCAATTTAGGAGCCTACTCGTATGGTGGACATCTAATAGTCTCCTACCAAATTAATCCAATTGCCCTAAGAACAAGTTGCTACTTATTTAGCCTAATCCCACGAGAAACGATGGAAGTACTAAATTAGCTATGAATTAAACTAACCTAGGGTGATCAAGCCTAAATTAATTAATCCAATTAATTAAACCTAGATTAATTCAGAACCTAAGTGATTAATTTTAAGCCATAGTCTCACGAAATATGGTGGTGTGTGTTTCACATCTCGCCGGCCCCTAAAAGAACTTAGCTACGCATATCGGCCGGACTGGACAGACAGGCCGGTTTGCTGAACAGAATACTAAACATGCTGAAAATCATGAAATAATTAAGCACGAAAATCCAAACTATCAGAAATCAATTAAACATAATTTGAAACGAAATTAAATCCTAGAAATCAGAAAATACCAAATTAAAGTCTTCGAATAATCCTACAGGAAAATAAGCGGAAGCAATCCAAATACGGGAATGTAAAACGGAAGAAGGAACATGTTGTTTCTCCAAATCAAACTACAATTCATGAAATTAAAACTGAAATTCGAACTCTGAAAATATGATGAACACTCCCTCGGCTCTCGGTCGTCTCTCTCCCTTCGGCTGCGTGAATGATGATGATGAATTCTGAAATTAAATTCTCTCTCTTCGGCTCCTTCCTCTCGCTGGCAGTAGAATGATCAATTGGAATGGTGATAAGGATAATTAAATAATCCAATCTCCCTTTCGGTTTCGTTGGCAGATGATGAATGATTATTTAATAAAAATAATCTCTCCTCCTCTTTGTTGACGGCATATGATGATGATTGGTGTGAGTTCTGTATCAAGATCAGATGATATCTCCTCTGTGCGGCGCCTCTTCTAGTCCTTTATATATACTCCTTCCTTTCCTTCTCCAACTAGGTCATCTAAGTATAGAAAGATATAATATAAAATATATTATATTAATTTCTTTCTACACTTAATTGTCCTCTTTATTTCTTCCGGATTAAGCATATATTTCCTTTAATTTGCAACCGCCACATCAACGCCTCGTCAATGCCACATTATCATAAGAACTGCAAAACAAACACAAAAAAAGCAATCCAACCGCCAAAATATATGCCAAAATAAACGGAATATGGATAGTACGAAATAGACCTATCAGTCTCAGTTACCTCTGGGGTTTCTTCATCGACCTGAGTTACCTAGGATTGATTCTGTTCAGGAGAATCAATCGGCTCAGCTACATTTACTGCTGGTTGAGATTCAGTAGATTTGTCTTCAGTTTCCTCATCTGAATCATCATCCCAACAAAGCTGGATCTTTTCGACTTTGTCTTTTAGGCTTAGATCCTGTAGCTGCTTACTGATGTCCTCGATCTGAATTAGAGTTATTACTCCCGTCTTCGCAGCAAACTCATTAAAAACAACATGAGGGCTTTCCTCCACGCAAAGGGTTCGATAGTTGAATACTCGAAAGCTTTCTTCGACCCGAGAGTATCCTAAGAATACTCCCTGATCTGACTTGCTATCAAAAGTTTTCAGCTGATCTTTCCCATTATTGTGGATAAAGCACGAGCACCCAAAAATATGGAAATAGGATAGAGAAGGTTTCCTGCCGTTCCATAGTTCATATGGTGTTCTCTTATGTTGCTTTGTCAGTAGAGATCGGTTCTGAGTGTAACAAGCAGTATCGGTGGCTTACGCCGAATTTGGGCCGGGAGTCCTGAGTCTGCGAGTAGAGTTCTAGCTGCTTCTTTGAGAGTTCTGTTCTTTCGTTCAGCACCTCATTTTGCCTTGGGGTGTGCGAGCAGCCGATGTCTCATGCTCTATTCCTTTGGCTTTGCGAACTCCTCCATCATAGAATTAAGGAACTCAGTTCCTCTGTCAGAACGGATTTTGACAATTTTGGTGTTCTTCTCGACACTGAGCCTTTTCAGAAGCCTTGGTAACTCTGTTTTGACGTCAGACTTGTTGGCAATGAATATGACCCAAGTATAGCGCGAGTAGTCATCGATGACCACTAAAGCATATTTCTTGCCTCTGATCGTTACTGGAGAGATTGGACCGAAGAAATCCATATGTAGCAGTGAAGGATTCCATCGATGGAAGGAGATGGAACAGTGGATTTTGATTCCTTGTTTGCTTTCCCTTCGAGACATGCTTCACACCGAGTGTCTTTGCTTTGAATACTTCATTCGACAGTCCTCTTGCTAGAGTGTTTCTTGCTAGTTTGTTGAGCGTCTTGAAGTTGAGATGGCTGAGTCTCCCGTGCCACGCCCACCCCGTTCGGTTGTCGTTCTTCGCTAACAAACAAGTTTCAGGTTCAACTGAGTTCCGATCGCCTACATAGATATTCTTCTTGCGCGAACCTCGATAACACTGCTTTTTCCCGTGGATTTATCAATGACATCACGTAAAACCGGCGTCAAATATCACTCTATTCGAGTTATCACAAAATTGACTAACAGAGAGAAGGTTGTGCTGAAGTCCTTCAACATATGATACTCTTGGAACTTTGGCAGTTCCAATGCTGAGTGTTCCAAATCCTCTTGTGTAGCCTTTAGCATTGTCTCCAAACTCAATTCTGGGTCCTTCTTCAGCAGATATAATTCTTTCAAAGATTTTTTTGATATGTCATGTGTCGTGAGCATCCGCTGTCCACATACCATGGGTCTTTGTGCACCTGCAAAACAGAATTATATTCAGGTACCCTTTATTTTGATTTTGGGTCCTTAGATGTTAGTTTTAGTAACCCATATTTGTCTTACGACCCCTGGTGGTCTCGCATAACTTCTTTCCACTTGAGTCAACGTATTTGACCACTCGGATGGTCGATATTGACTTCTTAGGATTTTCACGGTTCAGGAGTCCGGATCTTCTGAGTTGGTGGACTGCTGACCTTTGCCTTTTGTGCGATTTTCTTCTTCTTCTGACTCTTGGATCCTTTCTCGGCTATAGGATCATAATAGTATGACCCATACCGAGCGGGATATGTCGACCGAGGAGGTCCATACCGTCAGCCCACTTTGGCTTGCTTGGTTCCCCCTTGACCGAACCGGGGTGTTTTGGTGCTGATCTTTTGGCCAGAATGCTGATGTGTAGGATGAGGTGCCTTCATCTTTTGTTTGTTCTTGGCTAGAGGGTTCAGTATGTTTGCACTGATTGTCTCCCCTCGAACAAACCTATCAGCAAGTCACACTTCTGAGTGTACGGGGGCAGATGAGGAAGCACCTTGGCTGAAACCAAGACCTTCCTTGTAGTGCTTGGGCTTGTTGCTTGCTAGCATAGCCTCCAGCTTCTTTTCAGCGCCCATGTACCGCTCAGTCATCAGGTTCCTCCAGACATCATCACTTTTCTTCAGGTGTGTCGTGCTCGGTCCGAAGTCCCGATAATTGTTGCTTCGATGAGACTCGGTTCGAGTATCTTTCGAGTTAAGTCCTTGGTCGAACCGAGATCCGATCTTCTTGATGCCGAGACTTGGCCATCAAGAGAGTTTATCTCCTTCCTGAGTCTCAACACAAGTCCTTCGAATCGCAGCAACCCGACTCTCCCGAGAAAGTCTCTAATTCTCCACTTTCGGGGGTATCCAACTCCCGAAGAGTCTTACCGAGCCGCAGACTCATCCGAATCCGTTCGTCCCAGAAGTTCTTCATATGCCGTGACCGACGTCCGTATTCTCGTCTCGCTCCCGAAACTGATGTCGTGTGTGCAGTGTGAAGGAGAGTTAAATAGTTCATGAGAGTTTACCTCATCCTCTTCTCCTGCCATTAGAAACTTTTCAGCAGTTTCTTTAGCTTAAAGCTCTAGGGCCATGAAAGCTGCTTCATCATCGGATGAATCCATGAAGGAGTTGACTTCTTCTGAGTCGTCTGAGAGTTCACCAGCTATGTATGCTTGTCTCTTCTTGGCGAATTTCTCTCTCCTTATTTTTCGTGCTGCTCGTTCAGCACTACTGAGCTCAGGACAGTCATACTGATAGTGTCCTGGCTTCTTGCAGTTGTAGCAGGCAATGACTTTCTTCTTTGCTTTCGCTGTCTTTTGATGGAGCTGAGTTATCCTTCTTTCTGCATTCAGAAGCATGCGAGTCAGGAGTGCGTTTAGGCGTGTATTCAGACTTACCTTTCGATTCTCGATAAGCTTTAGTCACTTTTTTGCGCCGCTCCTTTTCCTTCTGATATTTTACGACAAGCAGTGCGTACTTCTGAGCGAGACTTCCTTCTTGTATGTCGTTGAGTGAAGGTTCAGTCTTACTCGACGCAGGAGACGCTGTACTGACTGATGCTTTGAAGGCATGGTCAATTTTGGTGTCGCCTTCACTCGTTCGCTTTCGTTGAGGTCTGTCAAACTCGAATTCCTATGCTTGAAGTTCTGAAAAGATATGGTCAGGAGTAACAATATCTAAGTCAGAATGTCGTAATAATGTAGCAAAAGGAGTCCAATGACCGTCTGGCAGTGCCCTCAGTATTTTGAGATTCATTTCTCGGTTGGAGAATATCTTTCCTTGCCCGTTGATGGAGTTCATCAGATTCGTGAATCTGACGCTGAGATCTTCTATGGTGTCTCTGGGCATGAGAGACAAACTCTCCAGCTTTTGGAGTTCCAGCGCAAGTTTGTTGGCTTTGATCTTCCGAGTCCCCCGACTCGGCAGCGCTAGAGCATCCCGAGTTCCTTAGCTGTCTTGCATTCCTGAACCCTGCCGAGATAAGAATCACTTAAGGTGGTTAGTATGGCATTCCTGGCGACTCGGTCTAAGTTATGAAGTTTCTTCTCCTCAGGGGTGAAGAGACTTCTGTCCTTGGGAATCTTCTTTCCGGTCACCATTCCTCCTCCAGCTATTTGATCCTGAGTTACGACATCTATCATAGGAACGATAGGTCCTTCCTCAAGTACTTCGGTCATGCTGTCGTGAAGGGAGGTCGGATGAGCCTCCATTCTGACCCGCCATACACCATAGTTCTCTACTGAGAACATGGGTACCATCCTTATACCTGACATATCAGTCATGATGAATAATGATATGAGTGTAGAATGATATGCAATGAAAACGTTTTTCCGGATCCGTTCAAGTAGACCAGTTTCAAGATAACAAGAGTCTTATAGAACTCCTACTCTGATACCAATTGTTGGTCCCGAGAGCACGTTCAGGTGTAGAGGGGGGGTGAATACACCTGAAACCAATTTCTCAACTTGAAACACGAACAGTCCTATTCAGGATGGTGTCGTCATCGAATGAATTCAAGCAGACCGACAATGCTCGAATACGTTAGGCAAAGAGATACCGACTCTACCGAGACACGCTAACCGCTCGCGTCGAATTCGAGTATCTTCAGTTGGAGTTCAGTGGTGCGGAAATGTGTAGGCCCAAAACAGTTGAGTGGAAAACGTTTTATCAAAATAGTTTCAGTTCAAAAGAATAAGCAGTTAAGATCGCTGAAACTTAGTTGATTGATTTTAAAGGATAATTTTCAGTATGAACAGTTAAAATCAATGCAACAGTAAATAAGAGAACGAAGCGAGAGACACAGAGATTTTTAAAGTGGTTCGGATACACAGGATCCTACTTCCACTGTCCTGAAAGATCAGGAGGCTATTTATTATACTGAGTTAGTCTCAGTCAGCTTGTACACAGGACAAAGCCGCGTCTTGAAATTTATAGTGAGCAAGTCTCAGTTTACAAAGGTATCAAACTAAAGCATTTGACTGACTCTCCAACTATGAAGGAGTCCTTTTACAATAAGGATCAGGTTCAAGGATGAACTCCTTCGTCTAAGCTATGGATATAATCGGTTGAGCTTAGGGTTAGAGGGATAGGGAACGAGAGTGTTGCTTCTAGAACGACGAACAATTGAGTTAAGCTTTAAGTTCGTGTAACGTCATTTGGATACTAGAGGCTTTGTATATCAGTTCAACTTGGTTCCCTAAGAGCTAGATTGTATTCTTTCGCCGGAGAAGTGTTCTTCGAGTTCTTGCGGAAGACTTAGGGCTTTTCGATTTTGCTCGTTTGAATGCTCGTGTGTTCTCTTTTTTTTGTGTGTTCTCGTGTTTTCATTGTGAGCTTCAAATCTTGAATCATCCCTCTATTTATAGAGAAGAGATTAGGAAAGATCCATTGGAGACGATGATCCCTTTATCTCACTCTTTTGGTAGCTAACGGCTCTTTTGAAGTATGATGACAGTGTCCTTTCCCTCCTTTTCCGGAAAGTTGTTGACTTGCAGCTTTAGTAGGTATAGGACAGGTGTCTGCTTGTCATTCGTCGAGGTTTACAAAGCAGTTGAGACAGAACAAACTTCGAGGCATACTGAAGTTGATTTCTCTCTTCCTCGTATTTGACTATGCTGATTGTCATTCAAAAGATGTGACAGTTCATAAGACTGTCTGGCCGTTACTGAGTCTGATCTTCGATTCAGTAGCAAATATACTTAGATGGCTTTACTGAAGATCAGCTCTGAGTACAGTGAACTACTCCTGCTGAGTTCAGTTCTACTGACTCTATTCAGTATGCTGCTCCTGCTGAGTCCAGTATCTACTGAGTCTTCTACATCTGGTGCTGAGGCTGATAATCTACTGAACGCCTGAACCAAAGCAGAGTGTCTACTGAGTTTGAACCCTCAGAGACAAATACAATTACAACGAAATGGTTCACCAATCAAGATAGGGTTTTGGGATCTTCAAATCTTCATAGATTCACTCGGAGCATAAGCCTACTGAGTGCGTATCAGTACGGAAGATAGAATCATTTCCCACTAAGTATTACAGTGTTGAGGATAGAATCATCACCCAACAGACCAATAGGTGCCAGAATCGGTGCGAAGGTTCCCAAGGACAAAAGACTCTTTACACTAGAAGAGAGAAAGCTGCACAATCTTGACCGAGTCGCACGTAACGCGATACTGACTACGCTCAGTAACTCATAACTCGGCAAAGTGCATGACTGCAAGACTAAAAAAGAGCTATGAGATGCTCTCACAGTGCTGAGCTAAGGAACTCCACAAATCAAAGAAAATAAACTGGAGTTGAAGTTACAGAAACTCGAGGCATTTACAATGCTTCTCGGAGAGTCTATTGATGATTTCTGCGTCAGATTCACTAATCAAATCAATAACATCAATGGGCTGGGAGTAACATTCAACAACAAGGAGACCAACACCAAGATTCTAAGGGCTCTTACCAGGCCCAAGTGATACTCTTTTGCTACATGTTTAAGAAGAACTAATTTAAACTCTGTTACTCCTGATTACATATTTTTAGAATTAAAAACAGAGGACTTTGAGTTGAATCTTCCACATACTCCTGGTGCTGAGACTGAAGTTCCAGTAGATCTTGCTTACAAGGCAACAGTTAGCATCCCTGGAGCTAGTTCCTCAGTTATAAGGCAATCAACTGGAAGTTCCATGTCAATCCCTACTGTTGATAACTTAGCTAAGAAATATGCTCTCATCTCAGTGAAACACCAGAAGGAGAAGGACAAGCTCAGAAAAATGAAGATGAAGAAAACTTCAAAAAGCTATCAAGGTAAGAGAGCAAATACTCATTCGAAAAATGAATCTAAATCTCTACCTGAATGCAAGAATGTTGAGACTGCCTCCGTTAGACACATTGAGACATCAAAAAGGGAGGGCAGGAGCTCAGTATGCTTCAACAGCAAGAAGCCAAGACATTATCAATATGAATGTCCAGAGTTCACGGCAACTGAAAGAGCTGAAAGGCAAGCCAGGCGCGACAAGTTCGTTAGGAAGAGGCAACCCTACATAGCCAAAGAGCTATCTGATTGTTCGTGTAATACCTCGAATATTTCAACAAGTATTTTAAAATTTATTTTAGCATTTAGAATTAGGAATTAGAAGTGTATCTCCCACTATTTTGGAGATAATATAGTAATTTCACAACCCCAACAAGTCATTACATTTTTAATAAGGGTATACGTTGGATACGAGCATAATCATACACTCATGCATGCATTATAAACTTGTTAGTGTTTTCATGATATATATGTATGTATATATAATAAATGGGTGTGCTATGTTTTAATATTCAAATTTATAGATTAGGAATTATAGATACATGTATATATATGTGTATAGTAGAGTTGAAATGTATAACAACTCCACATTGAAATTTGTGACATGATTAATTTATCACCATAATTACCATGCGTGAACTACTACATTTTGTATCTTGTCTATTAGTGAGGAAAATATTTTCTACTTAAATAACATGAAATTTGTAAGTGAGACTTCATATCAATGTTGATGGTGTAGGTTGAGTGCAAGTTTTGCTTTCCCTCCACATGTACTCCATGCAAGAATAGTTATGGGAAATTGTCTACCTATTAGATATAGGCTATTGACAACCTATTAGATATAGACTATCATTAACTAGGCACTTTCTAGCTCCATAAATAAGACAATGTCCTTCATATTCCATGTCCCTATTCTACACTAAAGAAAATCTATTCTAGTTGAACACTCTTCTTCCACAATATCAAGCCACAAGGATCGATAGAGTTATCTTCAAGGTAATCCTATGTCTTTTTCCTTTTCAAGTTTATAATAGTTTGTAGAAGCGGTTAGTGGTCATCCCTCAAGTTCTCCCTAGAATCATGGTTGCATGTGGAAATCTTAGCATAGGAAGTAATCCTCTTGGTTTAACTTCTCTATTATGTTTCTTACAACTTAAATGTTCTTAGAGATGCATTGCATGCTACATGCATAATGTTCCCTAGGATAATCATGTAAGGTTATGATAGATTTCACCAAAGGTCCTATAAGGATAGCAAAAATCTTGTTTAAAATCCGATTAGAGTGGATGAATTTTATGCAGAACGTATTTTCGAGTTTTACTATTCTGACCGAGAGTTCCAAGGACAAATAATCGATCTTTTGTTACTTGAAAAATTCCAAAAAAATTATAGAGATACAATTTAGGATGTCCTTATGATTTCTGAAAATTTTGGTGATTTTTGGATGATTATTTATATTTTTAATAAATTTACACTTTTTACTTCCGAAAAACCGTGCATTCGGGATAGGACTTAGAAAAATGTTCAAATCTCACTCCAAAGAAATAATTTTGACTTGATTATTTTTCCTAAATACTCTACACACGTAGGGATTTTTAAATATATTTATTTCGTATTTTTATTCTATGCATGTAAAAGCAGTTTAATATAAACTTTCGACAGTTAATCGGAGTATGCGTTCAGTAGAGTAGATTTTGGTGGGAAATGTTCGGTATTTTTCTGAAGTCGTCACTTATCCAACTAGAATGAAATTTTGATATGATACATCTATGCATGTTCCCTGAGTGTGTGTTAAATATTAGAATTTTTCAAGCACTTTTGGTCCCACAACTTGTAGCTAAGTTATAGTAGGACATAAATTGTCCCTATTAGTACAGTGGATACTGTTTCGAGTATAACTCTTAGAGGATTTATTATTTTGATATGAAACCAATTCTAGTATAATCTAGACTCGTTAAGGAATCTATATATATAATATTAGAATTTATGGAGGGAAGCCATGGTCTGTGGAACTTATTTAATATAGGTCTTCTGCACAGGATTAATAAAATAAATCGTTAGTACTCGATATTCGATAGGAAAGAGAAGTAGAAGTAAGTACCAATATACGTACTACGTTCCACGTTCGAGACGACTAAACCTAGGAATTGTTGTAGGACTGGACGTGGAGGAATAACTATTGCGGTCGGAAATACTCGTAGAACAACTCAGCGCAATTCAAGGTGGGTTTATATTTTTTTATAAAAGTTTGTTTGAGTTATTAAGCTCTGTTATTTACTCAAATTCTGGATGTTCATGTTTTTACTCTCTATTGGCTTAAATGCTTCTACTTAAATGATATTGGCTCCGCCAATAAGAAAGGAAACGATCGGGCTCTAACTAGGCGAAAGGTTTTCTAGTTAGAGTTAGTGTACACAAATGTTACGAAGTTAGTCTTGGGCGAATGTGTTTCCCTAAGACTAACGAAGAGAAAAGGACGTAGAATGCACCAATAGTTGAGAATAAGAAAGAATGGCCAAATGAAATGTTTTTGTATTCATAGAATGCTCTTTTGTTTTAAAATTTTCTATGTTATACCGTTTCACATGAACAGTCCATTTTCAAAGATTTAACTAATGTTTTTATCAAAGGCTTAACCCACGGAGTACATTAGTACTCAGCCCCAAATTGTTTTCAAACGTTTTCAGGTTGAGCGGCAAGGGCGGCGGAAAAGAGCTGAGGAGGGGGTTTCTGCCATGATCATTTGTACTTTTTAGACTCATGAATGAATATTTATGTTTTGTTTTGAAACTCATAATTACTGAAGTACCCACTGAACATATTTAAATACAAGTTTAATCATTTTACAAATGGTCCGCATTAAATTATGTGTTTTAAAATAGGAAAATATTCCAGTTCTCCAAAAATGGTTAGAAAATATATTTTATATCATTCTTCCGTGGCGACTCGACCTCTGTGATCCTTCGTGGAGGTCGGGCGTTACAGTTCGAGAGATGAAGAGTTTTTTATGGAGTCATCCGATGACGAAGCATCCTTCATGGTAATTGAAGCTGAAGATACTGAACTGTGTCTTATGGCTGGAGAAGAGGCTGAGGTAAATTCTAACTCTAATATATGCCCCTCTTCACCATACACACACGACACAAGCTCTATTGCATGTGAATCCCTAGATGTGGTTCTCGCATACGAAGATCTGCTTGAGGAACAGATCTAGATGAGCCAACAGTTCAGTAGAACACATCAGGAGATGGAACTCCTAAGAGCTGAGAATCGCAGACTTTCATGAAGAGTCAGGACTCTACTGAGTCTGAAGGACTTGTTCTGAGAGAGAAGTAAGAGATTAATTCTTTGATAATAAGTCTCAACAACAAGAATCACATATTTCAGTATTGACCAAGGACAACTCAGAGAAAGAGACTGAAATTGCCAGTTTGAAGGACAAGCTTGCATAGTCCAGAGCTGAGTATGAAGCTCTATGGAAGAGCGATGAGGTTTGGAGAACCTTAATGACTGAGCAATATATAGAAGCTAAATAAAAGCTTGAGAAGTTGCTGAGATCAGAGAGACCGTGCTCCACGAAGGAAGGATTTGGTTACACTTATGAAGCAACTACCTTAGGACAGAAAAGCTTAGATCAGCTGGCTGACAGATTTGTCCAAGGGGGAACTCAACATGCAGAATCTTCAACCCCTCAGATAAAGAATAAGTAGAAAATGAAAGAACCTCAGCCCAGCTATCAAAAGATGACCCAAAGTTCAAGCCCTAGAACACCCAGATCCAACTCAGGAGGAACCAAGAAGGTCAGTTGGGCCGAACAGTAAGACCATCCACAATAGACACATCCAGCTCAGTATGGATCATAGTATTATGAGCCCAGAGTCAAAAGCCCAAAGGTTCAGAAGAAGAAGAAACCTGAACCTCAGAAGGTCAAGAAGTTAGGATCTCCAAACTCAGCAGAGAGATCAGCTGACAACAACGGCAAGAAGAAATCTCAAACCATCAGGGTTGTCAGAAAATCTTGGGTCCCAAAGTCCACTAACCTCTAAGGACCCAACCTGAACCCAAAGGGTACCTGCATTTGCTTCTATTTTGCAGGTGTTAAAGTACCTTTGGATCGTGGACAGCTAATGCTCAAGACACATGACACATCAAAAGAATCTGCTGACCAACTACATTCAGCAAGAAGGGGCCATAATTGAGTTCAGTGACAACTCTAAAGGATATACAAGGGGATATGGAACACCGAAGATAGGAATTACCACAGTTCCCAGAGTATCATATGTTGAAGGACTTCAACATAATCTCCTTTCAGTCAGTTAATTATGTGATAACTCCAATAAAGTGACTTTTGACGCAGGTTTTTGTGATGTTTTTGACAAATCTACAGGAAAAATTGTGTTATCAGGCTCGCGGAGAAGAAATATCTATTATGCAGATTGGAATATCGTTCAACCTGAAGCCTGCTTGCTAGCACATATAAAGTCAGATGACAAAACAACGTGGTTGTGGCACAAAAGATTAAGCCATCTGAACTTCAAAACGATGAACAAGCTAGAAAGAGATGCTAAAGTTCGAAGACTGCCCAACAAAGTGTTCAAGAAACATAAGAATTGTGAAGCATGCCTGAAGGGAAAAGCAAACCAAATCTAGCAATCCGCCAATTCTGTCACCATCTACTGATGGGATCCTTCAGCTACTGCACATGGGTTTACTCGGGCCAATCTCTTTAGTGATGATTAGAGGAAAGAAATATGCTCTTGTAGTCATTGATGACTATTCAAGATACACATGGGTGATTTTCATCGCCAACAAATCTGACGTTAAATCTAAATTGCCAAAGCTACTGAAACGATTGAGTGTCGAGAAGGATATCAAGATTCAACGAATACGCTTAGATTGTGGAACAGACTTTCTAAAATCAATGATGAAAGACTACTGCGAAGCTGAAGGAATTCAACATGAAACCTCAGCTGCACGTACACCTCAACAGAATGCTCTTGCTGAAAGAAAGAACAGAACACTCAAAGAAGCAGCAAGAACACTGCTCGCAGACTCAGGTCTACCATCAAAGTTTTGGGCAGAAGCTACTGACACAGCCTGCTACACTCAGAATCGGTCTTTACTAACTCATATGCACAAGAAGACACCATACAAATTATGGAAAGAGAGAACGCCTTCTATTTTGCATTTTCATATCTTTGGTTGTTTGTGATTTATCCACAATAATGGAAAGGACCAGTTAAAGGTCTTTGATAGCAAGTCAGACCAAGGAGTGTTCTTAGGATACTCCAAGGTCAGCAAAGCTTTCAGGGTCTTTAACTACCGGACCCTTTGCGTGCAAGAAAGCCCTCATGTTGAACTTAATGAATTTACTTCTGGGAACCGGAAACAAAACTCTCAGCGTGATGCTGAAGAGGTCAGCAGCAAGCTACAGGATCTAAGCTTGAACAATAATATAGAAAAGATCCAGCATTGTTTGGATGATGATTCAGACGATGAAATTCAGAATCAACTAAAAAACGATGTAGCTGAACAGATTGATTCTACTGAACATAATCAATTCCAGGTAACTCAGGTCGATGAAGAAACCCCAGTGGTAACTGAGACCTCTACTGAGAATAACAACTCAGGGGGAACTACTAATGTTCCTGAGCTGAATGCCCCTAAACCTGGTGACTCAGTAGATCCCAATCTTGTTACTGAACTGCTTCAATCACAATAGTACCACTGAAATTCCTTCATAATCCGACTATTTGTGCAGAATCAACTTCAGAAGAAGTAACAAGACGTCGTCGTTTATCGTTAGAAGCTCATACTTTAGATCTTATTATCGGAGATCCATCAGCAAGTGTTAAGACAAGATCCACATTCTGTCAAGGAGAAAGCGCCTTATACTCCTGCTTCTTATCTACTGAAGAACTTCAGTCGATTGAGGATGCACTGAATGATGCTTACTGGATTACTGCCATACAAGAAGAGCTCAACCAATTTACCAGAAACGACGTTTGGGACCTTGCAGACAAACCCAAGCACCAACATGTGATAGGAACCAAATGGGTCTTCAAGAACAAGCGAGATAAAAACAACGTCATTTTCAGGAACAAAGCTCTACTAGTCGCCAAAGGATATTGTCAAGCTAAAGGAATAGATTTTGATGAAACGTTAGCTCCAGTCGCAAAATTCGAAGTCATTCGCCTATTCCTACCATATGCAACTCATCAACAGTTTAATGTCTATCAGATCGATGCTAAGTCAGCTTTCCTGAAAGGCGTACTGAAGGAAGAAGTCTATGTACAACAACAGCCCGACTTTTAGTAGGGACATCATGTATATACAGACTTAAGAAAGCTTTGTATGGGTTAAAACAAGCACCCAGGGCTTGGTATGATACTCTGTCAGACTTTCTACTTTCGAAAGGATTTTAGAAAGGAACTGTATATCGCACCCTATTCAGTATCAAGTCAGAAAATAACCATGTGTCAGAAATTCGAACAGATGATGAAAGATAAATTTGAGATATTGATGATGGAAGACATGAATTATTTCATTGGACTTCAAGTGAAGTAATCTAAGAAGGGAATATTCATAAATCAAGCGAAATATACTAGAGATCTCCTCAAGAAATTCGGCTGCAAATCCAGTAAATCAGTAAAGATCCTCATGAACACAAATCTCAAGATTGATCTTGATAAAGAGGGAGTATCTGTTAACTCAACTGATTATCGTGATATTATATGTTCCTTATTATATTTAACACCCAGCAGACCTGATATAACCTATGTTGTAGGTGTATGCGCGAAATTTCAGGTAAATCCCAAGTGAAGTCATATAGACTCAGCAAAGAAGGAACACCTGACGTTGGGTTATGGTATCCTACTGATGATAATCTTGAATTAACTGGTTATTCTGATGCTGATTATACAGGATGTGTAATCGATAGAAAGTCAACCTCAGGAACATGTCAGTTCCTTAGCAGTAAGCTTATATCGTGGTTCTCAAAGAAACAACGCTCAGTTGCTACATCCACTAATGAAGCTGAATATATGGCTGCCGAAAGTTGTTGCGCCCAGATCTTGTGGCTTTGACAACAACTGAGAGACTATGACATTCATCAAGACGAAGTGCCGATCTATTGCGACAGTATCAGTGCTATTGTAATTACTTAGAACCTAGTTCTACATACAAGATGCAAGCACGTGGACATACGACATCACTTCATCTGAGACCATGTCAAGAAGAAAGACATCATAATGGAGTAAATCCATACTGATAAGTAAAGAGCCGACATACTGACCAAGCCTCTAGCTGAGACTAAATTCAACGAACTCTCAGTAGAACTAGGTCTACTGAATCCTATTGACTCAGTTCAGTAAGATGATCCCGGAAGTACTGAGTAAGGCGGAACTTACTCTCAGTACGACTGAATGAGGTGAAAGGAATTGCTGATATACTCAGAATCTACACAGTGGTATCAACTGACTGCTATGTTCAGCTGACAGGTTATGAGTATTTATTCAGCATATCACATTTAACATGTCATTGCATTTATTTCTAGCTATTGATGTTCATAGGATGTCATTAATTAAAACATTTTCAATAAAAGCACAACATTCCATATATTGATTGCGGTGCATTAAAAGCATGTCATTTCACCTTATTTTTTAGATGATAGATAAGTAGGTCGAGATTATAGGCGACACAGTAATCATAACCTCTTATAACATTTAATTTAAGTCGTCCACCTCTTAAAATCAGATTAATCTCAATCGCATACTGAATAAACCGTCCATATTCAAATGTGATATATATCTGCATGTATCTATGATCTAAATACATTTCTGCCATTTTCGAACTGCTTAGTGCTCTGCATATCTTTTGCTTAAGAAATCTACTACCTTCAAGCACTAAACTTCCAGTAAATTTCATAAACTCTAAATGCTTATTACTAACTTACTCTATTTTCAAGTGCTGACGCTTGTTTTGCAGATTCAGTTTATTATGGTGTCGTTCTCCGAAAACGAAGTTCTGATCCCGTCTGAGATAGAAGAGATCATTAGCTCTCAGAGAGTCTGGTTCAAACCGGTTCTCGCCTTTCAATCGTGTGGAGTGGAGTGCATGGATCAGATAACTGATGCTCTTAAATCGTCGGCCTTCACTCTTTGTTGTCTACGGTTCCCATCTACTACCTCTCGAGACAAGTCGTAGAGTTCTATATGAATCTTCGACAGAGCGATGAACTTTTGGATATTTCTTGCATAAACTACCAGCAAGAAACGAGTAACAACGTGTGGGAGACGAAGATTGCCGATCTTGATATTGCTGAGTGTCTCCGACTCAGTTTCAGTCTTTCCAACACCGGAATTTCTCCTATTGGATACAAGGAGTCTTCCATTAACTAGTATCTATGCATGTTCATTAGATAGAAGAACATCGTGTTGAAAGCAGCCTTTCAGAAAAATTAGCTGCTCCCTGAATACAGAGGATTAGCGTATATAGTCAACCACATACTCACCAGTTCAGCTGGATCCTATGATCAACTCTCCAGGATCCGGATTCAGATAATGATGGCCATCGTGGATGGCGTCCAGGTCAATTGGACTGAGTTCTTCGGGAATGAGTTCAAGGCTCAGTTCCAAAAATTCATGGTGAATGAGGACAAGACATCACTACGTCTGATTCCGAAAGGCAAACTCCTATACAGCAGCAAAGTATCTATTCTGATTGAAGATTACTACCAAGGACGAGTCGCCTTTGCTGACGCAAACTTCTTCGATAAAAGGAACATAAAATTCTTAAGTGCGGCAAAGCGTTGAGAAATTCATAGGGAGTGGACTACACGACAAGCGTCATATCCGATCCCACTCGGGACCCACGCCCGACTCGGCCAGAATAAACGAAAAACACTGAAGAAGCCTGAACCTTCAGTCGTAATCCTTGAGACCGTATCTATACAAGATTCCAACTGACATCCCTCAGACTGAGTTCTCCACAACAATCCCGACTTCAGTATTGATAGCTCGAAGTAGAGCTGCTGAAGAGATCGCGGATGAGATTCCCGAGATCGTAGATCACTCAGATCTCGTGGATATAGCAGTCAGGGTGAGGGTAGAAATGCGTCTCAGATTGCTGGAATGGGATCTATTGGCTGAGACCATTAACCTCAGGACCGTACCTGAACTGATCAAGGAGGAGCAACAGCTGAAGGAGGATATAGGCTATGGAGAGCCTGCTGATATTGCGTGAATGGACGACCTCCGCTCAGTAATGCTCATGCTCCTGAGTCAAAGGGGGCATACTGAATCGACGACTCAGCCCCGGACTCCACCTGATTCTCACCATGACGAGTCACCCAAGGATGCAGACCAGGGAGGATCTGTTGAGGGAAAATCTCCGAGAGATGACTCACCACTCCCACCACCTTCATCAGGTGCCATTATCTCTACGACGTCTACATCTCAGCGTAAGCCGAAGCAGTCTCGATATCAAGCTGCTGAGATAAAAGACGTTAATATGGCGTCTATTAACAAGTGTCTTAAGTGACAGGGCCATAAAAACCGTCTTCTTGCTCAAGAGGTGAACAACAGATGGAGCCAATTCTCTAAGGCTCAGACCCTGATGCTAGACAACTTAGCTTCAGAAGTACTTGAAGCCCAGAGGACTGATCTGGACTCTCAGTATCCGAACATCTTGCAGACTCAGGCCAACCAATTTTCTGAGACCATGGCCTCTGCACTCGATCAGGTCCTCAAGGCCGTCGAAGAGCGAAATAGGCTAACTACTGAAAATGTATCAAAAGCTCTTGTGGAACAAGCTAACGACAACCTTGCTGTCAAGAAAGACGCTACTGACTTAGTAGAATCATACCTATGACAGGTTGAAGCTACAAAATCTGGCATACCCAAAGCTGTCAATGCTGAACATGACAAGAGATGTAATGAGTATACTGACGCCGTCGTAGATGTTGAAGCTAAGTTGGATTCTATCAGTCTCTCGGTAGTTGACGTATCGTCAAAGGTCACAGCCTTGGCAAGCTTACTAGATGATGCCAAAAAGGGGAAAGGAAGTAGGAAGAGCAAACTACAGACCCTAATCAAGGCTAAAGAGAAAGCAACTGAGTAGATAAGAATAGAAGAAGGAAAGGGGGAAGGGTCAGGACAACCCATAGAGGAAGCAGTGACTAAAGTGGCTCAGTACTTAGAAGGTCTTGCTGAAGATAAGGCAGTCAGGTCAGCTGCAAAAGGCAAAACCCCTACCCCTCCTAGTCCTCCAAAAGAAAATAAACTTAAGATCAAAATGCTAGATGAGTAGATTGTATATGATGAAAACCTGGCACGAGAACTTTAAGAACAAAAAGAAGGGCAAAAGACTAAGGCCAAGAAAGGTATACAGATCAAATCTTCAGTTCCTACCAGAACAAGATCTGTGATGCCTAGGCAATCCAGCAGGGCTGCTGCTGAGAAAAAGTCTGAAGTTGAGAAGAAGCCTGAAGCTTCTAAGTCCAAGTCAGCTGAACCTAGTGACTCAGAAGCTCCGCAAATTATCCCCTCCACTGAAATCTCCAAGAAACAAGAAGCTGAAATGAAGGAGATATGAGATGCCTGTGAGAGAGGCTTAGATATCACTCCTGAGGCCAGACAAGTACAAGCTGCAAGAGAAAGAACAAGATTAGTAGATCTTGAGGCCTTAGAGAACGAACTGAGAAAGAATCCAGAGAGCAAATCCCTGAGAATGATAGAAGTATTCCTACTACTTCCAAATTCTTCAAAAGAGGGATCAGGGAAACAACATCAAGAGAGTCATCTTACCAAAGACTGATGAATAGGTGCCCTATAAGATCAATCAGAAATGGGAACAGGCTAAGGTCAACTTCATCAAGTGCTACTACATTTGAGAGACAGTCAATGAGAAGGCTGATCCTGACAAAACCTTCAAGGAATTCTTGATAAGTGTTGAACCTGAACTCTATGCTGAAATCCAAACCATTATGCAACAGTCAGGTAAGACTCTCAAGGCACCTGAGTACAGACTTCTATCTCCAACTCTCGCGCAACAAGGTAATATCTGTAATAAGGATATTGAGGAAGAAATTAAATATGTTATCATTAGAAGAAGTCTGAACTTGAATGATTCTAAAGACAAGGAAGAGGTCAAGATACTGAGGAACAAAGTTTACTCATCTTATGGTTTTGAGCTTCCTGAGAAGAAATCTGCTGACTTCAAGGCGAGACTGCAACAGTTCAAGAAGAAGCCCAACTGATTCCTTCCTAGTCTTAGTTTTTGATAGAATAGAATATCCTGTACCTGTAATCTCTAATCATATTTGATATTCTATTTCTATTGGCCTTCAACAACTACTCATTGTCACTTGGTTGTGTTCTTTATCTTTCAACACTTACTGATCACCTCAAAGATCAGATCACACACTCACATGGTTTTTTATATCTCTGTGTTTCTCTCTGCACTTCATTTATTAAACATCTTCTAAGGGGGAAATTGCTCTTAAATGCTTTAGGGGGAAATTGTTAAGACTCTGGTCTTATATTATTAGAGAGGTATTGACTTTTGATGTATATGGATTGTGTTGATTAGATAGTCGGCCTTGTTATTAGAAATAGTTTGTAAGAGGTTTTGACATCATCAAATAGGGGGAAATTGTTGGGATGAGATTCAGTATGATAAGATTTGAATATCCCAAAACCCCTAGTTGAATGATGAGCATTCGATAATGTAATAACTTAGTTGAGTTCAGCATGTTAGGAACTCAGTAGGCTAGATTTCAGTAGCTGGTGCATTCAGTAGAAGATCCGCCACACAGCCGAAGAAACTCATTATCGAAGAAGTTAGTTGGGTAAGCTATAACCAACTGAATCTGCAAAGGAATTCGAGTCACGAATCTCAAAAGCATGAGTACGAGACAATTCAGTTGAAGGTCCGAGGATTCAGAGGAAGTCAACTCACCATACACTTAGAGTTTGAACAAGCCTCACTTACTCTCATAACCTCGACCAATGAGGAGCTGACAAAACTTTACCTACTCTGCCATAAAGTTGCTCCTAGACTGAAAAAGAGGAAATCTTGTACGCATATGAGTCATTGGTCAAGTAGACCATTGTTAGGGGGTTAAAGATCCCAAAACCCCTGTCCTAATCCTGCAAAGGGTAAAATTCTGGACTGAACTTCATTAGAGAAGTTAAAGTTCCAGAACCCCAAGTCATCGGTTTAGTAGAACTCAGTTGATTGTCGTCGAGTCAGAAGCTGAAAGCACTCAGTAGAAGATCTCTCTTCAGCAGACTCAAACAGAAGACTCAGTACGATCGTTCTTGATCTACTAAATGAGAGAAGAGCTAAGTTGATTGTCTTCGAGTCAGAAGCTGAAAGCACTCAGCAGAAGATCTCTCTTCAGCAAACTCAAATGGAAGACTCTGTATGATCAGGCTTGATATACTGATGGAGCTGCAACTCACAATACGAGGAAAATTGATAGCCTGACCTTAATCAGTCGAATGTCAGCAGAGGATATTTAGTGTCCGAGGTCCAAAGGAAGTCAACTCGGCTAGAAGACTAAATTTTGACAAGTCTCAACCACCACCACACCTCGACCAATGAGAAGCAAGCGAAGCTTACCAACTCTGACATAAAAGTTGCTCTCATGCACAGAAAGCCAACCACTCTGTGGCGACATTCAAAATAATATGGTCATTTTCCTTGGATTCTTGTGACACGTGCATCGTCCTCTCCAACGGATCTATGCTTGGGTCATAACTATATAAAGAGATAGTCTGCAACAACAAAAAGTCTACAACACAACACACCAACGAAGAACATAAAAGCAAAAACTCGAGGACACATTCTTATTGCACTCTAGAAAACTCACTGCTACATCCAGCGAAGAACTAGAATTCTTAGAAATATCTTTGTAGTTCTTCTCTCTAGATTTGTTCCCCTATCTCTTTTTCTAAGCCTTAATTGTAATATCTTAAGCTTAGAACCTTCGAAGGAGTTCACTTTTAGTGAAACGTTCATATTGTAAGAACTCCTTCATTGTTGGTGAAAACCTTTAAACTCCAGTTTGAGTCCGTAAAGTCGCTAAGAACTATAACTTAGAAGGTTCTCGTCCAATCCACAAAAAACCTTGGCCGAGGCTTGCTCGGATAAATCAACGGGACCTCTTGTTACTGCCGGACCGTGGATGTAGGATCTTGCGTATCCAAACCACACTAAAAATTGCTCGTGTCATTTACTATTTTATTGCATCTATGTTTAATCTGTTTGAAAAAATCATACTTTCGATAAAACAGACTTGAAACTGCACTAGCCAAAATTGTTTTGGTTTGCATAAAACGTTTTTGAAAGAGACGAAATTAAATCGGGCCTACACTATTCCGCACGCTATTCTCCTACTGAATTTCTCAGTACTGACCTCAGACAATAGAAAGAGTTCAGTTGTTGAATCACTCTGCCCTGCGATTAGAAGGCTTATCTGGCACTAAACCTGTTCAGTAGCAAAACTCGCACAAGGCCCGACCTTCGCTTTTGAGGAAAAACTTGGACTCGAGTGTATTCACCCCCCCCCAATACCTAATACTCATCTCCGGACCAACAATTGGTATCAGAGTGGTGTTCTTTTGATCATCATTTTCAAAACTTATTGGTCTACTCGAACATATCCTGAAAAATGTTTTCAGTGCACCAACATCTCTTCATTCATCCTTATACTATCTGCTTAAAATGTCTGATATGTCAGGTATTCGGATGGTACCTATGTTCTCTGTAGAGAACTATATGGTATGGCGCGTTAAAATGGAGGCGCACCTTACATCGCTGCAAGACAGCATGACTGATGTCCTTGAGATAGGACCAATCATTCACATGTTTGACATTGTCGAATTTGCTACTATGGGAGGTGTAGGAGCACAGACTAGCGCGAAGGTTCCCAAAGATAAAGCCTTTTTCACGCCTGAAGAGAAGAAATTGCACAACCTGGACCGAGTTTGCGCGGACGCAATCCTGACTGCGCTTAGTGATTCACACCTCGGGAGAGTGCAAGACTGTAAGACGGCGAAAGACTTTGGGACGTCCTAGTTGTACTGTGCCAAGGAACCCCGCAAACCAAAGAAAACAAGCTCGAGTTGGAGCTTTAAAAGTTAGAAACATTCGCCATACAGCCTAGTGAATCCATTGACGAGCTTAGCGTCAGATTTACAAATCAGATCATTGTGATCAACGGGCTGGGGAAGACGTTCACCAACAAAGAGATGAACACCAAGATCCTGAGAGCGCTGCCTCGACTGAAGTGGCTTGTTTTTGCTACTTATTTACGTAGCTATAATCTTAATGCTTTAACTCTTGATGTTATATTTTTTGAACTAAAGACAGAGGAGTTCGAGCACAGTCTACCCCAAAGGTGTGCAATCGCTCCAGCTGACACTCCAATCGACCATGCTTTTAAAGCAACAGTCAGCACATCTGGAGCTAGCCCCAGCTCAACATGCAAGTCTGTTGCAACCTCAGTACCAAAATTCACGAAGAATCCTCTTGTTGAACAACACGCGGCTTCTAGCTCTGAAGTATCAAAAGGAGAAGGAAAGAGTCAGAAAGCTGAAGAAATGGCACAAAGATTCTTCTTCAGGTAAGAAAGAACATCATAAAAATAAAGAAGAATCTAAACCTTCCCCTGAATGCAGGAACACAGAGCCTACTGCCAGTCCAGCCAACGACACATCTGAAAAGGGTGATAGGACCTCTGTGTGCTACAACTGCAAGAAAAATAGATACTATCAGTACGATTGTCCTGAGCTCTCAGCTGCACAACGAGCTTAACGGCAGGCCAGAAGAAAGAAATATATCCAGAAGAGGCAGGCCTACATTGCCGGAGAGCTATCTAACGACTCAATAGAGGAAGATATATTCATGTACTCTTCTGAAGATGAAGCTGCATTCGTAGCTTTTGAGGTCGGAGAATCAAATCTTGATACATCAATTGAACAATGCCTAATGGCTGGAGAAGAAGCTAAGGTAAACTCTAAACTGAATATAACCTCCTCTTCATAGAGCACACACGACACTTGCTCAGCTGCAGGGAGAACCTCTAGATGTGGTTCAAGTATATGAAGATTTGCTAGAGGAGCAAACTCAGTTGAGCAGGGAACTCAGTATGACAGTTCAGGAGTTGGAACTGGTAAAAGCTGAAAATCAAATACTTTCTTCTGATTGTCAGGTCTAGTCTGATTCAGAGATTCTTGTGAAGAGGCAAAAGGAAGAGATTGAATCTATTATGACTAAGTCTCAATATCAAGAAACTCATATATCAGTCTTGACCAAGGACAATTCTGAGAAAGATACTGAGATAGTTAGACTCGCAGAAGTTCAGAAGGATTATGAGTCACTCAGGAAGAGTGGTGAAGTATGGCAAGGACTGATGACAGAGTAGTACCTGAGAGCCAAAGAGAAGTTAGAAGGAATGCTTAGAACTCAGAGGCCAGTCTCCGTCAAGGAAGGACTTGGCAACACATATGAAGCATATACCACAACTTCAAAAGGTTCAGAAAAGCTGGCTGACCGGTTTGTCCGAGGGGGAATTCAAGTTGCTGAACCGATCACCCCAACAGAAGATCCTAGCACCTCCGCCGAGCTACAAGAAGCAACTGACCAGAGGTTCTAGCCCTAGAACAACACGATCAAACTTAGAGGGAACCAAAAAGGTCAGATGGGCAGAGCAGTACGGTGAACCAGAGTGGGTGTATCCTGCACAATATGGTTCCCACTACTACTAGCCCAGGGTCAAGAGAAGCACTAAGGACCAAAGGGTACATAAAATTGTTTCTATTTTGCAGGTGCATAAGAACCCTTGGATCGTGGAAAGCGGTTGCTCGAGGCACATGACTTATTAGAAGAGTCTGCTAACCAACTATGTACAAGAAGAAGGTTCCATAATTGAGTTCGGTGACAACTCAAAAAGCTACATAAGGGATATGGGACGCTGAACATTGGGACTACTTCAGTTCCAAGAGTAACATATGTTGAAGGACTTCAACATAATCTCCTTTATGTCAATCAATTTTGTGATAACCTTAACAGAGTTACCTTTGACGCTGGTTTCTATGATGTTCTTGAAAAATTTACAGGGAAAACAATGTTATCAGGTTCGCAGAGGAAGAATATCTACGTTGCAAACTGGAACACCGCCGAACCCAAAGCCTGCTTGCTTGTCCAAACGAAGTCAAGTTATAAGACAGGATGACTGTGGCATAAAAGGTTCAGTCACCTGAATTTCAAGGAAATGAACAAGATTTCAAGGGACTCAAAAGTCAGAGGACTGCCCAACAAAGTATTCAATCGAGACAGAAATTGTGAACCATGCATGAAGGGAAAGCAGACAAAGTCAAGCAATCCACCAATTCCGTCACCTTCCACTGATGGAATCCTTCAACTGCTGCACATGGACCTTTATGGGCTAGTCACTCTAGTGATTATAAGAGGCAAGAAGTATGTCCTCGTCGTTATTGACGATTATTCAAGATATACGTGGGTCATCTTCATAGCCAACTTATCTGATGTCAAGACTGAGTTACATACACTGCTGAAGAAACTCAGTGTCGAAAAAGGCATCAAGATTCAGAGAATACGCTTGGATAGAGGGACTGAATTTCTCAACTCAATCATTAAGGAGTACTGCGCTGCTGAGGGTATTCAGCACGAGACTTCAGTAGCTCGCACACCTCAGCAGAACGGTCTTGTTGAACGAAAGAACAAAACGTTAAAAGAAGCAGCAAGAATGCTCCTAGCAGACTACGGATTTCCCTCGAAGTTCTGGGCCGATGCTACTGACACTGCCTGTTACACTCAAAACCGCTCACTACTGACAAAGCAACACATGAAGACATCATATGAACTATGGAAATGGAGAATTCCTTCTATTTCTCATTTCCATATCTTTGGTTATCCTTGCTTTATCCATAATAATGGAAAGAATCAATTAAAGGTCTTTGATAGCAAATCTAACCAAGGAGTGTTCTTAGGATACTCCCGGGTCAGTAAAGCCTTCAGGGTCTTTAACTATCGGACCCTTTGCGTGGAGGAAAGCACTCATGTTGTTTTTAACGAGTTTGTTATTGAGGACAGGAAATCGAATGAGACAAATACTGAAGATGTCAGCAGCAAGCTACATGATCTCAAGCTGCATGATAAAACTGAAAAGATCCAACATTGTTGGGATGATGAGTCAGATGAAGAAACTCAGACCAATCCCACAGGTAACACATGTCCATGAGGAAGCCCAGTGGCAACTGAGACCTCTACTGAGAATAATAATTCAGGAGGAACAAATAATGTTCCTGATCAAAATGCCCTTGAACCTGGTGTTGGGTTTGTATACTGAAAGCAGTCTACGTATTTTCTTATATATAATATTTCATGTTACCACTATTATTATTCTCCTATTTGATTATTATAATTGCACAATTTAGTCATTTATCTCACATGAGTTAGATCATACAGTGTGTTGTCGATCACAGAAGAGTGTAGTGATTGTTTGAACTAGTGAGATATAAACAGTTATCACAGCCGAGGCAACTTTAGGACAAGTTACCCGTTTAGGCTGCAATGTAGATAAGAAGTGACTTGTCTTTGTCACTTGTCTATGTTGATACATTTTATGTATTGATGGATCGCAGTGAGATGTGTTCTTCTATCTGACCCGTGTGAAGAACCAAGGTCTCAGAGACTCAGCTGATCTTAAGCTTGATGAGATTTCAGCTGAGTGCACGCGACTAGCTATCACTTTGACTTACTATAGGTGAGGGACATCGCGAGCGTATATCTCTATATCTTGGGTAAGTGTTGTTGCGTGTAGCTCAGGCTGGTTATCTGCATCATGCATCCGTATCCCATTATAGGGTTGATGATATCCCCTTGAGGCACTCAAAAGGTTTATCATGCTAAACCCTGCAGGTTGATTAAGTTCAAGTATGATAATAAGGTCGAGTGGTACTACTCAAGGATAAGATATTAATTGTATTAAGTAGTCAGTAAACTTAATCAATTAATGGATATTCGATATCTTAAATACGGGGATTAACTGAAGTTAAAAATACAAGCCCTGACTCAACTTTTGGGATAAAGGGGTAAGTCAACATAGATTCTTTAGTGTCAACATAGATTCTTTAGTGGAATGAATCTATGTTTGTGAACTAATAATACTCTGGGCTGAGTATGGAAAATTGATTCACTTGAGGCCCGATTTTATTTCTTGTATTAGGTCTCTGGTCTGGCCCGAACATATGCCTAGTCGTATGCGACATTCTCTCAGACTCACTACGCCACTTAATTACCTGGAATTGTTTGGTCCTTTATTGGACCAAGACAACTGGTAATGGTATAGTGGCCCTTTCACTATGGGATGGGCTTGGGGGTGAAAGGCCCATTAGGGTTTTGACCAAGCCCTTATAAATAGTGGGCAAGGGGCCACTTCTTCATAACTTGCCTTTAGTTGTGTGTGCCGAAAAAGAGCAAGTCCGAGTGTTTTTAGTCGTGAGCTTTCTTGCATCTCCGTTCATCCGGAGTTGGAAGCTCGGGCACGGGAACAGTCTAGAAGACATTTTCTAGACCGAGTCAAAAAGATCGTTCTAGGACGATTGCTAAGGTATGGGATTCTTTCCCTACACCTGGGAACTCAGTAGATCCTAACCTTCTAAGTGAATTTCTTCAGTCGCAGAACAAAACCTGTTGACTGTATAGAAGTAATTTCAGAAGAAGAGACCAAGACGATCATGGCTAGATGCTCACTCTTCTGATCTCATCATTGGAGATCCTTCAGCAAGTGTAAAGACAAGATCCAGATTCTGTCAAGGAGAAAGCGCTTGATACTCCTGTTTCTTGTCTACAAAAGAACCCCAGTCGATACAGGATGCACTTAATGATGCTGACTGGATCATAGCAATAGAAGAGGAGCTGAACCAGTTCGTCAGAAACAAGGTTTGAGAGCTTGTTGATAGACTTAGACACCAACATGTGATAGGAACTAAGTGGGTCTTCAAGAAAAAGCGTGCGAAATATAATGTCATAGTAAGAAACAAAGCTCGACTTGTTGCCAAGGGATACTATCAAGCTGAGGGGACAGATTTTGATGAAACATTCGCTCCAGTCGCAAGATTGGAAGCCATTCGTCTATTCCTAGCCTATGCAACGCATCAAGGATTTAAAGTATGTCAAATGGATGTAAAGTCAACATTTCTAAACGGCGCACTGAAGGAAGAAGTCTACGTGGAACAACCGCCCGGCTTTCAACAGGGACATCAGGTTTATAGACTCAGAAATGCTCTGTATGGGTTAAAACAAGAACTCAGGGCTTAGTACGATATCCTATCAGACTTTCTACTTCATAAAGGTTTTCAGAAGGGGACAGTAGATCGCACTCTGTTCAGTATCAAGTCAGAAGATGACATTCTACTGGTACAGATCTATGTGGACGACATCATCTTCGGTTCCAAAAACGTGACCATGTGTCAACTAATTGAAAAGATGATGAAAGAGAAGTTTGAGATGTCAATGATGGGGGAGATGAACTACTTCCTTGGTTTTCAAGTAAAACAATCTGAGAAAAGAACGTTCATCAACCAAGATAAATACACTCGAGACCTCCTAAAAAGATTTGGCTATGAATCAAGCAAGTCAGTCAATATCCCCATGAATACAAACTTTAAAATCCATCTAGACAAAGAGGGAGCTTATGTTAACTCAACTGATTATAGAGCTATTATGGGTTATTTATTATATTTAACCGCAAACAGACCTGACATAACTTATATTGTAGGTGTATGTGCGAGATTTCAGGTGAATCCCTAGCGAAGTCATCTAGACTCAGCGAAGAAAATTCTGTGATACCTGAAGGGAACACCTGACGCAGGGTTATGCTATTCTGCTGATGATAATCTTGTTTTAACTGGATACTCTGGCGCTGATTATGCAGGATGCATGATAGATCGAAAGTCAACTTCTGGAACTTGTCAATTTCTAGGCAGTAAGCTCATATCATGGATCTCCAAGAAACAGCATTTAGTAGCAACGTTTACTACCGGGCCGAGTATATGGCGCCAAAAGTTGTTATGCCCAGTTCCTTTGGCTTCGACAACAACTGCGTGATTATGGTATCTATCAAGATGAAGTGCCCATCTACTGCGACTCCACCAGTGCTTTTGCAATCACTCAGAACCCCGTTCTTCACATAAGATGCAAGCACATGGACATCCGACACAACTTCATCCGAGACCGTGTCGAGAAGAAGGATATCAGGATGGAAAAAATCCATACTGATAGGCAAAGGGCAAACATACTGACCAAGCCGCTAGCTAAGAACAGGTTCAGAGAACTCTCAGTTGAACTATGTCTAGTGGATCCTACTGACCTGAGTCAGTAAAAATATTCAGTACGACAAGTCTATAAGTCAAAGTCAGTACTATGGTTCAGTAGGTCGTACCATACTATACTCAGTAAGGGGGAACGTGAGACAAATACTGAATCTTCAGTACGACCAACAGATTTAATAACAATTGGTACCAACTGGTATCAGCTGCGTCAACAATTGGTATCACGTAGATCCTCCTGATTTGCATTTGGTAACAACTGACTACATCGTTCAGCTGAAAGGTTTGAGTATTAAATTCAGTATTCATACTCAGTGGCATGCTTTGCATTTAACTATTCATTAGCATACATTCAGTGGCATGAATCGCATTTATTTTCCGCCATTAATTCTTAAGGATACGTTCAGTAAAACCGTTTTCATTAAAAGCACGATATCCTAAGAACTGACTGTAGCGCATTTAATGCATGTCATCTCACCTTACTCCAAATATGCAAATCTTACGTAGGTCAAGATTATAGGCGGCTAAGTAATCATTCCAGTTATAACATTTAATCATATCCGTCTATAATAAAGCGAGATTGGATCGTAACCGTCAGATCTAAAAACCGCTTGGTATTCAAATCTACATAATCTCTCGCTTATCTCTCTCACCTTCATTTCCGCCATTGTCGATCTTAAAAGCTTTGCATTCTCTGCATATACAAACTGCAACTAAGACATCTATCTCTCTCAAGCTCTTAAATCTTCGGTAATTTTTCATCTCTTCTCTGCAAAAACTGACTTACTCTATTTTCAAATGCTAACAAGTTTTTGCAGATTTTAGTGAAAATGGCATCTCTCTCAAGCATCGTTCGGACTCCTACGGACATCAACGACATTATCCAGAGCAGAGTCTGCTTCGAGCCGATCATGGAGTTCCATATATCGGAACTGCCATACATGGAGGAGATTTATTATGCTCTTCAGGCATCTGGTCTGAAGACGCTTCTGACGAAGAAACCTCATGCTTATCTTCCGAGACAAGTTGTTGAATTCTACTTCAGCATGCGTCAAGTGGAGGGAACAGACACAGAGGTGACTGTTGTGAGATACATGAAATAGGTATCTCCGCAGACATGGGAGGAGAGTCACGTCGACATCAACATTCTCGAAGAGCTAAAGATAGTGTTCGGCCTTCCCGACTATAGCATCTCTCCAACTGGATACAAAGAAGCCGAGATTCACGATTACATAAGGCATTTCTGCGAGAGGGATGACATATCCTTCGAAGCTGCATTTTCGAAGAGTCAGCTACTGCCATATTCAGAGGCATGTCTTACGTTGTCATCTACATTCTCACTAGCGCGGCTGGTTCTTTTGACCACTTGTCCAAACGTAGACTCCAGATCATGATGGCAATTATGGACGGAGCTAAGGTGAACTGGGCTCAGTTCTTTCTTTCTGAAGTGAAGGCTCAGTCGCAGAATTTTGTTAGTGGAGAAGCAGGAGAGAGATGACTATCTCCCATAGACAAACTTTTGTACGGGACTAAGGTTTCAGCGCTGATAGAAGCATCAGTGTCCACAAAAGTGTCGTTCGAAGACATGAAATACTTCAACAAGAAACTGATCAAGTTCACGACGAGGACCACTGTTGAAAAGTCCATTAGTCGTGGAGCTGCACTGAAAATGCCTTCTACTGAATTGCCTCCACGTACCGAATAGCCTAAGAGAAAGAAGCTGGCAAAGAAGGAAGCTTTTAAGGCTGATTCTCCACCTCCTACTCAGGTGGAAACCATACTGGACTCGGACACATGCATTTAAGGTGCCACTATCAAAGACAAAGTCCAGAAAGAGTCAGTACTGAAGAGACTCAGTTGTAGTACGAAGCTGAACCAAGTACTGAGGTATCCTCACAGCTACCACCCACAGTTCAGCTGACCGACTTAGAGCTAAATCTGAAGTCGCTGAACAGATCCCTGAGATTGCCATCTATTAGGATCTGGTGGATATAGTTGTCACGGCAAGGACTCAGATGCTGCTGAGATTCCTTAACTGGGATATTCTTGAAGAAATGATCCAGTAGTACTCTGTACCCAAGCTCTTGGCAGAGGAACAGCAGCTGTAGTCTGAGATAAGGTTTGGAGAACCCTCAGATATTGCATCTTTTGAGGACTTAAGATCAACCATGTTGTATTTGCTGGAGCTGAAGTCTGCCTCTCTCCTGCCAATGAGCCCTCACCTACTGACGACCTAGCTGAGGGTGATGACTCAGCACCCAATGATGCAGATCCGGGAGACTCTGCTGAGGGCAATACTCCCAGCGAGAAGGGTGATTCACCACCACCACCTCCTGCATCTGGTGTTGCCCATGCAGCGTCTTCTTTAAGACAGCAACAACTCGCCGCCTCTGAGCAAAGGATCGGTAGTAATAGGCTTGATCTGATAAGACGAGCTATCAACAAGCAAGGAGACAAAAATCATCTCCTAGCTAAGGATGTGCACTTGAAGTGGGCACAGTACATAAAAGCACAAACTGAGCGCCTTGATGCCGTCACTAGATAAGTTAAGAATATCTCTGAAGCTCCAACGCCAAATATTCATCAGATCATCGAGACTGCTCTAGCTGCTCAGAAGTAGGACTTGGCCACTCAATGTCAGTAGTTGCTTGAAGCTCAAGCCAAGCAATTCTCAGAGCAACTGACTGCTGCAATGGCAGAAGTCCAGAAGATTGTGTGTGTGTGAATCATCTTGTTGGACCTATTTTCTTTGCATACGCTTATTCCGTATTCATTTCCTACTATTTACTATCTTGTTTTAGGTTTAGAAACTCCCAAAATTTGCGTGGTCGCTAACCAAACCCTTAGATTAATAGGAATTTAAAGTTTAAAATCTATGTTCCGTGTGTTCGATACTTGTTTGCTATATTAATCTAAGTTCTAACATTTTGCATGATTTATTTGGTGAAAACAACGATCACCAACGACCATCTTCAATTTGAATGATACTGTAGAGATTCCCTCTTTTTCAGTCTAGGAAGTAGCTTTGTGTCAGAGCAGGTACAATGCTGGCGGCTTCTCATTGGTCGAGGTTAGCGAGTATGTGAGGTTTCTTCAAACTCTAATAGCATGCTGAGTTGACTTCCTCTAATTCCTCGGACCTTTTACTGAATTGTCTCTTACTTCCATTCTTCTGAGATTTCAGGCCGTAGCTCGAATTCCTTTGTACATTTAGTGGGTTATAGCATTCCCAACTGAGTTCCTGATGTTGAGTTATTCAGCTAAACGATAGATGATCTTTTGAATTATATCAACTATTGAACTCTAGCTAGCCTACTGAGTTCCTAACATGTTAAATTCAATTAAGATATTACATTATACAAGATTCATTCAACTAGAGATTTTGAGATCTTCAAATCTTATCATACTGAATCTCATCACAACAGCATGTCAAATTAGGTAAGATCTCTCGCACTTCTAGAAAAATAGTGATGGAATACACAAATTTTTTGTCTTCTACTTTAGCTTATTTATATATATATATATATATATATATATATAAAAGCATAAACACAAGTCCAATTGAAGAGGAATAAAAATTTCAAGATTCCCAACTTACAGGTTCAACACATTGAAATTAACCCCTTGATAGAAAATAAATAAAATCTTTTTAAAAATCTCATTTCAATCAAAGTTAAACAACTAAAGGATGAGCAACAAAGAAACCGCCCTAGGATCGCCGCCGCCGCCGCCGCCCCCGCACATTCTGATATTTCCGGTCCCACTTCAAGGCCACGTGAACTCCATGCTCAACCTCGCAGAGGTCCTCTGCCTCTCCGGCCTCCACGTCACCATCCTCCTCTCCGACCACAGCCACGACCGCCTCCTCCGCCACGCCAGCCTCGACTCGCGCTTCTCCAGGTACGCCGGCTTCCGCGTTGCCACCATCTCCGACGGCCTCCCGGCCGACCATCCCCGGTCCGGCCAGCGGATACTGGAGATCGTGCTGAGCCTCAAGGAGGTTGGTGGGGCGCAGTTCCGCCGTTTGATGGAGTCGAGTGATGGATTGAGCTACGGCGGCGCGTGGAGGCGCGTGAGCTGCTTGGTGATGGATGGGGTGCTGAGTTTTTGTGTACCGGTTGTGGAGGAGATGGGGATTCCGTTTGTGTATTTTAGGACAATTAGTGCGTGCTCTTTTTGGCCGTATTTTTGTATTCAAGAAATGATCGACGCCGGCGAAATCCCTTTGAAAGGTAAGACTCTTTTTGTCTTGGTTCTACTAAAACAAATTGAATGAGTTCGATCCAAATTGGGAGAAAATTATTTCGATTTTACAAATTTATTACTAATTAATTTAGTTTTTGCTGGGTTCGCTTTGGTTTTTAACTGGTTTGACCGAATCAAAACGAAACTCGCAGTTGTCTAACGAAGAAAAAACAACAAATATCAATTTAAAAAAATGCCTCCATTTGTGATTTGTAAACTATTGAATTGTGAATTTGAGTTTTGAATTTCAATTAGTTGAATTTATAGCTATAAAATACTCACTTAGTTCTGTTTTAGTTTTCAAACTTTCAGGATCATGAATTCCTTTTATCTTACGGTCTTCACTAATCATATAGGATTTAATATTTAGATAATGAGCATGGTGTATATGTATTTTTATTAAATCATTTTTTTTTTAACTATTTTAATTTCTATGAAAAATAAGTGTAAATATAAAAATGTAAGTACAAATGTAGCTAAATTAAATGTAGGTGAAGATGAAGACAAACTCACATACTGGAACAAGAAGGAAATGGACCTAATGGTAACAAGCGTGCCGGGAATGGAGCACCTCCTCCGGCGCCGCGACATTCCGGCGTTCTGCCGAGTCGAAAGCATCGACGATCCCGGCTTCCTATCCATCAAAACTGAAACAAGAAGAACGGCTCAAGCCACAGCTCTCATTCTCAACACATTGGAAGATTTGGAAGGCCCAATTCTTGATCAAATCCGAACCCACATTCCGAACTTGTATTCGATTGGCCCTCTACACTCCCATTTGAAATCTTTGATGGAATCCAAAGGAATGGAATCATCCCATTATTCTAGTAGCTTCTGGAAGGAAGATGATACATGCATTGCTTGGTTAGACTCTCAGCCTGCAAATTCTGTGATTTATGTGAGTTTTGGAAGTATTACAATGCTTACAAGGGATGAAATGATGGAGTTTTGGTATGGGTTGGTGAATAGTGGGTGTAGATTCTTGTGGGTTATAAGACCCGATTCCGTCGTTGATCGGAATGGGAACGGGAATGATATTCCGGTGGAGCTCGCGGAGGGAACGGCGTTGAGAGGGTTGATGGTGGAATGGGTTCCACAACAAGTGGTTTTAGGGCATCCGTCGGTGGGGACGTTTTTCACGCACAGTGGATGGAACTCCACTCTCGAGAGTATCGTGATTGGATTGCCGATGCTTTGTTGGCCGTATTTTGCGGATCAAACGACGAATAGTAGGTTTGTGAGCGAGGTGTGGAGGGTCGGATTGGACATGAAGGATACTTGTGATAGAGTGTTGATTGAGAAGATGGTGAGAGATGTGATGGAGGTTAGGAGAGATGAGTTCTTGCAGAGGGCTAGGGCTATGGCGGTCAGGGCGAAAAAAGCAATTTCGGAAGGGGGGTCTTCTTGTTTGAATCTAGAGAGATTGGTTGAGTTCTTGAAATCCACTGCCTTTTGAGCTTGTTTTAGTATGTAATCAAATGCTGTAAATACTTATTGATATCTTGCCTTGCCAATTTGAGCTTATATAGTCAAATTGTTAATGGCATTGACATGATGAGAACTTTGAGAATTTTCAATACATTGACACTACAAGATGGATGTAGAACAACATTTAGGTCCCGTTTGATTCACAACAAAAAAAAGGGAAATAGAATTAGGAATTAAAATTGAGGATATTGAATGAAGAATTGATAGTTGATTAAGTTGTTTGATTTGGAGTAAGGATTAATCTGATGGGGTTCAAATGAAGGAATGTAATCAAGTTATTTAATTAATTGAATAAATTTATACCCAAAAATCATACTTTTTCCATCCCAACTAGGGTGTAAGTGGTTCCGATCCGAACCGCGAAACCGACGGAACCAAACTGAACCAAACCAAAAAATATGGTTCGGTTCGGTTTCGTGGTTCGCTTTGATTTATATTTTTCGAAATCATTTACAATCGGTTCGGTTCACGGTTCCAAAAGTTTAGAAACCGCTCAAACCGAACCGAACCAATGGAACCGAATGAAATATAAAGATTTTTGTTAATACTACCTACTACTTACTTACTAGGTAGTATACTAATATGTGATTAGTAGGGGTATAGTAGGTAATTGATACAAATGTAAATATGTAATTAAAAAAATAAAAAAGAGATGTTAATTGACACGCCGCTTAACTGAGTCCTGACTACACCACTTTTCTATCTTCTCAATTCTCATTTCCATCTTCTTTCTCATTTCTCAATTCATTCTTAATATTATTTTCACTTTTTCTACCAAAACGTAAAAGTTGAACAGCAAGTTCGCCATTCATAGGAATTTTTTTCTGAGAGTTCTTAGTTCATCCATTTACGTGGAGTCATGAAGTTATTTCATTTTGCTACTGTCTATTTGGATTGTAGAGTCATGAATTTATTTCTCCTAGTTGGAGATTAATTGTTGTAGTTATGTTAAGTATATTTATATTTTGTTAATATTTTGGAGCCCTAGTTAGAGATTAACTTTTATAGTTATATTTCGTATATTTATGTTTTGTTAAAATTTTGGAGTCGTCATGCTTGGATTTCATTCACGTTAAGCATGTATGGAATATTATGGTTCAAAAAAATCTATTTAGATTAAAAAAAGGTAGAACTGATGAACCGAACCGAAACATTTTTAAGCGGTTCGGTTCGGTTTCAAAAGGAAAGTACACCTTAAACCGAACCGAACCATTTTCATATGTTCGGTTCGATTCCTAAATTGTACTAAAAATCGAACCGAACCGACCCATTACACCCCTAATTCCAACTGATTTGTCTAGTTTCTTTTTAATGCAATTATTTATACAAATTAATTTTATATAATAAAAATGTAAGACTCATAGAATTAAATAATTATTTATAATTGATTTGTGTAACAAGGGTGTGGCGCCTATATGGATATTTAGTTACTCAATTCATCCAATCAGTAGTGTCATATATTTTTTAATGAGTATTTCATTAATAGTATCTTATTTCAAAAAATAACAAAGAATTTGTGAGAACAAAATAAACTATCTAAAAATCAAACATCATACATAAATATTATTTTCTTAATCTGTTTGTCCAAAACAAACAAGACACTACTTCAAAATATATGAAGAAATCGAACAGGAAAGAGGGAGTATTTTATTTTACTTTTTGAAAATATTCGGACATGCCAACCTTTAAAAAAGACAAAAAAAAAAAAAAAAAATTTGAGGGCGCCTTCATCGATGTAAATTACTGCAAATTTCTTCAACTAAGCAAATTTCTTCAGCGTCTCGAATTTATGCAAATTTCTTCAGCGATATCTAAAAATTTCGGCCATTTCTACAATTGATACACGCAACACAGATCAAATTGGGAAAAGGTTTCGGAATCTAATTTGATTGATAATGAAAACCTACATCAAAATTGAATCCATAGAGAGAGAATAATGGAGATTTAATTTGCGCGAAGTGAGAAGGTGGTCACCTTTTTGGTTGCATTAACGGCTGAAGATTTGGCGGCGTGAGCAGCGGTTCGTGGCGGCGGCCAAAACTTGGGAGGGGAACATAAACGAAAGAGACGGAGCGAGAAGCGGATTTTGAATTTATGAAGGGTGTCGGTAATAGTTAAACTTTTTTTTTAGTGCTTAAATAATTTAGGACGCAATTGTAAAAACTGCTTAAAAGAAGAAAAAAATTTAAAAAATAATGTTTGTAAAATTTATACTGTAGTAGTTTATTTGTAATTTGTTTCTTAAATTAAGTTATAAGTTTAATAATTTAAGTGGGTGTTTAGGCTATAAGTTTAATAATTTAAGTGGATGTTTGCAACCATTTAAATTATTGAACTTATAGCTTAATTTAAGAAAAAATTATTTTTTAATTTGTAACAACTTAAAATCTATAAAATTTTCTACATTTAATGTATGTTTGCAAGAGCTTATTTTAAGCACTTATTTATTTTTTAACTGCATAAGTAGTTTTTTTATTGTTTGCAAAACTTGATTGCTACATTTGCTTCTCTAAATTAAGCTGCTAAACTGCTTAAATAAATTGTTTCTTTTAAGCAACGATTAAGATACTCTTGGTGCTTAAAGCACCATAATTTTTGAGTTTACCAAAAATATATGTTTTTAAAATTAATTCTAAAAACACTCTGATTTTGCTTAAAAACAATTATTTTCAACTTTAAGCAAAATCAAATAAAAAATGTTTATAATAAGCAGTTGTAATTACACACTTAATGTAAAAAGGTTGAAGTTGCTTAAGTTAATAAAATCCAACTTTTACAATTTTTGGCATTCTTGTAAATTTTTATAAGTTACTTCTACTTTACTATTTTATCCTCATTACATGTTCAATAATATCATTTAGGTACACATATTTATAAATATCATAATGTCATTTTATTATCATGATATGCTTCGTCATATTTATTTGTAAAAAAGTCAATTTCCTTTCATATTTTTTTTCTCTAATTTTATTATTTTGCAAGAGCAAATATATGCTAATGTTTTGCGTTTAATTCTATTCGTTTTTTTTTAGTTTTTTTTTAAATATTAATTATTATGTATTTATTTTTTATATGTATAACGAATTCTAGTATAATAGTAAATAGTAATTATTTTTTATTATGTGTTGACATAATTAATATAGCTAAAATAAAATAGGCAATACATTAATATTAGGGATGAAATAATCTTTATGATACTATACCTCAAAATAAGTTACTAGATTAAAAATGTTTGCAAACACAATTTTTTAACTTTTCTTACTTTTAAGCATTTTTTGCAAATACCATACAAATTTTCTAATAAATCACTTTTACGAACTTCTCCTCAATTTAAAAACTTATAAAATAATTAAGCTATTGCAGATACCCCTAAATGAGGTGAAAGGGGGATCAAGAAAAGGGAATCAAATTCTCGATCCCTCCATTTTCAAAGATTCGAGGAAAATCTTCAAAGAGTGTTATGATGCAGTTCAAATCATAATCCTTAAAAAACAATTAACTCATATCCCACATAGGAGAATTAATGAAGTTTATATAAATAGATAAATTATTTTAAATGTACTTCTACGCATCATAATTTAGATATTATAAAATTAATTAGTTATATTAATTAATTATATTTTTAAGAATATGTACTTTTAAATCTAAGATCATATTCCGAAAACCCATTTTATATTATCTTTTTTATTAATAAATTATTTTTCCACCACCCGTAAATGTAAATTGATAAATCGAACCATACTAAATTCTCTATACCGATTTTTTTCCTTGTATTATTCTTTGTTATTATCTCGATTGAATTCCAAAAACTCATTCGGCATTTTTGAGAGTTCGAAGATCCTAATAAAGATATTTGGGAAGGGTTATCATATTCCATTCGCTGGTGACCAGACATTCGAAAACGAATTATTTCTCTGAAAATGATTCATGATGCAATTCTTAAGTGCAACCAAATAGGACTTTAGTGCTCCTGATTTTAATTTACACATTTTAATCTAGGTTATAGTTATACAAACATTTATTAGTTTTTCATAAAATAATGTGTCAGATGTCTCGTATGGGTACAACCCAAATTCTAATAGAAACATAAAACAGAACTAGCACATTGTTTAACCGGCTTCGCAAGGTGTTATGATCATGCCCTATGTGCAAAATCATAAAAATATAAATTCAATCACCAAGATATCAAATCAAGAAAAAATTGAAATCGTAAATAGTAGTAAAATAATATATGTGTTTAAGTTGTTTTTTCAAACAATGGCCTACTCTAATGTAACTTGTTCTTAAAGAATAATTATGTCGTAAATGTGAAACCTTAAATGCATCAATAAGCACTTAATTTGATCAATAAGCTATTGCGTTCGGATACTTTTATATACAAGTACTTAATTAGAATATGTATATTAAAAAATTGTTGTCAAGAAGATTTAATATGATGACCTATTTTTGGACCAGCTTAATAAGGTATTTGTACAATATCATCTACGAATAATTTATTAAAATTAACATGATACAAAATATGTTTAGTTAACGGAATTTTGCACATGTACATCTCATACCCAATTACACCCAAAATTGTAGCACAATACTATGTTTTTGTGGCATTTTCAAGAGTAACCACATCTGATAATCTTATCATAATACGTACATTCCACTCCTATTTTGCATAGTTTAATGTGTATATTTAGTTCTTATTTTCCACCGCACACGTGTTAATCAAAAAAGAGAAAACAAATTAGAAGTATAATATATGTGTTCACAGAACCTCAACCAATGTTGTTCTAAATCAAGCATCACATCGTAAGTACAAACATAAGGCATAGAACAACATGATTGTAGAACAAATGTATAGAAGCTTCTGTTGAAAAGTACAAAAACATGTCCTATAGGAAAGCAAACATTAGATCATAATACTCATATTAAGTAAAACAAAGTTGCTTTAGATTGCACCAGATTAAGATGCTAGAATACATCAGATTAACATTCACCAATTAGTAACAGCCAGAGTTGAGAAAATTTTTCAGACAGAAAATTCACCAAACTATCAGATATCATGAAAGATTTCACTTGATTCTAACTAAATATCGACTCCAAATCTTAAAGGTCGCCGACAAGATAAAAAACAAGACACAGGGATCATAATAAAAGAAACATGTTGCTATATCCCTAAGCAATGTATGTAGAAATTATGTTACACCTGTCATCCTTCTAAGCAAAACTTAAATGGAAGATAAAATTTACACATGCTAAGAACTTGTTATGCAGAGACAAGAATCATACTTCAAGAATGACCCACAGGGACACAATTGCATAAAGTAGATCCACAGAGATAAAGTAGACCCACAGGGACACATTTGCGTAAAGTATATACTTTAGGGTTGAACTTGAACTTCATCACCGGAACATGGGCATCTGGTACAGGATGCAGCTCTTGTACTTCAGGCTTCTCTGATAGAATTATGTAAAGTTCACCAAAGAAGTCTTCCTGCACATGACAAGATGATTATCTTCCCTTCAGAAAGCATAACCCAATAAGATGTCAACCAAGAGCCTTACCTTTCGATTGGCGTGCTTTGGTCCGACACACAAAGTATCAATATCAGCACCAGGGCCATGAACCTATAAATAGAATAAATCAAAACTAAAATTAAAGCTGGTTTTTTAAATTTAAAAGCATTTATCCTTCTCAGAGTTGGTAATGTATTGGGTAATGCATTGGCTTTTGCACGATCATGTTTCAATGCTCACAAATCTATCAAGGTCATGAAAATTGAAATCAGATCATCATTCAGCCACAAATAAATCAAATGAAACTGTGTTAACATTTCATGTACAATAATAGAAGTAGGAATGAAAAATCTACACGGCTTTTAGCTATACCAGCGAAGCTCATAAATTAGATATAGTGTAAGCAGCCAGGTAAATTGTTTTCCACTCCCATGTGTGCATGCTGCATAGTGCTAAAATAATGATTTGAAGGAAACATTGAAAAATATAACAAAAATAACATGCAATATCGACATGCCAACAAGTCAAAGCCATTTATGTATATTTGAAGCCTTATATTAATACTTATTCTGTGTATTATATGACTAAGCCCTCTGCTTAGGCAAACGTATTAGCTAAGTCTATGTTGCTTTAATTTTATTGTAAGTTGTAATTATTTTATAAAGGTGTTAAAATAACCAAACTCCCATATAAATATTATCAATATCAATAATATTTTCACAGTTAAATATGCTGAAATTCGTATCTAAGATCTTAGGATGAGTTGTAGTTGTGTCAATAACATATGATCTTTTTCGATATAAAGATCTATTGTTTTCAACTCTTTCAGAATTTCAGAAAAGCTGGTTCCTCAAATAATAGGTCAGAAGTCATACACACAAGAAAAAGCATTGAATTAAAGTTTCGAACAAAACTTAAACGCATAAGAAATCAGATTTTGGTGAGATATTACCATAAAACAAACAAACTAGTAAGCCAGATCTAGATCAATCTGGGTTTCACCATCGTTAAGGTTTAATTTAATTCCTTGAAATATGAAAAATCTAAATTACGCATATGAACTGTATGATGAAAGGATTAAAATATACCTGAAGGGCAGAGAGACGTTCCTCGTAAAAGTCTTCGGCGAGAGTTGACCTATCGTCAAGCAGTTTCTCACAGATCTTGCTATCGGCCACACAACTACTAATCCTACCCCAATTATTGTTAACCCTCTTCTGCGATGATGAAGATGACGGCTTGTTCGGCGATGAGAAGAGTAGAGAGGAAGATGTGAGAGTAGCGGGGTGAGGCGGCGAAGGAGAAAGCAGTGGAGCGGTGGGGAGAAACTTGTACCTCGAAAAGTCATCTGTATATAGGGTAGAGGGGAGAGGCGGCGTGAAGCAGGGAGGTATCGTCCAAATAGGGAGTATTATTTTAAGTTTATGTATAGAAACTTATATGTATACACAGTATAGATAATTTATAACTCTTTGCCAGAAGATTATGGTAGTGTTTGAAATAGCTTAAAGGGAAATTGTCAAGAATAGACACCCTTATTTCAAAATTGCAGTAGCTGTCACTCCATAAATTAAAATGCAGTGATACCCACACGGACATTTTTGTCCCTATTCTCGCTATGGCCCGACACGCAATGTTGTACTTACCACCGGAGTGCCGCTGGTGAAGGCCGGAGTGCCGCTCGCAGTGAGCCTGGACGCCATTCGAGGTCACCGCTGCCGATGGCAATTCCCATCGGAGTGCCTTGCTGGTGAAGGCTCGCTGTCGTTTGACTCTCTTGAATGGCGTGTCCGCAATAAAGGTGCATTCCCACGCCCCACCCGCAAAGACATTAAATCGTTCGTTTTTTCTTACGCTTTTTTTTTTCCGGTGTTTGTGTAATTAGGGTTTGTAATTTTAGTGTTTGTATTCCGCTTAAAGATACGAATTCATTTGTCGTAAAAATGACACGGCCTGGCAGGTCGTAAAAATGATTCGGAGTATTACGTTTATAAGGTTGAATTCGTTTAATCCGCTTCCGCTTAAAGATACGAATTCCTATTCCAGTCACTTGAAAGTACTTTTCAAGAAGGCTGCTTCTTTATAAAATCCATTTCTTTTCAAGTTCATACTAGCTAGTCTTTATATCGCATTATCCTCTTGACAGCATGCGAACGCCTTATTTTAATCAAGCATGATCCCAAGGAAATTCCAGAATTATAACTAATGGCATTTAGTTCTTACACATGGAATTAGTTCTTACGATGAAATTATATCTATTATTTCTTAGTTCTTACTAATGGAACTGTAAAATAGGATTTGTAAATAGAAAATTAGGATTTGTAATTTTATGTATAAATAGAAAATTAGGATTTGTAATTTTATGTAATTTTATGTATATATATGTCATGTATAAAATTCGAAATTAATTTTTTTACGTAATTAGGTATGTAAATTAGGGTTTGTAAATAATGGCATGTATAAAATTGAAATTACGAGAATATAAATATGAAATTAGGGTTTGTATAAATAAGTTGAAGTGATGGTTATATATTTTGGTACTAATAAACGAGAATATTTTGGTACTAAAATATTTCAATTAAATCATCATGGACATTACATATTTCAATTAAATCATCATTCCAATTAAATATTTTTTTTTCACGGGTGCAAAAATATTTTAAAGCCATTTGTTGAGGGATTCGATTTATTTTGTTTTTGGATAAAGAAACTCTGCATCAAATAATTCAACAAAATAGGTTTGTAGTTCTATTTATTCAACCTCCCCATTTATTTCCCTCCCCACGTCCACAATCCAGTTTCTCCCCACTTATTTCCCTCCCCACTCGGCGTTTTGAAACTTCAACTTCTCCCCACGCCGTATCTCGGTTTCTCCCAACTTCGGCGTTGTGAAGCTTCAACTTCTCCCCACTTCGGCGTTTTGAACCTTCAAAGTTCGGTCTGAAACTTCGGTGGCGTTTTGAACCTTCAAACTTCGGCTTCAAATTCAGCTTCAACTTTGGTTCGAAATGGACGAATATGATGCAGCCTCGCAGGTTAGTAGACGAGAATCTGAATCCATTTCGATTTTTTGAAGCTGTTAGTTATGCGTGTATTTCATATTTTATATTTAGTGTTTGAAAAATTAGGGTTATGCGTGTTAAATAAGGGTTATGCGTGTTCGATTTTCTGAAGCTGTTAGTTATGCGTGTTAATTATTTTAAATAAAATATTACGTAGTATATATCTGAGGAAATTATGGAATATCTGTTATAAAATATGAAATATCTGTTATTATGGAAATTATGGAAATTATGGAATATCTGTTATAAAATATAAAATATTTGCGTGTTAATTGTGTAGAATATCTGTTATAAAATATATGTTCAGCGTATATATTCTGTATTAAGATTTCTTGGTATATGTATTATATTTATATTATTAATAGTATAGTCTGTTTTAAATTAAATTAGTATTTATGTATTTTAAAGTATTAATATTATAGTATTTATATGTTGATATAATCATATCTTGTATTTTAAAGTATTAATATTGTAGTATTAATATCGTGATATTATCGTGTATTTTAAAGTATTAATATCGTGATCTTAACATATTATATATCGTGATATATATATTGTATAATACTAAGGATTTAAATATTGATTTCATATATAATTTTGCGGTTAATTAGTCTGTGGATTACTTATTAAATGTCCGTTGATATATAATTCATATTTGAGTCCGGCGGTGAAATGCCCAAAATCGTTAATGTCAAACACATTTATACCTTATTGTTATATTTAACTACACTATATACCCAAAAAGACTAAAATACCCTTGATTCTTAAATAAAGTCAAACGAGGGGGTGGTCCGATCACGGTCGGCACAAAAAAATTGTGATCGGCAAGACCCTATCGATCGGCACAATTTTTTTGTGCCGATCGATAGGTCCGGCCCGACCATGCTCAATTTTGGCCCTATCCATAGGGCATGGCCGATCACAAGGCATGGCCCGATTGGGGGGTTGATCGGCCATGGCCGATCATTAACAAAAAGGAGGGGGGGGCGATCATGGGAGTGGTGGGGGGTGGGGGTGGGGGGTGGGGGTGGGGGTGGAGGGGGGTGGGGGGTGATCGGTCATGTCCGATCGGTCGGACACATGTGTGGTCCGATCGCGGTCCGATCAGGGCCTGACACTTTTAGGTGAGAGAAGTGAAAAAGTGGGGGTATTTTAGTAAATTTGGATATATAGTGAATAGTTTTTATAAACTTGGGTAATTTTGTATTTGATATAGTGTAGATGGGTAGATGAATATATTAACACTTCATATTTAATATAAAAAATCTGTTATATAACTACGTATTTTTTATATATATAGGGGAATTGTTATATAACTATGTTATATATAATATAGGAAAATTGCGTATTATATATATAGGGAAATTGTTATAAAATTTAATATTATATAACTGCGTATTAATTTCGTATATCAATTTCCTATATCAATTTCGTATATCAATTTATATAACTGCGAAATTATTAATTTCGTATATCAATTTCTCTCAATTTTTCTATCAATTTCGTATTTTATAACAATTTCGTATATCAGTCCGTATTTTAAAACATTTGACGTATTTATTTAGCTAATTTCACATTTTTCTTTAATGCAGAGTCAATGGTTTTTTCTTAGGTACGTAGCCAAGTCGGCTAAACCTCAAATCATGATTCATTACAAGTGGGATGTGATCGCACTGATCCGCGAGACACTGACTGCCGTCGGCGGTGACATCTTGTATGCACAATTTTGTGAGAGTAGCCCTTTCGGCCATTTCATGGAATGGGAGGGGAGTGTTAGTGCAAGCAAAGCTCTCCACCAGCTGATGTGCCGTGAAGTGAAATTCGCCGACTTTGCATCCAACAACTTTTGGTTTCACGTATCGAATCGTCATTTGAAGTTCGGTCCGCAGGAATTTGCCCTGGTCTCGGGGTTAATGTTTGGGTCATCGACATTTGACCCAACAATGGAGCATGATGCTTCCACGGTTCGTGCAAGGGTCGTATTTTGTGATAATCTGAGAATGAAAATATCCGAGTTGCAGGATATTTTCAGAGAACACGAGGTGAACGGCGCATCGGCAGCCGACTACGTGAAAGTGGCAAATGTGTTGATGCTGCACCTACTAATCTTGGGTGTTCCAAGGCCTAGACTGATCGACGACTTTGTTTGGGTGTTAGTGGACAACCTGAACGAATAGAAGGAATTCCCGTGGGGAGCGTATGCATACCGAGCATTGCTTCACTACAAGCAATTCATCCCCAACACTCTTGCGGGATGTAAGGTGTCTTATGTGTTCAGCGGGCCCGTCTGGGCCTTACAAGCATGGGCTTACGATTGCATCCCCGAATTTGGGAGGGCTTGTGCGAACTTGGAGGACCAACAAGTGCTTCCACGTCTGTTGAGGTGGAATTTCCCGAGAGTGAAAGGATCGTTCGTCGGATTCTTCGACGATGAGGTAAATAACTATGTTTGTACAGTTCAAACAAAAATACAGGAAACTATTTATATACTGTGGAGAACTATAATCTTAAACAAACATATAGGTCATGAGAAACCACCTAAGTTCATATATCTCCATTTAAATTGTATAGTTCGGTGTTTTAGATTCTAATTATGTAACATTGCTTCTTTTATACATAGTTGGAATGCGGACCGATGGCGGCGGAGGAAGCAGAGATCATGACTGATTATTATGCGAGCACGCTGTCCGGCTCGGCACTTGGCGTGCCGTATAGAGAGCCGGTTGTTGTCCAGTTTCGATCTGATCGAGCCAGAGCGATGGGCATTCCTCGTCCACGCGGCTCTGCAGCGCCCTAGTCTCCGCCTGCCATGCAAAGACAATCAGAAAGAAACCAGGCTCCGGCGAGTTCTAGCAGTCTTGATACTGAAGACATGACTCATCGTGAGAAAAAGTTTTGGAAGAAGATCAAAAACTTTTTCTCCAAAAATAAGTCAGAGCGGAAGTCAGCGGAGGTGGGAGGACCGTCGCATGTCGAGGAGGGTCGCCGACATTCAGTTTCACATAGTCACGGCATCTTGGGTCGACATTCCGAGGGTTGCGGCATCTCCGGACGACATTCAATTTCTTGTACTCGCGGAGCAACTCCGCATGCATCTGGTCGGGTCGACCCACCCCACGATGCCTTGACTCATAGCAGCGACTCGTCCGTCGCATCCGAGGCACGCACGAAGAAGTCTCATGATCGGCCCGTATCTACCCAATCGTTGCAGCTTCCACACGATGAGCCCGCGCAGCCTTCTGCTTCTCCCAGTCCGGTGTCAGTGGTAGGCTATTAAAAGTTTTATTGAGACTTATGTACTTTTTACGAAGATATATACTTAAACTTAACGTAAACGTTTATTTTATAGGAGCCTGATGAAGATCACTCCTTATACGGTGATGATTTCTCCGCATCGTGGGCACTTATTGTGTCCCCGCAATATGTTGAACCGTTGAAAGTGGCGCAGGCGGGAGATGCCGGTATCAGCCGGAGAGGAGGAAAGGGAAAAGAGAAGGCCCCCGTCGAAGAAGATCCGAGTAGCCCACGTGGACGTGGATTTCGCATGAGAAGACCCTCTCGTGCCATTACGTCGCCGTTCGTTGCACCGAAGAAGAATCTCGCCCGTTACTTGGGCGATTGGTCTGTCCTTGGCTTCAAGGAATATCGGGCGTGGCGTCGCGCACACAATGAATTTACTGACCACGTCTACACAACCACGAGAAATCATTTGACGCACTCGTGGTTTGATATCCTCGAAGATGTTACGAAGATGCTGACCCATGACATGATCGAATGTTATTTGGGTACCATTAGGAGGCAACTGGCGAGAGGAGACGGTCTACTTCATGGTGTGCGGAGCGGCACTACTCTCATTCTCCCCGTACAATTTTGGGTAAGTATTTAATGTTTTATACAAAATTGTTTCTTAAAATGCTAACAATATGTATTTTACAAGGCTCAATGCAATATTCTTGGGCGAACAACGGGATGGACGTGGATGCATGGGAGCCTTCCGAGGCTTTGAAAGAAGCTGCGAGAGAATGGGCACCGGGGCTGCAATACGTAAGTTATATCTTCGAATTTAATAAAAATGCAGTGATATATTAGTGTAATGCGGTGAACTAATGTTCTGTTACGGATTTCTATAGCTCATACTGGTTTGCTTTGTCACTGGAGCTCACTGGGTGACCGTGCGAATCCGTCTCCATATGTGGACTGTCAAGTTGTACGACTCGTTGTGGCCGAATTCTGACGAATTATATCGGCGGATGCGAAGAGAGAGCATACAACCGATTACACGGATGATGTACAAACTGTTCGATTACAACAGGTACTTCGAACGATTGTACGGGCAACCACGCCAAGCAGCTTTGCGTGATATGCATTTGGAGGTCTTTGAACGAGCACAGTTCGTACAAAGAGACCAAGTTAATTACGGTGTATACGCCCTATTATCCGTGCATCGGTTGATTGATAGCCTGCCGAGGACAGAACTCGTCCAGAGTGAGCTCGACATTTGGAACATTCGACATATTATGGGGATGCGAATTTGGTTGATGTGTGTGGTGGTTGAGCGGGTTGATGATTAGGCCCTGTCAAAGACAATTATTTGCATCGTGCATTTTGATTAGGCCGTAGTATAGTTGAGTCGTGCATTTTGAATCGTAAAACAATAATAGTTCTCCATAAAAAGTTTATATTTTTCGTATTATAAAGCATATATTATTTATACAGAGATATATGCATATTTTACAAGGAACTACGAATGAATATGTATCCCTCACCTATGGTGTAATGTTTCCGTATATAAAATAGCAAATTTTTTATGCGTAGAAACGAAACGTATATAGAAGGCAACGGAGATAGTACTGTTAGAACAAGTTTCACGGGAAATTAAACAACAAGACTACTATGAAAACTAGCTTAGATAGTTGTTCTCTCAATTTCTCTAAATTTTATCAATTTAAACTGAGTGATTACTATAAATGTATATATTTGTCAAGTTTTCTCTCAATTTCTCTAAATATTACTCTCAATTGTATCTCTTACCTATGACATAGAAGGTAATAATGAAGAGAGTACTATTAGAATAACTTTCACGGGAAACCGAACACGTAGTATAGTTGAGTCGTGCATTTTGAATCGTAAAACAATAATAGTTCTCCATAAAAAGTTTATATTTTTCGTATTATAAATCATATATTATTTATACAGAGATATATGCATATTTTACGGAGAACTACGAATGAATATGTATCCCTCACCTATGGTGTAATGTTTCCGTATATAAAATAGCAAATTTTTGATGCGTAGAAACGAAACGTATATAGATGGCAACGGAGATAGTACTGTTAGAACAAATTTCACGGGAAATTAAACAGCAAGACTACTATGAAAACTAGCTTAGATAGTTGTTCTCTCAATTTCTCTAAATTTAATCAATTTAAACTGAGTGATTGCTATAAATGTATATATTTGTCAGGTTTTCTATCAATTTATCTAAATATTACTGTCAATTGTATCTTTTACCTATGACATAGAAAGTAATAATGAAGAGAGTACTATTAGAACAACTTTATCGGGAAACCGAACACGTAGTATAGTTGAGTCGTGCATTTTGAATCGTAAAACAATAATAGTTCTCCATAAAAAGTTTATATTTTTCGTATTATAAAGCATATATTATTTATACGGAGATATATGCATATTTTACGGAGAACTACGAATGAATTTGTATCCCTCACCTATGTTGTAATGTTTGCGTGTATAAAATAGCAAATTTTTTATGCGTAGAAACAAAACGTATATAGAAGGCAATGGAGATAGTACTGTTAGAACAACTTTCACGGGAAAATTAAAACAGAAAGACTACTATGAAAAGTAGCTTAGATAGTTGTTCTCTCAATTTCTCTAAATTTTATCAATTTAAACTGAGTGATTACTATAAATGTATATATATGTCAGGTTTTCTCTCTATTTTTTCGAATATTACTCTCAAATGTATCTCTTACCTATGATATAGAAGGTAATAATGAAGAGAGTACTATTAGAACAACTTTCACGGGAAACCGAACACGTAGTATAGTTGATACGTGCATTTTGAATCGTAAAAAAATAATAGTTCTCCATAAAAAGTTTTTATTTTTAGTATTATAAAGCATATATTATTTATACGGAGATATATGCAAATTTTACGGAGAACTATGACTTAATATGTATCCCTGAACTATGTTGTAATGTTTGCGTGTATAAAATAGCAAATTTTTTATGCGTAGAAACGAAACGTATATAGAAGGCAATGGAGATAGTACTGTTAGAACAACTTTCACGGGAAAATTAAAACATAAAGACTACTATGATAAGTAGCTTAGATAGTTGTTCTCTCAATTTCTCTAAATTTTATCAATTTTGCACTGAGTGATTGCTATAAATGTATATATTTGTCAAGTTTTCTCTCTATTTTTTCGAATATTACTCTCAAATGTATCTCTTACCTATGACATAAAAGGTAATAATGAAGAGAGTACTATTAGAACAACTTTCACGGGAAACCGAACACGTAGTATAGTTGATTCGTGCATTTTGAATCGTAAAAAAATAATAGTTCTCCATAAAAAGTTTTTATTTTTAGTATTATAAAGCATATATTATTTATACGGAGATATATGCAAATTTTACGGAGAACTATGACGTAATGTGTATCCCTGAACTATGTTGTAATGTTTTTTTGATGCGTAGAAACGAAACGTATATAGAAGGCAATGGAGATAGTACTGTTAGAACAACTTTCACGGGAAAATTAAAATAGAAAGACTACTATGAAAAGTAGCTTAGATAGTTGTTCTCTCAATTTCTCTAAATTTTATCAATTTAAACTGAGTGATTACTATAAATGTATATATTTGTCAATGTTTCTCTCTATTTTTTCGAATATTACTCTCAAATGCATCTCTTACCTATGACATAGAAGGTAATAATGAAGAGAGTATTATTAGAACAACTTTCACGGGAAACCGAACACGTAGTATAGTTGATTCGTGCATTTTGAATCGTAAAAAAATAATAGTTCTCCATAAAAAGTTTATATTTTTAGTATTATAAAGCATATATTATTTATACGGAGATATATGCAAATTATACGGAGAACTATGACTTAATATGTATCCCTGAACTATGTTGTAATGTTTGCGTGTATAAAATAGCAAATTTTTGATGCGTAGAAACGAAACGTATATAGAAGGCAATGTAGATAGTACTATTAGAACAACTTTCACGGGAAAATTAAAGGCAATGGAGATAGTAGTATTAGAACAACCTTCAGTCAATTTAAATTACAACAACCTTCAGCAAGAGTAATATTTAAACAGCAAGAGTACTATAAATAGAGTTATAGATTCAAAGTCTGGTGGGACAGGTCCTTCTTGTATGCCCATGCTCTTTGCAGAGGCCACACTTCCGAGATCGTCTCGTGCTTGTACCGGTGCTTGCCTCTAGACCAGATCTATATCGGCGTGACCTCGGCCGACCGGCGGATCTTCTTGTCAAGGGAGGGAGCACTGTTGGCATATTTGATATTTCTTCGGGCACGGTCCAGAGTTGATGTGGAGGTAGTGCATGAAATTGGTGATTATATAAATCTCTATGAACTTCTGTACTGTAGACCGCTGATATGAATTCATACATATCGTTGCCGTTGTGACTGTCGGTAACTTTTTGTTAGTGTACTTATAATAGTCTGTAAGGGAATATGTTAAAAGTAACGAATACTTACATAATAGCTGCTGCAGCATGCTCGCATGGAATAAGATCCAAATCGAATTTACGACACTGGCAGCTTCGTCTTGCTCCTAACCGGACCTTAAACTCTCGTTCCCCATCGTTCACTGTGAAAACATCATCGCCAACGATCGTCACTGGATACATGCGTCCTCTTTCAACCTGCTCGTGCAACTTCATTTTAGCAACCTCCACTAGGCTATGGTCGTGAGCATGCATGTTCGCCCGCCGCTCGTTGAACCAAGTCTCCATGATGAAACGCACGGTATCAATTAGGGAACATATCGGCAGACGTCGGGCCCACAATAGCCTCGCGTTGAAGGACTCGGCGCAATTTGACGTCAAAAAACAGTAACGCCGCGAAGTGCAATGCGAGAGGGCCCACCGTTCCGGACCAATGTCCATGACTTTATCGTGTGCCTCCTGACTCTTCGCCTTCAATGAAGCCATTTTTCTCCGAAACTCAGATTTTGTGTATGCTTTGGCGGCCCTACGAAATATCCTTACTGTTGTGCGACCGTAAGGAGCGAGGTTGTTGCTCAGATGGACGCAACACAGACAATGAGTTGCCTCAGAATACACCTCTTCAACGGCATGCTTAATACTCACGTGTTGGTCAGACACGATGACCATGCCCTCAGTCGGCGGGTACACTGTCCTTAATTTGGTCATAAACCATGTCCACGAATCATTATTCTCTAACGGGCCAATGCCTATCGCAAGCGGCAGGACTTGCTCATTGCAGTCTTTCGTCACAGCTACGAATAGCATGTCGGTATTCTTCCCTTTCAGATGTGTGAAAGTAGGCAGTGCGGAATTGCTTTCAGTTGAATCAATGGTTGCTTTTAGAGATGACAGCGAAAGTAGGCAGTGCGGAATTGCTGCAAGTTGTTCATCCCCATATTTGTATTCGGAACCCTCGAATAGTCCTCCATACTTGACAGTTATTCGTGTCCACTCGGCCCATCTAACCATATTATAAGACATATAAAACCTTAGTTCTCAAGAAAATATCTCGTATATCTCCGTAATAATGTACATTAAAATGAACTACGAAGAACTATAATTCATTGTTACGTTAAAAAATCAATATGCAAAACAGAGAACTATATCATGATAAATATTATGACATTATAAAAAATAAATATGCAAAACAGAGAACTATATCATATTTTATATAGTAATGTAACCCTATTTAAAATGTAACACTATTTATCAAGTTGGTTTTAAGACCATGATCTGACCATATTATAAGACATATAAAACCTTAGTTCTCAGCAAAATATCTGTATATTACAATGAACAACTATTTCGAATAACTTTTTACAATGAACAACTTTTTCAAAATTACTATTTAAGAAATTATTATTGTACGAACTATTTCGAATAGTAACATTTTCTTTAGGGTTTATATACGAACTCAGAGATAAAATACGAACTGAGAAATAAAATACGAACTGAGAAATTCGTATTTACAAACCCTAATTTTATAAATTCGTATTTATAAACCAAATTCGTATTTATAAACCCTAAACAAAATTGAAATTTAAAATACGTATTTAAAATACGAACTGAGAAATTCGTATTTATAAACCCTAATTTTATCTATAAACCCTAATTTCATATATAAACCCTAAACAAACTTGGAATTTACAAACCCTAATTTTATAAATTCGTATTTATAAACCCTAAACAAAATTGAAATTTAAAATACGTATTTAAAATAAGAACTTTATAAAATACGTATATAAACCCTAAACAAAATTGGAATTTAACAAACCCTAATTCGAACTATTTAAGAAATTATTATCATACGAACTATTTTGAATAGTAACATTTTCTTTAGGGTTTATATACGAACTGAGAGATAAAATACGAACTGATAAAATACGAACTGAGAAATAAAATACGAACTGAGAAATTTGTATTTAGAAACCCTAATTTACAAACCCTAATTTTATAAATTCGTATTTATAAACCAAATTCGTATTTATAAACCCTAAACAAAATTGGAATTTAAAATACGTATTTAAAATACGAACTGAGAAATTCGGAGATATAATCCCTAATTTTATCTATAAACCCTAATTTCATATATAAACCCTAAACAAACTTGGAATTTACAAACCCTAATTTTATAAATTTGTATTTATAAACCATATTCGTATTTATAAACTTAAATTCCAACTTTGTAAATATTTACGAACATATGAAATTACAACATACCTAGTGTGGATAGGGGTGGGCAAACAATTCGGGTTCCCGCGCCCGTACCCGTCCCGTTCGGGTATTTCCCGTTCGGATCGGGAAAAACGGGTACGGGTACCCGTTACGCGGGTACCCGCAAAAAATCAAGCGGGTCGGGAACGGGAACGGGTTTTATTCTTAGAAATAGGTGGTAATAAACCCGTATCCGTACCGTATCCGTGCGGGTACCCGCATGCGGGTACCCGTTCTATGCGGGAACGGGAATAGGTATTAAAATCAATTACCCGCAGGTGCGGGTATCCGCAAATGGGTACCCGCAGCGCAGGTACCCGTTCCGCGCCCACCCCTAAGTGCGGATATGCAAAAAATATTACGAAAATACTATTTACGAAATATATAAATATTTTTTCAAAATTCCAACTTCGAAATTCCAACTATTTACGAAACACTAATTTCTTATTTATACAAACACTAATTTCTTATTTACAAATCCTAATTTCATATATAAAACCCTAATTTCTCTATTTATAAAAACCCTAATTTCATATTTATATTCTCGTAATTTACATGCCCTTAATTTCGAAATTTACATGCCCTTCAGAAATTTCGGAATTCTCGTAATTTACATGCCCTTAATTTCGGAATTTACATGCCCTTAATTTCGGAATTTACATGTCCTTAATATTCTAGTAATATGCCCTTAATTTCGAAAAAAATACAATATGAAAAAAAATAGGTTTCTCTATTTATAAAAACCCTAATTTCATATTTATACATGCCCTTAATTTCGGATTTACATACCCTAATTTACAAACTATAATCTCGAAATATTTTAGAGAGATAAAATTACGACATACCTAGTGTAAACACTTTTCCGAAGTTGAACACTTTTCCTAGTGCGAACACTTTTCCGAAGATATAATTAAAACATACCTCGCAAAAAATTGCTCTCTCTAAATCTTTGTTTCTGTGAAGTGAAAATGTATGAATATATGCATGAGTACCTCTTTATATATAATTGAGTTCAAATATTATTACAATTAATTAAATAATTTATGCTCAAAATAATAGCCTTGTACTGCCATTTTTGTCGCTATGCATGCTATATACAAAAACTGTTTTGTCACGTCTATTCTAATCTGTCCAAAGCATGCATGCGAAATTTGAAATTTAATTCGCAGAAGCTGGTGGCATCGCATCACTGCGCATTCAACTTTTTCGGAATTCAAGGCAAAACACATGGCTTCAGGTGGGACAGCCTTCAATTTACTTCAGGTGGGACAGCCTTCAGCTGGGACGGCCTTCAAGGCGAATCACATCGCTTCACATGGCTTCAGGTGTGGTGGGACAACCGTCAGGTGTGGTGGGACAGCCTTCAATTCGCATAGACCTGCCATGCACAGGCTATGGTCTATACCTAGTTTTCAAGGGTAGAAAAGATACAATGAGTATTTATGCATTTTTTGTACAAAATGGGTTTCATTGCATTTACTCAATTAAAAATGAATATTTCTGCACATGACCCTAGCTTAAATAAGCTACTTTTGAGCTTTTTCATCGCGGAAGCACTTTTTTTAATATTTGGAATGAAAGATTCTACTTTTTTTAAGCTTAAAATAAATCAGAATAAATAAAAACTCATAAGTTGGTCTGGAGTGCTTTTTAAAAGCAAAACCAAAAAAAATTAAAAATCAGCTTATAAAAGTGTTTGCAAAATTATTTTTTCTAAAATTAAGCTGGTTTTTTTCTAATATTGCATACACTAACAACTTTTGTTTAACAACTTTAAGCAACTTTAAACATAAGCTCCTAAAAACTACTTATAAAAAATCTTCCAAACACTACCTATATCATTTAATTCTAATAGAAACATAAAGCAAAATATACTCTTGACAGAAGATCATATCATTTCACTTCATAACTCAATATATTACATTATTAAACTCGAAACAAATGAAAACATCGAACACCTTACGTCCTTATTACAACACCACAAACATTTAGAGTATAAGCATTATACATACATACCAAACACAAATCTTCAACCGGAGATGTCAATGGCTTTGACCTCCGGCTTCTTAACCTCCTCCTTAGGAACAGTTACGGTGAGCACCCCATTCTCCATGGCCGCCTTCACCTCGCCCATCTTCGCATTCTCCGGCAAGCAGAATTGCCGCAGAAACTTCCCGGAGCTCCTCTCCACACGGTGCCACGTGTCGCTCTTCTCCTCCTTGTCGCGGCTCCGCTCGCCGCTTATCCGCAGAACATTCCCTTCCTCCACCTCCACCTTTACCTCCTCCTTCTTCAACCCAGGTACATCCGCCTTGAACACGTGCGCCTCCGCCGTCTCCTTCCAGTCGACGCGTGTGGCGGCGAATTGCGAGGTTTCATTGCCGGAGATAAGCGGCCAGTCGCGGAAGGGCTCCCACAGATCGAGGGAGAAGGGATCGCTCCGGCCGCCGAAAACTCTCGGAATCAACGACATTGCTCTTCTAGTTTAGGGCTTGGATTGATCGATTTAAGGTTTGAATTTGATTGATTTTGCTGTTTGAGTCATTAATGATGCTTAACTTGGCTGCAGGAGGAGGTATTTATACGCGCGGAAGGTGTTTGTTGATTTGTGTCTGTAGACTGTCCTAGAATTTTGAAGAATTTGCCGAGCTAAGAGACCGGAATTCTCTAGAGTGTTTGGGTGACCTATCATATGCGGACACGTTCTTCATTTTTCGTGAATCGTGTGATACATCAACATCATTTTGGCAAAAGTTGAGAATTTTGGTCCATTGGCGAATGGTCACAGTTATTCTCTGATGTAGCAGTGGCAGAGTCATTTTTGGCCATTAGATTGATAGATAGTCTAATTTTGATCTGTTTTATAAAATTTTATAAAATAATATTTTCGTGCATATGTACAAACCCAAAATTAGAAAAATAACTACATTTCTCAAATGTAAAAATTTTAGAAAATTATTCTAATGTTATAATTTTTTTTAAATTATTCACAACTACGATTTATTTTTATTTTCATTTTTTTAATTATCAGCACATATACACGAGCGAAAAAAGGATTAAAATTGAACAACATTGTCCAATCTTATAAAACGGACCAAAATCGAATTGTTTACTAACCTAACGAACTAAAATTGACTCTGATCAACATAAAGGACTAAAAGTCAACATACATCAATATAAAGGACCAAAATCTAGATAAATCAAGTCTTTAATAAAAATACATTCTTAAAATTAAAAAAAAACGAATAAGGATAAATATGATTGTAGGAAATGAATTTTTTTTTTTTTTTTTAACTTTCCGAATTGGAATCGGATAACTTGTCCCAAAATTCTATCCCTAAGCTAACTCATACAAATCGTGAAATTGTAGCATAGTCACCTACCTATATGAAATTGTAGCATAGTGATCTCGTGCCTCCCAAGTTTATTCGGCTATGTGGATTGTTTTAGGTTTCACGATTTATTTGAAGTATAAAATGTAAGATTATGAAATTCATCATTATACTAAGAATATATATATATATATATATATATATATATATATATACATAAAAACTAGGGCATGTGATCTTGTGCCTTTTAAGTTTATTCGGCTATGTGGATTGTTTCCGGCCGTAAACCTCTACCACCTCTTCCTCTATAAGAGGAAGTTCCTCTCCTTCTAGAGGACATTTCTGCAAAATTCATTGAATATATTCACGGGTTAAGAAATCAGGAAGATTATTTTCTTCCCCTTTTTTATATATAATTTCAAAATCAAATTGGGCTAAATGAGCTTGCCAGTAGCAAACATTTGTTTTGAGAAATAATGTTTAAAATCTTTATTAAACATAAATTTCCCAGATTTGCAATCATTTTTTATAATAAATTTTTGAGTATATAAATCATTTTGAAATTTTAAAATACATTTTACTATAGTTAAAATCTCTCTAGCTATAGTAGAATAATTCTTTTGAGAATTATTCCATTTTCCTGAATGAAATCTTACAATATATTCTTGTTTTGTTTGAGGATTTTTCTGTTTAAGTATACCTCAATAACCAACATCTTATGCATCTGTTTCAACATTTTTTTCCCAATTTAGGTTACTAAGCATTAAACAAGGTAAAGTTTTAACTTTACTATTAATTTGTTGTACAACCATAGTATGTTGTTCTGTCCAAGGATTTGGAGCTTTTTTCAGTCTATCATAAAGTATAGTCGTATCTTTTAGCAATATCTTTATAATATGGAGAAATATAATTCAAACTTCCTAAATATCTTTGAAGTTGAGTTTTGTCAGCAATTTCATCTGGAATTTTTTTTCAGCAAATTCAATACTCCTATTAATTTATTTCCTTTTTCTATATTATGTCCTAAAAATCTTACATTTATTTGAAATAAATTCATTTTTGGCTTAGATATAACCAGCCTACTTTTAACAATAGTATCTTTAAATATCCTTAAATGTTTAAAATGCATTTCTATATCTTAAGAAAATACTAAGATATCATCTATATAAACTATCATAAACTCACTATAAGGGGTAAAAATATCATTCATAATTTTCTGAAATTCAGAAGGTTCATTTTTTTAAATCCAAATAGCATAACATTCCATTCAAATTGTCCTAGTGGAACATTAAAAGCAGTTTTATATCTATCAGATTTATCAATCTGAATCTGTCAATATCCTGACTTCAAATCATATTTTGAAAATATATCATAATCACATAATCTATCTAATAAGTCTTTTTATTAGGTATAGGATATTTAATCCATTCTAAAACTTTATTAAGGGGTTTATAGTTAATTATTAATCTAGGTACTCCTCTCTCTTGTTCACTTTATTAAGGGGTTTATAGTTAATTATAGAAAGTCGTACAAGACCAAGGAGATTTTGAAGGATTTATTAATCCTCTTCGTAATAAAGATTCAATTTCTTTTTTATATAATTCTAAATATTCAGAATTCACCTGACAAGGTCTAGCCTTAGTAGGAATTCTTTTTTCATCAAAATCATCTTCATAAGAAAGAGAAACAATATGTTTCTTTCTTTTCCAAAAAGCATTGGGATGCTCATTACAGGATTCTAACGAAAATTGATTTTTAATTATTTCAACTTTATCCTTTAATTTAGGATTTTGAAGTTTTTCTTCAATAGTAATAAAATTCAATTCTTGCATTAAATAATTGAATTGATTTTCTTTTGTAGAAATATTATCATAAATTTCATGTAAAATTTTAGTAAAAGGTTCATAAATGAATTTTATTAAAATATTATTTCCTTCAAAAGTTCCTATAATTCCTTCTTTATCTATCCTTTTTAATGGGTATATTTTTGTTAAAAAAGGAGTTCCTAGTATTACTTGGTTAGTGATGTCTTTAGCAAGTAAGAAACTTGCCTCAATACACTTTTTATTAATACAAATATTATCTTTTGCTAATTTACAATTTATTTTTAATTTATCCTTCTTGTATAACATTTAAATCAACTCTACTATCCACAAGAGCTATAAATTCTTTTGAATAATAATTATCAATTAAAAATTTCTCTGTATTTAACGGGAATGTCAGTTCGTGATAAAATGTGTTGCTGCAGGTGTAGAATATGTAATCATGATTTTTTTTCAAAATTTGAATTTCTGTATGGGACCTACAATTTTAATTTGTCACGAAATTTATATTGGAATTTTTTATATATCGTTGTCTATATAAAGGTGTGAAGCTAATTTTGTCTAATTATTATCTTGCGATACACAATGTCGGTAAATAGGTTCTTTCATTATAAGTCTGTGCGCGGAGGTTGGAGCAATACGGGTTTTACCCGGCAATGTGTGGGATGGAGAAGGGCGGATGGATTCATACCCGGTTCTCGTTATAATATTCCCGAGCAAGCAAAGTATGCAAATGCTAGGCATTGTGGTCTGTGCGATGAGGAGTTGGGCACGAATAGTGCAGGAGTTAAGTGTGGAAGTCCTATATCTAGCTACGTGACTATGCCTGCTTTAGGATCTGGGCTGTAGGGATATGAGTCAGTGGTCTAGTAGACTATTGCTAGGGGTACATAGAACTTGACTCAGTAGATGTGTAGGGATATGAGTCAATAAGTTATGAGAACTGTAGGGACGCTATATTGTATAGTATTTTTGGGAGAAATTGTAGGGATACTGAATTATATTGTTATATAGAATTGAAGATCTCAAAATTCCGTCCTGACCCCTGTGTGTGTTGAACCGTTATAATGTAATAGGCTAGATTTGTCTTGATTTTCATAGATTTATTTTTGTCTAAGTCCTGTAAGGGGTGTATTGTTGGAATGAACTTCAGTATAGAAGCTAAAGTTCCAGAACCCCAAGTCATCGGTTCATTAGAGCTCAGTAGTCTTCAGAGTCAGTAGCTGACGGCATTCAACGGAAGATTCCCTTCTGCAGACTTTGGAAGAAGACTCGATACGATCATCCTTGATCTACTGATTGAGTGAATAGCTCAGTTGATTGTCTTCGAGTCAGAAGCAGACAACATTCAGTATAAGATCCTCTTCAGCCGACTCAGAAAGAAGACTCAGTACGATCAGCTTTGATCTACTGATAGGCTGCGACTCAGTTGCAAACCGTACCAGGAAAATCAACTTCCTGATCCATATTAGTCGAATGTCAGTAGGGAACATTCAGTATCCGAGGTTCAGAGAGTCAACTCAGGTAGAAGACTGATGTCTGACATGTCTCACCTACCGCCAAATACCTCAACAAATGAGAAGCAAGCAAAGCTTACCTGCTCTAACACAAAAGCTGCTCTCATGCACAGAACACCAACCACTCTGCTACAACATTTTGAAAATATATGGCCCTTTTTCTTGGAGTTTTGTGAGACGTGGCATCATTCTCTCCAACAGATCTATGTCTGGGTCACAACTATAAATAGAGAAGAGTCTCCAAGCAAACGCGAGGGACAACAAGGGAACACAAGCTTTCAAGTGAAAAATCTCTAGCAAAGTCAAAGCCATACACAGCGAAGAACTTGTTCTTTGAAGATTATCTTTGTTTAGTTCTTCTCTTTAGACAACCTCTAGTTTCCCATCTCTATCTAAGCATTTACTGTAATATTTTAAGCTTAGAACCTTCGAATGAGTTCACTTTTAGTGAATTGTTCTTACTATAAGAACTCCTTCATTGTTGGAGATCATCTTTCAAACTCCGGGTTGAATTTGTAAAGTCACTAAGGACTATAACTTAGAAGGTTTTGTCCAGTACACAGATACCTTACTGAGGCTTGCTCAGATAAATCAACAAGACCTCCTGTTCAGTAGGACCGTGGAAGTAGGATCTTGCGTATCCGAACTACGTTAAAAATTGCTTGTGTCGTCTATTATTTTATTGCATCTGTGCTCAAACTATTTACAAAATAATACTTTCAATAAAACTAACTTGAAAAGTGCACCAGCCAAAACAGTTTTGGTTTGCACAAAACGTTTTTAAAGAGACGAAGTTAAATCGGGCCCCACACTTATCCGTATAATATTCTGTGACTGAACTTCTCAATACTGACTTCAGTCAGTAGAAAGAACTCAGCTACTGAATCACTCTGCCCCGCGATCAGAAGGCTTATCTGGCAATGAACCCGTTTAGTAGCAAAACTCGGCATTTAGCTGACCTTCGCGTTTGAGGAAAAACTTGCAATCAGGTGCATTCACCCCCCCCTCGTCTACACCTGATACTTGTCTCCGGACCAACATGGGCTCAATGAAAAGAGGCTTTCAGACGTTTGTCTTAAACATTTAAATCTAAATGGTAGTTTTAGGGTATTTTCTGTACCTAATGGTGTTACTAAGCCGAAAATAGAGCCTGACGCAGCAATGCAAGTCGATGGGGAACCAAAGGAAGCAAACGTGATTACGTATGCAATTCTTGGTGTACTTGGTTTTTTCGTTGTTATGGATCATAATCATTCGGATAATGCAATGCCTGGTTTTGCTGACGTTTTTATAATGTCAAACATTGAAAATGCCTATAAAGCAGATGCACGTATACGACCAGATAAGAAGGAACGTTTTGAGATTGTTCGCCATAAAGACATAGTGGATGAGCCAACGAACAACTCAAATTGTGATTTCAGGCGTAATGTCAAGTTTCTTGGCGATCGTCAACGGACTGCCGTGTTCAGGGATGAAGACGGAAAAACCAATGGGAAGTACAACAACACACGCCGCAACGCTCTATTGTATTTTGTTCGTTGGGATAATATAGTTCCAAGCGCTATAAAATTTAATATTCAAAGTCCGCTTATTTATTATACGCATTAATTAAAATTGGTGCACTTTATTATAATAAAGTTCTAGAGTTTATTCCATTTGATTTTAAATAGTAAGTTGTACAAGTATGTGTCATATATGATTTAATATAAAATATTTTATTTTAAAAAATATAAATAAATAATTAATGTGAATTATAACATATTAACTTCAAATTATTAAAAGTATTTACTCATTACATTATTTTTAAAAAAAGTTATCGTACAAAAAATTTAGGGGCAATTTCTTAAATACCCAGATCGGAAATCGAAAAGGCAATTTTACCCAACCCTTATAATTGATACACAAAATACCCAACTTTACTTAAATATCCCCACTTTTCAGACTTGTCAGCCTGCAAAACCGTTATTTTGCTTCGTTTCATGCGCAAATGATTAACTCCGAATCTCGCTCACGCACTGACCGAATCCCGCTCGTGTACATCGAATCCCGCTCGGCCATGTGGAATCCCGCTCGGCCACGTGGCAGGCCGACCCGATCCCGCGTGGCCACGTGGAAATCCCGCTCGAGCCACGTAATCCCGCTCGCCGAGCGGGATGAGAAGTACACGAGCGGGATTTTATGTCTGCTAGCCGCGGGACGAGCGGGATCCAGTCCCGCTCGCAGGATCTCGCTCGCGGGGAGCAGAATCCCGTTCGCGGGATCCCGCTTGACTTTTTTGACTTGACAGCTCGTGCAGAATCCCGGTCACTTAATCCCGCTCGGCCATTTCTAATCTCGCTCGTTTCAAAATCATGATTTTATCTATTAATACCGTGATTGAAGTCCAAAATCGAACACACACACTCCTCTTTCTTTTAATTTTCAACTACAAATTATTTCTATAGAATTTTGCTTCCTCGTTTCATAAAAAAAATGGATAGTTGGTATAATATTATTGTTCATTTTAACGGGCAATTTAACAATTTGTCCGAGTATATTGGCGGTGAAGTTAGAGTTGTCTGCATTCTTGGGAACAGTGTTTGTATCCCAATTTTAAGACAATTCATTCAATACAATCTTAATCCCTTTTAACTTTCGTCAAATTATGAAATTTATTACACCTACGTTTCTCGTCATGGTCTCAAGCTTAGGTCCATTCTCGCGACCGATATGGACCTAATTCATCTTTGTACTACACAAATCGAGCCAACTTTATTTCTCGAGCACTCTAATGCTCAGCTTTATCATACACCCGATGTTGTTGAACAATTTGGTTGAAGGTTCAATTTTGAAGATCAAGCGGGTGGTAGCAATCGGGCTGAGAATTTTCGCTAACAGGAAACCTTTTTTCGCGAAGAGGATACCCATGTTCTATCCGACAGGGATGAATAAAATATTTTGGATAGTTCATCCGAAGAAGAAAACGATGAGGTGTCTGGTGCATTAAATCAATGTACATTTGGCGACTTTGCGGCATGGATCCGACGTGAAGGTGGTGTGAATCAACTGATATCTATGCTCATGCCGGACAACCGTGCCCTTCCAAGCAACAAAATAATATATGGTGGCACCGAAAAAGTAAATGACGGTTTACTTCCTCTCGTTCCTCTCGATGCATCGGATTCACCTATGGTTCGAGATCTGGATCATGTTGTGGACTATCCACTCCGTGAAGGTGCGACATTCTGGGAGAAGACGGATTTGTTTGCTGCTATTGCACTTCGACACATGGAACAAGGTCTCGATTTTAGGGTGGCTCGTTCTGACAATGGTCGGGTTGAGTATAAATGCAGACGGAGTCGTGACTGCCCATTTTTTCTACGGGCGTCGTTTCGCAGAGATGTGTTGTGGGTTGTAAACTGCTTGCATGCCGAACACACATGTAATCAAGATTATTCACAGACTGGTCCAAGAAGGATTCGTGCAAAGGCGCTAGCTGCTTATGTTGCTCGGCGAATGCGCCGTCAAAAATCTGTCCTAAAACCGATAGAAATTATGGCATCTATCCAGAGTGAATTCGGCATTCAAGCAAGCTATAGTGTTGCTCTACGAGCCCGTAATTGTGCTGTGGCGATGATTTATGGCGGGCACTCAGATTCGTTCAAAATGCTTCCTAGTTACCTCTACGTACTGAAAACAACGAATCCAGGTACAATGACTAATCTCGAAGTCGATTTAGAAGGCCGTTTCCAACAATTATTCGTTGCTTTTAATGTTTCTCGTGCCCCGTGGGTATTTAACCTCCGAGGTCTGATTGTGGTCGACGCGACTCACTTGAAAGGAAGGAATAAAGGAGTGTTATTTGTGGCTGCTACGATAGACGGCAACGATCAAATATTTCCACTAGCCTTTGGTGTGGGTCCAATTGAGAACGATTACTCTTGGACGTGGTTCATGTCCCGACTCAGAGAAGCATTTACGATGCCAACCAATTTAATAATCATATCCGATCAACACCGGAGCATAGCTAACGCGGTAGAGGCTGTTTATCCGGAAGCAGCTCATGGCACTTGTTACTATCATCTTTAGAATAAGCTTACACGATATGGTCAGACGCTTATCAAGATGTATCATGATGCTGCCTATGCTTATACGATGTATGATTTCGATCGTGCGATGGAAGGGATTCGTCAAGCCTATCCTGAGGCATACGAGAAGTTAATGGATGTCGGACCGGAAAAGTGGTCTAGATCGAAGTCTCATGTTCGCCGGTACAGTCAGCTCACCTCAAACATAGCTGAATCCATCAACTCGAGACTACTCACAGCACGATGTCTGCCGATATGCTCTATGATCGAGGCAATAGGTCACATGGTGGAACAGTAGTGTGACCAACGTCGAGCAAAAGCCATGGCACGAGATAATCCGCTTACAATTGCTGCAGAGCTAAAGTTAGCTCCATCGGAGGACCGTTCACACCGTTTCACTGTTGTGTCAGTGAACGGAGACAAATTCAAGGTTCACGACGGAACGTATCAATGGAGAGTTCAAATCAGCGGAAACGCTTGTGAATGTCGTGAGTGGCAACTCGATGAGATCCCGTGTTCGCATGCTTGTGCGGCTATCAGGTATAATTGTTTTTCCGTCTATAGGGTTATTCCGGACTTGTGTATTAACAGAATTTTTATCTATAGGGTTGCCGGACTAAATCTACTAGATTTCGTGTCGGATGCATACAAGACTGAGAATTGGAGGATGATTTATGCCGAAACACTATATCCGGTAGCACCCATGCGTAATTGACGGGTGCCGGAAGATGTGGCATCAATGGTCGTGTTGCCGCCATTAATTACGCGTCAGGCAGGGAGACCGAAGAATAGTAGACGACCCTCAGGAGCCGAAGCAGGTACATCTAGTGGGAGAACACGCGGTCCGAAAAAATGCAGCATATGTGGTGTGGTTGGGCATACTAGGAGGAAGTGTTCAGGAACGGATGTGCCGGGAACGGATGTGCCGAAATCACCGGAGTCGGAAGCATTTTAGTATATCGTAATTTATAATTGTCAAAGTAATCAATGAATTCGTAATTATTTTAATTTGTATTATCTTAATTCGTAATTATATCAAAAATCTACACCACCGTCCTCCAAAAAATTCGAATCGAGAAGATCAATTCTTTGAAAAAAAAATTATTACGAATCCCGCTCGGTGAGCGGGATTCAGATTCGAATTTTTCCAAAGAATTGATCTTCTCGAGGCAAATTTTTTGGGTTATGCGAATTGTTCTATTCGTAATTATATTAAAAATCTACAGCACCGTTATATCAAAAATTCGAATCGAGAAGATCAATTCTTTGAAACCAAAAAAAAAAATCAAATCCCGCTCGGCTTAACGAATCCCGCTCGGTGAGCGGGATTCAGATTCGGAGCGGGATTCGAATTTTTTAATTTTTTTTTTAATTTTTGGTTATAGGAAATGTAAGATTTTTTTTTCATTTTTCGTTATACGAAATATATAAATCAAATATGTGAATGAAATACAAAGATATAAATCAAATATGTGAATGAAATAGAAATATATAAATACGAATATTGTCATCATAGACCTGGCTTCGTATAGCACATGTCAAAGATCTTATGAGCCATCAATCGACGATACACAACTACATTGCCGGGTCCGTTGCCCCACTTGATTGTCGGGTAAGTGGCAATGAATCTCTCAACTACCATGCAGCTCTTATCATCTTTTTGTCCACAACTCTTGTCATCTTTTTGTCCACAGCTCTTATCATCTTTTTGTACCAACTGCAGCTCATGAGGCATAATCTGCACAGTGGGCGACCGCGGTCCTGGATCTTGATATCCAAACTCATTATGGCTCCAGTAATTGTCGTACGACAAAAATGGACCAATCAGCTTCCATAGAGGTCTCAACTGCAGAATCCTACGTACTCGACCATGATCATCGGTTTTGTGCTGAAGATGTTCGTTGCCCCACTTGACCATGATCATCGGCTTTGTACTCGACAAAAAATGGACCAATCAGCTTCCATAGAGGTCCGTTGCCCCACTTGATTGTCGGGTAATGGCTCGACCCGTACCGGGTTCGCAGACGATGCACCAACCTCGGGGCGGTGTGCTGAAGGCTGCTCCTGAATAGGAGGATAATAGTGACGCCAATTTCCACCGTCGAAAGGAAGTGGGTGCATGGGTTGTGCACCGTAGGACCAGCTCTAACGAGGCGGACAATCTCCGTAAACAGGGTCGACATAGTCAAACATGCTCCTCACCGACTCCGGAGCATAACATCCATGCTCGTATACGCTGTGTCGACCCTGCATCTGTGGAATCACCGGCTGCTCCGCCTCAATATCCAATTCGTCATCCAGATCCACAACCTCGGGCCGGTACACTGGGGCGGCTAGCTCCTCCTCAATCACGGGGCGGTACACCGATGTGGCTCTCTCCTCCTCAACCCGGGGAGAGTGATCTCCCCTATCCTCATCTCGGTCACGACGGTTTCTCATCGACACCGATTCACTCCTAACAAGACCGTGTGGTGTACGGTTACCACCCGCGTGAGAGGACGTAGTACCCAATCCTCGGCTCTTAGATCGACCAAACACCGACCTAAATAGTGTCTTCACATCGTGAACTATTTCTTGTCGCAAGTTCCGGTGCTCCTGTTGCAATTTCAGCTGCAAGGTTTGGTTTTCCTCCCTAATGACTGTACAGACGTCTTCGACGGTGAAGATATGTTGTTGATCGGGCTCCCTCTCTCCAGTCTCCGTTCGGACCCATTTACCACCTTTAGTGGAACGGCGTTGCCTCTGTTCGGTTCCTCTAGAACTAGTCGGACGCTGTGTCTGCTGTTCGAATCTATATAGCTCTCGTACCCCATGGTCCCCTATGATCGTCGGATGTAATGGATTCTCAACCGCAATATAGGACACATGGAGTCGATCTTCGCTAATGACACTCTGCCAATAATAAGTTTGTGTCTCCGCATCGGATGGTGTGAGACCATCTTGGACAACAAACTGCAATTACATTAAATAAAATTACCATTAGAAACAACAAACTGCCAATAAAATTAAACAAAATCAACTTTAAATTTAATATTTTTACCGACGATGCCGAGAACCGTTAAGCTTCTTCGGTTGTCCTCCACCGAAGAACCAATTCTTCCAACGAGGAAATTCGGTTGTAGACAACCTCTCAAAGACAAATCGCTCCAAAATGCGGAATAGCACTCGTAGAACCAAATCTACAATGAATGGAAATCAATATTGATTAGTACATGATATATATGAATAATTCTAATAATTAAATTAATAAAATCATATCATTAAACACACCTGGAGTGCCCAAACGGGTCCATAGAAATGATATTTCTTGGACGCCTGTTCCGCCGTTCTCGGAACAAAACTACAATAGTGCTTCAACGCACCGTAAGTGTAGGAGCCCCACGGGAATCGGTCAAATGCACGTAGATCATCCACTAATACCCAAATCCACGTGTCGAATATTTTCGTGTCGCTATAACCGAGAAAAAAGTAAATTAAGGCTAGAACATGAGCTACCTTCAAATAGCCCAACTCGTCCAATCTCAACTCTCCATTCTCGAACTTTGACAACAAATCTCTCCCCGTTATTGGTGTACAATTATTTAACTGTTTGTACACAGTCGAGGAACTGGGATCTTGCTGAACATGCGGATCAAAATTGCTGGATCCAAACTTTAAACCCGTGACAATGGCATAATCGAAACAAGAAAAGCGGTAGTCGTCCCGGACACGGAAAACCAAATAGCCGAATCATCTCCGGCCGCTTCAATCTCATGACACATTAACATATGGAGGGCCCTTGCTGCATTCCTACCTACCCTCCAATCCAAAAAGCTACCGAAAACCTCATTCCTAAATTCGATTTCTAAAGAACCGTCCTCCAAAACTCTAAAAAAAATTTAATTATATCAAATATCTTCGGGTAAAACTCTATGTCAATCCTCGGAGTCGCATCGAGAAGATCAATTCGTTTAAAAACGAGTTGCAACGATACAATATAACAATTAAAAAAAATCGTTCGGTCGAGCAAATCCCGCTCGGCCGAACGATTTTTCGATATTTTTTCGACCGGAAAATCCATAAAATCATACTCCAAAAATTCAGAAATGATAAAATTCATGCTACGAATAATTCGAATAATCTCATGCTACGAAACTCAAAAATTCATGCTACGAAAAATTCATTCAACATAAAATGATAAAATCATGCTCCAATTCAACATAATTCATGCTCAAATTCGAATAATTAAACAAAATTCATGCTCAAATTCGAAAAATTATCAAAAAAACAAGAACATGAAATAATTAAGATTCGCGCCAAATTAACGGATAAAATTCGAGCGGGATTATAGAATTAGAGCGGGACTAACCTGGTAGGCCATTCTTGTGTTTTGGAGTCGAATTCAACTACGAAATTGTATTATCGAGCGGGATTCGGCGACGGAGATGAGAGATTTTCAGAGGTGAATGGGAAAAGTGGAGGAGACGAGCGGGATTAAATAGAGGAGAATCCCGCTCAAGGAGAATCCCGCTCGCCGAGCGGGATTTTCTGTCGGTCGAGCGGGATTCGGTGACGTGGCGGAGCACGATGGCGACGAGCGGGATTGTACGGCAGCCGAGCGGGATTTGATGTCGCGGGATTCTGCCGAGCGGGACTTGTTGTCCCACGAGCGGGATTCGGCTTGTGCTCGAGCGGGATGGGCCTCTCGTTCGAGCGGGATTCTGGTGTTTGCAGCCTTATTTTCGAGCGGGATTTGAATTTAAGTGAGCGGGACTGAGCGGGACTTGAGCGGGATTTAAATTTCGAATTAATTGGTTTCGAATTCATGTGTTTTTTTGTTTGTTTCTTCAATTAATTCGTCTCGAATTCAGTAAAACACCTGAAAATGATTGGTGTCAGTCAACTTTTTGAAAAAGTAAGGGTAATGTAAGTAAAGTTGGGTATTTTGTGTTGTAAATATAAGGATTGGGTATTTTTTATTTTTATTATACGAATATGGGTATTAGGCAATAATACCACAAAAATTTAATCAATTGGTCTTTAATTAATGATTAGAAACTTATCCGTAAATGTATAAATAGATTTTACATTAATATAATTATTTATGTGATTACATTTTAACTCAATTTGAGTAAATTTAAAATTAAAAATACAACATATTACATTTCTCAATAATATTATAGTTCAAATGGCCCCGCAGGGGTATTAATAACGAATTCTTTTCGTATCATTTAAATAGTTTTAGATCCCTTTGAGGTGTCATCCTTTGCTTGAGTAATCAAGGAAGCTAATTGTGACGTCTGATGATGAAGAACCAACTTCTGATATCGACGGTTCCCGATCGTTGCAAGCTATGTTGTGTCTAGCTTCTTGTAGCGAGATTCCAGGGGGTAGCTCAAATCTTTTAGTTGGTATACTAGATGTTGAAGAACGACAGGTTGCTTGTACAGACTTGGGCTTGCTTACATGTTTCACGTCAACATAATTCATGTCGTAGTCTTTCGATAGAATCTTTGTAGTTGGTGGTTTGTAGCTAGTTCGAATGTGAGAAGAAGTACTCGAAAGTTTTACACGTTCTTTGAACTTACAAAAATGAATACCTTGTTGAATATTTGTATCGAATACGGTGTATTGAACTCTCCATGGCATGTCTTTAAATGAAAATAATGAATTTCCATACCAGTTAATCGACACATGACAAGTGACTGGGAAGCAAAATTCAGTCTGTAGTTGGTCGTCCATGGTTAGCCGCGTATCATATATGCTTACGTGTACTATACCAGTAGCACTGAACGGAGTCATTGGTGTGTATGAGATTTGAATGTGATCCACAAGAAGAGCTTTACCTTTAAATTTGTAGTAACCAACCTCATGCCAATATGGAAATTTAAGTTTAAGATAATTATTATCTGCAGAAACTGTATGCTCTTAGGAATTCGAAATGAAATATTTTGTAAGGTCTGGTGAAAAAGCCATATTGTATACAAAAAAATAATATTGAAGCTTATTTATAGGACATAGAAACTTGTCGAGCAAGTTTATTTAATATTATATACTATATTTTATTTTTTTAAATAAATAAACTACTATTCATAGAAGAAATAGTGTTGATGAAACTCTATATCCATATCAATTGGTATTCCATCTACAACCTCTTTAGGGTTATAATGGGCATACACACTAATATTAGATGGGTGGTAACTAAATCAACTTATAAAGTTCGTAAAGCATATTTAATTATTTGACCCGCAAAACCGCCTGCAACCATCCGCAAATTGCCCAACTTTACCCGCAAAGGTTTGGAAGAAAATGTAACCGCCACGATTTGTAAATTCAGGAAACTACCTACATAAATCGGTTAATTTTTACGTCCAAACTCGCCCGCGCACACCCTTACTTCTTACTCTTTATATAATTTGTTGTTTTGTTATATTGCCCGATCAAGCTATAAAATACACATATATATATAGGGAATGGATATAATGAAATCCAAATCTTAAAAGAGATACGAGAACCGATCTTGTCCCTTCATTTCGCAAATCTAAGGCTCTCATTTATCTCCAAAAGCATTTAAAAATAAATCAAAAAGGAGAAAATCTAGCTCATTAAGGGTATTCTTGTAAACTCCTCTTCTTTTAATTCAACTTCAGATTTTCTCTCTCCACCCATTTTCGCTGACATGTTTGAGGATCAATTTGGCCAAAAAATTTCGTTACTTAAAATTTTCTAATATTTTAGTAATTTTATTTTTTAAGAGTCAAATACAACAATTATAATACTTTTCTCAAACTAATAATTAATCATGAAAATTAAAATTAAAATATTATATTAATAAAAATCATAGGATACTTTTTCTTCAAATACAACATAAGTATTTATGATTAACTATTAGTTTTTCTTACATAACGAATTTTAAAATACTTTCATTAATATAATATTTTTTAAGTAATAAGTCTTTATTAGACTAAAGTTGTTTGAAATAGGTTTTATAAGAAATTTCTAGCTATTTATGCATAAATTTGCTTAAAAGTTCATTTTAACAAAAGTTGTTAGTGTTTGCCAAAAATATATATATATATATATACATATATTTTTATACACTAACGAAAAATTACTAAAATATTAAAAAAAATTAAGTAATGAAAAATTATATATATATATATATATATATATATATATATATATATATGGCAAACACTAACAACTTTTGTTAAAATGAACTTTTAAGCAAATTTATCCATAAGTAGCTAGAAATTTCTTATAAAACCTATTCCAAACAACTTTAGTGTAATAAAGACTATATATTTTTTGAAAACACTAACAACTTTTGTTAAAATGAACTTTTAAGCAAATTTATGCATAAGTAGCTAGAAATTTCTTATAAAAACTATTCCAAACAACTTTAGTGTAATAAAGACTTATTACTTAAAATATATATATATATATATATATATATATTTCGGATCATATTTTATAGCCCAGTGACACAATTTATCGAACATATTACTATAAAATATGATCCCAAAATATATATAATTTTTTTTTGACAAACACTAACAACTTTTGTTAAAATGAACTTTAAGCAAATTTATGCATAAGTAGCTAGAAATTTCCTATAAAACCTATTCCAAACAACTTTAGTGTAATAAAGACTTATTACTTAAAAAATATTATATTAATGAAAGTATTTTAAAATTTGTTATGTAGGAAAAACTAATAGTTAATCGTAAATACTTATGTTGTATTGAAGAAAAAGTATTCTCTGATTTTCATTAATATAATATTTTAATTTTAATTTCATGATTAACTATTAGTTGGATAAAAGTTTTATAATTGTTGTATTTAGCTCTTAAAAATAAAATTACTAAAATATTAAAAAAAAAATTAAGTAACGAAAATTTTTGGCCAAATTGATCCTCAATGTTCGATAAGTTGGATGTTTTGGTCCTCGAAAAAATTATTCCGAAAATACCCTTTCTATTTTATTTAATTTTAAAAAAATAAAATTTTAACGGTTAACTAACAAAAAATTAAACGGAATGACCAAATTGGCCAAAATTTCATAGTTTGGGGACCAAATAACTAAAAAAAAAATAAATGACCAAATTGACCAAAAGACCATACTTTGGGGACTAAAAAATTCAATTTGCCTAAAATAAATTAGACAAATTTAACCCAACGGCAAGAATTGAAGTAGGTTAGCTAAAGTTTCAGCGAACGGGCTTGACCCGGATACTTCCAGGAATTGAAAACCCAAATATGAATTTAATTTTTCGAAAATTTAAAACAAAGAAATAAATTTGTAGCCTACCCAAAGTAGGACCGGTTCATTGAACGTTTCGACTTACGCATTTCCTAAAATGGAAAAAAACAAATGTAATAAAATAATCATAGAGTGGCACCATTCAAAGGAAACCTAATTCTGTATTCTTATCATAAAAACCTACCCAAGCATCAATAATTGCACTTCAATTGTACACCTACTCCAAAATGTAGTGAAACAAACAATAATCATTTGTACATTCTCAATTACTATTTATGATTATTGCCACTCAATTATTACCACCCATCCAAAAATGTTACAGAATCATAATTACATTTCCATCCACCAGCCACCAACACAAGATGGTAATAATTGTAAGTAGATATGTTACATTAATAAACAAAACAACCATTCTTATATTTAACTTGGTGTTGTGTGCAGACTAACACAGAAAAATAAAATTTACTTTATAGTGGCGGTAGATTTTCCGCTGTCATTAATAAAAGTAGCATCTTTATTACAATTATGCTTCATCAATTGATATGATCAAAAGGGACATTCGTTCATTTCTCTTAAAGCTTACAAAACATGTCCAAAACAACCCAAACTCAAACCTAGCCTTATTCCTTCATAATATTACAGTCAAAATAAACTAATTGTCTTGATTTTCTGTAGTTCCTATTCATCTCCCTAATACAAAATACCCTACCCAAAGAAAGATTCAATCCAAAGAATCTTATTACCCTTCTTCCCTAACTACACACTTCATCAAATATGACTAGTAAAACATTAAAAAAAAAAAAAGAAGCAAACATCATTATTCTTCAAACATGTTTCTTCCTACCGTCCGAAAAGGGGGAAGGGAAAACATCATGCCCACATGAACCAACCTTGGTCAATAGGTCCATTCTTGAGGGAGGTACACACCACGGTTCAATTGGGACGAACCCTCGAGGAGTAAGCCCCGTTGGTGTTGCAACAAGAATGCGTTCCTCCGAGCCATCAAGATATCTAATCACAACAATTACCAAATGTAAGGAACAAATAGGAAAAAGAGCTGTATTTGTGTAACATGTGATCAAGACTTTTTTTTAGAACACACCGTATTCTGATACGAAACCCCAGCCTAACTTGGGTTGATAGTGCAGTTGAGATTGAGGAAAGCCATTCATGTTGTCAGAGTTCTTGTTAATGGCATGCACATTTCTGTTGATGGCTGGAGCTGAATAACCTGAAGTTGAGAATAATTAGGCCAAAAAATGTCATATTGTCAAATTCGAACAAATGGGTCATATTCTTGAGGTATAATATCTAATCACAAGATCATATAAAGCATGCTTGATTTGCTACTAATCTTGGGTAATGAGAAATGGGAGACAGATTATGTAGTGTAATAGTAATTCATGTGAGCACAAGAAGCGTGAATTTGAATTATTTTGAAATATGTTACTAGTCAAAAGTTGAAAAGAATTGGCTCCAAAACCCAGAAATTGAAAAAAGAAAAATGGTCAAATTAGGGCCCCATTCTACTGGCTACATACTTTACAGTGATAGAGACAGAACTGGGTCCATCTATGTACCCGCTCCGAACCCACTATCCTTTCCCCAAGCAGTATTTCTTCCTTATTCAACTCTCATAAATAAAGAAACTAATAAAGAGAATATTTTAAAAAGAAAACAGAGGCCACACTTAACTCAATTGGAACACAAATAGGAACTACAAGTGAACACATGGATAAAACATATGCTCGACTTTACATCTTTAATTCCACTTTAAAGGGTCTTATAAAGATGGGTGCAGCTATCCAACCTTATTATATACTCCCTCCATCCTATTATTAATGTCTCACTTGCCTTTTTTATTGTCCCATTATTTATGTCTCATACCATACCACAATCAATCTAAGCAAGTGAACTCACCCCTTTATACTTTTACACCACAACTTTACATCTTTACTTCCACTATCTTAATTACCGTGCCCAGTCCCAATGGGACATAAATAATGGGACGGAGGGAGTATAAAACACGAGAAATACAAAGCCGGACATAAATAAGTACTTCTAACACACAATCAATTTCTCTATCCTCTGTTCAAGAATTCTATTCCAAATCATAGTCACGTGTATTCTAAAAAAAATTAATATACTTCAAGATTTAAGCGATGGGATAAAAATTTAAGATAAGATTATGTTTCAATTAAGACAAAATTCAAATAATTTCAAGAACAACAAAACAGAGTAAAAACAGAATTAATGAAAATGAGCTGAAAATGCAAATATTATACCTGTCCTCTTGCGAGAATCTGAAGAAAAAGCGTTGCAGTCATTGTTCCCATACCGCCGCGGCAAAAACACCCCAGTTCCGGCACAACCCTTCTTCACCGCCGCAGCGCCGCCGCTGTAGAGGGCTGCCCTTCCACCGGAGCCCACAATACGGGTCGGGTTTTGCTGAATAGGCCATGCATACATTTGCTGCCACATTTCATGGCCTTGTAGCTTCTGCTGCTTCATCATTTGTTGCTGCAACTGCAAACAAAAGACAAAATAAAATTCATTAAAAAATTCAAGCAAATTCAAAGAGAGAATAAAAAACACACAACACATTTAGGGTAAGAATTCGTACATAAATGTTGGGGACAATGGAGGGATCGGGGGTTTTGGCCGGGGGTGGGGCCATGGGGCCCTTGTGTATGGTGGGCCCAGAGACGTCGCCGTTATGGAGCTTCATCCTCGCGACTTGGCCCGCGGCGTGGTAAATTAGGTCTCCGACGGCGTCGTATTTGGGCGTTGTTGGGGGTGAAGGGTAGCCGTTAGGGCTGCCGTTAGACGAGCCGCCGCCGATTTGAGAAAGCGTCGATTGCGGCGACGTCGACATCGACGTTATCCACCGCTTCTGAGAAATCTGAGATAAATTAAAATGAAGAGTGAGAAAATTGCAGAGAAGTTTGAGAAAAATGAGAGAGAGAGAGAGAGAGAGAGAGAGAGAGAGAGAGAGAGAGTAAAATGGGGAGTGGGAAAATTGCAGAGAAGTTTGAGAAAATGATAGGAAATAGAGAGACCATTAAAATGGGAGTGAGAAAATTTCACAGAAGCTTGAGAGAGAGAGAGAGAGAGAGAGAGAGAGAGAGAGAGAGAGAGAGAGAGTCTATGCATACCTCTTGGAGTTCGCCTCTTTTAGTGGTGAAATCGTACGGAAACTCGGTTGGGAATCGGAACTCGGTTGAGTCTGACTCAGTCACGTTGTTCTCGTGGATGTTCTCTGTGTCAATGAGAAAGTCGTCGAAGAACTCAGAGGGCAGCCAGAACCCAGCTCCTTCGGCGCTATCAGCTGCCATGGCGTTTTTGATAGAGAGAGCGAGAGAGGGAGTGAAGTGTTGAGTGTTTTTAGTAAATAGGTTGCTGCTCGAAGAAGATATAATAATGAGCGGTAAATGGAAATGAGTATTTTGTGAACAAAGGGTCCCACCTTAGAGAGAGAGAGAAATCTTAGAGAGAGAAAAAGGGGGGAAGAATGTTGAGGAACACAAGTAGTCTACTTGTTGCTTGAAGTAGATAATGGGCGTGCTTTTATTAAGGTTACAGGGCTATTTTTGGACAAAAGAAAATGGGAATTTAAAAAGGGACATTTTCACTATTAGCCAAATAGTAAACATTAAAACACAAATGTTGTCAATCACTAAAACAAAACACAAAAGTAGTCATTTTGTCTTTATCCGGCGGAGGGCCGATGGGAGGGCCGATGGAGTCCATCGGCCCTAAAGAAAAAAATCAGAATAATTACTGGGTGAGGTAGATGGAGGGCCGATCGGCCCTCAACATATTTAAAAAAAAAATTAAGAGGGCATCGGCCCCGAAAAAAAAAAAAAAAAAAAAAAAGGTGAAGCAGAGGGCCATCGGCCCTCAAAAAAAATTCAAATTCAAAAAAAATTCAAATATTTAAGTTTTAAATATATATATTCAAAATTATTAAATTTATTATATTAAGTTTTATAAAATATATTTTTTATAAAAATATTTTTATAAATGTATTATATATTTATATTTAATTGAATATTTTCGAATATCGAATCGAATATCATAATTTTGTATTCGTATTTGAATACTAATCGAATCGAATCAAATATTTATATTCGAACTTGAATATTAAAAATTCGAATACGAATATCAATATTCGAATAGAAATACCGAAGGGGAGTTCATCGGCCCCCATCGGCCCCTCCCCGATGGAGGGCCTATGAACTCCCCCATCGGCCCTCCCATAGGTCCTCCGCCGATGGAGGGCCATGGACTCCCCCATCGGCCCCCATCGGCCCTCCCATCGGCCCTCCGCCGATGGAGGGCCTATGGACTCCCCCCATCGGCCCTCATCGGCCCTCCCATCGGCCCCGCCTAATAAAGACAAAATTGCTACTTTTGTGTTTTATTTAAGTTGCAGGCCATATTTGTATTTTTTTTTTCGATTTTGGTCAACAGAGGGTATTACCACATTTAAAAATCAAATGGGTTTGCTGTTGCTTTTGGATTTTGGATTTATTATACTACTCCCTCCGTTCCGCTATTTGTGGCTCACTTTCTCGAAAGGGGTGTCCCATTATTTGTGCCCACTTTCCTAATTTGGTAAAAAATTACTCCTACTCTATCATCTTCTCTCTCCTACTTTATTACATTCTCTCTCATACTTTATCATCTTTCTCTCATACTCTCTCATTATCTTACTCATCTTCTCTCTCATATTTTATCATCTACTCTCTCTCTCATACTTTATCATCTACTCTCTTAATTCCCGTGCCAAAATCAATTGAACCACAAATAACGGGACGGAGGGAGTACTTGTTTTTTTTTTTAAATTGGAATTCGAGAAGAAAATTTAAAATTAATTTAGTGTAGGTGTGAGTGTGTGACAAGAATCCTTAATTCGTGCAGTAAAATTGAATAGTGGCACCTGTTCTTCAAGACATTTGTCACTTGTGCTCCACTTCCTTTTCAGATATTATATTAGTTCTTATAAATTAAGAAATTTTGTAATCACACTTTAGGGGTGTTTGCAAATGATTATTTTAAGTACTTATCTGTTTATTGGCTGTATAAGCAGTTTTTTTGTATTTGGTAAATTTACTTACTGCAGCAGCTTCTCTAAAATTAAGCAACTAAATTGCTTAATTAAGCAATTTTTTAAGCATCTATTGAAATGTTTTTGGGTGCTTAAACCACCATAATTTTTTAAACTACCAAATATATTTGTTTTTTATTATTGATACCAAAAATTACCTGTCTTTGCTTAAAAGCAATTATTTTCAACTTTAAGCAAAAATAAATAAAAAGTACTTATGATAAGCAGTTGCAAAAACTCACTTAAAATAATAAACACGATAGTTTATGATCTTAAGAAAATTCGAGAATATAGTTAAACTTAAGGTTCTTTAATAGTTGGTTTGGTTTTTTAACCGATTGTTTGAACTTTCCTAAAAACAGAACACATAACCGAATAGAAAGAATCGATTCGAATTTTGGTTAAAATCAATTAATTCGGTTCAATTGACTTAAAAATTGTTATTATCAATTTTAATAAAATCAAATAGAAATTTAGAAGTGTTTATTTTATTTTTTAAAAATGAGATTTTACTGGACAATTTAATATTGTAAAATAAAATTAGAGCATTTTTATAAAAATTTACATCGAATTCATTCGATTTGATTTGGTCCGATCAAACTTTATACAACCCTAATTAGATGCTCCCCTAAAATTTGTTGGTGGACCATTGAAAAAAAGTCAAACCCAATGATAGAGAAAACATCCAAAAATCATTAGTTAGGGTCAATTAATTAAGTAGGGTAATTAATAAATCGACCAGATTACATTTTTGGTCTCTCGGACATGCATGATTGTCGTCCCTCTAATTGGGGCGAGCAAGGACATGTTTGGCAACAGTTAGTGAATTTGCGCTGTTCTAATTAGGTGGCCAATCATATGCATCACTACCTCGACATTGACCTCACATCATTTACTTCTTACCCTAATTTTATTTTATAATAATAATCCACAATTGTAATTACTACATCATAATGTGTAGTCATTTTGTGTAACGTTTCAATAGTTAGTAATTAAAAATTCGAGTTGAGTGACCAATTTTATGTCTGAATACCAAAGGGTCTAAAAGTTTTGAATCTCTTTTACTTCTCTCATCAACCCATTATTGTTGGTTTATATTCATTTCCGAAGGTTAAAGTGACCAATAAATGGACTCCACCAATTTAACACCTATCCACTTATTTTCTAAATCTATGTACCGAAAAGAAACATGTCGACAATAATAGGACGGAGAGAGTATTATTTTTGTACAATTTTCCCCATTAAACTATGACAATGTGTGGTTTACCCATTGAACTATATAATTAGTTGCAGAGAGGAAAATGTGCCTCAACTAGATATATTAGATAGTTAAGGAGAGGGACAATATATTAGATAGTTAAGGAGAGGGACAAATTGCCGGAATTTTGTTATTTACGTACAATATACTCCCTCTGTCCCGCTATTTCTGTCCTACTTGCCTAATCGGGATGTCCCGCTATTTTTGTCATCTTTCCTAAAATAGTAAAAAATACTTTTAAACATAAAATGAAGTGGTCCCCCTTACTCACTATTCAACCCCACATTCTTATACTTTCTCTCTTCAAAAATCTATCTCTCACTCGATTATGTTCCGCTCCGAACTCAGAAAATTATGATTTTTATCTTTTTGAAAACTTTAGATTATTTCTTCAAATACAATATAAAAAAAATATAAAAAATAAAAATCGATTGTCTTTCACTAGCCTTGCAAAAATTTGGATAATTCTCATTTCTTTCCACCAACCACTCCTCGAAAACTGTGTTATTTTCTTTATACAATTAAAACTCATAAAATACACACTAAATTAAAATTTCTTAATCTCCGTGCCGAAGTCAACTGGGACGTTTTTAACGGGACGGAGGGAGTATTAGATAGTTAAGGAGAGGGACAAATTGCACATTCTTACAATTTAGGGGCAATTCGTGCAAAACTAAGAGCAAGTCCAATGGAGCTGCAATTTGAGTTTTGCAGTTCAAAACTCAATCCAACCATGCTGCAAAATAAACTGCAAAACTCAAATTTCTCCAGTTTTTGTACAGTAAATAGGTAGAAATCCGTTTTTACTTGAGCTGCCTGCATAGGACTAATTTGCAAAAAAAAAGTATTTTCATTGTTTTCAATTCTCGCCCTAAATTTGTTGCCATTCACATAAAGCCCCAAATCCATGAATTCAAAGGGAAAAGCTTGCTACGTTTTTACTATTACTTACCGGAATCGAGAGTTCATCTTGCTGCATAGGATCGATTCGAATCGATCTATTTGCTCGCATAGGACCGATTCGAATCGAGAGTTCATCTTGCTTGCATAGGAATGAATTTGTTGCCATTCACATAAAGCTCGCATAGGGACCGATTCGAATCGATCTATTTGCTCTTCTTTGGCGATCGATTTTCGCCTTCCTTTTTGGGGAGGGATGAGGATGAGAGAGTGAGGAGAAACCGGCGATGAAAGAGAGGAGAAAAATGGCGAAGGGGTGGGGGGGAGAGAGAGAGGGAAGATTGTAATTGAATTTAATTCTCCTTCATCTTCTTTTATTAAATTAGTCAACAAATTAGTTTATCTTATTCCTTATTTATTTTGTTATTCATTGTTATTCCTTATTTAATTAAATCAAGATTTTATTTCCTTATTTAATCAAGATATTTTTTTCCTTATTCCTTATTTACTTAAATTAGTTAGTTGATAGTGAAAACAAATACATAGTTTTGAAATAAAATACAAGACTTACTAGAAATTAAGAAAGACATAATGAAAACAAATACATAGTAGGAATTTAGAAAGACAAAATAGACATAAGAAGTACATGACACACAACAATACTAAAGAAGCAGAAACATGCGGCAAACAACTAAATTACGATCCCGAATGATAAAATTGATCTAACAATCCGGTAAATCGGAGCTAGAACCCCCCATATTGTTAAAATATGGAGCATATCCATCAATTGCATATGGATTGGGCTGTTCTTCTTGCCCGGATCTTTTTTTTATAATACGTGCTTGTTCTGATCGAATAAATGCAAGGATACTAGGATCGGATATAGAACTCAAGTCACAAAGTAAAATCTTAATTTCTTCCTTCATTTTCTTCAGCTCGCGATTTTTCTGCTGACCTTCCAAATGATTTTTCATAAATGCACTTGTTGCCTTCAAATTAGCTTTAAGCTTCTTATTTTCTTCTTCGATAGCAGCAAATCTAGAAGATTTATCGGCGGCATCTCTGTCCTTTTTCTAAGCTTTCTTCCCTCCGATCGGTCTCGACGATGGAGTAGTAAACACATTGTCATCATCATCAGCTAAGTTCATAAATGTCGAGCCTTGTGTATCCGCAGACGGACTTTCCGAATTAGGAGAAGAATAGGCTTGATATGGATGTTTGAATCTCCTAGCACCATCTTGAAATTTCGGAAAATCTTTTAGTATTTCCCACACATGATCATATTTCCAGCTTGATTTACCCTTTCCCTCTTCCATGTATAATACCTTGGCTTCGCGCATCTACAAAAAAGTTAATATAATAAATTAAACTCACATACAGGACTAATTAAAATAACACAAAAACGTATAATTATTTGATACTCACAATATCTTCATTCGAAGCACCGCTAGGATGTCTACTGTCAATTGTTTTTATGCACGCATGAAGCTTCTTTACTGCTTTCTCAAAAACTTGCATTCTTGCCTGCAATGATCTACCTGAACGGAACTCACAGTCAACACATTTTGATTGATTGTAGCTCTCCTCCACACGACTCCAAAATCGGTCTCATGATTGGTTTACCCCAATCTTTGGATATTGAGAAATTTCCATATAAACTCTACATGCGAGGTCGTAGTGGAAATCCTTCGATTATACTCGAAGCTGTAGCAGATTATGATCTTTGGATATGGCATGCTTATTTTGGTTTACCAGGCACCAATAACCATATCAATGTGTTGGAGAGATCTCATATTTTCCATGATCTCACAAATGGTATTGCTCCTGCTGTTCATTACACACTTAACGGAAAATAATTTCATATGGGGTATTACTTAGCAGATGGTATATATCCTAAATGGGCTACCATTGTACAAACAATTCATAAACCTCGTACTCAGAAGCACAAATATTTTTCTATGAAACAAGAAGCATGCAGGAAAGATGTAGAACGTGCATTCGGTGTGCTTAAGCAACGTTTTGCAATTGTAGCAGGGCCAGTGCGTTTTTGGAGCAAAGAAGTCATACATGACATAATGACTACATGCGTAATTTTGCATAACATGATAATTGAAGATGAATGTGATCTCAGTGCTCCGATTGAAGTTGGAATAGAGACGCCAACACCGGATGTTGAAATGGTGACAGATAAATAACCGTTGAAAGACTTTGTTGATCGACACAACAAAATAAGAAACCACGCTGCTCATGACGAACTTAAAGATGCGGTAATTGAGCATTTGTGGAATGAATATACTAATTCCGAATCTTGAATTTATGTGTAATTTCTTAGTTTGTTTGTTTGTTTTATGTAATGTCTTTTTTTTATTCTCGTAATTTGAGTACTCTTTTCCCTCATTTGGAGGTTTTGACGAGGCTCGGCCCTTGAGTTTTTGCTTTGTGATCTCCAAGGGTTTTTATGTTTTTCTTCTTCTTTTTAATAATACAACTATATTTTATCATTATATGATTTAATATTATTTTTTAGAAAATTGTGTAATTAATAATTATTTAATACATAATTTAATTATTAATTATATTTATTAATTATCAAGTTATTTTAGATATATTAAATTTGTATCTAATATTTTAGTAGTAGGAAAGTGGAATGTACCAATTTGTAATTAAGAAAAATATGTAGGTAGAATTGAAAGGTATTTTGTGAAAGGATATAAAGAGAATATTCTTTTGGGTTTGGGTTTGGATTTGATGGTTGGAGATAAATTACTGTTTGATGTGACAGAAACTGAAAAATGGGTATTGATTTTGAGTTTGAGGTTGGAGATGCTCTAATAGTTTAGGGCAAATTGCACATTTTTATAGTTTAAAATCAAAAGGCGAAGAAAATTAATTGTTGAGAGGTAAAAGCTTTAAGGGTTAAATATAATAAACTCCCTAAATTATTCGGTTTGGCCCCTTAACTATGAAAATGTACACTTTGTCCTTTAAACTATGAAAATGTACACTTACTCCTTAACTATGAAAAATTATAATTTACTCTTAAACTATCTAATTTGTTGCAGAGAAGTAAAATCTCGATAACTTTTATGGCCTTGCTGTAAATATAGGGGCAATGTCATTTTTTTAATTAGTTTTATGCAGTTTACCTTTGAAGTATTAGTTTGTGATAATTCAAAATTATATTATATTACCCCTAACTATAAACATGGAGTGAATTTTTTTGCTGAAATTTAACTTTTCTGCAAAATTTAAGATTGCAGGGCGAAAGCAAGCAAAGTCAATCATCTGAAGGGCAAAGTAATTTTTCATCATTTGAGGGACAAAATTTATATTTAAAAAAAAAAACTAGGGAGTAATTTATGGGATTTGACGTATTTAACCAAGCTTTTAACCCATAATAACTCATGGTTAAATAACCCCAAAGGCTGAGCGAATTGACGATTGATCGGCGAAGAACGCAGCGCGGGGCGTCGATTTGGTTGGGCGATTTGTAAATCGGCGATGGGGATTGGCGATTTCGGCTTCGTAGTATTCCTTAATTTCTCTCTCTCTGAGCTAAGTGCTATCCATCTCTGTTGCTTGAAAGAGACGTTCCAATTTTCCCGCGCAAATAAATGTGTGTGTCTAACTGTCTATCTATCGCGTCGCTTTCAATTTGGGGAGATCAGCGCTGGACAAGTAGCTTTCCAATTCAATTTTAAGCTCTATATACTTCATTCCAAATTTCCAGTTCGTCCTCTGCTGTCTCAGACTATTACAATCATTATTATATTTGACTTGTAATATTTTTTAGAGAAAAAAATAGAACATATAAAGTAAAACCTCTATATAATAATATATGGGACAACTCTATATATAACCTTTTTCAATAAGTACATATATTTTTTAGCCAGCCGTGAAAAAAAATAAATATCTAACCATTTCTGGTGATTTCTGACGAATTGAAGTAGGTGGGGTCCACAATTATAGTAATCGTCTAGTTTCTTTTTCAATCGACATGCGTTATCGCCTACCTATTATTTAAATAACTTATATATTTATTTTGTACAAAATTACATTATTTTAGTATATGATTTATAAAGTGTAATGATTCTGTAAAAACTTCGACAATTATAATTATAATTTTTATGATAATTTTTCAAAACAAGATAAAAGATATTAACATATTATAAAATTTATTCATAAATTTTTTTCGAAATCGCCTTCGCCTCTCACAAAATCGCCTCTCTCACCACAAAATTGCCTTTCACAAAATCGCATCTCTGTCGAAATCGCCGCCTCTCTCTCGCCTTCGCCACTCACAAAATCGCCTCTCTGTAATCGCCGCCTCTCTCTCTCTCGCTTTCGCCAGCGAAATCGTCTCTCTCTGTCGAAATCGCCCCTCTCTCTATCTTAATCGTCTTTGCGTCTCTATTAAGGTTTTCGTCATCGCCGCCTCTCCATAATCGCAAGCCCTAAGAGATATGGATCCCTCTTATCAAGTAAGCAACGAGTCGGTTTTGCCTGAGTGCGTGTGATTAAATTAGAAATGCTGAGAATATTTGATTTCAATTCATTGTTGATTCATACAATATGTTCTTATGTTCTACTCGTTTTCGTGTTAATGTTGATCTAACTCTCGATTGCGGTTTTAATGCTTCTGGGTTTGGCGGAATTACTGAGGCGATCGTCCTCTTTGTTTTAGAAACTTATCGCCTAGGCGATTATTGTGTTCAAGCCTTACGGCTAAGCGATTGTATGTTGTAGCTAAACTTGTTTTTAAATTTGCAGAATGATTGGTCTTGGAAGAGAAAATCTTTACAAGGATTCAAGGGCAGCTTAAAGTACTACTTTGAAACTGATACAATAAAGGATATAATTGATGTTTTTGGAAAAAGTGAATTCGTTGGATAAGTTTAAATCGGGTTGCTTTGGCGATTTTTTGGGATTCAGCTAAGGAGTTAGTGCTCGTAAAGCATTAGTGTAATCGTTGAGGATATTGATAAGAAGCGTGCCATTGACATTTGGTTGTGTGTCCTCGTTGAGGATATCGATCAGTGTAATCGATTTCCTTGGGGAACACTAACATATCAGATTTTACTTAATTATGTGAAGAAAATCCCCACGACTTTAGACAAATGGCCCACCTTTAGAACATAATCTAGCAGAGCTTATCGAGTATAAGAAATTTGTAAGTTTAAGGATTTTTAGTATGTTCTACCGTCCTTACTTCCTGTAATTGAACTTGATTTTTTGATATGTATGTTGAAGGTGGTTTAGATTTAATTATGGATATGAATATGTATATGGATCTGTAGTAATGTTCATCCTTATGTAATCGCCTTGTAAAATTAAAACGATTGAAACAGGTAATCGTCTGACGGAAGTGTTAGTAATCGCCTAGTAAATTGGTAGAATCGCCTAGTAATCGCCTAGTAAATTGGTCGAATCGGCTGACGGAAGTGTTAGTAATCGCCTAGTAAATTGGTCGAATCGCCTGACGGAAGTTAGAATTCAAGTTACTTGTTAATCGTTTGAAGTGTTAGTAATCGCTTGACGGAAGGTAATAATCGCCTAGGCGATACCCATTACCCTGAACCCCTCTCAAACCCCAAACTCTCTCAAACCCTAAACCCTCTCAAACCCCTAAACCCCCTCAAACCCTAAGCCCTCTCAAATAATTATGGGTTTTCATTATCGTTTTAGGGTTAACAGATAGTTTAATTCATATTATATGAATTAATCTCAAAATATAATAAATTAATTCAATCTAATTTATTTATACATATTCTATTATAATCTCAAACCCTAAACCCTCTCAAACCCCAAACCCTCGCAAACCCCTAAACCCTCCCAAATCCTAAACCCTCTTAAATCATTACTTGTTTTCATTATAGTTTTAGAGTTAACATATAATTTAATTCATATAATATGAATTCAACTCAAACTATAATTAATCTCAAACTATTATTTACATGATTCTATTATATTTACATGATTCTATTATAATCTCAACCTATAAGACTTATTCTCAAAGAAGTTTACTCGAGGTACTTCATTGTTGAGTGATCTAAAGTTGAGATTGATTAATCTAAAATGTAATGATTCATAATGTTTACATTGACATATAGTGTTCCAAAATGTAGTAATTCTATATAAGGATTGATGTATAAATATTTATAATAATAGAAATTAGTTAAAAAATCGTGTAATGTTTATACGACCAAGTAATCGCTCGGCGATAATCTATTACCGTCAGGCGATAAAATCAAAGTCATAAATTTGCAATCAAAATCCGAAATTCAAAATCGCCCGGCGATAAACTATTACCATCAAGCGATAAAATCAAAGTCATAAATTTGCAATCAAAATCCGAAATTCAAAATCACCCAACGATAATCTATTTCTCGTATCACGTGGAGGTAGCTCGGCAACATCTGATAGGATTTATCGTAATCACCATAACAAAATTCAATTGCGAGGTTTCTCACACGTAGAGCAAAACTATAATATATTTCAATTGTGAACTCAGACTTCGCTTCTTTCATCAATTCTTTGGGGTTCAGAACAACACCTTCACCCAACTTACGGGAAGAGTATGTCACTAATATCTTTGCAGGCACTTGCCGATGAGCATTAATTTCAAAATTTGTTTGGCATGTATGATCCTTTCTGAACTTAATGACCCGCCAGATACCGTTACCACCTCTAGCACGTACCATGAATGGACATCCATTTCTATGCTTGCATACATAGCTCACTCTATCTGTACTCGATCTCTCAACAGCATACTCAACTCCATTATGCATATTATAGGTACCCACTACAATCTCCAATGTATGCTTGCTCTCGAATAAAGCCCCTTCAAAAAGTTCATTGTTGGGCTTAATCATCAACTATCTTCGTTCTATTAGGCCAACAATATCGAGATCAGCGAGTGGAACATTCCAGTTTGTATTCAAGCCAGCATGTGGATGTGCATCAACATGATTTGAAGGACCTGATTGATTGAAGTGATGGTCGCGTAGAGCATTTTGGTTCAAGATGGCTTGGTTGTGGGCTGGATCCCGAACCCATGCATTAAACTTGTTCAACATTGACTCGAGGAGTTCATGATTATAATCCTCATCATCATCTTCATCATCTGAAGAAGCTGCCTCATCTTCGTCTTCAGGCGGATTAGTATTCTCTAAATTGGACCTGCTCGAACTAACGTCAGTATTTTTCCAAATACTATACACAATTGGATCACTTCTAACCTCGAAAAGCATTCGGATTATGTCCATATCACAATTCAAAGGAACCTTAATATTACTACCATCAGAAGTGTTTGTACAATAAAACAAGTCGTAGTATGTAGTAGCATGATTGGTCTTCAAGTTCTGGTGAATATCATGTACCAACCGATGCATATCGAAATTAAGCGATGTAAAGAATAACAATTCATCTCCACCTTCATACTTGGATCTGTTTCAATAACCACCATATCTAAGAACAATACGTTGTCACCTAATCTGTAATAAAACGAACATAAAAGTTAAATTAATTAAACTAATAGTTTATAATGGTCATCGCCTAACTACATCGCCTAGCGATAGCTATTTTTTACCTATAATCGCCTAGCGACACTGACTGCCCGATGGCGATTATAAACCATAAAAAATCGTACCAATTTTGTCAAGATGAGAGGCAAGATGAAAGTTCGTACCTAAAAATATTTTAGCCAAGATGGCGACACTGACTTCTGTATATGATGTATCTAAATTTTTTTTTCGCCAAGATGAAAGTTCGTACCAATTTCTTGTCAAATGAGAGGCAACTAATGCAGTAGTTGATACAGAAATAAATGACAGTAAATAAACTTTTACTTTTTGTCAGAAAAAAGTAGTTTTTTTTTCAGATGGGTAGTTGTAGTTGCGATTGAAAGAGGCCGGGAGCAGCTGAAAAAATCATAGCTAGGAACGAGTTTTTTTTTCATTTATATTTATAATAATTTTATATGAATGTTCTTTTTCAGTAAAATACAAATTTGAACTCGTAGAAATAAAGACATTCGAATTGAAATAATTAAATTATAATTAAGTTGCATACAAATAGTATATTTTTTACACGATTTATTGGTATGCTATTAAGTTTAGCGCTAGGCGAGGAGCAATGACGATTAAAAATGGCCGATTAAGTTTATCGCTAGGCGACAGGCCATGGCGATTAAAATGACCGATTAAGTTTATCGCCAGACGACAGTCAATGGCGATTAATTCAAATTTTTTCACCATATATGATTTCAAATAAATATAGAAATTATTTAAATAAACTCTTAGGCGATTACAATTATTGTGGACCCCACCACATCACTTTTGTCAGAAATGGTTAGATTTCATCTTTTTTCCACCGGTGGCTAAAATTCATATGTACTTATTCAAAATGGCTCTTTATGCCTATTTCCCATAATATATTCCAGACATATACAGTAATATAATCGGGATTGGAGAAAAATAATAGACAAATTGGATATTTTAATCCTCAAACAATGACTATTTAGTCAATTTGGTCCCTTATTTATTTTTTTAGTTAATTGATCCACAAACTACATTATTTTGGATGAATTGGTCCTTTGATTAAGTTTTTTTTAGTCAACGATTTTAAAGACATTTTCGGTATATAATTTTATTGATGACCAAAACATTCAAATACTAAAAGATTGAGAACCAATTTGGCTAAAAAAATTAATTTTTCTATTTGTCAAAAATCAAAATATATTTTAATCATTATAATTTTTTTAAGAATCCAACACGCCTATTAAAAAGGTTAAGACCAATCCCGCCAATTATAATATATTTTAGGATTACAATCGTCAAATTTTATATCTCCGTGATTAAAATTTTTAAATATATTACTATGAAAAAGAGAGATTAAAACGTAGAATATTTAAAAATGAAGAAATAAAACTATACTATATTTTCATTCAAAACTTGTATTTATTCCAATATGATTTAATCATTAATTTAAAGATATTTTACGTTTTAATCCCACATTTTAATTGTAATATTAAAAAAAAATTGGCGATTATGATTCTCAAATATATCATAAATGGCGGAAATGGTCTAAACTACTTAAAATTGGCGTAGTTAGTTCTTAAAAAAAATTAAAATTACTAAAATATCTTTTGATTTTTGATAAATTAAAAAAATTTAAGTAAAAAAAAAGTGGCCAAATGGGTCCTCGATCTTTTGGTATTTAGATGTTTTAATCCTCAATAAAATTAAACCGAAAATGCTCTTTAAAAACCGTTGACTAACAGTTGAGTAACCAAAAATTTAACAAAATAACCAATTCACATAAAATTTGTAGTTTGGGGACAAATTAACCAAAATAAATAAATAAGGAATTGAATTGGTCCAATTTGCCAAAATATTAGTACTATATATAGATTATTACTCCCTCTGTCCCATTATTTGTGGCTACATTCTTTTTGGCATGAGAATTAAGAAAATAAATAATAAAGAGAGAAAATAGATGATAAATTATGAGAGAGAAGATTAGTGAGATAATGAGATATTGTTGGGTGATGATTCTATCCTCAGCATAGTCTTACTCGATGGGAAATGATTCTATCTTCTATACTGAACCATGCTCAGCAGCCTAGTGCTCTGAATGTTGAGAAGATTTGAAGATCCCAAAACCCTATCTGATTGGTGAACCATTCCGTTGTAATCGTTATTTGTCTCTGAGGTTTCAGACTCAGTAGACACTCTGTTCTGATCAAGGCACTCAGTAGATTATCTGCCTTAACACCAGAAGTAGAAAACTCAGTATCTTGGACTCGGCGGGAGCAAAGATATCGAAAGAGTCGGTGGGAACCGAACTCAAGAGAGCGGTTCACCGAACTCGAGCTAATCTTCGAGACTTTACCGAGCTATCTACCTCCGAATACGGGATCGGACTCAAGCATCGGTGAGACGGTCTTCCGAAGCTGTCGATACTTTTGAAAAACAATCAGCATTGTCATATACGAGGAAGAGAGAAGTCAGCTTCAGTTTGCCTTGAAGTCTGTGCTGTCTCAACCACTCTATCCGCCTCGATGAATGACAAGAACACACGTGTCTTCTCACCTGCTAAAGCTGCAGTCAAACCTTTACCTAAAAAGGTGGGAAAGCACACTGTTACCTACTTCAAAAGAGCCGTTTGCTACCAAAAGAGAGAGAAAGAAGAAGATCGTCTCCAACGGATCTTTTCCAATCTCTGCTCTATAAATAGAGGGACATTTCAAGAAGAGAAAATGCGCATAAGCTTAAACGACGAAAACATACACAAGCATTCAAACGAGCTAGAACCAGAAAACCCTAAGTCTTCCGCAAGAACTTGAAGATCTATCTCCCGCGAAAGACTACCTTCTCACCTTCATAGGGAACCAAGCTAAAGCTGTTAGAAGAGCCTCTAGTATCCAAATCGACGATACACGAACCTAAATCTTATTTCAATTGTTCGTCGATCTAGAAGCTACATTCTCATTCCCTATCCCTCTAACCCTAAGCTCAACCGAATATACTTATAGCTTAGATGAAGGAGTTCATATTTGAACCCAATCCTTATTGTAAAAGGACTCCTTCATAGTTGGAGAAGTTTGTCAAACACTTTAGTTTGATGCCTTTGTAACCGGGACTTGCTCAAGTATAATCCCCAAGCCACGACTTTGTCCCGTGCACAAGCCGATCGCGACTAACTCAAGTATAATAAATAGCCTCCCGAACTTTCGGGACGGTGGACGTAGGATCGATTGATATCCGAACCACTTTAAAAATCGTGTCTTGTTATTGCTTTCGATTCTTGTTGCATTGATTTTACTGTTCATACCGAAAATCTTCTTTAAAATCATACAACTATCTCAAAGATACTGAATCGTCTACTTGCTAACCGAGACTTGCTTAAAACGGTTTTCCACTCAACCGATTAGGGCCTACACTTTTCCGCACCGCTGAACTCTACCTGTTTGATACTGAATTCTGACTCAGTCAGCTAGCAGATCTCAGTAAAGTCAGAGTCTTTGCCACACACGATTCGGAATAGCTATTTGGTCCGTCGAATTATTTCAAGATCGGCACTTTCCCGAACAGGACATTCGTGTTCGAAGTTGAGAAAATCGGATTCGGGTGTATTCACCCCCCCCCCCCCTCTACACCTGACCGTACACTCGGGACCAACAGATATTATGAGGGAGAAGATGATAAAGTATGAAAGATAAATGATAAAATATGATAAAAATATGATAAAGTATGAGAGAGAAGATGAAAAAGTATGAGATATGATGATAATTATTTATCAAATTTGGAAAGTGACTACTTTTAATGAGACATCCCAATCGAAAAAGGTGGCCACTTATAGCTGGACGGAGGGAGTTCTAAATAGAGGTTTTGATATAAATATTAAAAATAATTAAAAATAACTAATATACATTATTTAGCACTTGAAAATTTATTTATTATTGTTTTAAAATAAGAAATTGAAAGATAGACAAATACATGAATTTAGAAAAACAAATATATATACATAATTCATTTACGTACATTGTGTATACATAACGTAAAAGATTCATTCATTATGTATTTAAGCAATGAAGAAAAAAAAAATTTGTACATGCATATGTTTCCTTTCATATTCTAAAAACATGTATTAAAAAAAAGGTGATTGTGTAGAAGAGTTACTTCGAATATAAGAGTTAAAGGATATTGTAACACCTCGAAATTTTCAATATAAAATGTGTTGCAGGTCTATTCATGCATGCTATCAAGTGTTTAAGTTCTATAAGTCGCACCTTAGAAATTAAAATGAAAAGTTAAAGCATTCATCACATTATTTTTTTCATTAAATCATTTTTGTTATATAAATTTATTTATAATTTTGAAAGTGTTTATTTATATCATATTATGATTTCATTGTTATTGTTGAGATATAAATCATGTTAAAATTTATGATTCAATAATAAGATTTATTTCAGATTTCCTAAACCTACGCGGATTCATGAAAGATAAAATATTTGTATCAAATTATTGAGAGATTTTTTATTATGTTTCATGATTGAAATAGATATTGTATATGTGATATACATGTTAAGATCAAATCTAATTGTGTTATCCATATACTAATTTATCTATGATTGTATCTCTTATGTGGTAAATGATAGACTAAATTCTATCTAAATGATATAAGTATTAAAATAATTATGGTTAAAATATATTTGACACCTTTTATGTTTAGAGATCTTTAATTTAGATAATTTATTTTAGGCCTTCTTCTAAAATTTTCGGAATATGCCAGCATATTTAGGAATTGTTTCAAGAATTATTTACACATATTCCCCTCATCATATCGTCGTGAACATTTACGAGATTCTTCCAAGATATGTCTAGTAAACTATATTATTTTTGAAGAATTTTACTAGTATGATAAGTATTTCTTAAAAAAAATTATTCGTAACCTGCCAATTTTCGTCAACATGTACATGAGTCTGTTAGAGAAATTATTTCCTTGGTGCTCTTACGTTGTTTTTCGACCATGATAAGTTTTAGTGGATTTAAAGTATGTTAGGTCTTTCATATTAAAAATATAGAATTTTTATGTTATGTTTACTATTGATTGGTTAATTTGTTATTTCATGTGTTAGATCTTTTGTCAACATGCATGTAGATTGAAAAATAGAAGTTTTCATGTTAGTATTAAATGAATTCTTGACCATAATAAGTTTTATTGTAATATAATATGTATTATGTTGTTCATGTTCGATATCTTTAATTTTTAGGACAAAATTTTATGATTTCATTCATTTATTTCATGAATTGCCAAATTAGTCAATGCACGAATGAATTGTCAATAGAATTAAGATTGTGTTTAATATATACATAATTTTGTTACTATGTGAAACCGTTAAAATTGTATGTTAATAAGTAGATTATGTATAATTACATTATTTGATTATTTTGATAAATGTCTATTTATGAATTATTGAAATTGTTGATGCACGCATGACATTCCATGTACGAGTCATTAAGATAAATTTTTATATTTAGGACAGACGCGCATGACTTAAACATTGATATCCATTATTTTCTTCAAGTCAAGGTTAAGGTGAGGAAGTTATTGTTATCCTTATTATACATTCTATACAATATTCATGTGTTTATGATACGCATGAGGATGAAAATGAAATCGGTCAAGGTCAAGAGAAGGCCTGTGGCTGGGGTCAAAAGGAGGCCCCTATGAAAATTACGGCCAAGAGGAGACCGAATGAAATGAAATGGATCCTTAGGGTCAAGAGGAGATCCTAGGAATAAAGTTATTTATTATGCATGTTTCATATCCGTGTTTATTGACATTTTATATAGTTTAGATATATTTGTGCACCCCACTGAGTGGTTGTACTCAACCCACTATTTTAATATTTTTCATGAAATGGCTCGGCCGATGCGTAGAGGTGTTGGTGGTGATGGTCACAAGGAGAATTTATCATGTTTAAATTATTGATTTTGGTTTATGAACTTTTCGTTGTTGTTTTTGGAATGTTACACTTAATCAATTTTTATTTAAAACTCCAGCTGAGTATAAAAATAACCTGAGTTTTGCAATGATTCATTTTCATGAAAATATTTTGAAAGAATTAAAATATGCATGTTAAGTATGAAGTAGCGTCCCTTGTTAAGTTATGAAAATTTGGGGCTTACAGATGCAATTTTAATCCAAAAAATTAAGTTATCATTACAAACAACTTTAGATAAGTAACTCATGTAATCTTGAGTTTATGTTAAATAGTTATATAATTTTGTAAATATATTTGAATATTAATGCATTTTATTATTATATGAGGTTAATTTGTTAAGCATGTACGTCGAAAAAATATGTAATATTACAATGTAGAGTTTATTACTATTTATAACTAATCCTGGTTGGGACCACGATTTTTTATTAATATAAGGAGGTTATTACTATATAGAGTATTACTATACGGAGGTTTTACTGTAATAGAAATTAGGACAATATGTGTTTTTTAAGTTATATACTCCATCCGCCCCATTAGTAATGACTCATTTGCCTAATTGAGGTGTCCCATATTAAATGTTTTATTTTAATAAAGGTAAAAGAGTGTGGATAATAATAACTTCAAAAAGTCAAATACTCCCTCCGTCCCACTGGAAACAACGCATTTTCCTTATCGGGCCGTCCCACTGAAAACGACGCGTTTCCTAAAATAGAAATAATTAACATTCCTAATTAACTAATTAGCCTATATTAGTCCTAAATAATTATTCTAATTAACTAATTAATTAATCTACTAACCTATCTCCTATGTTTCTTTCTAAACACAAATCTTCAACCCTTAACTCTTCATACCCTACTCTCTTCATCCTCTCGTTCTTGCGCCGCCTCCCTCCGTTACCACCATTTGCAATCCCTCCGCCATGAAGAATAGCCATTCCGGCAACAACCAACCGTCCGGATCTGAGGTCTGCGAAGCAGATCCGTCATCGTTCCCCTCCGCGATATCCCTCCTTTCATCGTTTGGATTTGAGACCTGCGAAGGAGATCCTCATCGGCTCCCTTCGCGATATCTCTCCTTTCGTCGTTTGGATCTGAGACCTGCGAAGGAGATCCGTCATCGGCTCCCTCCGCGATATCTCTCCTTTCGTCGTTTGGACCTGAGAAACGCAAAGGAGATCCTACAGATGTAGATCTGTCTGAGTCTGACAACTACGATACTCTTGCACAACTGATGCAGAAGTCTCGTGATGTCTTCTTTGATGCGGTACTCGATCCGGAAATCGACCGGCCTAAGGAAACGACAGATCTGAGCGGAGAACAGATAGTCGCCTCCTTCTTGGAGGGCGGCTCATTGAAGAAGGTTTATGTTCGGTTTCCGGATTCCTTCAATAGAAGGTACCCAGGTGTCGAGGAAGAGCATAACTGAAGATAGCAAAATACAAGAAAGCACTTGAGGATTATGCCTATGGATCGAAAATTGAAACTGCCCGAAAATCGAGCTTTCAACCGTGCTCTAAGCTGGTGAGATCATTCCTACATTTAGTCTCGTTATTGTGCTTGGTTCGTTAATATGAAGAGCTAGTTATTATGATGGGAGGGTGATGAAGCTTGAAATGATAAGAATTATGCTCACACTAAACATATGCTTGCTGTGAACCACTGGTTATGATGACTTATGTGCAATTGCCTTGTTGCTATTATGTTCTAGTATTGCTATAATGAAATTAGAGTTGATGCCAAGTTTTCTGCATTTGTCTTGCTGCTTTTGTATTCTGCTGTTGTTCCCTCCTGCATTATGCTTTGTTCCCTCCTGCTTTGGTGTATTCTGCTGTTGCAATTTATGATCTAGTATTCTGCTTTGGTGTATTCTGCTTTGGTGTATTATGCTTTGGTTTATTCTGCTTTGGTGTATTATGCTTTGGTGTATTCTGCTTTGGTTTATTCTGCTTTGGTGTATTCTGCTGTTGATAAAGTGATCCCCTCCTGCTTTGGTGTATTCTGCTGTTACAAAATGTTTTTCAAACTGATCTAGACTTTTACAAAATGAAGCATCTACGTTTTGTTAAAGTTTAACTTACAAAAGCATATAGTATTCCTACACAACACTTGGTTTCTAGCCAAAAAAGCATCTACATTTCCCAAGTCTGTTTTTTTACAAAATGAAGCATCTTTGATCATCTTCCAATTGTCCAATCATCCACATTCAGGCCCAACCTCTCCCTTAGCTCTTGTATATCAGTTAGGGTTCCATTTTCCAACATATAGTTGAGGCATTCTGCTGCCAAACTGTTGGGAACTTCCAAATCCATTGGTAGTGCATCCAATCTTAGTAAGCTGTCATTCTTTAGGTGTGGGATTTTGTAGCTGTTACTGCCTTTAACCTTCATAATTTCAATCATACACCCTTGCAAGCTCAAAAAGACTTTGTTTAGGCTGACAGGTGATAGTTGTTCAAATGATAGAACAGCTGCACTTATGAGTTGGTCCACATTATAGCTTGCAGTTTCAACTTGTATACTCTGAATTGCTCTAAAAAAACCCTAGATCAAGAACGTTAGTATCAGGGCTATTAGGTGGCTGGGAAATTAACCTAATATCAAACCCTTCCTTGTTGGCTGCCTCTCTAAACTGAACATCATTGTATTTGATGTGGGGCTTAGCATTATCTTTCTGTATAAAGATATGCTTGCTGGCATGGGATGGCCACTTTGCTATAATTGCTGGTAGTATATGCCATTAATAAAAAAAATCTGAACATTATTAATTGCTGGTAGTATCTGCCATTAATAAAATCTAAACAACAGTTGTGAAAGCATACAATTTTCTATTACATGTCTATCTGCCATTCAACAGCTTCTTACATGTGAATTCTAAAATTACATTGTATCTGCCATTAATAAAACTGCATAAATCAACTTCTTACATGTGAAGCAAACTTCATTGCATATCCATACTTGATCTATTACAACATTTTTGCTTCTTACTGTTCTAATTCAACAGTTGTGAAAGCATACAATTTTCTATTACATGTCAAGCATACTTCATTGCATTTCCATACCTAATTTTTTAGGCAGGCTTTAGTCACTTCTTTGGTTATAGATGGTATTGGTTGAGTCTCCAATGTTCCTGCTGGTCGATTTTTGTTTTTCCTTTTTGCTGCAACTTGTTGAGTGAAGGGGAAAATATCTATTTTCCCATCAAACAAAACTGATCCATTTGAATTGAATATAGGACGGCACACAACACACATAAACATCACTTTTGTGATGAATTTCTTGTTTTTACAAGTTCTATGTGGCTCTGCCTCTCCGGGAGTAAGATAAAATCTATGTGATGCCTTAGTTATATAGAACCATTTTTCATCTATATGTATAGTGTTGTGCATATCCTTAAACTTCAAGAGATTTAAGACTCGATCAAACTCTTGTGCTTCCATAGAAAACCTTAGCCTAAGTAACCTACAATCTGTTGTTAGGTCGGGCCTAATTGCGCTAGTGTGAGCTTTGATCAAGCCTTTCGTCACCCACCTACCAATTGTACTACTGCTACAACTAATGCCACAAGCTAATTTTCTAATGGTTGATCTTTTTTGTAACTCAAGTCCTTGAATCAACTCCAAATCTTTCACCACTCTTATGTTTGGTATAATCTTACCTATCTTTGCACTTTGAAGATAGATCATATCAGCTGCATTTTGTTGTTTCTTTGCTTCAGCCCATTGATGATGAACCGTGCTCCGAGAACAATTCTACTTGACCGTGGCTGCTTTCATAATCCCTCTGTCCGGCTTTCCATTCTTGCAGTTTTGCAGCAGCAAGAATTGGACAAGTTGATTTCTTTGTTTGGTTGTAAGATTGACGGGTGCCATGGTTGAAGATGGATTTTCTTTGATTGAAGATGGAGTTTACAGTTTTAGAGAATGCAGGCATGAGAAGATGGAATATATCTATTTATATACTGTTAAATTTTTTTTGAACTTGGCTACTGTTATGAAAAGATTGGCGGCAAGTTGGTGTTCTCTTTTTTGGTGTTCAACTTTTTTTCCACCTTTTTTTGCTATTTAATGAATACTCATTTTACTGTGCCCGTCGTTTGGCGGCAACTAGTTGCAGATCAAAACATTCGAATTAAAATTGCAGATCTTTGCACTCGATTAATTTGTTGTTGTTTATATAACCAAAGTGATTTTGCTTATTAAAATAACTTAGGTAGAGTAGGTGGTAAATAGAGTAGGAAGAGATTAAGATTAAAATATTATTTATTGAAACAAGTGGGCCATAAAGATTAACTCATAAACACAACCTCCTAAATTCCCATGCCCATTGGAAACTCGTTGTTTCCAATGGAACAGAGGGAGTAATATATATGTAGAATATAATTTTTAAAATAATTGTGCCAAAAATAATTGGAACACTACTAATTGGACAGATGAAGTAATTAATATGGCTATAACGATTTCAAACAATTTCTTGGAAGGAAACAAGATTGTTATGGAGTTGTTGATTGGCGGTAGGGGTAGGGTGTACGGTACATCGAAATTCTATTTGTCAAATCATATATATACTGAAGTTTGCGGTATGAAAATACATATTTTCCCCGTCCCGTTATAATTGTCTCCTTTTCTTTTGACATGGATATTAAAAAAATTATTTAAGTGTATCTTTTATAAGTTTTAATTGTATTAGGGAATAAAAATAATTTTCGAGTAGTAGTTGATAAGAAGAAATGAGAATTCCTCCAAAATTTTGCAAAGCTAGTTGATGCAATTGATTTTTTTTTAATTTTTCTTTTCATGTTGTAATTGAAGAAATGATCTAAAGTTCCAAAAAGTTAAAAAAAATGAGTTTAGAAAAAAATGGAACGCAATCATATAAGAAATAGATTTTTGGAGAGATTGAATAAGAATGTGAGGGTTAGTAGTGAGTAAAAATGGGCCACTTCATTTTAGGATTCAAATTATTTTTCTTTTTTCAAAAAATGAATGTTAATAGCGGGACGAATAGAATATTAAAATAGATTGTCAATATGATTTCTTCTAATATGTACGAAATTAATTGTTCAGCAACATTAAAAAAAAATGTTAGTAAAAGTGTGTTAAAAACCTAAAAGAGAGGGAAAAAAGTCCAACACTAGTTATTTGTGGAGAGACAAATGTTCAACAATCTTGGCCCACTTAAACAACTTACTTAGCAATTCGACTTAAACTCCGTATCCAAAAGAAACAAGATACATTTTATAGAATAGATGAAGTATAATATATCGATATAATGTATTTTAGTATATTGGACTTCGATATTATTCTATCCTCCTTCAATAAACATAACTTCATAATATATTGAATTTATTATTATACCAAATCCCGATATTTACCAATATAGCCAAGTATTGCGGATGCGAGGTACACTACTTATTTTTTGGCATGAACATACGACGATATTTTTAAATTTATATCGTTGATGAATGAAATTTTTGTTATTTTTCCTAACGTTAGCTATTTGGTACAACATGATTTTCTGTTCCACAATCTCATGTGTTAGTCTTGTCCCACTATCATTTTCAATTGTAAACACTCAAGTTTTTACAATTAAAATTTAAGATTATCGTAAACACTTTAAGACTGATGATCCAAATTAATATTTGGTGGTGCGGTTCCAACTAGAACCGTGTCAATTGTGATTTTCTATTTTGTTGCTCAAATTTCAAGATTTGTCATTTTATTCGCATCCAGCATCCACAGAGGCGAATAGATCGGGGATTCATACATATGGTGGTTACCATCCCAAATTTGTCTATAATGTTTAGGAAATTACCATATTACCCTCTAAAATTAAATACTTACGCCTCCAAAATTATGAAATTCTATACTTCTTTCTATGAATCATAAATTTGGATTCGTACCATGTCACCAAGATTCTTGTGCCGGCTAAGAATCTTTTGAAGTATGAAAACTTTGGAGGGAAAATATTTGAAATTTGAAGTTGGACCATTCTTCTATTTTCCTCCCACTTTTTACTAATTTTATTAACACAAAATATGTAAGTTGTATACCTAAATGTTTTGAAGTCAATAAAAGCACTTCAATAAGGTCAACCTATATATTCTTGATTTCTTATTATAATATTACAAAATATTGAAGTGTTATTGCCACGTATAAGAATTGCACCAAAAAGTAGATATAAAATTATGCAACTAATTATAAATCGGTGCACTTTACACTCACCTTATTCCTTGTAGCAACTCAACACCATAATGACCAAAACTACCAATATATATTATTCCAACTATCCTTCCATAATTTCATTCCACATTTATGATAAAAATAATAATAATCCAAAGTGAAATGATCAATTCCGAAAATTAAAAAAAATCAAGAAAACTCTTAAAATTAACCCACACAAAACAATCTTCGTAATTAATGTAGCTAAAGTATCCAAGATAAGGTAATTACATAAAAAAAAATTGAAAATTAGAAATAAGTAATAGCATACAATTTCACTTATGAAATAGTGAACTTCATTAATGAAATTAAATGAGGATAGAATGTGCATACTAAATTCTTCCAGTTTATTACACTAGCACCATCACTTATTATCTAAAACATTAAATATACAAAAAAAAAATAAAAAAATAAAAAAAAAATATGTACGCTTTAGAGTGACGGACTTACAAGCCTCCTGAATATATCCACAATACCAACTCATCAACGAAACATAAATAAGTTCGCAAATGAAATATTAAAAGTTTGATTTGTATTATATTTTAAATTAAATTGTTGTTGGGATCTTATAAAATGCTTTTAAGTGCATAATTTTGGGATGGATTGGGAATAATTAGAAGTGGAACCAACAAAAGGTGAGAAAAAGTACAAGTTGCAGTCAGACAAAAAGAGTTAAACAGAATACTTATGCTGAAGTTATGTTCTCTGAACATCACATGAATGATGGAAGATTAAAAAATAAATACTCGGCCCATTTGAGATTGTCTTAATCATATGCTACATGATTTATGTGATTCCATTGCAACATTGTATTTTATCCAATGTATTATAGTATATAATTTAAAATTTTGTCTCATTTGCTATCTGATTGCATTCCCATCATGCATCCACATGATTATTACATTGCATAACATGCTAAAGTATGGAAAACAATTATTTTAATCGCGTTAAGAATTGAATAGCACAAACGAACAATCATAATCATATGAATAAGAAACGGTAAAAAGAATTGAAAAGAGACAATATCTAGTAATTCGGTGAATGCTACACGATAAAAGGGGCGAATCCAGAATAAGGTGAAAATTAAAATTTATAATTTTCAAAATGCGAATATATAATTTTGTAGGGGGTAAAATAGTGATCTTACAAAATATAAAGGTAAAAAATCATAATTTTTTAGAACTCATCTACATCCACGATCGTACTGAAATCACATTTTTTTTTTTGGCTTGGTTAGAATCCCAACACGTAAGTATCTTAAATCGTTCCGACAAACATCAGACTTTAGATGTTCAATAAATTACTAGGAAACTACACATATATAAATTTCTTTTCCTTTATTTATACTTTTTAGGTACAAGGGTTGAGGAGGCATGCATATAAGATTATGATTTTTTCTCCACTATATTACAACATAAGTTAGTGAAATTAAGTATTATGCTTTAAATTGCAGTGCAGATTATTGGGGTCTGTGTGTGGAGGGACATGCCTTCATAGATTCTAGACAAAAGAGAAGCATTATGTCGGAATTTCTTAATAAAAAAGACAGCTTTATTTTAGTATTTGTCTGTCTTCCACTATCCACAAAAAATACTATTTACTTATTACACCCATCCCAATTCAGTCCTTACTAGATTAAGCGAAATTAAGACCAAAAAATTAAGAATTCATCAAACCAAATAAACTAAGAAAAGTGGTAATGTTTTTTTACAATATCTAACATTACATGGAGTAAGAAGAAAATGTAACATGATTAAACAAGTATTAGGGGGAGAGGATGTAAATATACACAGCTATGTACAGATGAAAGGAAAGGCATAATATGTAAGATGAGGGGCCGAATCTGCAATTTAGAAGGGCAAAATTGTAAATTCACATCAGCCACAGAAATCCCCCATGCCGGATACGAAAAGTGAACTAGTAATCACTCTAAGAATGGTTCAAACAACATTTTGGCCAAACCGCTGCGTCCTGTCTCGAGAAACCGACGTTACAAGGATAAGAACCCTAAAGGGTTGGCTTGATGTTCTCCCTTCTCAAGAGATATCTGCAAGATTAGCCAACATCACAGGTGCAAATATGCTAAGTAAAGTAGTTTCCTTTAACAACTCCCTATGTTGATGTTAATGATTTATTAAATCTGAGCAACATTATTAATATTTACGATAATCAACACATAATTAATGAGCAAAGGAATGAATGAATTTACCAGAAGAAAATCCTCATCAGTGCCAAAGGATTTGTGAGCTTGTTCTAAGCACCACGAAGGAATCCTCTCGTGTTTCCTGCGAAAAATAAGAAGCCTTCATAATTAGTGCTTCATGGGTCACATACAGTCATTGCAAAGGAGATCATAACTAGAAATGCAGTTTGATTCACAAGCTTTTTGATGGAATCAAATGACAAGCTAAGTTTGAAAATATGCAAGAAAAACTAAAAACCTTGAGCTCGCAGGATCTCGAATCTCAAACTCATCTGTAGCAGCATCGTAGCCACAAATAACAACGTAGTGACCTGCAGGGACAATAGTATAAGTCGAACATTGAGAAAATATAACAGTCAAAAGCCATGATGAAGAATATAAGTATCATAATTGCTAACTTGATATCAAGGGGATGAAAATCTGGTGTGAATTATAATCATTTCGTTACTTTTAATGGACCTAAAACGCGCATTCTTACCGGTGTAGCCAGGGTAGCCTTCATAGTAGTCGAAGACACAAACACCCTCGAGCTGAGACTGACTATGACAATAGAAACTTATAATCGATAAAAATTCAAATTCGAAGAATATTATGGCTGCATGCATAAATAGTATACGGCGGAAAAGAAGAACAGTAAGTATTACTGATTACTGACAATCTTCAATTGAAATGACTACAACTATACTTGAGGTTCTTTTTGGTGGTTCGGAAGTTGTGTTTCGAGAAAATGTTTTAGAAAATAATGAACTGCTAGGAAAATTTAGTGGCCCGCATAAAAGGGTTTGTTTAGTAGAAAATGAAATAAGTAATAGCCTACTCTGGTTGAACATGCATTCTAATAGATGAAAGTACAAGATACCTTAGTTTATGCTGATCAACTAAAGCAATAGCAAAATATTTTCCAGACAAAATGAAGTCGGAAATTTCTTTGGCACTAACTGATCTGCACTGCAAAAATTTGAGCATTTGTGTCGTAAATAGAGTGACAGGTGAAAAAGAGAGGAAAATGTAATTAACAGAAATAGATTACTCAACAAGTTAACATAGAGGAGTAACTTATGTGGGAATAACTCTATAATTCCCCTGTAACATGATACAAGACACTTCTCGAAGTTGCTTATGGGATACTTATGTACTCATTGCTTAACCAAAATTCAACAAGAGATTACCCCAATTCTTACGTATATTGTATAATTTTGAAATTAGTGTCATACAGAAAGAAACAATAACATACTTAGCATGTTCGGAAATCCAAGTATGGACTGGAGAAAATGATTTATAGGGCCTAATGTATGCATATACAATAGCCAGTGCCACAATGAATATAAGAAGAAATTATCAAATTGTTGAGAATATTATACCTGTATACTGATTCCAGCTTCACGAGCTTCCCGGAAGAGCATATTGACTCTTAAAAGATCATTAGGCAGTTGGTCCTGCAAAATGATGCCTTCGATATTAAAAAAGACTTAGAAAACAAGTTAATTGTTAGTAAGACATGCAAGCTATGGACCCGTTTCTGGTTAGAATGGATGCTACCTTGTAATATGTCTCAACAGAAAAATCTGGATTGGCTCCTAATGTAACTGTGCAATACGTAAAGCTTACAGAAAACTTCTGCAGCAAATACGCCAAATCAACAGTCCAAATACTGAAAACACAAATATAATATGATCAGAAAATGAAGGCAAGATTTATCCAATTCATAGCATGACAGTAGAAGAAATACACAACACAGCCCATTACTAGATGGTTTAATGAGCATAGAGAAGGCAAAAAAACTTGCCGGGAAGTTGCTTACAAGATGTTGGCACAATAGGAAAATGAAAATTAAAACGCACCCCTAGACCCCTGCTTAGTGTCACATTGCATGGCCAATTTGCTCTAGCTTATGGATATATACATTTCCCAGCTTCAGCCATGCCCACACGAAAATTCGCTTGTACTAATTCCTTCTCTAAGAAAATTAGGTATAGAAAATAAGAGTTTAAAGTGTTGAATAGACAATAACAATGGTAACTGACATATACTACTTAGCTTACTTTGCTAGCACAAAGGAACTGATTATCATATATTCATACATTAAGGTAACTGAATTTTCTTCCAACTTAAATAGCTGATGTAAGTAAAGCATATCAAGAAGAATTGGACAGAATATAAATATAATCATGGCGTCAAACTTTAATTAAACGAAGATACCTCGTGGTACAACAAAGATCCACTAGTTCTTGAATAGAACCTTCATAAACACCAAGAGCTCGTAAAACCATAAGAACACAAGCGAGACCACAATCCCATGTGTTTTGCTGATTTATGTGAGGTACCTAGTGTCAAGACACACAATCCAAATTATAAGGTATCAATACAAAATTGAAATTTTAATATAGAAAAAATACAATCTAATAGCAGAACATACTAAGAAAGATAGCGAGTCGAATGACATAGATATGGGATGCAAGACTACCTCAACAAAGTGGGACGAAGCTGAAGTTCTCTGGTCTTTGTTTGATGACTGCTGGATAGCATAGGAATCGACAAAATTAAAGCGACTTTCAGCAGACTCGTCAAGATTTTCTTCAACCGCCTTTAGAACTTTGTTCACGAAGAGATTAATTGACCACATCCTTTTGTATCTTCTTTAGTTTTACTTTTCACTAAAAGCAGAGCATCCTTCAATATAGGTTGATTGATATTTCCATGGCACCAATTATCGAACCCCACATTCTCAAACACAGCGAATACGGACAACCATTTGTGTTTAATCAGATCCTTCAATGAAAGATAGACCAAATTTCAGTTGACAATATAATATAACCACAATTCATGAAATTAAGCAAGTTTCGAATTACATAGGTAGCATTAACAGAACTTGATCTCCTCATTCAACTGATTAATCACATCATACACGAAGTCAAAGCTTCATATAATCTTCCAAAATCCCTCCTGTCAAGCTAGCAATCCAAAAACCTAAACAACTCGAGAAAACAATAAAATCTACAGCTGATCATCGAACAATCATCCCTCTCAAATCGAAATGAACTCTATCACTCCACCATATATAAGCGATCAGATCATCTTCAACAATATCAAATTCCTCAATTCAGAAAACAAACAAACCAACAAACACAATGTTCGTAAAAACAACCTAATTAGACCAAATCAAATTACAACCCATGAGAAGAAATTGAAGCTAAATCATTCTATTAACGATTAGGCACGACAGACAATCATCTCAAACCAAGGAAGGAAATAATAATAAATCTTCAATCACAAGCACACAGGGCGAAGAGAATTACAAAAAGACTGAATTTGTTTCTTCTGTGTGGGAACAAATTGAGCTTTACGATAACGACAGTCAATGGGAAAGGGCCTATGGGGACAGGCGTTTCGTTCGCTTGCACTGTCCCTTTTTCCTTGTTTTTTTGCTGTGGGAGAGATGAAGAGATAGAGATGAATAGGCGCCCGCCTATGGAAGAAGAAGAGAGGATTAATATTGAATTCAGATTCTTTTGCTCCCTTTGAAATAAACATTAGGGTGTAACGGTTCGGTTTAGTTTGGTTTTTGATGTATTTTAGGAACCGAACCAAACACATAGAATTGGTTCGGTTCGGTTCGATTCGGTTCGATGTGTTTTAAATATCGGAATCGAACCGAACTGAACCGCTTATAAGTGGTTTGGTTCGGTTCAGTTCACCAGTTCATCTTTTTATTTATTTATTTATTTTTTAAATCCTAAATAATGCAAGAATAATAATTTATAGGATGTCATTTCGTTCGAACTCATACGTATAGAGTTGTTACTCCTTTCTCTTCCTTCGTATATATTAAAATTGATTTTAAGCTTAAATCCAATATCTAAATTCAATAATATTCTTATATAAGAAAGATAAATATTAAATTAAAAAATTAAAAAATAAGATATTGGTTCGGTTTAGTTCAAACCGTTTCAAAAATTCTTGAAACCGCGAACCGAACCGAATGTATACGGTTCCTAAAAAAATAAATCAAACAAAACCGTGAAGCCGAATCAAACTACATTTTTCAATTTGGTACGATTTGGTTTGATCGATTTCACGGTTCGGAGCGGAACCACTTACACCCCTAGTAAACAGAAGCTTCATTTTGGCGTTGGCGGGGGGAGCGGGTGGGGCGTAGGTGGGGTGGGGGCGGTGTGGGTGCCCTAAATGAAGGGAAACGTACCTTTTGGAAGTAGGGGTAATTTGGGAATTTTTACTTGTTATTCACTTTCCAACTGTTTCGTCTTAATTGTTCAGTTTTAAATTAAGGAGATGAGAGTCACACTTTTCTTTTATCAATTTAAATCAATCCTAAATATTTTAATAGTTATTTAAGTCTTACATTTTTACCATATAATTATATAACTTTTAATATATATTTTTATTATATAAAATTAATCGGTCTAAATAATTGAGTCGAAAAAAAAACTGAGAAGTGAAATGGAATGGAGTATTGGTTGGTTTAATTACCACAACAGTTTTAGTAAGAGTTCTTTATTTGTAATTGGGTATTATTTAATTTCACTTTAATAGATTTTGACATTTTATTTAATTTCAGATTTCGTGGCCAGATTCGTACTTAACAATTATTATAATCTGGGGAATGCAGGCCCAAAAGTAAATTTATAGGAATTACGATCCAAACAATATATACCATAGAACAAAGATTGCACAAAGACACAGGACACGATTTAATACGACACGCGACACGTCATTTTCTAAAAAGTTTTAGACACGATACGGATACTAATATATATAAAAATATAAAGTCACATGTAAAATAAATTAATTTTATAGAATTTTATTAGAATTCGATGTTGTGTTTACTGAAAGGTGTAGGACATGACAATTTGAGTGTCGTGTCAGAGTGTCCGAAACGCGTCTCCTCCAACACGTGTTCCACTCGATACGTTGAGATTTTTCGAAGTGTTCAGGTAATATAACAAAAAATAATATTTTCTTAATCTTTGTGTCCAAAATAAACGAAACATTACTAATTGGATGGTGGGAGTAATATTTACATATTTGTTGGGATAAGGATTCAGTAGAATATTTGTAGATTTGAAGATCCCAAACCCCTAGTTGAATGATGTACCTTTGTTTCTATAATAGGTTAGTTTGGGTTCAGCTGTTAGAAACTCAGTAGGCTAGAGTTAAGTAGCTGCAGAGTTCAGTAAAAGACCTTGCACTCAGCTGATTGACTCAGGATATAAGAAGTCAGTTGATCAGCCGACCACCAACTGAATCTGCACAGGAATTCGTGCCATGCACTTATACTTAGAAGAACGTCAGTAGGAATTCAAAGGAAGTCAACCTTGATGTTTGACAAGTCTCACCTACCAATCTACCTTGACCAATAAGGAGCCAACAACAACTTATCTTTTCTGACAAAAGTTGCTCCCAGACTGAAAAAGAGGCGTATCTCTACAGTGCACCTACTCATCAACGTTCAAATTTAAGGAACCGTTTTCCTTGTCGTTTTGACACGTTGATAGACCCCTCTCCAACGGATCTATTCACAATCGACGACTATATAAGAGAAGAGTCTTCATGCAGAGACAATATCGGGAACCCAAGCTATCAACGGACAAAACTCTTAAACTATATCTCAATCGAAGTATCCAGTGAAGAACTAGCTTTCATAGAAGAACCTTTTAGTTCATCACTTAGAGTTATCTTTGTTCCCCTTCTCTTATCTAAGCAAGCCTTATTGTAAGATTCATAGCTTAGAAACCTCGAGTAAGTTCACATCTTTGTGAAACTATTCTTATTGTAAGAACTTCCTCTTAGTTGGAGAAGACTCAAACTCTTTAAGTTTGAAACCCCTGTAAAAGTCACTATGACTATAATTAGAGAATATGTCATACGAACAAATCACTGAGAACTTGCTCAATATAAGCTTCAAGTTGTATCTGTCCTGCGAATAGATCACTGAGACTTGCTCAGTATAAATATAACTAGTATCCTGCTTTGGTCAGGACAGTGGACGTAGGACCCAGTATGTCCGAACTACTTTAAAAATCTGCTGTGTTGATTTACTGTTTTCTTTAACTAATCATACTGCATTAAAACTATATTTCATCAAACTCAGCATAAAACCGATTTTCCAACCGAGATATTTAATAGGGCCTACACTTCCGCACACAACTCTGATACTGAACGACTGTTCGACTGACTCAAGTTAGTAGAGCTGAACTCAGTAGAAGAATTTCTTACCCACGCGATCTGAAAGTATATTTGGCTATCGACTCGGTTCGGCAGCAAACTCGCCTAGAGCCGACTTTCGCGTTTGAGAAACGAATTTGTATTCAGGTGTATTCACCCCTCCCCCCCTCTACACCTAAACCACGTCTCAAGACTAACAATCGGTGTCAGAGCGGTGTTCTTAAGCGATCATCGTTTTCTAAAAAGCTGTTCTATCTCGAACAAAGATCATAGGAAAACCCGTTTTCACCTGCATCTTGCATCTCTTCATTGCATCCTATATCCTATCTTTCAATGGGCGATATTTTAGGGATTAGGACGGTACCCATGTTCTCAACAGAGAACTATGCGGTATGGCGAGTGAGGATGGAGGCACATTTGACCTCGCTGCACGACAGCATGAACGACGTCCTGGAGAAAGGATCTATTGTTCCGATGATCGACTCAGTCGAACTTGCATTGGACGGAGCAGAAGGTGCCCGAACTCGTCCGAAGGTCGCCAAGGACAAAAGCTTCTTCACTCATGAGGAGAAGAAACTGCACAACCTCGACCGAGTCGTTCGAAACGCAATATTGATGACACTCGGTGATTCATATCTCGGGAGAGTATATGGATCGCAAGGACGCAAATGAGCTATGGGATGCTCTCGCGGTGCTGAGCCAATGAACTCCACGGATCAAAGAAACACAAGCGGAGTTAGAGTGCAAAAACTTGAGGCATTCGCTATGCTTCTGGGGAGTCCATAGATAATTCCGGTGCTCGATTCACAAATCGAGATCAACATCATCAACGGATGGGGAAAACGTTTAGCAACAAGGAGACCAACACAAAGAATCATCGATGACGATGCCACATTTATGGCAATTGAGATAAAAGATGTTGAACCGTGTCGATGGCCGGAGAAGAGGCCGAGGTAAATTTTGAACCCATTATATGCCCCTCTTCACCTTGTACACACGACATAAGCTCTGGCGTAGGAGAACCCATTGGATGTGGTTCTTGCGTACGAAGATACGCTTGAAGAAGTCTCGAAGGAGATGGATATCCCAATCGTATTCTTTGAACTGCGCCCAACTTCAATGGAGCGGACTACGACAACAAGGGAAAGAAGAAGTCCGAAGCCATCGGGGTTGTCGGACAAGTTTGGATCTTCAAATCTAACCATTAAGGACCCCAAGCGAACCCCAAAGGGTACCTAAATGCTTTTTTGTTTTGCGGGTGCTACAGGACCCTTGGATTGTCGACAATGGATGCTCAAGACATATGACACATCAAAAGAGCCTATTGACCGACTATGTTCAACAAGATGGAGCCAAAATTAAGTTCGGTGACAACTCCAAAGGCTACACAAGGGGATACCACACATTGAAAATAGGAACTGCAATAGTTCCTAGAGTATCTTATGTTGAAGAACTTCAACATAATCTCCTTTCTGTCAGTCAATTCTGTGATAACTCCAATAAAGTAACTTTTGACGCATGTTTTTGTGATGTTCTTGATAAATCTACAGGAAAAACTGTGTTATCAAGGTCGCGGCGAAGAAACATATACTATGTTGAATGGAATACCGTCGAACCTGAAGCTTGCCTGCTAGCACACACGAGGTCAGATGACAAAACAACATGGTTGTGGCATAGACGATTGAGTCATCTAAACTTCAAGACCATGAAGAAGCTAGCACGTGATGCTAAAGTCAGAGGACTGCCCAAGGAAGTATTCAAGAGACATAAGATTTGTGAAGCATGTTTGAAGGGGAAGCAAACAAAGTCAAGCAATCCGCCCATTCCGTCACCTTCCACTGATGGAATCCTTCAACCGTTGCACATGGATTTATTTGGGCCGATCAACCCTTTTGGTCACGAGATTAAACGTTCGGGTGTAGAGGGGGGTCAATACCCTGAAAACAATTTCTCAACTTAAAACGCGAAGCAGTCCTTTTCGGGGAGGATGCCGTCTTGAACAGGTTCGATAGACCAAATAAGGCGTTCGAATTGCGTGGCGAGTGAGCGACTTCACGCGATGTCCGCTGGGCGACTTAGGTCGAAGTCGATGCCGTTCGGTTGAAGTTCGGTATAGTGCGGAAATGTGTAGGCCCAAATTCGGTTGAGTTAGAAAAGCGTTTTTAAGAAAACGAGTTTCGAGTATATTAGTGCAATCTGTTAAGCTTAGCTGAAACTTCGGTTGAATGATTTTAAAAGATATTTTGAGAATGAACAAGTAATCAATGCAACAGTAAAAACACGAACACAAGCAATTTTAAAGTGGTTCGGATCCAACAATCCTACGTCCATTTGTCCAGAAAAGATTAGGAGGCTATTTTATTATGCTTGAGTTAGTCTCGGTCGGTTTGTGCTATTGGACAAACACCGGTCTTGAGATTTATGCGAGCAAGTCTCGGTTTACAAGTTATCAAACTTAAGTGTTTGACAAACTCTCCAACTATGAAGGAGTCCTTTACAATAAGGATCGGTTCAAAGATGAACTCCTTCGTTCTAAGCTATGGATATGGTCTGCTGAGCTTAGGTTAGAGGGAAAAAGGGAACGAGAAAGGTGGCTTCTAGAGCGACGAACGGTTAAGTATAGACTTTGGGTTCGTATTCAGTTGCTTGGATACTAGAGGCTTTATGATCTGATTCGGCTTGGTTCCCTATGAGCAAGTATGTCGCCTTTATTTGGAGATTACTCTATGAAGTTCTTGCGGAAAACTTAAGTCGTTTTCGAGTTGCTCGTTAATGCTCGTGTGTTCTTGTCTATGTCGTGTCGTGAGCTTTAATTTGAAATCTTCCCACTATTTATAGAGCAGAGATATGGATAGATCCGTTGGAGACGACGATCCATGTGTCTCTATCTTTTGGTAGCTAACGACTCTTTCAAAGTATGGTGACGAGAGTCCTTTCCCTCCATTTCTGGAAAGTTGTTGACTTGCAGCTTTAATCAGAAAGTAGACGAGTTGGTTGCTCGTCATTGGTCGAGGCTAAAGAAAGTAGGTGAGACAAACGGACCTCAAGGTGGATGCGAGGCGACTTCTCTATACCTCGTATGACTCGCTAATTTGACTTATGAGATATTCTGACAGTCAGAAGACTGTCTAGCCGTTGCTGAGTCTGATCTATGTTTAGTAGCATACTCCTGCTGAGTTCAACTCTACTGAAGATCAACTCTAAGTTCAGTGAACTACTCCTGCTGAGTTCAGTTCAACTGACTTCTTTCAGTATACTTCTCTGTTGAGTCCATGCTACTCGAGTCTTCTTCTTACGAATGCTGGGGCGATAGTCCGTTGAAGAACCGGCGGACGAAGCGAGTGCTGAACCATATCGAAGAGTGTCTGCGAGTACGAAACTCTCAGAGACAGAACAAACAATTACAACAGAATGGTTCATCAGTCAAAGTAGGGTTTTGGGATCTTCAAATCTACTGAGCACTAGGCTACTGAGTTATCTCCCAACATTTTGTGGAGCTACTGAATCATCTCCCAACAAACCCAGTGACGATCAGAGGAAAGAAATACGCTCTTGTAGTCATTGATGACTATTCAAGATATACTTAGGTGATATTCATCGCCAACAAATCTGACGTCAAACTTGAGCTGCCGAAACTACTGAAGCGGCTGAGCGTCGAGAAAGATATCAAGATTCAAAGGATACGCTCAGATCGTGGAATTGAGTTTCTGAACTCGATGGTAAAAGACATATGTGAGGCTGAAGGCATTGAACACGAAACCTCAGCAGAACGGACTTGCTGAAAGGAAGAACAGAACGCTTAAGGAAGCAGCAATGACGTTGCTAGCAGATTCAGGTCACCATTAAAGTTCTGGGCAGATGCTACTAACACTGCCTGCTATACTCAGAACCGGTCTCTATTGACTCAGATGCACATGAAGACGCCTTACGAACTATGGAAAGGGAGAATTCCTTCTATTTCACATTTCCATATTTTTGGTTGTCCGTGCTTTATCCACAATAATGGAAAGGACCAGTTAAAGGTCTTTGATAGCAAGTCAGACCAAGGAGTTTTCTTTGGATACTCTAGGGTCAGCAAAGCTTTCAGGGTCTTTAACTACCGGACCCTTTGCGTGGAAGAAAGCCCTCATGTTGTATTTGATGAATTTATTTATGAGTTCAGGAAGTCAAACTCTCAGCCAGAAGCTGAAGAGGTCAGGAGCAAGCTACAAGATCTAAGCTTAAAAGACAACACTGAAAAGATCCAGCATTGTTGGGATGATGATTCAGATGATGAAATTCCGAATCAAACAACAAGCAATGTGGCTGAGGAGGTTGATTCTACCAAACATGATCAATCCCGAGTAATTCGGGTCGATGAGGAAACCGATATGGTAAGCGAGACCTCGGCGAGAATAACAACTCGGGGGGGAACTATCAATATTCCTGAGCTAAATGCCCCTGAACCTGGTGACTCAGTAGACGCAACCCTTATTACTGAATTACTTCAAACACAGAACAGTACAACTGAAATTCATAATACTCCTACTGTTTATGTTGAATCAATTCCAGATGAAGTAACAAGACGTCGTCGCTCGTGGTTAGATGTTCACTCTTCAGATCTTATCATTGGAGATCCCTCAACTAATGTCAAGACAAGATCCAGATTCTATCAAGGAGAAAGTGTTTTATATTCCTGTTTCTTGTCGACTAAAGAACCTCAGACAATAGAGGATGCGCTGAATAATGCTGATTAGATCACCACCATGCAAGAAGAGCTGAATCAGTTCACGCGAAACGACGTATGGGAGCTTGTTGACAGACCTAGACATCAACACGTGATAGGAACCAAGTAGGTCTTCAAGAACAAGCGCGATTAAAACAATGTCATTGTCAAGAATAAAGCTTGACTCGTTGCCAAAGGATATTGTCAATCGGAAGGAATAGATTTTGACGAAACATTTGCCCCAGTTGCAAGATTGGAAGCTATTCGTCTATTCCTAGCCTATGCAACACATCAGCAGTTCACAGTTGATGTGTCGATTTTATACCCCTCGAATTCACCCAGTTCTGACGCTCATCTTGTCCAAGTTGATGTTGTTTTGTGCGCAGAAATGTCTATTTTCAACAGGTTTATGATCCGATGATGAGGTGGCGATCCGGAGCTGAGTTGGAGATATTTTGGCAGTTTTTGGAGAAAAAACAGGATTGAGATCGAGAAGGAAAGATATGCTGAAGATTTGGAGTTTAAAGATATTTTAGGGCTGGACTTATACAAGGAAAAGGAATCTTCAAGATCAAGATTTAAAAGATATGCCCTAAGATATCTTTCCTTTTGAAGATCAAGCTCCAAATCTATATAAAGGGCTGGAGACGGACATCATTCAACAACACCGATCCAGAACCATTCTACACCATTCTCTACATCGTTTCCAGCCATTCTCGTTCTTAGTTTCGTAGTTAGATTTTAATTTCCGCACAAGAATTCCCAAACACTTTTATTCGCTTTCTTAATTTAGTTATTTTCAAATTTCAAGACTTCAAGTACTTCGTTCAGATTTCCAGTTTCAATTCAAGTTTTCGTTCAGTTTAGGTTTCGGTATTCTTTAAGTTTCTCGTATTTTAATTACGTTGCATACTTTTATATTTTGGCACTTTAATTTATGTTCTGAATATGTTCGTTTCATTCTGCTTGTCCAAGTTAAGTATGTGTAGCTAAACTTTTTAGGGCTTCGGCGAGGGTGGCGAGTATGAGATACAAACTTTGTGAGATCTAATTGTTCGTAGTAATTGAAGACTAGGGTTTCGACTTAATTCGGGGAAGAAAGATTTAATTGGATTAACTTAAACCTGATCAATTTAGGTTATGGCGATTAGTGCCAGATTGTTCAACAACTTAGGTGGCGAAGCTATCGTAACGGTAGTCGAATTAAGGAGGTTAATCATCTATGTCAGCTTGTCCAACAACGGTAGAGATTAAAATTGGGTTCCTTCCTCGTAATGTTTTCTAAACATTAAATCTAGGTTTGTTCAACAAGCTAGGTTGTGGTTAGATTAGGGAGTAGTGGAAATTTGTTCAACAAGCCACTACCGACTAAGTAAGTAGGAATTGGGGTATGTACGTGTCCAACACTGTATCCTATAACTGGTTGATCTTAGGAATTAATTAAATCTATGCATCCATGATTGAAGTAGTTGTCTCATACGAGTTACCCGAAGCTGAGTCCGCCTTTCTTTATTTGATTATTTTTATCTATTTTTCGTGCTATTTACTTTACTTTGCCTAGGTAGTAAACCCCCAAAATTTATGCGTGGTGGCATCACCAAAATTCGATCAAAAGGATAAATATTGTTGATTTTCACTGTTCCCTGAGTTCGATCATGTTCTATACTAATTATAAAATTCTAAGTGTGTGCAAGAATTTTATTTGGTGTGAAAACAGCGATCACCAAATTGGCGCCGATGGCGGGGAACAGTGTTTCTAATTAACCGTGTTTATCTTTTGATCTTTTGTGCTTTAACTAGTTTATGAGCAGGTCTTCCAACCCAAACCTCGTATTTGATTCCGAGATCGAAAGAACCGCAAGGAGGTTAAGGAAGGAGACAAAGGCCGCAACAAACGACAGCGCCGAGCGGGACACTTCGTCCGGCCAGCGGAAGCGACTCACGAAGACATTCCGCCTTAGCCTAGCAGAATTCTTTTCTGTAGGAAAATTCGAGACTGAACTCGAGAAGATGGCCGACGATCCGAATAATCCGAGGCTAGATCAGTTTGGAAAGTATGGTGGTGAAGATCTTCCAACACCGATCCAAATTAACGGGCTCACTGAGCCGATTGAGATCAAGTATGGGCTTATCCAAGCTCTACCAAAGTTTCATGGAATGAAGAATGAAGATCCATTCCGCTTTCTGAATGAGTTCGTGAGATTCTGCAATGCTCAAAAGACTTCGCGTGGAATAAAGGAACAATTCAAACTATCTGCTTTTCCATTTGCTCTCACGGATCATGCAGGAAACTAGTTCACAAGTCTACCCGCAAACTTCAATCCGTACTTGGACGAGAGATGAGACAAATATTTACGGATTGCTACTTTCCAGTTACAAAGACCAATGCCTTGCGCAAGGAAATCTCTGGAGTCCAGCAAGAGTTTGATGAAACACTGAATGGATATTGGACTCGATACAAAGCTCTCATCGAAAGCTGTCCAAATCATAATTTTTCCAAGGGAGATTTGTTGACCTATTTTTATCAAGGAATGGCAATCACTACAAAGAATCTTGTCAATTCATCAAGTGGAGGAAATTTCTCCAGTTGCAGAGTCAATGATGCCGAGAAGATTATTCAAGAATTGGCTAATGCAACTAAAGATTATGGAGAAGTTCGTATTATAAAAAAAATGCGCAAATTCGGTGATTAGTAGATCCGGAGACCAAGTTGGATACTAGTATGGAAAGGATGGATAATCGTTTTGAGAAGGCTGGAAAGGATGATGGACTCGAAAGTTCGAGAAACCGATGAACTCCATGTTGGAAAAAACATCTTCAGTCAGCTCGGCTGAACAAATATGTGGAGCGTGTGGACAGTCTGGACACACCTCGTTGCAATGTAACACCCAAGCAAACCCTACTGAAGATTGCAACGCGATTGGGAGCTGGAACAACAACCAGCAGAAAAGAGATCCTTACTCCAACACCTACAATCCTGGATGGAAGGATCATCCAAATCTGAAGTGGGATAATCATCCCAAGCCCCAGTTTGCCCAGCATCAACCGCAGATGTTCCACCAACAGCCACAACAGCAAGTCTATCGCCCTCCTAATCAAAGGACTTACCTAACAAATCCAACGCTTTTACCTCCACCTACCCAAGCAAAGCCTGGCAAGACCATTGAAGAAATTCTAACCGAGATGGCTATTTCACAACAAACCATGCAGCGAGTATTCGACTCATAATGAAGCTATCCACGAACATCCAAAATTCACGAAGGAGCGAGAAAATCGGACTAGATAACTTGGCCGGACGGATAGGGCAACTATCTGCCTCAATCAATGAGATTCGAGGGAACCAAGGAAAGCTACCTTCTCAAGTCCAGATTAATCCAAAGAATGTTAGCCATGTTACTCTGAGAAGTGGAATAGATCTCCTGATCCGCCAAGCAAGGCATTGAAGAAGGTGAAAAAAGTGACACGATGCCATTGTCAACTTGCCCAAGCCAAATATCTCCGAATCATCCAACTCAAAGAAAGACAAGGAGAAAGTCGATGAAGAGGAAAAAGGAAAGAAGCGGGTTGTCAAGAAGAAATGCTTGATTGATCCACCGTTTCCACAAACATTGGTGCGAAACCAAAGCCCATGGAGCGGTATTTGGATTACATGTCCATCTTTGGCAAGGCTGGAAGTCAATCTACCATTTCTTCATGCTATCAAGATCCCACATCTTGGGAAGTTTACGAAAGAGTTCATTCTTTGGAAAGACAAGCAAAAATGGAAAAAGCGTGGTAAACGAAAATGTCTCAGCATGCATTCGAAATATGCTTCCCGAGAAGTGCCATGATCCAGGTATGTTTACCTTACCCTGTTTGATTGGAACTAAGATGATCCCAAAAGCCCTTTGTGATTTAGGAGCCTCAATCAATGTGATGCCTTTATCTGTGTTTAATAACTTAGTTGGGGTTGAGTTTACCGATACTAAAGTTGTTATTCAATTAGCAGACCGATCATGCATATTCCCTAAAGGCATTCTAGAAAATGTTCTTGTTAAAATCCATGATTTCGTATATCCTGCGGATTTTTATGTGATTAACACTTGTGAGGGAAAGAAGGGAACTTCGGGAGTTTTGCTAGGTCGACCTTTTCTTAAAACGGCTAAAGCATTAATTGATGTTTGTAAGGGTACTATCTGTTTGGATTATCTTGGTGAGAAGTTTACTTATAGTATTATTGATGAAGCTATGAAAAAACCCCTTTATTGTGAAAATGTTTATTCTATTGACGTTATTGAGCCTCTTGTCCAAGAACATCTTGAGACGACATTAATGCAGGTTAAGTTAGAGTTAGCATTGACACAAAGCCTCTCTGAGATGGATGTCCAAGGGATGCTAGATGAAGAAGTAAAGGAAGCCATCTTATCTCTATATGCAGTTCCAGAAGTCGTTACCTCCACTAGCGGCATCTGCTTGCCAAAGCAGAATGTGGAAGACAGACCAGTGCCATCACATGTCAGACCGCCCGTTCTGGAACTTAAGAAGTTGCCAGTCAATTTAAAGTATGCTTACCTGGGCCAAGATAAGACTCTTCCTGTGATTATCAGCAGTGAATTATCAAAAGAGCAAGAAGAGCGATTGGTCGAAATTCTAAAAAAGCACACTCGAGCTATTGGTTGGACATTGGCCGATATCACCGGAATCAGTCCGAATGTTTGCATGCATTACATCCTATTGGAGCCGGATACTAAGCCAATCCGAGACCCACAAAGGAAGTTAAATCCCAACATGCGTGAAGTTGTTTTAAAGGAGATTTTAAAGTTGCTTGATTTGAGAATTATCTACCCGATCTCGGACAGCAAATGGGTCAGCCCGGTACTTGTTGTACCAAAGAAATCAGGTTTTCAAGTCATTGAGAATGAAAAGAATGAGTTGGTACCAATGAGCTTGGTAACCGGATGGAGAATGTGCATCGACTATAGGAAATTGAACATGGCAACAAGAAAGGATCATTTTCCCTTACCGTTCATTGATGAGATGCTTGAAAGACTTGCCGATCAATCCTATTTTTGTTTTCTTGATGGATATAGTGGATACTTTCAAATCTATGTCAACAAGGATGACCAAGAGAAGACCACCTTCACATGTCCGTTTGACACTTATGCTTATCGCCGCATGCCTTTTGGATTGTGCAACGCTCCCGGAACTTTCCAACGTTGCATGATGAGTATTTTCTCCGATCTCATTGAAAAATGCATCGAAGTATTTATGGACGATTTCACCGTCTATGGAGATTCTTTCGATCAATGTCTCAAGAATCTAGATGTGGTTCTAAGAAAATGCGTGGAGAAGAACTTGGTTCTTAATTATGAAAAGTGTCATTTCATGGTAAGGGAAGGAATTGTTCTTGGCCATATAATATCCGAAAGAGGTATCCAAGTTGATAAGGCGAAGGTTGATTTAATTGCCCATTTTGCCGTATCCAACAAATATCAAGGAGATTCGAGGATTTTTAGGCCGTCCTTGGATTCTACAGAAGATTCATTCGGGACTTCGCCAAGATCGCTCAACCTTTAACAAGGTTACTTGACAAGACGTTCCGTTTGTCCTAGGCGATGGCCGTAAGAAAGCTTTCGACATTCTAAAGGAAAAGCTGGTCACAACTCCTATTATGCGAAGCTCCGAATTGGAAAATTCCATTCGAACTTATGTGTGATGCAAGTGACTACGCCGTTGGAGCATGTACTTGCCCAAAAAGAATGCAAAGGATAGTCATGCTATATACTATGCCTCAAAGACGCTCAATCCGGCCCAATGTAATTACACCACTACGAAAAGGAGCTACTCGCTATTGTTTTTGCCTTCGACAAGTTCTGCTCCTATCTGCTTGGGTCAAAGGTGATCGTCTACACTGATCATGCTGCTGTGAAGCATCTACTCGCAAAGAAGGAGACCAAACCACGACTTATACGTTGGATTTTGCTACTGCAAGAATTTGATTGGGAAGTGCGAGATAAGAAAGGAGCTGAAAATAATGTAGATGATCATTTGAGTAGTTTAGTTCATCCAGAAGATGTTGAACCAATCAAGGAACAATTTCCAGAAGAGCATCTCTATTATTCTGACATCCCAGATGCTGACAACTTGGCCAAGCCTTCTGAAGAAAATTCTACTATCAGCTTGTCCAAGTGGAAGTACGAAGCGAGGCGAATGTTATGCGATTGAAGGAAAAGATGGTAAAACTCCGTGGTATGCCAACATTGTAAATTATCCCACTTCAAGGAGGCGCCACCGAGACTTTACCATGGCTCAAAGGAGGAAATTAATGAGTGAATGCAAGTATTATTTTTGGGATAATCCCACACTTTGGAAAGTTGGAGCCGATCAAGTTATTCGAAGGTGCGTACCCGAAGAGGAACAATTTGAGATCTGAGAGTGTTGTCATTCATCACCTTATGGAGGACATGGAGGAGTAAAAGCGTCTTGCAAGGAAAGTTCTCGATTGTGGATTCTTTTGGTTAACTTTGAATAGAGATGATTATGAGTTTTGCAAGAATTGCAAACGTTGCCAAATGCTTGGTAATATTGGCTTGCGAGATGAACTACCACAACATCCGTTGCGCTTTTGTGAAATATTTGATGTGTGGGGTATGGACTTCATGGGACCTTTCCCTAGCTCATTCAGAAATTTATACATACTATTGGTTGTGGATTATGTGTCCAAATAGATCGAAGCCAAGGCAACTCGCTCCAATGATTCCAAAGTCGTTGCTGGATTTCGTAAGTCCAATATTTTTAGCCGATATAGTGTTCCTCGAGCCATAATAAGTGATAATGGTACTCATTTCTGCAATCGTACCATTGAAGCTTTGATGAAGAAATACGGATGTCAACATCGTCTTTCTACTCCGTATCATCCTCGAAACAAACGGCCCAGTGAAGTATCTAATAGGGAGATCAAACAAGTGTTAGAAAAGACGGTTAATCCGTCTTGCAAAGATTGTAGTACACGCTTGGAGGATGCTCTTTGGGCGTACAGAACCGCATACAAAACCCCTATTGGTATGTCCCCTTATCGTTTGATTTTCGGAAAGATGTGTCACTTACCGGTTGAGCTCGAACATAAGGCATTTTGGGCCGTGAAAACAATGAATATGAACTTTTTCAAGTGTGAGGAGGAACGCAAGTATCAATTGCAAGAATTAGAAGAGCTTCGACTTGAAGCTTATGATGCCTCTATGTGGTACAAGGATCGAACAAAGGCTTGGCATGGCCGTATCCGAGATCAAAACAATTTCAAGTTGGACAATTGGTGCTCTTATACCTATCTAAACTTCGACTCATGCCCGGGAAGCTTCGTTCGAGATGGATAGGGCCATTTCTTATCAAATCCGTTCGGCCAAGCGGAGCAGTTGATTTAGAAGATCCCGCAACGAAGTCTACTTTCGTGGTGAATGGTCATCGGCTAAAGCTCTATCATCACTTGCACCAAATAAAAACAGTGGACGAGATTCCATTGTCCCTCCCAACATACACTTGATCAGCTTGGAAGAGTCGAGCCTGCGACTCTAACTCAAGGCGCTTGTGGGAGGCACCCCACACGTATCCTTTATTTTCCGAATTTTATTTCATAGTCTAGGTTTTTTTTTTCTTTCTTTCTTATATAGTTTTTAGTGTTGGTTTCTTGTGCTAATTATTTTATGCAGGAAATCTAGATAATTGTGGAAGAAATTCGTCACCTTAGAAAATAAACTTCAAGAATCAAGGAAGGAGTTTGAAGAAGGAAATATGCCCAAGTATAGGTCGAGGACCTAATTGCAAAATACTTCAACTTTTTGTGGTCAAATTGACACAAAGGTTGAAGTGTGAGGAGGTTGCAGCAAAAGAGGATGTAATTGCTCATTACTGAAAATTGAGGGACTCAATTGCAAACCCTCAGAAATGGGATACTTTAAGATTGAATCGCGAAAGGGGGGGACCTCATAACTGTTCCCGCGCTCCAATTTCTTCCTCTCTCTGCAACTCGTCTTCCACCAAGCTACTCATCATCTCCTCCTTCTTCCGTCATCTTCCACAAGCCACTATCGATTAAGTAAGTAGGAATTGGGGTATGTACGTGTCCAACACTGTATCCTATAACTGGTTGATCTTAGGAATTAATTAAATCTATGCATCCATGATCGAAGTAGTTGTCTCATACGAGTTACCCGAAGTCGAGTCCGCCTTTCTTTATTTGATTATTTTTATCTATTTTTCGTGCTATTTACTTTTCTTTGCCTAGGTAGTAAACCCCAAAATTTATGCGTGGTGCCATCACCAAAATTCTGATCAAAAGGATAAATATTGTTGATTTTCACTGTTCCCTGAGTTCGACCCTGTTCTATACTAATTATAAAATTCTAAGTGTGTGCAGGAATTTTATTTGGTGTGAAAACAACGATCACCAACAGTCTATCAGATGGATGTGAAGTTAGCTTTCCCAAACGGCGTACTGAAGGAAGAAGTCTATGTTGAACAACCGCCCGGCTTTCAGCAGGGACATCAGGTTTACAGACTTAAGAAAGCTTTGTATGGGTTAAAACAAGCACACAAGGCTTGGTACGATACCCTCTCAGACTTTCTACTTCATAAAGGAACAGTGGATCGCACCCTATTCAGCATCAAGTCAGGAGAAGACATTTTATTGGTGCAGATCTACGTGGACGACATCATCTTTGGATCAAGGAATATGACTATGTGTCAGAAATTCGAGCAGATGATGAAAGAAAAGTTTGAAATGTCGATGATGGGAGAGATGAACTATTTCCTTATGGGAATATTCATTAATCAAGCCAAATACACAAGAGATCTCATCAAGAAATTCGACTGCGAATCCAGCAAGTCAGTGAAGATACCCATGAACACCAATCTCAAGATTGATCTTGACAAAGAGGGAGTATCTGTTAATTCAACTGACTATCGTGCTATTATCAGTTCTTTATTATATCTTACAGCAAGCAGACCTAACATAACTTTTGTTGTAGGTGTATGCGCGAGATTTCAGGCGAATCCCAAGAAGAGTCATATAGATTCAGCGAAGAGAATTCTTCGTTACTTGAAGGGAACACCTGATGTTGGATTATGGTATCCTGTTGATGATAACCTTGAACTAACTGGTTATTCTGATGCTGACTATGCAGGTTGTCGAATCGATAGAAATGCAGGTTGTCGAATCGATAGAAAGTCAACCTCAGGAACTTGTCAGTTCCTCGGTAGCAAGCTCATATCGTGGAAGAAGGAGATAGAAGAAGAAATCAAGGAAGCCATCATTAGCAAAGCGCTGAGGAAAGATGTTGAAGAAGACTTAGTGGAGATCAAGGCCCTGAGGAGAAGAGTATATTCAGGATATGGCCTTGAGCTTCCGGAGAAGAAGTCTGTTGACTTCCGCGCTCGCATGCAACAGTTCAAGAAGAAGCCGAGCTGACCTCTCTCTCTCCTTAGTCTAGCTTTTGTAGTGATAGCATGTCATATACTGTAAATCTCATTCATCTATGACATTTATCACTTTCAGCCTTGACAATTACTCATTGTCTTTTCGGCTTTATTTACTTTTCAGCACAACTGATCACCTCAGTGATCAGATATCTCACTATATGACCCTATGTAACTTATATGCTTATCTGCCTTAGAATTATTCCCTATTGATTATTTGTGTTTGCTCTGGTCTTCTCTGATACTTTGCTAGTACTTAGGGGGAAGGGCTCTTATATATGAAATAGTGGGAAATTGTTTCTTAGGGGGAACCTGCTTTATAGGGACATTATTGATAATAGCTGAATTTACTTTGATAATTAGCTACTAAGAAGTATGATCTATTCTGAGATCGATTATTTTTACGTATCGGCCACGATATTTTGAATGTGTTAACTTGCTTTCTTAGCTCGATATCTTTCGGTAGAATCCCTGATAATGTCAGCATGCTATAACTATCCCCATAGATTAAAATCCATAAGTTCTGATACATTCAGTATTCTAACTGTATTAATTTAACATGGCTCTGATACATTGCTTAAGATAGCTCTGATAATCTTTTTACTTGTGATTGCTCTGATTCATTGTAATTGATCTTTACTCAGTAGCAGTAGCTCTTAACCTTAGCATGTTTCTTGATAGAAGATGTAATAGGTTTTGGCATCATCAAATAGGGGAAAATTGTTGGGATAAGGATTCAGTAGACATATTTGTAGATTTGAATATCCCAAAACCCCTAGCTGAATGATGTACCTTCGTTTCAATAATAGCTTAGTTTGAGTTCAGCTATTAGGAACTCAGTAGGCTAGAGTTCAGTAGCTGCAGAGTTCAGTAGAAGACATTGCACTCAGCAGATGGACTCAGGATAGAAGAAGTCAGTTGGTCAGCCGACCACCAACTGAATCTGCACAGGAATTCGTGCCCATGCACTTATACTTAGAAGAACGTCAATAGGAAGTCACTTCAGTTGAAGGTCCAAGGATTCAGAGAAAGTCAACCTTGATGTTTGACAAGTCTTACCTACCAATCTACCTCGACCAATAAGGAGCCAACAACAACTTATATTTTCTGAAAAAAGCTGCTCCCAAACTGAAAAAGAGGCGTATCTCTACAGTGCACCTACTCATCAGCGTTCAAATTTAAGGAGCCGTTTTCCTTGTCGTTTTGACACGTTGATAGACCCCTCTCCAATGGATCTATTCACAATCGACGACTATAGAAGAGAAGAGTCTTCATGCAGAGACAACACCGGGAACCCAAGCTATCGAGGCACAAAACTCTTAAACGCTCTCAATCGAAGAATCCAGTGAAGAACTAGCTTTCATAGAAGAACCTTTTAGTTCATCACTTAGAGTTATCCTTGTTCCCCTTCTCTTATCTAAGCAAGCCTTATTATAAGATTCATAGCTTAGAAAACCTCGAGGAAGTTCACATCTTTGTGAAACTGTTCTTATTGTAAGAACTTCCTCTTAGTTGGAGAAGACTCAAACTCTTTAAGTTTGAAACCCCTGTAAAAGTCACTATGACTATAAGTAGAGAATCTTTCCTGCGAACAGATCACTGAGAACTTACTCAGTATAAGCTTCAAGTTGTATCTGTCCTGCGAACAAATCACTGATACTTGCTCAGAATAAATATAACAAGTATCCTGCTTTGGTCAGGACAGTGGACGTAGCCTTATTATAAGATTCATAGCTTAGAAACCTCGAGGAAGTTCACATCTTTGTGAAACTGTTCTTATTGTAAGAACTTCCTCTTAGTTGGAGAAGACTCAAACTCTTTTAAGTTTGAAACCCCGTAAAAGTCACTATGACTATAAGTAGAGAATCACGTCCTGCGAACAGATCACTGAGAACTTACTCAGTATAAGCTTCAAGTTGTATATGTCCTGCGAACAGATCACTGATACTTACTCAGAATAAATATAACAAGTATCCTGCTTTGGTCAGGACAGTGGACGTAGGACCAAGTGTGTCCGAACCACTTTAAAAATCTGTTGTGTTGATTTACTGCTTTCTTTTAGCGATCATACTGCATTAAAACCGTATTTCATCAAACTCAGCATAAAACCGATTTTCCAACGAGACGTTTAATAGGGCCTACACTTCCGCACACAACTCGATGCGAGTGATTGTTCGACCGACTCAAGTCGGTAGAGCTAAACTTAGTAGAAGAATTTCTTGCCCACACGATTTGAAAGTATATTTGGCTATCGACTCGGTTCAAGTAGCAAAATCGCTAGAAGCCCGACTTTCGCGTTTGAGAAAGCGAATTTGTATTCGGGTGTATTCACCCCTCCCCCCTCATACACCTAAACCACATCTCGGGACCAACAATATTGGATCTAGAAACATTGAGTAGCTAGGGGATAATTGGTTGTACGTGCAATTAAGCAAACTGTTTCTTTATCCATCTATCAATTATGAAACATATACTATGCGGAATGTGTGATTATAATGGCTCATTATATTCATTAGTTATATTTGGAATGTAGTTAACATGCCATCATGTTACATATATTATTTTATTTTATATGAGAGAAACATGTGCAATTGATTCACACTTAAAATTGTCTTGATGAATTCAAACGCATGACATTAACTCATAAAACAATTACCTCAGACTTCTAAATCATCGGCGAGGTATATTATTTGATTATATGAAACAAGTAGATAAATGTACAAATTAAACATAGATGTCACATCATACAAACCTAAATATTACTCCATGCGTCCCAAATTTATAGGTTTACTTTCCATTTTTTCTCTATCCCAAATTTATATGCATATCAACAATTTTTTTTGTGCCTAAGTAAATTATATCATTAATTTTCTAATAGGCCTAACTACTATGATAATATAGGAAAACAATTATTTATCCAATTTTTATACTAGCAAAATACAATTATATCATTAATTTTTTAATAATTTATTTTAATTTACTCAATTTCAATACCAACATATATCTTGTTATTTCATCAAAAATGAAAATTTTATATCATTAAATTTTTTCTTGTGTAAAACAAATAATATACATATAAATTTTTGACGGATGGAATACATCTTATAACCCATGATAGAACTCTACATACTATTTTGGATGCTTTAGTTAAAGTTGATAAGTTCAAAGTGGGTAGTACCTTTTCCTAAAAGAGAGACAATTATGTTGACAAATACCAATTTTTGCTTGAAAAAGACTTCACCTCTTGATTTTCAAAATTTGAATCTTCATTTTCAACTTTATGACTAGGAAATTAAAATTGCGTACCACATTTTTTTATAAAGAAATTGGAAGATATTTTTGAAATTTAAAACTATTGTTGGATAATCATATTGGTACCTGAAGAGCGTAACAGAGAACTACGTTTCTATTTGTAAAGCTCACTTATAGATAGACATTAATGGTGTATTATTGAAAATCAATGAAGTCAATTAATTTTGACCAAATTCGCTAACCTGTCAAACTAGCAATTAATTGACAAACCCATTATTAAATTAAATGGACATATTTTATGGAATTGGATTTTTCGCGCCAAGATGATGCCTTAGGCCCTTAAGCTATATTAATGTCAATACATTAAATGTCAACCCATTATTAATTGTAAACCTAAACAAATCACATCTAGAATTATTTTAAGAGATTTATGAACTTTTGGGAATACTAATAAGTTATGCGATTCACTAATTCCTAAAATTTATGAATTTTTAGGAATACTAATAAGTTATGAATTTGTACCTAATAAATGACGTTGATAGAATCTGAGTTCATGATCTTCTATTTTTACAATCTGAAGTGTGTTAATTACGGAATTTTTTACATGTAATGTTGTGCGTACTTGCTACGTTATATATGTAAACAACCTATCAAATTTCACATCCAATAACCACTTTATGGTTAAAATAAGAGAATCTTGAGTTAGGTGAATCTGTGAAGCAAGATCACCTAATTTATATAATTTTCACCAACTTCTAGTTACGGCCATCAATTATAGGCATTTTTCCAAATATAAGGAGAATATAATTACTATTCACCTAAATGTATTAATGAGTTAAATTATTACTTTATCTTATAATAATAACTTCAGTACAAAAAAATTCAAATTTATGCACATTTACATAATGAATTTGTTTCTCATGTATGACTAGTGGACTACTAAATTGAGGCTAATTCGATCATGAAACTTCAAGATAAATTTCAAGAGGGAGTATGAGATTGTTCACGATTTAAGGAAGGATGGTAGTTTCTTTTATGGGATCTATGAAGCAAGATTTTATTAATCCAAATTTCGATGGCAATTTCGAATTTTTCAGTGCATAAATTATAAATTTGAGGAGGGGATTTTTTTGACTATCCTAGTAAATTATTGGTGAGAGTGAAGTATCGTCAATCCGACAGCTAATTACATTATAATATCATTAATTATTTTTTGAATGGACTCCGATCCAAGTAGAGACAAAGAAAGTGTACGTTGGCTTTATAGTCACCTTGGCAGTTATCTTACAACTGAAAAATCAAATTTCTTCACTAAAAACACACACTACCACAGAGCAACAGAGAATAAAATCAAATTACCCATAATCCATTCATGTTCAAAACCCTCTCCAAATCCTTTTGGAACTCTTCTCCCGTTTGAATTGCCACCACTAAAGATTCAACCTTTAATGGGTTTTCATGTACCCATTTCGGAAAGAGGAGAATTCAAACTGAGCCCTTCTTTTCTTGAACAGAAATAGCGCGCTTTTCCCACTTTCTTGCTGTTTTAAATGGAGAGTTTAGATGGGAAGAGAGACGGGTCTAACTCGGTGAAGGCCGAGTCAAGAGAGAGCAGGGGCAGCGCGCGTAGTGATGGTAGACTCAGTTTTGATTATTCATCTTCGCCTCAATTTGGACTGCCCATTGGAAAGTCGAGAAATTGTTTGAAAAATGATGGAATTAAGTCTCTTTTGAGTGTTGAGAGTGTTGATGATAAATCTAGGACTGAAAAGCAGGGTTCAAAATCTTCAGGTTTGTTAATAGTGTTTAATTTTGTTAATCTTCTTGTTCTTATTTTTCTTCCCCCTTTTTGGGGGGTCTTCCTAGTAATAGTAGAAGTTGATTTGCAATAAATTTGTATATAATTATGTGTATTTATACAGTTTATATAAGATTTTGCTGTTAAAGACTTGCCTTCTTTTGTTTTCTAAGAATTTGCAATGCTAATTTGATTGGGTTGGATAATTGAATATGGATTGATTAAGTAGCATTGTTGTGACTGATTTGAGTAGAAATTGAGATGATGAAAGAAAGGTTTGCAAAGTTGTTGCTTGGTGAAGACATGTCAGGAAATGGCAAAGGAGTTTGTCCTGCACTCACAATCTCAAATGCCATCACAAATCTATGTGGTAAGAACAACTCCTTAGCCTAGTATGCAGTCTGATCTTGTTTTAAAGAATTGTGTAAAGTTTAGCTATTTTTTCATCTTTAGCTACTGTGTTTGGACAATTGTGGAGGTTGGAACCATTGCCTTGTGAAAAGAAATCAATGTGGAGAAGAGAGATGGGATGGCTTCTCTCTGTGAGTGATCATATCGTTGAACTCAAACCCTCTTGGCAAACATTTCCTAATGGCAGTCGAGTCGAGGTATTACTCCATTCATCCCAACTTCTTGCTCGAATCTCCATCCTACTATATCCACACTCAATCACATATGCTCTCTAGTTAACCCAAGCCCTTTTCTTGATCCTGCAAATTTGACTAACACATTAAAGCATAAGTTTATATGCAACTTGATTACAGTGATGTTATGTATAATCTTGTTTTCTTGATTTTTTTTTTCTCATTACTATCAATTTCATGTTTTAGGTTATGAGTTGCCAACCAAGATCAGATCTTTACATAAATCTCCCAGCTCTTCAGAAACTTGACAACATGCTTCTTGTAAGAGAATTAGGCCTACTTTATTAAACTCCTCTTATTCTTTATTGTCATACTCATATTCCATCATTCTGTTTGAAGGAAATACTTGATGGCTTCTCCGATACAGAGTTTTGGTACGTGGATAAGGGCATAGTAGCAGCGGAGGCTGATGGATCGGCCTCCTTCCAGAAGGCCATTCAGAGGCAGGAGGACAAGTGGTGGCTGCCCGTGCCACGGGTGCCTCCCGGCGGTCTTTCCGAGTGTGCAAGGAAGAAATTAGGTCACAAGCTTGAGTCTGCAAGTCAGATTCTTAAAGCTGCTACTGCCATCAACAGCATTGCCTTGGCTGATATGGAAGTTCCAGAATCATACTTGGAAACTCTTCCAAAGGTTTGATTTCCATCCAACTAAGTGTTAAATTTATCCAATTAAGGGTGAAATAAATTCAATTTGGATATAGGTCACATTGATCGAATTACGTAAATTTATGTCTCTTTTCGATTCTTGTTTGTTCCTTTCATTCTCGAAGTTTTGACACCATTGTTATGTTTGAATACTCAGAATGGGAGAGCTTGTCTTGGCGATGTTGTCTACAGATACATCACGTCCGAGCACTTCTCCTCTGAGTGCTTGCTCGACTACCTCGACCTATCATCCGAGCACGCTGCTCTGGATATGGCCAACCGCGTGGAGGCAGCAATCTACGTGTGGCGTAGAAGACAACAACACCCCAAACCAACTCCTCACCCCACCCACTACAATTCAGCCAAATCATCTTGGGAGATGGTTAAAGATCTTGTAAACCATTCCGACAAGAGGGAGTACTCTCTTGCACAAAGAGCTCAAACCCTCCTCCAATCCTTGAAACATCAATACCCGGCTCTCACGCAAACTACCTTAGACACAAGCAAGATCCAACACAACAAGGTTTGTTCAAAATCTTGATCAAAGAAGCTTACTTTTCAAGTTTTTTTTTTTTTTTAAATTTTCAAGAATTTGCCTTTCTTACATGAGTTTAATGTTGTTTTGTGTTTTAAGGACGTTGGGAAGTCTATATTAGAGAGCTACTCAAGGGTATTGGAAAGCTTAGCATTCAACATCGTTGCAAAAATCGAGGACCTACTCTACGTGAACGATATAAACAAGCAGACGGATAAGCTCTCATCCGCGCGTTCCATTAGTCTAATGTCTCATCGGAAGATCCCTTTACCGTACTCATTGCCTGCCTCCGGTTCTCCTTACCGGACTGCTTACACGACGCCTAACTTCTCCCCGGCTCCTCTTGCAAGCCCGGCGAGAGGGGAGAGAACGCCTTCACGAGTTAGCAAGTCTCCGCACCGCGGGTTGGGAGTCAAGAGAGTCCTCACGAACTACCTTGGTGATGCCAAGGCGACCAACGGGAGTGAAAATGAATCGTCTTCGATACGAAATGAGTCGAATTTGGAGACGATAGCCCGGTAGTGTTGTTCTTGGCCTACGTAGCTTTAGTTTTGTTGTATTTAGATGGAAAAGGAGGCGAGTGAGAAATGATTCGGCTAGAATGAGTGTAATAGAGAGATGTATCGAACCGTGTATATTTATCATCATATTCGAGCCATTTTTGTATTATCTTGATTGTTAATCGGTGCAGCGTGAACTCGAAGAACAGATTGAGATTCCGCCACCCTCCCTCGCCAACCTATTGATTCAACTAATATTGTCCCTTCGGCCATCGATATCGAACTCACACAAAGAAATTCGAAAATTAGGGAAAGTATACTTGTTCTGTATTATCAAAGGTCCAAAACTAGTTTTAACGTAATATTCCCTCCGTCCCATTGGAAGCGTCTTGTTTTCCATTTTGGATGTCTCATTGGAAGCGTCTTGTTTCTAAAAAAGGCAAGAATATGTGGACAAGATTTAATTATCCAAAAAGTCAAACAATATACACCACACATTATCATTTTCTTTAACATCAGTCGCCCATTGGAAACAAAGACGCTTCCAATGGGACGGGAAGTATATTAGTACAAATCTAGGGTTGTATAAATACTCTTGCTCCAAAAAGCCCCAAAACCAAAAGCAAAAGCCCATAAAAAACACAATTGAAAGATCCCAAACCAAAAAAGCCCGTCGTCTTCTAGTTTGCCCGTTTTCTTTGAGACAGGGTCCTCCAAAAATCCCACCATGAACAAATTATGTTGGTTTCTGTAGGTATCGAGCTGTCATTACATCCACTCTATAATGAATTGTGTTTTGAACGTAATTATCAAAATTATACCAAGGGTAGGTGAAGGGACTTTCTTGAGAAATCACAACCCACTCCACATTATGCGTTCTTGATTTTCTTTTGCATTCCCATAAGAAGGCCTCCACATATTCAAGAATTCAAACATTTAATAACCCTAAGTGCTTCTAGAGCTCGCCCCACTAAATTGGTGGATTGCCACTCGTCCCACATCGAACTAAGACTCCCGTCAAACCAAACAATATATATGTAAACACCAATTTCAATTTATTACATCAAACCATAATCTCAAAACAACAACAAGAAGAACGTTATAAATTCAAGAAAATGGGAGTGTCCATCAAGTCCCTTTGCATGTTGGCATTCCTGGCTGTCGCCGGAATCGCAAGCTTCAACGCCGCGGATGCCGCCGGCGAGTGCCCGAAATCGACGCCGGACGCCGAGGCCATGAAGCTTTTCCCGTGCGCCTCGGCGGCGCAGGACCCGAATGCGGCGGTGGCGGCGAGCTGCTGCGCGCAGGTGAAGCGGCTCGGGCAGAATCCCAAATGCTTGTGCGCGGTGATGCTGTCGAACACCGCCAAGAGCTCCGGTGTGAAGCCGGATGTGGCGCTGACCATTCCGAAGAGGTGCAACTTCGCCGACCGGCCGGTCGGGTACAAGTGTGGACGTAAGCCATGAACTTACTTTATACTCTTCTACATAAAAATATTATTATTATTAAATGGACCACGGATTGAAGATTTAACACTAGATTAATCAGTACTTACAAGATTCACAATTTATGATTCTTAGGGTTTAAAATAGTAACTTCTCTAACACCCTAGGTAAAATTTACTGTTTCCAAATTTTTGAGGTGCAGAACCAAAATTTACGATATTTAGGCATTATAATGTTGGAGTGCGAAAGTTCCAAATTCGGGTGTGCGGATTCGGTGGTGAAATCTGGATTTTTAATTTTATGGTGCGAAAGTGTAATTTTAAAAGATAAAATACAAATTCTCAAACGAGTCGAATTTAGGAGCGAGGTGGTCCCTGTGCGAACCCTTTATCTGCCTAGTTTATATATTATGTTTAATTTCGTATTTGATTTGGTCGTAAACTAATTTCTTATTTATTTTGCAGCCTATACTTTGCCGTGAGGCGGATGAGAAGGGAGTGTGGAAGATGGAGATGCGGCGTATTTTGATTTGAAGTTTGTTAGTAGTGTACATCGGAATCACATCTATCTATTTCATAATGTAATTAATTATCATATAAAATAAAGAGGTGCCGCTTTCATAAATAAATATAATATTGCATTTTTATAATGTCCGATCATGAATTTACTTTCTACTATTAAGTCCCATATTAATTTTACATTAAATACCCATAGTGGTCCACTCACTGTTACTAATTCTATTGTACAATCAGTGGAGTAATAACCCCTTTATTGATTGTTCATAATTTCATATTAACACTCACGATAAAAATACGAAATCCATAAGTACAATTTTAAGTTATTATTATATAGAATAAGGTCTATCAAATGTACATATAAAATAACAGCTACGAGCCACGAAATTCCTTGCATTTTACTATATAATCACGAAATTCGAATAATAACAAGGAAAGCTAAACTCGATAAAACCCCTCAAGCTATTCAAATTATGGAGTTTCCTTTCTCACCTATTGACTTAAAAGAGACATACTTTCAAAATTAATTTGGTAAATGATTTTCACTTACGGCTGGGGCGCCCCTCCTCCCTCAAATTTTGCATAATCTAGAATTTTCACTCTCATTTTCTAGAAAATGTTGATATCATTCCGGTTATTCTTAATTCTAGGCAGCGACAGAGCTACATAGGCACCGACTGGGACAAGCAACGACATAGCCAGGATTTTTCATCACTGAAAGCCAATTAATAAGAATTTTTAAAATGAAACAGATAATAAAATATTAATTTTATATGTAATCACAATTTCTGGATAATATTCAATAAAGTAATAATCTCGCTAAGATAATAATTTCTTCCGATCCCGATATGGTTCAATGCACTAAAATAGTGTTCGATAAAGTAATAACCTCGTTAAATGAATATTTTTTCTCGATCCCAAGGTTATTACTTTATCGAAGTTTAACTGTACCATAATAATACTAAGAAGTAAGAACTCAAAATAAAAATGATGGGAGAGCGAGAGAGAATGACAAGAGAGAGGGATATCGAGAGAAGACAAATTGAAAAAAGGGGGACTTCATTCTTTATTGGGATAAATACACTAAACCCCCTCAACTATCGAAGTTTTTCACTTTGCCCCCTAAATTATTAAAAGTTGCATTTTACCCCCTTAATTGTTGAATTCGTTGCACTTTGCCCCCTCAATTATTAAATTCGTTGTAGAGCACAACATTCCGGCCACAAACAAATTTAAGAATAATCTCATGAAAACACCATAAACTATATTTCAAGAATTTATAGTATATACTACTGATAGGGCTTTCTCTCTCCCTCTTCTATGTCTCTCCTCTCGTTCTTTTCCCGAGTATATGTAGCTAAGAGATGAAAGTAATACAACAACTAGTGTGATCATAGCCATGGTCGTTAGGGGTGTGCATGTGAAAAAAATATTTGTTGTATACAAGTCGTCGTATTTCGTGAATTTCACCCTTAGAGATTTTCCCCTTAAATACTTGAAATTGTATGTATGGCTGGAATTTTGGCCGGAATGTTGCTCTCCGCAACGTATTTAATAGTTGAGGGGGAAAATGCAACTTTTCATAATTCAGGGGGCAAAACGAAAAACTTGAATAATTAAGGGGGTTTATTGTATTTATCCCTTCTTTATTTGTTAAAGTTGAAAAGGAGCTGGTAATAGAGAGAAACATTGGAAGTATTACATTATTATAGAAATAATTTTTATTTTATTTTATCACAAACTTACCTATATATTTCATTATTCTTGTTTTCTTAAAAATTTCCATGGGATCATTTGCATGCACTACACTTCATGTACATCCGCCACTAGGGACAAGTGAACCTATTGGGATTTATAAAACCTAGAAATGTATCTTGTGTGTTTATTATTAGTGCTTCTAGCATAGTGATAAGATCTTTAAAGTTTTGTTCAAATGGTCTTGAGTTTGAGACTGTAAAACAACGACAATCTTAATAGACTCGAATTTCTGACTACGCCACTAATGCTAGCTTGCCATTATCTGCAATTTTGAAAGGTACACGTGTGGAGGGGTCAGCCATTCACATACTTGAGGAGAATTGAATGCTTAAACAATTAAGGAGAATACTGAGTCTCCTTACATGCAGGGGCGGAACCAGGATTTATAAATGGGGGGCGAGATTTATCGGGGGTTCGGGGGTGGAGTCCCCGAAATTTTTTTTAGAGAAAAGATAATATAACAATGAGTATAAGGAAGTCAAAAGTACATATAACATATACAAATGACAAAATAATGAGTCTAAAATGATATAGAAAAACCATAAAACGACAAAAATAGCGAGTCTAAAATTGTGATCTACACTTTCTAAAATTGTGATCTACGTTTTCTAAAACGGACGCCTGACGCGGAGGATGCTGGATGCGGACGCAGGACGCGGAGGATGCTGGATGCGGTCTACGCCTTTAACTCTCGGCTCTCAATTCTTCGTTGTGTAGCTGTCAGTTGAGTAATTTAATTTAATTGCTTGTTGGGCTAATTGATGTTGTTTGGGCTAATTGATGTTGTTGGGCTAATTGATGTTGTTGGACCACTTAATTTAGTTCATGTTGTTGGGCAACTAATATATTTTTAAATTCGCTTCCATATATTAAATTTTCGTAAAATACAGGGGTGCGAAAATATTTTTTCATAAAATTTAAACATGAATTTCGACTTCGACGCGAAAAATGGGGGGTGCGGTCGCACCCACCCGCACCCCCTGGTACCGCCCCTGCTTGCATGGGAATGACCTAGTGATCAAATACGTTATCTAGTGAACGTTCGAAATCTATCGACACTTTTAAGTTTAATAAATATTGTATATGATTAATGGATTATAATTTTAAGAAACATATTCATAAAAAAAATATATGCAACGATGAGATTATTTTCTAATACAGTTTTTTGAATGAAATTACATATTCTTAACATACAAGTTTGATTATTATTTAATCAACCTTTCAAATTATTATATTCTTATCTATTTAGATATAATTTTTGAAATTCGAAATGCCTAAAATATTCATCGTCCCACACACAGATGCAGGGGCGGAACTAGAGGGGGTCGGGTGGGTCGACCGACCCCCGGCCGACGGAATTTCGACTGAATAGGGTATAGGATTTGTATTGCCTATAGATAATTTTAGTAAATAATATTATTAATTATTTGTTGTAGTATAGTTGGTTAATGACTTTGTTTCTTTTAAGAGAGGTCTCATGTTCGAAACCCAATGCACTCATTTGACATCTATTTTTAGACTTTTCAATTATTCATTTTCTTTAGTTTTATTACAAGTATAATTAATTCAATATATATGTCTCTCACATGTTATAAATACTTTTCTCTATCTTTTTTCTACTAGTTGTATAAGTATCTTTTTCAACATAATAAATGCAAGAAATAATATATATTATATCTTTCATATTGTGTTTGTTTTCAAATCATTTAAAACTTAGTTTTCTTTAGTTTTATTACATGTATAATTAATTCAATATATATACATCTCTCTCTCACATGTTATAATTATGTTCTTCTCTCTTTTTTTTCTACTAGTTGTACAAGTATCTTTCTTAGCGTAACAAATAAAAGAAATAATATATATTATATCTTTTATATTGTGTTTGTGTTCGAATCATTTAAAACTATATTTAGGAAATCTCGAATTTGTATAATTAATTCAATATATATGCATCTCTCTCACATGTTATAAGTATTTTTTTTCTCTCTTTTTCTATTAGTTGTATAAGTATCTTTCTCGGCGCAAATACAAGAAATAATATATATTATATCTTTCATATTGTGTTTGTGTTCGAACCATTTAAAACTACATTTAGGAACTCTCAAATTTTTTTTCTGCGCCTTGACCACCGTTGTTCCCCTACTTGACCCCCAACACGATAGCTCTAGTTCCGCCACTGCACAGATGATATACACTTAGTATATCAAAATTAAAACAGAGGCAGAGTAGGTAAAGGGACTTTCTCGACAAATCAAACTCCACCACTCCACATTATAAATTTACTATTATAGAACCAATCCAATAAATAATCGCCACATTACAAAAACCGAAGTTTCTAATAACCCTAATTTATTTTAAGTGGTGCACTATAATTCTTAAACTCCCATTTTGTGCTCCTCCCACTAAATTTTCTAAGCCTCCCGCAATAATTCACCCCTAATATAAACACCACCGCCTTCACGTCATTTCAAATGACAACAACAATAAAAAATGAAAATGCCGATCAAGTGTCTCTACGTCATCGGGTTCCTCATGATTATCGTGATTGCCACCTTCAACTCTGCGGATGCGGCCGGGGAGTGCCCTAAATCCACTCCTGATGCCGAGGCGATGAAGCTGATCCCATGCGCCTCGGCTGCGCAAGATCCAAACGCGGCGGTCTCCGCCAGTTGCTGCACTCAAGTGAAGCAACTGGGGCAGAACCCGAAGTGCCTCTGCGCCGTGATGTTGTCGAATATGGCCAAGAGCGCAGGAGTTAAGCCGGAGGTTGCACTTACCATTCCCAAGAGGTGCAACTTGGCCGATCGGCCGGTTGGATACAAATGTGGAGGTGATAAAACATCCTTAATTCTCTTTTACGTGCTATGTTTTAGTCTCGTATTTTATTTCATTAACGAATTTGGAGATGTATATATTAGGGCATTGATTAATTATTCATTGAATTACTTTTTTATGGATGTTTTGCAGCCTACACTTTGCCTTGATAGCAAGTGGAAGACATTGATACGGATGATGAAGAAGTTATTAGAAAGTGTGGATGGTCATGGGATAGAGTTGTGTATCCCTAAGCTAATTAATAATGTAATTATCTCATAAATAAAAAACTTCTATCATTAAATCTATTGGTAACTTGTTTCTAATGTGTGGAGCATGTTATGAATACATGAAATAGTACTATAAGTTGTGATGAGTGTCGAGATACTATTTGAGAATCGATGCATTATTTGTTGTATGGGGATATCAGAGAGTTGGATCCAGAAATATGCAATTCTACATTAAATCCTATCAAATGGGAAATTAAATGCTACAACGATTAATTATACATACATAATCTCCTCTTATACTCTATGTCCCTCTACAAATTACTAAGGGGTTATATGTCATGCTCTCTTCCTGCAAAACAAAAATTAAAATAAAATTACAGCAATTTATATAACACGCAATCAAATTCATGAAAATTCCCTATAAAATAGGATTAATTTAGTTTTTTTTTTCCAATAATTACCTTCTCTTTCAAATCCTCAATAATAGAGAGATCCTTGCCACCAATTTCCTCTGGAGGCACAAGTAGAATTGCTCTCACTTTGATCAGCATTCGCTCCATGTTTCTTGCACTGATCAAATAAGGCGAAGCTAATTATCATAACATTCACAATATATCGAAGATAAATTAGTTCTCGATATTTTAGAAATCAACTTACATTTTGTGGAGAATAAATTTCTTGGCCACCGTAATAGATGGAAGAGTTGTAGTAGCAGGGCTCAACAGATCTTCCATTTTCATAACTCGGATTTATATCTTTCTTCATCGCATTCAAATTGCCCTTCACTTGGGGAGAAGGATCTTTCCCAGGAACCTGAAATTTACAAAATAATTTAGCAGGCGAAATAGTAAATTTCCAAAAAAGACATAACGAGGGGCGGTGAAAAGAACATTGAGCGGTGAAAAGAAAGAGAGGAAAAAGAAAGAAAGAACAAATCCTAAACCCTAAATCAAGAAAGTAAGAGATAGGAATGAAGAATTACCATAGATGTTTGTGGCCCAAAGATTGAGCCAAAGAAATCATTAGACGAGTTTGAGGATTTTGAGGATGAATCTATAGGACCAAATAGATCTACTGCGAAGGTGGACGAGGATTGCTTATTTGGTCTGTCCATTTCCAAAAATTATTAATTGGATGTTTTCTTGATGCAGAAATGGAAGTAAGAAAAATAGAAGATAAAGTTTGCTCTAGAAATTTAGATAGTTGCGAGAGAGGGCTGAGTGTGTACAAAACGGAATGCTCTATAGTCCATATTTATAGACACCCACGTTTCGTTTGTGCGAAGATAGTATCTCATCTCGTACTTTATTTTTCGTATTACTTATGCATAATACACTATGATACTAAACTAGTCAAATAAAATCTCTTTGAGATCCCATTGTGTCTTCAAGACTTCAACCATATATTGCATCTCTCTCTCTCTACTAATATAGCAATTTGTAAGAGGAATCCAATCAACTAGTCCATAATAAAGCAAGATTCACTCTTACTCTTTGACCTATCTGCATGGATACGTCTCCACAAAGGGTGAGAATTTCTTATCTAGTAATCTTCTTTGTGGGCCCTCACTCCACCACCCACCCTACCCCTTCACCTTTATAATAATAATAATAATAATAATAATAATAATAATATATATATATATATTCGGATATGTATGTGATCAATATATCTTGTTCAAACGTTTGACTCTTAATTGATCCATTCGTTTGATTGCAAGTGTTGCACAAATGGCCATTCGATCAAGAAAGATATTGTTTACTTTCCATTGACGAATCTTTTAGGGAGAATATTTGATCTTACAGAAAAAGAATCACTTGATTTCAACATGTGACAGATGCCTTAAACTTTATAAAAGCAAAGAAAAAATAAAATAAATTTACATTGTCAATCATATTCCATTGTCCCACAATCATGGTAGTTTGACACTCGAAGCTCTAGTTCTGCAAGAATAGCTAAGTTTCTCGACACATTCATCTAGATTAAAAATTCTGAATCTACCTAATCAAATTAAGTTAATCTACCAGAATCTATTAATCTCATATTAACATATAATATATTTCAACTTATTAAACTTATTTGTTCGAAGAAAATCACTTGCTTAGTAAAATAGGCTTGGGTTTGAAGAGTCCGGTTTGGGCTTGAGCCTCTAGTATTTCTTGAAACCTTCTAAAATTGTTGATAATTTGGTAAGATTTAGATGATGGTAGGTGTAGCACTTAGATTGGAATAATTTCAGCCGTCCATTTTGAAATAATAGATGTAAATGGCATTGTAAAGCAGCCAAACTTTGTATTTGTTCAATAGATTTTATCTAATTTTTTTTAAATTATTGAGAAAATACTCACTAATAATCTTAATAAAAAAAAAATATAAGACGTTAACCAAAATAAACACTACTTTCATTAACCATTTGTCTGTCATGTCCGCCTCCTCTGACACCTTTATCCCTCAAACAAACAAAGTCCAATTTAGACGTTGATGAGTGACAGGCAACGACCAAGCTCTACATATTACTCATTTATAGTAATATCGCCTACTTTGTTTTCTTTATAATGGCAACTTATTTTTAAAGTACGTATGCTTAAAGCTTTTTTATATAAACCATAACAGAGTTTATGAAGAAATAAATTATGTTTAAAAGTCAACCAAAAAAGTTAAACACATTTTATATAAATACTATTAAGGTCCGTTTGGGAAAACAACTTAAATGAATGTTTATACTATAAGTGTTTGGATGCATTTATATATAAGTACTTAATTAGAAAAATAAAATAAAATATAATTTAAAAAATTATTGTATACCAGCTTATGAAAATAAGTTAAAATAATTTATTTTTTAGAATAAAATATTTTCATAAACTTTCTCAAACGGGTGCAAAAACGCTTATTTTTTAGAATAAACTGAAATAAGATGCAGGTAAGCTCTTCCAAACAGGGCCTATAAGGTTGGTCCTATCACTACTTATCCAATTAATATTTGTTAAAATTATATATTTTTAAAATGGATTCATAGGCTATACTAGAATTACAACCTAAAAAATATCGAAGTTCAAAAAATCCGGACCCGATTGTCGATATTAAGTACTACTAAAAAAAAAAAAAAAATACATAGCGAAAAACACAAAATTTAACAAAAACTCCAACCTAATAAGATGCAGATAAACTCTTCCAAACAGAGCCTAAATAGACTGTAAGGTCGGTCCTATCACTACTTATCCAATTAATATTTGTTAAAATTATATATTTTTAAAATGGATTCATAGGCTATATTAGAATTACAACCTAAAAAACATCAAAGTTCAAAAAATCCGGACCCGATTGTTGATTTTAAGTACTACTAAAAATAAATAAAACAAACTATATAGCGAAAAAAACACAAAATTTAACAAAAACTCCGACCTGCCAAATTGGAGCCATCGACCTAAGTATTTAGGTAAACAAAATACAGTCCGCCGCTCTGCCAACTGACCTAAGGTCAGATGCATGATTTTTTGCCAATATATATTATTTGGAAGTTGTTGCTTTACTCAATCCAACAACAAATTTACATTAACATGAAATCAAATTTAGCTAATTGCTCTGTTCTATTTTCCAGTATCACTACAACACGTGATATTATGAAATTACAACATCATAGGGAAACACCAACACATAATAATACTAGTGTTCGATCGAAAGAATCGAACACAACACCTCAACACTTCAGTTTGTTTCATCCTACTCTTGGAATTATTGTTGTTACATGGAGAACGATGAAAGCTACTCACCTTTCCAAGAGGAGAGTGGAGGCGTCTCGGAGTTTATCCAAGTGCTCGCCATCAACGCATGCTTTTCTCCCTTAACGACATCCGGTGACACGTAGGACTCGAGCTCAGCCATGTCTTGTGGAGTTAGTTCAACAGAGAGTGCACCTATGTTCTGGTTCAAGTTTGTTATCTGGGTCGTACCCGGGATGGGACACACGTCGTCTCCTCGGTGATGGACCCATGCCAATGCTAGACGCGATGGGGTGCAGCCCTTTCGTGCAGCCATTTCGGTCACCTTGTCAAATACCACCTGTTTCTGGAAAGGGAAGAATGGTGTAGTAATATCATCTTTGTTTGTGTATATTATCGTTAGTACAAAATGATATATACTAGTTTCCTTTTTTTCATCACATAACCAGAAAATAAACCAATCAAGTCCTTGAAGAAGATAAATAACAGCAAGAATTAGGAACGAGACAAAAAAGTACGTCATCTTGCAAAAAATACCATACGTGCTTCCACACGTTCTTGATAATATTGCATCAAAATCACCACCCTTATTTTAACCTTATGTGAGACCCATTCGCTCCTAACACGATGGGACAATAAAATGTCTAAAATACACTGTAAAGTGTCTAATTACAGTTCAGAAAATTCAGTAATACAAAATCTAGGACTTTTCCTTGAGCCTATGCCATTGAAGAAGAAGAAAATGATGGTGTAAAAATGTTTGGAGTGCCCGACTTTTGAATAAAAAAGTATTATAAATAAAAGGATAGTATCGTCATTTTGTTGACAAAGTAACTGGGTGAAAAATTGAGATGACAGGGAATATAGTGCAACACTATTCAAGAACACATGATACAATTTGCAACAAAACAAAAACGCTATACTTCGATGTAGTTTTAAGTGAAAACGGGTACTTTATTGCCAATTTCCCTTATATTTTTGGCTAAACTTTACCAAAGATCCCATGAGCTTTCAGAAATGCATAATCTATATTCCATCAAGAGAAACCAACCACTCTTTGTTTCTCTATTGTTTTGTTCTTGGCTTTTGAAATCAAAAGAATGGTTTATATATATCTAGACAGAGTCCACTGACAATATGAAGGTTCAAAACTTTTTAAAATCCAAGAGTTGAAACATTGAGCACAACTTATAAGGTATAACTAACCTTTCGGATGTCGCCTTCCGGCAAATTTTGCCTCAACTTTGCAGCTGAGGAAAAGAAGCCCCTCCCAAGTGGACTGTGTGCTACAATCCCAATCCCAAGTTCTCTGAGATTGGCAACATAAACAGAATCTAATGATATCTATAATACAGAAAAAGGAAAGAGAAGAAGAACTCTTGCCTGCAAGTAGGAACTATTTCATCTTCCAAATCCCTTGACCATAAAGACCACTCATTCTGAATTGCAGTCAATGGATGAACGGCGTGAGCCCTCCTGATCGTCGAAGCTGAGGCCTCGGACAGACCAACATATCTTATCTTCCCTTCTTCCACGAGTTTCTTTACTTCTCCCATCTTCAAAAGCATGACACAGTCATTTAAGTCAACAAAGCAAAGCATTCACATTTCATGAACACACCTTAGAAACGAGTCTTTAGTCTATATATGTATTGTTTCGTGGGGAAGAAAAGGACGAGAAATTACAACCATTCTCTCCTTCCCTCTGCTCCATTCTCTTTCTTTCCCCTGTCCTTTCTAGCTCCACCTTCCAAGCGAGCAGAGAATAGAGAGAGAATGGCTCTAATTTCTTGTCCTTCTCTTCCCAACCAAAACATACACGTATAAACTAGAGAAAACAAAGTGCGGATACAAAATAAAGGCTTGGTCATGACACATAAGTAACATTATAACATTGTTGTTTTCTTCTCCCTAGCAATCACCATCTATAAGAAAGGCTAGCTTTATCATGCTTGTAATGAACTTTTTCGTCTACCTACTTTCCTAACACGTCAGAGCTCTTGTCCACATTGCTACTAGTGTCAATCTGTACCAACTTATAAACCATGGAAAATTAGCTAATGCAAAATGACACAAGAAAGGATTGTAGTCTCTAAATGCTATTGACTACTATTATTATGTATTTGTTATAATGCAATAGACATTCAGCAGATTATAACTTTTCAACAGAAAGATAAAGGGAGCACATAATTGTATGCATAAACTGCAGAAGCCAGTACTAGAACTATGATAGTTCAGATATGAAATGATGCACCTCGCTTCCAACAACTAATGAGAGAAGAGAACAAACCGTGACTTCAATAGGCACTCGAGTATCTATCCTATGAGCATAGTAGAGATTAATGTAGTCAACACCAAGACGCTGCAAGCTTCCTTCACATGCTTCCCTCACAAACTGTGGGTCGCCTCGTATCTCTGTCTTCCCATCCTTTGTAATAATCCCAAACTTGGTAGCTATTTGCACATTTTCTCTAGCAACCCCTTTCAAGGCCTATATATCATTTCCAGTAAGATAATAATAAGTCGCCTACAACAGTACCTAGTGTAAAAACAACTACTCCTCAACATGAATTACTACTAAAATTCATGCAACAGTAAGTTTAGGAAAAACAAATGCATGCAAACTCCATAGAGATCAAGTTTGGTTTTATTTCCCCTTTCTCATTTCAGTTCCATATTTGCATGAAACATTTCAACTAAAATATTATTATCATTCCACTTTCATATATCTTCTCAAAGGAGAAAAAGCCAAAAAACTACTCCATGTTCAAACTACCCCGTCTTCTTAAAGAATGTTGCATGAAAATCCCTCTCCTTAAATTTAACTGTATGTGGATCTCGAATGGCAGGAGTATATCGGGCAAGAGTTTTCCCTTTTACCCTAATATATTAAGGGGAAAAGGGCAGAAAAGAGTACCTCGTATTCCTCTCATCTATTTTAATCGTGCGTGAAGCTTTAATTTCTCAGAAAAGCACGAAATATAACCAAAGATGCTAACAATTGCACGCTTCAAACTACAAATTTTACCCGCATTTGCTTCTTCAAGGTGTCTGATAACAGTTTCTTCTGAATTCATCTCATTTTGCTCAACAAATTAAACAATAGACTCTGAAAAGAAGGTAATAATTGGAGAACATAGCAAAAGAATTGGCACCTTGCCGATGAGAATTTCGTTGGTGAAGGGGCCATAGGCGTCCGAGGTGTCGAGAAACGTGACGCCAGAATGGAGGGCGTGGTGAATAAGGTTGATCATATCGTCTTCCGATTTGGGCGGGCCGTAGAGAAACGACATACCCATGCATCCGAGCCCTTGCTTCGAGACCTGCAGCCCTTGTGACCCCATCTTCACCTTCGGCACCTTCACTTCCATCACTCCTAATACTTCTCTTCCCCAATTAGATCACAATGCACGTCAGATTTTCCCAAATTTCTCCTGATTTTGTACGTTTTTGCATGCGTTTTACATTGCCTTTTGATATAAGATTTTCAGTTCAATTCGTTCGAAAACGAAGATTTTGTTTGTAGATTTAAGAAAGGGAACCGATGTTAAGATTGGATCGGCAGTTTTGAAGGTTGATGAGGCAAATAGATATCGAACTTAACAAAATTGATTTTGGGAAATTTTATTTTCTGGCCTAAACTATTATGTTCCGAGTCTGTTCCTCTGGCTAAATGTATTGTTGCTAGATTTATTATTTTTATTTAAGTACTAACTTAAATCCAAGCGACAGTGTTACTAAAAAAAAATAATTTCCTTTCTTTACGACCGGATAAACCTACAGTCGCTATTATGATATGTATACCTGCAAACTTAAATAGTCACTATTTTCATTGCGTACACTATACAAATTAACCACATTAAGTCAATTAGATCCAACATCAAGGGCGGCGCGTGAGCAACCACAAATTGTGTAATCATCCCAATTCTTCCTTAAAATTTATGAAAATCACTATTTTCCCCTCTAAAATGTAAATTCTCAGATGCAAATCTCCAAAATTGCAGAAAATCCCATCTTTTTTTTGGCTCAAAGTTTGATAAAATATTGAAGTTACAATTTGTTCATGAATTGAAAAAGGGCTCCCTCAAACAAGGCCCCCAAAAATACTAGGAGGAGCTGATGCACATTTTGCATGATCAACTCAATCTTATTGAGGAGCTCCTCTTCTCATGTTAGCTACCCGACTTTTAGTCACAAGACAACCTACTCTGGGAAAGTACCCGTGAGTCGGATATGGTCCAAAGTACGACGTAAACCGTACCTATTGACCGCTCCCATGGCAGCTCTGTATCCCCCTCCGTAGGCGGGAGAAGCATCATGGGCAATCTGATGCATGAAAAACTTCCCTAGCTTGTTCTCGGCTCTTGATTTCCCGCCTTTCTTCGATAATGAGAAAGATGATGATGAAGAAGTCGAAGGTGCGGATGTGGACGCCATGTCTCTCGACACGGGTGGGACCTCGGATTCGAGCCATAGGTGAGCGAGAACTTGACATATACCTTCCTCGACCTCGTGTCTCAGATTACGATAGCCTGCAAAAACACATAGAACGATGATTAGTACAATCTCGGAGAAATACGCAATGTAGGGGGTGCGGATGTTACCATTAAGACGTAACCATCCGTGCATCAGCTCGTGTGCCAGGATTGCCCCGGTCAGTAACCTGCGGCAAGAACTCATAAGCATTCATTCCAAACGCTTTCAAAAACACGTGTCCCTCGACGAGAATAAAACTAGAACCCGTGGGGTTTAGAATATATTTTGATTTTTATGAGTTATGTCAAGACTAACACGGGTGGATCCAAGATTAACAACTGAGGGGAGCTAAATATGCAATGTTGGAGTGCAAACAACAATTTCAGTGGAAGAGGGGTGAAATGTGCAATTTTAGGAGAATCAAATAACAATTTTTTTTTTTTTAAAAAAAAATTGCAATTAACTTAAATCATAAAACCTAATATTTTACTTGTATCGGAATTCTAATTAAAAACAAACTCAAAAAACCATTTTTGCTCATTCGAGGGATTGAGGTTTCAATCCCAACATTTATCGAAATTTCTTTGAAAACAAGGGGTCTCTTGTCCTACGCCAAACAATCATCAAAGAATTCAAGAATCAAAGTTACCTTGGGAGGCCATACAAAACCAGAATGGCTGTTACTTCACACCTCCTAACCAGCTTTTGTGGTTGAGTCCTCATTCCTACTAGTCCACACCTCTCCATTCTCGGCCTTCTCGACACCTAAACACACGTCGTCGTCGGTGTCAAAATCATAATTCTTCTTCAAGTGAAGTGCAATTGAATGGTATTACAGAGCTCTTACACTAGTAACAGTTTGCTCTTCTGATAGGCATAAGCCTCTTGTTTCCGGCATATGATGAAATCCCTACAAAATGGTAATGCTTAACAAAAAGCATCAAAATGGAGTACAAGGAGGAGGAGAAATAAGCCCTACATGTTTCTCTCCCTCAATCGCCTCGTTGAGGGCTAATCTTTCGACAAGAAGCATGGGGATTTGCTGATCTATTCTCATATTCAATCCTTCGTAGTAGTCCCTAATGGCGTGGTACAACGGTTGGCAGTCGCCGGTATCCATGATCGCCGACTCCATGCACTCTAAGCATATGCTACGGCCATCTCCCAACGATATGTATCTCGTATTCCAAGACTTGAAACAAACATACACTATAAGCTGCAGACATTTCATTTCAAAAGCAATGTTAATTAAAATGTATATACCTCCAAGCGTTCGCAGCTGCAACACCTTTCTGTGTTGTCGTGTTCGTGCGAAGGACAATACTTTTGAGACCAGAATGGGAGGCATCTGTACTCTATCAAGCCAACTCCATTAGTAGGAATCTGAAGATTAACACAAAGTAACACTTTAATCTTGTAATAGGATTGGATTCATAAGTAGAATGTGTTTATTAAGTTTACATACAAATTGATGACAAACTTCACACTTTGGATGAGTGAGTTCTTTGAAGCAAGACTTGTGGTACGTGTCTTCTCCTGACAAAGAGAACTAGAATAAACGAAAAAATTAAACCGACAAGACATATATACGAACAAGTTCACAAACATAGTAGTAATAAGAAACCCAAAGGGACAACCTCATGTTCAGTAATAGGGTAGCCACAAGCACAGCAGCAAAAGCACTCTGGATGAAAGAATGCCCCCATGCATCCTAGATAGTTACCGTGTATGATTTCACGTCCGCAACGCCCACATTTTCTGCAAGAAAAAGATGTGGGCTTCATTTTTGTAGCGTAATATGATGTCCCATAAGCTTTAAACATCATTAAACTCAACAAGTTCCACCTTTATTGAGATAAATTCACATATTTCTTGGTCAATTCTTGAAAAGAGTAAGAAATTTGCTCAAAGTACCTATAGGAGGGCTCTGGATAGTAATCTCGAGGGCCATATGGAGGGTACGGTGCTGAGTTGAAATTATCGTGTCGAATCCTAGCTAGATCTTCGTCATTGACTGTACTCCTATATCCTGCATAACAAGATTCATAAACCAACACTTTAGTTTAGGAGCCAGTTAGATCATTTAGATAGTTTTGATGAAAAAGCAAAAAACAGACCATTTGGTTTGTTTAAATCTTCGGCCAAAGAGAGAGTCATTGCGCGGTCTAACTCCTCCTTCTCTTTACTGCCTCGAGAGGGGTTATCCTGCAATAGAAGATCGATAGTCATGTAGTCATACTCGAGTTATAAAGATTTATACGGATGAGGGATCAATACCGAAGATTTAGTTGGTGTACGGAAGGTGATACTTCCATCCCCATAAGGCTGAGGCTGTTGTCCGGATCTTCTTCTACTAGTTGTACCATTGAAAAGCTTGCTTAGCCATTTCATGAACCGCGATTTTCGCTCTCCGTGTGAGGATACAATATGCCCTGCTTAAACCCAACAGCCATATTATGTTATTTACTCATTTCATCATACATGTAGTGCACAATCTTTCAGAGTTAACCAAATTCAGTATTTGACAGTTAACCAACACTAAATCACAGTGATCATGAACAAAGCCATCAAAATCAACATAAACAAACATTAGAACAAACGCATATACATCAACCAAATTGCAAAGAACTTTTAGTTCTTGATCCATACATCAATCAAATAGACAGCTAAGAAAAGGAACAACCTTCATGCATAACTGAAAGATGACTAAAGAAGTAAGAATATTATTGGGTGTTTAATTTGGCAAAAGACATCATCTTTAGTAAAAAAGAATCAAAATTCAAGAAGATGATGTTTGCCCACAAACCAAAATATCCAAAAGGTGTAGTCTTTATTATCTTGATTGGCAAAAGAAGAAAAAAAACGCACCATAAATGCAAGGCTGAGCAAGGTGGTTGACATTTGAAGAAGCCATGAGAGAGAGGGAGACGCAACGGAGGCAAAAAGGGAGGGTCCGAAACGGTGAAAGGGACTAAGAGAGATGAAGAGGAGGGGAGAAAGAGAAAGGAACAGAGGAATAGCATGGTTGATAAAGCTTGATTTTTGAAAGGAATCTAAAGAGAGGGAAAGAGATTCTTGGCTTGAAGAAACAAGTGAAGAAAAATTATACTATCATGCCTGACATTCTTGTTATTAATATTATTTTCAGATTCGATTTCTCTTAGGACAAAACTTTCATAAATATTATTGTATTCAACATGATCAAGATTGCATTTTGAACTGTAATTGATAGTAGTTATAACTTATAAGCATACAAACTCTCTAATGGCTACATGGGGTTTTTAATTTATGGTCAAGATTGTGTTTTGAACTGTTTATAAAGTCGAGGGTAAGATAATTTTAGAATGCGGATTTTTTTCGTCGTTAAAAGATGGGCTTTATTAAAGAAAAGGGGAGAAATAGGGAATCTATCATAGCACTAGATTGAGGATTAGATCTGTCTGCTTAAGAATAATTTGCCATGTTTTGATCAAAAACAAACTCTATTTTCCGAATTTCTGACGTATCTCCAGCCAAGATGTGCTCTCAAAAGCTAGATTTTATACTTAGAGCCACGTTGAATACTACCTTTTTATATTTTTTCTTTATAGTTGTCAGCACAAAATTATTCTTTGTCACATTAAAACTCTGATTTTTTTTTTTTAGTATAAACTCTATTTTTGATATATTCTTTATTGTTATATATTGTTTTATTAATTGTAGATTGAATATAATTTCGTGGTCCCATCATTTTTATACTTTTAATTTACAAGTAAATTCATTTTTTTTAATTTTCATGCTGAAAAACTTCAAGCAACTTATAACGGCGCGGATAAAGTATTTAATAATCCATCCAGCTATTTTGTTTGCGCTGGCCAAGGTGCTTCATCATCCTCACCAACATTCAGGACCGATCTTGAAAAATAAAAAGAGACCGGAACGAGTAAATAAAAATGGGTCTCAATACAGAAAATTGAACTCTCAAATTCAATATATATAGAGAGTGGGAAGATCATATGAGAACACCCAGTGAGAACTATGAACATTTTACATCCGTTGGATTGAGATTATTGACGCTGCAGATTTTAGTTTCATTAAAATAGTTTTTCAACTTTAAGGTTAATAATTTGCACAAAAGGTTTTTTTGGTAAACTTGAAACATCTAACTTATTTCTCACCTACTCATTTATACAAAACCGTCTCTAAAACAATTAGAAATTATATATTAAATTTCAGATTGATTAGTTTTATTATTTAGATTAATTTTCATCATTTCTTCTTCTTTTTTTAATTCCAGATTCAATAAGCTTTCATTTTTTATGATTTATGTATGTTTAAAGATAAAATTACCCATTGTTCCACAAAATAATATGCACTATTACACAAAATAATATGCACGATTATTTTCTGGTTTCCTTACCAACATATGAGTAAGTCTTGATTAATAGAACGAAATCATTTAAGAAGCTAGTATTTTCCGGAATGCTAGCGTCTTCAAATATTATTTTTTATAATGCGCCAAATCAATAGTTTTAAACTAACAAAACATTGGTTCACATTGGTTACTTAATCAACATAATCCAAAAATCAAACATACTAGCCAATTTTTCAGACTCAAACGACCAACTACTCTCAACATTTATTTTATTGGTTATCTGCATTTCTGGTATCCACGTTCTTTAGCAAAATTTTGTTCGTCTACGAGGAGATCTGCATAATAATTTCCTACAAACATTGTGTAAAATACTAGTCAAATATTGGCTTCAAAAACTCAATGAATAGTGCAAAAGATTATCCTTAAACTTGCAGTTGTTTTTCCCTAATTGTGCATATTTATGTTATTTCTTAAAGAAATAACAAGCTTCTAATTAAGAAAATCAATGAATAGTGCATAATATTATTCTTAAACGTGCAATTTTTTTTCCCTAACTGTGCAGATTTATGGATCACAAAAAGGCACAAATCATAGCAGTTGTGTAATGGTGCCAAAAAAGGTAAAAACGTGCAACAAAATATGATACACACTAAATCAAATAATAGTTCATAATTTTTGCCTTAAACGTGCATTTGTACATCCATAATTGTGTATAATTTAGTATTTATAAAAATAACTACATTATAGACACTAAATCAAATAATAGTTCATAGTTTTTGACTTAAACGTGCATTTGCATATCCATAATTGTGCAGAATTTAGCATTTCTAAAACCCTAAACCAAATTCGACATCACTCAATATACATTCACCAAGAATTTCATCATCTACGAAAACCATAATTGTTTCCGGCAAAGATACATTGTAACAGTGCAAAAACACTAATTGTATTTTGTATTTCGTAATCTGTGAAATCAAGAAATCGTCGCTTTAGAATTCGACTGAAAGTTAAAAACTCACCAATTAATTTTGAAACTTCTTCGTGCGTTTCGGATGAAAGGGACGAGGAATGCTGGTTTAGAATTCGTTGTTTTTTCTCGATTAATCTTCATGCCCTAGTCTGATATATCGAATTTAGTGAAGGATAATTGAGGTTAGAAACGATACCTTCCTCCTTCGTATGTTGTTGCAGCTCTGATTGTTGCTCGTGTGTCAGATCTTCTGATCTGTGTCTCGGCCTTTTTCTCCCTCTGGGTGGTCAGAGAACTGGAGAAAATAAAATTTTGTCTCTCCACAAAACTAACGCATACCGTGTATATTTTGTGTATGTGTGTAATCTGTTTCTGAACAGAATACTAATATATATAGGCTTCAAAAGCCAATATAATATTAATATATTTGTAGCCCATTAATTTAATTATATTCCAAATGGGCTTCCACATAATTAGCCCATAATATAATTAATTAATTCACTGGGCTACTAATATTTATCAATTAATTGGCTCCAGTCAATTAATTCCAAATAAATAACATTATTAAATAATGTAAAAATACATTAATTCATTAATAATGATTTCTGAGAGACAATAAATCACTAGGCAACTAATTGGGCCAGATCAGGGATATAATACAAGAAATAAAGCTGGGCCTCAAATTAAATTAATTATCTATGCTCAGCCCAGAGCAAAATTAATTAATAAACACAGATTCATTCCACTATAGAATTCGTGCTGACTTATCCCTTTATCCCAAATTGAGCAAGGGCTTGTATTTTAGACTTAATCGATCTCCGTATTTAAGATAGAAATATCAGTTAATTAATTAAGCTCACCGACAGCTTAAATTAATTAACATCTTATATTCCTGAGTAGTACCACTCGACCTTATTAACACACTTGAACTTAATCAACCGACCGGGTTTAGTGTGATAATCCTTTCGAGTTCCTTAGGGGATATTATCAACCCATTTTACTAGGATACGGCTGCAAGATATACAGACAACCAGCCTGAGCCACAAATAACTACTAACACCCAAGATACGTAGATCCGGTCGCGATGACGTTCACCATAGTAGGTCAAAGTGATAGATAGCCAAATGCACTCAGCTGAAGTCTTACCAAGCTTAAGACCAGCTAAGTCACTGAGATCTTGATTCTCCACTAAGGTCAGTTAGGAGAACACATCTCACTGTGATCCATCAATACACCACCTTCAGTGTACCAGTAAAGACAAGCAGCTAAGACAAGCCACTTCTTATCTAAGCTGCGACTTAAACCGACAACTTATCCCGAAGTTGTCTCGGTGTGATAACTGTTTATATCTTGTCAGTTCAACCAATTTGTGTTGTCTTCTGTGATACCCGACACACCACACAAATCTAACTTTTATACAAGATAAAGGATAACATGTGCAAATATATATATATATATATATATTTATCAGATAGGAGAATAAGATAGTGGTAGGGACAAAACACATTGTATACAAGTATAAAATTTGCTTCCAGTATACAAAATCCCAACAATTCTCCCACTTATACTAAAGTAAACTTTTAGTATACAATGTGTCAGTTCTACGTACAAACTAGTACTCAACTATATCTCAGCTATCTAGGTACAAACTAGTACCCAGCTATATCTCAGCTATCTATCCAATCTATCACTGCATCTTCTCCCACTTATACAAAAGTTTCTGTAGTCCTAAGTGGGGGGCATCTTTACCATCCCTAAGCCACGAACATGTTTCTCGTAAGCCGGGAGTGGTAAGCTCTTCGTGAAAGGATTAGCTAGGTTGGCTTCAGTTCCAATTTTGTCAATCACCACGTCACCTCGATTTACGAATACTCGTATAATATGGTATTTCCTGTCTATGTGTTTAAACGCCTTGTGAGATCTAGGTTCCTTAGAATTTGTCACTGCACCCGCATTATCACAATAAATCGTGATTGCCTTAGGCAAATTCTGAACAATATCAAGATCTTGGAGGAAATTCTTGAGCCAAACTGCCTATTTCGAGGCTTGTGAAGCATCCACCATATTCTGCTTCCATGGTTGAGTCCGCAATGCATTTCTGCTTTGCACTCCTCCGTGAAATGGCTCCACCTCCCAAGGTAAACACATAACCCGAGGTAGACTTCTTCTCGTCTCTGTCAGCCTGGAAATCCGATTCTGTATAACCCAAAGACACTAGACTGTCTGACTGGTAAACAAGCCTATAATCTCTAGTCCGTTTAAAGTACTTGAGAATATGTTTGACCGCAGTCCAGTGTTCCTTTACAGGGTTAGACTGATATCTTGAGACCATGCCTACGGCATATAAGATATTTGCTCTCGTACAAAGCATCGCATACATGAGGCTACCGACAGCGGAAGCATATGGTACTAGCCTCATACTTTCTATCTCTTCAGGCATTTTATGACACTGATTCTTGGATAGAAAAATGCCATGTCTGAAAGGTACTGAACCTCTCTTGGCTTTTTGCATGCTAAAACGAGCAATAACAGTGTCAATATAGGACACTTGTGACAAGCTTAACATCCTTTTCTGGCGATCTCGGATAACCTTGATCCCAAGGATATAAGCAGCTTCACATAAGTCCTTCATTTGAAACTGCTCGGATAACCACGTCTTTACGTCTGATAACACTTCAACATTGTTGCCAATGAGAAGAAAGTCATCTACGTAAAATGCAAGAAACACCACTGATCCGTTAACACAAATACGGTACACACACCTCATTAGGACAGGATACAAATCCATAGGATTTGACTACCTCGTCGAAAACGCTGGTGCCATAACCGAAAATCTTGCTTAAGTCCATGAATAGACTTCTTAAGCTTCCAAACTAGATGCTCTTCGCCCTCCTTCACATAACCATCTGGCTGTTTCATGTAGATGTCCCTACCTTTTTCAAGGTGACCATTTAGGAATGCAGTTTTGACATACATTTGCCAGATCTCTAGGTTCATGTGAGCTGCTATGGCAAGGAGAATCCGAATGGACTTGATCATTGCTACAGGCGAGAAGGTCTCTTCATAATCGATACCTTCTTTCTGGGTAAAACCCTTCGCCACTAGCCTGGCCTTAAACGCCATAATCTCTCCATTAGGTGCTCTCTCTCTCTTTCTCTTGTATACCCACTTACTATCAATAGCCTTGCAGCCCTCAGGTAGTTCAGTGATCTCGTATACATCCATATAAATTATGGACTTAAATTCTGAGTCCATGAAGATTCGCTAGGAATCTGCATCTATATCTCCCACTGCTTCGTTGTAAGTCCAGGGATCCACAGTATCTTGTTCATCTGCCGGGAGATGATCAAACGTCAACCCAGTGAACATATACCGATCAGGTGTAAATATCACCCTCCTACTACGTCGAGCAGTGTCAGGAGCTGTGTTAATAGATTGTGCACTTACTCGTGGAGTACTATCTTGCACAACTGGTTGTTCAACTGGAACTCGACCACCTTGTAATTCCTCAAAGATGATGTCGACTCGAGATTTATGGTTACTAATGTAATCCTCTTCTAAGAACCGAGCGTTAGGGCTAACAACGATATTCTGTTCTTTAGGATCATAAAAGTATCCACCCCTCGTTTCCTTTGGATACCCTATGAACAACATCACTTCTGAACGTGGTTCCAATTTGTCGGCCTGCCTATTTAGCACACAAGCAGGATAACCTCAAATCCTTAAGTGGTGCATACTGGGTTTGTGCCCGCTCCACAACTCGAAAGGGATCTTTTGTACCGACTTAGAATGCACACGGTTCAGCAAGTATGCTGCAGTCTCTAGGGCATATCCCCAAAAGGAAACTGGCAAAGTTGCATAACTCATCATCGACCGAACCATCTCTAAGAGACTTCGGTTCCTTCTCTCTGACACACCATTTTGCTGAGGCGTGCCCGGTGCTGTCAATTGGGATGTAATCCCACATTATATCAAGTAGTCCTTGAACTCGTTGGATAGGTATTCCCTACCACGATCAGATCGTAGTGTTTTGATTTCTTTACCTAGCTTCTTCTCCACTTCTGCCTTGAATTCCTTAAAGGTTTCAAAGTTTGTGGCGAAGAAGGTAAACATATCCATACCTCGAGTAATCGTCAGTAAATGTGACGAAGTACTCATACCCTCCACGAGCTTGTGTAGACATAGACCACACAAGTCAGAATGTATCAAACTAAATACTTATGTGGCTCTATAACCCTTTGCCTTGAAAGGCCTAGTCATCATCTTTCCTTCCAAACAGGTTTCGCAAGTTGGAAATAGTTCAATCTTGGAGAAACTCCAATGATCCATGTTCCACCAACCTTTGAGTCATGTTAAGATTGATGTGACCTAGTCTTAAGTGCCACAAATAAGTTTGGTTTACCTTAGAAGACTCTTTCCTCTTAGGATTTGATGATGAGGAAGCAATATTAACAGAACTACGCGGTTTACAAGTAATAGTATATAAAGATCCGTTTAATGGTCCACCACAGATAAAATCATCGTCTTTCATGATAGAAACTTCACTATCAAAACTTGATTTATAACCATCCATGGTGCAGAGTTTTGAAACAGAAATAATGTTTCGCCTAAACTCAGGCACATATTAAACATCTTTAAGTACTAAAACATAACTATCAAAAGATAGATGTAAATCTTCAATGACAATTGCAGTAACTTTCGATCCATTGCCCATTGAGACTTCCACCTCGCTATTGCTCAATTGCCTTTTCTACAAGAAACCTTGCAAGGTGTAACAAACATGATCAGTTGCCCCCGAATCTACTACCCACACGTGGGTAGAAGAGGAAACCAGAACAGTTTCAGTTACAAGAGTAACTCGCGACTCTTTCTGTTTTGCCTTGACATCTGGATTATAATTATTCCAGTGTCCTTTCTTACCACTCTTAAAGAACCTTCCTTTCTCCTTTGACATTCGCATGTCGTTGGTAAGGACCGTGTTCTTACTCCCACTGCTCTTCTTGAAATGTCCACCCTTTCTGCTCTTTTTCTGGTTTCCGCCTTTCGGAGGATTCCTTGAACTACTAGAGATATTCAAGACTTGAGCACTCTTGCCCTTTCCTATAACCTCTTTGACCGCTACCAAAGATTTGAGTAACATACTCATAGTAAACTCGTTCTTAGACATAGCGGTCCTAAAACAGAAGTTCTTATAGGACCTTTGCAGAGCTTTTATTGGGAGCGGTAAGATATCTCTTCCACTCTATGAAATTATTTAAAAATTGTTAAACCCGTTAGGGTTTGGTTGGTGAGACTGTTTAGGAACTCGAAAAATTTCGAACAGACATATCTGAAAAATATAATTTAAAAAGCATGTATAAAGTTAATATTTGCACATAATTCGTAATTAACCATCATTGTAACCTTTTGAAAAACCAATGATGTTAAATACTCGAATAGCACTAGAGATCACACTCGCAAGCCACTCAGGTGGACGTTTACTCGTGTACCCCTAGACCAAGCTATATACCTAGCTCTTTAATTCCAATCAACGCCTAGGTTTTTAAGACGAATGGAATTAATAATCCGATATCTCTGGACCATGTCACTATTAAAACGCGGGAAGGGACTTCTCAGGAAGTTGTACTCGCGGTGACATCTAAGCTTTGACCATTAATTTGACCGAATTAACATCAAATTCTCGAAATTGGCTTACTTACGCGAACCATACCGCTTTCAATTTGATTTAATTAGCCATCTTATTTAATTATTATCTGCTAGAGTACTCGTGTTTACTAGGCACGCAAGCCACTCAAGTAGACGTTTACGGCTTCGCTCCCACTACTCAATAATAATTAAATATTACATTAGAAAACCCATCCCACAAAACTCGTGGTTCAAAAATACAAGCAAGCCACTCATGTGGACGTTTACTCATATAATTGTTCCACTTTTGTGTAGGGTCCAATTAATGGAGGTCTGGTTAAATATTTAATTTCCAATTTAAATGGAATCCAATTAAATATTTAATTTATTATTTGCTTAGTCTTTTTCTTCAAAAGGTTCGTTTTGAATCATGCATATCCACATAATTCCTAAAGCATGCAATTTCTAAGCGCACATAATAAAACGTGCTCGCGAAAAATAAAACATGCTTTAATACGACGTAAATCCTATTGACATGCTTTTCTAAGCGCAATTAATCACATAATCGCATGCTAAAGCATAATAATAAATAAATGCGCAAATAGGAATTTAAAACGTCGTTATCAGGCTTTAAAATACGTAATTCCTAACTATTACATAGCCCGATCAAAATACAGCTCTTCGATCTTCAAACTCTTCGAATTTGAAAACTGCAACGAAAACTGTCGTCACCACGTCATCAGGGGGTCTGCCACGTGCCAGACACATGGCAGACACGCAGGCAGCCTGGTCAGCAAAGGGCTGATGTGGCATCATCTTCAACAACACGATGAACGCCGCTGCGCCAACTCCGCCGCCGATGGCGGCTTGCTGCCACCGTCCAACCCCACGATCGGCTACGGCGACCCCTTCCACGAAGGTGCCACCACCTGAGGCGCGCTGCAGCGTCGCCGGCCGACGCTTGAAAGAGCAAAGCGGCGCGGCCGCGATTGCACGGGTGCCGCGCGCGCTGTCCGGCCGTCCCCAACCCTCCGTCACCGTGCCCGCTGCCCCCTAACGTCGTCCAGATGTCAGGGCCGTGCCAAAAGGCCGGCGATTTCCGCCACCACGACGGGTTCTGCGCGATGAATCGCGCCTCCGCCGCCGCTGCCTTCGCCGCCCGAATTCTCCCTTTCCGAGCCGCGATTCGATCAATTGAAAGAGGGGAAACGTAATTGGAACACTCACGACCATCGGGTAACGGATTCCGGTCTAGATTAGTTTCTCAATTTCCCGAATTTCAAACGATTCGCCGGAATGAATTCATAACGAGCAGCCAACTTCAAACGTCAATTACGATTGCATCCGAGATCGGATGATCTCTTACGACCTATCGACGTGAAGCTCGTAAGACGAGGATTCCATAGGTTCAAGACGATCGTCGATCAGACATCGGACGCGCCGGGAATCTCCGCCTCAAGATGCAGCGGAACCCTAGAAAACTAGGGTTTTCTGACCAATTTGGGGATTTCTGGACAGCATGACCACTTCTCCTTTCCGACGCTATTCCGGACAAACCAGAAATCGGAATGAGTCGTGCGACCTATCCAGACGAAGCTAACAAAACAACGAACAAAACTATCCAAAAAATCGAAAATATGATTCAGCACGCGCCCCCACGCGCCTCCTCAAGCTGGCGGTCGTGTTCTACCAAAAACTAGGGTTACGCCCTTTTCCGTCCTTCCGCGCCGTTGCGCCTCGATTTTCGTGCATTCGGACCAAAATATAGTACAAAAGTAGTAGAATCACGTAACACATTGGTCCTATCAACTACTCGTGGATTTTCTCACGAGAAAAACGTTACAACGGGGTCAAAACAGTGGCTCGCAGGCCGCTCCAAACACGAAAATTAACCCGATAACGACGGAATTGAACCCTAATCATACACCTAACAGCAACAATCAGAGCCTAAACCAGACTCTTATACCAATTGAAGGATAATTGAGGTTCGAAACGATACCTTCCTCCTTCGTATGTTGTTGCAGCTCTGATTGTTGCTCGTGTGTCAGATCTGTGTCCCGGTCTTTTTCTCCCTCTGGGTGGTAAGAGAACTGGAGAAATTAAGATTTTGTCTCTCCACAAAACTAACGCATACCGTGTATATTTTGTGTAAGTGTGTAATCTGTTTCTGAACAGAATACTAATATATATAAGCTTCAAAAGCCAATATAATATTAATATATTTGTAGCCCATTAATTTAATTATATTCCTAATGGACTTCCACATAATTAGCCCATAATATAATTAATTAATCCACTGGGCTACTAATATTTATCAATTAATTGGCCCAGCCAATTAATTCCAGATAAATAACATTATTAAATAATGTAAAATTACATTAATTCATTAATAATAATTTCTGAGAGACAATAAATCACTAGACAACTAATTGGGTCAGATCAGGGATCTAATACAAGAAATAAAGCTGGGCCTCAAATTAATTAATTATCTATGCTCAGCCCAGAGCAAAATTAATTAATATATACAAATTCATTCCACTAGCCTTCAAATCGCTTCTTTTGCTTGAAGGTAAGGAAAGCTCTCCTTTTTCCGGCATTTTTGGGGCAGAGTTGTAACCTCGTTTTCTCCAATGGGTGGGTTTTTCTTTGCATGTTTCTTAAGATTTTGGGCTTCGCTGAAAATCGTCCTTTTTTTTTAGAATAAGTGACCAGGAGCTATCTCTTTTCTTATTTTTGGTTCTCTGGGGAATATGAGTTTCGCTTGAATTCGTCATTTGCTTACTTGATTTAGTGAGTCCTTTATTTGCTTAAGTTTAGTGAGTGGAAACTATTTCTTTTCTTATTTTCGGTTTTGATTTCAGATGAGCTATATCTCAATTTGACAGTTTTCCTTGTCCGTGGGTTTATTGAGAATTTGGGTTTAGATTTTTATTTTTGTTTTGTTAAAAAAAATATTGATAATAGAAAATTTAATTTTGTAGATTTCTCCTAAAAATTTAAAGTTGTCAGCAACACGGCTCCCTCCCTCAAGTCACTTGCTTATTTTTAGTCTAGAAGTTGTATAGTTGCTGATATTTCCTGCTGCTTAAACTCACATTTGAATTTCAGAAAGATTTGCATGCATGGTTTCATAAGTTGCGCTAATACTCTACATGATTTATGACACCATACCATCTGCTAACTTGGGGTATTTGTATATGCATTCCCATAAGAGTATACATGGATCAAGAATTTCCCACGCCACGTGAATTAACTTCACATGTATGTAAGATGTTTGTCAAACATTCATATGTTGAATACTAGGAAAAGGTTATTAGCTCCAGAACCAATAGAAAATAATGTTTAAATAATGCTTTTATACTATTTTCATGAAGAGTTCAATTACTGACTCTATTTTTACATTGATTGTTTGTCATATGTATTTTCAGCTATAAAAATAACAACTCTTACTTTTAAATGTTGTCTCCGTTCTTTCCCAGCTTTATAAATAGCTTTTTAAAGAACTACGTGGTGCGACGATCAGGTGATTTAGGGGGTGTTTGCAATAGCTTATCTGAATCAGCTTATAGCTGAAAGCTGTTTCGGGAAATGAATTCGGTGTTTGGGAAATCCAGCTTATAGAGCTGCTGAAAGCTATTTGGGTCCAAGATAGAGAATTTTCGTAAGCCGGTATTAGGCAGCTTTTAACCTTTTTAATTAATACATTATATTATAATTTTATAACTATTTTTTTTTAATTAATGATCGATATTGCTTATTTATATATATAATTTTTATTTGTCATTTAACAAAAGAATAAGTAAATATTTATTTAATTAATATAATTTATAATCTTTTTTATTCTTGATTTTAATTAATAATATTAATTATACTTATTTTTTTTCTAATTTTTATTTTAATATTTTTTTTATTAAAATACTATTTTATATGAGTGGAAATAAATTTTAAATTTTATTTGCATAAAAATTCTAAATTTGTTTAATAAGTGAGAAAGAAATAACATTTTCATTTTATAAAATACCACTTTATTAATATTTTCAAATATTAATTTTTGACTTTCAGCACTTTTTGCAAACACTTACAAATTATCAAAATCAACAGCTTTCAGCTGCTTTCAGCCACTTTCAGCAGCTTCCAACAACTTTCAACACTTATCGATAAGCTTCAGCTACTGCAAACACCACCTTACTAAATCACTTCTTTTAAATGCCTTATTATACTATAAGCTTGCGAATGCAATTAATTAATATTAGTTTGAGTTGTTTGCTTGAAGTGCTATTTTTATAGTTTGAATATTTTTTTTATTTTACTCTTTTCTGGAAATGAAAATTATGTAGATTTTATTGCTCTCTATTTTCTCCTTTGCGCTTGAGTTTTGGTCACACCCTGTGTATTGTTTGCTGCTTGTTGTGTTGTCGCTCTATCAATGATACTGGCTCGTAGATTATCATGCTTCAATAATGCTGATTTTCATAAGGTTGGTAATTTTATCTATATTTGTTTTTTAGAAAATTACCTAGATTTATTTTAAATGTTTGCTTGTTGATATGTTTTATGTTGCATTTTGTTGGTTTTTTACTTGTTTCTTGTATGTTGGTGGGTGTTATATATTGATGGATGGTGGATGTTTACATGAATTCAGTTTGATGAGTATATTGCTTTGTGCTAAAAGGGCTAAGAGTACTTCCGTATTTCAGTTCAAAAATAATTGGATAAGCTATATATATTGTTGACAGTTGTGGGTATAATTTTCCAGGATTTGTTATTAATACAAAAGTTACAATGGATGTTCGATTAGTAATGCAAATCTTGGTTATGAAATTGTTTGCTTTCGTTCTTCTATCTATTACATTTATGTAAAATCAATTTCAGATTGCAATACTACTTCCATTTAGCTCTTCATTTCTTATTACAATTGTGATCATGTAAAGCTCAAACAAAATTAGTCAGATTTAATTACTATTAAAGGCAAGAGTTGCTTTAAATTTAGAGATTACTTTATTTATGTTATTTATGTTATTTATTTATACAAACTTTTGTTTACAGATGAGCAACCAGAAAATGAATCACATCTATCTAAGCGTAGGTGAATAGGGAAGGAAAAAAAAGCTTGGTTGATTAATAGCATCACAATTACTATTTTGACCTTTTGTTAGCATAATGGAAACAATTAGTCTATTGTATCTTATTGTGTACATCTTATGTCTTAGTCTATTTTATTTCTTATTGTGTATATCTTATGGCTCATTTTACTTTATTTTGTATCATTGTGTATGACAGACTTATGAAACTTCTATTGCCGCCGCTATACTAAGAAAAATTTAATAGACTAATTATAGAGTAAATGTTTTGCAACTTTTGTCTAGGGAGTAAATATTTTTTTGAAACATGTGTTTAGTAGGGTATTTTTATCAAAATCAATGTATTACTGTTAGTATATTGAAATGCATTATTATTTAGATGTTTGATTTATTTGTTTAGTTTATCGAACGATTCCTATGCCACACCAATTTATGGACTTGCACCTATTTTGTGTATTGATGGATTACTATTAGGGGTGTTACGGTATACCGAAAAATCGGTATACCGCACATACCGTACCGGAAAAATACCGAAGATACCGAATTTTCGGTATATCGTAATTTTCGGTACGGTATGAAGTTTTTTCGGTACGGTAACGGTATGAGATTTTCCATACCGAGATATACCGCATACCGAAGTTCATACCACATATATCTTGTAGAAAAGAGTGTAAAACTGTTGGTTACAAGTTTTGAACACGGGTTGTTACAAATATGTTACTCATATCAAACAATCTTAATGTTATATCATAAATTCACTTAAATGACATAATTTTATTTGACATAAAGTCACATTATTTATCTATTAAATCATGAAATGGATAAAAAATTATATTTTTCAACTTTGTAAACATTAGCTAGATTAATTAATTTTATTGGACAGATTCATACAAAATAGACAGATTAATTAATTTTAACAAATTCATACAAAATTCATACAAAATAGACATATTAATTAATTTTATTGGAAAATAATATTAATAACTTTCTTGGCTAGATTAAATTTACGGTATACCGTTAAATATTCGGTAGACCTTGATTTTTCGATATACCGAAGTGCGGCACGATATACCGAAAGAGCGGTATGACAACGGTATGGAGATTTGCTATACCGAACTTTCGGCATACCAAACTACGGTATACCGAAATAATCGGTACGGTAACGGTATGCTTTTTCTCATACCGACCCTTATCGATATGGTATGCGGTATGAGAAAAATAGTACGGTATACCGTACCGAACACCCCTAATTACTATGAGCATTGGCGGAATTAGAGGGGGGTCGGGAGGGTCGACCGACCCCCCGGTCGACGGAACTTCGATTAAATTTGGTATAGGATTCGTATTACTTATAGATAATTTTAGTGAAAAATATAGTTAACTATTTACTTGTAGTGTAGTTGATTAATGACTTTATCTCTTTTAAGAGAGGTCTCATGTTCGAAACTCAATGCACTCATTTGATTTTTATTTTTAGCTTTTAAATTATTTCTTTTCTATTTTTAGCTTTTAAATTATTTCTTTTATAGTTTTCTTTAGTTTTATTACAAGTATAATTAATTCAATATATATGTATAACTTTCTCACATGTTATAAATATTTCTCTATCTTTTTTCTAGTAGTTATTTTAGATTTTTAAATTATTTCTTTTCTAGTTTTCTTTAGTTTTTTTACAAGTATAATTAATTCAATATATATGTATAACTCTCTTATATGTTATAAATATTTCTCTCTCTTTTTTCTAGTAGTTAAATTATTTCTTTTCTAGTTTTCTTTAGTTTTATTACAAGCATAATTAAATTTTTATTTTTAGCTTTTAAATTATTTATTTTCTAATTTTCTTTAGTTTTATTACAAGTATAATTATTTTAATATGTATGTATAACTTTCTCACATGTTATAAATATTTCTCTATCTTTTTTCTAGTAGTAATTTTAGATTTTTAAATTATTTCTTTTCTAGTTTTCTTTAGTTTTTTTACAAGTATAATTATTTAATATATATGTATAACTTTCTCACATGTTATAAATATTTCTCTATCTTTTTTCTAGTAGTTATTTTAGATTTTTAAATTATTTATTTTCTAGTTTTCTTTAGTTTTTTTACAAGTAAAATTAATTCAATATATATGTATAACTCTCTCACATGTTATAAATATTTTTTTCTCTTTTTTCTAGTAGTTAAATTATTTCTTTTCTAGTTTTCTTTAGTTTTATTACAAGTATAATAATTAATTCAATATGTATGTATAACTCTCTCACATGTTATAAATATTTCTCTCTTTTTTTTAGTAGTTACATAAGTATCTTTCTCAGCGTAACAAATACAAGAAATAATATATATTATATTTTTCATATCGTGTTTGTGTTCGAACCATTTAAAACTATATTTAGCAAATCTCGATTTTTTCTCTGCCTTCGGCCACTGTTGTTCCTCTATTTCGACCCCCTAACTTCATAGCTCTAGTTCCGCCACTGACTATGAGTTACTATCCCATAACAAAAACAAAAGATTACGACATACTTATTTGACAAGGCATCGCGCTAGCGGGGTATGAATCTTCTAGTATATATATATATATATAGAGAGAGAGAGAGAATCATGTAAGAACCCACATTTTAACATGAGAACTAAGAATCATGCATAATCATTATATAATTTATGCATAATCTTTATATTTTTTATGCAAAAAAAATTAAAATTTTACATTATGCATAACCCTTAAATATTTTATGCAAAAGGCGAAAGTATAAAATTACATGTTTTTTTACATAAAATATATAAAGATTATGTATGATTTGTAGTTCTTAAGTTAAATGTAAATTCTTATCAGATCCACATCATATATATATATATATATATATATATATATAATACAATATATAAATTTAGATTTAGCCGAACAGAATTCACACATGAAAATTTTCAAGAAATATGATATTTTGAATACTATTAACTACATTTCTTACAAAATCGTGAATTTCCGAACTCATTGTTTTATGAATCTTACACCGTCGCTCATGCTCGACCCCACAAAGCCGCCCCTACATTTTCATTATCCAATTAATGTTAACATGACCACCAAAAGGAATGGATTCTCAAACGATGATCGTCAAAATTAGGAATTTGATACCTTTTTTAACATTTTGAATTTAATAAAATGTTTGTGTAATTATCCCAAATAAAGTCATTATTCTCAAAAACGTTTGGTCTAAATCGAGAATCCATCAACCGTTCAATAATTGCTTGCTGAAATTAATCGACAGTTGTATAAGACCATCTCCAACCGGACTCAATTTACAGTTTTGCAGTTCGAAATCAAGACCAACCGAACGCCATTTGCAACTGCAAAATGAGAAGATTCTGATTTTCTCTCTCCTTGCACTGGATTTTTGGTGTGTCTTGTAGTCGAACGGAAAAGCTGGATAATACTTATAAAAATTGCAAAACAACCCTTCTATTCTATTGGAGATTAGCGCCACTGATTGGAGAAGAAAGAAGAAAGAACTGGATAAGAAAGAAGAAGAAAAGCGCTGACTGGAAGAACAAAGAAGAATAAAGGCGCTGATTGGAAGAAGAAAGAATAAGGAAGAAGAAAGAAGAAGGAAGCGTTAATTTCAATGCCTATATATTTATGCTTTTAAAAAAAATAGTAATAGAATATGTTTTAGAATATGTTTATGCATTAATTTTTTGGCATTAATTTGCTTTTAATTTCTAGGATTTGTTTATGCGTTAATTTCTAGGATATGTTTGTGCGTTAATTTCTGGGCATTAATTACAATCTCTAGATTGATTAAATCAAGTTGTTCCGAGCTTATGATATGGCAAAGTATAAATAGTACGATTATTAAGAATTATAAGAAAATTAAGAAAAATAACATAGAATATTAATAGTAATAGAAAAGTATATATTTGAAGAGAGGAATAACATAGAACAATAATAGTAATAGAAAAATATATATTTGAAGAGAGGTTACATGTTACATTTGTGGGCGGAGTATACCAATTCCGAAGATTGATTACTAATCTTCATTGCCTACTAAAGAGGATTTATCTTTTTTATTGTAATTTTATTTTATCATTTTATGTAATTTTCTAGTATTTAATGCATAAGTAATTTATTTATTATTCAGTTATATAATAAAAAATATTTCATATATAATTGTTCATTGAAATTATTGTGGGTGTAATGTGTAATATTGATAAATATATAGGTATTGTAAAAATAAAAAAAGTAGTAAGAAATTGAATATATGGAGAATATTCTTTTTGAGGATGAATTTGAGGTTGTGGGTTGGAGTGAGATTACTGTTTGATGTGACAGAAACTGTAAAATGATGTTAAAAATAAAGTCTCCGGTTGGAGATGCTCTAAAGTCGTTAAAAACGTCATTTTTAGAACATAAGATCCATGCATTATTTTATTCTAAAACCCAAAAAAGCAACTTGCTTACTTTTCAATTTTCAAGAATTCAAAGGTCAAATCTTTAACCATAATCTTTTCTACTTTTATTCTCTTACGTAATTGCATATAAAAAGTATAGTAGTATTAAGATTTTAGTTATGGAGTGTGGTATGTTTTATTTATTTTGATTTAATACTGCTTTTCTTAGGAATTGAAAAATTGGGCCTTTTTACCCCTCAAGAAAATGTGTAATTCAATATTTTTTATCGTCTTTATATATTTTTGACCAATGATACTTGAGTCCAATATTTACATATTGATATTTTCTTAAAAATTATTATATATTAATGATAAAATAGGAGATGGAAAAAATGCGCAAAACACTATTGAGAATAAATAAACTAATCACTTTTAACTATCGGATCAAAAATTAGAAAAAGTCATAAAACATAACCAAAATTGAAAATATATTACATTACATGCCAAGCGGGAAGGCGACATCATTTTCCTTAATAATTCAAAATAACAACACTTATTTGTAATATATTTTATAATTATGTCGAGTTTTTCTAATTATATATAACCCTAATCGGAATTGTTAAAATGAAAAATGGGTCAAAAAATTACCCCATCGCGTAAACAACTGTGGCCCACCATAAAAATATCACTGATGAACAGAAATTAATTTAGAATATTTATATATTATAATAATAATTAATGACGGATTCTTGAAGAACGGCAACACAAAGCAGACCCCCCTCTCTCGCTCAAAACCCAAAAATCCGCACACACCCATGTGTGTGCGTGTGTGAAAAAACACACTCGAGGGAAAGGGGAAAGGGGGGTTCCAATGGACCCTGCAGTTTTGGACAGGATCATTGACAAGCTGATTGAAGTCCGATCCTCCAAGCCGGGCAAACTAGTGCAGCTTACGGAATCTGAGATTAAGCAGCTTTGTGTTGCGTCTCGCGAAATCTTCATTAGTCAGCCCAATCTTCTCGAACTTGAAGCACCCATCAAGATTTGCGGTATTTTTCCTTAATTTTGTTGTTTTTTTCTACTTATACTTGTGCATTTTGTTTTAGATTTTGGTGGGTTTTCTGATTTTGGGAAGTTTTTATGGTGTTTCTGGCTCCTAATTTACTTTTTTACTAGGTTTTGTTGATTTTCTTATTTATTGTTATGTATGAAGGAACGAATTCTTAATTTTCATTTGGGGTTTTATTGGTGCTTGAGAGTTGGCCTTGTCTTGCTTCAAGGGTATTTGGATTCAGTGCTTCTGTATGGGATCTTAATTCTTTAGATGTTGCTAATTTTTATATATTCTATGTAGTTTTCATGTTGAAATTAGTTGGTGGAATGAGGATTTTCTCTATGACTGACATGATATAGAGAGTGGAACTTCCACATAAAGATGGTATTTGCTCCAAGAACTAAATCTATATTGTTAAAGTTCATAGTTAACAAGGTGTTGGATTTGTTGGAGAAGTTGGCTTTTGCTTGCCATTTGTTGAATGAAGTAAAGGTTAACTAATGATACTTCTCGTTAATTAGCTTTCGCATAGCTTAAATGTGTCGGTTATTACTTGTTTCTTAATTTTGTTGTGCATCATAAAGTTGATTTACTTATGTTTGGGCATTTTTTGTACGTTGTAAGTAATGTACTACTTTCCATTATTCTCAAGGTTGTGTTGTGGGTGTTTTGGGTTCTTTGTCCATGTCTATGTTTTCTATATAGCTAGACCACATAATTGAATACCTTATCAATTTCTCAACTAGAGTGATCATATATTAAACCACCTTTCGAAAAGACAATCTGAGATACCGAGGCTTTATATTGTAAATGGGAGAATTTTAGCCTTTTGGATCCTAAGTTGAATGGTTATGACTTTACTGCCCTGTCCCATCTCTTTATCATCATGAAATGGGAAAAGAGAAGGGCTTAATAATCGATAGCAGATTTTTCATTTGTAAATATAAAAGAGGGGTGGATGGCTTAGCTGTATGGTTTTATTCTGTCTACGCTTTGTTACTTAGCTTACTTTAGCAACTTTGTCTGCTAAAGTTCTGTGCTCTTAAACTTAATAATGCATTTACGAAATGTTTGGCTCTACCATCTTTGTGTTGACTAAAGGTTCTCCCTAATTGGGTATTATTATCTCAGCCCTTTTAGTTATTTTTTAATATTACGTGGTAATTAACATGTATCTTAATAGTTTCCCAGTCCTCGAACCCTCTTTCTTTTTAATCGATCGATATTTTTGTAAAGATTGTGGTCCGGCGGAAAAACAGAAGTCATCCGTATGTTGTGATACGTGAATTGCTCAGATATTTTTGTATGTTAAGTGAAAGAGCAATATTGTATATGTGTATCAATGTGAACTGTCACTTATGTCCTCTAGTGGTGCCATGTGTCGAGTTTTTGTTGAAATAACCATGCAAATATGGATTCTTATCTCAGGTGACATTCATGGACAATATAGCGATCTCTTAAGGCTTTTCGAGTATGGGGGTTTCCCTCCGAAATCCAATTACCTATTCTTGGGTGACTACGTAGACCGTGGAAAACAGAGTTTAGAGACAATATGCTTATTGCTTGCATACAAAATCAAGTACCCGGAGAACTTTTTCCTTCTTCGAGGAAACCACGAGTGCGCTTCTATAAATAGGATATATGGATTTTACGATGAATGCAAGCGCAGATTCAACGTGAAGTTATGGAAAGCCTTCACCGATTGCTTTAATTGGCTCCCCGTTGCTGCACTAGTCGACGACAAGATACTATGCATGCACGGGGGCCTTTCTCCTGAACTGAACAACCTCGACCAGATAAGGAATTTGCCTCGCCCGACAGCTATCCCGGATACGGGCTTGCTTTGCGACTTATTATGGTCAGATCCCGGTAAAGATGTGAAAGGATGGGGAATGAATGATAGAGGAGTTTCGTTTACATTTGGCCCTGATAAAGTCTCGGAGTTCTTGGAAAAACACGATTTGGACCTCGTCTGTCGTGCTCATCAGGTAAAGCAATCGTCTTTTCCGTTCTTTGGTCGAGATCTTGTGCCTAACGTCTATTTGTTTTTAGGTTGTGGAGGATGGTTATGAGTTTTTTGCAGATAGGCAACTTGTGACGGTTTTTTCGGCGCCAAACTACTGCGGTGAGTTCGATAATGCTGGTGCCATGATGAGCGTCGATGAGAACTTAATGTGCTCGTTCCAAATTCTGAAGCCGGCTGAGAGGAAAAACAAGTTCATGATGCCCACTAAAATGTGATGCTTCAGCGCATCCGAATTTTCAAGGTCAGCTCAAATTATCGCTGTATTTTCTCTCATGCTTCCTCCAGAATTTCCTTGAACTTGGACTACTTTTGTAGGACTAGCTTTGACTACTGATTTATTGATTCTAGATAAAAATGAAGGAAATAAGGCATTCTTGAAACTTAAAGTAATCATAGTTCTCCTATGTTAAACCATTTGTCTAAAACAAGAGAACTAAAATAATATCCAATATCTTCACGTAATACGGTTGGATCATTCAATATGTTCACTTAATATTCTAGTGAAAAAAGAATTAAGTAACAATTTGTTAGAGATAGGGTTTACAGACGGAGATCGAAGAGACTCGAGAAGGGAGGAGGATCGGATGCGGAAGAGAAGGGTAGAGATGGCGGCGAGCCATAGCCTTTGATCGGCCATTATGCATGGCGTGCATGGGAGGCTACGTGCGCATGGGTGGCATATCGCATGGTGGGCGAATGTTATTATTATTAGTATGGTAGTAATTGCTTAGTTTATTATTTAATTTTAGCCCATGAATTGGGTTGGCCGTGTGAGGCCTAGTACATGGATATTATTAGTATTTATATCTTAGTCCTAAGTGGAATAGACTTATCTAGGGTTTTATGTTGAAAGACCTTTGAACGGCGATTCATCGCTTGGCCGGAAGTCCGACTTCCGTGGGACTCTTTCGTGGAATTATTAAGTTGCTTAATTTCGTTAATTCATAAATTATCGTCTTCTCAATTCCCTTTACTCTAACAAATTGGTCCGACCTGTCGGATGACTAATACGCGGCAACAACAACAGATGGATACACGAATTGAGGAGTTGGAGAAGGGATTGAAGGCCATGGATGCGCGTTTATCAGGGGAACTATCGACTGTGAAGGATACGATGGCATCCATGCGCGATTTGCTACAAGATTTGGTGACGGCCAAAACGCCCTCGGGCGAAGGTTCCGGAAGCGGGGCGCCGCCGAACCCTAACCCTAATTTCGAGGATCGTTCTTCATCGGAGGAACCGAAATCCGATAGCCCCGAGGCAGCGGTTAGTTCGGGCAGCAGCGTGTTGGGCGCGCCGCAAGTTTCGTTACCTATGTTTGACGGCACTGGCGCTGAAGGTTGGTTAACAAGGGTGGAGCAATATTTTCAACTCCATGGTACTCCGGATACGAATAAGTTGGATGTGGCGCTGGTGGCTATGGAAGGCGACGCACTTCCTTGGTTTCAATGGGTTCGGGCAACCAGTCCGTCCATGGGGTGGCCCGGGTTCAAGTTTGAAATGGTGCGGATGTTTGGCACTAATCCTTTAGCTAATCCGTTCGAGACCTTGGTTCAAACGCGACAAACGCACTCGGTAGGGGAGTATGTTACTATGTTTATTGCGCATGGTTCACGTCCCGGGATTGGATGAAAAATATTGTCTTGGGCTCTTCCTTAACGGATTGCGAGACGAAATTCGATTGAAGATTAGATCACGCGATGCGCGTACGCTCTCCGATACTATACATCTCGCCAAGGAGATCGAGCAGGAGGTCAAAATTCTGGGAGGAACTTGGAACACAGCGAGCGCCGGGCAGCGTTCGGGCTACACAACGACGTCCAAAATTGGAACGTCGTCGGCGTATGCTTCTTCTACTCAAACGCCGTTTCCGGGATCATCTCAGAGGAGTAGTGGTTTTAAGGAGCAGGCACGGGATTCTACATCGTCACAAGGGTCGACGGCGAGGGCTGGTGGCTCGGGGAGGAATCGGCCGGTCCGACAAATCACACACCGCGAATACGCCGCAAAACGGGCTGTCGGAAAATGTTTTCGTTGCGATGACAAGTGGTCTCCCACTCATCGATGTGCCGATAAAAGTTTACAAGTGATCATGATCACGGATGTGGAAGCCGATGACGAGGACGTTGCAGAAGAAAGTCTTCTGGAGGCGGATGTTGGCGAGGGGAGATCGGTCTTGGAGCCGGAAGCTAATTCCGGCGCAAGGGTTTGACGGGCCGCAGACAATGAAGATGACGAGTACTGTCGCGGGGCAGCCGGTTTGTGTTATGATCGACAGTGGGGCGAGTCACTGTTTTATCTCTTCTCGAGTGGCGACCGCTCTTCATCTGTCCCCAAAGATTACCGGACAATCCGCCGTTCGTTTGGGCGATGGTCGGCGGTCGGCTATTTTAGGGGTGTGTGCGGATATAAAATTGACTCTACAGAACAACGAATTTTTGTTGATATGTTATGTGTTTGAGTTGGGTGGAGTCGACATGGTTCTGGGGGTTTCGTGGTTGCGAACACTTGGAGATGTACGGGCTAATTGGGAGCTGATGACGATGAAATTCACGCATGAAGGAAAATCGGTGGTTTTACGGGGAAATTCGGCGCTAGTTCGAAGGGAAGCTTCCATGCAGCAATTAATCAAAATTAGCGAAGAGGGTGAGTGTTGGTTGCTATGGGTCGGCAGTCACGATCCCGCGTTACGATGTGTTGAGCAGGAGGATGGGGTTGGCGGCATTGAAGGTAGATGAAGATGCGCTGCGAATTCAAATGGAGACTGAGTTTCCTGCAGTAATGCTACCGCCGCAGAGTTTACCCCCTCATCGGAGTGTGGATCACCACATTCCGTTAAAACCGGGCACCGCTCCGGTTTCAGTTCGACCCTATCGTTATAGTTATTCTGCAAAGGATGAGATGGAACGGCTTGTCCGTGAAATGCTTGAGGCCGGAATCATCCAGCCTAGCTCGAGTCCGTACTCCAGTCCCGTATTATTAGTCCGCAAGAAGGACGGAAGTTGGTGTTTCTGTGTTGATTACCAACAACTGAACAAACAAACTGTTGCTGACAAGTACCCCATTCCCGTAATTCAAGAGATGCTCGATGAACTGAATGGAGCGAAGTGGTTTTCTAAGCTTGATTTGCGATCCGGATATCACCATATTAGGATTGCACCGGAGGACATTTCGAAAACTGCGTTTTGGACTCATTTCGGGCACTATGAGTTCTTGGTAATGCCGTTCGGATTAACCAACGCGCCAGCTACGTTTCAATCGGCGATGAATGACTTGTTGCGAGACCACTTGCGTAAGTTTGTGTTGGTATTCTTTGATGATATTCTTGTGTATAGTCGTGATTGGGAGTCACATATGGATCATCTCCGGACGGTGATGACATTGCTTAAGCGTGATTCGTATGTGGTTAATCCAAAGAAGTGTGCATTTGGGCAATTGGAGGTGGAATATTTAGGCCATATTGTTTCAGTTCAAGGAGTAAAAATGGACCGGGAAAAATTTCCGCACCCCCCCCCCCCCCCCCCCCCCCCCCCCCCCAACAAAAAAAAAAGACATTTACCCCACCCCCCCCTTCCCCCCCCCCCCCCACCCCCCCCCCCCGCCGCCGCGGGCGCGCTTTTCCCGGCGGGATCTCCCCGGTAAGTAGTGGGGGGGGGGGGGGGGGGGGGGGGGGGGGGGGGAGGAGGGAGGGGGGGGGGGGGGGGGAGTACAAAAAGACCACGAGACCCCCACGGGAATATACCCCCCGGGGGGGGGGGGGGGGGGGGGCCCCAGGGGGGGGGGGGGGGGGGGGGGGGGGGGGGGGGGGGGGGGGGGGGGGGGGGGGGGGGGGGGGGGGGGGGGGGGGGGGGGGGGGGGGGGGGGGGGGGGGGGGGGGGGGGGGGGGGGGGGGGGGGGGGGGGGGGGGGGGGGGGGGGGGGGGGGGGGGGGGGGGGGGGGGGGGGGGGGGGCAAAGAATAAACAGGGAAAAATTTGATGGATTCCCTCGGGGGGGGGGGGGGGCGGGGGGGGGGGGGGGGGGGGGGGGGGGGGGGGGGGGGGGGGGGGGGGGGGGGGGGGGGGGGGGGGGGGGGGGGGGGGGGGGGGGGGGGGGGGGGGGGGGGGGGGGGGGGGGGGGGGGGGGGGGGGGGGGGGGGGCCCCCCCGGGGGGGGGGGGGGGGGGGGGGGGGGGGGGGGGGGGGGGGGGGGGGGGGGGGGGGGGGGGGGGGGGGACCCCCCCCGCGGGGGGGGCGGGCGGGGGGGGGGGGGGGGGGGGGGGGGGGGGGGGGGGGGGGGGGGGGGGGGGGGGCCCCCCCGGGGGGGGGGGGGGGGGGGGGGGGGGGGGGGGGGGGGGGGGGCCCCCCCCCCGGGGGGGGAGGGGGGGGGGGGGGGGGGGGGGCCTCCCCCCAACCCCCACCGGCGCCGAGGGGGGGGGGGGGGGGAAAACCCCCCCGGGGGGGGGGGGGGGGGGGGACACCCGAGGGGGGGGGAAACGAAAAAAAAGGAACTACCCCCCCCCCCAGAAAGAAACACCCCAACCTCCCACCCCCACGATTGACCCTTCCACTGAACTCCCCCGGGGGGGGGGGGGGGGGGGGGGGGGGGGGGGGGAAAACAAAGGAAAAACACCCAACCCCCAACCTCCACCCCACACCGCGGGGGGAAAAAAAAAGCCCCCCCCGCGCGGGCGGGGGGGGGGGGGGGGGGGGGGGGGGGGGGGGGGGGGGGGGGGGGGGGGGGGGGGGGGGGGGGGGGGGGCCCCCCGGGGGGGGGGGCCCGGGGGGGGGCGGGGGGGGGGGGGGGGGGGGGGGGGGGGGGGGGGGGGGGGGGGGGGGGGGGGGGGGGGGGGGGGGGGGGGGGGGGGGGGGGGGGGGGGGGGGGGGGGGGGGGGGGGGGGGGGGGGGGGGGGGCACCCCCCCCCCGGGGGGACGGGGGGGGGGGGGGGGGGGGGGGGGGGGGGGGGGGGGGGGGGGGGGGGGGGGGGGGGGGGGGGGGGGGGGGGGGGGGGGGGGGGGGGGGGGGGGGGGGGGGGGGGGGGGGGGGGGGCCCCCCCCCCGGGGGGGGGGGGGGGGGGGGGGGGGGGGGGGGGGGGGGGGGGGGGGGGGGGGGGGGGGGGGGGGGGGGGGGGGGGGGGGGGGGGGGCCCCCCCCCCCCCCCCGGGGGGGGGGGGGGGGGGGGGGGGGGGGGCGGGGGGGGGGGGGGGGGGGGGGGGGGGGGGGGGGGGGGGGGGGGGGGGGGGGGGGGGGGGGCCCCAACCCCCCCCCGGGGGGGGGGGGGGGGGGGGGGGGGGGGGGGGGGGGGGGGGGGGGGGGCCCCCCCGGGGGGGGGGGGGGGGGGGCGGAGGAAACACCCCCCCCACGCGGGGGGGGCCCCCCCCCCCCGGGGGGGGGGGGGGGGCCACAACCCCCCCCCCCCGGGGGGGGGGGGGGGGGGGGGGGGGGGGGGGGGGGGGCCCCCCCGGGGGGGAGGGGGAAGGGGGGGGCCATATCCCCCGGGGGGGCGGGGGCGGGGGACCGGCCGAGAGCCCGACAACCAGAAGGCCTCCCCCCCCAGGGGGGGGGGGGGGGGGGGGGGGGGAAAAACCACCACGACCCAGAACACCGGGAACCCCCCCCCCCCCCCCCCGGAACCCCGACACCCCCCAATCACCACCGCACCGGGGGGGAAAAACCCACATTAATAGGTGTTACGGTGGCCGACGCCGACGTCTCGTCGTACGGAGTTCGCGGCTACCCGGCCCCCCCCCCCCCTCCTCCGTCTCTCGTGGGTTTTCTTCCGTCCGAGGTCCGAGTCAAGGCCGTGGCCGAGGAGTTGCAGGCGCGAGACGAGGCCCTTCGCCATTTAAAGGCGCATATTGCTCGAGCTCAAGATTACATGGTTCGCGGGGCGAATAAACATCGACGGTATGTGGAATACGAAGTCGGGAAGCGAGTATTTCTGAAGTTACGTCCTTATCGTCAGAAATCGCTCCTCAAGCGGAAAAATGCTAAGTTGGCTGCAAGGTATTATGGTCCTTTCGTCGTAGAGGAACGGATCGGCGCCGTGGCTTATCGGATACGGCTACCGGAGGGGTGTCAATTGCACCCCGTGTTCCATGTGTCCCTTCTTAAAGCGGCGATAGGCCAGCATGCGATTGAGGATAAGTTGCCCGAAGAGTTATGGACGGTGGATCCGGAATTTGTGCCGGAGTGGGTTTTGCGGGATCGTTGGGTTTGGCGTGGAGATGACCGTGTGCGCGAATTGTTAATTCAATGGCATGGGAAACCGGTAGACGATGCTGCATGGGTCGAAGCTTCGGTATTGATGAGTCAATTTCCGTATTTCAACCTTGAGGACAAGGTTGTTTGGAAGGATGGAGGAGTTGTTAGAGATAGGGTTTACAGACGGAGATCGAAGAGACTCGAGAAGGGAGGAGGATCGGATGCGGAAGAGAAGGGTAGAGATGGCGGCGAGCCATAGCCTTTGATCGGCCATTATGCATGGCGTGCATGGGAGGCTACGTGCGCATGGGTGGCATATCGCATGGTGGGCGAATGTTATTATTATTAGTATGGTAGTAATTGCTTAGTTTATTATTTAATTTTAGCCCATGAATTGGGTTGGCCGTGTGAGGCCTAGTACATGGATATTATTAGTATTTATATCTTAGTCCTAAGTGGAATAGACTTATCTAGGGTTTTATGTTGAAGACCTTTGAACGGCGATTCATCGCTTGGCCGGAAGTCCGACTTCCGTGGGACTCTTTCGTGGAATTATTAAGTTGCTTAATTTCGTTAATTCATAAATTATCGTCTTCTCAATTCCCTTTACTCTAACACAATTATGCTACCTCTAGAGTATATAGATGTATTATCAGGTGATTAGTGGCTAAATAATAGAAGCAACTAAAGAAAAGGCAAGAGAGCATGATGGATGTTGAATATGAAAAGAAAGATTATGATAGTATAAGTTGTGATGTTCTTAAGTTGTTGTGCTAAAGGTGTGAGGCTTTTGTAATCCCCAAGTTATTAGTGTAAGGCGGCTTATCCTCGTTGTAGCCACATCCAGGTAAACTTAATGCTCAGCATTCTAACCACTCTCTCCTATTCTAAGCTCTCTCTCCCTATCTCCCGTTCTCCCCCTCTCTCTCATTCTAAGCTTTCTCTCCCTCTCCTCTGCCCCCCTCTTTCCCTCTCTACCTCTCTCCTCCTCCCTCTCCCTCTCTCTCTCTGCCTCTCCCCCTCCCAGTCCTCCCCTCTCTCTCTCTCTCTCTGAGGCTATATCTATTAATGCAAAAGGCTTTTTGCTTCACCACCGGACTTTATGAGCCTGGATTTTCACAAGGTATCATCGGTCCCTACAACTTGTAACACGTAGTACATTTTAACCAATCTTATTCCGATGCCCCAAGCAGCTAGTTTTCTATTCCATTCAAAGGAGGTTCTTTCTCAAGAGAGAATCTTTTTACATGAAGATTGAGTTTTTTTTTTTTAATCAATTTACAACCTCTACATTCCATCACTCACATTAGTCTATTACTAGTTGCTAACTATATGTCTGCAGGTATTAGTCTATGATGAGTAGAAGCTGCAGCTGCACGAAAGCGATTCCGGGGGCGGATAACTGTTAGGTTTACCTCCCCTGCAGAAAAAGGGTGTCTCTATTTACCTTGAGAATTTGTTGGAGAGACCTCTAGGAATTCGACTATGTTTTTTTTTACTATGTATGGTAGAGATTATTATTATTTGAATTGTTCAGAGGTTTGATTTATGTCCATCATTCACATAACTAGGGGGCGGATATTGCTAATTTCGTAGTCCAATTCTGCAATATTAACGGGTAGAATAACAAATCTTTGCTAAATATAAAGAATATTTGGGTGAAATAATAAAAAGATTGTGAGATTGATGGTTGATATCGTTTGTTTTGAATCGTGTTTCATCTCGTATTTTTGCATTTAGTATTCTGTTCGATCTATAAAATATTGGTGGAATTTAAAATATCGAAAGATTTCATAACAAAACAAACAAGTTTAGAGGTTTTTTTAAATAAAACAATTCAAATTATCGTTGCGGATTTAGGGGTATTTTATCTTTATATATTTCAGAGATTTGTTATCTTCATGTTTGCTGAAATTTACAATTGTGGATTGGCTCCTAATTATAACTAACTATTGAAAAAGAGTACAAGTAAGTGTTAGACGAAACCGACGTCGTATTCGATCAACCTAATATGCGGAGAAAATTCACGTGTATTATTTGCATGAATCATAATTTCTGGAATCGCCGATCGCTGACGTTGTGCTGCTATGAAATCGTCGGAACCGGTGAAGCTGCTAGCGGCGAGCGGCGGCGACACCGTAAAACTTCTGGACATTTTATCGAATGGTGAAAAGCAATGCGTTCTCGCCTATTCCCCATCTCCGGAGTTCAGCGTCAATTACGTCAAGTGGAATCACAACAGTAAGTAAATGCTCAATTTTGTGTTTTTCCTGTGATTTTAGCTCGTTTTCAGTTGGATTGCCATTAAATCATCCTTCCCCCAATTTTTATCGTATTAATTTTGGATCTATTGATGATTTTGGTGCTTATTTATTGTTTTGGATAGATATGGTGCTGGCGAGTGCAGGAGATGATGGTGAAATATCATTTTGGAAGAAAAATGGGGCAAAATTGGGGGAGTTGCCAAGCAGAAATGCTGGTGGCGGAAACTTTGAGGTATTTGATTTCTCTAATTTGTAATTTTTGCAGAGGAAACTTCTGAAGAATTTTAGGTACTTTTGAGTTTTTGGAACCCTAATTTTGTTGTTCACGGTGCAATTCAAACATATAAGCCTGTGGAGTCAATCTCAGCTATCAATTTCTGCAACAAAGGATCAAGATACCTATGCTCTGGTGGGGATGGTAAAGTGGTAAGGATATGGGATTTGCAGAGCAAGCGTTGTATCAAATGGTTGAAGGGGCATACCGATACTATAACCGGTGTAATGTGCAACTGCAAAGATGAGCACATTGCTTCTGTTAGCCGGAAAGGGGAACTTATTGTTCACAACATTGCTTCTGGTGCCAAGGCTGCTGAGATGAAGGATCCAGATGGGCAGGTTGCTTATACTATTTTGTTTGATAGGACACTTGTTATGCATGTTTTTGATGATAGTGGAATAATCTCAACACACTTGCGATTATCATATCATTGATCAATATATAGATTGATTACATTAAAAATGATGAGCAAGAATTAAGGAGTAATAGGTGGACTCTTAACATTTGATTCATAAGTTATGAATTATGATTGTTATGTGATAAGGTCTTGGAGGCACTTCATTATTCTCGGAGTAGTAGACATATTCTAGTTACAGGTGGTGATGAAGGGTCGATACACGTGTGGGATACTACTGGCCGCAGCCCAAAGGTTTGTGTTATAATGAATGAGGTGCTTATATCTTGTTGTTTCTTCATAATATTTGCTTTAGGGAGGAAGTCGGATTCCGTTTTGGTATTTGTTTTAACAGCTTAACCTTTTTTTGATGGTTTATCTACTTTTCTGAGTTCTTCACTCATCACTTATTTCTTGTGTATTGTCAAAACTTTCCTTTGTTTACTTTCAACAAAAAGAGGTTCTGATCTATTGGTAAATCTCAAGTATTTCATCCATCAATCCAATGGAGATCAGAAACAAAGCATTGTGATTTGTGAATGGTTGAGTTTTCATGTTGAAATATACTAATGTGCCTTTAGCTATGTGATAATTCATTCTATTACTGATAACAAGCATTCGCTCTGCAGGTTTCTTGGTCTAAGCAACATTCTGCACCGACGACTGGAGTTTGTTTTTCACCTTCAAATGACAAGGTATTCTGGCTTGAACTTTCATAAGTAAAACTATTTGCTCTAAGAAACACACATGTAATAATAAGATTACGGGTTTGGACAGATTATTGCTAGCGTTGGTCTAGATATGAAGTTATACACTTATCACACAGGGTCAAAGAAGCAAACCTCTTGCACACATCATGAGGCTCCTTTTTCTTCATTAGCGTACTCTGATGATGTATTAACGTTAGTGGCTGGTACAGCCACTGGTCAGGTTATACTCTATGATACTCGAAGAAAGCCTCAACCGGTTACTGTTCTACGCGTGTATGGAGAGTCAGAGGTGATTCAAGTTTTCTTTATTTGGTTATGAAATCCAAATTTTTGCATGAATCATTTTGACACTAGTGTTTGATTGCATAAGGCCGTCTCAAATCTTTGCTGGCAAAGGTCGAAACCGGTGGCTTTTAACGAAAGAAGTTGTACGGATGAGACGATTATTCTAGCCGGTGACGCAGGGGAGGCCTTCATTATGCCTGATCCACATCCATCTCGGTTATCAGCACCCACAGCAATGCCAATGGGAGTGTCTGCATCTCGAAATCCTAGCCATTCATCTTCTTCAAGGGCTATTAGTCCATTTGTTTCTGAGGAAAAACCTTTGGTTAACAGATTGTTAGTGAATCCAACTCTGGCAAGGCTGCATCCACCTAAGAACAACATTAAGGACGATATGGAGGTGTTTTCTCCCATTGTGGAAGTTCAACCACTTACACCCTCTTTTGATAAACTATGGGACAATCTCAATGGTCTAGTGAAAGATGAAGATAAGAAACCTGCATTTCCTTTTCCTCCTCGGAGGTTTGGTCTTGAGGAAGGAGGCAGTGATGAGAATCCGATTTTCGAACAAAGATCTACTATCTCTGCATCCAAACAGGTATTTCTTTCGGGAAAAAAGGCATAAAAATACTCCGTGTTCGTTTTAGTGCCAAAATTGTCTCGTGTTTTGAATTATGTTGCAGCAAATCTGTGCCGTGTTTTTTCAACCAGCTTGGGAATATTATTCAAGAACATGATGTGTTTTTTTCGATAAAACAACTATTTGATAGTTTAACGTAGTTTGAAGTGAATATAGAGTACTTTTTTCCTTATTTCTCTCCGGGTTTGAGTCATTTTCTGGTTCTTTTATCATGTTAGATCAATTACTTTGTATAGATTTAGAGACTATCTTGCAGATTGACAACCCTTCTACCTTCCCACATTCCACTCTCCCCCTTGCACCGGTACGCAACTACAACCCCAACGCTGCTGCTCCACACAAAGCCAGGCCAGGTGACAGATCATTAGAAAGATTCATTCACCGTCGTCAAGCCATCAAAATGCCTACTCGCTTTGCCAAGTCTACACCCACCGGCTCACCACTAGGGCTAATGCATCATGGATCACACGATCCAACGGACCAGACTTCGACCAACGCGACATCCCACAGTAGCTCGGCTAGTCTGCATGGCAGAGAATCCTCCCATCAGGAAACTTCTTTAGCATCATCCCAAGCTAATATCGATACACTTGATCATGCAGCTTTTTCTCCCAGAAGGCTCTCAAGTTATGCTGAGAGGATAGGTTTTGCACCATCCTTCTTGGTGGGTTCGCCTAAGTTGAAGAAGACAGGATCAGAAACTAGGGAAGAGATTCTCAGTAGCTTGCTGTCTAACTCACAACCTGCAACACCCACCGGCTTCACCACTTTGAATGTAAGAAACAACAAACATCTCATCTTTCTGTTTCTTGATTTGGTAATGAAGGAAATTATGTATTAGAATTGGACCATCTTCAGTCTTTCTGTTTCTTGATTTGATAAAGAAGGAAATTTTGTATTAGAATTGGTCCATTCACCCCTTAAACATTCTACACTAGACCTCATTCTGTTGGTGGTGGTGATGTTCATTGCAAATTCTTAGTGTTAACTCCTAACTTGGTTATATTTCTTATGATTATGTGGTAGGGAGGGGAGAGAGAGTTGCAGAGAAGTTCCTTGCATTCTGACTTGCAGCAGGGGAATTCTTGTAATGTGCAGCTCTTGTATCATAAGTTTGAAGAAACTGTAGCTTCACTTAGAGAATCTATTCATGGAGATATGCAGAATCTTCACATAGAAATACTAAGTCAGTTCCATATGCAGGAGGTAACATACTAAAGCTTGAGTCGATAATCTTATTATAAGTAGTGTTTTGTGGAGACGGTTTGACATGGAATATCTCCGTTTTTGCAGATGGGAATGTCAAGCGTTCTGAGATTAGTGCTCGAAAATCAAGCAGAGATGATGAAGGAAATTCAGTCAGTACATGAGGAAATACAGCATCTCCATCGCTTACTATGAGTGCTGGTCTAACTGCCGTTTCATTGCAAGGGAAACGAGGCTAAATTCTCATGGCTGTTGGCGTTTCTCTAGTTAGGAATAGTTTTATTCATTTATTCTTTTAATAGAGTGGGTGGGTATCATAGTTGATATGTGTAGTACTTACTAATGGGAAATTGGCACCAAGAATTGTGCAAGTTTAAAAGAATGATGTATTGTCTGAAAAGACAATAGAGAGAGATCTTCAAAGAAAAAGGGCATAACAACGATTAAGAAGCAACATGCCAAAGTTGGATATGTATACTCTTTTAAGTTTCATATTAGTTTATTATACGGAATGAAAAAAAAAAATACAAGAAAGACTCTTTAGGCGACTTTAAGAACAAAGAGAAAGGTTTGATTGCGATTCTCATACAATTGGACTACAAAGCTCCATTAGTCTTACAACTATAGAAACGAAAAATTGAAACAGAAAAACAAAAATCTCTCCCTATATTGTTAGTAGATGATACACTAGAATCTAATCTGTACAAACTCGATGAATTAAGCCTGCGGTCGTCTGGGCGTCTTCATGCTGGCCCTCCGAGCCACATCCCAAGCCTTTTGTGGGACGTAAACACCCGCCTGCGACGCAAAGAACGACTCATAACCGGGGGAGTCGAAAGCAAAACCCGTGTGCTTCGATCTCTCTCCCGGAAGTTGCAACATGGCGTAGCTCTGTGCCTCCACCGGCGTCAGTTGAGTGTTCCCCACTTCAAGTAATCCGATCCTGCTTGTGTCCGCTTCGTGCCTGTGGATTTCTTGAACGATCTGGTAGTCGTACGGGAAGAACCACCGCTGAACCCTGCAACCCAACAAGCATTTGCCGTTATGGGCGGAAAAAGAACCAAAAATATCCAAAGTATCGGTACTACTGTAATTTCAGTAAGGTATGGAACACCATACACGAAACACAATATATCTTGAAAGTTCGGCATCCCGTGAAAATTTGGTATACCAAAACGAATATAGGGTATTTGTATGATAAATATTCAATACCGAAATTAAAGTATATATTGGTCTGTTGTATACCGAAAGGTACGGTATGGTATCGGTATATGATAGTTTCATACCACAAGTTTCGATAAAAGATACGGTATAGCGAAAAAAATCATTACCATACTAGCCGACCCCTATTTGCCTTACCCCATATATACGAAGTCACAAAATAGAGCAGCAATGGGGACGAGGAGAAGAGTGAGGTAGAAGTAGCAAGTGCTCATCAAGACATAGATGACAAAATAGATGTTCTCCTACAAAGCATACAAGAACCATAGCATAGATAGTTACTATTTCAATTCAATTCAATAATAGTATGGAAGGGTAAAAAATGTTGTTCTTACCTGCTCCTTTTTGGGTAGGATGATGCCCGAATAGATGAAGACGAATACGAACCAAGCGAGTATGCTTCCTCCGACGCTGATGTGATGCCATCGCGTAAGTGTGTTGCACATCATGAGGAGACGAAGATTGACTGTCACAACTACGCAGGTGAATCCCATTGTACTGACATCCCATAAGCCAATCATCTTGCCAGCTGAATTGATGGCTCTATTACTTGAAGCAACAACAAAGTAGTAGAAAACTAATGACTGGTAGATTGCAAAGAAAGCCCAAGTTGCCACCACTCTCCATTTGAAGAAAGCATTCCTTATTCCTTCCTTGTACAGCTCAGGGTACTTCTTGGAAAGGGTAGCTCCTACATCCTATACCGAATAATCATGAAAATGCCGTTCCTAAAAATATAAAGGCGATTTCATTACCTTGTCGAAAAGTCCGATTATGATTACAGGGAGGGCGGTGAAGATGACGTTATAGAGAGACTGAAACCAATCATCGTAGAATCTTTGGCCAGAAAAGCCAGTTTGGAAGGTGAACCAAAATTGAGTGAGTGTGAATGTTAAGTTCTTGTAGAAGAAGTATGTGACAACCTGCACGAAATTTAGAAGCCGGTAAATGTCTGTTAACTTAGTAGGTATTAATTAAGTAGTAGAAGAACAAACCTTGCATATTCTATGATATGACCATCGACCATGGATCAGAAGTAAATCAGTCAAATAGCGGAACTGTGCAATGGCGAAATCACTTGCCATCACTGCTTGCATGCCTTCCTGCCCACTTATTCCGATACCAACATGGGCGGCTTGAATCATGCTAACATCGTTAGCACCATCACCGATACTGAGGGTGATTCTCTGTGCACCCTTCCTAACAAGGCTTGTAACCTGAAAGTGGGAAAGAGAACAAGTTAGCTCTCTTAAGAGGGAGAATGAAAACGAGCAAAGCATACAGATGCCATCTTAGGAACCTTACCTGTGCTTTCTGAAGTGGAGAGACTCTGCAACAAACTACTGCACTGCAATTCAAGCTCAAATTTAGAAGCATTCCTCGCAGACTGGGGTCCAACGCGTACATCAAACACTTCCCATCAATTATAAGTGCTAATTTTGGTCTTGGAATAGACTTAAGATATTTTTGTGCTTCCTCATAACAACTTTTAAGATCATTCTTCACCACCTCTTTCATAAAGCAAGCTATCTCTATTTGATCACCCTATTATTCATTTGAAAATATTACGTTAAGAGGGGTGGGGGGTGGCGGGGGTGGGGGCACTCATATTTGATGGAGTGTAGAAAGTGACTTGCCTTCTCTTCAACTTCCCTAATAGCCTCAGTTTCTGAACTGATCACAAATTGCTTCATTGCGTTATTTATTAATTTGCATGCTGCAGTAAACAGATGTATAAGTAGCTATTAGTTGCTCACACAAGAACAAAGAGAAATCACTAACTTCATTACCATAGGCAATATTTATTGCTGTTTCCATCTTGTCTCCTGTTAGTACCCAAATTTTAATTCCAGCTCGAGAGAGGGTCTGTATGCACCCTGGTACTCCATCCTGAAGCTTGTCCTCAATAGCAGTACATCCAATCAAAGTAAGATCGTTTTCTATTAGTTCCGCAACCTGAATACTGATGACGAGTTAGCAGGAGTGACATGGAAACAAAAATTAAATAATGTTCAAAGCAATTGGAAAAATTTTAGAGCCACACAAAAAGTTGTTTAAGCAGAACATATTTGGTCATACAAAATAAAATTGAAAATTATCCACATACTAGTACTACATACCTCATCCAATTTCTTCTCCCTATCCCGCAGAGCAGATTTTGCCTGAATATATTTTTCATTCCAGCTTTCATATTCATCAACGCTAAGATGTTTATAAGCCAAACAAAGAGTACGTAATCCAGTGGCTCCAAACTGTTCTAAGTGGTCCCTAGTTATTCTTTTCAAATCATCGTGACCATCTGCCAATCTTTCATAAATCACAGAATCTGCACCCTGCAAAACCATCATAATGAAAGCTGTCAATTTATTGTTTTTACCCAAGTATCAACCACCATATATACCTTGCAATACAGTATAAGTCTACCATCTGGATAGCGGCAAATAACAGACTGGCGCTTCCTTGTACTAAACCATGCCAACAGAGCCAGTTAATCCAAAACCTTATTAATTTGTAACTAAGAAGAATTCAGAAGCTGATTAAAAAAGTGTGAGTACCTGTTAAACTCAAGAACATTTAAAATTTCATATGTCAAATCCTGAACTTTTCCCATCCTATCAACATGTGATTCGCGAACATAAATCATTGTCGGTGTACGTCTGCAGTCAAGATACAAGACCCCATTCAAGAAATTATGTCCTCAAATATGTAAAAAGAACCAGAAAAATCACATACCTATAGAAAAAAAAGCCAAAATTCTTTGCTGCCGTAACTAAAGCAGCCTCGTCAGGAGATGCAGCTTGATATCGGATTCTTTCAGGGGATTCATCACCTTCAGGAAGCACAGTATGGCATATTGCTAGGCACCTGAAGAATTCCTATTAAAAAATAAATAAATCAAATTCTCATCAATGAGAGTATCAGAAATTTCATAAGTACGGAAATTCCGCACAAGTATTTTCAGAACACGCCCTCTAATCAAATAGTAGGAGACACAAACTAGGTTCTCTTTTCCAAACCATCATAACAACATCATTTCAGTAGTATAATAACTATTGTAAAAGATCAAATTATATTATCATTACACAGGTGCAAAACTAAATCGTGATAGAAATTGAAAATGCCTCATATTGTAGCCAAGAAGAAGTTGAACTCCAACATGGATAGATGCCAGAAAAAGGCACTAAGAGTTTTCAGTCGATTTTAGGTAAATGTAAACATTTCTACTAAACTAAATTAACCTACTTTGCAGCACTCAGGGTTAGGTTCATTCCGCCAAGCTCCTCTCATAAGCCGTGCATCATCAAAGTTGAAACCCGTATCACGTATTGCATTTGATTGCTTCTTAGCCTGAAATCAAAGGCATCAAATCAAGACATAGCATAACTCAAGTTATGAAACCTTTACTGGCAAATGAACTTACATCGACTTTAACACCAGTCCTTTGAGCCGTTCCTATCTCTATTTCACTGACACCTGTACCATATACCTCTCCAGCAATTGAACATTTAAAAAATTCCATCAAGTTGCGTGTCAAAGTCCCAGTTTTGTCAGAGAAGATGTACTCCACCTATCAGAAAAACAAATTACAATGAAGCGGAAAAAAAAATCTCATAAACAACACATAAGCAATGTTAACTAGAACACACATGTAATCAATTTCCTCTTCATGGAAAGAAATTCTAAGAAATCAGCAAGGAAAAATACCTACCTGCCCAAGTTCCTCATTTAAGTTGGATGTTCGTGCCAGTGCAGGTGTATTGCTCTCGGCATGGTACATGCGTAAGTCATTGTTGATGAATTGAGTCGATTGGATAAATTTAATCATCTGAAATAAAGTAGAAGGGATGTTCATATTTAACAGCAGTAACCTCAAGAAACAAAAACAGGACAAATAAGATAAATTTACCTCCACAGAAACATAGAGAGAGATTGGAATGATTGGTGAATATAGAGTTATAAGGGTAAAAAATGTCAAGATAGCAACCTATAAAACACAGAAAGATAAAATTACAACATTGAGAAAATGGAAAGAACCCAAAAATAAAACAAGAAAAACAAAGGTAATAAATATTCACCACAAATCTGCTTTCAGGATCAAACTGTGCCTCTGAGCTGTCAAATCTCAAATAGTAATATTTGCGGTTTATAAATATACCACTGAAAACATCAAAAGAGAGTACATTACTTATATTAGAAAATATACAAGAACAAGATAGCAAACTTCTAAAACGGGCAAACCTGCCAATGGATCCCAAAAGACACATGCAGAAAAGAACTGTAAATAGTGCAAGTATAAGCTTGTCAAGTTTCTTTTCTAAGGTGCTTCTTTTGGAAGGGATTTTCATGGAGTTCATCATAACCTGAGATCATACAGCAACAACCACTTATATAGGTTATAGACAATGTATTAAGTAAGAAAACATGAAAACATAAAAAGGTGTGTAAACAAAGTGGGCAGTATTTGAACTGATCTCCCAAGTCCCAACTGAAATAAAAATATCTTGCCATTATATGAAACTATGTAATTAAAGGACTGCTCTAGGAAAGACTTCACCAACACTGAGAAACTTAACAAAACAAATCAAGAAGCAAGTGAGAGAAATAAGAGACAGCAAATTGAACAAGTAGTTACCTTTGTCTCATGCCCAGTAAAAATGACAGCACCAACAATATATTCAGTATTTCTTAGACTACACCCCTGGAAACATGTGAAAACATGAGTCAGTGAGAAAGATTATCATCAGAAACAATAATAATAATGATTAATGATAACATGTTAAAATTCATAATCATAGAAACTACGAACATTATATAAGAAAAAATCCAAATCAAGATTCTTGCAAACTAGTTACTTCAGTCAAGCATAGCTATAAATGAAAAAGTAACATAGAATCTGACAATATACAAGAGAGAGGTTTGAGAGTGGACGAGTTCATACACGCAAGAGAAGTTGGTTTGGACTGAGAGGTAAGGTTTGTTTATCAATGATCAAGTTTCCGGTGAAGGTATACAGAGAATTATTTGGTTGCTCGCATTGTACCTGACCTGCATTTCCAAAAAGAATATCCATCAGATACAAGGGCTTGTTTGATTTCATTTCAGAACATCCATTTAATTTTCTTCTAAGTTAAACAATAAAGACATGTTTGTTTCTAGCTAATTTCAGTCAAAAAAACCTATTTTGAAAGGCAAAAAATAATCAATCAAGATCTTAAATCATCACTTCTGAGGGAGCCACCACTTAAATATCTTCTCTCATATAAATCACGAACTTCAAATGAATCCAACAATAAAAAATATAAAATAAAAGGATGAATTATTTTTTATTTTTGAACCTACAATTGTAAAAGGCCACAGCCATTCATCCAACATATCCTTAATCTCGCCACAAACAAAGTTGGTTGGATAAACTCGGCATAAACATAGGAAGTTGAATGAAACCAAACGCCCTAAGGTCTAACAAATGGGTGCATCAATCATGAGTGCTGAATTTGATCAACAGAGTAGTCAGAATTTTGTTATGAACCACCATAAGTCCACAAGGATAACTACAAGCTAAAAAGTCAACAAAACCTTTGAAGTCACAAACTTTGTCTGGTGACACATAATCCCAAGTCTTTTCCAATGCTTTCCGTATCTTTAAGTTAGTTTCTCCATCCAAATTTGCAGTCTGCAAAATAACCAGAATAGAGAGTTTAGATGATACATAATAGGACGAGATAAATAGTGCAGGACAAGATCTATGGCACACGTCAAATACAAGTAGGGGAACAAACTAAATTGAAAATGACAGAATGGACCAGATCTTTAGGTACAAGGCTATTTACCAGTTCTCAAGATAAAAATCAAGAAATAAATATGTTGCCTTAAACAAGAGTCTAACCTCAACATAGCAGACACCATCAGGGTTTGTGCTGGCTAGGAATACCAAATCAGCAGGAAAAAATCCATCCTGATTCACCTGAATGCGCGAAAAGTTCTCATTCGCAAATCTCATTTAAAAAGAATTACTGTGTATAAAATTTTAAGAAAAATACATGATAAGTACTTTCTAAATGATTCTAAGAAAAATGAACATCTATACCCAAAAACTGCATAGATACGTCAAAATATACCATTTAATGATTTTTTTCCCCCAGAAAACGGAAGTTGCTCCAATATGCTAATATGCTGAAACCACTAGATTTCAATTTCAAAACCCCATAATTGTTTCCCGAGATTAGACACATCTACAGATGCTTCAATAAGTTAAGGAACATATTTTCCCCCCATGTCTTAGATGTTATCTGTTTCTAGGTTAAAAAGTAAGAAAACTAGGAAGGTTCTGCACATGTAGAGTACGACTGTACAAGTTATATGATTCCTTAAAAAAGTTTCCTGTTACAGCTGCATTGTGACCCACTGATTCACTATGATTGACGTAATACTTGTGCATTCCACGGCACCTTATGCTTCTTCAACTAATGCACAAGCCCCAATAGCCATCAATTATTCTACTACCCTGCTAAGTCACATGGAAAATAACCTCTGTATTTCAATATAACTTTTTTTATAGTCAGTCGATAGCTGATAATTTCCCATTTGAATGAGCACTTTAAAAATTAAAAAATTGATGATCTAGCTTAAGCACGTAAAGATAAGCTATTTGATAGGAGAAAAACAGAAGAACAGCTTACTTACTCTGATAATATCTCCAACCTGCAGCTTCTTCCAAGGAGTAGGTACCCAATTCAAATCATGCAACACTTCCACGGTGGAATTATTAATTGCCATGTCATTTTGAAAACGTTTCTTCATGCAGGAAATACAAGAACAGCAAGGGAAAAAAACGATGTGAGAAGCAACTGGAACATTGGTTTTTCTCTTGCAAATGAGTCGAGGGAGAAATTGATTCGATATTTACCCAATCCTCCCATGCTTCCTTTATGAGGGACACGAGAAGCACCAGTGTAAGTGGAAGCACATTTGTAATTGGACTTACAGGACTGCAAAGAAACAAAACTTCATATCATATAAATACATTCAACACGAAGTGCACTATTCAGGGAGCAAATAGTTAGTGCATGGAATATGAATTGATTGTTAATACCATAGAACCAAGATCAACCTATAGAATGAATGCGATCCACATGCATCAGGGCAATTTAACTTACCTAACTATCTAATCGTTATAAATTTATGATAATCATCATCAGATCCATTCCTGCTCTTTGCAGGAAAGCTACAAAGATATTAATTCTCCAAATTAGACATTCTTCCGACACATTATCACTAATTCTGTCTACAAATCCTTCTTTAATGACTTCACCCAAGTTTTCAGTGGTCTGCCCCACTGGCTGCACCTTCACTAACAACTATTTAAGATTTAATGAATTGGGTTAGGCACTGGATCTCATCTCCTCTGTACAAAACCTAACCAAGTTGGACATCTCTTGCTATCTTATCCTCTATTTGGGCTATATACCTCTAAAGCTCCTACTAATTTAGGATAAGAAAAACACATGCATCACACCATGCCATACAGCCATCTACTGGCAGAAGCATTCCAGCTGCTGAGGTAAAAAACAATGCTCATACCATCTCACTACTGGAATAAATAGAAGAGGAACAAAAAGTGCACAATAAGTGCCAAAGTAAGAAACTTGGCTGATTTCATGCTTCAGGTATAGAAATTGGTCTATCATTAATTTAATAATTTTTTTTTCATGATTTTTTTTTTTAATTTAAGCAATTAGAGTACTAATAATTATTATAGGCTAGATTGATAAATTTGACGTGCTCGCTAAGGAGTCAAGAAAGATATCGTTTGCAATCAATTCTGACATAAGAAGGGTTTCCTTAGATATGAAGTTAGTCCAGTAGGATTAGGATTATAATTTTTGAGTCTACAATCTATACTGCAAATTTAAAAACATGCCATTAATCCTGTTAGGATAGGGATTTCTAACTTTATAACATTGGTAGAGAGTATCGTAGAAGGTTAAACTATATCGTAGGAGCATACCTCACAGGAGTGCACGACAAGATTGAGATCATGAGAAAATAGAGGTTCGCCACCCGCCTGAACTGTCAGCACAAATTAAACGAGGTGGAATCAGGTAAAGCGCATAGAAAAAGGTAAGGCACACAAGTGGAATGACAGAAAACACGACTGAAGTGTAAATATCTATTGTCCTACTTTTTCTGCGACCTAGAGTTGCATAAGGATCTTAAATGTCAAACATTCAATGGCATTGTGCCCCCAACATGTCCAGTTTTCAATATTAGAAGAACACAGAAACCATATGAAACTTATTGTCAAGCATTAATAGAGAAGAAAAATCATCCAACAATTTGTAAACTACTCATACTATCGAAAAGCAAATAAGATTTCATTCTTTTATTTTTCATAATAATTACGGTATTGGATTTAACAAGTTAATCAAACAAATTTTACAAGTTGAGCGGGTATAGCTCTTTTTTATGAAAAAGAACAATTTGAAATGCAGAAGAATCCCTATCTGAAGGGGAAGGACTTCTTGCTGCAAAAGATTTTCAAAACACTACCAATGATCAAAGAAAATTACTTAAATTTCTGAACTCTAGCAACCATGCATGAAGTTGTACATCATGCATATTCCAACATGTATTACGTATAAATTATTTATTCATATTTTAGTAACTCAAAACGATAAATCGGAGTCAAAAGAAGTTATCCAAGTACTGCAAGTAGAAATAGGGTTTGACCAATAATCTTTGAAATATTAGATTATCCAATTTCAAAAATAGAGCACCGGAAACTTACCTGTTCAAATAGCCCCTTCGGTAAAAATGTAAATACATCATACTTTGTGGTTGACACAGAGTTTCCCTGAAACTCAGCATTATTAGTCAGACTACCAGTAGCAGAATATACCATGAGAAATAGAATACCTAGACTTATTCTCTAAATCACTGTTTTTGCCCTCTCATAGAACACAAAAACAACTAGGCAATCTTCAGTTGATGCTCATGCCTCATAAAATTATCCCAAAATCAGTAAGTTTTGCAATTATGCAAAACTTCAGTCTTCTTCTTAACCTGAGTACTCTGTCATTAGACATTGTAGCAGTTGTTCAAGTTTTGCTGCTTCTAATACCTAAATACTGATACCCAAGAACACCGTTCAAGCCAACGGTTCATAAGAGATGACATGGTGGATGATTAACCAACCACCAAATAATACGATTCTTGGCAATCACTCACAACGATGATCAACAACATGAATTATAACTTAACAACTTGAATGAAATAATATCCGTTGCTACTACATACAAAAGATCCCAAAAATCTCAAAAAAGATACCAAAGTTCACAACTCTCAAGTTCTCAAAACAACAAATAAACACATTTAAAAAATACTAGACCAGACTCATCATCATCTCGAACCTCAAAAAATAACTACAAATCATATCCAACCAACGAACACCAAAACAATGTCGAAAGCCATGATCACATTTCCTCAAGCCTCATGCTCCAAGATAACACAAAATCAAAATCAAACAATCAGCACACCTTGAACTTTGTAAGGGCGTTTGCCTCCCGATCATTACAGAACACGGTTCTGTGCCCCGGCGTCTGTGGCTGAACTTTCCCCAGGCGGACAGTTGGCGGCGACGAGGTGCCCTCCAATGACGGCAAGCCAGAGCCTCCGCTTCCGCCTCTAGATCCCCTCCGCCCCGACATTTATTCCCACCAATCGCAACCCCAGCTTCAGAAAACCCTACGTATTCTCAGAATTAATGAAGAAACTACGTTGATTCTAACGAAATGGAACGTGAAGTTTTGAAATTCCAAGAAAAAACTATGAAAGTAAAATGACGAATGAGGAATTGTTGGTAGAATCGCATTGGCGATGGAGAGGGAGGTGGGGAAGGGGCTCAATTCTGTAACCAATCCGACTAACCGAGATATCATACGTCAATCTTAATCTGCGTGAAACGAGGGATGGTTGCCACGTGTCGATCAGCACGTGAAGAATGTCCGAATTTTTTTTTAAAGAAATATATTTGGTTTCTTTTCCGCAGATTAAGAAAATTAATTTAATTAAATATTTTACTTATTTTAATTGTATTAAGAAATTAACACAGATTTTAGAATTGGTTGGTGGAGAGAATGAGAATTTATTTAAATTTTATTAACGTATAATTGGGGCAATTGATGTCTTTTTTAGATTTTTTCATGATGTAATTAAAAAATAAACTAAAATTCCCGAAAAATTAAAAATCATAATTTTTTGAGTTCGTAGTGGAACGGAATTGTGTAAGAGAATGAGTAGTAAGTAATGATGGGCTCAACTCATTTTTGAATGTAGATTAGTTTTTGTTATTAAAGGAAATAGAAAAATATTAATGAGATAGTCCGAAAAGGAAAAACAAGACAATATTAATATGACGAAAAGAGTATGAGAAATAAGGCGGATGTAATACAGTTACATTTCTCTGTCAACATGATATTTTATTATTTTAGAGAGAATCTTGATTTATATACTTATTAATTTAGAGAGTTTTCGAGTTTCTAATAAATTTGAATTTTAATTAGATGAATGTAAGGAGTTACATATCACATTTAATGTCACTTTTATTATTTAAAAATAATTATATTAAGTTTGTTAAAAAAATGAACTTGTTCATTTAAAAAACAAGTACAATAATATACTCCCTCTGTCCCAATCGAAATAATTGTTTAGAATTGACTTTGTGATGTAAAGGCGTGGGACTCATATAGATATTTACTTATTTAAAGTTGATTTGATGTGATAAAGGTGTGAGACTTATTTTTTTATTTAGAAAGTAGACAAGTAAGATGAGACAATCAAAAAAGGAAATGTAGATAAGTCGGGCGGAACAGAGGAAGTAGTTAATATTCCTTCGGAACCAATTATATACAAGGAATCACTTATTGTGTTTAAGTGAATGAATCATGTTTTTGTTGTTTTTTCCAATTCTTCACACTAATATTTTAAGATTACAAAAATGGTTAGACATAACATTAGGATAAGTAACTTCATTAATTCTAATCTAATTTCTCCAAAGTGACTTCCTTACTTATGTGTTTATTTAAGATAGTCCCAAATTTTGTACAGTTTGTCATATTATGACCTTCTTGATGAGACCAACCACACATTCGAGTTGTCATTTTCTTGTTTACCTTTTTTCAGTAATCTCTTTCTACATATAAACACACAAGATACGACTTAATTGCTTGTATTACATGAGGTGGTGGATCAAGTACTCCCTTCTTGTTTGGCTTTGTTACTTGCTTACTAATTTGAAGATCAAAGCCCCAAGCAGGAAAATAGCATTAGTGAAAGCCAATCAACTTAACTAGGGGTTGACTTTAACAATATAATACTTTTTTTAATGGGTAGTATAATACTCTCTTGCACACCTCGTGTTCAGCCTCCAGGGATTTTTTTTCACTTATCTTTGACTTGACTTTCTACATCTTGGAGTTGATTTTCTTTCAAAACTCGTGGCTTGTCTGTTGGACACTTCCTTGCATTGTGTTAATGTTGATGACACTTTCCACAATTATTTTTTATCAATTCAACTCTCCTAACTTTTTGAGTTTCATCTTCCTTCCTCCTATAACATTTTCTCTGATTCCTCAAGTTTTCTTTTTCTTTTTGGCATGCCAGACATCTCGACCTTCGTTGGGGGTAGCAGTAGTTTTGTGTGGAATTATGCCAGTTATTAGGCCCACTAGATGATTAATCACCGGCGCATAAACTATTTTAAATTAGCTATTGTGTAGCATTCATGCACAAAATCTTCAACTTTCAAACCAAGCAAGTCCAAAGCTGCAACACCATGTGTACATGGATACCTGAAAATATCCCATGACCCCTAAGTTATAGATGCTATACAAAACAAAGTGAGTATCATTCAAGCTAAAAAATAGGACTAACAACATAGCAATTTAAAGAATACCTACCACTTCACAATATGCACTATTACATTTACATACTTCTTGGTAATAATTTCTTACTTTTTTATACAATCCAATACTTTAGTTTTTCTCTTGAGTGCTTGTCAGAATAAATATTGAACCACAAAGTGTCTAATACCATAGATGAGCTTTTCTCATGCACTCCAATCTATTTTCAAATTATATTGCAATAAAGATAAGTCTTGATCAAAGGAAAGCATGGGGATTTTTTTAAGTCTTGAACAAAGAATCAAGTTTTTGGAGACAATTTCCGCTCCAGCTTGGTAAATAAGATTCATAGGTACTTGATATTCATTTATTTTATAAAGGGCGTAGAATCGAATGATTTGACTAAGTAAATAAATAAAGCTTACTTAAAATATTTGTTCATGTCTGCTATACAACATACTACTTAAAATTGATTCATCGTCGACAATGTTTCCACCGTGGTGATGAGAGCTACGCACCATCTCAAGATTATGGTATCTTAGGTTGCTCAGTTCAACTATGATTTAGTAAAAATATGAAGTCGGCAACAACAATATGCAACAAATGAATTCATCTACTTAAAATCTAACAATCCTAGCAATTCCCATAATCTGTCACGTGAAGGTAATGAGGTTTGACATGGTCTATTTTTTGAGTTTTATTAAGTCCTATATTGCAATTTACCAATATGAGAATACGGTGCAATCATCAATACAACCAAGTTTTCATAGAATATTAAAGGTCAGTCACTCTGTTAGACACTGAAAATGTCAGCAAAAATGACATATCAAGAAGGTCTTCTTAAGCGGTTCATCAAGACGAGGAGGGGATTCGGCAGCGCACAGGAAGGGAATTCTTCTTGTTGAATTGGGGTTCTTGATTGGTGGGTTGATGTTTTGGCTTGCTGGGGTTGGGAGAAGTTGAGTTTCTTGGACTTTTGGCGTTAGTTTCGGTGGCGGGTCTGTTTCTCTTTAATTTGGGCGGCGGCGGCGTGTCGTTGGAGTTCTTCTTGGAGAGTTTGAGGAGTAGGTTCTGATCTCTTCTCATTTCGTCTCTGTTCGTGTTGGTGATGTCGAGGAGGCCGACTCTTCTGCTCACACTTTCTTTAACTTGCTTCACTATCTGCTTGGCGTAGTGGCTCGGACTTCTGTTCTCGTCTTGCCTGAATCTGCTCCTTGTGGTCTTGATTGGGACCGCAAATTCTTCGTTTGTGTTGTCTTTGTGTATTTGCAGAGAGAGGCGGTGGTACTCCACGTCCGACGTTCTTGATGATGAGATTCTTGGCGTCTCCGGCAAGGAGCGAGCGCCGACGTTGATGTCGTCGTAGAAGCCTCTGCTTAATCTGGTGTTGCTGTTATTGAGATTGGATTTTGAATGGGATTTGGGATTTGAAGTTGAAGATGAAGGGGAGTTGGTTTCTGGGAGTAAATCGAGGCCCATTAGTCTTGCTACGAGGTTTGGGGTCTTTGTTGTTCCTGGCGAGTCCATGTTGGAATCTGAGGTTGAAATTGATGTTCTTGTTTTGATTTGAATGGTTGGAACCTGAGAAATGGAGTCTTGAAATCTTGACAAAAATTATTGGAAATGGAATTGGATATTTGTATTGTTTATTTACACTTACTGGGAAATTCAAATTTTTGGAAAGCAGCGGTGGTGTTGAGGAGATTTGGCAGCGGCGCTGGAAGCGAATTCAACAGCGACGGTGTTGAGGGGATTCTGTGGCGGCGGGCCAGGGAATGGGTGGCAACATGACGACGACGGAGAAGGCTCGCAGTTCAGCCGCCGGTGGTGAGAGATTTGGCAGCGGCTGTGAAATCGTGTGGTAAAATTTGGAGGCGGTCAAAATATTATTATTATTATCTCAATTACCCTAAATTATTCAAAACAAATTAGGGAGAAAAGTTTTGGCATAATTAGTCATTGGAAATATTTATTCTGAAAAGTCTTTTAAATATTTTATTAATTATTTTAAAATATCGTTAACTAATCGTTGAAGGAGGAAAAAGTTAACGGAATTATCAATTCCATCAAATTTTCATAATTTAGGGACCAAAAAACTAAAAAAACTGATTATGGACCAATGATGCATAGATTGAGGATTATTTAGGCTAATTTGCCAATTTAAAGTATAAATTATGAAGAAAAGTTTTGACATAATTGGTCCTTGAAAATATTTATTCTAAAAACGTCTTTTAAATATTTTATTAATTATTTTAAAATATCATTAACTAATCGTCGAAGGACGGAAAAGTTAACGGAATTACCAATTCAGCCAAATTTTCATAGTCTAGGGACTAGAAAACTAAAAAAACTGATTAAAGTTAACGGAATTACCAATTCCGCCAAATTTTTATAGTTTGGGAACCAAAAAACAAAAAAAATTGATTATGGACCAATGATACATAGATTGATGATTATTGAGGCTAATTTGCCAATTTAAAGTACCAATGGTGACTCGAATCCAGGTTCTTTAGCAAAACTGATGCATGTTTTTCCATTAAGCCAATATTACTTAATATCTTTTTCTATGTAATAAAAAGATATTTGTGTTAGAAATACGAGTAAACGAAATACGAGAAAATAACTAAAATAAGAACACCGAGAATTTACGTGGTTCGGTCAATCGACCTACGTCCACGCAAGGAAGAAAATTTCACTATAAACGAGGAGTATACAAAATCGGCTCAATAAGTTTCACACCCAAATACTCTTCTATGAGATGCAAGAATAAACAAGAGGAGTAGCCTATTTATAAGGGGAAAAAGAATGAAACTTTCATTCTTTTTCCAATGTGGATAAGGGATAAGAGGCTTCTTCAACTTTGAGCCATATTCTAACAAATCTCCACCTTGCGAAAACTCCTCAACAACGAACAAACTCCAACCATGATAGGAAAACTCCACCTTCTCCACAAAACCCCTAAGGGCATAACTCACCGAGTAAGGCTAACTAAATCCAAGCAATGCTTGAACTTAGTAAAGGGAACCACCTTCGTCATCATATCGCCAGGATTGTTATGAGTACTAATTTTGTTCACCACAATATCACCACGAGCAACAACTTCACGTATAAAGTGATAACGCACATCAATATGTTAGTCCTCTCATGAAACATTTGATCTTTTGAACAGATAGCACTTTGACTATCACAAAAGCCGGTACGTAACCTCGCAATTCTTTCTTCGTTCCCCAAACAAACCTTTCAACCAAATAGCTTCCTTACAAGCTTCGGTGATGGCCATATACTCGGCCTCCGTAGTGGATAACGCAACATGCTCTGCAAAGTAGACTTCCACTAATAGCACAACCACCAATGCTGAAGATATAGCCCGTAAGAGATCTTCTTTTATCGAGATCACCGGCAAAATCAATCTACATATCCGACAACTCCATCACGAGTCTTGCCAAACTTCGACAAACGTTGCTAGAACCTCTCAAGTAACGAAAAATCCATTGAACTCCTTTCCGGTGTTCTTTTCCGGTTTGCGAGGTACCGCTAACAACACTCACAAGCATGTGCTAAATCGGGACGGGAACATACCATAGCATACATGAGTGACCCCCCAAGCACAGCTATGGTACTCGTGACATGTAGTCAACCTCCTCATCGATTGGGGTGACAAAGCGAGATGAAAATCTGAAATGAAGTCGCTAGCGGAGTACTAACCGGCTTTGCATTTTCGCATGTTGAACCGATGGAGAATCTTTGCAATATACCCCTTCTCGACCGAGGCATAATGTACCGCTTTTTCGCTCGAATAATCTCCATACCAAGGATCTTCTTTGCGCTCCTAGATCCTTCATATCAAACTCCGCATTGAGTTGGTCTTCACCTTCTTGACTCCTCTTTTACTATCAACATGTCATCAACATATAATAGGAGATATACAAATGACCCATCTTCGCCAACCCCGTAGTAGACACAACTATCGAAAGCACTTCGCTTAAAGGCGTGAGTCGTCATGAAATGATCAAACTTCTTATACCCATCTGCCTCGGTGTCGCTTCAAACCGTAGAGAGATTTCTTCAAGAAGCATACATGATCTTCCTTCCCTACAACTGTGTGTCCCTCAGCCCTTGCATGTAGATATCTTCTTCTAGATCTCCATGCGAAATGTTGTCTTCACATCAAGCCGCTCCAGCTCCAAATCATGCATAGCAACAATACCAAGCAAAGCTCGTATTGAAGTATGCTTCACCACCAGGGAGAATATATCATTGAAGTCTACACACGGAACTTGTCACCTTTAGCTCCAATCGCGCCTTGTATCTTACATCTTCAACTCTTGGTGTTCCTTCCTTTCTCTTGAATACCCATTTGCAGCGAACTGGTTTCTTGTCTTTAGGGAGCCATGTACCATTCTTGTGAAGCGATTCCAACTCCTCTTGCATAGCGCCAATCCATTTTGCGTAATCCTTCGAAGTAATTGCCTCCTTGTATGTGGAGGGTTCCTCACAAGACTCAACTTCCTCGCCTACATTCAAAGCAAAAGCAACCAAATTAGTTTCAATCAATCTTTCGGACGCTTTATCACACATCTTCCTCTGTCTTTTGAATACGACGTGGAGCTTCGGGTGGGGTTCTTGATCGGAATCGAATCTTCTTGTGACTGGATTTTGATTCGATCTCCACCTCAACTTGTGACTGGATTCTTGCGGCATCAATGCAAGTCTTTAGGTCGCAACGTGTATCATCGAGCTTTCATCAAATATCACATCTTGACGATTATAACCTTCCTTGTTTCTTGACACCAAAGCTTGTAACCCTTCACCCTTCCCCGGCTTATAGCCTAGAAAAATGCACTTCTTCGAACGAGGATCCAATTTTCCCCGCACATCATGCATATACGCGGGACAACCAAAATCCTCAAATCGAATAGTTAGGTAAGTACCGACCATACCTCTTGTGCGCTTCTTGTCAAGTGCGGTAGAAGGAGATAGGTTGACAAGATGACAAGCCAAATTAGCGCTTCCCCCCAAAACTTTGCGGTAGACCCGAATTGAGAAGCATGCAACGCACCTTCTCCATCAACGTTCGTTCATCCTCTCGCTACACCATTCCTGCGTGGATGACGAACGGTGTGGTGTCTCACAATCCCTTCCCTTGCAAGAGAATTAAACTCGTCAACCAGCCCAGCCTTTGTCGAAGTCGTTTCCTCCCTCCCCGCCTTTCGATCATAACTTTCCACTCCTTGAAAGTGGCAAACACATCACTCTTCGCTTCGAAAGAAAACCCAAAGTTTTCTTGAGTAGTCGTCGATAATAGTCAACATATAACGTGCACCTCTGTTGGAGGGCACCCTCGACGACCCCAAACGTCGAATGGATGTAATCCAAAATCGATGTATTGTGTGTTCCTGTGAGAACTTAACTCTTTTCCTACCCCGAACACAATGCTCACAAAACTTGAGTTTGCTGATGCCCCGTCCATCAAGAAGTCCTCGTTTGTTAGCTCAATCATCCCATTCTCACTCATGGGGCCAAGACGCAAGTGCCACAATTTAGTGACCTCCCTCGTCAATCAGGTGACGTGGTAAAGCAACTGCAAGCATCTCCCGTGACGTAGGACCTTCAAGACATGCAAGTTTCCTTTTCTTCTTTCCCTTCATCACGACAAGAGAACCTTTTTCACTTTCGAACTCCATTTTCACCAACATACTTGTACCCTTTATCTTCAAGAGTGTTGAGGAGATAAGATTCCTCCGTAAGTCGGTACATGCACACATCTCCAAGTGTTCGACTACTCCATCAAACATCCGCACTTTGATGGTTCCAATCCCCGTAACCTTACAAGGGGCTCATTTCCCATAAGCACAACTCCTTTTGAAACCGACTCATATGATGAAAACCAATCCCGATTGGACCATATGATATGTGCAACCCTAATCAAGAATCCATTCATCACGATGCTCACGAACTAAATTAGCACAAGAAGATCACCGTCACTCGAATCTTCACGGCAACTCCCCCGCCAACGTCTTGTTCCTTTTCCTTCGTTTGTGCTTTGCTTTATCACCATCACCTTGTCATTTGATTCTTCTGTTCCTTCTCTCCAATTTCCAGCATTCGATTTGATGTGCCGGCTTGTGGCAATAATTACACCTCATGCAGAATTCCTTGATTTCGATCTCCCTTTCTTCTCACCACCCCAACTTCGTTCTTGTGGCCGCCTCGAGCAATAAGTCCCTCTCCCAATCCTCAGGTACAACAAGTTGCTTCATTTTCTCTTTCGAGAATAAGCATCATAAACTTCATCAAGTGTCAAAGTATCACGACTATACAAAATAGTATCACAAACGTACTATAGGATGAAGGTAATGAACACAATAACATCAAAGCCAAATCCTCATCATCATACTTAACTTCCAAGCTTCTAAATCGGCAACGTTTCTTTAAATCTTGAAATATGCTCTTGTAGAGCTACCTTCTACCATATGATGTGAGTAAAGCGTTCTTTATGTACTTACTTGTCGACTCTTTCATGCACAACTGTTCCTTCAACCATAGTCCCCTTCTCTTTCGGCATCCTCAAAATTTGATTTGATAGATGAAGGTGTATATGAGAGAGACACTTACGATCTTTTCTCTTCTTGTCCCGTCTCCACCATGGCATTTTTCAAATCCCAACAAAGTCTCGTCCAAATCCATAGGGCGAACCGCACGCATCTTCACTTGCCATAACGAGAATCGTGTTCCGATCCCGGGAATATCGTACTTCATACTCGCCATCGCAAAACTAACTTGCTCGTACCACTTGTTAGAAATACGAGTAAACGAAATACAGAAAATAACTAAAATAAGAACACCAATTTACGTGGTTCGAATCGACCTACGTCCCCAAGGAAGAAAATTTCACTATAACGAGGAGTATACAAAATCGGTCTCGAATAAGTTCCTAGACCCAAATACTCTTCTATGAGATGCAAGAATAAACAAGAGGGGAGTAGCCTATTTATAAGGGGAAAAAGAATGAAACTTTCATTCTTTTTCCAATGTGGGATAAGGGATAAGAGGCTTCTTCAACTTTGAGCCATATTCTAACAATTTGTATATCTTGCTTTAGGCATATCTTGCTTTAAGCCCCAAAAGGTTTGAACCGCACCCTAGAGGAAAGTATATGAATGAGTTAGAGCCATGATTTTCTTTGAATAATAAGTTTAATAAGCTTATAAAATTTTATGTTAATATGAGATTAATAGAACTTATATCTTACTTCCTAAAAATAAATATTTTAAATGTTAAGCTCAAGAAAATACACAAAATTGTTAATGCTTAGAAGGTGTTGGTGGAGATGGTCACGATGAATATTGATTTTCTATAAAATTAAGTTGCATTTCGATCTTTAATTTCAAGTTACAAACCTTGCATTTCGTTTTTCAAATTATTAGACTTAAGTGCTTATATTAAACACTTTTGCTGCTTATATAAGAGTTTTTATGGTAGAATTAAATTGTGCGATGATTTTATTATATGAAAGTGTTCTAAAAGGGTTTAAAAGTATCTATGTTATGTATAAAGTAATGTGTCATAATTGTTATGAGAATTAGGGCGTTACAAATGGTATTTTTTTATATGTATAAATGTACCCATAATTTGAATAAGTGTATCAAAATGCCATTCTTACATACCGACAAATTCTTTGGATGATTCAGTTCTATAAGAATTGTATAAATAGATAGATAAGTTTTCCAGTTATAAGATAACTACTTCTTGGATATTGTAGACTTAGTTACCTGTCAGTCATCAGACGAAGTAGGGTCGTCAGAGGAGGTGGACATTGCAATCAAATTAATCGAGAGAACATTGCAATGAGTTGGCTGGATAGTATTAATGTTTGAGGGAGATTTTTCTTGTAAGGTTGTTAGTTTTTCTTTTCTCAATGTCAATCACAATTTTAGAGAAAAAAAAAAGAGCTTAGATATAAGATATTCAAGAATGTTTTTTTATTATTAGAGAATAAATACAAAGTTGAGGAGTTGCGAGACCTTTCACATCTATTATTTTTAGAGTAAGAGGCTAAGATTATTTTTTCAATCTATAGATTTGTATCTACCATTTTGAGTAAACAATAAAATTGGTCTTTCACATTTACATTCACATGGATCTTTCACTTTTCAATTCCGTCGCCACATTCGTCCCTCTACTTTTCCCATAACATTTAAATCGGTCATCTATCTTTCAATTGAGTCACATAAGTCTAAACATCCTAATTTCGTCAGGAATATTCGTCCTCTCGTTCGCCACTTTTCCTCAATTTTTAAAACATAAATCAACCACAATTTTCACTTGAATGAAGAAGTTAATCAAATAAACATATGTATTTCGATGTTGTAATATAGTCAATGCTACAAGGGAGTCATGTCAGCAGAAAGAGAATGTTAGGTGAAGGGGAGGACGAATATGACAGATGAAATTAAAATATTAAGTTTATATGCCTCAACTAAAATGTGGAGTACCAATTTGAATGTTTTGAAAAATGTAGAGGACTGAGGTGAGTGTTTACTCTACCATTATAGAATGGACAGATGGGATTTTTCCAATCTAAAGACCTACCGACTACATACTACTCCCTCTGTTTCTTTATTTATGTCCAGTTGAATATGGACACGGAGATTAAGGTAGTGGGTGTAAAGTGAAAAGGTGGTGGGTCCTAGTATATTTAGAGATTATTTTATTATATTTTATTAAGTTAATTAGTTGGTTGCAAGTAAGACTGCTCCTCTTTTTTTTTTTTTTTTACTGTATGGCACTATTCATCTTTTTTTTTTACTGTACGGCACTGTTAAGATTAAGCTAGTGGGAGTGCGAAATTGACTGCTCCTTTTTTTTTTTTTTTACTGTACGACACTGTTCATTGCCGCCAAATGGAATATCGACAATGTGAAAATGTTTTTACAATTCAAATCTTGCAATATCCTATATAAGCTTACATGTGTAAAATACACTCCCAAATTCAATCTTCATTTTCCAATATAATCCAAAAAAGCAAAGTGAAAAATCAATGGCTAGGAGGAAAGATCTGACTACGCAAGAGAGAAATGTTATTTTTCAGTTCTTACTCATCGACTCAAAAAACGGGAGACCTTTCAAGGGCAAGATGCTCGAGGCAAGCCGAAAATGGGAGTGTTGCCCTCGCACCATTAGTCGTCTTTGGGCTGCAGCACAAAAGCAACAAGAAAAAGGTGAAGCAATTTACTTAACAAGCACAAAACCAAACCGCATGCGAAGTAAAAGAGTCACTATCGACATAGAACTTATACAAAGCATAGACTTAGCCAAGAGATCAACAATAAGAAGACTTGCGAAAGGCATAGGCTGCAGCCCAAACACTATGTGGAGATGGATCAAGGGTGGACTAATCAGAGCTCATCCAAGTGCGATAAAACATAATCTGACATCACCCAATCGATTGCTCAGGTTAAAGTTTTCTCTCAAGGCCCTAGAATTTGATAGGATTCTTAATACTCTACGGTTCAAAAGCATGAATAACACGGTCCACATCGATGAGAAATGGTTTTATATAAGTAGGGCAGCACACAGATTCTATTTGACTTCAGGGGAAGCTGAACCACATAGGGCATGCAATAATAAGAAGTTATTACAAAGGTAATGTTCATGTGTGCAGTTTGCAGGCCGTTGTTTAATGAGGATGGTTCAATTTTTTTTTATGGAAAGATTGGAATCTCTCCATTTACACAACAAGTGCAGTTTGCAGGCCGTTGTTTAATGAGGATGGTTCAATTTTTTTTTATGGAAAGATTGGAATCTCTCCATTTACACAACAAGTAGCTGCAATTAGAAAGTCAAAAAACGGGCAAGCAGGCACATTGGAGACAAAGCTAATTCAATCTATCACCAAAGAGGTTATTAAAGAGTGCTTGATCACAAAGGTATGAACTTTTAACTATTATCGAAAAAAAAAAAAAAAGCATAAGCATATACAAATGTAAATGATCCTACAACATAAGCTTATGATCTATGTCTACAAAACATATACACATGTAAATTATCATAAGCATAAGCAGAGCAAGTCATAACACCTTCTTATTCTTATCTATACAGATCATTCCAACAACTAAAGCATAAGCATATACAAATGTAAATGATCCTACAACATAAGCTTATGATCTATGTCTACAAAACATATACACATGTAAATTATCATAAGCATAAGCAGAGCAAGTCATAACACCTTCTTATTCTTATCTATACAGATCATTCCAGCAACTAAAGCAAAATGGCTAAGAACTACAAGCAAACTCATATTTATTCAGCAAGACAACGCCAAGCCACACATCAAAGACACAAATCCAGATTTCAGAGCAGTTGCTAGTTCTGATGGTTTTGACATCAGAATAGTTCATCAACCAGCCAATTCACTAGATACAAATGTAAATGATCTTGGATGGTTCAGAGCTGTTGGATATGAGTCAGTAGATTGATACTCAGTTGTTCTAGGGTTAAAAGAAATTGGGGGAAATCATAGTAGTACTATGGAATTGAAGATCCCAAAACCGAGCTGATATCAGTAGATTAGTGTGTCGATAAGATTAGCTGATGTATAGGTTAGACTTGATGTAATGCTTATTATTTTGTCTAAGTCCTGTACGGGGTAGTTGTTGAACTGATCTTCTGATGAAGATACTTTTCAGAACCCCACGTCATCAGTGTAATCGCTTGCATTCTTCGTCGGCTGATATCAAACTCGGTTAAAGATCCCGCATCGGTGGCCCGGACCTCGCAGAAGCATTCTCTACAAGGCCGATGGTTCAGTAGAAGAACCAGGTGCAAGCAGTATACCTTCGCAGTCGACCAACCGACTATCGAAGCTCACTTTATCGGTCGGACGACTCGACCGAAGAAGACGAGACTTTCCCAGTCTCGTATCCGACGTAAAGCGACCCAAAGCACTTAAAGTCCCTTCAAATGTTCGGCGAGAAGACATACGAGGTAGTTTGAACGGTCAACTCGACACTCACCAACTACAAACCTCGACCAATGAGAAGTCGACAACGCTTACCTACTCTACACAGGTAAAGTTGCTCTCATGAACAGTCGCATTAAGCGCCTCGCCGCAACAAAGTTGAATAGTGGCCGTTTTCTTTGGGACGCTTGTGACACGTGGCATCGTCGTCTCCAACGGACATATGCCACAACTCACAACTATAAATAGAGAAGGATTTGAAGATTTCACACGAGAAAGGAATATACGCGAAATCAAGGGAAATCATTCAAGCTCACAACGCTCTAGAACCTTCAAGATTATCCAGAGACGAACTAGTTTTCATAGAACACTTCTTGTAGTTCATCTCTCTAGAGCTCCTTGATCCCTTTCTTCTCTAGACTAAGCTCATTGCTAAATTCATAGCTTAGATCCGAAGGAGTTCACATTTAGTGAATTGTTCTTGTTGTAAGAACTCCTTCTCAGTTGGAGAATATTCCCTCCCTTCTAAACTTAGGTTTGGATTGTAAAGTCGCTAAGGACTATAACTTAGAGGGAACTGTCCAGTGCACAGTATCCCTGCTGAGGCTTGCTCAGAATAATCAACAAGTTCTCCTGCCTTGTTCAGGACCGTGGACGTAGGATCTTGCGTATCCGAACCACGTTAAATCGCTTGTGTTCTTTTACTGTTTTATTGCATAGCATTCAACTGACTTGAAAATCATAAGCTTGCATAAAACGTATTTTATAAAGTGCACAACCAAAAGATTTAACTTGCTAAAACGCGTTTTCAAAAGAGACGAATCCGGGCCTAACACTTATCCGCACTACGGTCTCCGGACCGGAGTTTCGTAATCCGACATCGGTCGGTAGAAGAACTCGGAAGCCGACTCACTTTGACCCCGGTGATCGAAGGCTTACTTGGCCTCGTTCATCGATTGCAAACATCAGCTTCAGTGACCTTCACTGAGAAAAAGAAACTGAGCTCAGGTGTATTCACCCCCCCCCCCCCTCTACACCTGACTTTTCGTCTCCGGACCAACAATTGGTATCAGAGCACACGGTGTTCAACTGATCGCCGGTTCTGAAATACTGGTCCTCTCGAACTGATCCTGAAAACCGTTTTCACTGCATAAGCATCTTTTCAGCATCCTTATACTCTTACTCTTACAATGTCTGATATGTCAGGTATTAGGATGGTATCGATGTTCTCAATAGAGAACTACACGGTATGGCGCGTACGTATGGAGGCACACCTAACGTCACTCCACGACAGCATGTCAGATGTCCTAGAGTCAGGACCAATCATTCCCATGATCGACAGCGTAGTATTTGCTGCTGGAGGAGGCGTGGGAGCACAAACTGGTGCTAAGGTTCCCAAAGACAAATCTGCATTCACGCCCGAAGAAAAGAAGTTGCACAACCTTGACCGAGTTGCACGTAATGCCATACTGACTACGCTCAGTGACTCACATCTCGGAAGGGTACAAGATTGCAAAACGGCGAAAGAGCTATGGGACGCCTTGGCGCATCTTGAGCCATGGAACCCCTCGGATCAAAGAAAACAAGCTCGAGCTAGAGCTTCGGAAGTTCGACGCCTTTGCAATGGAGCTCATCGAAACCATTGACGAGCTGAGTGTCGGATTCACCAATCAAGTCAATGTCATCAATGGGCCGGGAGGTCGTTCACCAACAAGGAGATGAACACCAAGATCTTGAGAGCGTTGCCCCGACAGAAAATTAAAATCGGAGGAATTCGAGCATAGCCTACCCCAAAAGTGCTTAAGCGCTCCACTGACACACGGTTCGACCACGCCTTCAAGGCAACGATCAAGCAATACCGAGCCAAGCCTATTTCCTCAAGCAAAGCGTGGCCACATCGTAGCAAAGTCTTCCGAGACTTCGAGGCCACGACCGGCCTAGCACCGATGGCTCTCAAATATCGAGAGGGAAAAGGAGAGAGTCGAAAGCCGAGGAAATACAACCGAGATTCTTCCTCGGGTAAGAAAGACTATCATAAGAAAGAAGAATCTAATCCTTCTATTGAATGCGGGAAATCGGAGTCTCCGCCGGTCCGTCTAAAGACTCACTGGTAAGAGCAGCGTGAGAACATCTACCGCTACAACCGCAAGAAGGAGGGACACTATCGAAGCACGATTGTCCCGAACTCTCGGTGCTCAAAGAGCGTAACGGCGAGCCGAGGAGAAAGAAATTCGCCGAGAGACGGCAGAGCCTATATAGCCGGAGAGATATCCGACAACTCAATTGAGGAGGATACATTCATGTATTCTTCGAAGACGAAGCCGCGTTCGTCGCGGTTGAGGTCGCAAAGACAGTTCTCGATGAGTCGACCGAATCGCGTCGATGGCGGGAGAAGAGGCTGAGGTAAATTCTAAACGCATTATTACCTCTTCTTCACACAAGCACACAAGACACGTGCTCGGTCGCGAGATGATCCTCTAGATGTGGTACAAGCCTACGACGATCCGCTAGAGGAACAGATTCGGTGAAGCAGAGAGTTCAGCAGAACTATCCGGGGAACTTGAACAGTAAAGGCCGAGAATCGGAGACTTTCTTCGATTGTCGGGTCTCTACTGAGTCGGTGGATCTAGTTGCGAGACTCAAGGAAGAGATTGAATCTCTTATGACTAAGTCTCGGCTTCAAGAGACTCGGATCTCGGTTCGACCAAGGACAATTCGAGAAAGAGACCGAAATAGCCAAGCTCGATCGAAGCTCACGCACGTGCGACGAATGACTATGACTCACTCGTAAAGAGTGACGAGGTCCGGAGAGGTTTGATGACCGAACAATACCCGGGAGCGAAGGAGAAGCTTGAAAGCATGCTTAGAGCACAACGGCCAAATTCCCGTGAAAGAAGGCCTTGGCTATATCCACGAAGCTTCTACCTCCAAAAGCTCAAGCAACCCGGGCCGATAGGTTTGTCGGAGGAAAGGTGCAAGCTGCCGACACCACACCTCGGGCGAAAAACAAACGAGAAAATGATTACACCTCGGCCCGAGTAGCAACAAGCGATGACCAAAGGTTCCGGCCCCGGGACACCGCGATCAAATTCGGGGGGGAACCAAGAAGGTCGAGATGGGCGAATAGTACAAGGAGCCATTGTATGAGCACCCGGCTCGGTACGGCTCGTACTACTATGAGCCCGGTGGTCGGGAGAAGCGCTAAGACTCGGAAGAAGAAAGCGCCTGAACCCAAAATTATCAGCGAGAAAGTCGGTATCTCCAAGTCCTGTGGAGAAGAAAGCTGATAAGGTTCAGAAGAAGAAGTCTAGAACTTCTAAGGTCCCGAGACAGATCTGGGTTCCGAAATCACCCACTAACCTGTAAGGACCCAACTGAACCAAAGGGTACCTAAAAATGCCTCTGTTTTGCAGGTGCATAAGGACCCGTGGATAGTGGATAGCGGCTGGTCGAGACACATGACTTACCAGAAGAGCCTGCTGACCAACTACGTATAAGAAGATGGTCCCAGAATTGAATTCGGTGACAACTCCAAAGGCTACACAAGGGGATACGGAACGCTGAACATTGGGACTGCCACAGTTCCAAGAGGAAAACAGTGTTGTCAGGATCACGGAAGAAGAACATCTATGTTGCAAATTGGAAAACCGCAGAACCTGAGGCTTGCTTGCTCGCACAGACCAAATTAGGTGACAAGTCAGGTTGACTATGGCACAAGAGACTCGACCACACCGAACTTCAAGACCATGAACAAGCTAGTCAAGAACTCTAAAGTTAGAGGACCGCCCAACGAATCGTTTATCAAAGACAGAAATTGTGAAGCGTGCACGAAGGGAAAGCAAACAAAGAGGAGCAATCCACCTATTCCGTCACCTTCCACCGATGGAATCCTTCACCGCTTCACATGGACTTATTCGGGCCGTCTCTCCGGTGACTATAAGAGGCAAGAAGTATGCCCTCGTCGTCATAGACGACTACTCGAGATATACTTGGGTCATCTTCATCGCCAACAAATCGATGTTCGGGACCGAGTTACCTAATCTACGAAGAAACTCGGTGTGGAAAAGAACATCAAGATTAAGAAGATACGCTCGGTACGGAGGAACAGAGTTTCTAAACTCGGTAGTTAAGACATACTTGCGATAAAGAGGGAATTCAGCATGAGACATCACGCGCGCACCCCTCGGCAGAACGGACTTGCTGAACGTAAGAACGAGAACACTCAAAGAAGCAAGCAAGAACGCTCCTCGCAGATTCTCGGACTACCCTCAAAGTTTTGGGCTGATGCTACCGACACCGCCTGTTACACTCGGAATCGCTCACTACCGGCACACAAAGAACACATGAAGACGCCTTAGGAACCGTGGAAAGGGAGAATTCCTTCTATTTCTCATTTTCATGTTTTTTACTTGTCCTTGCTTTATCCACAACAATGGGAAAGATCGGTTGAAGGTCTTTGATAGCAAATCGATCAAGGAGTATTCTTAGGATACTCCCGAGTCGATAAAGCCTTCGGAGTTTTTAACTATCGAACTCTTTGCGTGGAGGAAAGCCCTCATGTTGTTTTTGATGAATTTGTTACCGAGAACGAGGAAAGTTACAAAGTCAAACACCGAGGATGTCAGCATCAAGCTACGGGATCTCGGACTAAATGACAAAGCTGAAAAGATCCAAGCATTGTTGGGATGATGAGTCGGAAGATGAAGAAATTCGGACTCGACCAACAAGCAATGTAGCTAACCTAGTTGATTCTATCGAACGAGAATCAACAACAGGTAACTTCGGTCGATGAGGAAGCCCCCGTGGTAACCAAGACCTCTACCGAGAATATAAACTCAGGGGGGAACGATTAATGTTCCCGATCTAAATGCCCCCGAACCTTGAAACTCGGTAGATCCTAACCTTCTTCTTGAATTACTACGATCACGTAACGCAGTCCTACTTGAAATGCCTAATACACCTACGGCGTGTGCGAAGTAGTATCGAAGAAGAAGCCCGACTCGGGCGTTCGTGGCTCGATGCTCATTCTTCGGATCTTATCATTGGAGATCCATCAAGCAACTATAAGGACGAGATCAAGATTAAGTCAAGGAGAAAGCTCACTTTACTCTTGTTTTACGTCTACGAGAAGAACCTCGATCGATAGAGGACGCACTTGAAAGATCTTGACCGGGTCATTGCTATGCAAGAAGAAGAGCTGAACCGGTTCGTCGAAATGAAGTTTGGGAGCTTGTCGACGGACCTAGACATCGGCACGTGATTGGAACTAAGTGGGTCTTCAAGAACAAGCGAGATGAAAACAACGTCATTGTCGAAATAAAGCTCGACTAGTTGCTAAAGGATACTGATCGGGCGAGAGGGAATTGACTTTGATGAAATATTTGCTTTGATCGCCGGATTGGAAGCCATTCGTCTTTTCCTAGCTTATGCAACACATCAAGGATTTAAGGTATATCGGATGGATGTGAAGTCGGCTTTTTCGAACGGCGCATCGAAGGAAGAAGTCTACGTGGAACAACCGCCCGGCTTTCGCCAGGGACATCGAGTGTACGAGACTTAGGAAAGCTCAGTATGGGTTAAAACAAGCACCCGGGGCTTGGTATGATACCCTATCGGACTTTCTACTTCGTAAAGGTTTTCAAAAGGGGACGGTAGATCGCACCCTATTCAGCATAAAGTCGGAAGATGACATTCTACTAGTGCAAATCTACGTGGACGACATCATTTTCGGGCTGCGAAACGAAGTCATATGTCGGCAGTTCGAGAAGATGATGAAGGAGAAATTCGAGATGTCCATGATGGGAGAGATGAATTATTTCCTTGGATTTCAAGTAAAACAATCGGTGAAGGAATCTTCATCAATCAAGCCAAATACACTCGAGATCTTCTCAAAAGATTCGGTACGTGATTCGAGCAAGCCGGTTAAGATCCCCATGAACACGAACTTTAAAATCGATCTAGACAAAGAGGGAGCTTCGTTAACTCTACCGATTATAGAGCTATTATTGGTTCTTTACTTTATTTAACAGCCTAGCCGACTGACATAACTTATGTTGTAGGTGTATGCGCAAGATTTCGGGCGAATCCCAAGCGAAGTCATCTAGACTCGGCGAAGAAGATTCTGCGATATCTAAAAGGAACACACGATCTTTGGGTTATGGTATCCTGGCGATGATAATCTAATACCGACATGTTATTCGATGCCGATTATGCGGGATGCGGGATAGATCGAAAATCAACTTTCGGAACATGTCGGTTCCTAGGCGGCAAGAAGTCGATATCGTGGTTTTCAAAGAAACACAGCACTCGGTAGCTACGTCCACTACCGAAGCCGAGTACATGGCTGCGAGGAAGTTGTTGTGCCCTGGATCCTTTGGCTTCGACAACAATTGAGAGATTATGGTATAACTCGGGATGAAGTGCCCATCTACCGTGACTCCACCAAGGTGCAATAGCTATAACTCGGAACCCAGGTTCTACATACCGGATGCAAGCACGTGGATATCCGACACCACTTCATCAGAGACCATGTCGAAAAGAAGGACATCAAGATGGAGAAAATCCATACTGACAAGCAAAGGGCATATATACTGACCAAACCACTAGCCGAGAACGAAGTTCGGAGAACTATCGGTTGAGCTAGGTCGCTAGATCCTACCGAGACAAGTCGGTAGAAGCCGACTACGATAATGATATACTTAGCAACAATTGGTATCGGTATGGAATCGGCACGACAAGTCGGAAAACTTAGTACGGTGACTCGGTTGGGAGAGACACACTGTATACGCAAGGGGGAACATGGTCATCGCACAACCATCCTCCCGATAAATGATGGTAACCGGTGATAAGTTCGATGAAGAGGTTTGCGTAGTATCGTTACTTAATTTGTTCGAAGCATGCCGCATTTAATGCATCGGCCGCTTACATTTAGTTGTTAAGGAGCATTTATTCCTTGCCATTTATTATGTTTAAGGTTCAAGGAAAGGTCGACGGGACCCCTCGCTGCGTAATTAATGCTCTCTCGTCGCGCATTTAATGCATGTCTTCTCCATTACCTTTATTACGTATATCTATAATATTGGCGGCTATTGTAATCATTCCTATTTATAACATTTAATCTTAGCCGCCCCTTGATTTTGAAAGATTAAATTTGAACCGTGCGATTCAAACTAAAGATCAAGCTTAATATACAAAATCTTTCATCTTCCATCAACTCCTCACTTTTCGCCATTTTTCATATTCTCAAGAGCTTATCTCGCAAATCTGTTTTCTTATCCAAATCTCTTAAACAACTTTGCTTTCGCATCTCTTAAAGCTCTTATACACGGTAATGTATCGAGATATCGCTAGCAACTACTAACTTACTCTATTTTCAAGTGCTAATATGTTGTTTTGCAGATTTCAATGGCGAACGTTCAAACACCAGATAACATTGAGGAGATTGTGGCTTCCAGGATTTTGTTTGAGCCTACTTTGGCCTTCCGCCAAGTGGAGACCTCTTTCCTTGAACCCGTGTTTGACGCTTTGGAGCGTTCGGGGTTGGAGATATCTTGGTTTCGAAGCACCCCCGTGCTTATCTCCCTCGACAGGTCGCTGAAGTTTATTTCAACTGGAAATCTCTAGCGTCGGGAGGAGAGGAATCGTCTTTCTCTTATCAGAAGGAAGTCGACCAAGATGAGTGGGAGTCAGCTGTTCATACCTTCAGTATTCAAGATGCTCTAGGTCTTTCATTCGATCTTCCCAACTCCGGCATTTCTCCGATTGGATACAAGGAGAAGGAGATCAACGCATATGTGCAGAAATTCTGTGGACGCAAGGATGTGGCGTTCAAAACAGCTCTCCCGAGGAATCTGTTGCTACCTCAGTACAGAGATCTAGCTTACGTGGTATCGCACATTCTGACAAGTTCAGCTGGATCGTATGATCAATTGTCCAAACCAAGGATTCAGCTGATGATGGCAATAGACGATGGGATTGAAGTGAACTGGGTCGAGTATTATACTACTCAGATGAAGGCACAGGCTCAAAAGTTCACCACATTACCCACTGGCGAGAGGAGGATAGCCAGTGTGGGTAAACTTCTATTCGGAACAAAGATGTCTGTTCTGATAGAAAGCATGGTTCAGAGGAACTCAGCTTTTGAGAACTCAGCTTTTGAGGACTCCAAGTACTTTGACAAGAAATCTATCAAATTCCAGACGAAGGCTGGAGCTGAGAAATCCATAGGCAAGGGGCCGCCCGAGCCTAAGAGAGCGTCGCGCTCCGCCCCCATCAGCACAAGTGCCAAAGAAGAGGAGATTGGCCAAGACTCGACCTGCTGAGGTCACTGTTGCTCAACCGTTGGCCATACTAGCGTCAACTCCTGCTTCACCTCCTCCCCGAGCGGATCCAAGGATTCGAATCTTTGGAATAGAAGGAGCTACTACGAAGGATAAGGTTCGAGATAATCAGCCCGAGGAAACCCGGTCGGACAGGCAGAATACCGACCGAGGAGCCATCCTGCCGAGTGGAACACCACCGATTCCACTCGTGCCCGTGCTGCTACCTGAAATTCACGAGCCGATACCCGAAATCGCCGGGCACGCGGATTTGATAGAGATTGCCATCGTGGCATGCGCTCATATGCTTCTCGAGATTCCTGACCTGGGACATTCTCATAGACTTTTCAAAGAATCGATCGGGGACCGAGTTGTTGGCCGAGGAGCAAGAGCCGCGAGAATGCCATAGGCTTTGGCGAGCCCGCCGATCCGGGTTGTTTTGAAGATTTACGAGCTGCTATGCTCTACTTGCTAAGCCAGAGGGAATCCGCTCCAGGCAACACTCCCCCGCCCCCTTCTCCTCCTACTGATAAGGGAGATGATGATAAGGAGAAGGACGAGGCACCCAAGGATGCAGAAATGGGAGATTCTGCTGAGGGACAAACTCCCCGTGAGAAGAGCTCATCACCACCACCGCTACATCCGGTGAGGCTCCTAATGCCCCTAAGTACTCAAGGGAGCAGCTTCTCACGTTCTCCGAAAAGAGGCTCGGAACAAGCTCCTATCAGATACAACCAATAGGTTCCGTGTCCTCAAAGGCAGTCAACAAGGCGATCAGACGCCAAGGAGAGAAAAATCGCCTTCTCGCCAAAGATGTACACATTAAATGGGAGAAGTATACAAAGGCGCGCATCGAACGCCCGAACAAACTTTTTGCCGACGTCTTCAAACCACAAGAGGCTCCTTCTCAGCCTGATCAGAAGAAGATGATCGAGCAGGCTCTAGCTGCCCAGAAGATTGATCTGCAAGCTCAGAGTCAGCAGCTTCTTGAAGCTCAGCGCCTATCTTTCTCACAAGAGCTGACTCTGGCCCTCGAAAGCATTCAAGCTCAGATGGATGAGCGTAATAAGCTGGCTACCACCTCTCTCCAAACAGCTATTAAACAACAAGCTGAGGCTCTCAAGACGATTCAGAAAGAGATGAGCGAATCCCATGATGCAGCTCTGCTGCACCTTCGCAAAGAATCAGCCGCTCAGCTACTGAAATTCAGGCAAGAGCAAGAACTGGACTGGCATGGCTACACCAGTGTGGTATCTGACTTCGATACGACTGTTGATGAAGTCAAAGTTTCTATTGCCAAAGTGGCTGAAGAAGTGAAAGAACTCCGTACCTCCCTTGGACTTATTGCTGATGCCAAAAAGGGGGAAGGTAGTAAGGGGGAAGGTAGTAAGGGAGAAGGAAGTGAGAGAATGGATGAAGGAGTGATGGGGACAATTGATGTACCGCTTCTTAGCAGAAAGGTACAGGAGGAAGGACCCTCTACAGCTGAAGGACCCTCACAGACTCAAAGGGAAAAGGCACAGGAGGAAGGACCCTCTACTCGAACTGAAGAAGTCTTAGCCGCTCAGGCAAAAGACAATACTGACGAGGTACTTCTCCTTGAATTTCCATTACAAGCCACCCCCATCTCCTCTTCTGCTGCACATATACAAGAGATCGCTCGGTTCTTAGACGAGCCCGAGAAGAAGAAGAGTCACAACAGTTGCCGCAGAGGCCGGGAAGGAGACCGCCTCCGAATCTCCTCCTTCCTCCCCGGTCCGAAAATTTAAATCAAAAGCGGAGCGAGAGGCCTTCGACCTCAGAGTCGCCCAACAGCTGCAGGACAAACTTGATCATGAGCGGAGATTAGAAGAAGCAGCTGAGGCAGCCAAAAAGCCTAAGGGCAAGGCTGTAAGAGGCAGAGGTAAGAAGAAGGTAATCGGGACAGTTGAAGAGCAGAAGAAGAAAGCTCAAGAAGAATACGCCAAGGCTTCTTCAACAACTGATACCCCAGCTACTGCGCAGAGTCAACCCTCTACGACTCATACGCCTGCCCAGATAGCAGAAGATCAAACAACGTGGGAGGCGGTGCTCAGTGGACTATCTAGCAGACATGGAGACAAGAGAGCAGCCGCGCTCCGAGAAAAGAAAAGGATGGCTGATCTGGAGAAAGTGCGAAGATTATCCTTTAAACCAGCAGCTGATCCGAGAAGGCAGATCCCGAGAGGATCTAAGTTCATCAGGGGCCCCCACATCAAGCAACAACCGATTCAGCATGTGGATAAGTGGGTGCCGGCTGATATGAATGAACATTGGGAGAGATTGAAAGAAGTTTTTATCAAAGGCTACTACGTATGGCGCATTTACCCACTCGACTGCTCAGCCGATCAGCTCTTTGAGGAGTTGGTTACGAGATTTGATGTTGAATTCAGTGAACGGCTGAAGCAAGTCATGGAATCACAGAATATAACCTTCCGTGCCCCAGCTTTTCGACGTATTCCACCGCCGAGACTTGCTAATGGATCTGGCGAGCACTAAGGACATAGAAAGAGAAGTGGAGGAAGCCGCTACTGGCCCGAGCCTGCTCCCTGAAAGGCCAGATGATAACTTGGAGATCCAGGAGATTCGAGCTAGAGTGTATAAATACTATTACCGGATCCTCCCGAGGAGAAATCCACCGACTTCAAGAAGAAGACGCAGAAGTTCAAGAAGCCAGCAGCAGTGATTTTCTCTTTCTCATCTTTTGTAATAGCACTAGGAACTCTGTAATTCTTGATATATATATCAGTTCCTCTGCTTGCTAGACAATTACTCATTGTCTTTCAGTCTTTTACTTTATGTTTACACAACTGATCACTAAGTGATTTGACACACACTCACATCAGTTTCTCTGAACTTGCCATTCTCTCGCCTGCTGAAGTTCGTTTATGATTATCGGTTTTTCCTCGGAGCGTTTGAAGGGGGAAATTGTTGTCGGTAGGGACAAGTATCTTTGATAGATGTTAGAGTATAGAGGTTTTGGCATCATCAATTAGGGGGAAATTGTTGGATATGAGTCGAGTAGATTGATACTCACTGTTCTAGGGTTAAAAGAAATTGGGGAAATCATAGTAGTACTATGGAATTGAAGATCCCAAAACCAAGCTGATATCAGTAGATTAGTGTGTCGATAGGATTAGCTGATGTATAGGTTAGAGTTGATGTAATGCTTATTATTTTGTCTAAGTCCTGTACGGGGTAGTTGTTGAACTGATCTTCTGATGAAGATACTTTTCAGAACCCCACGTCATCAGTGTAATCGCTTGCATTCTTCGTCGGCACTGATATCAAACTCGGTTAAAGATCCCGCATCACCGACCGGACCTCGCAGAAGCATTCTCTACAAGCCGATGGTCATCGGTAGAAGAACCAAGGTGCAAAGCAGTATACCTTCGCAGTCGACCAACCGACTATCGAAGCTCACTTTATTAGTCGGACGACTCGACCGAAGAAGACAGACTTTCCGGTCCATCGTATCCGACGTAAAAGCGACCCAAAGCACTTAAAGTCCCTTCAAATGTTCGGAGAGAAGACATACGAGGTAGTTTGAACGGTCAACTCGACACTCACCAACTACAAACCTCGACCAATGAGAAGCCGACAACGCTTACCTACTCTACACAGTAAAGTTTGCTCTCATGAACAGCCGCATTAATCGCCCGCCGCAACAAAGTTGAATAGTGGCCGTTTTCTTTGGACGCTTGTGACACGTGGCATCGTCGTCTCCAACGGACATATGCCACAACTCACAACTATAAATAGAGAAGGATTTGAAGATTTCACACAGAAAGGAATATACGCGAAATCAAGGGAAATCATTCAAGCTCACAACACTCTAGAACCTTCAAGCTTATCCAGAGACGAACTAGTTTTCATAGAACACTTCTTGTAGTTCATCTCTCTAGAGCTCCTTGATCCCTTTCTTCTCTAGACTAAGCTCATTGCTAAATTCATAGCTTAGATCCGAAGGAGTTCACATTTAGTGAATTGTTCTTGTTGTAAGAACTCCTTCTCAGTTGGAGAATATTCCCTCCCTTCTAAACTTAGGTTTGGATTGTAAAAGTCGCTAAGGACTATAACTTAGAGGGAACCGTCCGGTGCACAAGTATCCCCGCCTGAGGCTTGCTCAGAATAATCAACAAGTTCTCCTGCCTTGTTCAGGACCGTGGACGTAGGATCTTGCGTATCCGAACCACGTTAAATCGCTTGTGTTCTTTTACTATTTTATTGCATAGCATTCAACTGACTTGAAAATCATAAGCTTGCATAAAACGTATTTTATAAAGTGCAAAGCCAAAAGATTTAACTTGCTAAAACGCGTTTTCAAAAGAGACGAATCCGGGCCTAACACTTATCCGCACTACAGTCTCCGACTGAGTTTCGTAATACTGACATCAGTCAGTAGAAGAGCTCAAAAGCTGACTCACTTTGACCCCAGTGATCGAAGGCTTACTTGGCACTGTTCATCAGTTGCAAACATCAGCTTCAGCTGACCTTCACTGAGAAAAAGAAACAGAGCTCAGGTGTATTCACCCCCCCCCCTCTACACCTGACTTTTCGTCTCCGGACCAACAAGAGCCATCCAATCAATACAAGTAGAATCATCTTGTTATAATGTTGATCAACTGGTTTTAGCGGTGCTCAATTCATTTGAAGACTTGTCACTTATAACTTTGAACAAGGTTTTTCTAAGTCTACAAAGCTGCATGGTTGAAATTATGAAGGTAAGAGGACACAACACCTATAAAATCCCACACATGAAGAAGGGCCAACTAGTCAGCCAAGAAGCATTACCTACTGATTTGGAAGTGCTATATAGTTTGGTTATGGAATGCTTAAGCTACTTATTTGAGAATAGGTTGGTACAAGATGAGTCAAATCTCAGAACAAGGCTTGGATTCAGCTGAGGCACTATTTCTTTTGTAAGATGCATGATAATAGGATAGGAGTGTAAGTAAGAAGTGGTTATGTTTTGTAAGTAAGAAATGGAGTAACTCTTTTGTAAGAAGCATATATATATATATATATATATATATATATATATATATATTATGAGAACCAAATCTTAAAAGAGATACGAGAACCGATCTCGGTCCTCCATTTCGCAAATCTAAGGCTCTCATTTTATCTCCAAAAGCATTTAAAATTAAATCGAAAAAGGAAAAATTAGCCTCATTAAGGGCAAATCTGTCAAATTCTATTTTCTTTTTACCTACCCCCTCCAATAATTGTATCTAATACAAATTGAAGTCCAGCGTTCTTCAAGTGGCGAGTTCCTTCCTTCTTCAAGTCCATTTCGTCGTCCATCGTTTCTTCAAATCGAAGTATTGGAAGTTGATTATTTACGGTGGGTATCGAAGTTCTATGTTTCTTTAGTCATTTAAGCTCGTTTTCCTTGTCTATTTATCCTGATTATTGCCGATTTTGAAGATTGATTTCTGCACTATTTTCGATTTTTTTCAGAATTTGCAGAACAGCAAGAATTAGTTATGGTTTTCGAAAATTTGTAGTACAATATTTGAAGAATCCTTTGTTGGGTTCAAATTCTTGAAGCTCGATTTCATTTCATAAATTTTTTGTACATTTTTTTCGATGTTTTACGGTAGTAGTCCTTTTTCCAAAGTGATAAGGTTTTCTCTTGTTTATTTATGAGATGTATGTATCGATTAAGTATTGGTTTTTATGTTTTAGATTAACTATTATGTTACGGAAGCACAATGTCATGCATATGTATTTGTTAGTTTATGCTGATACTGTGACATATTCATGCATTCAGTTTGTGGAATAGCTGAACCGTGTCAATCAATTGTGTTTCTTGAATCCGATGAATCCATTTACATTCCTGATTGCCCAGACGAATTGAAACCGTATGTTGGACGAAAATTTGTTACTCTTGATGAGGCCGATGAATCCAGTTTTATGATTTTCATGCATATAAACTTGATCTCTCAAGTTCAACCTTTATGGTACTGATTATGTTCAAGGTTTTATATATCATGCATACCCAATTGATGTTTATCATGCTTTTTTTTTATGACTTCATGCTTATCTATATATGTTGAGGTGGAAATATTTCATGCATATCGTATTGTTATTTCATGCTTATGTTATGTATTGTTTGTGCATATACGTTTTTTCCCTACAAGAGTGTATACATATCTGCATACTCCTCAATTGTTTGTGTATATACGTTTGGCATATGATTAGGGGTGTAAGTGGTTCCGCTCCGAACCGCGAAACCGGTCGGACCGAACCAAACCGAAAAATGTGGTTTGGTTCGGTTTCGCGGTTTGGTTCGGTTTATTTTTTTAGAAACCGTTTACATTCGGTTCGGTTCGCGGTTTCAAGAATTTTTGAACGGTTCGAACCGAACCGAACTAATATCTTATTTTTTATTTTTTTTATTTAATATTTGTCTTTCTTATATGAGAATATTGTTGGATTTAGATATTAGATTTAAGTTTAGATCAATTCTATTCTATACAAATGAAGAGAAAGAAGTAACAACTCTATACTTATGAGTTCGGAATGAGTGACATCTTATAAACTATTATGCTTGCATTATTTAAGATTTAAAAAATAAATAAATAAATAAAAAAGTGAACCGATGAACCGAACCGAACCATTTATAAGCAATTTGGTTCAGTTCGGTTCCGATATTGAAAAATCCATCAAACCGAACTGAACCAAACCATTTCTATGTGTTTGGTTCGGTTCCTAAAATACATAAAAAGTCAAACCGAACCGAACCGTTACACCCCTACATATGATCGAATTATGAATGCATAACTTAGAATACATTTAATATAACAAAAGATGTTTTTCACTACATTGCTTCCAATACCTAATCCTTAAAAAACATAACACCATCCAAATGACTAAGTTTATCCAACGAAATTATCCAAACGAAACATTCGCACAACCCACCATTCTAACTATCAAGCAATTCTTTGACACATTCTTTTGAATCAACTTCATTCTCATCTGCATGTCCCACCGCCTCTAGTTCAACCGTCTCCTTCATTTTGTTGTCATCAAAATTAACAAAGCTCAAACAATACCGCATCCTCAAAAGCTTTATCTGTTTGACACCTTTCTTTAGAAATCTCGTGTCCCAGTTCATTAAATCACCCTTGAACGTCTCCATGTGTCTCATCAAATAAACTCCTGCAAGAAATCAATCATCTTGATCAAGTAGTATTTTCGCAAATATATTTATGCTTACCATTCTACTATTTTATGCACACAGTTTGCTTATTTTATGCTTATTTGATTAAGTAGTATTGTGGCAAATATATTTATGCTTACCATTCTACTATTTTATGCACACAGTGTGCTTATTTTATGCTACTTTTATTAAGTAGTATTGTGGCAAATATATTTATGCTTACCATTCTACTAGTTTATGCACACAGTATACTTATTTTATGCTTATTAAATAATACCTGAATCCATAACTTTCGATCGGTTCCCCCACACTGGAATGATCATTTATGGCTCGCATTTCTCTACCATCTTTGCACGGCTTGTGCATTTAATCTCCGTCAGGTATTGAGACAACAGATATGTCTAAAAACGAAAAAAATATAGCCCAATTAAACTATTATTCAGACACTGTTCAATATCAAGATTAAGATAAAATATGCATATTGAGACAACAAATATTTTAAAGGAATATCCTGTTCCGGCTCTTTGGTTCTCTTCCTCTTTCCTTTCCTGCTCGAACCGCCTGCAATTATATGACTAACTTAGTTTATGCATACATAAAACTTATTTTATGCAAACCATGTTAATTATTATGCACATTAATCACGGATTTTCTACACACAACAAACGGATTTCATGCACACAATGTTAAATGTTTATGCTTAAACGATTGCAATTCATACACAAAATATTGTAATTCCAAGTTAAATATGTTTATGCTTATACAATAAATACTTTATGCATACATAGTATAAACTTTATGCATCTATGGGAAAGTGATTAACTGAACAGCCAACTAGACAAATTTTTTGCACACATAAAACAATTAGTATATTTCGGTGCTTATGCAATGGACAGTTTATGCAAATATACACAAAATATATGCTCATATTATCATCGCAATATTATGATGAGACACATACATAGTATGAGTCTATTATACCTAATAATGCAGAAAATTGAATACCTGCGTCCATACTATGACCGTTGCAAGGTGAATGCGATATTCAATTTTCGAGTGCCTGAAATCAACAAAACCAAATTAACTACCCGATTAAATTCACATCAGCATGAAATCCTCAATGAAAACAACCAAGAACAGGGTCCAAACAATATATCACCAAAAATTGTTTAGGGTTTCATTCACATTAATAATCATATCTCCATAACATCAAATAATCCATGGGTTTCCTAATTTAAGTAAAGAATCACTAAAACGAACCTGAATTCTAGTCGAATCGATTGCAAACGACTCTAATTCTTCGATTTGCTCGATTGACGTTGGTTCTTCTCGGTCGGCGGTTGCAAATCTGGGTTGTGTAGGGAGGTGGGTTATGGCGTAAAACTGTTTCGAAACCCTCGCCGATGGAAGATTATCTGGGTTGTGGTTATGGCGGAAAACGGTTGTGGATGGAAGTTTTGGATGGAAGTGAATCGATGGAAGATTATCTGGGTTCTGGAGGGAGGTTTTGGAACAGTCGAGCGCCCAAAAAAGTTTTCATTTGAAATGTTTTGGCTTTCTGGAAATGCGCCCAAAACAAATTTCGTTTCTATACCCATTTTGCCCTTTTCTCTAATTTTTTTTTTTTAAAGAAAGAAGGGATTTGTATTGTCCATTAGATTAGAACCGATCAACGCTTATGATCGGTTCTCGTATCTCTTTTGAGTGTTGGATCTCCCTAGATCCACACTATATATATATATATATATATATATATATATATATAGATAAAGGATATTTTGCTACAAATGTGTCATGCATGTAAGCAGGTTTTAGGAAAGCTTAATGACACAAGTCAATATATATAAGACATAAGCCAATTGCAGACTAGAAGCAGATTTCAGTCCAAAAGAGATTTCATTCAATATAAGGTGCTCAAGTGAATATAGATGCAGATATAGATATAAATCAATTGCAGTCCAGAAGAGATTTCAACTTAAGCTTAAGCTTCTCATCAGAGCTGCTTAAGTTTCTCTTGTTATTGACTTCTATTGGACATAGTTAAGGATAGATGCAGAGCTTATCCTAACTCTGGGAGTCTCAAACATAGTTAGACTCAGATTTAGCAAAGCTTAAGCTTTGTTTGAGTTGTAAGAGCTTATCTACGTGCAAGATTACATACTATATTATGTACAGATACAATAAGCTCAATCCTAACTTCATTAATCAAGTTTCTTATCAAATTAGAGCTTCGAGCAAACATTAACCTTATAGTTTCAACAGGCAGAACAAATATCATGCATAAGTGATCAATAATCATAAATCCGCACTTTAATAATCATAGATCAACAAATTAATAATCCAACAATGAGTAGGGGTGTAAGTGGTTCCGCTCCGAACCGCGAAACCGATCGGACCGAATCAAACCAAACCGAAAAATGCGGTTTGGTTTGGTTTCGCAGTTTGGTTCGGTTTATTTTTTTAGAAACCGTTTACATTCGGTTCGGTTTGCGGTTTCAAGAATTTTTGAACGGTTCGAACCGAATTTTTGAACGGTAAATTATTTTTAAAAATATTTAGAGCTTTGTTTTAATTGTTTACAAAGTCATAAAACATAAAAAGTTAGAAAGTCATAAATTACTCATGCTTTTCATATTTCATTATTGATAATTTACACCAATGGGATAATTTTCGTAAAAGACAAATTATACATACACATATAAATCAAGCAGAGAGCTCTCTTTAACCATCCACATCAACCCTCAATTCATAACATTCTAATGAAAAGGGCCTTACATAATCAACTTTTGTGCTCTATTAGCTATCCTTTACTAGTGATAATCAACTTGTTTCTCCATTCGTACAATCAGGATTTGAAATAATGAGTCGTTCGTGCGCCGAGATCATGCGCCGACTGGAGGAAGAGTCGGCAGCTAGGAGGAGTCTCGAGGAGCAGGTCGCATTTATGAATGCGCAGATGACCCAGCTTATGGAGATGATGGGCTCCTCTAGCCGACGGCAGCCTCCGGACGACACTGATCATTCCCCTCCTCCCACCTCTTTGTGATATTTATGTTTATGTATGCATACTAAATATTTTACAGTTTATGATTTATATATTTATATTTTCATTTCGGTTTGTTTTTTGGCTTAATTAAATAGTAATATGTATGTGTTGTGTTTGTTGGTTGGTTGGTTAAAAAATGCAGGTTGTCGATAACTGGGTAGGAAAAAACAGAAGAAATTATTTCAAAAAAAAAAAATCTACCGACGTTTTACCGACGGAATACAAAAAAAAATTATTTTAAAATTATTTTAAATCTACCGACGGAATATTCCGTCGGTACAAAATAAAAAAAATATTCAAAAAATATTATTAAATATACCGACGAAATATTCCGTCGATAAAATACAAAAAAAATTATTTTAAAATTATTTTAAATTTACCGACGGAATATTCCGTCGATAAAAAATAAAAAAAAATATTCAAAAAATATTTTTAAATATACCGACGGAATATTCCGTCGGTAATTAAAACCCTAAAATTATTTAAAAAAATTATTTTCCCCGACTGATTATCATGACAGCTTACCGACGGTTATTATCCGTCGGTAATCCGTCGGTAATATTTACCGACGGAATATTCCGTCGGTAAATATTACCGACATAGTCTGACCCGACGCATATTTTCCGTCGATAATAGATTTACCAACGGATTTTTACGGTTTACCGACGGAATTTTCCGTCGGTGTACGGTGAATTTCTTGTAGTGGAACCGAACCAATATCCTATTTTTTAATTTTTTATTTAATATTTATCTTTCTTATATGAGAATATTGTTGGATATAGATATTAGATTTAAGTTAAGATCAATTCTAATCTATACAAATGAAGAGAAATGAGTAACAACTCTATACTTATAAGTTCGGAATGAGTGACATCCTATAAACTATTATTCTTGCATTATTTAGTATTTAAAAAATAAATAAAAAAATAAAAAGGTGAACCGAGGAACCGAACCGAACCAAACCATTTATAAGTGGTTTGGTTCGGTTCGGTTTCAATATTGAAAAATCCATCGAACCGAACCGAACCATTTTTATGTGTTTGGTTCGGTTCCTAAAATATATAAAAAATCGAACCAAACCGAACCGTTACACCCCTAACAATGAGCAATAGTTCATCATTTTAGACACATAACTGATTCCACATCCACAACGTGCCGAACCCAAGCATAAACCAACGCAACAAAGGACAGTAAGATAAAATAGAGTTCAAAAATCACCAAATCAAAGTAGCCAGGCAACCATATCCGAAGCATCTCCTCACAGATCTCGGGCATCTGCGGCTTTTGTGTTGGAGATGGCCGCACATTGATGCAATCGGAGTTCTCAAACACTCCGGCCTCACCCTCAATCTCTGCTTCTCTACGAATCCACGTTTGTAGAGCCTCGGTCAAAACCTTTTTTTTCGCTGGTAATCGGCGTCGAGACGGCGATGCCGTTCAACCCAAGGTTCTTGCTCACACAAACTGGCATCGCCGTCGTATGGCGACGAGGAACCCTCGATCTCTACGTCGGCCACCTTCCCGTCGCTCGGATCTATCGGTGTTAAAGAAGCTGCTTGGTTTTCTTACACTAAAATCGGAGACATCACAGCGTAGGGGCGGCACAAGTAAGGTTTTCGAGGAGACATCACAACGTGGTGGCGGCGCAGGTAGGGTTTTTGAGTGAGGAGATGGAGAGAATGGAGAGAATGGTGAGGGGATTGAGAGAATAGAGAGAAGCGGCAGAAACAAAGAAGATAGATTATACAATGAACAATGAACAATGAAGGGGGTGGTAAAAGACTAGCTTGCCCTCACACTTAATCTCCTTACTAATTTATTTCCATTCCCGGGAAGTGGACATAAATAACGAAATAACTATTTTGAGTATAGTGGACATAAATAAAGAAAAGTATAATTTTACAAGGTTTGAAAAAAAACCCTAGCAACTGAAGTCCAATTAATCTCAAGCCCGACTCTTCAAGCCCAAGCCTATGTAGGCTCATCACAATAAGTCCGACTAAGCCCAAACCCGACTCTTCAAACCCGACGCCCGTCCTCCCACTCGCCAGCCACCAACCGCCATTCTCTCGTTTACGCTCGTCAGCTTCCCACCCACTCTCTCTCTCTACATATATATATTTATTATATATATAATAATATTATGCACATAAATATAAAATATATATACTATTTCATTCTTACACTCGCGTGATTCCTACTATCTCCGAAGTTTCAAAAAGCGAATCATTCATTTGAACAAGAAGAAATGTCGCAAGGTGAACAGGCGTAATTACTAAATCACTACCAAATTACTGATTATTTTCTTTAATTGATTTCTTGTGAGAATCCAATAAACTAACAGTTATTGTCAAATCATGTTGATCTGCTGCTTGGTTCTGTGTAACCGATACTGTTTAATGCTCATTTGAAGTTACTCGACTATCCAAGCTTATGAAGTTCTTCTGATTTAGTTGTTTTTGGCTAATAATTTATTCCTTTATTTTAATAAAGAGGGAAGTGGATCCGCAAACACTATGTTGTCACCATACGATGAGGCAATGGAGGCTCTGTCTTCACTGATAACAAAGCGTAGCCGTGCAGATAAGAGTAATAAGGGGGATCAGTTTGACATATTGTTTGATTATATGAAGGTATCTCTGTTTACTTAGTATGCCTGTTTGATTTAATTCTTTGGGGTGATTCTTTATCTGCTACTCTGTTTGGCGGAATGTAGATGCTGGAGCTAGAGGAGCCGATAAAGAAGATGAAGGTTATTCATGTGGCAGGCACCAAAGGAAAGGTGAGGGAATGTGTTTAATTAGTTTTTTGGGAGTTCTGAGAATTTCAAAATGGCAAAAGCTTATTAACTTTCCTGTTAGAATGTATAAGGGGCTTGCTTCTTAGAAGTGTATTTGGTATGAAAGAGGACTAATATAGCTTTGATTTGGTGTGATTTAACATGAAGGGATCAACTTGCACTTTCTTGGAATCTATTCTTCGTAGCTGTGGCTTCCATACTGGGCTTTTCACATCTCCTCACCTCATTGATGTTCGAGAAAGGTTTATGTTGGATGGGTATGTCTTACTGATGTCATGTGTGGAGAATGCCACCTCAATTTATCATATGCTATCAAACTGACTTTCTTATCCTTATTTCTCCTCCCCGGTATTTTAGTTCAGATATTTGTGAAGAGAAGTTTCTTGAATACTTTTGGTGGTGTTGGGACCGACTGAAGGCAAGTATGCTACCTTTTCTACAATATTTCTCCAGAATATTTATTATGTATTTATTTGGTCTTTCAAACGCTACCCTCCTCAAGTCTTTTCTCTGCTGATGACATACTACACGAAAGACTGCTTCACTGGCCAATGGCAAATAATGTGATCCATGTTCTACTATATTCATGCTTTAATATATGGAACACATGCTTATGTTTTATTAGTGAAAATATAGAACTCAGTCAGTCGTTGATGCTTAGGATGTGTAGTAAATTTAACTTACATATCCTCAGGAATGGTGTAGATAGAAGTAGAACTACAGGGTTGGGTAGTTAGGCTACTATTCTTCTTGGGTAGTTAGGCTGCTATTCTTCTTGTGGGCCTGCTTGTGCTGTGATGTTTCTTTTTCTCAACGATTTTATTGTTTCCGTGTAGGAAAAAACCTCCGATGAGGTACCTATGCCAACATATTTCCGTTTCCTTGCCCTGCTTGCCTTCAAGATATTTGCGGCTGAGCAGGTATGTTTGACTATGTTGTCATACATGTAACATGTGGCAGTTCATCTCAGTTTGTTGGTATTGGATCCAGGTCGATGTGGTCATTCTGGAAGTTGGTTTAGGAGGAAAGTTTGATGCTACCAATGTGGTATTCATCTTATTCTTGTTTGGCTTGCAACTTTATATGAAAATATTGGTTGTCTCCTGGATTTCTTACGTCATGATGAGTATTATTCCTTCAGGTTGAAAATCCAGTTGTCTGTGGCATATCTTCTCTTGGGTATGACCACATGGAAATTCTTGGTTAGTGCTTTCTCTTCATGTTGTTTAAGTAATACTTCCTTTGTCCCATTCATCTTGTCTTGCTTTCTTTTTCGGGTTGTCCCATTTATCTCATCTCATTCCAAAAATTGCAACTTTTCTATACTCAATTAACTAACTACTCTCTTTTTATGGACCCACCCCTTCACTCACAACTTTTCATGTTGTTTAAGTAATAGAAGAAATTGATTGCTTTGAAAAAACTTTCAGAAATTCCTTGCTTTCAATAAAAAAATATAAATAATTGATGACTCGTTCCATTTGATGATTTTAATTATCATCATTTTTTGTGTTTGTTCTTGGTAATTTCCTTATTACTTCATTTTTTTCTTCATGGGAAGGAAATATTGCTGTGTGGTTTTATATATTGGTTGGATACCTTGAGCAGGAAATACACTAGGACAAATTGCTGGGGAAAAGGCTGGAATTTTCAAGGTTTGATGGCACTGATACTTTTGTTTTCATGCTCACTAGTTAAGATATGATCAAGGCTAGAATTCTTTCTTTTTGTCTCATTTTTTAATTACTATTACTAGTTTTTATATCTTCTACCAAACATGATCCTAGCTTTCTATAATTAGAGTGGTGCTCCAGCCTTTACAGTACCACAACCTGAAGAAGCAATGACTGTTCTAGTACAGAAGGCCTCAGAACTGGATGTGAGTTAATTATTTACTGAAATTAATTATCTGCTCTGTTCCCGATAAATGCAAAGCCATCTTTTGGAGGTGGTAGTTCACAAATGCTTTTTGTGTATACTTGAAAGGCCAACTATGTTTCCAATCTATTTTCATAAGAAGAGGCACACTAAGTAAAGCTTATCAATAGGTAAATCTTCAAGTAGCTGATCCGTTAGATCCTACCCTACTGAGTGGCCGGAATCTTGGGCTTGACGGCGAGCACCAATACTTAAATGCAGGACTAGCAGTTGCATTATGCTCAACTTGGCTTCAGAGGACAGGCCATGTCGGAATCAACTACTCAAACCAAAATGTAAGCTCTTCTGAAGAGCACTTAAACAGCTTTTAGAACATTACTCAATATGCTCATCCCTTTTCCGTTTATGGCATGAGTACAGACCTCTCTTCCTGAGGAATTCATCAGAGGGCTTGCAACTGCTTCAATGCAAGGGCGGGCTCAGACCGTCCCTGATCAGTTCATTGAGAGTCAGAGTCCAGAGGATCTTGTGTTCTATTTGGATGGTGCCCATAGTCCAGAAAGTATGGACGTTTGTGCAAAATGGTTTTGTCTAGCTACCAAAGATGATTATAGCCCTTCATATAATGATGCTAAAGGATCGCATAGAGGACATGATGGAACAGTTAGAAAAACTCCCACTCAGGTAATATCTGCAATCATATATGATATATAACCTCATCACAGTACATCTCTTGGCATTTCATAAAGATTTGTCACAGCCTTTTTTTGTTGAGGCATCCATTCCTAATTAACCTTTCTTTGGTAGGTCTTAGACGGAAAAAGCCCCTTCACGCATTTACATATGAACTTCTCTATAATTTGTTTGAGTAAATGCATTCATGCTTGAGGCAAAGTTGGGTTACGAAATGGATACAATATCTTTAATAAGCATATTTGCAGAACAAATGGAGACTGTACAGGACAACTTAAGCATCATAGCGAAAACCTCACTCCAATCTGTTACGAGTTATCATCAAATGTCAATGATTAGACCATAATATGCTTTCTTTTACCAAGCCCTCGAGATCAGACCATTTCAGTGACTACCGTAATAGGCTTCTTATAAATTAGCATTGGAAACTTATCTAGATATCTGTTATTAACTTCTCGTTATGGTTCTGTTTGTACATCATCTTTTTCTAAATCATAAACTTAATAATTTTAATTTGTTGGTGAATGTGCAGATTCTGTTGTTCAACTGCATGTCTGTGAGAGACCCACAGTTACTACTTCCGCGCTTGATAAATTCATGTGCTAGTCATGGTAAATATCAAATTCATTAAATTCCCAGGCTTAGGATGGATTGAATAGAACAAAGAAGATCCACTGTGCTCCAAATCTTTATTTCATTTGAGTTCTTCTGATTTCAAGGAATGCAGAATGATTAGATTGCCATTACCAGTCACCAGTCAACCTTTTCAACCCTTCCCCTACATAAGGAAAATAAGAAAGAAACCACCATTTTAAAGGGTTTCTTGCCTAAATGTTTGCAGGAGTCCACTTCAAGAAGGCATTATTTGTTCCAAACACCTCAGTATATTACAAGGTTGGCACTGCTTCATCTCCTCCTGATGCTCAAGTCGACATATCGTGGCAGTTGACGCTTCAAAGAATATGGGAAAGCCTCATTCCTGGGGAGAAAGGTAAACTTTATGTTCAAAAGCTGTATATTTCAGTTGCATCTTTGTTTTCCTACATTTTGGAGGCATCACAGCATAGAATAAAGTTCGATATTTAGTTTTGCTACGCTCAAATATCACAGGCAAAAATCCCAAAAATGCAGAATTAACTTGTGAAGCAGGCAGTGATGATACTGAGAACGGTGCTCATAGTTCCGAGACAAGTACAGTTTTCTCGTCACTTCCTCTAGCTATTAATTGGCTCAGAGACAATGCCCGGAAGAATCAATCCGCTCGCTTTCAGGTAATTTCAACACTCACCTAATCTAGTGTCTGAACTACATTCTTGAGCTGGTAGTATTCAGCTGGTTAGCAAGCACATTAGAGTGATACAAAACCGTATTAGTTATAATTTGTTAATCTGTATTTTAGGTTAGCCTTATAAATAGGGCATTTGTAGTTCAAATTCTCTATCTACGAAATGACAAATGCATTCTAGAGTGAGAAAATTGGAGAGCGCCTTCCTCTCGAATGAAGGAAATTCGATGCATTACGCATCATAGGTGTTTACGAAAGGCGATCTGAGTCGAGAATTAGGATGAAAACCTAGATATGTGATCTGCATAAAGTAACTAAGCAAACTAAAACACACAATGGTCAACTAGTACAGCCTTGAGGTGCAAATTGAATAAGATGTTGCAGTGCATTTGTTTTATTTGGATCATTTCTCGATTTATTAGTGTCATCCTTGTGCAAGGGTTATGTTAATAATCTTCTCTGTATTTTTTTTTTAAATTTTATTTGTCTTACAAGTTTTTATTTCTGTGGCTTATCCAGGTGCTCGTAACTGGTTCATTGCATCTAGTAGGCGACACTTTGCGGTTAATCAAGAAGTAAAGATGATTTAGGTAGCAACTTGTGTATGGTTAACAAAACCTAGTCGATTAATATTTGCTAGTACTTTTCTTTAAAAAAGTTTTTAAGTTTTGTTTTCTAATTGGTATGTTTGAACTTGAATATACTATCCATTATTATTAATACACGAGTTCTAATTACAGTATATCGTAAGATTTGTTTAATATCAATAAATTCACAAGAAAATGCGAAGATTGGAGATTAATTAAAGTTGTTCCAAATTTACTCTCTAGACTAGATTAAATTTCAAGCCCCTCAATCCTAAAATATGTAGTCCCAAAAGGAAAAGTAGAGAATCAAATCACATGCAATTCACTATCACGCCCCAAAATCTAAATTATAATCTAAGATCGAAAACAATTTTATCAATCGAAAATTATATAATTCTTACTCTAAAATAGAAAATTATAAGTTCAGAATTATAAATCATGCGATATATGATTGTTATTAAAACCTATAACAACGGTCTTCTCTGCTAAGCATTACAACACGTACTTTGATTTAGGGATCCTCTTCTCCTCGAGACTTTAGCCCCAATATTTTGTCTTAATTCAATAATTCACCCCAGCATAATATGCTTTTTTGCGCGGAAGTCTCTCTCTACTGCTGAACTGCTTCAATTCAATGGAGGAATCGTACACCAACATCCCCAGCAGCCACTTTGTAGGCTCTGTTCCGGTACGCTAACCCGAATTGTCATTTGATTTCTGCACGTGCGTAATATAGCGCCTTCGCATTCTTTTTGGAGTTCTTTTGGGTGGATATTTTTGCTTGAATCAGTGTTTACACATAAATATTTAAGTTATCGCATTGCCAAATTTGATATTAGTAGTTGCGCCCGAATCAATTCGCGGTTTGGGAGGAAGAAAGGTTGGGAACTTTTTGTCAGCTTTTTGTTGCGATCTTCATTTATGAGGGATTTTATTGTCTGGTTTTCCGGATGATATTTGGGCTAAATATTTGGGGAGATTTATGGGGTGAAACAAAGCGTACTATGTATCATGAAATTTCATATTTAAGGGTTCAATTGATAATTTTTGGGTCAATCTTGGTGTACTATAAGTGTTTGTGACTTGCCACTAAGTAACTAACCGGCAACTGATGAATCCTATCATTATATTTATGACTAGAGCGAGCCTTATCGTGGATCAACTACTGACTGGTTATATGAGCTTTTTGTTGTTGTTTATGTTGTTACTATGAAGGTGGAGTGTGGGGGTTCAGAATAGCTCTTTATTGATGATGAAGATGAAGCTGTGTGATAGATCATGATTATTGGCATTTGAATGGGTTCTATTTATTATCAATGCCTTCATGTCATTTTGCTACATATATTTAACATTGAATAAAAAAGGCTTCTAGCCAATATGTTTTTATTTTTATTTTTATTTTTTAATAGTTATGGATATCAATTTATTAATCTGTTTTGCGATGCCTAACTATGCACAGGCTGTTGTTAGTGAAGATAAGAAAATCCCTAACCCAGAAGGTACGGGATCTTTCACAAGATTCTTTTGCATTTGCTATTTTTCCCTTCAATAGTGTACTTGTTTACTATGAATTCCATGCAGTTCCAGGTGCAAACTTGCAAATATTTCCTCCCAATAATCAGGGATACCAAACGATAGGCGGTCCCAGCGGCAGCGGTATGTAGTAGAAACCATTATTTATGTAAATTGTTTCTTTCGCACAGAACATGGAGTACTTAACTACTGCATCCTTTACTCATTTGTAAAAGAACTACTATCATTTTCTATGTGGTTTGTTAATAAGTGCAAACTTGCTTGCTTCTCAACTTGAGCTGCCTGACCTTTTAATCTCTCTGTTCTTTTTACATAGAAAAACTACTTGATAATTATGTGTTATAAGTAAATTACTCTTTCTAACGTCGGCTAGTTATATCTAGCATCCTCAGATGATGGCGGTCAGCAGCCAACAAACAACTGGAAGGGAGTATTCAGCATCTCTTCGTACACACAATATTTTAATGTAGACACAGACGTTGTTTTAAACAGATTGATAAGTTCCTTGTATCCTACAACTGGAGACTTTGTCAGCAAGATTGATGCGAACCCAGACCTGTAAGTTTGATGAAGGACCATTTTAACCTTTGCCTTTTTATTTTTTTCTTAGTAATGGGTTTGCTTGGGGAATACGATTATGTTTATAACATGTGAATAGAAAGACATTAGATTTGGGGGTGTTGTTAATGAAAAAGGTTTCAGTTTAAGCTTTTATGTTATGCGTTAGGTAGTATGCATCTTATGTCTCATCTGCTTGTCTACTTGCTATATTACCCATTCACTGTTCTCTGATATCTATGTATGAAAGCATTACTTGAAACTATTCCCTGTAACTTCATGAATTTGTTTGAATTTTGGAAGTTCTACTCCCCTTGACATTGCGCGCATTTTTCGCTATTGTTCAGTTATGGCCTTGTCTGGATCTCTACAACATTGGTTTTTGTGATTGCCTCCCTTGGGAATTGTGCTACCTACTTAATGAACAGAAAGGGAAACGCGAACATGACGTGGACATTTGATGTCAACTATGTGAACGTGGCAGCAGGCGCCATTTACGGATATGCTCTCATAGTTCCTCTGGGATATTACTTTTTGCTTCAGTACTTGGGTGCAAGCGTCAGCCTTGTGCGCTTTTGGTGCTTGTGGGGATATTCACTTTTCATCTTCATCTTGACTTCTGTAAGTATCCTTTGTTACCATTCACCTCTATTTCTTTTATTCAAAGTTGTAACAATTGCATATTCATATATTACAGTGTTTTGAACCGCCGACCCGGTTCGACCGGTTTGGCCGACCCGGTCAAAAATCCGCGGTGTCATGTTGCTCGTTTTGTGGTTGACCCGGTCCCCCGTTCGGCCGGTTAACCGTAACCCGGTCGACCCGGTTTCCTTTTTTTTTTTCCTTTTTTTTTTTTTTTTTTGAATGTGTTATTTTATGTAAGCTAGTTATCGAACCGATAATATGGGTTCGAGCTCGGCTCGATAAAAATTTATAATGTTCGAGCTCGGTTCAAAAATTCGATTAAATATAAAAATAAAATAATTTTTAATTTTTTAATTCAAGCTCAAAGCTCAAATTCGATATAGAAGTTCAAATTCGGTACTCAAATTCGTACCAAAGCTCTAAACTTCACTCAAGTGGGATTAACAATGAAAGGAGGGATATGATTTATATAGAAAAATTTTGTTCTCAACTTCCATTCATTTTCGATGTGGGATGACAACACTTTGGAAGTGAGAACAAAAGAAGTGTAACAACACCCATTTATTTCTTTCCTCCATCCTACATAGAATATATGAGAAATGAGAGACAACATAAGCCTATATATAACTATCTACTTTTTCCTTTTTTTTTTTTAAATTTTTTCGTTAATTAATAATAATAATAATAATTAAAATTATTAATAATAATAGCTATATATTTATATTTAATCATATATTAAAATAGCTATATATTTATATAATTTAATCATATATTTATACATGACGCGCACCGTTAAATTCGTCAATGACCGGGCTTAGAGATTACAGGTTTGCATCTTTAAGTTTAAAATTTAAAAAATTTGTTTGCTTTATGATTTATGAGCTATACTTTTTAGAGATTTGATTAGCTATTGGCAGAGCAAGTACTACCATTGCCATAAAATATTTGCTTTAATGCCAATTTTCTCGACTTTGTAATTTACTCTGATAAATCTTGGATTGTGTTTAGGTTGGTTTTAGTAAAATTTTGTAGATTATTATTCCACTAAAGGCCCAACCCAATGAGCAATGATATGTGCCTTAATGCCTCATTTGCTTGAGAGTTTTTATTGGCTTCATTTCATTTGTTTGAATCGTCTTTATCCAGTTGATTTATTCTAAATGTGACATCTGATGCTTTTTCCTGATTGCCTCTCCAGTTTCTGTTGCTGATACCCCTCGAATTTCTTCGGTGGACTATTATATTGATTGCTGGTGCTGCTTCAGCCAGCTTTGTCAGTTTGAACCTCAAGAATTACATACAGACAAGTGATATGACAATTGTAGTCATCTCAGCTTTTGCGCTGCAAATGGGTTTGTCAATCTTCATCAAGATGTGGTTTTTCCCTTAATTTGTTTTGTTTGGTTACAGAACTAGATATCTTCTCTACCATTCAGTATGTTGGTTTTGCTGTATTTTAAGCCGTGCTTGTGTATATTTGTCAAATGCTAAAAATTTGGTTGAAGCTTTGGAACATTTCTTGTTTCCAATCAACAATCTTGGATTTACTTGTTTGTTTTTGGAAATGTAACACAGGCTTTTGAGAATAGGATTGTTAAGTGGATATATATAATACTATTATCATATGATTGTACTATTAAGGATTATATGAGATGTTTGAATTGATTTATTGAATTTTAGCGATTTGTTGGCCATACATTTTATATATCATGTGAATTTTATGTTTGGGGAATACAAAATTTCTAAGCCAGATGAGGTACCTCAACTGGTCCAGGACAAATTGATGTTAACATCACGCTTGACCAAATAAACACTTTTTTTAGAAAAAATCCAAAGGTTAAACATGACAACTCATCCAATCAATTTCCATATGCAAAATCAAAGCTTCAACAATTGCAGATCAAGAGTGTAAATTTGGAACTCCACATACCAAAACTTTAGAGAGGCAAGTCATACATAATTAGGTAACAGGTGATACATGTAATAAGCTATAGTTCGTCCCAGAATTCCACCCATACTTATGCCCGAACAAACTTCTGAAGGTTCTCCAGCCAAGTCACATACTCTCTGCTATCCTTGTTAATCATGTAAGAATGCAAGAAATTCGTCGTGCTCGGCTTAATCCCTCTGTTCTTGAGATACTTGTGGAAAGACTCCTGCAGCTTCTCATCCAAATCCCTAAAAAAACAACAGCCACCACCATTTCTTACACTGCAACAAGCACCAAAAATACATACAATCTCATACACTAAATGAAATGAAACTCACCCAAAATTGGGTCCTTCGTACGCTATTTCATCCTCAGAGACCTCGGGATCCTTGAGGCTCAAGCTATCAATGGCTATCTCATCCGGATAAGCAGTCACACCAAACTCTAAGCTTGGTGCGTTGTTCTTGGAAACTCTAACAACCATTGGAATACAAGGTTGATTTCCTTGTTCCCCCTTTTCCTCTTCATCATCATTGTCATCTTGTTCATCCTCCTCCTCGCCTGCTCCGATGTCAGGCATGTGAACTTCAACGGTTATGTTTTCTCCGTTGTATTCCCTGGTTAGTGTAATAGTCTGCTGTCCGGGATGGTCTTCGATTTTGAAGGGGAAGTCCTCTGGAACCTCAACCTATAAAATAATCAAAATCAGTTAATAGTTATAAACTTATAATAAGCTCCAAAAGTAACAAACTTGAGCAATACACAATGATGTTTCAAGTTTCAGATTCACAGAATAATTAATCATTAACCCCCAAAAAACTAGGCTTTTCATTATATAGCAATCTTCCCTCTTGACAGTTCGTATGTAGCAATCACAGACCAAAAAAGCATAAGTCTACGCCTCTTAACTGATTTAGCCACAGATTCTTGATAACTTAATTGTGATAATGAGAGAAGTCCATAATTTTAAAGTCAAAAATATATCCAACGATAAGCAACTGCATAACAATGAATATTAGCTTCCAAACCAAAAGTTCTCAAGGATTTCCACAAATTGAGATCAGATGGAATGAACTTCTCAACATATGACCAGAAATTATAGAAAGCGTAGATGTAATTTTGGATGGTCTATCTAAAACTTTTAATTTGAAGTCTGAGAAATGAGATATGGAGTTTTCTGCTTCTATCTATAGTAATTTCTGCTTCTATGAAATGAGGCAAAATGAAATGAGATATGGAATTTTAATTTGAAGTCCGATTCTAGAAAGCGTAGAGCTATGAACTATTGCATATTAAGAATTCACAATATTTCGCATTCAATTGAACTTTAGAATCACTCATCTACCAAATTACATCAATTTAGTTTAAATACTAAACTAGTATTCTTTTAATTTCCGCATTGACTTGGAGAGGAAAATTGAAGAAACAGATAATTTAAACGAAGAAATAGTCCAATACCTCTTCTTCCTGAGTCTCGACGGCACACTGGATCTCGGAGTTGAGGACTCGAAGGAGAGACTCATCCGACTTCGGCTTGGTGCTAAAGTGGTGGATTGCCGACGGGAATACTCTTGGTGAGAAATTAGGAGAGGGTCGGTTGACGGCGGCGAAAACGGCTGCAACCTGGTGGTGGCGCATATGCCTTTGACTTCCGGCGGAAGCCCTAACTACCAAAGGTACAACTCTCGAAGCCGCTCTGCGAATCGCGTTGTTCAGAGCCATTTTTTGACAGAGAGAGAGAGAGAGAGCGGTGGAGGAGAGTGAGGGTTGAAGAGCCTTCTGGAGGGTTTAAGGAGTTAGGGTTTTGTTTGGTTAAAATTGTCTTTTTGTTTCTTCTCTTTTTTCTTAATATATTTTTTTTTCTTTTCACTCTTTTTTTTAAGATTAAGATTGTTATTGCCGTACCATCTATTATTTCATTCTAATGTCAGTCAACATCTTTTCAAAAGAATTCGAAAATGACCAAAATGTTTGAAAATCCACTAAGAATAAAAGTTGAGTATCGATTCCACCAATTAAAAACTATTTGAGAATCTAACGTTAATTGGCTAAATTAAATTAGGAGGCAACATTTACGTTATTTATCTTTAAAATAATATAGTTACAATTACTGTATGTTCGTTGATTAATCACAAAAGTCGGTAATTTTGATTTTGAAGCCCAATCTATTGAAGCCCTCTATCTAGAAGAGTGGACCAAATCTGTAATTTAAGTTAGTAATAATATTTTTTTAAATATACGAAAAGTCAGATATAAATTCAAGACCGGGTGGCAGCACCCCCACGGGTGATCATTCGAAACATGTTTTCATCCCATTATAGTTTTATTCCTCAATTTTCATATTTTCGATGGTTTAATCCCTCGTTTTTAAAGTAATATGTTCAAAATATTTGGTCATGGGACCGTAAAATTTGATGATTATGATCTTCAAATATATTAACGGGATTTTTCCTCAACCTAATTAAAATTGATATATTTGTTCCTTTAAAAAATTAAAATGACTAAAATATTCTTTAATTTTTGACAAACTAAATTTTTTATATAAAAAATAGTCAAATTGATCCTCAATTTTTCAATATTTTGATACTTTGCTCCTTAATAAATTTATACCGAAGATACCCTTTAACGAAATGTTTACTAACCAAAAATTTAACGGAATGATTAATTCATCCATAATTCTATAATTTAGAGACCAAATAATTAAGAACATAAATAAAGAACTAAATTGGTCAAACGCTCATAATTTGGGACGAAAAAATCCAATTTATCTTTATTTTAATCCATAACTTTGTTGGTGGAACAGTTCAATCCTTCTCCTTTAGTCTTTCTCTTTAAGCTATACCTCATGGAATAGTTGTGCCTTTTTGAAGAAATTATATTATATATGTATACATGTTAGTTTGATTTGAATTGTAATTTATTATTGAGACAGATCAATGTGGACTTCTGATGTTATATCATAATTGATTTTACATGTTTTTTCGCAGTTCGTTGTTTCCTATAATTCAACCATGGGCATAGATTTATGTGAAAACTCAAATGGATGATAATGTTGTGATTGATTTAGATGAGTTTCAATTTTACAATAACGACTATGAGCTTGATACAAATGAAAAGGTGACAAGGAAAATGGTGATGATACTAACTCAGAAGGGGGTAGATTTTTACCCTTCTGATGCTGATATTCTCGAACCGATTACATTAGTAAATATTCAGATTCAGGGGGAAATATGACAAAGTTAAAACTGAAGTCCAAGAATTTTAGAGAGGTTAATACATTTCAACCAAAAATTTGTGGTGCGACAACAATTTTCGAGTAAGACACTATTGCGTAAAGCTATCAAGTCTCATGCTGCAGAGACGAGGAGATATTTGAAATTTAAAAAGAATGATAAGAGTAGAATGCCTGTTGTGGGAGTGAAAACAAAAGGAAAGTAAATCCATGTATGCGGTTTCTTCATGCATTGAAGGTAGCTTTGAAGGTGTAAGGGGAAGAAACCTTCAAAATATCCCAATACAATCATCATACGTGTATGGAGACTTCAAAAGTCATAATCATTAAATCTAGTTGGTTAGCTAATAGATACTTTATATGAATAAAATAGCTATTAAGTCAAGTGCATCCTGGTATATTGATATTAATTGATTGGTTAGCAATAATGTTAAGTGATTTGTATTATTGATATATCTCAATATTGTAGGACAATAAGAAATGTCTTGCTCATTTGTCAAAAGTTCAAAAAATGATAATCAAAATGCTTCCACTCAAGGGGATGCATCAAACGTCAATGCTTTCAGTGTAGATATTTTACCTTATTAATTCAAATGACATCAAATGAAATAAATGACTTTGTTGCAGGTTAAAACTAGGAACACTCCTGCCATTCCAACTCCTAATGATGCCTCAAAGCCCTCGAATTGTGCATATACTGCTACACCAACCTCGAAGTAACCATTGTCTCAAGACCCTTCGCTTTATCAACAACTAATTGGTGGAGTAGGCAAAGAGAGTTTGACTCAGAATACCCGAATTGATAATGCAAGATTCATATGAGCTAGTCTCTTGACACTAGAGTGATATCTATAGTACAATTGGAGACAATGAGGGACGAGAAGAGAGAGAACATCAAACGAGGGAAGAAAAATACGAAATAGTTGGCTCCTGCAACCTATTTGGGAATTACCTTGTATAGATTTGTTTTGCTAAGATGATGACTTTTTCTTGAAATGGGAATTACCATATGTTCTGGTTATCATTTGTAAACAATAAGAAAATCATTTTTAGATCATTTAATCTTGTATATTTGTGTTATGCTTAGTGATCTTTTTTTGATTCATATGGAATTTATTAATAATGAAAAAATATGATATAAAAAACGAGAAAAATTGGGATCCATACAATATAACGATACCGATTTGGTAGTTCGAATAACTGTGAGAATTTTTAATACTAGAATTTGGTAAAATCTGTATTTGCTAAATAAATTTCGAAAATTTAGCTGCTTGAAGAAAATCTCAATTTTAGTCATTTATTGTATCATTGGTCCAATTTTGGTTCTCTAATGTAACATGGTCTGATTTTACTCCTCTAACTATATTGCTCCTCCAATGTGGTAGAGTCCGATTTTAGACCCCAACTTTATATTGGTCCGACTTTGGTCCTCTAATGTGGCAAAATCCAAATTTGGTCATTTATCTTGTAAGTGAATCCGGTTTTGGTCCTCCGGTGGAGGATGTAGTACACACGCTTTATTCCGGCCAGCACTCTCGATCTGAAGATCAAAATTGAACTCACTTAAAAGATAAAGATCAAAATCGGACTCTGCCAGGACCAAAATCAAACCAATAACACAATAAATGACCAAAAATGAGATTTTCTCATCTCTCAACTTGTCCATTCAACTCTTCCATAACAACCACACCGTATTTCAAAGGCTCATCCACCTTAACCCACGTTCAAGATTCAATTTTTTTGGTACGTGGAGGAGATTTTAAATGTATTCTTACCTTGGTGGCGATGATGGAAGCCTCCCCTCCATGGGATTTGTGGAATTTGATCATTTCTTTGAGTGGGTATTCCCGGTTGACATCATTGTTGACTACGAAGACTGGCTGGCTTGAACCATCTTTGAGTTTGTCTCTAGTTAGAGCGAGAGGGCCTGCAGTACCGAGTGGCTCGAGTTTAGCATTACCTGAAACAGTAGAAAGAGAGAGGCAGTTGCAGTTTACCTCTGGCTGATAATTGAATAGCCTTGAGGGTTTCTATCTAATCCAATGTTGAATACTACAATAAGAACGCGTATTTATGTAGAGTTTACGGAAGGGAAAAAGCAAGAAACATGAAGAATAGTACATACAGCCAGTGCATGTGGTCAATTGCTAGATTTAGTGCTTGAACAGGTCTAATTTTGATCAGAAGTTGAAGAATATTAGCAGTTATGACAAGATAGGAAGGCAAGCTAAAGAAGATTAATAGAATCATACTTGATGCAGGATCATGGGCTTGATGGCTTTGGCATACTGAGTGTGAGCGGCCTCAATCTGGTACCAAACCCTTCAACAGGAATTAGTGCCTTAAGATTCTCTCTTGCAATTGACTCGAAACCTGAAAAAAGGAACAAGTTATAGAGCAAACTACTTGCCTCTTTCTCTACTTTTTAGTGGAAAAAAGGTATACCCGGACAAGATTTCTAAAGGTGTTCATATAATAGTTCAATGAAAGTCATTAAGAGCTAACTCTTGAGTATTATAAATTCCAAAGAAGGCAAAGGAACTCCAGAATTGGAAAAGCAATAATATCAACCAGCTTCCATTCAATTTATTATCAAGATCTGCTACCCTAATTTACAGGGAAGGCGTTTTAGTTAATCTACCATGAGAATTCTTGCGTGGCGTTGATTATACATTCACTAAACAAACGTTTGAATGTCTAATTCAAACAGAATTAGACAATTAGCAGAGATATAAAGCTGCAATGTTTTTTCTTATTCCCTTTCTGGTTGAGTTAGCGTCTTCTTGCCCGTCCTAACCTAGGCAAGATACTCTTCTCCATCAGGATAATCTTAATACTGAAAGCATTGATTTCAAACCACAGTTTAATCCATAAAGGAGATAACCAGACCCAAGAACAGAACATGAAGGAATCAAATGATTGATGGAAGAGAAGTAAAATGATCAAATTAACAATTTGAACCTCAATCCTCAATCACCAGAGAACACCATTTAGCAAGAGGTATCAACTTGGACTTTCTAATACAAATTCATAACTAAATCAGAGAGAATAGGAGAATAAGAGCAACTCACAATCAGAAAGGGATCTTACCAAGAATTAACCCCTTAAAGCAGCAAACAAATCAATCCCAGGCCCAACTCTCAAAAAGAGCAAAGAATCACATCAAATGTAAAACCCACATGAAAATTAGCAAAAAGGAGAGGCCCACGTCATGAAAGAATCAAACCTCGAGTCTCGGCGATCCAAGATGCCATCTGACTCGTTGAGCCAAAGAACCGCCCCTGAAATAATTCCCTTCTGTTTAACGGCAAATCCACACAATTGCAGGTGGTGTGAGTTATACGTTGAGCTGCGTGTAGGTGTAGCTTGATCAGATTGGAGGGAAAAACAGAGCTTTCTCCCTCTGTATGTATAAATAAATATATTCATCTTTTCAGAACTTTTATTTGGCAAGATCTTGCAACGATCGATGGATCCAGTCCTTTAATTAGTAAAAGTACTAATTTTCCTAAAACATTCCTTCAAGAATTCTTTCTAGAAAGAACTTCAGTCACTCTATATAAAATTGAGTTTGGAAATCAAGAGGGAAGCAAGAGGGATAGCAAGAGGGAAAGCAAGCTAAAGCAGAGTAAGTAGTAAAGAGAAACATCAATACAAGAGAATGAAATTTATCAATAAGAATACATGATGAAAGATAGAAGTGAGAATGCAGAATGCTCATATGCTCATGAGTGCTAAACTGCTAACAATCTACACCTTAGCAGACTACTCATGGACCCAATTGTTAATAAGTAACCAAGTCATAGGGCGTCAACCTCAAAAGAATGCTACATGTATATGCACATATGAATATATATATAAATACGTATCCAAGCTACTGTACATGCATACACATACAATCTAACCTAACAAAACTCAACATGATGATTCCGCGAGCAGAAGAGTGTGCCACCACCCGCATGCTATGTTCCTTGCTGAGTATCCATCCATCGGAACTTGGCACGGTATGTTCCGATCAATAACATCGCCCAAACCGAGCTGGCCGTATTTGTTCCATCCCCAGCAGAATGTCTTACCATCCTCTTCATGAAACAATATTGAGGGAAGTTAGTTCAAATTAGTTCAACACTATCCACAAGAACAAGTACATTCATCTTTCTTGCAAGCAATTGTATGATTTGGAGTTGTTGACACACCTGTGACAACTGCGCTGTGGCGGGCCCCACATGACACAACTCTCACATTGACATTCTCCAGGCTCGGAGCATCGAGGAGTCGAGGCAAAGTCTGTTCACAGTTAACCGAAAAGACAAATATTATGGAGAGTTGTAATTTGGTTCAGGCTAAAGGAATAAATTCAAGTCGGTGAAAGGATAGATTTTGCGTGTACCTCGGCTTGATCAGCACCGGTTCCCAATTGACCGAATTGATTTCCTCCGAATGTGTAAACATCACCATCAGCTGAAATGCAGACTGTATGCCACAGCCCTGCTGCTACGCCATCTATCTTGATTCCAAGTAAAGAAGACACACAAGTAGGACTAAGTTCGTCGTCTGTACTTCCTTGACCACACTACACCAAATAAAAAGAGAGGATAAAATACATACTCAATTTCAGAAAATTAACAAGACATGTATTAAATCCATATGAAGCCAATGTAACACTCAAGCATCCCACCCCACAACCTTCACAACTTGTTGAGGGTGGAAGGATAGAATTTCTTTGGCTTCCAAGACTCGTTTAAGGATAGAGGCATATAGTTTGATCTAATTCTCACCTGTCCATATAATCCCCAACCGAAAGTAAGCATTGCACCAGCATCTGTTGAAACAACCATTTTTACATATTACACTACATATTCTCAAAAGGTAATAGATTGAAAAATTGGATCTAATTAAATGAAGAAAGATATAGTATTGACATACCTGTGATAATAGCACTATGTCGGCCTCCACATGCTATTGCTTTTACATAGTTTCCAGGAACTCTAAATCCATGACTTTCCGGACCCATGTTTCCACCGGAAAGGCCTAGAGAGCGATCCTTGTTGAAAGACGAATCAATGCAGGGTACAGGATGAGGAGACGACACCATTCTAATTCGTGATCCTAGACCCAACTGTCCCTCACCTCCATATCCCCAACACCACACCTGTCCTACCTCTGTAACTTGCGCAAAAAGAATATAAGATAAAAGCTCTTCTGCAGAAAGCACCATGTTGAAGTTAAAAGAGCAATAATACGTGTACCTGATAATGCTAGGGTGTGTCGACCACCGGCAGCAACAGATGCAATCCTGACACCCGTGTTAAGCGCTACTAAACAAGGGAGTGCTGAAAGAGTTTCATCACCCGATGTGCTCTCAGCTGAATGTTTAGCGGGTGACACACGTCTCCTTTTAGTAGTGTCATCAGCAGCCCCTCTACTATCACTGCCTGATCCTGATGCACCACTGGATCTTGATCCATGAGAACGAGGGCTTACTGTAATGGAGTCAATCGAAACTAAGTTAGTATGAGCAACTTGGGATACAATAATTTTTACATCATTGGCCAGTGATCTGAAAGACATACCTTGCTCAGTCAATGATAAGCTTTGCTTTTCCGCCAGTTCCTTCTCTATGATTAAACCCGTAGAAGGATCACCAATGACTTTGCCAGTAGGAACACATTCTTTCCATCCCCAAGTATACACATCTCCACTGACTGCATTCAATCATTTAAACTTTAATTGGTTCATCAAGGAACTAAAAAACAAGTAATCCCAAAAACCATATACCACGTATGCAAATACTGAAAAAATGGCATTCTCAAGCAAAAGGTTTCAGTTCTACTTTCCTGGTGAGCAGAATATCTAATTGTGCAATCGTACATCATTGCTAACTCAATATGCTAAAGTCCTGAAAAAATGGCATTCTCAAGCAAAAGGTTTCAGTTCTACTTTCCTGGTGAGCAGAATATCTAATTGTGCAATCGTACATCATTGCTAACTCAATATGCTAAAGTCCATACAGAACACAAGAGCTTGTAGGAAGGCTAATCAAGCTAGTTCTTTTTAGTTCAGTACAACATGCTTTTGTTATCAAGTTTCACTACATTTGCTTCTAGATTGGAAATCAAAGACTCTTTTTCATTGTACAAGCTCGGAGTATACCTGTTACGGAAACACAGTGAGCCCAACCAGCAGCAGCTTTTGCTATTATGGCCTCAGCAGGAAGTGGAAAAGGCTCTGGCATTTCCTTAACAATATTGGAGGAAGCGTCGGTTATAGAAAAAGCAACTGAGAGAAGCCATTCGCGAGTAAGGAAATAACGGAACACTCCCTTACCCCATGTTTCCCTGATGTCACATAGCTTTGACCTAAGTCATCTGTCGATCCCCATGTAATGAGCTTCCCAGAGTCTGCAAAAAGCAATGACAAGCTTATGAGTGCAGAAACAAGCATAGCTTTTTAGCTTAAGCACAACAAATAACTCAATGTCAAATCAACGAACTTTACATTTTATCCTAAATACTAATGCAAAGCAAAACAAATCTTCAAAAATGTATTTCAGAAGTTCGAATTAGCATAATTCTAGTGATTAAGAATCCATATATACAGAAACAAAAAGAAAAATGAAAAATTACGGATTCCCCGAAGCTATTGAGAGTTCGAAATGAAGTCAACCAATCACAACCAACCAAAGGAAAGCATTACTTCCTACAATGACCCATCAGTTCCGAAAACAAATTAAATTCGAACGAAGTTGAAAGTTTGTCGAAAAATACGAGGAAAAAAGCGCGAAAATCAGGCTCGGAATACCTGAAATAGCCATAGCGAAACCACATCCGCCGCCGCAGACATCCTTCCACGCATTCTCCCCATGCGGCAGCCGCACCACCACCGGCGACAAAATAGGCGCCCTCTGCGGCAATGCTCCGGGCAAATACCCCCACATAAACACCAATTTCTCCTCCATTCTCATACCTTCTTCACCTCCTTCCCCATCAACATTCATTCCTTTAATTAAGAAAGCAATTAAATCCTACTTTTGAAAACCACAAAAGTCAAATCAAAATCCTTCTCGGACTTGCTATAAATAGCTGAAAATCAACCAACAATGAGAGCCAAAATCGACTAAATCTGTGCCGTCGTCGCGTTTTCGGAGTGAGAAAAGTGCCCTAAAGCAATGGAAGAGGCGTATCAATTCCGAGCGAGCCATGGCGCCACGTCGGACACTCACGTGGCCCTCCGCCACGTGGCGGAACATGAGCCGCTACATTTCTGAGCGATTCTCCACCAGAAATTGCAGGAAGTTTCTGGAAGGCGAAGAATTTCCCGCCTCCAACTGCAGTATATGCCGTCGCGTCCCGCTGAAATACCGCCACGTGTCCCTCATCGTCTCAATGCATCCACGTGTTTCGTGATTGTAGGTAACTTAACTATTCAAATGTGCCGACGTGGGGTTTCGTGGACCGAATTGCCCTTCTTAAAGGACACGTGTCCACGTGGGTAGAAATTGGACTACAATGAGATGAGATGGTTGGTAGCTTATTCTATTAGAGAATTTCGGTGAAAGAGATTCACATGCTTAAAAGTTAAAATCTAAATTTGATACTTGGACATGCTATTCCTTTCACTTAAAATTTATTCATTTTGAATAATATATTCGTCCGTTCAATTAATAATTCATGTTTCTTTTGTATACTGTTATTATGTAATTAATGTTGGTTTATTTTATTTTTAATATTAATCTTTTTAATTTGAGAAACAAAATTTTAATATTATAATGACTTAGGTGGTGTTTGGAACAGTTGCAGCTTATAGCTTTCAACTGGAGTTGGAGTGTTTGGAACATCCAGCTTTCAGCATAATTTTCCTACCAAATATAGCCAAGATAAAAAAGTTGTTTAAGCTATTATGACCCAGCTTTCAGTTGCAGCTTACAGCTTATCTAATTTATTAGATTATTTTGTCATTTAAATATTTTTATAATTCTCAAAAAATTATTAATTTTAAAATTAATATTTTTAGTAGTTATAAATTTAATTATAATTATATTTTAATATTTAATTAGTAATTTAATAAAAATGATTTTATATTTATTATTTATAAATTCTTCAAGTTTAATGAAATAATTATTATTATAAATATAAATTAATTAAAATAGTGGGTTCTGAAAATTTCAAATTTTGATTTAAGATTTTTCTATTTTCATTTAATGATAATTATTTATTAGCTAAGTAATCATTAAAATTTTATAAAAATATCATTACTATAAATTTATATAATATAAAAATTAATTTAATTTAATATTTTGAAATACTGAAATCGAAATTATAATGCAAAATTTTGTTTAATTTTATTTATTTTTATAAATTTTAATTATTTAATAACATTGAGGGTAAAACGAATATTTTATTTAAAAATTAAAATAAGCTATTGATATCAGCAGTTTTTCAAACATTATTTTTCCCACTTTCAGCAGCTTTGAGCACTTATTTTCAAACACATATAAATTCTCAAATCAGCAGCTTTCAGCCGCTTCTAACACTTATCAATAAGCTTCAACTATTCCAAACACCCACTTAATTAAGAATACACAGTGTTATTAACGTAATGGAGTGAGTATTCTTTGGTGAGAAATAATTGAACTTTTGTAGTCCAATTAGACTAAGTTTTGATTCTATATTTCAATTTTGATGCTTGCATTCATTCTTTTATAGATATTTGAATTCAAATATACTCCGTCCGTTCCATTATTTATATATCATAGGATCTGGACACGTAAATTAAGATAATGGGTATAAAAGTATAAAGTTATGTTTTAAACATATAAAGGGGTGAGATATACTTATTTAGATTGAATGTGATTCACCCATTTATTTTTTTATTTAATATGAGACATAAATAATGGGATAACCAAAAATAGCAAATGAGTTATTAATAATAGGACGGAGGGAGTATACGTTTATTTAATTCAGTTAGTATTTAAAACAAATAAAATTTCGATGATGATATACTATTTTTATTGTAATAAACTTTCTTGAACTCATTGGACAATTATTCTTTAAATAATATGCATGTAAATATTGTATGTCAAATGGAGTATTTGATTTTGCCTCACATTATTAATAGTAATAATATTTCACACATTTTCACCACGGATTTTCGAATAGAATAGTATCGAATACAAATCATATTTGAAATGTACTCTCAATAGATAAACTACTCAAAAGAAATGAATAATAACTTGAATATCAATATCTAAACAAGTATTGATCTGATTAGATAATAACTACAGAAGTTAAATTCTATAATCCTATATATTGATTTGATTCTTTTGTAATCCTATATTGATCTGTCTGAAATGTAGGGGTTATTGTTTCCCAAATTGTACATATTAACTTAATAGTCATGTAGTTTAATTTTTTAAATATTTACTATTTATCCTCGTAATTCTAAATTATAGACTTCTTTTTTAATTTTTTTGTCAAACTAATATATGAAAATATGGTTGAATTATAGTATGATTAGTTTGTTGGGTGAGGGTCACCAGTACATTGACGGGCCTACCTGATTTGAGCCCACATACAAATTTTAAAGGCCGAGATTGAATATAAACATGTTTAACCAAATCCTACAATCATTAAACCCATTTCCAAACCACTCGAAAATCAAGTGGCTTCCCGGGTACGGATCCGTAACCACATATTTCACTTCCTATTTGCATGATTGATTGAATTTCATGTTGGAAAATCGTTGTTTATATATATATATATATATATATATATATATATATATATATGTTTTGTTATTATGGAAATTTAATTAGCATTAAATGCTAATTTGACTTGGGCAAAATTCAGCCCGTTTAATCGTCTTTTCGAGCTTCGATATTTATTCGATTTATGAATTGAGATATATGACGTCGATCTACGTTTCGAGTAGATAATTATAGTGTGCTTAATTTCTCGATTCCGATTTTTGGTGAGTGAGAAATAGTGGCTCGAAGTTTGGGGGGACAAAACTAATATGTTACCTAAAGTGGAGAAACTTACCCAATTCGGGTTTTGGAGAGTTATTACATTAATCAATGTTCCACATTGATTAATGTGTAATGTTTTGTGTGGTATTTAAGTCTCTACCATTTAGTATGAGATAACAAAGTGACATGTGGTGGGCTTGGGCCACACATGCTCATGCGCGCGAGTCTTTTCGCCGACCGCCGCGCCGCACCGCGCCCGCACCCGTGCCCGGCCCCGGCCCCGGTTCCGGTTCCGTGTCCTTGGATCTTGGATCTTGGCAATTGGTCCTTTGGGTGGTCCGTCGGGCTTGGCAGTTGGGCTTGACAGTTGGGCTTGAAGGGCTATTTGTGGGCTGGCCCAGTCGTTGGTGTATTGAACCGGATACACAGGATTACTCTCTGTGGTGCTATGCACCTGCCACACCCAAACGTAACTTTTGGAAGTCTCCACCTCTCCACTTACCATCCCCACTACCTGACGAATTAATACTCCAGCAAATCTGCATCTGCATCTTAGCTCACTTCATTTGAACACACCTGTATCCTAGGCAGCCTATAAATAGGCAGGTTTTCACTTCATTTGAACATACCTGAAATCTGCATCTGCATCTTAGCTCACTTCTGCATCCTAGCTCCAGTAGTTGTCCAGTAGCTTCTGTCATCGCCGGAAAGTTCAGTTCGCCGGAGCTCGAAGATCTTGCGGTGCTGCAATCCTCGAGACTTCGTCGTTTCATCTTTGGGGACGAAATGTCATAACCGAGAGCACTACCAGAGCATTTTTCGTCTTGCGGAGAGAGGCCTTCCTCGACTCGACGGTTCTATTGTTTATTTTCTTTTGAGATTTAACGGTTTACTTGTAATAGCAGTTTGTACTTCAACAATCGCAAGACGAAAAATTATCTCTTTACCTAGCTGCTTCAAGTAAACTGCAATATGTCTTCCTCAAGTGCTGCCATCTCCGACGCTGCCGCCGCCGCCGCTTCTGCCGCCACCAACCCCGCCGTTTCTGATGTCATTGCCTCCTCCGGCAATGTAGTTCCACCGATGTCTGTTCCAACTCCAACTCCGGCATTTGCAAATCCTACACTTGTTGCCATGTTTGCCGCCACTGATGCAAGGATAGCACTTAACCGTGCTAATGCCACTAACTCGACATTCAACTTCAATGTGATGTCATCTGCCTTGCAGAGTAATGTCCCTTTCGGGAGTGTGAACCACCTTGGTGTGGTGGGGGGCTCGAACCCGACGTTGACGGCACCTCTACACTCGTCTAGAGTGTTGCCTGCTGCCGAGAAGCCCGCGAAGTTTGGTGGATCCGACTTCAAGAGGTGGCAACAGAAGATGTTGTTCTATTTGACAACATTGGGGTTCACCACTGTGCTGATGGAGAATGCACCTGCCCCTCCAAGCGACAACGAAGAGAACATGGAAGTCCGCATAGCCTACGAAAATTGGCTAACTTCTGACTACTTTTGTAAAAACTTCTTGCTTAGTGGACTAGATGATAGTCTGTACAGTGTATATGCAGATGTAAAGACCTCAAAGGCAATTTGGGAGGCACTTGAAAGAAAATACTGTACTGACGATGCAGGAACCAAGAAGTTTGTAGTCGCCAAGTTCTTGGACTACAAAATGGTGGACTCTCGACCGATCATGGAGCAAGTGCAAGAGTTCCAACTCATTGTCCATGACGTCCACACCGAAGGAATGCTTTTGCCAGATGCTTTCATTGTGGCAACCGTGATAGAAAAGCTTCCCCCGAGCTGGAAGGACTTCAAGAGCTACCTGAAGCACAAGTGAAAGGAAATGACGCTTGAAGATCTTGTTGTCAAGCTCCGCATCGAGACCGATATGAGGACTCGAGATGGGAAGGGCAAAGCACCCGTGGAACCAAGAGTCAACCTTGCTGAGAAAGGTGGAAACTCCAACAATGCAAAGAGAGGGCGTCCGAATAGCAACCCCAAAGGGAAGGGCAAGGTGCAAGCCCGCAAGTTTGAAGGGGACTACTACAACTGTGGCAAATCCGGCCACATGTCCAAGGACTGCCGAAAGCCGAAGAAGAAGAGGGCTCATCAAGCCAATATGTTGGAGATTGACCTCACTGAAGCCGACCTTGCGGCCGTTGTCACTGAAGAAGCAAACATCGTGGAGAATGAGGGGAAGTGGTATATTGATACCGCTGCCACAACACATGTTTGTGGTGACCGAAGTCGCTTCACCAAGTACAAGAGTTGCCAAGGGAGGAAGCTCAATATAGGGAATCAAGCCTCATCTGAGGTAGTTGGCTATGGTACTGTGGTGCTAAGGTTGAGCTCCGGCAAGAACCTTACTCTTGGAGAGGTGTTGCTTGTCCCCGACATTCGGAATAATCTTGTGTCCGGCTCTGCACTAGTCAAGAGAGGTTTTAGACTAGTTTTTGAGTCGGACAAATTTATTTTATCTAAATTTGGAATGTTCCTAGGAAAAGGTTACCTGTCTGAGGGCCTTTTCAAGTTATCTGTAATGACTTTGCGCCAAGAGCCCATTGAGGCTAAGAAGAATGAGAATGAAGCAACTTCCTCCTACTTGATTGAGTGTTCTGATTTATGGTATTCTAGATTAGGACATGTTAATCTAAATGCAATAAAAAGATTAGTTAATCTCGATCTACTTAAAGTAAATGAGTTTAACAAAACCAAGTGTGAAGTTTGTGTTGAAGCAAAATTGGCTAAGCTGCCATTTCATTATGTAGAAAGGAGCACAAAACCTCTAGAACTTATTCACATTGACGTATGTGACTTAAAGTTTGTACAAACTAGAGGTGGAAAAAAGTATTTTATTACTTTTATTGATGACTGCACTAAGTATTGTACCATTTATCTTTTAAGGAGTAAAGATGAGGCGATTGAAGCTTTTACTAACTTCAAAGCAGAAGCCGAAAACCAACTTGATTGTAAAATCATAATGGTACGAAGTGATAGAGGTGGAGAGTATGTAGCTCATTTTGAAGAGTTGTGTAAGACAAGTGGTATTATTCATCAAACCACTGCCCCCTATTCGCCTCAATCAAATGGTGTAGCTGAAAGGAAGAACCGAACTTTAAAGGAGATGATGAACGCTATGTTGATAAGTTCTGGACTGCCCCAGAACATGTGGGGGGAAGCCGTTTTGACGGCTAACTACTTATTGAACAAAATACCTCTAAAAGGTAGAGATGTTACTCCTTACGAGTTGTGGAAATGAAGGAAACCTTCCTATAAGTACCTCAAAGTGTGGGGGTGTTTAGCTAAGGTAGAAGTGCATTTGCCTAAGCAAGTTGCAATCGGACCTAAGACCGTCGATTGTATCTTTATAGGATATGCACTGAATAGTAGTGCATATCGATTTGTCATTCATAAGTCGGTTGTGCCCGATATGAATGTTGGAACTACTATTGAGTCAAGGAATGCTATATTCTTTGAACATATCTATCCATGTAAAAAGGATGATAAAGTTGAGTCGAGCTCTAGTGGTGAAGCAAGAGAAATTGCTAGTAGTTCTAGAAATGTGGGGGTAGAACCCGATACACGTAAAAGGCAAGCTGCCGATCTTGAAACTTTAGAACCAAGACGTAGCACTAGAGCAAGAGTTGCTAAGGAATTTGGTCCTGATTATGTTGTTTTTCTTTTGGATGAAGAACCGCGGTCTATAAAAGAAGCTCTTTCTAGACCCGATGGCCCACTTTGGCAAGAAGCTGTCCAAAGTCAAATTGATTCCATCATGCAGAATCACACTTGGGTCTTAACTGACTTACCTGAAGGTTGCAAGCCCTTAGGATGTAAATAGATCCTAAAAAGAAAGTATAAGACAGATGGGTCAATTGATAAATATAAAGCTCATTTAGTGGTTAAAGGTTTTAAGCAAATTGAAGGATATGATTTCTTCGATACTTATTCGCCTATAATGAGGATTACGTCTATCTGTGTGCTTCTCGCGATTGCTGCTTTGCACAATCTTGAGATTCACCAAATGGACGTGAAATCTGTCTTTCTAAATGGAGATTTAGAAGAGGAAATTTATATGGAACAACCTGAAGGGTTTGTAGTACCTGGCCAAGAGCGAAATGTATGTAAGTTGGTGAAATCCCTATATGGGTTGAAACAAGCACCATTACAATGTCACTTGAAATTCGACGAGGCTATGTTGTTGAATGGTTTTAAGATTAATGAATGTGACAAGTGTGTTTACATAAAGAATACAAAGAATGGTTTTGTTACTGTTTGTCTTTATGTAGATGACATGTTAATTATGGGACAAAACCTTCAAGTCATAAATGACACCAAGCGTATGCTTAAGAGAACTTTCGATATGAAAGATATGGGAGTTGCTAATGTTATTCTTGGAGTGAAGATTCAAAGAACTCCCAAAGGGATTGTTTTGTCTCAATCTCATTATATTGAGAAAGTACTTAAGAGGTTTAATGCCTTTGATAGTACGCTGACAAAGACTCCTCTAGAAGTTAATGTTCACTTGAGCAAGAATAGGGGTGATCCTGTTGCTCAAGAGGATTATGCTAGAGTCATTGGTTGTCTTATGTACATCACGAATTGTACGAGGCCTGATCTAGCTTGTCCGGTGAACAAACTGAGTCGCTATACTAGTAATCCTAGTAGAGAGCATTGAAAATCTCTTGTAAGAGTTCTGAGGTATTTGAAATACACTCTTAACTTTGGGCTGCACTACTCGAGACATCCCCCAGTACTTGAAGGGTACTGTGATGCAAATTGGATATCCGACACTAAAGACTCGTTGTCTACTAGTGGTTATGTGTTCACTATAGGGGAGGAGCTGTGTCGTGGAGATCCACGAAACAGACGTGCATAGCCCGATCCACCATGAAATCTGAATTTATTGTTTTAGATAAGGCCGGTGAAGAGGCCGAATGGATACGTAATTTTCTTGAAGATATTCCATGTTGGACGAAACCCGTGCCACCTGTGATGATTCACTGTGATAGCCAAGCGGCTATTGGTAGGGCCAAGAGTGGGTTGTATAATGGTAAGTCGAGACATATTCGTCGTCGACATAATACCGTAAGACATTTGATCACGAGTGGGGTTATCTCTGTAGACTATGTCAAGTCTATAGATAACCTAGCGGATCCGCTTACTAAGAGTTTGAATCGAGATCAAATGTATAAGCTCGTAGAGGGAATGAGGGTTAAATCAACTAATTAAAGACGATTATAGTGGATACCCAACCTTGTAGATTGGAGATCCCATGAACTTGGTTCAATGGAAAAACTAAGCTATATGAGTCTGTTGATACCACACTCAATTAGTCTATTCCCTAAAAGAGCTCGAGAGTGTTGGTGACCTGTCATGTGGTGAGTTTAAGTCTTTGACTTTTAATGATTCTTGGATGCCTTGAGAAGGTGGAGTATGACAGGATACTCGAGTAAGAATCACCTATATAAGTGAGAAGTGAGGGCCGCTTCTATGTAACGCTTATGAATCCAAAGAGGTTGTCCATGGCCCGTAAAGGACACAAACGTGAGAACGGACGAGGTTGAGACTTTATAGTGTTAGTGCTATTGTCTAAGTATACATCATGGAGGAATAGTTCAAGGCCACGTGTCCACTAATCCGCCGGTATGCTCGATAGCACTGACTAAGGAAGGTTCAAGGTCATAAGCCACCTACCCTGATGCTTTATTGTCTCTTGAGGACAGAGTTGTGTGTCTGCATGCATGCATTTGGCTATTTCCACTCATGTGGGGGATTGTTGGAAAATCGTTGTTTATATATATATTATATATATATATATATGTTTTGTTATTATGGAAATTTAATTAACATTAAATGCTAATTTGACTTGGGCAAAATTCAGCCCGTTTAATCGTCTTTTCGAGCCTCGATATTTATCCGATTTATGAATTGAGATATATGACGTCGATCTACGTTTCGAGTAGATAATTATAGTGTGCTTAATTTCTCGATTCCGATTTTCGGTGAGTGAGAAATAGTGGCTCAAAGTTTGGGGGGACAAAACTAATATGTTACCTAAAGTGGAGAAACTTACCTAATTCGGGTTTTGGAGAGTTATTACATTAATCAATGTCCGACATTGATTAATGTGTAATGTTTTGTGTGGTATTTAAGTCTCTACCATTTAGTAGGAGATAACAAAGTGACATGTGGTGGGCTTGGGCCACACATGCTCATGCGCGCGAGCCTTTTCGCCGACCGCCTCACACGCGCCCCACCACGCCCGCACCTGCGCCCGTGCCCGGCCCCGGTTCCGATCCGTGTCCGTGTCCGTGTCCTTGGACTTGGATCTTTGCAATTGGTCCTTTGGGTGGTCCATGAGCTTGACAGTTGGGCTTTGAGTAATGGGCTTGGTGGGCTATTTGTGGGCTGGCTCAGTCGTTGGTGTATTGAACCGGCTACACAGGATTACTCTCTGTGGTGCTGTGCACCTGCCACACCCAAACGTAACTTTTGGAAGTCTCTGGAATGAGGCTGTTCAGGAGTCCAGCTCTCCACTTACCATCCCCACTACCTGACGAATTAATACTCCAACAATAAATCACCTGGGTGGAACAACCTATAAATAGGCAGGTTTTCACTTCATTTGAACACACCGGAAATCTGCATCTGCATCTTAGCTCACTTCTGCATCCTAGCTCCAATAGTTGTCCAGCAGCTTCTGTCCTCGCTGGAAATTCCAGTTCGCCAGAGCTCGAAGATCTTGCGGTGTTGCAATCCTCGAGACGTCGTCGTTTCATCTTTGGGGACGAAACGCCATAACCGAGAGCACTACCGGGGCCTTTTTCATCTTGCGGAGAGAGGTCTTCCTCGACTCGACGGTTCTGTTGTTTATTTTCTTTTGAGATTTAACGGTTTACTTGTAATAGCAGTTTGTACTTCAACAATCTGAAGCCCATATTTAATGTGATGCCGTACTAACAATCATGGACAAGACCAATCAAAGTATAGGCCAGGGATATCCTTATGATATTATGAAATAACTTTATAGGGACAGATTTAAGAATGCGATAGAATAATGAAATGTGGAATTTCAAAAAAGAAGAAATTTTGAAGGACGAAATGTTACTAGTTTGCCTGTACGCACATTGACAAGACTACTCAGAATACTACGATCGTGGGATGAAATGTTAGTAGTTCAAATCCCGTATCTTTATAGATCAAGCCGATTATATATTATTAGGGTGTAATTTATATCTCGTGTGTGATGTTGCCATGCTGAAAATGATAAGGAGCGTGTCTGGGATTATGCATTGCATAAACTAAATCTATAATTTTGAAATGAGGCGAAATGATACATTTTTTAAATATATATATTAAATATTGAAATTGTAGTATAGTTGAGAAATAGGAATGGTTAGTTAAGCTGTTATGAAGGGCGGTTGCACGCTTTGATGAATTGGTTAATCAATTTCCACTTGCATGCTCACCCGAATAAGGAGAAGACAAATTGTTTGGGAAATATTAAGTATTGAAATTGTACTACAGTTGAGAAATATGAAGAGTTAGTTATACTGTTGTTATGAAGGACAATTATACCACGTCAGCATAACTGCTCCATCTTTTTTTTTTTTTTTTTTAAATGATGAGGAATCCACAGTCGCTACTTTTGGTGCGCACAAGGTAAACATCGCTCATGTGCAATAGCCTGCAAACCACATATGAGAGTATCTTCTCTTTTCTATTTTGTATATATTGATTTCATATGGAATGAAATTGGTACTTTTCCTTTCTATATTTTAGATCTAATAAAATGTAACAGTGTGAAAATGTACACATGATGGGATGGATCCGCCGTGACGATTATTATCATGCTAAGTTGAGAAAGAATAATAAATATAATCCCTATTTAGATTAGGTTGGTAGTGATAATATGTGAAAGTTTAGGTTACTTCATCCCTAGTTAACTAATTTGGTGCAGCGGACCACTTCAACTAATCCACTGGATCGTGTGGTCGAGAAAGCAACACGCGAGTAATTGAGTGACACATCTTATGTTTGATTGGAGGAACAGTGTTGGTAGGATGGACCCTCCCGTACGGGACTCATTACGTGCTCATATTATTCAATGACATCTAATGGGCCTACATAATTATCCATTCATTACCCGGCCCACCATCTTACACTACAAGATTGGCCCATTTCACTTGATATTTTGCTGTTTCAAACAAATCCACAATTTTACAAGATTTCAATCTATTTGTCTAATACATAACATACTTATTAGTGGAATTTACTCGTGATTTTTCTTTAAAGTATTCTACTCAAAGCAGAGCTCTTCCTCGATTCCACGGCTACGCAACTCAACATTGTTGCAGTGTGCAGATGCATCAACTACAAGATTAGCCATTTGCATTTCAATACTTTCAATCTCCTCTTTCAGCATAACCACCTGCAGATAAGTTCCACTTCCATAATATGTCACCATAAAATTAAACTACCGTTTTAGGCCCCACCAAAAGTAAACCCCTAAAGCTCAAATTTCTTCTACAATTATATATAAATAAATAAAAAAAATGAACAAATCTAATGCTCAATATATTCAAGTATTCAAGAATTCCTACTATTGTACTTTTTATATAACTAAAAGTTTATTATCATATCTTGCTTTAGGCTCCTAAAAAATTTGAGTCGCCCTATACTAAATGCAAATAACTCAACTTGGATGATAAATGCAAGAAACCTGTTGTTGTAGGGCGAAGATATGAGCAACGCATCCGTAAACCGGGTCTTGAACTCGAGCAAGAGCCTCATAACATATGATAGCAGCAGCATCACATCTACTTTCTAATGGAAGGCCTAACAACATCTTCGATACATTGCTCGCCCCGAACACCCTATGCACAGCTCCAAACTGCGATGCAGCATGCTCGTAGTTAAAATAAGGCGCGAATACGCAATCCGGGTTGCACCTCCTTCTCAAGAACTTACAAGCTCCACACGAAGAACCACATAAAGACATTGTCCTAACTTCCGTACTAAGATGATGTCCTATATTTTCTGGGTATGTTAAAAATTGGATCTTTGGTTTATAAATAGTAGTTGGGACTAAAGGCGTATGATTCTTGAAAAGTTTATTGAGTTAGGTCTCCTTTGTGGGCAACAATTTGATTGATAAATTTGGTGGATTTGCCTTGTTTGTGCATTATGAGGGCTTTAATGATGAGGGGGAATGGTTTTTAATGGCAAGTTGGGTTCAAAATATTGGGGGAAATTGGTGATTGGTAGTGTGTATTATTGCTTTCTTGTGTAGCCATTGCAAGTTGCCAACAAGAATGGCCTGTGCTTTCTCTTTCTTTAGCATTGATGATAAAATTAGTTTGCTTTATTTGGACATTATGGGGGAAATGAAGAGATGATCAACTGTTCATATAAGAAATTAAGAAAGCGAAAACACTTTTTTTAAAAAATAATAATTTGCACTACTGGCCTAATACAATAGTGTTAATATTGAAAAATAGCTTGTAATATAAAAAAATAAATTATACAAAAACATTTAATTTTGTATAGTTAATTTTGTAATTACATTCACAGTATAATTAAGAAAGCGAAAACACTTTTGTAATTTCACTTCGAATATTTTTAGTCTGGTTTCTATCATTTTTAAGTGTTGCATGAGTTTAAAACCATGTTTGAGAGTTGAAAGACAGAATAATAAAACCAAAAAAATGTAAGAAACGGTAAAGTGTAAAAGTCTTGATCGGCTCGATTAGAAATTTCAATCAGAAAAACATTTACAATCTTAATCATAGACTCCCAATTCAATAAATATACAAAAATCATATGAGGAATACTGATCAGTTATATGTATCCTTAGCTATATCATAAAAAAAAGCGTATCTCTCAATGAAGTTGTCACAATCAATTTGACTAGATCCTTTTTCGAGAGAGAAGGAAAAAGGGAGAGATTGTAATATGGAATCCCTTAAAACTTAAACGTTGCATGATTATATTGAAAGATAAATTTACATAAATGGTCCATAAAATATATTAGTTTAAATGAATTCGTCCTTAATTTTTTTTAGTCAATTGATTCCAAAATTATGATAGTTTGAATTAATTGATCATTTTGTTAAATTTTAAGTTAATCAAAGTCATGAAAAAAATTAACTAAATCCCCACTTCTGCCGCCGTACCAAGGCTACGTCCGTCACCACAACAACTCCGCAAGCTCGTCACCCTCATCTACACAACCCTCTCTCAGTCCTCCGCCTACGTCATCCTCCATATCCTCCAGTTACCTCTCACCTCCAAGTCGTCCAGCTGCTCATCTCCGACGACATCTACAACCTCAAAGAAAACAACACCTATTCCAACCGCGGCGTCGACCTACTCCCCTCCTCCGCCGTGAGACGCAAAATCATTAGATTTAGTTAATTTTTTTAAATAAAAGAATTATTTGAAAAAAGTTACTTAAAAATAATTAGTTAAAAATTAATTTAAAAATTAGATAAATTGATCTGTAAAATTATCATTAATTAATTTAGATTTAGTTATTTTTTATTTTTAATTAAGTTTTATAATTAATTTTTTTTCCTTTGCAAAAATTTTATTTGAAAAAAAAAATTAATTAAAAAATTTTATTTGAAAAAATTATTTAAAAAAATATATATATTTGAATAAAAAGTTTAGAAGTTAATTTAAAAATAGGATGGATTGATCCTTGAAACTTTAATTACGTAAATGTTTTATAACTAACAGTTGACTAACTTAAAATTTAACAAAAAAATTAATTGAGTAAAATAAAAATAAGAATTAGGGATCAATTAATTCAAACTAGCATACTTTGAGGACCATTTGTGCTAATTTATCATATTAAAATGTCAAATTCGTACATATTTGTGAATTTGTTTAAAGTTAAATCACTTGTAAAATAGATGATACTTTTGTGAAATTATAGTATTATTTATTAGGGTTTAGTAAAATCCAACAAAAGAAGGCCAGATCCAAAGCCCAGATGCAACTTTTCACATTAATCCAACCATTAAATTTTACTAAGATGACTGAATTATTTTTTAATTTGATAGCCATTTAATTAATACTACTATATTCGTAATTTAACCTAGAACAAGAAAATATATTGTTCAAAATCACAATTTAGCACGCAGCGGTGATCGTCACGCTTCCCCTCCTTCGATCGCAGAATCCGGCGTTGTTTCTCTCACTCCACTTCTCTCTCACTCTTTGTTCCACTGTCGCTTTCGTTTCAATTTATACATGTATCTTAAACCCACATTTGTGGTCTTAAATTTATAGTTGAGATCTGGCGATTTGCCGACAATGAAGGGGATTACTGGCGGCAGCGGAATCTCAGATTTATGCAAATCCGCCGCACTGATCAGAATCGCGGGATTTCTATTGATCTCGGTCGTCTTCTTCTACTTAGGGAAGCATTTCACCGACGGATCAGCGCAGCAGCTCGTTTTCTTCTCCAATCAGCAGAATTCGGAAGGCGGAGCTACGCCGTCTTCCGCCGCGGTCGCGCTTTCGCCCAATCTCAACAAAATATTCGATATCTCTTCAATTGTAAATGACACCGCCTCACCGCCGCCGTTGAGTAGTCCAATTGAGCCGCAGCAGGACCTGACTCCTCCTCCTCCACCGCCTCCGCCTCCGCCGGAATTGCAGAGGATGGGGTTGGTGGACGAGAGTGGGAAGATGACGGATAATTTTGAGGTGGGGGAGTACGATCCGGAAGTGGTGGAGAATTGGTCTGCAACGAATGAGACCGAGGGTTTCGAGAGTGATGGGCAGGGGGATAAGGTTAGGGTTAGGGTTAAGAAGTTCCATTTGTGTCAGGAGAGTATGAGGGAGTATATACCGTGTTTGGACAACGAGGAGGCGATTAAGAAGTTGGAGTCTACGGAGAAAGGGGAGAAGTTTGAGCGGCATTGTCCTGAGGAAGGAAAGGGATTGAATTGTTTGGTTCCTGCTCCTAAAGGTTACAGACCTCCGATTCCATGGCCTAGAAGTCGTGATGAGGTGACATTTTCAGTTGCTTGAATGAAACTACATAGGTTTATAGCATCAGATATTGAGAATTTTTAGTTTTTTTTTCGTTGGTAGTGGCATTGTCATTGTGTTTTTGAAGCTAAGCTAATTATATTCATATGTTTGGGTTGTAATTCATTTTGAAGCAGAACAATAATTATGAATTTGATACATCTGAAGAAAGCATGATTCTTTAGCTATGTTAGGCGGTAGGAAGCTCTGATATTTTGGGTAGAGGGTGGTGTATGTGTGGGTATGGGTGTGAATGTTTTGGGTTTTGTTGGGGGGGGGGGGGGGGTGTCTTGGACATTGGTAACACTACAGGTTTGAATTGTATTCATTGAGCAGATGATGAAATATGTCTTAGTATTGATCTTATGCAGGTTTGGTTTAGCAATGTTCCTCATGCTCGTTTGGCAGAGGATAAAGGAGGACAGAATTGGATCACCGTTGACAAGGACAAATTCAAGTTCCCTGGAGGTGGGACGCAGTTCATTCACGGGGCAGATCAGTATTTGGATCAGATTGAAAAGGTTTCAGTTTTTATAAACTGAACGGCATCTAATAGTACATGTATATGTTGCAATCCAAAAAGATATCTTACACGTAGCCTAAACTGTGTAGATGCTCCCTGAAATTGCATTTGGGAAACATACTCGAGTTGCTCTTGATGTCGGTTGTGGTGTCGCAAGTTTTGGTGCTTATTTACTTTCAAGGAATGTTATCACCCTCTCTGTGGCCCCAAAAGATGTTCATGAAAACCAGATACAATTTGCTCTTGAACGTGGTGTGCCTGCAATGGTCGCAGCATTTTCAACAAGGCGTTTGCTCTATCCAAGTCAAGCATTTGATCTGATACATTGCTCAAGGTGTAGAATCAACTGGACTCGGGATGGTATGATCTTATATCTAAGACAATGTGATTGTTTTAAGTGTCTTTTAGTCGCCTTAGGTCAATTTCCTTTACAAATTCAACTATTAAAAGTGTTTATGCTGAAAAAAACTAATCTCAGGAATTTCAAAGAAAAATTTGTACAGAACTAGTCACCACTGCTTGGTCAAGTTATTTTATTTATGGTGATATCTAGGGAAATCTATCATTGAAACATATGTATTCCTTTTCATTTGAATGTAAAACTTTCCTATCAGGTAATTCATAATTGTAACGTTTGAGCCTCTGGTGAATTTTCCGCTGTATTCTTCCCTCAAGGCAATATTTAAAGAAATCATTTTTCCCACTTGTACTACATGGCATGTAAATCAGTTGCCTTTCATGAGAAATTCCTTGGTTAAGAATTTAAAAACTTGCCTCATATTGCATTTCAAAAGCCATTACATGTATTGGGGAGATTGTTGGTCGAGATACCTTTGCATCTACTTCCTAGCCATGCTATCAGGTGCATCTATACTACCTTTTGTAACTTTTATATTGCTGAAACATGAAATATAGATCTTGTTTTTCTGTTTCTACAACAAAACAGGGGCCCTAAAGCTGTTTGATATTTTTGCAATTTAATATGTTTACTTTTGTTTGGTTAGTCATAAAAAATCAGAACTTTCTCTTCCTTTCTTAAATCGTGATTGCCTTCTCTTACCTTTGCTGTTATATAGATGGGATTTTGCTACTTGAGGTGAACAGAATGCTCCGGGCTGGTGGTTATTTTGCTTGGGCAGCACAGCCTGTTTATAAGCATGAACCTGCCCTTGAAGAACAATGGGAAGGTAATTCCTTTGAAATATGCCTAGATTATATGATTTTCAAATTGTTTATTAATATTTGTTTGATTTGAGATATATTCTGAAGTTTTTTCTGTCTCATGTGGTGGGAAGTTGCTCCTCTTGATACTAGAGCTCATTGGTTTTATGTCAATAATTTATATGCACTATTTTGAGCTCATTGCACTTTGACTGCCTGAGGAGGCTCTGTACTTGCATTTAATAAAGTTATGGCCACTCAAATAGGAGCACTCTTTATTAATAGAAATTAATCTTCTATTGCTTGCAGAGATGGTTAATCTTACAACTCGGTTATGTTGGACACTTGTGAAAAAGGAGGGCTACATTGCCATATGGCAGAAACCCTTGAATAACAGCTGTTATTTGAGTCGAGAAGAAGGAACAACGCCACCGTTGTGTGCACCTGATGATGACCCAGACAAAATTTGGTAGGTCCCTCTATGACTGGTTTTATTTTTCCACTTGTTATAAGGTCGGCAATCTAGAGGTTCATGCTTTATATAGTAATGCACTTTTTTTGAGAAATGTTATTACTTGAAACTGGTGTAGGTGACTGCAGGCAATAGGTTGTTTTGTTGAGTATATCATTAGCTTAATTCTTTTGGCAACACCATTGCTTCTCTCAGCATGAAAGGTGCTAAGAATATGTAGTTTTCTGATTTAGTGAGATAAGCAAAGATTTTGGTGTGTTTCTTCTGGACAGTTCAATCGTTGTCATACTTTCTTATTGTATAAAAGATGTGATTGGCGAAAATGAGATATGAGCATGTATTAATCTTGAAGTGAGGCCACTAGTGGGAAGCATTGCATTTTATATTTGAAGTCAGAGAGCCTTAAAATTGAAGCAATTGCTGGGAAAAAAAACAAAGATGATTTTCTTGAAAGTAGTACCATATGCTCACTGCAAGGTCTTGTGAAGACATTATATTATGAGAATACTTACTAATTTCAGCACTTCACATCTAGGGGGAGCTTAGTAATATATAATCTTCTCTGATTTTCAAAGTATCCATCTCCAAAATCATTGTAGGTATGTTGATCTGAAGGCATGCATATCACGTCTACCCGAGGAAGGGTATGGCTCAAACGTTACAACCTGGCCAGAACGCTTGCAGAATCCTCCTGATAGGCTTCAGAGCATACAAATTGACGCCTACATATCCAGGAAAGAACTTTTCAGAGCAGAATCAAAGTATTGGAAAGAAATTATTGAGGGTTATGTACGCGCTTTGCACTGGGGCAAGTTCAAACTCAGGAATGTACTGGACATGAGAGCAGGCTTTGGAGGGTAAAATTTTCACATACCCGTATTCGTTATGCTGTTTCGTATTTGATCAGTAACATGGTTTAGACAGCTAATTAGTTTCTTCGTCACAGATTTGCAGCAGCACTAATTGAAAACAAGCTGGATTGCTGGGTGCTCAATGTTGTTCCTGTTAGTGGACCTAATACGTTGCCTGTCATATATGACCGAGGTCTTATTGGAGTTATGCATGACTGGTATGAACTCGATGATGATTCCTTTACTATATTACTATGTTGCATAACCATTAAACAAAAAAAATCATTTATAAATGTCCAAGGTTATATGAACCACACATGGCACACATCACAAGTTCATCTCTTCCAATTTGATAAGCTAGCTGGAAACCCTTAAATACAATACATAAGTAAAGTGATGAAACTTCTCAGGTGTGAATCATTTGATACATATCCGAGAACCTATGACTTGATACATGCTGCTGGACTTTTCTCGGTTGAGCGAAGCAGGTACTCTCTCTCGCACTGCAATTGTTTACCAATTTTCTTCTTGCTACTCATCTTGAGACTTCATGTCTTCGTACTTGCCTAGCAAATTTCAAATTCTGTCTCAGTAGGACATGTATTTGTATTACTATGAATTTCATAAATAATAAATGAAGTAGTAAATGGTGGGTTAACATTATCCTTTTTGTAGTGACAAATCTTGTGTCTTCTTAAAATGAGGAATTTGTCCACTTTCCGGGTCTCAAATAGGCGTGAAAATACATAAGAACTCTTGAATGGAAAGGGGATGTAACTCAAGGCCCTTCATAATCGCTAGTCAATCCTATTCCGAGGGGGGCGGTTGACAATTTAATCTGATTTTGACCGTTATTTTCATATCCATAATAGTGTAAAAAGAAGACTAGGCTAGGCTCTAACTTGTTCAAGAATAGTGGTGTCGAGTCTATTGCACCTTTGACTCAATTGAATTTGACTTGACACTACCCTTTCTTATGTTACTTTGACTCGAGTTTTCTTGATTCTTTTTAACCAGATGCAATATCTCTACCATCATGCTCGAGATGGACCGGATTCTAAGACCCGGTGGACGTGTCTACATCCGTGATACTCTCGCCATCATGGATGAACTTCAAGAAACCGGTAAAGCTCTAGGATGGCATGTATCGACAAGAGACACTTCGGAAGGGCCTCACGCGAGTTACAGAATCTTGACGGGCGATAAGCGTCTCATTCGCGGCCATTGAAGCAAGGTACTTGCAGATCATATATAGTAACTAGTAAGTGTATATGCCCAGCTATCACAACCACTACATTGAAAAGATATTTGCTCCACTGAAATTTGCAGGGTTACTCAATTGTAAGATAAGGTAGAGTATGATCAGATATGCTTCCATTTCAGAGGTACTTTTTGTTTTAGTTTCATTTACTTGGTTCTTGTATTCCCTTAATTATTCACTTTAAAAATTGAGTTGCAATTTTAAAGTAATTATTCACGCATTCAATATTAATTTTGGCTATTTGTATTCCATTTCGTATGGTGGCAATATTATTACTTCTTTCTTTTTTTGCAAAAAAAAATTATGTATATTTACAAGGATTGAAATGGTAGAAAGTAGTCAGACTCAGTAAGGAACTTGTCCGGTCGAGTAATAGCCCAAGTAGATGCACAAATCGTGTAATAGATACATCAGAATATAGGTATATGTACTCTAATGGAAGCAATGCATAATTTTAAATTCTTCTTGGATTTTCTGTATTTTAAATAATATCATTCCGCCTCTCTCCGAATTGTAGATTTTGCATAATAATGTCATCTCCAAACCACTAACTTAGTCTAAAATCTAACTGTCACGCCAAATATAAATCTTACTCCAATCTATAAACTGAAATTTAAAGAAATAGTCTTCATACTATTCTATCACGCATTATTTTTTAAACTTTTATAATCACGCTTATATTATTATGTTATACATTGAACAATTATAATTTCTTAATCAGTAATTTTATATAGATCAAATTATTATTGGATTACTTGATTATTAATAAGGGAATGAATTGCTAAGTTAATCAATAAGAGAAAATTAAAAAACTTATAAGAAAATTACATAAAGCATATTACAAAATCCATTTTGATTGAAATGATTTTTCAACCTATATCTGTACATAAATCCCAAGGCACAAAATCAACGCCCTATGAAATTCTCATTGAAGCCCACGACATAAAGTTACAGAACAAGATATGCAATATAAAACAATACTAAAAACTTCGAAATCTGATTTGCGTTTTGCTACAATGATTACGCGAAAATGGGCATGGAGGGGAGAACAAATTAATAGAAACCCATTTTTTATTCGTGTTCGCAGCTCCATTGTAGAAGAATTGAGACTGAAACTCATTTTATATCACTAATTCCAAATCGTATTGGAACTCGATTTTTATGTGTATTTGTTGGGATGAGATTCAGTAGAACAATATTTTGTAAATTTGAATATTCCAAAACCCCTAGCTGAATGATGAACCTTCGATTATGTAATAGCTTAGTTTGAGTTCAGCATGTTAGGAACTCAGTAGGCTAAAGTTCAGTAGCTGCGAAGTTCAATAGAAGACCTTGCACTCAGCTGATGGACTCAGTATCGAAGAAGTCAGTTGACCAACCGACCACCAACTGAATCTGCAAAGGAATTCGTCACGTACTGAATGCTCAGAAGAATGTCAGTAGGAAGACACTTCAGTTGAAGGTCCGATGATTTAGAGGGAGTCAACCTTGATGTTTGACAAACCTCACCTAAACACTCTACCTCGACCAATAAGGAGCCGATAGCGCCTTACCTGCTCTGACAAAAGCTGCTCCTAGACTAAAAAAAAGAGACGTATCTCTACAGTGCACATACTTATCAATGTTCAAATTAAAGTAGTCATTTTCCTTGTCGTTTCGACATGTGGCTAGACCCTCTCCAACGGATCTATTCACAAATCGAACACTATAAATAGAGGAGAGTCTTCATGCAGAAAGACACCGGAAACCAAAGCTTTCAACGCACAAACGATCTCTAGCAAGCTTACTGCATATCCAGCAAAGAACTTGAACTTAGAATTAGAATCTTCTTTAGTTCTTCTCTCTAGAGAATACTTTGTTCCCCTTCGCTTATCTAAGTGAGCTAAACTGTAATATCCTTAGCTTAGAAACCCTGAGGGAGTTCACTGTGAAACGTTCTTATTGTAAGAACTTCCTCAGAGTTGGAGAAGTTCAAACCTTCAAGTTTGAAAACCCTATACAGTCACTACGACTATAAGTAGAAATCTCTCCTGTGAACAGATCATTGCGACTTGCTCAGTCTAAGCAAACAAGTTTGTATCTGTCCTGTGAACAGATCACTGAGACTTGCTCAGTATAAATAATACAAGTTCTCCTGCTTGTGTCAGGACAGTGAACGTAAGACCCAGCGTGTCTGAACCACTTTAAAAACTTGTTGTGTTGATTTACTGTTGCATTATTTACTGTTCACTCAACATTCAATTGTATTTCATAAACTCAACATAAAACCAGTTTTCCAACCGAGACGTTTCATAGGGCCTACACTTCAGCACACAACTCTAATACCGAACTACTGTTCAACTGACATAAGTCAGTAGAGCTGAACTCAGTAGAAGAAATCTCTGCCCACGCGATCTGAAAGTACATCTGGCTGTCTGACTCAGTTCAGTAGCACATTCAGCTAAAGCTGACTTTCGCGTTTGAGAAATAATCTGTATTCAGGTGTATTCACAATCCCCCCCTCTATACCTGAAGCACGTCTCAGGACCAACAGTATTTTTGAAAGTTAACTCAACTTGCACCTTAGCAAAATTCTAAATTCAGTCCATTTTTAATGAAATATGAATTTCACACTCCTCGTAATTTAAATCGACTCCTATTTTGTATTATCGGCTGAATATAAAATAATTTGTGGGAATATTCGAAGTTAGCCAAAGCTGTTAAGTTAAATACAAAAATAGCCTCTCTTATATTTCTATATTCAAAATAGCCACTTTGAATAAAAAAATTGATACTTTTTCGTCAGTCGAACCTGCAAACTTATGCTCCCTATCATTTTTCTGTTGTGGCATTAAATGCGAGAAAAATATAACAAAAATAGCATTTAGTTCTAATCAGTCCCTACCAGTCAGAACCGGTAGGAACCGCTGCATAAACGATTTTGAACCATTCGTCCTTTTTTCAAATTGGTCCTGATCGGTCCCTACGGATCCAAACCGGTCAAAACCGTTAGAACTAAACATTTCTTGAAATATTTGCCCTTTTTTATAGTTATTCAATTAGATGATATAAATTACAAGAATACAACTCAATCGTTTGGAACACCCATATCACAATGCATGAAATACAATCAGAAGCCCAATAGAACCTGAATAGAACCTGATCACAATGCATACGACCAAGGTCAGAACCTGGTTAGACTCCATAAATCAATGCACGTTTAGAACCAAGTCAGAACTCGGTTAGAACCAGGTTAGAACCAACAAAAATTGAAAAAAAAATTGAGACTTCACTTTCGAGTTAATAATTAGACAAACATAATGTTACAAACAATATGAAATAATCATTATAATCATTACACAAAGATTAAATTACAATAATACATATAATAATTATAAAATATACAAACACCCAACACTAAGTTTCATGCAACCTAATTTCAATCAGTTGATTCTCCGACTCTCGGTCACTTCGGTTGTGCGCGACCTTCTCGACTACAATTGCTACATTTTTCTGGATTTCGACGTTTACTTCAGGAGGTCCCCGCCTCTGCCCCTAATGGTCGCCGGCTACTCCTCGGCCAACCTACTTAATGCGGAATGTACGGTGTTAATATAACCATATTTTTAACCTCTTGCGGGACATTCCACTTATCTCGTGGGCAGTGGCGTAGGCACAAGGGGGGGGGGGGGGGCCTCCTTCAATGGAAAAAAATATTTTTTTAAAATTATTTATTTAATAATAATTAATAAAATAAATTATTTAATTTTATTTTTAAAAATATTTTTTTTATTAAAAATTTTTTTTATTTTTGTAATAAAAATAAAAAAAAAAAAAAAAAAAAAAAAAAAAAAAAAAAAAAAAATAAAAAATAAAAAAAAAAAAAGAAAAAAAAAAAAAAAAAAGAAAAAAAGGGAGAAAAGGGGGGAGGGGGGGGGGGGGGGGGGGGGGGGGGGGGGGGGGGGGGGGGGGGGGGGGGGGGGGGGGGGGGGGGGGGGGGGGGGGGGGGGGGGGGGGGGGGGGGGGGGGGGGGGGGGGGGGGGGGGGGTTTTGGGGGTTGGGGGGGGGGGGGGGGGGGGGGGGGGGGGGGGGGGGGGTTTTGGGGTGGGCTGGCGGGTGGGGGGGGGGGGGGGGGGGGGGGGGGCCGCCCGCCGGCCCGCCCCCCCCCCCCCCGCCCGCCCCCCCCGGCCGCCGCCCCCCCCCGCCCGGGGGCGCCCCCCCCCCCTCCGGGGGCGGGTTCGCCCTTTCCCTTTTCCCCCCCCTCTCCCCCCCTCCCTCCCCCTCCCTCCCCCCCCCCCCCCCCCCCGGGGGGGGGGGGGGGGGGGGGGGGGGGGGGGGGGGGGGGGGGGGGGGGGGGGGGGGGGGGGGGGGGGGGGGGGGGGGGGGGGGGGGGGGGGGGGGGGGGGGGGGGGGGGGGGGGGGGGGGGGGGGGGGGGGGGGGGGGGGGGGGGGGGGGGGGGGGGGGGGGGGGGGGGGGGGGGGGGGGGGGGGGGGGGGGGGGGGGGGGGGGGGGGGGGGGGGGGGGGGGGGGGGGGGGGGGGGGGGGGGGGGGGGGGGGGGGGGGGGGGGGGGGGGGGGGGGGGGGGGGGGGGGGGGGGGGGGGGGGGGGGGGGGGGGGGGGGGGGGGGGGGGGGGGGGGGGGGGGGGGGGGGCGGGGGCGGGCGCCCGCCCCCCCCCGCGCGCGCGGGCTTCCCTTTTTTTCCCCCCCCCCCCCCCCCCCCCCCCGGGGGGGGGGGGGGGGGGGGGGGGGGGGCGGCCCGCCCCGGGGGGGCGCCCCCCCCCCCCCCCGGGGCGGGCCGCCCCGGGCGGCCCGCCCGCCGCCGCGGGCCCCCCCCCCCCCGGGGGGGGGCCCGGGGCGGGGGGGGCCCCCCCCCCGGGGCGGGGCGGCCCGGGGGCCCCCGCGGCCCCCTCCCCCCCCCCCGCGCCCGCGGGGGGGGGGGGGGGGGGGGGGGGGGGGGGGGGGGGGGGGGGGGGGGGGGGGGGGGGGGGGGGGGGGGGGGGGGGGGGGGGGGGGGGGGGGGGGGGGGGGGGGGGGGGGGGGGGGGGGGGGGGGGGGGGGGGGGGGGGGGGGGGGGGGGGGGGGGGGGGGGGGGGGGGGGGGGGTTTTTTTTTTCCCCGGTTTTTCCCCCCCCCCCCCCCGCGGGGGCCCCCCCCCCCCCCCCCCCCCCCCCCCCCCCCCCCCCCCCCCCCCCCGGGGGGGGGGGGGGGGGGGGGGGGGGGGGGGGGGGGCCCGCCCCCCCCCCCCCCGGGCGGGGGGGGGGGGGGGGGGGGGGGGGGGGGGGGGGGGGGGGGGGGGGGGGGGGGGGGGGGGGGGGGGGGGGGGGGGGGGGGGGGGGGGGGGGGGGGGGGGGGGGGGGGGGGGGGGGGGGGGGGGGGGGGGGGGGGGGGGGGGGGGGGGGGGGGGGGGGGGGGGGGGGGGGGGGGGGGGGGGGGGGGGGGGGGGGGGGGGGGGGGGGGGGGGGGGGGGGGGGGGGGGGGGGGGGGGGGGGGGGGGGGGGGGGGGGGGGGGCCCGGGGGGGGGGGGGGGGGGGGGGGGGGGGGGGGGGGCCCCCCCCCGCGGGGGGGGGGGGGGGGGGGGGGGGGGGGGGGGGGGGGGGGGGGGGGGGGGGGGGGGGGGGGGGGGGGGGGGCCCCCCCCCCCCCCGCGGGGGGGGCCCCCCCCCCCCCCCCCCCCCCCCCCCCCCGGGGGGGGGGGGGGGGGGGGGGGGGGGGGGGGGGGCTCGTGGGGGTAGAGGATTTATCGCACCTGCATAAATCTCCCTCCAAGTTGCAATCTTATATCAAAGTTCGCATGTTCGTGTAAATTTTCGTGGCGGCTATACAAAACGACAATAGCATGCGAACAAGACATCTGGTCGAGTTGCCACATCGCACATTCACAAGTACTGTTGGACATGTGTGAAGGAATGGAATTTATATGCCTCCTTCTTATACTGTAGTAACTCTAATTATTGCTCCCGTTCAGATCTTCTGATCTGTGTCCCATACATTTTCTTCCTTCGAGTTGTCAGAGAATTGAAGAAAATATAAATATGTCTCTCTCCCACTCGTGTGTATACGTAGGTGTGTTCTGATTATGAACAGAATAGTACTCCCTCCGTCCCGCTTGACTTATTTCACTTTCCTTTTTGGGTTGTCTCACTTGACTTGTCCCATTTCCTAAAAAGGAAAATAATTACTACACCAACTCCCACTTTTTCTTTGTGGGACCCACTCCCCTACACACAACCAACCACTCTTCTTAATCTCTGTGCCGAAAAGATATGAGCCAAGTCAAGCGGGACGGATGGAGTAATATATATATGCTTCAAAAGCCAATATTATATTAATATTTGTAGCCCATTTATTTAATTATATCCCTAATGGGCTTCAACATCAATTAACTCGTAATATAATAAATTAATCTACTGTGCTACTTTTATTTACCAATTAATTGACACAACCAATTAATTCAAGATAAATAACATTATTAAATAATGCAGAATGCTTTAATCTATTAATAATAATTTTTGAGAGACAATAAATAACTAGACAACTAATTGAGCCAGATCAGGGATCTAATACAAGAAATAAAGTCGAGCCTCAAATCAATTAATTATCTATGCTCATCCCAGAGAAACATCAATTAATAAACACACTCATTCCACTAGAGAATTCGTGCTGACTTACCCCTTTATCCCAACTTGAGTATTGACTTGTATTTTAGACTTAATCGATCCGCGTATTTAAGATAGAAATATCCGTTAATTAATTAAGCCCACTAACAGCTTAAATTAATTAACATCTTAATTAATTAATTAAGTAGTACCACTCGACCTTATCAACACATGAACTTAATCAACCGGCCAAGTTTAGTGTGATAATCCTCACAAGTTTCTTAGGGGATATTATCAACTCATTTTACTACGATACAGTTGCAAGATACAGACAACTCATTTTACAACCAGCATGAGCCACAAATGACTACTAACACCCACGATACGTCGATCCGACCGCGATGACGTTCATGTTGGGAGATGATTCATTAGAAGATTTGATTGATCCCAAAACCCTATGTTGATTGGTGAACCATTTCTGTGTAAAAGTTAACACCTTGTCTTTGAGTTTTTCAGACTCAGTAGACTCGCCTTCAGTATGGTCCGACTTAGTAGTACCGTCTGCTGTTTTTTAGTAGACTATCCGCCGCAGTGCCATGGAGTGAAGATTCAGTATGACTGGACTCAGTAGGAGCAACATACTGAAAGGTGTTTAGGAGTCAGTAGAACTGGACTCAGAAGGAGCAGTTTACTGAACTCAGAGTCTTGACCTTCAACAGAGTTGAACTTAGCAGGAGTATACTACTGAACCTATGGGTCAGACTCAACAACGGCCTGTTAGTTGCTTTAACTGACAGTGGACTTCAAAGTCAAATTCAGTAGAGTTGTCCAAAGTCGTACATTTGAGAAAAGTCAGCTTCAGTAGAGTTGTCCGAGGTCGTACATCTGAGAAAAGTCAGCTTCAGTATTAACCTTGAAGTCTGAATGTCTCAACCACTTTTATGTACCTCGACCAATGACAAGCAGCCAGCTAGCAAAGTATCCAACAAAAGCTTCAAGTCAACCACTTTTTGCAAAGAAGCGGACTCTACAGAATTCAAAGGAAGGAGCCGTTTGCTACCTATATAGAGTGACACATGGACTGTTTCGTCTCCAACGGATCTATCCATGCTCACTACTATAAATAGAGGGAAGGTCGTGATCTTTCAAGTCACACTACACGATCACACAAGCGACCATACGGGAACTCAAGCATTCAAAGATTCAAAGCTCTAGAACACTTAGCGATTACTCAGCTGAAGAACACGAACCCAGAGTTGATTATTCCTCTTTATTCTTCGCTCTAGAAACCTTTCTCATTCCCACCCTCTAACTTTAAGCTCACTATAAAATCTATAGCTTAAATTGAAGGAGTTCATTTATTGAACTGTTCTAAGTGTTAAGAACTCCTTCATAGTTGGAGATACATTCAAACAATACGTTTGACCCTGTAAACTGAGACTTGCTCAGTATAATCACAAGTAAAAATTTGTCCTGCGTACAAACTAACTGAGACTAACTCAGTATAATAAAATATTATCCTGTTTTGTTCAGGACGAGTGAACGTAGGATCTTGCGTATCCGAACCACTTTAAAAACTGTTGTGTCGTTTAATTGTTGCATGATATAACTGCTCACACTGAAAATCTCTTTACAAAATCATACAACTGATATTTCAGTACAAAGCTAAAACATTGCACTAATCTACTCTACAGCTTTAGTAAACAAACTTTTTCGAAACAAACTGAATCAGGTCGACACATTTCCGCACGCTACTGAACAGCTGCTGAATGCTTCTGAATTCTGACATCAGTCAGCTAGCAGAACTCGATACTGTCAGTCACTCTGTCCTCGCGATCTAGATCAGCTTGCTTGATCTACTGAATCTATTCAGTAGACATCTTCCGTGAAATGAACTGATCACGTTTTGAGTTTGAGAAAAAGGTTTTCAGGTGTATTCACCCCCCCTCTACACCTGAACGTTTGACTCGGGACTAACAGTTCACCATAGTAGGTCAAAGTGATAAATAGCCAAATGTACTCAGTTGAAGTCTTACCAAGCTTAAGACCAGCTATGTCACCGAGATATTGATTCTCCACTAGTGGTTCTCCATTAAGGTCAGTCATGAGAACACATCTCACTGTGATCCATTAATGCACCACCTTCAGTCAGTATAGACAAGCAGCCAAGACAAACCACTTCTTATCTAAACTGCAGCTTATGCCGACACCTTATTCTAAAGTTATCTCAGCTGTGATAACTGTTTATATCTTGTCAGGTCAACCAATTGAGTAGTCTTCAGTGATCTACAACACACTACACAATCTAACTTATATACAAGATAAATGATTACACGTGCAAATATATATTTATCAGATAGGAGAATAAAACAGTGATAAGGACAAAAACATATTATATACAAGCATAAAAACTACTTTTAGTATACAAAATCCCAACAAGGTGAACCCTCCAATGTCGACTCTCGTCATCCACTTTGAAAATATCATCCGTAACATACACAATACTATACCTCTGTGCCATTTCTACCTGTTTACGTAGCTTCAGATTAGCTGCGACTGTAAGTTCGTCGTTTTGGGCTATGGCCGTGTTTCGGTGTTTATCGAACCACTTTTCCAGCAAATTTAGATCGATGCTAGCATGGCGCATGTTGGCAACCGTCTCACTGTCAACAATCGAGAGTTAATAGATTCAGCTATTCTGGGAGTTGTGCAATCGTATCGATGTGTGAGAATTTTGCACCTGGCCCACTTGTCTAAGCCGACTTCCATCAATTTTTTGTATGCTGTAAATTTATCATCGTGGATGGCTTTCATAAAGCAGTTGAAAGTAGATGATCGAAATGAATATACAACATTATGGAAGATGTGGAGACCACATCACCATATATAGCGAACTTATTTGAGATAAAGTAAAAATAGAGGCCGTGATGGGCCTCCAGGAAAACTTCCCTAACCACATTGGCTATGCTTGCGTGTTGATCTCAAATTATCATCAAACTGCTGTCGGGGGTGAATGGCGTTCTTAGTTGCGACATCAACCACATCCACGAACAATCATTTTCAATCAGATCAATGCCGAAAGCAAGTAGAAAATTTGATCGTTGGCCTGATAGTAATACTGGCAAAATATGATTCCCTTATTCCGCCCCTTCAAGCGTGTTCATCAACCATAACTACATTTTGTAGGTTAAAAAACCATGATCCACGTGAAGCATCCAATGCGACGAATAAATGTCAGAAACGATCATCCTCATCAACATCTAGATTAGTGAAGCTACATGGATTTTGCAAATGGAGCACTTATAGGTACTTCAGAAGCGTGTTGTATGAGTCAGTACGTGTGCCATATATTATCAATATAGTAACATTGCATGGTCGCCGTGCTACGTTAAAGCTGCTCGGATTCCAAAATTTCTCTAACTGATGTCATTAATATCATTTGGTTTCATTATCGAGGTTGATTGACGCATTGTACGAGCAATATAAGCTGATACGACCTTCACGTGCACATTTCTTGAACCAATACAGGATAAATCTCTATCACATGTGTGCTCCATCTTCAGTTTATGCACAATCCACAAGTTTTTTTTGTGTGTTTTCTCCTTGCTCGCAAAAAAAGGGATATGAGTTACTACGTTTGCAGATGTAGCATACCCGAGTTGTACTGGAACGAGCTACATTGAAATCAACTCTTTGTTCCATATGCCAAAGTCTGACGACAGCATAGAGTTTCTCTTTCGACCAAAAGGTCGATTGTTGGCATAGTTGCCCATCCACGATGTGATCCAAAGATTTGAAGATAGTTGAGACAGATGTATCAAGAGGTATAATTGGAATTGATCAATTACGGGTTGCTTCAAAGTTACCGTACTCTATTTCGTCACTAGTGGCTTGCTAGTTTAATTAAACAACCATAGATGACAGTTTGTTGACGCCACCTTCTCCCTAGATTTAGGCAGCAAAGTCAGCAAACGAACAATTAATTAAAGCATCAGAGATGTCTTCTTCTTCATCAGATTAACTATGGAGATGAGCTTCAATATCTTCATCACTCTCGACATGACCCTCCTATTTGGTGGCACTACCGCCTGGATTGCTTCCCCTGCTGTGCTCGAAACCAATTACCACCACCAAAATTTGATATATCCTTAAGAAATTTATACGAGTGGATAATTGGTGGATTTTGGACTTCAGCACTTTCCTTCCCACCGGAATTATTAGGGTACACTTGAAATATCGTCGGCTTGATTTCGATAGTGCACAAACGAATAAGATCCATATCATTATCGATAAAGGACTTAATCGTCCTTTGACTTTTGCGCGAAATTGATGTATGGTAGATCAGGTAGTTGAACGAAAGTGAGTCCGCATCAAGCGTGTATTGGATGTATTGTTGTAGTACTGCAAGACAAATACTATTAGCCATAATGTAAATGATGTGTTCTTTACCACCAACATAATTACATTGATTGTCAAATTGGTCGTTGAAGTAGACAATAATAGATAGCCAGTTCTCCATGTTATGCATTTTTTGTGGATGGAATGAATTACTGAATTTCTTCTCATAGGATGGAAACACTAATACTGAAAAAATTGGGTATTTTTATCGTGTAGATACGAAAATCGGAGCCATTCACGAAATTATTGAACCATTGTATCTGAACTGTTATTTCATTCTGAAAAAGCGGTATCTAGTACCGATCAAAACCGTGGTTAGAACCAATGTCCTTTTCAAAAAAAACTTTCAACTTGACTCCAATTTTCAAAGGAACCTACAAAGGTAGGTTAAAAATGATGAGAACATGGTTCTAGGTCGTTCAAAACTGGTCAGATTCGGTTAAATCCTGTCATAACCGATTAGAAAAAGAAAAAATAAAAGTGGTTCAGGCGTTGGAAAATAAATTGGTAGTGACTTGGTTAGAACCAAAAAGTTGGAAAAAATATTGTTTCAAGTTTCAATCAATTCCACTTTTGTTTTGCCGGTCAGAACCATATACGGATGGTCAGAATTGAAGGTAAAAATTAGTTAGAACTAAAATTATTTTGTGAAATATAATTTTCTCATAATTATTCAATCATTGTTGCACAAGTTTTTGGAAATACACTCGAATTTCAAACCTACAATTCGAAAAAATACTATACCTTTTTTTAATTTAAACTACTTCTTGAATGTATTTATAAGGGTGACTATTTATATCTTAATAATAAAAGACTATGGGGGTGTTTGCAATAGTTTAAACTTTTTTTAAGTGCTTAAATTAAGGAGAAGTCGGTAAAAATGACTTATTAGAGAATTTGGGGTGTGTTTGCAAAAACTACTTAAAAGTAGAAAAAGTTGAGAAAATCGTGTTTGCAAATTTTATACTGTGGTAGTTTATTTTGAGATTTAGAACTATAATGTTAAACCATAGCTTATGCAAAATTATAAATATGCCATTAAGTTGGAGAAGTTGGTTAAAACCACCTTAACCAACTTCAACTTAATTCAACTTAAATATAGAGAACTGTGAAGAATTTAAGCTGTTGCAAACACTCAAAATCGACTTTCCCTTAAATTAAGTCATAAACTAAATAATTTAAGTTGTTGCAAACACCCCCTACTTCACCAACTCCCCAAATAAGTTCTAATTTTGAATTCAATCTCGAATTCTATGTAACTAAGAGCATCCGCATCGGTACCGAGTGTGGCCATCCATGTGCATGGATGGATGGTGAAAAGCAATGCAACGTATTTGTTGGATGGAGTGATATAATTATCATCCAAGAGGTTGGATGGAAAGAGATTGATGGAATGTGGGCTCAAATAAGAACAAAACATTGACGTTATTGAATATTTAATTATTGTTTTGAAATTGTAAACGTTGCAATACAGTAAATTGAAACCTTAATTTATTCGTTGCAATTTTTTTTCTCCTATATATAGCGTGAAAATTGAGAAATTTGATACAATTCATTTTACAATTATCCAATCTCAAAGAAGAAAATTACTCGACTTTTTTTGGTTTTCCAATATTGTTAATCTTCTTTATCCGAAATGGATAAAAATATCAACTTCAATTATCCAAATTATTATAATTTGGATGAAGATAATTCCCCACAAAATTTCCAAATTCCTCCAAATTTATCGTACCCACAAAATTCCCAAATTCCTCCAAAATTTTCGTACCCTCAATTCAATCATCTAACGCAATGTTACCCACCAAATTTTCCACTCAATTATCCACATTTCACCTCCGATCCACCAAATATTCCGAATTTTCCACCTAATATGCCAAATTTCACTCACAATCCTTCACACATGTTTGGATTTTCCACTCCACCATCAACAAACAAACCATCCAGATCTTGTAGGTCGTCACAATTGGGCTCTCCATCTTTAGTTCCAGAAACTCAATTCGAAGAGGAAGAGTTACCCGTTTCAGTTGGCTCTATGGAGCAAGCAACTACTAGTAAGAATATTTATTGTTTAAATTAATTTATCTAAATTAATTAGTAATTTTTATTTTATAATTATTCATTTATTTGTTGAGTAATAATAATAATATTATTATATATTGTTATTAAAATATAATGTTTGAAAAAATTAAAGTAGTGTGGTCCAATGAAGTAAAAATTCTTTATATGGATGGATGAAGAAATGTAGTTGAATGTTTAAAAGTTGAGTATTTAAAAAAAACCGACATGGCGGAGAGAGAATGTAATGATTTGATGTTTAAATAGTGGAGGAGTGTGATGCTCTAATCAAGAAGAATGGATCTCATTGCAATAACTAATGAGGCTTTTGCAGCAGTAGCAAAAAAAAAAAAAAAAAAACAAATACATATGTAGCCTTTAACTAAAACAAAGCACAAATATAGCCATTTTATTTTTTTGTGGAAGGGATTTGTCCCATCAACATTTTTTTTTCGTTTGAAACGCCTAGGGCCGATGGACGGCCGAAGGTGTATGTCTATCGGCCCTCCATCGGCCGAGAGAAAATGACCGACCCCCCCCCATCGGTCGAGCCACTTGTATATTGACTAGAAATTCAGGGCCGAAGGGGGGCCGATGGGGGGTGTCTATCGGCCCTAAGTAGGCCGAGAGAAAAAAGGCCCAACAACCCCCATCGGCCGAGCAGTTGAATATTGATGGCTCTAAGGGCCGATGGAGGGCCGATTGGGGGTGTCCATCGGCCGATGGAAGGTGCAGTTGTGGGCCTATGGAAGGTGCAACTTTTTCTGTTGAATTGACTAGTCGGATTTGATATTCACATGCACGAAATTGAGAGCCGATGGAGGGCCGATGAGGGGCCGAGGGCGGGGCCGATGGTGGGCCTATTGGAGGTGCAGTCTCAATTCAGTCTTTTGTATTGAAATGACAATTCGGCCTCGATTTTCGTAGGGCCGATGGTGGGCCGACGGGGGGCCGATGGAGGGCCGAGGGTGTACTTTGTACACGAATTTATTGGCAATTGGATAACGTGAAATCTTACGTAAAATTTGCTTATAAGAATGAGGATGGCAATTGGAGCATTCACAGATAAAAATCTTCAATTTCACTTCCACTCTTCTCAATTCGTCACAACAATTTGAAAAAGATGGCCGATTTTCGATCGATTATTGTGAAATTGAACGACGAATTCGATGATGAGTCGAATTATGTCGGTGGCCATGAGTTCATGGTTTACATTCCTTCAAACAATATTTCACTCGAATATCTTCGACAAAGCATAGATCTGTGGCTCAGTGCTTATTCCCTTCCGTTCAACTACTTCATTTACTATACTGCTGCTTCCTGATGAACCGGCAGGATGATGAAGGCCATTCTGGGTCATGATATTGATCTTATGCGGTTGTGGTCTATCGACGTAGAGCCGATTGTGTTTCTTGTATATCATCAAGTGCAAAATCCTCAATTTGCTGTCCCCAACCTGAATCAACGGCCCGAAGATATTTATAATTTCGATTGTCCTAATTGGTTTACGGGGCAAGGAAGCGGGAGTAATGCTGGTGTTCGGGCTCCACAAAGGAATGTTCATGTGGAGACAGATTCAGATCGTGAGGCGGATTTGGATTCATCATCCGATGATGATGAGGATGAAGATATTCCTTCCTCCTTGAATAATTGTTCATTACAAGATTTTGCTGCATGGATTCGGAGAGAGGGTGGCGTGAGTCAACTTTTGTCTTTACTCGTTCTAGTAAATCGTCCTTCAACGATGGACGAGACTGTATACGACAACACTAAAGCCGCAAGCAACTTGATACTTCCTATTGTTCCCCTTGATGTATCCGATTCAGTAGTGGCTCAGAACCTGAATAATATTATAGACGGAACTTTGAATGAAGGATTGATGTTCAACTCGAAAGATGAACTTTATGCTGCTGTCGCTCTATTCCATTTGGAAAATGGTGCGGATTTCAGAGTGCAACGTTCGAGTGGTTCCCGTTTGGAATATTTGTGCAGAAGATGTGGTGATTGTCCGTTCTAGCTCCGGGCATACTGCAGAGGTGAAAAATGTTGGGAGGTGACAAAATGGGTTGCCGACCACAATTGTACAATTGATTTATCCGAGCTTGGCGAAACAAGTGTGCGTTTGAAGGCTGTAGCAGCTTATATTACTCGTAGAATGCGCCGTCAGAGCAAGTTAATGAAACCGGCAGATATTCAGGCGGATCTATTGGATAAGTTTGGAATACAAGCAACCTACAGGGTGGCCCTCCGAGCGCGCCTGCAACTATTTCGATGATTTACGGTGGACATGCCGATTCCTTCACAAACTGCCTCAATATCTGCATTTGTTTGAACAAACAAATCCGGCACTTACACGGATCTTGATGTTGACGAGGATGGTCATTTCCGACATTTATTTTTGGCGCTTGGTGTGTCGCGTGCCCCTTGGTTAGCCAACCTCCGGAAGGTTATTGTGGTGGACGGGACACATTTGAAAGGGAGAAATAAGGGAATATTATTCGTCGCTGCTACTTTTGATGCGAACGAGCAAATATTCCCACTCGCTTTTGGTGTGGGTCCAATTGAAAATGATGTTTCGTGGACGTGGTTTATGATGCGACTGAGAGCTGCATTTCCAACGAATGACAATTTAGTGATTGTTTCAGACTAACATAAAAGCATAGCGAATGCAGTAAGAGTGGTCTTTCCAGACGCACAACACGGACTTTGTTAGTACCATCTCTCGAATAAGCTTGCGAGACACGGTGATTGGGTCATCTGGTCGTTCTATCGAGCAACTTATGCTTATCGGTCGACAGAGTTCCATGAGGCCATGAACGCTATCCGTCGGGGAAAATCGGCTATTTACGAAAAGTTGATGGAAATCGGATCGAAGAAGTGGTCCAGACTCTTCAGTAAAGGTCGTCGTTGTAGTCTACTGACATCGAATGATGCCGAGTCAATAAATTCTCAGCTGTTGGAGGCTAGACGACTTCCAATTCTTGCTATGCTCGAGGTAATCCGCCATATGATAGAGTCGTGGTTCGATACACGACAAGTAAAAGTAAGTTCCAGAAACAATCCGTTGACAGAGACTTCTGAGTTGAGGATGCAGAACGAAGTTGATCTGGATCGGAGGTTTACGGTTACGCAGGTGACTACTGACAAATACAAGGTCGACAAAGGTGAGCGACAGTGGAGGGTCAATCTTCAAGACAAAATGTGTGAATGTGGCGTCTGGCAAATCGACCTGTTGCCGTGTAGTCACATTGTCGCCGTTTTGTATCATCGCCGGGAAAATCTGTACAATCATATTAATGATTATTATACGACGGCGACGTGGAAGAAGATATATGCCGGTGTGGTTAATTCCTTGCCTCCTCGGAATGAGTGGGGTGTCCTACCGAAAATAGAGGACATTCTTGTTCTTCCACCAATGATTATGCGGCAAGCCGGACGTCTGAGAAACAGCCGTCGTCCTTCCGGAGCAGAAGCTAGTACATCTGGAACGCGCCGTTGAAAAAATGTGGTAATTGTGGAGAAGAAGGTCACACAAGGCGGAGATGCCCTGTATCTAGAACGACAAATAACGATTGAAGCGTCGTTTTTTTAACTGATCCGTTTTCTCTTTACTCATTATCTGGATTCCGTGTTAATTATGACAACTTTTATTTTAATTTGATTTATTAGCTAGAAAATTGAAAAAAATGGCTAAAATAGGACCAGAGCCGATATCCTTCAGGGGCGATGGAGGGTTAAGCAATCGGCCCTCCATCGGCCTGAGCCGATACCCTTCCAGGCCGATGGGGGTTTCGACTATCGGCCCTCCATCGGCCCTTATACGCGAGAAAGCTCATTTAGATCGGGGCCGAGGGACTTCTCTCGGTCGGGCCAAGAGATGCATGAATATTGTTGAAAGGGGCAGAGGCCGATGGAGGGCTTAGCCTATCGGCCCTCGTCCGAGAAAAAAATACAAAATACGAGAGGTAGCATTGCTCGAAACATTGCTTCAAAAATTCAAAAATACGAGAGGTAACATTGTTTCAAAAATTCAAAATAAATCATTACAATTCTAAACAAAATCCCCAACGACAAATAGGCTAATTTATTAGCTAGAATCAACATCTTCGACGTAGCATTGCTCGAAACATTTCCAGGCCATCCACTCCCGATATACTCTGATGTTTGATTTCATATTACCCCATTTTGGTGTAGGTCATCCTGTGATTAGCCTCTCAATTGCCATACATGTATATGGACCACAACTGTTCGAATCATCTTGCTTGAACTGATCCTCTTGCGGTATCAGGACGAACTGGGGACTCCGCATTCCCGGATGCGTCAGATTGTACTTATTCATCGTCCAGTAATTAGAAGCCTATTAAAAAAATTGAAAAATAATTTTAAAATGACATTAAAACCCAAATGCCGTAAGATTTTAAAATACGTACATCTAGCAAACGTAAGATTTTTAAAGTGATGAACCTGAAATGACAAAATAGTATAACTTACGAATTTCGCATCGAACCACGGCGTCTTCGAGATGCCAAATCCCTGATCCGCTCCAAACACGACCTCGAGCAAACCCGGATTAGGGATCCAATCATTATAGTTCATATCGAACCGTTCATGGAACTCGTTATCGGGTTCATAGATTTTTAAAGTCCAAGCGTCGGCTAGAGTCGTCTGTAAAAAAACATACACATTACCAGGAGAATTAAAAACAAACACATTATAGTTAAAAAACACACACATTCAAATGACTATACTTACGAAAACTGTCGAAGGCGCTATGACGGTATAGCGTGAATCAGGTGTAGACAACACGTCACGGTCTTTGTCTTGAAGCCTCTATCGGATGTAGCATACGTACAAATCAATCATTGTCTGGCCCATGTCGTACTTTGTAGTCAAAATATTTTTGAAAAATCCGTGCAACAGCTCTTGCTGCGAAACCGTGACATTGGCAGAAACACCAGTGAGCAGGAAATTCTCAAAATTCCTCCTCAAAACGTCACCGGTATCAAACATGTGTGAAGCTCTGGTAGGATTGTATCGGCGGCTCACAATGGGCTGCAAATAACATGTATTAAAAAAAATTACTAAAATATATAACTTCAAATCATGTTTGTACCTCAGTGCTTCGTACAATTCTCTGCTCCCGCGGTTGGCTTTCATACAGACGTTGTACATGCTACGTATCAAATAAGTCGAAGACGGCTGACTCACGTTGCTGGATTTAGGACAAACACGCATGGTCAAATGAAATAAAAACATAATATCAATTTTAATAATTAACCAACAAAATTAAGATACCTGTACAGGTGGTGGGGATCGTGAAGCAGAATAAGGGAGTGGCTCCCAACGTCTGGGGACCCAAACATCTCTCTCCTCGTACATGCTACGGCGCCCCTAATCAAAGCCCCGATTAGCCATTCGAGCAGCCACATCCCAAGGATCTGCATCGACAGTCGTCGTTTCTTCCACATCTTCCTGTGGCTGTCCGGCATCTTGATTCCAGTGGGCCACTTCATGTACAGTGACCATCCTCCCCCGCGGTGGCTCACGTGGTGCAGATGTTTCCTCATCCGACTGATGACTAATGCACTCTATGACCACGACTGCAGACTCGTGGAAGTGGATCCTATGCCTTTACCCTTGCCCTTGCCCTTGCCGACTCCAAAGACATTTTTCAGCAACTTCCCCACTTTTTTGAAGAAGCGATCCTCGTTCTCCTTCCACCGCGCATCCACTTTTCTTAACAATTCATCCTCGCGCTGGTCGAACCGTTCATCTATAGTGCGGATGATTCGTTCATACGTGGGTAGAGTGGAATCTTCATCCCCACGATGCCCGGATGACTCACCCTCCGCCGGTGCACGTTTCTTTTTCGATTTTTTCTTCTGTGCTACCGGCATCGGAGCCTGTACACTTCCCTCTTCATCAACTCGTCTCGGCTGTACGGGGGTCGATCTGGGAAAAGATACACCGATTGGATTCTCTTCAATCACCCTTCTCAAGCATTCCGATAGCTGCTCCTCGGGAGTAGGCGTAAGAGTCTCATTGGGAGGTGTTTGCATCAGTTCCAAAAGTGAAAAAAATAAGTTATAATACATTTTTGTTACTTGTAAATATTTTAATAAATATTTAAAATGTTATTTACTGGCGAAGCGAAGAAACTGATCCATTCTGTATCTGGTGGCGTGACAAATACCCATTTAAGTCATAGGGGCATACCTCATAAGGTGTACACACAGCCGGGCCAAATCTGGTATCGTCTCATATGCCCAGATCTACAATACAATTAAAGATCAGTACAAGTATAAATTATAAAAATTATAACAAATTGAAACAATTAAATATCAATTCGTACCTGAAGGGCCCAATCTGGCCCATAGATATTATATTTCGATTTTACTAAATCAAGTCGCTTCGGTGCAAAGCTCTTGCAGTGGAGGAGGACATTGTACGTGTGTGATCCCCATGGAAAATCGTTCCATGCGTCTAAATCGTCAGCAAGAACCCACATTCACGTCTCAATCTTCTTCGTGTCGGCCGTTACATGTAACGGCTTTTAAAGGCTTAGGGCCGATGGTTTGGCCGAATGAGGGCCGATGGCCATCGGCCCTTCGATAATTACGTTTTTTTTTCTCTCATTCGGCCCTCTATTTGTATTCTCTCTAATGGCCGAAACGATTGGGGTCGTTACAAAAATTGTTTTAAACGCTCAGGGCCGATGACCATCGGCCCTTCAATAATTTCAGTTCTTTTCTAAGGGCCAATGGGTCGGCCTAAAGATGGCCGATCTCGATCGGCCCTTAAAATATTGACACAACATAGGATCCATCGGCCCTACAACTATAAACTCGGCCCTCCATCGGCCCTTCTGACAGTCTGCGCCTACAAAAAGACAAAATGACTACATATGTATTTTTGTTTAAGGAAAGACTATATTTGCTTTGTACCTATAAAGATCCGATTTACGAAATCTCCAGATCTTCATTTTGTTCTGAGCACAACTGGTAGGAGGGCAGTAGGGGAGCAATCTTGTCAGTTAACAGCAGTGCGACGTGGCGCCAATCGGAGAGAGCACTAATCCAGATATCTCCACGTATGTAAAAGGAAGGACCATATACCTAAATATGGGGGCGCATGCACCTAATCAACATTATGTTACGGAACGGATGGAGCTGTCGCTATTGCCTAAAATTCCATATCAAAATGGGTCCCCAAAATATTTATACGTCAACTCCTCCAAATATCAGCGATCCTTTTAACATTATTGTATTCAATTAATCATCAGTAGTATTTGTTTCTTTCTTAACTAATTACTTCATTAGCTCAACTAATCATAAGAGTATTGTTTAATAAGAGGATTTCAAATTACTAATTCGTATACCCTTCATACAAAATGTCATTGTTAGGTATATCATAATTAAGATTTAAAATTATATTTAAAAAAGATTTAAGTTTCTCAAACTTATACCAACTTATTAAACTTTGAAAAAGCCCAACTCCAAATTCTTATATAATGACCTCATACTTGATTTCAAGCTGCAAATACGAATAAGAAAATCGCCTAATTTTCCTTTCATTAATGTTCAGTATATTTATATATACATTTATATTACATAGTTACAATGAGGAAATCTAGGGGATAAGAGTCATCCCCCAAATTGTGTAAAATTTTAGATTTTATATAAATTTTTAAAATTTATTATTTTACTTCTTAATAACAATAAAGAATGCTTTAAACTAGTAGTAGGAGTTGAAACGTTAAATGGTTTTTCTTTTCCTAATTGCAGGTTTTGACTTTAATTATTTGTAGCAATCTATACTATCGAGCAAGGAGTGAATATAAAAGAGGAGTGAGCTGGTGTGGTCATAATACTAATTTGTTAATTATATGATTTTGAAAGTAGAATGCCTTTTGTCTATTTATAATTGAATAGCACTTATTATACCATATAATTAAATGAGACGATAAACGTACTAATAAAAATAATAAGACTATCTATATAAGTAATTACCACCTATAATATGTAAAATATTTTGTACGGTCTTACTTAGATCGTTTGGACCCTATAAGACTGTTTATCGGTACCAAAAGTTGGTTGTTCGTTTGGGTGAATCGTATTTAACATAATAAAAAAAAAAATACAAGATGAGGAGAGGAAAGATGGCCAAACGCGTTCTCCTCCAAGCTTAGAACCGAACGAACGTGGTTGATTGTTGTGGCCATTGGGATGGTGACACTTGTCACTATCCCATTGGTCACATGAAATTAATTTGATTCTAAATATAATTTAATTTTATCTTTTATATTATATACTAAAAAAAAATTAGGCAAATTGACAAAAATAGTCCTCAAACTTCGCGTGTTTGCGAATTTTGTCCTCAAACAATTTTTTTTTTTTTTTTTTACCCTCAACTCCTTGTTCTTGCGAATTTTGTCCTCAAACTTATTTTTTTTTATTTTTTTCACCCTAAACTCCTTATTTTTGCGATTTTAGTCCTTAAACTCCTTGCTTTTGCGATTTTAGTCCTATCGTTAGATTTTCCGTCAATTTAACCGTTAATTCAAAAAAAAAATTAAAAAAAAATTGAAAGGGCAAAATTGGAATTTTTATTTACATGGACCAAAATAGCAAATAAAGAATGATTTGGGACCTATTTAGCAAAATAAAATAGTTTAAGGACTGATTTCAAAAAAATTAGACAAATAAGCTAATTGATTCGTATCGACGAGATTTTGCGTTAAATTTTTGATTTTTCATATAACTTTATTGCTTCGTATCAAATATAAGGTAACCAAGATTTCGTACTAATATAAACAACATTTAATTCGAAATGCAAAATATATAATGTGAATTAATCATTAAAAAACAAAGTTATTATCACCCAATATTTTTACTTCAAAATAACCATTTAGCGCATAATATTCACTTCAAAATAACTAGAATACGAACTAAAACTAATTTACGAACAAAGTTATTATCACCCAATATTTTGGCTTATTATAGTATTTGCAAATAAAACTAATATTTTCTGTAATTTACGAACTGATACATATTTTCTGTAATTTACTAACTGATACATATTTACGAAATCTTGGTTAGGTTATATTTGATACGAAGCAATAAAGTTATATGAAAAATTGAAAATTTAACGCAAAATCTCATCGATACGAATCAATTAGCTTATTTGTCTAAATTTTTTGAAATCAGTCCTTAAACTATTTTATTTTGCTAAATAGGTCCCGAATCATTCTTTATTTGCTATTTTGGTCCATGTAAATAAAAATTCTGATTTTGCCGTTTCAAAATTTTTTTTAATTTTTTTTTTAATAAATTGACGGAAAATCTAACGATAGGACTAAAATCGCAAAAACAAGGAGTTTAAGGACTAAAATCGCAAAAATAAGGAGTTTAGGGTGAAAAAAATAAAAAAAATAAGTTTGAGGACAAAATTCGCAAGAACAAGGAGTTGAGGGTAAAAAAAAAAAAAAAATTGTTTGAGGACAAAATTCGCAAACACGCGAAGTTTGAGGACTATTTTTGTCAATTTGCCAAAAAATTATACCAAAATTCATGATTTTTCATCCTCTATAAATAGACACCAATATTGATATATTTCTCCACATCCTACAATTATCTCATTTTCTCTCCACATTTTTAATTACTCCTCACTCTTTCACTATGGATCCCTATTACAACTTCCTACTTCATATTTGTAGTTGTGTGTTTTTCGTTGTTTCAATTTTTTACTTCATCAATTTGTGCTGCGCCTTTGTTTTATTAATATGAGTTGTATTGATATTGAGTTTTTTTCGAGTTTTCCATTAACCGAAAATTAATTTTAATACTTTTTATTAAAATTAATAATATGTTGAAATAAATAATTATAAAAAATAATGTGAATATATAATATTTTAGTTGGGTGATTGCTTTGGTTGGGTGGTCACGGATAAACTATAAAAAATAGAGATGATATATTTAGTAAGAAAATAGAGTATATGGAGAAGAGAGAAATTAATAAAATATTGAGATGATTGGGTGTTTGGGTGTTTAAGGTGTTCATTGATAAATATAGTCTAACTTTGGAGGCACAATAAAATAATCAAATCAAGACCAAAAAAAAAATTAATTTTATACTAATAATCTACAAATTATCATCATACACATGTTATTTAAATATTTGAATCCGAACGAAGATGTGTGTGTCGCCAGCTGTTGATTAGGAACGAATATTTTATGGTTGTTGCTCAACTAAAGTGAAAGGGGGTTGGCTCATCGTACCATACTTTTCTTATAACCTATCACAAACTAATTTTCCGACATCCAACCTTTGATCTACAATTACAAGATGCTTAAACATGGGAGACTAATTAATTTTCTTAAAAGTGGTCGGTATTGTTTGGTCAACACGTGTCGCCCCACCATTACATGTATCGAACACTTGTTTAGAAATAATATTTAAAATTACCCGTTTATTTATAATAATAAGAACATAAAAATAATCACTTTCAATATAACAAAATTATGGTTGATTTTTTAAATTTTTAGACTTGCCAGATCTTACCCATCACATTAGGGTTTTTTAGAAAAGAAGAGAAATAGAAAAAACGGGGTAGATGATACCATGAAAGAATTATTACCCATAAGGTGATTATGATGTATTTCACACCACACACCACACACACACACATATATATATATATATATATATAAAAGTTTACAAAGGGTAAAATAATATAATTACAACAAGAATATGTATTAACACTAACAATTTACACATTTCACTCATATTTGAACAAAATAAAAATCCGTGAAAAAACTAGAAATGTATAATTCATAGTCAATTAAAATAGAAGTCTATCAGATCATCACCTAAAAAATATACAACATCATGCTAGAACCCGAACTTGTTGAGAAAGTAAACTTTGTTATTATAAATTAGGTGTGGAGAAATGTAGCGACAATAAAACCAAATGTTAGTATAAATACTATAACAACATAACAAACAACATATGAAAAATTGAATAGCAAAAATAACGAAATGCAAACCGAGACAAGAGTTGGACTCTTTCTCCGCAAGACGATAATGCTCCGCTACTCGGTGCAAGCGGTCTATAGCATTCGTCTCCAAGATACAACGGTTTTTTCAATTACGAGTAGTTGCGCTACCTCTCGTAATTTCGGCGAACTACTTGATATCTCGGGGCTAAGGAGATACTAATTAATTTATATGTATGGAGTGAAACAATAGGGATAAAGGAAAAAAGAAGGAATCATGTTTTTTCTTATTGTCTTTCCTTTACTACAAATCGTCTTATTTATAGATTTGAAGCACCCATTCATAAAAGACACAACTCTTCACAAACACATATGAAGCAAAATACATAACCATTCATCATTTAGTTGACACATACGAAACAAAAAGACACAACCATTCGGATGGATTGTTTCAACCATGAAACCATTTGTCTTATTCACCAATTTGCCAACCAACATGTCTCTTCCACTTAAATCACATATAATTTCCATAATAAAAATCTAACAATCCCCCACATGGAAGTTAGATTATTAAATGCAAATGTAAAATGTTATGCAAACCAAAGTCCCAATAACCTATTATTGCATCAGGATGGGTAGTTTTTTGCTTTGAACCTTCCTTAGTATAATGTTATCGGATTTACTCGCTGTTCGGTGAACGCGATGTCTTGAACCAGTCAGCTTTTGTGTAAACCAAGACAATAACATACACACAATAATAGATACAATATCTTTCGTTCTCACGTTGTGTCCATTTTGGCCTTGGACCATATCTTGGATTCATAAGTGTTTTTCTTATATGAAGCGGCCACACTTCTCACTTATATAGGTGATCTCCTATAAAGAGTATCCTGTCATACTCCACCAATAAGGCTATAGGAATCATTAAAAACTTATATGCTTACCCTTTTACCACAAGCTACAGGTTTGCACTTGGGGCAGCTTTGAGAATGAATTTTTAGTTGTGTTTCCAAGTGCACATCTTGAACATTCTTAACTTAGTAGTCTCTTTGAACCATGTTCATGGGATCTCCAATCATCATGGTAGAGTTACCATTAAGAGCGTTCTTTTAGTGTGGATTTTAATCTCATTCCCCTAACTGCATTGTACAATTGATCACGATTAATACCTTTAGTAAACGGATCCGTAATATTGTCTTTTGACTTTACATAGTCAATACATATTATTCCACATGTGATCAATTGTCTAACGGTATTGTGTCTTCGACAAATATGTCGAGACTTACCATTATACATACTATTTTGTGCTCTCCCTATCGCAGACATACTATCACAATGTATCAAGACGGGAGGCACGGGTTTTTCCCAACGAAGAATATCCTCTAAGAAGTTCTATAGCCATTCGGCTTCTTCGCCAGCTTTGTCTAGAACAATGAATTCCGATTCCATTGTAGACCGAGCTATACAAGTCTGCTTAGAGGATTTCCATGACACAGCTCCTCTACCTATGGTAAACACAAAACCACTTGTGGACTTGAAAGGATTCAGAAAAGACCATACCCTCGGCGAGAATATCATGTTTGATCAATTGAATCCTTGCACTTGTTCGACAACGGTTTTGGTATCCACCATCTTGTAGTCTAAGAATCGTCCAACAACGAACTTCTTTAGACCAACATCTTCGGTCTTGTACTTGATCTTCAAAGAATCCCACAATTCTTTCGACGTCTTTGCAGTCGGGTAGTACTTATAGAGAGTGTCGTCAAGTCCATTTAGTTCCGACATATGTAGTCGCTATGATGCCATGCATCAGACGCTATGCGTTTTTGCTCATCGGTTTCATTTTCTCCCACAATTGGAGGTGTCTCTTTCAAAAAATCGAGATAAATTTAAAGTAGTTGAATAAAACAACATTTTAGATTGTCAACGCTTAAATTCAGAACCTAAGAACTTTGTCGGCTTTTCTGCATGAACAGGGACGCTTGGAATTTGGTTGTTTGTTGTCGTTGTAAAGTTCGGCGGCACGTTGGTACTGCTTGTCATCAGTTGGACAAGGGGATCGGGTACATCACTGCTACTAGTCGTCATTTCTTCAACACAAAATTATCGTCTTGTGATTGTTATTATAAATTAGGTGTGGAGAAATGTAGCGACAATAAAACCAAATGTTAGTATAAATACTATAACAACATAACAACCAACATATGAAAAATTGAATAGCGAAAATAACAAAATGCAAACCGAGGCAAGAGTTGGACTCTTTCTCCGCAAGACGATAATGCTCCGCTATTCGGTGCAAGCGAGCATTCGTCTCCAAAATACAACGGTTTTTTCAATTACGAGTAGTTGCACTACTTCTCGTAATTCCGGCGAACTACTTGATATCTCGGGACTAAGGAGATACTAATTAATTTATATGTATGGAGTGAAACAATGTTGACACATACGAAACAAAAAGACAACCATTCAGATGGATTGTTTCAACCATAAAACCATGTGTCTTATTCACCCATTTGCCAACCAACATGTCTCTTCCACTTAAATCACATATTAATTAATTTAATTAATAATCTAATTTTCATAATAAAAATCTAACAAACTTAAATCCAATTAAAACTTTTCTTCAATATGACGAGTGAAAAAAAGAAAATTAAAAAAGAAATTCACCAATTAATTTATTCCTTAGAATTACATAACGGACAAAATGTAAGAGTTAGGGGCTGCGGAACATTCATTATAAAAAGCAAAAGCATCTAAAAAAGGAATGTACAAAAATATATAATGCAAACATAAAAAATACAAAAATGTATAGAACGTATTCTAAAAAGCAAAAATACACATTTCTCCTATTTTAACTCAAAGTAAACCTATTTATAAGCTTTGGGAATTTACACATATTGCGCATACATTAAAGATGAAATAAAGGTGCTTTGGTATTCACTCATATTTTTACAATTACAAATAACACACTGCACATAAATACATTAAAGATGAAATAAGGGTGTTTTGATATTCACGTATATTTTACAATTACAAATAACACCCTGCAGATGCACATACAGTGAAGGTGAAATAAAAGGGTTGTGTATTCTTAGATAATATTGAAGGAACAACTTCTAATTCAGTGGGAAATGAATTGATTTTTACAAGAACAAAAATTAAATACGATCCAAAAATCTGATTATGATGGACCTAAATCGCCTAATTCGAATAAATTACACCAATTCATAATTCAAAACTTTCAGGCCATAAACAACATTTAAATGTAGGTTGGTTTGAGAGGCTAAACATTTAAGACATATGAACATTTGAAGTTTGATAAGCTTGGCAATCATATAATATTCATATACGTTCCCTTCGAATAACATGTATAGGAATATAACAATACCTAAATATATGCCACTAATTCAACTTGAAAAATATTAAAAAATAAAAAGATAATAAATTCTTGGTAAAAGCAAAAGCCCATTGTTCTTTCAATGGCTCCTCAAATCCACCACCACCACACTCACATTATCACTGCTATGGCGGGCCAGCGCCAGCTTCGTCAGCAGAATCGACGCGTCCGAGCACGCCTTGTCGGAGCTCTCCCCCGCCGCCGTCACGCTTATGTCGTTCCCCGGCGACCTCGGCGGCGACGGCGGCTTCCGCGACTGCAAGCACATCCGCGCCACACCGCACGCCGTCTCGTTCGATACCACGTCCCACAGACCGTCGCTGGCTATGATTAAGCAGTCGTCCTCCGGCGACCGCTCGGTGATTGTCACCTCCGGCTCCGATATCACGTACGGCTTGAGATAGTTGTCGCCGATTGCACGTGACATTGCTAAGACTCCGAGAACACGTGGACCGTCCCAGAAGATGACACGTCCGCCAGCGTCTTGGATCCGGTTCAGCTCATCCGGCCGGTCCGGCTGAAGGAGTAAATAGGAGAAATAGGATGAGTTGGTAAAGAATAATTGATATTTAATTCGAGAATCTGAATTTTGATTTGATTTAGGGATTGGGATTTGGAATCGAACCTTATGATCGACGGAAAGGGGGACTGCGACGCCGCTGCGGCAGAGGACGGCCCGGGAGTCGCCGCAGTTGGAGACGACGATTTTGTCCGGAGTGACGACGGCGACTACGGCGGTGGAGCCGACAGCGTCGCACTGAGGAGTTTGGAGCTCGCAGCGGCAGGCAGAGATGGAAGCGGTGCTGCACCAGTCGCCAACTTCCTTATCCATTTTCGAAAAACTATCCAGCATCGTTCGCTCCCATGACGACGAGCCTCCGATTTGGAGTTCGTCTTTGACGATTTCGTGCATACGATCTCGGCATCTCGTTGCTACCTGAAAATCAATTGAATCTGATTTGAGTATTGGATCTAATTTAACAAAATCTAGAAGAATTTAGGTTTGAATAGAGGAGCTTACATGCGAGCAGCCATGGCCGTCGTAGACGCCGAAGAAATGCATCCCGCTCGGAAAATTGGGGTTTGGACCGCAAAAAGAGGGGTGAATAGCAACAGCATCTTCCATATCTCTTCTCCGGCCACAAACGGAGGTTATACCAAACTTTGGGTGATCCGGCGCCACCTCACGCTTACTTCCCGACGCCGACGGCGTCGCCGAGGCACACAACGCCTTCATCCCCGGCTTCACCTCGCCGGAGAGCTGATTCGTCTTCTCATCCTCCACACGCTGAGCTTTACATCTCCGACCAGTGTTCTCGCACATCACTGGAACGACGGCGGCGTCCAATTTATGGCGCTTCCGCTTTCCGCGGCTCTCGAGCGGCGGCGCCACGGCGGAATCGTTCGGAACGAAGTTGAATTGGTGGATCTCCATCCTCCTCCTCCGAGCGGATCTCGAGCTCGGCTCGGTTGGAGCAGAAGTAGTTTCCGTCTCAGCGAGGTTAACTTCACAGCACGTACCAGCCATCCGTACCAATCAGAAAATCAAAACAATATTTATCAATTTCACCACCAAAAATCAAATTCTCGAAACACAAACAGGAGAGAAGGCAGAAGCTATAGCTTGATGATCATGGAGTGAGAGAGGTAGAGAGATAAATTTATGAAAAAGAATAGGAGAGAGGAAGCAGAAGGTCATGAAAAGAGAGTAAAGGGGGCACATTATACATACAAGTAGTTGATTGGGCGGGCAGGGGCAGCTGCCCGTCACCGTCAAGGGCAGGAGAGTGAAAATGGTATGTACTGCTTCCTCACGAGGATTAGCACCACGTGGCGAGATCGTGGTGTACAAGAACGAGATCCTCTTGTTTTATTGCTTCCTCACACTCTCAACCACTGCGTGATCTCATTTCCCATATATACATGTACAAGTAAATACTAAATTTTTAGTCCAATTAATCTCGTTTCATTTTTCTTTCTAAATTGTTTCACTAATTTTATAACCCTCCCATTCACACATAATTAATAATTCTATTAAATAATCTTGAAGAAAAAATAAGATAAGATTAATAAAACAAAGAGTAATTAGAGAATGCGTACTGCCCATATCCATTTTCGGTCTAGAACTATGGTAAACCGAAATTGTGACAAATTGTTCATAAACAATTTACGGTTTTAGTTGAAATCAGATGTGATTATTTGGTTACCGATTTCTTCTTAATGTTATTTTTTTATTAAACTCAAATTTATTATAAAAGATAATAATTTTATGAATTAATATCAAGTCAATGTAGATGACATTTGTAACTCATAATAATAATAAATAATTAGATTAAAGACCGATAGAGGGGTGTGTGGTTTGTTCATAATCAGCGGTCTCTTTGGAAATTTTGTTATGGGGGTGCGAGTGGGAGTGGGGATGGTTGGTAGGGAGGGGCAATAAATAGTGGTACGTATAGTGTGGTGGAGATGGAGACACGTATGGGACCACATGTCAAGGTCGATGGACGGTCTTAGAGTATCTCAACTTACACTCGACACGCGTCCAACATGGATCCTAAGCTGCATTTCTCCTCGCCTTCTGCCGTCCAGTCCAATACCAACCCTCTTACATTCTACCTATTACAGGCAAAATATCGACAACATTGTCAGGTAGATATATATAATATCTTAAATATCATCATTTTATTTTTATAGGATAACGCGGAAAATGATTACGCCGCAGCTCATCTATTATTAGAACCTCGACTTTTAGATACTATGTGTTTTGAATAACATTTACTACTATTAAATTTGATTTTAAATTTTAATGCATTTATATTGAAGAGATTATATGAAGTTTATATTAATTCTTAGTGGGAGAATTTTTTTAGCCTAATAAGATAGATATGTAAGTTTTTTAGTCATTCATATAAAAACTAAGTATTTTAGCCGATATACATCAATTTTTACTCGATTTTGTTTTGTGGAATCTGAAACTTTAAATTTTTGTATAAAAAAAAAATAAGTTAAATTAATTTCAGGTCCACACACCCATCAACTCTTTGTAGAAAGAGTAACTCGATTAGGCGACTTTGATATTCCATTACGATTAGTCATTTTCTTAGTCGGTTTTGCTTAGTCGATTTTGTCTGTTATTTTACTTAGTCGATTTTGCTTATTCAATTTTTATCTTTTATATTTGCTTAGTCGATTTTTGCTAGTTCATTTTTGCTTACTTGGTTTTACTTAATCGTTTTAAGTCGATTTTGCTTAGTCGATAGTACTAAATATATATATAAACATTAGAAAAAAAAATACTACATAAAACATTAAAAAAAACATAAAACATAAAAACATAAAAAACTACTACATAAAGGGATGATTTTTTTGTTGGATGGATGATGGCCTGCATAGCTTCCTCGACGATCAACAACTCCCTGCTCCTCTGTGATGACCTTCCCTCTGTCCCTTGCATCCTCCGTCGGTCCGCCTCATCTTGACCAGAGAGGGTTAGCCTCACAATCCATTTGAGCCAGAGAATGATGCCTAGTTCCTTCACGTGAACGGGAACAAAGTCATCAATCGTCATCTTTATATCGACCTCCACGACGATGTGCTCACAATTAATGGTACCACCATTTAGGGTTCAACCGTCACTCATGGTAATGCGGTATGGCGTTACTTCCGTAGAGCTGATCCCCTAACATAGGCAACAAATAGTCCAAAATGAAGTTTCGACTTACAGTGAATCAATAAGAACAGAAGCCGGCCATCCCGACCATCTGCTCGCCAATCTTACCGGCTACTTTTAGTGAAAAAGAAGCGGGTGGGAGTAGGAGTGGGAATGACAGTAGGAACGAGATGCATGGCCATCACATGATCGAGTTGATGAAGCAACTCTCGTTTCTGTATAGCCACAACTTGGAGATTTTGCAGCAAGGTCACAATCTCATCTTGCATGCGATCTATTTCGCCTATAAGCTGTTGAAGAATGTTCAACGACATCTTTCAAGGTTAAACATGGCATGTGATCTAAAGTGGATGAAAATACTGGTATTTATATGGGGAAGATGATCTCATTAGATCTCCTTCAAATTGGATTCGCCTAGTGCAAATCGAAATTGATGTAGAGAATCTCATAATGGCATATCTTAGCAACGATCCCGAAGATCATCACATTAAATGTTTGTTTGTTCTCCAATCGATGGTTTGGTGTAATGGCGCCACTGTTACAACTTCCATCCAATATTACTTATGCATTAGTCTACTAGCTTAATCATGAACCTACTAAGGTTTATTGATTTTCCTTTAATTGAATAGTCTCTTGGATCGCCTAGTCGCATTCCACCTTCTCGCATTCTGTCTAGTCGGAATCGCCTAGTCGTATTCCACCTTCTCGCATTACGCATAGTCATTTTTGCTTACACGGTTCGTCTAGTTCGGATTCATCTATTGGGATTTCTATCTAGCCGGATTTGTCTAGTCGTTTTTGTTACTTGGTTCATCTAGATCTAATTCGTCTTGTCGGTTTTGCTTACTCGGTTCGTCTAGTCAAGTTCATCTAGTCAAATTCATCAAATCGCATATATAGCTTAGTCTCTTCAATCGCTAGATCATCTAGTTCGCCTAGTCGCCTAGATCCCTCCAAACCCTCTAAACCCTCCGAACTCCAAACCCTATTGATTCCTAAACATCTACAAATAGCTAACCTTATAGGAACGATAATTTAATAATAACAATAATAAGAAAAGTAGCATATGTTAATTACATATAAGTATATATATGTCTTTAATAATCTAAAAATACAAGTAATATTCTCATAAAAGTATACTCAAAGTTGTCTCGAAGAGATATATTTGAAATATTTATATATCTTGTATTAAATTATATATATATATATATATATATAATGATAATAATAATAATTATTAAACAATTCATATATCATTATACTTTCAATATTGTCCAAGATAGAATCTTACGAAATTGTTCAAAAATAGAATCTCGTCCCTTGATTGTCTCAATCCAACAACCGTGATATTATTTAATTTTTTTAATCAGGACTTGCACGAGTACGATTACCATTATGATTACGATTGTGAGCGAATCTTGTCCCTTGATTATCTCTATCACAATTAATCGGAACTTGCACGATTACGATTTTAATTGTCATTAAATCTCGTTCCTTGATTGTGTCGATCACGATTAATCGAAACTTGCACGATTATGATCACGATTACGATTGTGGGCGAATTTCGTTCCCTGATTGTCTCAATCCAGCGACCGTGATATTATTTAAATTTCTTTAATCAAAACTTGCACGATTACGATTATGATTGTGGGCGAATCTCGTCTCATGATTGTCTCGATCACGATTAATCTGAACTTGCACGATTATGATTACAATTGAAGATAGAGTGTGATCTAAAGTGAATGAAAAGATCTTTATTTATAGGAGAAGATGATCGCATTAAATTCCATCAAATCGAATTCGCCCAGAGCAAATTTAAATTGATGGAGAAAATCTATCATCACAAATCTTAGCAACGATCGAGAAGATCATCACATTAAATGTTTGCTTCTAATTCGAAATACATTAAATGTTTGATCATCTAATTGGTCTAGTCGCTTTGATCATCTAATTCGCATGTGTGATAATGCAATTTAATACAAAAATCATTTAATACATATTCGTCTAAATAACAATTGTCGTCTAGGAGTATGTATTAAATGATTGTAACATATTAATCTAACATAGCATATTCGTTTCGTCTATCCGTGCGTATTCGTCTGTGCAAGGACAGATATAAATAGAGCCAAGGGATGACAAGTGACATCCCTTGATTTTTGATGTAAATTATCCAAAATACGCCTCCCAAAAATAAATTATATATATATATATATATATATATATATATATATATATATATATAGGGTGTGGATCTAGGGAGATCCAACACTTAAAAAAGATACGAGAACCGATCATAAGCGTCGATGAGTCCTAATCTAATGGTCAATATCAACCCCTTCTTTCTTAAAAAAAAATGAGAAAAGGGTGTTTTGGGCATATAATTGAATTATAGATTTGGGCGGTAGAAAACATTTCGTTCATGCTCAAGCAGTTTCAAAACATTTTCGTTCATGGTCGGCGGTTCCATTCCATCGAAAATCTACAAGACCCACTACTCCAAAACTTCCATCCACAACCGACAGATACAGAACTGAGAAGACCCATTTCTCCTCCGTAATCGACGACCGAGAAGACACAATTTTCCTCCATAACCGACCACCGAGAAGAACCGACAGCAATCGAGTACAAAATCGAAGATTTAGAGACGATTTCTCTTGAATCGACGAGTATTCACGTATGTTTTACTTATTTGTTACTTAAATTATGAAACCCATGGATTATTTGGTGTTGAGCAAATTCTGAAACCCTAAACAATTGATGCTCATATAATGTTTTTACCCTGTTCATGTTTATATGGATAAATCGGGGTGGTTAGCTAGTGTATTCATCGGTAGTGCTATGGTGGATTTCTACGTTAAACTGTTGTGCTTGAATGATGCAACAAAGGTGTTCAACGAAATTCCTGAGAAGAACACTGTGTGCGTCAATGCGCTATTGTCAGGTTATGCAGAGGCTAAGATGTGGGGAGAAGGGATTGAGCTTGTTAGAAGGATGCCTAAGTTGTGTTTGGAAGCTGACAACTTCACTTTATCCTCTGCTCTTCGTGCTTGTTCTGGACTCTGTTCGATAGAATTAGGCAAGGAGATTCATGCAAGCATTGTGTTTCTGATGTGTTTCTGCAGAGTTTGTTGATTGAAGCCTATTTAGTAGGAAGTAGATGTTAATCAACGAGATTTTATTTGATTATTGCGCATCAGCATTAAAGTATATCTGTATTAGCATAAATATAGGAAATCGTTAGCATAAATTAAAATTTCTTTGGTACATATAATATATGTTGTTTCTGCATAAATATTTAGGGTGGTGAGCATAAACAAACGTAATGGTTAGCATAAAATACGATATTCATATGCATAAAATGAAAATATTCTGAAAAGTTTTGTGTGTTACTGGTATGCATAAATTTTGATACTGATATGCAAGAAATATGATAGTTATATGCATAAATTCAGTGAAAAAACTGCATGCGTACTAAGTAAATATTCTAAAAAAGCAGGAACATCGCGAGGTAAAGGAAAGAGGAAGAGAACATAAATAATATAACTGTGTGCATAAATTTTGAGAAAGGTAAGCATAAATATTTTTGCCACAATACTAACTGAATGTCTGTGTGCATGAAAAGTAATGGGTCCAACAATAAATATAAAAGAAAAAAAAGTAATTTGACTAGAAAACAATTTTTTTTAAGTGGTGGCTAAATAACTTATATTGTTAATGTATTACGCTAGTTTTATACATTTACACATTTCTTTCCAAATGCCCCTAATCATGCATGATAGATATTTGGCAAATTCAAGATTTTAAATCAGAACATTCATATATTTAAGAGTGCAAAATTGTAATTTGAGATGATCGATCTACAATTTCAAAGCAATGAAGACTACAACTTCTATATTAGGATGCATGCAGATTATTAACATCCATATATTTAAGAGTGCAAAATTATAACTTGAGATGATAAATCTACAATTTTGAAACAAAGAAGATCACAACTTCCATATTAGTGCGGATCTAAAGGGTGCATAAAGATTATTAAAAGTAGATCTAAATGTGGCATGAAAAGTTGAAACAACTTCCAAATTGGAAATTGATGGCTTATTAATCACGAATGTTTTTTATATTTTTGTTATTTTACGTTCCCAAATGGCAAATTGGCCTAAATAGTCTCCAATTCTATAATTTTTTCGCCAAATTGGTCCTAATTCGAATTTATTGGCCAAATTGGTCCTTTAGTTGTAATTTTTCTGTCAATTAACGTTTAAGCAACAAAATTTTAAAAAATATATTAAAATATTACAAGGGTACTTTCAGAATAAAATTTTCAATTACCAATTGGACCAGAAATATTATGCAATTATTCAATGTTTGAACTTTTAAACCCATTTCAAGAAAATGGGATACACAACACAAACACAAGATCGCCATCTTATTCAAAAAGTTTCTATTTGGGCCTCTGAATCTCTAGTGTTTTTTTCAAAATTTAAGCACAAAATCCAAATGCCCGTTACTTGAAACTGATTTTTCCGCAATAAATAAGGGTCTTTCAACGGATTAGGTATTGGTTTGAATTTTATATTCGGTTGCATTCTAATGGGCCTTGTAGCAGAGCTTTACTATTTTCTATGGTGGAAGAATAAAAATGCTGCGACCACCAGCACCACCATCTCCACCACCACCGCTACAAAAATTCAAGAACTCAATCTCCTCTTCTGCTGGAGAAACAAGCCCAAATCTTGCATCACCAACAATAGCCAAGAACTCACAAACCCAGTTCAAGATTTGGAAATTGTGCGTGAAAATATTCAGAAATTATTCAAAATATTTTTGGCCCAATTGGTCATTGGAAATTTTATTACGAAAATACCCTCATAATATTTTAATATATCTTTTAAAATTTTGTTGACTAACTGTTGATTGACGAAAAATTTGATGGAATGATCAATTTGGCCAACATTTAAAATTTTGAGGATCAATTTAACCAGAAAATTCGAATTACGGACCAATTTGGACAAATATTACAAAATTGGGGACCATTTAGGACAATTTTTCTTCCCAAAATTATAGATTTGTTTCAATTTTATTAGAAGCCAAAAAAATCATTTAGGGTGTTTGGAGTAGCTGAAACTTATTGATAAGTGCTGAAAGCTGTTTAAAGCAGCTTATTTGAAAATCAGTTAACGTTTGGAAATAAGTGTTTAAAGCAAGTGAAAGTAGGAAAAATAGTGTTTGGAATACTGCTGATAGAAGTAGTTTATTGTTACTTTTTAGAATAAATGTATATTTTGCCCTTAGTGTTATTAAATAATTATAATTTATAATAAATAAATATAATTCAAAAATTATTCTTATTCTATATTTATTTTTTACTTTATAATTTTAATTTAATATTATAAAATATTAAATTAATATAAATATTACTCCCTCCGTCCAAATTATAATATCCAGCTTTTCATTTTGGGCTGTCCCAAATATAATGTCCAGTTTCCATTTTTGGCAAATTATTACACAACTTTTTTGTAGGACCCACACCTTTACACATCCCTACTCACAACCAACAACTTTCCTTAAAAACCGTGCAAAAAACAAAGTGGACATTATAATTAGGACGGACGGAGTATATAATACTATAATTGATAGAGAAATGAAGAGACACGACTAGTATGTTGAAGAAAAAGAATTCTAACAAATATTATGGATATAGATATTTTTGGAATTAAATAAAATTTTTAAGGGTAATTTGGTCCAAAAAAATCATAAGCAATAAGCTGAAGCTGAAAGCTTGGGTGGCTGTTTTCAGCGGGTGGAGGAGCTTTAGCTGCTTCTCTATTTTGACCTAATTTTAGAGAATCTTAGCTTTAAGCTGTATGTCCAAAACACCCCCACACCAGCTTAAAGTTGAAAGCAACTTTCGATAAGCTGTTCCAAACACTAGAACTTTGTCAATGCATGGGCCGTTTGTGTTTGGGTCTTCACTAACTTTCCGTTCATTGTAAAAATCGGCCCAAATCCGTTGAGTATGCTCTTGAAGTTGAAGGTGAAGCCCAATACATCAAAATAATGTAACCGACACTTCTCATGTCGAATGTGTTGCAAAATCAAAAAAATTGCTTCTTTTTTTAATTTTTCAAAACTATTGTATGAATGGGACTAACTCAAAATTCACTAATAAAATAATGTCCAAAGGTGTCAAAATTGGCTAGAATGACCCCACTCTACCCTTCCCATTCTTGAAGAATTCCGTATAATTCCGTACACGAGCTGATTCAAATTTCAATCTAAAATGAAAAGTTTGATGGATTTCGGACTATTTTACTAAAGACACTAATTTACGTTTTTTCACTAAATAAAAAATAGGTGTTGATTATAATTGAGCAGATGTAAACCGAAGGGTGCCTCAAAGAAAAGTAGGTTCATATCTGTTATACCAAAATTCTCGTTTGTTTATTTTTGTTATATAAATAATTATAATTTCTGTTATGTTAATAACAAGATAAAGTTTCAGCCAAACGTACATATAGATATATATGCCAGAAGATCATCTGACCCATTTTTGGTGGCTCTTTCGGTGGCCCACCAATTACGCCCCGCCACGTGTGCATTGGTGGGCCACCTTTTTTAAAATCAAATATTAATTTAATTGAGTGGGGCCCACCAATACACGCGTGGCGCTGCGTGATTGGTGGGCCACCAAGTGTTCCTCCCATTTTGGGACAGAAGATCCGCTTTGGATATATATATTGCTGGTCCGCCCTAGTAGTTTCTTGACATCCAACGTGCAGAATTATTGTGCAAAATTATTACAAACCTTCAAAATTCTATATAAAAGAAAGTCAAGACCCTTTATATAATTCAAGATCCCCCGTCAACACTTTAAAGATGGGTAGACGAGGACTTTAATTATGTAATAAAATGGACAAATGTAAGTTTTTAATTGCTAATTAATTACTTGCAATGTATTAATTGCTAATTAATTACTTGCATATCCACTACTGTTAATAGGCAATCTCGGTTTAATGCCAAAAGCAGAGTTTTGATCAATCCATTCTTACGATCTTATCGCTCACGCAGACGTACTTTACAAAACTTGCACATAAAGTAGCAGTTATATATTTTACTCGTAGATTTCTTTTTCTGTCGTCCCATTATTTTTGTATTCATCCGAAAAATAAAATAAAATTATGAATCACAATAAATCTAAACAGTAGATCTACTATTTTAACATATTTTTATCTACTTTATTAAACTCTGCACCGAATACAATTAAAACAATAATAGTGGGATAGAGAGAATTAAATTCCTTATTTTCTTAGAAATATAAAACAGAAACCCCTCCCCTCAAGTTTTAAATTCTCGTACAAATAAATTTGATATGAGGAATTTTCATATAATATAATTTAAGAATGACATTTTTTAAAATAAACGAATGTATAATAGTTTTAGGATGTGTATCTAGTATTTTTATGCTTTTTCCCTACCACCGCAAAATCGATAGCAGATGCAAATTTTCCCGACCAAAAAAGTCCATAGATTTAGAATCGCAGTATAAAATCTAGAGTATAAGGAATCAAATTCCAAATTTATAAACTATTATCTCCATGGGCAAAAATTAATTAACATGGAAAAAAGATTCTAATCAAATTAACTAGACTACAATAGAAAACATCAATTCGATAGCAAGTAATACGAGGAAACTGTCTTTAAAAAGTGTCTATTCAAAGATTAAATTTTGAAACACCCCATGTGACAACAAATTCTCTCTCCTCCCATTCTCTCTCCAAAGATTAAATTTTGAAACACCCCATGTGAAATTCACCCAACAAACTCCAAGCCCACTTCGCCAAATTCATTAAAATCACCCTGTTTTTCTCTGCTGTACGGCTTGTCTCGGTGAAGAAAAATGTGTACAGCTTCGGATAATTCAGGTCAAGACCCGTTTAAAGCTTTGAAGCTTTTGCCGACGGAGAAGCCTTCTAACGCCGTTACGACGTCGTTGAAGGCTGTTGTCGGGTTCGTATTTTTGTTCTCAGTTTTGCTAGCTTTATACTCTGCTATTAATGCTTCGACCCGACCCGATTTCTTCCTCTGGCCGGACCGCCGGAATCCGGATGACTTGATTACCCGGTTCGACTCCGACGATTCGCCCACAAACGTTTCACACATCGCCTTCGGAATAGGCGGGTCGACCCGGACGTGGGAGAAACGGGCTTTGTATTCGGATCTATGGTGGAAACCCGGGTTGACCCGGGGGTTTGTTTTTATGGAGAAAGGTTTGGATAAGGGGATCCCACCGTCGCGGGTCGGGTACCGGGTTTCGTCGAATTGGCGGAGGTTCCGGCGGACGGCGGGGTCGGATTCGGCGGTGAGGATAGCGCGGGTGGTGGTGGATCTCTTCCGGGCTGGGTTGCCGAACGTAAGGTGGTTCGTGATGGGGGACGACGACACGGTGTTTTTTCCGGCGAATCTGGCGGCGGTGCTGGGGAAGTACGACCACCGGCGGATGGTATACGTCGGCGGGAATTCGGAGAGCGTGGAGCAGGACGTGATGCATGCGTACGACATGGCGTTCGGCGGCGGGGGGTTCGCGATTAGTTACCCTCTCGCGGCGGCGCTCGCCGGAGCTATGGACGGTTGTCTGAATAGGTACCATTACTTCTACGGGTCGGATCAAAGGGTGTGGGCTTGTATTGCGGAGCTCGGAGTCGGGCTGACCCTCGAACCGGGTTTTCATCAGGTATGGTTTATGCTGTTTCTTTAATTAATTTGTCTATTTTATTTCAAAATCGTGTCAATTTGAACCATGAAATATTCCCAACTTTTGACCATCTGGTCAAATAATAATGACTACAATAAACATTATAAATTGGAATGGACCCAACATATCTAAACCATTATCATATTCGGTTTCTTTACATTAATACGAACCAACGCATCTTATTTAAGTCCAAATTTCACCAACATCGACACTGAGTTTTGAGTTTAGGTTCGAGTTCGATTTCTTTGCATTTTTAATTAAAAGGCAGTGGAATTGAGCCGTAAACTTGGTTAGTTATGATTGGTGTATATCCCAATAAAGTGACACGTGGCGAATTTGGAATGGGGTGTCTGTGTGGTGGGTGGGTTTTGTTGGATTCACATGGCTGTTAAATTCCGAGTGTCACATAGCATCTGGGCTCGTGCCACGTATAGGAACATTTCTGTAATGGCCGGCTTTTTCGGCTTGATTTTCTTGTTTGTTAACTTTTTCCAGCCCACTTTGTACGATGGGTACAAAGTGCAATTAATTGTTCATCTGTAGTTTTTAAATTGGATCGAATTTGATGACACCTAGAGTTTTAATTTAATTGCTGGACTTTAGTGTGTCCAGGTGTCAGTAATTTCACAAAACAATTGAAAAGAAGATGAATTCAAGATTACGAATTTAGACTAAATCTTTTATATTGGAGAAGGGTTGTTAACCTGCATCGACAAAATCTGTAATTTAAAATCGCAAGATATAAAGAAAATTCGGAATTTTGTTGGAAGATTTAGAATTTAAATTTGGATAAAAATGATCGTTTTTGGATCAGTAAATTTTTGAAAGAAATTAAGAATTTTCGGGATTGTCTACAATTTGATTGGTGGTGCTGTCACACTCCCTAAATCCGCCCTACTGGAGAGTTAAATAATTCAATAGCTAGACGCCGCACGCCCTTAGTTACAAGCATAGAATTATTGAGGGTAATCTGCAGTTGTTATCAAAAAATGTTCTGGCAATTCAAAAATTGCAAGACTTTGATGTATGAATTTTCCCATGAATGCTTGCTTACGATTCTAACTCATGTTTTGTATGTCGAGTTTATTATGCATGATCGTCAAAACATTTGTTTTGATGGTTTCAGATTGATATAAGGGGAGATCCATTCGGGCTCCTAGCAGCACATCCAGTAGCTCCCCTAGTTTCCCTTCACCATCTCAACTCAGTGAACTCGCTCTTCTCGAACCAGACTCAGCTCGAGTCACTCACAACCCTAATGGAAGCCTATGACTCGGACCCCTCAAGAATCCTTCAGCAATCCTTTTGCTATCACCGCAAGCACAAGTGGTCAGTTTCAATTTCATGGGGCTACACAGTGCAAATATTCCCTACCTTATTAACAGCTAAAGAACTCGAGACGCCTCAACTCACTTTCAAGACGTGGCGGACGTGGAAAGACGGACCCTTCACGTTCAACACCCGACCTGTTAGCTCGGACCCGTGCCAACGACCCGTTGTGTTCTATTTGAGCTCGGTCGAGAAGGAGGAGCGAACTGCGAGGACAGTGACGAGTTATAAGAAGCTCGTGGATTACCCAGTGAAGGGATGTAATCGGGACTACGCTCGTGCGGTGGGTGTCGAAAAGATCGTCGTCTCGGCTTTAGAAATGGATCCGCAAGAGCTTAAACAGGTTAGTCCACCGACTCTGATACGATGATTTACTTGTAAATGGTGAATCACATCATGTTAGATTTCAAAATATTGGTGTTTGGTGGAATTAGTCGTCAACTTGAGTCTGATCCATTAAAAGTGCTCTTTTGGTCTTCTTTATTGCCATCACTATAGAAAGTAATTAGAGGCAGATCTAGTAGCGGGTGAGATCGTCCGAAATCGCCCAAATTCCCAAATTTTTTAATAAATTATGTTAAAAATTTATTATTTCGCTCCGTAATTTTGAACTCTAAAGTGTCCTTACTAGCACGGGCGGATGTTGCACTCCTAAATTCTTAAAATTCTAAAATTTTACCTATGTTTCTTGAAAATTGTTAATCATTTGTCTTCTTGAAATTACATATTTGGGCTCAAAATTGTAAAGTCAAATTTCATTCCTCCGAATTATGAATTTTGAACTTTGGTTGGTGATGTTGGATTTTGTGCAGAGCCCAAGGAGACATTGCTGCGATATTGATGGAAATTTTGGACATGGGACGATGAGGATGAGGATGAGGAGGTGCAGACATGCTGAAACTATTGCACTTTGATAGTTTTTTTTTTTTTTTATTTTTTTTTTATTTATTTTTTATTTTATACATAGTATTTGTAAATAATTGGCTGACGACTTTCTCACACGTCATTTTCTGTATTACATAGTATATTTTTATATATAGAGTTAATGACTTTGGAGATGAGAGAATATTCCATATTTGAATAAAAATTAGGCTTTCATTTATTATTTTGCATTTTCATGCAATACTTATTTGTTTTATATTAATTGTTTTAGGGCCTAAATTGGGCCCTTAGTTATCTGGGCCTCTAGCAAAAAAGCCCTGCCCGGTCTTCGGTTTAATTGGGCCTAGAAAGTGAAAAATATAAATTCTAATTGTAGACCATTACAAGGTAACTAAATCTACACGGGTTTGTATTTCGAATAACGTTTGTTTGTTTGTTTGTTTTTTTTTGCATAAAAATGAGAAGAATGGTTTCATTATGATGACGTAGTATACGTAGAATTACAGTGTGCCATTAGGTAAAGCATGTGATGCATATCGTGTGTGTGTGTGGAGGTACCATTTTCGAATTTAGTCGCCTGATATTTTTCTTCCTTAATAGAATATATTATAAAACTACTAATTTCGATTAGTGTAAGTTTCATAAGCATCATTGTTAAAGTATAAGTTTCACCGCTATTTTTATAATGAAATGTCTTTTAATAAATACATTAACTTTTTGTATTTACTTATTCAATAGGGTTTAATGAAACCAATTAGTGTATAGTTAAACAAAATTCGATGATTTGTTAGATATTTTTTTTTCTTTTGTTTTTTTTTTTTTTAAATAATGATTGCAAAACTTATCCGTTTATTCAATCGGCTAATATTTCATTTCTCTCTATTTTCATACAACAATAATATTTGTTTGTGTCTCGTTACATTATTTTCTATATATTTATAATTTTTACTAGTTACCATTCTCACATCTATTATAGTCAATTATTAAAAATCCTAACAACTAGGGGTGTAACGGTTCGGTTCGATTCGGTTTTTATGTATTTTAGGGAACCGAACCAAATACATAAAAATTGTTCGGTTCGGTTCGGTTCGATGGATTTTTCAATATCGGAACTGAACCGAACCGAACCGCTTATAAATGGTTTGGTTCGGTTCGGTTCCTCGGTTCACCTTTTTATTTATTTATTTATTTTTTAAATCCTAAATAATGCAAGAATAATAGTTTATAGGATGTCACTCATTCCGAACTCATAAGTATAGAGTTGTTACTCCTTTCTCTTCATTTGTATAGATTAAAATTGATCTTAACTTAAATGTAATATCTAAATCCAACAATATTATCATATAAGAAAGACAAATATTAAATAAAAAAATTAAAAAATAGGATATTGGTTCGGTTCGGTTCGAACCGTTCAAAAATTCTTGAAACCGCGAACCGAACCGAATGTAAACGGTTTCTAAAAAAATAAACCGAACCAAACCGCAAAACCAAACCGAACCGCATTTTTTGGTTTGGTTTGGTTCGGTCCGATCGGTTTCGCGGTTCGGAGCGAAACCACTTACACCCCTACTAACAACGAAAGAAATATGAACACAAGGGGCTCTTGCCACAAGTTTAAAATGCAAAGGTATTTTTCACAATAAATCAATACAATTTTACAAAATTTTACTTAAATACATGTATTTTTGTCTTTTTTTCATTACAATGTGCATTGAATAAACTCTCTATAGAAAATGTGGAAGCAGCATCAGATTTACCCTAATGGGGGGAATCCCATCAATCAATAAGGCAACAAATTTCCCCTATTTCAGATGCTTCCATTTACTGACTTCCTTCTTCCCCTTGTAAGTAAAAATTGGAAAAACAAAGAAAGCAGAGAACCTCAAAAATCAGACTGAGTATTTACAACAACTCAGTAAGACTTGGATTTCAAAGCTAAAATCGTACACCCACTGTCCAGTTCTCAGAGAGGAAAAGGCGGTAAGGAAAATCTGCAGTGCAAATTAAAGGACCTGACCCAAACCCTAGCCGTACCATCTCTCTCTCTCTCTCTCTCTCTCTCTCTCTCTCTCTAGAGGTACTTTCTTTCTTCCTACTCTTTCAATTTTATCTTTATACTCTAAAACTGCAACTAGAATTGTACTTTGAGTTGCAATTTAGCAAGTCCAACGTTTAGGGTTTTTTCTTCTTCCTCTTTTTAAGGAATAAATGTGTTTGTATGAGAGAGAAGTGAAAAAGGAGGGTTCTTTAATTTATCTGGAACTCAATTAATTTTGAAGTGGGCCTCTTTGTTTGTTCTTTAATATCTTGATCTTTTTTGGCCATTTCTCGTTGATTCTGCTGAAAGAATTGAAGGGTTTTGTTGGGTTTGTTTTAATTTTCTTGATTCTTGGCCTTTAATTTGGTTGAATAGTGATTTCTGGTGAGTGAATTGTTGGCTTTTGTGGGTTTGTTTTCTTGTTCTTGATTTAGAACTTGTTAAGGTTCAAGAAATTGTAGTTTTCCTTGTAAAAATTGAAGGCCTTTTGTATTTCCCCAATGTAAATTGAATAATTGATGCATTCAAGAAGTATTTGGTTTTTTGCTCAAGAAATTTGGAGAGAGAAACAAGAGAGAGAAGGGTCTTTATTTTAATTTATTTTTTCTTGAAAGGTGGGAAGAATTTTTGATTGAAGAAAAAGGTGTAATGGGGAGTAGATGGTGGGCAGAAATGCAGTCGGAAGAAGAAACCGCCGCCTTCAACTCCGGCGATCACAACCCTAACAACGAGGAAGAGAATCAAGAAACCGAGGAGCCGTCGTCGAGCTCCGGCCGCCGCCCCCGCGGCCGCCCTCCCGGCTCGAAGAACAAGGCCAAGCCGCCGGTGGTGATCACCAAAGAAAGCCCCAACGCCCTCCGCAGCCACGTGTTGGAGATCGGCAGTGGCGGCGATGTTTATGAGTGTTTGGCCTCGTTCGTCCGCCGCCGCCGCGTCGGAGTGTCGGTGGTGAGCGGAAGCGGGGTCGTGAAGGACGTCACCCTCCGGCAACCGTCGGCGCCGGAGGGGGTTATAAGTCTTCAAGGTAGATTCGAGATATTATCCTTATCCGGTACGTTCTTGCCCGAGCCGTCGCCACCGGGGGCGACGAGGCTGACCGTGTTCCTCGCCGGCGGGCAGGGGCAGGTGGTGGGCGGCGCGGTGGTGGGGGCTTTGATGGCGTCGGTTCCTGTTACCGTCATAGCTGCGACGTTCACGAATGCGGTTTATGAGAGGCTGCCGATTGAGGACGAGTACGGCGGCGAAGAGGCGTTGCCGCTGGAGAGTCACGATTTGGCGGCGGAGCGGACGAAATTGGCGGCGGCGCCTTTGTATAATTCGGAGGTGGCGAATGATGTTGTTTGGGCTCAACCTTGCCCTCCTCCTTATTGAGACACTTGTTTGTAATTCGAGATCCTCTATTACTAATCGTGTTTTGTTTCGTATTTTAACATTGTTGATGTATGTCACACTTGTAAAATGATTTGATGAAGTTCTCATGATCTTGATTAGATCAACCAATAGATTTTGTAACCAAAGCTAAGTAAAATTCAGAGAATTGAATGAACTGGTTTGGAGATATCGCAATACTGATTTTACATTAGAGGGTTTTGTAGTTTAAGCTGAAGAATGTTTGAAAATGATGTCTAATTTAGGATTAGATCCAATTGGATAAATGTATACGCAATATATGTGTCCATTTAAAAGGGGAGAAAAAAAAAACCCTACTTATGATTTTCTATAGCTAAAACAATCGGATATATTGATCTACCTTATATATATATATATATATACTAGGTTCTATCAATTTAATTCTCCTTCCATTTTATTATACATTTTTCGAAATGTAAATTGAGAAAATGATGTTTTGCAATGTACATTTTTAACTTTTGGTTGATTCATTTTGTCCACACAATTTTTTTTTTTGAATAAATGTGACTTTTATTGAGACAATTCAATTAGAAAATTAATAAAGAAGTTTATAATGGGACGTGGGAGTATATGCTTTAAGAATTTAAGTATGTGATATGTACGTTTTTTTTAATTTAAAGTGATATAGTGTCGGTCGTGAAATCATAATCAATACCGGAGAAGACAAACGGACATGAAACATGAGAGTTGGCAAAGCAAAGCCGACGGCCGACACTAAAGCTACAAATGAATGTTGGGCTTAACGTTGGGGCCGATATTTGAGTGAAACTATGTATACCGAATTTATGAGTTTCGGCCCTTGGATCCTATTTTAAGTCCTTTTGGACATTCTTCTAATACTATAACAAAATTATAATTATTTGTTTTTTTAATACGAACTGCACGTCAGATTATTAGAAAATTCTTATTTGGTAGTGCCTCCAAACATAGTCATTACAAACGAATTGAATAATCAGATCATTGAATTTTTTATTATTTTCTGTTGGTCCCGAGTCAAACGTTCAGGTGTAGGGGGGGTGTGAATACACCTGAAAACGTTTTTCAAACTTAAACGCGAACAGTCCGATTTACGGAAGATGTCTACTGAATGAATTCAGTAGACCAAGCAAGTTGTTCTTGATCGTGTCGACAAAGTGACTGAGAGTGCTGACCTCTGCTAGCTGACTTAAGGTCAGAATTCAGTAGCGTTCAATAGTTGTTCAGTAGCGTGCGGAATGTGTAAGCCCGATTAAGCTTGTTTGAAAACGTTTGTTTATCAAATCTGTTTCAGTATATTAGTGCAACGTTTTAAGCTTTTACTGAAATGCTGTTGTATGATTTTGTAAAGATATTTTCAGTATGAACAATTATCAATGCAACAGATTAACGACACAACAATTTTAAAGTGGTTCGGATACGCAAGATCCTATGTCCATTGATCTTGAACAAAGCAGGACACTATTTTATTATACTAAGTTAGTCTCAGTTAGTTTGTGCGCTGGACAAACTGTAACTTGTGATTATACTGAGCAAGTCTCAATTTACAGGGTCAAACAAAGGTTTGAAGGTATCTCCAACAATAAAGGAGTTCTTATCAGTTAAGAACAGTTCAATAAATGAACTCCTTCGGTTCTAAGCTATGGATATAACAGTTGAGCTTAGGTTAGAGGGTGGGAACGAGAATGACTTCTAGAGCGAAGAACAAAGAGGAATAATCACTCTGGGTTCGTGTTCTTCACTTGAATATTCGCTAAGTATTCTAGAGCTTTGAGTTCGTCGTGAGCTTGAGTTCCCTTGATAGGTCGCTTGTATGATCGTGTAGTGCGACTTGACTGACCACGACCTTCCCTCTATTTATATACGTGAGTTGTGAATAGATTCATTGGAGACGAACTATCCACATGTCACTCTATATAGGTAGCAAACAACTTCTTTTTCGAATTATGTAGGGTCCTCTTTCTTTGCGGAAAGTGGTTGACATGCAGCTTTTGTCGGAGACTTTGCCAGCTGGCTGCTTGTCATTGGTCGAGGTACAAAAAGTGGTTGAGACATATTTAGACTTCAAGGTTGATACTGAAGCTAACCTTTCTCAGATGTACGACCTCAGACACTCTACTGAAATGATTTTGAAGTCCACTGTCAGTTAAAGCAACTGACAGGCCGTTCTTGAGTCAGACCGAAAGGTTCAGTATGTTGCTCTTGCTGAGTCCAACACTACTGAGGGCCAAGACTCTGAGTTCAGTAAACTGCTCCTGCTGAGTTTAGTTCTACTGACTCCTGAACACATTTTAGTATGCTGCTCCTGCTGAGTCTAGCCATACCGAATCTTCACTCCATGGCACTGCGATAAATAGTCTAATGAGAGACAACAGACGAAACTTCTGAGCCGGACCATGCTGAAGACGAGTCTACTGAGTCTGAAACACTCAAAGACAAAGGTGTTAACTTTTACAATGGAAAGGTTCTCCAATAAAAATAGGGTTTTGGGATAAGCCAAATCAACTACTGAATCATCTCCCAACAATTTCCCCCTATTTGATTATGCCAAAACCTGTCACTATATCTAACACTCTCTATCAATCTAAAGAACTATTAGACACAAACTCCTTACAATTATTACAATGAGAATCTATGAAGATGTATCTTCAAGTCTAATCTAAGCATGTACAGAGCACATAGATAATCAGTGAGTGTTGAGTCAGTAATCACTTAGGTGATTTTGAGTGTTAAATAAAAGCGAAACGGGCCATAGAGACAATGAGAAATTGTCAGGCCAAGTAACAATTGATGTATTAATGATAAGAGATCTGAGTACATGTACATCATTGCTACACTAGGGAAGCTATCAACACAATCAAGCTAGACTACTTCCTAGTAGATCTAAAGCGCTGAATCATTGCCTTGAAATCATTCGATTTGTCATCGGGCAACGGAAGTCCGTAAAGCTTGAATATGTCTTTCCTCAGCTGGAGAAATCCCGAAAGATCTTCAGCATCTTTAGGTTCTAGAGATTTCAACTTAGCTGCATCCCTCGCTTCTGCTTCAATCTCAGCTGTGAAGAGTGATCCATCCAATTTCCGCGGTGGAGGCAGAGTTCTGAAAGCCTGAGTCCTAACATCGACATTTGCATCAAGGGCTTTCTGAACTATTTCGTAGATTTCAGGATCACACTTCAATATCCATCCAACAAAGGTGTCAACTTTCGTGGAATCAGGCCAAATCTTCCAGATGTAGAATCTTTTGATGAATTCGGCTTTGATCGTCTCCCATGCCTGTGTCTTCTCCCAGGGCATCCACTCATCAACACGAGGCCATAAGTGAGTCTTTAGCTCATTAGGTCTCTTGCCTCGTCTAAAGAATTTGGAGGTTGTGGGGATGTCCGTGTCCTTAGGAGGAAGTGGCTTAGGCTTCATTCTCTCTGCATTTCTTGCCTCTTCTGCCTCCTTTTCCTTGGCTTCTGCCTCTTTCCTTCTTGCTTCAGCAAGTTGATGCCACTCAGCTCTGGAATCAAGAGCTCTGATGCTGAGGTCGATCAACTCGTCAATTGTAGGCTCAGCCGGCTTCTTCGTTTGCTTGGATGTGTTAGCATGTTTCTCAGCTTCTCTCTCTTTCTCTTTTTCTTTGTCAGCATCGTCTCTGAGAGTAAGCTTTCTGGCTACCTGCATCTGAATAGGCTTTCTAGCAGGTACCTTTGTTCTGGCCTTTGTAGGGGCCTTCTTGGGCTTATTAGCCGCTTCAGCCTCAGCAATTTCCCGAGCAAGCTTCTCATCAGCATCAATATGAGCTTGCTCTACTGGGCTTATGTATCTTTAGGGACGAGGAGGAATTTTTAGCAATTGTTTTCCTTTCCCAGATACAGGTGGAGGTAGAGGAGTGTGTTCAGCATCAGACTCCTCTAGAAACACGGTCACTTCCTCAATGTATTTATGAGGAGGTTCAGAAGTGCCGGTGTCCGCCTTCCTAGGTCCTGAGCCACTTGGGCCTGTCTCAGCTGCTATATCCCCTGTTGAGATACCCTGGGCAACAACCCTTGTTACTTCCCCCTTAGACTTATCGCTCTGAATCTTTTCTGCTTTGTCCTCTTAGAGCTCTTAGTCTTTTCCCCATTTTTGGCATCATCCAATAAGGTCTGAGGGGTAGGAAGAGTAACTGCCTTAGTACTGAGCATTTGATAAGATTTGGAGAGCTCATCCAAGGTCTTCTGTAGACTGTCAAACTTGAGATGTAGATCGTTCCTCTCAGTAATCAGTTCTTCAGCATACTTGCGCTGAGAGTGATCTACAGGTTCTTCAATCTTTGTCAGCTTTGCGTTTATCTTCAGCTCACACTCATTTTAAAGTTTAGAGATCCTCTGCTCATAAGCTAGAGTGTGCTGATAGATCTGGTTCTGAAGCTCTGATTGGGTTGCCTAAAGGAATCAAGAATAGAAGTCTAGTCATCATTCAGAAGCTTTTGAACCGATGCTTGCTGATTGTTGAATTCAGCTTTCTGTGCGAATAAGGCATTCGTGAGAATTGAGCTGAAGTTAGGGACAAGAGAGATGTTCTGAATGGAAGTCTCAGAACCCTGACTTCCTCGCACTGAGCTGTAGTGGACTGGTGCCATAACTTGTGAACATTCCTGGCAAGGAAACGATTCTGAGTCCCCTGCTTCAGAAGTGCCTTGGCTACTGCCTTCGACTTTCGGCGCTTTGTAACAAAGCCAACCTCATAAGCTGACCCCAGCAACAACTGTTCTAGGTCAGCAGGGCGAGAGATGTCTGCTACTGCCGAACGAGAAGGAGAAGGAGAGTTGGATGATCATCAGAAGGTACTTCTCCCTCCTTCTCATATATAGCTAAAACCCCTAATTATGATTTTCTATAGCTAAAACAATCGGATATATTGATCCACTTTACATATATATATATATAAGTGTGGATCAATTGAGAACACACCCCTAATGAGAGAAATGAGAACAAATCTGTGCCATTCATTTTTGTGATCTGTAGTTCAGATTGAGTGCTGACTCATCAAATTTTGAAGGGGAAAAATAGTCATTAAGGGTAAATTTGTACTTTCTCCCCTTATATTTCAAGAATGAAGAAAAAATAAGGTTTCTTTCTCTCTTCCTTTGGGAGACGAATTTGCAGACTCAATTCGAGACCGAGCCGCACTTTTCGATTGGCATTGCTTGGTACTTCGATTCGCTATATTTGATCCTTCATTATTTGGTTCTCGATTCATTGTGTTGGTCCCGAGAGCACGTTCAGGTGTAGAGGGAGGGGTGAATACACTTGAAAATCGATTTTCTCAACTTAAACACGAACATTCCTTTTTCAGGATGATGTCGTACTGAACAGGTTCAACAGACCAGATAAGCTGTTCTGAATCGTGTTGGCAGAGTGACTGACTCTACTGAGACCTGCTAGCTGACTGAGAGTCAGAATTCAGTATCTTGCAGATAGAGTTCAGTGGTGCGGAATAGTGTAGGCTCAATTCAGTTGAGTTAGGAAAACGTTTTATTAAAATAATTTCAGTTGATTAGTGCAGTCTGTTAAGTTTGCTGAAACTCAGTTGAATGATTTAAAGAAGGTTTCCAGTATGAACAGTAAATCAATGCAACAGTTAAAAATAGAACACAAGACACAGAGGTTTTTAAAGTGGTTCGGACACAAAAATCCTACGTCCACTGTCCCGAAAGATCAGGAAGCTATTTATTATACTGAGATAGTCTCAGTTAGTTTGTACGCTGGACAAAGACTGGTCTTGAGATTTATACTGAGCAAGTCTCAGTTTACACGGTTATCAAGCTGAGTGTTTGAAAAACTCTCCAACTGTGAAGGAGTCCTTTACAATAAGGATTAGCTCAAAGGTGAACTCCTTCGTCTAAGCTATGGATATATTCTATTGAGCTTAGGTTAGAGGGATAAGGAACTAGGAAGTGGCTTCTAGAACGACGAACAATTGAATATAGCTTTGGGTTCGTGTATCGTCGTTTGGATACTAGAGGCTGTATTAATCAGTTCTGCTTGGTTCCCTAAGAGCTGGAATGAAGTCTTTCGCCGGAGATAGATTCTTTGAACTTCTTGCGGAAGACTTAGGCTTTTTGAATTTTGCTCATTTGAATGCTCTGTATGTTCTCTCGTGTTCTTCCCGTTAGCTTCAATTTCGATTTATCCCTCTATTTATAGAGAAGAGATTAGGATAGATCCGTTGGAGACGACGATCCTTTATCTCTCTCTTTTGGGTAGCTAACGGCTCTTTTGAAGTTTGGTGGCAGTGTCCTTTCCCTCCTTTTCTGGAAAGTTGTTGACTTGCAGCTTTAGTAGATATAGGATACGTGGCTGCTTGTCATTGGCCGAGGTTCAGAAAGTGGTTGAGACATAACATACTTCAAGGAGATCTGAAGCTGACTTCTCTCTTCCTCGTATTGACTCTGCTGAAAAGTGACTTCAAAGATTCGACATACGTAAGATCGTGTCGGCCGTTGCCGAAGTCGATCTCCGATTCGGTAGCATGCTCCCGCCGAGTCGGCTCTATCGAAGATCGGCTCGAGTACGGTGAACTACTCCGCCGAGTTCGGTTCCATCGACTTCTTTCGCATATCTTCTCCGCTCGAGTCCAAAGATATCGAGTCTTCTACTCCAGTGCCGAGGCGGATAATCTACTGAGTGCCTGAACCAGAGCAGAGGGTTTGCTGAGTCTGAAATCTCAGAGACAAAACAACTTACAACGTAATGGTTCACCAAACAAAATAGGGTTTTGGGATCTTCAAATCTTCATAGACTTATTCAGAGCACAGGGCTACTGAGTCGTATGTTACCACAGAAGACTGAGTTATTTCCCACTATTTATCAACACTGCTGAGGATAGAATCATCACCCAATATTTTCCCCCTATTTGATGATGCCAAAACCTAATAGCTATCAACCTAACACTATGACTTATCAGAAACAGAGCTCCTTACAAAATTACAAGTAGAATCCGTGGAGTTGTTCTTTAAGTCCTAGACTACTGAGGGGATCAGGGCAGAAAGTCAGAATAAATATAGAGTCTGAACAACACTTCCCCCTGTCTTAACAACATTTTCCCCCTATGCTATCAAGTCTATCAGAATCTAGCTAATCAACAATCGATAATAAATAACAGACAATGAGTGTGTGAGTCAGTAATCACTTTAGTGATTCTGAGTCTTAAACAAAAATAAACACGGCTATTCAGACAATAAGATATTGTCAAAGCCAAACAGAGATATTATATATGTAAAGAGGTTCAGTACAGTTACATCTCTGCTAGACTAGAAGAAGAAAAAGATACAAAGAGAACACAGAAGCCAGAAGTCATTTGAACTGCCTAATCCTGTCTTTGAAATCTTGGGATTGAGATTCAGGAAGAGGCACTCCATACATGCGATAAGTGACTTTTCTCAGCTTCAGTATCTCAGCAAAGTCCGCTAGATCTTCTTCATCAAGAAATTTGGCTTTAGCAGCGTCCTTCACTTCTTTCTCTATTACCCATAGTGAATGGATCCGTCAAGTCTCTATGGAGGTGGCAGGATTCTAGGGTCTGGAACTCTGACTTCGACATTTTCTTTGACAGCTTTCTGCAATCTGGCATACATGTCTAAGTCGGCTCTCATTATCCATTCAGTATAAGCCACAGCTTTGCGCTTCTCAGACCAGAATCTCCAGAAATAGTTCCTTTTAATGAACTCGATTTTCAACGCTTCCCACCTCTGCGTGAATTCCACTGGCATCCATTCATCTGTTCTAGGCCATCTGTGAGTCTTCAGATCCGTAGGCTTTCCGAATCTCCTGTATCTGTAGAGGGGGGGGGGTGAATACACCTGATCACAGTTTCTTTTTCTCAGAACGCAAAGGACAGCTGAGCTGTAGGTTGCAACTGATGAACAGTGTCAAATAGTAACCTTCGATTGCGGGACGAGAGTGTGCCAACCATCGAGCTCTCCCTACCGACTTTTGTCGGACTTGAAACTCAGTCGGAGACGTTGTGCGGAAAAGAGTGTGGGGCCCGGAGATTCGTCTCAGTTTGAAAACGTGATTTTCACAAATCAAGTAATTTGGCTAGTGCGCTTTGAGAATACGTTTTATACAAAGATATGATTTTTAATCAGTTTGTATGCAATGCAATAAAACAGTAAATAACACAAGCAATTTTTAACGTGGTTCGGATACGAAAGATCCTACGTCCACGGTCCTGTCGAACAGGAGTTCTTGTTGATTTATCTGAGCAAGTCTCGCAAGGAAGGAATCCTTGCAGACCGGAGCACCCTTCTAAGTTATAATCCTTAGTGACTTTACAAATCAAACCGAGGTTTGAAAGGGAGGGGATAATCTCCAACTAGGAAGGAGTTCTTACAGTAAGAACAATCACTAAAAGTGAACTCCTTCGAATTTCTAAGCTATAAATTTGGCAATGAGCTTAGCTATAGAAGAGGGATCTAAAGAACTCTAGAGAGAAGAACTAATGATATTCTATTGGGCAAGTTCTTCGCTGGATTGATCTTGAATGCGCTAGAGTTGTTCGAAAGCTTGAGCGTTTTTCCCTTAATATCCCATGCGTGAAGCTCGAATTTCTTCTCTATTTATAGTTGTGAGCAAGCATATGTCCGTTGGAGAAGACGATGCCACGTGTCACAAGCTTCCAAAGAAAACGGCCATAAATTCAAATTGTTGCAGCAGAGTTGTTGGACACTATACATGAGAGCAGCTTTAGTTGGTCAGAGCAGATAAAGCGTTGTCGGCTTCTCATTGGTCGAGGTTTGTGGTAGGTAAGATTGTATCAGACATCGGAGTTGACTCTCTCAAATCCTCGTATGTCTTCTGCTGACTTTTGAAATAACTTTAGCGGCTGAGTCGTTTTCTGTCAGATACAGTAGACTTTAAGCAGTCTCTGTCTTCTTCGTCTGAGTCGGCTGACATTCTCTTGAGTATGGTCAGCTGATGACTACAAAGGTACTGAGCTTGCATAGAGTTCTTCTGCTGATGTCTGTCAGCTGATGAGATGTCTTCTACTGAGGCGAAGATCAGCTGATGACTTAAGAACGCAATCAATTACATTGATGACGTGGGGTTTTGGAAGGTAACTTCGACAGAAGATCAATCCAACAATTTACCCCGTACAGGACTTAGACCAACAATTTCCCCCTAATTGATGATGCCAAAACCTCTATAAAATATAAAGAAAGGATACTAAACTACTGACATAGATAGACTTCAGTAAACTGAATCAGTTAGCCTTAAGAGTTCAGCAGTTGAGAGATAGGCAAAATCAGATAAACGGTTATGTGTGAGTGTGTGTCAGATCACTTCAGTGATCAGTTGTGATAAGCATAACACAACTAAAAGCCTTAAGACAATGAGTAATTGTCCGGCCAGAAGAAAAGGAACTGAAATATATGAAGAAGATTACAGGGTTCCTATTCTTCTATACAGGGGATGAGAAGACTATTGCTAACGTCTGAATCTCTGGGTCTTCTTTTTGAAGTCTTCAGACCTGTCAGCAGGAGGATCCATGCCATAATATTTGTAAATCCTTGCACGCAACGTCTGGATTTCCTTGAGATCAGCAGGAATATCAGAACTTAAATCATGGTGGTAAGCTGCTGCTTCGATCTCATCTTCTATCTCCTTCATGCATAGCACGCCACGAGTAGTCCTAGGAGGAGGGATGCGTCTGAATGCTGGAGCTCTGAGGGGTATCTTCTCTCTTTCCATAATCTGTAGGAGCTGATCTCTGAGCTGGGCATTGTATTGATGAATAAATTCTTCAAAGAGTTGATCAGCTGGTATCCCAGATGGATAGAAGCCCCATATATAGTATCCCTTGATAAATTCCTCTTTGAGTTCCTCCCACTGCTCGTTCAGTTCTGCTGGTACCCATCTGTCTATATGAGGAATAGGAGCTTTCTTGATGTAAGGTGCTCTGGGTGCTCCTCTCCTGTAAGACCTTGGGATCTGCCTTCTCCAATCTACTACTGGCTCGCTGGCTATCTTATCTGTCAGTTGAATGATCTTAGCCAGGTCAGCCAATCTTTTCTTATCTCTGAGACCTGCTGATCTAGCATCTCCTCTTCGGAGATTTAATCCCTTCAGCGTGGCCTCCCAGGTTGCTCTGTCCTCGGCCTCTTGCTCAGGTGTAAGAGTAGGAGTATAAGAACTTTGAGCTAAGGGTAGGACTTTAGTAGAAGACGCTTTGGCTAGCTCCTCTTGAGCTTTCTTCTTTTGTTCATCAAGGATCAGTTTAGCCTTTTTCTTTGGCAATCTTGCCAATTATTTTTCTAGGCTTCTTAGCTTCTTCAATCTGCTGTTCATGATCCAGCTGATCTTGCAGCTTCTGAGCAACTTCTTTATCAAATACCTCCTGCTCCGCTTTGGATTTAAATTTAGGCGTCGGGGAAGATGGAGGAGTAACTTCAGTAGTGATCTCCTTCCCCGGCCTTTGCGGTGGCAGTGGCTCATCAGTCTGATCGAGAAATCGAGCAATATCATCGATGTGCTGAGCAGTTGAAACATTTACTGGCTCAGTCACAGCTGGTTGGACTTCTGGGACTTGGAGATTTCCAGGAAGGGATACTTCAGAACTGGTTCCAGCCTGAATAGCTGAACCTTCCCCCTGATTTCCTTCCCCCTTACTAATAGCTTGGACTTCTGGGCTCTTCTCCACTTCAGCCTGTTCCGCCTCAGCATGTTCATCTATCACGGCTTCTTCCCCCTTTTTGGCATCATCAGCCAGGGAGAGGCGAGTGCGGATGGCTGTCACCTCCTTATCCAAATTAAAGCAAAGATTCTTGATGAAGGTGGCGGTGGATTCGAAGTCTTTTACTGCATCGCAGTATTGCTCCCATTCCTTCTCCTGGTCAGCTCTAAATTGTTTGAGTTGGGCTGCGAACTCCTGTCTGAGTTTTAGCAGAGACTGATCATGAGATTCTGTCATCTCCTTCTGAATTTCTTTGAGTGCCTCCGCCTGTTGTTGAATGGCTTTCTGAAGGCTCGAGGAGGCCACTCTGTTTCTTTCATCCATAGTGGCTTGGACTGCCGCAAGGCCCTGAGTCAGCTGCTCAGAGAATTACTTCTGCTGAGAGATAAGGAGCTGCTGACTTTGAGCGGCTAAGTCCGCCTTCTGAGCTGTAAGGGCGGCCTCGACAATCTCCTGAATGTTGACTGAAGAAGTATAAGTTTCGGAGACCTTCTCAACCCCTGCTGCCAGTCGGTCGACGCTCTCAGTCTGGGCTTTGGTGTACTGAGCCCATTTGAGATGAACGTCTTTTGCAAGGAGTAGATTCTTATCTCCCTATCGCTTGATGGCTTTGTTGACCGACTTAGAGGTCATGGAATCGATGAGTTTGATCTGATAACTGCTGGTTCCGAGCCTCTGCTCAGATGTCACGATCTGTTGCGCTCGACTCGGCTTCGAGATAATTGGGGCATCACCTGATGTGGAGGGTGGTGGTGACCGGCCCTGTTCGCGAGGAGTGTTACCCTCAGCAGATCCTCCCAAATCTGCATCCTTGGGTGGTGCGTGATCCATGTCATCATCATTATTGTCATCGTCGTTGTCATCACCATGATGAGATGGAGGCGAAGGGCTGTTGGCTGGAGCTGAGGATCTTAAGCTTAGCAGATAGAGCATAGCAGTGCGAAGATCCTCAAAGGAGGCTAGATCAGCTGGTTCCCCAAACCCTATAGCTGATTGCAAGCTCTGCTTTTCTGTCAGTAGGGATAAGGCTGACTGAGTCCTGATAAGTTCTTCAAGAATATCCCAGCTAAGGAATCTCAGCAGCATTTGTGTCCTGGCCCTTATGGCAATATCGACCAGATCCCGATGTTCAGCTATTTCGGGGATCTGAGCACTGACCTCTCCAGTGGCTCAGAGATGGCTGGAGTGCATTGTCGTCCACTCTGAGGAGGTTTCCTCAGTCGGTACTCCAGTGTCCGACTGAGTCTCTGAGGAACTAATCCGCTGGACTTTATCTTTCAGCGTGACACCTTCTATGCCTGTGTCCGCGTCAAGTGGTGGATCCTCCCGAGTGGGTGGAGGAGAGGCAAGTTTTGCTGGAACCTCAGAAGGTCAAGGCTTGCTGAGCCTCTTCCTCTTAGGCGGGTCGGCGCGAGGGGGCAAGTTGGAAGTGACTCTTTTCTGCTCAGGCGGCCCTCGCCGATGGATTTCTCAGCAACGGCTCTTGTCTTGAACTTTATGAGCTTGCGGTCAAAATATCTCGCATCAGCAAAGGCTGAGCGATCTGATACTGACTCTTCGATAATTACGGACATCTTTGTCCCGTACAACAGCTTTCCCACACTTATAAGGCTCCTCTCTCCTGTGGGTGTGGCTGCGAACTTCTGAGCCTGAGCTTTAAGCTCGGCATACATAGTAGTTAGTCCAATTGACTCTGACTCCATCATCTATTATCATCATCAGCTGAATGCGAGGCTTGGATAGCTGATCATACGAACCGGCTGAGCTCGTAAGAATGTGAGAAACAATGTACGCGAGCCCTCGGTACTCTGGTAGCAGCAGATTCTTCGGCAGAGCTGTCTTGAAGACTACGTCGTTTCTGCCACAGAATTTCTGAACATAGGAGTTGATCTCTTTCTCCTTGTATCCAATGGGTGAGACTTCGCGCGCTGGGAGATCAAAGGTCAGCTCCACGGCGGATCGGATATCGATGATTGTTCACTGGCATCCCAAGATTGAGGGACAACTTCCTTCATGTATGAGAACCTAGATTCCTCCACCCCTGTATCTAGGGTTCTCCAGTTGTAATAGACTTCTGCAACTTGTCTGGGCAAGTATGCTCTTGGTTGCTTCGAGAAGAGAAGCTCTAGTTCGGAAGTCTCGAGAGCCGTGAAGACGGGCTCAAGAAATGGAAGATCAGCTTGGTGTAGCGCCATCGTCGGTTCGAACAGGATTCGGGACTTGATGATTTCATCGATGTTGGTGGGTGTTTTGACAGCCATATTATCTACAAATTTTCTGTTAGAGACTGAAATAATAGAAGTCAAAACACAATTTATTCGCGATAATGTAGATGATGTTTACCGTAAATGTAGAGCTTGGTTGAGAAGAAAGTTCAGATTTAGAAGAGAAGATGAATCGAAAATGCTGAAATTTCTTAAGCTCTAATGGCGATAAATGTGTGAAAGTGGATTTGAGGTAGAAGATAAAAGATTTTATATGATCGTGCATATCAAACAGTTTAGATCGGACGGTTGGGGTTCAATCTAAAATTTTTAATGACGGTTGTGATTTGATGTTATAAAAGGAATGATTACACAAGCCGCCTCTACCATAGACCCACGTAGGATTATGCGCAGTTAAGGTAAGTGAAAAGACATGCATTAAATGCGCTGCAGGTAGCATTAAAGACTAAGTCATTTTAAATGAGAACGGTTTCCTACTGACTTATCCTTAAAAATTAATGGCGGGAAATAAATGCTCATTAACTACTGAGTGCAAACGACTGAGATAATAAATGCTAGCATGCTTCTGATAAAATTAAGTATATTAAGACTACGCAAACCTCTTCAGCTGATTTTACGATCAGCTGGTTACCGTTTAGACTTAGGAGGACAACGGATGTGCTGATAGCCACATTCCCCCCTTACTGTGTACAGTTTGATTCTCCCGGACCGAATCATTGTCTCGAGTCCTTGACTGTCATACCGATTTCTTCTACCGACTCTACTCGGTAGGTTCCAAGGAGACCTAGCTCAACCGATAATTCTTCGAATGTTTCTCGGCTAGTGGTTTGGTCAGTATATCTGCCCTTTGCTTGTCAGTATGAATTTTCTCCATTCTGATATCCTTCTTCTCGACATGGTCTCTGAAGAAGTGGTGTCGAATATCCACGTGCTTGCATCTCGTATGGAGAATTGGATTCTGAGTTATTGCAATAGCACTGGTGGAGTCACAGTAGATGGGCACTTCATCCTGAATTATACCATAGTCTCTCAGTTGTTGTCGAAGCCAAAGGATCTGGGCACAACAACTTCCAGCAGCCATGTACTCAGCTTCAGTAGTGGACGTTGCCACTGAATGTTGTTTCTTTGAAAACCAAGATATTAGCTTGCTGCCTAGGAACTGACACGTTCCAGAAGTTGACTTTCGATCTATCCTGCATCCTGCATAATCAGCATCAGAATAACCTATCAGTATTAGATTATCATCAGCAGGATACCATAACCCTATGTCAGGTGTTCCTTTTAGATATCGCAGAATCTTCTTTGCTGAGTCTAGATGACTTCGCTTGGGATCCGCTTGAAATCTTACACATACACCTACAGCATAAGTTATATCAGGTTGGCTAGCTGTTAAGTATAATAAAGAACCAATAATAGCTCTATAATCAGTAGAGTTAACAGAAGCTCCCTCTTTATCTAGATCGATTTTGAAATTTGTATTCATGGAGATTTTGACTGGTTTGCTCGAGTCGCAGCTAAATCTTTTCAGGAGATCTCGAGTGTACTTGGCTTGATTGATGAAAATTCCTTCAGGTGATTGCTTTACTTGAAATCCAAGGAAATAGTTCATCTCTCCCATCATGGACATCTCGAATTTCTCCTTCATCATTTTCTCGAATTGTTGACATATAGTCACGTTTCTGCAATCGAAATGATGTCGTCCACGTAGATTTGCACTAGTAGGATGTTATCTCCTGACTTTATGTTGAACAGGGTGCGATCTACTGTCCCCTTCTGAAAACCTTTCTGAAGTAGAAAGTCTGATAGGGTATCGTACCAAGAGTCTGATAGGGTATCGTACCAAGCCCTGGGTGCTTGTTTTAACCCATACAGAGCTTTCTGAAGTCTGTACACCTGATGTCCGTGCTGAAAGACGGGCGATTGTTCCACATAGACTTCTTCCTTTAGCACGCCATTCAGAAAATCTGACTTTACATCCATTTGATATACTTTGAATCCTTGATGCGTTGCGTAAGCTAGGAATAGACGAATGGCTTCCAATCTGGCGACTGGAGCGAATGTTTCATCAAAGTCGATTCCTTCTGCTTGACAGTATCCCTTGGCAACTAGTCTAGCTTTGTTTCTGACAATGACGTTGTTTTCATCACGCTTGTTTTTGAAGACCCACTTAGTACCAATCACATGCTGATGTCTAGGTCTGTCAACAAGCTCCCAAACTTCGTTTCTAACGTACTGGTTCAGCTCTTCTTGCATGGCGATGATCCAGTCAGCATCATTGAGTGCGTCCTCTATTGACTGAGGTTCTTCTGTGGACAGGAAACAAGAATAGAGTGAGCTTTCTCCTTGACTTAATCTAGATCTTGTCCTTATAGTTGCTGATGGATCTCCAATAATAAGATCTGAAGAGTGAGCGTCAAGCCATGAACGTCTGAATCTGGCTTCTTCTTCTGATACTACTTCTGCACAGTCAGTAGGTGTGTTAGGCAATTCAGTTGTACTGTTCTGTGATTGCATTAGTTCAGTAAGAAGGTTAGGATCTACTGAGTTTCCAGGTTCAGGGGCATTTAGCTCAGGAACAGTATTTGTTCCCCCTGAGTTTATATCTCAGTAGAGGTCTCAATTACCACTAGGGCTTCCTCATCGACCTTTGTTACCTGTTGTTGATTTTGTTCAACAGAATCAACCAGGTCAGCTACATCGCTTGTTGGCTGAGTCTGAATTTCTTCATCGTCTGACTCATCATCCCAACAATGCTGGATCTTTTCAGCTTTGTCGTTTAGTGCAAGATCCTGTAGCTTGCTGCTGACATCTTCAGTATTTGTCTTTGTAGTTTTCCTGTTCTCAGTAACAAACTCATCAAAAAACAACATGAGGGCTTTCCTCCACGCAAAGGGTCCGATAGTTAAAGACTCTGAAGGCTTTACTGACTCGAGAGTATCCTAAGAATACTCCTTGATCAGATTTGCTATCAAAGACCTTCAACTGATCTTTCCCATTATTATGAATAAAGCACGGACAACCAAAAATATGAAAATGAGAAATAGAAGGAATTCTCCCTTTCCATAATTCGTATGGTGTATTCATGTGTTGCTGTGTAAGTAGTGAACGATTCTGAGTGTAGAAAGCGGTGTCAGTAGCATCTGCCCAGAACTTTGAGGGTAGTCCAGAGTCTGCTAGGAGTGTTCTTGCTGCTTCTTTAAGTGTTCTATTTTTGCGTTCAGCAAGTCCGTTCTGCTGAGGGGTGCGAGCTGCTGATGTCTCGTGCTTAATTCCCTCCTTTTCGCAGTACTCTTTAACTACTGAGTTGAGAAATTATGTTCCTCAGTCTGAGCGAATTCTCTGTATCTTGATGTCCTTTTCCACACTGAGCTTTTTCAGTAGTTTGGGCAACTCAGTCTGGACATCAGATTTGTTGGCTATGAAGATGACCCACGTATATCTCGAGTAGTCATCAATAACGACGAGGGCATACTTCTTGCCTCTTATAGTCACTGGAGAAATTGGCCCGAATAAGTCCATGTGTAGCAGCTGAAGGATTCCATCAGTGGAAGGTGACGGAATAGGTGGATTGCTACTCTTTGTCTGCTTTCCCTTCAAACATGCTTCACAATTCCTGTCTTTGATAAACGATTCGTTGGGCAGTCCTCTGACTTTAGAGTTCTTGGCTAGCTTGTTCATAGTCTTGAAGTTCAGGTGGCTGAGTCTCTTGTGCCATAGCCATCCTGCCTTGTCACTAGATTTAGTCTGTGCGAGTAAGCAAGCCTCACGTTCTGTTGTTTTCCAGTTTGCAACATATATATTCTTCCTCCGCGAACCTGATAACACTGTTTTCCCTGTAGATTTATCAACAATATCACAGAAACCAACGTCAAAGATAACTCTATTCAGATTGTCACAGAATTGACTGACAGAAAGGAGATTATGTTGAAGTCCTTCAACATATGTTACTCTTGGAACTGAGGCAGTCCCAATATTCAGTGTTCCATATCCCCTTGTATAGCCTTTAGAGTTGTCACCAAACTCAATTCTGGGACCATCTTCCTGTATGTAGTTGGTCAGCAGGCTCTTTTGATAAGTCATGTGTCTCGAGCAGCCGCTGTCCACAATCCAAGGGTCCTTATGCACCTGAAAAACAGAAACATTTTTAGGTACCCTTTGGTTCAGTTGGGTCCTTACATGTTAGTGGGTGATTTCGGAACCCAGATCTGCCTAGGGACCTTAGAAGTCTGAGACTTCTTCTTCTGAACCTTGTCAGCTTTCTTCTCCACAGGACTTGGAGATACTAACTTTCTGATGATTTTGGGTTCAGGAGCTTTCTTCTTCTGAGGCTTTGCGCTCCTCCTGACCCTGGGCTCATAGTAGTACGAACCATATTGAGCTGGATGTTCATACAGTGGTTCCTTGTACTGCTCTGCCCACCTGACCTTCTTGGTTCCCCCTGAGTTTGATCGTGGTGTCCTGGGGCTGGAACCTTTGGTCAGCTCTTTCTTGTTGCTCGGCTGAGGTGCAACTATCTTCTGTTTATTCTTCGTCTGAGGTGTTGAGTCAGTAGTCTGAACTTTACCTCTGACGAACCTATCAGCCAGCAGTTCTGAGATCTTTGAAGTGGAAGCTTCATGAGTATAGCTAAGTCCTTCTTTCATGATCGTCGGCCTTTGCGCTCTAAGCATACTTTCCAACTTCTCCTTAGCTCATAGGTACTGTTCATTCATAAGTTCTCGCCAAACTTCATCACTTCTTCGAAGTGACTCATAATCATTTTCAACTTCTGCGAGCTTCTGACTGAGTCGGGGTATCTCAGTATCTTTCTCAGAATTGTCCTTGGTCAGAACTGATATCTAAGTTTCTTGAAGCTGAGACTTAGTCATAAGAGATTTAATCTCTTCCTTGAGTCTCACAACAAGATTCTCAGACTCAGTAGAGACCTGACAATCAGAAGAAAGTCTTTGATTCTCAGCCTTTACCTGTTCCAGTTCCTGAATGGTTCTGCTGACCTCTCTGCTCAGCTGAATCTGCTCCTCTAGTAGATCATCGTAGGCTTGTACCACATGTAGAGGCTCATCTGTGTCCGAGCACGTGTCGTGTGTGCTGTGAGAAGAAGAGGTTAAATTAAGTTTAGAATTTACCTCAGCCTCTTCTCCGGCCATCATACAATATTCTGCATTTTCTTCAGGATCTATTTCTCCGATCTCAACGGCAACAAATGCAGCTTCGTCTTTAGAAGAATACATGAATGTATCTTCCTCGATTGAGTCATCAGATATCTCTCCGACTATGTAGGCCTGCCTCCTACGGGCAAATTTCTCGCGTCTGGCCTGCCGTTCTGCTCTTTGAGCAGCTGAGAGTTCGGGACATTTGTACTGATAGTGTCCCTCCTTCTTGCAGTTGTAACAGACAGATGATCTGCTGCTTTTTCCAGCTGAATCTTTGGATAGACTCGCAGCAGGTTCTGTGTTCCTGCAGTCAGTAGAAGGTTTAGATTCTTCCCTTTTTAGAAAATCTTTCTTACCTGAGGGAGAATCTCTGTTGTATTTCTTCAGCTTTCTGACTCTCTCCTTTTCTCTTTGATATTTGAGAGCCATAAGCGCAAGTGGGTCGCAGTGGATGTCTCGGAGGACTTTGTTTCGCTGCAGCTCACGCCTTCTTTGGAAGAAATGGGTTTGATTCCAGTTTTGTTGACTGTTGCTTTGAAAGCATGGTCAATCTGAGTGTCAGCTGGAGCACTGGAACATCGTTGGGGTAGGCTGTGCTAAAATTCCTCTGTTTTTAATTCTGAAAAGATAACATCAGGAGTTAGAGCATTAAGATCAGAGCGACGTAAATAAGTAGCAAATGGAAGCTACTTCTGTCGAGGTAGGGCTCTTAAGATCTTGGTGTTCATTTCTTTGTTGGTGAACATCCTCCCCAGCCCATTGATCACATTGACTTGGTTTGTGAATCTGATGCTTAGCTCGTCAATGGTCTCACTGGGCTCCATGGCAAACGCGTCGAACTTTTGTAGCTCTAATTCGAGCTTGTTCTCTTTGATCTGCGGGGTTCCTTGGCTCAGTACAGCTTGGGCATCCCAAAGTTCTTTCGCCATCTTGCAGTCTTGCACCCTCCCGAGGTGAGAATCACTGAGCGTAGTTAGGATTGCATTACACACAACTCGGTCGAGGTTGTGCAGCTTTTTCTCTTCTGGTGTGAAGGCTGATTTTTCTTTAGCGACCTTAGCGCCAGTCTGCGCTCCTACACCTCCCACAGCGGCAAATTGTACACTATCGATCATGAGAATGATGGGTCCTGTCTCAAGGACGTACGTCATGCTGTCATGCAGCGAGGTAAGGTGTGCCTCCATTCTCACACGCCATACCGTGTAGTTCTCTATTGAGAACATCGGTACCATCCGAATACCTGACATATCAAACATTATGGGTAAGAGTATAAGGATGTATGAAGAGATGCTTGTGCAGTGAAAAACGTTTTCAGGATCTGTTCGAGAAGACCAGTATTTCAGAACCGGTTATTCAGAAGAACACCGTGCACTCTGATACCAATTGTTGGACCGGAGACGATAGTCAGGTGTAGAGGGGGGGGGTGAATACACCTGATCACATTTTCTTTTTCTCAGAACGCGAAGGACAGCTGAGCTGTAGGTTGCAACTGATGAACAGTGCCAAATAGTAACCTTCGATCGCGGGACAGAAGTGTGCTAACTACTGAGCTCTCCTACTGACTTTTGTCAGTACTTGAAACTCAGTCGGAGACATTGTGCGGAAAAGAGTGTGGGGCCCGGAGATTCGTCTTAGTTTGAAAACGTGATTTTCACAAATCAAGTAATTTGGCTAGTGCGCTTTGAGAATACGTTTTATGCAAAGATATGATTTTTAATCAGTTTGTATGTAATGCAATAAAATAGTAAATAACACAAGCAATTTTTAACGTGGTTCGGATACGAAAGATCCTACGTCCACGGTCCTGTCGAACAGGAGTTCTTGTTGATTTATCTAAGCAAGTCTCAGCAAGGAATCTGTGCACTAGACAGACCCTTCTAAGTTATAGTCCTTAGCGACTTTACAAATCAAACCGAGGTTTGAAAGGGAGGGGATAATCTCCAACTAGGAAGGAGTTCTTACAGTAAGAACAATCACTAAAAGTGAACTCCTTCGAATTTCTAAGCTATAAATTTAGCAATGAGCTGAGCTAGAGAAGAGGGATCTAAAGAACTCTAGAGAGAAGAACTAATGATATTCTATTGGGCAAGTTCTTCGCTGGATTGATCTTGAATGCGCTAGAGTTGTTCGAAAGCTTGAGCGTTTTTCTCTTGATATCCCGTGCGTGAAGCTCAGATTTCTTATCTATTTATAGTTGTGAGCAGGCATATGTCCGTTGGAGAAGACGATGCCACGTGTCACAAGCTTCCAAAGAAAACGGCCATAAATTCGAATTGTTGCAGCAGAGTTGTTGGACACTATACATGAGAGCAGCTTTAGTTGGTCAGAGCAGATAAAGCGTTGTTGGCTTCTCATTGGTCGAGGTTTGTGGTAGGTAAGATTGTGTCAGACATCAGAGTTGACTCTCTCAAATCCTCGTATGTCTTCTGCTGACTTTCGAAATGACTTTAGCGGCTGAGTCGTTTTCTGTCGGATACAGTAGACTTTAAGCAGTCTCTGTCTTCTTCGTCTGAGTCGGCTGACAAGAGATATTCTCTTGAGTATGGTCAGCTGATGACTGCGAAGGTACTGAGCTTGCATAGAGTTCTTCTGCTGATGTCTGTCATGTGATGATATGTCTTCTACTGAGGCGAAGATCAGTTGATGACTTAAGAACGCAAGCAATTACACTGATGACGTGGGGTTTTGGAAGGTAACTTCGACAGAAGATCAATCCAACAATTTACCCCGTACATGACTTAGACATCATCTAGTCCTATCAAGACACTACACTACTGATATCAGCTGGGTTTTGGGATCTTCAATTCCATAGTACTACTATGATTTCCTCCAATATTATTTTAACCACTAACAGCTGAATACCATCTACTGACTCATAACCCAACAGTAGGGGATGTCAGCCTTTGAGGGGATCCTTTGACTAGCTTCCTTTTCCGTTCTCAGCCTGAGAGCCTCAAGATCTGCCATCCTGATCCTCTCTCTGGCTGCTTCTATTTGCCTGGCCTCTTCACCTCTGTATAGGTATCTGTCTAACTGAGCCCAGATCTCTTCCATTTCTGGTTCCTGTGCCTTAGAGGTAGTGTAGGAAGGCTTGTGAGGTGGCTCTTCTTCTAAGTCAGCGGGAGTTGATGATTTTTCTTTGGAGGTGCCCTGCTGCTCAGTAGATTGCTGCTGCTGCTGCTCCTTTTCCTTGTCAGCTTCGTCGTTGAGTTTAAGCGTTTTGGGAGGCAGCCTTGCACTTGTTCTCTTGCCTCCAGCTGGAGCCTTAGATTTGCCTTTGACAGGCTTCGGTTTGGGTTTGTTGGCTGCTTCAGCTTCGGCTATCTCCCTAACCAGCTTCTTGTTAGCGGCTATCTGAGCCACCTCCTCCGGGGTAATGAACCTCCTGGGTCCTTTCTTCTTGGAGGGAGGGGTTGGGAGTTTCAGAACTTTCTTGCCTTTGTCGGCAATAGGAGGAGGAAGAGGAGCTTCTTCCTCTTCTGAGTCCTCCTCGTCAGCATACTTGGCAACTTCCTTAATGATGTCAAGGGGAGTCTGTGTTGGCTCGAGTAGCGACTTCTCTGGCTCCCGAGCCACTGGGCCGATCTCGGTTGATGCTTTGCATGCAACTGAGACACCCTGGGCCTCGCCAGTTTCAGTAGGTACAGTAGGGGCGGATGACTGAGTTGAGGTTGCCCCTGCTACTGACCTTGCTTTCTTCGGAGCTTTCAGTATCAGCTCCTTGGCAGCTTCCCCCTTAGTTGATTTCTCTATTACACTTTCCCTTTTCTTTGCCAAACTTTCCCCCTTTTTGGCATCAGCAAGTAGGGTTGGGGGCGGAGCAGATACCTTTTTGTTCAGGCTTTTGTAGGAGGCTGACAGATCATCTAATCTTGTATGAATCTTGGTCAGTACCTCATGCAGCTCATTTCTTTCGTTGGTCAGCTGATCGATGTATTCTTTGTGTGAGAGATCTGCTGCAGCCTTGAACTCTTTCAGCTGCTGCTCAACCTTCTCTTCAAGATCCTTCTGAATAGTTTGGATTCTGAGTTCATTGGCTTGAGAGATGGTTGTAACTGATTATGTGTGAGCGGTTTGAGCGGCCTTGTATTGATTCATCAGTTTATCCTGGCCTTCCTGAATCATCTTGAGCTGAGCCTCAAAATCAGCTCTTTGTGCAACTAAGGCATTCGTTAGAATGTTGGAGAAGTCAGGGACTTGGGATGAAGAAATGGCGGTTCTGAGTCCCTGCAGCTTTGCACTCTGTGCCTCAGTGGTTTGCCGCCAAGTTTTGTGGACGGTACGGGCAAGAAGGCGATTCTGGGTGCCTTGATCCTTCAGTGCCCTGGCCACTGTTTTCGAACGACGGCTCTTTGGGCTGGGCGCTACTTCGAAAGCAGATTGGAGAAGAAGCTGAGCAGGATCAGCTGCCTTCGAAGTACCAGCCACCGTCTGCCCAGGACCAAAGATGCTGAGTGGAGGGTCAGCAGTAGATGCAGTGACATCCTTGTCCTGTTGAGTTCCCTCATTAGGCTTCTCAGGGCTTGAATCATGGGGTGGGTCCTGACCATCGGGGTCAGACCCATCTGAGGGCGCGGGTGCTGAGACTGGTTGTCTCTCATTCAGCAAGGCGAGCATGGCCGCCCTCAGATCCTCGAGCGTGCCGAGGTCAGATAGCTCTGAGTAGCCAATCTTCCCTCTTATCAGCAGCTCTTCTTCATGGAACTGTTCACAGGAATGGGTATGATCAGTCGCTTCAGATTATGCCATTCTTAGAACCTGATCAACATATGGAGTCTCGCCTGCCTAGCCAATATGACTAGATCTGAGTGGCTGGCGATCTCCGGTATTACTTCAGCAATCTCCCGGGAGGCTCTGGATTTGAGCGCTGATGCCTCCATCCCGACAGATTCTGACTCCGAGGCTGTCTCCGAGCTCTCGACTTTGATAGGAGATGCATGTTTCTCAGCAGATGGGATGCTGCTAAGTGGAGGTACGTCCAAGGGGCTCTCCAATGTCTGGACTTCTTCAGTCTGGTCTGATTGGATCTCTTCAGCTTGGACCCCTTGGTCCATTGTCTCTCCATGTTCAGTGGAGACGATTTTCTCCACTGATTGAGTCTTCTTAGAAGACTCTGGTTCGTCTCTCAGCTGTAGAGGTGGCTGAGTAATGACGGCCTCTGGTTCCGGCTCAGCCTCAGTAGGCACAACCTCGCTGACCTTCTTCAGCTTCTTGGTTGGTGCCTTAGGTGTCAATTTTTGTGGGGACCTCTTCTTCTTTGGCGTTGAGGTCTGCTGAGTCCCACTCGTAGGTGCAGCTGGCCCTGAGCCAATCTGTTGAAGGGCTGCTGACCTATTTTGGAATCTGACTTTCTTCACGTTGAAGTATTGTTTGTCGGCAAAGGTGACCTTGTCAGATGCGCAGAAATCCTCCATCATCACTGAGAGTTTAAGTCCGTATAGGAGCTTTCCTTTGACGCTGAGCCTATTGGACGCCTTATCAAATTTGGCTGACTGCATCATAAACTCTCTGAGGAAAAAATCTGTCCATGCCATCATCAGTTGCCATATATAAGTGACGGTGAGGTACTCATCCAACAAATCATCTTTATAAGCGACGGTGCTGAATCCTGAGTTGGGGAGGTTGAAGCTTTTCTGAAGAGCTTCGCGTATAGACATCTGCTTCACTTCAATCATGGAGTGGGAGGGATCGCCTACTGTATGGACGACGAATCTCCCTCTGATGTCTCCATCTACTGAATCAGAGTTCGAGTAGATCTCTGCTACTTGGCGCGGGAGGAAGAAAGTCGGCCTTCTCGTCAGAAATCCTTCCGCACCGCTCTGCGAGAGCATAGAATATCTCCTCCATAAAGTCCAGGTCGCACTCATCAAATTCCATGACAGGCTCGCACCAGACTCGATCCTTTTCGAGGATCTCTTGCATATCTGCCGGAGCATCTACTTGAGTTCCTGTCATTTTTGTAATTTGCATACACAACATAGGTCAGTATCGATTAACATATAAGAGAAATAGAAACCATACGATACTTTATAATCATTGAAGAATTACCAAAAGATTTTCTGAATATTTTGAAAAGAGTTTGGATAGAAGGTAATAAGTATCTCAGAAAATCTCGGGTATTTAAGATATTTGCAGATATGAAATGGCGGTGTCAAAGATTTGAACGTATATATATCTTAGAGAAGATAAACAGTTAAAGATCGATGGTTCAGTTTGAATGCGCTTTTTAGATGGACGGCTAAGATTAAGTTTTATGAAATAGGCAATTATCAAATTAGCCGCCTAAGTCAAAAGCCAGTTGAAGATAGCCTAAGTAGTAACTTGATACGACATGCATTTAATGCGTGGCAAAGTTCAGCATGCTTGTACATAGAATGTCGTGTATTCAATGTGATCCGTTAAAATTAAATGACATTTCCTAAGGCATTGACTACGATGCTAAAATTGATCATAAATGCACCGAATTAATATATAGGCTACTGAGTAGAGATACGCAAACCTGTCAGCTGAACATCGTAGTCAGCTGATACCTCGTGTAGATGGTTGCAGAGTCTCTACGTATTGATTTTACTCAGTACTGAGAGTGAACATTCCCCCTTACTGAATGCTCCTCTTCTGAATCCTCTTATTGACTGGAGTCAGTAGGTTCCAGCAGACCTAGCTCTACTGAAAGTTCTCTAAATCTGGCTTCAGCTAGAGGCTTGGTCAGTATATTAGCCCTTTGATGATCAGTATAGATTTTTTCCATCCTGATATCCTTCTTTTCGACATGGTCACGAATGAAGTGGTGTATGATGTCCACGTGCTTGCATCTCATATGAAGTATAGGATTCTGAGTGATTGCAATGGCACTGGTACTGTCGCAGAAGATCGGCACTTCATTCTGAATAACGTCATAGTCGCGTAGCTGCTGTCTCAGCCAAAGGATTTGGGCGCAGCAACTTCCGGCAGCCATGTATTCAGCTTCAGTAGTTGACGTCGCTACTGAATGCTGCTTCTTTGAGAACCATGAGATCAGCTTACTGCCGAGGAACTGACACGTTCCAGAAGTTGACTTTCGGTCGATTCTACATCCTGCATAGTCAGCATCAGAATAACCAGTTAGTTCTATATTATCATCAGTTGGATACCATAAACCCATGTCAGGTGTTCCTCTGAGATAGCGGAGAATCTTCTTTGCTGAGTCCATGTGACTCTGCTTCGGATTCGCCTGAAATCGAGCGCAGACACCTACAACATAAGTTATGTCAGGACGAGTAGCTGTTAAGTATAATAGAGAACCAATTATAGCACGAAATTCAGTTTGGTCTATTGATACTCCCTCTTTATCAAGATCGATCTTCATATTCGTGTTCATCGGGATCTTGATTGGTTTGCCGGATGTGCAACCGAATCTCTTGATGAGGTCTCGAGTGTAATTGCCTTGATTGATGAACGTCCCCTTCTCAGATTGTTTGACTTGAAAGTCGAGGAAATAGTTCATCTCTCCCATCATTGACATCTCGAACTTATCCTTCATCATTCTTTCGAACTGCTGACACAAGATGACATTCTTCGAGCCGAAGATGATGTCATCTATGTAGATCTGCACAAGTAATAGGTCGTCTTCCAGTCGAATGCTGAATAAGGTGCGGTCTACTGTGCCCTTCTGAAAACCTTTCTGAAGAAGAAACTCAGATAGGGTATCGTACCAAGCCCTGGGTGCTTGTTTTAACCCATACAGAGCCTTTCTGAGTCTATAAACTTGATGTCCCTGCTAAAAGCCGGGAGGCAGTTCCACATAGACTTCTTCTTTCAGCACGCCGTTTAGGAAAGCAGACTTCACATCCATTTGATATACTCTAAATCTTTGATGTGTTGCGTAGGCTAGGAATAGTCTGATTGCCTCCAATCTTGCAACTAGAGCGAAAGTTTCATCGAAATCTATCCTTTCGGCTTGATAGTAGCCTTTCGCCACGAGTCTTGCTTTGTTCCTTACTATGACGTTGTTTTCATCACGCTTGTTCTTGAAGACCCATTTAGTTCCGATCACATGTTGATGTCGGGGTCTGTCAACAAGCTCCCAATCTTCGTTTCTCGTGAACTGATTCAGCTCCTCCTGCATGGCTATGATCCAGTCAGCATCTTTCAGTGCGTCCTCAACTAACTGAGGTTCTTCAGTAGACAAGAAGCAGGAATATAAGGCGCTTTCTCCCTGACAGAATCTGGATCTTGTCTTTACTCTTGCTGAAGGATCTCCTATAATTAAGTCAGAAGTGTGAGCATCCAGCCACGATCTACGATGTTTCAACTCTTCATCTGAAATTTGTTCAACACAGATAGTAGGCGAGTTAGGCATTTCAGTTGTACAATTCTGAGATTGAAGTAGTTCAGTTACAAGAGTGTGATCTATTGAGTCACCAGGTTCAGGGGCATTTAGCTCAGGAACATCATTAGTTCCCCCTGAATTATTATTCTCAGTAGAGGTCTCAGTTACCACTGGGGTTTCTTCATCGACCTGAGTTACCTAGGATTGACTATGTTCTGGAGAGTCAATCTGTTCAGCTACTTCTGCTGCTGGTTGAGATTCAGTAGACTTATCTTCGGTTTCCTCATCTGAATCATCATCCCAACATAGCTGGATCTTTTCGACTTTATCTTTTAAGCTCAGATCCTGTAGCTGCTTACTGATGTCCTCAGATTCAGGTTCAGAGTTTCTGCTCCTATCTTCAGCAGCAAACTCATTAAAAACAACATGAGGGCTTTCCTCCACGCAAAGGGTTCTTGCTGCTTCTTTGAGTGTTCGATTCTTCCTTTCAGCAACCCCGTTTTGTTGAGGCGTGCGCGTGGTAGACGTCTCATGCTCTATGCCTTCTGCTTTGCAGAACTCCTCCACCATGAAATTAAGGAACTCAGTTCCCCTGTCAGAACGTATTTTGATAATCTTGGTGTTCTTCTCGACACTGAGCCTTTTCAGAAGCGTTGGTAACTCTGTTTTGACGTCAGACTTGTTGGTAATAAATATGACCCATGTGTAGCGTGAGTAGTCATCAATGACCACTAATGCATACTTTTTGCCTCTGATTGTCACCGGAGAGACTGGACCGAACAAATCCATATGTAGCAGCTGAAGGATTCCATCAGTGGAAGGAGATGGAACTGGCGGATTTTGATTCCTTGTTTGCTTTCCCTTCAGGCATGCTTCACACTGAGTGTCTTTCCTGAATACTTCATTCGGCAGTCCTCTTGCTAGAGTGTTTCTAGCCAATTTGTTGAGCGTTTTGAAGTTGAGATGGCTGAGTCTTCTGTGCCAAAGCCACCCTGTTCTATTGTCATTTTTCACCAACAAACAAGCTTCAGGTTCAGCTGAGTTCCAGTCAGCTACATAGATATTCTTCTTGCGCGAACCTGATAACACTATTTTCCCTATAGATTTATAAATAACATCACAGAAACCAGCGTAAAAAATCACTCTATTCGAGTTATCACAAAATTGACTAACAAAGAGAAGGTTATGTTGAAGTCCTTCAACATATGATACTCTTGGAACTATTGCAGTTCCAATGCTGAGTGTTCCATAGCCTCTGGTGTAGCCTTTAGCATTGTCTCCAAACTCGATTCGGGGTCCTTCTTCAGTAGTATAATCCTTCAGCAAGTCCTTTTGGTACGTCATGTGTCTTGAGCATCCGCTGTCCACATACCAAGGGTCCTTGTGCACCTGCAAAACAGAATTATATTTAGGTACCCTTTATTTTTGATTTTGGGTACTTAGATGTTAGTTTTGGTAACCCATATCTCTCTTACGACCCTGGTGGTCTCAGACAGTTTGTTTCCACTTGTGTCAACATATTTGACCACTGGACTGGTCACTGCTGATTTCTGAGGCTTTTCAAGTTCAGGAGTCCGAATTTTCTGAGTGGGTGGACTGCTGACCTTTGCCTTTTGCACGACTTTCTTCTTCTTTTTCTGACTTTTGAATCCTCTCCTGACTATTGAATCATAGTAATATGACCCATACTAAGTTGGATGTGTCAGCTGAGGAGGTCCATACTGATCAGCCCATTTAGCTTTGCTGGTTCCCCCTTGACTGAACTGGGGTGATCTGGTGCTGATCTTCTTATCAGATTGCTGATGAGTAGGATAAGGTGCCTTCATCTTCTGTTTGTTCTTGGCTAAGGGGTTCAGTATGTCTGCATTGATGGTCTCCCCTCGAACAAATCTATCAGCTAGCCGGTTTTCTGAGCATACGGGGGCAGATGAGGAGGCTCCCTGGCTGAATCCAAGTCCCTCCTTACAATGCTTGGGCTTGTTGCTTGCTAGCATAGCCTCCAGTTTCTTTTCAGCGCCCATGTATCGCTCTGTCATCAGGTTCCTCCAGACATCATCACTTTTCTTCAGCGTTTCATGCTCGGTCTGAAGTCCTGACAACTCTTGCTTTAGTAGACTCAGTTCAGTATCTTTCTAAGTCAAGTCTTTGGTCAAGACTGAGATATGATCTTCTTGATGCTGAGACTTGGCCATTAGAGAGTTTATCTCCTCCCTGAGTCTCAACACAAGTCCTTCTGACTCAGTAACGACTTGACTTTCCTGAGAAAGTCTCTGATTCTCCACTTTCAAGGTATCCAATTCCTGAAGAGTCTTACTAAGCTGCAAACTCATCTGAATCTGCTCGTCGAGTAGTTCTTCATATGCGATTGCGACGTCCAGATTCTCGTCTGCACCTGAAAGAGTGTTGTGTGTGCAGTGTGAAGAGGAATTAAATGGTTCATGAGAGTTTACCTCATCCTCTTCTCCTGCCATGAGACACTTTTCAGCGTCTTCTTCAGCTTCAAGCTCTAGGGCCATGAAAGCTGCTTCATCATCAGATGAATCCATGAAGGAATCGACTTCATCTGAGTCGTCTAAGAGTTCACCAGCAATGTATGCTTGTCTCTTCTTGATGAACTTCTCCCTTCTTGCTTTACATGCTGCTTGTTCAGCAGTACTGAGCTCAGGACAGTCATACTGATAGTGTCCTGGCTTCTTGCAATTATAGCAGGTGGTGACTCTTTCTTCCTTACTTTCACTGTCTTTCGACTGTGTTGAGTCATCCTTTTTCCTGCATTCAGAAGTATGCGAGTCAGGAGTGTGTTTTGGCGTGTATTCAGACTTACCCTTGGATTCTCTGGGGGCTTTAGTCACTTTCCTGCACCTCTCCTTCTCCTTCTTATACTTTACGGTAAGTAGAGCGTACTTCTTGGCTAGATTTCTTTCTTGTATGTCAGTGAGTGAAGGTTCAGCCTTGCTAGACGTTGGAGTTGCTGTGATGACTGGTGCTTTGAAGGCATGGTCGATTTTAGTATCAGCTTCAGCTCGCTGCTTCCCTTTGAGGTAAGCCAAACTCGAATTCCTCTGCTTTAAGTTCTGAAAAGATATGGTCAGGAGTAACAATATCTAAATCAGAATGATGCAATAAAGTAGCAAAGGGAGTCCAATGACCGTCTGGCAGTGCCCTCAAAATTTTGAGATTCATCTCTCGGTTGGAGAATATCTTTCCCAGCCCGTTGATAGAGTTCATCAGATCCGTAAATCTGACGTTGAGATCTTCAATGGAGTCACCAGGCATGAGGGACAATCTCTCCAGCTTTTGGAGTTCCAGCGCAAGTTTATTTGCTTTGATCTTCTGAGTCCCCCGACTCAGTAGCGCTAGAGCATCCCAGAGTTCCTTCGCGGACTTGCAGTCCTGAACTCTCCCGAGATATGAATCATTCAGGGTGGTCAGTATGGCGTTTCTGGCGACGCGGTCTAAGTTGTGAAGCTTCTTCTCCTCTGGGGTGAAGAGACTTCTGTCCTTGGGAATCTTCTTCCCGGTCACCATTCCACCTCCATCTGCTAGATCCTGAGCTATGACGCTATCGATCATGGGAACGATAGGTCCGTCCTCTAGAACCTCTGTCATGCTGTCGTGGAGAGAGGTCAGATGAGCCTCCATTCTGACCCGCCATACTCCATAGTTCTCTACTGAGAACATGGGAACCATCCTTATCCCTGACATATCAGACATGATGAATAATGATATGAATGAAGAATGATATGCAGTGAAAACGTTTTCCGGATCCGTTCAAGTAGACCAGTTTCAGAATAACAAGAGTCTTATAGAACTCCCGCTCTGATACCAATTGTTGGACCCGAGAGCACGTTCAGGTGTAGAGGGGGGGGTGAATACACCTGAAAACCGATTTTCTCAACTTAAACACGAACAGTCCTTTTTCAGGATGATGTCGTACTGAACAGGTTCAGCAGACCAGATAAGCCGTTCTGAATCGTGTTGGCAGAGTGACTGACTCTATTGAGACCTGCTAGCTGAATGAGAGTCAGAATTCAGTATCTTGCAGATAGAGTTCAGTGGTGCGGTATAGTGTAGGCCCAATTCTGAGGAAAACGTTTTTATTAAAACAGTTTCAGTTGATTAATGCAGTCTGTTAAGTTTGCTGAAACTCAGTTGAATGATTTAAAGACGATTTTCAGTATGAACAGTAAATCAATGCAATAGTTAAAAACAGAACACAAGACACAGAGGTTTTTAAAGTGGTTCGGACACAAAAATCCTACGTCCACTATCCCGAAAGATCAGGAAGCTATTTATTATACTGAGATAGTCTCAGTCGGTTTGTACGCTGGACAAACACTGGTTTTGAGATTTATACTGAGCAAGTCTCAGTTTACACGGTTATCAAACTGAGTGTTTGAAAAACTCTCCAACTGTGAAGGAGTCCTTTACAATAAGGATTAGTTCAAAGGTGAACTCCTTCGTCTAAGCTATGGATATATTCTATTGAGCTTAGGTTAGATGGATAGGGAACTAGGAAGTGGCTTCTAGAACGACGAACAGCTGAATATAGCTTTGGGTTCGTGTATCGTCGTTTGGATACTAGAGGCTGTATTAATCAGTTCTAATTGGTTCCCTAAGAGCTGGAATGAAGTCTTTCGCCGGAGATAGATTCTTTGAACTTCTTGCGGAAGACTTAGGCTTTTTGAATTTTGCTCGTTTGAATGCTCTGTATGTTCTCTCGTGTTCTTCCTGTTAGCTTCAAATTTTGATTTATCCCTCTATTTATAGAGAAGAGATTAGGATAGATCCGTTGGAGACAACGATCCTTTGTCTCTCTCTTTTGGGTAGCTAACGACTCTTTTGAAGTTTGGTGGCAGTGTCCTTTCCCTCCTTTTTTGGAAAGTTTTTGACTTGCAGCTTTAGTAGATATAGGATACATGGCTGCTTGTCATTGGCCGAGGTTCAGAAAGTGGTTGAGACAGAACAAACTTCAAGGAGATCTGAAGCTGACTTCTCTCTTCCTCGTATTGACTCTGCTGAAAAGTGACTTCAAAGATTCTGACAGACAGAAGACTGTCTGGCCGTTGCTGAGTCTGATCTCTGATTCAGTAGCATGCTCTTGCTGAGTCGGCTCTACTGAAGATCAGCTCTGAGTACAGTGAACTACTCCTGCTGAGTTCAGTTCCACTGACTTCTTTCGCATATCTTGCTCTTCTTCGAGTCCAAGATATACCGAGTCTTCTACTTCTGGTGCTGAGGCGGATAATCTACTGAGTGCCTGAACCAGAGCAGAGGGTCTGCTGAGTCTGAAATCTCAGAGACAAAACAACTTACAACGTAATGGTTCACCAAACTAAATAGGGTTATGAGATCTTCAAATCTTCACAGACTTATTCAGAGCACATGGCTACTGAGTCGTATGTTACCACAAAAGACTTAGTCATTTCCCACTATTTATCAACACTGCTGAGGATAGAATCATCACCCAACATTTTCCCCCTATTTGATGATGCCAAAACCTAATAGCTATCAACCTAACACTATGACTTATCAGAAAAAGAGCTCCTTACAAAATTACAAGTAGAATCAGTGGAGTTGTTCTTTAAGTCCTAGACTACTGAGGGGATCAGGGCAGAAAGTCAGAATAAATATAGAGTCTGAACAACACTTCCCCCTGTCTTAACAACATTTTCCCCTATGCTATCAAGTCTATCAGAATCTAGCTAAGCAACAACCGACAATAAATAACAGACAGTGAGTGTGTGAGTCAGTAATCACTTCAGTGATTCTGTGTGTTAAGCAAAAATAAACACGGCTATTCAGACATTAAGATATTGTCAAAGCCAAACAGAGATATTATATATGTAAAGAGGTTCAGTACAATTACATCTCTGCTAGACTAGAAGAAGAAAAAGATACAAAGAGAACACAGAAGCCAGAAGTCATTTGAACTGCCTAATCCTGTCTTTGAACTCTTGGGATTGAGATTCAGGAAGAGGCACTCCATACATGCGATAAGTGACTTTTCTCAGCTTCAGTATCTCAGCAAAGTCCGCTGGATCTTCTTCATCAAGAAATTTGGCTTCAGCAGCGTCCTTCAAATGAAGATTCATTGTTCATTTCGCATTGTTCAAAACATCTCCGCACTCCTACAAAATTTCAGTCTCAATTCAAGACATCTCCGCACTCCTTCAATTCGCATTGTTCGGTTCTTCGATTCACTGTCTTCGATTCGCTGTCTTCGATTCCTTTGTCTCATGGGTTTAGTGTTATTTGTGAACAGAATATACCGTGAGTTTCATCAATTGTGCGTTGATTTTAGTTGGATTTATGATATTTTCTGCACCTATTATGTTTATGCACATTTATGACCTGCATTTACGCACATTGTGCTTGTGTTTCGTACTAGCTGATTCAACCTCTTTTGATGAGTGTATTATGGATAACACTGAAATATGTTATAGGCCCGTGTTTCTTAGCACCGAATTTGGATGATGGTGTAAGATTTTACAAAATCTATGCTGGTGTTTGTTGTTTTGATATCCATTTGAGCACTTCCCGTGTTTCCAATCTTGTTATCAAGCATAGCATGTATTACGTAACCGTGAGGGTCATGGAATCGTTTATTTATCTAGTGTTGTTGAAGGGACTGATGGTTCTACTTTGTTATTTTTCTAGATTTAGTTCTTATTTTTATGTAGTACAAACTATTATTTTATAAAGATTCGTAGTTTTGCACGTGTGCATAGAAATTGTGCATTATGTGCATACATTTTCATAGTTGTATGCATACAGATAATGTATTTGCATTTCAACTCCGATCTCGTTTATCCTCGTATTTTGATACTTTGTCGTTTCCTTTATTTGAATTTACTTATTATTATGTGACAGTTTGCAAACTGCAATGTCCTAGGTATAGTTTTGCAAATGTTCTAAATATAGCTTGAGTTCTTTTTTAACTTTGTGGAGCTGAAGGTTATGAAATAACAACTTGTATCGAGGTGCACTCTCATCCTCTTCTCCAAGAAGGTTGTGAAAAGTATATCTTTCGAAGATCCTTATTTGAGGATATGTGAAGGATCAAATCGAAAGGACAACCGGGAGTTGTTATACGAGAGTTATAGATGTATTGAACTTGTTGAGTGTAGTGAATAGCTACGGGACCATCTAAATACAAAATAACAAATTCAGACCATCTATAAATAACAAATTTATAGATGTAATAAATTCCTTAAATGTGCATAACAAATTCAGACCATCTAAATACAAAATAACATAGGAACCATGTGCATTTAACATATATTAATGAATTTATAAGGGCTACTACTACGGCCTTAATTACAAAATAACATAGGATTCACCTTCACAAGTTTGAAATATAAAAATATCAACCAAGTAATATTTTCTCCACGTCTATATTTCTTCCTCGGATCACCTTCTCATAGTATTCTCCTGCAACTTCAACAGGCCATGTCAGAGTGCAGTGCAATATCTGAGCATTAGGATTGCAATTTGTTTCTTTGAATATTTTGTTAGGCCACACCGCCAAGTCCCTACACATAAGAAACAATTAGTGTGCAGATAAATGTTATGAAATGTGCAGAGAATTCTACCTAATTTTACTTAAGTTCTTTCTGTTCAGTTTGTTTTCCACTTTCCTCAACCAAATTCTTAATAATATTCATGCCATCATTCACTTTGTTTTCTTTCACCTTCTGCAACTTGCTCACCATTTCCATTTTCATTATCATTAAGATAATCATCAATCTACCATTTGCGCACATAATAAACACTCAATGTGCAGAAAAATATAATGAAATGTGCAGATAAAATTAATGAAATGTGCAGCAAAATGTACTAAAAATTATCTCGAAATTGTCTATTGCCAGATTATATAGCTCATCATCACTTCCATTTGTTCACTACAACACATAAAAAGCTCACACTGTGCTGATAACAGAATTTGTAGAATTCGGATTCAATTTAAGCACATTCAAATTCACATTCGGATTCAATTTAAGCACATTGTGCTGATAACAGAATTTGTTGGGCAGCAACTTCTCTTTTTATTTGTTTACTTCTTTTTGTAGGTGTTCCTTCACTTGCATCATCAATCGCCTTACCCTTCATTTTTCTATCCTTTTGAACTTCTACTGTAACGCCCCGAAATTTTTCAATATAAAATGCATTGCATATCTATTCATGCACATTATCAAGTGTTTTAGTTCTGTAAGTCGCGCCTTAGAAATTTAAAGGAAAATTAAAGCATATGTCTCATTTGTCATTAAATCATTTTTGGTTTGTAAATTTATTTTTGATCTTAAAGGTATTTATTTATATTTATATTATGATTTCAATGTTTATTTATTTATTTAGAAATCATGTTATAATTAATAATTATAGGGAAAGAAAAATATTTATTTATTTTAGATTTCCTAAACCTACTAGGATTCATAAATTTATATAATATTTTATATTGTATTTAGTTATTATGAGATAATTTGAAATTATGTTTTATGAATAAAATAGATATTATATTTGTGATATACATGTTTTAGGATAAAAATCTAGTTGTGTTTATCCATATCCTAATTTATCTAGAATTGAATCTCTTATATGGTAAGTGATAGACTAAATTCTATACAAATTATATAAGCACGAAAATAATTATGGGTAAAATATATTTCATACCTTATAGGATTAGGGATATTTAGATAATGATTTTTAGGCTTATAAATACCCCTTAGTCACTCATAATATAGCATCCCATAAAATTTTCGAAAATCTGACAGCATATCTGCGAACAGTTTCAAGAATTATTTCCATATCTTTCTGTCGTCTTATTATCGTGAAAATTTAGGGTCGTCTTTATAGGTATGTCTATTATACGTTATTAATTTTGTAGAATTTTTCAAGCATGATAAGTATTTGTTTAAAAATTTTATTCGTAACCTGCCAGTTTTTGACAGAATGTCCATAAGCTTGATAGGAAAATTATTTTTCATGTTTTCTTTGAGTTGTTTTAGACTATGATGAATATTAATAGGATATAATACATGTTAGGTCATTCATGTTAAAAATATAGAATTGTTATGATACGTTTACTATTTATTTGTTAATTTATTTCATGAGTTGCCAAATTATTCAATGCATGAATGAATTTTCAATAGAAATAAGATTGTGTTTAATATACTTAAGATTATTACTATGTGAAATCGTTAAAATTGTATGTTAATAAGTAGATTATGTATAGTATACATTTTGGTTTGATTATTTTGATATATGTGTATTTATGAATTATTTGAATTATAAATGTATGCATGACATTCCATGTATAGTCATTAAGATAAATTTCAATGTATAGGATCGGCGCGCAGGACTTAAACATTGATATCCATTATTTTCATCAAGTCAAGGTTAAGGTGGGGAATGTTACCGTTTATCTTTATTATATGTTGTATTCGATATTTCATGTGTTTATGACAGACATGAAAGGATGGGTCGAAATTGGACCCTTGGATCGAAATTGGATCCTAAATGAAAATCGGTCGGAATTGGACCGTAGGATCGGAATTGGGTCCTCAATGAAAATCGATCGGAATTGGGCCGTATGATCGAAATTGGATCCTCTATGAGAATAGGTCGGAATTGGGCCTATGAAAATGTTATGGTTTGTGTGACCGAGTATCTTTCCATGATCTAATTTTCCATGTCTTATCGGTGTGATATATAATTTTGGTAAATGTGTACATCTCCCACTGAGTAGTCGTACTCATTCCCATCATTTTAAATTTTTCAGGAAATGGCTCGGCCGATGCGTAGAGGTGTTGGTGGTGATGGTCACACGAGGAAGAATTTATGAATTTATTATTACATTAAACTATTTTTATCATGAACTTTGCATTCTTAATTTTTATTTAAGACTTCCGCTGAGTATGAAAATAAATTGAGTTTTTCAATTATTCTTTTCCATGAAAATGTTTTGAAAGAATTGAAATATGCATGTTAAGCACGAGGTGGCGTCCCCTTAAAAAAGGTTATGAAAATTGGGGCGTTACATCTACAGCTTCAACCTTACTCTTTTTTATTAACCTTAGTCTACCACTGCCTCTACCCCCTCCTATCAATGCTCCTCCATTTCTCTTCCCACCCATTGCAATCCTATACACAAAATTTTCAACAAGAAATTATATTACGCACCCTGTGCACATAAATAACACATAATTTGCATACATTTTAAAGAAATGTGCATACTATTTCAACGGGCATGTGCATTCTTAAAAATTGTCCAGATATTGAAATGTGCATATACCTTATATTACACTCTGTTCAGGCAATTATATTACACAGCATGTGCCCATAAATAAATTATAATTTGCATATATTTTACATGAAATGTGCATAATCTTTCAACGGGCATGTGCATTCATAAAAATTGTTCAGATGTTAAAATGTGCATAATCTTTCCACACCTTACCGAACTGAACTAAAAAATCATAATCCATAAAAAGCCCCAATTCGATTTGGCAATCGCAATTTACAATCCACAAAAAAGCCCTAGATAACGTTTTCGGAGAATGTATGCAAAACAATCACAAATCTGCGTCTAACCAGAAAACATAGATCGTATTCACAAAAAAAATCGATTTCGCAATTGCAATTCGCGGCACATACCTTAGATCGACAGAATACCACTTCCCTTTGGTATTGAAGGGACGAAATCTCAATGCTTCAGAACTGACTTCGTTTTCAATTTGAAACCTTCTTCACGCGTCACCCACGAATCCTTCTTCACGCGTCGCCTCCGAAACCTTCTTCACGCGTCGCCTCAGAATCCTTATTCAAGCGTCGCTTTGAATTCGAAATGACTTCGTGTTCAATTCGAAACCTTCTTCAAGCGTCGCCTCCTTCCCCTTCTTCAAGCGTCGCTTTCGCCATTTTTTAGCGGGTGGAGAAAGGAGTGGTAAATGTTTGAATTAGAAACGTAAAACCCCAGCCAATTTTGAGTGTTTACCAAATGAATATTATGCACATTTCTTACCCAATTTACCCTTAATGAGGTTTTTTTGTTTAAAAAAAATGACAAATGAAATGCATTTTCAATTTCATCTACACCATCTATTAGTCTAGATCAAGGGTGGGGGATTGTTCTTATTTCTCTATATAAGGAGTGTTCTCCATAGAACCCTCCCATATATATATATATATATATATATATATAGGAGGAGGTTCAAATGTGAACAGCCTTTTATCGTGTGAACGTGTGAACACTGCACTTTAAAGACAAATGTACTGCACTTTAAAGACAAACAAACTGTATTATAAAGTGCAATACTTAAAGTGCAGTACATTGTCTTTAAGTGCAATTCGTAAAGTGCAGTATTAAAGTGCAGTATATTTACCTTGAAAGTGCAATACGTTTGTCTTTAAAGTGCAGTGTTCACACGTTCACACGATAAAGGCTGTTCACACGGAACCACTCCTTATATATATATATATATATATATATATATATATATATATATATATATATATATACTAGGCTCGATCAATTTAATACTCCTTCCGTTTTGTTATAAATGTCATCTTTCTTTTTGACACGTAAATCGAGAAAATGATGTTTTGTGATTTATATTTTTTACTTTTGGTTAATTCATTTTGTCCACACATTCTTTTTTTTTTAAGAAATATGACACTTTTAGTGGGACAATTCACTTAGAAAATTAATGAAGAAGCTTATAGTGGGACGTGAGAGTATATATTTAAGTATGTGATAGGTACGTTTTTCAATTTAAAGTGATAGAGTGTCGGTCGTGAAATCAAAATCAATACCGGAGAAGACAAATGGACATGAAACATGAGAGTTGGCAAAGTAATGCGGACGGCCAACACTGAAACTACAAATGAATATTGGGCTTAACGTTGGGACCGATATTTGAGTGAAACTATGTATACCGAATTTATGAGTTTCGACCCTTGGTCCTATTTCAAGCCCTTTTGGACATTCTTCTAATACTATTAAAACAAAATAATAATTATTTGTTTTTTTTTTTAATCCGAACTGCACGTCAGATTATTCGAAATTCTTATTTGGCAGTGCCTCCAAACATAGTCATTACAAACGAATTGAATAATCAGATCATTGTATTTTTTATTATTTTCTTTTAATATTTCCTATGATCATATCATACTCGTCATGCATAAGCAGGTGGTTTGACCTGGATTAGTGTACATCGTGTTTTCTTTACTAGTTAATTCCTATAACTTCAATTGCATTCTCAGGCTCAATTGCCTGTAATGTAACTCTCGATTATAAGTCAATTTCAAAGAAAATATAAGCTGCAACGTGGCAAATTAAGTAAAGAAAAATCAATTTAAAAATGCATAAAAAGAAAATCTGTGGTTGATATATTAATTGACGTCCCAAACGAAGGCCCCGTATGATTCGAGTCCAGTAGGATGTTCAAACGCCACATGTCTACCATCTACCTTCTTTACGATACCAAACAATACCCACACATTTTGCTTTGCATTCATTTATTGCTACATACACACAGCATTAGCATATGCATAAATTAAAAAAATTGAATTTCGGTAGAATTTTGAAGTTTAGCTGTGCTGCTCCGTATTCTAGAAGCTTCTCAAGTGCCATCTTCGGCTGCTCGAACGAATTTGAGTTCACAAGCTTCCTGTCGACGTTCTCCACCCCCCCCCACAACGGAGACCCACTTCCTCGCTTTGTTGTCGTATAATTTTAATAATATCTAGTAAACACAAAATAGTTTTTAGCCGTTTTCTCAGTCACATTAGATCACACGAGCAAACTAGAAGTGTCATTTACAAAGTTACTGTCATAGTCACGAAATCACAGTCATAATTCATAAAAACTCTTGATCACGAAATCACTATCATATGTCAAAAGTTTTGATCGATCATGATCACGAAATCCCGATCTCTAGTTAGATCATTAATAAAAATTTGGACGGTATATATCAAATTTCAACACTTTTCGAATAAAATCAAGTTCAACCAAATTTGACAAGAGTAAACTTTATAAAGGTGAGTATATTGTATTTTTGTTATGTCGAATAGCTAAAAATACATTTTACCACCTAAAATATCATTTCATCGCAGAAGCTACTAGTATAATCATACTCCTACCAAACATGATCTAAATCATGCAAGGACAAACAAGGACAACACTTGAAGTGAAACCCCACTAACTATATTCCTTCAATGCTGTCACACCATTGAAATTCATCACCCACATTTTTTTAATTTTGTAAATCCACCAAATCCTCAAACTTCCTCTGTTTCCTCTCAGTTTCTTAAATCCACAGACAAATCACATGTAAAAAAGAATCACCACCTCATATCTCGTCTAGATTCCAAACTCTTTGCCTTGAAGACCACTACCTTTGCATTTGATCAAATACTGCAAAAAATAATGCAAAAATGGCCTCAAAATCCGTACTTTTCTTGATTCTCTATCTCCTTCCCTTTCTCTCAAGAAAGGGTTTTTCTTTGAGTAATGATGGCTTCATTTTTCCTGGTTTCAAAGATGCAGGGGATAATATTAGCTTAAATGGTGTTGCTGAGATTGAGGGCAATGGAGTGCTCAAACTCACAAATCAGAACCCTAGATTTGTTGGCCATGCTTTCTACAAAGACCCAATTGCTTTCAAGAACTCTACAAATGGTAAAGTTTTCACCTTTTCAACTGCTTTTGCATTTGCCATCGTTCCTGAGTATAAGAAATTGGGTGGCCATGGATTTGCTTTTGCAATTGCTAAGTCAAAAGATTTGAATGGGGCCCTCCCAAGCCAGTATTTAGGGCTCATGAATGCAAGTGATGTTGGGAATTTCTCAAACCATATGTTTGCAGTTGAGTTTGATACAGTTAAGGATTTTGAATTTGGGGATATGAATGATAATCATATTGGGATTGATTTGAATAGTATGGTCTCAAATGTTTCTGCTAATGCTAGCTGTTTCAATCAAGATAATTCAAGAACGGAAGGGATTAGGCTGCAGAGTGGTACAAAGATTCAAGCTTGGGTTGATTATGATTCCACTATCGGGAAATTAGATGTCACACTTTCTCTCTCATCACTAAAACCTAAAACCCCAATTCTTTCCTTTCATGTTGATCTTTCCCCATTCTTCTTGCAGTATATGTATGTGGGCTTCTCTGCTTCAACTGGTTTGCTTGCTAGTTCACATTATATCTCTGGATGGAGTTTTATGGTTAATGGAGAAGCACAACCCCTTCATCTATCTAAACTCCCTTTAATCCCTAATCCTAAAATGGATAGAATTAAATTAGCCTTATATTCATCTTTGTCTGTGTTTCTTTTCTTGATTCTTGCAATTGGGGTATCTTTATATGTAATCAAGAAAATCAAGAACAAAGATGTGGTTGAATCTTGGGAGTTTGATCTAGGCCCACATAGATTTTCTTACCAAGAACTCAAGAAAGCAACTAGGGGTTTCAGAGATAAAGGCCTTCTTGGATTTGGTGGTTCTGGTAGAGTCTACAAAGGTACACTCCCTAACACCAACACCCAAATCGCAGTCAAGCGGATTAGCCATGATTCTAAGCAGGGGGTGCACGAGTTTGTGACAGAGATCGCGATCATAGGCCGCCTTAGGCATAGAAATTTGGTGTTGTTGCAAGGGTGGTGTAGGCATAGGAGTGATTTGTTGCTTGTTTATGACTTCATGCCTAATGGGAGTTTGGATAAATACGTACATGATGAGCCTCAAATTATCCTAACATGGGAGGAAAGATTCAAGATTATCAAAGGAGTGGCTTATGCACTTCTTTATCTTCATGAAGAGTGGGAGGAGGCTGTGATTCATAGAGACATCAAAGCAGCAAACGTGTTACTCGATTCTGAGATGAACGCCCGTCTTGGAGACTTCGGGCTCGCTAAACTCTACGAGCATGGCTCAAATCCGAGCACCACTAAGGTAGTTGGCACGTTAGGTTACTTAGCCCCGGAATTAACCAAAACCGGGAAGCCCTCTACTAGCTCGGATATATACGCGTTTGGTGCTTTGCTTCTTGAAGTCATATGCGGGAGAAGGCCGATTGAGATGAAAGCTATGCCGGAGGAGCTTGTTTTAGTTGATTGGGTGTGGGATAAGTGGAAAGAGGGCTCGATTATTGATGTTGTTGATCCAAGATTGAGAGGGGAGTTTGATGAGGTTGAGGTTGTTCTTGTGTTAAAACTAGGGTTAATGTGCTCGAACAACGCCCGGTGGAAGAGGCCTGGAACGAGGCAGGTGGTGCGGTTCTTGGAAGGCGAAGCGCCTATACCGGAGGAGGTGGTGGCCCGGATGGTGGCCGGTTAGGGTTTGAGAGCTTTCCGTGCTCGTATCCGTCGTCGTCGGCTTGTGATGGGGAAAGGGAGGTTGATGTTGAAGCATGATCATCTTTTCCATTCTCAGTTTCGTATTAGTATTACACTGTGTATCTTTTCGTTTCATCAAACATGTTTTAGATTGTCTTTCTTGATGTATAGTCCTTTTGAAGCCTAAATTGCATTACCATCTAAATTGTTACCAATACTCCCTCCGTCTCATTAGAAGCGTCTTAATTTTTTGGATAAGGAGATTAAGAAAGTGATATTGTGTGGTGTATGTTATCTGATTTTTGGGTAGTTTATTTTGTGGCTACATATTCTTTTCTATTTTTAGAAACAAGACTTTACGGGACATCTATTTTGGGCATACAAGACACTACTAATAGGACGGATGTAATAGATATTTAGCAATCTTACATCTTTTTGAAGAAACACTAATCTTTCCACTTTTTTGGATATTGATGCCGCGTGCGTGAAAATAGATGAAACTGCAAGGATTTCATAAGAAATACTGAGAAGTTGACATATATGATGATCAAGACTCGTTGATTTTAGTTGACTTGATTGATCTTAACATACACATTCTTTTTTTTTTTTCCTTTTTTTTTAATTGGGTGTGTGTGTGTGTGTGTGTTAACATACACATTCTTAGCAAAGAGTGATGCACAATTAAGGTACAATCATACTACAAACCTTAAAATATTACAATGGCCCAAGAGGATTAAGATAAGAAGCTCCTCCTAGGTAGCCGTATGCCAGAATCAGAATCTAACTCTATATACTCAGACTTCACTATTTGCACTACATAATTGCTACTTCACATATAGAATCAATTCAACCCATCCATGTATGCATCTTATTATCAATTATGCTTACCCTCTATTCATTTCCAATTGCTTTCTCTGCAGTTTCCTCTTCACTATCTTTTGCCGCGTCAAATATCTTAAAATCATCGAACCCTGCACCTGAAAACCATGATGAGACCCAAGAAAAGTATTATACCGTACGTATAAGCAGCATTACCTGCACCGAGGGCTTGAAGATCATCTATCTGAGGGCCTAAATGCACGGCATTACCAAGAGGCGGATCAACATCCATCCATCCCTTTCTTGCATTCTCCTCAGAGCATAACTCTTTCTCCACTATCCAATCTTCGACTACATCAATGTGCTCGTAAGATATGGTGTCAACACCTTCGTGTTGTCTATCACCCAAGCCCCTATAAGCAGGAAGAGAGTTTAAACTAATTTTGGCCTAGAACATTTTATAACAAATAGGAAGGAAGATTTTAAGCTTACATATGCTTCAAAGACATGTTGTACTGAACATAGACAATATCACTGAGTCTTTTACTTTCCAACCAATTCTTCCTCTCGTGCAGGCGTTCGAGAGGAGTTTTATCTAGCTTATGCTGGACCAAGGAGCATGTTTGGCTGAGGATTCGGATAGCCAATCGAGCCAAATTTGGACATCCCCCACCATATGTAAGCCACCACTCAGCTAAAAAGCAAAAACAGTAAAGATTGACGAAAGAAGAAGATGGTTGCAAAAATCGACTGATCAAGGAACAAATGGGAAGGTGGATTATACACTTGTACTGCACTGTCAGCTTATTACCTAATTCTACTATTGTATCCACTATATAGAATACTGCAATCTAATTTTTGTGTATGCTTAAGTAGAAATAGCAACATAGAAAGTGCTAAATACATTTATGTAACAATCTAACCGTGGAAAACAACTGAAAACATAGATTATGAAGTTACATTAGAACTTTTATTTCAATTGCATGGTTTGACATGTCTTAAAACATGTAGATCATCACTAAAAACATACCTACCATGTCTTAAACCCGAATGGTGGCTAGCATGCAAAATAGAGTAGATTTATAGCTATTGGCCAATTGCCGAAACTCATTTCTCCCTCTTAGTTATATCATTGACTTCTAGATGTCAATTTCCTATTATACAAGGCAATTCAAGTCGTAATTTGAGGCATATAAGTTATCTCAAGGCAATAATTATCAAAGACTTGAACGCATTTTAATAGCAAATACACTTGCATAAAAGAAAAACTCACTGGGAAGTAATGTCTCTCTAGCCCTTATCGCCATCTTCCGCCCAAAGTCTCCTGCACTGCTGTGATAAGAAGCCGTTTCCTTCATAATCTTATCAAGAACCTTAAGATCCGGAACAAGTCTCTCTATGCAATCAAATACTAAGGACCGAATATGAAGATGTCCATCTCCTTCTAAACTATAGAAGAATTTAGGATTCAAGTAAAAACCAGCTGCATGAAGTGGATGCCTTTGAAGTAGTTCCCACCTTCGATCTATGATGCTCCAATAAACCGAATATTCCTCCTTACTATCAAGTTCCTTCTTGATAGCTTCTTTGGCTCGGTACAATCCTGCAAAAACATATCCCATTGCAGGCGTATTTTGGCTTCTAACTATCCTTAGAAGACGTAAAAGTGGATCTATTAAGCGTGTTATCGAGCTACATGAAGACCAGAATGATTGGCTGCTAATGGAGTCTAGAACTGCAAAGCCTTCTTGATCCTTTGCATAAGAACTTTCCATCCACTCTTCAGAAGTAACCATGGATTGCAAATTATGCCTAATATTTACCATCCTTTTCAATGTCGTAAAATTAGTAGATGAGGGAGTTGCTCCTGGATCAACCAAATCCACTCCAAACGTGTAACGCCTCATCATGTTTATGACATCGGTGTTTGAGTAGATATACCTCGATATTGTCTTCGCTTGGTCAAGTATCATCTTTACTTCGGGTAATTCTCCTATATCTTGAAGCATCAAATCAATGCAATGACCAGCACACGGAGTCCAAAAGATGGAGGGGTAATTATCCGTTAGTCTTTTCCCGGCTATAACATACCGGTCCTCACTTGTTGTCACAACTTGCATAACATTTCTCAATCCAACTTGCTCCACTATTTCCTTCAACAACTCATATAGAACATCCGAAGAGTCTATTGCATATGATATATCACTTGACCTCAAAAAGATAGTACCTTCCGGACAATAAGCAAAGAAGTTGACAAAGGTTTTACCCTTCTGCGAGCTCCATTCATCTACCAAAATCGAGCAACCGGTCTTCCCCCAAGAAGTACTACATTGATCAACATCATATCTCACTTCATGAACTACATTCTTCAAAACCATGTTCCTCACATCATGATAAGAAGGCCCAACTATTTCCCCACCTTGAGAAGCTATTGCATCTATCATAGGCTGAAAATAAGCTGAATTAATAGCGTGTGGAGGTATTCCCACATCAAAGAAAAATCGACCTACTGCCATATTAACTAAATTACTAGTCTTCCTAGAGTTAGAAGCAGGATAAGCAGCTAAAGTAGCATGACTTGAATTAACAACATCATTAGCTTTCCTAACCCTCCCTTTCTTCTTCCTAATACCCGTCTTTCCACTCATACCGTCCTCTCTATCCCCATCACCCTCCCCATCATGCTCCATCATATCCGGGACAGGAAGCAACACAATATCGCTATTCAAACCACAACTATTGCTAACAACTTCAACCCCACTAGTCCCACCATTATCATAACCCGAAATCTCCTCCGCGAGTTTCTGCTTTTTCCTCTTCCTAACAGCAACCCCATTCAAACTCTCAAGCATTTGCATCCTCACATCAGATTGAACTCTCAAACAAGTAGCAGCATTCCCTTTCTGCCCAGCTAAATGTTCCTTAATCCGATGAATTCCGCCCCCTTTAAATATCTTCCCACAGTATATACACTTTAACTGAACCCTATCACCAACCTTAAACATTTGGCAATGCTTCCATGCCGGATCATGCTTCTGAGAATTCACTGCTACGAGCTCCATATTAGAACCCATCTCCTAAAACAACCGCAAACTAAGTAAGACTTCAATCTTTGAATAGTAGGATTGCAGATCAAGCAATCGGTTCTAACCATGGAGCCAAAATGGAAACGGAAACAAGAAACCCAATTCAAGAAATGCAAAAGGGTCCTCATTCATATCTAAAATCTATGAGACAACGAACGAATTAGCAAAGAAAGAGAAATGGGCACAAACAAGTTTCGTTATTTATCATATAAATCACCCAATTTTAGACAATCTTGAATTGCATAAATGAATTTGGTTTGTGAACATGCAAATGTTGTCGTAGCAGTTTGAGTTACAGTAAAAAAAATCATGAAAATTGTAGGAATTGGGAAGAGGAGGAGAATGGGTTCCGGTAACTTACCTGAAATCGGTAAGAAAAATTCAGCCTTTTTGTTGAATCGATTCGAGATTTGGATTTAGGAGAGAACCGAGTTAATGGGATTAGGTTTTTTTTTTCAGAAGAAAAGGGATGGTAAAGTGCCGGTCGGGTAGCGGTCACTGAGCCGTGCTATTCTCACCTAGGTGATTCAGTAGACCCCCAAACACACACACAAACACGCGGTATGATAATAATATTTCCAAAAATCCAAATTTTATTTTAGTTATATGATGAGATTAAATTGTTGTTTTATTATTTAATGGTCATTATATAGTGGGGCACTTTTTTAAATAGCCAATTTAACTTGATAAGACAAATACAAAAATCACTTTCATAATAATAGTCATAATATAATCAAAATGATTAAAATATACTTAGTTTTTACACTTTTGAGAGTGGCCAAGTACGATTCCAATTGTTTTGAAATTTAATATTTTGTACATTAATGATTGAATGAGTATAGTAAAAATACATACTATTTTTGAATGGATACAAATTATAATCTGTCGACTCTTGTGATCGAACATATTGCATATATTTTTAACAAAATCGCTATCGGTCATGGCCCCAAAGAAACTAGCGTATTTTATTTTTTAGAATGACCACAACTTATTAATTAGTTTTCTTTTGCAAGTTAGTTTTAATTTGAGAAACTTATCCATTAAGTAGTTTTATCAATCGGTTAGGGAATCCTTAAATTTCCAACCTAATTAGACTCTAAAGTAGAGCAAATTTTGGATAACATTCAAAAGCAAATCCTTCTTCTCAACCAAATTAAGATAGGCTTAAGAGTTTTTTCTCACCTACCTTTGACTCCATATATTCTTTCAAAACTTAACAAAAGTAGTTTCTTCATATTGGTTAGTTGATTTGCCGCGAACAAACAATAAAAATTCACAAAATAACATTGACAGCTGACGATGTTAAACCACATCTTTCAAGATTTCAGTTGCATAAAAGTGCTTGCAGTTAGTATTAATTATTAATCGTGATTTTTTGCCTTTTAAATACATATCTTTTGTTCAATTAACATGTTTTATAAACTAACACGTCTTTTTGGACCGTCAAGATTCACGTACTCTCAATTCTTTTATTTAATTTTTGTAAATCATTTAATTATAAAAATTTAGTTTACAACCTAAATGCGGGCATCCAAAATATTTTCACACCCCGCTTTTCTGTTTCGATTGTTGGTAACAGAAGCTGCTATTACAAAACAGTACAATAAGCCGAAAAATAAATCAAAAGGAATAAACCGTCGAGTCGAGGAGTCCTCTCTCCGCAAGACGAAATACGCCCCGATAGTGCTCTCGGTTGTAGGCGTATCGTCCCCAAAGATGAAACGACGAGCGTCTCGAAGATTGCAGCACCGCAAAATCTACGAGCTCTGGCGAACTGGACTTTCCGGTGAGGACAGGCTGCTGGACAACTATAGGAGCTAGGATGCAGCTAAGTGAGCTAAGAATGCAAATGTTGTTGCAGGTGTTGGTGTGTTGAAATGGAATGAACACCTGCCTATTTATAGGCTGCTTCCCCCAGGTGAAAGGTGTTGGAGCCATCAATGCTGGAGGGTCGTGGATGGTAAGTGGAGTGATGGAGGCACCTGAGCAGTCTCATTACAAAGAGTTCCATCCAAAAGTAGTGCTTGGGTGTGGCAGGTGCACAGCACCACGGAGAGCAATCCGGTGGCAGGCCTCACCGCACCCAAGGATCGGGCCAACCCACACGTAGCCCACCGAGCCCAACTGACAAGCCCAACTGCTGAGCCCAACGGACCACCCAAAGGACCAATTGCCAAGATCCAAGTCCAAGGACACGGATCGGAGCCGGGGCCGGGCGCGGCGCGCCGCGCCGCGTGTGAGGCAGTCGGCGAAAAGGCTCGCGCGCATGAGCATGTGTGGCCCAAGCCCACCACATGTCACTTTGTTATCTCTTACAATGTGGTAGAGACTTAAATACCACATTAAAGTTATTTCATTTATCAATGTGGGACATTGATCAATGTAATACTCTCCAAAACTCGAATAAGGTAAGTTTCTCCACTTTAGGTAACATATAAGTTTTGTCCCCCCAAACTTCGAGCCACTATTTCTCACTCACCGAAAATCGGAATCGAGAAATTAAGCACACTATAATTATCTACTCGAAACGTAGATCGACGTCATATATCTCAAAAGTTTAATCGGATAAATATCGAGGCTCGAAAATGCGATCGAAAAGGGCTGAATTTTGCCCAAGCTAAATTAGCAATAAATGCTAATTAACTTTCCATAATAACTAACTATTTATATATATATATATATATATATATATATAAATATATATAATCATTTCGATTTTTCCAACATCGATAAACTTAAGAAAAGCCCTAGCACTTATCTATAATCTCATTCTAAACAATTTGGACTAAATAAGAATTTACTAAAGTGTGTATGCTAATTAGACACAACGTAAATTAACATAAATGGTCATCAATGATTGCTAGTTTGGATGAATTGATTTCTAACTTTTTGTTAGTTTATTGATCCACAATGTTTGTTGTTTGAATAAATTGATCATTCCGTTAAAAAAATCTGTCAGTTAGTCAACATCTTTATGAAAAAATAATAAATAATTTGAGGGCATTATCGGAATAAAATATACATGACTAATTTATCCAATATTTACAAGTTTCTGAATTAATTTAGGATTAAAACTACCAAATGAAAAAAAAAATTACTCAAATAAAATTTGTGCCTCCCTTCCCGCTTCAATCTCTCTGCTTCCATCCGTCCACCGCCTCTCCCCGGCGCTGCCCTCCCCAGCTGCATCTCTGCCGCCGTCCCTCTCCATCGCCCTCCTCCCAGCGCCGGCCTCCGCCCACTGCATCATTCCAGCGCAGCCCTCCCTCCACCGTGTTCGATTTCAGTTTTATGTTGCCGTGTGGTTGGTGTCTCTCCGGTGTTGGAGAAAGAGAAAGGAAAGCACATAAAAAAGAAACCTTCAAATGGACCCTCGAACAGTTTGTTTTCATTATGGCTACTCTTATAGACATGGAAAAGGTACTAACTCCAGTTTATCCTCTTCCTAATCCTCCTTCTGTGTGTGTTTGCATACATACATGTTTATTTATCGCTATATTTTTATCCATGTGTGTGTGGGTATTTGTTTGATGTTACGCGGTTTATTGTCCTGTTTCTTGATTAAAATAATCTAATGGGGAGGGCAGCGGGGGGAGGGCTGCGCGGGGAGGGTGGCCGCGGAGGAGAGGGGTGGACTGATGGAAGCAGGGGGATTCAGTAATTTATTTTTTAATTTGATAGTTTTAACCCTAAATTAATTCAGAAATTTACAAAAATTGAATAAATTGGTCCATACATTTTATTCTGATAATGTTCTTATATTATTTTATTATTATTTTAAAAAAATGTTGACTAACGGTCAACTGATGGATTTTTTAACGAAATGATCAATTTATCCAAATTAGATAATATTGAGAACCAATAAAATAAAATAAAATAATTAAGGTTCTATCCATCCAAACTAACAAAGATTATTTGTGTCAATTTACCTAATTAAAATGCATGTAATATTATCATGTCACGTTAGAAGCGTAAATTTCATGTATGATTAAACAAATCTAGAAGACCAAAGAGATTAAAAAACCTCATAATTAGAAAATAATCTTGTTCATCCACGTGGAACAAGCAAGAATCACTAATATGTAGAATGACTTTTTAAATTAGCAATTTCAGAATTAGTATTCAAAATCTACGGCTGCCATGCTTAAGTCCGTGACCTAATTCTGCCACTTGATGCAAACGTGGAGTAAATTTCTCATTTTGTTGATATTTGATTTATATATATTTTCTTGATCACCCACGTGGCATATAGCCCCAACAAATATCCCATATTAAATATGTAATAATTTGTGTATAAATAAGACCACATGCAATAACTAGTTGTGTACTGATAAACATCCGTGTTCATTTATTACATCATAGTCCTATCCACCTTCATCTAATTTCCTCTTATCAAATCCTTCTTCTTCAACAATCAAGAACTTACATCAAACCAAAATCTTGTTCTTGAACTAATTGAGCACAAATAAATGGAGCATGTGGTTGCAGAGCTTGAAGGCACACTCTTGAAGAACCCTAATGTCTTTTCCTACTTCATGTTGATAGCATTCGAGGCGTCGGGGCTTATCCGGTTTGCCTTGTTGCTCACATTATGGCTCGTGATTCGCCTTCTTGAGGCAATAGGGAGGCCGGATTATGGGCTCAAGATTTCGATTTTTGTTGCTACTGCCGGAGTAGCTTTATCCGAGATTGAAGCAGTGGGGAGAGCCGTTCTCCCCAAGTTCTTCTTGGATGATTTGGATATGGAGGCGTGGAGGGTTTATAGCACGTGTCGTAAACGCACTGTCGTGACAGGACTGCCTAGGGTTATGGTGGATAGGTTTGTGAAGGAGAATTTGGGTGTGGATGATGTGGTGGGAGTTGAGCTTTGTGTGACTAGGTCTGGATTTGCTAGTGGTTTTGTTGAAGGAGACATGGCTAAGGGAGTTGCTGCTTTGTTTAGTGATCAAGAAGGGCGATTAGGGCTTGGGAGGCCTAATTCTACTTGTGGTTCTTTCTTCCTACGGTTATGTAAGGTGAGATTGTTGAGAAATCCTAACTATATTTCGGACTCGTGTTTTATTTTACCATGTTATTCTTAGTCACTAGAGCAAAAACTGACTAAGATACACTTTTTTTTATACACTTTTTTTTTTCTATTTTTACAAACATTTTTGGAACTTTAAAAAAAAGATCGGATAATAAGTTTTGCTTACATAAAAAACTAGCATATGGTCTTTAGCCTAGTAGAAAAATACTTATGAAAATTGATAAATAACAACCGTTCTGAGTCTCCAATAATTATTGGAGATTCTTTTATATAATTGTAAAATAAATTTGGACTTTATTATAATTGTACAATTATATAATTCAAAGAAATATGGCCCTTCAAGCATCTTATAATATATTAGTAAAATAAATTTAGGCCTTTTATATATAGTTGTACAAGAATATTGTTTATATAACTGAAAAGAAATTTGGGTCTTTCTCTTAATGGAGCCTAAAACTTATTGAAGAAATTTGAATTTTTGGAAGTGTAATATTAATTAATATTTCTAAGAGTTTACTCTTGATCGGAATAGGAACAATGCCATCCGCCGTTCACCGCCGCCAAACGTCACAACCACCACATCACTCCGCCGCTGCCGGTGATCTTCCACGACGGCCGCCTCGCCAAACGCCCAACTCCGGCCACCGCCCTCCTAATCCTACTATGGATCCCGATCGGAATCACACTCGCCGCCCTCCGCATCGCAATCGGAACCCTACTCCCAATCTCCGTCGCAAATCGTATCTCCTGCCTCCTCGGCGGCCGCGTCGTCGTCCGCGGCACCCCACCCCCGCCGCCCTCCGCCACCGCCTCCGGCGTCCTCTTATTCTGCACTCACCGAACCCTAATGGACCCGGTCGTCCTCTCCGCCGTCCTCCGCCGCCGCATCCCCGCCCTAACCTACTCAATTTCGCGATTCTCCGAAATCCTCTCCCCAATCCCCACCGTCCGATTGACGCGAATCCGCGAAATCGACGCTCGGAAAATCAAATCGCAGCTCGAAAACGGCGATCTCGCCGTCTGCCCGGAAGGAACCACCTTCAGAGAGCCGTTTCTGCTTCGATTCAGCGCTCTGTTCGCCGAATTAACCGATAAAATCGTTCCGGTCGCGATGAATTACAGAGTCGGGTTTTTCCATGCGACGACAGCGAGGGGGTGGAAGGCGATGGATCCGATCTTCTTCTTCATGAATCCGCGGCCGGTTTACGAGGTGACGTTTCTGAACCAGCTTCCGGCGGAGGCGACCTGCGCCGCCGGAAGAAGTCCGCACGACGTGGCGAATTATGTGCAGAGGATTTTGGCTGCGACGCTAGGGTTTGAGTGCACGAGTTTTACGAGAAGGATAAGTACAGAGTGCTCGCCGGAAATGATGGGGTTGTCGCCGATCGGAGCTCGAGTACCGCCGGCGAATTTGTTGATGCTTTGAAGAAGATGGTGGCGAGTTTTATGCTTCGCTAATTATATGATACTATTATTTTATTTATATTTTATTTTTGTTTTTGTGTAATTAATAATTCTTTTAAGTTTATTGTATTAGATTTTCTTTTGATCAGTAAGTGTTGATATTGAAATGGATATTTATGGTTTTGCTTTGATTTTCTTTGTAATACACACCAATTGATTCTAAATTATAAAATAAACGTAAATCTATTTAAATGTTAATTTCTAATAGCCAAAAAAAACACAAATAAATATTTCATAATAATATACTAATAAATAATAATAATCAACATTAGTCACCGTGTAGTTAGCTACTGAACAAGTTTAATAGATCATAATTCTCAAACGATGCCAATTATCAAGTAGTTTAATAGTAGTATTAAACAACTTTGATATATTAAGGAAATGACATGTGCATATCATTTTTTAACAGTTTTTGAGTAAAAGTTGGTAGTTTATTCAAACTTCACTATAAACTAAATTTTTAGAAGAAATATTGATTTCATTATCCAAATTTAAATAAACATATATTGGAGTATTAGTGTTCTGAACCATTATCCAGTTTTTTGATTAGTAAATATTTAAAAGTTATTTTAATATGTTGCTGTGGTGTAGTGGTTATCACGTTAGTCTTACACACTAAAGGCCCCCAGTTCGATCCTGGGCAGCAACATTTGCTTTTTAAGAATTGAATGCTAAAATACTCCCTAATCTACTTTTGATTTTTTGATTTTGTAATTTATAAAGTCGAATTGAATGCTAAAATACTCCCTCCCATTAGAACAGTCTTACAAAGTCGAAATTGAATGCTAAAATACTTGTAATTTACAAAGTCGAATTGAATGCTAAAAACCTAAAATTTTACAAAGTCGAATTGAATGTTAAAATACTCCCTCCCATTAGAACACTCTTACAAAGTAGAAATTGAATGCTAAAATACTTGTGATTTACAAAGTCGAATTGAATGCTAAAATACTCCCTAATCTACTTTTAATTTTTAAATTTTGTAATTTACAAAGTCGAATTGAATGCTAAAATACTCCCTCCCATTAGAACAGTCTTGGAGGGAGTGTAATATTATGAATCTTTTAAAACATTTGAACTTGCATTATTTTCTGCTAGTACACCAAAAGAGGCATGATGTAACATCCGGCAGTAGGATCAAAACTGATACTTTTACCGAGTTATGGGGCCAAATCAAAGAAGTCACACTATAGAAAAAAAAATTATGAAAAGTAGCTACATTGGGACAAAAAATGATTTTTTGTCTACCCTAAAAAATATTTTCTCAGTTTGAAATAAGTAAGTGGATGATGAAGTATATGAAATAAGTAGATAATAAAGTAAGAGAGAGAAGTTGAGTAAAATAGTGAGAGAGACAGAGAGTAGATGATAAAGTTTTTTTTGAAAAGTTATTTCTTTTTGAGGTTTCGGCGAAAAAAGGCACAAACTTGTCCAAATTTGTAATTTTAACACGTCTTTTAAAACTTGGTTAATTAAATCACGAAGTTTCAATTTCTTGCAATTTAAGACACACTCTGACCCCAAATTTTTTCCGACCACTAGAATGTTGAATTGGACGTCCACGTGACAATCCCAAAACGACGTCGTTTTGAATATGAAATGTATTTGCAAATTAAATCACCAACTTTCAAGTTTTTGCAATATAAGACATGTAAAAGAAAAGTAGAATTTGAACTTTACCAAATTTCATTGGACAAATAGAATTAACATTACTCAATTTCATATTTCTAACAAAGAAAATATAATATAATATAATCTAGAAACATCATAAATAAATTTCAAAACATCACATGATCAAGTATTAAATTCAAAAGCCATCATAATATTCGAATTTTAGCTGCGATTCTCTTAAGATTCCATGTCATCTCTTTGTTCACCTGCATCAGCTCCCCTTCCCCCTCAACCCCGATCTCGCCTCGCCCTTGACCGCGACCTCGATACACAGTTTGACTTCTTAAGCTGGTACGGGCCTCACATGTAGAGCTCATTTGACGAACGTTCTAATCATTAGAAATCTGTCAATCAAGTAAATTAATATTCATCTCACAAATTTAACAAGGTGAATTTGAAAGTATACTCATGCATAAATAGTACCCGATTCACCAACAAAAACACATAATTCTTGTTTGTCTTGCAAAAATAAAATTTAGTAGAGTTCAAATTCTATTTTTTTTACATGTCTTGTATTGCAAAAACTTGAAAGGTGGTGATTTTAGTTTGCAAAATTCTGAATGGTGGTGTTTTGAAAAACTTAAAAGGTGGTGGTTCAATTTGCAAATACATTTCATATTCAAAACAAGTCGTTTTGGGATTGCCACGTGGACGTCCAAGTCAACATTCTGGTGGCCGGAAAAAATTAGGGGTAGGAGCGTGCCTTAAATTGTAAGCAATTAAAACTTAATGATTTAATTGACCGAGTTTTAAAAAGCGTGTTAAAATAACAAATTCGGATAAGTTTGTGCTTTTTTCGTCAAAACCCCTTTCTTTTTCGAAAACAAGCCGCTTCAAATGAGACATCCAAAAAGGAAAATAGATCTCTTCAAATGGGACGAATAAAGTAATAAATTTCTGATTTTTTAAAAATTGATCCTGCAAATTGCTCCGCCATCACATTCCGTTCCTCCACCAGCTATATTAAGCCTTCCCCCGTTCATCGTCTAAATTAAGTATTGTATGTTGCGTTTACCTATGTTGATTTGTTGTATGAGTGTAATTGTAAAATTTGCGCGGTTAGTAGGATTAGCGGGAAGAAATTGATGAAAGTCTCTAGACCATGTCGTTGGATTTTTGGATGAATAGCTAGGGGTTTTTTTTCTCTCTCTGCAATTAGACCTCTCTCAAAGATTTTAGTAGCAAACATTGACTATTTTGGTGTAATTTCGTTGTTTACGAAATGTGTAAATGTATAAAACTAGCCGAAAAGAATAAATATATACTCACTTCGTTTCATTAGTAGTGTCTTGTTTCTTTTGGGTACGAAGATTAAAAAAGTAATATTGTGTGGTATATGTTGTTTGACTTTTAGATAATTTATTTTGTGGCCACAAATTATTTATTTTTTTGAAACAAGATACTACTAATCATTGTTGTTCAACGGGCCAGTGCGTCGGCCGAAACGAATTTTCGGTTAATCGAAAGTTCGGTCAAAGAATTAGCTAAACCGAGAACCGGCCGAACTCAACATATAATATCCCTAGTTTTTCTTATATGTGTTTTAAAAAAAATCATTTAGCCTTTAAAGTTAAATGTTCATAGATTCACTACAGAAAATCTTATTTTAAATTCCAACAAAAAAAAATTAAGATTTCAAAATAGACCTTATAATTAAGGTCCGATTAAAGTTGAATTGCATTTATATCTATATACATTATAACATAGAATGATGACGTTAGATGTTAATTAGCACGTAAAGTGTATATATTTATTATTTCAAGTGGGTATTCTTGCGGAATTTATGTTAGTGCATGATTAATTATATTGTACAAGATAGTTGTATGATAATAAGCTAAATAAAGTAGCATCTTACTATATATATAAAACATATATATATGGATATACGTGTATTTATGTATACAAGTTTGGTGTATATATATATTGATGTGCTCTAATCCTCTGAGCTACAGACTCCACCCCGTCTCCATTGGATTTGGTCCCGAGAGTATACATGCGTATACTCTATCTTAATTGGAGCCTAACATAACTAGTGGTACACGTGCACTGTGCACACAGAATATATTTATATTATATGGGTATGAAAGTGTGAAAACAGATATACATACTAAAAACATACAAAACATACATATAGATATTTGATTTTAAATTAGGCAGGTTTCTCTCTCTCCCTGCTAACGTGTATTACATCATTACATGCAGGGAATGATCAAAGACAGCTAATGATTTATAATTAAGTCGGTTCAAGAATATGTGTTTATTCCTCTCGGTACCATGCTTTCCTTCCTCACACTACATATTCTCTCTCCCGTTTTCTCTCTCAACCGCTGCTTAAACGCCTCACGCCAAAATCATAACCATTCAATTTTTTTTCTCAATTAAGTTCTACGAAGAGTATTAGTGAGGGAATTTAGTGGTCTTTGTGGAAAGCTTAAAATAGGTTTTAAGGTATAATTCTTTATGAGGCCGATTTCCATATTTTATATTACACGGTGATTTATTGGAAAGATATTCACCGTTAATTTAAGATTATATTATTATGTTTAAAACTACTGACGTAATGCTATTTAATTGAGAGGATATCATGTATTTAGAATAGGCTAAGGCTAAACAAAAATCATGTTATTACATTGATTATTTGCTTTATCGTGGGAATAGTTGATTAGCTATTGTTTTGAATTTAAAATGATGACTTGATGAAATAAATAAGCTAATACGTATCAAAAGGGATTTTAATTTTATTTTCTTTTCATGTCAAGTTGATAATTATATATATACTGATTATTAGATTCATGAATTCGCATGGGTCGTATGAAAGTATGTTACAATTGTAATTTGTGTTCTTACATTTTAATTGCTTTCGTGGCTTATAATCAGACATGTATGTATAGGCTTTGATTATGCTAATATTTTAGTGATGGGTGTCTCATGAAATTGTAAGGTTGATACATTAACTTTTCACATGGTTTCACTAGGCTTTATGCATATATATTCAGTAAATTTAGAAATCTTGATGCATTAATGAAAAGGTCGAGTTTAGAGTATTTTTGGTGCTCTAAGCTAAAGTCGTTGTTTTAATAAAACTAGCTTTTAAGGGTGGATGTTGTGAATTAGGATTCTAAAGTTTTGAGGATTTCTGATGATGATTAGAGTTTTTGGATTTTAACTAAGTTTAGGATCCCTCTTGTAGGCTCTATCGAATGAGAAAGGTAGCATCAAATTATAACAATGTATTACAGTTAAAGTAACTGTAGCAATGTGGGTTTTACTTTCCAAAACTATTTTGAGTTATTAAGCTCTATGAAATGTATATTTATCCATGAAAATATTTTTGTGCGTTCTACTTGTCTAATGCTTTGAATTTAATCGATCGAGATTCTTGACCGGCCTAACACGCCAGCGAGAATTGTGTACACCGTTGTTAGTAGTGCAATGGGTTGATCGTCATTGTGTACTAACCAGTTGGAGAGGACCTATGAGCTTCGATTTTAAGTCTAACGGTTGGGATCTCTGGATCAAGATCCGAGATTAGCTGTTTATGGGACTCACTGGGTTTCAATCCAAAGTCCGAGAGTAAGGAGGTATAGAGTAAGAGTAAAAGTAGAACGTGACAGTGCGCACACAAGGAAATAAATGTTGGTATGATTGAGAGTGACTTTTGTTTTAAAACCTTCTAAGTCATATGATTTACGCATGGATAAGCTGTTTATAAAAATATTTATTAACTGCTTCACCCACTGAGTACATTAGTGCTCATCCCAAATATTTTTCAATGCTTTCAGGTTGAGCAGCGGCTGGTGACAAGCGAAGCTGAAGCGGGGATTTTGCTATTCATACATATTGCTTCCGCTTAAGCTTAATTTTCTCTCCACTGTTCTGACAAGCTAATTACGTTTATAATCATTGGGCCCTGTGCCATTTCTCTTTTGATATGAATTGTTTATGACTTTTTACAAGCCGAGCCTTATTGCATACTTGATTATTAGCAAAAAGATATCTTTGTTCTAGTACTTTTCGTTTTTAATGAGGTACTTTCCTAATTAATTGTGTTGTCATTATATGATTTAGTCAAACAAGTTTAATGCCCCTTTCTTTCCCCACTTCTTTTCTCCAACCCCAGTCGCACCTGATGATCGTAGCCTTCTCCGAAAATTAGGGTGTGACTCAACCGGTTCGGTTTTTGATTTTGGCCGAAGTTTTTCGGCCAGTTAGCCGAACTGGTCGAGCACCATTTTTTTTAATGCTTTGCTACCTAATTTTCTAGGAAACTAAAACTTAAAATTTAGTAGTGTTACAACCAAATTTAGTAGTGTAGCGTTGTAACTTGTAACGATTATTGTAGGCAAATGTTAAATTGATAATCATGAATTCATGATACGTATTTTATGATTTAGCCAAGCCACTCTTGACTTAAAAGCAATAGAATCATACAAAATAATATGAGGCCATATTAATTTAATATAAGTGGAAGGAAATAAGCCAAACCAGCTACTGCCTACTAAGTTTTGCCGCTGTCAACCAATTTAATCTCTTACTTCATAATTCATACAAATAAATAGCTTTGCTATAAATAGAATAGAAATAACTTGTTCAACCTTGGCTTAAAGCCTTAAACAGAGTGCAGAGTACATAGGATGATACTATGATAAGAGTTTAGAGTTCTAAAAGAGGCAAACTGTATATAAAGTGAAGTGATAAAAAGATTCACAAAACTCATAGTCATTTAGTTATGACCGATTCAAAAGATTCTTGACTTTGAGTCTTGATCTCTTGGAGCCCAGATTTTAATTCCCTACCAAAGGTCCAAACAAGAAGATATAATAGTTAGTTAAATGAGTAATATTCATGTTCATGAGTAAATAAAAAGAGAGCTAATGATCAACCTCATTCGATCTCCATTCTCCAATTCTTCAATCTCCATTTTCCTTTTAATCTCGAATGTGTAGTCGTGTCAACAGATCTATATAAAAAAAAGATATTAGTATTAAAAACAAATAAGATGAGACTAACTAACGAGGAATATATTATACATTTTTCAATACTCTTACTCTGATGGTAGTCTTCTTCTACGGGTATGGGAGATCCATTATGTATCCAATCGTGGAGGCAAATAAGAGCTTGTATAGTTTTTGGAGCTAAATAAGATCTAAAATCATCAATCACATGCCCTCCAGTACTAAAGGCATACTCAGAAGCAATCGTAGATATGGACATAGCTAATAAGTCCCGTGTCATTCTTGATAAAATAGGAAACGGTTCTTCAGATTTACCCTTCCACCACGTTAAAATATCAAACTCCACATCAACATTGTCTTTCACCAACTTGTCATTCAAATATAAATCCAACTCTGACTCACCAAGCATCTCATTATCCTCTCCATAAAAACCTACTCGACCTATTCAAGTATGATTTTGCAACTTTTGTTCAAGCACATTTTTCACTTTGTGAGCTGCTTGATCCTTGACTTTCATTCGGACCATACAACTTTCTATATTCATCAAACATATCATATAATGTCTTTTTCACCATATCGTTAATGGTACCTCCAAGCTCACTACCATATATGTCCTCAATAATGAGAAAAACATACTTGAACTTCCTCATAGGATCAAGAACTAGAACAACAAATAGCAATAAGTTCATTTTCATTGGATCCCCCCAATACTTATCAAAAATTTGTCTTCATTCTCGTGGCAATAGCAGCTAACTCTCTATCATCACTCAACATCCAATTCTTAATGGCATCATCAACATTTGCAAGTTCATCCAAAAATCCATTAGATATCACATATTTTGAACCAGAAACCTTGAGAGTCAGTTCATAAAAATAACGAAGAACACATACCAATCTCTCAATAACTTCGCAATCATTTTTTGTTGGCTCCCCCAACACCCCAAAATGTCCACCATCATAGAAGCCTTTTTGAAATTCAACATCAGACATGGAATAGCGTTCAAAAACATCTTTATAAATCACAACAGTTTCAAGCATAAAAACACAGAATTCCATAAAGTTGACACACATAAACACAACATTTTCTTACTTTGCACCTTTTCCTCCTCAGGAAATGTTTTAAATTTCTGAAACCCAGAAGGTAATTGTCTAATATATTTCACTGCAACACGAATGCGCTCAACAGATTGTGACGCCTCTTTTAATCCACCTCTAACAACAAGGTTCACAATATGTGCAACACATCGAACATGCAAATATTTCCCATGCAAAAAGAATTTTTCCATACAATACACCTTAAATATGAAACAACAGTATCATTAGAAGAAGCATTATCCAGAGTAATGGAAAAAATATATACTTGCAAACATTTTTCAACTAACATGCCAATGTCCTCCCCTCTATGACTACCACAAGGCACAAAATTAAGAATAAATTTGTTTACTGTTACTAGTCCATGTATCAATAGTCAAACAAATTATTTGCTCACTTTTCGCAAAAAGAGACTTCAAAGTGTTTCTCTACTCAATGTACAAGTCCAAGACATCACGAGTAACAGTACTCCTAGATGGCACAACAATATGAGGACAAACAACAGACATAAACTCAATAAATCCTTCACTTTCAACAAAAGCAAATGGTAATTCACACTTAAGAGCAAGTGCCTTCTAAATTCCTCTTGACTGACTTTCAAATTGTGAAAACTCCTCAATTCTCTTCCACAAAGAGTACTACTACAAAAGCTATCTTAAGTAGTATGTGTTGGGTGATGATTCCATCCTCAGTATTGTTTCACTCAGTGGGAAATGATTCGGTCTTAGACACTGATCTTAAGCTCAGTAGCCTTGTGCTCTGTACTTGTCTGAAGATTTGAAGATCCCAAAACCCTATCTGAATGATGAACCATTCCCTTGTATCTGTTTTGTCTCTCAGACTCAGTAGACACTCTACTCTGGTCAAGGCGCTCGCAGCTTATCCGCCTCGGCACCGGTAGCGTAAGACTCGGTGATCTTGGACTTAGCGAGAGCAAGATATCGAGAGAGTCGGCTGAACCGAACTCGGCGAGAGTAGTTCACTGGACTCGAGCCGATCTTCGATAGACTTATCTCGGCAGCCTATCTATCGAATACAAGGTCGGACTCAAGCAACGGCGAGATAGTCTTCGGGATCGTCGAGAATCTTTTGAAAGACAATCGGCATTGTCATATACGAGGAAGAGAGAAGTCGGCTTCGGTTTGTCTCAAAGTTTGTGCTGTCTCAACCACTCCATCCACCTCGACGAATGACAAGCATACACGTGTCTTCTCACCGCTAAAGCTGCGATCAACCTTTTACCTAAAAAGGTGGGAAAGTACACTGTTACCTACACCAAAAGAGCCGTTTGCTACCAAAAAGAGAGAGAGAGAAGAAGATCGTCCCTAACGGATCTATTTCAATCTCTGCTCTATAAATAGAGGGATCATTCAAGATTTGAAGCTCACCTAGAACACGAGAGAGCGCGAAAAACGAGCGAATTCCAAAGAACAAAGTCTTAGCAAGAACTTGAAGAACAATCTCCGGCGAAAGACTACATTCTAGCTCATAGGGAATCAAGCTAAACCGACATATAAAGCCTCTAGTATCCAAATCGACATTACACGAACTCAAAGCTTACCTTCAGCTGTTCGTCGATCTAGAAGCTACTCTCATATTCCCTATCCCTCTAACCCTAAGCTCAACTGTTCTTATCCATAGCTTAGACGAAGGAGTTCACAATTGAACCCAATCCTTATTGTATAAGGACTCCTTCACTGTCGGAGAAGTTTGTCAAACACTTTAAGTTTGATAGTGTTGTAAAACTGAGACTTGGATCAGTATAAAAACCAAGACGCGGCTTTGCCCAGTGTGCAAGCTGACTGAGACTAACTCAGGATAATAAATAGCCTCCTGATCATTCGGGACAGTGGACGTAGGATTTGAGCGATATCCGAACCACTTTAAAAATCCTGTGTCTCTTACTGCTTTCTTAACTGTTGCATTGATTTTACTATTCATACTGAACATCATATTTAAAATCAATCAACTGTCTCAGCATACTGAACTTTTAATCTACTGAACTGAGACTTAAAATGTTTTCTCACAAAAACTGATTTGGGCCTACACTATTCCGCGCACTGAAATCTTAACGTAGATACTGAATTCTGACCTAGTCAGTTAGCAGATCTCAGCTGAGTCAGTACTCTTAGCCTTTAACTCGATTCGGAACGGTTATGCGGTCCGCCGAATCTATTTGGGCCGACACCATCCTGAATAGGACTGTTCGTGTTCGAAGTTGAGAAATCGAATCAGGTGTATTCACCCCCCCCCCTCTACACCTAACCGTACACTCGGGACCAACAATTGGTATCAGAGCAGGAGTTCTTTAAGACTCTTGTCACTTTGAGACTGGTCTATTCGAACGGATCCAAAGGAAAACGTTTTCACTGCATATCACTCTACATTCATATCTATATTCTTCATGGCTGATATGTCAGGTATAAGGATGGTACCCATGTTCTTGGTGGAGAATTATGGAGTATAGCGAGTCAGAATGGAAGCACATCTGACATCCCTCCATGACAGTATGACTGAAGTGCTTGAAGATGGACCTATCGTTCCCATGATCGATAGTGTCGTAACTCAGGACCAAGCTCAAGGAGGAGGAATGGTGACTGGGAAGAAGATTCCCAAAGACAGAAGTCTCTTCACTCCTGAGGAGAAGAAGCTTCACAACTTAGACCGTGTTGCCAGAAACGCTATACTGACCACCCTTAGTGATTCTTATCTTGGCAGGGTTCAGGAATGCAAGACTGCAAAAGAACTCTGGGACGCTCTAGCGCTACTGAGTCGAGGGACTCAGAAGATTAAAGCGAATAAACTAGCGCTGGAACTCCAAAAGCTGGAAAGCTTGTCTCTCATGCCCGGTGACAAAATCGAAGATCTGAACGTCGATTTACCAATCGATGAACTCTATCAAACGGGCCGGGAAAGACATTCAAGCAATCGAGAGATGAATCGAAGATTCGAGGGCACCGCCGGACGGACACCGGACACCTTTTGCCACTCTATTGCGACATTCGACTTAGATGCCTGTGTCTCCCGACCATATCTTTTCGTAATTACAGTGCAGAGGAGTTTGAGTTCGACGGACCTCAAAGAAAGTAGAGAGCCGAAGGCGACACAAAAATCGACCATGCTTTCAAAGCATCGGTCAAGCCAAAGCATCTCCGGCCGACGAGCAAAACGACGAGTAAGACTGAGCCTTCACTCAATAATCTACAAGAAGGAAGTCTCGCTCAGAAGTATGCGCTGCTCGCTGTAAAGTATCAGAAGGAGAAGGAGCGATGTAGAAAAGTGACTAAAGCCTATCGGGAAACGAAAGGTAAGTCAAATTATATGTTGAAACACACTCCTGACTCACAATCTTCTGAATACAGAAAGAAGGATGACTCAGAACCGTCAAAGAATAGCGAAAGCAAAGAAGAAAAAGTCATCACTTGCTATAATTGCAAAAAGCCGGGACATTATCAGTATGATTGTCCCGAGCTCGGTAGTCGTTGAACGCGCAAAGCACGTAAGGCAAGGAGAGAGAAATTTGCCCAGAAAAGACAAGCTTATATTGCAGGCGAAATCTCAGACGACTCAGAAGAAGTCTACTCCTTTATGGATTCATCTGACGATGAAGCAGCCTTCATGGCCTTAGAGCATGAAGCAGATGAATCAGCTGAAAAGTGCATGATTGCAGGCGAAGAGGATGAGGTAAATTCTCATGAACCACTTAACTCCTCTTCACACTGCACACACGACACTATTTCAGGTGCAGATGAGAATTTGGACGTCGCGACCGCATACGAAGAACTGCTCGACGAACAAATTCAGATGAGTCTGCAGCTCAGCAAGACTCTTCAGGAGTTGGATACCCTGAAAGTAGAGAATCGGAGACTTTCTTAGGAGAGTCGGGTTGCTACGAGGCCGAAGGACTTGTGTTGAGACTCAGGGAGGAGATAAACTCTCTTGATGGCCAAGTCTCAGCATCAAGAAGATCGGATTTCAGTTTTGACCAATGACTTGACTCAGAAAGATACTGAAGTGAGTCTACTGAAGCAAGAAATGTCAGGACTTCAGATCGAGCTCGACACACTGAAGAAAAGTGATGATATCTGGAGGAACCTGATGACTGAGAGGTACAAGGGTGCTAAGAAGAAATTAGAGGCTATGCTAGCAAGCAATAAGCCAAAGCACTGCAAGGAAGGACTTGGATTCAGCCCGGGGAGCTTCCTCATCCGCCCCAATACACTCGAAGTACGGCTTGCCGATAGGTTTGTTCAAGGGGAGACTATGAACGCAAATATACCGAACCCCCTAGCAAAGAACAAACGAGAAGATGAAAGCACCTCATCCCACACATCAGCATTCGACAAGAAGATCGGTGCCAAGAAACCCCGGTTCGACCAAAGGGGAACCAAAGAAATCAAAATTGGCAGATCAGTATGGACCTCCAAAGCTGACACATCCAGCTCAGTATGGGTCATATTATTATGAACCTATAGTCAGAAGAGGTTCCAAAGGTCAGAAGAAAAAGAAATCCACACAGAAGGCTAAGGTCAGCAGTCCACCAGCTCAGAAGATTAGGACTCCTGAACCTCAGAAGCCTCAGAAGTCACCTATGACCAGTCCAGTGGTCAGAATGTTGACTCTAGTGGAAAGAAGATGTCTGAAACCACCAGGGTTGTTAGACAGATTTGGGTTATGAAAACTAACATCTAAGGAACCAAAATCAAAAATAAAGGGTACCTGAATATAATTCTGTTTTGCAGGTGCGCAAAGACCAATGGTATGTGGACAGCGGATGCTCAAGACATATGACATACCAAAGGAGTCTACTGAAGAATTATGTTACTGAAGATGGACCCAGAATTGAGTTTGGAGATAATGTCAAAGGCTACACGAGAGGATACGGCACACTCAGCATAGGAACTGCCAAGGTTCCAAGAGTATCCTATGTTGAAGGACTTCAGCATAATCTTCTCTCTGTTAGTCAATTTTGTGATAACTCGAATAGAGTGATTTTTTACGCTGGTTTCTGTGATGTTATTGATAAATCTACAGGGAAAACAGTGTTATCAGGTTTGCGCAAAAAGAACATATACGTGGCCGATCGGAACTCAAGTTGAACCCGAAGCTTGTTTGCTGGTGAAGAATGAAAACAGAACGGGGTGGCTATGGCATAGAAGGCTCAGTCATCTCAACTTTAAGACGCTCAACAAGCTAGCAAGAAACACTCTAGCAAGGGGACTGCCGAATGAAGTATTCAGCAAAGACACTCGGTGTGAAGCATGTCCGAAGGGAAAGCAAACAAAGAAAGAAAATCCACCTGTTCTATCTCCTTCCACCGATGGAATCCTTCATTGCTACATATGGATTTGTTCGGTCCAGTCTCCCCAAGAACGATCGGAGGCGAGAAAATATGCATTAGTGGTCATAGATGACTACTCGCGCTACACATGGGTCATATTCATTGCCAACAAGTCTGACATCAAAACAGAGTTACCAACGCTTCTGAAAAAGCTCAGTGTCGAGAAGAACACCAAGATCAGAAAAATACGTTCAGACAGAGGAACTGAGTTCCTTAATTCCATGGTAGAAGAGTTCTGCAAAGCGAAGGAATAGAGCATGAGACTTCAACCGCACGCACACCTCGGCGAGAATGGAGTTGCTTGAACGAAAGAACGAGAACTCTAAAAGAGGCAGCTAGGACTCTACTCGCAGACTCGGGACTCCCAACCAAATTCGGCGCGAAGCTACCGATACCGCATGTTACACTCGGAACCGATCTTTACCGACAAAGCAAAGATAAGAGGACACCATATGAACTATGGAACGGCGAGGAAGCCTTCTCTATCTTATTTCCATATCTTTGGTTGTTCATGCTTTATCCACAATAATGGGAAAGATCGACGAAGACTTTTGATAGCAAGTCGGATCGGGGAGTATTCTTAGGATACTCTCGGGTCAAGCAAAGCTTTCGAGTATTCAACTATCGGACCCTTTGCGTGGAGGAAAGCCCTCATGTTGTGTTTAATGAGTTTGCTACGAAGACGGGAGCAATAACTCAAATTCGAATCCGAGGACATCGGTAGACGGCTACGGGATCTAAGCTTAAAGGACAAATTCGAAAAGATCCAGGCTATGTTGGGATGATGATTCGGACGAAGAAACCGAAGACAAATCTATCGAATCTCAACCACAGAGCAAGTAGGCGAGCGATTGATTCTCCCGAACAGAATCAATCCCGGGTAACTCGGGTCGATGAGGAAACCGTAGAGGTAACCTGAGCCCACTACCGAGAATAACAACTCGGGGGGGGAACATCTAGTAATGTTCCTGAGCTGAATGCCCCTGAACCTGGTGACTCAGTAGATCATACTCTTATCACTGAAATTCTTCAATCTCAGAATAGTACAACTGAAATGCCTAACTCACCTACTATCCGTGTTGAACAAATTTCAGATGAAGAGCTGAAGCATCGTAGATCGTGGCTGGATGCTCACACTCCTAATTTGATCATTGAAGATCCTTCAGCTAATGTCAAGACAAGATCCAGATTCTGTCAAGGAGAAAGCGCATTATTTTCCTGCTTCTTGTCTACTGAAGAGCCTCAGAACATTGAGGATGCATTAAAGGATGCTGACTGGATCATAGCTATGCAGGAGGAGCAGAATCAGTTCACGAGAAATGAAGTATGGGAGCTTGTAGACAGACCCCGGCATCAACATGTCATTGGAACCAAATGGGTCTTCAAAAACAAGCGAGATGAAAACAACGTTATAGTCAGGAACAAAGCAAGGCTCATGGCTAAAGGCTACTATCAAGCTGAAGGAATAGATTTCGATGAAACTTTCGCTCCAGTTGCAAGATTGGAGGCAATTAGACTATTCCTAGCCTACGCAACACATCAAAGATTCAGAGTTTAGCAAATGGATGTGAAGTCTGCGTTCCTGAACGGCGTGCTGAAAGAAGAAGTCTATGTGGAACAACCGCTCGGCTTTCAGCAGGGACATCAAGTATATAGACTCAGAAAGGCTCTGTACGGGTTAAAATAAGCACCCAGGGCTTGGTACGATACCCTGTCTGAGTTTCTTCTTCAGAAAGGTTTTCAAAAGGGCACAGTAGATTGCACGTTGTTCAGCATTCGACTGGAAGACGACCTATTACTCGTGCAGATCTATGTGGATGACATCATCTTCGGTACGAAGAATGTCATTATGTGTTAGCAGTTTGAAAGAATGATGAAGGACAAGTTCGAGATGTCGATGATGGGAGAAATGAACTACTTCCTTGGTTTTCAAGTCAAGAAATCTGAAAAGGGAACGTTCATCAACCAAGGTAAATACACTCGAGACCTCATCAAAAGATTCGGCTGCACATCCGGCAAACCCATCAAGATCCCGATGAACACGAATATGAAGATAGATATTGATAAAGAGGGAGTATCAGTAGACCAAACTGAATACCGTGCTATAATTGGTTCTTTATTATATTTAACAGCTACCCGCCCTGACATAACTTATGTTGTAGGTGTCTGTGCTCGATTTCAGGCGAATCCCAAGCAGAGCCATATGGACTCAGCCAAGAAGATTCTCCGCTATCTCCGAGGAACACCTGACATGGGTTTATGGTATCCGGTGATGATAATATTGAACTAACCGGCTATTCGATGCCGACTATGCGGGATGTAGAATTGACCGAAAATCAACTTCGGGAACATGTCGGTTCCTTGGCAAAGCAAGCGATCTCATGGTTTTCAAAGAAACAAGCACTCGGCAGCTACGTCGACTACCGAAGCCGAATACATGGCTCGCCGGAAGTTGTTGCGCCCAAATCCTTTGGCCGAGACAAAGCATGAGAGACTATGACGTCATTCGGAATGAAGTGCCAATCTTCTCGCGATAGTACCGGTGCCATTGCAATCACTCGGAATCCCGTACTACACACGAGATGCAAGCACGTGGACATCGACATCACTTCATTCGTGACCATGTCGAAAGAAGGATATCGGGGATGGAAAAGATCCATACTGACAAACAAAGGGCTGATATACTGACCAAGCCTCTAGCTGAATCCAGATTCAGAGAACTTTCAGTAGAGCTAGGTCTGCTGGACCCTACTGACCCCAGTCAGTAAGAGGTTTCAAGAGAGAGACATTTCAGTAAGGGGAATGTTCACTCTCAGTACTGAATGTATTCAGTACGTAGAGATTCAGAAACCATCTACACGAGGTATCAGCTGACTACTATGTTCAGCTGACAGGTTTGCGTATCTCTACTCAGTAGTAACTTATATTTCAGAACTTTGCATTTATGTCAAAGATTCAGCATGATATTTAATATCTTTTGGTTTGTCTTTATTATTAACGAATTTCATTTATTGCACAACATTCCATACATAAGTTTGCTGAACTCTGCGCGCATTTAATGCATGTCTTTTCGCAGTTACTACTTAGGTTATTTTACAACTGTCTTTTGACTTAGGCGGCCTATGCGATCATTACCTATTATATAACGTCTAATATTGACCATCCTTTCTAAAAGCAGTTTTAAACTCAGCCTTTTGATCAAATAACTGTTCGTCTTCTCGTTAGATATATATTCGATCATATCCTAGAAACCGCCATTAGCATACAAATCTTTCAAGTCCGAGAAATCTGAAGCATCTTTTAGAACGAATCTCATCCGTATTTCACATTATATCCTTCTAAAGCATTAGATTTCTCACTGGTATGCATATTAGAAGCCATTACGATAGCTTATTTTATTATTCGGAATCGATATATATATATATACTGTTCTATCCAAGAATCGGTACTGATAAAGTTCTTGTAACAGTTACGATGGCTGGTATCTCTGTAACCGTTCCTGACAAGATAGAGGAGATTCTCAGCAAAGGTCGTGTCTGGTGCGAACCAGTCATGGAGTTCGATGCTTGCGAGCTCGAATACATGGAGGAAGTATTCACGTACCTCCGAGCGTCTGGACTAGAAGAGTTCTTATCGAGGAAGCCTACTTTCTTCCTTCCTCGACAAGTGGCGCGTAGCGTATTCGAACTCGACTCCGTCAAAGGCGGTATTATGGCAAGTTTCGTTGTTCACGCGATTGGCGACGCCTCGAAGATTCCGAGCGTATGTCGATAAAGCAAGCCCCGAAGAAAAGCTTCAATCTTCCATCCGAAGGTATCAACACGATAAGGCTACAACGACGATTCGGTAGATGAATACCGACGGTGATCTCGTGGCAAGCCGACTACCTTAAGAGCTGCCTTCCCGAAGAACGCAATGCTCCCCAAGATGCAGCATTGGCCTATATCGTCACGCGCACTGGCCGACGAGCCAGGCCGGATCGTTCGATCAGGTCTCGCGACCTAAGATCCACCGATGATGGCCATATATGATCGCGCGCCAAGGTCAATCGGACTGAAGTTCTTCATTCGGGAGTTCATGATCCAAGCGCCTAAATTTGACAAGCCCACACGCACGCTGAGCGCGAAAGGAAAGCTACTCTACGGGCTCAAACTGTCAGTGATGATTGAAGACTTTTGTGGCTCTGAGCAGATCACATATGACGCCAAGGAGTACTTCAATGTCAAGAAGATTCGGTTTCATAACCGAACTGCGGCCCTTCAAAGAATCGGGCCGAGTCCTTCGCCAGAGATCGAATCTCGGAAGGCTACTCCACGTAAGAGGAGAACGCCTCCAAGCAAAAACCCCCGAAGGCACCGGCTAAGAAATTGAAGAAAGCCGTCGAGGTGCCTACTGAACCTGAGGCCCCTGCTGAACCGGCCACTCAGCAGACTACTCGGCCCCGAGGCTGATAGATGAGTCGGAGTCTTCTGAGAAGACTCAATCAGTGGAGAAGATCGTCTCCACTGAAGCACCTGAAGAGATGGAACAAGAGGAGGCTACTGAAGCTCAAAGTGAAGAAGTTCAGCGCCTTGACAGCCCCCTCGCAGTTCCTCCACTCAGCGGTGCGGCACCTGCTGAGACTCAGACGTCTCCACCAATTAACGAATCCGAGACGGCGTCTGAAGAAGAAATAATCGGGATGGAAGCTTCAGTGATTATATCCAGAGCATCCCGAGAGATTCTTCAACTGGTTCCGGAGCTTGCTGACTACTCAGACTTGTTGCTCATCGCCAAGTCAGCAAGGCTCCACATGTTGCTGCGACATCAGGAGTGGCCTCGTCTACAGCGCCTAGTCCTCCACTACTCCTGTCAGCAGCTGCATGAAGAGGAATTGAGACTGAGAGAGGAGATAGGCTATTCAGAGCCTGAAGACCTCAGCTCAATGGACAATCTGAGGGCTGCGATGCTGGCAATGATTCATGATCGACGGCTCGCCTCCGGCCCAAAGACCCTCGGGATGGGTCGGACCATGACGACCCACCCGGTGATTCGAGCCCCCGGAAAGCCCGATGAGGGAACTCCCCGAGGACAAGGATACACAAATTCTCGAAGAACCTCGGCGTCCACTCGGTATCCTTGGTTCCGCGAAGTCGACGGCTGGTACCTCATCAACGAGCCCGCTCGGCTCCTGCCGAAATCGGATTTCGAGGTAGCGCCCGGCCCCGCATCGTCGACGCTCCAAGTCTCGTGGCGAAGGCTCTACAAAGCCAAGGCACTCGGAACCGTGCCCTCGCCAAGGCGGTCCACGAGCTTGGAAGAAGACTGGCTGAAGCCACGGCCTACGAGCTTCGTGGGCCGAAATTCTCAATGTCCCAATCGGCCGCCCCGATGTCTCCGAAATTGTCACTCAAGCATTGGCTCAGCGACGGACCAACTTTGAATCTCGGCTCGAGGATCTTTCGGGAGAGCCAAGCCAAACTACTTCAAGATTTTCGGGGCTTCTAAACCGGCTCATACTGCAGCCTATTGTTGAACAAGCCCGAGCCACCGAGATCAGATTAGACAACATTCAACCGGTCCCTGGAGGATAAGATCGCCGAGAAGCCGAAAGACTTCAAGGAAGCGGTGACCTCTCTCACAAAGCACACGGCAGACCTTGCCATGGAGAGGAACGAGTTGCATGAGGCTCGACTAAGCTCCACCATCGTCTTGATGAGCCGTCAACCTCCTACAAAAGTCCGAAGAAGTCGGGCCCTAGTCCCTACCCGGTGCTCATTGATGATGCCAAAAAGGGGGAAAGTGAAGGAAAAAGGGAAGGAAAGAGGACTGAAGGAAGAGAAGGAAAGAAGAGTACTGAGAAACTGACCCCACCAAAAGTCCAAAATCTAAGGGGGAAGCTACACTGAAGTCATCCCGGACTCGGACTCGGACTCGGAGGGGTGAGGCCCGTGGTGTCCCAGTGCGAGCACACCGCGACCGGCCCAAGTGGCTCGAGATCCCGAGGCTACTCATGCAACCCAGACTCCCATTGATATCATCAAGGAGGTTGCAGAGTATGCTGAACAGGAAGAGGACTCAGATGATGATGAAGAAGTCCCTCTACCTCCACCTGTTCAAGGTAAAGGTAAGAAAGTTCTGAAACTCCCGACCCCTCCAGCAAAGAAACCCAAGAGATACATCTCAGCTGAGGAGGAGGCTCGGATTGCCGCCGATGAGAAGCCGGCAAGGGAGATCGCCGATCTTGAAGCCGCCAACAAACCAAAGTCTAAGCCTCGCTAGAGGAAAGACTAAGGCACCAAAGCACGCGGTGGAAAAAAGAAGGCGCCCGCTAGATTGCCTCCCGTAAAACTCGGAATTGAAGATGATGAAGATAGGGAGAGGCAACAAAAAAAAGGCTGCCGAGCAAAGAAGGTACATCCAAAACCAAATCCAGTACCTCTGCCGACTCCGAACAAGCTCCTCGAAGCCTCAAGAGCAAGATGCGAAATTGAAGAAATCTTCGCTCGAGATGGATAGATATCTCTACGAGAGGAGAGGAAGCTAGACAGATAGAGGCCGCCGAGCAGAGGATACATTTGCGCGGACCTTGAGGCACTCGGGAAGCGCATCGAACAAGAGGCCAGCCGAGAGTTCCTTCGAAAGCCGACATTCCTTATCGATACGAAGGTTCAGGAAGCCAAACGATCCGAAAACACATAGATGGCCGAGATCCGACGAATGGATGCCTATTCAGTTCAATCCAGAGATGGGAATCGGCCAAGATAGAGTTTATCAAGAGAAATTATTTCTGGCGATTCGGCTCGAAATGTCTAAGGCTGATGCCTATGTCAAGTGGATGACCATTACTGAACCTGATCTTTACCCATATATGCACAGAGCAGTAACTGAAGGGGTAGTAGTCAGCGTTCCTGAAGCAAGGATCATTCCTCCACCCAGAAGACAAGACTTCTCAGTACATCTCGGAATGATTGAACAAGAAGTGAAGAATGCTGCGTTGAACAGAGGTCTAGAACAAGATGAACCAACAGACTTATTTGAATACACAGGCCGAGGAAGAACACGTTCGGAATGTATGGAGTCCCATTTGCCGAAGATAAATCCCAAGGTTTCATGAATAGGATTCAGTAGTTTAAGGGTTCTCCTTCTTAGTTCTCCTTTTAGCTTAGCAAGATTTGTAATGTACTGAACTGTTTATCATATATATACAAATCTTCTTTTGGCTCTGACAACTACTTGTTGTCTAAATAGCCGTATTTGCTTTATGCTTTAACACTCAGAATCACTGAAGTGATTACTGACACACACACACCTTGTTTATTTACTTGTCAGTTTTTTTTTTTTTTTTGCTCGGTTAGACTTCTGATAGACTAGACTTTCATTGAGTTACTATTTCTTCAGTAAGGGAAAATTGTTGCATGAGAAAATAGTTGTAATTTCTCTTAGGGGGAAATTGTTGCATGGGGGAAATTATTGTAAAGGGGGAAATTGTTACGCCCTGTCTCCCTCGGTAGTCCTAGCACTTACCGGACAACTCCACCGATCCTACTTGTAATATTTGTAAGGAGCTCGTTTCGAGTAAGTTAGTGTTTAGCATAGTTGATAGGACATAGATTATAGGTTTTGGCATCATCAAATAGGGGGAAATTGTTGGGTGATGATTCCATCCTCGGCCTTTGTTTCACTCGGTGGGAAATGATTCGGTCTTAGACACCGATCTTAAGCTCGGTAGCATTGTGCTCTCGTACTTGTCTCGAAGATTTGAAGATCCCAAAACCCTATCTCGAATGATGAACCATTCCCTTGTATATGTTTTGTCTCCGAGGTTTCGGACTCGGTAGACACTCTGCTCCGGTCAAGGCGCTCGCAGCTTATCCGCCTCGGCACCGGTGCGAGAAGGCTCGGTGATCTTGGACTTAGCGAGAGCAAGATATGCGTGAGAGTCGGTTGAACCGAACTCAGCAGGAGTAGTTCACTTGGACTCGTAGCCGATCTTCGATAGACTTATCTCGGCAGTCTATCTACCGAATACAAGGTCGGACTCAAGCAACGGCAGATAGTCTTCGGGGATCTGTCGGAATCTTTTGAAAGACAATCAGCATTGTCATGTACGAGGAAGAGAGAAGTCGGCTTGATGCTGTCTCGAAGTTTGTCTTGTCTCAACCACTCCATCCACCTCGACGAATGACAAGCATACACGTGTCTTCTCACCGCTAAAGCTGCGATCCAACCTTTTACCTAAAAAGGTGGGAAAGTACATCGTTACCTACACCAAAAGAGCCGTTTGCTACCAAAAAGAGAGAGAGAGAAGAAGATCATCCCCAACGGATCTATTTCAATCTCTGCTCTATAAATAGAGGGATCATTCAAGATTTGAAGCTCACCTAGAACACGAGAGAGCGCGAAAAACGAGCGAATTCCAAAGAACAAAGTCTTAGCAAGAACTTGAAGAACAATCTCCGGCGAAAGACTACATTCTAGCTCATAGGGAATCAAGCTAAACCGACATATAAAGCCTCTAGTATCCAAATCGACGTTACACGAACTCAAAGCTTACCTTCAGCTGTTCGTCGATCTAGAAGCTACTCTCATATTCCCTATCCCTCTAACCCTAAGCTCAACTGTTCTTATCCATAGCTTAGACGAAGGAGTTCACAATTGAACCCAATCCTTATTGTATAAGGACTCCTTCACTGTTGGAGAAGTTTGTCAAACACTTTAAGTTTGATAGTGTTGTAAAACTGAGACTTGGATCAGTATAAAAACCAAGACGCGGCTTTGCCCGGTGTGAGTGAAGCCGACCGAGACTAACTCGGGATAATAAATAGCCTCCCGATCATTCGGGACAGTGGACGTAGGATTTGAGCGATATCCGAACCACTTTAAAAATCCCGTGTCTCTTCTTGCTTTCTTAAGCGTTGCATTGATTTTACTATTCATACTGAACATCATATTTAAAATCAATCAACTGTCTCAGCATACTGAACTTTTAATCTACTGAACTGAGACTTAAAACGTTTTCTCACAAAAACTGATTTGGGCCTACACTATTCCGCGCACTGAAATCTTACCGTAGATACTGAATTCTGACCTAGTCAGTTAGCAGATCTCAGCTGAGTCAGTACTCTTAGCCTTTAACTCGATTCGGAAACGGTTATGTCCGGGTCCGCCGAATCTGCTTTGGGCCGACACCATCCTGAATAGGACTGTTCGTGTTCGAAGTTGAGAAATCGAATCAGGTGTATTCACCCCCCCCTCTACACCTGACCGTACACTCGGGACCAACAGTATGTACTTCTTAAAATAATCTTGCATTTTATTCTTCTTATTCTGGGGGTTGTTCTTGCATACTCTTATATGACTAATCGTGTTTGAAGTTCCATTCGTAATAGGATCTGCAACATTATTCTTCTCACAGTAGTTACACTGACTACGTTCATTGCCACTATCATTTAAATACTTCTTAAAATGATCCCATGCCTCATACCTTTTTTTTAATGCCTTTTTTTCATAAACGTACCTTGAACATTTTCTTCACCATCACCTTTTTGTTCTTCTTGCTTAGACTCAACAGTAGGAATATTTTCAGCTTCCTCATGCTCCATTTGATCATCTCCTGATGGGATGTGATTCAATAGTTGATTTGACTGATCCAAAAACTCTATGTTGATTAGTTAACCATTCCCTTGTAAAAGTTATACACCTTTGTCTCTGAGTGTTTCAGGCTCAGTAGACTAGCCTTCAGTATGGTTCCAGCTCAGAAGTTCTGTCTGCTGTCCTTCAGTAGACTATCCGCCGCAGCACCATGAAGTGAAGATTCAATACTGCTGGAGTCAGCAGGAGCAGCATACTGAAAGGTGTTCAGGATTCAGTAGAATTGGACTCAGCAGGAGCAGTTTATGAACTCAGATTCCTGACCTTCAGTATAGTTGAACTCAATAGGAGTATACTACTGAACCTATGGGTCAGATTCAGCAATGTCTATCAGTTTCCATGACTGACAGAAGTCAGCTTCAGAACAACCTTGAAGTCTGCAAGTGTCAACCACTTTCTGTACCTCGACCAATGACAAGCAGCCAGCTAGAAAAGTATTTGTTAAAAGCTGCAAGTCAACCACTTTCCTGAAAAAGATAGTGGACTCTACGGAAATTCAAAAGAGCCGTTAGCTACCAAATAGAGTGACACATGGACAGTTCATCTCCAACGGATCTATGCATAGCTCACGTCTATAAATAGAGGGAAAATCAAATTGTTGAATATGATACAGAACACACGAGATACAACAACGAACAGAGCATCAAACAAACAAGAACACAAGCTATACGTGATGAAGTTTAGAGATATATCTTAGTGTGAAAAGCATACAACCTGCTCTAAGGGAACTCAAGCTTACATAGAACTCAAGCCTCTAGTATCCAAGTGAAGAACACGAACCCAGAGAGATTATTCCTCACTATTCTTCACTCAAGAAGTCTTTCTTGTTCCCTTTCCCTCTAACCTAAGCTCAACTGTATCTATCTATAGTTTAGATCGAAGGAGTTCAATTTATTGAACCATTCTTAGTGTTAAGAACTCCTTCATCGTTGGAGATACATTCAAACATAATTTTGTTTGACCTTGTAAACTGAGACTTGCTCAGTGCAATCACAAGATGGTGTTTGTCCAGTGAACAAACCAATTGAGACTAACTCAGTATAATAAAATAGCCTCCTGCCTTGTTCAGGACAGTGGACATAGGATCTTGTGTATCCGAACCACTTTAAAAGTCTATGTGTTCATAACTGTTGCATTGATTTAACTGTTCATACTGAAAATCCTTTTAGAAAATCATTCAACTGAGTTTCAGTAACAAATTTAACTGACTGCACTAATCTACTGAAATAATTTTATAAACAAACGTTTTCAAATCAAACTGAATCGGGCCTACACTTCAGCACTCTACTGAACAGAGCTGAACGCGTTTGAATTCTGACATCAGTTAGCTAGCAGAGCTCAGTACCTTCAGTCACTCTGTCCACGCGATCTAGAACAGCTTATCTGGTCTACTGAACTCATTCAGTAGACAATCTCCGTTATCAGACTGTTCGCGTTCTATTTTGAGAAAAAGGTTTTCAGGTGTATTCACCCCCCCTACACCTGAACGTTTGACTCGAGACCAACAATTGGTATCAGATCGGTTGTTCTTCTAGACTTTCGTTATCTGAAACTAGAATACTCGAACGGATCCTTGAAAATGTTTTCACTGCATATCATTCTTCATACATATCTTTACCTAACATGTCTGATATGTCAGGAATCAGAATGGTATCCATGTTCTCAGTAGAGAACTACGGGGTATGGCGAGTCAGAATGGAAGCTCATCTGACCTCCCTCCACGACGGCATAACCGAGGTTTTGGAAGACGGACCTATCGTCCCCATGGTCGATAGTGTTGACTTTTAGGAACCAGCAAAAGGAGGAGCTACTACCGAAAAAAGGTTCCAAAGGACAGAAGCCTATTCACTCCTGAAGAGAAGAAGCTTCACAATCTAGACCGGGTAGCAAGGAACGCCATACTGACAACTCTGAGCGATTCCTATCTCGGAAGAGTTCAGGACTGCAAGTCCGCCAAAGAGCTCTGGGATGCTCTAGCGCTACTGAGTCGGGGGACTCAGAAGATCAAAGACAACAAGCTGGCGCTGGAACTCCAGAAACTGGAGAGATTGTTACTCATGCCCACTAACACAATAGAAGATCTCAATGTCAGATTCACAGATCTGATGAATACCATCAATGGGCTGGGAAAGACGTTCTCCAACCGAGAAATGAATCTCAAGATATTGAGAGCTCTGCCTGACGGACCGTGGACTCCATTTGCAACACTTTTAAGACATTCTGACCTTGATTATGTGTCTCCTGATCATACCTTTTTAGAATTAAAGGTGGAAGAGTTCGAGTTCGGTCTATCGCAGAGAAAGCAGAGAGCTGAAGCTGACACCCAGATTGATCATGCCTTCAGGCATCAGTCAGCACACCGGCTCCCAAGTCCAGCAAAGCTGAACCTTCAACTAGTGCAGTACAAGAAGGGAGCTTAGCTGAACGATACGCGCTACTTGCGCTAAAGTATCAGAAAGAAAAGGATCGGCGCAAGAAATTAACAAGAAATTTCATAAACTCTAATAGTAAGTCTGATCTCTCACTTATGCGCATCCTAACTCACAAACTGTTATAAATACGAGTAAACGAAATACAAGAAAAATAAATAAAACAAGAACACAAGAATTTACGTGGTTCGGTCAATAGACCTACGTCCACGGGCGGAGGGAAGAAAAATCACTATAAAAGAGGAGAATACAAATTCGGGTCTCCGGAATATGTTCCTAGACCCAAAAGACTCTTCTAAGATGTGTGTATTTACAACAAGAGGGAAGCAATCTATTTATAAGGGAAAAATAATGATAGACTTCATTATTTTTCCAATGTGGGATAGGAGACTCAAAATCCTTAAAGGATTTGAGCCATAATATAACAAATCTCCACCTTGGCAAAAAATCCCTCAAAAACGAACAAACTCCAACCATGATAGGAAAAACTCCACCTTCTCCACAAAACCCCTAAGGGCATAACACATCAAGTAAGGCTAACTAAATCCAAGCAATGCTTGAACTTAGCAAAGGGAAACACCTTCGTTATCATATCAGCAGGATTGTCATGAGTACTAATTTTGCTCACAACTATATCACCACGAGCAACAACTTCACGTATGAAGTGATAACGCACATCAATGTGCTTAGTCCTCTCATGAAACATTTGATCTTTTGTGAGACAGATATCACTTTGACTATCACAAAAGACGGTCGTAACCTGCAATTCTTTCTTCAACTCCCCAAACAAACCTTTTAACCAAATAGCTTCCTTACAAGCTTCAGTGATGGCCATATACTCAGCCTCTGTAGTGGATAACGCAACGGTGCTCTGCAAAGTAGACTTCCAACTAATTGCACTACCACCAATGCTGAAGATATAACCCGTAAGAGATCTTCTTTTATCTAGATCACCGTCAAAATCTGAATCTACATATCCGACAACTCCATCACTAGTCTTTCCAAACTTCAGACAAACGTTACTAGAACCTCTCAAATAACGAAAAATCCATTGAACTCCTTTTCAGTGTTCTTTTCCAGGATTTGCGAGGTATCTACTAACAACACTCACAGCATGTGCTAAAGCCGGACGTGAACATACCATAGCATACATGAGTGACCCAACAACACTAGAATATGGAACTCGTGACATGTAGTCAACCTCCTCATCTAATTGTGGTGACAAAGCAGATGATAGTCTGAAATGAGTTGCTAACAAAGTACTAACCGGCTTTGCATTCTGCATGTTGAACCGATGAAGAATTTTTTTAATATACCCTTTCTGACTTAGGCATAATGTACCTGCTTTTCTATCTCTAATAATCTCCAAGTATCTTCTTTGCAGCTCCTAGATCCTTCATATCGAACTCAGCATTGAGTTGGATCTTCACCTTCTTAATCTCCTCTTGACTGTTTGCAGCTATCAACATGTCATCAACATATAATAGGAGATACACAAATGACCCATCTTCGCCAACTCTGTAGTAGACACAACTATCTGAAGCACTTCTCTTAAAGGCATAAGTCGTCATAAAATGATCAAACTTCTTATACCACTGCCTCGGTGACTGCTTCAAACCATAGAGTGATTTCTTCAAGAAGCATACATAGTCTTCCTTCCCAAAAACTGTGTATTCCTCAGGCTGCTGCATGTAGATGTCTTCTTCTAGATCTCCATGCAGAAATGATGTATTCACATCAAGCTGCTCAAGCTCCAAATCATGCATAGCAACAATACCAAGTAAAGCTCGTATTGAAGTATGCTTCACCACCGGAGAGAATATATCATTGAAGTCTACACCGGGAACTTGGCTATAGCCTTTAGCTACCAATCGCGTCTTGTATCTTACATCTTCAACTCCTGGTGTTCCTTCCTTTTTCTTAAATACCCATTTGCAGCGAACTGCTTTCTTACCTTTAGGTAGCTTCACTAGGTCCCATGTACCATTCTTGTGAAGCAATTCCAACTCCTCTTGCATAGCACCAATCCATTTTGCAGAATCCTTAGAAGTAATTGCCTCCTTGTATGTGGAGGGTTCCTCACAAGACTCAACTTCCTCAGCCACATTCAAAGCAAAAGCAACCAAATTACTTTCAATGAATCTTTCAGGACGCTTTATCACACGTCTTCCTTTATCTTTTGCAATACAGTGTTGTGGAACTTCAGGTGGTGGTTCTTGATCTGAAATCGAAACTTCTTGAGAAGTTGCCGCAGATTTTGATTCGATCTCCACCTCAACTTGTGAACTAGATTCTTGTGGAGCATCAATACAAGAGTCTTTAGGTGTTGCAGCGTGTATCATCGAACTTTCATCAAATATAACATCTCGGCTGATGATAACCTTCCTTGTTTCTGGACACCAAAGTTTGTAACCCTTCACGCCATGTTTATAGCCTAGAAAAATGCACTTCTTGGAACGAGGATCCAATTTTCCCTGCACATCATGCACATACGCGGGACAACCAAAAATCGTCAAATCAGAATAGTTTGGTGGAGTACCAGACCATACCTCTTGTGCAGTCTTCTTGTCAAGTGTAGTAGAAGGAGATAGATTGACAAGATGACAAGCCAAATTTACTGCTTCAGCCCAAAAACTCTTCGGTAGACCAAAATTGAGAAGCATGCAACGCACCTTCTCCATCAACGTTCTGTTCATCCATTCGACTACACCATTCTGCTGTAGAGTATGACGAACGGTGTGATGTCTCACAATCCCTTCAGCTTTACATAGAGAATTAAATTCGTCGGAACAGAACTCAAGACCATTGTCTGTACGAAGACGTTTCACAGACCTCCCCGTCTGCTTTTCTATCATAACTTTCCACTCCTTGAAAGTGGAAAACACTTCACTCTTCTGCTTCAGGAAGAAAGCCCAAACTTTTCTTGAGTAATCATCGATAATAGTCAGCATATAACGTGCACCTCTATTGGAGGGCACCCTTGACGGACCCCAAACGTCAGAGTGGATGTAATCCAAAATACCTTTTGTATTGTGTGTTCCTTTAGAGAACTTAACTCTTTTCTGCTTACCTAGAACACAATGTTCACAAAACTTCAATTTGCTGATGCTCTGTCCATCAAGAAGTCCTCGTTTGCTTAGTTCAATAATTCTATTTTCACTCACATGGACGCAAGTGCCACAATTTAGTGACCTCGCTGTCAGTCAGTGACGTGGTAGCAACTGCAGCATCTCCCGTGACTGTGGAGCCTTGCAAGACATGCAAATTTCCAGTTTTTCTATTTCCCTTCATCACTACAAGAGAGCCTTTGCTAACTTTCAGAACTCCATTTTCACCAACATACTTGTACCCTTTAGCCTCAAGGGTATTGAGTGAGATAAGATTCCTCTTTAAGTCAGGTATGTGTCTGACATCTTCAAGTGTTCGGACTACTCCATCGAACATCTTAACTTTGATGGTTCCAATCCCTGTAACCTTGCAAGGTGCATCGTTTCCCATAAGCACAACTCCTTTTGTAACTGATTCATATGTAGAAAACCAATCCCTATTGGGACTCATATGATATGTGCAACCAGAATCTAGAATCCATTCATCACGATGCTCACGAACCAAGTTGGCAGCAACAAGAAGATCACCGTCACTTGAATCTTCATCAGCTACTCCGGCCTCACCAATTTCTTGTTCCTTTTCCTTTTGTTTGTGTTTTCCTGATTTATCACCACCAGCCTTGTCATTTGGATTCTTCTGGTTCCTTCTCTCTAATTTCCAAGATTCGATTTGATGTGACCGGGCTTGTGGCAATAATTACACTTAATGCGAGGATTCCTTGATTTCGATCTCCCTTTTCTTTCACCACCAAAACTTCTTTCTTGTGGCCTTCCTCGAGCAATAAGACCCTCTCCTGAATCCTCAGAATTACTAACAAGTTGCTTCATTTTCTCTTTCGAGAATAAGGCATCAAAAACTTCATCAAGCGTCAGAGTATCACGACTATACAAAATAGTATCACGAAACGTACTATAGGATGAAGGTAATGAACACAATAACATCAAAGCCAAATCCTCATCATCATACTTAACTTCCAAATCTTCTAAATCAGCAACAGTTTCTTTAAATGCTGAAATATGCTCTTGTAGAGACGTACCTTCTACCATATGATGAGAGTAAAGACGTTGCTTTAGATGTAGCTTACTTGTGAGACTCTTGGTCATGCACAATTGTTCCAGCTTCAGCCATAGTCCAGCAGCGGTTGTCTCTTTCAGGACATCCTGCAAAATTTGATTTGATAGATGAAGGTGTATGTGGGAGAGAGCCTTACGACCTTTCTTTTTCTTCTCCTCATCTGTCCACGAATTGGGAATTTTTTCAAATCCCAACAAAGTCTCGTCCAAATCCATATGAGCGAGAACTGCGCGCATCTTCACTTGCCATAACGAAAATCCGATGTTCCTATCCAGCAGCGGAATATCGTACTTCATACTCGTCATCGTAAAACCAAGTGCTCTGATACCACTTGTTATAAATACGAGTAAACGAAATACGAGAAAAATAAATAAAACAAGAACACAAGAATTTACGTGGTTCGATCAATAGACCTACGTCCACGGGCGGAGGGAAGAAAATTCACTATAAAAGAGGAGAATACAAATTCGGGTCTCCGGAATATGTTCCTAGACCCAAAAGACTCTTCTAAGATGTGTGTATTTACAACAAGAGGGAAGCAATCTATTTATAAGGGAAAAATAATGATAGACTTCATTATTTTTCCAATGTGGGATAGGAGACTCAAAATCCTTAAAGGATTTGAGCCATAATATAACACAAACTTCTGAATGTAGGAAACAGGAAGACTCTCCTCAACAGTCAAAATACACTGACAGTAAAGAGAGCAGAGTCATCGTCTGCTACAACTGCAAAAAGCCAGGACACTATCAGTACGATTGTCCTGAGCTCAGCACAGCTGAAAGAGCTGCGAGAAAAGCTCGAAGGGAGAAGTTTATCAAGAAGCGACAAGCATACATTGCTGGTGAACTCTCAGATGAGGTCGACACCTTCATGGATTCATATGATGATGAAGCTGCCTTCATGGCACGAGAGCTCGAGGAAGAAATAGAGGAGTGTCTAATGGCAGGAGAAGAGGATGAGGTAAATTCTCCAGAACCTTTCTAACCTCCCTTCTCCAGAATTTGGACGTCACGATCGCATACGAAGAATTATTAGACGAATATATTCAGATGAGTTTGCAACTCAGCAAGACTCTGCAGGAGTTGGATATCCTGAAAGCTGAAAATCAGAGACTTTCTCATAAAAGTCAGGTTGCTACTGAGTCGGAAGGACTTGTTGTGAGACTTAGGGAGGAGATTAACTCTCTAATGATCAAATCTCAGCAACAAGAAGGTCTGATTTCAGTATTGACCAAAGTCTTGACTCAGAAAGAGACTGAACTGAGCTTGCTGAACTAGAAGTACTCAGGACTTCAGACCGAGAATGAAATTCTCAAGAAAAGTGATGATGTCTAGAGGAACTTGATAACTGAGCGCTATATGGGAGCTGAGAAAAAGCTCAAGGCAATGCTGGCCAACAACAAGCCAAGTCCTGCAAAGAAGGACTTGGATTCAATCGTGGAGCCTCATCATCTACCCCCACACGCTTAGAAAATCGGCTGACTGATAGGTTTGTTCAAGGGGAGACAATGAATGTTGAACCATACAACCCCGTAGCAAAGAACAAACAAAAGATGATTGCACCTCATCCCACCTATCAGAAATCTGACCAGAAGCTCAGCTCAAAATCATCTCAGCTCAAGCAAGGGGGAACCAGTAAAGTAAGATGGTCTGATCAGTATGGACCACCACAGCTGACTCACTCAGCTCAGTATGAGTCATATTACTATGATCCTAATGTCAGAAGGGGTCCTAAAGGTCAGAAGAAGAAGAAAGTCGTTCAAAAGGCTAAGGTCAGCACTCTACCAACTCAGAAGACCAGGACTCCTGAACCTAAGAAGCCTCAGATGTCAACTTCACCTATCTCACCGGTGAAATATGTTGAGAAAGGTGGAAAGAAGCTGTCTAAAACCACCAAGGTTGTCAGACAAATTTGGGTTACCAAAACTAACACCTAAGGACCCAAATAAAAAATAAGGGGAACCTGAATATAATTTTTTTTTCAGGTGCACAGGGACCCATGGTACATAGACAACGGATGCTCAAGAAATATGACGTACCAGAAGAGTCTCCTGAAGAATTGTATCAAGGAAGAAGGACCCCGAATAGAATTTGGAGAAACACAAAAGGCTACACCAGAGGCTACAGAACACTCAGCCTTGGAACTGCCACAGTTCCAAGAGTATCTTATGTTGAAGGACTTCAGCATAATCTTCTCTCTGTTAGTCAATTTTGTGACAACTCCAATAGAGTGATTTTTGACACTGGTTTCTGTGATGTTATTGATAAATCAATAGGGAAAACAGTGTTATCAGGTTCGCACAAAAAGAATATATACATTGCTGATTAGAACTCAGCAGAACCTGAGACATGCTTGCTAGCGAAGAACGACAACAGAACAGGATAGCTCTAGCACAGAAGACTCAGTCATCTCAACTTCAAGACGCTAAACAAGCTAGCTAGAAACGCTCTAGTGAGAGGACTGCGAATGAAGTGTTCAGCAAAAACACCCAGTGCGAAGCTTGTTAGAAGGGAAAGCAAACAAAGAAAGAAAATCCACCTATTCCATCACTTTCCACTGATGGAATCCTTCAACTTCTTCACATGGACTTGTTCGGACCAGTCTCTCCAGTGACGATCAGAGGCAAGAAGTATGCACTTGTAGTCATTGATGACTACTCGCGGTACACATGGGTCATATTCATTACCAACAAATCTGTCGTCAAAACAGAGTTACCTACGCTTCTGAAAAAGCTCAGTGTCGAGAAGGACATAAAGATCAGAAAAATTCGTTCAAATAGAGGAACTGAGTTCCTGAATGCAATGGTCAAAGAGTTTTGCGAAACTGAAGGAATAGAGCATGAGACGTCTGCTACACGCACGCCTCAACAAAATGGGATTGCTGAAAGGAAAAATAGAACACTCAAAGAAGTAGCAAGAACCCTGCTCGCATATTCAGGACTACCATCAAAATTCTGGGCAGAAGCTACTGACACTGCATGTCATACTCAGAACAAATCTCTACTGACAAAGCAACATCAGAAGACACCATATGAACTATAGAACGGCAGGAAGCCTCTCATATCTCATTTCCATATTTTTGGGTGTTCATGTTTTATCCATAATAATGGAAAGGACCAGTTAAAGACTTTTGATAGCAAGTCAGACCAGGGAGTCTTCTTAGGATACTCCCGGGTCAGCAAATCCTTCAGAGTTTTTAACTGCCGGACCCTTTGCATGGAGGAAAGCCCTCATGTTGTTTTCAATGAGTTTGCTACTGAGAACAGGAGCAGAAACTCACATTCAGAATTTGAGGACATCAGCAAAGAGCTACGGGATCTGAGCTTATTAGAAAATGTAGAAAGGATCCAACATTGCTGGGATGATGATTCAGAAGAAGAAAATGAAGTCACCACTACGGAGTCACGGCCAGCAACAACGTAGCTGAACCGATTGATTCTACTGAACAGAATCAATCAAAGGTAACTCAGGTCGATGAAGAAACCCCAATGGTAACTGAGACCTCCACTAAGTATAATAATTCATGGGGAACAAAACATGCTCACAATCTCAATGCCCCTGAACCTGGAAACTCAATAGACCCTAACTCCGTTACTGAATTGCTACAATCTCAGAACAGTACTACTGAAATGCCTAACACTCTAATTGTTACTGCAGATGTTATTTCAGGAGACGAAACTAGACAAAGAAGGTCTTGGTTAGATGCTCACACTTATGATCTTATTATAGGTGATCCTTCAGCAAGCGTCAAAACAAGGTCAAAGTTATGCTTAGGAGAAAGTGCGTTGTACTCATGTTTCCTATCTACTGAAGAGCCTCAATCCATCGAAGAAGCACTAGCCGATGCTGACTGGATCATAGCTATGTAAGAAGAGCTCAACCAGTTTGTCAGAAACGAAGTATAGGAGCTTGTTGACAGACCCCGACATCAACACGTGATCTGAACTAAATGGGTCTTCAAAAATAAGCGCGATGAAAACAATGTTATAGTAAGGAACAAAGCTCGACTCGTTGTGAAGGGCTACTGTCAAGCCAAAGGGATAGACTTCGACGAAACATTCGCTCCAGTTGCAAGACTGGAGCCACCAGACAATTCCTTGCATACGCAACACATCAATGATTCAGAGTCTATCAAATGGATGTGAAGTCAGCGTTCCTGAATGGCGTTCGGAAGGAAGAAGTCTATGTGGAACAGTCTCCCGGCTTTCAGTAGGGACATCAGGTGTATAGACTCAGAAAAGCTTTCTACGGATTAAAACAAGCACCCAGGGCTTGGTACGATACCCTGTCTGAGTTTCTTCTTCAGAAAGGTTTTCACAAAGGCACCGTGGATCGCACTTTATTCAGCATTCGTCTAGGCGATGATATTTTACTTGTGCAGATCTACGTAGATGACATAATCTTCGGTTCAAAGAATGTCATCATGTGTCAGCATTTCGAGAAAATGATGAAGGAAAAATTCGAGATGTCTATGATGGGAGAGATGAACTACTTTCTTGGATTCCAAGTCAAACAATCAAAAAAGAGAACGTTCATCAATCAAGGCAAATACACTCGAGACCTCATCAAAAAGTTCAGTTGTGCATCCAGCAAACCTGTCAGGATCCCGATGAACACAAATATGAAAATAGATCTTGACAAAGAGGGAGTATCAGTAGACCATACTGAATTTCGTGCTATTATTGGTTCATTATTATATCTCACTGCTAGTAGACTTGACATAACTTATACTTTAGGTGTCTGCGCTCGATTTCAGGCAAATCCTAAGCAGAGCCACATGGACTCTGCAAAGAAGATTCTCCGCTATCTTAGAGGAACACCTGACATGGGGTTATGGTATCCAGCAGATGATAATATTGAACTAACTAGTTACTCTGATGCTGACTACGCAGGTTACAGGATTGACCGAAAATCAACTTCAGGAACTTGTTAGTTCCTCGGCAGTAAGCTCATTTCATGGTTCTCCAAGAAGCAGCACTCAGTAGCAACTTCAACTACTGAAGCTGAATACATGGCTGCCGGAAGTTGTTGCGCCCAAATCCTTTGGCTGAGACAGCAGCTACGAGACTGTGATATCATTCAGAATGAAGTGCCAATATACTGCGACAGTATCAGTGCTATTACAATCACTCAGAACTCTGTTCTACACACAAGATGCAAGCACGTGGACATCAGACACCACTTCATTCGCGGTCATGTCGAAAAGAAGGATATCAGAATGGAGAAAATCCATACTGACCGTCAAAGGGCTGATATACTGAGCAAACCTCTAGCTGAAACCAGATTCAGAGGACTTTCAGTAGAGCTAGGTCTGTTGGACCCTACTGACTCAACTCAGTAAGCGATTTCAGAAGAAATGATCACTTAATATAGTCGATCACACTAGAGTAAGGGCATTCAGTAAGGGGGAATGTCTACTCTCAGTACTGCAGACGTTCAATACACAGAGATTCAGCAACCAACTACATGAGGTATCAGCTGACTACAATGTTCAGCTGACAGGTTTGCGTATCTCTTTCAGTAGTCAACTCAGCATATACTTTTAAAGGTGTTCATAAAGAAACTCGGCATCGCACTTAATGCTCTATAGAATGTCATTAATTAAATTTGTTTTCATTAAATGCACGACATTCCATGCAACTTAGCTGAACTCTGTTTTGCATTTAATGCGAGTCAAATCACCTTACTCATAAACAGCTAATTTCGTCTAAGATTTGACTAAGGTGGCATGGTTATCATTACTCTTTTTAATCTTATAAATCATGACCGTCCACTTAAAAGCCAAATTTAATCTCAACCGTCGCTTGAGAAAACTCTTCACATTCAAAATCTTCTGTATATCGATGTTATCGTCTTCACCCCGTCATTTTCGCCATATTTGTTTCTGCAAATCCTTAAGAACCTCTGAGATCATTTTGCATATCTATTTGCCTTCATATAAACTCAGAGATTTTTTACGGTAACTCTTATTTCTTAAGCACTTTTCTGACTAACTATAGTGTTGGTCCGAAGACAAATATCAGGTGTAGAGGGGGGGTGAATACACCTGAGTACCGTTTCTTCTTCTCGGTGAAGGTCAGCTGAAGCTGTTGGTTGCAACTGATGAACAGTGTCAAATAAACCTTCGATCACGGGACAAAGTGAGTCAGCTACTGAGCTCTCCTACTGACTTTTGTCAGTACTTCGAAACTCAGTCGGAGACTTTAAGTGGGCGGATAAGTGTGGGGCCCGGAGTTTGTCTCTTTTTGAAAACGTGTTTTCTCAGATTAAATTATTTTGGCTGTGCGATTTTAGAAATACGTTTTATGCAAACTTATAATTTTCAAAGGTTTGTATGCAATAAAACAGTAAAGAACACAAGTAGTTTAACGTGGTTCGGATACGCAAGATCCTACGTCCACGGTCCTGAACAGAGCAGGATAACTTGTTGATTAGTCTGAGCAAGTCTCAGCAAGGAAATTGTGCACAGGACAGATCCTTCTAAGTTATAGTCCTTAGCGACTTTACAATTCAAACCTAAGTTCGAAAGGGGGCGAAAACAGTTCTCCAACTAATGAAGGAGTTCTTACAATAAGAACAGTTCACTAAAAATGAACTCCATCGAATCTAAGCTATAAATCTGACAATGAGCTTAGGTAGAGAAGAAAGGGATCTAAAGACTCTAGAGAGAAGAACCACAAAAATATTCTAGTAAATGCAGATTCTTCGCTGGATATTCTGATTGAGTTGCTAGAGTGTTTGAGAGCTTGAGCAATTTCCCTTTTTAATTTCGTGCTTCGCGCTCCTGTGGAGCTTCGAAATCTTCTCTATTTATAGCTGTGAGCTATGGCATATGTCCGTTGGAGACGACGATGCCACGTGTCACAAGCTTCCAAAGAAAACGGCCATTAATTCGAACTTGTTGCAGCAGGGCAGTTAATTACTGTACATGAGAGCAGCTTTACTGTTTGGAGCAAGTAAGGCGTTGTCGGCTTCTCATTGGTCGAGGTTTGTGGTTGGTGAGAATGTCAGAGTTGACCGTTCAAACAACCTCGTATGATCTTCTGCTGAACTTTCAAAAAGACTTAAGTAGATGGGTCGCTTTCACGTCGGACTACGATGAGCGCAAAGTCTCTGTCTTCTTCGACCGAGTCGGCCGACAAGGAATGTAACTTCCGAGTATGTCACCGGGCGATCGCGAAGGTACCGGGCTTGCATGAGTTCTTATGCCTGATGACTTATCATTCTTGGATTGGCTTCTACCGAGGTCTATTCGGTGATGATCGAAGAACGCAAGCGATTACACCGATGACGTGGGGTTCGAAAAGTATCTTCGACGTAAGATCAGTTCAACAATTACCCCGTACAGGACTTAGACAAGAATATAAAAACGATTACAACAAGTCTAACCTATACATCAGCTAATCCTAACGACACACAGAACTACTGATATCAGCTCGGTTTTTGGATCTTCAATTCCATAGTACTACTATGATTTCCCCCAATTTTCTTTTAACCACGAACAGCTGAGTATCATCTACTGACTCATATCCAACATATAGTTTCAAGTGCTAACAATTGTTTTTGCAGATATAGCCATGTCGAATCTACAAGTTATTTCTCCGACTGACATAGTCGAGATCTTAGAGAAGGGGAGAGTTTGGTTCGAGCCTGTGATGGATTTCGACGCCAGTGGCCTAGATTTCTTGGACGATATATATGATGCTCTACGTGCATCCAGGCTGGAGCTGTTTCTGTCCAAGAAACCCTCCTACTTCCTGTCTCATCAGATAGCTGAGTTGTATCTCAACTTGGCGGAGGAAGATGAAGATGTGGTTGGAACGTTCTGCGTTCATAACATCAAGGATCCAACCACAGCCGTTCCAATTCCAATTCGGAAAATCTCTTTGAAGCAATCACTGATCAGCAGCTTCAGACTTCTGTCAGAGGGGATTAGTCCTACCGGATACAAGGACGACGACATCCTCGATGAGTACTTGACCCTGTTCTGTGGAAAGCCAACCATATTAAGAGCTGCTTTTCCCAAGAGCAGCATGATCCCTCAGTTTCGAGCATTGGCCTATATTGTTACTCAGATCCTGACCAGCCAGGCAAGCTCCTTTGATGGTCATATACGACATATGATGATGGTCATATACGACAGAGCGCAAATTAATTGGTCAAAAGTCTTCATCAAAGAGTTTCAGGCACAGACTTCCAAGTTTGATAAGCCAGCTCGAAGACTGAGTGCTAAAGGGAAGTTACTATATGGCATGAAATTATCTATCATGATAGAAGAGTTGTGTGGATCTGATCCTGTCACCTACGCTGACAAGGAATACTTTAACAACAAGAAGATCAAATTCCACAACCGCGCCAGTGTTCTTCAGCAGATTGGCGTCGGTGCTGAAGAGGGTAAGGGCAAGAGGAAGGCCCCAACCCCTGTGAAGAAGAGTACTACTCCTCAGAAGAAGCAGAAGAAGGCTTCTGAGACAGCAGGAGTAGTACCGTGACTCAGAGATGAGGAGTCTGAGTTAGCAGAAAAAGCACACTCTACTGAGATGCCTGAATCTGACAAGGCGGTCGATTCAGCAGACAAAGCAGATTCAGTGGATCAGGGGACTGTGCCTGAATTTATTTCTACTCCACCTCCCCTCTCTCCACTGCTGAGAAACATCAGTCTCCGATCAACTTAGAGGAGATGGAGACTGACACTGAAGCCGAGGATCTTGGGTTTGACATTCCTATGCTTCAATTCAGAGCAACCCAAGAGATCTCAAAAGCTATTACAGAAATCTCCAGTCATTCAGACTTGGTAGATATAGCCACGAGTGCTAGGCTGCAGATGCTTTACAGATTTCAGGACTAGATCTCCCTTGAGAATCTGATCCAACTCCAGTCCTCGGAACGTCTGAATTCCGACGAGCTAGAGCTCCATCAGCAAATTGGCTACTCTGAGCCTGCTGACATAAGCTCAGTCGATGATCTTAGGGCAGCTATGCTAGCCTTGCTTGAAGAGCGAAATCCTTCAGCAACCGTTCCTAATGCCGGGTCTTCAGGTCCTTCAAGCCCTGATAACCAAGACCCACCCAGTGATGTAGGCTAGGGGTGGAAATCGGTTTTCGGTTCTCCCACATAACCGAAAACCGAAACCGAAACAATCGGTTCCAGTTACCCGAAACCGAAAAGTCGGTTATCGGTTCCGAGTTCGGTCATGAAGATTTTCCCCAGTTCGGTTCTCGATTAACCGATCGGTTAATTAATTAACCGATCAGTTAACCGATTTTAAGTAATTTAATATTATATAAATATAATTATATAATATATAATATAATTAATATATAAGTTATATTAATTACTTAGACAGACAGAGTGAGAGACTACGGAGTGACTCCAGAACAAAAATCGATTTCATTTCAGAGTGAGAGACCGAGACTCGGACTTCACCACTCACCAGAACAAAAATCGAGTCCGTTGGAGTCTCGGACTTCACCACTCACCAGAACAAAAATCGATTTCAGAGTGAGAGACCGAGACGGAGTCTCGGAGAGACCGAGAGAGTAGCTGGTCAGGAACGTCAGGTCGCGAGAGCTGGGTCGCGAGAGGAGACTTTGTCTTCTTCAGTTTGGCAGCTTCGGCACAGGCGCACGCACATCTCGTCGTCCTCACTCCTCAGTCCTAGGTCACTTTCTTTTCTAAATTCTAATTGAATCCTCTAATTGGAGTGCTTCTCTAGTTTTTGGTGTGTAATTCATTAATTGAATTACGCTATTTAGGGATTTAGGGATCTGTTATATTTATATGCAAATATTGGAGGATTGCTTCTCTATTGGATTTCTTATATTCTCTATTATTTGGTTGCTTGTGCATTTATGTGTTACATAGTTTTTTTCGGATCAAATAATTTTGTTGTGTATGCTCATAGTATTAGCGAAATTGCCCGATCTATGTAGCCTGTTAAGGAACCAATTACTTCAGGAGGGAATGAGCTTAGTAAGTTCAGTGAAATGTGTGATCCTTAGTAAGTTCAGTGAGCTTAGTAAGTAAGTTCAGTGAGCATCCGGTCAAATTGGTCTTGGATTTATGATTTATACAATTATATGCAAGTATTGGTCCTATTGGCTATTGGTCTTGGTCTTGGATCTTCTTGAATACTTGTGGAACTGCCGAACTGACTGACTTTACTATAAATCCTATTGGAAACATCTTATTTTTTTAAGATGGAAACGGAAAGTTCTCGAGATGACCAGGACCCAAGGTTGCTAGAAGATATTGAGGTTGAAGAAATCACTCGAGATGAAGCAATACAAGGTACCAAAAGCGATGCAAATACAAGAAATGTGAAACGGAAATTACCACCAAAACCGAGGTCCGCAGTTTAGGATGAATTCGAAGTACTTTGGGTTGGAGAAGGAGATGAAAAAACAAAGACCGGAAAATGTCGTCGTTGTGGAGAACTTATTAAAGCGGATCTGAAGAAAAACGGCACAAGTGCGTTGAACAAACATTCAAAGATGTGTAAGGATCGAGATAAGGCACAAGATAATCAGTCTATCCTTCAAGCCTAAAGTTTTATTTTCCATTTGATCTTGCAGGAAATTATGTTATTTATTTTGTAGTACACACATATGCATATGTACATATATATATTTGCTGAGGAGAAAAAATGCTTACATACATAGCACGTTCGAAGCAACCGCCGGAAAAACCCAACAGTAATGCCACTCCGACTAAACATCCAACAGAATTCTTAAAAAAAAAAAAAAAAAAAAAAAAAAAAAAAAATCAAATCGGTTAGCGAGTAACTAACCGGAACCGAACCGAATTCGGTTTCGGTTAACCGAAGAACCGATCGGTTCCGATTTCGATTATTGTTTTTGGAGCTATTCGGTTCCGGTTAACCGAAAATTCGGTTCCGGTTAACCGGAACCGAACCAATTTCCACCCCTAATGCAGGCCCTGAGAAGCCTGCTGAGGGATCTCAACAGGCGAAGGAGGGAGCTCAGCCTTCATCTAAGAAACATATCAGCTCCTCTCCTCCTCCTGGTTCGGCCGCCGCGGGCACCTCTGAGCCTGCTGATCCAGAACAGCTGCTGTTGGGATCATCCTATGAGGTCGGCTCCGTCAGCAAGCGCCGAAAATCAAAGTGAGTGGCCAAAGCTATTCTGAAGCCGGGGAGTCAGAATTGTCTCCTCGCCAGAAATGTCCATAAAGTCTAGAACAACGCCAATAAAGCTCAGTGCGAGGAACTCAAGGAACTGAAAGCTTCAATTCAAAACATCTCCTCTTCACCGGTCCCTGATTTCTCTTCTATCCTGAAGAATGCCTTATCCACACAGAAAGTTGACTTTGACGCTCAGCAAGCATCGGTTCAGGAGTTGTTGAAGTCTGCCCACACTACTCTTCTTGATTCTTTCAAGGCAGCTCAGTCAGACCATCAGAACCAGATCTCCTCCCTCACTCAAGCTTATGAACAAAGACTCTCATCTTTTCAGAAGGAGTGTGAAAGGAAGATCGATGCCAAGCTGAAGAACAAAGAAGACGATGTAGCTTCCTCTCACCGAAAGTATGGTGATGATCTCATTACTGAGAGGAATCATCTACACATCATATTTGAAGGTCTTCTGAAGACCTTGGAGGAGCTCAGAACTTCTTTCCATTCGCTCAACTCCAAGGTAGTTCCGATTCCCGCCCCGTGCATATTGGATGATGCCAAAAAGGGGGAAAAGGCTCAAAAGCAAATCATTCTAAGTGCTAAGCTTAAGGGGGAAGCTCAAGGAACAAGGGTTATAGCCTAGAGTGTCTCGGCAGGAGATGTAGGAGCTGAGACAGGCCCAAGTGGCTCAGAGCCCAAGACGGGAGCAGAAACTGGCACATCTGAACCCTCTCAGAAAATTATAGAGGATGTGACCAAGCTTCTCGAGGAGTCAGATGATGATGACTCAGCTCCCCTGCTTCCGCCAGTATTTGGGAAAGGGAAGAAAGTGTTGAAAGTTCCTACTCCTAAACCTAAGTCCCACAAAAGTTACATCAACCCAGCTGAGCAGGCACAGATTGAGGCTGATGAAAAAATCGCGAGAGAGCTCGCTGAGGCTGAGGCAACTAATAAACCTAAGAAGGCACCGACCAAGGCAAGAACCAAGGTTCCTGCAAGGAAACCAACGCAGAGGCCGGTTGCCAGGAAGCTTACTCTCCGTGATGATGAGGACAAAGAAAAAGAAAAGGAGAGGGAAGCTGAACAGAAAAAGACTGGTGAATCCCAGCAAACTCAGAAGAAGAGAGTTGAGCCTACAATCGAAGAGATGATAAACTTCAGCATCATTGTCCTTGATAAGAGAGCTGAGTTTCATCACTTAGAAGAGTTTAGAAAGCAAGAGGCTCTAGCCAAGGAGAAGGCGGCTGAGAAGGCTAGAGAAGCTGAGAGATTGAAGCCTAGGCCACCTCCACCAAAGGATAGGGACATCCCAACCACTTCAAAATTCTTCAGAAGAGGCCGCAGACCCAATGATCAGAAGATTCATAGATGGCCTCGTATCGATCAGTGGATGCCCTGGGAGAGGACTCGGGCGTGGGAGACTATCAAAGCATAATTTATCAAGCGATACTATGTCTGGTTGTTTTGGCCTGATACTCCGAAGAATGAAGCCTTTGCTGATTGGATTCAGAAATGTGATAATGAGATCTACATTATAGTCGAGAAAGCCATTGAAGTTGATGTTGATATAAGAACTCCGGCTTTCAGGACTCTACCCTCACCTCACAAATTAGACGGATCTCTTTACACAGGCGTGATAGAAGGTGAAGTCAGGAGTACAGCCTTAGCTCTCAATCTTGGACTTGATGATCCTGAAGATATGCCGAAGATTCAGAAGCTGAAACGAGATACCTTCAAGATGTATGGACTTCCTCTGCCCAAAGACAAATAGAAGGATTTCAAGGCAAGGATTCAGCGCTTCAGATCTGATAGGAAGTAGTAGTCTTGATAGATCTCTGTAACTCCTAGTGTAGCAAGTGATGTAAATGTACTGAAATTCTCATATCTATCAATACATCATCTGTTACTTGGCCTAACAATCTCTTATTGTCTCCATAGCCTGTTTTGTCTTATCTTTAACACACAGAATCACCTAAGTGATTACTGACTCACACACTCACTGATTATTTGTGTATTCAGCATTCTGCTTAGCTTAGTAGACTTGAAGATAATCTTCATTGGTTCTCATTGTAATACTTGTAAGGAGTTTGTATCTGCCTGTTCTTTAGATTCTTAGATTGTGTTAAATAGCTGATAGTGATAGGTTTTAGCATCATCAAATATGGGAAAATTGATGGGATGTGATTCAATAGTTGATTTGACTGATCCCAAAACCCTATTTTGAGTGGTGAATCATTCCCTTGTAAAAGTTATACACCTTTGTCTCTGAGTGTTTCAGTCTCAGTAGACTAGCCTTCAGGATGGTTCCAAGTCAGAAGTTTTGTCTGTTGTCCTTTAGTAGACTATCCGCCGCAGCACCATGGAGTGAAGATTCAGTAGTGCTGGACTCAGCAGGAGCAACATACTGAAAGGTGTTCATGATTCAGTAGAACTGGACTCAGCAGGAGCAGTTTACTGAACTCAGAGTCCTGACCTTCAGTAGAGTTGAACTCAGCAGGAGTATACTACTGAACCTATGGGTCAGACTCAGCAACAGTCTGTCAGTTTCCATGACTGACAGAAGACTTCAATATCATTACAGTAGAATGATCCGAGGTCGTACAACTGAAAGAAGTCAGCTTCAGTATTAACCTTGAAGTCTGCAAGTGTCAACCACTTTCTGTACCTCGACCAATGACAAGCAGTCAGCTGGAAAAGTATCTGTTAAAAGCTGCAAGTCAACCACTTTTCTGAAAAAGATAGTGGACTCTACGGAAATTCAAAAGAGTCGTTAGCTACCAAATAGAGTGACATGTGGACAGTTCGTCTCCAATGGATCTATCCATAGCTCACGTCTATAAATAGAGGGAAAATCAAATTGTTAAATACGATACAGAACACACGAGATATAACAACGAACAGAGCATCAAGCAAACAAGAACACAAGCTATACGCGACGAAGTTTAGAGATATATCTTAGCGTAAAAAGCATACAACCTGCTCTAAGGGAACTCAAACTTACATAGAACTCAAGCCTCTAGCATCCAAGTGAAGAACACGAACCCAGAGAGATTATTTCTCACTGTTCTTCACTCTAGAAGTCTTTCTTGTTCCCTTTCCCTCTAACCTAAGCTCAACTGTATCTATCTATAGCTTAGACCGAAGGAGTTTAATTTATTGAACCGTTCTTAGTGTTAAGAACTCCTTCATCGTTGGAGATACATTCAAACATAATTTTAATTGACCCTGTAAACTGAGACTTGCTCAGTATAATCACAAGACGGTGTTTGTCCAGTGAACAAACCGACTGAGATTAACTCAGTATAATAAAATAACCTCCTGCCTTGTTCAGGACAGTGGACATAGGATCTTGTGTATCCGAACCACTTTAAAAGTCTCTGTGTTCATAACTGTTGCATTGATTTAACTGTTCACACTGAAAATCCTTTTAGAAAATCATTCAACTGAGTTTCAGACTTAACTCACTGCACTAATCTACTGAAACAATTTTATAAACAAACATTTTTCAAACCAAACTGAATCGGGCCTACACTTTCCGCACTCTACTGAACACAGTTGAACGCGTCTGAATTCTAACATCAGTCAGCTAGCAGAGCTCAGCACCTTCAGTCACTCTGTCCACGCAAACTAGAACAACTTATCTGGTCTACTGAACTCATTCAGTAGACAATCTCCGTTATCGGACTGTTCGCGTTCTAGTTTGAGAAAAAAGTTTTCAGGTGTATTCAGCTCCCCCAATACCTGAACGTTTGACTCGGGACCAATATCTCCCCCTTGTAATCCCAATACATAAGTGGGCGGTGAAGTTGTTTGATTAATGTTACTTGCCATTCCTATAAAATAATTTCAAAATGAAAGAAATTCAATAAATAAATAGTAATATGTAAACCAGTAACTCAACTCAACTGTAAATCATCCAAATCAATTTGAAACTTTGACAACAAACCCAAATCATTCAAAATTCTTAGTTTCCAACTCAAATTCAGAGATTCAGAGAATTAGAAACCAACTACCAAGCATGAATTCAGATATTTAGAGATTGAAAATGGGATGGAATCACTTTTGAGATAATTAGAAAATCAAACTTGACAACCATTTCACAGTCTCACAATCTCACTTTGCTTAATTGATTCAATAAGTATATAATTAGGTAATTAGAGATTCAGATTTCAGATAATTAGAGAATCACTTTTCAGATATCTCTCTCTCATCGATTGAGATAGGGTTCTTGCCGTATTTTTCTTCTGAGTTATGTCGTCTCTTCTAGATTCACTCCCATTCGGCCGATACTTCTCGTAATTGTAATTTGTAAATTTGTATAATAATAGATTTATTATTTAGTAAATTAAATTTATTAATTATATATATATATATATATATCTCGATTTTTGGTTCGGTTCGGCCAAACCGAGCAAAATAATCGGACCGGGCCAAACACAGAATTCGAGCAAATTGGTTGACCAAGAACCAGGCCGAACTCAATTGGTTCGGTCCGGTTCGACCAGTTTGGCCGAATTGTGAACAGTACTACTACTAATGGGAACCCATTTCGGGAATACAAACTACTACTAATGGGACGGGGGGAGTAAGTTTTATAACCACATATGTAAAAATGTATGTTTTCTAGCCATTTTTTAAAAATTAACTTTAGAACTTAATTTGTCTAACTACCTACACTGCTAAAAGTGTACTTTTTCTGACAAATGGAGAATTTCATTCAATTTTTGACTTAATATAATAGGAGAAAAGATATAATTCGAAGAAATTTGAGATATATTCTTTAACAATAATTTGTGGCATTGTCTATAGAGTGTGTCGTAAAAAAATAATTTCTTACAACATAAAAGTATGGATCTGGTATGTTATTCACATTTTGTTCTTATCTATGGTTTAAAGTGTATATTTCCAGAAAATATATGGTTATATACATTCACATGCGCGTTTTTTGTGAAATTATTATGGTGTTTATGCATATACCGCCTTTGCCTTATAATCGTAGCCACCTAGATATGCAATGTAATCATATAGGCATATGTAATCGAGGTCGTGTACTGTTTTATACAATATACTTGTGGCCGTGTAGTGGTTTCGTTAGGCAAAACAGTTACACAACCACGTGTTGGAAAATCGTTTAAATATATATATATTTTATATATATATTTATATTATTAATTATAATGGAAAGTTAATTAGCATTTATTGTTAATTTGACTTGGGCAAATTTCAGCCCTTTCGATCGCATTTTCGAGTCTTGATATTTATCCGATTAATGTTTTGAGATATATGACGTCGATCTACGTTTTGAGTAAATAATTATAGTGTGCTTAATTTCTCGATTCCGATTTTCGGTGAGTGAGAAATAGTGGCTCGAAGTTTGGGGGGACAAAACTAATATGTTACCTAAAGTGGAGAAACTTACCTTATTCGGGTTTTGGAGAGTTATTACATTAATCATGTCCCACATCGATTAATGAATAATGTTTTGTGTGGTATTTAAGTCTCTACAATATTGTAGGAGATAACTAAGTGACATGTGGTGGGCTTGGGCCACACATGCTCATGCGCGCGAGCCTTTTCACCGACCGCCTCACACGCGGCGCGCCGCGCCAGCGCCGCACCGCGCCGCGCCGCGCCCGTGCCCGTGCCCGGCTCCGGCTCGCCCGGCTCCGGCTCCGGTTCCGGTTCCGGTCCGTGGACTTGGACTTGGACTTGGACTTGGACTTGGACTTGGACTTGGCAATTGGTCCTTTGGGTGGTCCGTCGGGTTGTTCGCCGGGTTGTTCACCGGGTTGTTCGCCGGGTCGGGCGGTGCAGTGGACCGGCTGCACTGGATTCCTCTCCGTGGTGTTGTGCACCTGCCACACCCAAGCAGTACTTTTGGAAGGATCTGGAGTGTGGCTGCTGAACTCCCAACCTTCCATGTCTCCACTCCCCGTAATGCGGCGCCCGCTTTAATGTGGCAGGGAGTTATTCCCGCAATCAACACTGGGTGGAACTGCCTATAAATAGGCCAGTTGCATTTCATTCTCAACACACCAACACCTGAAATCATCTTAGCTGCATACTTAGCTCTTCCTAGCTCAAGTCTCCAGCAGTCTGTCCTCGCCGGAAAAGTCCAGTTCGCCGGAGCTCAAAGGTTTTGCGGTGCTGCAATCTTCGAGACGTTCGTCGTTTTATCTTTGGGGACGATACGCCTACAACCGAGAGCACTACCGGGGCGTATTTCGTCTTGCGGAGAGAGGACTCCTCGACTCGACGGTTTTATTGTTTTATTTCATTTTGTTATTTAATAGTTTACTTGTAATAGCAGTTTATAATACCAACAATCGCAAGACGAGATACCTATATCTGCTTCAAGTAAACTAAGAAGATGTCTTCCTCAAGTGCTGCTTTCTCCGACGCTGCCGCCGCCGCCGTTTCTGCTGCTACAAACCCCACCGCTGCTGACGTCCTTGCCCCCCTCCGGCAACGTAGTTCCGCCGGTGTCTGTCCCTACACCTACTCCGGTCTTTGCTAATCCGACACTCGCCGCCATGCTCGCCGCCATCGACGCAAAGGATCGCACTTAACCGTGCTAATGCCGCTAACTCGGCATACAACTTCAATGCCATGTCCTCTGCCTTGCAGAGCAATATCCCATTTGGGAGTGTGAACCACCATGGAGTGGTGGGGGGTTCGAACCCAACCCTGACGGCACCTCTCGCACTCGCCTGCAGTGCTGCCCGTCGCCGAGAAGCCGGCCAAGTTTGGTGGAGCCGACTTCAAGAGGTGGCAACGAGAAGATGTTGTTCTACCTGACAACATTAGGGTTTACAACCGTGCTGATGGAGAATGCTCCAGCCCCTCCAAGTGACAACGAAGAGAACTTGGAAGTCCGCATAGCCTATGATAATTGGCTAACTTCTGACTACTTCTGTAAAAACTTCTTGCTTAGTGGACTAGATGATAGTCTGTACAGTGTATATGCAAATGTAAAGACCTCCAAGGCAATTTGGGAGGCACTTGAAAGAAAATACTGTACTGACGATGCAGGTACCAAGAAGTTTGTAGTCGCCAAGTTCTTGGACTACAAAATGGTGGACTCTCGACCAGTCATGGACCAAGTGCAAGAGTTCCAACTCATTGTCCATGATGTCCACGCCGAAGGTATGCTTTTGCCAGATGCTTTTATTGTGGCAACAGTAATTGAGAAGCTTCCCCCGAGCTGGAAGGACTTCAAGAGCTACTTGAAGCACAAGCGAAAGGAAATGACGCTTGAGGACCTTGTGGTCAAGCTCCGCATCGAGACCGACATGAGGACTCGAGATGGGAAGGGCAAAGCACCCGTGGAGCCAAGAGTCAACCTTGCTGAGAAAGGTGGCAACTCCAACAATGCTAAGAGAGGGCGTCCGAATAGCAACCCCAAAGGGAAGGGCAAGGTGCAAGCCCGCAAGTTTGAAGGGGACTGCTACAACTGTGGCAAATCCGGCCACATGTCAAAGGACTGCCGAAAGCCGAAGAAGAAGAGGGCTCGTCAAGCCAATATGTTGGAGATTGACCTCACTGAAGCCGACCTTGCGGCCGTTGTCACTGAAGAAGCAAACGTTGTGGAGAATGAGGGGAAGCGGTATATAGATACCGCTGCCACGGCACATGTTTGTGGTGACCGGAGCCGCTTCACCAAGTACAAGAGTTGCCAAGGGAGGAAGCTCAATATGGGTAATCAAGCCTCGTCTGAGGTGGTTGGCTATGGTACTGTGGTGCTAAGGTTGAGCTCCGGAAAGAACCTTACTCTGGGAGAGGTGCTGCATGTCCCCGACATCCGGAAAAAATCTTGTGTCCGGCTCGTACTAGTCAAGAGAGGGTTTAGACTAGTTTTTGAGTCCGACAAATTTATTCTATCAAAATTTGGTATGTTTTTAGGAAAAGGCTACCTTTCGAGGGCCTTTTCAAATTAAGTGTAATGGCATTCGCCGAGAGCCCGTTGAGGCTAAGAATAATGAGAATGAAGCTACTTCCTCTTACTTGATTGAGTGTTCCGATTTGTGGCATTCTAGATTAGGACATGTTAATCTAAATGCTATAAAAAGGTTAGTTAATCTCGATCTACTTAAAGTAAATGAGTTTAACAAAACCAAGTATGAAGTTTGTGTTGAAGCAAAATTGGCTAAGCAACCATTTCATTCTGTAGAAAGGAACACAAAACCTCTAGAACTCATTCACACTGACGTATGTGACTTGAAGTTTGTACAAACTAGAGGTGGGAAAAAGTATTTTATTACTTTTATTGATGACTGCACCAAGTATTGTACTCTTTATCTTTTAAGGAGTAAAGATGAGGCGATTGAAGCTTTTTCTAACTTCAAAGCAGAAGCCAAAAACCAACTTGATTGTAAAATCAAAATGGTACGAAGTGATAGAGGTGGAGACTATGTAGCTCCTTTTGAAGAGTTATGTAAGACAAGTGGTATTATTCATCAAACCACTGCCCCCTATTCGCCTCAATCAAATGGTGTAGCTGAAAGGAAGAACCGAACTCTAAAGGAGATGATGAATGCTTTGTTAATAAGTTCTGGACTGCCCCGGAACATGTGGGGGGAAGCCGTCTTGACGGCTAACTACTTATTAAACAAAATACCTCTAAAAGGTAGAGATGTAACTCCTTACGAGTTGTGGAAAGGAAGGAAACCTTCCTATAAATACCTCAAAGTGCGGGGGAGTTTGGCTAAGGTAGAAGTGCCTTTGCCGAAGCAAGTTACAATCGGACCTAAGACCGTCGATTGTATCTTTATAGGATATGCACTGAATAGTAGTGCATATCGGTTTGTCATTCATAAGTCGGCTGTGCCCGATATGAATGTTGGAACTACTATTGAGTCAAGGAATGCTATATTCTTCGAACATATCTATCCTTGTAAAAAGGATGATAAAGTTGAGTCAAGCTCTAGTGGTGGAGCAAGAGAAGTTGCCAGTAGTTCTAGAAATGTGGGGGTAGAACCCGATACACGTAAAAGGCAAGTTGTCGATCTTGAAACTTTAGAACCAAGACGTGGCACTAGAGCAAGAGTTGCTAAGGACTTTGGTCCTGATTATGTTGTCTTTCTTTTGGATGAAGAGTCGCGGTCTATAAAAGAAGCTCTTTCTAGACCCGATGGCCCACTTTGGCAAGAAGCTGTCCAAAGTGAAATTGATTCCATTATGCAGAATCACACTTGGGTCTTAGCAGACTTACCCGAAGGTTGCAAGCCCTTAGGATGTAAATGGATCCTAAAAAGAAAGTATAAGGCAGATGGGTCAATTGATAAATATAAAGCTCGTTTAGTGGTTAAAGGCTTTAAGCAAATCGAAGGATATGACTTCTTCGATACTTATTCGCCTGTAACGAGGATTACGTCTATCCGTGTGCTTCTCGCGATTGCTGCTTTGCACAATCTTGAGATTCACCAAATGGATGTGAAAACTGCCTTTCTAAATGGAGATTTAGAAGAAGAAATATATATGGAACAACCTGAAGGGTTTGTAGTACCTGGCCAAGAGCGAAAGGTATGTAAGTTGGTGAAATCCCTATATGGGTTGAAACAAGCACCATTACAATGGCACTTGAAATTCGACGAGGCTATGTTGTCGAATGGCTTCAAGATTAACAAATGGAACAAGTGTGTTTACATAAAGAATACAAAGAATGGTTTTGTAATTGTCTGTCTTTATGTAGACGACATGTTAATTATGGGACAAAACCTTCAAGTCATAAATGACACCAAGCGTATGCTTAAAAGAAATTTCGATATGAAAGATATGGGAGTTGCTGATGTTATTCTTGGAGTAAAGATACAAAGAACTCCTAAAGGGATTGTTTTGTCTCAATCTCATTATATTGAGAAAGTGCTTAAGAGGTTTAATGCCTTTGATAGTGTGCCGGCAAAGACTCCTCTAGAAGTTAATGTTCATTTGAGCAAGAATAGGGGTGATCCTATTGCTCAAGAGGATTATGCTAGAGTCATTGGTTGTCTTATGTACATCATGAATTGTACGAGGCCTGATCTAGCTTGTCCGGTGAACAAACTGAGTCGTTATACTAGTAATCCTAGTAGAGAACATTGGAAATCTCTTGTAAGAGTTATGAGGTATTTGAAATACACTCTTAACTTTGGACTGCACTACTCGAGACATCCCCTAGTACTTGAAGGGTACTGTGATGCAAATTGGATATCCGACACTAAAGACTCGTTGTCTACTAGTGGTTATGTGTTCACTATAGGGGGAGGAGCTGTGTCGTGGAGATCCACAAAACAGACGTGCATTGCCAGATCCACCATGGAATCTGAATTTATTGCTTTAGATAAAGCCGGTGAGGAAGCCGAATGGCTCCGTAATTTTCTTGAAGATATTCCATGTTGGACGAAACCCGTGCCACCTGTGATGATACACTGTGATAGCCAAGCAGCTATTGGTAGGGCCAAGAGTGGGTTGTATAATGGTAAGTTGAGACATATTCGTCGTCGACATAATACCGTAAGACATTTGATCACGAGTGAGGTTATCTCTGTAGACTATGTCAAGTCTGTAGATAACTTAGCGGATCCGCTTACTAAAAGTTTGAATCGAGATCAAATGTATAAGCTCGTAGAGGGAATGGGAGTTAAATCCACAAATTAAAGACGATTATAGTGGATACCCAACCTTGTAGATTGGAGATCCCATGAACTTGGTTCAATGGGAAAACTAAGCTATATGAGTCTGTTGATACCGCACTCAATTAGTCTATTCCCTAAAAGAGCTCGAGAGTGTTGGTGACCTGTCAAGTGGTGAGGTTAAGTCTTTGACTTTTAATGATTCTTGGATGCCTTGAGAAGGTGGAGTATGACAGGATACTCGAGTAAGAATCACCTATGTAAGTGAGAAGTGAGGGCCGCTTCTATGTAACACTTATGAATCCAAAGAGGTTGTCCATGGCCAGTAAAGGACACAAACGTGAGAACGGACGAGGTTGAGACTTTATAGTGTTAGTGTTATTGTCTCAGTATACACCATGGAGGAATAGTTCAAGACCACGTGTCCACTAATCCGCCGGTATGCTCGATAGCACTGACTAAGGAAGGTTCAAGGTCACAAGCCACCTACCCTGATGCTTTATTGTCTCTTGAGGACAGTGCTGTGTGTCTGCATGCATGCATTTGGCTATTTCCACTCATGTGGGGGATTGTTGGAAAATCGTTTAAATATATATATATTTTATATATATATTTATATTATTAATTATAATGGAAAGTTAATTAGCATTTATTGCTAATTTGACTTGGGCAAATTTCAGCCCTTTCGATCGCATTTTCGAGCCTTGATATTTATCCGATTAATGTTTTGAGATATATGACGTCGATCTACGTTTCGAGTAGATAATTATAGTGTGCTTAATTTCTCGATTCCGATTTTCGGTGAGTGAGAAATAGTGGCTCGAAGTTTGAGGGGACAAAACTAATATGTTACCTAAAGTTGAGAAACTTACCTTATTCGGGTTTTGGAGAGTTATTACATTAATCATGTCCCACATCGATTAATGAATAATGTTTTGTGTGGTATTTAAGTCTCTACAATATTGTAGGAGATAACTAAGTGACATGTGGTGGGCTTGGGCCACACATGCTCATGCGCGCGAGCCTTTTCGCCGACCGCCTCACACGCGGCGCGGCGCGGCGCGCCGCACCGCACCGCGCGCGCTCGTGCCCGTGCCCGTGCCTGTGCCCGGCTCCGACTCCGGCTCCGGCTCCGGTTCCGGTTCCGGTCCGTGTCCGTGTCCGTGTCCGTGTCAGTGTCCGTGTCCGTGTCAGTGGACTTGGACTTGGACTTGGACTTGGATCTTGGATCTTGGCAATTGGTCCTTTGGGTGGTCCGTCGGGTTGTTCGTCGGGTCGGGTGCCGGGTCGGGCGGTGCAGTGGATCGGCTGCACTGGATTCCTCTCCGTGGTGCTGTGCACCTGCCACACCCAAGCAGTACTTTTGGAAGGATCTGGAGTGTGGCTGCTGAACTCCCAACCTTCCATGTCTCCACTCCCCTGTAACTGGCGCCTGCCTTAATTGGCAGGAGTTATTCCTGCAATCAACACCTGGGTGGAACTGCCTATAAATAGGCCAGTTGCATTTCATTCTCAACACACCAACACCTGAAATCATCTTAGCTGCATACTTAGCTCTTCCTAGCTCAAGTCTCCAGCAGCCTGTCCTCGCCGGAGCTCGAAGGTTTTGCGGTGCTGCAATCTTCGAGACGTTCCTCGTTTTATCTTTGGGGACGATACGCCTACAACCGAGAGCACTACCGGGGCGTATTTCGTCTTGCGGAGAGAGGACTCCTCGACTCGACGGTTTTGTTGTTTTATTTCATTTTGTTATTTAATAGTTTACTTGTAATAGCAGTTTATAATACCAGCACCACGATTATATACTCCTACACAATTACATTGCCACCACCTATCTAGGCGGTTCCGATTATGCAATGCAATCATAGTCGTGTAGTAACTACAATTTATCAATCATGATTTCTTATAATATAATGTGCTTTCCTATTATTTTAATAGTTTGACGATTGTATCTCATTATAGATGAGATTGCATTGTATTATTCTTCGATATGGTGAGCAGTGGAATATATATGAGTATGTCGGTGGTGATGATTGTTATTCTTTATGTCAGTCAATTTCAACATTCAACAATTAGAACAATATATACACTTGCACCTAAAGACAAATCAACTGCACAATATAATTTCTTTTATCATACCAATATTTCAGATGGTAGAAGAATTAAGGTTTCTCTTAACTGCGACGATGATTTGATTCACATGTCTTTCAATGATAGAAATGAGCCAATTGTGTATGCAGTTGAGAGAAGCATGCCACAAGGTTATAGCTTTAAGAATTTAGATGATAATGACATCTCGGATGCTAAAGAAGACGTAGATTCTTCGGATGACGAGGATGAAGAATTAATATTGAACTCCTTGATTCAATGTTGAATGAATTTAATGCATGGGCTAGTGATCCAGCTCATAGTAACAATTCCTTAATATGCAGTACTCTACGTGACCATCTATTTAGTTAAACACATGAGACCGGTCAATCAAATTATGTTGCACTAGAGGTAGAGTCTGGTCTAATTCCCAACTGGATTGTACCATTCGCTGATCTGGACATTGCATGTACTTCAACTCGACTGAAGAGAATAATAGACTTCGTGTAGGAACTTTATTTAAGATCAAATATGCATTGGATATTGCTATTGGTACATATTATATGAAGAATGTGTTGAATATGTTGTCAATTACGAATGCAAACATACAACAGATTCCCTTCAAGTTACATGCCACATCTGTTGGAGGTATCGGGCGTGTGATTAAGTTTAAAGAAGATCATACTTGTCACAGGGATTTTGATAATATTGTTCCTCCTCATTTGTCCGCCAAGGTAATAGCAACGCACTTTTCCCACAAGTTGAGCGAAGGTGTTAGCCAAAAGAAATGATCAATGATTGAAGACTTATTTCGGCATTGATATAGACTACGGCTTTGCTCTACGTGCTAGGAATCTTTCTACAGAGATTGGTTATGGTAATCACGATAAATCGTATCAGATGTTGCCGAACTACCTTCATGTGATACAACAAAGTAATGATAGAACAGTGATTCAACTTAATACCATTATTATATTTATAATAGAATGTAACCACTTGCTGAAGGAATATGAAAGGAAGAAATCGATACCTCCTCCTTCGTATGTTGTCGCGGCTCTGATTGTTGCTCCTGTGTCAGATCTTCTAATCTGTGTCCCGGCCTTTTTCTTCCTCTGGGTGGTCAGAGAACTGAAGAAAATAAATTTATCTCTCTCTCATAAATCACGCCTGGCGTGAATAATTTTATGAATCTCTGTATTCTGTTCTGAACAGAATACTAATATATATAGGCTTCAAAAGTCAATATAATATTAATATATTTGTAGCCCATTAATTTAATTATATTCCAATGGGCTTCTACATAATCAGCCCATAATAAAATTAATTAATTTACTTGGCTACTAATATTTATCAATTAATTGGCCCAGCCAATTAATTCCAGATAAATAACATTATTAAATAATGTAAAAATACATTAATCCATTAATAATGAATTCTGAGAGACAATAAATTACTAGGCAACTAATTGGGCCAGATCAGGGATCCAATACAAGAAATAAAGCTGGGCCTCCAATTAATTAATTATCCATGCTCAGCCCAGGGCAAAATTAATTAATTAACACAGACTCATTCCACTAGAGAATTCGTGCTGACTTACCCCTTTATCCCAAATTGAGCAAGGGCTTGTATTTTAGACTTATTCGATCTCCGTATTTAAGATAGAAATATCCGTTAATTAATTAAGCTCACTGACAGCTTAAATTAATTAACATCTTATATTCCTGAGTAGTACCACTCGACCTTATTAACACACCTGAACTTAATCAACCGGTCGGGTTTAGTGTGCTAATCCTTTCGAGTTCTTCAGGGGATATTATCAACCCATTTCTAGGATACGGCTGCAAGATACAGACAACCATCCTGAGCCACAAATAACTACTAACACCCAAGATACGTAGATCCCGTCGCTCATTTGACGTTCACCATAGTAGGTCAAAGTGATAGATAGCCAAATGCACTCAGCTGAAGTCTTACCAAGCTTAAGATCAGCTAAGTCACCGAGATCTTGGTTCTCCACTAAGATCAGTTAGGAGAACACATCTCACTGTGATCCTTCAATACACCACCTTAAGTGTACCAGTAAAGACAAGCAGCTAAGACAAGCCACTTCTTATCTAAACTGCAGCTTAAACCGACAACTTCATCCTTAAGTTGTCTCACGTGTTAATTGTTTATATCTTGTCAGTTCAACCAATTTGTGTTGTCTTCTCGTGATACCCGACACACCACACAAATCTAACTTTTATACAAGATAAAGGATAACATGTGCAAATATACATATTTATCGGATAGGAGAATAAAACAAGTGGTAAGGACAAAAAACACATTGTATACAAGCATAAAAGTGCTTCCAAGTATACAAAATCCCAACAATTCTCCCACTTATACTAAAGTAAACTTTTAGTATACAATGTGTCTATATCTCGCCTATCTAGGTACAAACTAGTACCCGACTATATCTTAGCTATCTATCCTATCTATCACGACATCTTCTCCCACTTATACAAAAGTTTTTCGTAGTCCTAAGTGGGGCATCTCTACCATCCCAAAGCCACGAACATGCTTCTCGTAAGCCGGGAGTGGTAAGCTCTTCGTGAAAGGATTAGCTAGGTTGACTTCAGTTCCAATTTTGTCAATCACCAGGTCACCTCGATTTACGAATACTCGTATAATATGGTACTTTCTGTCTATGTGTTTAGACGCCTTGTGAGATCTAGGTTCCTTTGAATTTGCCACTGCACCCGAGTTATCACAATAAATTGTGATAGTCTTAGGCAAGTTCAGAACAATAACAAGATCCTGGAGGAAATTCTTGAGCCAAACCGCCTCTTTCGAAGCTTCTGAAGCAGCCACATACTCTGCTTCCATGGGTGAGTCCGCAATGCATTTCTGCTTAGCACTCATCCATGAAATGGCTCGACCTCCCAAGGTAAACACATAACCCGAGGTAGACTTCTTCTCGTCTCTGTCAGCCTGGAAATTCGATTATGTATAACCCAAAGGCACTAGACTGTCTGACTGGTAAACAAGCTTATAATCTCTAGTCCGTTTAAGGTACTTGAAAATATGCTTGACCGCAGTCCAGTGTTCCTTTCCAGGGTTAGACTGATATCTTGAGACCATGCTTACAGCATATGAGATATCTGCTCTCGTACAAAGCATCGCATACATGAGGCTACCGGCAGCGGAAGCATATGGTACTAGCCTCATACTTTCTATCTCTTCAGGCGTTTTTAGGGCACTGATTCTTGGATAGAAAAATGCCATGTCTGAAAGGTACTGAACCTCTCTTGGCTTTTTGCATGCTAAAACGAGCAATAACAGTGTCAATGTAGGACACTTGTGACAAGCTTAACATCCTTTTCTGGCGATCTCGGATAACCTTGATCCCAAGGATGTAACCAGCTTCACCTAAGTCCTTCATTTGAAACTGCTCGGATAACCACATCTTTACGTCTAATAACGCTTCAACATTGTTGCAAATGAGAAGGATGCCATCTACGTAAAATGCAAGAAACACCACTGATCCGTTAACACAAATACGGTTCACCCACCTCGTTAGGAGAGGATACAAATCCATAGGATTTGACTACCTCGTCAAAACGCTGGTGTCATAACCGGGAAGGTTGCTTAAGTCCATAAATAGACTTCTTAAGCTTCCAAACTAGATGCTCTTCGCCCTCCTTCACATAACCAACTGGCTGTTTCATGTAGATGTCCCTACCTTTTTCAAGGTGACCGTTTAGGAATAAAGTTTTGACATACATTTGCCAGATCTCTAGGTTCATGTGAACTGATTTGGCAAGGAGAATCCGAATGGACTTGATCATTGCTACAGGCGAGAAGGTCTCGTCGTAATCAACACCTTCTTTCTGGGTAAAACCCTTCGCCACTAGCCTGGCCTTAAACGCCATGATCTCTTCATTCGGTTCTCTCCCTTTCTATTGTATACCCACTTACTATCAATAGCATTGCAGCCCTCAGGTAGTTCAGTGATCTCGTATACATCCATATCAGTTATGGACTCAAATTTCGAGTCCATGGTGATTCTCTAGGAATCTGCATCTACATCTCCCACTGCTTCGTTGTAAGTCCAGGGATCCACGGTATCTTGGTCATTTGCCGGGAGATGATCAAACGTCTCCCCAGTGAACATATACCGATCAGGTGTAAATATCACCCTCCCACTACGTCGAATAGTGTCAGACGCCGTGTTAACAGACTGTGCAGTTACTCGTGGAGTACTATCTTGCACAACTGGCTGTTCAAGTGGAACTTGACCACCTTGTAATTCTTCAAGGATGACATCGACTCGAGATTTATGGTTACTAATGTAATCCTCTTCTAAGAACCGAGCGTTAGGGCTAACAACGATCTTCTTTTCTTTAGGATCATAGAAGTATCCATCCTTCGTTTCCTTCGGATGCCCTATGAACTACATCACTTCTGAACGTGATTCCAATTTATCGGCCTGCCTATTCAGCACACAAGCAGGATAACCCAAAATCCTTAAGTGGTGCATACTGGGTTTGTGCCCGCTCCACAACTCGAAAAGGATCTTTTGTACCGACTTGGAAGACACACGATTCAGCAAGTATGCTGCAGCGTCTAGGGCATATCCCCAAAAGGAAACTGGCAAAGTTGCATAACTCATCATAGACCGAACCATCTCTAAGAGACTTCGGTTCCTTCTCTCTGACACACCATTTTGCTAAGGCGTGCCCGGTGCTGTCAGCTGGGATGTAATCCCACATTCTGTCAAGTAGTCCTTGAACTCGTTGGATAGGTATTCCCTACCACGATCAGATCGTAGTGTTTTGATTTCTTTACCTAGCTTCTTCTCCACTTCTGCCTTGAATTCCTTAAAGGTTTCAAAGCAATCCGACTTGTGGTGAAGAAGGTAAACATATCCATACCTCGAGTAATCGTCAGTAAATTTGACGAAGTACTCATACCCTACACGAGCTTGTGTAGACATAGACCCTCACAAGTCAGAATATATCAAACTTAATGCTTCTGTGGCTCTATAACCCTTTGCCTTCAAAGGCCTAGTCATCATCTTTCCTTCCAAACAGGTTTCACAAGTTGGAAACGGTTCAATCTTGGAGAGACTCCAATGATCCATATTCCACCAACCTCTGAGTCCTGTTAAGATTGATGTGACCTAGTCTTAAGTGCCATAGATAAGTTTGGTTTACCTTAGAAGACTCTTTCCTCTTCTTAGGATTTGATGATGAGGAAGCAATATTAACAGAACTACGCGGTTTACAAGTAATAGTATATAAAGATCCGTTTAATGGTCCACCACAGATAAAATCATCATCTTTCATGATAGAAACTTCACTATCAAAACTTGATTTATAACCATCCATGGTGCAGAGTTTTGAAACAGAAATAATGTTTCGCCTAAACTCAGGCACATATTAAACATCTTTAAGTACTAAAACAGAACTATCAAAAGATAGATTTAAATCTCCAATGGCAATTGCAGGAACTTTCAATCCATTGCCTATTGAGACTACCACCTCGCCATTGCTCAATTACCTTTTCTGCAAGAAACCTTGCAAGGTGTAACAAACATGAACATTTGCCCCCGAATCCACTACCCATTCATGGGTAGAAGAGGAAACCATAACAGTTTCAGTTACAAGAGCGACTCGCGTCTCTTTCTGTTTTGCCTTGACATCTGGATTATAATTCTTCTAGTGTCCTTTCTTACCATTCTTGAAGAACCTTCCTTTCTCCTTTGACATTTGCATGTCGCCGGTAAGGACCGTCTTCTTACTCCCACTGCTCTTCTTGAAATGTCCACCCTTTCTGTTCTTTTTCTGGTTTCCGCATTTCAGAGGATTCCTTGAACTACTAGGGATATTCAAGACTTGAGCACTCTTGCCCTTTTCTATAACCTCTTTGACCGCTACCAAAGATTTGAGTAACATACTCAAAGTAAACTCGTTCTTAGACATAGCGGTCCTAAAAAAGAAGTTCTTATAGAACCTTTGCAGAGCATTTATTGGGAAGGTAAGATATCTCTTCCACTTTGTAAAATTATTTAAAATTGTAAACCCGTTAGGGTTTGGTTGGTGAGACTGTTTAGGAACTCGAAATTAAAGTTTTTCGAATGACATATCTCGAAAAAATATAAATAAAAAGCATGTATAAAATTAATATTTGCACATAATTCGTAATTAACAATCATTGTAACCTTTTGAAAAACCAATGATGTTAAAAACCTCGAACCGCTCTAGGAATTCCACTAGCAAGCCACGCAGGTGGACGTTTACTAGCGTAACCCTAAACCAAGCTATTTACCTAGCTCTTTAATTCCAATCCACGTCAAGGTTCTTAAGACGAATGGAATTAATAGTTCGATATTCTGGACCATGTCACTATTAAAACGCGGGAAGGGACTTCGAGGGAAGTGAATTGTACCTACGGTGACATCTAAGCATTGACCATTAATTTGACCAAAATAGAATCAAATTCTCGAAATTGATATACTTACTCGAACCATGCCGCATTCAATTTGATCTAATTAGCCATCCTATTTAATTATTATCTTCTAGAGTACTCGTGTTTACTAGGCACGCAAGCCACGCAGGTGGACGTTTACGGCTTCGCTCCCACTACTCAATAATAATTAAATATTGTTTTGGAAAACTCATCTCACAAAACTGGTAGCTCAAAAATGCAAGCAAGCCACGCGCGGTGGACGTTTACTCACACAATCTTACTACTTTCGTGTAGAGTCCAATTAATGGAGGTCCGATTAATTGTTTAATATCCAAATTAATGGAATCTAATTAAACATTTAATTTTAAAAATTGCTTAGTCTTTTTATTCAAAAGGTTTGTAACGAATCATGCATATCACATAATTCTTAAAGCATGCAATTTCTAAGCGCATATAATAAAACGTGCTCGCGAAAAATAAAACATGCTTTAACAATGACATAAATCCTATTTACATGCCTTTCTAAGCACAATTAATCACATAATTGCATGCTAAAGCATAATAATAAATAAACGCGCAAATAGGAAATTTAAAATCGTTATCGGGCTTTAAAACACGTAATCCCTAACTATTACATTGCTCGATCAAAATACAGATCTTCGAAATCTTAAAAAATCATCGAATCTGGAAACTGCGTCGAAAACTGCACCGAACTATCGTCGCCACATCATCAGGGGGTCTTCCACGTGGCAGCCACGTGGTGCATGCATGGACGCCAACTCAGCTAGGGCTGACGTGGCGCGCCACGTCAGCGCGCCACGTCATCATCTTCCTCACGAAACTGCCGCCGCCACCGTCTTCTTCCAGGCTGGTTTCCGGTCGGCCGTCTACACCAGGAAGGTCGCCGGACCACGGAGAGGCTGGAACCGGCCTCCCCATGCCGAGACACCCCCGGAAACGGCGTGAATTGGCGCTGCGCGCGCGCGCGCAGCCGCCGCCGGGCCGGAGCGCGCGCGCCGCGCCGTTTCCGAGCGTCTCCACCCCTCCTACACCGTCTCCAGCCCTGACCGACGTCCCCAGGACATCGGATCTGTGAAGAACGGTCAACTGGAGCCGCCGCCGCGTCGCGTGCAGCGCGATAAATCGCGCCTCCGCCGCCGCGCGTTCGCCGCCCAAATTCGACTTTTTCGAGCCGCGATTCGATCAATTGAAAGAGGGGAAATGTAATTGGAACACTCACGACCACCGGGTAACGGATTCCGGTCGAGATTAGTTCCTCAATTTCCCGAATTTCAAACGATTCGCCGGAACGAATTCATGGTGAGCAGCGAACTTCAGACGTCAATTCCGATCGCATCCGGGATCGGATGATCCCTTGCGACCTATCGACGCGAAGCTCGTAAGACGAGGATTCCAACGGTGCAAGCCGATCGTCGATCCGACGTCGGACGCGCCGGGAATCTCCGCCGCAAGATGCGGCGGAACCCTAGAAAACTAGGGTTTTCCTGCGAAAATCTGATTTTTCGTCGTCTCGTTTTTCGTGCCTCCCGGACCAATTACAGTACAAAGAACAGTGCAATCACACAACAAATAGGTCCTATAATCTACTCGTGGATTTTCTCACGAGAAAAACGTTACATCGGGGTCAAAACAGTGGCTCGCAGGCCGCCCCAAACACCAAAATAGCCCGATAACGACGAAATAAAACCTAATCATACATCTAACAGCAACAATCAGAGCCTAAACCAGGCTCTGATACCAATTGAAGGAATATGAAAGGAAGAAATCAATACCTCCTCCTTCGTATGTTGTCGTGGCTCTGATTGTTGCTCCTGTGTCAGATCTTCTAATCTGTGTCCCGGCCTTTTTCTTCCTCTGGGTGGTCAGAGAACTGAAGAAAATAAATTTATCTCTCTCTCATAAATCACGCCTGGCGTGAATAATTTTATGAATCTCTGTATTCTGTTCTGAACAGAATACTAATATATATAGGCTTCAAAAGTCAATATAATATTAATATATTTGTAGCCCATTAATTTAATTATATTCCAATGGGCTTCTACATAATCAGCCCATAATATAATTAATTAATTTACTTGGCTACTAATATTTATCAATTAATTTGCCCAGCCAATTAATTCCAGATAAATAACATTATTAAATAATGTAAAAATACATTAATCCATTAATAATGAATTCTGAGAGACAATAAATTACTAGGCAACTAATTGGGCCAGATCAGGGATCCAATACAAGAAATAAAGCTGGGCCTCCAATTAATTAATTATCCATGCTCGACCGAGCAAAATTAATTAATTAACACAGACTCATTCCACTAGAGAATCCGTGCTGACTTACCCCTTTATCCCAAATTGAGCAAGGGCTTGTATTTTAGACTTATTCGATCTCCGTATTTAAGATAGAAATATCCGTTAATTAATTAAGCTCACCGATGCCTTAAATTAATTAACATCTTATATTCCTGAGTAGTACCACTCGACCTTATTAACACACCTGAACTTAATCAACCGGCCGGGTTTAGTGTGCTAATCCTTTCGAGTTCCTCAGGGGATATTATCAACCCATTTCTAGGATACGGCTGCAAGATACAGACAACCAGCCTGAGCCACAAATAACTACTAACACCCAAGATACGTAGATCCCGCCGCTCATTTGACGTTCACCATAGTAGGTCAAAGTGATAGATAGCCAAATGCACTCAGCTGAAGTCTTACCAAGCTTAAGATCAGCTAAGTCACCGAGATCTTGGTTCTCCACTAAGGTTAGTTAGGAGAACACATCTCACTGTGATCCTTCAATACACCACCTTAAGTGTACCAATAAAGACAAGCAGCTAAGACAAGCCACTTCTTATCTAAACTGCAGCTTAAACCGACAACTTCATCCTTAAGTTGTCTCAGCTGTGTTAACTGTTTATATCTTGTCAGTTCAACCAATTTGTGTTGTCTTCTGTGATACCCGACACACCACACAAATCTAACTTTTATACAAGATAAAGGATAACATGTGCAAATATACATATTTATCAGATAGGAGAATAAAACAGTGGTAAGGACAAAAAAACATTGTATACAAGCATAAAAGTGCTTCCAGTATACAAAATCCCAACACTTGCAACACCGTACAATACCATTTCAACAACAGATTGAAGATTGAAAGCCCGCACACTATATTACAAGGGTATTAGGCAGTCCATACCTGCTGAATCAAACAATCCTTGATCACCTGTTTGGTAATTGACTGAATTGTTTTGGTCTCTAAAGTCCCTTTTGCCCTGTTTTTGCTTGCTCTGATGGCTCGCCACTTTATGTGGAAATGGAAATATGCTTATTTTCCCATAAAAAATATTGTCCATCACTTGCAAATAAAGGTCTAGTTATTGCACACATGAACATAACTTTGTTGATGAACTTCTTGTTTTGTGTAGTTTTATGTGGCTCTGTCTCACTAGGTGTTAGATAAAATCTATGTGAGGATCTAGTGAGGTAGAACCATTTTTCATCAATGTGAATTGTGTTCTGCATACTCTTAAACTTTAGCATTTGCATCATTCTATCAAACTCTAGTGACTCTAGAGAAAACATCAACCTAGAAATCTTGTTTGGAGTTGTCAATGCTAGTTTGATTGGGTTAGAGTGGGCTCTGATTAGACCTTGATTCACCCATCTTCCCACCATAGATTTGCTGCAATGTACACCATTTGCTAGTCTTTAAAAGTGGACATTTTTAAAACACTCAAACTTTCGATCAAAGGTAGATTGATATGCACGTACTTTGGATGTCTTGCAGTTTTTTTCCTTGACTGAAGATGTATAACTTGTCACTGACTTTGTTGTTCCTTTGCTTCAGCCCACAATCGCCCCACGGTCTTACGACAGCAACCGAACTTGTTGGCGGCTCCAATGATCTTTTCTCTTACTGGCGTTCCATTCTTCAGATTTGCAAGAAGAAACTATACTAGTTGGTTTCTTTCAGCTGTAGACAAATCATGGATTCTCACCATTGTGGACTAGGATTGTGTTTGCGTTGATATTTAGATTTTTAGTAACTATTTCTGTTTATAGATGTTAATTGTGGAGGGAATCCTAAAATCATTTTGCCACCAAATTTGAATTTTCAATTTTTGATCAGTGTTGTAGGTTATGTTTCGCATTTCAGCTTCTATTTATATTTTATTTTTAAATTAGTCACTTCAAGAGCTTTCCTTTTCTATTTCAGGTAGTTTTGTATTGAAAAATCTCTATTTAATTGGTGTTTCCTTTGTTGTTTATCTTCGATTTTATTTTTAAATTAGTCACTTCAAGAGCTTTCCTTTGTTGTTTATCTTCGATTTAGGAAGTTGTCCATATTTCGGGGGATGGGATTACCTGTCCAATAAATCTCTGATTAATTGATGTCTAATTCAAAACGACGTAGTTTTGTATTGAAAAATTATAAATTAAAAGGATAAGATTGAAAAAAAATTTAATAAATAATTAAATAGTGCATTTTTTTAATACAAAACTACGTCATTTTGAATTGGACACTAATTAGACATGGATTTATTGGACAGGTGATCTCATCCCATATTTCGGATATTCCAAAAAGTAATACAGTTCATAAATTCGTTTATTCATTCCTAAATTTAAATAATACTGCAAAAGATTGTAACAAGTCGGAAATTCAAAAAATGTCGAAAATATTAACTCTCGAAAATATTAAATGTGAAAAATAAAATTATCAAAACTCATAATCATTAAATTTAATATTAAGTTTAATCAAGGAGAAAGAATTTCTTATCTATTTTTAATTGTTGAGAGATCAACACAACTACACCATAATTAACAACTCTTCTAAAATACCGTGATGGAAAATTTGGGGACAAATTAATGAGGCTTTGACTTCTTATATCACTATTCTACCCCAATTAATTACTCCATGTTACATCAAAGAGTTACACCAATTAATTAATTATTAACAAAAGGACTTTCGCCATAGTATAAAAATATTTACTAAATATTTTACATTAATTAGCCTTAATTAATACTCCTAATATCATTTGTTGCTTCCTGCAGCCGATAGCGTAACAAATTAAAAGCAGATTAGATAATCACATCAATTTGTACAAATCTAAGTTCGAGGAAGTCAAACTACAGTAATCAATAAATTGGATCACTCAATTATTTTTATTTTTCCCTTGTAAAACTACTTAAATATATTATTATAAGAATTTTACGGAAAATATTAAAAATAAATAAATATTTAATCCATTTCCTCCACATTTTCCACGTAAAGAGAGTTGACCGGAAAAAATGGTGTATGCTGTATAACCGTCTCCTCCCTCTACCTGCATCCACTTCTTCAGTCTATAAATATCTCTCTCTCTCTCTCTCTAACTTCATTTTCTAGCTTCTTCTTCCACTGTATTTCGCAAATTATTTGAAAACTCAAGAAAAAAATGCCTACTCCAATCCTTTATTTCTCCCTCTATTTCTTCATTTTGTTCTTCACTTCCGGTGAGTTTAACATTCTTGATTTAATTAATTCAATTTTTAATAATTTCTTGATGGATTTTTAAAACTAAAATGTTTAATTTCTTGATAATGCAGATGGGATTCAACTAATCGTCGTAAACAACTGCAAGGAGCCCATATGGCCGGCGATTCTCGGAAACTCTGGACACCAAACCCTAAACTCCGGCGGCTTCCCCCTCTCCGCCACCGAGCAAATCACCATCAACGCCCCAAAGTGGTGGTCGGGAAGAATGTGGGCCCGCCAAGGCTGCTGCTTCGACCAAACGGGCAGCGGCGAATGCGAGACCGGCGGATGCAACGGGCAGCTCCGCTGCATGGGGAGCGGCGGCGCGCCGCCGGAAACGGTGGTGGAGATGACACTTGGAACGCCGACCAATCCGACTCATTATTATGACGTTAGTTTGGTGGATGGGTTTAATCTTCCGGTGGCGATGATCCCGGTTGGCGGCGGCGCCTCCGGCTGCGGCGTGGCGGCGTGTGAGGTGGATGTGAATGCTTGTTGTCCGGAGGGATTGGCGGTGAGGAAGGAGGGGAGGTTAGTGGGGTGTAAGAGTGCTTGCTTGGCGGTTGGAGATGATAAGTATTGTTGTACCGGAAAGTATGGGAGTCCAAGTACATGTAAGGAGACGATGTATTCGAAGGTTTTTAAGAATGTTTGTCCGAGGGCTTATAGCTATGCTTATGATGAAGAGAGTGGGCTCAAGAGTTGTATGGCCAAGAGGTATTTGATCACTTTTTGCCCGCCGAATTGAGGATTGGGGCAATTAGGGTTCTTGATTTTGATGATTGTTTTTTATTGTTTTGGTTGTAGATTTGAGTCTTTTTGGTTGGAAAGATATTGGTCGAGTCATGTATTTCTTAATTGAATTTCGAGTATTTCTTGATTAAGATGGATATGAATTAATTAGTGGTTTATGTGATTACATTCTAAATTGAAATTTGGGAAAAGGATGTTTGGTTTGATGATTGATTATTGTTTGCTAGGTTTCTGTTTATTTTGGTTCATTGGAAAGATACTTTGTCTAGTCGTGCATTTGAACAACATTTCTTTATTGAATTTATTTGTTAAGATGAACATGATTTAATGTTTGTGGCCCGGCCGGATGAAGGTAGCGGCTGCGGGTTCCTCGTCAAAAAAAAAAAAAAGGAAAAGGGTATTTGATTCGATGATTGATTCGTAGATGTGTAAATCATGTATTTGAAACGTGATTTACACTTCGATAAAGAAAAAAAGAGCACATTATGGTGGCCTTAGCTTTAAAAAAGATTTTTCTGGACCCAACAACCTCAATTATGCAAGAAGAAGACCAGAAAAGTGGGAAAAAGGCAAAGGATACAAATCATATACAGTCACTCGCCCAACAATTAAATTGAAAAAGAAATGGAACAATTATCATCACTATATCAACTGTCTTCCCTCCCTCTATATATACACTAACTCCATTATCAAAAATCACTACTCTTCTAACTTCACTTTCATTCTTATTGCTATACATTCTAAAATGTATAACGCCTTCCTACTCTTCTCTTACCTCTACTTCTTCGCATCCATCTTCAAAGCTGGTTAGTTTTCGATAAACCTGGTTATTTGATAGTATTTTTTTTATAAAGTTTTCGATAATTTCAGTATTTTCGATCATTTTCGTTTTCTTGATTACAGACGGACACTCATCTCACGATCTCGTCATCGTGAACAACTGCACACACCACATCTGGCCTGCGTTCCTTGGGAACACCGGCCAGCCCGCCCTCCACAACGGGGGCTTCCACCTCCACCGCGGCCACCACGCGGTGGTCATAGCCCCCAAGTGGTGGTCGGGCAGGATGTGGGCACGGACCGGCTGCCACTTCAACCACACCGGCCACGGCTCGTGCCACACCGGTGACTGCGACGGCCACCTCCGCTGCATGGGCGTCGGCGAGACTCCCCCAGCGACCGTGATCGAGCTGACACTCGGGACCCATGTCAGCCCGATCCACTTCTACGATGTCAGCATCGTCGACGGGTTCAACCTCCCCGTGTCGGTGGTGGCCGCGGGCGGGGAAGGGTGTCGAGTGGCCGCATGTGAGGCTGATTTGAACGCGTGCTGTCCGGAGAATCTGGTGGTGCGGCGGCATAGGCGGGTGGTGGGATGCAAGAGTGCTTGTCTGGGGATGGGAAGTGATGAGTATTGTTGTAAGGGGGAGTTTGGGAGCCCTAAGACATGCAAACCATCTCCATATTCCAAGTTTTTTAAGGATTTTTGTCCTAAAGCTTCTACCTATGCCTTTGATGAGCCTAGTGCTCTTGATACTTGTATGGCTAAGGAGTATGTAATTACATTTTGCCCTTCGTATTGAAGGAGAAAAGTGTAATTTTTATTTGGTTTCATGATGGATTGTGTTCATTTGTGTGATTGTTGTAGGGTTCTTGATTTTATTTTACTGTTGATCATGTTGATGTTTTTCTTTTTGGTTTTTGACGATGTATATTAAGTTGAGATGTATTTAGAACTTGGCAATTGGTTAGATTTCCACAATTTTTTAACCAGTATTTCTTTATAAAAGCAAGAATATCAACTTAGTAAAGTAAACATTGGTGAGAATCCAATGCCCCGAAAGCTATATATGGTTCCTCAAGCCAAAAGGCATACTTGATTCCACTTTTTGGTTCCAAAGAACAGAGCAGGCTCGGTTAAACAAAAGACCGTACATACATTTGCAAGATAGAAGTAGATAAAATGTCTCGAGTCGATGTTGGAGCGCCATGCATTACACTAATGTCTACACTTATTTGAATTAATAATCAAACATTAAAAGGTAGATTTCTTTGATTTGTGGTGAAAAAAAGTAATTTATCACTCCACTCAAATAGCTTTTGTCACCCTTTTCACAAGTTGGATGACACGTCCTAATCGAATGAACTTGCACATCCAAATTTATCTTACCTAAGACCTTCAATCATATTCTAGTTATTGCAATCTTGCAAGATTTAGTATCATATCAATCATATATCATGGTATAACCCACATGTGATACAACATTCTCTAGAAAAATAGGCTCAATGACAAAAGAAATCGATTGCACGCTGATTGAAAATGAACTGTAATGTTTATTTAATTAAAATTAGTAGTCTCTAAGCTATGATAATAGTATTAAAATTACTTAAAATGATAAGGATGATAGAAGGAAGTATTACAATGTACAACATCATATATTGATGATAATAATAATAATAGTAGTAGTAATAAACACGAAATATAATACGAAACTGTAATCGAGACAAACATCAATAGCAACTAAAGGCAAAGGGGAAAAAGTGTAACAAAAAAGTAACTAAAGGAAAAGGATGAAAAGTGGTCAAATAGGGAATGGCATATAATCCCATATTTTCCTTTTAAGATCTATGCTAAATCTGCAGATACTGAAGGATGATTTCCTCTATTGGTGTTGAGGGCTCGAGGTGGGAAAAGAAAAACATAGATGTAGTTAAGATGGGATTGAGGACAGGACGATTCAATGAAGGAAGGTCGCAAAAGTATGGACGTAAGAGGGGAGTCATGCTAAATGGCAGGTCTTGAGTTATAACTGATACAAGAGGGAGGACCTAGTGTACTATATAAGCTCACAAACTCAGAGTATAACTGCACTATAGAATTATATTAACTAAAGGTGTTTTAAGGTGCATAGAATCTAAGTAGAACCTCAAATCCAAATGAACCAACTATATAAATAAAGATCAGATGTTGAGCCCCATGGGAAGAATATGAAAATTCACTTCAACACCTCTAAAACAGATACTTATCTTACTATCCTTGAAATGAATGTTACTAGTTTTTCATCTCTCCGCACAGTACATGTAAACAATAGCATATGAGTCTGCTAGTCACATTTGACATGTAACAAAGGAAGTAAAGAACTTCGACATATATCACTAGGTCTAGGAGACAAGAATACTAGCATAAAAAGGATAATCCAAAAACTCAAATGCATAAACATACTGAACTAAGGATCAAGACTGCCACAAGCATATCACAACAACATGAACAACACCTCCAACAACAACAGAACACCAAAACCTCCGAAATGGCTATTCAATTTCACCATGTGCCTCAAAATCAGATCTTGTCACCAATGTGTAACAAAGTATTGGCAATACTACCAAGAACATAACAAGTCATAAGCATATCACAACAACATAAACAACACTTTCAAACCTCTAAACAACAGTTCAACCATGTACCTCAACCTCAAAAGCGTGTCATCAAAGTGTAAGACACTAAATGCAATCCTACCAAAAATGCACAAATGTATATATATGCCTATATCAGTAGTTTAAGCTGCACAGTAAAAATTATTGCCCTATCGGGCCCTTGTCATACGAATACAAACGAATCCAAATTCTGCTTTCTACCATCAAGAAATCGAACAGTAACATGTGTACATTAACCGACATTACCAAAGTAAGATATAACCCATAATTCCAAATAGTCATTTCACCATCATCATACCTGACCAAAATGCTTTAACCTCATCAGTAAGCATACTGGGGTGGCGTCCTCGAAGTCATACTCGCAACCTGAGCCTGCATTTGCACAGCCCTAACTTTCGAGGATGTGGCGCGATGAAAGAACTGCTCGCGTGATAAAAGCCTCACACTCCTCAAGTACTGATCAAACGGTATCGCCCCTTCCTGCACTGCCTTATCCAACGCGTATATCGTATCCTCCACCGCCATATCCGAAGCTGTGCAATCCAACATCTGCTTCGACAATGCATCACACGGCTCGAACGCTTCATCAAGATCAACATCATCAACCTTATTAGCACCCAATTTCCCTTCATTATCCCTCAACCATCCCTCTAACACATCAGTATTCATCAACACCATCTGCAACTGCTGCTCCAATGCTTCCTTCTCATCCTGCATTTCCTTCACCCCTTTTCTGAGTTCCTCATCGCGCTTACGCAGCACCGCCTGCGCGCCGAATACGCTGTCCATCTGACCCTCGCTCGCCTTCCTCATCTCCCTAATATCGCCGTTCAAACTCTCGACAAGCTTGTTAATCGCGTTTTTCTTGAAGACCTCAGCCGGATCCTCTATCCTGCCACTCCCGTACGGCGGCGGAGGAGTCGGCGAGGGCGAGTATTCCCTCGGAGGTATCGCCGGCCGCGCAGCGGCCGCACCTACCGACGAATTCATGCTACCGTAACCCGAATTCAGATTAGGGTTAGGATTAGGGCTCGACGGCTTCCTTTGCGAGTAAAGCGGCGGATCTCGCGCGAAGAAATGACCTAAATTCCGCGCCAATTCGAGCAAATTGGAGGCCGGGAATACCCACGAGTGTATGTACGGGATCGATACGACTCCGTTGGGAGAGACGAAGGGGTGAGGGCGCTTGATGATCATATCGCGCGTCGGATTAACGAAAACAAGAGGCGCGTGGCGAGGGTAGGACTCCATAAGCCAGATGATGACCGGGATGTTGTAGGTGACGCCTTGAAAGGACATCGGGACGGTGCCGTCGGCTTGGAGGAGGTTGACGGTTCGGCCGTCGTTGTGAGTGAATACGGCGGTCTTCGGCTGCAGAGAGGGGTAGGCTTCCACCAACTGCATCAGGTGCTGACGGATGTGCCACTTCATGTCCTCTGCGTACGGCAGCGCCGCCGGCCCCCGCTGCGAGAGCACGCTGTTGAGGAATTGCTGCGTGTATTGCGCCATATCTCCGATTTGATTGAAGAACGAATGGATGAATCAGTAACGCGTATTGGATGGATTTCGATGAGGGTTTGTAGATTTCGAATGCGGTGGCAAAGATCGAGGAATTTGCAGTGGGGAAGAAGGTGATTGGGAATTTCCTTATTCGATTTAAATCAATTATTTAAGCGATTTAAATTTGTATATTTTTATAATATAAACTAATTTTTAGCTATCCATCCAATAAGATAGTTTTGACTTATACAACAGATTCTTCCGTGTGGACATTTATTTTCATCGCATGTATAAGATGCTTATAGACATTAATATTAATATAAATATTTAAAATATGGAAGAGCTTATTTTTTACTTAATTCAATTTATTCTATTAGAAAAGTCATTATGCATTTTATCTTCTAAAAAATTCTAATAACATGATGAATTTTACCCAAAACACACATCAAATTCCAGCAAACATTCCCTAAATTTTTTATTGTCATAGATGGCGTGAAAGATTCTACACCACATGAGACAACTTAATTGTAGAGCCGATCCATGATAGAATCTCGGACTGAGGTGGAATAGCAAGTTTTTGAACAGTATAAAGAAAATCCGAGATAATTACACAATTTTAGAGGCTGCTCCAGAGTGCATTAATAAGAGTGCGATTTACCTAGTGCATACTTTTACGCGACTACACTAGTTTCAAGTCGACTGAGGGCCGTCTAGGTCGATTTTACGCATAGTATTGACTACACCATCATTGCGCTTAGGTCGGAGCTAGGTTTCGACTCTATAAGCGACCCACTGGTCGTCACTAAATGGCATCACCGTGGCGCCTTCAGGTATTGGAAGGTTTGATTTCCGGGGAAAGACCTTGACCGTCGACCGGTGGAGGGGCTCTTTTCCGGCTGCTCCTTCAGCCGGAGCAGGGCATGCATTCCCCACTTGGGAAGGTATAACATTTGAACCAACAGATGGAAGATAACAAGGTGATGGAGTGATCGCATATGTATTTTCAAGTGATGGCTTGGCTCTTTTAGCATGTAGATAAGGATCTGCAGAGCAATCAATATGCACACAAGCAAACAACATTAGTTTGTAAAGAAAAAATAGATACATATATATATATATATATCAAAAAAGATATATGAATCAGGAAGATAATGTAAGACAGAAATGTAACTGTATTCATAATCGGTTCATCACGTATATGCATATAAAGTTGAGACTTAGAGTAGTGATTTTATAACATTACCTTCATGACTTGTATCTTGATGTTTTTTACTTGTTGCAGTCAGCTGGATATTCTGAGATAGATTGTCAACAAGAGGAATTACAGGAGATTCATCTGTACACGAAACCTCGGACGATTTTGTAGCTAGACATCCTGCAAAGTTTAACACTAGATTTAGAGGATGGAGATAATATCAAGTGAAAATCAGATGTTGCGCAGCCCTTCTAGTAGATTCATCTTATACTAGTGTTCCCACCAATTGGTTGAAGGCAAAGCCAGGCAAGATTAGGGTGTGAGCAAGCAAGTACATAAACTGTCATCTTGGTTGAAGCATACTCGTAGAAACTTGATTTTCATGAGACTATATTGTCTACATGTATGCAATCTAACGCCAGGTCAAGCAAGTGTACTGATTTTCTAAGATCACCTTCATCTTGATTCCTTTTAGTTGTTGAAGTCGGCTGGATATTCTGAGAGAAATTATCCACAACAGGAGATTCGTACATACACAAAACCTCGGTGGATTTTGTAGCTGGATATCCTGCAAAGTTTAACAGTAGATTTAGGGCATTCGGAATGCACTTAATTGCCATGGAGGTAATGTCCAGTGAACAAGTCAGTTCTAATAAATGGCAAGATGAAAATCAGACGTTGTGCAAATTATGAGAAGCACTTTTGATCTTATACTAGTGGTTCCCACAAATTTGTCGAAGCAAAGCAGGACGAGAGTAGGGTGCGAGCAACACAATGCAAGTACATAAGCATAAACTTGATTTTCATGGACTATGTGTATGCATCTATCTACAGGCCATGCAAGCACTTCTGTAGGCAGAGACATGTAAGTATACTGATTTTCTAAGATCACCTTCATCTTGATACTTTTTAGTTGTTGCAGTGACCTGGATATTCTGAGAGAAATTATCCACAACAGGAGTTACAGGAGATTCATACATACACAAAACCTCGGGGGAATCTGAAGCTAGACATCCTGCAAAATTTAACAGTAGATTCAGGGCATTCTGATTAGCATGGAGATAATATCAAGGGAACAAGTAGTTTGTTCTAAGAAATGGCAAGATGAGCATAAGAACCTATAGAAATGCAATGCGAACCCTTATAGTCCTAAGCACTTTCATCTTATACTAGTGGTTCCCACCAATTAGTCGAATGAAAAGCTAGTGAGATTTGGGTGTGAGCAAGACAATGCAAATGAAATGTCGCCTCGGTTGAACCATGGACTCAAGAAGAAACTTGATTTTCATTAGACTATATGTATGCATCGAATGTCAGGCCATGCAATCACAAATTCAAGTATCTATATAGCCACAGAGATGAAACTGCAGTAGGTATGCTGATATTCTAAGATCACCTTCATTGCTTGTATCTTGATGCTTTTTAGTTGTTTCAGTCGTCTGGATATTCTGAGATAAGTTACTAACAAGAGGAGTTACAAGAGATTCATCCTTACACAAAACCTCTGTGGATTTTGTAGCTAGACATCCTGCAAAATTTAACAGTAGATTTAAGCTATTTACCACCTCTACTTGACAAACCAAATAAAATTCATAAGCATTAAGAAATTGTGGACCAAATGGAGAAATCATGCACTCAAGAAAACTACGAGTGGAAGTAGATTATGAGTTTGAGATAAAAACACGAAATTTCAGTCTTATTTGGATGGAGATAATAACAAGCCAGCTCTAAGACATAGCATTTTATATTAAACTCAGGTGCTATGGAAATGCAACGCAACCCTTTTATTCCGAAGCAATATGATCTTAGATCTGCAGTCATTGCTTTTCTCCTCCAACTAGAACAAAAGATGTGACCATGAGAAGCATACTATTACTAGCATAAAGAAAACTAACAATGAAGAGTGTACATGGAAACAATACTATGAGAAACGAAACCCTGAGAAAAAGTTATAGAACTACTCAAGGTTGGTAGATATTCACATAAAGGGGAAAGAGATACTTTTATACCGCCAATAAGCAACTACAAAAATTAATGTTTGTCCGACAACTTTAAGATTTAAAGTGTGACCGGTAATTTACTTTGAAAGCAAGGTTAATTGGTACCAGCAAAGTAAAAACTCATAAAAGCACTATTCCTCAACATTTTTACTATTCTAAAACACTTTGCTTGATTACATATAAAAATCTCGCAAACACAGATAAAGAATTTACAGTAATTCTTCTTTCAGTTTTCAATCACGTATCAAGATTATAAACATGTTGAAGAACGAATTTTAGTAAACATTCCAAACCCATAGCATGAGTATGCTTTTATCAATGTTGTCATGGTGTGGTTAGGATTCTCGGGTATACATCATCTCAGCTCATTAAGGAAGACATAGTGCAATTCGTGCATTAAGAAAGAACAAGTACTAGCTTCTAACCATTTGTAAGAGTGCAGTAAGCAAGTTTAGCCGCATGGATCTCTGCCTGCTTCTTCGTTTTGGCTTCAATCCCTCGGAAAGTGTCCTTCCCTACCGCAACAGTCGAAACAAATATAGGATTGTGAGACAAACCTGATGTAGTCGTATCATATGTGGGGCACCTGAGTTGCCTTTTTTGGGCAAATTCTTGCAAAAGATTCTTGTATAAGCCTTCATCCTGATATTTATGTCAAAAAATAACTAATGGATCAGTAGTAGCAACACAAATCGTTACACTCACAATAACAACATCAAAGTTTGTTACTCAACGTTGACATCTTTAGCTGCTTCCACTATCAATGCATCACAAGCAGCTTTGGCAGCTGTTTGTTCAGCTTCCTTTCGAGTGAGGAAAAACTCCGATGTTCCGTATGATTTCCCATCAACAGAGACTGTTGATTTGAAACGGCGAATATGTGGAGGGCCTTCAGCTTCAATAGTGTACACGGGATAGCCAATATTCTTTCTCTGAGCATACTGCAGCAATTTGCACTTGTATATATGCGGCATAACTATCAAAGAAGTGAAAACAATGGAAGATAAATCGCCACATAATGGACAACTCTAGATGAATATGACAAAATACTTCAGCATCAATCCACCATTGTCCATGTTATGCATTTAAATCTACAAATTGCAAATTATAGGCCAATTCCAAGTCAATGAAGCAAAGTAAGAGAGTTCTACTACATAGCAAAAAGAAAGTTCGAGCTCAAGTTTATATAAAGTAGCTTGAATCGACACAACTCAAAGGTTCTTACATATTTCAGAAAAATGAATAACGAATCAAAGCATGTCACCAGAAAAAGCAAATGAGCCCAATATTAAGTCAATGAAGCAAAGTAAGAGAGTACTACTACATAGAAAAATGAAAGTTCGAGCTCAAGTTTATACTAAACTAACTTGAATCGATACAACTTGAAGGTTCTAACATATTCCAGAAAAAAAACATCAACGAACTAAAGCAGAGTTTGACTGATGTCACTAGAAAAAGCAAATTAACACAACTCTAAGTCAATGAAGCAAAGTAAGAGAGTTCTACTACATAGAAAAATGAAAATTCGAACTCAAAGTTTATACTAAAATAGCTTGAATCGATACAACTCGATGGTTCTAACATATTCCACAAAAAAAATATCAATGGAAGCAGAATTATACTGTTGCCGCTGGAAAAAGCTTGAATCACACAGATTCAATTAAGGATTCACATAAAACACTCATTTAACAAACCGAAGCCGGGGAATGCTGCAAAACGTAGTCAATTACGTAAAAACTAACCAGAAATGTCAGAATCCGGTAGCAGGCTTCCTCCCATTGACCTATAGCAAACAAAAGGAACATATAGAGTAAGGAACTAAATTTTCAGCTTAGAAAACGAAAAGAAAGGAAGTAGTAAAAACTTGTACAGTAAGGAAGTGGAATTGGTAACTGAAATAGGTGGTGGACAGGGAAAAATACTCCGGCGACGGCGATCGTGAAGCTAGGGATAGGAGAGTGGGGTTTAGAGAGAGAGCTTCACTGAACACTGGTGTTAGTCTCGAAGACGATTTTAGGGAAAATGAATTAAAATATGATTTAAATTTTATAAAAACGAATTAATAAGTGAGGATGCGTTTGGTTGGGACTTAGAATTGAAATCGGAATCATTCACCCTAGGTTTGGACTTTGGAAGGTGCCATATCCACTATTTACTAATTTTTTATTTTATCATCATCCTCATTTAATTTATTTACTAATTTGTAGTATGCAAATATACTTTAATATGGATTGCTTTTAAAACCATTTAATTATTTATTTACTAATTTGTAGTATTATGCAAATATACTTTAATTTGGATTGCTTTTAAAACCTTTTAATTCAAATTCTTAATTTCCAAATCTAGCAGTTGGTCCTTTAATCGTGGAAAATATGTTAATTGCGAAAAATAATTGGTTGGCCTTTGTATAACTTGCTTTTTGAATATGTTTTTCGTATTTACTTATGTGGAAGGAGAAAAAAAATATTGTTTGCTCTATCTTCTAAAAGACTATCTCCACTCATTATTAGTGGTCACCTTTTTTAATTTGAGCATCCCGCTATAAGTGACGATATCTTAAATTGGTAAAAAATTACAACCATATTTCCTACTTTATCATTTTATCTCTCCTACTTTATCTTCTACTTTCAGTATTATACTAATTTATCTCTTCTACTTTATCAGCTTATCTTTCATACTTTATCTTCTATTTTATTATTATACTAATTTATTTCTCCTACTTTATCATCTCATCTCTATTATTTTATCATTTATTCTCATTATCTCACTTATCTTCTCTCTCTTACTCTCTCTCGTTATCACACTAATCTCTCTCTTACTTTATTATCTACTACCCTCTCATACTTTATCATATATTCTCTTAATTCCCGTGTCGAAAAAAATGTGCCACTAATAATGGGACAGATGTAGTAATTTTTAAAAAGTCAAGTAAAAATTGAGAAAAATCGACATGTAAAGATTGATATGGGGATTTGATACGAGAAAATCAAAAGAAATGTAGTATAAATATTATAAGACAAATTATATAATGTTCAAAATTTCTTCGACGGTCACATTTAAAAATATTCATAATCCACAACCAAACAACTAAATGGTGATTAGAAACAATATTTAATCAAATACAATTGGCCGATATTACATCAACTTATAGGGTCGGTCAAGACAAAAAAAAATTACTAATAACTAGAGCATAATCCGCTCTAGGGAAATCATTCTCAATTTAAATGACTTCTATTTTTACAATCGAATAATTATACATATTATAGTACATCTATATCTATACAACATATAATAACTTATCGTATCTAAATTATGATTTGGTGTACGCATGTCGCTCTAACCATTAATAATAATACTCCCTCCGTCCCAAAATTCTTGTTCGCTATTCTATTTTGGTTGTCCCAAAATTCTTGTCCACTTTCCTTTTTTAGTAAATTATTACACACAACTTTTTTGTGGGACCCACAACTTTATACCAATCTACACACAACTAACAACTCTCCTTAAAAACCGTGCAAAAAGCAAATTGGACAAGAATTTTGGGACGGAGGGAGTATCTAATTGTTTCTTTTTTGGGGGGATTTTTTGTTTATCATGATTTATTCCAAACACTGCTGTCCAAATAAATAATACTCCCTCCGTCCCACTCATACTGTCTTGTATACCATATCGGGACGTCCCACTCATACTGTCCTATTTCCATTTTGGGAAATAATAAGGGAAACAAATGACTAATTAATATTAACTAATTACACCATTAAGTTACTAATTGTACACATTATCGGTATTCTTTTTTATTTGTTGCCCTATCATTATCACTCTCTACCCCCCAAACCCTAGATCCGCCGCTCCTCTCTCATATCGAACTCCGCCTCGCTCCCCCTTGCGCGATGATGAAAAAAAATTGTGTTGCCCTCCGCCTCCCCCTCGATGATGCTAGCCCACCTGTCGAATCTACCTTCTCCGAAAGTTTTGGAGTCGCCGATGATATTGCTGACTCTGAGACGATGGAGGAAGAGTGTGAAAGGGTGGAAGAAACTCTTCTTGGTGACCATTCTTGTGTCGCCGCTGGGCTTTCTCCCCGCACCTATTCCTCTGAAACGCTGAACGACGACTCTGAGAGGGTGGAAGAAACTCGTCCGAGCGATGGGTGTCTTGTGGGCGATCGGGATGAGAATAGCGGTGAAATGGCAGAGCGATTACGTCTGAGCGCTTTGGCATCCCAACAGATCGAGCTTGGTCGCGATTTGGAAAGGATGAGTGAGAAGGAGTTCATGGAGAACTTGATGCGGATTTGGTGCCCTGCCTACTTTAATTTGGTGAGATCTTCTCCGGCTGAACTTGTTTAATTTATAACATGTTTATGAGTGGTTGAGGTATGGTGCCCTGCCGTCTGATTTGTTGCCCTTTCTTCTGATTTGTTGCCCTTTCTTGTGATTTGTTGCCATGTCGTCTGATTTGTTGTGAATAATGTGTATGAGTGGTTAAGGTATGGGGATTGAGATGATGAAATCTACAAAAGATTACTGTGTCTGATTTGTTGCCCTGCCGTCTGATTTGTTGTCTTGCCGTCTGATTTGTTGTGAATAATGTGTATGAGTGGTAGAGGTATGGGGTTTGAGATGATGAAATTGTGCTCATTTTGGTGCCATTCGTATAGAAACTGTGTTAATATTAGGTACCCTGCATTCTTTACATAAACATCTTTACAAAATACTCATATACAAAGCTACAACAACTAGGTATATAAATCTACAAAAGACTATTGGTATATAAATCTACAAAAGACTAGTTATGCTATTGCTATTTAAGTCTAATTAGGGGGTTTTAAATAACAGTCCAGTCTTCAACAACTAAACCTAGTCTGTTTTTTAGTTGTTCAAGTTCTAGACTAGTGTCATTCTCAAGCATATAATGAATGCACTCTTCTACAAGTTCAGTTGGTACTTCCAAGTCTATTGGAAGCCTTGATTCTCTAATTAGGGCATCCTTCCTCATATGAGGGAGTTTGTAACAGTTTTGACCCTTCACCCTCATGATCTCCATCATGCAAGCTTGTAGGCTTATGAACACTTTATTTAGAGTCATAGGAGATAACTCTTCATAAGAAGAAATAACTGCATTAACTAGCTGCTCCACATTTAGGCATTTATTGGTGACTTGGATGCTTTGAATAGCCCTAAACCATCCCAAATCGTTCACATTTGTGTCTGGGGAATTTGGGGGTTGATTAATCAATCTGATGTCAAAGCCATCTGCACTAGCAACACTCCTGAAATCCACATCACAGTCTTTAATATGAGGCCTAGCATTGTCTTGCTGAATAAAAATCATTTTGCTTTCTGTTGAGGGCCATTTTGCCTTGATGGCTGGTACAATCTGCATTATGTGGATGGTATAAATAAACATTAAGATTAGCTATAGTTTGCTGCATTATAAACATTCTGTATAAACTGCATTCTGAATATAGAAGGGTATTTATGATTAGCTATAGTATATAAATTCTGTATAAACTGCATTCTGTATAAACTGCATTCTAAACATTCTGAATAAACATTAAGATTAGCTATAGTACATAAATTGAATGACATACAAGGGTATTTATCATTCTGAACTGCATACAATACATAGTTACAGTTTTAAGTCACTCATGTAATGTACATAGTTGAATGACATATAAGGGTAAATTGCACTTAGTACATAAATTGTTCCATCTCCATACCTGGTTGATCAAGCATGTTTTCACGACTTCTTTTGTTATAGACTGAATCGGCTTAGTCTCCAAAGTGCCTTTAGGTCTATTTTTGCTGCCTCTAACTGCTGGGATTTGTTGTGTGAATGGAAAAATACCAATTTTGCCATCAAACACAACACATCCATTTGCATCGAAAATAGGTCGGCAAACCGCGCACATAAACATCACCTTTGTGATGAATTTCTTGCTTTTACATGTGCGGTGTGGTTCGGCCTCACCGGGAGTAAGGTAGAATCGATGCGATGCACGTGTAATGTAAAACCATTTCTCGTCTATGTGGATGGTATTGTGCATGCTCTTAAACTTCAATATGTTTAGTACTCTATCAAACTCTAGAGCCTCTATAGAAAATCTAAGTCTAAGTAGTTTATTTGGAGCAGTTAGATTAGGACGAATGGCACTAGTATGAGCTTTGATCAAGCCTCGAGTTGCCCACCTTCCTACTGTGCTTTTGCTTACCTTAATACCGTCTGCAAGATTTCGTATTGTACTTCTTTTATGCAATTCCAAGCTTTGAATGAGCTCCAAGTCGAAATGAATTCGGGTTTTGCTTACTCTATCAACTTTACCGCTTTTAAGCCGGATAACTTGCCCGTCTTCTTGTTGTTTTTTTGCTGCAGCCCAAAGACGGCTGACTGTTCGTGGCGAAACGGCGTAGATGGCAGCTGCTTCGGTGATCTTCCCTTTCAACAGTTTACCCGCAATGCAGTTTCGTAGAAGAAATTGGACAATGTCATTCCTCTCGTCGGTTGACAAGTTTTTGCTTCGCATAACTCTCATCTTTTTGTAGTGAATATTTGTACTGGAATTGTTTTTTTCTACTTCCTCTATATATAGATAAGAATAGGTGGGAAATTTGAAACAGTTTTTGAATTATGCTGAAATTGGATGAAGAAGACTTCTTTTGGAGGGATTTGTTTTTTTGGCGCCGTTCCCTCCCCCCAAAATGAAATCTCATTCTTCTTAGCCAAAAAAAAAAAAGGTCAAATACAGTTAAAAAATAAATTCAAATAGAATGCAATGAAAAAATAAAAAGAAAAACAGTTTAAAAAAAAAGCAAATAGAACGGCGCTGAAATTTACAGGTATGCTAATTACTTGGAGGCAGTTAGATTAGAAAAACTAATTATGTTGTGGGTCACAAGCATTAACAACACAATACCCACTTTCTTAAACTCCGTGCCGAAAGTCAACATGACAAAACGAGTGGGACGGAGGGAGTATTAATTTGATGATTCTTGATCCGTTGGTAGGTAGCTTAACTACCAAGCCAAATAATGTCAAATTAGTTGTTACTTTCAACCCGGAATAATTATAGATAAATTAATAATATAATTTTGTACGAAGTCAAAACTATTATATATATAATTTAATTTTAAATCCGAGTTAACGTGTCCTATGAGATCAAGAATCTTTATACTCCACCTACTATTTTTTATTTTATTTTATTTTGTTTTGCAAACTCTCTTGGAGTCTATAAAAGGTGGTTAATTTGATTACTAAATAGAAGTTATACCTACTCCCTCCGTCCTATAATTATAGACCCATTTTTTTAGGCATGAGAATTTAGAAGAGTGGTTGGTTGTAAGTAAGATGGTGGAGCCCTTAAATAAAGTATGTGTAATAATTTACTATTTCAGGTAAAGGGACAAGAATTATGGGACGTCTCAAAAAAGAATAAGGGACAATAATTGTGGAACGGAAAGAGTATAATATTATCGAATACATTAATTAATAAAGTATATTTTTTAATGTGGAAATACAAGTATTTACTCAATCTCACTAAAAAAACACAAAAGTACCCACTAACTATAACAATAGTTATAGAATACTCAATATTACTCATTTACTCTTACTTTTTTCAGTTGGCAATGAGTGCCGATAGGACCCTACGGGTGCCGATAAATTGTCATCGGCACTAGATATTTCAAATTTTAATTTTTTTTTTATAAAACAATTGATCCGTAACATGTTGATTTCTTTAAAAAAAATACAAGTGCTCATAGAATAATACGAAAAAGAGTCCCTCTATCGGCCGTAGAAGTTGTAGGCCGATAGAGGGAACATGTTGGTTTAAAAAAAAACATAGTGCTTATGGGTGTCGATCATGTATCGGCACCCTTAGGCACTCATAGAATAATACGAAAAAGAGTCTCTCTATCGGCCGAAGAAGTTGTAGGCCGATAGACGGAACATGTTGGTTTTAAAAAAAAACATAGTGTCTATGGGTGTCGATCATGTATCGGCACCCTTAGGCACTCATAGAATAATACGAAAAAGAGTCTCTCTATCGGCCGAAGAAGTTGTAGGCTGATAGACGGAACATGTTGGTTTAAAAAAAAACATAGTGCATATGGGTGCCGATCATGTATCGGCACCCATAAGCACTCATAGAATAATTAGAAAAAAATCCCTCTATCGGCTGAAGAAGTTGTAGGCCGATAGAGGGAATATGTTGATTTAAAAAAAAATTATGGTGCCTATGGGTGCCGATAAAATGACCGGCACCCTTAGGCACTAAAATTTAAATAACAAAGTGCCTAAGAGTATTTGGCAAATTGAGGGCAAATTGGTAATCTTGGGTAATATTAGGTATTTGGTAAATATAAGTTTAAGGGATGGGTAGTTTTGTGTTTTTTTAGATAAAAGTGGGTAAAAGAAGAAAGTTCCTTTTTTTAATTGTATAAGAAGCTAAATTGAATAATGATTGGGAATCAATCAATCAATTGTTTGAATAAAGATATATTTCTTGTGAAAAACAACAAACTAACAGAATGATTGAGATGTATTACATATTGTAGTCCAATCAATAATTAAAAATTAACAGATAAAATCTTGAGAAATATAATTTACAATTTTAGGAGTAAACAATATCTTTTAAAAATATACAGAAAATTTTAAAATTCTGCACATTTTGTAGGACCACCCACTCTTGGATTATACGAGGGAGGTCTTATTTTACTATCTCAATTCTAATTTGGAAGACTTTTAGTACTATTTACATTTCTCCTTGTGTTATTTTTAATCGAAGTTTCGTTTAGTTTGACACATTCTCACAAAATTGATGTGATTAAGGGTGAAGATCGATAGAATAGTACTCTCTCTGTCCCGGATGAGACGTCCTATATTCTATTTTGGGTTGTTCCACACAAATGTCATCTTTTTTAAAAAGGAAATAAAACTCTCTCACAAAAAATCACTTTTTTGTGGGCCTCGTTCACATCATTCTCCCTCTTAACACACAAAAGTTCACCGCATAAATTATCGTGCCGAAAAGAAATAGGATGTTTCATGGGACGAGGGAGTATTCATTAGTACAAATATAATATTGACATTGAGCGAAAAGAGAGGCGTTGTGGCAACTTTGGGACTACTTTTATCTGATAGAAAATGACTAAAGTGGGATAATTAAATTGTAGTGCTTGACCAATTATTTCCTTCAAAATTCCATAATTAGAAAACTTTATCTCACGACAGTGACCTATAAAAATATTATTACTTGACTTGGCATGAAATACAGGCTTAAACCCATGTTAATCACGGGCTAAGTAGCTACGAGTTATCATAATTTTTACTGTAAAATAGTAGGTTTCGATATTAAGTTCACAAAATAATATTTTAAAATCAGATATTTAGTTTAAGAAAAATATATATATAGAACGGGATTTATTTAATAGCTGAGTATTTATATAGCAAAGCCCTAAGATAGGGTATATGTAGTAGAAGTAGTTAAAAAGCCTTGAATTATAGGGTTTGGGAGGTCTTTAAAAGTAGAAACAAGACCACAAAAGCATGTGAAATTGCTAGGAAAAGTAAGGACCATAGGAACCATACTTTTTTGCACTCTTTCAGCGACCATTATTGGTATACATTTTTGCTTTTAAAATGAACAGTCAACTTTAAACTATACTCGATAGAGGTAAATTCGGGATTAAAATATTATATGATGTCAAATGTGTTATTTTGAGAGAGAAAAAGATCAAAATAATATTTTAAAAGTATATAGAAAATCGTAGATTCTAATTAACTCACACTCGTCTGGTAGGACCAAGGGGTGCTATAACACGTCTCAAATCTTATAAATAATCGATTTTTTTTCTTGTACGGAATTACAATAGAAAAGCGTTGGCTTAGTGGTGTTAAGCAAATCTATGGATTTTGTTAGTGTTTTTTTTTAAAAAATAAATAAATCATATTTCACTCCAAAAATTGTTAATTTCATTATTTTCTATTTCGAAAGTATGCTTCTTTAATTTATAGAGTATTTCTAGATTTGCCATGTTTGTGGTTGTATACAGGCTCTGCATGGATAACAAGTCTAACTTCAACATAATAGATTCTTATAGAAAATAAAGAAACTCATACTAATAGATTCTTATAGAAAATAATAAATAATTATATGAGTTTAATCTTCATGAATAACAACTTAATTGAGGATGGTGATAATAAGAGAGAATAAAAATAAATATTACACCAATGTAGTGTTTTGGAGGAAATATTCCTTCTTCTTTTGTAGTGATGGAACAAAAGAAAAGTACAAATGTTAGTGGTTAATTGGGTGGCGGATGAATGGTAATACAATCAAACACATAATTCGCGAAATCGAACGTGGGATTGGGATGGGGATGGGGATGGGATTCCGATTCCGATGCCGATGGGATCCCAGTCAGTCAATCGTGACGCGCTGACACACGCACCACCTTTCGCTATCAACAATTTCCCCCTTCCAGCCCTATCATAGACGACTTTGAATTGATGCCTTCACAAGTTCCAAACAAATCATGTTACCGTCTTTTTCTATTCACCTTTTTATTTTATATGATGATGATGATGAGAATAGGGTTGGGTAACATAGAAAAATCTCTATATCACACATACTTTATCGAAAATATTAAAATTTTACAATAATATCGTATATTTTGGTACGATATTAAATATTTTTTATACGGTAATGATATACAGTTGTATACCGAAGTCTCGATACATACGGAAAGTTTCAATATGCATCGCATACCGAATACTAGTATATACCACATATATCTTCTAAAAGACATAGTATTATTTTCTGTATACCGTGATACTTCCGATATACCTTAAATTTTCGGTTTACCGAAAAATGGTACGATAAAATTATAGTGAAAAGCTCGTACTGAGAGTACTGTATATCGAAAGTGATGTTACGGTAAAAGTGTAATTTTTTACAAGCCAAAAATTTTCGGTATGATATACAATTGGAAAAAAATTTCGGTGTAACGTCTGAACCGCCCCTAAATGAGAGTAATCGTAGTCGCTATCCATCGTTTTATAAGTTTGGATTCATAATTCTATTTTGAATACGTTGTAAAAAAAAATTGTGATCTTGTTTTCGATATCGTAAAATACTTAGACATGCTGAATTTTTAAAATATTATCTTAAAAAATGTATAATTTTTAAAAAAATACATTTTTTATTAAAAAGCTTAATTAAGTTGCATTATATTATGCAATTAAGTTATAATATTTAAAAATATTATAAATACATTCATTTATATTTACCTATATATATAGTGATGATTATGTAAACCATAAAAGTCAATTAAACTATATATAATTCTAAAAAGAAAGGTATTTGATCCCCATAATAATGCACATCTATTCTTGCTCTCTCCATTATTCTCTTATTCTTTATAGTTTATAACATGTAATCAGCACGAGAAAACTCTTCACCTAAATATTTGTTTCTTATAAAAATTAAAATATTTTTAGTTTACTAAATATGATAAAATGTAGTATAAATTTTTTTTCTTACAAAATGTTTTGATATTTTAACTAATAACACACATCAATTAATTTTTGATTGTTAACATACTATAAAATAAATAAATAAATCCGCATGACAATCTACTTGACAAAAGCAGTTCAGATCCTTTCTCCCAGTAATATTTCAACTGTAAATACCTAGTTATTTACAATAACCCTAAAATTCAAATTGTAAACACTTATGTGCTTAGAGCATCTCCAACGATTTTATGCTATATTTTATACTATACTAGTGTAAAATGTAGCTAAACCAATATTATCTCTAATAAGCTACTCCAAAAATTACATTAGAATAAAATATTCCATTTTGATGTTTGTATTATTGAAAGAATTTTAATAATTGTTTCGAATATTTTGTTATTAATTTTAATATTAATATTTTGTAGTTATATTTAGTGATTTAATTGTATCAGTTTTTATTTTAAATTATTAATGTATTGTGAAATTAACGATGTAACTTTTTTTATTTATTAAATTAGTGTGGTGTGAATCAATTTAATTATGATTAATTTTATAACTGAAAAAAAAGAAAAAGAATTAAATTAGAGTATTATAGTGTGAAACAATGTCGCACTACAATTGATGGGTAACTGTTCAAATACAATAGAATAGCGTAGCATGTAGCATATGGTTGGAGAACACATTCACGCTACAATCATATAAAACGCCATATCTTGTTGGAGATGCTCTTACAGTTGAAAATTATAGTGGAACACGAGAATGTGGGATTAAAGAATCCTACAAGGGCCAAAGGAATAGCAGATTAAGGAATATCTTGGTATTTTTAAGAAAAATGCCCATTCCATTTCGTTCTATTATTGCAGGCTTATTTATTTTCAGTGTTACAATTAAGGAAGTGAGTGGATGTGTGTTAAAATAGTGGGGTCAGTTTGTTTGAAAAGATTGTAGTCCACAAATTATTTCAATTTTTGAAAATAAAACAACAATAATGAAATTGTCTGAAAAGAAAAACAAGTCAAAGGGAGTGTTATTTTAAAAACTACTTTGAAATTAAATAATAATAAAAATATTACGTGCGTGTACATATATCTCTGAAATTTCAAATTAAGTAAATTGACTGCGAGTATTATATTAAGCATTGTTCTCCTAAAAAGATTACAGAAGCGTGAAAAAATTCCTTCGGACGGAAATTGTTCGATCATAAATGAAAGTTGTCTTTAGTGATCCGAGGGGTGTCGAAGGGCCGTCCATCATTGCACATGGCAATATAGAATTGTGTGAAATAATTTACTAACCTTTAAAGGTACATAATTTTGCCATAAGCAAATACACTCCCAAACAATTAGGCTTCCTAAGGTTTAGTTATTTCAAGCATAAAAAAGGCAAAACGAGATATTTGGAATAATAAAACAAGAAAACATCAAATGATTTTCGCCGAATTACCATGGCTCGACACGTGTTGCATTTCCAAGCCATTGATCAAAAGCCGACTCCCAACCATCACTATACCCGATTTGCCCCTTCTTTCCCAATTTATTACCACACATACCCCCATTTCATATAATCCCCATTCTTCGCACTCCTTCAATCAAACTCGCCCTTCTCTCTCTTCTCCCTCTCTCCGCCCCGCTCGCTCCGATGCTTTCTCTCGCTGCTTGATTTTGTGTAGAGAGAAAGAGTCCAGTCCTTCAGATCTGAAATCGGATTCTTTCGTTCTCAATTTAAACTTTTTTCTGCACAAATCGATGCCTTCCACTTACTGGTGCTACAGATGCAACCGCTTCGTGAGGGTTGGGGTGCAGGATTCCGTCAATTGTCCCGATTGCAACGGCGGATTCGTCGAGGAAATCGAGACTCCGACTAGATCTTCACTGTCCGACTCGCGCCGCCGCCGTTTCCCCGCCGCCGCGATGTATATGATGCCGAATCCCGATTCAGCCCCAAGTTCGGGCTCCGTAGCCGCTCCGAGCTCCAGTCCGAGGCTGAGGAGAAGCAGAAGGAGTGGCGGTGATCGGTCGCCTTTTAATCCGGTTATTGTTCTTCGTGGACCGAATGATGGCGGAGCTGCTGCCAGAGGAGGCGCTTCCGCCGGAGCTGGATTTGAATTGTTTTACGACGACGGCGCGGGGTCAGGTTTGCGACCTTTGCCGGCGAGTATGTCGGAGTTTTTGCTAGGTTCTGGTTTCGATAGGTTGCTGGATCAATTAGCTCAGATTGAGGCGAATGGAATTGGGCGAATTGATAGTAATCCGCCTGCATCGAAGGCTGCAATCGAGTCTATGCCGACAATTGATATATCGGAAGAACACGTAGCAAGTGAATCATACTGCGCGGTTTGTAAAGAGGCGTTCGAGGTTGGAGGCGAAGCTCGTGAGATGCCTTGCAAGCATTTGTATCATCAGGATTGCATCATGCCATGGCTATCTTTAAGAAACTCTTGTCCTGCTTGTAGACATGAATTGCCTACTGATTCTGAGAATGTTAATCACGATGTGAATGAAGGGGGTAGAGTGAATGAGAGTGTGAACGATGATGAGACCGTTGGTTTGACGATATGGAGATTACCCGGTGGGGGTTTTGCAGTGGGGAGATTCTCCGGTGGTAGGAGAGGCGGAGAGAGGGAGCTGCCGGTGGTTTACACGGAGATGGACGGCGCGTTTAACAATGGGGTACCGAGGAGGATTTCTTGGGGTGCTGGAGGGAGTATTTCAAGAGAGAGAGGTGGATTGAGAGGAGTGTTGAATCGTTTGTTTGCTTGTTTTGGGAGAGGTGGATCTTCCACTTCTAGTTCTAGCAATGAGTCTAGGGTTAGTAGAAGGAGTGGTGGTGGATCGTTGTCTTCGGTGTTTAGCTCTACCTCTAGACAAAGAAGAGGGTGGGGTATTGGAAGATGATGATGGGAGTGGAAGGAAATGGTGATTCTTGTTTGGATTGGAGATGGTGGTTTGAGCATGGTGGGAAGAGAATAAACTCTCCATTAATCCTCCATGAAAGCTGGCTTCTTGGAAGTGGGCAGGCCAAAGGTGTGAGGTATCAACTCTAATTGTATCAAATTGCTTTCTGATTTCAAGACTCACTTTGATTTCTCCCTCTATGTAGCATTTGCACAATATGTAGTTATCTTTGAAATGCTATTTGATTTGAGATTTTGTAATTTTAATGTCTCATTTTGCATACACAAACTCAATGAAATTGGACCTTTTTGTGAACTTGTTTATATCTTTGGATTGTGTTTTACAAGTTTTGTTAAATTTGTGAATGCTGGGAGTCTGGGATTAATCATATCAGTTTTTTGTTTATGTTTTTGTTTTTACACTTCAAAGATTTGATCTTGAAATGGGAATGAGATTCTTGAAGATTGTTTTGGAATATATCTCTGTGTTCTTCACTTATTTGCAGCCTATGCAGCAATGAAATATGCTTCAACCCATAATGGGAAAATGGAAATTTTGTTATGTATACTGATTGCTTCAAATTCATGAATCATAGCAGTAATACTAAGAGAGCTATTTGTAATAGTCAATTATTTGTAGCCTTCTTGCTCATATATTGAAGGAAAATGATGTAACTTCGTGATTTTATCCAGAAATAATTTCCCTTACAATTTTTTTTTAAATCCTGCTTTTGTGCAATTGTCCGCAACACATAATGCAAATCAGTATAGATTCACAAATAGTTATATTTTGGAATTCGAACTGTGACATAAGACAAAAGGGTCACATTGGCTGGCTTTCTTTATTATATGAGAGTTGTCATTTAGCCTTTCTTTGATACCATATTACATGAGACTTTTCATTCATTTTACTAAAGTTCGAATTCAGCCAATATTGTCCGTTTGTACAAAATTGGAATTTAAATTCTCTTGGTAGGAAAAAAAAAAGACAGTTTATTAAATTATATTACCTGCACAAGTATTTGCTTTCATCTATTAAAATAAACTCTTGACTCCATTATAATTATAAATATGAGTTTGTCCGGGCGGCAGATATGTCAAGGTAAATAGTAGACTAAATTGCACAGACACCTTTCAACCTTATTGGCCGACTCTTTTTGGTACTACAAATTTCCCTTTCTAATATTATTTAATGCATTTTAGTTATTTATTTATAATATTTTTGTTTTTATTATTCAACGATTTTTTTGTCATCCGATTGGGATGATTGTTAAAAGAAATACTAACCAAAACTTTGTATACGGAGGCTAGAGCTGTCAAGATTGGTTATCATTTCCCAATCGTTAGGATTGAATTCAAACTTTTGTATATTTTATAAAAATATGAAGAAATAATAATTTAGTATGTGAATTGGTTTGGCTCGTTGCCTCAATAGCCCCGTAAAGGACTAGGGGCTGCTAGATTTTCAGTAATTCGATCCATTTACGGGCCTGAATAGTTTGACAACTCTATTTGTATGACAGATAATGTTGAGCTTAGAGAGGGTGGTGTCTTATTTATAATCTAGGGCTGATATGGTAGATGATATTGAGCTTAGATTGATGTCTGGTTTGTAATTTTGGGCTAATGGGCCTTTTAGACTGGTCAAATAGGGGTGAAATAATAATAAAAATTGAAATTATATACAATTTAAAGAAATAGTATCTCAATGTGTCCAAGTAGGAGTGGCATATAATTTATTGCGTCAACCAAAGAAAGAAAAGAAGTAAACGGTGTAGAAAGGAAACAAAAATTGCAAACTGGACTCAACTTATCCAACAGTTGTAAGAAAAATCAAAACAAAAGGACAAGAAAACACACGGTTCACATTTCCCAATTCTCCATTTTTCTTCTCATCAACCCCATCACCTTCTTACCATCTACAACTATCTAAAACACACATGCCCTAATTTAGCTGCCAAATCTTACCTAAATTATAGAGGCTTTTGCATCAGTAGCCGAACAGTGGGAAACGAAATACAAATATAGCCGACAACTAAAATAAAACACAAATATAGTCATTTTGTCCTTATACGGCGCTGGGCCGATGGGGGGGCCGATTGAGGAGTCCATCGGCACTCCATCGGCCTTGAGGAAAAAAGCCGAAGTCCCCCATCGGCCGAGCCACTTAACCTGATTTTTTAAAATTATAGGCTCTGAGGGCCGATGGGGGCCGAATTGGTGGTGTCCATCGGCCCTACCCGTCATCGGCCGATAAAAAAAAGCCGATGGCCGAACATCCAATAGGCCGATCCAGTATAATCGGCTAAAAAAAAAAGGCTGTGACCGCCGAAGGAGGGCCGAAGGTGGGTATCCATCGGCCCTAAGCCCTTCCTTCGAGACGGGATTGGACAAGACACTGTAAGGTTTTCCTGCAAACGTGCAGTAGGGCCGATGGAGGGCCGATGGGGGCCGATGGAGGGCCGATCCAAGGCATGTTGGAGGTACATTTTAAAATCAGCTTTATCTGATGAAATGACTAGTCGGATATGACATGCACATGTACGTTAATGAGGGCCGATGGGGGGGCCGATGGTGAAATGGGTAATAGAGTTCGATGTTTCACGTGAAAATTTACAGAAAATTTTCTTATAAGACGTAGAATGGCCAATTTGGTTGAATCACCAAAAAATTTCCTCATTTCAGTTCCACTCTTCTCAATTCTTCAAACTAAATTTGACAGAAATGACCGATTTTCGATCAATTATTGTGAAATTGAACGGTCAATTCGATGCAGAGTCGAATTATGTCGGTGGGCATGAGTTTATGGTTAACATTCCTTCAAATAATATTTCTCTCGAATCTATTCGACAAAACATTGATCGGTGGCTCACTGCTTATTCCCTTCCGTTCAACTACTTCATTTATTATACTGCTGCTTCCCGACGAACCGGCAGGATGATGAAGGCCATTCTGGGCCATGATACTGATCTTATACGGCTGTGCTCTATCGACGTAGAGCTGGTTGTGTTTGTTGTGTATCCTGAAGTGCAAAATCCTCAATTTGGTGTTCCGAACCCGAATCAATTTCCTGAAGATAATTCATATATCGGGGGTCCTAATTGGTTTACGGGACAAGGAAGTAGAAGTAATGATGGCGGACGGGCTCCCCAAAGGAATGCTCGTTTGGAGACAGATTCAGATGATGAGGCGGACTTGGACTCATCATCTGATGATGATGAGGATGAAGATATTCCTTCTGCCTTGATTAATTGTTCGTTACAAGATTTTGCTACATGGATTCGGAGGGAGGGTGGCGTAAGTCAACTTATGTCTTTACTAGTTCCAGTCAATCGTTCTCGAACAAATGACGAGACTGTATACGACAACACAGAAGCAGCAAGCAACTGGCTACTTCATGTTGTTCCCCTTGATGTATTCGATTCAATAGCGTCGCAGAACTTGATTATTGTTGTGGACGGAAGTCTGCAAGCAGGATTGATGTTTAGCTCGAAAGATGAACTTTATGCTGATGTGGCTCTATTCCATTTGGAAAACGGTGCGGATTTCAGAGTGCAACGTTCCAGTGCTTCCCGTTTGGAATATTTGTGCAGAAGAAGTGTTGATTGTCCATTCGAGCTACGGACATACTGTAGAGGTCAGACGTGTTGGGAGGTTGTTAAATGGGTTGCGGACCACAACTGTACAACTGATTTATCCGGACTTGGCGAACGAAATGTGAGGTCGAAGGTTGTCGCTGCTTATATAGCCCGTAAAATGCGTCGTCAAAGCAAGTTAATGAAACCGGCTGATATTCAGGCCGATCTGTTGGATAAATTTGGAATACAAGCAACGTACGGTGTTGCCCTCCGAGCGCGCAACGCAGCTATATCGATGATTTACGACGGACATGCTGATTCGTTCAGCAAACTGCCAAAATATCTGCATTTGTTGGAACAAACAAATCCGGGAACTTATACGGATCTTGATGTCGGTGAGGATGGTCGTTTCCGACATTTATTTATGGCGCTTGGTGTATCGCGAGCCCCTTGGTTAGCCAACCTCCGGAAGGTTATTGTGGTGGACGGTACCCATTTAAAAGGGAGAAACAAGAGAATATTATTCGTCGCAGCTACTTTAGATGCGAACGAGCAAATATTCCCACTCGCTTTTGGTGTAGGTCCCATTGAAAATGATGTTTCCTGGACATGGTTTATGATGCGATTGAGAGCCGCATTTCCAACGGATGACAGTTTAGTGATTGTTTCAGACCAACATAAAAGCATAGCGAATGCGGTAAGAGTGGTTTTCCCAGACGCACAACACGGACTTTGTTACTACCATTTATCGAATAAGCTTGCTAGGCACGGTGAGTGGGTTATCCGGTCATTTTATCGAGCAGCTTATGCTTATCGGGCAACAGAATTCCATGACGCCATGAACGCCATCCGTCGGGGAAAACCTGCTATTTATGAAAAGTTGATGGAAATCGGATCGGAGAAGTGGTCCAGACTTTTCAGTAAAGGTCGTCGTTACAGTCTACTGACATCGAATGTTGTCGAGTCAATAAATTCTCGACTGTTGGAGGCTAGACGACTGCCAATTCTAGCTATGCTCGAGGCAATCCGTCATATGATAGAGTCGTGGTTCGATACACGACGGGTAAAAGCAAGTTCCAGAAATAATCCGTTGACAAAGGCTTCTGAGTTGAGGATGCGGAACGAAGTAGAACTGGCTCGAAGGTTTACGGTTACGCAGGTGAGTACTGACAAATACAAGGTCGATGCAGGTGAGCGATAGTGGAGGGTCAATCTTCTAGACGAAATGTGTGAATGCGGCGTCTGGCAAATTGACCTGTTGCCGTGTAGTCACGTTGTCGCCGTTTTGTATTATCGCCGGGAAAATCTGTACAATTATATTAATGATTATTATACGACGGCGACGTGGAAGGCAATATATGCCGGTGTGGTTAATCCCTTGCCTCCTCGAAATGAGTGGGGTGTCCCACCGGAAATAGAGGACATTGTTGTTCTTCCACCAATTATTATGCGGCAAGCCGGACGCCCGAGAAACAACCGTCGTCCTTCAGGAGCAGAAGCTAGTACATCTGGTACGCGCCGTCGAAAAAAATGTGGTAATTGTGGAGAAGAAGGTCACATAAGACGGAGATGCCCCGTATCTGGAACGACAAATTACGATTAAATTTTTTTGTGACTGAACGATTAAAGTTTTTTGTCACTGATCGAGTTATTAGCTAGGAAAAAAAACGAAAAAAGGGCCGAAACCCTTCAGGGCCGATGGGGGTTACCCATCGGCCCTCTATCGGCCTTAGCCGAAACCCTTCGGGGCCGAGCGATATCCAATCTCGGCCGATGCCGAGAGATATCCAATCTCGGCTGGCCATGCGCTGCTCAGGGCCGATGGCATGGGGGCCGATACCAAATCGGGAATCAATCGGCCCTCGTCCGATAGATGAGTTTCTCGGCCGAGGCCGAGATATATCCAATCTCGGCTGGCCATGCGTTGCTCGAGGCCGATGGCATTGGGGGCCGATACCAATTCGGCCCTCTATCGGCCCTCGTCCGATAGAGGAGTTTCTCAGCCGAGAGATATATCTAGTCCCAATAAAATAAATAATTTACGAAATGTTTGAATTCCATTAAATAAAATAAAATAAAATTACGAAATGTTCGAATTGTTTGAATTCCATTCAATATACAGTACAAGTCGGGCTACTCATTCGGAGCTAGAACCAAAATCTCCGTAATAGCATTGCTCAAAACATTTCCAAGCCATCCACTCCCGATAGACTCTGATGTTGGATTTCATATTTCGGAGTAGGATATCCACTTATGAGCCGATCAATTGCCATACACGTATATGGACCACAACTATGCGAATCCTCTTGCTTGAACTGCTCCTTTTGCGGCATGAAGACCAACTCAGGAGTCCGCGTGCCCGAATGCGGCAGATTGTATTTGTTCTTCGTCCAGTAATTAGTAGCCTAACCAAAAATATTAAAAATAATTAGTAGCCTAACCAAAAATATTAAAAATATTAAAATACGTACATCTAGCAATCGACCGATCAATTTGCGGAGTGGCCGCAAATTCTGTTTTCTCAACTCAAATATCTTCCGGTCTCCACGGCCATTGAGTGAGTCATACAGCTCTAACTTCCATGACTCGATACACAATCTGACTGTCACCCAATGGGAGGCGGCCAATACCAGGAATATGACCTATTAATTAATGTAAATTAGTAAATAATAATAATAATTAAATTGTCAAAGCGTAGAAAAAAGAAAAGACAAATTAGTATAACTTACGAATTTGGCATCGAACCACGACCTCCTCTCAACTCCAAATCCCGTATCCGCTCCAAAAACGGCATCCATTAAACCCTGTACAGGGATCCATTCATTATAATTCAACTTGTACCGTTCATGGAACTCGTTATCGGGTTCAAATATTTTGGAAGTCCAAGCTTCGTGTAAAGACGTCTGTGAAAAAATATACACATTAGCAGGAGCATTAAAAACAAACACATTTTATCTTTAAAAAATAATATATATATATATATATATATATATATATATATATATATATACTTACGAATACTGACGTAGCCGCTATGACGGTATAGCGTGCATCGGGTGTACACAACACGTCACGGTCTTTGAGTTGAAGTATCTGCCGGAGGTAGCATATGTACAAATCTTGCATTGTTTGACCCATGTCGTACTGTGTATCCAATAGGTTCTTGAAAAAGCCGTGCGAGAGCTCATGCTGCGAAACCGTGACATTGGCTGAAATTTCCATTCGCATGAAATTCTCAAAGTTCCTCCTCAATGCGTCCGCCGGATCAAACATGCGTGGAGCTCCACTAGGATTGGGGAGGCGCATCACTACGGGCTGCAAATAACATGCAAATAACATGTATTAAAAAAAATCCTAAATTATATAACTTAAAATCATGTTTGTACCTCAGTCCTTTGTACAATTAGCTGCTCCGACGGTTGGCTATCATACACCTGTTGTACATGCTGCGTATCAAATAAGTTCATGATGACCGACTCATGTTGCTGCATTTTGGACAAAAACTCATGGTCAAATGAAATAAAAAACATAAAATCAATTTGAATAGTTAAGATACCTGTACAGGCGGTGGGGACCGTGGAGCCGTATAAGGGAGTGACTCCCAACGTTTCGGGACCCAAACATGTCTCTCCTCGTACATGCTATGCCGCCCCATATCATAGCCCCGATTAGTCATTCGAGCAGCCACATCCCAGGGATCTACATCGCCACTCGTCGTATCTTCCACATCTCCATGTGGCTGTTCGGCATCTTGATTCCAGCTGGGCCACTCATGTACATTAACAATCCTCCCCCGTGGTGGCTCCGATGGTGCAGATGTTTCCTCATCCGATTCATTAAGAATTTGCTCGACATCCTACCTAGAACTGGATCCTATGTCTTTACTCTTGTCCTTGCCCTTGCCACCGAAGATTTTTTTTAACAACTTCCCCACTTTTTTGAAGAATCGATCCTCGTTCTCCTTCCAGCGCTTATCCACTTTTTCTAACAACTCAGTCTCGCGCTGCTCAAACCGTTCATCTATAGATCGGATCATTCCGTCATAAGTGGGCAAAGTCCAATCTTCTTCCCCCCGAGGCCCAGATGACTCACCCTCCACCGGTGCACATTTCTTCTTCTGTGCTGCCGGCGGAGGATCCCGTACACTGCCCTCTTCATCAACTCGTCTCCGATGTACGGGGGTCGGTCTAGGAAACTCCACACCGATCGGATTCTCTCCAATCACCCGTCTCCAGTATTCCGATAGCTGCTCCTCGGGAGTGGGCGTAAGACTCTCATGGGGCGGTCTCTCCATCTGTTCGAAAAGTTTAAAAAACATGTTATAATCCGTTCCGTATCTGTTCATAAATATTTAAAATGTTACTTACCGGCAAGGCAAGGAAAGTAATCCATTCCGTATCTGGTGGCGTGACAAATACCCATTTGACACATCGGGGCATACCACCGTCATTCATAAGGCGTACACACAGACGGGCCAAATCTGGTATCGCCTCATATGCCCAGATCTACAATACGATTAAAGATCAGTACAAGTATAAAATATAAATTAGAAAAAAATTAATTATAAAATCCTAAATTTGTACCTGAAGAGCCCAAACTGGCTCATAAATATTATACTTCGATTTTACTGCTTCGACTTGCTTTGGTACAAAGCTCATGTAGTGCAGGAGGGCATTGTACGTGTATGCTCCCCATGGAAAATCGTTCCATGCGTCTACATCGTCAGCAAGAACCCACATCCAGGTCTCGACCTTCTTCGTGTCGGCAAGTGCGAAGAAAAAACACATCAAGGCCAACACATTGGCCACCTTCAAATAATCGTCTTCTGAGAGGTTGCCGAGCTTGTCATTTTTCCATAAATTTAGCAGCTCGCCTCCTGTTACTGGATTCCCGTTTGTGACTATCATGTATACTCCAGACTCTACAGGGGCACGATCTGCCGTCGTATCGAAAGTAGAAGCGCCGAAAAATAAGCCAGTTACGAGTGCATACTCGTACTGCAAAATCTAATCTCCCGTCCGGATATGTGAAAATGGGCCTCCCCGGGCGGTGCCTGCACCTCATAGCACATCAACTGATGCGAAGCTATGATCGAACTCTTGCCCTTCCTCCAACTCAGCAAATGTCCAAACTTTCCGTCTCTAAAGACACGAACTAGGTCACTACCCCCCCCCCCGTCTAGCAAGAGTGCTTTTCAATAGTTCGGGTAGACCATCTCTCCACTATGTCGTGACTTTTGGGGTGTCTTTTGTTTAACCGATAGTCGGATATAAGCGGGCTGCAAGATATACGAAGGGCCGAATTAATTATCCAAACAGAATAACTAAGGGCCGAACAAGGGCCTATGGAAGGGCCGATGGTAGGGCCGATTTATCTAAGGTCAGCCGGGGCCGAAGGCACGAAGCCCAGCCGGGGCCGAAGACATTTTTGGCCAGCCAAGGCCGAATGCTCTTCGGTCAACCGGGGCCGACGGCCTATTGAACTGAGTTCGGCCGAGTCAGGGCCGATGGAGTGTATTTACATCGGCCCTGCCATAGGCCCTCCCATCGGCCCCAGTTTCATAAATTTCCAGTAATTTAACACTCGAATCCTCTCCAAATTCTCCACAATTTCATCAATACATGGACATTTCAATGTAAACCAACCCAATTTCAACATAAATTTCTTCTATCAATGAAATTAAATCAAAATTCATGGCATAAATTACGAACCTCAATTTCGCCGGAAGACATGGCGTTTCAAAGAGATCGGCGGCGCTGTAGGAAATGTGTTCGGCGGCGGCGAGCACGGAGATTTCGGCGACTGAAGTGGCGGCGACCGGCGGCGACCAGCTTCTTCGATTTGTTTTCGCAGTTTCAGTAAGAATGGTAAAAAATGTTATTTCTTTCGGCCAATGGTTATATTGAATCGGCCCTCCATTATTGCGACTCAGGGCCGATGGTAGGGCCGATGGCGGGGCCGATGGGTATCGGCCCTCGGTTAATAAACGGTTAAATTTTTTTCGGCCCTCGGTAAATTTCGGCCGTTACATGTAACGGTTTCTTAAGAATTAGGGCCGATGGCTCGGCCGATTAGGGGCCGATGTCCATCGGCTCTCATTTTTTTTAAACCTCTTTATCAAATTTATTTTTTTTAATAATTATTAAAAAAATTTGTTAATTATTTACGTTTATTATTTTCCGAGGGCCGATGTCTCGGCTGAAGAGGGCGATCACCATCGGGCCTTCAATTATTTCGATTTTCTTAAATTCGGCTGAATGGGGGCCGATAGGTCGGCCTATCTCGATCGGCCCTCAGTAAAAATGAAATCGACCACCATCGGCCCTCAGAAATGTGCATCGGCCCCCATCAGCCCTCAATCGGCCTGCGCCCACAAGAAGACAAATTGACTATATTTATGTTTTTTTTACAGGATGACCAAATTTGTTTTTTGTTTTTTGCATTTGGTCAAGAGTGTATATTTCCACTAAATTATAAGTAAGACTTATATGGAAACAAATAAGTGTGGGGTGACTACTTAAAAACTCAATTAAAATAAGAATAAAAAACATTCACAATATAACTTTATTAAAAAAAAAGAGAGAAGAAAAGATTTCCACACTCTGAATAATATTATGAAAGTAACTTTTTATATTAAAAAATATTAATGTAGACAAACACTGCAGTATTACACTTCCAGATATTGAGCCAGTTGATCAGAAGTTGAAAATTTTCTTCAAAGATCCCAGTCTAACTTATGTACTTTTATTTCATTATATATTCAGTATTAATTGAAAATAATAAAAAATATTACAACTTGCGCACACGAACAAAGACCAGTATAGTCCAAATGAATTAAATCCACAAGGTTTGACCTAAATGAATCAAATCAATCACACATCTTCAACGATAGAGAATCCGTGGTGGTTACTCATGTTCAGTAATTCGTCGAGACATTCATGAAATTTCAACGATAGAGAACCTGCTGTGATCATCCATCTTTAAGATTCACAAGCCCAATTTCTGAGCAGCCAAATTGCAACTGAATTCCGCCACTCCCACTCTGGACTTCACCAAATCAAACTCCATCCACATATCCTGCTGGTGATGATGACCAATCACGTACGCCTCCACCCCAAGTAGATCCGAATTCCCAAACGTCAAGCAGTAAACGCCGTCCTTATCCGGCACTCTGTACAAAAGCTTCTCCCCGTACACGCTCATCTCCGCCCCCCTAAACATCAGCGCCACCGCCGGCAACCGCGGCACCACATTCCCCACTACAAAACACAAATCCATCGCTCCTTCAAACACGAAGTTCGGATCATCTAATGGTCTCAAAATCCCCTTCGTCTGCTTCAGAAACTCGCTTCTTAGTGCAGTATAAACCGGTCCGAGGAGGAAGGTGAATTGCGTACCTGAATCCACCATCGTCTGACCCGCTCCGGTGTGATCCGGTTCGTATATCGATTTAGGGATTTGGAGGATTTTATTCGCTACGCGAATGCCTTCGAGCTGTACGGTGTAGGCGACTCTGTCGAAGTAAGGTAACGGCCTTTCGATTTTCACTAACGGCGTATAATTTAACGGCGTCAGCCACGGGAAATCGGCGTCGCCGAAGAGGAGCACGCCGGAGGAGTCTCGGCCGGAGATGCAGTACGAGAATTTGTTAAACTCGGTCTGGGATATTAACGATAACCCGCCCCGGTTCATTCCTATTAAACCGGTGGTTCTAGAATCTTCCGGGTTGGAGGAGGATCCGGTATCCATGCACCCGAAAACCAAACCCGGGATAGGATCCGACCCGGAGAGCTGAAAATTATCAAACGCGAGATTGCCTTCTACTGAAGACGCGTCCGCGTAGGAGAGGATTGCATGGCAGAGTTTGTTGCGGTCGCAGGATACCGGTACGGTGAGGTCGCGGGTGCGGGCGGTGCAGGTGGTGGAGGAGCAGGGGATCGGGCGGTAGGAGGAGGAGAGGGTGGGGGAGAAGGAGAGGGGGGTGGTGGGGGTTTTGCGGCAGTGGAGCCAGGAGAGCTCGCTGCCGGTGTCGAGGACCATCGTCGCCGGCTGCGGCGGCGAGCCGACTGCGACGGTGACGGTGAGGGAGACGTTGTGGTGGAAGGAGAGCTTGTTTGGTGGGCGTTGGATTTGCTTGGCTTTGAGGGGAAGGATTAGGGGTGGCTTGGATGAGAGGCATGGGGTTTGGTGTAGGAACACTGTGCAGCAGAGGAGTAGGATTTGAGCTACAAGGAAATGTGAACAAGAACAAGCCATCTCTCTCTCCTTCTCCTCTTTATTCTCTCTCTGTATGTATTATGGGGTTTAGAAGAAAGCACAAATATCTGAAGAAGCGTACCTGGGTACGTGTGTATGGTCTGTGGTTGAAAATTTCAAGGATTATGTCACCATATATATATGGAGAGAAAGAGGAGAGAGAGAGTGAGTATTCACATTTTGATTAATTAATACTACTACTATTAATTTATACTTTGATATAATAATAGAAAGTAGTGAATATTACTTTAGCATGCGATCCGATGCATGTTAATAAAATACTAATGTTAATTTTTTATATCGGTTAATTTATCTTGGTTCTAATGATAAATTATACTCCCTCCGTCCGTCCCACTCATCTTGCAACATTTGAGATTGAGTGAAGAGTTTAAAATAGTGGGTAAACGTGTAAAGTAGTGATGTAAAGTAAAAAATAATGGATCCACTTGTTTATGATGATTGGGGCCTACTTATTTTTTTTCTATTTTAAGAAATATTGTAAAATGAGTGGAACGACTGAAAAGGAAAATATTGCAAGATGAGTTGGAGGAGGGAGTATTATAGAACGTCTAATTATTTATTTAAGGAAATGCTCAATTATTAAGAGCAAAAGAATAGTGTCATTAGGTAGAGAAGATAAATATGCACGAATACCAACCTAATTTTGTATTTTAAGTTAAGTTATCCATAGTTTTATCTCATATAATAATTAAATCCTTATTTATGGTATAATACAAAATGTGAGGTGTGACATGCACGGACGAACTTAAGTAGGTGAACCAATACATCATCAAGCTGAAAGTCATCTTTTTAAGATCAAAGTAAACTTCAAGTGTATACATAAACATTAAGTATAAACCATGTTAAATTTGATCTCTCTCTCTCTCTCTCTTCATATTTTATATACAAGTCATTTTCTTGATTGTGTTCTACATTGTCGACCAACCAAAAACACAAGCATTGACATATATTCTTAAGGGGGTCTTATACTATATTAGGTAGGTAAATTAATCTCTTTGCAGAGAGTGGGATACAGTTATGCATATCAAATTAAATATAGTAATAACATAAATTTATTCAAAACTGTGAAAACTTATATTTTAAAAATATGCGAACAGAAATAAATTATTTGTCAATTTAATTATCTGATGATCTAATCTAATTAATTGTGGGAGTTTGAAGATTGATACATGTAATTAAACAAAGGTTTGAAGTTTCTGCAGACGTTGAAACTGGAGACTTTTGTCTGCCAATCGGACAAAACTATATGCCTAACTTCTTGTTTTCATTTTCTATTATGTTAATTGGGAGTTGTTCGAAGTTGATGTAATAATTGTGAGGTTACATAAATTCTTAGCTATATCCATCAAGAAAATTAAATGAGATTAGATACTACTATATTATATACTCCCTCCGTCCCATTTATATCGTCCCCTTTTCCATTTCGGTCCGTCCCATCCATATTGACCCCTTTCCAAAAAAGGAACCGATTAAGACTAATGACAATTAAATTAAACTAATCACTCTTACAAAATTAAAGGAACCCTATTCTCTTGCACCGCCTCCCTCCTCTCTGAGAAACCCTACTTCCATTTCAATCTCGCGCCTCATCTTCGCAACCCCTCTGGGATGATGAATCAGCCTCCCCGTGATGATCCTCCATCGGAATCGTCCTCTTCGTTCTCAGATCCCCTTCTGTTGCTTATTTTGGTGAAATATGAAAGTCTATGATGAACATCAAAAGCTATGTTCCAGAAACAGAGCTAGATCTTGTAGATCTAGATGTTTCCGGCTCTGAGACCGTTGATATCGACACTGAATCGACGGAGGGCTACGATTCCCTACAGAATCTTGTGAGTTCGTTTCCTGAAACGAACCTACATCAGTGCCCCAACTATGTCGGCTTTTAGCGGTTTTCGATGGTGGGTAAAAGGCAGCAGCCTATGGCAGATCTGACCGGAGAAGTGGACGGCGAAGTCGCGGCGGCGAGGACAAGAGTTAATGGTTTCCTGACCTTAATCCCGACTGAGATGAAGCAGAGGGCGAGTGAAGGGAAGGCTATTCAAGAAGAGGTGGAGACGATTCTTCGTCTTTATCTACCTCACTATCCCGTTCTGGTGAGATCTTTCCTTTATGGCTTGTTGCTTTGTTTTACTATGGGGTGAGAGTACTTTGGGAGAACTGGGTTTAGGTACTTGAGATGATAGAAACTATGCTCACACTGAGGTTGTCTTTCGATCATGGCATGATGATAGCCTCTTTCATATGCTACTTGTTCATGTTCTGTATTTTGTTTCATGCTATTCTGCGACAGTAACGTTGTTTAAATTGGAGTTGTGTCTCCTAACTGAAGTTCATATGCTACTTGTTCATGTTCTGAATGGTGCTTCTTTCTATTCTAACTGGAGTTGTGACTCCTAACTTTGTTCATATGCTACTTGTTCATGTTCCTTTTGCTCTGTGTCTCTGTATTTGTTATACATGTGCTCTTATCTGATTAGGGTCAATTATTAGTATGGGTTGTCCAGGCTTGATGCTCCTGCATATGCAGTTTGCTTTAGTCGACTGTATTCATTAAGTTGAATACAGTCTATATAGGCTGTTGAATATGGGATTTGCATTTTAGTAAATAAATGACTTCACCTTCATTTTGTTGTTTCTTTGCAGGAGCCCAAAAGCGTTTGACTGTTCTATACGAACAACTCCATTTCGACGTTGCTTCTTGCATTTTCCCTGGCTGCGTCATGGCGTCCCTCGAGTTTTGCAGCAGAAACTGCACCAGCTGGTTTCTTTCGGTGGTGGTCAAATTTTTTGGCCTCATTTTCTATCTGTAATTTCATTAATGAATGACGCTCCAGAAGTAAAACGGTGGCAAATTTCCAACATTTTCTTAATGAATGACGCTACATCAATTTCAGAATTTTGTAATTTGCCTCCAAAATTTTGATACTTATGCTTTCCCATTTACTGTTGATTGGATGCCAAGTTAAAAAAAAAAAATGGGACCCACAACAACTTTTAGTAAATTAGAATTACATCAATTAATAAAATATATGTAAGTGGGTCATATGAGATTAATACTTAAACCCAAATTCCTAAATTCCCGTGCCGAAAAGGGAGGAGACGATATAAGCGGGACGGAGGGAGTACTAATTATGATTATTGAAGAAACGAGAAGAATAAATAAATCAAAATCCAAACAGGAGAAGATTGCGTGTCTGTCTGAATAGACGGATCCATAAATTATATTTTGAGAGCACGTATAGTATAAAAATGCAATTTGGTAGAATAAAATAATAATTAATCAAAATATATATGATTTTTTTTTTTTACAGTTTTTACGATTTTGGAGTAAGATAACCCTATGCATAACTCCCTTGATAATTTGACAAAATAGCAAATTTTCAAGAAATATAAAAAAAAACTATTTAAGATTGAATAAATCTACGAGCCTCGAATATGATAAGTAATTTAAATTCGACTAGATGATTAATATTAACTTAGTTTGGAAAAAGTGTGGAATCTTTAATTCATTTTATCCCCAAACGGCGACGTTCGCATGGTGCTGCGGTAGTACAAGTGCAGTAAAATGGGAAAAATAATCTCATACCTTTTTCACTTTTTCAGCGTTGGGCTTTTTTTTATTTAAGTTTCGATAATAAAAAAAGTCCTAACGCGTCCGAGTCCACTCGTTCCTTGTCGTTTCGTTGAACTCGTTCAACTCACCAGAGATCCAACAATCTCTTCTTCAATCGAATCTATTTGTGTTAATAGATTATTTGCGTTCGGATCCGTACTGGTGAAGAATCACTGTAAGTGAGATTTGTTCCTTTCTCACCTTTTCAAAAAGCGAAACTTTTTGGATGAAGAATATGCTTGCTCTCACATTGTTCTCTTTCGCGGATTTGCATTTTCAGTTATTTATCACGGATGCTATTATTTTCAGCTCCTATTATGAATGGTGTGTTATGTGCTTTTGTTGTTTTCTTTTCGATGAAATCGATTTGTTGAATGTTTGTCTTTTGGGGTTTTTTAGGCTAATTGGAGTGTTTTGCTATCCTTTAATTGGGCATTCGAGAATGTGATTACTCATCAAGTTGACATAGGTTAAGTGATTTGCATGAGGTATTATTTAGGAAATCCAGCAGAAATTTCGATCATTCTATGTCACTATTTTGCATAAATAGCAAGATTCTGATTTTTTCGATCTTTTTTTTCCTGCTCCAAAGTTATTACTGATTGATATGGAATCAGAGAATGAGAATGCTCCTTTGATCCAGTTAATTGAAAGATCAGATTAGATCTTCAAAAAGTATGGTTCATTTGCAAGAATAGGATAAATGGGGTTTGCTTCTGTTCTTTTGGCAGGTCTGGTATCCAGCTATTTTCCTTACTTGAATATGAAATGCTCAAACTGGTTATTTGGGGTTTAGTTATTGGGCTGTTAATGTTGAAGGCTGAATTCTCATATAGGAAGAAAGCTCTAAACAGTGAAGAACTTACTTTGAAGAACAATTTGTAAATCATAGTTAGAATTCCTTGTAATTTGTTGTATATGGTGGTTTAGATCAGTTTGGTTTACTAATACTATAGAGTTATGCTTTTCTCACTGAAGATGATAGCTCTATTTGTAGTCTTCAACCGTTAAAACTAAAGCAGCCTTTGATTGTTGAAGTAGGTCACCTTTTGGGTGGATTGGGACGTAGTCTCCCAAGTGAATTTTCATGCCACTTTACTGGATTGTTTCTTGCTGTTTCTTCTTAATCTGCTTAATCCTTGTTAGCTGAGTTGAAGAAACTTGGGAGTTAAGTGGTTGTCATAAGAAATGGGTTTGTAAGTATTGGTGTATGTTGTTTTAGTTTCCAATTCGATTTTTGCAAGTTTGACCACAGTATATAGCATGACATTATCTTTATGGAAACAGTGAAGAGTTAGATTCATATCTAGGATAACGGTAAATTTATTCCGGTTACTCATTATTTCCTTTTCAGGAAGTGTTTGTAAAATTCGCAAAAGACAAATCTTTCTGCTGCAGTTGTTGTAAACAATGAGTTTTGTTTTCCGAGGCACTAGAGGAGATATAGAAACTGGATTTCCCGGACTTATTCCTGAGAGGCGTGCTGTGGTGAGGCCTAATTTTTCTTACATTTTGTTCTTAAAAATATTATTGATCTACTTATGGGCATTCTCAACTTTTAACATATGTTATCTATTTCTACTTATCAGCGAGTTCATGCTGCTCGACCAGTCAATACTAACTCCCTAGCATTTCTCGTCACAGGTAATGCCATTTAGATGCTTGTCTAGTGTTGCATTTCCCTCTTTCAGTTACTTCACTAACCGCATTATCTTTCTTGGAGTTTAACTCGACAGTGCTTTTGCTGTTTATGATTTTGAACTCCCACCAAATGTCTCCCAATTTTCTGGTTTGTATTTTCCAGATAATGAATTTTCTTGATTGAGTTTAAATACCTTTATACCTGTAACTTACCATTTATTCTCTACACATTCAAAAGCTTTGGCTGGTACTCGGAGTCTTTCTAATGGCAACTACACTAAGGATGTATGCAACTTGTCAGCAACTTCAAGCTCAGGCACAAGCTCATGCTGTTCCAGCTAGTGGCCTCCTCGGCCACACTGAATTGCGACTTCACATGCCGCCATCTATAGCTCTAGCCACCCGGGGTAGGCTGCAAGGTCTTCGACTCCAGCTTGCACTGCTCGATAGGGAGTTTGACGACTTAGGTATGCATCCATTATTCAAGAATTTGATGCAATGCCATGATTTTTTAGAAATTGTGTACTTACTGCAAATTTTCCTTAATTTTTTTATTTCACCCCAAAAAATTGCAAATTTTGTCTCGTTTCCTAAAATTATAGATTTGGATCCCCGTATCTGTTGATCTATGCAGATTATGAAACTTTACGAGCACTGGATGCTGACAATGTCCCTACGGCTTCTATGACTGACGAAGAGATAAATGCTCTACCTGTCCATAAGTACAAGGTGTCAGGGCCTCAGGGGTAAGTAGTAAGTACTAATATATGTTGCCTATTGTTATTTCCTCTTTAATATGTATGTTATGTTAGTTACAAACAGTATATGGTTTCCTTTTACGAATCTTCTACGTTCGATTTCGTATATCTTTTCAAGATCGTACTCTAAATGGAACCAGGTGTTCTTTTTCGACAGCGTGGGTTCAGCCGTGCAGCAGGCTTCTTCTTCAGCCTCTTCAGAGGTACAGTTATTTTCTCTAGTATCTGTTCTTTTGCTTATCACTCTGCATTACTTATTAGTTCTTTTGCTTATACCTTTGTACGTTCATCATATTGCTAAGCTTTCATATATTCATATGCAGAAGAAGCAAGATGTTGCAAATACACAAGTAGGATCAAAGACCAGTGATAATGATCTGACTTGCAGTGTTTGCTTGGAACAAGTTAATGCTGGAGAGCTTATCCGCAGCTTGCCATGCTTGCATCAGGTTCCAATTCACCACCTTACTGCTCATTTTATACGTTTGTTACATTTAGGGGGCGTTTGGTTTGTAGCTTAAAATAGGGGTAGGGGGATTCGTTTGAGATCGTCCACCAAGTTACTAAAGATTTGAGAAATCCCATATTTTCTTATGTAATTTCAAAATCGTCCGGTAGACCTAATTCAAACACGTTATATGGAATAAACCTAATTTCAAAATCGTCTGATAGAAGACATTTGGTTAACATCCTAGATTAGGATTCGGATTCGGGATCGAGATTATTCACGAAAATCTTAATTTCGACAGACCCGATTCAAACACCTTATATAAAGTTTATACTAATTCTTGATTCCGAAGCCCTCTTGCCAAACGCCCGTTATAGTTAAAATCGCCGTATGTGTATATCTATTCTTGTCAAAATCCAATCTTGTGTGTTTTTTTTTGCAGTTCCATGTCAACTGCATAGATCCATGGCTAAGGCAGCAAGGGACCTGCCCAGTTTGCAAGTTCAGAGCTGGCTCTCAATGGTCAGAGATTGCTCAGGGAGAAATTGATGCATCAGACATGGTTTAACTTCCCAAGCATAAATATTTCTTTCAACTTCTATTTATACATACAAGTAGATATATGTATACCTATTGTATGCTGAATCACAATTCATGTAATAGGGGTTAAAAATCACTAGCAATTTAGACATAACTGCTCTACATGCTGTATGATGAACCCTACTAGACATTGAAATGCAAATTTCATAGCAGTACTTGTAGAAATGCATGGTTTTCACCATCTCGTTGGGTTTAGAAATCTCAACGCGTTATTACATGAATAGAAGTCTACGACCAGCAAATAGTTTATCATTATTACAATCTCCATGTAAGATGCAACTACTACTTGCCTTTGCCCTTCCCCTTGCCTTTCTTGGCTTCGAGTTTGGCTTGAACGCGAGCAGCAGCTGCTGCTTTCGCCTCTTCCCTTTTTTTCTTCTCTTCTTCCTTTGCTGCAGCAGCAACTTCCCTCTGCTTCTTGAGCTCCCTAAACAGACAAGTATTGGATTTAAGAACTTTAAAACGATGAAAGATTTCGATAATTGGAAGTACAACGTGTGGACTGAGGGGCCGTTTGGTTCACAGCTCGGGTTGGGAATCATTCATAGATATAGATTGGGTTGGGAATCATTCATAGATATAGATTTTGACAAAACCCCAATATTTTGGATAAGATTCCAAAATCTTGATTATGATAGACTTAATTCAAACATCGTATTTGAGATTCATACCAATTTCTGATTCCAAAACACTCTTACCAAACATCACCCTAAGTTTAAGCATGTTCAAGAAAAGTGCATTGAAGACTTACTCCAGCCTTGCCCTTTCATCAGAAACACTGCTCATACTAGAACCCTTGCGTGGTCTGCACGCCACGAGCTCCACCTCGAAGATAAGAGTAGCGCTGCAGAGTATTACGTTTCATTACAAAATTCCAAATTTGCAAAATAGCACATAATTCAAATCATTTGGGAGGTATTTGATGCAAATATCAACTAGATATAGAAGGAAGAAGAGCTTACTCTGGAGGGATATCTGGTGGGGAGCCGGCGCTTCCATACCCGTATTCGGGCTTACAAGTGATTCTTGCGACCTCACCAACCTGCAAAACGAAATAAAGGGAGGAGAATTGAGGGGATTATGTAAACTTGTAAAATATGATCCATTAATAAGAAAGTATTCACCTTCATGGTTTTTAGAGCGATATCCCAAGATTTAATGACAGAACCACTGCCTAACTCAAATGAGAAGATAGTATTGTCTTCGTGCGTGGTATCAAAGACTTCACCGGTTTCGGCAAGAGTGCCTTCATAGTGAACTGTCCCAAAAATCAAACAGTAAAGGGAGAGTTACTTGTTGTAGCAAGAATGGAAGAAGAAAAGCAATAATTACCTCACTACAGTAGACCATGTTAAGTGTGATTACAATGTCATTAGAAAACAAAGTATCTGAGTAACAGAGACGAAAATCGAAATTGCTAGATGGCTAGATCTCAATGACCATGAGAAGAAAAGGGCGATTTACCGGACTAAATAGTAAGGGGAAAATGGACTGAGCAATTATGTAAATGAGGTGCTCACTAGGGACTGCAGTTCGTCTACGTATAATTCCTAAAATACAAGTTACTTTAGAAAGGGATTTCAGTTCTTGCAAAAACTTGACAAGCTAAGTTCTTTTGACAGACCCTGATTGGCTTCGTTGCTTTTGAATACACTATGGAAATTGGAGATGAGACAAAATAATAATGGGCCAATCACCATTATACTTATTAACTCGTCCTCATTTCCTTCCAATTTTATACGTGTTAGACATTCTTAGCACAAATAAAAAGGTTGTTAACATTATAATCTTCCACTTAATGACAAAAGTAGAAGAAAGCAGTTCCGTAGAATACCATCGACAAGTGGAAGACTTTCTGATGGAGCAATTGCATCAGCTTTTGCTCGGCGTACTATCGTCTTCAAGACTCCTCCATCCCCAGTCAAATCAATTGTATCAGCCATGATTTCTTATCTATCAACTAGCTGTCGGAAGAGTACATTAGTGTAGGTAATTAAACTCACAAAATGACACGAATAATTCATTGAACATGAGAAAAACCAGATACAAATTGGACCAATTAACATACTCAGTATACATAGTGCATGTAAGTTCCATTGTCAATTTATGTTCCACATTATTAACGGCGACGGATGAACGTGACTTACCTTCTAATTTGCAAAAATTGATAAAAAATACCTTGAAATTTATGTTTTTACACGAACAAAAGACTAGATTATATGTTTTTGGCCTTGATGTTATGAAAGATCTAATGATGCTAATAAGGTTCGGCTATTTATACCAAAGCAGAATAACAGCCATTTTCTATGAATTACAAGGTATTCATAGTCTTCTAGGACGATCAATTCGATCTGATAGTTTACGGACTATCGATTCTAGCCTCCCCATTTCACAAATCATACTCTAAAACCTAAGTAAATATACTAACTTCAGCAATACAACATGCATATACAAGAAAGAATGGCATCTCAAATAGATAAAAGAAAATACCTTCAAACATTACAATTGTAAACATCCGATGAATCAAAAGAAAAACTTATTGATCACAAATTTGAGTCTTCATCTTATTTTTATCTTTTCAATTCAACAAATCCCTAAAAGTTCTAACAAATTCAAGAACAGAATCATGTGCAGATCAACATAAATCGGAACTAAACCACAAAAGATTAATCTCCTTACTCAATTATTCAAGATTCCCCAAAAAGTCAAAAGTGTAAAACAATTCCACTCGCAGAAACCTTAATCCCTATTCTAACAAATTCCAACCTAAAAACATTCAACAAGAAGACAATCCAACTGAGCAATCAGAAACAAGTGGAGAACTGAGTGTAATTCAACAAAGTTATTCGAGAAATGAAGCCGTACCTGACCGGAGAAGAAAGCCGAGAAGAATGGAAGGATAGAGGAGAGGATTGAGAGGGAAGGTGGAGGGTGAATTAGGTAAATCGGCGGCAGCAAAGATGCAGATGAAGTAGGAGGAGAGGGCTTCGGCCATAAAGATTTTCTCTGCTCTATCTTTGCTCTGCTTTCACTCTCTTTCTTGTCCCTGCTTGCTTTATTCCTTCCTCCCACTATATCATGACAAACGCATCGCCCAGCGCGTGAGAGTAGATTAATTTTTATGGTGAGAACGTAACAGTAACGGTGTCGTGGTGTAGTTGGTTATCACGTCAGTCTAACACACTGAAGGTCTCCGGTTCGAGTCCGGGCGACGCCATTTTTTAATTTTTACCTACAAAATTGGAGTTTTTAATTTGTTGATTCTCCTAGAATGGCGATTTTTGAAACGGAAATTCGTCTTTTTTGCCGGCACTCAATAGGTTTTGCTATTCGGTCTAACTGTGTCGATCCCATAAAGTGAATAGAAGCGATTTGGAAGCAGGAGATGATATCTACACATGGAGGACTCCCGTTTTTGCATACTCTCTCTCTCTCTCTCTCTCTCTACATTCCTGATTTTTCATGTGTTTGTATTGGTTTTATGTTGTGAGCAAACATTAGCAATTGGATTTTGCAATGCTGACTTGTAAGAAGTCGTTAATTACTCGTGTTTGCTGGTACTAAGTAGCTACCAACTGTTGATCGATGAGAGTTCTCCTATAAAGCGCAAAAGGAATAGTTGAGTTGATAGATTATCACAAATCAACCACATTGTATGCAGCATCTGTTTTGAACTACTACAAGCCAACCAATCACAATTGTCATCTCTGCCTATGGCTTGTTAGCCTGGCATGTCGATGCAATCCTGCTTCATTCACTTCAACCAAAATCATAACTGCAAACTTGAAAAAAACAGTCATATAGATGGTATGGTTATTGCTGACCAAGCAAAAGAATCCAAACTCATGCTTCTTTATTTCCACACTATTCAAACCCTTTTCTTGCCAAAATCACTCTACCCTTAAACGCTCAACATAACTATATAATTTAACTCTTCTTTTATGTTCAATCAGATAAAAAGCCTTCAACTTCAATACCCTCCCAAGATAAACACTCAAGTTAAGGCCAACTAAACCGTGTGATCATATCTCTATATCATTCAATTTGCCTATAAAAGTAAGCACCATTTCTTTGAACCTTTCCCTGCTAATGTGCATGTATGTGCTTTTCTCGTCACTTGGACCTCTAGCCAAATTTCGGGGTATGTTGATAATTTCATGTTTAATCATAAATATTTTCTTAAAACAAGTTGCTTTTGTTTTCTCTCATTTCAAACAATTTACCAAAATAAACAAGTCCTCCATTTCTTCTCACTCTCATCCCTCTAAACTATATTTCAAATGTTACTAAGAATGCAAGCACAAATATGTTAACATAAAAGCAAGTCAAGATTAGAAATTCTTACCACAATCTCGTGGCTGGTTGCTTTCTCACTCGATCTTTAGTTAAACTCTTCCAGCATCACGTAGGGCACATACTAATCAGCTAAAACAGCTCAATTAATCTCCTTTATCAAAGGCTTGCCTCCTCTTTCTGTTTTCTCCCCCACACTCGGAGCGCTTCTTTTGCTGTGCGCATATTCCATGGCAGCTGACTTCTCTGCATTCAAAACGACTGCCAGTGAAGCCCATGCTTCGGATGGCTGCTCGTGCACCCAACACATGATGAAGTAGATTTTTCTCTCAGCAGACTTGAGTCTGCCCTTTAGTTCTGTCTTTTTCGACTTGAGTAATTTCTCAGACTTTATCTCTCTCTGGGATGCCTGGATTAGCCTCTGTAGATCACATAGCAAGCAGACCAAGGCATTGCATCCAAGATCAAGAAGATGGATCACGTCGTCTATGAGTCTCAAACCGAGCTGTAAACCGCCCATGTCCTTGTATGCAGGAGAGCATGTCTTCTCCAAGCAATGTGATAGTACTTCAAGGACAGTTTCCGGCTGTTGGTTTTGATCCAAAACTGATGATACACTGAAAAGGACCATAGCGGATTCTAAGGGATCGGCTTTCCAGTCCCCGTTGTAAAGGCAAAGGGTGAAGCAATAAGAGTATATGATATCAACAAGGTGGATTGCTAGAAGAGGTGATGGGCTAGATGGAGTCAGTTTACTAACTGATGGTAGAGGAGTCCCAGGTCCCGGTGGGATATCACTGCTTACATTGTTATCAGGCTCCTCGATTTCTTCCTTCATGACGGGTCGAACTAGTTGTGTTCCGTCTGGGCTGAGTGATATGTACTTGGCGGAAGGACTTAACCACCATGGATCCCATGGCTCAATAAGTTTACTGAGCTCTCCGGAGGTAATAGCCCTCTCGAAACGTTTCCTTTCTTCAGTGGATAAATCGTTTAAACTTATAGCACCACCTGCATGAACAATTGCAATGTTAGTTCTTGGCTTTGCTATCTTTGATGAGAAGCCTAGCATAGTATATACATACCAGACATAATCTTCTGAATAGTCTCTTCTGACACTGATGAATCCATCTCTGAGAAATGATGAAATTTAGAAAACAACTAGCGAAATTTTCATGCGCTATGTTAATGAGAATCAAGGTGAACTTATATAGATTGATGGCTTCAACAAGTATATTTCCAAGCAAAAGATATCCGTTGATGCTTCCATCAATTCATTCAAATGCAAATATAAACATTTAAGACCAGTTTTGGAGATAGAATTCTGGTGATATATGGAGAAAATAAAACTATGCAATCTCAGATCAAGTTTATTCTTAAAAGTTAACTCATGATGAAATATAAAGAAACCAAACCAGATTATCGAAGTCATCTTACATACCTTTTTTTTTTTTCTCTCTCTCTCTCTCAAGATCTGCTATAATTACTTTAATGGTTAGCCTTTATGAAGCAAATGCCTTCAAAATTGCAGAAATATATACAAGCTTAAACTGAATATTCTGGAGCGCAGATATGAACTAACAGATTGTCTGTATGAGAAAACTGCAACTTCAAGAATGCAAACGAGAGCAAGAGATGATGAAGTGAAGTCAACATACCCTCATCACGAAAGCCATCGGTCTCCTCTTCCTCATGAAACCGCTTAAGTATGTCCAGCATTTTAGACTTACTTTCCTCACCAGGTTGCATTTGTTGCAGTTCTCCCATTACATTCTCTCTCATAAAAGACTCAGTGCAACGTAGACTATGAGACTGAAAAGTACAACATACATTCAGTGTACAAAAGGAATAGCATAAAAAGGAATTTGAAGTGTAATCACATTTTAGCTGACACATTGTTAAAACTTGCCCGACAAGGCAAGGAGTTGAAGAACCACTAACAAAATTTGATGTTAGACATAATGTTAAACCCAACTGTAAATCATAAAAAGTAGTACCTTGTAGCAAGGCAGAGAACAATAACGAGTATTGCATCGAGGACATGTATATTGCGAAAATTGTTTTTCACATCTGCAAAAATACACATATATCATCTATCAAGATAATTTTAGCAACTATAACTAGGTTGATGAGTAGATCAAAGCTAGAAAACATCTTTCTAATACAATAATAAATATACATCAACTATCTAAAAGTGTTTAAAATAAAGCAAGTGAAGTATCATAAACAATTTCAAGCAATCATATGATTGTTCAGCAACTACTCCCAAACCCATCATAGATTCACTCACATTCAATCCGACTGCAAGAAACTGCAAGTAACCTGGTTGGAATACAATTGAAGATAACAATTCCTTTGCATTGATAAATAGAGTTCTAGTTGGACAAAATGATTAGCAATATACACAAACAAGTTAATTACATCTCAAACTCGTCCGAATTTCATTTCCAGATTCCGATAAACCTTTAGCTGCATTTGTACTCTCAATAAGCAAATTAACACCATTCCTCAACAAATAAAACCCAAGAAAAATTAACATTTACAACAGAATCTAATTCCACACGCTAGTACAGAAAAAGATAGAGAAAACCTAATTCAGCAGGCAAATAATATGAACTCACACGCGGCAGATTATGCGAGAGTTGGAGTTGAAATCGGACGGTTTGGGAGATGCCTCTGAAGTTGCGACAACGTCCATCTCAAATTCAGAAAATAACGGAAGAAATCTGTGGAAGTATGATAGCAGAGACTGACGCGGCGGCGCCCGAAAAATACGGCGGGTTTAAAATTCAATTCTATATTTGGGCAAAGTCCAGAAACAACCAGATTTTTTTTATTTTTTATTTTTTACATTACATAATAATTAATTCTGCAGTATATTAATATATTTTATATCGGAAATCGTTTTTTTTGGGCTAAAAATAAAATGAATTGAATTGGGCTTAGACCCAACACTAAATTATAAACCCTAAGCAAACGCTAACCCCCTCCCCTCCCTCATCACTCCCTCATCAGCCGACAGCCGTAAGTAGTTTGAATTGGGCATTTGTTATCTGCTTGATAGCCCCTAATACTTGAGAGGAATGAGTGAATCCGGCAAGCGGAGGAGACCTGCTCTATCAGACAGCGAGCAGCTCATCCTTGATCTGATCCTAAGTAAAGGCGGCGAAGGTATTCTATTGAGAGGCGTGAAATACGAGAGTAAGCTCCCCGACAAAATGGTGACCAACGCCCTCAAGTCTTTGGTGGCCAAATCTTTGATCAAAGAGGTGAAAAGCATCCAATCTCAAGGAAGGAAGGTGTACATGGGAATCGAGTGTATGGCTTCTAAGGAAGTCAGCGGAGGCATCTGGTATGTGGAAGGGAAGCTGGACACGGAGCTTATTCAGGTGCTCAAGCGCTTCTGCTTCCTGCGCATCAACAAGAACACGGTTGACACCTTGGAGGAAATCCACAAGGCCGTGCAGCAATCCGGGCTGATGAATATCGAAGTCCCTGTGGCGCAAGTGGCTGAGCTGCTGACCGCGATGGTGTTGGATGATGAGATAATGGAGGTGAAGAGCACCGGGTTGGGAGATTATTACGGGATTCCTGTTGGGAAGATGTGTTACAGAGTTGCAAGCGGTGGTGGTGGAGGTGGAAAGAGTTTGATGACGGGTGCGTTTGCTTCGATTCCTTGTGGTATGTGCCCCAGGATCGGCGTCTGCACACCCGGTGGGACCATCTCCCCAACTAATTGCGTGTATTACAACAAGTGGCTCGATGTCAAAATCAAAACGAGTCGTTCTTGAAATCGTCTTTGCATCATCTTCTAATAACCCCTATGAGTAGATGTGTTAAGATTATTATAGAGATTTTTGGTCTTGTGAAACCAGTATTATAAATTGTTGTTTTTATGTTTGCTTCCCACCACATCACTTGCAAGTCAGCATGGTGTATGGCTAACATTTGCTGATATTCTTATTATCTTTTGTAGCTAATAACTTCATTCTTTTCAAATTATTAGATTTATCTAGACTTAGAGCAACTCCAACGGTACTGGATTTTGAGTTTTGCAGTTGAACAATCGGTCCAAGCAAACTGCAAATGAAACTGCAAAACTCAAATATTTGCTGCTTTTGCACGGTTTTTACTGTAGAAACTGCAAAGGAGTTGGATGCAATTACAGTTTTTGCAATTCGACCCCTCAGAACACAAATCCAAACAAGGTGGCAGATTCGTTTGGGATGCAGAGGCAGTCGATTGAAAGCAGCTACGGCGAGAGTTCAATATCGGGGGAGTATTACGTACCTTCGCTGTTGAATCCGGATGGGATTTTCTCTGGCCGGCTCGACGGAGGCCGGCATCATTCAATTAGGGGATTTAATCGACGGAGGCCGGCATCGCTTGGATTTAATCGACGGAGGCCATTCTCATCGTTTCTGGAATGTTGGATCTGGAATGTGAAGGGGAAGTGAGCGGATGAATGTGAACGAATGTGAACAACATCGTTTTGTTCGCCATCGTTTTACGTATATATATTTAATAAGATAATGTTTATTATATATTATTCGACATTATTTAACTTATGTGAACGAAAGATAAAATGAAAGTATTTTTATCTTTTGCTATGTATATTATATTATTTCATATTAGTTATAAGATTTATTATAAGATAATGTTTATTATATTATTTCATATTAGTTATAAGATTTATCAATAAAAAAAATAAGGTAGCAAAATTTGTAGCAAAAGAATTGATATATAAAATAACATTAATTTATAATATAGTACACAATACTTGTTCGGAAAATGAAAATACATGACATTAGGAATTGAGAGGTTTTGACAAGGCTGACCCTTGAGTTTTCGCTATGTGATCTCCAAGGGTTTTTATGATTTTTTTTGTTCTTCTTTTTAATAATATAACTCTATTTTATCATTATATGATTTAATATTATTTTTTTATAAAATTGTGTAATTAATAATTATCTAATACATCATTTAATTATTAATTTTATTTATTAATTATCAAGTTATTTTAGATATATTAAATTTGTATCCAATGTTTTAATAGTAGGAAAGTGGAATGTACTAATATGTAATTAAGAAAAATATGTAGGTAGAATTGAAAGGTATTTTGTGAAAGGATATAAAGAGAATATTCTTTTGGGTTTGGATTTGGGTTTAATGGTTGGAGATAAATTACTGTTTGATGTGACAGAAACTGGAAAATGGGTATTGGTTTTTGGTTTTAGGTTGGAGTTGCTCTTAGAATTGTTGTCGAATATTTATATGGTCAGATCCTCTTGTCACTGTCTTTGTTCATGGGTCATTAATTGAAATGTTGAATTCTTATGCGGATGATGTTGAATGTGGCAGTTGGTTAGTTTAATTTTTAAATACCTGATTTACCACTGCTCATTGTAGTTGATCCAAACTAATCAAATGTTCTTTTCTGGTTTACAATCAGAGTTTTATAAATAAAATATTCATAAATCATAAATTAAGTAGTTAAAGATAGATTTGCTTACATGCGTTTAAGAGTCTTTCACTTTGTCAATCTGCTGACATAGCTCTGAAGGTAGTTTATTGCTGCACATTCACTATGATTTGCTACTGGTGCGATTTTGTTCTTTTCGACGACGTCCCGTCTCTTCATATAATTCCATTCGTGCTTTTTGTGAAGACAGGTATGTGTTAGATTTTTATTATGGAAATTAGATTATTAAATTAATTAATTGAAAGGATGCGTTGGTTCCTAGATGAATGGACATGTTACTTCGTGGAATGGACATATTATTTCATAAATTAAATGATGAACGAATGTGTTGATTCATGAAGATATATATTGGTTCATGCCAAGAGGTACTTGGAAGTTGAACAAATGCAACCATTCACAATTCATCTTATTGTGAAGAATTGTGTCCATTGTGTCCATTACGAAAAGTTGCGACCTTTGTGAAGAGTTATGTCTTTTATGAATGGGTGCTTCAAATCTATAAATAGACCATTCCATCCGATTATTAAGAATTAATTTTCCAATTTATTTGTGTTTCCTTTCATCACATACTTTCATTTCCTTAGTCCCAAATATCAAGTAGCTCGCCGGAATTACGAGAAGTAGTGCAACTACTCGTAATTGAAAAACCGTTGTATCTTGGAGACGAGTGTTATAGACCGCTTGCACCGAGTAGTAGAGCATTATCGTCTTGCAGAGAGAGAGTCTAACTCTCGCCTCGGTTTGCATTTCGTTATTTTCGCTAATCTATTCTCATATATTGCTTGTTATATTGTTGTAGTATTTATACTAACATTTGGTTTATTGTCGCTACATTTCTTCACACCTAATTTTTAATAACAGTATGTTGATGGAATATTAGTGAAACTAACTTATTGATCTCTACTTCTTTATCAATAAGTTGTTTAAACATAGATATTTCTATCTTTTACTACCAAAACTCTGCACCTTCTGAGCATCTGACATGGAGCTAAAAATACTTTAACATCATGTACCTCTGGATCTCCATTCTTAGCATTCCATTCCCCTCAGAATAATTCTATAAATATATATATATATATATATATACTTGACGAATGTAAATAACCAGAAACATATGTATAACCAGAAAATAATAAAACCGCCCCGCCCTACATGTTTCCTTCATGTGCCTTTTTAGTACTCCTATTCTCATGAAGTTAGTTAATAAAATGGTTCAGGAATAAAAAAGATCGTACTATAGCATAAATATTGTGATTCCAGTTTATTCATGTTTTTCTTTTAATATATTGCATAATTTGTTTTGACAGTTTTCAAAAATAGATGGAGAAAACTAGTATTTCTGGACATGAATTCAGGTACCACCACCCATATTCTTTGTAATCCACGATTCTTTCTATTCTTTGAAGATCAATCTGAATCGTTTGACTGAGGTAGTCGGAGCGGTTTTGTTTTTCCGTTGGATTTCCAATTAAGTTGGAGAATTTTTTTTACCAAAACTACTGCAGTTTCTTAGTGATGTATTTCTTGTGTTTTCTGGAAGGTGACGTCGCCTCCAACTGATTCAGTCTACGTCATGGGATAATCAGGTATATCAATGCTCTTCGTAGAAAATAATTAGGTCTTACTGGAGGAATTACTTTGAGCAGTGGTGGATAGTTCGGATTTGAGAAGGCTTGATGATTGTAGATATCAGTTGGATAATCTTCTTAAAGGAAGGTGTATGTAATCTCTTTTGCTAGCTACTAACTTGCTATATATCTTTTGCTACTAACCATCCCCCTGATTAGCCTTCATAGCTCCCCCTCCCGGCGGTATTCCATCGACAGGATGAATGTAAGATCCGCCGGTGACTCCTTGAGCTGGGTAAACCTCATAAAAAACACGCCCTCTAATCATCATTGGATACGTTGGGCCCAAGCCAGTAACCGAAAGACCCTCCTCCGTCGGACCGTCGGCGGTGGGGCTTCCGTGCTCAGGTGGGTGGAGTCTGCCCAGATCCTCCTACAAGAAGAGTTTGGCCCCTTATCGAGGTCTGAGCATCCTCCCCTGTATTTCCAGAATTCAGTTGCTCGCCTTGAATCGGGGGTGAAGCCGGGCGGCGCGCTACTCGCACTTGGCCACTGTAACCTGACAGCAGCTTAACGACCTCATCCAATGATTTCTTCATTTCTCCTATTTGCGCTATCTCTAGTAGCCATTCATCAATCTGAGCCTTAAGGAGCTCCTAGGACTTCCCAATCTTCGAACTGCTCTTCTCCAGCGCTTTCAGTTTTCCTTCCATGGTAATTCTTACTTGGTGGTGTTTCCCACAGACAACGCCAATTTGTTAGAGTAAAGAGCACTTCGGAACACAATGATTCAATTCAAACAAGAACTAAAATATCGAATGCAGAAACATAAGATTAAAGACTCTGAATCGTCAATTCCGCCAAAGGTGCACCAGCGCAAGTTCAGAATACAGAAATTCGATAAGTCCCATGCAGGGAAATCCCAAACCCTACTTAACCCTTCAATGTAATTAATTAACCAGGTCGGCCCACTACTAATTCATAACTTCAATTACCCATTGGCCCAATTACTAACTGGCCCAATTTAACGTTCCTTATTGCACTGCCGCCCTCTCCTCCTATACACCCGCTGCCTAACAATAACACTACTGGCTCACTCGAAGTCTCTGTGAGCATATATTCCGCACGCTCATGCTTTGGAGGTTTTACAGAACGCCGGCTTTGACGAGACAAACCTATACACGGAAAGATCAAGGCAAGTCACATATGTACGTTGTTTTGAGAAAGCAATGCTACATAGCAGAGCAAAATGATTAATTAGCATATAAGCAATCAGGGGCGGAAGCAGAATTTATTGTTCGGGGTACAAAGTTAACCTTGGGTGCAGATATACAATTTTGGAGGTGGAGGGAGGGGGCGAAACACTAAATTTTCAAAAAATTCTACGTAGATTTTCAAAAAAAAAAAAAATGATTTTCGAGGGTGCGGCCGCACTCGTGCGCACCCTTTGTGTCCAATGCTGCCGGCCATCGCAGCAGAAGAAGAAGCGTCGTAGGAAGTTGCAGACACCTAAGCATCAATGATAATAGGACTAATATTAAAACATATGTATGAATTCCATCATCTCTTATTTCGTAAAGATTATCAAATAAGAAATAAGGAAACCATTTGATAGGTCATATTTTAGTATTGTTCGATGTGTGCTTTAGTATTAATAGATTTCACTTTTGAACATGATTGTTATTTATTTTGTTATTTTTGAATCTTAACATGCGCTTGAGAAACTCAAAGCTTTAATGTAGAAGAGTGAAGGAAAGTAAAGGAAAGAGGCCAAAACTAAAGTTGAACAATGCTGGATTGAATGTCAAAATAAAAGTCGGGCCAAACAATAAAAGGAAAAAATATGCACTGATTTTTTAAAAGAAATTGGGCCCTTTCTTCTCACAATTAATTGGGCCCAATTAATATTGTAACTCGGGAGTTGAGGAACGATAGTTTTGGAAAAGAAAAAAAAGGAGTTGGTTTTAAAATTGTAGATGGAGGAACGAACATGATATTATGGAAATTATTATCAATACTTTTGGGGAATAAACCATCTGCAACTTTTGGAGAATGAAGGCAACCTTTGAACAAGATCCGTTATAGAGATTAAGAAGTCTTCTTATATTTCCTTGCGTGTACTCAATTTTTCTTATGTTTTCTTAATTATGTCTTGTGGTTAATTCCCTTTTCAATGTGTCTCGTGTCCGTGTCGAGTCATATCACGTGTCCCGTATTCCTGCAACCTAGACTTCATTATACCCGATTTCATATGGTGAAATATGTCAAATCTATTATTGCTTCTATTCCATCATAGTATGTCGATGATGAAAGGTATAGTAGAGAAAAAGTATGTTTCCTTTTTCTTTTTCTTAAATTTATGAAGTGTGCAATGAGAGACTTTCGATTATACGGATACCCTAATAATATATCATCAATCAATACTTGTTTTGAAGCGTTTGGCCCATTGCATCAGATCGGGTTTCCCAATTCTAAGAATTTGACACAAAACGGTATAGAAGATCATATATCTAAAGTGTGCTATAAGTTTATTCTATTTAACCCAACTATAATTTAACAAATTGAAGTTAATATTTTATTAGGCAAATGAATCCAAAAACGAGTCAAACACTATGTATACTCGTGCAGATTATTCCACCTTATTATAGTTAGCAGAAAAAAACAATTATTCCACCTTATTATAGTTAGCAGAAAAAAAACAAAATTAAAGATTTTCATAAATCCAAAATTAGATAAAAGTTACCAAGTTCAATGAATCTAATCAATATCTTTCTCTAGCATTAGGTATTATCGAATTAATTAAATTATATAATCCATCAACATCATTTATTATCAAGATGTGGCAAATTGAAATTGGTAAGATATGAATAATTTGCATTATGAGTTGTAGGTTTTCTTCTTACTCAAATTCTGATTATAGAAAACTAAAATCATAAATTGAATTAAATGAGAAAATATACGTATATTATATATATGAACAAAGGGTGTGAATCTGGTAAGAAATTATATTTAACTTGAGAAATTTGAACATGCATAATCCTTCCATTTAATGCATAATCCTTATATATATTTTATAAAAAAAATGTAATTTTATATTTTTTGCCTTCTCATAAAAGATATAATAATTATGCATAATTTTTAATTTTTACATTAAATGTGCGTTCTCATATGATCCACTATCTATAAACGAAATATGCAATTTTGGAAATATCGAACAAATAATATATATATAAAAATTCGGCATAACGGTGCCCCACAATTGAGCACTTTAATACGGGCTTTAATGAAATCGGGCCCGTGAATCAGATTTCCACGTCCCAAATCAAATTATATAATGCAGAACATTAAATTTCTCCTAGAAAAATATTTGAAACGGCTAAATAATTGATTGATCATGATCATTAAATTAAAGTAACCAAACCTTACAATAAAATTTTGTATACTCGTAGCTTAGTCAGAGTATAGTGTATATGAAAGTGACATTTCGTCTGATTAGGTAATCAAAAGGAGTGATTAAAATGGAGGGCGGGGGCCGTCATAATTGAATCGGGCCCATTCAAGATTATAATGTCACGTGAACAAAAACAGTACTACGTTCAGTTGTTCGTTCGAAATTAGAAATATGAATTAAGAGAAAGAAAAAATGGAAATTTAGAATGGACGGTAACAATTTCAAAAGTGCAAAATTATATTACTCTTTCCATCTCATAAAAAATATTTTTTTTTCTTTTTTAATTGTTCCATAAAAAATGTCATGTTTCTAAAAAAATAAATAATGTGGACCAAATTAACAATCTAAAAGTAAAACAATACATTCCACACAATACAAGTTTTTTAATCTCCGTGTCCTATAGAAATGAGACATTTTATATGAAATGGAAGGAGTATTAATATAAGAATTCGGTATATTTAAGGGACAAAGTGTCCACCCGTCCTCAAAGATCCGTCAATGCACATTCGGTTTAGCTTTTATCCCTTTTGATATGAATGGAAATTATCTCTTTATAATGAGAAAATTAAGATAAAGTATAAACCGTATTATATTATAATTATGCACAACAAATTCAATGTAGAGAAATTGATATGATTCACAATGATAGATCCAGGGCTGTGAAACGGACTTTTTTTTTTTTTTTTAAATTGGCCTAAATGGTCCTCATATTTAAGTTTTTGGACCAAACTAGTCCCTAATTTAAATTTCTTGGCCAAATTAATCTCTAAAAATTAAAATCTTAGCCAAATTGGTTCCTTCATTAATTTTCTTATCAATCAACGATTAATCAATGCAATTTTATAAATATATATTAAAATATTAGGGATATTTACGTAATAAAATTTCGGAGATCAATTCGACCAAAATATTTTTTTAGCCCAAATTTCTCTCAGGACTGCAATACTGCAGAAGGCAAGACTGCAATGCGAATCAATCTAGAAAACTTGGAGGAAGTAATTCTCTTCGTGCCATGGCTCAAATTGATCGGCGACGAGGAGTAAATCAGCGACGTCTGCTTGTTGCTCAATTTATATTTAGTTAAGGAACGGTTCGGAGTTAGTTTGAGAAATCCATGAAAGTCGAAATGGAGAGCGGGAAAGCAGTTATGACATTGCAGGTCAAGAATGGACTCCCTCGAACGAGAAAGAATCAAAGATTGCTTTGATGCTCAGATCGGCGAAAGAGGAGATGACATGCTTAGTGTTTGGATTCGGGTTTTCTAAGGTGGAAATGGTGAGATCGGCTTTGAATTTCTGATAAACAACGGCGAGATTATCCGAGAGAGAGGGGTAGCAGAGCCGAATTCAACGATTTCATGTGACAGGGATTTGGGTTTGGGTTGAACTTAGTGTTTGGATTTGGGTTGATTTCCATTTTTGAGGACGATGTTTTGAAAGAATGAGTTGGTGGGGAGAGATTTGTCGACGAGCTTATGGGCGAAGAATCGGTTGGGATTGGCGGATTGAGTATCGGGGAAGATAAAGGGGAGGAAAAATTTATCCTATACCTGGTCAACAAATTAAATTTTTTCCACAAAACTGATTGTGGAAGTATTCTGCAGAAATAATTTCAAATAATTTCGTGAAGAAAAGATGTTTCTGGACCACAAGGTCCATAGCTTCTAGGATAGATTTTTTCAAAGGGGGACATGGAGGTGAGTGGGAATTTGACTATGCATCTGATATTCTTTTACATGGAACTAGACTGTAGAAATATCTTGGTCGTATTGATCCCCAAAATTTTATTTCGAAAATACCTTTTAATATTTTAATATATTTTATAAAATTGTGTTGATTAACCGTTCACTGCTGGAAAAATTAACGAAACGAATAATTTGGCCAAGAATTTAATTTTTGGGAACCAATTTGATCAAGAAATTTGAATTGGGAACCAATTTAGCAAAAAAACCCGAATTTTGGGACCATTTCAGATAATTTGCTTTTTTTTTTTTTTTCCGAAGACTTGATAATTCACAATCATAATTGGGGCAAGCGATCTTCTATCCCTTTATACATATCTCACTACATGTACATATGTCCTTTTAACTTAACCACACCAAACTTGAGCTAACTTCAAATTCTTATTTTATTTATAATTTTGAAGAAAATCCAAATAATCAAGAATCTCATTTTCACACATCCCTACCCCTCTCTCCCTATTCTCTCTCTCTCTCTCACCCTACCCCCTCCACTATTCCCTCAATCGCCCCAAGCTTTCTTGTGTTTGATTCATATTGTTTATAGTGGAGAAATAGTAATTTTGAGTTTTCATTTTAACGACGACGATGAGCTCTAGAGCACCGTTTTCGACGACAATTGAAGTTTGGGTGCCAAACTCGGTGAGTCGAAGAATTCGGCTTTTAGTGTTGGAGATAATTCTCCCCCTATTGCCGAAGACCCCCCCCCTTTCTTGCAACTGTTGATGAGTGCGCCAACGCAAGCATCTCCCAAGAAAATGAAAACCCAAAATTTCTTATTGGTCCACTGCGATCAACAATAGCGACAAGAATTAAACATAAATCGGCGATACTTCCATGTGCCCGATGTACATACATTCGGGTTGCACAGAAGATCTAGTTTGACCCGCGTGTTATATTACAAAAAATTAAAAACGCAACATTTATTACGGAAGGAAAACACTCAGCTCAATAGCGGCGCGGTAGGAGAGGATTCCGACATTGAACTCAACCATCTGCTTGCTGTTCGCTTCGATCAAATGAATATATTTGGCACATGCAGTGGAAAATAAGCGGTTTGTGGAACGAAATCTTCAGATTTTGATTTCGTAGGTGAGAGGCGGCAGCTTCGGCGGAGAGAGGTGAAAATTGTGTGATGGAGGCGGAGTATAAGCGGCGAGACAGTCTCATACACTAGTGAGCTGATGCCAAAATTCGATTTTTGAATCAATTTTGAATTAACTTGAATGGAATTTGATACCTGTAATATCCCGAACCTCTAAGGTTTAGTGAGTCATGATAAATTGAGAATTCATGCTTAAGTTTTTAAGAGTAATTTCACTCTGATAAGACTCTTGTGAATTTCTCAAGAGTCTTATCAAAGTGAAATCTAGAATAAATCGAATTTTCAATTTATCACGTGTAAGTCTAGAATAAATCCAATTTAGTAAATAAATTGATTTTGCATGGATAAGCCATCTACTTCATTCTCCACGTGTTTAGGAAGCAAGAGGTGGTAGTAAGTAAGCAAGCATATAACAAGATTAGTAAGCCTACCTATGATATAGGTTCATGAGTAATCACACTATGAAATTTCTATAAATACCACTTCCCACGTTACATACAATCACCACACCCCTCACCTTTCTTATATGCTAGTGTTATGAGAATTCAACTTGTTGGTCTTAGAAAGCTCAAGATATCATAAGGCCCTACTGTGGAGGATACTTAGGATCTAATCAACTACTCAGAAAAAGTGGGTCTTAGAAAGCTCAAGATATCATAAGGCCCCACTGATTAAGGTGGGTTTTATTTTCAGAAAAAGTATTTTTGAGTTAATGAACTCTGTCATTTATTAAAGATTACGAATATCCATGTTAAATGTTTTCACTCTCTATTGGGTAAGTGCTCCTACCAGTTCAGTATTGGCTTTGCCAATAAATAGTTAAATCGATCGGATTCTGTGCTATGTGAGCGTACCAGCCAGGATTAGTGTACACAGAAATCAGTTTTGGGGTGAATGTGTTTCCCTCATTTCTGATAAAGGAGAGAGCGCATCTCCAAATTTTATAAAGCAGAAAGAGATCATTGTGGGCAGGTCCCACATATTCTAGGGTGGGTAACCCCATCTTGTAGGTCGCACCAATAATTGAGACAGAAAAGGAGAGAGCGCATCTCCAAATTTTATTATGCCTAGAATGAGGTTCAGTTTTTAAACTTTATATGCATACCAATTAAACATGAAGTATTCTTTTCAACAAGTTATTTTAGAGCTTCTTTTCTTAACTGGCTTAACCCACTGAGTACATTAGTACTCAGCCCAAAAATGTTTTCAAAATTTTTGCAGATTAAGCTGGCGGTGCATAGGGAAGTGCTGAATTGCTGATCATTTTGCCCTTCTGCATGTAAATTATTATAGTTTTTGAAGAAGTTTAAATATGAACTACGACTCTTGGTGTGTTTCAAAAATAAATGAGGTTATTTTATTCTAGTCTACTTAGTAAGTGTTGTTTATTATTATTATTATTATTATTAAGTTCCCACTTCTTTCCCGCTTCTTTCTTCCCATCTCAGTCACGTCTTGACATATTACCTTTCTCCGGGAATTTGGGACGTGACAATACCCAACTCCAAAAAAATTTATTTCAGAATTTTGATTTCACTATTGTTTGACCGACACATTGGTTCATTTTAATTATTACTCTCTTGTCAAACTGATTACTGATACTCTCGAATATTGTAATTGACACTTTACCAGGTACTGAAAATCTGGTTTAGAAGAGAACAAAAAAAATTCTAATGGAGGACATAACTTATCAATACTTGATAATCACAATACTTATGACAGTCAGGTTTCAAACTATATATAAAAGATTTTCTCAATTTGGTATACTTTCTCAAAGCTTTTGAAGCTATATTGTGAGTTCGGGAAATCTTCCTGCAGTAGATTCAGTACTCGGGTTTTCTCATTCATCAATAACCTATATTTATTTGTCGTAAGCTTGTGTGTCTTCCTATCATGCACGACCTTGAAATTTTTTACACCAAATATATGATCCTCCTCAAGTTGAGGTTTCAATTTGCGAACTTGGGTTTTCGGGATTGTAGCTTCAATTCTCTCCCTCTCTAACAATTTACTATCAGCTAAATACAAGAGCTCATATCATTTGGGAATTCTCTTGTTGAAATGGTTGTCATTCTGCCATAAAGCAATAAGATACAAATAGATGTATTGTGGAAACTTAACATGAACGATGTACCTTGTGATCATGGAAAACACACTCTATACTCAGTATATCGTTTTTGTTGTATATAGGCAATTCATAGGCACGAACCAAACGAAGTTTAAGTGCAAATGACTCCTTTGAATCGTCCAACTCCTCAATTAGAGACCAAATAGTCGGCATGTCCGCAAAGTTAAAGAGAAAGATTTCTTATAATTTCCTGCGTAAACTTGTTTGGCTTACATATGATAGATATCTATATATATATATATATATATATAATTGATCTATGAGAAATTTCATGTTTTGTTAATGTAACTTTCATATTAAAGATTTGCAATCTTTCATATTCTTTAAAAAAAATGTAGAATTTCAATAATCATTTATAACCATCTACATTCTCTATATATACATCTAATATCTAATCTAATTATTGTTATATAAACAATTTAATATCTGTTAGAATCTATTAGCTTATCTATACTCTTAGATATTTTGTATATATAAATCTAATATCTAATTATTGTATATCTAAACAATCTAATATCGGTTAGAATATATTAGCTAATCTATTATCTATTATATGCATATATGTTATGATCTATTACCTATTATGCGTAAGTTTTCTAATTTTAATGCACTCTTTCATATTCTAAATTTATGTTATAATTTATTACTTATTATATGTAAGTTTTCAAATTTTAATTGGTGAGGAAGGTCTGAAGTTATGTGATTCTGGAACTTGTTTAAGCTCTTTTTTTTTTTCATTAGTATCACTTTTCATTGTGCAAAAAGGAGAGAGAGAGACTGAACAGTAGCTCTTCAATTTTTTTGGTGTTTCTAATTCCTTGTAAATACTCATCATCATATTGATGTCTTATTTCTTGTGATATAGTACTGAATACAGTAGCTCCCACGCCAAAATTGGCCACGTACCTTAAAATAGGTTTAACATATTCGTTAGTCATTTTTCAAAGAATACATAATAGTGTTTTTTTTACTTGATAGAGTACTAATGCACTCTTTCATATTCTAAATTTATGTTATAATCTATTACTTATTATACGTAAGTTTTCAAATTTTAATCTACTCTTTCATATTCTAAATTAGTTATTAATATTTTATTATTAATATGTTAATTATCAGTTATTTCATTAAATTAAACTTTTCAAATATACTATTTGTTAGATTACAAAATTAATCTTCACTTTAAGGGATATTACAAAATGGGCCAATTTCTTAAATACTCAAATCCATATTACAAAAGTCAGATTTACCAAATTCTTATATTTGTTATACAAAATACCCACTTTTACTTAAAAATTCCTAATTTTCAGAATTTCCAGCTTGCAGGTTCGTTATTTTGCTTCGTTCTGTGCGTAAATGATTGGAATCGGGTATCTGAAGCATAACACATAATCCCGCTCATGTCCCGCTCGCTCGGCCAAATCCCGCTCTCTTCAGTACAGAATTCCGCTCGTGACGTCCAGCTTGGAAGTCCCGCTCGGCCTGCCCAAGTCCCGCTCGATTTTTGACTGGCAGGGAGCAGAATCCCGCTCGAAAAATCCCGCTCGGCCTGCCAAGTCCTGCTTGACTTTTTGACTTGGCAGGGGAGCATAATCCTGTTCGGTCTGTCAATTCTCGCTCGACTTTTTTGACTTGGTAGGGGAAGCAGAATCCTGCTCACAGAGTCCCGCTCGACCCCATCAAGTCCCGGTCGTTCCATTCCTAGTCTCGCTCCACTTTAACAACAAATTATACGGTGTAAATCAACCTATCATGAAATTTTCTCTATTAATACCCGTGATTGAAGTCCAAAATCGAACACACTCTATCCTCTTTCGTTTCATTTTCAATTACAAAATCATTCTGTAGAATTTTGCCTGGTATAATATTACTGTTCATCTTAATGGGCAATTTAACAATTTGTCCGAGTATGTTGGCGATGAAGTTAGAGTGTCTGCATTCCTCGGAACAACGTTTGTATCCCGATTTTACGACAATTCATTCAATACAATCTTAATCCCTTTTCACTTTCGTCAAATTATGAAATTTATTGTTGGGAGATGATTCAGTACCTCCACAAATTATTGGGAGATGACTCAGTAGCCTAGTGCTCAGTAGATTTGAAGATCCCAAAACCCTACTTTGACTGATGAACCATGTTGTTGTAATTGTTTGTTCTGTCTCTGAGAGTTTCAGACTCAGTAGACACTCTTCGACTTGGTTCAGGCACTCAGTTATGTCCGTTGTTTCGTCAGCAGACTATCATCCTCAGTACCAGAAGAAGAAGACTCAGTAGTACTGGACTCAGCAGGAGCAGTATACTGAAAGGAGTCAGTGGAACTGAACTCAGCAGAAGTAGTTCACTGAACTCAGAGTTGATCTTCAGTAGAGCTGAACTCAGCAGGAGTATGCTACTGAATATAGATCAGACTCAGCAACGGCTAGACAGTCTTCTGACTGTTAAGTAATCTCATAAGTCAAATCAGCAGAGTCATACGAGGTACAGAGAAGTCAGCTTCAGATCTACCTTGAAGTCTGTTTGTCTCACCTACTTTCTTCAGCCTCGACCAATGACAAGCGGACAACTGTCTACTTTCTGATTAAAGCTGCAAGTCAACAACTTTCTAGAAATGGAGGGAAAGAACTCTGTCACCATACTTTGTAAGAGCCGTTAGCTACCCAAAAGAGAGAGACACATGTATCGTCGTCTCCAACGGATCTATCCATATCTCTGCTCTATAAATAGAGGGAAGATTTCAAATTGAAGCTCACGACACATACAAGAACACACGAACATTCACGAGCAACTCAGAATCGACCTAAGCTTTCCGCAAGAACTTCATAGAGTAATCTCAAGCGAAAGGCGACATACTTGCTCAAAGGGTACCGAGCTGAGTTAGATTACAAGCCTCTAGTATCAAGTGACTGAATACGAACCCAAAGTCTATGATGTTCGTCGCTCTAGAAGCCACTTTTCGTTCCCTTCCCTCTAACCTAAGCTCAGCCGACCATATCAGTAGCTTAGAACGAAGGAGTTCATCTTTGAACTGATCCTTATTGTAAAGGACTCCTTCATAGTTGGAGAGTTTGTCAAACACTTAAGTTTGATAACTTGTAAACTGAGACTTGCTCAATATAAATCTCAAGACCAGTGTTTGTCCAGTGCACTAACCGACTGAGACTAACTTAGTATAATAAAATAGCCTCCTGATCTTTTCGGGACAGTGGACGTAGGATTGTTGGATCCGAACCACTTTAAAATTGCTTGTGTACTATGTTTTTACTGTTGCATTGATTACTGTTCATACTGAACATATATTTTAAAATCATTCAACTGAGTTTCAGCAAAGCTTAACAAATTGCACTAATATACTGAAACAGTTTTCTTAAAAACATTTCTAACTCAACTGAACTTGGGCATACACATTTCCGCAATATACTGAACTTCAGCTGAACGGTACTGAATTCTGACCTAAGTCAGCTAGCATGCCTCAGTGAAGTCAATAACTCTGCCACGCGATTCAGAACAGCTTATTTGGTCTACTGAACCTGTTCAGTACGGCATCTTCCTGAAAAGGATTGTTCGTGTTTTAAGTTTAGAAATTGTTTTCAGGTGTATTCACCCCCCCCCTACACCTGAACGTTTAATCTCGGGACCAACATTTATTACACCTACGTTTCTCGTCATGGTATAACGCTTAGGTCCATTCTCGCGACCGATATGGACTTAATTTTATTTCTTGTGCACTCCAATGTTCAATCTTATCGTATACCCAATGTTGTTGAACAATTTTGTTCAGGGTTCAATTTTCAAGAGTAAGCGGGTGGTAAGAATTGGGCTGAGATTGTTCGCGAACAGGAAACCTTTGTTCGTGAAGAGGATAACCATGTTGTCCAATAGTGACGAAGAAAATAATTTGGATAGCTCATCCGACGAAGAATACGATGAGGTGCCTCGTGCATTAAATGAATGTACGTTTGGCGACTTCGCGGCATGGATCCGACGAGAAGGTGGTGTGAATCAACTGATATCTATGCTCATGCCGGACAACCGTGACCCTCCAAGCAACGAAATAATATATGGTGGCGGCGAAGAAGTAAGTGATGGTTTACTTCCACTTGTTCCTCTCGATGCATCTGACTCACCTATGGTTCGAGATTTGGATCACGTTGTGGACTATCAACTCCGTGAAGGGGAGACATTTTGGGAGAAGGAGGATTTGTTTGCTGTTGTTGCACTTAGGCACATGGAACAAGGTCTCGATTTCAGGGTGGCTTATTCTGACCCTGGTCAGGTTGAGTATAAATGCAGATGGAGTCCCGATTGCCCATTTCTTCTACGAGCATCATTTCGTAGGGATTTGTTGTAGATTGTAAACTGCTTGCATGCCGAACACACATGTAATCGAGATTTTTCGCAGACCGATCCAAGGAGGGTGCGTGCCAAGGCGCTCGCTGCTTATGTTGCTCGACGAATACGCTGTTAAAAATCCGTCCTAAAACCGAAAGAAATTATGGCAGTTATCCAGGCGGAATTCGACTTTCAAGAAGGCTACAGTGTAGCTTTAGGAGCACGCAATTGTGTTGTGGCGATGATTTTTGGTGGAAACTCAGATTCGTTGAAGATGTTTCCTCGTTACCTCTACGTACTAAAAACAACAAATACAGGTACAATGACTGATCTCGAAGTCGATTTAAAAGGTCGTTTCCAACAATTATTCGTTGCTTTTAATGTTTCTCATGGACCGTGGGTATTTAACCTCCGAGATTTGATTGTGGTCGACGCGACTCACTTGAAAGGAAGGAATAAAGGCATGTGTTATTTGTGGCTGCTACAATAGATGGCAACGACCAAATATTTTGACTAACCTTTAGTGTGGGTCCAATTGAGAATGATTACTCGCTGACGTGGTTCATGTCCCGACTAAGAGAAGCATATACGACACCAAGCTATTTAATGATCATCTTCGATCAATACCGGAGCATAGCTAACGCGGTAGAGGCTGTTTATTCGGAAGCAGCTCATGGCACTTGCTACTATCATCTTCAGAATAAGATTACACGATATAGTAAGACGTTGATCAAGATGTATCATGATGCTGCCTGTGCATATACGACGTATGATTTTGATCATGCGATGGAAGGGATTCGTCAGGCCTATCCTGAGGCATACGAGAAGTTAATGGATTTTGGATCAGAAAAGTGGGCTAGACCGAAGTCTTCTGTTCGTCGGTGCAGTCAGCTAACCACAAACATAGCAGAATCCATCAACTCGCGGTTGCTCACAGTACGGCGACTGCCGATATGCTCTATGATCGAGGCAATAGGTCACATGGTGGAACAGTGGAGTGACCAACGTCGAGCAAAAGCCATGGCACGAGATAATGTTGGTCCGGAGACGAGAGTCAGGTGTAGAGGGGGGGGGTGAATACACCTGAGTACAAGTTCTTTTTCTCAAACGCGAAGGGACAGTGGCGTAGGTTGCGGCCCGATGAACAGTGCTAAATAGTAACCTTCTGATCGCGGGTCAGAGTGAGTCAGCTACTGAGTCACTCCTACTGACTTTTGTCAGTATTTGATTCTCAGTCCGAGACTTAGTGCGGATAAGTGTGTAGGGCCCGGTAGACTTCGTCTCAGTTTGAAAACGTATTTTTCGCAAGTTAAAACTATTTTGGCTAGTGCACTTTTCAAATACGTTTTATGCAAAGTATGAGTTTGTAAGATGATTTATATGCAGTGCGATAAAATAGTAAATGACACAAGCAATTTTTAACGTGGTTCGAATACGCAAGATCCTACGTCCACGGTCCTGTTGAACAGGAGGTCTTGTTGATTAATCTGAGCAAGGCTCAGCAAGGTATCTGTGCTCTGGACAGACCCTTCTAAGTTTTAGTCCTTAGCGACTTTACAATTCAAACCTAAGTTTGAAGGGGAGGGGATTTTCTCCAACAGTGAAGGAGTTCTTACCATAAGAACAATCACAAAATGTGAACTCCTTCGAAGGTTCTAAGATATAGATATGAACAATTGAGCTTAGATAGAGAAGAGAGATCTAAAGAAATAACTCTAGAGAGAAGAACAAAAAATATTCTGCTAAGCAAGTTCTTCCCTGGATCTTCTTGAAAGCGCTAGAGTGTTTCGAAAGCTAGAGCGTGTAATCCCTTTGATATCTCATGCGTGGAGCTCGAAAATGCTTCTCTATTTATAGTTGTGACCCAGGCATTTATCCGTTGGAGAGGACGATGCCACGTGTCACAAACGTCCAAGGAAAACGGCCATAAGTTCGAAATGTTGCAGCAGAGTTGTTGGTTACAGTGCATGAGAGCAGCTTTAGTAGGTCAGACTAGGTAGAGCTTAGACTGCTTCTCATTGGTCGAGGTTTGTGGTAGGTGAGACTTGTCAGACATCGGTCTTCATCGGAGGTGACTCTCACTTATCCTCGTATGATCTTCTGCTGACTTTCGAATGAAGTTAGACTCGGGTCGTTTCCTGTCGGATACAGTAGACCTGATAAGATCTCTGTCTTCTTCGTCTGAGTCTGCTGATAGTGTATATTCTACTGAGTGGGATCAGCTGATGACTCTGAAGGTACTGAGCTTGAATACTGTGTTCTCTTACTGATGTATGTCAGCTGATGAGATGTCTTCTACTGAGCGAGGTTAGCTGATGACTTGAGAACATAAGCTCTTACACTGATGACGTGGGGATCTGGAAAGTAACTTCCTACTGAAGATCAATCCAACATTTACCCCGTACAGGACTTAGACAAAAATAATAATGAATGATATAATCCGTCTAGCCTATTACATCATCTAGTCCTATCGACACTACTCAAAGTATACAAGACGGTTTTGTGATCTTCAATTCCATAGCAATGAATCACTATGATTTCCCCCATCACCGAAAAATAGATAAGTCCTATTACAAGAACTACTGATAAAATAATACTAAGTATCCTCTAAGTGGTTGTTAGGACAAACAACTGACTCATAACCCAACATATAATGCGCTCACAAATGCTGCAGAGCTAAAGTTAGCTCCGTCAGAGGACCGTTCACATCACTTCACTGTTGTGTCCGTGAATGAAGATAAATTCAAGGTTCACGATGGAACGTATCAATGAAAAGTTCAAATCAGCATATGCGCTTGTGAATGTCGTGAGTGGCAACTCGATGAGATCCCGTGTTCGCATGCTTGTGCTGCTATCAGGTATAACAGATTTTTTGTCTATTAGCATGTTCCATTCCTGTTTATTAATAGGTTTTTTGTCTGTAGGCCTGTTGGACTAAATTTACTAGACTTCGTCTTGAGCTCATACAAGATAGAGAATTGGAAGATGATATATGTCGGGACAGTGTATCCAGTACCCCCATGTGTAATTGGAGGGTGCCGTCAGATGTGGCCTCAATGGTTGTGTCGCCGCTATTAATTACACGGCAGGCAGGGAGACCGAAGAATAGTAGACGACCCTTAGGTGCCGAAGCAAGTACATCTAGAAGGAGAACACGCGGTCTGAAAAATGCAGTATATGTGGTTTGGTTGGTATACTAGGAGGAAGTGTCAAGGAACGGATGTGCCGGACTCAATGGAGTCAGAATATTTTAATATGAACTAATTGCTCTTGATTTGTATTTGTCGAAGTAATTTATGATTTCGTAATTATGTTCCCTTGTAATTATGTCATAATTCGAAATACCGTAAAATAGAAACTCGAAATACCGTAAAATAAAATCGAAAGTCATAAATCCAAATAAAAATGTCAGTCAAATACAATAATGAAATCATAAACCAGGCCGTGTGTAGCACATCTCGAAGATCCTCAGAGTTATCAATCAATGATAAATGGCTACATTGCCGAGGTTGCTGCCCCACTCGACTGTCTGGTAAGTGGCAATGAATCGCTCTACTACCATGCACGTCATCAGTCCACATTCTACGAGTCCTTCTGAACCAATTGTTTCTCAGGGAGCATTATCTGCACAGTGGGTGACTGATCTTGGGGATCCTGATAGCCAAATTCATTATAGTCTCAATAGGAGCAGTACTGCAGATAAGGACCAATCAGCTTCACCAGAGGTCTCAACTGCCTTATCCTACGCCTTCGGGTAAAATCGTCACCTTTGTGGTCAAGAAAATCATAAACATCAATCCTCCAATGACAAAGGTCGATCCGAACAGTGACTCAGTGATCGAAGCAGAGACATGACAGTAACAGCTTCAAAAATAATAAAAATACTTAATATGAATTATTTGTAATATATAAATAAACCACTAAGCGAAATTAATATAATTACTTACACTATACCACTTTTGCGCATCGACGGTCAAGTTTTCATCGATAATACACTTAAGCAGGCTTTCGTTCGGCGTCCAGAAATGGCGATAATCGAAGTCCACGTCGTGCATGTCATTATCCGACTTCGGAATGCATTTCTTCCAATTTTGGCAGATCACGTTCTGTTAAATAAATGGAGAAAATGTCAGTAATTATTTAATTAAATAAATAGAATTTTTTTTATTACTTACAAAGAATGCTGAATCGACTATTACGGTTTGATGATAGTGGGGCTTACACATCGATACCCCCGAGATTCTTCATCCTCCTCAATGCTCTCATGTATATATCCATGGTCCCCTGCTCGAACTCCTTATGATGATTCTCGAGCTCGTCGAAAATTGTCTAGGGGACAACATAATTTGCAGCATACATGAAACACCATACTTCATACGCCCATTGTTGTCGATAATTTTCAACGACTATGGGAGCGTTCATCATTGGGGCTCCGAGGGGGTTGACACGTGGAGTCGTCAATGCCTAAAATTAAATTAACTAAACTAAAAAACATATATAATTAATTAACAAAATTAAATACAAAAAATATATTGTACCTGATAAACTTAATCAACGGAAAATGAATCAAGCCAATTGCGGTCAGTAGATAGGGTGGGCTCGATCCGTACCGGATTGGCAGACGATGCACCAACCTCGACGTGGTGTGTTGAAGGCTGCTTCAGCAGCGATGCGTCGAGAGAGGCAGTCATCTCTGCCTGGATGAGCTTGAGGGCCGCCGCCTGATTTTCTAAGGCTTTCTGCAGGCTGGAGGTGGCCATCTTGTTCCGCTCATCTATTGTCTTTTGGACAGTGGCTAGGCTCTTAGTCAGCTGCTCAGAAAAAGATTTCTGTTGAGCTTCGAGGAGCTGCTGACTTTGAGCAGCCAGGTCCTCCTTCTGAGCGGCGAGCGCAGTCTGGACAATCTCCTGAATGTTAGGAGTTGGAGTTTCCGAGACCTTTTTCACTTCGCTGGCCAGTCTGTCAACTGTCTCCGTCTGAGACTTTGTGTATTGCGCCCACTTCAGGTGGACGTCCTTAGCTAGGAGACGATTTTTATCTCCTTGCTTCCTGATCGCCCTGTTGACAGACTTGGAGGACACGGAACCTATGGGTTTAATCTGATATGATGAGGTTCCGAGCCTCTGGTCAGAGGATGCGAGTTGTTGCTCTTGGCTGGGCTTCGAGGCAACAGGGGCATCACCTGATGTAGGAGGTGGAGGTGGTGACTCGCCCTTCTCGCTGGGAGTTTTACCCTCAGCAGATTCTCCCTGGTCTGCTTCCTTGGGTGTTACCTGATCCTCATCATTATTGTCATCATCATCATGATGGGAAGGCTACGACGGGCTGCTGGCGTTATGCTCGGAGGACCTCAGGTTCAGAAGATAGAGCATGGCTGACTTAAGTCTTCGAACGATGCTAAGTCAGCGGATTCCCCAAACCTAATGGCTGACTGCAGACTTTGTTCTTCTGCCAGTAAGGACAGTGCAAAGTGCTGCTTGATCAGTTCTTCGAGAATGTCCCAGTTTAGGAATCTCAGCAGCATCTGAGACCTTGCCCTGATCGCTATGTCGACCAGATCCTGACGAGCTGATATTTCAGGGATCTGTGCAGCGACTTCTCCTGTGGCTCGGAGACGAGTCTTCTGCAACGTCGACCATTCGTTTGAGACTACATCAGTCGGTTCCTCAACTTCCTCCGGTTGAGTCTCCTCCGAACTAATCCGCTGTACCTTATCCTTGAGGGTCGCACCCTCGATTCCGGTATCAACGTCCAGAATATCTTCCTCCTGAGGAGGTGGTGGAGAAGCAGGCTTCGCAGGAACCTCAGAAGTTCTAGTCTTTGCAAGCCTCTTTCGCTTCGGCGGGTCGGCACGTGGAGGCAAATCAATAGAAGGCCTCTTAAGTTCAGCGGGTCCACGTCCGACTGACTTCTCAGCAGCGGCTCTAGTCTTGAACTTTATGAGCTTGCGGTTGAAGTATTTGGAATCAGCAAAAGATGCGTGATTCGATACTGAGTCCTCTATCAGTATGGACATCTTGGTCCCATACAGGAGTTTGCCCACACTAATTAGTCTCCTCTCTCCAGACTGTATGGCGATAAACTTTTGTGCCTGAGCCTTCAGCTAAGTCACAAGGAACTCTGTCCAGTTCACCTGGACTCCATCCACTATGGCCATCATCAGCTGGAGTCTGGGCCTGGACAACTGATCAAAGAATGTTGAATCGACTATTACGGTTTGATGATAGTGGGGCTTACACATCGATACCCCCGAGATTCTTCATCCTCCTCAACGCTCCCATGTATGAAATCCATGGTCCCCTGCTCCAACTCCTTATGATGATTCTCGAGCTCGTCGAAAACTGTCTGGGGGACAACATAATTCGCAACATACATGAAACACCATACTTCATACGCCCAATGCTGCCGATAATTTTCAACGACTATGGGAGCGCTCATCATTGGGGCTCCGAGGGGGTTGACACGTGGAGTCGTCAATGCCTAAAATTAAATTAACTAAATAAAAAAACATATATAATTAATTAACAAAATTAAATATAAAAATTATATTGTACTTGATAAACTCAATCAACGGAAAATGTATCAAGCCAATTGCGGTCAGTAGATAGGGTATCCGTACCGGATTGGCAGACGATGCACCAACCTCGACGTGGTGTGTTGAAGGTTGCTCCTGATCGGGAGCATAATACTGACGCCAATTGCCACCACCGAAAGGAAGTGGGTGCATGAGTCGTGCACAGTATGACCAACTTTGACGAGGCGGACAATCTCCATAAACAGGGTCATAATAGTCAAACATGCTCCGGAGCACAACAGCCACGCTCGTAGATGCTATGTCGACCCTGTGTCGGTGGAATGATCGGCTGCTTCTCTTCATATCATACTCGTCCATCTCCATAACCTCGGGGTGGTACACCGAGTCGGCTCTGTCCTCAACCCGGGGGGAGTTATCCCCCAACTCCATAATCTTGGGGCGGTACACCGAGTTGCCTCTGTCCTCAGCTTGGGGAGAGTTATACCCTATCTCCTCACGAACATCCCGCTCACAACGGTGCCCCATCGACACCGATTCACTCCTCACAAGGCCATGCGTTGTACGGTTCGGGTGGCTACCACCCGCGTGAGAGGATGCAGAAGCCAAGCCTCGGCTCCTAGATCGACCAAACACCGACAGAAATAGGTTCTTAATGTCGTGAACTATTTCCTGTCGTATGGTCCGGTGTTCTTCCCTCACAACTGTTCGGACGTCTTTGACGGTCAAGAACTGCTGGTGACCGAGCTCCTTCGGTCCCGCCTCCGTTCGGACCCGCTTACCACCTTCAGTGGAACGGCGTTGCCTCTATCCAGTTCCTCTAGAATTGGATGGACGTTGTTTCTACTGTCCGAATCGGTATAGCTCTTGTTCCCCATGGTCCCTTATGATCGGAGACTGTAACGGATTCTCAACAGGAATCTAGGACACATGAAATCGATCGTCTCCAGTGACACTATGCCAATACGGAGTTTGTATCTCCGTATCGGAAGGTGTGAGACCATCTCAGACAACATGCTGCAATTACAATAAATAAAATATTATTAAATAACATTAAATTAAAAATATATAAATCAACTCTAAATTAAATATTTATACCTGACAATGCCATAAATTGTTAAGCCTACGCGATTGGCCTCCACCGAAGAACCAATTCTTCCAACAAGACAATCTAGTTGTAGACAACCTTTCTGCAGATATCACTCCTAAATCTGGAATAGTTTCGCAAGACCAAATCTACATTAAATGAAAATCAATATTGATTAGTCTAGGAGATATATCCATAATTAAATTTAATAAATCATAATACACATCTGTAGTGCTCAAACAGGTTCATAGAAATGATATTTATTCAAAATTTGTTCCGCCGTTCTCGGAACAAAACTATAATAGTGCTTCGGAGCACCATAAGTGTAGGAGCCCACGGGAATTGGTAAAATGCCCGTAGATCGTCCACTAATATCCAAATCCACGTATCCACCACTCTCGTGTTACTGTAACTGAGGGCAAAGAAAAAATAAAGCTAGAACATTAGCCACCTTAAAAAATTCCAACTCGTCCAACTCAAAATCTCCACTCTGGAACTTTGTCAGCAATTCTCTGCCCGTTATTGGTGTACAACCATTTAACATGGGGTAAACAGTCGAGGAACGGGGATCATGCTGAGCATGCGGATCAAAATTGCAGGATCCAAACATCAAACCCGTGACAAGGGCATAGTCGAAACAGGAAAATCGGATAGTCGTCCCGGACATGGAAAACCATATAACATAATCATCCACGTCCGCTTGAATCTCATGACACATCAACATGTAAAGAGCTTTGGCCGCATTCCTACCAACCCTCCAATCCATAAATCCACCAAAAAACGTCATTCATAAACTCATTCACTATCCCATCATCCCCGATAGCTCTTAATTTGTTTTTTAATCGTATCAAAAATCTTCGGGTTATATTCTATGTCGATTCTTGGATTCGCATCGAGAATACTAATTCTTTTAAATACGGGCTGCACCGAAATAATTTAACAGTTAAATTAAAAAAAATTCAAAAAAATTATCAATTCATGCTCGGTCGAAAGGAAATCCCGCTCAGTCGAAGCGGAATCTCGCTCGACGAGCGGGATTTGAGATGAAATTCAAGGGCGGCCGAAATCAAATCCCGCTCGATCGAAGCCCTGCAGGATTTGAGACGAAATTCGGTGGTGGGCAAGTCAAATCCCGCTCGGTATCTCGCTCGGCGAGTGGATTCGAGTACACAAAATCAATTCACAAATTTTACGCCCAAAAATTTAATTCACGTAAAAAATTCAAGCAAATTCATAACAAAATTAAACAAAATTCAAACATATTCACAAATTCACATATTTGATGCAAGAACCAATATTTACGCTAAAAAATTAAACAACGAAATCACATGCTATATTCTATAACAAAAATTCAAGCCGAAAAATTAAACAATATTCATGCTCCAAATTCGACTAATTAATGCTCACCAAATTCAAACAAAACACGCTCAAAAAATCAGAATATTCGCACTAAATTAACGGATATAATTTGAGCGGTACAATAGCATTCGAGCGGGCCATTCTCGTGTTTTGATGTCGAAATCTACCACAAACTTGCGTTTCGAGCGGTCTTGAGCAGAATTTCGGTGACGGGCGGAAGAAATTGGGGAGAAAGATGAGAAAAAGTGATAGATCTGAATATTAAATTTCAAATTTGTTCAAATCTCGCTCGGTCCCGCTCGTGAATTTCTGCTCGCTGAGTGGGATTTGACAGGAAATTGGAGAACGTCGAGCGGGATTCGAGTGAGACTCGCGAGCGGGATTTGAGTACGTTTTACCGTTGCCGAGCGGGACAGAGCGGAACACGAGCGGGAAACAGCGAGCGGGATTTGAGCGCGAGCGAGATTTGAACTCGAGCGGATCTTACCGTTGGCGAGCGGGATTGAGCCGGACATGAGCAAGATTTATTATTTACAAGCGGGATTAGTTACTATATATATATATATTTGTGTGTATTTTTGTTTGTTTCTTGACTGAATTCGTCTCGAATTCCAGAAAACACCTGAAAATGATTGTTATCAGTCAACTTTTTTATAAAGTTAGGGTAGTGTAAGTAAAATTGAGTATTTTGTATTGCAAATATAATGATTGAGTAAATTTGAATTTTGTTATAGAAAATTTGGTAAAAGAGAATAATAACACTTACAAAATTATGCAATTAATTTGAAATTGAATCGCAATTGATTTTAAAACACCATTGGGTTTTATATACTCCCTCCGTCCTACTGAACTTGTCCAGTATTTCTTTTGGGTTGTCCCACCGAACTTGTCTAATTTCTAAAAATAAAATAGGTCACATACCTTTTACAACTCAAATCAACTAAAAAATATTAATTAATTAAATGGGTCTCACACCTCTACCTCATATATTAATTCTAAATTATTAATTAATGTATGAGTCTCACACCTTTATCAATATACACTAACTTTTTTAAATTATTACACCGAAAAAAAGTGGACAAGCTCAATGAGACGGATGGAGTATATAATAACTTATTGAATTCGTCCCTCAATTATAATCATGTTTCATTCTTGACCTTTTGATGTGACCATTGACCACCCTTCTAGAAAACGCCCAAGCGGAATCTTCCATACCGGCAATGAACTCTTTTACTTCGTTGCAGTTTAATAAAATAAAATTAGTATTAATATATAAATTTAGCCAAATAAGTTAGCGTATTGAATTGGAATTTTGTCTAATTAGGATTGAGTTATTTAATTATTTTTTTTCCATTATTTGTTATTTGATCTGTTCAAAGTCGACCTTTTGCATTATTTCTCAATATAGTTTTTGTATTAGTAGGCCCCACTCTTTTATATGAACTAATAATTAAAGAATTTGTTTAATTGAGTTATTACTAAGGCCCACTATGGATGGATAGAGTGGACTCTTTGAAAATCACTCCTATAGAGTTGTAATAATTTGTCAGCATTACTTGGATGTTCTTAAATTATTCATTTGTTTGGATAAGAAGTTTTTCTTAAATGGTATACCAAACAATAAACGTAACATTTTTTATGAAATGGCATACGATTTTTTCGTGACAAATTAGCTATATTCTTAATATTATTATGAAAATAACATATAATATATATACTTTATAAGCTATTATACGTACATCGACTATTATATAAAAACGGAACTTTCCGCCTTGATTTAAAAAAAATGGTCCCTTTTAGCCGAAAAAAGCCTAAAAGTGAGTGTGGGCATAGTCCTATAAATACATGCAATTAAGACAATATTCATTGTATTTGGCTTTGGTTTTGCCTAGTAAATTACAAAACAAATTACTGCATTACTTTTGTCTCCAACTCTATTGAATGTTTTGTACTATATTAGTAGTTGCTAGTGCATGAACCAGCCTAATTTCATGCATTGTGGCACGCAAAAGATTGTTCAAATTTGTCTCATAGTTCAATTTATGATATATAACCTCAAATTGCTTGAAATATTGAGTTCAATTAAAATGCGTGCTGAATTATTTAACGACATTGTTTCATTTCATATAGAGGCTGACATGCAGTCAACACTGTCAAATTTATTGGTTCATCCCTACATTTTAATTTTGGACCTGTTCCTATAGTATGAAATAAACTAAGCTTAAAATCGAAAAAATTAGGAAAAAATTGGGAAATAAATTTAAGAAAAGAAAGCAACTTTAAATGCCGAAATTAACACCGGTAGAGTGGAACCTAATAATCGGTCAAAGTGGTCCTGATAGGTCAAAGCCTGAGGGGAATCAGGACAGAAAGGTAATTTACGTAAGAAACAAAATTGGTATATATAACATTGTAATTCGAGCCTTTTTACTGCCTGGTCAAAGCCTGAGGGGAATCAGGGGGTTTTGTTGCACATTACACACAAATCTCGATTGCCCATCAAGAATATTTTAATTCAATTCTTAAATAAGTCATGTAATATGATTTTTTTTTAATTTAAATTTCTATTAAGACTTCTTTCATTTTTTCCCCATCACTTTCGTCTTTAGGCACCATCTTTCGTATATAAGCGTGCGCTAGTGGCCACATACATATTTGACAACAAAAAGATACATGAAATACATTATTTGTCGCAAGATAGAAATGCAAATAATTTTAAGGTACCAAATTAAAAATTTTAAAAAAACGATTAAAAAATGTTACTACAATAAAAAAATACGTTACATTATACTATCAAAATCAGAACTCATTCTGAACTATACAAATGTCTTCTAGACTAGGATGCGATCTCAACGAACTCTACGGTCAACAAGAACATTCAATTCGTAACCGATTCAACATTCATATTAATATTTATCTACAAATAAAGGAGTAACTTAAAATTAAATTAAATTAAAAGCCGTGCAACCGTGGTTGAATTTTCTGGCCGTTTCGGCATCAGAAAGAGACTGCCCGCACGTTACGATCCATCAAACCGCCGCACCGTTTAAAACTCCAAATATAACTTCTTAATATTTTATTTCACTAAATTAAAATATTTTACAATAATGCAATAAATAATTCAAATATTCGCGTCGTGCTGATGTCACCACCATGGTATCAGATCCACGCTCTGACCTAGCAATCACTCATCTCAAAAGTCCCCAAATATAGAAATTTCAGCAAAAACAAACTCATTCATCATCAATCCCTGAGATTTTTGTATTTCATTCATCATAATTCGCAGAAATCAAGAGAAAAAAAAAAGGAAGAAAAATTCCAATTCTATGTGCCTATTTACACCTTTGAACATGCTTCTCTTAAGCTCTTCCTCCTCGGACGCAGGAAAAATTCTTCGGTTACGAAGAAACGATCTCGTAGGAAGGAAAGAGGGGAGAAATTAGGGTTTCAACAATTTCTCACTCACGAATCGCCATAATCTCTCCAGCAAATCAGCATCGACACACATCGGCGCATGATGTAGAATCTCGCGCGCTGCTCCTTGACCAGCGCCGCGCACTTTCTGGTGAAGGCGCATCTTCTATGAGATGATTTTTTGATAAGTGAGGAAGATGAAGAAGAAGCTGTAGAGGAGCGGCTTCTGCTTCTCGATAAGCTGCTGGTGTTGATTTCCTTCTTCGATAGCTTCCACTTATCTTCCAAGTAGAGATGCTGAGCGGCGGGAGCCATGGCCATGTTCGAGAGAGCTTGATTGAGAATTTTTTTCTTCTAATTTTGGAGTTTGATTTGGGAAAAGCTGTGTTGCTACTTATAGGAGGGGTAGAAAGAAAGAAAGGGTTCGGAGGTGACGTGGCAGTGGGTATCAGACAATCCGGATCTTCTGGTCCAAAATTAGTGTCTCATTCGGTGGCCCACCAATCACACGATACCACACGTGTATTGATGGTCATATTAGCAATTAAAAATTATTTAAGTTATAAAAAGATGACCCACCAATACACGCTTGACGGCGTGATTGGTGGGCCATCATATGACCACCATCATATGGGACAGAGAATGCTGAGCGGGTATCAGCTGCCTTGAAAGACCCACCCACCCTCTTCTCTCTCCTCACTCTTTCTCTCTCTTAAAGTATTTATATTTATTTCTATAGTTTTTTTTCATTAATTATTTTGGCCACATACGTTATTTATCCACATTTTTATTTCTTTTTCGAGTATACTGTATATAGATAGACGAGAATAAAGCGTAAATGACAAATGGGTCTAATAGTAATTGTGCTTTTGGGCATTAATAATTTGGTACTTTTTTTTGGCAATTGTTTGCTAATTAATTAAGGATATATTCAAAAATTTATTTAGAGGACGAAATAGTTAATTTTAGAACCATGAGGGAGTGATGAAAACTACAATTTCGAATGAAAATAAAAATAATAAAAAATATATAAAATGGTAAATACAATTCGAGGGAGATGGGCCATGCATCATGTCTGTAAATACTAGTTAGTTTATTTGCATTTTGCACTATTACATTATATACCCAAAGTATAGTTATAATAGAATAATGTTTATTGAAGTTTTGTGAATGTACTATTATATTAAAAATATATAATTTCGAAAAGCGATTACATATTTTTCTTTCAAATTATGATACAACAATGAGGATGTACTCAATTCTAATTTTCAAGAACGTATCAAACTTGAAGATATACTTCCTTTTTGCATAAAAGGGGTAAGGGATCAAATTGAATCCCTAACCATCGTCAAACAAAGCAAAATATAATTAATATCAACACCCCCTTTATACTCTCATTTCCCTCTCAATAAAATTAAGTAATCAAGATCGAACTCAGAATTCAAATTTAAGATGACGAAATTTAGAATTTTAAAATTATAAAATAGTAAAAATTTCACAAATATAAAAAAGATTGAGATTAATTCACAATTTAGAACCATAATATGGGACCAGCCCTATTTCAATTTTTTTAGTATTGTTATGGATTGCTGACGATGAATGCACAGTGGCCGTGGCGCTATATGCGGTCGATTTTCAGACAGAGAAATACTGTAGGGAGTAATACTAGAGTTCTGGGATTACGGGATTACTATATCAGTGAGAAAGCATTAAATACATTTTCCCATTTTTATATTATAATAAATTAAATTAGATATATATACAATTAAATCTCAATAAAATAATATTCTATAAAGTAATAAGCTAAGATAATAATTTATTACAGTCTCGATATGAGTCAATGCACTAAAATAATGTTCGATAAAGTAATAAGCTCGTTAAATGAATATATTTTTTTCGATCCCAAGATTATTACTTTATCGAGGTTCAAATGTAGTTTATAACAAATCTCAGTGAAGCTACGTAGCTTGTCAGCAGTGACAACAAATACTGAGTTTTACTGCAAACAACTCTAATATTCACCATAACAGACGATAGCTCTCCACAGTGGCCACATCATATATATATAATATTTATTTATTAATTTATTTATATTATTTTGAAGTATTTCTGTATTTATGTAATTTTAGGGTGTTCGTGGATTATAAAAAAATTGAAAAATTGGTTCAAGTTGGATATTTCAAATCATATACCCGATGCTCGTGTTGTAGAAATCATTCAAGGGAATAGTGAAACCGACTAGCCCTTTAATGGTAAATCAAGAGAGAGAGAGAGAGAGAGCTATCAATTCGAACAACCGACTCATCATCAAATGGCTTGGACAAAATATGTTAAACCTTGTGTGAGTGGACAACTACGATTGCCCATTCATTGATGGACAATTCTTCACTAGTTTCTTTTTTTTTTTTTGTAAAAAATTAATTTTCCAAAAAAAAATTCCTTAAAAAAATGCTGATAAATTAAATATTTTTTTTTTCAGTGAAGATTATTAAAAGAAGTTCACATGGCGACTGTTGAATCTTGTATATTATTATAAAGCTATGGCAGTCACGATTATCTAGAATAGGAATTAAGTAGTAGCATGGAACTTAGGATGGACAAACAGGTAATAAAATATTGTCGATGTAAAGAAATTTATTACATAATATATTTAATTTTTTTTATTACACATATTTAATGTCCTATGGCCTTGCTTAAATATCACTCCTTTAGTTGAAGTGGTATGAGGTTATTTATCTCTTTAGTTCAGGGCAGGTCCAGTATTTGTAATTAGGGGTAGGAATTTAAAATTTCTGAGTGTGGGTATAAGTTTTCACGAGGAGTAATTTCTCCAAGAAAAAGTAATTTGTAATTTTTTTAATTACATAATAATTTAGAATTATTTTTGTATTATACAAAAAGTATTGTATGTATACTACGGATTTCAACCCTTTTGATGAATGTGATTATATTTATCAATCAATAGCTAGCAATGACTACAACCAATTGTCGCTATTTTCCGAGTAAGACATAATTTTATGGAATTGTTTTGCGCCATATTTTTCTATTATTAGACAATTGAGATTTCGGCGCCTATACACATGGTCCCATGTGAAGATTAACGCTCAAAATTTGAATGGTTTTATATTAATTAATTTATATAAAATAAATAAATGTGTGTGCTATTAATAAAATGTTCTTTTAGAGGGCGTATATATCTATTATTTTCAAATGTTAATGGGCCTTGGTCCAACCCAAACCCATGAACGTTTCTTGATGAAAAGGGCTAATGAATCAGTTGGGCCTTCAAAAAGCCTCAAACTTAACCACGTAGGAAATCAGGAAGGTGAGGATTAACCAAGTAAGAAATCAGAAGAGAGAAGAGTGTAAGAAACATTATTAAATATATACCCACATTACTTAGGGGTGTTTGGAACAACTTCTAATTCACAACTTATAACTTAAAACTGTAGTTTTAGTGTTTGAAAATTCAGCTTTAAGCTTAACTTCTCTATTTTGGTAGAGATTTTAGAGCTTTTTCATAAACTGCTAATGGGCAGCTCTGCTCACAGCTTATGACATCTAAATTTTTTATAGACATAATTATCCTTAATAAAATTATTTAATTTCGAAAATAACTTTTTAACCTAGAAAAAATTTAAAGCCTTCTCTCATTGCTTCTTGAACAACCGTTGCAGCCTTCTCCTCTCTCTCTCTCTCTTTCTCTCAATTTTCCCCTCCCGTATAAGATTGAAGCCAGAATTCTAGCAGCGGTCACCGGAAAAAGAAGTAAATATAAATTTTTAGAAATTACAAGTATATATCTTGTATGATGTAAATGTAAATTCTATTTAATAGTATAACATATTTATACAATATGATATAATATAAATGTACATATAATATAAATAAATTAATTTAATTTTTTATAATATTATGATCGAAATTATAAAACAAGAAATGAATATAGATTATGACTAATTTCTCAATTTTATTTATTTATAATAAATTAATTTTTTTTGTAATATTAGGGGTAAGATAGACATTTTATTTAAAAAGTATAAATAAGCTACTGCTTTCAGCAGCATTTCAAAACACTATTTTCAAACACCTACAGTCAGGGGCGGATCCAGGATTTCGAGTTAGGGGGGCGAGAATTTATAAGGGTATGAAAGGTGTTGTACGGGGGTCGGGGGGCGGAGCCCCCGAGAAATTTTTTTAGGGGCGTTTGTTTCTATTTAGGTCTAACTATACTTACTATTTAGCGATATTTATGGATATTATGTTATTCATCTAATTATCCCTTGAAATTTATATTACAACATCTTATTTTGATAGGCCTACATGTGATCGGGGAGATTCAAGAATTTATTCAATTGAGCAATAAGTATTGAAAAAAAAAACACAAGCATAATATATCAATTGTATAAAGTTATACCATATGTTAAAATATATAGATATCTGAACTCCAAGTTTTAAACCTCCACTAAAGTTGGTGTACTTAATATATGATTTATAACATTTTTCATATCTAGTGGTCACATTCACAGTAATTTTAGTTTTAACTTAAGGGTAGAATGACAGATTCTAAAATTTCGGGGGGGCAAACTCGAAAATCAAAATGAATATATATGAAAATTATAAAAAAATAGAGAGTCAATCGTAGTAATACACGAAAGTTCGGGGGGGCGGTCGCACCCACCCGCCCCCCTTTGTATCCGCCCCTGCCTACAGATTATCAAATCAGCAGCTTTAAACACTTATCAATACGCTTCAGTAATTCCAAACACCCCTTTACTCTTTTCAAATATGGGACCCGCTTCCGCTTGGGCTTACAAATTAGGGATGCAAACAGGTAGCAATTATTCAAGTTTTACCGATATCGTATTGTTATCGTCGATTAACGATAACCGAATAATCAAAAGTCGGTTAACGATCAGGTTAATGGTTATTTGATTTAGCACACTAACAATTAACGGTTTGACCAATGATTAATGGTTATTACCGAAATAACCGCCTAACAATTAATATGTAATATTATGTTAACTTTTTATATTGTTTAAATTACTTATAACAAAACAAATAAAAGAAAAAGAAAAGAAAAGAGTAACGACTAATTCAAGAAAAGAGTCTCACGGTCTCAACTCTCGAGTCCACCACGTCTGACTCTCTCGATCTCTCCGTCTCCGTATATCACTTTCTCTGCAATCCGCCAACCCTTCATTTCTTCTCGAATCTCGATCGATCGACTGGTTTTCAGTTAAACTGGTCTAATGCTTACTCGGTTAAATTGTGTTAACTCGTTTAACTTAACCGTTTTGCAGACCTATTACAAAATGAAGGAAATGAAAATTTATTAAATCAACTCAACTATTATTTATGTAAGATTGGGAATTGAAATCATCACAATGAGAGAAGGAAAGAAACAAAAACCAATTATGAAAAAGTGCAAATCGCACTACAAATTATTTCAAGATTTATTCAGACAATTAGTGCTATAAGATAGGGGAGATTATGATGTAATAAGAATATTAGTTAGGATAAGAAGTTTGTAATTTTGTCTATTAGGGGATTATGCCAACCTCCATCATGCTTGCTAAGGCCCTACACACTTATTGTCCATACTCTAATTAATTTCATTTTTAAAAAAGTGTTAATCCTAATAAAGGTAGGCGATGAGTTTACTTTATCACTTGTAATGTTTTCAATAAATTCTCTTATTAATTAAATTCGAGTAAAGATATTTGGAGATGTGTATAAGGGGTACAAGTCCACTAAACGACTCGAATGAAGTAGTGATAAAGACTATAGAGTGTCTACTAAAGTTGAAAAAAAAGGGACAACTCTATATATAACCCTTTTCAATAAGTACATATGTTTTTAGCCAGCCGTGGAAAAAAATAGATATCTAACCATTTCTGACGATTTTTGATGAATTGATGTAGGTGGGGTCCACAATTATAGTAATCGCCTAGTTTCTTTTTCAATCGCCATGTGTTATCGCCTACCTATTATTTAAATAACTTATATATTTTTTATGATATTTTTTCAAAACTAGATAAAATATATTAACAGATTATAAAATTTATTCATAATTTTTTTTTCGAAATCGCCTTCCCCTCTCTCACAAAATCGCCTTAGCCTCTCAAGAATTCGCCTAACTCACCACAAAATCGTCTCTCACAAAATCGTCTCTCTGTCGAAATTGCCGCCTCTCTCTCGCCTTCTTCACTCACAAAATCGTTTCTCATAAAATCGTCTGTCGAAATCGCCGCCTCTCTCTCGCCTTCGCCACTTACAAAACCGTCTCTCACAAAATCACCTCTCTGTAATCGCCGCCTCTCCATAATCGCAAGCCCTAAGAGATATGGATCCCTCTTATCAAGTAAGCAACGAGTCGGTTTTGTCTGCGTGCGTGTGATTAAATTAGAAATGCTGAGAATATTTGATTTCAATTCATTGTTGATTCATACAATATGTTCTTCTGTTCTACTCGTTTTCGTGTTAATGTTGATCTAACTCTCGATTGCGGTTTTAATGCTTCTGGGTTTAGCGGAATTACTGGGGCGATCGTCCTCTTTGTTTTAGAAACTTTTCGCCTAGGCGATTGTTGTGTTCAAGCCTTACCGCTAGGCGATTGTATGTTGTAGCTAAACTTTTTTTAAATTTGCAGAATGATTGGTCTTGGAAGAGAAAATCTTTACAAGGATTCAAGGGCAGCTTAAAGTACTACTCCCTCTGTTCCACTCTATTAATCCAGTTTCTTTTCGGCACGAAGATTAAGAAAATTATTTGTTGTGTGTAAAATAGATAAAGTAGTGGGGTCCACTTAAATATATTAGAGTATTATTTTAAGTTAAAAATGGAAAGTGGACTAATGGAGTGGAACGACCCAAAAAGGAAAAGTGGACTAATGGAGTGGAACGGAGGGAGTACTTTGAAGCTGATACAATAAATGATATAATTGATGTTTTGGAAAAAAGTGAATTCGTTGGATAAGTTTAAATCGGGCTGCTTTGGCGATTTTTTGGGATTCAGCAAAGGAATTAGTGCTCGTAAAGCATTAGTTGCCCTACTTACACATGAAGTGTTGGTTCCTGCTGCGTCGGAGTACGAGTTATGGTTCCTTGTTGGTTCAGAAAATATTCGCTTCTCGGCGAAGGAGTATGCATTGATTACCGGGCTACATTTTGGCTCATCATACTTCAATCCAATTGATCGTAATCATCGTATTCCGGATGGCAGTTTTGTACACCATCAGTATGGGAAATCTTGTCCAACACTGAAGAACGTATATGATGATTTTAAAAGTATGAAATTGACAGAGAAGAAGACTATCTCAAGGCTGCCTACATCCTGATGTTTTATTTTATGCTCGCTTGCCTTGATAAGAAGCGTGCCATTGACATTTGGTTGTGTGTCCTCGTTGAGGATATCGATCAGTGTAATCGATTTCCTTGGGGAACACTAACATATCAGATTTTACTTAATTATGTGAAGAAAATCCCCACGACTTTAGACAAATGGGGCGACGGACAATCACATCATATCTACGGCCCGATTTGGACTATACAAGTAATTAACTTATAATTTATACTTATGTTCTTAAATTTTATAAATTATATTTGCATGTTCTAACAGTTGAAACTAATTTGGTAGACATGGTCCTACGAAGCTATTCCACATCTTGGTCGGCAATGCGGTAGGATTAATAATAACGACACAACCGTTATACCTCGCTTCCTGCAATGGACATATGTGTCACCTCGAGCACGTTCACGAGCCTTGTAAAATTAAAACGATTGAAACAGGTAATCGCCTGACGGAAGTGTTAGTAATCGCCTAGTAAATTGGTAGAATCGCCTAGTGATCGCCTAGTAAATTGGTCGAATCACCTGACGGAAGTGTTAGTAATCGCCTAGTAAATTGGTCGAATCGCCTGACGGAAGTGTTAGCAATCGCCTAGTAAATAGGTTGAATTGCCACGGAAGTGTTAGTAATCGCCTAGTAAATTGGTCGAATCGCCTGACGGAAGTTAGAATTCAAGCTACTTGTTAATCGTTTGAAGTGTTAGTAATCGCTTGACGGAAGGTAATAATCGCCTAGGCGATACCCATTACCCTGAACCCCTCTCAAACCCTAAACCCTCTCAAACCCCTAAACCCCCTCAAACCCTAAACCCTCTCAAATAATTACGGGTTTTCATTATCGTTTTAGGGTTAACAGATAGTTTAATTCATATAATATGAATTAATCTCAAAATATAATAATTTAATTCCATCTAATTTATTTATACATATTCTATTATATTCTCAAACCCCAAACCCTCTCAAACCCCAAACCCTCGCAAACCCCTAAACCCTCCCGAATCCTAAACCCTCTTAAATCATTACTTGTTTTCATTATAGTTTTAGAGTTAACAGATAATTTAATTCATATAATATGAATTCAGCTCAAACTATAATTAATCTCAAACTATTGTTTACATGATTCTATTATATTTACATGATTCTATTATAATCTCAACTTATAAGACTTATTCTCAAAGAAGTTTACTCGAGGTACTTCATTGTTGAGTAATCTAAACTTGAGATTGATTAATCTAAAATGTAATGATTCATAATGTTTACATTGACATATAGTGTTCCAAAATGTAGTAATTCTATATAAGGATTGATGTATAAATATTTATAATAATAGAAATTAGTTAAAAAATCGTGTAATGTTTAAATGACCAAGTAATCGCTCGGCGATAATCTATTTTCGTCAGGTGATAATAGGTCGAGCTCGACTTATCCTTGGTCTACCGGCCTGACGATTAATTATAGGAGCACGAACCATAAAGGCAGAAGTCTCAAGCGGTACAATCCAATGATCCGGATGCGGCATTAGCATGATTGTCGGCGAATATGTTAGCACAAGATTGTCTGTTCTGTAGTATGGTGCAACAAATTTAATTATGGATTTGTTGGCAAAGCTATTCAGTAGAGTAATTAATATACATCATCAGATAATAATACATATTCGACAATATATATTATACAACTATATCATTACTTACTGAATAGCTGCTGCAGCATGACAACACGGGATCAAATCCAAGTTGAACTTTCGGCAATTACATGTACGCTGATGAAGGTCGACCATGTAACACATTCTTTCATCGTCGACTCGGTACACGTCTGGGCTGACACCACGTACGCTCAGATGGCGTCCACGTTCTACAGAATCAGCCAATTTGTTCATGGCCCACTCAGTCAACACATGTTCTCTCAAATTTGATTATGCACGGTGTTTATCGAACCAAGTTTCTACTATATATTGATAAACTTCAAGTAATGAGCAAATCGGGAGTCGTCGTGCCCACAATAATCGAGCATTGAGACACTCTGCTGCATTGGATGTCATAAAATTAAAACGATGGGTAGGGCCTTGCGAACGCGACCACCGGTCGACTCCAATACTCAAAAGCCTGTTATAGGCACCATCTTTGCTCAAAGATTCTAAAAGAGACATCTGCTTCTGAAATCTTTCATCTCGGTAACAGTAGGCAGCTTCCTTCATAACAGCCACAACATTTTGGCCATAGCCAGCCATATTCTTCGACAAGTGTAAATAGCACAATCCATGTGCAGCCTCTGGATAAACATCATCCACCGCATTCTTGATACTCTTATGCTGATCTGAGACAATGAGAAGATCATCGGGGCATCCAAAAGCCTCTCGCACTTTCCTCAAGAACCAAACCCACGACTCGTCATCCTCAATACGACCAATCCCAACTGCTAGGGGGAAAATCTACTCATTGCCATCCATTGTCACGGCTGCAAAAAGAATGCCCTTGTTTTTTCCTTTCAGATGCGTCCCATCGACCACTATCACATGCCTCAAACAATTCTTAAAGGCAGCAATGCAAGGGCCTAGTGCAAGGAACATGTACTTGAACAGATGATCGTTAGTTGTCTACAAACTAACCAATGTCCCGTTGTTGCTTTCTCGTATCACGTGGAGGTAGCTCGGCAACATCTGATAGGATTTATCGTAATCACCATAACAAAATTCAATTGCGAGGTTTCTCACACGTAGAGCAAAACTATAATCTATTTCAATGCCGAACTCAGACTTCGCTTCTTTCATCAATTCTTTGGGCTTCAGAACAACACATTCACCCAACTTACGGGAAAAGTAGTTCGCTAATATCTTTGCAGGCACTTGCCGATGAGCATTAATTTCAAAATTTGTTTGGCATGTATGATCCTTTCTGAACTTAATGACCCGCCAGATACCGTTACCACCTCTAGCACGTACTATGAATGGACATCCATTTCTATGCTTGCATACATAGCTCACTCTATCTGTACTCGATCTCTCAACAGCATACTCAACTCTATTATGCATATTATAGGTACCCACTACAATCTCCAATGCATGCTTGCTCTCGAATAAAGCCCCTTTAAAAAGTTCATTGTTGGGCTCAATCATCAACTCTCTTCGTTCTATTGGGCAAACAATATCGAGATCAGCGAGTGGAACATTCCAGTTCGTATTCAAGCCAGCATGTGGATGTGCATCAACATGATTTGAAGGACCTGATTGATTGAAGTGATGGTCGCGTAGAGCAGTTCGGTTCAAGATGGCTTGACTGTGGGCTGGATCCCGAACCCATGTATTAAACTCGTTCAACTTGACTCGAGGAGTTCATGATTATAATCCTCATCATCATCTTCATCATCTGAAGAAGCTGCCTCAACTTCGTCTTCAGGCGGATTAGTATTCTCTAAATTGGACCTGCTCGAACTAACGTCAGTATTTTTCCGAATATTATACACAATTGGATCACTTCTAACCTCGAAAAGCATTCGGATTATGTCTATATCACAATTCAAAGGAACCTTAATACTACTGCCATCAGAAGTGTTTGTACAATAAAACAAGTCGTAGTATGTAGTGAATATCATGTACCAACCGATGCATATCGAAATTAAGCGATGTAAAGAATAACAATTCATCTCCACCTTCATACTTGGATCTGTTCCAATAACCACCATATCTAAGAACAACACGTTGCCACCTAATCTGTAATAAAACGAACATAAAAGTTAAATTAATTAAACTAATGGTTTATAATGGTCATCGCCTAACTACATCGCCTAACCATAATCGCCTAGCGACACTGACTGTCTTATGGCGATTATAAACCATAAAAAATCGTCTAGCTTCGCGTGACGATAAAACTAAATCGTTTAGCCACGAACAACATAATTATATGTATTTAAACACATTCAAACAATATTTTTTAGAAACGTGAAATATTATAACTTACCGGATCCATCTTATGTATATGATGTAGCTAAAAAAAAATTCGCCAAGATGAAAGTTCGTACCAATTTCTTGTCAAATGAGAGGCAACTAATGCAGTAGTTGATACAGAAATAAATGGTAGTAAATAAACTTTTACTTTTTGTCAGAAAAAAAGTAGTTTTTTTTTCATATGGGTAGTTGTAGTTGTGATTGAAAGAGGCCGGGAGCAGCTGAAAAAATCATAGCTAGGAACGAGTTTTTTTTTTCATTTATATTTCTAATAATTTTATATGAATGTTCTTTTTCAGTAGAATACAAATTTGAACTCGTAGAAATAAAGACATTCGAATTGAAATAATTAAATTATAATTAAAGTTGCATACAAATAGTATATTTTTTACACGATTTATTGGTATGCGATTAAGTTTAGCGCTAGGCGAGGAGCAATGACGATTAAAAATGGCCGATTAAGTTTATCGCTAGGCGACAGACCATGGCGATTAAATTGGCCGATTAAGTTTATCGCCAGGCGACTGTCAATGGCGATTAATTCAATTTTTTTCACCAGATATGATTTCAAATAAATATATAAATTATTTAAATAAACTCTTATGCGATTACAATTATTGTGGACCCCACCACATCACTTTTGTCAGAAATGGTTAGATTTCATCTTTTTTCTACCGGTCGCTAAAATTCATATGTACTTATTCAAAATGGCTCTTTATGCCTATTCCCCAAAAAAAATTGCATGGTAATGTCGAAGATGTTTGTATCTTCACCAATCAGGAACCAAGAAGACCTACACAGTAATTAGAAAAACTCTAAATTGAAACAAACCTCGCATTTGAGTCATCAATTATACCCTATTAGTGTGACAAATACCGATAGTGAAATTAAGGGATAGGATCACCTGTCCAATAAATTCATGTTTAATTGGTGTCTGATTTAAAACGACATAGTTTTGTATTAAAAAAATGCACTCTTTAATTATTTATTATTATTTTTTTTCAATCGTATCCTTTTAATTTATAATTTCTCAATACAAAACGTCGTTTTAAATCAGACACCAATTGGACATGGATTTAATGGACAGGTGATCTCATCCCTGAAATTAAGGGGCCGTTTGGTAAGAATTCGGGAATGACAATGGTAATGGGTATGATAGTAGGGTGATTGAGTATGGGTATGACTGATTCTTTAATGGTGTTTGGCATTTACTTGTGAATGGGTATGATAACCAAATATGATGTTTGGTTGTACTTAGGTCTCAATGAGAATGTATAATATTACGAATATTGTAATATTTTAAATAATAATGATATGAGTCTTTTTTTTATTTTGTGAAATTTAATACAAAAATATTTTAATAAAAAGCAAAATATCTTTTATTTTGAGTATTTACAAAAAAATTATAAATATTTTAAAAAATAATTATAAAAATATTTTTTAACATATTTTTACGAAATTATCGAATATTTATTTTATAAAATAATAAAGACATTTTTATAAATTATGTTCAAACATTTTTAAATAATAATGTTTACATTTGACAAAATTTAAGTTTTATTTAATATTCTTAACGAGATTACTGTATTTACTTTTAAATAAAATTAAAAACATTTTTTTAAATTATGTTTTTTTTTCTTAATAGTAATGTTTATTCTGAAAAAAAAATTAAGTTTTATTTAATATAATAATTATTTTTTAATTATATGTATTTTAGCTAAGTATTATAAATTAATTTTATTTTTTAAAAATAATGCATAAAAAATTAATTTTGATACCCATATGGGTTTGGAAACTCAAACCCAAGTAATACATGGGTATGAGAAAACCCATACCTATTCGGGTATGAAATCCATAGTAGGGTTTCGAAATCCACATACCAAACGTATTATATGGGTATCATTCCTCCCCCATTCCCATAGTAGGGTTGTAAACCCACGTACCAAACGCCCCCTAAATAGAATATATGCAATCTATTGTAACAGTTTCAATTCTAACATTATAATATATTTATATAGATTATGAATAACATTTCCAAAATTGGGATGTAGGCTAAGATCTATAGGAGAGGATGCATGCATCCTTATATTTGAGCAAGTGTAGGATGCATGGTAGATGTCTCCTTTTAATGTTTCACCCAAATATCATGATCTATTTATTACTTGACAAATCATTTCAAATGTTTGATTAAGCTATACCCCAACATCACCAAACAAGGCCTTAAATTAATGTATGATTTTTATGTGTTACATAGTTATGTAATGTTATTTTGACCCTTCAATATTGTGGGATCCACAAAAAAAGTTACATTATTTGGACTATGGCTTGTTCCTAACCAACAAATACTTTTACTTCCTCCTACAAATCTTAATTACTCATATATGATTCATAAACAACAAGAAGTTATTCCATTACTCGCTTCCATAATCCCATAGTTTCTTTATATGTTTTGACAATTTATTTTTCATCATTTTAAAACTGTAGATTTCATCCAATAATTCTTAATCGTGAATTAAGCCTCAGACCGTACGTATCTTACAATTAAAATGACTTATTCATAGACGAATTCAAATTTTTCAAAAACCCATTTTTGGTATGTCAATTTGAATTTTTTATTTCCTCCCTTCTTTTTCGAGATTTCACTACCCGCCTAATCTCAATTTCTAAATCCGTCCCAAAAATTGTTCGAATTGCTAACATTTAGCTACATTTAAGTGAATATGTAAAATGTAGGTATGGAATTCTGATTTATTTAGCAATTAGTATCGAAATTTAAAAAAAAATAAAAAAAAATTGATGAAATAGAGTGGGAGAATCGAGGTGGAGAAATGAAGATGACATACGAGGTACTCTGATGGAACTCTGCCCCGACCACTAGCCCGTGTTCGTCGGACCAAACGGGTCCCACTTTCTATGTGTGTATGATTTCCATCTCCCCAACTATGTTACTTCTACTATTCGCACCACTCCCTTAATTAATAATCTCTATTTATTTAATGGTAATTTTTTTCCTTATAGAAAGTGAAAGATGAACTCTTGACACAAATGGATTGTTTTTCATCAAATAATGATTACAAAACTGTATTTTAAATACGCAGTGATTACGATATTGTTCTGAAAATGTTTAATTACTGCAAATTAACTTGGACCTAATATTTGGTTACAATGTGAATAAATTATATGATTCTAAAGTATATATATATATAACTAGAGGTTCTTTTGCTAACACCTCTTTAGAGTGTGAAAAGTATAAAATACACTTTTAATACAACTGTAATGCATTTTATGGTTGATAATAATGCACTTTTCAAAAAGTACATCATTATCAACTGAAAAGCGCATTACAAGAAGTGCAACATTATCAACTGTGAAATGCATTATATTTATATTAAAAGTGCATTACGAATAATGTACTATTATCAACTTAAAAGTGCATTATGAAAAAAAGTGCAGTATTATCAAACTGTAAAATGCATCGTATATTTTTCACATTATAAGCAAGGTACAAAAGATCATTCCATATATATATATATATATAATGGAGATCTTGTACTTAAGGGGACATTTTGTAAGATGTTTCAAAATCGAGAATTGATATTAAATCCATATAATGTGTTGGGATGAGGTTCATTGGAATTAAATTTCAGAATCATATAGGAACAAAGTTAGGATTTTTCAAATATTAATAACTTGGAGGGTTTTGAAATAAGCCCGTTTCACTTAGAATGAATAATCCCTAACTCAAATTTGCAAAGCAAATATCTCATTTCATATAATTTATTAATATAAAGATTAACATGTATTTTCGGAGCTAGAGATAAAATTCCTCACGACAATATTTTCCCTCGTTTTCTTGAACTAGAATATCAGTGCAATGTTTTTTTGATGTTAGGGATAGAAGTAGGGGTGTGCGCGGGCGGGTTCGAGCATAAAAATTAACTGATCTACACATAGGCGGTTTTATGAATTTAAAAACTGTGGCGGTTTCATTTTTTTCCAAACCGTTGCGGGCGGGTGGGGCGGTTTGCGGACGGTTGCGGGCGGTTGCGGATCAAATAATTAGATATCCTAACTACTTAATTATTTATTATCTATAGCGACATTGACGAATTTTGTAAGTTGATTTAGTTAGAAGGAAAAAAAACCTACTACGACAATTATTTGTTTTAAACATGAAGTATGAGACAACACTTTGGTGTACCAAAAAAAATCCAAATCATACAATGTATATAACTTCAAATGAAATGAGTATGATAGTAGAATATTTTAAGATTCACGGCACTATGACACACGGCACTATGACACATTCATATGAAAAATGAATTTTTGAAATGTCACTTTGTTGAGTCATGTATCTAAGACTAATATTAGAAAAGAAAAAAATTAGGGTGGCGGGCGGGTCGGTTAACCGCCACCGGCAAACCGCGACCCACCCGCTCAATGGCGGTTTGCTAAAAAATTGAACCGCGGTTAATTTTGAGAAAAATTAACCGGCGGTTACGGTTTCCAACGGGCAGGTCAAGCGGGCAGAGGCGGTTGGATGGTTTTTATGCACACCCCTAGATAGAAGTAGTAGTCATCTTACCCCAAAATGTGGCACCTACACAATTATACATATATTGATTTTTAAACCACACTAATTTATTCATCAAAAATTTCTTTAGAAGTGCAAATTAGTAATAAACTGTATAATGAAATACGTATCGAAGGCATTGAGCTCCTTTATTTCGTTTTTGGGACTTCGCATTTCATCATGATCATCAAATTAATAATTTTTATCTTAATTAATTAATTTAATTAGTTTATAAACGAAAAAAATAGTTAGTTCTTTGTGTGTGTGCATATAAGAGATCGTAGAGGGACCATTTATTAACATGATTTTAATTCTCAGGTAGGTGAAATCAAAACAAAAGATCGATTTAAACAAAATAGTAAACTTTCAATTTTTTATTTTTTTTACAAAATTGTTTATGACTATCAAGGGAAACAATTTGCAGGTTTTGCACCAGAAAAGAAAGGCTAAAAAGGATCTAAAATGGCAAAAATGGACGCAAAGAAGCAAGAAATCGAAAACCCTAGTTAGGGGCCTCTGAAGCTGTCTGTCAAATGTCAATTCCCCTCCACAAAGCCTTCTACATTACGCAACAAATCTCTCTCTTCTCTCTCTCCCCCTCTCTCTCAAAAAGACATTCTATAATACAGAGTAGTATTGCAGTTCACTTCTCATATATCTGTATGGAAACTGCCCTCACTCAGTCTCTATTAAATTTTCTTCCTTTTTTGCCCACCGCCGATTGCGATGCTTAACTGTTACACCCTCTCTCTCTCCTCCCTCTCTCTCTCTCTCTCTTATGAGTTTTGCAGATCTTTTTTGCATCCTGAAATCTCGCCTTCATTGGGTTTTTACCCCTTCCTCCGTTTAGGTCTATAAATATCCACATCTTTCATCTCCTTCATCATCACTTCCAATAGCGCTTTTGCTTCTCTCACTCTCTCTCTTAGAATTAGGTCTTACCCTTATGTTTTCTCAATACACAAACCAAAGCCCTTTTGTTCAATTTCTTGTTTTCTTGCTTTCTTGATCTCTCTCCTTCTCTCTCTCTCTCTCTCTCTCTCACTCTCACTCTCTCCCTCCAACAAAGCTTTTTCTTCCTCACAATTGAAGCTTTTTTTCAAATCTTGTCTTCTTTTTTAATCTTCACTTTCTTTGATGGCCTCACTAGTTGTGTCTAACTAGGGTTTTTATATCAATGAACGTACACTTTCTCTCTCCTCATCTTTATCATTTTCTCTCTCATGTTTAAAGTATATAATCTTGAAGACAAGAAAGGGCCGATCAGTCAGTTTTTGCTGATGGAGCATCATCAAGATTCACATACCTTTTCTAGGGCTACATTAGAGTGTTTTCTTGGATAGCCTTCAAAGGGTCCCAAGTTATACTTTACAACACAAGAAAAATTATACTTTTTCTTGGATTTTAATTTGTTGGTAGCCTTGGAATTATATTTATGAGAATCTTGATGATGCTGCAGCGGCAATGAATGGCTAATTCTTCATCATATGGTAAGCAATTACATTTTTTCATTGTAATGTAGTACTTAATTTTCGGTTCAATTTGGTTCAACTGAGTTTGTGATTTGTTTCTTTAGGGTTTCTGTTTTAGAGCGAGATTAATGAGAATTCATTGCTTAAAGATTTTCTCCATTAAACCTTCATTATATGTTACTACACTGAGTTAAAATGTTTAGAGTGTGTATTCTGTTAATTTCCTGACATTGTAGTTAGTTAAATTTCATCTTTTTCGTTGATTTATAATTATTTAACATATGTTTGTTTTGTATGTAATTAAGTTTTACTTGCTTTACATTTTTATTTTGTTCCACATTTATATGTAACGCATTAAATTTTGTATCTGAGATTCTATCATTATTTGCATAGCAAAGTTTAATGTGATTACTTTTGTTTGACTTTGTTATACATATTTGCAATAAACGAATAATAATTTCAGATTTTAATTATTTGTTGTAATAATTTGAGATACATTTTGTATACTAATACCACTAATCTTCGAATTACAAGCTTGAAATTAATAAAATTATTAATTTATGGTGGCCATAGATCTGTTAGTTATATAGTGGATATCTATATTAATTACTTTTCTACACTCGATGTATAGTATGCAACTAAATAAAGGAAAATCAAGAAAATCGACTTTTACTGTTATAAAAGACTTTTATTAAAAAAATCAGATTTCGAGATCAAGTGCTTAATTAATTCATAATCGAAAAAATTTACAATACTAAAACTTAGTTTCAAATTGTACGGAAAATTATAGGTGATATTTAAATTTACATTTTCGACTGTAAAGTCAATAATCACAATTAAGAGTGAAATAAGACATTTTTAAAAAATATATTAAGAAAAAATGGATATTTAACACGATTTAAAAAGGGTAGAGGTCCCCAACAGTCCCCGGATCCGCCAATGCTCACATTGTTATAGTATCTGGGGTGAGTATGCAACTGAATATAATATTTATTCTACAAAACAGTTTGTGTCAATTATACAATTTGAGAGTCACGCCCCCTAAATACATCTATGATTATACCATTAATAAACCCGATGGAATTTTTTGTATTAAGTTGTCCCCATACTTTGATTTAAAGAGAAAAAGGCCCAAAAGGAAAATACTAGTATGAGTAAAGCATTCATTTTTTCCTCTTAATATTTTAAATTAATTTTTGATAGTATGAAATATTGTAACACAAATTTTGGTCAACAAAATAATAAATGTAACAATCCCTTTCAAGATTTGAATTAAAAATAACAAACTTGATAATTAAAATAGATAAATAAATAAAGTAAGTCTAGTATTTCAAAACAAATAATAAATCTCATTATTAGTAACGGCTAGTTTTGCTGTTATGGCAAGTAGGAGCTGCCAAGAGCTTCTCTCACACAACTGACCGTTGGAGCCATTACTTATTCAAACCCTAATCCCAACCCCAAATCCCCTCTTTCGATCCTCCATTAAAGTTTCCTCAATCGATTCTCGCAAAAAAGCCTCGCACCGGAGGCCTTTCATTCGGTCAATAAACGCGAATCGCTCAATTTTCTGTGGATCACTAATTTATTGATTTGTTCCGAGCTCGAATCGATCAAGAATTGAAGAAATGGATACGGCTCAGAGAAGGAAGAGCGGCCTTAATCTGCCGGCGTCGATGTCGGAGACATCTCTACGCCTCCAGACACTCTCCTCCGTCTCGCCGGTGAAGCTCGCTTCCCCGCTGAAATCGATGTCGCCGCGGACGATTTCGAACCTATCAGCGTCGTCGTCGCCGTCGAAATCGTCTTCAGCTTGCAGCGATAGGTTCATCCCCTGCCGCTCTTCGTCGAGGCTGCATACGTTTGGGCTGATCGAGCAGGCGTCGCCGGTGAAGGAGGGAGGCGGCGGAGGGAGCGAGGCGTATAATAGGTTGTTGAAAACTGAGCTTTTCGGGACTGATTTTGGATCACCTGATTTTGGTGCAGGAGGTTTTAGAGGGGGGTCACAGATGAGTCCTAGTAAGAATATGCTGAGGTTTAAGACCGAGCAGCATTCTTCTGGGCCTAATTCGCCGTTTTCGCCGTCTATTTTGGGGCATGATAGTGGGATGTCCGGCGAGGCGGCGCCACCGCCCAAGCCACCGAGGAAGGTTCCAAAAACGCCTCACAAGGTACATTTCTGGTTTTTGCTTCTGTTGTGGGAAGGAACATGTTTTTGTTTTGTGAGATTTTAATTTTTTGCTTAAGAACACTGAGGGATTCAGCTCAATCTTGAACGATTAGCTCAGAGTTTCGAGTAGTAGCTAATTATGCTTTATTATAAGGAAATTTTCAGAAGTTATACTCACTTGACTCTTGAGAAGCAGCTGAAATGAGTAGCAAGACTAGAACACCTTTTTTTTTCAGATTGTGATTTCACTTGCTTTTCATTTCTTAGATTAGTTGGCAGCCTTTTTTCAGGGTTTTTCGTATTTAGACTATACTTGCTTAAAGCATAAAAAATGGAGCTGAACTGAGTTGCATCATTAATCCCTTTTTGCTTTTCATGGTTAGATGATGTGTGGTTTTGTGTTTATCAAACTATATTCTTAAATTGAAAATGGAGATATATTGAGTGGCAAGACCAGACCTTTTCTAAAGTTCATCATTTAATCAATCAAATAAACTTTTCTGCTTCAGAATCCCTAGTAGATTGAGTAACTTGAATCGTGTCGTTTTAATCTCTGTTCCTCGAGCAGTGAACGTGAAGTTCGAAGTAGGAGAATCTCAGATCATTATTAAGTGCATTAGTGTTTAATCTGTGAGTGAATAACTGCAGGTTCTGGATGCACCAGCGCTTCAAGATGATTTCTACTTGAACTTAGTCGACTGGTCTTCTCAGAATGTTCTTGCTGTGGGATTGGGAACTTGTGTTTATTTATGGAGTGCTTCAAATAGTAAAGTGAGTGCCAGTTTGTAGTTTTCTTGAAGAAATGCTTTCATTGCTTATAGTTCTGTTCGTGTTCACCACAGACAGAACAACTTAATAGAGTTTTTGTTATGCAATAATTTTTAAACTCAAAGGTCATCTATTGACAGGTAACAAAGTTGTGTGACTTGGGACCCAATGATGGTGTCTGCTCAGTCCAGTGGACTCGAGAAGGCTCATACATATCAGTCGGTACAAATCAAGGTCAAGTTCAGGTAAATAGCATCAACTGGCTTAAATATTCCAGTGCCAAAACTAGCACTAGTGATCCCCAATTGAAAGGCTTCTGTGATTAATGGTGTAGGTCTGGGATGGAACTCAGTGCAAGCGTCTTAGAACAATGTCCGGCCATCAAACAAGAGCAGGAGTACTGGCATGGAGTTCTCGGATATTATCCTCTGGAAGTCGAGACAGAAACATACTTCAGCACGATCTTCGTGTTCCAAGTGATTATATCAGCAAGCTTACTGGACACAAATCCGAGGTATGTGGACTTAAATGGTCCCATGATGACCGAGAGCTTGCATCCGGTGGAAATGACAATCAGGTAGATGCTAGTCACTTTGCCAATGACTCAATTATATGAAAATCAGATACTTTTAAGACCTAGAGCTGAACAAGTTCTGTTGTTGGCTTGGACTTAGTTACTAGTGTGGAATCAGCACTCCCAGCAGCCGGTTTTGAGGCTTACTGAGCATACAGCTGCTGTCAAAGCCATCACCTGGTCGCCTCACCAAAACGGGCTTCTGGCCTCCGGAGGAGGAACTGCTGATCCTTGTATCCGTTTTTGGAACACCACAAGTGGCAATCAACTCAATAGTGTGGACACTGGAAGCCAGGTTTGCCTTTAAGAAACATACACTGTTAATAACTTAATATGCATGGCTATTATAAGTTTATAACAAAACAAACTCTTAAAACTAAGCTGGTTATGATCATATAGGTATGCAATCTAGCATGGAGTAAGAATGTGAATGAAATAGTCAGCACTCATGGGTATTCCCAGAATCAAATAATGTTGTGGAAGTATCCAACTATGTCAAAGGTAAATGTGTGATGATGGTTCCTTTACTTGTGCTTCTTTCTTTGATCTTAAACAAAGTTTCATCGACTTCTTCTTCTTGTTCACGCGTTTTCTATAGGTTGCAACGCTAACGGGACATAGTCTACGAGTACTCTACTTAGCAATGTCTCCTGATGGTCAGGTATCATACAAATAAGCCTCTTCTTAGCTCAAGCCTCTACTTTCATTGTTTCCTCATAATACCGTTGCAAAGCCTTAAGAGTCGTCTAAATTGATATATATTTGCAGACTATTGTCACCGGAGCAGGGGACGAAACATTAAGATTCTGGAACATCTTCCCCTCCATTAAAATACCAGTAAGTGGAACCACTATCCATTCTTGAATCTTCCCAAAGGTTGAACTGGTTTCCTTGATTACTGATGTATTTGTTGTTTGTGTTATTAGGCACCGGTGAAGGATACTGGGCTTTGGTCTTTAGGCAGGACTCAAATCAGATGATTATGTGATAGCAAAACATCATGTAAATTTTGAACCAGAGCACAAAATTGCAGGACCATTTTTTATTCATTGGTTTATTTTTAATGTTTGTGGAATTGTAAAGTGAGTAGTGTTTACTGTGTAGCATCACAAGATTATACACTGTAAAATAAATTATTTAATTCTTTTGTTTATACAAAACTGAAGCATTCCACGGAACAATCACTGTTTATATATTCATAGTTTCAAATGTTAAAAAAAAGAACCTGTAGCAAGCCTTGGCAGATGAGATAGATCTCTCTGGAGCATGATCTGGTTGCTTTAGGCCTCAACCATGATGCCTTTCTGAAGAGTGGCTTGCATATCTGGTTGAACTCTGCATCATAAGACGAAAAAATGAACGAAAAAAAACGAAATGGGGAAGAAAGGAATTTAGATGCAAACCTTTTATGTCTTCACTTTCAAGAAGCTTGACAATAAGGTGTCCCCCTTGTTTTAGAAGAGGGCTACAACTATCTGGTTGTTGCTCTTCGTGTGTATCGTTTTCCAATGGCTTTCCGAGAGCTAAGTCAAGTGCTCGCATTCCAAGTTGTGCGGATAGAGCAGCGTCTCTACTTGTGATTCCAGAAACTAAGGGGCACATATCAGATAGGATGACTGAGAAGCCCTTTTGCTGCAACTCAAGCAATGAAATATGCATCAAGAGAACTTATAAGAAAAGTACTGAGCAAGAAACTAAAAGCAACTCCATTAATCTCTCACAAACCAAAGATATAAGCAAATTCTTACCACACATAAAAGATAGTAGTAGTCAAGGAATATCACTTTTTCCACTATTTTCTATCAACATAAACTTCTAACCACAAGAACCTCGATTCAAAATATAATTGAGACGTGAACTTGCATACCTTAGGAGAGAGTGCTCTAACTTGCTCTCTTGGTAGGTTCATAACATCACCACAAACCGTTTTAACCCTCGAGTCACAGTGGACGGGTGGAACCTTCACCTTCTGCTCTGCACCACACCCACAAATCGAACCAAATTATTTGTATGTTGCATTCAAAGTTAATGTATAAAACTACTCAAACATGTTGGGCCAAAAAAACTTCATCAAACAAATAACTAATACTCTGTTGGAAACAATTAAACAAAAGAAGAAGCTAAGATCATGAAAAAGGCGCATACACGAAGAATTACCTTAGTATCAATCCCCACAACTACTCCACCCTTTTCTAAAGGACCCAAATTCTGACATGCCACCTGCATTAAAGAGTATTCCAACCAACATTACAATTTTCTCTTAAAAACCTAATTCCAACAAACTACATTTTTCTTCTCAATAATCAAAACACAATATTTAACAATAAAATGCTAAATATACAAAAAAATTAAATACACATACACACATAAAAGTTTATTAGTAGTGATGGGAAAGCTGTACCTGAAGCCAAGCACCAGGAGCACAACCAAGATCAAGAACAGAACTACCACTGCTTATAATTTTGTACTGCTTCTGCATCTGAATCAGCTGCACCACCCAATCCCAATTTCAAACAAAGGATGATAAAAGAAAGATTCACACCCACATATAGATTCCTTCAGATGAACAGAATTAAACTTGTGGGCTAATCTCAATCTTGTCAATTTTGAGCAAATTGATACGAACCTTGAAAGCGGAACGAGCAACATAACCAAGGCGCTGAGAAGAAATCAGGAGTTCCACTCATTTCTTGTCCAATTTTAGGAAGTGAATGAGGGTTTTCTCTGGGTTTAAGGCGAGAAGGAAACGGCAGGCTAACGACGTCGTAAAGAGCCTAAATGACTCAAATCGTGAATCTGGGCCTTCATCAATCTTGAATCTTCACAATTGAATGGGCCTTAATCAATCTTAAATCTTGACAGTGGATTTGGGCTGGATTGAGTTCTAGACAGATTAAACTGGAATATTTGTAGATTGCTTAAGCACGATATGTAAATTATGCATTTATTTGAGGTGTCGGTGCTTTTTAGGACTAAATCTTACCATAACACAAACCACATATAAATTAGAGCTAATCAATGCTTCATTGTAAACAAGTTGTGTATATTATTAGAGGTTGCGTCTTTGTATGTTTCTTCTTGTTGAATTGCTTGCTTTTCACGTCATCCCCATTCTTACCTTCTACTTTGTTTTTTGGTTCTTTCTCTATGTCATGCCCCAGTTTCCCAGGGAAGTAAGCAAGTGTCGGGACGTGACAGGGTGGGGTATAAAGAAGCGGAGATGAGAAGGGGAAAAACACAAAAAGAAGCAAAAATGATGATCTTCTAACAATGTAAATAAAAACTCAAATAGCATCAAAAGAAAACTTTATAATATAGTTATTTCCTCATCGAACAAAAGAAGGGATTGATGAAGTTAGAGAATAACATTTGTCTTAATTACGGTATAGCGGAAATATTATAGTAATAATAGAATTTCATTGAAAAATTTCGATAAATCTTCAAGAACATGATAACATTATTTTTTAACTATTATTGTCACCTTATTTTTATGTTAAAAGGTCGAGAAATCGTTGAAGAATCTTTTCTTCGATCAAAAACTTAGGGGGGAAACTAAAAAAATCTCGTGTATTCAGTTAAAATGTGTAAAATAAAGCTTGTTTAATAAAATGTTTCACGAAAAAATTTCCATCAAATTCAATTGTATTTGAATCTCAAACCTCCAAATTCTTTAAGGGAGCTTTCTTCTTTTACCCATTTTTACCTAAAAAATACAAAACTACCCATCCCTTAAACTTATATTCACCAAATACCCAAGATTACCAATTTGCCCTCAAATTTTCGTCAGCTTTTTTGTTTTTTGTTTTTTTTTTAAATCTTTCAGTGCCGATGGAGTGCCTATGGGTGCCTATGGCACCCTTAGGCACTTTGTTATTTAAATTTTAGTGCCTAAGGGTGCCGGTCATTTTATCGGCACCCATAGGCACCATAATTTTTTTTTTTTAAAATCAACATGTTCCCTCTATCGGCCTACAACTTCTTCGGCCGATAGAGGGACTTTTTTTTCTAATTATTGTATGAGTGCCTATGGGTGCCGATACATGATCGGCACCCATAGGCACTATGTTTTTTTTTTTAAAACCAACATGTTCCGTCTATCGGCCTGCAACTTCTTCGGCCGATAGAGGAACTCTTTTTAGTATTATTCTATAAGTGCCTAAGGGTACCGATACATGATCGGCACCCATAGGCACTATGTTTTTTTTTTAAAAAACCAACATGTTCCGTCTATCGGCCTACAACTTCTTCGGCCGATAGAGGGACTCTTTTTCGAATTATTCTATGAGTGCCTAAGGGTGCCGATACATGATCGGCACCCATAGGCACTATGTTTTTTTTTTTTTAAAACCAACATGTTCCGTCTATCGGCCTACAAATTCTTCGTCCGATAGAGGGGTTCTTTTTCGTATTATTCTATGAGTGCCTAACGGTGCCGATACATGATCGGCACCCATAGGCACTATGTTTTTTTTTTTAACCAACATGTTCCCTCTATCGGCCTACAACTTCTACGGCCGATAGAGGGACTCTTTTTCGTATTATTCTATGAGTGCCTAAGGGTGCCGATACATGATCGGCACCCATAGGCACTATGTTTTTTTTTTTTAAAAAACCAACATGTTCCGTCTATCGGCCTACAACTTCTTCGGCCGATAGAGGGACTCTTTTTCGTATTATTCTATGAGTGCCTAAGGATGCCGATACATGATCGGCACCCATAGACACTATGTTTTTTTTTTTTAAAACCAACATGTTCCCTCTATCGGCCTACAACTTCTACGACCGATAGAGGGACTCTTTTTCGTATTATTCTATGAGTGTCTAAGGGTGCCGATAACCGATCATGTTATCGGCACCCTTAGGCACATGTATTTTTTTTAAGGAAATCAACATGTTACGGATCAATTGTTTTATAAAAAAAATTAAAATTTGAAATATCTAGTGCCGATGACAATTTATCGGCACCCGTAGGGTCCTATCGGCACTCATTGCCAACTGAAAAAAGTAAGGGTAAATAAGTAATATTGGGTATTCTATAACTATTGTTATAGTTAGTGGGTACTTTTGTGTTTTTTTAGTGAGATTGGGTAAATACTTTATTTAACTACGTTAATTTATTAGTAAAAGTAAGGTTTTTTCCCTTTATGTACATTTTTACACGACCAAATTCCGAATCGACTACATTATTGGATTTATTTGCAAAAATAAGGATTACTTGGTTGTAAATATATGAAGGTTTGGTGGATTCTGATTAACTTATAATTTTTAAAATGTGTACAAATTTATAATCTTTCAATTTATAAAATTAATACGTTCCAAAACATCGAAGGCTAAATATTCTGAACGAAAGCCATAATCTCAAAAAAAAAAAAAAAAAAAGAACTCTCATTTAGGTACGGTTATTTTAGCAGGTTGGTTTTATATAGTCAAATTGGCAAATTTGGTCCCCAATATTTGCCACTTTGGATGAATTGGTCCCTAATGTTTTTTTTTAGTTTATTGGTCCCCAATGTTTGTTAATTTGGATAAATTGGTCCTTCTGTCAAATTTTAAATTAATTAAGTGTTAATCATAGGGGTATTTATGAAATAAAAGTTTCAGGTTCATCCAATTTTTAAATAAAACTTTAAATTTTTTTTATTTTTTCTTTAAAATTATGATTTTTTTCGAAAAAAAATTAATTTTTCAAATAATTTTTTATTTTAAAAATTACTTTTTTTCAACTAAATTTTTTTCTTTTTTTTTTAAATAATTGTTTTGTTAAACAAAAAAAAATTAATTATTTTTTGAATTAACTTTTTTTCAAATTTTTTTATTTAAATAAAAATAAAGTAAATTTAGATTAACTAATAATTTTGCATTTCACGGTGACGGAGGGGAGCGGATCAACACAACGGTTGGGGAATGTGTTATGTTCTTCGAGGAGAAGAGCAGCTGGACGACTAGGAGGTGGGAGACCATAACTGGACGACTAGAAGCGGGTCGTCCAGCTGCTCCTCTCCTCGAAGAACATAACACATTCCCCAACCGTTGTGTTGACCCGCTCCCCTCCTTCACCGTGAAATGCAAAATTATTAGTTAATCTAAATTTACTTTATTTTTATTTAAATAAAAAAAAATTTAAAAAAAGTTAATTCAAAAAATAATTAATTTTTTTTCGTTTAACAAAAAAATTATTTAAAAAAAAAGAAAAAAAATTAGTTGAAAAAAAATAATTTTTAAAATAAAAAATTATTTGAAAAATTAATTTTTTTTCGAAAAAAATCATAATTTAAAAAAAAATTAAAAAAATTAAAGTTTTATTTAAAAATTAGATGAATTGGTCCCTTAAACTTTTATTCCATAAATACCCCTATGATTAACACTTAATTAACTTAAAATTTGACAGAAGGACCAATTTATCCAAATTAGCAAACATTGGGGACCAATAAACTAAAAAAAAACATTAGGGACCAATTCATCCAAAGTGGCAAACATTGGGGATGAAATTTGCCAATTTGCCTTTTATATATAAAAATATGAGATTTATATAATTATTTAATTAATTAGAATTAATTTTTGTAGTAAAAATATGTGATCTATATAATTAATTAATTTTAGAATTACTTTGATTTAGTAAAAGCATTAATTTCATTTTATTATTTAGAAATTGAACTAGTAATATAAAACTGTTCGAAAAGAAACACCAAACAATTATAATGGAAAGGGGGAGTGAAACATATCGAACATTACACTTTTTTTTTTGATTTTTTTTTTTATTCGTGGAACCCGCAGCCGCTACATTCGGTGTACACTGGATAAACCCTGCACTGCGAACATTACATTTTACAAAGAGACGAACTGCGAATCCACATGTACCTCGAAACTCTACACTGACAACAATCTAATTTAATTGATTACGTTATTATATACGCATAAATTATTCTTTCTTTAGAATAATTTATACACAATTTGTGCCAACAATATTGGTTACGTTAGCGATGCATGTAATAATGGTTGCGAGCATAAGAAAAAATAAAATAAGGAGTGTGGTGGTAAAGCCAATCATATGCGCCCGCGTGGCCAGGCTATAACAGCTATTATTTTCACGTGCGCCCATGTGCTCCTCTATCTCACGGGTGTGCATAAAAATCGTCCCACCGCCTCCGCCCGCTTGACCTGCCCGTTGTAAACTGTAATCGTCGATTAATTTTTCTCAAAATTAATCGCGGTTCAATTTTAGCAAACCGCCATTGAGCGGGTGGGTCGCGGTTTGCCGGTGGCGGTTAACCGACCCGTCCGCCACCCTAATTTTTCTCTTTTCTAATATTAGTCTTAGATACATGACTCAACAAAGTGACATTTCAAAAATTCATTTTCCATATGAATGTGTCATAGTGACGTGAATCTTAAAATATACTATCATATTCATTTCATTTGAAGTTATATACATTGTATGATTTGGATTTTTTTTGTGGTACATCAAAGTGTTGTCTCATACTTCATGTTTAAAACAAATAATTGTCGTAGTAGGTTTTTTTTTCCTTCTAACTAAATCAACTTACAAAATTCGTCAATGTCGCTATAGATAATAAATAATTAAGTAGCTAGGATATCTAATTATTTGATCCGCAAAACCGCCCCACCCGACCCGCAACGGTTTGAAAAAAAATGAAACCGCCACGATTTGTAAATTCATAAAACCGCCTATGTGTAGATCGGTTAATTTTTATACTCGAACCCGCCCGCGCACACCCATACTCACCCTCATCTCCGTAAAGCAACACCGGATCTACTCAGGATATACCAACCAATCACAACCTAATCTTTCTTTCTCCCATTTCCTAATATTTAAATACAAAAAGAATTAAAAAACACATACAAAAAGAATATTCAAATCTTGGTGTTATAGTAAAAAGTAAAAAAAATTGTTTGTGTATAGATCCACACATTAATAAAAAGCTCTAGTACAAAAATTGTAGAGATTCGATTGTGTATTTCTGCATAAACTTGCTATAAGTTATTCATAAGTTATAAATATTAAATGATGAAAGAAAATAAATTATTTCAATAAATTCTTCCAAACACACATAAAATAACTTATTATTTAAAATAAAGTTGAAATAAGTCATCTTTTAGCTCTGAAAACCAGACTAAAATCCACAATGTCAAGTGATAATATCTCTGTAGGCCTACCAATTTCCTAATGATCGGACTCAATTATAACATCGATAGTGAGAGATTATGACTTATTCCATAAAAGTAAAATAGATATACCAAAAGATTTTCGACCGTGATTTTATAATCTGACTTGATCACGACTTCATAAACAGGGTAATCGACTCTTGTAACTTTGTTCTCGTAAAATGGATTGAAAAGTGATATAAACTTAAAATGAAAAAGAATAAGGGATTTAATCGTTTTTATTTAATTATATAAGAAATATTATTATAAAAATGACTATTTCGTTGTTCTTATATCCCAAATGAATGTACCAAGAAACAAAACCGACGACGATAATCGTGTTAAAACACCTTTTATTGGACAAACATCAACATCAGTCTATCCATAGTAATCGACAACAACAAATCAGCGACAAAGAAAACACGAACGCAAAACTTTACACCTAAAGTAAAATGCCCTTCTTTACACGTAGCTAGAATTGAGTCCTACAATCACCTCGTTCGGACCACATTCCTCCGCGGCTTCAAGAGGAGGTTTTCCATGTTGTTTCAACTGATGGCGCGACCAATACGAGTGAGCCGCCAAGACCCGGTCCAGCAGCTCCTGCGGCACAGGCTCCCCTCTTCTCTGGTGAGGAGAGATGCCAGCTGTGTGGACTAAAGTCTTCCATTTATCCTGCATCAACAACAAATCAACATGGGGCAAAGGCTGGTTTATATTAATTTGTTTGGTTTAATCTAATAAGTCTATATACAACATCCCATGTGAATGATTCATGTTACTATGTATGAATCATGAGATTCTGTTCATACTATTAAATGCAGATAACATAAACTTAATAGAGGAGAGAGAAACTCAAATCAAGCAAGCAAGGAACTAACTACAAAAATCCCGGTTGGGAGAACTTATCAACAGCTTATTTAAGCTTACACTAAAACCGAGTGCTCATGCGCGCATTTGAGAATTTATTGAAATAGCTTATAAACTCCTAATAAGCTTCTTTAGGCTTATTTTCATAAGTGGATCGGATAGTAATAACTTACGCATACCTTTTAGTGTAACCATCTCATTGAATTCCGACTACTATTTTTCAAACTACAACATGTTTCTGTATAAGTTTTTCTCAATGTGTGCATCTAAACGCAAATAGCTTATTATTAAGTGCTTAGAGTATAAGTTCTTATACGATGAGTACTTATATAATAAGCGATTATCTAAGCTATTTTCCCAAACGGGACGTAAGTATATCCATGATTGATTGAGATAGATATAAGGAATGATGTATACCTTCAAGTCGACATAAGTTCGATGATCTGCATTCTCGAACGCGCCCATTTTAACGTCACGCCACCTGCATAAGCAATTTTTTTTTTGAAAATGAATATATGTTATGGGGTTGGATTGGATATAAGAGAATCTTGAAGCCAAGTATCTGCACACTGTACGACATGCTTTACCTTCCGGTCCCTAGTTTTTCGACTGCTTCAACGAGTGCCTCCACTTCCGTTACTGAGAACGGTCTCCTAGTTCTGCGCTGTGAGAGTTCATTCTTTTTCGGCTTGGGGGTCAGTGGGACTACTGCAAGTGACTCCAAGTTTGCTGGAGGAAGTGGAACTAATGCATTGGAATCAGGAGATGTTCCATGTACTATCTCACTATTCGGAGTATGTGGAGAAGACATGATATCAGTGGTATCGACATCATTGCCATTTTTAGCGACAAAAGGGGGATCCACTGAGGCGTTTGAGAGCCTTGAATCGGTTGCTGGAGTGGTAGGATATCTAGAAATATATTCACAAGGAGTGGGTCAAATTGACAAATTCCATTAGATTAGAGCTAAGCATTTGTTGACAAAAACTTCAGCACTCAACATACCTCTGTAACTCTTGATCTGCGTCACAGGGCAATACCGGGGGAACTTTTTTGGCGGTCGTGGATGGGGAAATATTTGTGAAAGTTGGCTCTAGTGTAAAACCTAGGGTGTCAAGGTTGCTATTCTGGGAAATACCAGCCTGCTGCAAAGTTCTGTTGTCATCTCGGACTTTCTTGCCATGAAGAACTACCCCAATTCGTACTCCGCTTCCGAGAATAGCAGTAACCGCCTCCATTACATTTCTCTGAACAAAGATAATGAATACATTTACCCAGCATGGAGAGTTGCAACTTGCAAGAGTGAAGTATTAATAACTACTACTATCTGAAATACATCATAGCACAAAACAAAAAAGCCTAAGAAGAAGGGACGTTATCTAATAGACCAGCAGAAACAAACCTTCATAGAACCAACACTTGCAGTTTCAGGGACCTCAATGTAAAATTCAGGCACCTTAAAGGACTTAATGCTGAACTTCACTGAAAGAAGAGACCAAAAAGTTTAATAACTTTTTCATGCCAACAAAGAGAGAAAAAGATAGAAAATTGCAGTGTTTCATAAGGATAATTTTGATACCATGAGGATCCTTGGCTTTTTTATGACTCTTTATGGTAGCTGATGCACCATTAACTGCAAGATATAATATCAAGACGTATCAATATAATGCCAACAGGGAGAACCTTATACAACAAGCACGATGAATCACCTCTTTCCAGCATGATGGCTGAGCTACTCTTATCCATCCACATCCTCTTCTCGGGTGAACTAGAGATGCTATTACTGCTGGTGTCCTGATCACATGCAGCTGCAGTCCGGTGATCATTCAGCTTCCTTTTCTTAATGGGCGCTTGAGGAAATCGCTCATGGGTATAAACCCTTTTCCTATACTGGTACAATGACTTCATTCCATCCCCTGAAAAAGCCCAGGAAAAAAAAAAGAGAGAGAGAAAGGGATACAGTTAGTTGAATAAGGAAAATCATATGTTTGTGAAACTGAACATGAAGAATTATTTGAGTTAATCAAACTCAGATAAGCAAGCAACCACCACTTACTAGAGTTATAAAGTTCACAACTCCTAAGCTTTGGAGCCATCTTCCTGTATTTGGAGGTCAGCATCTTCCTAATTCTGCGGTGACTGGTACGCGGTTGTGGCCTAAAGAACTTAACCTTGGTGCTCGGTTTATTGCACCCAAAAGAATTGTCGTCATCATCTCTAATTCCTAATTTTACAGTATTCCACTGCTTATACAGTGAAGTGTTCCGAATGGGGTCCCTGTACATGGGCAACTGTACACTATTATCTAGTTTAGTTAGCATTTTACTATTCACACATTCTTCAATAGGATCCCCCGGATGCATATTGTTCTGACCCTCTAATTTAGGACTCATAATACTACCAACAAAGACGGAGCCCCCAGCTTTACATTCAGTACTTCCAACTGCAGAATCGACTTGACAGGTTGCGAGTTTTGAATCACGATCAAGTTTCTTCACCACATCGGGATTTGCAAGCACAGAAATGTGTTCCAAGGCAGAACCATTATCTGGTTCTGGCATGAACGAACTCTCAGCACAACTTCCATGGTCAATGCTCTCTGATTTGGGTGTAATCTCCTCTGCAGGCTGCCTTTTCGCTATCTCATCTCGGCAAATACCTGCCTGAGCTTCTACATTACTTGAAACAGAGGTTTCACTCTCCTGTAACAGCTTACCTGCTACAGCTGCTAGCAATTCAAAGGCACAAAGTTTGCTTTCGTCAACCAAACTCTTGCGCGCAGATCTCCTCTGGTATGACAAACAAAGATCAGGTGAGTGATCACATACTGAATTTATGGAAAGCAATGGGAAACATGGTTACCCTGATTGATCTGGGAGCTTTTGGGATAGTGAAGGACCGCCTGAGATTGAGCCCATAATCCAGTCTCTTTTGAGGTACCATCTTCTAGGAAGCATACCAATACCAGATCCTCAATTCAAGTAATATGATGTTGCTAAATCACGTTTAATCTGCAGAACATACAGTCAGTTTTTAATAGAACAAACAAGACCATATCAAGAGAGAAAGTAGGAAACTCATTTCCTAACATAGCTGAGAAATAATGAAATCATCCATGGGAAAAGAAAAAAAAACTACTGTCCCATTTCTGAAAACATTTTGAAAAATCTAATATCCTAACAAGACAAGCATAGGATCAAAAGTCGTCTTCCGGTTAAACCTACTTATAGACAGAAAAAAAAATACCATTGAAAACTCAGATCTAAAACGGAACCATAGTGGTTAAATGCAAAGGAAAAATAAGAGAATTTAGCATTTCTGTTTCAAACCGCAACAGAACAAAACCCTTAAGCTAGAAAAAGGAAAGGACCGATCCAGCTATAATTTTGCATATCTGCTTCTAAAAAGTTCATCAAAAAGGGAAGATTCTACAGTTCAAATAAAATACGATGAGCAAAACAAAGAGCAAAAAATTCGAAAAAAAAAAAAAGAGAGAATTTTTTTTCCACATCCGCATCTTCAACGCAACCACAACGACGACGTTCAGGAAAAAACAACACAATTCTGCACTCACCAGATCCATTTATCTGTTCATGGAGCCTGATCAGCTTTAAGAGAGAAGACTATACCAAGTTTGACATAAAGACAAATAAATATACAACCACGTTGGTTTTCCCCTCAAAGATCTCTCTTCTCGCAAAATTCGAGAAGAAATGAAGACAAAATACTCGAGTTACAAAATCAAATCTTGGTCCTAACGAAAACCCATTTTTCGCTTCTAAGCGAATCAATCACCCAAAACTCACACAATTCCGCAAATTGTTCAGATCTACGCAGGATCAACTTCAATTTCCATAATTTCTCGTCGAAATTAAATAAACCGATCAAAATAATACAAAAGCATGCAAAAACTCAAAACCTCACCAGATTCCGATAAACTCTGCAAAATTTCACATCCAAGGAGCGAGGAGAATATGAAATTGTTTTTGACTCATCAACACAAGCAAAATAATTCTGAAATTACAAAAAAAAAAAAAATAATTACCTTTGACTGAGAAGAAAAATTCCGGACTTCTTCTATTACCCCTTTTTAATACACAGTATTCCAACAGAGAATTTCGAATTTAACTTGCTCGAATAAATCACAAATAAAAGAAGCGAAAAATTGAAGTTGTGGACAGGAAATTTCAAAGGAAATTGAAATAAAGGAGAGAGAGGGAGAGAGGGAGAGGGAGAGAGAGAGAGAGAGGGAGTGAGAGAGACAGAAAGAGAGGGTATTGTATACGTAAAACCTCTAATGGGTTTGGGAAACCAGGCAAGAATAGAAACTAAAACCCCTCATGTGCCTTGTTTAATACTCCCCCGTCCATGGATAATGAAAACTTGATTTTCCGGTAAGAGAATTAAAAAATAGAGTAAGTGGTAAAATAAGATAGAAAAGATAAAAAATCGAAAAAAAAAAAAGAATTAATATCAATGAGACGGAGGTCAGGTAAATTAGTGCCTAATCTCGTGGAGGGGTTTTTGGGAGGTGGGGCCCTAGGGGTTAACGGGTCTTCCGGAATAAATAAATATACAAGTAGAATGTAAACCTAGTTTGTATGTGTAACCAGAATAAATAAATACACAAGTAACATTATTGCAGACTATTAATTACTTGTCATTTATCAATCAATAGCTTTTATAAGAGCATTCACACTCTTCCACCATTTAAACATGACAAATTGTCACAAATTGTCTCCAATGTTTGCTACTTTGGATGAATTGGTCTTTAATTTTTTTTTTTAAATTATGATTTTTTTCGAAAATAAATTATTTTTTCAAATAATTTTTTTTAAAAATTAATTTTTTTCAACTAATTTTTTTTCGTTTTTTTTCAAATAATTTTTTTGGTAAACGAAAAAAATTAATTAATAATAATTTTAGGGACCAATTCATCTAAATAATTTTTTGAATTAATTTTTTTTAATTTTTAATTTAAATAAAAAAATAAGTAAATTTAGATTAACTAATAATTTTGCGTTTGACGGTGAAGGAGGGGAGCGGGTCAATACAACGGTTGGGGAATGTGTTATGTTCTTCGAGGAGAGGAGCAGCTGGACGACTTGGAGGACCAATTCATCCAATTTTTTAAATTAAATTTGATTTTTTTAAAGATATTTTTTTTTTAATTATACTATTTTTCAAAAAATATTTTTTTTTATCAATTTTTTTTAAAAGATTCGTAATGAAAAAATTTATTAAAAAATTAACTATTAGTACTAGTTTTATGGACCAATTCATCCAATTTTTAAATTATTTTTTAACTATTTTTTTCAATTAATTTTTTGAATTAACTTTTTTTCATTTTTTTATTCTGAAAATCTAAATTAAGTAATAATTTTGCGTCTCATGGGGAGGAGGGGAGCGGGTCGACAAAACAGTTGGAAAAGGTGTTATGTTCTTCGAGTTCTTCGAGGTTGAAGATGTCGTGAGAGGAGAGCATCCCACCTACAAGTCGTCCAATTGCTCCTCTCCTCGAAGAACATAACACATTCCTCAACCGTTGTGTTGACCCGCTCTTCTCCTTCACCGTGAAATGCAAAATTATTAGTTAATCTAAATTTACTTAATTTTTTTTAAACAAAGAAATTTGAAAAAAAAATTAATTCAAAAAATTATATAGATGAATTGGTCCATAAAATTATTTTTAATTAATTTTTTCCGTTTACCAAAAAAATTATTTGAAAAAAAAGAAAAAAAATTAGTTGAAAAAAATTAATTTTTTAAAAAAAATATTTGTTTTTCAAAAAGATCATAATTTAAAAAAAAAAATAAAAAAAATCAAGTTTAATTTAAAAATTGGATGAATTGGTCCCTGAAACTTTTATTCCATAAATACCCCTATGATTAATACTTAATTAATTTAAAATTTAACAAAAGGACCAATTTATCCAAATTAGCAAACATTTGGGACCAATAAACTAAAAAAAAAAGATTAAGGACCAATTCATCCAAAGTAGCAAACATTGGAGACTATTTATGCCAATTTGCCTTTAAACATCCATCCATCACATTCTTTTTTCGTCAGATCAACTTTTTTTTAAACACTCAACTACATTCATTCATCCATCTATATAATCAATTTTTACTTTATTGAGTCTCACTATTTTAATTTTTTCAAATATTATATTTTAATAACAACCACAAGTATATAATAATATTATTATTACTCACAAATAAATTAATAATTATAAAATAAAAAATTAATAATTAATTTAGATAAATTCATTAAACAATAAATACTAAGAAAGTAAAAAAAAATTAAAAACTTACAATAACATGGAAAATTAAATAATAGAACACTTAAAATAAAAATTATGAACTAGTACATCAAAATATTAATCGATCAATTGTTGTTGTAGCGAGTCCATATATGCTCAACCAAGTCGTGTCGAAGTTGGTGATGCACATCGTTGTTACGTAACTCGGAGTTGGTTCGGATCACATTTTGAAATTCTGGATTTGGACCTTGAACGAATTGTGGGGGTTCATCATCTTCATCATTGGGAAACGATGCAACCATATCCCCCTCATCTTCAACAATCATGGTGTGCAAAATCACACAAGTTAACATGATGAATTTTATTATTTTCGTGTACCAAGATCGAGCTGACCCTCTAACGATTGCCCATCGAACTTGGAGCACCCCGAACGCTCGTTCAACATCTTTCTTGACAGCCTCTTGCCTTTCTTTAAAAAGACTCCTCTTTGGATCGTCTGGCAAGGAAAAGACTTCACGAAAATAGCTCATGTTGGATAAATTTCATCTGTCAGATAGTACCTCTGATTATAATGTGTGTCATTCACTGTGAAATTAGTCTCAAGCGCATTTCCTGAGAGCACATGGTTGAATAACGAAGATTTATTTGAGACATTGATATCATTTCGTGAACCAGTTACACCAAAAAAAACATGACATATTCATAGATCTTGGGAAGCGACAACTTCTAGCACGATCGTAGGAGAACCATGTCCCCTCGTAAATTAACATTTCCAAGCGACTGGACAATTCTTCCATTCCCAATGCATACAATCAAGACTTCCCAGCATTCCCGGGAATTCATGTCTATCATTGTGCATTTGAGTAAGACGTTGAATGTCATGACTGCCCCTGATCTCTACCACATTCTGTTGGATATGAGTCAGTAGATTGATACTCAGCTGTTCTAGGGTTAAAAGAAATTGGGGGAAATCATAGTAGTACTATGGAATTGAAGATCCCAAAACCGAGCTGATATCAGTAGATTAGTGTGTCGATAGGATTAGCTGATGTATAGGTTAGACTTGATGTAATGCTTATTATTTTGTCTAAGTCCTGTACGGGGTAGTTGTTGAACCGATCTTCGCCGAAGATACTTTTCGAACCCCAGCGTCATCGTGTAATCGCTTGCATTCTTCGTCGCCAGCTGATATCAAACTCGGTTGAAGATCCCGACATCCGTGATTGGACCTCGCAGAAGCATTCTCTACAAGGCCGATGATCATCGGTAGAAGAACCAGTGCAAGAGTATACCTTCGCGATCGACCAACCGACTATCGAAGCTCACTTTATCGGTCGGACGACTCGGCCGAAGAAGACAGACTTTCGAGTCATCGTATCCGACGTAAAAGCGACCCAAAGCACTTAAAGTCCCTTCAAATGTTCGGCAGAAGACATACGAGGTAGTTTGAACGGTCAACTCGACACTCACCAACTACAAACCTCGACCAATGAGAAGCCGACAACGCTTACCTACTCGACACAAGAAAAGTGCTCTCATGAACGGTGCATTAAGCGCCCTCGCTGCAACAAAGTTGAATAGTGGCCGTTTTCTTTGGACGCTTGTGACACGTGGCATCGTCGTCTCCAACGGACATATGCCACAACTCACAACTATAAATAGAGAAGGATTTGAAGATTTCAAAAAAGAGGACTATACGCGAAATCAAGGGAAATCATTCAAGCTCACAACGCTCTAGAACCTTCAAGCTTATCCGAGAGACGAACTAGTTTTCATAGAACACTTCTTGTAGTTCATCTCTCTAGAGCACTTTGATCCCTTTCTTCTCTAGACTAAGCTCATTGCTAGATTCATAGCTTAGATCCGAAGGAGTTCACATTTAGTGAATTGTTCTTGTTGTAAGAACTCCTTCTCGGTTGGAGAATATTCCCTCCCCTTCTAAACTTAGGTTTGGATTGTAAAGTCGCTAAGGACTATAACTTAGAGGGAACTGTCCAGGTGCACAGTATCCCTGCTCGAGGCTTGCTCGGAATAATCAACAAGTTCTCCCGCCTTGTTCGGGACCGTGGACGTAGGATCTTGCGTATCCGAACCACGTTAAATCGCTTGTGTTCATTTCTTGTTTTATTGCATAGCATTCAACCGACTTGAAAATCATAAGTTTGCATAAAACGTATTTTATAAAGTGCACAAACCAAAAGATTTAACTTGCAAAAACGCGTTTTCAAAAGAGACGACTCGGGCCTAACACTTATCCGCACTACGTCTCCGACCGAGTTTCGTAATACCGACATCGATCGGCAGAAGAGCTCGTAAGCCGACTCACTTTGACCCAGGTGATCGAAGGCTTACTTGGCATCTGTTCATCGATTGCAAACATCGGCTTCAGTGACCTTCACCGAGAAAAAGAAACAGAGCTCGGTGTATTCACCCCCCCTCTACACCCGACTTTTCATCTCCCGGACCAACAATTGGTATCGAGCTCACGGTGTTCAACCGATCGCCGGTTCGAAATCTTGGTCCTCTCGAACCGATCCCGAAAACCGTTTTCCTTTGCATAAGCATCTTTTCAGCATCCTTATACTCTTACTCTTACAATGTCGATATGTCGGGTATTAGGATGGTACCGATGTTCTCAATAGAGAACTACACGGTATGGCGCGTACGTATGGAGGCACACCTAACTTCACTCCACGACAGCATGTCAGATGTCCTAGAGTCAGGACCGATCATTCCTATGATCGACAGCATAGTATTTGCTGCTGGAGGAGGCGTGGGAGCACAAACCGGTGCTAAGGTTCCTAAAGACAAATCTCGCCTTCACGCCCGAAGAAAAGAAGTTGCACAACCCTTGACCGAGTTGCACGTAATGCCATACTGACTACGCTCAGTGACTCACATCTCGGAAGGGTACAAGATTGCAAAACGGCGAAAGAGCTATGGGACGCCTTGGCTGTACTGAGCCATGGAACCCCTCAGATCAAAGAAAACAAGCTCGAGCTAGAGCTTCGTGAAGTTCGACGCCTTTGCAATGGAGCCTACTCGAAACCATTGACGAGCCGAGTGTCGATTCACCAATCAAGTCAATGTTATCAATGGGCCGGGAGGTCGTTCACCAACAAGGAGATGAACACCAAGATCTTGAGAGCGTTGCCCGGCGCGAAGTGGCTTCCATTTGCTACTTATTTACGTCGCTCTCGATCTAAATGCTCTAACTCCCGATGTTATATTTTCAAAATTAAAATCGGAGGAATTCGAGCATAGCCTACCCCAAAAGTGCTTAAGCGCTCCGGTGACACACGGTTCGACCACGCCTTCAAGGCAACAATCAGCAATACCGGAGCCAAGCCTATTTCCTCAAGCAAAGCTGTGGCCACATCGGTAGCAAAGTCTTCCGAGACTTCAGGCCACGACCGGCTAGCACCGATGGCTCTCAAATATCGGAGGGAAAAGGAGAGAGTCGAAAGGCCGAGGAAATACAACCGAGATTCTTCCTCGAGGTAAGAAAGACTATCATAAGAAAGAAGAATCTAATCCTTCTACCGAATGCGGGAAATCGGAGTCTGCTGCCGGTCCGTCTAAAGACTCGGTGGTAAGAGTAGCGAACATCTACCGCTACAACCGCAAGAAGGAGGGACACTATCGATACGATTGTCCCGAACTCTCGGTGCTCAAAGAGTAGAACGGCGAGCCGAGAGAAAGAAATTCACCGAGAGACGGTAGGCCTATATAGCCGGAGAGATATCCGACAACTCAATTGAGGAGGATACATTCATGTATTCTTCTGAAGACGAAGCCGCGTTCGTCGCAGTTGAGGTCGCAAAGACAGTTCCTGATGAGTCGACCGAATACGTCGATGGCCGGAGAAGAGGCCGAGGTAAATTCTAAACGCATTATTACCTCTTCTTCACACAAAGACACAAGACACGTGCTCGGTCATAGATGATCCTCTAGATGTGGTACAAGCCTACGACGATCCGCTAGAGGAACAGTTCAAGTGAGCAGAGTTCAAAGAGAACCATCCGGGGAACTTGAACAGGTAAAGGCCGAGAATCGGAGACTTTCTTCGATTGTCGGGTCTCTACTCGAGTCGGTGGATCTAGTTGCGAGACTCAAGGAAGAGATTGAATCTCTTATAACTAAGTCTCGGCTTCAAGAGACTCGAGATCTCGGTTCGACCAAGGACAATTCGAGAAAAGGACCGAAATAGCCAAGCTCAGTTAGAAGCTCACAGACGTGCCAGAATGACTATGACTCACTCAGAAGGAGTGACGAAGTCTGGAGAGGATTGATGACTGAACAATACCTGGGAGCTAAGGAGAAGCTTGAAAGCATGCTTAGAGCACAACGGTCAACTTCTGTGAAAGAAGGCCTTGGCTATACCTACGAAGCTTCTACCTCCAAAAGCTCAGCAACCCTGGCTGATAGGTTCGTCAGAGGAAAGGTGCAAGCTGCTGACACCACACCTCAGGCGAAAAACAAACGAGAAAATGATTACACCTCGGCCGAGTAGCAACAAGCGGTGACCAAAGGTTCCGGCCCGGGACACCTCGATCAAATTCGGGGGGAATCAAGAAGGTCGGATGGGCGAACGGTACAAGGAGCCATTGTATGAGCACCCGGCTCAGGACGGCTCGTACTACTATGAGCCCGGGGTCGGGAGAAGCGCTAAGACTCGAAGAAGAAAGCGCCTGAACCCAAAATTATCGCAGAAAGTCGGTATCTCCAAGTCCTCGTGGAGAAGAAAGCCGATAAGGTTCGGAAGAAGAAGTCTGGAACTTCTAAGGTCCCGAGACAGATCCGGGTTCCGAAATCACCCACTAACCCGTAAGGACCCAATCGAACCAAAGGGTACCTAAAAATGCCTACGTTTTGCGAGTGCATAAGGACCCGTGGATAGTGGACGGCGGCTGCTCGAGACACATGACTTACCGGAAGAGCCTGCCGACCAACTACGTACAAGAAGATGGTCCCGAGTTGAATTCGGTGACAATTCCAAAGGCTACACAAGGGGATACGGAACGCCGAACATTGGGACCGCCACGGTTCAAGAGTAACATATGTTGAAGGATTTCAACATAATCTCCTTTCGATCGATCAATTTCGTGATAATCTTAACGAGTAATCTTTGACGCCCGGTTTACGTGATATTGTTGACAAATCTACGGGGAAAACAAGTGTTATCGGGTTCGCGGAGGAAGAACATCTATGTTGCAAACCGGAATACCGCAGAACCCGAGGCTTGCTTGCTCGCACGGACTAAATCGGGTGACAAGTCAGTCGGCTATGGCACAAGAGACTCGACCACCTGAACTTCATGACCATGAACAAGCTTGTCAAGAACTCTAAAGTCGAGGACCGCCCAACGAATCGTTTATCAAAGACGAAATTGTGAAGCATGCCCGAAGGGAAAGCAAACAAAGAGTAGCAATCCACCTATTCCGTCACCTTCCACCGATGGAATCCTTCAGTAGCTTCACATGGACTTATTCGGGCAGTCTCTCCGATGACTATAAGAGGCAAGAAGTATGCCCTCGTCGTCATAGACGACTACTCGAGATATACTTGGGTCATCTTCATTGCCAACAAATCGATGTTCGGACCGAGTTACCTAATCTACTTGAAGAAACTCGGTGTGGAAAAGAACATCAAGATTAAGAAGATACGCTCGAGACGGAGGAACAGAGTTTCTAAACTCGGTAGTTAAGACATATCTTGCGATAAAGAGGGAATTCAAAGACGAGACATCATGCGCGCGCACCCCTCGCCAGAACGGACTTCCCGAACGTAAGAACGAGAACACTCAAAGAAGCAGGCAAGAACGCTCCTCGCAGATTCTCGGACTACCCTCAAAGTTTTGGGCCGATGCTCCCGACACCGCCCTGTTACACTCGGAATCGCTCACTACCGACACAACGAACACATGAAGACGCCTTACGAACCGTGGAAAGGGAGAATTCCTTCTATTTCTCATTTTCATGTTTTCGGTTGTCCTTGCTTTATCCACAACAATGGGAAAGATCAGTTGAAGGTCTTTGATAGCAAATCGATCAAGGAGTATTCTTAGGATACTCCCGAGTCAATAAAGCCTTCGAGTTTTTAACTATCGAACTCTTTGCGTGGAGGAAAGCCCTCATGTTGTTTTTGATGAATTTGTTACGAGAACGGGAAAGATACAAAGTCAAACACTCGAGGATGTCAGCAAAGAAGCTACAAGATCTCGAACTAAATGACAAAGCTGAAAAGATCCAAGCATTGTTGGGATGATGAGTCGGAAGATGACGAAATTCGGACTCACCAACAAGCAATGTAGCTAACCTAGTTGATTCTATCGAACGAAATCAACAACGAGTAACTTCGGTCGATGAGGAAGCCCCCGTGGTAACCGAGACCTCTACCGAGAATATAAACTCGGGGGGAACGATCAATGTTCCCGAGCTAAATGCCCCCGAACCCGGAAACTCGGTAGATCCTAACCTTCTTACCGAATTACTACTACGGTCACAAAACAAGACTACTCGAAATGCCTAATACACCTACGACCGCGTAGAAGTAGTATCGAAGAAGAAGCCCGACTCGGGCGTTCGTGGCTCGATGCTCATTCTTCGGATCTTATCATTGGAGATCCATCAGCAACTATAAGGACGAGATCAAGATTAAGTCAAGGAGAAAGCTCACTTTACTCCTGTTTTTCCGTCTACGGAAGAACCTCGGTCGATAGAGGACGTACTAAAAGATGCCGACCGGGTCATTGCTATGCAAGAAGAGCTGAACCGGTTCGTCAAAAATGAAGTTTGGGAGCTTGTCAACGACCACTTAGACATCGCACGTGATTGGAACTAAGTGGGTCTTCAAGAACAAGCGAGATGAAAACAACGTCATTGTCGGAAATAAAGCTCGACTAGTTGCTAAAGGATACAATGCAGAGAGGAATTGACTTTGATGAAACATTTGCTCCGGGGCCGCAGATTGGAAGCCATTCGTCTTTTCCTAGCTTACGCAACACATCGAGATTTAAGGTATATCGAGATGGATGTGAAGTCGGCTTTTCCGAACGGCGCATCGAAGGAAGAAGTCTACGTGGAACAACCGCCCGGCTTTCAGCGGGGACATCGAGTGTACGAGACTTAGGAAAGCTCAGTATGGGTTAAAACAAGCACCCGGGGCTTGGTATGATACCCTATCGGACTTTCTACTTCGTAAAGGTTTTCAAAAGGGGACGAGTAGATCGCACCCTATTCAAAGATAAAGTCGGAAGATGACATTCTACGGTGCAAATCTACATGGACGACATCATTTTTGGGCTGCGTAAACGAAGTCATATGTCGGCAGTTCGAGAAGATGATGAAAGAGAAATTCGAGATGTCCATGATGGGAGAGATGAATTATTTCCTTGGATTTCAAGTAAAACAATCAGTCAAGGAATCTTCATCAATCAAGCCAAATACACTCGAGATCTTCTCAAAAGATTCGGGCCGTGATTCCAAACAAACCGACCAAGATCCCCATGAACACTAACTTTAAAATCGATCTAGACAAAGAGGGAGCTTCGTTAACTCTACCGATTATAGAGCTATTATTGGTTCTTTACTTTATTTAACAGCCTAGCCGACCCGACATAACTTATCTTTGTAGGTGTATGCGCAAGATTTCGAGCGAATCCTAAGCGAAGTCATCTAGACTCGCCGAAGAAGATACTGCGATATCTAAGAGGAACACCCGATCTTTGGGTTATGGTATCCGCCGATGATAATCTAATACTAACAAAGTTATTCGATGCCGATTATGCGGGATGCGGGATAGATCGAAAATCAACTTCCGGAACATGTCGGTTCCTAGGCGGCAAGCCGATATCGTGCTTTTCAAAGAAACAAGCACTCGGTAGCTACGTCCACTACCGAAGGCCGAGTACATGGGCTGCAGGAAGTTGCTTGTGCCCGCATCCTTTGGCTTCGACAACAATTGAGAGATTATGGTATAACTCGGGATGAAGTGCCCATCTACCGTGACTCCACCAACGGCAATAGCTATAACTCGGAACCCGGTTCCGCATACGAGATGCAAGCACGTGGATATTCGACATCACTTCATCGGAGACCATGTCGAGAAGAAGGACATCGGAATGGAGAAAATTCATACCGATAAGCAAAGGGCGGTACATACCGACCAAGCCACTAGCCGAGAACGAAGTTCGGAGAACTATCGGTTGAGCTAGGTCGCTAGATCCTACTGAGACAAGTCAGTAGAAGCCGACTACTGATAATGATATACTTAGCAACAATTGGTATCAGTATGGAATCAGCACGACAGGTCAGAAAACTTAGTACAGTGACTCAGTTGGGAGATGCACACTGTACACAGCAAGGAGGAACATGGTCATCAGCACAACCATCCTCCCGATAAATGATGGTAACCAGTGATAAGTTCGATCGAAGAGGTTTGCGTAGTATCGTTACTTAATTTGTTCAGAAGCATGCCGCATTTAATGCATCAGTCGCTTACATTCAGTTGTTAAGGAGCATTTATTCCTTACCATTTATTATGTTTAAGGTTTGAGGAAAGGTCAGCAGGATTCCTCGCCTGCGTAATTAATGCTCTCTGTCGCGCATTTAATGCATGTCTTCTCCATTAGCTTTATTACGTATATCTATATTTTTGGCGGCTATTGTAATCATTCCTTTATAACATTTAATCTTAGCCGCCCCTTGTTTTTGAAAGATTAAATTTGAACCGTGCGATTCAAACTGAAGATCAAACTTAATATACAAAATCTTTCATCTTCTATCAACTCCTCATTTTTCGCCATTCTTCATTTTCTCAAGAGCTTATCTCACAACTTTGTTTTCTTATCCAAATCTCTTAAACAACTTTGCTTTCGCATCTCTTAAAGCTCTTATACACGGTAATGTATCAGATGTCTGCTAGCAACTACTAACTTACTCTATTTTCAAGTGCTAAATGTTGTTTTGCAGATTTCAATGGCGAACGTTCAAACTCCAGACAACATTGAGGAGATTGTAGCCTCCAGGATTCTGTTTGAACCTACTTTGGCCTTCCGCCAAGTGGAGATCTCTTTCCTTGAACCCGTGTTTGACGCTTTGGAGCGTTCAGGGTTGGAGATGCTTGGTTTCGAAGCACCCCCGTGCTTATCTCCCTCGGCAGTCGTCGGAGTTTATTTCAACCGGAAATCTCTAGCGTCGGGAGGAGAGGAATCGTCCTTCTCTTATCGAAGGAAGTCGATCAAGATGAGTGGGAGTCATTGTTCTTACCTTCGATATTCAAGATGCTCTAGCTCTTTCATTCGATCTTCCCAACTCCGGCATTTCTCCGATTGGATACAAGGAGAAGGAGATCAACGCATATGTGCGTAAATTTCGTGGACGCAAGGATGTGGCGTTCAAAATAGCTTTACCGAGGAATATGTTGCTACCTCGCATGCAGAGGTCTAGCTTACGTGGTATCGCACATTCGACAAGTTCGACTGGATCATATGATCAACTCGTCCAAACCTAGGATTCGGTGATGATGGCAATGAGACGATGGGGTTGAAGTGAACTGGGCCGAGTATTATACTACTCGAGATGAAGGCACGTGCTCGGAAGTTCACCACATTACCCACCGGCGAGAGGAGGATAGCCCGGTGTGGGTAAACTTCTATTCGGAACAAAGATGTCTGTTCTGATAGAATGCATAGTTCAGAGGAACTCAGCTGTTGAGAACTCAGCCTTTGAGGACTACAAGTACTTTGATAAGAAATCTATCAAATTCCAGACGAAGGCTGGAGCTGAGAAATCCATAGGCAATGGGCCACCTGAACCTAAGAGAGCTGCGTCTGCTCTGCCCCCATCTATCCAAGTGCCAAAGAAGAGGAGGTTGGCTAAGACTCGACCTGCTGAGGTCACAGTGGCTCAGCCACTTACCATTATTGAGCCAGCTCCTCCTTCTACTCAAGAGGAGCAACTACTCGATTCAGATACTGGATTCGAGGGAGCGACGATCAAGGACAAGGTCCAAGTGATCAGCTCTAAGGAAACAGAGTCTGACAAGAGGGAACCGTCACCCGAACCTACTGCTGAGTGGACAACAACTGACACCACTCGACTGCGTGCTGCAGTTGAGATTCAGCAAGAGATACCAGAAATTGCTGAGCACGCAGATCTGGTTGAAATAGCAGTAAGGACAAGAGCTCAGATGCTCTTAAGGTTTCTGCACTGGGACATTCTTATTGACTTTGTCAAATCCCAGCAGTCACCAGATGAGCTATTGACAGAGGAGCAAGAGCTCCAAGCCAAGATTGGATTCGGAGAGCCAGCTGATGTGGCGTCCTTCGAAGATTTGAGAGCTGCAATGCTCTATTTACTGAGCTTGAGAGCTCCGACTGAAACAGCTCCGCCCCCATCTCCACCTTCCGATAAAGGTGATAATGATGATCAAGATGAGGAGATGGATGGCAAACCTAAGGAAGCGCACCTGGGGAGAATCCGCAGAGGGACAAACTCCCCAAGAGAAGAGCCCAACACCACCCATAGTCACATCGGTGAGGCTACAACCGCTCCGAAGTACAGTAGGGAGCAGCTTGATCTCGTTCTCCGAGCAGAGGCTCGGAACCGGCTCTTATCGGATACAACCCATCGGTTCCGTGTCCTCACGTTACGTCAACGAGGGGCTATCAAACGCCAAGGTGAGAAAAATCGACTCCTAGCCAAAGATGTTCATTTCAAATGGGAGAAGTACACCAAGGCTCGAACGAAGCTCTAAGTAAGTTGGCCGCCGACATCTCAACTCCTAAAGAGGCTTCTCGACCGGATTTCAAGGAGATAGTTGAGCGGGCCCTAAGTGCTCAAAAGGCCGATTTAACAAAGAAGTCGGAGTCAGCTGCGCTTGCCGTCAAGCATAAAACTTTCTCGGAGCAGTGACTCGAGCCATGAAAATAGTTCAAGGCTTCATAGATGAGAGAAACAAGATAGCAACCATTTCTCTTCAAACAGCCATTAAGCAACAGACTGAGGCCTTAAAAGCCATTCAGAAAGAAATAACAGAATCAAATGATCAAGCTCTGCCGAAACTCCGTCGAGAGTCGGCCGCTCGATTGAAGAAATCTAGAGCCGATCGGGAGAAAGACTGGGAAAACTACCGCAACTTGGTCGGTGATTTTGATGACACAATTACCCGCATCAAAGATTCACGTGCACAACTGGAGCGGGACGTAAAAGCTATCCGCACCTCCCCGGCAAATATTGCCGATGCCAAAAAGGGGGAAGATATTGTGAAAGATGAACCCGATACGGATACAACGACGTCCGATCCTTGAGGGACGAGCTCGGGAGGCAGACCCTCCTCGCAGCAGAGCCCTCACCGCAGAGATTCGTGGGGAACAGGCTCGGAGGCGGGACCATCTACTCGTAAAGGTACATCTACCGAGGTCCTTCTCCTTGATTTCCCACTACAAGCCACCCCCATCTCCTCTTCACGTGCACACATAGACGAAATCGCTCAATTCCTTGAAGAGCCACCAAGAAGAAGAGTCTCAACATCGCCGCAGAGGTCGGGGAAGGAAATCGCTACCGAATCCACTACTCCTTCCTCCCCGGTCAAGAAGTTTAAATCAAAAGCGGAGCAAGAGGCATTCGACCTCGGAATAGCCCAAGAGCCGCAAGACAAGCTTGGACCGGGAGCGTCGCCTAGAGGAGGCAGACGAAGCGGCAAAAAAAGCCTAAGGGCAAAGCATCGTGGGGCAAAGGAAAGAGAAAGGTCATTAATACAGTCGAAGAGCAAAAGAAGAAAGCCCAAGAAGATTTTGCTAAGGCTCTTCCGACCGAAATCAAAGCTACTCGCTCGTAGTATTACCATATCTACTCTTACACCCGAGCGGATAGCGAGAAGATCAAGCGACACGGGAGGCGACGCTGCAAGGACCGAGTCTCGGACGAGGAGACACTAGAGCGGCCGCTCTCCGTGAGAAGAAAAGGATGGCCGACACGGCAAGAATGAAAAGCCTATCCGATAAGCCGCCGCCGATCCGAGAAAACAGATACCCGGAGGAGCGAGGAACGGGAGGACTACTATCGAACTCCTCGTATGAAGTTGATTCCCGCACCTCATGAGGACAAATGGGTACCCGCCGATCCGAATGATCAATGGGAGACTCTCAAAGAAATGTTTGTTAAAAATCAGTATGTATGGGGCTTCTATCCGAAAGACATTCCGGCGATCAACTGTTCGAAGAGTGTTTTAATGAAGTTTTTCCCGAACTCGGAGAACGGTTCTTCGCCTATCATGAAAGAACCGAACATTCCCGTGAAAGCACCCGCATTCGAAGATATCCTCCTCCCATGGATCGCTAAAGGCATTATCATCACAAAGTCTATCGAAGAAGAAATCGAATGCAGCCTATCGGCATGAGTTACATCCGCATGGACCGTAAGATCAAGAGGAAATCCGGGTTTTGCGCAAAAGGATTTATAAATTTTATCGCTGGACCCTCCCGGTGATCGCTCGGCGGATTTCAAGAAGAAGACTCAGAGCTTCAGACGACAGCAGTGATTTCTCCTCTTTGTTTTTGATAATTCTTTGTAATAGCATAGGAACCTGTACTTTGACGATCTATCCATAAGAGTTCCTATCGCTTGCTAGACAATCGCTCATTGTCTTTAAGCTTTTTAGTATCATGTTTTCACGACTGATCACCAAGTGATCTGACACACACTCACATCAGTTTCTCTGATCTTGCTTTTCTCTCACCTTTGAAGTTCATTTACTATTATCGGTTTTCCTCAGATGCTTTAAGGGGGAAATTGTTGTCAGTAGGACAATATCTTTAATAGATGTTAGAGTATAGAGGTTTTGGCATCATCAATTAGGGGGAAATTGTTGGATATGAGTCAGTAGATTGATACTCAGCTGTTCTAGGGTTAAAAGAAATTGGGGGAAATCATAGTAGTACTATGGAATTGAAGATCCCAAAACCGAGCTGATATCAGTAGATTAGTGTGTCGATAGGATTAGCTGATGTATAGGTTAGACTTGATATAATGCTTATTATTTTGTCTAAGTCTTGTACGGGGTAGTTGTTGAACTGATCTTCTGCTGAAGATACTTTTCAGAACCCCACGTCATCGGTGTAATCGCTTGCATTCTTCGTCGGCACCGATATCAAACTCAATTGAAGATCCCGCATCACCGACCGAACCTCGTAGAAGCATTCTCTACAAGCCGATGATCATCGGTAGAAGAACCACGGTGAAGCAAGTATACCTTCGCAATCGACCAACCGACTATCGAAGCTCACTTTATCGGTCGAGACGACTCGACCGAAGAAGACAGAGACTTTCGAGTAATCGTATCCGACGTAAAAGCGACCCAAAGACTTAAAGTCCCTTCAAATGTTCAGCAGAAGACATACGAGGTAGTTTGAACGGTCAACTCTGACACTCACCAACTACAAACCTCGACCAATGAGAAGCCGACAACGCTTACCTACTCTACACAGTAAAGCCGCTCTCATGAACAGTGCATTAACTGTCCTGCTGCAACAAAGTTGAATAGTGGCCGTTTTCTTTGGACGCTTGTGACACGTGGCATCGTCGTCTCCAACGGACATATGCCACAACTCACAACTATAAATAGAGAAGGATTTGAAGATTTCAAAAAGAGGAATATACGCGAAATCAAGGGAAATCATTCAAGCTCACAACGCTCTAGAACCTTCAAGCTTATCCAGAGACGAACTAGTTTTCATAGAACACTTCTTGTAGTTCATCTCTCTAAAGCTCTTTGATCCCTTTCTTCTCTAGACTAAGCTCATTGCTAGATTCATAGCTTAGATCCGAAGGAGTTCACATTTAGTGAATTGTTCTTGTTGTAAGAACTCCTTCTCAGTTGGAGAATATTCCCACCCTTCTAAACTTAGGTTTGGATTGTAAAGTCGCTAAGGACTATAACTTAGAGGGAACCCGTCCAAGGTGACAGTATCACCGCCGAGGCTTGCTCGAGAATAATCAACAAGTTCTCCCGCCTTGTTCGGGGACCGTGGACGTAGGATCTTGCGTATCCGAACCACGTTAAATCGCTTGTGTTCATTTACAGTTTTATTGCATAGCATTCAACTGACTTGAAAATCATAAGTTTGCATAAAACGTATTTTATAAAGTGCACAACCAAAAGATTTAACTTGCAAAAACGCGTTTTCAAAAGAGACGACTCCGGGTCTAACACTTATCCGCACTACAGTCTCCGACTGAGTTTCGTAGTACTGACATCAGTCAATAGAAGAGCTCAGAAGCTGACTCACTTTGACCCCAGTGATCGAAGGCTTACTTGGCACTTGTTCATCGTCTGCAAACACGCCTTCACTGACCTTCACTGAGAAAAAGAAACAGAGCTCAGGTGTATTCACCCCCCCCTCTACACCTTACTTTTCGTCTCTGGACCAACACATTCTTACAGAATGTAGAAAGACATTTGATTGCAGTTGATTCCCCCATTCGGAGTATTGGAAAATGAAGTGAAATTGAAATAATATAGAGAGAGAATAATTTTTTGTAAAGATATGAGAATGTAAGATTGTGTGATTTTTGTTTTCAATATTTACACTATATATAGGATTTTTTTTAATGTTAAAATTATATTTCTTGATTCTTTTTGTAATTAACGGTTAGATTTACTGTATATATAATGTACTGCAACAGATACAAATTCATAACATCAAAAATTGTTTGCATGAAGATCACCTTTTCACACCTCATCTGGGCCCACCAACCTACACTTTCTCTCCATTCAATATTGCACTTGGCCCATCTCCGACACCCTCTCTCCGTTTAAAATGTTGGATGATGATGTACTCTCTCTCCTTCCACACTCCTCTATCATATCTATCAATATGGATAGTCAAAATAGGGTGATGTGGATGCTCTAAGACCGATAACTTTGCAGGCTTACAACAACATCAAATCCTAAATCCCAATTTGGCAATTTGACAATTTTTTTTTTCTCATAACCCAATTGGCCAATTTCCCAAAATTAAGTCATTTAATAATTAAGATTAGGAGGATTGGAGGAAGGAAGGAAGATGAACTGACCTGTGGGCGGAGGGCCGGAGCTGTGGAGGCACGGTGCGTTGGTGGTTGGGCGGGGCTGGCGGGCCGGCGGCTGCTAGCTAGCGGTGGGAGGGCTGGAATCTCGGAGAGTCGGCCAGTCACGGAGGGCGGAGACGACTCAGACGGTCACGGGGTCACGACTCACGCGAGACGGAGAGAGTCTAGAGAGAGTTGAGAGTTGTTTCGTTTGTTCTCTTCTGAATTCTGATTCCTGTTCTCATTCTGTACTACTTTTCAAATATTCATATGGTATTGACTACTTTCACTTTAGTTTTTAGTAATATATTAATAATATTATTATATATTTATTATTTAATAATTAATTAAACGGTTAATTCGATAATAACCGATTAACCGAACGGTTAACCGTTAACCGTATAAAACCCCACTCCATTAACTGCTATTGTTACCGTTAACCGAAAAACGGTTAATCGATTATCGTTAACTGGCGGTTTCGGTTCGGTAACGGTAATAACCGATTAACCGTTACCCATTTTGCAGCCCTAACCGGAAGGGGGTTTTGTTATTACTACTTTCTAAGGATAATTTATTAGTAAATTGAGAGATTTTATTTTATTTTATCATTTATATTAAATAGAAGATTAGAAGATAAGAATCTTTATTAGTCTCTATATATATATCTTTTAATGTGATAAAAGGAACGTATAGAAAAAATGATAATATTTGATGGGATTCCGGTGTGGCGGAGCCGCGGAAGGGTGGTCGATTGACCAAGAATACGATGCTTGGACCACTTCCTAACAATTCTCAAAACTCTTTATTACCACCCCACCCTATCTATATTGATGATAGAATATGACACGTCGCATTTCTTGTCATTAGTGCTCTCTTGTATAAAGGTTTAGGAATTAAGGAACAAAATACACACAGTTTCAAGGTAAATGTGTGAAATTTGTGATTTGAGGGTGAGAAATAATATTTTTTTGAAAAATATAATAATTCGACAATTTTACACCATTTAGGGGTCGCATTCCATTGGATCGGTTTATTGCTTGTGTTCCAACTTCCAAGTGTCAAGAAATTGTACCACTCCATTCATATCAACATATATTATTCCCTCTATCCCATAGATATAGTCATATAGTTCACTTTCTTTTCGATGCAGTTTTTAAAGAGAATGGTTGATGTGTGTAAAGTTGTAAAAAGTTATGGGTCCTTAAAAAAAGTGTTTGTCATAATTTATTAAAAATGAAATTGAACCATTTCAATAACGGAATCTGAAAAGGTATACTGAACTAAATTATGAGTATTCTATTAAATACTGTAGTGGAGAAAAACAACAATTAAACCTCACAGTATGTATGACGTTTGAAAGTACGGCAGTCAAAGTCGGGTCAGCCATTAATGGATCCAAAATGCATTGGGCTTATCAACCAAAACCAAATCAGTATGTCTGGCCCCCGACTCAATTAGGCCCATTTTTATGAACCCATAATTCGGGTCCAAAACTCTAACTAGTGACAGGCCCGATCAGTCCATCAATTGGGTCAATTATGGATTAATTTTGAATGTTCCAATATAGTTGTAAAAAAATGTCAAAATTTTATTAGACCTGATCAGGTATTGGAACTTAGTTGTTCTACTTTAGGTGTGTATATTTAATTTAATGTGGAAGTTGATGAATCAATGAAAGTCAATTATTTGGTTGGATACCTAGGCCAAATTTGTGATGATCGAGGAACATCTTCCCACCAACACCGTCAAATCAAGCTTATTGCATATGATTAACCTTAGTATGGTATGTCGATTCTGAGGTATAATGATCACAGCCAACAGCTGAACAGAAAAAACATCTCATGGCAACCAATTCATGTCTTTTTCCAGTATTAAAACCAAAACAGCTCATGAAATTGACAAACAAATTCCAAATCATGTAAAACAAAATTGCCATCTCTAAGCAGGGATATCTCTACTCCAACACAAAACCAGCACTACACTATACAAGCACAGCATTACCTCTTCAGCTGTTAGCATTGACAAAGGCTCTTACTTTTCTTCCACCCAACTCTTCCAGCATACTATATGCATCTGGTGTTCATTCAGCCATACCATCACCGTTGCAAGAGCTGGACGGTGATGGACAAGATCTACAAACTCCCACAAAACCAGCTCAAGGAGCATACTTAAAACAATAAAACTAATTGAAAAGGAACTATGCAGACTGAGTAATCTGAGTAATTTTGATTTAGTTTTCAGTATAATATTCTAGTTGGTAGCTGGATTTGTACCTTGCTTACTAATGGGAAAAAGTTCATTTTCAAAAGTGTGTTGCAGATTTCAGAATGGGATTTGGTTGATCATGTTGCCTCCGTACGTGATGTAGTTTACGAGCTACCACAAGCAGGCCTCCAAGAAGAAAGCGCGTACAAAATACGCCCCTTCCATCCCTGCAACAACCACCACGAAATCCTTATGGTAGGACGATTTAACTCTATTTCTAGCGATACTCATTATCTCCTCATCAAGAGGAAGTTGCTCAAAGCCAGCCCTCATATTCCGAACCTGCCATTGCTTGTACGTCTCTGGTCTTTCGATCCTCTCAGCAGCTTCACACGCAATGACATTCGTCGCCTCACGTCCAAATATAGTTTTCTCAAGCAGCATTCTCTCATGAACCTCTCGAGGGATATTAGCATCCATCATATCGAAAAAAGATGAATAGTAGAAGAGCGCCTCACGGAATCTTGTGATGAAGAAGGGGGCGTTGTAGGCACCGTTCTTGATTCCCAGAACGAACACAGCAGGATTCACCTTTCTGATAAGGTTCAAGACCATATTTCTTGGACTGTTTACCACCACAGTTTCATCCAGAAGATTCCTGAAATTAAAAAGACAGCTCACAGCGACCATCTCATCCTTCTCGATCTTGAGATCTTCAAGCTTAATTGTTTCCCACTTTTGAGCAATGGCATTGAAGTCAAATGACACTCCAAAAGTCTTAGCATAAGTAGCCAAACGCCTCCCAGTCTCTTCTACCCTTAGAGATGGTTGAAAACCCGGGCAAGGGAAACCAATACCAGTAATACGAAGTTTAGGGGGTCCACCAGGTCTCTTTGAGAGACGTTGCAGAAAGGAAGGCCATTGGAACCCAAAGAGAATGCCAAAATCGATGATGTGGAGTTTTGCGACTTTCTCAGAGACATTCATGATGGTCTTATTTGCAAAGAAATTAGTGATCTTCCTAAATGGACAAGTAGCAAGACATGTATGATAGGCTTTCAATATATCAGCAGCAGAAGTAGGCAGATTTATGAGGGGCTTATATATCTGAGTACCAGATCCAGCCATACGTGCCTCAAGCCCGTCAGCAAAATCCTCTGCATTTCGTCTCCAGTTGGAGTAGCGTGCTGTCTAATCTGCTTCAGAAACTCATTTGCAGTTCTACGATCATCAGCTGCTACAGCTTGCGCACAACAAGGTTCTCATATAGACCACATTCATTAGATCCCTGTGAACGATCACTCTGTTGGGCGTTTCTAGATATCTTGTTCAGTGCTTCACGAAGGGCCGAATCATTCTTCCCTTCACTGTCAAACATGTCCGGACTCACAGTTGATTCAGCAAAAAACAGCTGAACAGCTGATTGTTTGTTACTTCTTTCCTCTTGTAGAACCATGTTTTCATGATATGGATTCTTCTTGCCTCTCAACACGTCAATAACTTCATTCCTATCAATTTTCTTTTCCACCTTAACTGAAAGACTAACAGAGCCTTCCTTCTGCAATAGACCATCATATCCGAAAGCAGCAATCAAGTTACCTCCATTTGGAAGAAACTTGCTTGCTTCTTCTACTCCTTTCTTAAACGGCATAGCTGATTGACTATCACCAAATATGTCAGGAATTCTATCTATTGGACCTTCAGCAACGGTACCATGAGGATATGATTTATGTACCCTGAATCCCAATCAGGCTGTAATGTTCCTGAATCATAGGGAGCACTAATACCATTTACCCCGAACGACTTTTCATCAGCTTGCTCATAGGTCTGATCTGATCTATGCATGCAGGATACCATGAGGATATGATTTATGTACTTCAGTACTTCATCACTAAAATCAAGATCCTCAGGAGAATCTCCTTCAGAAGACTGTACTTGGCCATTAGTATGGAGAGAAACTGGTATAGAATCAGCATGACTCGAATTTAGAAACTTTCCACAAGCTCCCAAATAGTTGACTGGATTCGTATCGACAAATCTTGAAACAGTTTGGTTGTTGAATCTCATTCGAGAAGCTGGCCCATCATAACACCAAATATCTGGTACATGAACTGAACCACCATTCATCATAAGAAATAAACCAAAACTCCGAATCTTTTAGTATCCAAACCGAACTAGTTTTGTTATTTTCTACTCTCGGAAAGAATAGACAACTTCTCCAAGACTGTAAAAACTTATGAAACTGAAATCCTGAAACAAGTGGAACATAAAAAACAAAACGTTATTCTCACTTTCAAAATTCGTCAACCAAAAAATACTTCCAATACATTAAGTTCTTCTAGTCACGTAAAATACATTTTCACAAAACTACAAATTCGTCTAATTCACGAAAGAATCGGAGCAAAGCTAAAGCAAACCTTCAAATGCTCAAAATCTACTCATTAAATACGTCTATCCTCTAATTCTCGAGAAAACGAAATTGAACCAGATTCAGAAATCAACGAGGTGAATGGAAGTCCAAATCCAAACAGTGGCGAAACCAGAACTTTCAGATCGGGGGTCGAAGTAGAGGAACAACGGTGGCCGAAGGCAGAGAAAAAATCGAGGGTTGGCCGAAGGCAGAGAAAAAATCGAGGGTTACTAAATATAGTTTTAAATGATTTGAATACAAACACACTATAAAATATATGTATGCCAACTCTATCAAGCCAAAGTTATTTGTTGTATTTGTTATATTGAGAAAGGTATTTATTTAAATATTAAAAAAAGAGAGAGAAAAATATACTTATAATATGTGATAGATCGATACAATAATAACTAATAATAAGCTTGAAAGGAAGTATAGGAAAAATTGTCATTAAAATAATAAAATAAAGGAATTAATTATAGTTGTAATTAAACTAAAGAGAAATATAAAATAGTATCAAGCCAAAGTTATTTGTTGTATTTGTTATATTGAGATAGGTATTTATTTAAGTATTAAAAAAAAGAGAAAAATATGCTTATAACATGTGATAGATCGATACAATAATAATTAAAATAAGCTTGGAAGGAAGTATAAAAAAAATTGTGATTAAAATAATGAAATAAAGGAATTAATTATAGTTGTAATTAAACTAAAGAGAAATATAAAAGAGGAAAAAAATACTACAGGATCCAGCTAGCAGGGAGAGTCGAACCCCTGACCTCTCCATTTACGAAAAAAGCCAATAGCCAACTAAGCTACAACGCGCAGTTAGTTTAAATCACCACTGAAATTTATATACAGTAACACGAATTCTATACCCTACTCGAGCAAAGTCATGGTGCCCGGAGGGTCGATCGACCCACCTGACCCCCCTCTGGTTCCGCCTCTGAATCCAAATGTTTCCGCTAAATAAGCCACACTTGATATCGAACCGAATGAACCACACATAATAATAAACACATTTCCGTTGAGATCCAAGCGCGATCAACTTCTATTTCCAACGTTTCAAACAAAACACTAATTAAAAATCCTGAAATCTAAGAAGAATAATCAGTAGAAACACGCAGCGGAAACTCAAATCAAAAGAAAACTACGCAAAATATGAATGAGAGAGAGAAGGAGCGAAAATAGTAGTAAAAAATGAGTATACCTGAACGAATGATTTGATTCGGGAGGAAAATCCACAAGATTCGCCGTTTGATGTTTGTTTATGCAGAAAATAATAATTTCGTTGAGTTTTGTTCGGGATTGGGGTGGTGGTTTCTTTCAGAGGCGCAGTCTCTCTCTCCCTCTCTCTCTCTATATATACACGCGTATAGACGCACATGTAATCTTGCCAGAGTTAATACTGTACGAAATCTCATGAAGTTAATCGGATCATCATCATGACTTATTGTCATATGTTCCAATTAAATTTGATTTGATTGTTGCAATCTAACTTTTTAAGAGAATCATGTGCATTAACTGAAAATTTGTACGTTAGGATTATGTTCTTATAATTTTAAAATACGTATATATAATTTTTAAAGATGAAATACTAGAAATTTTTCAAAAAATTACAACTGTTACTTGTTTATCATAATCATTTTCTTGGTTTAGAATTTTTAGAAATTATTACAATTATAAATACAAAATCAGATGAGCATTTTAATTGATATCATGACTCATGAGGTATCAATATTAAATAGTCTCGTTAATATCCCTTAATAGTTGAAACAAATATTCATATAAATTATAATGCATCATGGATTCAGAATTTATAATTGAGGAAATTGAAATTTATAATTTATAATTTGAAAATTGCGTATATACAATTTTCAATGTTAAATACTCTCTTCGTTCCATTGATCTTGTTCTCCTTCTTTTCGGCACGGTCATTATAGATAGTTGGTAGTTGAGTAAGTGGGTACAAAAATAGAATTGTTAGTTGTGAGTAGAGAAATAACCATTTTTGGAAGAGGACAATATGGATGAGACAACTCGAAAAATAAAGTAATACAAGATGAATGGGACAGAGGGAGTACATAATTTCTTGAAAACTTTGTTTAGGAAATTATTGTTATATCATGAAGGATCAATATTCAATAGTCCCCTACCTTAATAATCGCAACAAATATTCATATATAATGCTTCAAGCATGTCCTGAGTTTTTAATATAGGAGATCGAACTTTATAATTTATAATTTTAAGTTTGTATATATACAAGCTTTAACGTGAAATAGTAATCCCCCACCCCCAACAAATTTTTTGTTTAGTTTTATAAACTACTTTCTTTTTTTTCTTTTTAAGTTTCGCCTCACCAAAATTCCACATTTAACCCCACTCTTGAAATCAAGATTTTGACCCTTGAATCCGCCTCTGTTCATGGAGGGCGTCTATCGATGGAACGGTTCATTTTCATATGTAAAAAAAACACTATGCTCTTGAGAGTATTAAAACACAAACTAAGTAAAAGGAAGGGATGAATGTTGAAGACAACAATGGCATTAGCCAGAGCTAGTTCAAGTCCCACCATAAATACTAGTACAAGAGATGCAAACTAAGTCTCCCACACACACTAGTTCAATTATCAGAATTCAATTATTTGACAAAGAAAAAGTTAATAGTTCAACTACATACCGGGATGGCCGCCTCGAACAAACGCTCTTCTCCTCACTCCATCCCCCTCTTCCTCTTGTAGAACTTCCACTGCTTCAGCAGAACCGCCACACCTTCCTTGAGGTGAGCTCTCCTACCTTCGTTATAGTTCCAAAGCTCCGAAGTAATGTACCTCCCGCTCGGGTTGTACTCGTTGATCTCAGTGAGAGCAGCCGTCACAGCATTGTAAACCTCCTCCCCATAACTCTCCTTCAAGTCCCTCAGTTTCTCGTCATTTTCATTGATCACATTCTAAGCCAACAAAAGAGTTGTTGTGTTGGAATTCTTATTTTGATGAGTAGTATAGAGTTTATTTATATGGGGTTTAACAGTTTAAGTGGATACCTGAGGGTTACCATTGATTACGACCACCTTTATCGGATGCCATTCGGAGTCCCTAAGATACTCCTCCCACAGGGAGCAGAGTTCAGAGGCCCTCTCATCTGCTTCGGCTTCAGTGTACTTCCTCTTCATTGCGTCGTGGAAGGGCTTGCTGTCGAGCTCCCCCATTCTCTTGACGCCGATATGAGAACTTATGTTGAAGTCTTTCAAGCCCTGGGAAAAGAAAAAAAACCAAGATTTTCAGCATGGGCGGCATACATTCGTGATCTTTTAGGACTAAAACAAGAAATTTCAAAAGAAAAATTATAGAAATTTGCATATAAATAACAAATTAACAACCAAATTATACAGAAGATCTAGAACCACGGAGATTGTACCAACCTACGATTTGGCTGAGAAAATTAGTAGTGGCGGAAATGTAAGGGTAGAGACATATGTAGATATTCAATGAAAATGGGCTACTACCTATTTAACAAAGGCTTGTGTCTGCAGATAACATTTGAAGAACATGGACTATAGATATCAAGGTTGAGTCAATTAATTAATAGGCTAAGAATTCAGTTGGGCCAGATATAGTTCAAACATTTTTGTGGGATTTTATTGTCTGACCCAGTGTGTTGTATGGGTATATTAGGTATCATATAACTTATTATGATTATTAGGTATACTAGGTAATTTATACCCCTTGCCTACAAGTGGATCCTTCAATTCCCAATTTGCATGGCTTCAAGATAAAGTTAGATGATTTATCTATTTCGTGTGTGTGTTTTTGTTTTTGTGTAAAGGGTGAAGGGATGGTGAGCAGTGAAATCAGTTTTAGTGCATGATATAAAAGAATGGAGTTAAGGAACTAACATTGACCATTTCTTTCCGAGCATCCTGTAGCTCATCATTTGTCTTACGCTCCTTCACGATTAAAGTTTGGTTTAATGCGTCAAGATGATCACGTTCTCCTTCTTTTTCCCTTATGGACTTGAGCAGCACCTCAACTTTATTCAACACTTCCAAATCACCTTCATCTTCCATGTGCTTCATAACATTCACTTTACCTCTCAACTGCTCGATTTCAAGTTGTACCGCTTGTTTCGCGTCCAATTGCTTCTCCAGATTAATAATTTTCTTATGAAGCTCCTCCTTTGCTCTCTGGAATTACAAAGCCCAGCAGAGAAGAAATTTCTGAACTAGGCATGTGAAACAAGTTCGGTCTCTATTGTATCAGAAAGTATGTTTATTATACCTTATGTTCTTCTGCCAACCTCATCACTTTTTCATCAGCCTTTCTCTGTTCCTCATCAGCAGCTTGCAGGGCGCAATTCTTCACTGCATTCTGGAAAGCGAAGGAAAGTAGACAAAATAAAAGAACACGAAAGAAAGAACGAAAGAAAGAAAAGAAAGAAGAGAGGCCATAATACATAAGATGAGGAAAAGTTATGGAACATCGTGGTAAAAAGAATGTCGCGGTTGCATCAAAATAACCCATCAAGCTACACAAATACAGCAACAGCAGATCCAAGATAAAGCTAATCAATCAGTAAATACTCAACAACAAGAACTAGAAATTGATATTCTCAAAATTCGGGGAAAGGAGAGTATAAAACAAAAAATGAACAATAGCTTCTTTCAACTAAGAAATGAAAGCAACACCTGTTCAAGATCTTCAGCTAGCTTTTTCCTCTCAATTTCATTGTGAGTCTCACGTCTCATCAGTTCTTGACCACGGTGCTCAAGATCTCGCTTTTGAGTCTCCAGTTGAGATTTTAGCTTCTCGTGATCGCTGAATATCCTCTTGAAATGATCTCTTGCACTTGACTCAATCTTTTTTATCTCTGATAAACACAAAGCAAAAGAGTACATTAGGTCCAAAATATACATATAACGTTTGGAGATAAAACAAACATTGTACATGAAAGACCTTCATTATAAGCTTGATGAAGATTATCTTTTTCCTGGACTAACAGGCTTAGAGAGCTTTCTGTCTCCTCGTATTTACTCTCCATCTCTATCAAGTGCATTTTCTTTGCCTCAATAACATTTGTCAAATTGCCTACAAGCTTGTTCGTCTTTCGGGCTTCTTCCTCCATTATATCTGCTATGGTTCGAATATCTCCAATCTTGCGAAGATTTTCTCCAACAATGTTATTAGATTTATAATCATCTGCGCGGGCTACCCATGCATAAAGATCGGTTTTTGTTTCATTCTTTACCAGCCAATTCTTCTTTCCGCATTGTTTAGCCTCATAATCTTTCTCAAAAGACATGGCATTAGTAAAACCAGACCAATCCTTACGAAATTCAACAATCGCCGTTCCCGAATGACCTTGGTAATTCCACAGAGGCCGCACTCTAGTTGGATTAAACCCTCTACTTGCCAACTCATCCCTCAATTTACTACCACTCTCCCCCCGCAGAACGACCATCCTTAAAGGTCGTAGGGATGTTGACAATGATGCCAATCCACGGCCACACAAACATCTCATCATGGTCCTGGTCTGCAAGAGCATCAACTTCATCAGAAGGCTTTGAAGGGCCAGCTCCAGAAGCCATGTCATTTTCCAAGTACTTAGCTAGGGCAAGGTGATTTGCCTTGTCTCTTCCAGTCCTTTTCTGTGAATTGCAACTGCCAATTGAAGTTGCATGCTGCAGAAGGTTTTTATACTGGTAGTCCTGCTTCTTTTTCGTGGGGCAGTAGGGGCAACTGTAAGTCTCCTCAGATAGTTTAACCTGGTGTTTACCATTCTTCAGTTCTTCGTACACCTTCTCCGCATACTCCTCAGTTTCGGAGTCGCTAACGTCAGTGTCTTCCTCAGAACTATTCTCTACTGAACTCCCCATGAGTCTTTAATCTTGATCCTACGGAAACTGAAAATCATGTAACGAAAAATTCCACCCATAAGATTATGACTAGTCATAAAACTAAAAAAATGTGTCAAATGAATGAACAAGTTCAAGCACCAGTTTTGAAACTTTAAAAATTACTTCCAACAATCCCTATGAAGCCACATTCTTTCCCCATTCTACTACATTGATATACAGATATCTACACGAAATTTATCATGACAAGCTAACTAAAATGAACACAAAAACGAAAAACCCAAGGTAGTTGCAAATAAATCAGGATAAAGTAACTTCTATTTTTCAAATCAAACTGATATTCAATTCCTTATACCTTCCTTTCCAACAAATTTCACAAATTCGTAAAGAATGCAGTCGAAATTATACATGCATTACACCGAAAACATCAAAACACGCTACAGAACTCAAGATCCGAGCTGAATTAGCGACAACCAGCACCACAGAAACAATTCAGATTCATAGAAAATTAGAAACAGAAAAACAAATTACGGCATATTCCTTCAATTTCCCCGAAATTAATCAAAGAGAGAAATGCTGAAGCAATTCGAAGCCCCATACGAAAATGCAAGTAAATTCAGCCACAATCAACATAAATCAGCAGCAATTCAACATGCAACGTACAGCAGACGGATTAATAGAATACCTGTAACCTCAACGAAAAGTGGTTCAGTGCGCCGCAAACGCCGGAGGCGATAAGAATTAGGAACCAAAATTGTGTTGAGAAGGAAATTAATAAGCAATTATTGTGTACGTGTAACCGAGGCTAGACGAGAGAGAGAGAGGAGTGATGAGTTCAGTCAAACGAACAAGAGAGAAAGAGAGAGAGAGGGAGGTTTTGGGGGTTCACGAGAGAGCAGTCAGAAGTGCGAAAAGTGTGAATTTAAGATGCATCGATTACGGCGATCTTGCTTTATTTGTTACCAGACTAATTGCTAATATTTTTGTTCTTTGGAACTTATGAAGTTCTTTTGCCCAAATTAAAAATAAGTCGATAAAATGTAAATGATTAATTGATTATGAGGTTTGTATTTGTCTAAATCTCACTCAATTTAATTCTTTTGATATTGAAAGATATCAAATACAATGGTGAAGTTAGGTGGACTGAGTGCATCCTCATGCACATGTATTCAGATCCTTTTCGGCCAAATTGCCACCAATTTACCCACTCTTCGCTGACACTATCTTAACATCATGTTGCGTCATTATTTCATTCTTTTAGGGTATTTTCGTCCTTTTTTATTCTTTTTTTTTCTTCTAATTATTATGAAGACAAGCGTGTCAGTTGTGGACAAAATTATCGTTTGATGTAAACAAAAGTTTTTATTTTTAATTTTTTCCAATTTTTAAGATAAGGCGTAACATTTATTCATTACAAATGATATTCTAGAAGAATGTACTCCCTTCGTCCCATTATTAATGTCCCACTTGCCTTTTTTGGTTGTCCAATTATTTATGTCTCATACCAAATAAGGAAATAAATGAGTGGACCACAATCAATCTAAGCAAGTGGATCACACTCCTTTATACTTTTAAACCACAATTTTACACATTTACCTTCACTATCTTAATTACCGTGTCAGTCTCAATGGGACATAAATAATGGGACGGAAGGAGTAATATTTTTCTCCTGAGACAATTTAACATTGAGGGACAGGGTGTCGGGCATCGCCTATCATCCCGATACTGAGGAGCTGTAGGATGTTGGTATCGCTCAATATCCCAACATATGATAATCATATTTTGTTGACTGAATCATTAAACGGTAGTTTCGTATGATTACTGGATTAAAGTGACACGAACCTTAATTATGATTGACACGTTACTTCAATATGATTTACACTCTGAGATAAATGACACATTATTAATTGCAACATTTATTCATTGCAAATGACATTCTTTGAGAAGTGAAACTTTCCTCCGACACAATTAACATATTTATTCATTATAAATGACATGTCTTCCCTTATAAAAAATTGGAAAAAAATAAATTAAACTTTTGTTTACAACAAATGACATTTTTGTTCACAACAAATGACACGTCCATCCTTACAATAAGTGGAAAAAAAGTTATAAAAATATAAATTGAAAATATATAAAATAAAAATTAATGGAATAATGATGGCAGCTGCCGCGGATCCGGGTAGAAGCGGATAATTGGGTTGCAATTGGTCAAAAAAGGATCTGAATGCATGTGTATCAGGATGCACCCAAGTTTTTGTGTTAAAATTATTTCAATGTAGTATTTCTTTTTCTTATTTCGAATCGAAAATCACTTTCAATAGGAAAGTTATCCTTATATTAATGAAATTAGATATCGAAGGGAATTTTGATTTTGATCCTATAATACCGCTTTTAGTCCTCTAATTTTAAATATACATACATACATATATATATATATATATATATATATATATATATATATGGTATGGTTCTAGGGAGATCCTCCCTTCAAAAGAGATACGAGAACCGATCCTAAGCGTCGATCGGTTCTAATCTAATGGCCAAGATCAACCCCTTGTATCTTTAAAAAAAAATAGTGAAAATGATGTTTTGGGCATAGAAAAATATTTTCATTTGAAATGGGGTAGGGAATTGGGCGGGTCAAAAATTTCAGTTTTTCATTCCTCCATTTTGTGCGAAAGGAAGTGGTTCTCTCAGAAACGGCGCACGACTTCAAGAGAACCGATTTCTCCCAAACTTCCGTCCATAATCAACGAGGTAGGAGATATATCCATTCGCTGAAACTAAAAAGATATGCAGAGACAACCTTTCCAATAAATAGTTGTTTCGTGTTTTGGTTGAGAATCGACTACAAATCCCCTTAATCGACGAAATTTTAGGTATGTTTCATGTTTTCGTTTGTTAATTAAGTTTACCCATGGGTGATTTTGTGTTTTAGAGGAGAAATTGTGGGTGTTTTGGGCGTTGAAGTTACAACTTCGTTGATAGAAATTGTACATCCTCCGTCCATAATCAACGAAGTTTGAGTTATATTGCAAGTTCTATGGTCTTTATTTTGGTTTCCCTTCGCTGAAATTTCCGATTTGAAGAAAAAAGCTTTACGGTTTTATCGTTGTTTTGGGTACCGATTTCGTTGAAAATCGACTTCAAATCCCCTTAATCGACGAAGTGTGAGGTATGTTTCATGTTATCGGTTGTTATTTACGTTTACCCATGAATCAATTTGTGTTTTGGAAGAGAAATTGTTGGTTTAACCCAAACCCTTTTAAAAGCGAAAATTTGTAGAAATTGCTGAAATATGTCTGGTGAAAGACTGTACAAAGACGATAATTTTTTTGATTTAGGATTTTCCTTCTGGTTTTGTAAGCGCCTTTTGGTTACCTTGTTTTCGTTGTCAAATTGATGCTCATGGGAATCTATTTGGTTTGTTGATTTAGCTTTTCGCAAAAGACATTCGATTAAGTTAAGTATGACTGATTCAATGCTGGAAAATGGTTTCTTTGTGGATTTCAGGCCTCGAAGATTGATAGTCGCATTTCGGTTGAAACGGCAAAACCCCCGGACTGAGGTATGTAATCTCTCGATTTCTTAGGTGATTGTATTTCATATTATAATTGTTAGCGAATTTTCATTCCAGGTTTTGTTGATATGCAGGAATCTTGTATCTTATGTGCATGAAATTGATTGTCTGTGTGCATGAAAAATAGAATATTGTTCTGTATAAAGTTGAAAATAGCTCTATTTTATTATGGAAGCATTAGCATGAAACATTATATTAGCATAAAAATAAGGAATAGTACGCATAATAAACAATGCCATTGGTACATATTATTTATGTTGTTTGTGCATAATAACTATTGGTGGTGTGCATAACCTGACGGAAAGGTTAGCATAAAATACGATACTAATATGCATAAAATGTTCATATTCGGAAAGTTTTATGTGTTCTTGGTATGCATAATTTATGATACGTATATAAATGTGTGAGTAAAATATTGAGTTACATATTATTTTTCCGGCCTACACAACTTGATATGGTAAAAATTATGTTATTTGGCAAAATATTGAGCAATTTATATTATTTTTAACCGTAAGCATGAAATAATATAAATGTGTGCATGAATTTTGAGAAAGGTAAGCATAAATAGTTTTGCCACAGTAAAATCTGATAAATATGAATGATTTCTTGCAGGAGTGTATTTGATGAGACATATGGAGACGTTCAAGGGTGACTTAATCAACTGGCACACGTGATTTTTAAGGAAATGTGTGAAGCAAATCAAGCTTTTGAGGATGCGGTATTGTTTGAGCATAGTCAATTTCGATGATAACAAAATGAAAGAGACGGTTGAACAAGAGGCGGTTGGTCATGCCGATGAGAATGAACTTGATTCTAAAGAATGTGTGAAAGAAATGCTTGATAGTTAGAATGTTGGGTTGTGCGACTCTTTGGTTGGGACAAGTTGTGATAAAAAACTTAGAACTTATGATGGTACTTAGGTTTTTTAAGGATACAGTAGTTGAAGAATTGTAGTCGAACACTTCTTTTGGTATATTTAAGTATTATAAGTTACGCATATATAACTTGTTTTTTATGCAAATCAAAAATGGGGACTATTGAGATATATAAACACACATGTACATTAAAAAGAGATATGCAAAAAAATTACATACCATAAGCATGAAAATACAATACGGTGTGCATGAAATATAAAACCTTTAACATAATCAGTACCATAAAGGTTGAACATGAGAACTAAAATAGATATGCATGAAAGTCATAAAACACATGCATAAAAATAAACAGTCGTATGCATGAAAAATAACATAACAAAAAGTTAAAGGGATTCAGTTAATACAAATTAGTGCCAATAATTAAATGGTTCAGTGCATATGTCTATAGTAAGTTCTGCATAAAAACTTAAGATGAATCTTCTACATCCTTAACGTTAGGGCAGTTTCTTGAATCGTGATGTCCCATCTGGTTGCATTTCCGACACATCCTCTGAGGCTTCAACTTAGCACGCAATGCCGCCTCCTTCCTAGACTGTATTCAAATTTCCGTCCAACATACGGTTTCAATTCGGCCGCGCAATCAGGAATGAAAATGGATTCATCGGATTCAAGAGACACATTTGACTGTAACGATTCAACCATTCAACAGACTGCATGCATGAATGTTACACAGTATCAGCATAAACAAACCAAAACATATGCATGAAAATTGTATTTACGTAGAAAATGAAATGGGAATACTGAATCGAGAACAGAACAACAATACTTAATCGATACTTGCAAGTCGATAAATCCAGTACAGAAACCCTAATCCCAAAAAAAAGGGCTTCTACCCTAAAAATACAGAAATCTCTAAAAAATTCGCATAAAATGAAAACGACCATAAAGAAGTGGAACCCAAAAAATCAATCCACAAATCTCGAACTACAATTTTTCCAAAAACCAGAACGAATTTTTACCTTTGCAGCAAATTCTGGAAAAAAATGAAAAATATGAAGAAATCAATCTTCAAAATCGCCAATAATTGGGATAAATCCAGCGGGAAAACGAGCTTAAATCACGCAAGAAACATAGAAGAACGCAACCTACGAAAAAAAATTGACTTCAGTTTGGTCGATTTGAAATCGAGAGAGAGAGTTTGCGCTGAGAATGAACTTTGGAACCCGTTGTGTTGCAGATTTGAAATAGATAAAAATAGGCTAGGAAAAAGAAATGAGAAAGATTACATATAATGAGATGAATTATTCCTTTTTTGATTTAATTTTAAATGTCTTTTGGGGAAAAAATGATAGCCTTAGATTTACGAAATAGAGGGACGAGATCGGTTCTCGTATCTCTTTTGAGATTAGGATCTCATATGATCCATTTCCTATATATATATATAGGAGGAGGATAAATTGAGAACATATCCTTAATGAGAGAAATGAGAACAAGATCCATCCATTCATTTTAGGTTTGTGTGGCTTTAGATTGAATCTAGAACGAGGAATATTTTATGTTTCAAAATAAGTCATTAAGGGTAATATAGTCTTTTTGTATGTGATGGTTTATTAAATCTTTGTTTTGTGTTCAAAAAAAGTAAATTACTATCTTCATTCTTCTTCTTTTCACTCGAAAATGAACACTTTACGATTTTTTCTCGTCACTTTCACGTTTTTTTGCTAATTTCACCGACGAAATTGAATACTTCACGATTTTTTCTTGTTACTTCTCCTGATTTCGTCAATATTTTTATGCACATTTTGTGTGTTCTATGACCATTTTTTGTAATTTATATGCACATTTTATGTGTGTTCTATGCACATTCTCTATAATCTGTGTGCACATTTTTTATATGCACATTTTTTATATCTTCTATGCACATTAACTCTAATTTGTATACACATGCTTCTCGAATTCGCAAAATATTTGTTGAACTCCAGATTCGAACTCTAGATGCGTACGCCCCCAACACCACCAATCTCGAACTCTAAATCTGAGACGTGTCTACACAGATCTGGAACAGATCTACATGAATCTAGGTGGATCTGTGCAGATATGGAGTAAGGAGATAAGAGACGAGAAAGATAGAAGAGAGGGAGAAAGAACCGTCACGGCAACTCCAAAGCTTTTGTAGCGGACGGATCTACGCAAATCTGAGACATGTCTACACAGATCTGGAACAGATCTACACAAATCTAGGATAGATCTGTGCAGATATGAGGTAGAAAGAGAAGAGACGAGAGAGATAGAAGACATGGAGGAAGAACCGTCGAAGTGACTCCGAAGCTTCTGTCGCGACGATGATAAAGGCGGTGACGATGAACCTAGGCTGTGATGATCGATGTTGTGATTCAATGCAAATTCTAGAATTGTTTGTGATAAAGAATAGAGGGAGAAATCGTGAGAAAATTTGAGAGAGAGATAAAGAATAATGAAGATTTGAGAGAGGGAGAAATTGAGAGAGTGTATATAATTCTTATGCACTTTTCATCCTCATAATACCCTTACTAATTCAAAAACTATTAAAAGAAATCCAAAAACAAATTAAAATTTGTAATTATCTTGTCCATCCATTATTGTTGATCTATGGTACATAGGTATTCTCATTTCTCTCTATAAGGGGTGTTCACCATATATATATATATATATATATATTTTAAAAAAAATATTATAGAGATATGTTCCACACACTCTTTTTCATCACCCAATTTATTGGTGATTTTTGTGTTGCCGTGAGGCCCATAATTTGAAAGAGTTTTTGGTAATATAACATAAGGCAAGCGTGTAACTAGTTGAAAATATGTTATACACCAGAAAACAAGCATGTGAAAATATGTCTTTGTTGGAGGATAAAAATCGAAAATTTGTTCAAGTCATACTATTGACCATAGACGAACATAAACCATACTATCGACTCAAGACAAACTCATATCACATTACACGACCAAAATCGAAATTCTCTGTATAGTGGCATTGTCGTAGCTATTATGGAGCAAGTGTAATTTTAATAGAATTTGTATATTTACATACTAATAACCTATTTTTATAATTATGAATTAGAAAAGATCATCACTTTGAGTACTAAAAACATTAGTATTTTTAATCAAACCATTATTGAAATGAAAAATCTAAATTATTCCATAATATTTCTACATGATTATGTTAAATAGTTCTTACAACATTTTCTTCCAATACACACCACGAATACGCGGCCAAGTCCGAGACAACAGTGGCTCGGGCTTCTTACCTCAATCTCAAGTCCTTCAGTTAGGTCGGACTTGAGTTCGAATCAAACTACACTAAACTACGGGCTCAACGAGCACCGTTCAACTCCATTCCCCTCTTTTGCTTGTAGGCCTTCCAATGCTTAAGCAAAACTCGAACTCCTTCCTTTAATGTAGCTCTCCTACCTTTACCATAGTTCCACAGTTCTGATATAGTGTATCTCCCACTCGGGTTGTATTCATTGATCTCGGAGAGAGCTGCTGTCACTGCATTGTACACTTCGTCGCCATACTTTTGCCTCAGATCTCTCAGCTTTTCGTCATCTTCTTTTATCACAGCCTGAAACAAACAAACCCACAAGAGTTCTTTCAGAAATGATGGTATCAGTCTGTACACAATTCACCACTTCTCATTTTGGTGTGGAAAACTATGCAGATATCAGAACTTAACAAACAGAGCAATGTACTGTTTCAATGAAAGTATGTGCAGAAACTGGTTTTGTAGCTTCCATTTAGTTTGATTATGCGTATGTGCTGCATTTGATGATGCATGCATACTATGAATCTGGCATGTACATATACGTAGAGAAAGAGAGTGAGAGGGAGGGAGAGGGATAGGATAGGGAGACGGAGAGGGAAAGAGAGGGAGGGAGAGAGGGAGAGGGAGAGGGAGAGGGAGAGGATACAAATCCTGCAACAATCAAGTTTACAGTTAATTTCAGATAATCAAGTAATTTCATTAAGCAGTAGTCACATATACCAAGCACATATACATTTCAAGATTTGGTAATAAAAGTTGAAAGCAGAGGAAGCTGTAAGCCAGCAGAATATATCAGGATCGAGTTAAAAAGACAACCTTCAAAGTAAGGTTACTTTCCTTCTCAGTTACATGGATATTTCTATAATTAACCTGAGTTCTGTTTTTAGCGAGAGCAAATAAAAAGGATAAAAGTTGCAAATACAGCAAAGCACTTGCTCAATTCACATGAGCTTAACTGGGTACCTGATGCTTGCCATTAACGTCGACCACCTTTATAGGATGCCACTCAGGATCTCTTAGGTACTCCTCCCACAGTGAGCATAACTCCGTGGCCTTTTCATCTGCTTGATTCTCATCGTACTTCCTTTTCATCGCTTCAAGAAATGGCTTGCTATCTAGCTCCCCCATTCTCTTGACACCAATATGAGCCTTTATTGACAGGTCTTTCATGCCCTGTAAGAAGCAACCCAGTGAATACCTAATGATGGCGATTATCTAATAAAGGGCGACAATTAAGTCAGTATTTGGAGGAGATAAACTCAACTCAACACATCAATATCTTAAATCTAAGCAATTGTCTAAAGCTTAAAAAATGAGAGACAAGGGCCTTATAATATTCATTAATAACAATTAAAAATAATACTATTAATGTTGTAATTCACTAATTCCATCACCTAATCTTCGGATTATTAGAGACTGATTAAAAATAGCTAAAACCAAAACAAATGATAGGTATTTTAAGGAGAAAAACTAGTTCCCATGTATAGAAACAGTTAAACAACTAACATTAACCAATTCTTTACGTGCATCCTGTAGCTCATCGTTTCTCTTGCGCTCCTGCACAACTAGAGTTTGGTTTATTGTTTCCAGATCTCCGAGCTCTCTTTCCTTCTCGTGCAATGCCTCAAGCAGCAACTCAACTTCGTTTAACACTTCTATATCAACTTCAGATTTAATGTGTCTCATGACATTCAAGTGACCCCTCAACTGCTCAATTTCAAGCTGTAATGCTTGTTTTGTATCCAATTGTTTCTCCAGCAGAATAATTCTCTTACGGAGTAGCTCCTTTTGTCTCTGAAATCACAAATCCCGTCACAAATTACCGAAGAAATGTTTGTACTTCATCAGTGAAATTAGTCCAGTCACAATTGTAACAGAAATGGGAAAAATTAAATACCGTCTGTTCCTCAGCCAACTTCAATACTTTTTCATCAGCCTTTCTTTGTTCCTCAGAAGCAACTTGAAGCGAGCAACTTTTCACTGCATTCTGGCAAAAAATAAGACATGAAGGAACAATTCTGTAAGAAAGATGAAGAAGACAGTTATAGAACATAGTAAACACAACACAATACCATCATAGAACAGCCATCAAGATTTTATGGCTTAATAGAGTGTGTGTGCAACGTAATAGGACTTATGTTAATGTAAGAAAAGGAGAAGAATGTTTCTTTCAGACACAATAGTTGCCCATATGGACAAACAGCCTGCTATGTTTTTGGGATTTATAAGGACCTTCTAATCAATAAGCTTTCCAAAATTGAGTAGCTAAACTGAGAATGTTTGAAAATTTAAGACCATACAAACTACAGAGAGATGTATAATTTTCCTTGCACTTAGAACAGGGCCTAAATTTTGTATCACGAAGGATAAACGGGATATACTAGCTTTTATCTTGTAAATTGATTTAAGACCAAAAAAAAGGTATATACAGCTACAAACAATGATAAGAAATATATTCAACACCTGTTCAAGCTCTTCGGCAAGCTTTTTCCTCTCGATATCATTGCACGCCTCTCTTTTCATCAGTTCTTGACCTCGGAGCCCAAGATCTCTCTTCTGAGTTGCCAGCTGCCATTTCAGCTTCTCGTGATCTTTGAATATCCTCCTCGAATGATCTCGGGCACTTGACTCAATCTTTTTTATCTCTAATCAACATGAAAGGGTATATCAGGTATAGAACTCCATGTAATGTTGAGTTATTTGGAAGAAATCCAAACTTTATACATGAAAAACCTTCTTTGTAAGCTTGACGAGTACTACAAGTTTCCTCGATCAACCTGTGTAGAGAGATTTCTGTCTCCTTTACTCTACTCTCCATCTCTATCAGGGGCATTTTCTTTGCCTCAATAGCATTTGTTAAGTCACAGATAAGATTGTTGGTCTTTCGAGCATCTTCTTCCATAATATCTGAAATGGTTCTAAGATCTCCAATCTTGCTAAGACGCTCTCCTACAATGTCATTAGAATTATAATCATCTGCACGAGCAACCCATGCGTATAGGCCAGACTTGTTTTCATCCTTGGCCAGCCAATCATTCTTTCCATGACCATTAGCAACATAATCTTTCTCAAAAGACATGGCATTCACAAACCCAAACCAGTCCTTATGAAATTCAACAGTCGCAGTTCCAGAATGTCCTTCATCGTTCCACAAAGTACGCACTCTAGTCAGATTAAATCCTCTACTTTTCAGCTGATCCCTCAATTTACTACCACTTTCCCCAACATAAAGATTATCTCTGAAGCTAGTAGGAATGTTGACAACGATCCCAATCCATGGCCAGACAAACATCTCATCAAAGTTGTGTTCAGCAGGAGCATTAACATTGGCAGAACACTTAGAAAGGACAGCTTCAGCAGCTTTTTTACCTTCCAAACACTTATCCAGTGGAGAAGCTTTTGAAGGGCCAGCTCCATCAACTCCGCCTCGTTCCAAGTACTTAGCCAGTTCGAGATGATTTGCCTTGTCTCTTGCAGTCCGTTTCTTTGAATCACAAGTGCCTATCGAACTTGCATGCTGCCAAAGATCTTTATAGATGAAGTCTCGTCTTCTTGTGTTTGGACAGTAGGGACACATGATGGTCTTTCGAGCTTCTTCTCCTACAATATCTGATAAGGCTCTAAGATGTCCAATCTTGCGTAGATTTTCTCCAACAATATCATTAGAAATATAATCATCTTTGCGCGCAACCCATGCATAAAGATCTGACTTCTTGACATTGTTTGACGTCCAATTTTTCTTTCCATGAAGGTTAGCCTCATATTTTTTCTCGAAAGAAATGGCATTAGTAAATCCAGTAAAATCCATGCAAAATTCAACAACTGCAGTTCCAGAATGGCCTTGATGATTCCACAAAGGCCGCACTCTGATTGGATTAAATCCTCTAGTTGCCAACTCATCTCTCAATTCATTACCGCTCTCCCCCACATAATGACCATCGCTAAAGCAAGTAGGAATGTTAACAATGATCCCAATGCATGGCCAGACAAACATCTCATAATGATCATGGTCTGCAAGGAAATCTACCTTGTCAGAGGGCTCTGAACTACCAGCTTCAGTGGCTGTTTCACTTCTCAAATGCTTAGCCGGAGCAGGGGCATCTAATACTTGAGTAGGCTTCGAAGGGCCAGCTCCAGCAGCTATGTTTCCCAAGTACTGCGCCAGTGCAAGGTGATTTGTCTTGTCTCTTGCAGTCCTTTTCTTTGAATTGCAAATGCTTACTGAATTTGCATGCTGCAAAAGATCTACATAATCAAAGTTACGCATTCTTGTGTCGGGGCAGTAGGGGCACGAGTTGGCCTTTCGAGCTTCTTCTCCCATAATATCTGACACGGTTCTAAGATGTGCAGTCGTGCGTAGATTTTCTCCAACAACATTATTAGAATTGTAATCTTCTGCACGGGCTATCCAAGCATAAAGATCAGACTTCTTGGCATTGTCTGCCAGCCAATTCTTCCTTCCACGAGAACTAGCACGATAATCTTTCTCAAAAGACAAGGCATTAGTAAATCCAGTCATATTCATATCAAATTCAACAATAGCAGTTCCAGAATGGCCTTGGTGATTCCACAAAGGCCGTACTCTGGTTGGATTAAACCCTCTACTTGTTAACTGATCTCTCAATTCACTACCACTCTCCCCCATATAACGATCATTGCCAAAGCTAGTTGGAATGTTGACAATGATCCCAATGCAAGGCCAGACAAACACCTCGTAATGGTCAAGATCTGCAAAGATATCTCCCTCATCAGAAGGGTTGGAAGGACCAGCTCTAGCAGCTGTATCACTCGTCAAGTACTTAGCCAGTGCATGGTGGCTGGCCTTGTTTCTTGCAGTTCTTTTCTTTGAATTGCAACTGGCGATTGAAGTTGCATGCTGCAAAAGATCCGTGTACCCAAAGCACCCTTTTTCCGGGCAGTAGGGGCACCTGTAAGCCTGATCGGATAACATAACCTTGTATTTACCATTCTTCAGTGCTTCATACATCTTCTTCACATGCATTTTTCTTGTAGAGCAGCTTACATCAGTGTCTTTCTTAGACTTATGTTCCACAGAATTTCCCATCAAATCCAAGTATTCCCAAATTTTATCCATATAGAGATCCTTTTAGACGAACCACTACCAAAATCGTGTCAAATGAACGGAAGAGTTCTTATGATGGCGAGGCCGAGCTAACATGCACCTAATTAGCTACAACAATCTCCGAAGCCATCAATCATGATCCTATTCACCAGGTTGTTGTGTAGAGTATCTATTCGAACTCGCCATCTAAAAGCTAAATTTAGAAGGGACTGAACAAAACTCTAAGCCTAGACACTGGAAAACTGCAATTTAGAAGGGACTGAACAAAACTCTAAGCTATATTTAAGGTACTTCAATTTTACAAATGCTTCCCATTTCTTATTTGAACCATCTATTCTTTTCTTTTTAATTTTACAAATTTGCAATAAAATCCGGTTACATGATATACAAGTTGTGCTCAAATAATCAAAAAACTATATTTTGAAAAACTACGAATCTCAACTCTAAGCTGAATTTGTCACAGCCTGCACCACATTTGACTAGATTTGCCAGATACAATAACAGGTAAGGGTAAAAATACTTTCAATTCATCAAATAACACCGGAACCTGGAAATTGTGGAAGCAAATCAGAAGCGAGTTGAAAATGAAAGTAATTACTGCATACACTTGCAGAAACGTATATAAAATATATACACGAAATTCACATTATGCATACACGTTAATTTGAAGAATACCTGTGAATGTGATGAAAAATGAACCGAGTCCCAGAATTTCAATAATATTTGAATCTCCCATAACAAATTAAGAAGAAAAAGTAATCGCTTCAAAACACTAATAAAAATCGGAAAAGATTAATCGCATTCGGAACGGAAATCAAATAAATAAAATACTCGCACTGAAAAAAGACCAAAAATTAATGGAAATGAAGATTGAAGAGAGATGAGTGTTGACTGTTGAGTAGGGGTGGGCAAACAATTCGGGTTCCCGCGCCCGTATCCGTTCCGTTCGGGTATTTTTCGTTCGGATTGGGAAAAATGGGTACGGGTACCCATTATGCGGGTACCCGCAAAAAATCAAGTGGGTCGGGAATGAGATTTTATTCTTAGATACCCATTCCCGAACGGGTACCCGCATTAATATATAATTTTTTTTTACATGAGGTCCTCTTGCGTAGAGGTGGGCACGGGACGGCGCAGGTACCCGTTTGCATGTTTTGTGCTAGCACTAGAGTGTGACTAAACAGTTTTCCACGGTAATTTTAATTATAAGAATCTATGGTTTCATAGTTGATAATCATATGGTCGGTTTTATAATTATAATTTATGGTGAAACACCATTGGAACATAGTTTATAAAACAGATTATCTATTCCTATAGTCATATTTAGTGGTTTAAATATAATGGTATTTTTTAATTTTAATTTATGTTTTTAAAATTTCATTTATTAGTATTTTTTAATTTTTATTTATGAATTTAAATATATTATAAATAGGTGGTAATATTTGCGGGTAAATCCGTACCCGTACCGTATCCGCTCGGGTACCCGCACCCGCTCTATGCAGGAACGGGAATGGGTATTAAAATCAATTACCCGCAGGCGCGGGTATCCGCAAATGGGTACCCGCAGCGCGGGTACCCGTCCCGCGCCCACCCCTATTGTTGAGGCGAATGAAGAAATGGGCACTGAAGTAAACATTTCAAATTGTTTTCATTAAATTATTATTCGAAGTTTACAGGATTAATTTTGACTTGAAATTAAATAACTGGAAAATTAATTTTGTCGATTTGATTTAGTTTTAAAATTAAATAAGGGGTGTTTACGGCTAGATAAGTAGGGCTCTCAAAGTGGCCGGATGGGCTGCCAACCTCACGAATCCCGGTCGAATCGGGTCGAGGAACGAGTATGAATCGGGTCGCACACCAACGGTTCAAATTATTAATTTATATATTGAATTACATACAGTATTTATAAAAAGATTTCACAATCTAAGAATTAAATAAGTTGTCATTTTGATGTTAGAGCATGTAAATATTTTGTTTGGGTCATCAGACAATATGATAGCTAAGGTTAACTCCATCGGTCGCTTCTTATTTTCTTAAAAATTGAGAAAAAAATTGTAGGAGTTGGAAACGGTTCTGCAACTCTTGCAAAAAGAAGATGAGTTCTTCTACAAAATTCTTCGCGTGGTGCGTGGAGGTAGGCTTCACGCATGGGGATTATTGGAAGTCATGAAGACGTGCACGTGAGAGGATAATGGGTCAGCTAAGTTTTTGAGCAAATGTACATGGCCCATAAAATGGGGTTTGAATTCAACAAGCGACAAGTGATCAACTAATATCTAATTTGCTATCCACTTGAATATATTACTAACATATATATTACAGTGGTATCAAAAATATGTTAAGGATACGACAACGGTAATATTAATTTAAACATTCAAGGGCATTTTTTGGCAACGGCTATATCTAATGATATAATTGTGAACACCACACACACACACACATATATATATATATATATATATAGGGGAAGGATCATTTAGGAACACCCCTTATAGTCGGAAATAGGAACGAAATCTAACCATTAGATTTTGCGATAAGTGATTTAGATTTAACTTTAGTTTATTTTCTTTTCCCCTTTAATTTTAATCATTAAGGGCACTATAGTATTTTTCCCAACTCTATTTTCTTTCAAAGAACATATGTATCTCAACATCTCTTTCTCTCTCTTCTCTATCCTCAACCATCAGAGCCCTAATTGCAAAAATCATCTTGCCTTCCTTCAAAATCGTCGCATAATTTCATCTAGGAAGAGGAAGTCGTGAGTTTGTCGTCATTATTTTTCTACTTGCGACCTCCAAGTAATTGTTTCCTTCGAATGGGTATGTTTTTCTTCTTAATATTGCTGAATTTGTAGCAGTTTTATTGTTGTTATGTCTCTCTTCAAAGTGTATTTTTGTTTTGTTGGTGAAATTATGTAATCTACGTACTTGATTGTGTACTGTATATGTAATGGGTATTTCTAATCTAACACCCAAATCGATTGGAAACTTTGGTTTGCTTGTTCGATTTTGTTTCTGTATTTCTATATTTTCGTCCCCCTTTAACCTGTTTTTCATTCTTCAAAATCGTTTCTAGGGTTTGATACAAGTTCAAGGAGTTGTTCTGCCTTACCTTGATGTATCACTTTCTTACCATTTTTGATTCACTAACTGATTGATATACGATTCACTTTTATGCTTATATCTGCTACACTTGAGTTGAGTGGTTTTTTATTGGGTGGTTGACATCATTTGCACCTTCCAATAGTGTTTCTTATTTAATGGAGGATCGGATATTGGAAAATACAACTGTATCGTTCAAACCTACATGCCCCGATGAAATCAAACATTATATTGGGCAAAAGTTTCTAGTCTTGGATGATGGTATCGGTTTTTACAAGGTTTATGCATCTTTTTCGGTTTTGATGTTAGGTTAGACATATGTCGTAAATGCCAAAAGATGATCAACCATGATGTTCGGAATTGTCCGCAGGGAAGCAACACCGACGAATTAAGTCATTTTTTAGTTTCGTATTTTTTGAGTCATTTTTTGAACCAATGTACTGTAATTTCAGTATTTCCAGTATTTCAGTATTTCAGCCAAAAAATAGAGTACTTAATGATAGTGTATCAGTATTGAAATGAAAAGTGTATCAATTTTTAACAGTCAAGTGTATCATTTTTTATTGCAAAGTGTATCATCGTTTTAAATTGATAAGTGTATTAGTTTTTAACTGTTAAGTGTATCAGTTTTTAACCATTAAGTGTATCATAAATGTAACGCCCCAAATTTTCATAACTTTTAAAGGGACGTCACCACATGCATAAACTTTTTCTTCAAATTTATTTTTCAAAAATAATAGATTTATAAAAATAATAAGGTTTTAATGCATTTCAAAATAGCGGAAGTCTTGAATCAAAAATATGTGTGTCATCTAGTTTACGAAAATAAACAGTAATAAATGCATAGTTCATGAGAAAAACTAAGTTAATGCTGTAAAAAGTGATTTAGATTCTTTCATGTGTGACCATCACCATCCACCACTTCAAGCACCTGCCGGACCATGATCTGAAAAGGTGAAAATGTATAGGGGTGAGTACGACTACTCAGTGGGAGATGTACACATTTATCAAAATTATAAATCACACCAATAAGACATGGAAAATTAGATCATGCAAAGAATACTCGGTCACACAGACCATAACATTTCCATAGGCCCAATTCCGACCTATTCACATAGAGGATCCAATTTCGATCCTACGGCCCAATTCCGACCGATTTTCATTGATGACCCAATTCCGATCCTACGGCCCAATTCCGACCGATTCTCATTTAGGATCCAATTTCGATCCAAGGATCCAATTTCGACCCTTCTTTCATGCCTGTCATAATCACATGAAATATCGAGCACAATGTATAATAAAGATAAATGGTAACAATCCCCACCTTAACTTGACTTGATGAAAATAATGGATATCAGATGTTTAAGTCCTGCGCGCCAATCCTAACATGAAAAATTTATCTTAATGTCGTGACATGCATGAAACAATTAAAACACTTGCACATAAGATGCAAACAATTTCGTAGCTTTAAATCCGCTAGACTCGTGCAGAATGCTTGTTTTGAAAATATTCCACAGAACATGAATTCATTCCAAAAATTCTAATTTTCTAGACATAGATTCCTGAATGAGTCTACAACATACCAGAATTGGTTTAATATCAAAATGATAAGTCATTTAAAAGATATAACCAAAACAAATCTACAGCATAAACAAAAATGATTTCTAACCTACTGAACTTCATCCGTATAAAACAGGGACAATACATACTTCAAAAATTCTAATATTTAACATACATCTAAGAGACATATGTAGACATATCATACCAAAATTTCAATCTGTAAAGATAAGAGATGACTTCAGAAAATACAGAATACTTTTCCTTAAAAATCCAAATACGAAAATGCATCTTATAACTGAACACCCGGACATTTTCATTAAACTGCTTTCGTACGAATTCATTAAAAATACATAATAAATATTTTCACAATACTCTACGTGTATAGAGTCTTTAGGAAAAAGAATCAAGTCGAAACCATTTTTAAAAAAATGAGATATAAATATTTTTCTGAGCTCTATCCAGAAAACATTTTTCTTTGACAGCATAAATGTAGAAATTCACTAAAAATATAAAAACTTGTCCACAAACCACGAAACTTCGCAGAGACATAAACGACATCTTAAAATTCATCTATATAATTTTCTGGAATTTTTTCACGAAATAAAAGGTACTGAATTTGGCTATGCAAATCTCGGCAGAAATAAGTACATAGCAAGACAACTTATATTATCATGAAACTTAAACATTCTACACATGAAATTTATCAATCAATTTAATCATTCATGGTAAAAAGAATTCACACTCAAAATAGGAATTTAAAAGACCAAAGGACGACATGCTGAAACTTTCTTTCCATGAACAAAACTTGAGATCAAATTAAAAGTCATGCTTTATAAAAGAGATTAAGATCTAATACCTTGATTAGTCTTGAAAACCGATAGTTCTTGAAGCAAATTATGGAATAAGAAGTGAATTTCTTTTGAAGGGCCGAGAAAAGTAATGAAATTAGGGTGGTATAAATAATATTTCATAGCCCCAAAAGATATGGTTTTAGATAAAAGATAAACATTATCCAAAGGGGTTCACAAAGTTTTTGGATATCTAATGTCGTTCAACATCAAATTAGAGAATTTAATAATTTAGATATTTAAAACGTGGCTAAGGAAAATAGGTTATGTTCCATATTAAATTGGCCAACCCTATAAGTCTAAAAGAATTTAAATGATTTGAAGAATTAAATCTAAAATTTAGGACTTCACGTAATTCGTATTTGAAGGCACATAACTTCATGATTTAAGTTACTAATTAGAAAGAATTAAAATACAAAACACATAATTAATAAATCACGTTGAACTTTTGCAAACAATATAACAAGCATAAAATGAATGAAAGCCATGATCATGTTTCTATCAAATAATTTAATACTAAGGCGCGACTTACAGAACTAAAACACTTGATAATTATGAATAAATATGAAATGCATTTTAAAAAAAAAAAAATTCGGGGCATTACAATAAATGACTATAATAGTGAATCAGTTTGAAACATAAAAAACATGTAGGAAGTTGGTAAACAACAACTACAAAACATGGATCAATATCTACATAGCAGTGTTCAACATAACTGTTGGGATGCGATTCAGTATGATAAGATTTGAAGATCCCAAAACCCCTAGCTGAACGATGAGCCTTCGATAATGTAATAGCTTAGTTAAGTTCAGCATGTTAGAAACTCAGTAGGCTAGAGTTCAATAGCTGGTGCATTTAGTAGAAGATTTGCCACTCAGCCGAAGGAACTCAGTATCGAAGAAGTCAATTGGGTAAGCTATAACCAATTGAATCAGCAATGGAATTCGAGCCATGAGCTGTATCTCAGAAGCATGGGAATTGAAGTAGGAGACAATTCAGTAAAAGGTCCGAGGATTCAGAGGAAGTCAACTCATCGTACACTTAGAGTTTGAACAAGCCTCACCTACTCTCATAACCTCGACCAATGAGGAGCTGCCAACACTCTACCTGCTCTGCCATAAAGCTGCTCCTAGACTGAAAAAGAGGAAAATTCTACAGCCATATTCAAAATCGATATGGCCGTTTTCCTTGTCTTATTCGACACATGTATAGACTTTCTCCAATGGATCTATTCATGAATCGAAGACTATAAATAGAGAAGAGTCTTCATGCAGAAAGATAAGAAGGGAACCAAGCTCTCAAGCGAACGTACTCTAGCGAACTCAAAACTAAACACAACGAAGAACTTGCTCATTTGAAAGATCATCTTAGTTCTTCTCTCTAAAGATCCTTTAGTTCCCCTTCTCTAACCTAAGCGAGCTTATTGTAATATCATTAGCTCAGAAACCTCGAAGGAGTTCATCTTTGTGAACTGTTCTTATTGTAAGAACTCCTTCATAGTTGGAGAAACGACTATAAGTAGATATCTGTCCAGTGCACAGATTAACTAAGACTTGCTCAGTATAAGCAAACAAGAATGTATCTGTCCAGTGAACAGATCGACTGAGACTTGCTCAGTATAAGCTAATCAAGAACTCCTGCTTTGTTCAGGACAGTGGACGTAGGATCCAGCGTATCCGAACCACATTAAAAACTGCTTGTGTTGATTTACTGTTGCATTGGATAACTGTTCACATTGCATAAACCGACTTTAAATCAAACAACATAAACAGGTTTTCAACTGAGACTAACATATTTTGGGCCTACACTTCCTCACACAATTTTTGATACTGAACTACTATTCTCTGACATAAGTCAGTAGACTGTACTCAGTAGAGGAACTCTTTGCCCATGCGTTCTAGAAAGCTTAACTGGCAACTGACTTGTTCAGTACCAATATTTAGTTCTACTGACTTTCGCGTTCAAAGAAAGAATTTGCTTTCAGGTGTATTCAAACCCCCACCTACACCTGAGGCTCGTCTCTGGACCAACAATAACCAACAACAACAATCCTACTATCCTACTATGTATTGGTCTGAATTCGTTGATCCGAAGCAATTTGACATGAGTTGGAATTCAATCATGGTTGGTAATTGTACTTCCGGTTTGGCACTTGGGTTGGAAGTCTCAGCAATAGCCTCCTCCTTTGGTGACATACATATCCAAAAGACAACTAATCTAATGTCAGCAAAATAAATCACCATAGCATATAGAGATCTACCATATGTGATCTAAATAAGGACCCAAATAATCCAAGACCATCCCAAACACTTAATCCACAAATTTAGAACAGACTGTACTGAAAATCAACTACATAGTGTATTAGGCAGTATCATGTATCATGTCCAAAGTGTATCATGTATCAACAATGTATAATCAAATTTGTCCAAAGTGTATCATGTATCGTCTAGATAGTGTATTACCAGACAACCGATCAGTGTATCACAAACATATTCAATTAAATTCATGAATAGCAAACAAATCAAGAACCATTACGTTTCAACCAAAAAGGAACATGTGTTCACACTACAGATTCATGTTCAACAATAAGCAACACCACTTCAAGAAGCAACACCTCTTCAATGAAAAATTAGGGTTCTACCACCTTGTTCGAAATCAATGCTTCAACACGTCTTCAATTACGATTAGGGTTCAATTACATTCAACTAAAGCCACAATCAACATAAATTAGAAGAAAAGATTCTATGTTGGGATAAGGATTCAGAAGATGAATTGATAGATTTGATAGATCCCAAACCCCTAGCTGAATATTGTACATTCGTATCTACATAGCTTAGTCGAGTTCAGTTGTTAGAAATCAGTAGGCTAGAGTTCAGTAGCTGCATAGTTCAGTAGAAGATCTCGCACTCAGCTGTTGTACTCAGGATCGAAGAAGTCAGTTGGTCAGCCAACCACCAACTGAATCTGCATAGGAATTCGTGCCCATGCACTGAATGCTCAGAAGAATGTAAGTAGGAAGTCACTTCAGTTGAAGGTCCGAGGATTCAGAGGAAGTCAACCTTGATGTTTGACAAGTCTCACCTACCAATCTACCTCGACCAATAAGGAGCCGACTGCGACCTATCTTTTCTGACAAAAGCTGCTCCCAGACTGAAAAAGAGGAGAATCTCTACAATGCACCTACCCACCAACGTTCAAAATAAAGGAGCCATTTTCCTTGTCGTTTAGACACGTGGCTGGACCTCTCTCCAACGGATCAATTCACCATCGACTACTATATAAGAGAAGTCTTCATGTAGAGACATCACCGAGAACCTAAGCTATCTACGCACAAACTCTTAACACTCTCAACGAAGAATCCAGTGAAGAACTAGCATTCATTGAAGAACCTCTTTAGTTCATCACTTAGAGTTATATTTGTTCACCTTCTCTTAACTAAGCGAGCCTCATTGTAATATCTTTAGCTTAGAAACCTCGAGGAAGTTCACATCCTTGTAAAACTGTTCTTATTTGTAAGAACTTCCTCTTAGTTGGAGAAGACTCAAACTCTTAAAGTTTGAAACCCTTGTAAAGTCACTACGACTATAAGTAGAGAATCTGTCCAGCGCACAGATCACTGAGAACTTGCTTAGTATAAGCTTCAAGTTTGTGTATGTCATGTGAACAGACCAATTGAGACTTGCTCAGTATAAATATAACAAGTATCCTGCTTTGGTCAGGACAGTGGACGTAGGACCCAGTGTGTCCGAACCACTTTAAAAACTTGCTGTGTTGATTTACTGTTTTCTCTAACTGATCATATTGCATTAAAAACTGTATTTCATCAAACTCAGCATAAAACCGATGTTTTCTAATCGAGACGTTTAATAGGGCCTACACTTCCGCACACACTCTGATACTGAACGATTGTTCGACTGACTAAAGTCAGTAGAGCTGAACTCAGTAGAAGAATTTTTTGCCCACGCGATCTGAAGCATATTTGGCTGTCTGACTCAGTTCAGTAGCAAACTCAGCTAGAGCTGACTTCGCGTTTGAGAACGAAATTTGTATTCAGGTGTATTCATCCTCCCCCCCCCTCTACACCTGAACCACGTCTCAGGACCAACAATCTATATTATGGTTCTATATTTCTAAACTCAACAAAGTACACATTCAATTAGGTCCAAATTCTACACCAACTATGAGAAAGGGTTCCTTCTCGCCACTGTCCAATGGCGGCGTCGCCATCAACAAGTCCACGCCTCCGTCCGATAAAAGCTGTCCACCATCCGAATCTTCGCACCAGTACCGTTCGTTTCCGAGATGGTGTGAGTGTGGAGGTTTAAGGAGGAAGTAGAGGTATGGAGGTTATGGAGGAAGTGGAGGTGATGGAGATGGTGTGGGTGAAGCTAGCGACTGAAAATCGCGAGGTAGAGGTAGTGGAGATGGTGTGAGATTCGAAAATGTGAAAATGAATTGAATTTCATTCTTTCCCCCCTTTTTGAATCAAAATTGATGTGCAAAGTCAGATTTGCTCTTCAGTGTATCAGTTTTGCAAAGAAAGTATATTGTCGCGGATTTGAGTCTTTTTAAGTGAGAAATGATCTATAGTCGTTAGATCGACCCAATTGGATCGATCCAACGACTATTGCTTGCTCCTACTTCTCACTATAGTCCTTGTTCCCATGGGAACCTAACCACACACACACACACACACACATATATATATATATATATATATACATACACACACGTGTGTGTGTGTATTTGAAAAGACTATATTACTCATTTAATTATTTTTGCTAACCAAAAGTTCTATCAAGAAAATGGCCGAAAATTCAAGCTCTCAAAATTCAAGCTCCCAAAATTCGGATTCTCAAAAATCTCGTTCATCTCATGATCCAAATCCACAATACTATACACAATTTCCCTAAATTTCCATAATATTCTCAATTCCCAAAATATTTCGGTTCTCAACAAATACCATTTCAGTTTCTCGGTTTTCAATTTCCAAAACATTCTTCACAAGCTGGCTTTGTACATATTAGCATTTCTAGATGAAGATGATAACGTCGATGAAATTACTCCACTCCCTAAATCTTGGAGCACTATCAGCACCGATGCAAGGATTGGAAATGCGCAAAAAACTAAAATATTTTGGGAAATGGTAGCGGCATATTACAACGAAGCAATGCTAGTCGGTGCTCTGAAACGAGCCGACCATGTCAAATCGCATTATTATAGAATCATTCCTGATGTAAATACTTTATCTCATAGTATAATAATTTCTTTAGTAATCGGGCAAGTGGGCAAAGCGACAAAGACGTCTTAGAGCATGCACAAGCTAATTAATAGCCACTGAACTCTTATTACCGGTTTTTGTGATAAATATAAAAAATAGTTTTTTTTAATAAAATTTGGGATTTTTGTTGCTTTAAGCACCAAAATAATCTTAATATGTGCTTATAGATGATTTTGCAAATACTAAAAAACTGTTTATACGATCAAAAAATAGATAAGGTGATTAAAATAAGTTCTTGCAAACAATAAAAAAAATATAATAGATAAATTATAATTACCATTAAGTAGATATGCAGATGTAGATGACAGTCAATTTAAAAATAAGTGATAATTAAATTGAAAATCCAACTCAAAAATAGGATTGTAAATGAATCAAATAGTTTTAGTTAGATTAATTATTTATATTAAACTTTAGATATTCGATTATCCAGATATAAAATCGTGATATCCAATTCGATATTTGTAAATACTCGATTATATATAACTATATATATATATATAGGGTATGGATTCAGTGAGAAGGCATAGTTATATAGGAAGGTAGGAAGTATGCATATTCCTTAATTTTTTATACATAAATCTTGTAACTTTTATATTTTTACCCTTATGCATAAAACATATAAGGAATATGCAAAAGAAATATTTCAGAGCATATTCAATCTAAACCATCAAAAAATGAAATGAAGGGTGCATATTTCTTCTTGTTTATTATTATAAGGAGGCTTCTTATATGATTCATTCCCTATATATATATATATATATATATATATATATATATATATATAAGTTGGATAATTAAGGAACACATGCTTAATGAAGGAACAAGGAACACATTTCATCCATTCATCTTTTAAGATGTGTGCTTTTGATTAGAAAACTTTTTATAATTTTTAATTTCCTATATTTTATTCATTAAGGTTACACAAGTAATTTTATCATTTTCTTTCTTATTTCATACCTCAATTTTATGAAAATAAATTTCTCAAATTTGTTATCCTGGTTTCTTGTGATTAGTTTATTTCTTCTTTCTTGTTAAACAAAACTTTCGAATCTCTTAATTATTAAATAATAAATTTTATTTATTTAACAATTAAACTATTTCTTTTGCTATTAAATTCATTTATATAGGGTAGGGTTCCCATGAGAACCAATCACTATATAAGAATTATGAACCAATTTGGTCCATAGATTTTAAATTAATGTACGGTTAGATTTAAATATAGATTAACATATTTATATATTTTTATATTAGGAAAAGGGTAAATTTGTAAAACAATATACTTTCTAAATCTTTTATTTATGAAGGATTTATAGGGATCTTATCTAAACTACTACCAAATCATTAATTAAATTAAAATAAATCTTAAACCCATTCAAATGCATTATATTTTATTATTTTTATACTCAAATTTAAATAGATTCAAATGCATTATAATCAAATTTAAATCGATCCAAGTTTGATTATTCATACTCTTAGATTATATTACATTCTTATATGCATAGTTTCGTTTCTAAAGATGCATGCATATCAAAATTCTGATGCATTATTATATAATATTTTGTGTATATAAAATGCATTAAATTAGAATTATGATGCATTAAAATATAGTTTTGATGCATATACAATTTCCTTGTATTTGTTTTAATTTTCTTAGATTCTAAAATAAAAAATAAATTATGCAATTATTAATTATATGCATTATACATAATAATGCAATGCATCCCAAAAAAAATCCGATGCATTAGTATATGATGTTTGATGCATCAAACATGCATTAATATCAAAGTGAGATGCATTAAAATATAATGTTTAATGCATGTACAATCTTTGCCAAATTATTATTTTTGGATTCTAAAATAAAAATAAATTAAAATTTCAATTATTAAAATAATATGCATTCTATGTAATAATAATTCATAAATAAAAAGAAAAAAAAGATTGCACAAATAATTGTTTCTTGCAATAAATTTATCTTCTAAATTGATTTTCATTTATACGTAATCATAAAAAACTCAATATTGAATTGTCTGCAATAAAAAAATATATTTAATAAAATTAAATAAATGAATGGTTTTGAATATGGAAAATCAAATTTCAAAATAATTACCATAAATATAGAATCATGATGAATTACGGAAAACTAAAAGATTTAAATTTTTCGTAATGCATATGATGCATATTCTTAACAAATTTAAAAAAATTTAAAAAATTTGCGTAAGATTGATAAATCATTGTATTTATTTATCCTTAACAAATTTAAAAAATTTAATTTATGGTGATTGATTATATAAGGAAATAAATAATTATAGAAACAACTATATCAAAAGAAAGATAAGATCTTCACATATTAATGATGAGATAATCCGTTACTTATGATATGTATTTTACAAGAATAACATTTTTCCCTTTTTCCATTAAGTATAATGAATCAAATAGGTTCTTAGTTCTCATATAAGGGTTGGTTCTCATTTGATCATTCATATATATATATATATATATATATATATATATATATATGGGAGGGTTCAGTAAGGAACACCCCCTTATTGAAGGAACTAGGAACAAAATCTAACCATTTATTTTGTGAGATGAATGATTCAGATTCATTACTGAATTAGAAGTCAAATAGCGGAACATACATTTTATCTCATTATGTAAGGGCAATATTGGAAATTAGAAGTCAAAATTGCCCTATTTCATCATCCCCAATTATCAATCTCTCTCTCGAAAATCCTCTCTCCTGTCGTCAACATCTCCACCATTCTTTCTCTTCATCCCCTTTTTTTTCTTCTCCGCCTTTGCTGCCAACTGCCATCCTCCGCTGCCGTCTCTCCGACGGAGCCGCCGTCCCTCCGGCTCCGTCACTGTCGCTTCGGCACAAAAAAAAAACTATCTTGGTGCCTCTCCTACTTCCTTCGATCTACAAATCTGTCCTCTATACCTCCATTGCTGCAACCACGACGGTCATTCTAGATCTACAGAGATGCGACCATAACTTCACAAGCAATATTAGGTTCTTCGATTGTTAATTACTTTTTCTTTTTTATTTGAGATCTGTTTAGATCTTTCCAGATCTATGAATTGATTCTTGTTATCTCGAGATCTCTGTTCAGATCTGATAAGCTAATGATTTTAGTATTCATATTTTTCTGGTTTCAATTGTAAAAACTTTATGCACTTTGTTTAAAAATTCTATGCACTTCGTTTAAAAATTCTATGCACTTCGATTAAAAATTATATGCACTTTTATTGAAATTGAAAATTATACGCACTTTGTTTAAAGATTATATGCACTTTCATTAGAAACTGGATGCAATTTTGTTTGTTCTCATATTAACGTGAAAAGGTTGATAAAAAAAGAGAACAAATAAGAATAAATCATGTAATTTGTCTGTGGTGAATAATTACGTATTAAAATAAAATGCATAAAAGTTCTATATTAGAATATATAAAACACATAATTAGTTATTGAAATCACAATGGAGAAGAAACAAGTTCTGGTTCAGAATTTCTATTTCCCTAATATTGCTTATTAAAATTAAAAAATTAAGTAGTTAATCACGTTGCAGAAGAAATTACATAACGGAATCACATAATTAATTAATCATGTTTTGTAATTAATTAATAAGTATCACAAAAGTTAAATAAAGATAAGTGAAAAAAAATTGGGTAAATTACTTCTATAACCTTAATGAGCTAAATTAAATGATTCAAAATCTGAAAAACAACTTCAATCTAAACCACACATTTACAAAATGAAAGGAGAGGATGTGTTCTCAATTCCTTTATTAAGGAGGTGTTCTCAAAAGATCCACCTCCTATATATATATATATATATATAAATATATATATTATATATATATAAGAAATTGATCAATTGAGATTTTGGATTCAAAAGAGATATAAGAACCAATCTCCTCCATCCATTTTCTTAATCTAAGGCCACCATTTTTCCCACAATAGGCATTTTAAAATAATTCAAAAAAGGAGAAATTAACTTCATTAAGGGCAATAGGGTAATGTTACCCCTTTTATTTATTTTGCATTATATTTCTCATTCCTCTTAACCTAATTTTTTCAACAGAAGGAACGTGTATGGAGTAGATGTAGAGGGGATTATGTCGAGCTTTTCTTCCTCTAGCAAACAACCGCTGCGATTCATTTCTTGCCGGAGTTCAGCATGGCGAGTCCATTGTCGTTCCCTATCCGACGCGATTCAGTTAGGTTTTATCCCTTGCATTCGTCTAGTATGGAGTAGCAGTACAGGGGAATTTGTCAAGACGTTCTTCCTTTAGCAAACAGCCGCTGCGATTCATTTCTCGCCGTAGTTCAGCACGGCGAGTCGATTGTCGTTCCCCATCCGACGCGATTTAGTTAGGTTTTATCCCTTACCTTCGTCTTATTTTCCATTTGAAGAGAGTGAATTCGGTTCAATAGGGTTTAAGTTCGAATTGTGTTTGAAATATGGGATAAGAATGCAATTTAGAATGCATTCGAATTGTTTTTGTCTTGTTATGTTCTGGGTTCTGCTCAATTTTAGATCATACAAGGAACAAGTATTTTCGTTTTCATTTTTTATGATTACATTTTTATGCATATTGTTATTGTTGTTTACACTCGTCCTGTTTGCTTTTCATGCATGTAAGAACTGGTCTGTTGTGTAGGCACATTTTGAAGGTGTTGAAGAATTTCAATATCAATTGTGTTCCAGATTCATGTGTTGTTTCTCGCTGGGGTATAAATATATCTTTCAAACGTTGTGATAAGCTTGCTGAAATTGAGAATGTCAACCATTTGCTGCAGATGCCACTAAGTATTCAAATGTGCGGGTTTGTTTGCAGGCAACCCTTTACGTATGAACAACTTATTATCGAATTTTAATGCTTTGGACACCAAATATCAGATTCAGGATGAAGCCGGGGCAAGTAATAAGGGTAACAAAAACACGAAGCCTTAGAGGATGTGTCGGAAATGCAAGCAGATGGGACAACACGATTCAAGAAACTGCCCTAACGTTACGGATGTTGAAGATTCGTGTTAAGTGTTTATGCAGAACTTAATATAGCCGTATGCACGAGCCGTATGCACGAAAGCTTGTCTTTGTATGCATTAATTTTTCAACACTGAATCTCTAGATCCTTTCTTATGTTTTATTCATGCACACGACTGTTTATGTTTATGCATTTATTTCGTCAGATTTATGCATGTGGTATTTGGTACTCATAATCATGCATATCGTTTATTTTGGTTGTATTCCTTTTATATTCATGCATTAACTTTATTTTGCAACATTCATAAAATATTTCCCTTGTAAGCATAATTTAGCCAACACAAGTGCTATATTCGTGTTTTACTTTCCTATTCATGCATACAAAAGTGTAGTATTATGCATATTGTATGTCATTTTTATGCATCATCCTTTAATTTTTCATAATTATGCATATCCCCTTTTTTATGTAGCTGTCATTTTATATATATGCAAAACGCCCAATATATATATGCATAAATTATAAGTTATATATGCATAACTTATAATAGTTATATACCAAAACACATGTTTACTACAAAAGTTCTAATAGTCTATCAATAAAACAGATAAGTACTAACATAAGAAATAACAATCTGTTCTCCAAACCAAAAACTACACCACCAAACTTCTAATTGTCTAGCAATTCTTTCGCACATTCTTTAGAATTGAGTTCGTTCTCATCTGCATGACCAATAGACTCTTGTTCTACTGTCTCCTTCATTTTGTTTTCATTGAAGTTCACTATGCTCAAGCAGTAGCGCACCCTCAGAAGCTTGATTTGCTTGAAACCTTTCCTTGAAAATCTCGTGTCCCAGTTGCTTTCGTAACCCTTGAATGTCTCCATGTGCCTCATCAAATACACCCCTGCAAGAAATCCTTCAGATTTAAATTTTGGTTGCCCAAAAGGTTTATTACAGGGACATCGTCGACCGAGGATGCCATTTTCTTCCTCTTTCATTTGATTGCGAACTTCCTGCAATTGTAGATATTTTAATGGTCATTTATGCATATAAATCGAAATATTTATGCGCACACCAATCCAAATTCCATAGTCAGTGATTATACGCAATTTTTCCTCCCAACATGATTTTTATTGCTTATCAATTTCATGCACACGACCTCTCAATTTCATGCATATCAGCACACAATCACACATGAACTCTCAATTTCATGCACCCGAACTCCATCTAGATTCATACCCAATTTCATGCACGCAAACTCTCAATTTCGTGCATATCAGGATACATATTTATGCACACCAACGATATGCAATATTTCATTACTAAAAACATTGATACATATAAATCAAGGTGTTTATGCATACATATCAACATATTTATGCACATAGCAATCCAAATTCCATAGTCAGTGATTTATACGCAATCTTCCCGGATTCATGATAGTTAATGCTTATCAATTTCATGCACACATCGAATCAGTTTCATGCATATCAGCACACAAATTTATGCACACCAACGATATACAACATTTCACTACTCAAAAAAATTGATGCATATAAATCAAGATGTTTATGCATACATCTCAGCAGATGTATGCACACACCAATCCAAATTTCCCGTATTCATGATTAGTAATACTTATCAATTTCATGCACACATCATTAGAGTTTCATGCATAGAAGCAACAAGATTCATGTTTATCAGCCAAATTCCAAAAAACATAATAAAAGATAAAACCGAATCCAAATACAAATTGGAAATGTTACCTTCGTCCATACTTCACCCAAATCAACCACAATCGGCCTGCTCCTTTCAATTCGTGAAATCCTACGAATATATATATATATATAGGGTATGGTTCTAGGGAGATCCTCCCTTCAAAAGAGATACGAGAACCGATCCTAAGCGTCGATCGGTCCTAATCTAATGGCCAAGATCAACCCCTTGTATCTTTAAAAAAAAAATAGTGAAAAGGGTGTTTTGGGCATAAAAAAACATTTTCATTTGAAATGGGGTAGGGAATTGGGTGGGTGAAAAAATTCAGTTTTCATTTCTCCATTTTGTGCGAAAACGGCGCACGACTTCAAGAGAACCGACTTCTCCAAAACTTCCATCCATAATCAACGATGAAGGAGTTATATTTCATTCCTCCATTCTTTATTGTCGTTGTCGGTAAATAGTAGTTTCGTGTTTTGGTTGAAAATCGACTACAAATCCCCTTAATCGACGAAATTTCAGGTATATTTCATGTTTTCATTTGTTAATTAAGTTTACCCATGGATGATTTTGTGTTTTAGAGGAGAAATTGTTGTTGTGAACGAAACCCTTTTGAAACCGATTACCGTGCTACATATAGAAGGGGATGATTTTGTATCTTTAGAGGAAACCGAAACCGATTACCGATTACAGAAATCGTAAACCCTTTTGTAACTGATTACCGAAACCCTTTTGAAATCGAAACCCACAATTTTTATTTTGATTTGTCTAATTGATGCTCATGGGAATGTTTTACTCTTTTGTTAGCTTGTTTTCATTGTCAAATTGATGCTCATGGGAATGTTATTGGTTTGTTGATTTAGCTTTTGGGAAAAGACTTTCGATTAAGTTAACTAAGACCCGAATCTATCTTTGGGAAATGGTTTGTTTGTGGATTTCGGGCCTCGAATATTGATAGTCGCATTTCGATTGCTACGGTTAAACCATGGACGCAAGTTAGTAATTTTTTGATTTGTTAGGTGAAGTTATTTCATATTATAATTGTTTGCGAGCATTATTGCAAGGAATCATGAGCATGAATCATTTGTGTTATGTGGTTGAAAATGAGTCTCCGTTTGCATGAAAAAGAAAATATTGTTATGTATAAAATTAGGAATATTTGATTATTGCGCATTAGCATAAAAGTCTCTATATATTAGCATAAACATAGGAAATCGTTAGCATAAATTTAAATCCCTTTGGTACATATAATATATGTTGTTTCTGCATAAAAATTTAGGGTGGTGTGCATAAACGGAGACGTAATGGTTAGCATAAAATACGATATTCATATGCAAAAAATGTAAATTTTCTAAAAAGTTTTATGTGCTACTGGTATGCATAAATTATGGTACTGATATGCAAGTAATATAATAGTTATATGCATAAATACAGTGTAAAGACTGCATGCTTAGTAAGTGAATTTTCTAAAAAAAACAGGAACATCGCGAGGTAAAGGAAAGAGGAACAGAACAACACCGTCGGACGAGGATCTTCCTTTAATAAACTTGGTGAATAAAGGGAAGGAGAAGGTGAAAGACAGCAAAGGGAAGGAAATGGCGAAGAAGAAGAAAGTGGATGACAAAGACAAGCTGTCAGCCAAAGCAAAAAGTATGAAGATAGGGGATGTTACTGACCAACATCAAAAGGGCAAAAGGAAAAAAGGCTAAACATGATGAGCAAGGTCAGCAGACAAACAAAGAAGTAATGGCCAAGAGGGAGGATGTTGGGAGATGATTCAGTCTTCTCACAATCAGTTGAGATATAACTCAGTAGCCCTGTGCACTAAATACTTACTGAAGCTTTGAAGATCCCAAAACCCTATCTTGACTGATGAACCATTTAGTTGTAACCTGTTTTTGTTCTGTCTCTGAGGTTTCAGACTCAGTAGACACTCTGCATCTGGTTCAGGCGCTCAGTAGATTACATGCCTCAGTACCAGAAGTAGAAGACTCGGTATACTTGGACTCGGCGGGAGCGAGATATGCGAAAGGAGTCAGTAGAACTGAACTCAGCAGGAGTAGTTCACTGAACTCAGAGCTGATCTTCAGTAGAGCCGACTCAGCAGGAGCATACTACTGAATCAGAGATCAGACTCAACAACGGGCCGGAGTCTTCGTCGACCGGATTCTCTAAAGTCAAATCAGTAGATTCAATACGAGGAAGAGAGAAGTCAGCTTCAGATCTCCTTGAAGTCTGTTATGTCTTACCTACTTTCCTGAACCTCAACCAATGACCAGCAACCACTTGTCTTATATCTGTTAAAGCTGCAAGTCAACAACTTTCCAGAAATGGAGGGAAAGGACACTTCAACCATACTCTGAAAGAACCGTTAGCTACCCAAAAGAGAGAGACAAAGGATCGTCGTCTCCAACAGATCTATCCTAATCTCTGCTCTATAAATAGAGGGATAAAATCAAATTGAAGCTCATGAGCAACCAACGAGAGAAACCTAGAATCGAAAAATACACAGAGCATTCAGAGAGCAACTCGTAAACGATCTAGGTCTTCCGCAAGCAGTTCGAAGAAACAATCTCCGGCGAAAGACGACATATCTGCTCATAGGGAACCAAGCTGAATCAGAATTACACAACCTCTAGTATCCAAAGCGACTGAACACGAACCCGAGTTTATACTTAGCCGTTCGTCGCTCTAGAAGCCACTTTCTCGTTCCTTATCCCTCTAACCTAAGCTCAGCTGTTCATATCTATAGCTTAGACGAAGGAGTTCATAGTCGAACTGATCCTTATTGTAAAGGACTCCTTCACAGTTGGAGAGTTTTTCAAACACTTAGTTTGATACCTTGTAAACTGAGACTTGCTCAGTATAAATCTCAAGACCAGCGTTTGTCCGAGTGTACAAACCGCGAGATTATCTCGGTATAATACATAGCCTCCTTATCTTTCGGGACAGTGGACGTAGGATTGTTGGATCCGAACCACTTTAAAAATTGCTCGTGCTCTGTGTTCATTATTTCTTGTTGCATTGATTTTTACGTGCATACTGAAACCGTCTTTAAAATCATTCAACCGAGTTTCAGCAAGCTTAATCGAATGTACTAATATACTGAAACTGTTTTGATAAAAAATGTTTTCCTAACTCAACTGAATTTGGGCCTACACATTTCCGCACTACTGAACTTTACACTAACGGTACTGAATTCTGACTCTAGTCAGCTAGCAGGCCTCAGTAAAGTCAGTCACTCTGCCACGCGATTCAGAACAGCTCATTTGGTCTGCTGAACTCGTTCAGTACGGCACTCTCCTGAAAAGGACTGTTCGCGTTTTAAGTTGAGAAATCGGTTTTCAGGTGTATTCACCCCCCCCCTCTACACACGAACGTTACTCTCGGGACCAACAATTGGTATCGGAGCGGGAGTTCTCTAAGACTCTTGTTATACAGCGGGTCTAATTGAACGGATCCGGAAAGCGTTTTCCTTTGCATATCACTCTTCATTCATATCATTATTTATTATGTACGATATGTCGGGAATCGGAATGGTACCCATGTTCTCAGTAGAGAACTATGGAGTATGGCGGGTCAGAATGGAGGCACATCTGACCTCTCTCCATGATAGTATGATAGAGGTTCTAGAGGACGGACCTATTGTTCCTATGGTAGATAGCGTCGTAGCTCAGGACCCTGAGGAGGAGGAATGGTGACCGGGAAGAAGATACCCAAAGATAGAAGTCTCTTCACCCCTGAGGAGAAGAAGCTTCACAACTTAGACCGCGTCGCAGAAACGCCATATTAACCACTTTGAGCGATTCTTATCTCGGAAGAGTTCGGGACTGCAAGTCCACGAAAGAACTTTGGGATGCTCTAGCGCTACTGAGTCGGGGGACTGAGAAGATCAAAGTAAACAAACTCGCGCTGGAACTTCAGAAGCTGGAGAGATTGTCCCTCATGCCTGGTGACTCCATTGAAGATCTCAACGTCAGATTTACGGATCTGATGAACTCTATCAATGGGCTGGGAAAGACATTCTCTCAAAATTTTGAGGGTACTTATTGCGTCATTCTGATTTAGATATTGTTACTCCTGACCATATCTTTTCAGAACTTAAAGCTGAGGAGTTCGAGTTTGGCTTACCTGAAAGGAAGCAGCGAGCTGAAGCTGACACTCAAGTCGACCATGCCTTTAAAGCATCAGTCAGCACAACAGCTCCGGCGTCTAGCAAGGCTGAACCCTTACTCAATGACATACAAGAAGGAAACTTAGCCAAGAAGTACGCGCTGCTTGCCGTGAAGTATCAGAAGGAAAAGGAGAGGCGCAGGAAGCTCTCGAGAGTCGTCAGAGACTCTAAGGGTAAGACTGAATATACATCCAAGCGCACTCCTGACTTACATACTTCTGAATGCAAGAAACAGGAAGACTCAGCTCAGTCAAAAGACAGTGAAAGCAAAGAAGAAAGAGTCACAACATGCTATAACTGCAAGAAGCTAGGACACTATCAGTATGACTGTCCTGAGCTCAACACTGCTGCAGCACGCAAAGCACGAAGGGAGAAGTTCATCAAGAAGCGACAAGCATATATTGCCGATGAACTCTCAGACAACTCAGATGAAGTCGACTCCTTCATGGATTCATCAGATGATGAAGCAGCATTCATGGCCGTAGAGCTTGAAGCTAAAGAAGACGCTGAAAAGTGTCTCATGGCAGGAGAAGAGGATGAGGTAAACTCTCACGCACCATTTAATTCCTCTTCACACTGCACACACGACACTATTTCAGGTGCAGATGAGAATCTGGACGTCGCGATTGCATACGAAGAACTACTCGACGAGCAGATTCAGATGAGTTTGCAGCTCAGTAAGACTCTTCAGGAGTTGGATATACAGCTCAGTAAGCTCAGTCAGAGACTCTAAGGGTAAGGCGAATATACATCCGAGCGCACTCGACTCACATACTTCGAATGCGGGAAACGAGGAAGACTCGGCTCGGTCGAAAAGACAAAGCAAAGAAGAAAGAGTCACAACCTGCTATAACTGCAAGAAGCTAGGACACTATAAGTATGATTGTCCTGAGCTCAACACTGCTGAAAGAGAAGCACGCAAAGCACGAAGGGAGAAGTTCATCAAGAAGCGAGAAGCATATATTGCCGATGAGCTCTTAGACGACTTAGATGAAGTCGACTCCTTCATGGATTCATCAGATGATGAAGCAGCATTCATGGCCGTAGAGCTTGAAGCTAAAGAAGACGCTGAAAAGTGTCTCATGGCAGGAGAAGAGGATGAGGTAAACTCTCACGCACCATTTAATTCCTCTTCACACTGCACACACGACACTATTTCAGGTGCATATGAGAATCTGGACGTCGCGATTGCATACGAAGAACTACTCGACGAGCAGATTCAGATGAGTCTGCAGCTCAGTAAGACTCTTCGGGGAGTTGGATACCACGAAAATGGAGAATCGGAGACTTTCTCAAGAAAGTCGGGTTACTGCGAGTCGGAAGGACTTGTGTTGAGACTCGGGGGAGGAGATAAACTCTCCGATGGCCAAGTCTCGGCATCAAGAAGATTAGATCTCGATCTTGACCAATGACTTGACTCGGAAAGATCTTGAACCGAAGCAAGAGTTGTCGGGACTTGGGACCGAGCATGAATTCTTGAAGAAAAGTGATGATGTGCGGAGGAACTTGATGACGAGAGCGGTACATGGGCGGCGAAAAGAAGCTTGAAACTATGCTAGCAAGCAACAAGCCCAAGCATTGTAAGGAGGGACTTGGATTCGGCCATGGAGCCTCCTCATACGCCCCCGTACGCTCAAAAAAACCGGCTAGGCGATAGGTTTGTTCAAGGGGAGACCATCAATGCAAAGATACTGAACCCCCTAGCCAAGAACAAACAAAAGATGAAGGCACCTCATCCCAATTATCAGCACTCTGACAAGAAGATCAGCACCAAATCACCCCAGTTCAGTCAAGGGGGAACCATCAAAGCAAAGTGGGCTGATCAGTATGGACCTCCGCAGCTGACGCATCCAGCTCAGTATGGGTCATATTACTATGATCCTATAGTCAGGAGAGGATCCAAAAATCAGAAGAAGAAGAAGAAAGCCGTACAGAAGGCAAAGGTCAGCAGTCCACCTACTCAGAAGATCAGAACTCCTGAACCTGTAAAGCCTCAGAAGTCAGCATCGACCAGTCCAGTGGCCAAATATGTTGACAGAAGTGGAAAGAAACTATCTGAGACCACCAGGGTCTTAAGACAAATTTGGGTTTCCAAAACTAACATCTAAGGACCCAAAATCAAAAATAAAGGGTACCTAAATATAATTCTGTTTTGCAGGTGCACAAGGACCCTTGGTATGTGGACAGCGGATGCTCAAGACATATGACATACCAAAAGGACCTACGAAGAACATTACACTGCGAAGAAGGACACCGAATCGAGTTTGGAGACAACGCAAAAGGCTATACCAGAGGCTATGGAACACTCAGCATTGGAACCACAACAGTTCCAAGAGTATCATATGTTGAAGGACTTCAGCATAATCTTCTCTCTGTTAGTAAATTTTGTGATAACTCGAATATAGTGATTTTTGACGCTGGTTTCTGTGATGTCATTGATAAATCTACAAGGAAAACAACGTTGTCAGGTTCGCGCAAAAAGAATATCTATGTAGCTGACTGGAACTCAGCTGAACCTGAAGCTTGTTTGTTGGCGAAGAATGACAACAGAACGGGATGGCTCTGGCACAGAAGACTCAGCTATCTCAACCTCAAGACGCTCAACAAATTAGCTAGAAACACTCTAGCAAGAGGACTGCCGAATGAAGTATTCAGCAAAGACACTCAGTGTGAAGCATGTCTGAAGGGAAAGCGAACAAGGAATCAAAATCCTCCTGTTCCATCTCCTTCCACTGATGGAATCCTTCAGCTGCTACATATGGATTTGTTCGGTCCAGTCTCTCCGGTGACGATCAGAGGCAAGAAGTATGCATTAGTGGTCATTGATGACTACTCGCGCTACACATGGGTCATATTTATTGCCAAGTCAAAACAGAGTTACCAACGCTTCTGAAAAGGCTCAGTGTCGAAAAGAACACCAAGATCATCAAGATACGTTCAGACAGAGGAACTGAGTTCCTGAATTTTATGGTAGAGGAGTTCTGCAAAGCAGAAGGCATAGAGCATGAGACGTCTACCGCGCGCACGCCTCAACAAAACGGGGTTCTTTGAAAGGAAGAATCGAACACTCGAAAGAAGCAGCAAGAACCGCTCGCGGACTCGGGACTCCCAACCAAATTCAGGCGGCGAAGCTACGATCGCATGTTATACTCGGAATAGATCTCTACTGACAAAGCAGCATAAGAAGACACCATATAAATTATGGAACGGCAGGAAGCCTTCTTTATCTTATTTCCATATTTTTAGGTGCTCATGCTTTATCCACAATAATGGGAAATATCAGTTGAAGACTTTTGATAGCAAGTCAGATCAGGGAGTGTTCTTAGGATACTCACAGGTCAGCAAAGCCTTCAGAGTCTTTAACTATCGACCACTGCGTGGAGGAAAGCCCTTATGTTGTTTTTAATGAGTTTGCTACTGAAGACAGGAGCAAAAACTCTAAATCTGAATCTAAGGACATCAGTAAGCAGCTACAGAATCTGAGCTTAAAAGATAAAGTTGAAAAGATCCAGCTGTGTTGGGATGATGATTCAGATGAAGAAACTAAAGACAAGTCTACTGAATTTCAGCCAGCAGCGGCGAAGTAGGCTGAGCAGTTGACTCTGCGAATAGAGTCAATCCCGGGTAACTCAGGTCGATGAAGAAACCCAGTGATAAGCGAGACCTCTGCGAGGATAATAATTCAGGGGAACTAATGATGTTCCTGAGCTAAATGCCCCTGAACCTGGTGACTCTGTAGATCACAACCTCAGAATAGTACAACTGAAATGCCTAACTCACCTACTATCTGTGTTGAACAAGTTTCAAATGAAGAGTTAAAACACCGTAGATCGTGGCTGGACGCTCACACTTCTGATTTAATTATAGGAGATCCTTCAGCAAGAGTAAAGACAAGATCCAGATTCTGTCAGGGAGAAAGCGCCTTATATTCCTGCTTCTTGTCTACTGAAGAACCTCAGTCAGTTGAGGATGCACTTAAGGACGCTGATTGGATCATAGCTATGCAGGAGGAGCTGAATCAATTCATGAGAAACGAAGTTTGAGAGCTTGTTGACAGACCCCGGCATCAACATGTGATTGGAACTAAATGGGTCTTCAAGAACAAGCGAGATGAAAACAATGTCATAGTAAGAAACAAAGCAAGGCTCGTGGCAAAAGGCTACTGTCAAGCTGAAGGAATAGATTTCGACAAAACATTCGCTCCAGTTGCAAGATTGGAGACAATCAGACTATTCCTAGCCTACGCAACACATCAGAGGTTCAGAGTCTATCAAATGGATGTGAAGTTTGCGTTCCTGAATGGCGTACTGAAAGAAGATGTCTATGTAGAACAGCCTCCCGGCTTTCAGCAGGGACATCAGGTTTATAGACTCAAAAAGGCTCTGTATGGGTTAAAACAAGCACCCAGGGCTTGGTACGATACCCCGTCTGAGTTTCTTCTTCAGAAAGGTTTTCAGAAGGGCACAGCAGACCGCACATTATTCAGCATACGACTGGAAGAAGACATTTTACTTGTGCAGATCTACGTAGATGACATCATCTTCGGTTCGAAGAACATCATCATGTGTCAGCAATTTGAGAAAATGATGAAGGACAAGTTCGAGATGTCTATGATGGGAGAGATGAATTATTTCCTTGGATTTCAAGTCAAACAATCTGAGAAGGGAACGTTCATCAATCAAGGCAAATACACTTGAGACCTCATCAAGAAATTCGGTTGCACATCCGGCAAATCAATCAAGATCCCGATGAACACGAACATGAAAATTGATCTTGATAAAGAGGGAGTATCAGTAGACCAAACTGAATTTCGTGTTATTATTGGTTCTTTATTATACTTAACAGCTACTCGTCCTGACATAACTTATGCTGTAGGTGCCGCTATCTCAGAGGAACACCTGACATGGGTTTATGGTATCCAGCTGATTATAATATTTAACTAACTGGTTATTCTGATGCTGACTATGCAGGATGTAGAATTGACCGAAAGTAAACTTCTGGAATGTGTCAGTTCCTTGGCAGTAAGCTGATCTCATGGTTCTCAAAGAAACAACACTCAGTAGCGACGTCAACTACTGAAGCTGAATACATGGCTGCCGGAAGTTGTTGTGCCCAAATCCTTTGGCTGAGATAGCAGCTACGCAACTATAATGTCATTCAGAATGAAGTGCCTATATTCTGCGATAGTACCAGTGCAATTGCAATCACTTAGAATCCTGTACTTCATACAAGTTGCAAGCACGTGGACATCAGACACCACTTCATTCGTGATCATGTCGAAAAAAAGGATATCAGGATGGAAAAGATCCATACTGACCATCAAAGGGCTGATATACTGACCAAGCCTCTAGCTGAAGCCAGATTCAGAGAACTTTCAGTAGAGCTAGGTCTACTGGACCATACTGACTCTAGTCAGTAAGTGGATTCGGGGAGAGGAGCATTCGATAAGGGGGAATGTTCACTCTCGATGCGAGTAAATTCGACGTAGAGACTCAGCAACCATCTACACGAGGTATCAGCTGACTACGATGTTCAGCTGACAGGTTTGCGTATCTCTACTCAGTAGCCAATAGAACAGTTCTGTGCATTTATGACTCAGATTTAGCTTCGTATTCAATGCCTTAGAAAATATCATTTAATATTAACGGTTTACATTAAATACACGACATTCTATGTAAGAGCATGTTGAACTCTGCAATGCATTAAATGCATGTCGTATCAAGTTACTTCTTTGGCTATATACAACTGTATTTTGACTTAGGCGGCTAATATGATCATTGCCTATTTTATAAAATTCAATCTTGGCCGTCTATCTCAAAAAGCGTATTCAAACTGAACCGTAGATAATTAACTGTTTATCTTCTTTACCATATATATATATATATGTTCAAAAGTTTGAAACCGCCATTTCTACTTTGCAAATATTTCGAACCCTAAATTTTCTGAGATAATCCCTACTCCTTTACAAAACTCATCTTCTCAAAACCTCTCAGAAAAATCTTTGGTAAATTTTAATGATCATTCAATATCGTTTACGCTAGTATTTCTTTTCTACCTTATTGGATAATGATCTACTATGTTTGCAGATTACAGAATATGACAGGAACTACAGTAGTTGTGTCTGCCGATATGCAAGAGATCCTTAAGAAGGATCGGGTAGGTGCAAACCCATGATGGAGTTCGACGTCTGTGAACTGGATTACATGGAGGAGATCTTCTACGCCCTCAGAGAAACAGGCCTTGAAGGTTTCTTGACGAGGAAGCCATCGTTCTTCCTACCAAGATAGATAGATGAGCTCTATCTGAACTCAAAATTAGTAGAGGGAGATATTCGCTGCCGGTTCGTCGTTCATATAGTTGGCGATCCCTCCAGTGCTATTACCGTGATCAAACAGATGTCAATCAGAGAAGCTCTTAAGAGAAGCTTCAACCTGCCTAACGAAGGATTCCCCACTGTGTCCTATAAAGATGATCTGATGGATGAATATCTGTCTGAATTTTGTGGGAAGCCGACTACGTTCAGAGCTGCCTTTCCAATGAATGCCATGCTCCCTCAGTACAGAGCACTGGCGTATAGATTGACTTAGCTGCTGACTAGTCAGGTCGGGTCTTTCGACCAAGTGTCCAGGCCAAAGCTTCAGCTCATGATGGCCATACACGATCGAATAAGGATAAATTGGACTGAATTCTTCCTCAAGGAATTCATGACGCAAGCAGCAAAGTTCGATAAGACATCCAAGCGTCTGAGCGTCAAAGGAAAATTATTATATGGATTGAAGTTGTCAGTCATGATTGAAGATTTCTGCGGATCGGACAACATTACATTTGCTGACAAGCAATACTTCAATCCGAAGAAAGTCCGATTCCAGAGCAGGGCAGTGGCCCTTCAGCAGATAGGATCAGGGCCTGTTGATCCCAGGTCCGGAACTCAGAAGACCTCTACACCCACCAAGAAGAGGTGCCCTCCCAAGTCTACTCCTAAAACACCGACCAAGAGGCTGAAGAAAGTCAGTGAGGTCGTACCGGAGGTGGAGCCAGAGGCAATAACTGCTGAGCCTCCTCTGCAACTGAGGGATGAGTCTGAGTCATCCGAGAAGACACCGTCAGTGGAGAAGGCAGTCTCCACTGAGTGTGATGAAACAGTGGACCAAGGGGTCCAAGCTGAATCCGTACAAACACCCGACAGCCCCTTGGACGTTCCACCACTCAGCAGCATACCATCTGCTGAGAAGCAGCCGTCTCCAATAGATGTAGAAGACTCGGAGACAGCTTCTGAGTCAGAATCAATCGGGATTGAGGCCTTAGTTCTCCAATCACGAGCCTCCCTAGAGATTGCTGAACGGATCCCAGAGATAGCCGGCCACAACGATTTGGTCATATTAGCAAGGCAGGCTAGGCTCCACATGCTGATCCGGTTCCAGGAGTGGCACAATCTGAACCGACTCATCAAGCACCACTCTTGCGAACAGTTCCATGAGGAGGAGCTGATCATAAGGGGGAACATTGGCTACTCAGAGCCATCAGATATTTGCTCCCTTGAAGATCTGAGGGCTGCGATGCTCGCCATGCTCAACGACAGACAACCCGTCTCAGCATCAACACCCTCAGATGGGTCTGACCCCGATGGTCAGGACCCACCCCATGATTCAGGCCCTAAGAAGCCTGATGAGGGATCTCAACTGGACAAGGATGCTCCCACATCCACTGCTGAACCGCCGCTCAGCATCCTTGGTCCAGGTCAGTCGGCGGCTGGTACTTCGAAGGCAGCTGAACCATCTCAGCTGCTACTCGAGTCTGCCTTTGAAGTAGCGCCCAGCCCGAAGAGCCGACGCTCGAAGTCAGTGGCCAGGGCACTGAGGAGTCAAGGAACTCAGAACCGACTCCTCGCCCGCGCCGTCCACAAGACGTGGAGGCAGACCACTCAGGCCCACATCGCAGAGATAAAGGGGCTCAGGACAACCATCTAGAACATGCCTGCCCCTGACTTCTCCACCATCCTTACTGATGCGCTAGCCACCCAGAGGGCTGACTTCGATGAACAACTGAAGACGATTCAGGCTGGCCAAGCTCAACTTCTAGAAGATTATAAGGCCGCTCAAAAATCTCATACTGAATCTGTCTCCTCCATCTCTCAAGCCTCAGACGTCAGGCTCCAAACCATTCAGAAGGCGATCGAAGAGAGCGTGGAAAAATAGTTGAAAGAATTCCAGACAGCAGCAGACGCCTCCCACAAGAAATACAGTGAGCAACTTTCTGAGGAGAGGGATGAGCTGCACGAGAGAATGACTAAGCTGCAATATGCCTTAGACAATCTGGCAACAGCTTATAAGAGTCTGGATAAAAAGGTATCAGTTCCCATCCCGAGCCAATTTGCTGATGCCAAAAAGGGGGAAGGAAAAGGGAAGATACCGGAAGGTAAAGGACAGGTACAGAAGGTACCAAAAGGAGTGAGGTCAGTGGCAGGGGCAACTCATACTCGGATAACGCTCCCCTTTGGACCCTCCACTCGGTGGCGAGGCCGGGGGTGTCTCGGGCGACGAGCGATGTAGTGTCTGTTGAGACCGGCCCAAGCGGCTCAAGACCCAAAGAAGTGGCTACTCAGGCAACCCAAACACCTTCTGACATAATCAAGGAGGTTGTTGAGTATGCTGACGAGGAGTCTGAAGAGGAAGATGTTCCTCTGCCTCCTCCGATTGCTTAGGAAAAGGCAAGAAAATTATGAAGCTTCCTACCCCTCCTTTTAAAAAGAAAGGACCCAAGAGGTATGTTACTCCGGAGGAGGAAGCCCCGAGATAGCTGGCGATGAGAACGCAAGAGAAATTGCGAGGCGAGGGCCGCAAATAAGCCTAAGAAGAAGCCGACCAAAAGCAAGACAAAGGCTCCAGCGGGAGGAAAGAAAAGCTGGACCTAGGCTGCCTCCCGAGAACTCTAAAACTTCGGTGATAAGGCAGATAAGGAGAAGGAGCGAGCGAGCAGCAGACTGCGGTTAGCGGGGGTACTTCGAAAGAAAAATCAACCACACCTGCTGATTCAGAAGAAGAGCCTCACATACCCTCCTATGTCCCTTCTAAGGAACAAGATCTTGAGATGCAGGAAATATGGGCTCAGATGGAGAGGTATTTGTATAGAGGAGAAGAAGCAAGACAAATAGAAGCAGCTCGAGAAAGGCTCAAATTAGCAGACCTTGAAGCTCTGAGGCTGAAAGTTGAAAAAGAAGCGAGTCAGAGGATTCCTGAGAAAGCTGACATTCCATATAGATACAGAAGGTTCAGGAAGCCTACTGATCTCAAAATTCACAGAGGGCCAAGAGTTGATGAATGGATGCCTTGGGAGAGAACTCAACGGTGGGAGACACTGAAGGCTGATTTCATTAAGAGAAATTATTTACGGAGGTGCTGGTACGAGAAGCATAAGTCCGTCGCCTTTCTTTGAATGGCTCATGAGGGCAGACATAGAGATATTTGCCAGAGTTCAGAAGGCCGTAAAAGACAAGGTAGATGTCAGAGTACCAGGTCCAAGAATCATACCGCCCCCACTAAAACTAGACGGCTCCGTTCACTATGGAGTTATTGAGAAAGAGATCAAGGATCTTTGCTTGAAGCCAAGTGCCTAGATGAAGATGATCCGGTGACTTTCTTTGAGATCTTCGAAGGCGAGGAAGATCACCTACAGGATGTATGGACTGCCTCTTCCTGAATCCAAATCAAAGGGCTTCAAAGACAGGATTAAGCAGTTTAGATGATGATTAGCTTCTGATTCTTTGTATCTTCTTTTCTATTCTTCTTAGCATAGCAGATGATGTATATGTACTGAACTTTTCACATCTATAAAGCATCTCTGTTATTGGCCCTGACAACTCCTTATTGTCTATATGGCCCTGTTTGTTTTTATGCTTAACACTCGGAATCACCGAAGTGATTCTTGACTCACACACTCATTTGTTCTTATATATTTTGTCAATCTTTTCTTAGCTAGATTCGATAGATTGCATAGTCGGGGGGATATGTTGTTAGACGAGGGGAAATTGCTCGATTAGTTTACGTATAGGTTACGATATTTCGCCTTGATTCCTTCGGTAGTCTAAGACTTGAAGAACAACTCCAGCGATTCTACTTATAATACTTGTAAGGAGCTCGTTTTCGATAAGTCATAGTGTTAGGTTTTGGCATCATCAAATAGGGGGAAAATGTTGGGAGATGATTCAGTCTTCTCACAATCAGTTGAGATATAACTCAGTAGCCCTGTGCACTGAATACTTACTGAAGCTTTGAAGATCCCAAAACCATATCTTGACTGATGAACCATTCAGTTGTAACCTGTTTTTGTTGTCTCTGAGGTTTTAGACTCAGTAGACACTCTGCATCTGGTTCAGGCGCTCAGTAGATTACATGCCTCAGTACCAGAAGTAGAAGACTCAGTATTACTGGACTCGGCGAGAGCGATATGCGAAAGGAGTCGGTAGAGCGAACTCGGCGGGAGTAGTTCACTGAACTTAGAGCTGATCTTCAGTAGAGCCGACTCAGCAGGAGCATGCTAGTGAATCAGAGATCAGACTCAGCAACGGCTGGACAGTCTTCTGACTGTCAGATTCTCTAAAGTCAAATTAGTAGATTCAATACGAGGAAGAGAGAAGTCAGCTTCAGATCTCCTTGAAGTCTGTTCTGTCTCACCTACTTTCCTGAACCTCGACCAATAACAAGCAACCACTTGTCTTATATCTGTTAAAGCTGCAAGTCAACAACTTTCCAGAAATGGAGGGAAAGGACACTGCAACCATACTCTGAAAGAGCCGTTAGCTACCCAAAAGAGAGAGACAAAGGATCGTCGTCTCCAACAGATCTATCCTAATCTCTGCTCTATAAATAGAGGGATAAAATCAAATTGAAGCTCATGAGCAACCAACGAGAGAAACCTAGAATCGAAAAATACACAGAGCATTCAGAGAGCAACTCGTAAATGATGTAGGTCTTCCGCAAGCAGTTCGAAGAAACAATCTCCGGCGAAAGACGACATATCTGCTCATAGGGAACCAAGCTGAATCAGAATTACACAACCTCTAGTATCCAAATCGACTGAACATGAACCCGAGTTTATACTTAGCCGTTCGTCGCTCTAGAAGCCACTTTCTCATTCCCTATCCCTCTAACCTAAGCTCAGCTGTTCATATCTATAGCTTAGACGAAGGAGTTCATAGTCGAACTGATCCTTATTGTAAATGACTCCTTCATAGTTGGAGAGTTTTTCAAACACTTAGTTTGATACCTTGTAAACTGAGACTTGCTCAGTATAAATCTCAAGACCAGCGTTTGTCCACTGTACAAACCGACTGAGACTATCTCAGTATAATACATAGCCTCCTTATCTTTCAGGACAGTGGACGTAGGATTGTTGGATCCGAACCACTTTAAAAATCGCCTGTGCTCTGTGTTCATTATTACTGTTGCATTGATTTTCTGTGCATACTGAAAATTGTCTTTAAAATCATTCAACTAAGTTTCAGCAAGCTTAATCGAATGCACTAATATACTGAAACTGTTTTGATAAAAACGTTTTCCTAACTCAACTGAATTTGGGCCTACACATTTCCGCACTACTGAACTTTACACGAACGGTACTGAATTCTGACTCTAGTCAGCTAGTAGGCCTCAGTAAAGTCAGTCACTCTGCCACGCGATTCAGAACAACTCATTTGGTCTGCTGAACTCGTTCAGTACGACACTCTCCTGAAAAGGACTGTTCGCGTTTTAAGTTGAGAAATCGGTTTTTAGGTGTATTCACCCCCCCTCTACACCTGAACGTTACTCTCGGGACCAACAGAGGATGATGTTAATCAATTGACAAGCCGTTGTTGTCCGCATTCCCTAATGGAGGCAATAAGCAAAATGAACGAAGCGTAGTTGGCAATGGTAAGGTCAATGGGATTTGGTGGTATTTTGGGGTTAGATGTTAGTAGACTACCCAATAAAATGTGTTATTGGGTAGTTGATAATTACGATCCGAATAGATCACAACTTGTAATATCCGAGGGTAGGAGAATAGATGTCAATGAGATGGATGTTTATCGGGCTTTTGGGTTTCCTCAGGGTGATTTACTAATACGTAGGAAAATATTTAACGATTGTAGCGATGTAGTTGATGAATGGGTAGCTCAATTCACAAGTAACGGACTTGTGGATAGTTGTCATAAGATCTCGGTCAATCATGTAACCGCCGCAATGCTAGGAGATCAGAGTGCGGGGAAAATTTTTAGGATGAATTTTCTAGTATTGCTTTCGAGCTCGCTTATTCAAACAAGCTCCAATGGGTACCTTTATCCATTCTTTTCCGACCCCTTGGAAGAACAAAGCGATGCTCGACAATGGAATTGGTGCGAGTTGGTTATCCGCTGCCTGATTGAGAGCACAAGGACGTGGAAGGAGAATAAAACAAAACCCTTTTTCGGACCGTCACTATTCCTACTGGTAATTTTCTAATCATCGTTTATGCATATCATTAAGTAAGTTTGTGCTCATTAGTTAATACTTTTATGCAAATGAAACTGTTTGCAGATTTTTTGCGTGGATCGTGTGGTGATGTTCAATCAACACATGGGGAGGCAGCTACCTTTAATAAGAAATTGGGATCGGGTGAAGGAAATATTAGGTTAGGAATGATTACCTTCCTCCTTCGTATGTTGTTGCAACTCTGATTGTTACTCGTGTGTCGAGATCTTCGATCGTGTCCCGACCTTTTTCTCCCTCTAGGTGTTCAGAGAACTGGAGAAAATTAAGAATATTGTCCCTCTCAATCTCGCGTGTAGCGTGAATGTGTATTCTATGTGTGTGTTTTGTTTCTGAACAGGATACTAATATATATAGGCTTCAAAAGTCAATATAATATTAATATATTTGTAGCTCATTAATTTAATTATATTTCTAATGGGCTTTCGTATAATTAGCCCATAATATAATTAATTAATCCACTGGACTACTAATATTTATCACAACCAATTAATTCCAGATAAATAACATTATTAAATAATGTAAAAATATATTAATCCATTAATAATGATTTCTGAGAGACAATAAATAACTAGACAACTAATTGGGCCAGATCAGAGATCTAATACAAGAAATAAAGCTGAGTCTCAAATTAATTAATTATCTATGCTCAGCCGAAAACAAAATTAATTAATAAACACAGATTCATTCCACTAGAGAATCCGTGTTGACTTACCCCTTTATCCCAAATTGAGCAAGGGCTTGTATTTTAGAATTAATCGATCTCCGTATTTAAGATAGAATATCCGTTAATTAATTAAGCTCACTGACAGCTTAAATTAATTAACATCTTATATTCCTGAGTAGTACCACTCGACCTTATTAACACACCTGAACTTAATCAACCGGCTGGGTTTAGTGTGCTAATCCTTTCGAGTTCCTCAGGGGATATTATCAACCCATTTTACTAGGATACGGTTGCAACATACAGACAACCAGCCTGAGCCATAAATAACTACTAACACCCAAGATACGTAGATCCAGTCGCGATGACGTTCACCATAGTAGGTCAAAGTGATAGATAGTCAAATGCGCTCAGCTGAAGTCTTACCAAGCTTAAGACCAGCTAAGTCACCGAGATCTTGGTTCTCCACTAAGGTCAGTTAGGAGAACACATCTCACTGTGATCCATCAATACACCACCTTAAGTGTACTAGTAAAGACAAGCAGCTAAGACAAGCCACTTCTTATCTAAAGTGCAGCTTAAACCGACAACTTATCCTTAAGTTGTCTCAGCTGTGATAACTTTTTATATCTTGTCAGTTCAACCAATTTGTGTTGTCTTCTGTGATACCCGATACACCACACAAATCTAACTTTTATACAAGATAAAGGATAACATGTGCAAATATTTATATTTATCAGATATGAGAATAAAATAGTGGTAGGGACAAAACACATTGTATACAAGCATAAAATTTTCTTCCAATATACAAAATCCCAACAATTCTCCCACTTATACTAAAGTAAACTTTTAGTATACAATGTGTCAGTTCTAGGTACAAACTAGTACTCAACTATCTCTCAGCTATCTATCCTATCTATCACTGCATCTTCTCCCACTTATACAAAAGTTTCTGTAGTCCTAAGTTGGGGGCATCTCTACCACTCCTAAGCCACGAACATGCTTCTCGTAAGCTGGGAGTGATAAGCTCTTTGTGAAAGGATTAGCTAGGTTGACTTCAGTTCCAATTTTGTCAATCACCACGTCACCTCGATTTACGAATACTCGTATAATGTGGTACTTCATGTCTATGTGTTTAGACGCCTTATGAGATCTAGGTTCCTTAGAATTTGTCAATGCACTCGCATATCACAATAAATCGTGATCGCCTTAGGCAAATTCTGAACAATATCAAGATCCAGGAGGAAATTCTTAAGCCAAACTGCCTCTTTCGAAGCTTCTGAAGCAGCCACATACTCTGCTTCCATGGTTGAGTCCGCAATGCATTTCTACTTTGCACTCCTCCATGAAATGGCTCCACCTCCCAAGGTAAACACATAACCCGAGGTAGACTTCTTCTCGTCTCTGTCAGCCTGGAAATTCGATTCTGTATAACCCAAAGACACTAGACTGTCTGACTGGTAAACAAGCCTATAATCTCTAGTCCGTTTAAGGTACTTGAGACCATGCCTACAACATATGAGATATCTGCTCTCGTACAAAGCATCGCATACATGAGGCTACCGACAGCGGAAGCATATGGTACTAGCCTCATACTTTCTATCTCTACAGGCGTTTTAGGGCACTGATTCTTGGATAGAAAAATGCCATGTCTGAAAGGTACTGAACCTCTCTTGGCTTTTTGCATGCTAAAACGAGCAATAACAATGTCAATGTAGGACACTTGTGACAAGCTTAACATCCTTTTCTGGCGATCTCGGATAACGTTGATCCCAAGGATGTAAGCAGCTTCACCTAAGTCCTTCATTTGAAACTGCTCGGATAACCATGTCTTTACGTCTGATAACACTTCAACATTGTTACCAATGAGAAGGATGTCATCTACGTAAAATGCAAGAAACACCATTGATCTGTTAACACAAATACGGTACACACACCTCGTTAGGACAGGATACAAATCCATAGGATTTGACTACCTCGTTGAAAACGCTGGTGCCATAACTGGAAAGCTTGCTTAAGTCCGTGAATAGACTTCTTAAGATTCCAAACTAGATGCTCTTCGCTCTTCTTCACATAACTATCTGGCTGTTTCATGTAGATGTCCCTATCTTTTTCAAGGTGACCGTCCGTTTAGGAATGCGGTTTTGACATACATTTGCCAGATCTCTAGGTTCATGTGAGCTGCTATGGCAAGGAGAATCCGAATGGACTTGATCATTGCTACAGGCGAGAAGGTCTCTTCATAATCGATACCTTCTTTCTGGGTAAAAAACCCTTCGCCACTAGCGTGGCCTTAAACGCCATGATCTCTCCATTCAGTGCTCTCTTTCTCTTGTATACCCACTTACTACCAATAGCCTTGCAGCCCTCAGGTAGTTCAGTGATCTCGTATACATCCATATCAATTATGGACTTAAATTTTGAGTCCATGACGATTCGCTAGGAATCTGCATCTACATCTCTCACTGCTTTGTTGTAAGTCCAGGGATCCACGGTATCTTGTTCATCTAGGGAGATGATCAAACGTCTCCCCAGTGAACATATACCGATCAGTGTAAATATCACCCTCCCACTACGTCGAACGGTCTCGGGGGGCCGTGTTAACAGATTGTGCAGTTACTCGTAGAGTACTATCTTGCACAATTGGTTGTTCAAGTGGAACTCGACCACCTTGTAATTCCTCAAAGATGATGTCGACTCGAGATTTATGGTTACTAATGTAATCCTCTTCTAAGAACCGAGCGTTAGGGCTAACAACGATCTTCTGTTCTTTAGGATCATAAAAGTATCCACCCTTCGTTTCCTTCGGATACCCTATGAACAACATCACCTCGAACGTGATTCCAATTTGTTGGCATGCCTATTTAGCACATAAGCGGGGATAACCCCAAATCCTTAAGTGGTGCATACTTGGGTTTGTGCCCGCTCCACAACTTCAAAAGGGGTCTTTTGTACCGACTTGGAAGGCACACGGTTCGGCAAGTATCTTTGCAGTCTCTAGGGTATATCCCCAAAAGGAAACCGGTGAAGTTGCATAACTCATCATCGACCGAACCATCTCTAAGAGACTTCGGTTCCTTCTCTACGACACACCATTTCTTTGAGGTGTGCCGGTCTTTGTCATGGGATGTAATCCCACATGCGTCAAGTAGTCCTTGAACTCTTTAGATAGGTATTCCCTACCACGATCGGATCGTAGTGTTTTGATTTCTTTACCTAACTTCTTCTCCACTTACGCCTTGAATTCCTTAAAGGTTTCAAAGTAATCCAACTTGTGGCGAAGAAGGTAAACATATCCATACCTCGAGTAATCGTCAGTAAATGTGACGAAGTACTCATACCCTCCACGAGCTTGTGTAGACATAGACCCACACAAGTCAGAATGTATCAAACTTAATACTTCTGTGGCTTTATAACCCTTTGCCTTGAAAGGCTTAGTCATCATCTTTCCTTCCAAAGAGGCTTCGCAAGTTGGAAATGGTTCAACTTGGAGAGACTCCAATGATCCATATACCACCAACCTTTGAGTCCTATTAAGATTGATGTGACCTAGTCTTAAGTGTCACAGATAAGTTTGGTTTACCTTAGAAGACTCTTTCCTCTTCTTAGGATTTGATGATGAGGAAGTAATGTTAAGAGAACTACGCGGTTTACAAGTAATAGTATATAAAGATCCGTTTAATGGTCCACCACAGATAAAATCATCGTCTTTCATGATAGAAACTTCACTATCAAAACTTGATTTATAACCATTCATGGTGCAGAGTTTTGAAACAGAAATAATGTTTCGCCTAAACTCAGACACATATTAAACATCTTTAAGTACTAAAACAGAACTATCAAAAGATAGATGTAAATCTCCAATGGCAATTGCATGAACTTTCGATCCATTGCCCAATGAGACTACCACCTCGCCATTGCTCAATTGCCTTTTCTGCAAGAAACCTTGCAAGGTGTAACAAACATGATCGGTTACCCCGAATCCACTACCCATTCGTGGGTAGAAGAGGAAACCGAGCAGTTTCGGTTACAAGAGCGACTCGCGCCTCTTTTGCGTTTTGCCTTGACATCTGGATAATAACTCTTCCAGTGTCCTTTCTTACCATAATTGAAGAACCTTCCTTTCTTCTTTGGCATTCGCATGACGCCGATAAGGACCGTCTTCTTACTCCCACTGCTCTTCTTGAATTGACCACCCTTTCTGCTCTTTTTCTGGTTTCCGACTTTCGGAGGATTCCTTGAACTACTAGGGATATTCAAGACTTGAGCACTCTTGCCCTTTCCTATAACCTCTTTGACCGCTACCAAAGATTTGAGTAACATACTCATAGTAAACTCGTTCTTAGACATAGCGGTCCTAAAACAGAAGTTCTTATAGGACCTTTGCAGAGCATCTTTTTGGGAGAGGTAAGATATCTCTTCCACTCTATGAAATTATATAAAATTGTTAAACCCGTTAGGGTTTGGTTGGTGAGACTGTTTAGGAACTCGAATTTTTTTCGAACAGACATATCTGAAAAATATGATTTAAAAGCATGTATGAAATTAATATTTGCACATAATTAGTAATTAACCATCATTGTAACATTTTGTAAAAACAATGATGTTAAATACTCGAATAGCCCTAGAGATCACACTCGCAAGCCACTCAGGTGGACGTTTACTCGTGTACCCCTAGACCAAGCTATATACCTAGCTCTTTAATTCCAATCCATGCCTAGGTTCTTAAGACGAATGGAATTAATAATCCGATATCTCTGGACCATGTCACTATTAATATTAAAACGCGGGAAGGGACTTCTCAGGAAGTTGTACCCGCGGTGACATCTAAGCTTTGACCATTAATTTGACCGAATTAACATCAAATTCTCGAAATTAGCATACTTACGCGAACCATACCGCTTTCAATTTGATTTAATTGACCATCTTATTTAATTATTATCTGCTAGAGTACTCATGTTTACTAGGCACGCAAACCACTCAGGTGGACGTTTACGGCTTCGCTCCCACTACTGAATAATAATTAAATATTACATTAGAAAACCCATCTCACAAAACTCGTGGTTCAAAAATACAAGCAAGCCACTCAGGTGGACGTTTACTTATATAATTGTTCCACTTTTGTGTAGGGTCCAATTAATGGAGGTCCAGTTAAATATTTAATTTTCAATTTAAATGGAATCCAATTAAATATTTAATTTGTTATTTGCTTAGTCTTTTTCTTCACAAGGTTCGTTGTGAATCATGCATATCCACATAATTCCTAAAGCATGCAATTTCTAAGCGCACATAATAAAACGTGCTCGCAAAAAATAAAACATGCTTTAATACGACGTAAATCCTATTTTTCATGCTTTTCTAAGCGCAATTAATCACATAATCGCATGCTAAAGCATAATAAAAAATAAATGCGCAAATAGGAAATTTAAAACATCGTTATCGGGCTTTTAAATACGTAATTCCTAACTATTACATAGCCCGATCATAATACAGTTCTTCGATCTTCAAAATCTTCGAATATGAAAACTGCATCGAAAACTGCACCCAAAACTATCATCGCCACGTCATCAGGGGTCTGCCATGTGGCAGACACGTGGCAGACTGGTCAACAAGGGCTGACGTGGCACGCCACGCCAGCATCTTCTTCTATAAAGCAAAACCGCCGCCCGCTGGTTCACCCGCCGCCGCCGCTGTAGGCCGGTTCTCGGCCGGCCGTCGATATGGTTGTGGTCGCCCGGCCACGGAGAGCCAAGAACCGCCGGTAGCCCACCGTTCGGCGCTGAAACACAGCAGCCCCGCCACGTCTGCGCCTCCGCTGCGCGCGGCCCGCGCCACCTTCGGCCACCACGTCCGGCCGTCCACGACGGCCGCATCCCTTTCAGACGTCTCACGGACGTCTGGTCTGTGTAAAACAGCCGCCAATTTCAGCCACAACGACGGGATTTCAGCGAGTCACGCAACCCATCGCCGCCGGCTCCGCCATTGCGAAATTATATCTTTTCGATCCGCTATTCGTTCAATTGATTCATGGGTAATGATCCTTGGACGATTTTAGGCCACCATGAATGGATTCCGGCCGAAATCGTCCATCAATTACCCTCAATTTTCAAATTTGTCACCGGAAAAATTAATGGTGAGCAACGAACTTCAGACGTCGATTCTGGTCGCATCCGGGATCAAATAATCCCATACAATATATAACCACGAAGCTTGTGTGACGAGGAATCCAGCGGTTCAAGCCGATCGGAAATTGGACCTCGAACCCGCCGGAAATCGCCGCCGCAAGATGCGGCGGAACCCTAGCCGAATTAGGGTTTTCGTCCGAATTGGGGATTTCTGGACAGCTCCTTTCCGACGCTATTTCGGACAAACCAGAAATCGGAATGGGTCATGCGACCTATCCAGACGAAGCTAACGAAACAACAAATAAAACTATCTGAACGGATCGGAAATATGAGTTGGCACGCGCCCCCACGTGCCTCCTCAAGGCGACGGTCATGTTCTGGCAGTTTCTAGGTTTCGCCCTTTTCCATCCTCCCGCCTCGATTTTCGTGCATCCTGGACCAATTACAGTACAAAAACAGTACAATCACATAACATATAGGTCCTATGATCTACTCGTGGATTTTCTCACGAGAAAAACGTTACAACGGGGTCAAAACAGTAGCTCGCAGGCCGCCCCAAACACGAAAATTAACCCGATAACGACGAAATTGAACCCTAATCATGCTCCTAACAGCAACAAGTAGAGTCTAAACTAGGCTTTGATACCAATTGAAGGAAATATTAGGTTATGAATGATTACCTTCCTCCTTCGTATGTTGTTGCAACTCTGATTGTTGCTCGTGTGTTAGATCTTCTGATCTGTGTCCCGGCCTTTTTCTCCCTCTGGGTGGTCAGAGAACTGGAGAAAATTAAAAATATTTTCCCTCTCAATCTCGCGTGTAGCGTGAATGTATATTCTATGTGTGTGTTCTGTTTCTGAACAAGATACTAATATATATAGGCTTCAGAAGCCAATATAATATTAATATATTTGTAGCCCATTAGTTTAATTATATTTCTAATGGGCTTCCACATAATTAGCCCATAATATAATTAATTAATCCACTGGACTACTAATATTTATCAATTAATTGGCTCAACCAATTAATTCTAGATAAATAACATTATTAAATAATGTAAAAATACATTAATCCATTAATAATGATTTCTGAGAGACAATAAATAACTAGGCAACTAATTGGGCCAGATCAGAGATCTAATACAAGAAATAAAGTTAGGTCTCAAATTAATTAATTATCTATGCTCAGCCTAGAGAAAAATTAATTAATAAACACAGATGCATTCCACTAGAGAATCCGTGCTGACTTACCCATTTATCCCAAATTGAGCAAGGGCTTGTATTTTAGACTTAATCGATCTCCGTATTTAAGATAGAAATATCCGTTAATTAATTAAGCTCACTGACAGCTTAAATTAATTAACATATTATATTCCTGAGTAGTACCACTCGACCTTATTAACACACCTGAACTTAATCAACCGACCGAATTTAGTGTGCTAATCCTTTCGAGTTCCTCAAGGGATATTATCAACCCATTTTACTAGGATACGGTTGCAAGATACAGACAACCAGCCTGAGCCACAAATAACTACTAACACCCAAGATACGTAGATCCGGTCGCGATGACGTTCACCATAGTAGGTCAAAGTAATAGATAGCCAAATGCACTCAGCTGAAGTCTTACCAAGCTTAAGACCAGCTAAGTCACCGAGATCTTGGTTCTCCACTAAGGTCAGTTAGGAGAACACATCTCACTCTGATCCATCAATACACCACCTTAAGTGTACCAGTAAAGACAAGCAGCTAAGACAAGCCACTTCTAATCTAAACTGCATCTTAAACCGACAACTTATCCTTAAGTTGTCTCAGCTGTGATAACTGTTTATATCTTGTCAGTTCAACCAATTTGTGTTGTCTTCTGTGATACCCGACACACCGCACAAATCTAACTTTTATACAAGATAAAGGATAACATGTGCAAACATATAAATTTATCAGATAGGAGAATAAAATAGTGGTAGGGACAAAACACATTGTATACAAGCATAAAATTTGCTTCCAGTATACAAAATCCCAACATCGGGTGCAATTGAGAAAGAGGCAACAGATGGAGTTGGAGAATGGTGAATTTGGAGAGGGTCGCATATTGGAACCCGTTGCTATTGCGAGTTTAGAAGAAGAAAATCGAATGAATGTTACAGCTGGGGCCGGGTGTAGTAGCGACAGGGCAGGTCCTTCAACGCTACAAGAAATGTCCTTGAAGTATTCGTCCTTAATAATGAAACAAGCAAAATCAGTTGCAGGGCAAATGGTGAAACTGATGAAGCTGATTGAGGATGCACCATCTGAATTGTTTAACAACAATTCATTTAAGAAAACGGTTGATGCGGCTTCAAAGATCATTGCTTCCGGTGTACCAGAATCTGTTTCATTGGTTGATAACCAGGTAGAAGAGATTGATGGTGATTTCTGGAATTATGAAGAAGTGAAGGAAGCCATGTTTGCTATTGACACGACGAGGCTTATGGTGAAGAATTACATGGATGAATTACCGAGCTTTAGTTTGGGGATGACACAACTTTTCCGGCCAACACAACTTGATAAGGTAAAAATAATGTTATTTGGGGTTAGAACATTATTTTATGAACTGACATTTACGTTTATTTTGCTTGTTGTAGGGAAATTTGAACGAAGAGAAGGCTGAGCCTATTACCACTGGCCCGAACATATCCACTGACAGTCACAGAATTTCGAAAGAAGCCAATGTGGAGTGTCATGGTTCAGACCTTATCCCGGATCAAGGTGAGGAAGAATTGGCTAGGGCCATTGAGGCTATAGAGGGAGTTGTCATTAGCTTAAATGAAGAGCACAGTAAACTGGAGAAAGAGGAAAGCCAAAAACAAGAGCACGTTAATACGGAGGAAGATGTAAATCGTACTTGTACTTATCTAAATATATGAGTAACTGATGTTATGTTTTTTCCTTGTTAATTAGTTTTTTTCTTCGTAACAGATGACTGTGGGAGATCATACCAATGAAGGAGCTCAGTTTGCAGGAAGTGAAGGAGTTCATGTTGAAGACAGAGTTGGTGATACAGTTGCAGTATATGTTAGTTTGTTCTTTTGGATAATCTGTTTCCACGATATGCATAAACTTTATTCTGTGTAAGCATAAATATTAGATTGCATAAGCACGAAATATCTGTTTCATACATAGTTGTAGCAACAGTTGCATGCCAGGTTATTTTGATCTTATGGAAAATGTGTTTCCAGGCTATGCATAAACTTTATTCTTTGTATGCATAAATTATGAATTGCATAAGCCCGAAAAAACATGTTGAATACATAGTTGTTGATACAGATGCAGGCCAGGTTAGTTTGGTTTTCTGCAAAACCTGTTACCAGGGTATGCATAAACTTTATTCTTTGTATGCATAAATTATGAATTGCATAAGCACGAAAATACATGTTGAATACATAGTTGGTGATACAGTTGCAGGCCTGGTTAGTTTGGTCTTGTGTAAAATCTGTTTCAAGTGTATGCATAAACTTTATTCTGTGTATGCATAAATTATTAATTGTATAAGCACAAAAATAATTATTTCATTTTCCATATTTAGAATCCCTTCATGTATTATATATAAGTAGTTATTGCATATGTAGTTGAAAAATTATGCACACCGAATTATATATACATGCTTATAGAATTCATGATGTTTAACTTGTAATTACAAAAATTTTGAGGGGGGCTCTGAGAACGAGGAAGATGAGGCAGAAACCCATTCCGAAAATAAGGGTGAAGGGAGTTGAAGGCGCCGGTACAATATATATACGACGCTTATTAAATCGTCATCTTTAAATTGACAAACTATTTCTGTAGTATGCTGATGATTTTGAATTTCTAGGGACCAAGCCGAATGCCTTGCTGGAATAAATCTTAAATGAAAAGTGCAAAGGCCAAAAAATCACCGTACATTATGCGATACGTGGACGCATCAAGAAATTTAACAAAAACAGAGATTATCGTCTGTTGGTTCAGTCTTTTTGTGGCTGATGATAATTGGTATGGTTATTCATGGATCATATTCTATAAATTATTCTTGGTTGATAGATAGTAATGCCTTCTGTTGAACTCTTTCTGTTGCTAGTATGTTGTTTGATTGGAAAGAATTTAAGATTTATGCCCAAAAGTTGCGGGGCTTGAAGCAAAGCAATTGGGTTGATAATCTTATAATTGATGCATGGGGTGACATTCTAAACAAAAGGGAGCAAGTGAAGTCGGATGAGTCACCGCTACGGCTGTTTGCTCCATTGACGGTACGTATAATTCAATAAGATTAGAGACTTTAAATGCACCATGTAGATGATGAATTATGCATTAACAATGTTTAATAAACACAGAGCGGGACAGTGGTTTGTCCCGAGAAAGACATTGATTCGTTTAAGAAGCAAGAAATTTTCAATCTCGGAATAGCTAAGACGCTGACAACACATAAAGTTGCTAATCTGAATAAGATCCAACTGGTAATTGCAATTACACGCCTCTAACTTTCAAGTGTTTTTATTTTGGGGCATGTTGGATAATTGGGAATTATTTTCTTCTTATGTAGTATGTTTTCCCAATTGAGAATGAGGGCAGCTACTTCATGATCTGTTTTGATTTGAGGATGAAGAGGACTTTCATAATTGACAATACCACTGACCACAAAAGCATTGATATGAAAGTGAAGTATGGAAACATACCCAATGATTTGGTGAGCAAAATATTGAGTTACATATTATTTTTTGACTTCATAATGAAATTGCAACCTTCTTAAATGATAGTTTTGCTTTGCTCTATATTATTTTCGTTCTTAGACATATCTGCTGTCTCAATACCTGACGGAGATGAAATGCACAAGCCGTGCAAAGATGGTAGAGAAATGCGAGGCAGAAATGATCATTCCTCTGTGGGGGAACAGATCGAAAGTTATGGATTCAGGTCTGTATTTAGTAAGCATAAAATAATATAACTGTGTGCATGAATTTTGAGAAAAGTAAGCATAAATATTTTTTCTACAATACTAACTGATAAATATGAATGATTTCTTGCAGGATTTTATTTGATGAGACACATGGAGACGTTCAAGGGTGATTTAATCAACTGGGACACGGGATTTATAAGGAAAAATGTGAAGCAAATAAAGCTTTTGAGGATGCGGTATTGTTTGAGCATAGTCAATTTCGATGATAACAAAATGAAGGAGACGGTTGAACTAGAGGCGGTTGGTCATGCCGATGAGAATGAACTTGATTCTAAAGAATGTGTCAAAGAAATGCTTGATAGTTAGAATGTTGGGTTGTGCGACTCTTTGGTTTGGAGAATTTGGTAGGAAAAACTTAGAACTTATGATGGTATTTATGTTTTTTAAGGATTAAGTGGTTGAAGAAATGTAGTGGAAAACTTCTTTTGGTATATTAAAGTACTCTAAGTTATGCATTTATAACTTGTTTTTTATGCAAATAAAAATTGGGGACTATGCAGATATATAAACATACTTGTAGATAAAAAATGGATATGCAAAAAAAAATACATATCATAAGCATTAAAATACAATACGATATGCATGAAATATAAAACCTTAAACATAATCAGTAACATAAAGGTTGAACTTGAGAACAGATATAGATATGCATGAAGTCATAAAACAAATGCATGAAAATTCAATACGGTATGCATGAAATATAAAACCTTTAACATAATCAATACCATAAAGGTTGAACTTGAGAACTAAAATAGATATGCATGAAAGTCATAAAACACATGCATAAAAAATAACGGTAGTATGCATGAAAATAAGATAACAAAAAGGGATTCAGTTAATAAAAATTAGTCTAAATAATTAAATGGTTCAGTGCATATGTCTCTACTAAGGTCTGCATAAAAACTTAAGACGAATCTTCTACATCCTTCACGTTAGGGCAGTTTCTTGAATCGTGATGTCCCATCTGGTTGTATTTCCGACACATCCTCTGAGGCTTCAACTTAGCACGCAATGCCGCCTCCTTCCTAGACTGTATTCTACTGCCCGAGCCCTTGTTTTTTATTTGATCTGGTGGCAGAACCTCGACATCTTGAGGGATATGTGAACCATAAAAACTTTCAAACGTGTTTTGGTTAACCTTACTACTTGAACCACCTTCATCATCAATCTGATATTTGTTTACCAAATCATCAAAATCAGACAGTAGTTCGTTCATACGTGCAGGGTTGCCGGCAACCAAACCCGCACATTTGAATACTACGTCCAACAACTTCTTAGTAGCATCTGCAGCAGAATGGCCGACATTCCCAACTTCAGAAAGCTTATCAAAATGTTTGAAAGACACATTTCTACCCCAACGAGAAAGGACGCAAGAATCTGGAACACAATTGATATTGGAATTCTTGAACACCTTCAAAATGTACCGCACAAATGCATCGTGCATCTCCATCTTCCTACATGTGCATGAAACTCTGAAATCAACAACATTAAACGTAACGTTGAAAACACCAGCTGTATTATCATCAATTTCAAACATCTTCACGCAACCACTATCGGTTATTTTTTGAATAGAACACACGTTCACAGCCTCAACCCATTCACCCTGCACCCTACAGAACATAGTGTTTGAATACACTGCAGCCAAACTTCGCTCCAAAGGCAACGTTGTTACTAAAATTGGTAAACTACCATCATCTGCTGCGTTAAGTTTGTCCAGTGAGTGTCGTTGAGCATTTATTGCACTCTTGAACAACAAATAAAACATCAGCAGATTGGCCTTCGATTTTAAGTAAGTCCGGAAAAAATGATTCTCGCTCTCGGACATGGATGTTGTGCAAAACAATCCAGACATTGGGAACTCTCGAAAATAAGCAGGAATCCAATAATGGCGTAGGTCAAACATCCCATCAAGCCAATCATGACCAACCAAATCAAAATTCAATAAAACCGATTTCCACTTCGCGTCGAACTCCTCCGGTTGCAGGTCGCTATTCCACACAATGTCATTAAATCTTTTCGTGAAATCGGTATTTTTCTTAATGACACGAGAATCTTATTCGGAACTTTCAGCATGATGTGCCACATACAAAAGCGATGACGCGTTTCGGGCATAACATTCTCCATTGCAATCTTCACGGAAGGATCCAGATCGGTTATTAATAACTTCGGACAACCGCCCATACAAGTTTTGAATGTGTTAAGTAACCAATAATATGACTCCACCGTCTCTGAAGACAACAAACCCGCAACAAACGTAATACACTTGTCGTGGTTGTCGAGGCCGGTGAAGGGAGCAAAAATCATGCCGTAACTGCATAAAAAAAATAGAAATTTAAATTCCTTAGTTTGCATAAAATCTATTCTGTATGAGCATTATTGCAAGGAATCATGAGCATGAAATCAGTAAAAGACTGTTCTATATTATATGAATGTGTATGATTACGTGCATAAAAGATATGTACAATGTGCATAAATAAAACATTTCGTATGCATAAAACTATCACTGCGAACAATAAGAATTTGATAACCATACTAACTCCTATCAGCTATATAGAAAAACAAATACCTATTGGTTGAATAAGTTGCATCCATTGATAAGGAATCTCCAAAAATCTTGTAATTGCCAATACATATATCATCAGCCCAAAATACACGCTTCAAATTTGTCCCCTCCGTCCGTAAAATATTCGTAAAAGAAATCTGGGTTCCTATCACGAGCTTCCTTCATTTTATCCAACATCATTTGTGTATCCGCACCCTCAACACATATACGAAGATCACGGTGGAAATTTTTAAAATCTACTCCATCACAACCGATGTTCTCATAACTGCCCACCGACTCACTAAACATTCTATATGACCTCACCGGACCAACAATAGAACGTGCACAACTAAGGACGAAATTCTTGTGAATGGAAGTCATGGTCCGATTGTATCTCATGAATTGCTTGTGAGTTGATAATAACAAAGGATGTGTGTGTGCCTCGTGAAATAAATCAACAACAAAACCTTCGGGGTGAGATTTAAATACGACGCGTGCAAAGCAAGATGACCGTTTTGAATTACACCTGCGCTTTGTTCTTTTCGAATTAACATTATCAACATCCATGAATTTATCCCCTTCTCTACTGCACACTAAATATCTACGCATAATAGACCCATCCCCATGACGTTTTATCGACCACTTACGGATATCGAAACCGCACAAGCCTCCGTAGTCTCTATAGAAAGTTTCAGCCTCATCAAGAGTATCAAATTTCCGTCCAACATGCGGTTTCAATTCGGCCGCGCAATCAGGAATGTAAATGGATTCATCGGATTCAAGAGACACACCGATCGTAACAGTTCAACCATTCAACAAACTGCATGCATGAATGTTACACAGTATCAGCATAAACTAACAAATACATATGCATGAACATTGTATTTACGTATACAAATGAAATGGGAATAGTGAATCTACAACAGAACAACAATACTTAATCGATACATACATCTCATAAATCAAGTACAGAAACCCTAATCACAAAAAAAACGCCTTCTACCCTATAAATCCAGAAATCTCTACAAAAATCCCCTGAAATGAAAACGACCTTAAAGAATTTGAACCTAACAATTCATTCCACAAATATCGAACTACAATTTTTCCAAAACCATAAGTAATTCTTACCTTTGCAGCAAAATCTGGAAAAAACCGAAAAATATGCAGAAATCAATCTTCAAATACCACAATAATCGGGATAAATCGACCGGAAAAACGAGCTTAAATCACGCAAGAAACATAGAACTTCGAAACCCACGAAAAATAATCGACTTCAGTTTGGTCGATTTGAAATCGAGAGACAACCTTTCCGCTGAGAATGTAGTTTGGAACCCGCTGTGTTGAAGATTATGAAACCGAGAAAAATCAGGTAGGGAGAAGAAATGAGAAAGATTACATATTTGCCCTTAATGAGATGAATTATTCCTTTTTTGCTTTAATTTTAAATGCCTTTTGGGGAAAAAATGATAGCCTTAGATTTACGAAATGGAAGGACGAGATCAGTTCTCGTATCTCTTTTGAGATTATGATCTCATATGATCCATTTCCTATATATATATATATATATATATATATATATATATATACATATTACAATATATAATAATATATGGAGTGGATCATGTAAGAACCGCAAACCATGCATAATCCTTATATATTTTATGCTAAAAATTTATAATTTTACATTATACATAATCCTTAAATGTTTTATGGAGAAGGGCAAAAGTGATTATGCATAAAATATATAAGAATTATGCATGATTCGCAGCTTTCACGTTAAATGTAGGTTTTTAACAAATCTACCCCATATAATAATAATGCATAAAAATATTTACACATGTAATACTCCCTCCGTCCTAAAATTCTTGTCCATTTTCTTTTCGATGTTGTTTTTAAGGAGAGTTGTTAGTTGTGTATAAAGTTGTTGATCAAACAAGAAATTTGTGTTATAATTTGCTAAAAAAGGAAGGTGAATAATAATTTTGGGACGACCTAAAATGATATAGTGAACAAAATTTTTGGGATGGAGTGAGTATATTAATTTTTTTTATTATTATAGATTATAAACTTAGTCATTAAATATATAATTTCAAATCAAATAGTTTCAAATACGAATTTATTTTGAATCGAATACTCGAATAATATTATTTATAAATCCCATACATAAAAATTAAATTAAATAATTCAAATATACATACTTAATTTATATTATAATAACAAATGCAAAAACAAATATTTGAATATGTCTAATATTGTGTTACTTAATTTGATTCGCTTATAACGCTAATAAACTAGTGAGGGGAACAAATTAGCTCGAACATACAATGGATAAGCCTGCAAAGTATGAACCAAACTGCAACTGCTTTGAAACTTTAGGGACTCAAATGCCAATAACAAGAAGAACAGGGGGCATATTGTCATATTTACGAAATTCTAAGGATCAAGCCGTTGTCCCATATCTCCGATCAGACATTGGAACACGATCGATTGCAAGGCGGAAATCAGAATCCGGAGGGGAAAGGAAAATTAAATGTTGACGCAACTCGGCGCGACGGCGGAGTCTCTGAGCAGGGCGTCGACGATGGTGTTCCGGATCGGAACCGACGCGCATCTCTACGACGATCCAGATGATGTCAGCATCGCACCACTCCTCGAGAGCAAGTTCGAGTCCGAGAAGTGCGAAGCGCTCAAGCGCCTCCTCGCGCTCATTGCTCAGGGCTTTGATGTCTCCAGTTACTTCCCTCAGGTCAGTTCGGTTCCAGTTTTGATGAATGAATGCGGTTGATGTGTCGATTGAGAGTCTCTGTCCGGCTGGTTTGACGGATTCAATTTTGCAGTACGAATTCGATCATTTGTTTGTTCTGAATTTTGTTGTTCTTGTTAATGGCTGGATTTTTGGATCATAGGTGGTGAAAAACGTGGCGTCTCAGTCAATGGAAGTTAAGAAGCTGGCTTACTTGTACTTGCTGCATTACGCTGAAAAGTATGCCGCAGAGCTGTAGTTTATCAGTTGAACTTGCAGTTTCGAAATTAGTGTAGAGTTCAAACTATTGTAGAAGCATTTTTCGTTTGCTTTTCAGTTTAGGGACTTGGTATTGTGTCGTTTGAATGATATGAACTTTTATGTGTTTTTAGGCGACCGAATGAAGCATTGTTGTCAATAAATACTTTTCAGAAGGATTTGGGGGATCCAAATCCTCTGGTGAGGGCATGGGCACTTCGCACCATGGCAGGGATTCGTTTGCATGTGATAGCCCCCCTTGTTTTGGTGGCAGTGGGAAAATGTGCCCGAGATCCATCTGTATACGTTAGAAAATGCGCTGCAATTGCGCTGCCGAAGTTGCATGATTTGCGCTTGGAAGAACACACAGATGCAATTGAAGAGGTCAGTTTAGGTGCTTAATTTCGAATTTACACTGCAATTTTCGCGCAATCTTGAGTTATATGCATGCTCTTATTAAGTATACTAGTTAAGTTTGAGTAGTCTCTAGATCTGTTTCTATCTCTTATTAATCTAATAGTTAAGTTTGAATAGTTAAGGTCTAATTGCTAATTATTAATCATTGGCATTTAGGTTGTTGGAGTATTATTGAAGGACAACTCTCCTGGAGTAGTTGGTGCTGCTGCTGCTTCTTTTGCTTCAATATGTCCCAATAATTTCTCACTGATCTCAAGAAATTACAAAAGATTGTGTGAGACTCTTCCTGATGTGGAAGAATGGGGTCAGATTGTCTTGATTGGGATTCTTTTAAGATATGCAATTGCAAAACATGGGCTAGTTAGGGAATCCCTAATGTTGTCTTCTGGAGATCTAGAAAATCATAGTCCCGACGAGGATAACTTGGAACCTCATCTTGCGATAAGAAAACCCTTTGACGGTTCCAGCTTTGACATATGTACTGAGATTGCAGATATAGTTTCCAGGAGTTACCTTGAGGGACCAGATAAGTATTTATCTCAGTTGGGGCATGTAAATCAAGATTCCTTTGGATTGGACAGTTCATGCATTACGTCTTCTAAAAGCAATGATGATGTAAAGATCTTGTTGCAGTGTACTTCACCATTATTGTGGAGTTATAATAGTGCTGTAGTGTTGGCTGCTGCTGGGGTTCACTGGATTATGGCACCAAAGGAAGACATTATAAAGATTGTTAAGCCTGTGCTATTTCTGTTGAGGTCATCAAGCTCCTCAAAATATGTGGTACTTATGTCTACACTTTGAAATTTCTATCTAATTCACTCATTCATAGAGCTTCTCTTCTTATATTCGTTTATTTGTTTTATCTATTAAGCTGCATAGTTGGAGCTTAAACTAGGTACATAGCTCTGTACCTAAATTGTTTTTCATCTTTCACTTGTTTTATTTGGTTTTAAATTTTAAATTTGTTGTTCCAGTAGAAGTGAGTTTACTTATTCTGATGGCGTTCTACTTTTCCTTGTCTCCAATCCATTTGGGGAATGCTGAATTTGAATTATGAAGTTTAACTTCACTCCAGCCAATTCAGATGGTGAAGAAACTTACTTAATATTTATTAGAATTAGAGTTCCGAATTTTTTCCTTTAAGTTTAAAAATCCCTTATGTTGGTTCTGCTTTGCTGAAATATTATGTGTATTAACTACTGATTAGACTCCGATATTTATATTGGTATTTCATTGGCTGTTGTCCGGGTAGTTTTACACGTTATTGTGATACCTTGATTCTAAAGTCTGCCTGTTAAAACCTTCAGTAGTAGTTCTGGGCATGGAATTAAAAAGCGCTCGATTATACGCCTCGAGGCCCGCCTCGGAGCGAGGCGCCGGAAAAAAGATCTGAGGCGTACGCCTCGTTGAATTCGCTTCGCCAGGCCGCCTCAGTCCGTCGAGGCGCGCCTCGAGGCGTACGCCTCGAGTCGACGGCTGAGGCGTTCGAACCATAAATTGGGCGTATTTTCTTTGACTCATTCTTCAATTTCAACCAAATAACTCAAATTGGCCCAAATTTCATGCAACCCATATGTTTATTTTTCAAAATTTATCAAAATCGATTCAACCCTAATTGATTAAAACCCAATTTTCTCCCAAATCAAAACAATTTACCGTGAAACCGCCCCCCCCGCCGATGCCGCCTGAAACGGCCACCGCCGCCGCTACGAAATTGCCGCCGACGTCACCGCCTTCAAGCCCCCCCGCCGCCGACTTCACGGGAGATTGTAATCGAGTTTCTCTCGGCCTATTTTTTTTTTAACTCTTATAACATGTGGTCGTGATATTGTAATCGAGTTTCTCTCTATTAATTATGAGTATTGTGAAATTGAGTATCGTGGAATTAATTATGAGCATTCTCCCGCTATTCGTAAATTAATTATGAGCATTAAGTAATTATTTGCAATTTCATTCAAGTGTTGGAAGTGCAAATTGAGGTACTTTAAATCTAATTAATAATTTAAACTAACTAATAATTTAACTTTTTTTGTATTGTAGTATATTGCTAATTTAATGTATGTAGGTAAAGGAAAAAGTCACCAACGATATTTGGTTGATGAGGATGACGAAGAAGAGAATTATGATGATGAAGATTGATGATGCTTAATTTGTGATGTTGAGATTTAAGACCTTATAACTCTTTGCGTTGGTTTGAATTGGTTTTTTTGTTGGTTTGAACTTGGAAGAAACTTGATTTTATGTGTTTATGTGTTTTTGTGGTGTTATATGTTTCTTAAGGGAAAAAAATAGAATTTACGCCTCAATTTTACGCCTCGGTCCGCCTCGAGGCTTACGCCTCGTGACTCGTAAGGAAAACGCCTCGGAACCCATTTACGCTTTTTTGAACTTTGGTTCTGGGTGTGAGATTATTAGATATATATATTAATAAGTACTCCCTCCGTTTCACTCCATTAGTCCACTTTCTTTTCGGCACGGAGATTAAGAAAGTTGTTTGTTGTGTGTAAAATAGATAAAGTAGTGGGGTCCACTTGAATATATTAGAGTATTATTTTAAGTTAAAAAGGGAAAGTGGACTAATGGAGTGGAACGATCCAAAAAGGAAAAGTGGACTAATGGAGTGGAACGGAGGGAGTATTATATGTATAGTTAAGTTGTAGGTCAACATTATTTTATGATCATGGACATGCAGCATGTCACGGAAAAGTTGCCAATTCGACGATCATTGTAAATAAACCTTCGGACGATTTTTTCTATTTGCAGGTTCTTTGCAACATTCAGGTCTTTGCCAAAGCAATGTCGTCTCTATTTTCTCCATATTATGAAGATTTCTTCATCACCTCTTCAGATTCATATCGAACAAAAACTCTGAAGCTTGAAATACTTTCAACTATAGCTACAAAGTCTTCAGTTTCCTCTATATTTCTGGAGTTTCAGGTAATGTCATGTACTGTGTTTGTCCTTCTATCTCTAAGGAACTTCACGCTCTTTGTTTTGGTGCCAAAACTAATTGCTATTCTAACAATTCTTATTGGCCAATATTCAGAGAAGTTGTTTCGAGATAAATGTTCTGGTGGGGATGGGAAACGTGTAGGTACTTAAAATATGTTTGGTCTGTTGGAAAATGATGTGATGTATTTTTGTAAAGTGCGTTCAATTTGATACACTTTGTCAGGATTATTTTGTTTTGGTTAGTGGAAGGTTGCTATCAGGTCTCATTCACTTTCTCCATGCCATATGCTTGCCCTGATATATTATTTTTACTTACTAACTCGAAAAGATATTTCAAAAAATTATCCTGTGTCAGTTTTTTAATGTAGATTGGATTCGTTATTCTGCCTCTAGTTCACTCAGTGTCCATAATTTAGTTCGTCTAGTCTGAATAGGACCCTTCTACCTTTTCAAGTTTTTTACCATTTAGGTGTGGTGATTCCTGGTATTATGATCATTGAACTCCAGATGTTTATGCATTCGTTTCTTTAGTGATTCTTATACTTTAGTCTATCATCAGGATTATATTAGAGACCCAGACAGGAGGTTTGCTGCTGATACTGTGGTTGCAATTGGTTTATGTGCACAAAAGATCCCTGATGTCGCCACCACATGTTTGGAAGCGCTAATGTTTCTGGCTTTGTCAGGTAATTGTTATTCTAGTGACTTCCAACTTTGATCTGTATGTTCATAACTTTCGTTATGAAAGTTCTTTGGTGTAATTCAAATTTCAGAATCTTCAAACAGTGGTGCAGCATCTTTGGATGAGGAAGAACTTGTTTTAGTTCAAGTGATCAAGTCTATCATGGCAATCATAAAACAAGATCCTCACAGTCACCAGAGAGTAAGGATTTTAATCTCATTTTCTCTTGCTCTATTTTAATTGGGTGCAGAGTTGGAGAATCGCCTATAATATACTTGGAATTGGGAACTACATTAGATAGTAATCCCTATTGATACATTTTGGGATCCGGTGCCTGAAAAGATTGCCAAAGGATACTGCATTAGCTTAACTAGATAATTACTTACAAAAGTAAAGTCGATCATTTGGTAATAGAACTCAATTGATATCTCTAGTATTAATGTATTATGGTTAGTTTCTTAATTGCTTCCTCAGTATGGACTAAATTGTTCCTACATCCAATGCAACTGGCATCTATGCTGTTCGATAGTCGGTCGGTTATGTATCTTGCGATTTATTTTTGTGTCTAGACACTGGCGGCCGACAAAAAGCCAAACCTAAACAGTCCAAACCTGTTCATTTACTAGCTAATTTGGCTTCATTTCCTTAGTTGAGGTTTTCCATGTCTAAGCAACTCAGATGGCCATGTGCTCACTGTTGTATATCACTCTCTCCCAAAGAAAAAATGAATGTCTGCCTATATCTAAATAGCATGTTTTTCTGGTTTATGTTTAATCTGGTTAACCGGCGAAATTTGTTATATACTGAACTGTTACTTTGCTATGATTTGGTGACTATGTTTTTCCTGCCGTATTTACTAATACAACATTGAATAATCTGCTGTCATGTTTTGTCTTTCATCTATGAAGAATTTTATGATCTAAAACTGAGCATTATTTGAAGGTTATTGTTCACTTGGTGCAAAGTTTGGATTCAATGTCTGCACCTGCAGCACGTGCAATGGTTATATGGATGCTGGGTGAGTGCTGCAACATCGGAGGCCTCATTTCTAAGATGATACCCACAATATTTAAGTACCTTGCTCGGCGCTTCAATTTGGAATCAGTTGAAACGAAGCTTCAGATTGTTAATGCTTGTGTCAAGGTAGTCATCAGTAGTAGTTTGTTTTTGGTTGCATCTACTGTCTTCATCTTATCTATGTGAGTACTTGACTGTATAAAGTTTATGTTAAATAGATGTTTAAATTTCCTTTTGTCCTCTTTTAAAACTTTTAATATATTATTTATGAAATAATATATACTTGTACAACTGGCTGGTTGCATATGTGTAAATTGGGTATTTTGACTATCATGATCTCAGTGTGTAGAGCTGCTAAGATATATTACAAAGGAAACACCCAATTGCTAATGAACTAATAAATTAATAGTGTGTTGACTTCTTTTGCTTTTCTCTTATGTCAGAAAACATAGCTAAATGATGGGTGAGAAGTCTATGAGGTGGACCTCGAGCTTGTACTGTTTTTAATATAATGGATGATAAATGTATGACTCATGATCTGGATATATTTTAGCAACCCAAGTCTAAGTCCACAATCTATCTTCATATCTTTCCAGGTCCTACTACGTGTTGATGTGGAAGATATGTCTGAACTGCAATTAGCGATTAGTTATATCCTTGAACTCGCCAAATGTGACTTGAATTATGATGTTCGTGACCGTTCTCGTGTTCTGAAGAATTTTCTGTCACACTGCAAGGGATTCAGTTATTTGGAAGAAGTAAAGAACAAAACTGAGTTCAATGACCTGACTTGTGTACTTGCTGAATACATATTTGGGAGAACAAAAAAAGCATCATCTGAACCATTTAGTTATCGATTTTATCTTCCTGGTTCTCTTTCACAGATAGTACTTCATGCAGCTCCAGGATATGAACCTCTTCCAAAACCTTGTAGTTTTGTAGGCAATGAGACCAGTCGTTCCCCAATTGATATGCAATATGATCAGGAACCAAATGATGATTCTGATGCCCCGTCAGGTTCTGTGGTTGAAGAGAACACATCTGATTACAGCTCCGGTTCTGTCTCTGGTGATGACGGAGGCAGGTATAACAGTGCATCTGATAGCGATGAGGATGGAGAAGCTGGTACATTAATTCAACTTTCAGATGATGTTCCTGATTCTAGAGATCATGTTGGAGTCTCAGTAGAAAATAGTTCATCTGGGTTGATGGATGTTGGTGAATTAATGTCAAAAAGATCTCTCGAGTCTTGGTTGAATGATAATCCTGGTTCTAGCCAGAACCCATCAAATCTCGGTGATGTTCAGAAATCATTGGCCCGAATCTCAATTAAGGATATCAGTCAGCTGGTTACACGAAAGTCATATACTCTTCTAGATCCTCCAAATGGGAATGGGTTAACTGTAATATATAGATATTCTTCCGAGGTGTCAAAAATATCTCCAGAACTGGTATGCATACAGGTTTCCTTTAGGAACAATTCGAAAGATCCTATGCACAATATATTCCTATCTGAAGAGCAATCTAACCAAAGTCCAGATTCTACGGAGAAATCTGTGTCACCAAGTGAAAGGTATTTGGCCTAAAGCTTTAATTTTAACTTTTATCGGGATTTTGTGTCATTAGATGGAGTTTGATCAGTTCATCACCTGTCCTTGATGTGCTTATTTTAAACTTGTAATATACATCTGCTATACTGAAGGCAAAGATATGTATATGCATCTTTCAAGCACTTCTATCCCTTGAACTTGATGTTTTTATTCCAACATGATGGTCTAGCAGTCTCAAATGAAATCAACCTGATTTATTTATCTTGATGTATAGTGGATTGGCATCTCATAGTGAAGTAGCAACATTAATTCCCATGGAAGAGATAGGCATTCTAAATCCTGGTCAAACAACGAGATAGAGTTCTCCAGGTTCGTTTTGAACACCATCTGTTGCCTCTGAAGCCTGGTTTTATGGTGTGATGGAAGAAAGCAACAAGTGAAGTTACAACCCGATATCGGTTACTTTGTTAAACCTCTTCGAATGGACACCTGAAGCATTTTCTAAGAAGGAATCTCAACTTCCTGGGATGTTTGAAAATACATCGAGGTCAGTTTCTTTTCAGTAATTACTTACTCCCTCCGTCCCGCTAAAATGACTCACTTTCCATATTGGGACATCCCAATATAAGTGGCTCAGTCCAAATTTAGCAAATTTTATTACTCTCTCCCACTTTATCATTTACTTTCTCATTATCTCACTCATCTTCTCTCTCCTACTTTATCAACTCTCTCATTATCTCACTTATCTTCTCTCTCCTACTTTATCATTTACTTCTCTCTCATACTTTATCATCTACTGATGTGAAGCGATCGGAAGATGGAAATAAAGATTTCGAGATCTGGGAAGATTTGACGAGATATGGAAAGAAAGATTTCGAGAAAGATTTCGAGATTTGAGAAGATATATTCGTTCCCTTTTTATTATTATTTCTATATTTTAATTATAGTATTTTTGATATATTTTTTGGGTATCCATCCTTATAAATAGAGATGAGAACCCTTAGTACTAAGCATGCAGATTTTGGGATTTCGAATGGGGCAAGACTTCGAGTCTTGAGGGCGGAACTTCGGTTTCGTAGGACCGTTTACTTGTTTTCGTTTGTTTTCATAAGTTGCTGATTTTCAATTAATATTTTACATTGTTGCTTGCTATTCAATTTACGTGGGTATTGAATTATCAAAACTTAATAACCATATCATCCACGGTGCTCATATTGAAATTAGGGTTTTCAGGAAGAAAACTAAGAGCCAAACGAGATAACTTCAATCTCGAAATTTGGTTTTCATCAATTGGTCCGACCTACCGGATCTGACGCTGCCGGATCTGACGGTGTACGATTCCAAACGGGAGCCAGTCGAAATTTGTAATCAAATTCATGGCGAAGTGTATAATGACCAATGAGCAATTCATGGGGTTTCCAGAAAGGCCTAAGGCGAAGTGTATAATGACCAATGAGCAATTCATGGGGTTTCCAGATAGGCCTAAGGCGAAGTGTATAATGACAAATGAGCAATTTATGGGGCGGGAGAAAGCCCGAGATCCAGATAAGCCTAAAGATGATAAATCAGCTATTATCTCGAATATGATCCAGATGATTAAGGATTTGAGATCTCAAATTGAAAGGTTAAATTCCGAATATGTTGCACCCAGCGAGGAGTCCCGTGAGCTGATCCAGGAGAAGAATGATCTAAGAGAAAAAAAGGAGCAAGTGAGCGTGGATGTGGAGAAGGAGGAAGAATTGGAAACACTGAGTTTGGGGATCAAGACAATTAGAGAAAACCCGGATAAATCCGCACCATTAATCGGATATTTTTCAACTGGCTTCGACCCATTGAAGAATTCAGAGGAACCGGACTCGAAACGGGTTTGTTCTAGTTTGAAGGTATACAAGGATGCTTCCCGGAACTCCAGAAATCCTGGAACGGAGTTGGTGGTGGTGGATAGATTGCCAAAGTATGAACTTGTTATCTCACGCCGTACTCCGATCATGGCTCGTCGCATGGCTGCTCGATTTGAATTGGCCTGAGCGAACGGCCGCCGCCTAGAGGGATGATGCATTTGTCAGAGGAATACCGCATGACCATGGTCTCGGACGTAGTATTGTCACGGGATAAATTTGAGAAGCAATTTCGGGTGAATTTAGAACGAGCGCAAGATCGAATACGGAGAATGCGGAATCAAGCAAATAAAAGTCGTCGTGGAGTGAAATTTAGGGTGGAGGAGTTACGCAATCAATTTCCGGATTTCCGCCTTGAGGACAAGGCTGTTTTTGAGGGGGGTGGAAGTTGATGTGAAGCGATCGGAAGATGGAAATAAAGATTTCGAGATCTGGGAAGATTTGACGAGATATGGAAAGAAAGATTTCGAGAAAGATTTCGAGATTTGAGAAGATATATTCGTTCCCTTTTTATTATTATTTCTATATTTTAATTATAGTATTTTTGATATATTTTTTGGGTATCCATCCTTATAAATAGAGATGAGAACCCTTAGTACTAAGCATGCAGATTTTGGGATTTCGAATGGGGCAAGACTTCGAGTCTTGAGGGCGGAACTTCGGTTTCGTAGGACCGTTTACTTGTTTTCGTTTGTTTTCATAAGTTGCTGATTTTCAATTAATATTTTACATTGTTGCTTGCTATTCAATTTACGTGGGTATTGAATTATCAAAACTTAATAACCATATCATCCACGGTGCTCATATTGAAATTAGGGTTTTCAGGAAGAAAACTAAGAGCCAAACGAGATAACTTCAATCTCGAAATTTGGTTTTCATCATCTACTCTCTTAATTACCGTGCCAAAAAAGAAATGAGCAGCTAATAGCGGGACGGAGGGAGTAATTTATTTTCCATGTTCAATATAATTGTCTTGCTTAAGATTTTCAGCTCAGAATTCTATCTACAATCTGAGGACTTCTATATATCCAGAATTTCAATCTTCTTTTGCATATATGCTGAAGGAATTAGTTTCTGTCAGAATGCAACCTGCACTGCATGACTTATTCAAAGAACATTTCTTGTTTTACTTAATGATGAATGGTCCACATAATTCATTCTCTTTCTGTGTGCAACAGGTGCACCTTCTCAGAGCATATTAGCCTGAGAAATGAAAAAGATGAACCACCACAGAAGGACATTTTTCTGATGATATGTGAGAAGTTGGTCCTAAAAATGCTTAGCAATGCAAATTTATATCTTGTGTCTGTCGACATGCCTGTTGCTGCTAATCTTGACGATTTATCTGGTGTATGCTTAAGGTTAAGTGGTGAGATCTTGAGCAACTCTCTTCCTTGTTTAGTCACACTTACCCTTAAAGGTACTTGTGCTGAACAACTGGAAGTGTCAGTAAAAATGAACTGTGAAGAAACTGTATTTGGTTTAAATCTGTTAAATAGGATTGTAAATTTCTTGGCAGAGCCCACACCCTGATGACAATTTTGGGTAGAAAACAGAGTTGTATCAACTTTTTCGGCACATGCATTTTTGTAACTGTAAGCTTATCCTTTTGTTTTTCCTTCTCCAGTGTGAAACTATCTGTGTTAATCAATTTCTCCTGGCATAATGATTTCTACGGTGACCTCTTTGTAGATGTGGTTTAGAATGGTTTAGTTTACTTCCTAATATATTCATGCTCTCTCATGTACAACTGTATATAACAACAGGGTGTACTCCTGTAAATGCTAGCAGAAGTTTTTGTTTATTTGTTAATAATCATGATATATTTCTATACTCCCTAGATTGGAGGATTAGTTATTACAGTGTAAATTAGTAAAACTTCTCAGATTGATTCATTATTTCGTATTTGATTTTAATCAACAACTTACAATTCATTCAGTAGACTCAAGGATGGTATGTCCACTTTTATGCTGCAGGACCAATGTATACCCCTTCCTGAAGAAAGGGGTACTTGGAAATTTAATCTCATTCGTCATCTCAAAATAGGAAAAGCAAAAAAAAAGTTCAGTATCTGTCTTTTGTTTGATTTGTATCTCTCAGTAATATATATGGGATGTTATCTTTCTAGTATATGGGAATCAAGTAGCGGAATTCATAGGCATAAGTCTGAATCTCTATCAGCTTCTGTGATGGAGATTGAGTTTCTCCATTTAGACATTCCATCATCAATCTTTTGAGTGAGCTTGTACTAGGTAGTTGGCTGTAGATCCATTCTAGAAGTGATTCTATATCATCAGCGAACTCCTTCATGTGTCGGTGCATGAGTTTTGGCACTGAAATCTTCTTCCTGCTCGTAATCCCTACTGAAGCTTCAAGATACTCTACTTTAGCTTTCTCTAATTCATTCATCACTTCATCCGGCATGTAAAACCTTAACTGCAGGTCTCAATCTTAGTTTTGTGGATGACTGCTAAAACTTGGTGAGCATAAAATGCAATGCAGGAATGTTCACTTACTGCTGGAGATGACCAGCTGCCTCGGCAGAGAGCAAATATGACATTAGGTTCTGGATAGTCAAGACCACAGGCATGCTTTACAATTATTTCCTGCTCATGACATGAATAAAGAGTTTTTTAGGTCCTGTACTATGTTGTATATTGGTAGACTTTTGAAAAAACTAAATCAATATTTAGTTCATGCATGTCAAGTTTATCCTAGTAGGTGAGTCTGGAAGTGTTCACTCACGTGTTTAGCTTCTGGTGGATGTCGGAGGATACACTGCTCAATAGTGGAAGCCTTGAATACGAAACCACCAACATTAATTGCAGCCTGGATGAGGAAGAATTGTAAATACTTTGCTTTATGTCCAAATGATATTAGTGACTCTGCTTAAGTTCTATATACTTTAGCTCTGAGTAAAAGTTCTATATACTTAGGTGGTCCGGATACTGTTACCTCATTCATAAGTACAAGTATTTTCTCCTGTGTAGAAGGCAGCCCTTGTTGCAGAAATGCCTGAGGAAAATTAGTTAGACAATGATGCTATTGTTGTATGATAGTTTAAGCACAAAAGAGTTTAGATTCAGTACATTCATTATGGAGGCGTTGTAAACGTTAATCCAGAATGCTAGCTTCTCCTTGTGGCTGAAGTAGTTTATCTTAACTTTACTTTGTTTCTGCATCAAGATCCTGCAACAAATAGCCACTCAAAAATGTGTTGTGTCGATTTGGTACAGAAATGCAGGTACATACCTCAGTCTCCACATAGCTGGGAGACATTCAGAGAAACGGCTCATGTCCATTCTACTTTCTGTTATTTGTATGAAATTCTTGTATGCCCCAATATCTCTGACATTGGCATCAAGTTCAGGCAATATTTCATAAGGATCAAGAGGATACACGCTGTCATTGAACGGAAACACAGGCGTCCTGCAGCTGAATGCGGCTTTGGCCACCAAGCCTTTCGAGTTCATGCAGGCCAGAGTCTGCTTCGAGAGGTTAGTCGAAGATCCTTTGCTCTTATACATAGTTTGGTTAAGCTTCAGAAATATGCCTGTTAAACACTTGATGAGATCTACAGAAAGCTTATTTGGGTTCACTAGTTCAGTTTCTATATCTATTCTTGAGTTCCCACTTTCCCCTTCTGTTTCCATTGCTGTAGAACTGGAAGGCCTCGTAGTTACGTAGCCAAAATCGGGTTTACTGTTCTTTGCTACGAAATTTGCACTTGCACTTGCACTTGCACCTTGAAATTCTTTAAAGGAACCCAAGGATGCTCTCCTATCTGCTGGGATTCGGTATTTCCTATTGTCGTAGTTTTGTGAAGTGGAGAGGGCGTCGCTCTCCTTGTTCTGTATTTGGTTTGGACGTTTAGATGGGAGCTTCCTTAGCTGCCGTTGCTCCAGCTGTGGCTGGAACTCTTTCAGCTGCAGTAACTCCCTTTCTTTCTTCTTCTGCTTCTCATGGTAGATATCTAATTTGAGTTCATTCACCTTTCTCTCAAGCCATTCTATCTCCTCTTCCACCAATGCTAGATCAGCCAGAACCATTTGGACCTACATTTTGGTTTATTGTTCACTACACTTTCTGCAAATCATTTTCATCAACATATTGCTCTTCATACTGGATTTAGATTCATATATGCTAGCTTACGGGGTCCGTGTGGGGCCCACCACACCTGCACATTACCCTAAATTCTCTTCATATATTTCCCCCTCCCGCAACCCACCCCAGATTTGCACAAAGGGTGCTAGTGAGGCACCATACCCCCAAATTCTGTTTTGACCTCGAATTCTCTTTATATATTTTTAGTATGTGCAAATTCCCCCACAAAATTGCATATTTGCTATATTACCCCCAATTCTAGATTCTGCCTCTGTACACTAGTGATTATGATTTGGAAGAAAAAAATCTGCCCTAGACCCGACCGAGCAATGCCATCTCATATTTTGCATTTATAAGCTTTCATTGTTTTAGAAGCAGAGATGAGTTGAAGTAGTGTAGGGTAGAATTTTGTGAGTTTGTATTGGGTGAGGGAGTTATAATATTACCTTGAAAGGAAGGAAGGGGGTGAAGCATGAGCACACCTCGCAGCAGCCAGTTGGGCCCTGCATCGTGCATTGCAACACCCTCTTCAATTGAACCTCCCCATCCAACTCTTCCTCCAATTTTTCCACCTGCAATTCATTATTAGGCCTCATCAATTTGTGTTTCATTCTCCAACCCCATGAGAGAGAGAGGAGAGAGGAGAGAGAGAGAGAGAGAACCTGTTGTTGGAGCTGGAGTCTAGTTTGTTTGTCTTCGCCTTGCTGCATCAACAAATCCTCGAATTTCATAGTGGGAAAGAAATATCCTAGTCTACAAGATCAGTACTAGTTTTTGTTTGGCGGGAGAAGATTGCTTTATGTGTATATATATATATATATATATGAGTGTGTGTGTGTATGTGTGTTTGTAAGAACGTGAAGGCATTAGAGAGGAAGTGCAGCAGGCTTACAACCTGTAAGCTTTAAAGAGGAGCACAAAAATGTGAAGGGTGGCGAGAGGTGGTGGTCGACGTGAAGTCCATGATTGGTTTTAACGCTTCCAACTGTTTCTTCTAAATTATTAATACTTGCTACTATTAACCACCCCATCTTTTTAAGGTTTTTTAATCTAAGAGGAAAAACTGTAATTTAAAAGATAAAATTTGTCAATTTTGTCACGGGTTCAATGATTTGATAAATATTTAGAGGTGGAAGGGTTTAGAAATAATTGAAAAATAAACTATGATTGCTTGGTATTTGACTGTTGGTGGTGGACATAAATATACATAAATGGATTAAAGATTAAAAATTTGAGGGGGAGAGGGAATCTATAGTTTCAGCTATTCAGATAAGAAACGTTGAAATAATAAATTTTCAAAAATACCGAATTCTGCAAGAATTTTTAAATCTAGCGAAATTTGTAAATTTATAAACGAAACAGTAGGTTTTAGAAGGATGTACGAAAAATCTGTCATTCTGCTAGGCTCTTGAGTGGTTATGGACCTATATGTATTAGTGGATATCAATAATGACAAGATATGACAAATCAAGCAACCAATTAGTGGAAATGTCACCGAAATAAATTGAAATGGAAGTCTTAATACAATCTACAGAAATTGTTAGTTGCTTGGTTTTTCTCACTGTTTGTTGTTTTTGTGGGAAAAAAATAATATTTTTAAATGATAAAAAGAAAAAAAGTCTCGAATGAAGTTTTATAAAGGTGTGTCGCCGTCTGTGGGAATCGAACCCACGACCACATGGTTAAAAGCCATGCGCTCTACCAGCTGAGCTAAGACGGCATTTCATTGTACATCGATTATAGACTAATTATCCTGTCGTTCTCCCCGTGATTCGTAAGTTTTCAGTCCAAAAACATGAATTACTTCATACCATATTTTATTAGTTGGCCAGTAAAGTGGTTTGATTAGTGTTATTCTTCCACGAATATTGTGGTTCATTTGGTAATGCTATTAAATCTTTAGCGAAAATTGGATGCCATTTCATCAACGATAACCCAATAATAACATATAGATGGCCATAGGAAAATAATTCTAATGTATCCATATCAAGAAACTCAAATTAATGGAACAAAATAGGGAGATTGCACATTATTTCCCAATGCAATCGATATCAAAATCCCAAAACACTTAGAAACCAAAATTGTGTCCTTACCTTTCCAATGTCTACTCATCCTAAACAAATGAAACAAAGGTCTAACGCCAATGGAATGTGCAACACAACACATCCCTTTATGACAGTGGCAAAAATGGGAATACTCTCCACCACCTTCTACCAGCCAAGAAGCAAGAGCTTCAAAACAGCCATGCGGATGTAAAGGCCATTCTTCGCTTGTCTGAAGTAGGCAGCCCTCGGATCGGCGTCGACCTCGACGGTTATCTGAACTCATTCAAGAACCAAAACCCATGAATCAGAATACAAAGACAAGATCTTGATATATGGTGGCAGAACTAAAGAAGAGTTAGAAGGAAAGCCTACCTCGTCGAGTCGTGGAAGAGGATGCATTATGACTGCATGCTTCTGCATTACATCAAGCACCTTTTGATCCACAATGTACTTGCCTCGGGCTTCTTCGTATAGGTCGATTCTTTCCCCAAATCTCTCGCGTTGGATACGCGTTTGGTAGACCACGTCACATTTGGAAGCGACCTCCATTAGATTAGCACTCTCTTGCCATTCGACGCCTTTGGATGTGAGATACTCTTTTATGTCGTCCTGAATGTAATTAAAGTGATACCGCCTTAACTCATACGTGTATATATAGTGTGTATTTGTAGATGACTATGTGGTGTCATTACCTTCATTTTGACTACTTCGGGTGAGACAAAGTAGATTTTGACATCATTGTACTTGGAAAGCAGATAAGCAAGCGAGCGGACTGTCCTTCCATTAGCAAGATCTCCTACAAGACCAACCTTGATTCCATCAAGTTTTCCTATCTCTTTTTGAATAGTGTATACATCAAGGAGAGCCTGTTCATCGACATAGATTGATGAGTGTAAAATAAACATAGATAAACAGAACAGCAAATCAATATACATCATATTTCATGTTGCACTGAAATTGAGTATTAACTTTCTATTTGGGGTTCTCAAGATTCACTTGAATATGACATAATGTACTTCACATATTGTTGTAAACTGCTTATATCTCATATGGGGACCAAATTACTATTCTTATAATCACTTGAATAACACAGAATACAGTTTACACATTGTTCTGTAATGCAGATGCATTTGTGTAACTTTGGAGGTCAGGGTTCTTCCACAACAAAACAAAAAAATTAATCTGAACTCATCAGAAAATAATATACTGAAATTTATAGTTAAATACAATAGCACAACCTCGTCAAAGAATTGTTAGGCCAATCCTTTAACCTACCCCACACCAACCAAGCCAAAATCTAGGTATCTTTCATAAGAACTTTTAGACATACCTTTAGGATTCTCAACCATTTCTGGGTAAATTACAGGTATAAAGACATTTGGCAAGTCAGAAATCCATTTTGATAACTCGGTATTGAAATGAAAATGCAAATAATCAACCCTTCTAAACTTGAGTACGTGAGCTGCAACTCCGATACTCGATTAACTTACAAGTCATTCTGATAAGAAACAAACAAGAGAAGAACTCTATTTTGTCTAAAGACCAATCTTGAATTCTAAACAGTTGATTAGGAACAATATAACAATCTAACAAAGAAACTTAAGTTGCATACCTGAGTTGGATGCTGGCCGGGACCATCTCCGGCGTTAATAACCGGAATACCCGCCGTCGCCGCAGCCCTTCTTGCAGCACCACTTTCAAAATGCCTCATCACTATGATATCAGAGTAGCCTTCAACTGTTCTAATTGTGTCTGCAAATCATCAACATGGATCGAAATCAGAACTATCACACATTACACATTCAAGATTAAATCAATTGACTGGACTAATCTGCTACCTTCAAGCGTCTCCCCTTTCGCCGCCGATGAGAATTCCCTCGCATTCTCCGTAGTTAACACTTCCCCACCCAAACGCTTCATAGCAGACTCAAACGAAAGCCTAGTTCTGGTGGAAGGCTCGTAAAATAGGGTTGCCATTAAATACCCCTGGAGAAGCTTGCCTCCCTCGGAGTTCTTCTCGATCTTTTCCATCTCCCTCGCCACGTCGAATATCGCACTGAGCGTATCTCTGTCGAATTGCTGCGCTTCGATTACATCCTCGAGCTGAAATTTGCTCCCTTTCGAAGCGAACGGTTTGATCTCCACATCCAGCGCTCTGCAGAGAGACGAATTTCTTCGTTTCGCATTTGGAAATCTCCATGGATTTGGTGCCGATGTGGAGAGAGTGAAATTACCGATCAGATAATTGCAGACGTTCTTCGAAGCGTTGGGAGAAAGTAAGGTGCCATTTAATGTCGAAGCGGAGAATATGGAGGATGATGCCATCAACAAATACTAGAACTGAAGACCGTACGGAAGGCAGCGATTGACGGCGGCGTGGTGGCGGACGCGATTGTAGTGTTAATAGATGGCGGAGGCGGTGAAGGGTTTCCGAATTATGGGAGGATTGTATTTTGGAGGTTATTTTTCCAACTTTTTTATATAATAAAATAATAGTAGTTGAATTACTTACTGTTTTTGGATTATTTAATAAATAAAAATAGAGTTTATAATCTAAAATATAATAAATTAATTAATATTAATTTTGTAATTATCATTGTATTACGTAGGAATTGGGAAAAATCATCTCAAGTTTGCATCTTATTTATTACTCACTTCATCCCATTATTTTTGACTCACTTACCCGATTGAGACGTCCCATTATTTCTGATTCAATCCTAACCTGACAAAAAATTAATGTATTCTTTCTTACTTTTTCATTTTCTCTCTCCTACTTTATCTATTTTATCATTATCAAACTTATTTTCTCTCTCATACTTTGGCCCGTTTGGAAGAGCTTTTCAACAGATTATTCCAGCTTATTCTAAAAAATAAGCGTTTGTACACGCATTTGGGAGAGCTTATGCAAACAATTTATTCTAAAAAATAAGCTTTTTAATGAAAACAACTTATGAAAAATAGATTATCATATCAAATCACTTGAACAACAATTTTAAAACTATATTTTATTTTATTTTTCTAATTAAATGTTTATATATAAATGTATCCAAACGCAACAGCTTATTCACTTTATAAGCACTTAAATCATAAACATTTATGTTATAAGCACTGTTTTTCCAGACGGGGCCTTTATTATCTACTCTCACTATCTCACTCATATTATATCTCCTACTTTATCATCTACCATCTCTTTCATACTTTATCATCTATATTAACTACACTACCTAATTCCCATGTGGAAAAGAAGTGTCTCAGAAATAGTAGGACGAAGAGAGTATATAGGAATCGAGAGTAATAATTTAGGGACGGATTTAGAATTATAAGACCGAAACCGAAATCTAACATTTTGGAAGATAAGGGAGGCAAATCAAAATTTATGTAGTGTGGGAAAATAATTATAAAAAAAATTATACATGCAGTGCAAAATTGAATTTCAATACAATTTGAAGGGATATAAGGGGCAATTATACGTCCCCGTCTTTACTGTAATTTGAGATAACGAAACCCACAAAATAGTCATATATATATATATATATATAGAGAGAGAGAGAGAAATGATAGATTGAGAACACCTCCTTAATGAGAGAAAGGAGAACAAGATTCATCCCTATATTTTTGTCATGTGTGGCTTGGATTTAAGGAGTAAGGAAAAGATTTTTTTATTTAAAAACAATTCATTAAGGGTATTCCAGTAATTTAGCTTGTTATGTTTTTTGATCAAACAAAAACAACCTTTCTCCTTCCGGCTGAGATCGATGTTGCTGAGAACGTGAAGGATAAATCTCTTCTCCAATCCTCGCGAAATCGGAAATCTAATCGTCTTGAAGCTCCATTCCTCGGAAATCTATTCGTCTTGTAGCTATAATTTCTTCAAATCGTCGGCGACAAGATATGGGTAAGTTAAACGATTTAGCCTCATTTTTGTGTGAATTCGTGATTTCTGATAGGGGAAATCATCTTCTTGTTGTTGAATTCATGATTTCTGATTCGCGTTTTTGTCTATTGAAGTTACATATCGATTAATTTTTTTGTGTCAATTGAAGCTTTTTAGGGTTTTTGAGTAGCAAATTTCTATTGTTGTTTTATTTGTGAATTGATGCAATTTAGGGTTTATGAAAAGTAATTTATTGATATCTAAGCTTAATTTTTATTATTTCAAGCATAATTTGATCCGTCTTATTTTTCTTTGGAAGATGGCGAGAACGAGCCCGAAAGCTGTTTTGACGAATGTATTATCGAAAAAACCTCTATGTGTTATATCCCCGTGTGTTCGGTAGAGCTTACACCGTTTGTTGGTCAAAAGTTTTTGAATTTGGATGATGGGGTTCGGTTTTACAAAATATACGCTGGGATTTGTGGTTTTGATGTCCGTTTGAGTACCGTTCGTGTTACCGATCTCATTATCAAGCATAGGTACGTGTTGTGCAATCGTGAGGGTCAGGGATTTGGTCATTTCTCTTATGTAGTTGAACCGAGTGAGGCTTCTAGTAATAAGAAAAAGAGAAAGACTAGGTCATCGAAAGCTGGATGTAAAGCACGAGTCATTTTTAAATTGTGTGGGTTGGAAGGTTATGAAATAACTAATCTCATTGAAACACATTCACATCCTCTTTTGCAAGATGGTCAGAAACAGTTTATGAAGCTTAATAGGCAAATGGATTATACCCACCACAATTTCGTTATGAATTGTAATCGAGCCAACATTGGTCCGGTTAGATCTTTTAAATTATTTAAGGAGTTAGTAGGTAGTTTTGATAAGATTGGTTGTAGTAGTGTGATTTTAAGAATTTCTCCCAGAAGGTGCGTGCTTCCGTTGTTGGGTTGGACACACAAGTTGTGCTGGATAATTTGGAAAGTCGAAAGGAATTCAGCCCAGGATTCACATTTTCTTACGAGGTGAATGAACAAAAAAAAAATTGTCGAGGCTATTTTGGGCTGATTTATTTCAATCAACAACTACAAGCGATTTGGTGAGGCTGTTTCGTTCGATGCCACATATTCGACCAACAAGTAAGATGTCTTCCTATATTGTTGTATTACTTGTTGGTCCGGAGACGAGAGTCAGGTGTAGAGGGGGGGTGAATACACCTGAGTACTGCTCTTTTTCTCAAACCGAAGGACAGTTGAGCTGTTTGGTGCGATGATGAACAGTGCCAAATAAGAACCTTCGATCGCGGGTCAGAGAGTGAGTTAACTACTGAGCTCTCCTACTGACTTTTGTCAGTCGTTGAAACTCAGTCGAAGAACCTTAGTGCAGAATAGTGTGGGGCCCGGAGATTCGTCTCAGTTTGAAAACGTGATTTTCACAAGTCAAGTAGTTTTGGCTAGTGCACTTTTAAGAATACGTTTTATGCAAAGATATGATTTTGTAACAGTTTGTATGCAATGCAATAAAACAGTAAACAACAAAAGCAATTTTTAACGTGGTTCGGATATGCAAGATCCTACGTCCACGGTCCTGCTGAACAGGAGGTCTTGTTGATTTATCTGAGCAAGCCTCAGCAAGGAAGGAATCTGTGACACCGGAGCACCCTTCTAAGTTATAGTCCTTAGCGACTTTACAAATCAAACCGAGGTTTGAAGGGGTGGGGATAATCTCCAACTAGGAAGGAGTTCTTACAATAAGTACAATCACTAAAGGTGAACTCCTTCGAATTTCTAAGCTATAGATATGGCAATGAGCTTAGCTAGAGAAGAGGGATCTAAAAAACTCTAGAGAGAAGAACTAACGATATTCTATTGGGCAAGTTCTTCGCTGGATTGATCTTGAATGCGCTAGAGTTGTTTGAAAGCTTGAGCGTTTTCCCTTGATATCCCGTGCATGGAGCTCGAATTTTCTTCTCTATTTATAGTCGTGAAATAGGCATATGTCCGTTGGAGAAGACGATGCCACGTGTCACAAACTTCCAAAGAAAACAACCATAAATTCGAATTGTTGCAGCAGAGTTGTTGATACTGTACATGAGAGCAGCTTTAGTTGGTCAGAGCAGATATAGCGTTGACGGCTTCTCATTGGTCGAGGTTTGTGGTAGGTGAGATTGTGTCAGACATCGAAGTTGACTCTCCCTAATCCCCGTATGGTCTTCTACTGACTTTCGAAAAGATTATTAACAACTGGGTCGTTTCCTGTCGGATACAGTAGACTTGAAGCAGTCTCTGTCTTCTTCGTCTGAGTCGGCTGACAAGAGATATTCTCTTGAGTATGGTCAGCTGATGATTGCGAAGGTACTGAGCTTGCATAGGGTTCTTCGGCGATGTACGTCACCGACAAGATGTCTTCTACTGAGGCGAAGATCAACTGATGACTTAAGAACGCAAGCTTTTACACTGATGACGTGGGGTTCTGGAAAGTACCTTTGACAAAAGGTCAATCCAACATTTTACCCCGTACAGGACATAGACACAAAGATAAACAAATCAAAAACAGCCTAGCCTATACATCAGCTATTCCTGTCGATACTATACTACTGATATCAGCTGGGTTTTGGGATCTTCAATTCCATAGTGAAAACTACGATTTCCCCCAATATTCTTTTACCCGATAACATGCTGAGTATCTTCTACTGTTCATAACCCAACAATTTCCCCCTAATTGATGATGCCAAAACCTCTATATAAAATACAAAAAAAATTCTAAAACTGAATCAGTTAACTTCATGAGGTCAACAGTTGAGAGATAGGCAAAATCAGAGAAACGGTTATGTGTGAGTGTGTGTCAAATCACTTTAGTGATCAGTTGTGATAACACAAACGAAAGTCGTAAGACAATGAGTAATTGTCTGGCTAGAAGCAGGAACTTATATAAATGAGAAAGTGAAATACAGAGTTCCTATCTTCTATACAAAAAGAATAAGAAGACTACTGCTGGCGTCTGAACTTCTTCGTCTTGCTTTTGAAATCCGCAGACTTGTCAGCAGGAGGTTCCAAACCATAATATTTGTAGATTCTCGCGCGAAGTGTTTGGATTTCCTCGAGGTCAGCAGGGTACTCAGAACTAAGATCATGATAATATGCTGCTGCATCGACCTCGTCTTCTATCTCCTTAGTGCACAAAACACCACGAGTCGTTCTGGGAGGAGGAATCCTTCTGAATGCAGGGGCTACTAGTGGTCGCTTCTCCTTTTCTAGGATCAGCAGAAGTTGAGCTCTGAGCCTGGCGTTATACTGATGAATGAATTCATCAAACAGTTGGTCTGCCGAGATCCCAGATGGGTAGAATCCCCACACGTAGTATCCTTTAATAAATTTCATCTTTAGTTCCTCCCATTCCTCGTTCAGCTTCAAAGGTACCCACTTGTCTACATGAGGGTGAGGGGTTTTCTTCAGATAAGTTGCTCTGGGAGCGCCTCTCCTGTAGTACTTGGATGACCTTGGAATTTGCTTCTTCCAGTCGATAATTGGTTTACTGGCTATCTTATCAGTAATCTCTATGATCTTGGCCAGATCTTCTAGTCTCTTATTCTCTCTGAGGGCTGCTGATCTAGTGCCTCCTCTCCGAAGATTCAGTCCTTTCAGCGTGGCCTCCCAGATGGCTCTGTCTTCTGCCTCTTGCTCTAGAGTAAGTGTTTGAATAGCAGCACTCTGAGCCAAGGGCTGAATGTCAGTGGCAGAAGCTTTTCTCTTCCGTTCTTCCAGGAGTAGTTTGGCTTTGCCTTTGGCGATTTTGCCAGTAAGCTTCCTGGGCTTCTTTGCCTTCTTAATTTCTTCCTTGATCTGTTGCTCATAGTTGAGTTCATCTTGAAGCTTCTGAGCAACACGCTGATCGAATGTCTCCTGCTCCGCCTTGGATTTGAACTTAGGCGTCGGGGAAGATGGAGTTGTTTCAGTAGTAATCTCCTTCCCCGGCCTTTGCGGTGGCAGTGGCTCGTCCTCCTGGTCGACAAATTGTGCGACCTCCTCAATATGTTGAGCCGAGGATCCTTCTCCAGAATCCTCGCAGTGGCTCAACCACGTAGATGTTGTTTGGACAGTTGGGATTTGGACGATTCGAGGAGGAGGTACTGAGCTGGTTTCAGCTTGATCAGCTGAACCTTCCCCCTTAGTTATTACTTGGACTTCTGGTCTTTCTTCCGCCTGAGCCTGTTCCGCCTCAGCCTTCTCTACTCCTTCCCCCTTTTTGGCATCATCAGCCAGGGAGAGGCGAGTGCGGATGGCAACTACTTCTTTCTCCAGATTGTAACAGATATTCTTAATGGAGGTGGCGATTGTTTCGAAGTCCCTGACGGCGTCGCAGTAGTGTTCCCAGTCCTTCTCCTGGTCAGCACGGATTTGCTTGATTTGTGCTGCTGACTCCTGTCTCAGTTTCAGGAGGGACTCATCATGCGACTCTATCATTTCCTTCTGAATGAGCTTGAGGGCCTCCGCCTGATTGGTTATGGCTTGTTTTACACTGGAGGTGGCCATCTTATTGCGCTCATCCATCACTGTTTGGATATTAGTCAGGCTCTGAGTCAGCTGCTCGGAAAACTTCTTATGTTGTTCTTGAAGAAGCTGCTGACTCTGAGCGGCAAGGTCCGCTTTCTGAGCTGCGAGGGCGGTCTCGACTATCTCCTGAATATTGATGGAAGTAGTAGGAGCTTCGGAGACCTTTTTCATCTCGCTCACAAGTCTGTCACCCTTCTCTGTTTGGGCTTTTGTGTACTGAGCCCATTTCAAATGTACGTATTTGGCAAGGAGATGATTCTTGTCTCCCTGTCGTCTGATGGCTTTGTTGACGGACTTTGAGGTCACGGAACCGATAGGTTTTATCTGATAGATGCTGGTTCCGAGCCTTTACTCAGACGTTGCGAGTTGTTGCTCTCGACTAGGCTTTGAGGCAACCGGGGCATCAACTGATGTAGACGATGGTGGTGATGTGCCCTTCTCGCTGGGAGTGTTACCCTTGGCAGATCCTCCCAGTTCTGCTTCCTTGGGTTGCGCCTGATCCACATCATCATCATCGTTGTTGTCATCATCGTGATGGGATGGCGGCGAAGGGCTGCTGACATGTTCTGAGGATCTTAGGCTCAGAAGATAGAGCATAGTTGCGCGAAGATCCTCGAACGAGGCTAGGTCAGCGGGTTCCCTAAAGCCGATCACTGACTGCAGGCTTTGTTCCTCTGTCAGTAGGGACAGAGAAGACTGATTATTTATCAGCTCTTCAAGCATGTCCCAGCTGAGGAACCTCAGTAGCATCTGAGTCCTCGCCCTTATAGCTATTTCGACCAGATCCCTGTGGTCAACAATTTTTGGGATCTGTGCAGTGACTTCTCCAGTGGCTCGGAGGCGAGTCGACTGCATGGTCGTCCACTCGGAGGATGTCTCCTCAGTCGGTTCAGCTGTGTCCGATTGAGTCTCTTCAGAGCTGATGCGCTGGACTTTGTCTTTTAGAGTGGCACCTTCAATGCCTGTGTCCGCATCTAAGATTGACTCCTCCTGAGTCAGTGGGGGAGAGGTAGGCTTTGCTGGGGCTTTAGATGTTCCAAACTTGCTGAGCCTTTTCCTCTTAGGTGGGTCGGCGCGAGGGGGCAAGTCAGAGGTGACTCTCTTCTGTTCAGGTGGCCCTCGTCCGATTGATTTCTCAGCAGCGGCTCTTGTCTTGAACTTAATGAGCTTGCTGTCGAAGTATCGCGAATCAGCAAAGGCTGCGTGATTCGATACTGAGTCTTTGATTTGTACGGACATCTTTGTCCCGTACAGCAGCTTGCCCACACTAATAAGTCTCCTCTCTTCAGTGAGTGTGGCTGCGAACTTCTGTGCCTAAGCTTTAAGCTCAGTCACATAGAAATCGGTCCAGTTGACTTGGACTCCGTCATCTATGATCATCATCAGCTGGAGACGGGGCTTGGACAGCTGATCAAAGGAACTAGCGGCACTCATAAGTATGTGAGTTACGATGTAGGCAAGCCCGCAGTATTCTGGTAGCAACTGGTTCTTCAGCAGCGCTGATTTGAAGACAATGTCGTCTCTGCCGCAGAACCTCTGAACATAAAAGTTGATCTCCTTCTCCTTATATCCAATTGGAGAGACTCCATGAGCCGGAAGGTCAAAAGAAGATTGTAGAGCAGCCCGGATGTTGATGTCGTTGTGACTGGACTCCCAACTCTGAGGGGTCACTTCCTTCATGTACGAGAAACTGGATACCTCCCCGTCTGTATCTTCTATGGATCTCCAGTTGTAATATACTTCTGCAACTTGTCGAGGCAGATAAGCTTTGGGGTGCTTTGAGATAAGAAGTTCGAGGCTGGAAACTTCGAGAGCCGTGTATATGGGCTCAAGATAAGGTAGCTCCGCCTGGTGTAGAGCTATCGTGGGCTCAAACTGGATCCTTAATTTTATAATATCGTCGATGTTTGTTGGAGTTCGACGGCCCATTTTTATCTGCAAAAAGCTCGTTAGTATTTGAAATTCGAGTAATCAGGATACGAGATAATGCAGTAAAGTAAGAGTTTACCGTAAATAAAGAGCTTTTGTGAGAGAAAAGTTCAGTTTGAAGAAAACTTGGATTCGAAAGCCTGAATATTTTCTTAGAGCTCTAATGGCGAAAAATGGTTGAAAAGTGATTAGAGGGAAAAAGCGAAAGATTTTATAAGATCATGCATATCAACCGGTTTTGATCGAACGGTTGGGGTTTAATCTTGCTTTTTACTGACGGCTGTGATTTGATGTTATAAACAGAATGATTACACAAGCCGCCTCTAACCTAGACCCACATAAGATATGCGCAGTTAAGGTAAGTTGAGAAGACATGCATTAAATGCGCTGCAGGCAGCATTAAAGTCTAAGCCTTTTAAATGAAAACGGTTTCCTACTGACTTAAACTTTAAGGGATTAATGGCGGGAAATAAATGCTCATTAACTACTGAGTGCAAGCGACTGATATAATAAATGCTAGCATGCTTCTGATAACGTTAAGTGTATCAAACTACGCAAACCTCTTCAGCTGAATTTTTTACGATCAGCTGGTTACCGTTTAGACTTAGGAGGATGTTTGATGTGTTGATGACCACGTTCCCCCTTATTGTGTATAGTTTGATTCACCCGACTGAATCATTGTACTAAGTCTTTGACCTGTCGTACTGATTTCTTCTACTGACTCCACTCAGTAGGCTCCAGTAGACCTAGCTTAACTGATAATTCTCTGAATCTATTTTCAGCTAGTGGTTTGGTCAGTATGTCTGCCCTTTGCTTATCAGTATGGATTTTCTCCATTCTGATGTCCTTCTTCTCGATATGATCTCTGATGAAGTGGTATCGAATATCCACGTGCTTGCATCTCGTATGGAGAACCGGATTCTGAGTTATAGCAATCACACTTGTGGAGTCACAGTACATGGGCACTTCATCCTGAGATATACCATAATCTCGCAGTTGTTGTCGAAGCCAAAGGATCTGGGCACAGCAACTTCCAGCAGCCATGTACTCAGCTTCAGTAGTGGACGTTGCCACTGAATGCTGTTTCTTTGAAAACCAAGATATCAGTTTGCTGCCTAGGAACTGACATGTTCCTGAAGTTGACTTTCGATCTATCCTGCATCCTGCATAATCAGCATCAGAATAACCTGTTAGTATAAGATTATCGTCAGCAGGATACCATAACCCTGCATCAGGTGTTCCTTTCAGATATCGCAGAATCTTCTTTGCTGAGTCTAGATGACTTCGCTTGGGATTCGCTTGAAATCTTGCACATACACCTACAGCATAAGTTATGTCAGGTCTGCTTGCTGTTAAATATAATAAAGAACCAATAATGGCTCTATAATCAGTAGAGTTAACAGAAACTACCTCTTTGTCTAGATCAATTTTGAAATTCGTATTCATGGGGATCTTGACTGGCTTGCTTGAGTTGCAGCCGAATCTTTTGAGAAGATCTCGAGTTTATTTGGCTTGATTGATGAAGATTCCTTAAGGTGATTGTTTTACTTGAAATCCAAGGAAATAGTTAGTTCATCTCTCCCATCATGGACATCTCGAATTTCTCCTTCATCATTTTCTCGAATTGTTGACATATAGTCACGTTTCTGCAGCCGAAAATGATATCGTCCACGTAGATTTGCACTAGTAGAATGTCATCTCCTAACTTTATGTTGAACAGGGTGCGATCTACTGTCCCCTTCTGAAAACCTTTATGAAGTAGAAAGTCTGATAGGGTATCGTACCAAGCCCTGGGTGCTTGTTTTAACCCATACAGCGCTTTCCTTAGTCTATACACCTGATGTCCCTGCTGAAAGCAGGGCGGTTGTTCCACATAGACTTCTTCCTTCAGTACGCCGTTCAGAAAAGCTGACTTCACATCCATCTGATATACTTTGAATCTTTGATGCGTTGCATAAGCTAGGAACAGACGAATGGCTTCTAATCTGGCGACTGGAGCGAAGGTTTCATCAAAGTCGATTCCTTCTGCTTGACAGTATCCGTTGGCAACTAGTCTAGCTTTGTTTCTGACAATGACGTTGTTTTTATCACGCTTGTTCTTGAAGACCCACTTAGTACCAATTATGTGCTGATGTCTAGGTCTATCAACAAGCTCCCAAACTTCATTTCTAACGAACGGGTTCAGCTCTTCTTGCATGGCAATGATCCAGTCAGCATCGTTGAGTGCGTCCTCTATTGACTGAGGTTCTTCTGTAGACAAGAAACAAGAATAAAGTGAGCTTTCTCCTTGGCTTAATCTAGATCTTGTCCTGATAGTTGCTGATGGATCTCCAATAATAAGATCTGAAGAATGAGCGTCGAGCCATGAACGTCTGAGTCTGGCTTCTTTTTCTGATACTACTTCTGCACAGTCAGTAGATGTGTTAGGCATTTCAGTCGTGCTGTTCTGTGACTGTAGCAGTTCAGTAAGAAGGTTAGGATCTACTGAGTTTCCAAGTTCAGGGGCATTTAGCTCAGGAACAGTAGTTGTTCCCCCTGAGTTTATATTCTCGGTAGAGGTCTCGCATTACCGGGGCTTCCTCATCGACCGTTGTTACCTGTTGTTGATTCTGTTCAGTAGAATCAACCAGGTCAGCTACATCGCCTGTTGGTTGAGTCTGTATTTCCTCATCGTCTGACTCATTATCCCAACAATGCTGAATCTTTTCAGCTTCATCGTTTAGTGCGAGATCCTGTAGCTTGCTGCTGACATCTTCAGTATTTGTCTTTGTAGATTTCCTGTTCTCAGTAACAAACTCATCAAAGACAACATGAGGGCTTTCCTCCACGCAAAGAGTCCGATAGTTAAAGAGCATTCTGCTGAAACTCCATCAGGAGTCAGCCGCTCAGTTGAAGAAATCTAGAGGCGATCGAGAGAAAGACCTGGGAAAACTACCGCAACTTGGTCGATGATTTTGAAGACACAGTTACCCAGATCAAAGATTTTGTGCACAATCCGGAGCGGGGACGTAAAAGCTATCCGCACCTCCCCGGCAAATATTGCCGATGCCAAAAAGGGGGGAAGATATTGTGAAAGAAGAACCCGATACGGATACGGTGACGTCCGCATTCTTGAGGGACGAGCTCGGGAGGCGGGACCCTCCTCGGCAGCCAGAGCCCTCACCGCAGAGATTCGGGGGGGAACAGGCTCCGGAGGCGGGACCATCTACTCGTAAAGGTACATCTACCGAGGTCCTTCTCCTTGATTTCCCACTACAAGCCACCCCCATCTCCTCTTCGACTGCACACATAGACGAAATCGCTCAATTCCTTGAAGAGCCAATGAAGAAGAAGAGTCTCAACATTGCCGCGAGAGGTCGGGGAAGGAAATCGCTATCGAATCCACTACTCCTTCCTCCCCGGTCAAGAAGTTTAAATCAAAAGCGGAGCAAGAGGCATTCGACCTCAGAATAGCCCAAGAGCTGCAAGACAAGCTGGACCAGGAGCGTCAGCTAGAGGAGGCAGCTGAAGCAGCGAAAAAGTCTAAGGGCAAAGCTGTCAGGGGCAAAGGAAAGAGAAAGGTCATTAATACAGTCGAAGAGAAAGAAGAAAGCCCAAGAAGATTTTGCTAAGGCTCTTCCGACTGAAATCAAAGCTACTGCTCAGAGTATTCCCATATCTACTCTTACACCTGAGCAGATAGCAGAAGATCAAGAGACCTGGGAGGCGACGCTGCAAGGACTGAGTCTCAGACGAGAAGACACTAGAGCAGCCGCTCTCCGTGAGAAGAAAAGGATGGCTGACCTGGCAAGAATAAAAAGCCTATCTGATAAGCCAGCGGCCGATCCGAGAAAACAGATACCCAAAGGATCGAGGAACAGGAGGACTACTATCAGAACTCCTCGTATGAAGCTGATTCCTGCACCTCATGTGGACAAATGGGTACCTGCTGATCTAAATGATCAATGGGAGACTCTCAAAGAAATGTTTGTTAAAAATCTGTATGTATGGGGCTTCTATCCGAAAGACATTCCGGCTGATCAACTGTTCGAAGAGTGTTTTAATGAAGTTTTTCCAGAACTCGGAAAACGGTTGCTGCCTATCATGAAAGAAATGAACATTCCTGTGAAAGCACCTGCATTCAGAAGATATCCTCCTCCCATGACTGCTAAAGGCATTATTCTCACAAAGTCTATCGAAGAAGAAATCGAATCTGCAGCCTATCAGCATGAGTTACATCCGCATAGACCAGAAGATCAAGAGGAAATCCGGGGTTTTGCGCAATAGGATTTATAAATTTTATTGCTGGACCCTCCAGCTGATCGCTCGACGGATTTCAAGAAGAAGACTCAGAGCTTCAGACGACAGCAGTGATTTCTCCTCTTTGTTTTTGATAATTCTTTGTAATAGCATAGGAACCTGTACTTTGACGATCTATCTATAAGTGTTCCTATCGCTTGCTAGACAATCGCTCATTGTCTTTAAGCTTTTTAGTGTCATGTTTTCACGACTGATCACCAAGTGATCTGACACACACTCACATCAGTTTCTCTGATCTTGCCTTTCTCTCACCTGCTGAAGTTCATTTACTATTATCAATTTTTCCTCAGATGCTTTAAGGGGGAAATTGTTGTCAGTAGGACAGTATCTTTGATAGATGTTAGAGTATAGAGGTTTTGGCATCATCAATTAGGGGGAAATTGTTGGATATGAGTCAGTAGATTGATACTCAGCTGTTCTAGGGTTAAAAGAAATTGGGGAAATCATAGTAGTACTATGGAATTGAAGATCCCAAAACCGAGCCGATATCGGTAGATTAGTGTGTCGATAGGATTAGGCCGATGTATAGGTTAGACTTGATGTTATGCTTATTATTTTTGTCTAAGTCCTGTACGGGGTAGTTGTTGAACCGATCTTCTGCTGAAGATACTTTTCAGAACCCCATGTCATCAGTGTAATCGCTTGTGTTCTTCGTCAGAAGCTGAATGCTAAACTCAGTGGAGACAGGCGCATCGCCTTACCCGATCTCGGTAGAAGACATTATCGCTGATGGTCATCAACGGAAGAACCTATGCAAGCACAATACCTTCGCAGATCGACCAACCGACTATCGAAGCTCACTTCATCGGTCGGACGACTCACCGAAGAAGACAGAGACGTATTCAGTCTACTGAACCCGACAGAAAGCGACCCTGCACCTGAAGTCTTTTCGAATAGTTCAGCGAGAAGACATACGAGGTTGTTTGAACGGTCAACTCGACACTCTCACCAACTACAAACCTCGACCAATGAGAAGCCGACAACGCTTACCTACTCTACAAGAAAGTTGCTCTCATGAACAGTGCATTAAGCGCCCGCCGCAACTAGCTCAAATTTATGGCCGTTTTCTTTGGAGGCTTGTGACACGTGGCATCGTCGACTCCAACAGACATATGCCACAACTCACAGCTATAAATAGAGAAGGATTTGAAGATTTCGAAACAAGAGGAATATACGCGAAATCAAGGGAAAGCATTCAAGCTCACAACGCTCTAGAACCTTCAAGCTTATCCGAGAGACGAACTAGTTTTCATAGAACACTTCTTGTAGTTCATCTCTCTAGAGCTCTTTGATCCCTTTCTTCTCTAAACTAAGCTCATTGCTAGATTCATAGCTTAGATTCGAAGGAGTTCACATTTAGTGAATTGTTCTTGTTGTAAGAACTCCTTCTCAGTTGGAGAATATTCCCTCCCTTCTAAACTTAGGTTTGGATTGTAAAAGTCGCTAAGGACTATAACTTAGAAGGATCCGTCCCGCGTACGGTTTCCTTTGCCGAGACTTGCTCGGATTAATCAACAAGTTTCTCCCCTTGAGTTCGGGACCGTGGACGTAGGATCTGTTATCCGAACCACGTTAAAAATCGCTTGTGTTATTTACTGTTTTATCGCATTGCATTTAACCCAGTTTTAAATCATCAGCTTGCATAAAACGTATCTTAAAAAGCGCACAGCCAAAAGACTTTACATTGCGAAAACACGTTTTCAAAAGAGACGACTCCGGGCCTAACACTTATCCGCACTACAGTCTCCGACCGGAGTTTCGTAATACCGACATCGTCGGCAGAAGAGCTCGGAAGCCGACTCACTTTGACCCCTGATCGAAGGCTTATTTGGCACTTGTTCATCGCTTGCAAACATCGCCTTCGACTGACCTTCACTGAGAAAAAGAAACAGAGCTCAGGTGTATTCACCCCCCCCCCCCCTCTACACCTGACTTTTCGTCTCCGAACCAACAATATTGAATTAATTATACTTGTAATAAAACTAAAGAAAACTAGAAAAGAAATAATTTAAAAGTTTAAAAATAGAAATCAAATCAGTGCATTGGGTTTCGAACATGAGACCTCTCTTAGAAGAGCTAAAGCCATTAACTAACTGCACTACAAGCTAATAGTTAATTATATTTTTCACTAAAATTATCTATAAGCAATACGAATCCTATGCACTATTTAGTCGAAGTTCCGCCATTGCCACAAATATTGCATGTGGCACATCATGTGTAAAGTTGCTGATAAGATATCAGTTTCTTTAACATCTGATGAGGGTTTTAGGCATAAATTCAATGCATTGGTGTGGTCATAATTAACCGAACCTGTTGAATTTGATTAAAGGTGGAATGAATTGATGACTGAATACGACTTGGTAGGGCACAAATGGTTCGATACCATGTTTGATATCAGGGAAAGGTGGATTCCGGCTTATTTCAGAAATGTGCCGATGAGTGGTTTATTTAAGACTACATCTATATCAGAATCCGAGAATAATTTTTACCAAAGATTTCTGAACAGTCATGCTAATCTGATTGAGTTTTTCATGCACTTTGGGAGTGCAATTGATGCTCAAAGACAAATACACAATCTAGAGAGCTACAATGATATCAAAAGTTCTCCAAATTTATTGTCGAACCTCGCAATTGAGAGGCACGCTGCATCATTCTATACATTTGCCAAATTCAAACAAGTGCAAGAAGAAATTGTGACCAGCAATACATTCATGTTGTATGTTGAAGATGACCACAATTGCTAACACTACCGTATACGAGGTAGATGATTCCGGAGATGGTGCCTTCACTCTGGTTTTTGATAGCAAGGACAATAGCATTGTATGCGGATGCAACTTATTTTCGAGAAATGGTATTTTGTGTAGGCATATATTCTTTGTTCTTAAGAATAAGAGAGTCGAACCTATTCCGGATAAGTATCTTCTATCTCGTTAGTCCAAAAGTGTTTCTATTGAAGACCATTATGCGAGCTTTGGTGATGGATCAACTCGAAAGGATAATAGGGAACTACTATATGAGAGTTATAGATGTATTGGATTGGTTGATTCTAGTGATGATTGGCGAGCTGACTTGTTGGTTGATCTGAAGCTTTTGACATAAAAAAATTCGAATTTACCTTAGGTTTGAAGATAAATAAGTAAGTGCCTATTATGAAATTATGTTTTCTCCACACCCTTAAACTTATAGAAATGATATTTATGCATCCCTCTATTTTTTGCGGCGATGGTAGCAAAGAAGAAGAAACTGGTTGAAGGTTTCTATCGATGTTTGCTTTCGGATTCAGGTGTCCGTCTTATCACCCAAGGCCCAGTTAAGACAAAAGGTAGTGGAAGTCGAATACGAGTAGAAAGGAAGTCGCCGTGCGGAAAGCTAATAAACATAAAAGGAGATGCAACAAATGCAAGCAATTGACCAACCATGACGCTCGTAATTGCGACCAGCCCGACCTTGAAGATGAATGAAAGCATCTCTTTTATCACTATTTTTGAGTTGAACTATGGATTCATTGTATGGATTTAGGTTTTGTTATTGTTAGATTTTGGATTACCCTCTGCATATGTGCAGAAAATTTATGCATTATGTGCATACGTTTTCAATGATATATATGTGCGTATAATAGTAATTATTGAGCCCAGCGTTTTTAATCAAATGTGTGCAGACATTTTTAATCTAATGTGCATATACATATTAGCGAATATGCATACGTAAAACAATTAATCATCATGTTCTACCTTCCTCAAAACACTTAATGTATGTTTTTCCTACACAATCCAAATCAAATCATTGAACATCAATCAACTATGCATCTTGTTTTTCCTACAGAACTATGCATCATTCAACAAAACACAGAAATCGCACACGTACTAATCAATTCAATCTAACAAAGTCTTTTCCATATCGATATTTTTCCCACATACAGATTTTTCATAGTATTCCTCGGCCTTTTAGATTGTTTCATCACTCATTTGGTTCACACTCCATGTTATAAGTGTAGTCAGGTATCGCACCCTAAGTACACTGAGTTTCTTCTTTGATTTTGTAGTCAATCCACATTTCCATGACCCTTTGTCTTCTCCCAGGAATGTTTCCATATGCCGCATTGTGAATATTTCGCTATCCATCACGTTTTTATGTTGCCCCCATTTAACATGCATCACACTAAGCTTTGAAGCCCTCACATTTGCTGATTTTTCTTCTAACTCATGAGTATCCAGAAAATCCGCCAAGTATTTTTGCTACAACACATTTAGAACTGATGTTAGCAGCAGTTATTACATATTCGGATCAACCAACATAAATTAGTGCTAGAGGTTACCAGTTTAGATGCCAAATTCCAGTATTTCTCTTCTGAACATCTCGATTGTTCATCATTTAAGCTATCTATGACATGGATTGTGGGCCTCTTCATTTCCACAATCATCATGTAGTACCGATCTCCAAGCATAAAGGGGAACACAAACTACAGAGCTGATATATTAGAATAGTGAATAAAGGAAGTTGTATTTTGTTATGGTAGTAAATGGTATGTTTACCTGATCGAGGCACTCCATTCCTGCTTCTTGATAACAAATTATCTCACCTAACAACTGCTCAAAAAATTTGATGGGTTTGTTTTGCATTGCTAAGCTCTACATAGTAATTAATAAATTATTTTATAAGTTTTTTCAGAATCTGCATTCTATCAAAACGGGTTGTGTGCATAAAGTGTACCAATAATGTGCATAAAGAACATACCGTGATGTTTGTGCTTGCAAAAAAACGCCTTTGTGTGGAAGTTGATTTCAGACCTTCCTTCCCATCCAACCATCGAGACCACAGATCCACCACCTTTGGCCGCACATGTCTTCCTGGTTTAAACTGAGAAATGTGTCTTTACATACTTCCACTTCAACACCATCATAGAAGACAATTTCATTCCTGCACAAATTGGTAACAACTTCATTAAATGATTTTAGTAACCTTTATGAAACTTTTATGTATCCGCAAAATCATACTTACGGTGAGCCCTTTTTGTAGAAATGATACATCCCTACCACCTTTTCACATCTTATTAACCTTTTTGTCAAGTCCACGCTCCTTTTCACATATGGTGATATAAGGGTTGTTGTTTTCTTTTTATGTGTTCGTTAATTTCGCTGGGTACCAGTTCGAGAAGTTTCCTGTAAAACAAACAACCATTTTCTTGTTATAGTTTTATTTACTCTTAGTATGTCACGTATTCTCGGACTTACTGGGATGTCCTCAATAATATCATCTTCGGTATTTCCTTCATACTCCACCACCAAGTCAGCTGCACCCACACCCCTTTCAACTAAATCCACAACAGGTTCCTCATTTGCAGCAGTCTACATGATGTGCGTATAAAAATACATCAATGTGCATATAAAAAATACTAAATGTGCATGGACCAGTGTGCATAACAAAGGAGAAAACATCTACAAAACTAGATATGAATACATTTTATTGTACTTACTGGGATGTCTTGAATAGAATTATTTTCTTTATTCCCTTCATTAACACCACCCTTTTCAGCTACATTCTGCACCACCAAGTCTTTTGTACCAACACCCCCTTGAACTGAATCCACACCATGTTCTTCATTTGCACCAGACTACATGATGTGCGTACAAAAGGACATCAATGTGCATATAAAAAATACTAAATGTGCATGCACCACACTAAGTTACGTGCATATCAAACCTCACCAGTGTGCATAACAAAGGAGAAAACATCTACAAAACTAGATATGAATAAATTTTATTGTACTTAGTGGGATGTCTTGAATAGAATTATTTTCTTTATTCCCTTCATTAACACCACCCTTTTCAGCTACATTCTCCACCACCAAGTCTTCTGTACCAACACCCCCTTCAACTGAATCCACACCATGTTCTTCATTTGCACCAGACTACATGTTGTGCGTATAAAAGGGCATTAATGTGCATATAAAAACTAGTAAATGTGCAAGCACCAGACTAAGTAACCTACATATCAAATCTCACCAGTATGCATATAAAAATTACTCAATGTGCATAAGAAATGATGAAAAGATGAACAAAACTGGATACCTCGAAATTGTCTATTAATTCATTATATAGCTCATCATCACTGCCATTTGTCCAGTCGGTGTTGCCCTAATAACAGATCACAGTTAATGGTATGAATCATTTACAATTTACATTTCCTAATGAAAGATGACAGAAACTTTTCCAAATGTTTACCTTAGTATCTTTTTCTTCTGTGACCTCCTTTGTATTTTCTGCATTATGTCGATCATTCATTTCTTCAGCACACTTTGTAGGGTCTGAACTCCGAACCTAGGTAACATACATAGGAAAAATGTGCATAAACTATAAATCCCACAAAATCTAAATACATAATGTGAATAAATTACCTCTCTATTCTTCAGTGTTGGCTAAGTCATCTGTGATAGGCCAACACTAAAGGACGGTATATCCAACATGTTCTTGATTAATTCATCTCTCTTCATAGTTGCTTCCTCTATTTCTGAGATTGAACGAAGAAATGATTCGTTTGCCCACAAGCTTTCATCTTCAAAGTCTTCATTATCTACCCTTTCGGAAGTTGCATCATTTTCATTATCACCAAATCCTAATTCTTTGACAGCACGTATCTGATTTGTGTTCATTCTTGCAACAGATCTATAAAGACACATTGGGCTTGCACGACATAGTAAATATGAGTATTCTTCAACTCTACCTGTAGATTGCTTTACTCTCGGCGGTGTGCTATCTAATTTACCCTTCATTTTCCTATCCACTTTCCCCCCTTTGACATCTATCTTTCCTCGTTTTCTTATCTTTGAACTGATTTGGGCTTTAGATCCCCCGATCAAAGCCGTTGCCTTTCTCTTGCCAGTCATCTGTAAAAAAAATGTGTGTATAATGATTAATTAATGTGCATATGAAATACCCATGGTGTGCATATAGACTATTATAAAATACTCATGATTGCGCATATGAAATAGAGATAATGTGCATACGAAATATAGATAATGTGCATATGAAATATCCATGATTGTGCATAAGAAATACTATTGGTCCGGAGACGAAAAGTCAGGTGTAGCGGGGGGGGGGGTGAATACACCTGAGCTCTGTTTCTTTTTCTCAGTGAAGGTCGGTGAAGCCGATGTTTGCAATCGATGAACGAGTGCCAAGTAAGCCTTCGATCACTGGGGTCAAAGTGAGTCGGCTTCGAGCTCTTCTACCGACCGATGTCGGGATACGAAACTCCGGTCGGAGCCGTAGTGCGGATAAGTGTTAGGCCCGGAGTCGTCTCTTTTGAAAACGCATTTTTGCAAGTTAAATCTTTTGGCTGTGCACTTTATAAAATACGTTTTATGCAAACTTATGATTTTCAAGTTAGTTGAATGCTATGCAATAAAACAGTAAATGAACACAAGCGATTTAACGTGGTTCGGATACGCAAGATCCTACGTCCACGGCCCCGAACAAGGCGGGAGAACTTGTTGATTATTCTCGAGCAAGCCTCGGCGGGGATACTGCTGCCGGACGGTTCCCTCTAAATTATAGTCCTTAGCGACTTTACAATCCAAACCTAAGTTTAGAAGGGAGGGAATATTCTCCAACTGAGAAGGAGTTCTTACAATAAGAACAATTCACTAAATGTGAACTCCTTCGGATCTAAGCTATGAATCTAGCAATGAGCTTAGTCTAGAGAAGAAAGGGATCAAAGTGCTCTAGAGAGATGAACTACAAGAAGTGTTCTATGAAAACTAGTTCGTCTCTGGATAAGCTTGAAGATTCTAGAGCGTTGTGAGCTTGAATGATTTCCCTTGATTTCGCGTATATTCCTCTTTTCGAAATCTTCAAATCCTTCTCTATTTATAGTTGTGAGTTGTGGCATATGTCCGTTGGAGACGACGATGCCACGTGTCACAAGCGTCCAAAGAAAATGGCCACTATTCAACTTTGTTGCAAGCAGGCGCTTAATGCCTTGTTCATGAGAGCAACTTTCTTGTGTAGAGTAGGTAAGCGTTGTCGGCTTCTCATTGGTCGAGGTTTGTAGTTGGTGAGTGTCGAGTTGACCGTTCAAACTACCTCGTATGTCTTCTCGCCGAACATTTGAAGGGACTTTAAGTCTTGGGTCGCTTTACGTCGGATACTGATACTAGAAAGTCTGTCTTCTTCGGCCGAGTCGTCGGACCGATAAAGTGAGCTTCGATAGTCGGTTGGTTGATCGCGAAGGTATACTGCTTGACCTTGGTTCTTCTACCGATGACCATCGGCTTGTAGAGAATGCTTCTACTAAGGTCCGGTCACTGATGCGGGATCTTTAACCGAGTTTGATATCGGTGGCGACGAAGAATGCAAGCGATTACACTGATGACGTGGGGTTCTGAAAAGTATCTTCAGCAGAAGATCAGTTCAACAACTACCCCGTACAGGACTTAGACAAAATAATAAGCATTACATCAAGTCTAACCTATACATCAGCTAATCCTATCGACACACTAATCTACTGATATCAGCTCGGTTTTGGGATCTTCAATTCCATAGTACTACTATGATTTCCCCCAATTTCTTTTAACCCTAGAACAACTGAGTATCAATCTACTCACTCATATCCAACAATTTCCCCCTAATTGATGATGCCAAAACCTCTATACTCTAATATCTATCAAAGATACTGTCCTACTGACAACAATTTCCCCCTTCAAACGTCTGAGGAAAAACTGATAATCATAAACGAACTTCAGCAGGCGAGAGAATGGCAAGATCAGAGAAACTGATGTGAGTGTGTGTCAGATCACTTAGTGATCAGTTGTGTAAACACAAAGTAAAAAGGCTGAAAGACAATGAGTAATTGTCTAGCAAGCAGAGGAACTGATATATATATATCAAGAATTACAGAGTTCCTAATGCTATTACAAAAGATGAGAGAGAGAAAATCACTGCTGCTGCTTCTTGAACTTCTGTGTCTTCTTCTTGAAGTCAGTGGATTTCTCCTCGGGAGGATCCGTGTAATAGTATTTATACACTCTAGCTCGAATCTCCTGGATCTCCAAGTTATCATCGGCCTTTCGGGGAGCAAGGCTCGGATCGTAGGCGGCTTCCTCCACTTCTCTTTCTATGTCCTTAGTGCTCGGCAAGTCCATTAGCAAGTCTCGGCGGTGGAATACGTCGGAAAGTTTGGGGCACGGAAGGTTATATTCTGTGATTCCATGACTTGCTTCAGCCGTTCACTGAATTCAACATCAAATCTCGTAATCAACTCCTCAAAGAGCTGATCGGCTAAGCAGTCGAGTGGGTAAATGCGCCATACGTAGTAGCCTTTGATAAAAACTTCTTTCAATCTCTCCCAATGTTCATTCATATCAGTCGGCACCCACTTATCCACATGTTGAATCGATTGTTGCTTGATGTGGGGGCCCCTGATGAACTTAGATCCTCTCGGGATCTGCCTTCTCGGATCATTCTTTGGTTTAAAGGATAATCTTCGCACTTTCTCCAGATCAGCCATCCTTTTCTTTTCTCGGAGCGCGGCTGCTCTCTTGTCTCCATGTCTGCTAGATAGTCCAGCGAGCACCGCCTCCCACATTGTTTGATCTTCTGCTATCTATGCAGGCGTATGAGTCGTGGAGGGTTGACTCTGCGCAGTAGCTGGGGTATCAGTTGAAGAAGCCTTGGCGTATTCTTCTTGAGCTTTCTTCTTCTGCTCTTCAACTGTCCCGATTGCCTTCTTCTTATCTCTGCCTCTTATAGCCTTGCCCTTAGGCTTTTTGGCTGCCTCAGCTGCTTCTTCTAATCTTCGCTCATGATCAAGTTTGTCCTGCAGCTGTTGGGCGACTCTGAGGTCGAAGGCCTCCTGCTCCGCTTTTGATTTAAATTTTCGGACCGGGGAGGAAGGAGGAGATTCAGTAGCAGTCTCCTTCCCCGGCCTCTGCGGTAGCTGTTGTGACTCTTCTTCTTCTGCTGGCTCGTTTGCGAATTGAGCAATCTCTTGTATATGTGCAGCAGAAGAGGAGATGGGGGTGGCTTGTAATGGAAATTCAAGGAGAAGTACCTCGTCAGTATTGTCTTTTGCCTGAGCGGCTGAGACTTCTTCAGTTCGAGTAGAGGGTCCTTCCTCCCGTGCCTTTCCCCCTGAGTCCGTGAGGGTCCTTCACTGTGGAGGGTCCTTCCTCCTGTACCTTCTCGCTAAGAAGCGGTACATCACCGTCCCCATCACTCTCTCACTTCCTTCTCCCTTACTACCTTCCCCCTTACTACCTTCCCCCTTTTTGGCATCGGCAATAAGTCCAAGGGAGGTACGGAGTGCTTTCACTTCTTCAGCCACTTTGGCAATAGAAACTTTGACTTCATCAATAGTCGTATCGAAGTCAGATACCACACTGGTGTAGCCATGCCAGTCCAATTCTTGTTCTTGCCTGAATTTCAGTAGCTGAGCGGCTGATTCTTTGCGAAGGTGCAGCAGAGCCGCATCATGGGATTCGCTCATCTCTTTCTGAATCGTCTTGAGAGCCTCAGCTTGTTGTTTAATAGCTGTTTGGAGAGAGGTGGTAGCCAGCTTATTACGCTCATCCATCTGAGCTTGAATGCGTGCGAGGGCCAGAGTCAGCTCTTGTGAGAAAGATAGGCACTGAGCTTCAAGAAGCTGCTGACTCTGAGCTTGCAAATCAATCTTCTGGGCAGCTAGAGTCTGCTCGATCATCTTCTTCGGATCGGGCTGAGAAGGAGCCTCTTGTGGTTTGAAGACGTCGGCGTAAAAGTTTGTTCGGGCATTCGATCTGCGCCTTTGTATACTTCTCCCATTTAATGTGTACATCTTTGGCGAGAAGGCGATTTTTCTCTCCTTGGCGTCCGATCGCCTTGTTGGATCGCCTTTGAGGACACGGAACCTATTGGTTGTATCTGATAGGAACTTGTTCCGAGCCTCTTTTCAGAGAATATGAGAAGTTGCTCCCTTGAGTACTTAGGGGCATTAGGAGCCTCACCAGATGTAGCAGGTGGTGGTGATGGGCTCTTCTCACGGGGAGTTTGTCCCTCAGCAGAATCTCCCATTTCTGCATCCTTGGGTGCCTCGTCCTTCTCCTGATCATCATCATCTCCCTTATCGGCAGGAGGAGAAGGGGCGGGGGAGTGTTGCCCGGAGCCGATTCCCTACGGCTTAGCAAGTAGAGCATAGCAGCTCGTAAATCTTCAAAACAACCCAGATCAGCGGGCTCGCCAAAGCCTATGGCATTCTGCAGTTCTTGCTCCTCGGCCAACAACTCAGTTCCTGATTGATTCTTTGAAAAGTCTATGAGAATATCCCAGTGCAGGAATCTCAGTAGTATATGAGCGCGTGCCCTGATGGCAATCTCTATCAAGTCCGCGTGCCCAGCGATTTCGGGTATCGGCTCGTGAATTTCGGCATATAGACGGGCACGAGTGGAATCGGTGGTGTTCCACTCGGCAGATGGCTCCTCGGTCGGCATTCGCCGTCCGACCGGGTTTCCTCGGAGCGATTATCCGAACCTTATCCTTTAGAGTAGCTCCTTCTATTCCAAAGATTCGAATCCTAGATCCGCTCGGGAGGAGGTGAAGCGGGGAGTTGACGCTAGTATGGCCGGCGGGCCGAGCAACAATGACCTCGGCAGGTCGAGTCTTGGCCAATCTCCTCTTCTTTGGCACTTGTACCGATGGGGGCAGAGCCGACGCCGCTCTCTTAGGCTCGAGCGGCCCCTTGCCTATGGATTTCTCGGCTCCGGCCTTCGTCCGGAATTTGATAGATTTCTTGTCAAAGTACTTGGAGTCCTCAAAGGCCGAGTTCTCAACAGTGAGTTCCTCCGAACCATGCATTCTATCGTAACGTACATCTTTGTTCCGAATAGAAGTTTACCCACACTCGGCTATCCTCCTCTCGCCAAGTGGGTAATGTGGTGAACTTCGAGCCCGTGCCTTCATCCGAGTAGTATAATACTCGGCCCGGTTCACTTCAACCCCATCGTCTATTGCCATCATCACTGAATCCTTGGTTTGGACAAGTTGATCATATGATCCAGTGAACTTGTCGGAATGTGCGATACCACGTAAGCTAGACCTCTGCATCGAGGTAGCAACATATTCCTCGGTAGAGCTGTTTTGAACGCCACATCCTTGCGTCCACGGAATTTCGCACATATGCGTTGATCTCCTTCTCCTTGTATCCAATCGGAGAAATGCCGGAGTTGGGAAGATCGAATGAAAGAGCTAGAGCATCTTGAATATCAAAGGTAAAAACAATGACTCCCACTCATCTTGATCGACTTCCTTCGATAAGAGAAGGACGATTCCTCTCCTCCCGACGCTAGAGATATCCGGTTGAAATAAACTTCGGCGAATTGCCGAGGGAGATAAGCACGGGGTGCTTCGAAACCAAGCATCTCCAACCCTGAATGCTCCAAAGCGTCAAACACGGGTTCAAGGAAAGAGATCTCCACTTGGCGGAAGGCCAAAGTAGGTTCAAACAGAATCCTGGAGGCTACAATCTCCTCAATGTTGTCTGGTGTTTGAACATTCGCCATTGAAATCTCGCAAAACAACATATTAGCACTTGAAAATAGAGTAAGTTAGTAGTTGCTAGCGAGATATCTCGATACATTACCGTGTATAAGAGCTTTAAGAGATGCGAAAGCAAAGTTGTTTAAGAGATTTGGATAAGAAAACAAAGTTGCGAGATAAGCTCTTGAGAATATGAAAAATGGCGAAAAGTGAGGAGTTGATAGAAGATGAAAGATTTTGTATATTAAGTTTGATCTTCGGTTTGAATCGCACGGTTCAAATTTAATCTTTCAAAATCAAGGGGCGGCTAAGATTAAATGTTATAAAGGAATGATTACAATAGCCGCCAAAAATATAGATATACGTAATAAAGCTAATGGAGAAGACATGCATTAAATGCGCGACGAGAGAGCATTAATTACGCGAGCGAGGAGTCCTGCCGACCTTTCCTCAAACCTTAAACATAATAAATGGTAAGGAATAAATGCTCCTTAGCAACCGAATGTAAGCGACCGATGCATTAAATGCGGCATGCTTCGAACAAATTAAGTAACGATACTACGCAAACCTCTTCGCTGAACTTATCGCTGGTTACCATCATTTATCGGGAGGATGGTTGTGCCGATGACCATGTTCCCCCTTGCCGTATGCAGTGTGCATCTCCCAACCGAGTCATCTGTACTAAGTTTCTCGACCTATCGTGCCTGATTTCATACCGATACCAATTGTTGCTAAGTATATCATTATCGGTAGTCGGCTTCTCTCGACTTGTCTCGATGGGATCTAGCGAGACCTAGCTCAACCGATAGTTCTCTCGAACCTGTTCTCGGCTAGTGGTTTGGTCGCATATATCCGCCCCTTTGCTTGTCGGTATGGATTTTCTCCATCCCGATGTCCTTCTTTTCGACATGGTCTCCGATGAAGTGGTGTCGGATATCCACGTGCTTGCATCCGGTATGTAGAACTCGGGTTACGAGTTATAGCTATTGCCTTGGTGGAGTCACGGTAGATGGGCACTTCATCCCGAGTTATACCATAATCTCTTAGTTGTTGTCGAAGCCAAAGGATCCGGGCACAGCAACTTCCCGCAGCCATGTACTCAACTTCGGTAGTGGACGTAGCTACCGAGTGATGTTTCTTTGAAAACCACGATATCGGCTTGTTGCCTAGGAACCGACATGTTCCGGAAGTTGATTTTCGATCTATCCCGCATCCCGCATAATCGGCATCGAATAACTCGTCGGCATTAGATTATCATCGGCAGGATACCATAACCCAAAGATCGGTGTTCCTCTTAGATATCGCAGAATCTTCTTCGCCGAGTCTAGATGACTTCGCTTGGGATTCGCCTCGAAATCTTGCGCATACACCTACAAAGATAAGTTATGTCGAGTCGGCTAGTTGTTAAATAAAGTAAAGAACCAATAATAGCTCTATAATCGGTAGAGTTAACGTAAGCTCCCTCTTTGTCTAGATCGATTTTAAAGTTCGTGTTCATGGGGATCTTGGATCGGTTTCTTTGGAATCACGCCCGAATCTTTTGAGAAGATCTCGAGTGTATTTGGCTTGATTGATGAAGATTCCTTCGCTGATTGTTTTACTTGAAATCCAAGGAAATAATTCATCTCTCCCATCATGGACATCTAGAATTTCTCCTTCATCATCTTCTCGAACTGCCGACATATGACTTCGTTTACGCAGCCGAAAATGATGTCGTCCACGTAGATTTACACCGGTAGAATGTCATCTTCGACTTTATGCTTGAATAGGGTGCGATCTACCTGTCCCCTTTTGAAAACCTTTTCGAAGTAGAAAGTCTCGATAGGGTATCATACCAAGCCCCGGGTGTTTGTTTTAACCCATACGAGCTTTCCTAAGTCGTACACCCGATGTCCCCGCCGAAAGCCGGGCGGTTGTTCCACGTAGACTTCTTCCTTCGGCACGCCGTTCGTAAAAGCCGACTTCACATCCATCTCGATATACCTTAAATCTCGATGTGTTGCATAAGCTAGGAAAAGACGAATGGCTTCCAATCCGGCGACCGGAGCAAATGTTTCATCAAAGTCAATTCCCTCTCGCCTCGATCTGTATCCTTTAGCAACTAGTCGAGCTTTATTTCGACAATGACGTTGTTTTCATCTTGCTTGTTCTTGAAGACCCACTTAGTTCCAATCACGTGCCGATGTCTAGGTCCGTCGACAAGCTCCCAAACTTCATTTCGATTTAACCGGTTCGACTCTTCTTGCATAGCAATGACCCGGCCAAGCATCTTTAAGTACGTAGACGTAAAAACAAGAGTAAAGTGAGCTTTCTCCTTGACTTAATCTTGATCTCGTCCTTATAGTTGCTGATGGATCTCCAATGATAAGATCGAAGAATGAGCATCGAGCCACGAACGCCCGAGTCGGGCTTCTTCTTCGATACTACTTACGCACGCCGTAGGTGTATTAGGCATTTCAAGTAGTAATCGTTCGTGACCGTAGTAATTCGGTAAGAAGGTTAGGATCTACCGAGTTTCCGGAGTTCGGGGGCATTTAGCTCGGGAACATTAATCGTTCCCCCGAGTTTATATTCTCGGTAGAGGTCTCGGTTACCACGGGGGCTTCCTCATCGACCGAAGTTACCCGTTGTTGATTCCGTTCGATAGAATCAACTAGGTTAGCTACATTGCTTGTTGGCCGAGTCCGAATTTCTTCATCTTCGACTCATCATCCCAACAATCTTTGGATCTTTTCGGCTTTGTCATTTAGTTCGAGATCCCGTAGCTTGCCGCCGACATCCTCGTGTTTGACTTTGTATCTTTCCCCGTTCTCGCAACAAATTCATCAAAAACAACATGAGGGCTTTCCTCCACGCAAAGAGTTCGATAGTTAAAAACTCGAAGGCTTTATCGACTCGGGAGTATCCTAAGAATACTCCTTGATCGATTTGCTATCAAAGACCTTCAACCGATTTTTCCCATTGTTGTGGATAAAGCAAGGACAAACCGAAAACATGAAAATGAGAAATAGAAGGAATTTTCCCTTTCCACAGTTCGTAAGGCGTCTTCATGTGTTGCTTTGTGTCGGTAGTGAGCGATTCTCGAGTATAACGGGGCGGTGTCGGTAGCATCGGCCCCAAAACTTTGAGGGTAGTCCGAGAACTGCGAGGAGCGTTCTTGCTTCGCTTCTTTGAGTGTTCTCGTTCTTACGTTCAAGCAAGCCCGTTCTGGCCGAGGGGGCGCGGCTGATATCTCGTGCTGAATTCCCTCTTTATCGCAGTATGTCTTAACTACCGAGTTTAGAAACTCGTTCCTCCGTCGAGCGTATCTTCTTAATCTTGATGTTCTTTTCCACACCGAGTTTCTTGAGTAGATTAGGTAACTCGGTCCGAACATCAGATTTGTTGGCGATGAAGATGACCCAAGTATATCTCGAGTAGTCGTCTATGACGATGAGGGCATACTTCTTGCCTCTTATAGTCACTGGAGAGACTGGCCCGAATAAGTTCATGTGAAGCAGCTGAAGGATTCCATCAGTGGAAGGTGACGGAATAGGTGGATTGCTACTCTTTGTTTGCTTTCCCTTCAGGCACGCTTCACAATTTCTGTCTTTGATAAACGATTCGTTGGGCAGTCCTCTGACTTTAGAGTTCTTGACAAGCTTGTTCATAGTCTTGAAGTTCAGGTGGCTGAGTCTCTTGTGCCATAGCCAGCCTGACTTGTCACCTGATTTAGTATGTGCGAGCAAGCAAGCCTTAGGAGAATCAACCAGGTCAGCTACATTGCTTGTTGACTGAGTCTGAATTTCATCATCGTCTGACTCATCATCCCAACAATGCTGGATCTTCTCAGCTTTATCATTCAGTCCAAGATCCTGTAGCTTGCTGCTGACATCTTCAGTGTTTGGCTCAGTATCTTTCCTGTCCTCAGTAACAAACTCATCAAAAATAACATGAGGGCTTTCCTCCACGCAAAGAGTCCGATAGTTAAAGACTCACGAATGCTTTTCTTGACCCGAGAGTATCCTAAGAATACTCCTTGATCGATTTGTTGTCAAAGACTTTCAACCGATCTTTCCCATTATTGTGGATAAAGCAAGGACGACCAAAAATATGGAAATGAGAAATAGAAGGAATTCTCTCTTTCCACGGTTCGTAAGGCATCTTCATGTGTTGCATTGTAAGCGGTGAGCGGTTACGAGTGTAGCGAGGTTGTGTCGGTAGCATCCGCCCAAAACTTTGAGGGTAGTCCCGAGTCCGCTAGGAGCGTTCTTGCTTTGCTTCTTTGAGTGTTCTCGTTCTTTCGTTCGCAACAAGTCCGTTCGCCGAGGGGTGCGTGCGCTGATGTCTCGTGCTTGAATTCCCTCTTTATCGCAGTACTCTTTAACTACCGAGTTTAGAAACTCGTTCCTCCGTACGAGCGTATCCCTCGTATCTTGATGTCCTTTTCCACACTGAGCTTTTTCAGTAGATTAGGCAGCTCAGTCTGAACATCAGACTTATTGGCGATGAAGATGACCCACGTATATCTCGAGTAGTCGTCTATGACGACTAGGGCATACTTCTTGCCTCTTATAGTCACTGGAGAGCGGCCCGAAAAGATCCATGTGGAGCAATCAAGGATTCCATCGGTGGAAGGTGAAGGAATAGGTGGATTGCTCTTCTTTGTCTCGCTTTCCCTTCGGGCATGCTTCACAATTTCTATCTTTGATAAAAGATTCCTTGGGCGATCCTCGACTTTAGAGTTCTTGACAAGCTTGTTCATGGTCTTGAAGTTCGAAGTGGCTGAGTCTCTTGTACCATAGCCGCCGACTTGTCACCTGATTTGAGTTCGTGCGAGCAAGCAAGCCTCGGGTTCTCGCGGTATTCCAGTTTGCAACATAGATGTTCTTCCTCCGCGAACCTCGATAACACTGTTTTCCCCGTAGATTTGTCAACAATATCACGAAACCGGCGTCAAAGATTACTCGTTAAGATTATCACGGAATTGATCGATCGAAAGGAGATTATGTTGAAGTCCTTCAACATATGTTACTCTTGGAACCGTAGTGGTCCCAATGTTCGGCGTTCCGTATCCCCTTGTGTAGCCTTTGGAGTTGTCACCGAATTCACTCGGGACCATCTTCTTGTACGTAGTTGGTCGGCGAGCTCTTCCGGTAAGTCGTGTGTCTCGAGCAGCCGCCGTCCACTATCCACGGGTCCTTATGCACCTACAAAACGGAGGCATTTTTAGGTACCCTTTGGTTCGATTGGGTCCTTACGAGGTTAGTGGGTGATTTCGGAACCCGGATTTGTCTCGGGACCTTAGAAGTTCCGGACTTCTTCTTCGAACCTTATCGGCTTTCTTCTCCACAGACTTGGAGATACCGACTTTCTGGCGATAATTTTGGGTTCGAGCGCTTTCTTCTTCGAGTCTTAGCGCTTCTCCCGACCCCGGGCTCATAGTAGTACGAGCCGTCCGAGCCGGGTGCTCATACTGATGGCTCCTTGTCCTGTTCTACCCATCTGACCTTCTTGATTCGCCCTGAATTTGATCGCGGTGTCCTGGGGCTGGAACCTTTGGTCAGCTGCTTGTTGCTACTCGGCTGAGGTGTAATCATTTTCTGTTTATTTTTCGCCTGAGGTGTGGTGTCGGCGGCTTGCACCTTTCCCTCGACGAACCTATCGGCCAGGGTTGCTGAGCTTTTGGAGGTAGAAGCTTCGTGGGTATAGCCAAGGCCTTCTTTCACAGAACTTGACCGTTGTGCTCTAAGCATGCTTTCAAGCTTCTCCTTAGCTCCCAGGTATTGTTCAGTCATCAAACCTCTCCAGACTTCGTCACTCCTTCTGAGTGAGTCATAGTCATTCTGCACGTATGTGAGCTTCTGACTGAGCTTGGCTATTTCAGTCTCTTTCTCAGAATTGTCCTTGGTCAGAACTGAGATCTGAGTCTCTTGAAGCTGAGACTTAGTCATAAGAGATTCAATCTCTTCCTTGAGTCTCGCAACTAGATCCACTGACTCAGTAGAGACCTGACAATCAGAAGAAAGTCTCTGATTCTCAGCCTTTACCTGTTCAAGTTCCTGGATGGTTCTGCTGAACTCTCTGCTCAGCTGAATCTGTTCCTCTAGCAGATCATCATAGGCTTGTACCACATCTAGAGGATCATCTGTGACCGAGCACGTGTCTTGTGTGTTGTGTGAAGAAGAGGTAATAATGCGTTTAGAATTTACCTCAGCCTCTTCTCCGGCCATCGGACAAGTATTCGGCCGACTCATCGAGAACCGTCTTTGCGACCTCAATCTGCGACGAATGCGGCTTGTCTTGAGAAGAATACATGAATGTATCCTCCTCAATTGAGTTGTCGAATATCTCTCCGGCTATATAGGCTCGCCGTCTCTCGGCGAATTTCTTTCTCCTCGGCTCGCCGTTCGCTCTTTGAGCACTGAGAGTTCGGGACAATCGTGCGATAGTGTCCCTCCTTCTTGCGGTTGTAGCGGGTAGATGTTCTCTTTGCTCTTACCACTGAGTCTTTAGACGGACCGGCGGCAGACTCCGATTTCCCGCATTCGGTAGAAGGATTAGATTCTTCTTTCTTATGATAGTCTTTCTTACCCGAGGAAGAATCTCGGTTGTATTTCCTCGGCTTTCGACTCTCTCCTTTTCCTCTCGATATTTGAGAGCCATCGGTGCTAGGCCGGTCGGGCCTCGAAGTCTCGGAAGACTTTGCTGCGATGTGGCCACGGCTTTGCTTGAGGAAATAGGCTTGGCTCCGGTATTGCCGATCGTTGCCTTGAAGGCGTGGTCGAAGCGTGTGTCGGTTGGAGCGCTTAAGCACTTTTGGGGTAAGGCTATGCTCGAATTCCTCCGATTTTAATTCTCGAAAATATAACATCGGGAGTTAGAGCATTTAGATCGAGCAACGTAAATAAGTAGCAAATGGAAGCCACTTCGTCGGGGCAACGCTCTCAAGATCTTGGTGTTCATCTCCTTGTTGGTGAACGACCTCCCCACCCATTGATGACATTGACTTGATTGGTGAATCGACACTCGGCTCGTCAATGGTTTCGATGAGCTCCATTGCAAAGGCGTCGAACTCTCGAAGCTCTAGCTCGAGCTTGTTTTCTTTGATCCGAGGGGTTCCATGGCTTAGTACGCCAAGGCGTCCCATAGCTCTTTCGCCATTTTGCAATCTTGTACCCTTCCGAGATGTGAGTCACCGAGCGTAGTCGGTATGGCATTACGTGCAACTCGGTCAAAGTTGTGCAACTTCTTTTCTTCGGGCGTGAAGGCGAGATTTGTCTTTGGGAACCTTAGCACCGGTTTGTGCTCCCACGCCTCCTCCAGCGGCAAATACTACGCGCGTCGATCATAGGAATGATCGGTCCCGACTCTAGGACATCGACATGCTCGTCGTGGAGTGACGTTAGGTGTGCCTCCATACGTACGCGCCATACCATGTAGTTCTCTATTGAGAACATCGGTACCATCCTAATACCGACATATCGGACATTGTAAGAGTAAGAGTATAAGGATGCCGAAAAGACGCTTATGCAAGGAAAACGGTTTTCGGGATCGGTTCGAGAGGACCAAGATATTTCGAGAATCGGCGATCGGTTGAACACCGTGTGCTCGATACCAATTGTTGGTCCGGAGACGAAAAGTCAGGTGTAGAGGGGGGGGGGTGAATACACCTGAGCTCGTTTCTTTTTCTCGGTGAAGGTCACCGAAGCCGATGTTTGCAATCGATGAACGAGTGCCAAGTAAGCCTTCGATCACCGGGGTCAAAGTGAGTCGGCTTCGAGCTCTTCTACGACCGATGTCGGATTACGAAACTCGGTCGGAGACTGTAGTGCGGATAAGTGTTAGGCCCGGAGTCGTCTCTTTTGAAAACGCATTTTTGCAAGTTAAATCTTTTAGCTGTGCACTTTATAAAATACGTTTTATGCAAACTTATGATTTTCAAGTCAGTTGAATGCTATGCAATAAAACAGTAAATGAACACAAGTGATTTAACGTGGTTCGGATACGCAAGATCCTACGTCCACGGTCCTGAACAAGGCAGGAGAACTTGTTGATTATTCTGAGTAAGCCTCAGCAGGGATACTGTGCACTGGACAGTTCCCTCTAAGTTATAGTCCTTAGCGACTTTACAATCCAAACCTAAGTTTAGAAGGGAGGGAATATTCTCCAACTGAGAAGGAGTTCTTACAATAAGAACAATTCACTAAATGTGAACTCCTTCGGATCTAAGCTATGAATCTAGCAATGAGCTTAGTCTAGAGAAGAAAGGGATCAAAGTGCTCTAGAGAGATGAACTACAAGAAGTGTTCTATGAAAACTAGTTCGTCTCTGGATAAGCTTGAAGATTCTAGAGCGTTGTGAGCTTGAATGATTTCCCTTGATTTCGCGTATATTCCTCTTTTCGAAATCTTCAAATCCTTCTCTATTTATAGTTGTGAGTTGTGGCATATGTCCGTTGGAGACGACGATGCCACGTGTCACAAGCGTCTAAAGAAAACGGCCACTATTCAACTTTGTTGCGACGAGGCGATTAATGCGACTGTTCATGAGAGCGGCTTTCTTGTGTAGAGTAGGTAAGCGTTGTTGGCTTCTCATTGGTCGAGGTTTGTAGTTGGTGAGTGTCGAGTTGACCGTTCAAACTACCTCGTATGTCTTCTGCTGAACATTTGAAGGGACTTTAAGTGCTGGGTCGCTTTCTGTCGGATACAGTACTCGAAAGTCTGTCTTCTTCGGCTGAGTCGTCTGACTGATAAAGTGAGCTTCTGATAGTCAGTTGGTCGACTGCGAAGGTATACCGCTTGACCTTGGTTCTTCTACCGATGACCATCGGCTTGTAGAGAATGCTTCTGCGAGGTCCGGTCACTGATGCGGGATCTTTAACCGAGTTTGATATCGACTGGCGACGAAGAATGCAAGCGATTACACGATGACGTGGGGTTCGAAAAGTATCTTCGGCAGAAGATCGGTTCAACAACTACCCCGTACGGGACTTAGACAAAATAATAAGCATTACATCAAGTCTAACCTATACATCAGCTAATCCTATCGACACACTAATCTACTGATATCAGCTCGGTTTTGGGATCTTCAATTCCATAGTACTACTATGATTTCCCCCAATTTCTTTTAACCCTAGAACAGCTGAGTATCAATCTACTCACCCATATCCAACAAATACCCATGGAAAAGATTTAGTCGACAACGTGCATACGAAATGTACACATATGATTGTGCATATATTTTATAGATAATGTGCATATAAACTGTTATCATTTCGACAAAACCCCCAATTCCAATCGCTCTTACAAATATATGGCTTAGAAATTGGTATGAACCCTAATATTTCCAATCCCTCTTTCGAAAAAAAATTGTATCAACTACATTGAAAATATATTCCCAAAAAATGTGTGGATTGTATAAACCCTAGCATTTTCGAAAAAAATTGTAACAACTAAATTCGAACATACCTTCGGTTTTTACAAATCGCACTTTTGCCAACACAAATGTGTATTCTCCTTGAGGAATCAGTCTCAATTCCGATAAGTTATCTCAATTCCAGCAAGGTCTCTTCGCCCCATCTCTTGCGTTTCGGACAAATTTTTATGCACATTTACATTCTAATCGTACCTGTTCATACATAACCATTTGTCGAAGGCGATTGGGGTAAGATTGTGACCGATTGTGAAGATTGGAATCGAAGATTGGCGTCGATTTTCACCGAGTGTGAAGCTTGGAGGGAACCGACGAAATGTTTTGAATTTGAAAGATTTGGGAAATGAAAGAGTATAAATGAAGGTTAGAGAGGGAACCCATCTATTAATTTTTTCCCACAATGTCCCCAAACTACCCTTATTCCCCTATTTCTTCTAAAAAAATGCTAAAATAAATGAAATCTCTATAAATCCTAGCCATCCATTCTACTTGATCTATGGATGTAAGATGTTCTCCTTTCTCTCATTAAGGGGGTGTTCACAATAATATATATATATATATATATATATATATATATATATATATATATATATATATATATAATATTAATTGACTAAGATACATTAGTTATTATAATTCTATATAATCTACTCTGAGTACTAAATAAAATACAAAAACTATATTTATATAACAAGAAATTAATTTATACAATCCAAAATTAAAACAATAGTAATTATATAATCGTAATTAATAGTTGGCCCATTAAGGAACAATTAATAGTTGATTACTTATAGATTTCTCGTGTTCTTCCTCTCTCGCATTCTTCATCTTTTTGTCTTCTCTCTCTCTCTCAATTTTTCTATCTTTTCATCCGATACCTGGTACAATTTCTCATTTTATCAACAACAAAATAGATAGGCTTGAAAGCAATTTTCAGAATTTAAAAAGTGAAATGATGTCTGGAACAGTAGAAACTCATTTTTGCAGTTCAAGGAGAGAGAAAAAGTGGATATCACTTGGTGTTGAGAACCCAATTGGGTTGGTGATGGTTTTCCTACTGCAAACCCCTGGGTTGGAGATGCTCTTATAGCACAATTATGAAATACAAAATGCACAATACTGATATACCATTAAATTAAATTATACTAAAGAAATGGCTTTTTATTATTAAAAAAAACTAACAATACACTACATTTAATTTACACGCTAAGTAATAAAAAATGTACGACTACTGTGTTTAATCTGCACTATTATAGCAATATATAAGAAGATTTCAGTTATGCAGACTTCATTACAAATGGAGCAAATGAGAAAAACTTGAACCCATATACCAACAATTGAATCACACGTACAAACAAGAAAAAATTCCTATTCAATTTCTTAAAGTGCTTATTCTTATCATGCAAAAATGTATGTGTATGAGACTCGTTAAATTTCGTAATGACATAGCCAACACCAACCTTAAACTTCAGCACAATACGAGCCATGCATGATTCTCTAAATGACATTTTTCGCCTCTTTTTCCTTAATCCAACTTCATTAGATTCATTTTGAGAAAATATTCATTATCAACCTTTTTCCCCTCACGATTACATAAGACATATTTATGCAATGTAATCAAATTCCTCTTACGATCAGTTCCAACACATTTATCGAAAACACATTTCCTATAAAAAGCACGACATCATCCAATGTTGCAAAAGTCATTCTGACAAATGGCTTAATATCAATTGGACATTCTGGAATATAATGGTGGCTGTAATCCGTAGCCATGACAGATTCCCCAACTAGGAATTCATTTCTAAAAATAAAATTACAAAACAAGATAAAATTAATGAGTCAAAACCCGTATAAATAAGCATAATATGCACTATGAACGTGCATAACAACATTGTTTGAAGTGCATAAATTAACCCCCCCAAAAAATCAAATTACAGAAGAAAACAAAACAAACTGAGTTTCTAAAACCAAATTATCCGAAAAACAAAAACATCGATTGATAAACGATTTATTCACATTTTGTCTAGAATTTTTCAAATGATAGTATGAAGAATTAAGCTTCCAATTGATTATTCAAACCTAAGAAATATAATAAAAAAACACCAATGAAATATATAAGATAGTTTGATTCACGTATATGCATAAATTACGAAAAGAAAAGACGTAGAAATCGAAAACGAAAAATGTTGATTCAATAACATATTGAAACAAAACAACCATATTGCAATCAAATATAAGATTTACGTAAGAAACAAGAAATAAACAACAAACCTTCTATAGACATTATCAAAAAATGATGATAATCAAAATTGTAAAAATATTCTTGAGTTTGTACGTATGCGCCGATGGTTCAAAAAGATGAACGAAAGAACGGTTTGTATATAACATATAAGGAGATTATAAAATAAAAAAGATTCACAATTTTACAAAAAAGAGCTTTGTGCATATTATTTACTTTAAGTGTGCAAAAAGACAACTTAAATGAAAATACGATCTGGAGCGTCCTAACACTTGATGAAATGGTTATTCTATATTCCTATTTCTCACTCTAAGGGTGTTGGAATTTTGTATATAACATATAAGGAGATTATAAAATAAAAAAGATTCACAATTTTACAAAAAAGAGCTTTGTGCATATTATTTACTTTAAGTGTGCAAAAAGACAACTTAAATGAAAATACGATCTGGAGCGTCCTAACACTTGATGAAATGGTTATTCTATATTCCTATTTCTCACTCTAAGGGTGTTGGAATTTTGTATACTGAAATCAACTTTTATGCTTGTATACAATGTTATTCCTATCCGCTGTTTGTTTTCCTATTTGATTATTTATATTTGCACATGTTAAGTTCTATTATGTTGTATAAAGTTAGATTGTGTAGTGTGTTGTAGATCACAGAAGACTACACAATTGGTTGAACTAACGATATATAAATAGATTGTTTCATGTTACCACTATTATTATTCTCCAATTTGATTATTATAATTGCACAAATTAGTCCATTATCTCACAAGAGTTAGATCATATAGTGTGTTGTAGATCATAGAAGACTGTAGTGATTGGTTGAACTAGTGAGATATAAATAGTTATCACATCTGAGTCAACTTTAGGATAAGTTGTCGGTTTATGCTGCAATGTAGATAAGAAGTGACTTTTCTTGGTCACTTGTCTATGTTGATACATTTTATGTATTGATGGATCGCGGTGACACATGTAACCAAGGTCTCGGAGATTCAGCTGATCTTAAGCTTGATGAGATTTCAACTGAGTGCACGCGACTAGTTTTGACTTGCTATAGGTGAGGGTCATCGCGACCATATATATCTGTATCTTGGGTGAGTGTTGTTGTGTGTAGCTCAAGCTAGTTATCTGTATCATGCATCCGTATCCCATTAAAGAGTTGATGATATCCCCTTGAGGAGCTCGAAAGGTATATCATACTAAACCCTGCAGGTTGATTAAGTTCAAGTATGATAATAATGTCGAGTGGTACTGCTCAAGGATAAGATGTTAATTGTATTAAGTAGTCAGTAAACTTAATCAATTAATGAATATTCGATATCTTAAATATGGGGATTAACTAAAGTTAAAAATACAATCTCTGACTCAACTTTTAGGATAAAGGGGTAAGTCAGCATAAATTCTTTAGTGGAATAAATCTATGTTTGTGAATTAATAATACTCTGGACTGAGTATGGAAAATTAATTCACTTGAGGCCCGACTTTATTTCTTGTATTAGGTACTTGGTCTGGCCCGAACATATGTCCAGTCGTATGCGACATTTTCTCTCAGACTCACTAGGCTACTTCATTGCCTGGAATTGTTTGGTCCTTTAGTGAACCAAAACAATTGGTGATGTGTACTGTCCTCTTTTACTATTGGATGGATTGGGGTTGGAGTCAAAGGTCCATTAGGGTTCTTTTGACTAGCCCTTATAAATAGGGAACAAATGGGTCACTTGTTCACACTTGTCTTTCTAGTTTTGTGTGTCGTAAATGTGAGTCCGAGTGAAATACCGTCGAGAGCCTTCTAGTGTCTCCGTCCATCCGGAGTTGAGAGCTCGGGCATAAGAACAGTCCGGAAGACCTTTTCTAGATCAAGTCAAGAAGATCGTATACTTGGACGTATATTTCCTACATAGATATCACAGCTGAGACAATTTTAGGACGAGTTATCGGTTTAAGCTGCAGTTTAGATAATAAATAGTTTGTCTTGGCTACTACTCTATTCTGGTACACTTAAGGTGGTGCATTGACTGATCATAATGATATTTGTTTTCCTAACTGACATGAATGAATAACTAAAGATCTCAGTGACTTAGATGGTCCTAAGCTTGATAAGACTTCAATTGAGTGCATTTGACTAACTATCACTTTGACCTACTACGGTGAACGTCATCGCGATCGGCTCTATGTATCTTGGGTGTTAGTAGTCATTTGTGACTTATGATGGTTGTCTGTATCTTGCAACAGTATCCCTAATATAGGGTTAATAATATCCCCTGAGGATCTCGAAATGATTATCACACTAAACCCTGCAAGTCGATTAAGTTCATGTGTGTTAATAAGGTGGAGTGGTACTACTCAGAAATATAATAAGATGTTAATTAATTTAAGTTGTCAGTAGACTTAATTAATTAACGGATATTTATTTCTTAAATATAGAGATCGATTAAGTCTAAAATACATGCACATGCTCAAATTAGGATAAAGTGATAAGTCAGCACGGATTCTCTAGTGGAATGAATTTGTGTTTATTAATTGATTTTGCTATGGGCTAAACAAAGAGAATTAATTAATTTGAGGCCCTGCTTTATTTCTTGCATTGGATCCATGGTCTGACCCACATAAATGTCAAATATTTATTTCATGCTCTCTCGGGATTATTAAGGGATTGATGCATTTTTGCATTACTTAATAATGTGGGTATTATTTATCTGAAATTATTTGGCTGACCCAATTAATTGATAAATAATAAGTAACCCACATATTATTTAATTAATTAATGGGCTTGGTGTTTGAAGTCCATTAGGAATTAATTAATTAATTAATTAATTAATCAATGGACTTGATGTGTATAATAAGGTATTACGTTATTATATTCACACATAAATTTGAAACCCACGAAATACAAACACACGCACACGAAGGCAGACGTGATCTTTTTGGTTCTCCAGTTCTTCGTCCATCCGAATAGAAAGCAGGCCTCGGGACACAGATTAGAAGATCATGTATGCTAGCAAATCAAAGCGCGGCTTAAGGACGCATGTATTGATTCCTAAATCCTTCAAATGGTGTTCTCATACGATCTCCCATCTATAATCATGTTTGGATGAATTAACAATTTTATAATTAATATATATTAAAGGTAAATTATCAAATATAGTCATCAATATTTGCGATTTTGCACATTTGACCTCGATTTTTTTATCATTTTGACCTCAAACTACTTTTTTTTTTCGATTTTAGGCCCACTATTAATTTTTCCGTCAATTCGACCACTAATCAAATTTGAATTAAAAATAGAAAGGTTAAAATTTGAATTTGGAAATGACAAATTGATAAATCTCGTCCTCAAACTTTCTATTGTAATTAGTCCCCAATCTTTTTGTTTTTATTGGAGATCGTAATCATCAATAGGGAAGTGCAATATGCTAGCACTGAAATAACGCTTCTTGAGCCTCATTTTTGGAAAATAGGTCGCCAAAAAATGTGTATATCATGAGTTCATCAATAAGGAAATATAATATGTTAGCGCGGAAATAACGCTTCGTCCATTTAATTCCGCATGATTTCATCCGGGTTGGAATTTTCGTGCAGATTGTTGAGATAAGCGGTAGAGTTTTGTGTTGGGGTGGCGACAAAGGCGATAGGGAAAAGCAATCTCCGATTGGTAAATTTAATGCAAAATTTCGTCGATTCGAAACAATTAGCTTATTTGATTAAAATTAGTGAAATCAGTCCTCAAACTGTTTTATTTTGTTAAACATGTCTCAAATATATAATTCTTCATTTGCAATTTTTGTGTAGATACAAAACTTCCAACTTTGGCCTTTTTATTTTTAATAGTATTTTTTAATTAACGGTCGAATTGACGGAATAATTAAAGGTGAGACTAAAATCGCAAAAAAACTAGTTTGACCTAGAAAAAAGATTGAGGACAAATTTCGCAAAATCGCAAAGATTGATGTCTATATTTGTCAATTTGCCTATATTAAAAAAATGATGTTAACAAATCTAGTTTTTTTTTCCAGATCCCCCACCCCACCCCAATTTTTTTTGGTGAATACTTGTTCAATAATTGGTATGTTTTTTACACGAACCAGATTCAATTGTGATTTTGTTGGGGGGGGTGTATCACATTTTTTATAAGATATGTTCAATAATTTTTTTGTACATGTACAACTAAGAAATATAGAAAAAAATGATGGCGTTTAATAATATTATTTATATAATGAATGTTATTATGAAAGTGACCGTTTTATTGAGAAGATATGAGACTATAATTATAGCATTAAAAGTTTTGGGATCAAAATCACAAATATTGAGATACTATGGGGCTAAATTTGCCGTTCTGAAAGTTTTAGGATCGAAAACGCAAGCTAATAAAAATTACAGGACTAACACTACACAAACGAGAATTACTGGACTAAATCAATTAGGTGGAACCCTACAGGCCCAAAAATGCAATTTTCGCCTCAAATTTGACGAACACATTCACTTAAAATTCCCGCCATCACCTGCTTGGGAATTAGGGCTGGGACTTGGGAGCTCACACTTGACTCACCGAAGCCCAACTCCGTACGACCGCCGTACCGGAAAATGGCAGGATCCTCTGAGCCGCACGCCTCCGCATTTTCGGCAGCTGAGGTCCGTTTTCTCTCACCTTTCTTAAATTGCTTCGATTCGTCAATTATCTCAATTTTCCTTAATCCTTTTCAATTTCTATGTCTGGAAAATTGATGGCGCAGTTGGAGTTTCTCGCGGAAGATGAAATGATTGAAATCGTGCCGAATTTGAGAATGGATCCGCTCAATTTTATATCCGTATGATTCATTTTATAACCGCTTATATCTACGCGTTTAATTGTGTTTCTAGATCAAGCTAATTGATGTTCTTATGCGATTCGTGTTTGATTCGTTCTGTGGGCAGGGGGATTTCGGTCCGTTTAGACCACAAATAGCAACTCAAGCTCCACTTTGGTTGGCAGTAGCCTTGAAGAAGAGAGGAAAGTGTACAATTCGAGCTCCGGAATGGATGTCTGTTGGTGAGTACGAAGAAAAAATACTAAAGAACATATAATATTTCCCAAATTCAAGTAAATGAAATCATAGCTTTGAATAAAAAGTTTTAGCAGCTAGTTAGATTGATCTTCTTTCCCTTATCTAGTACGTATACAAAAATTCTTACTACTACCAATATGTGTTTTTGTCATAGATAAGTTAACACAAGTGCTAGAAGCAGAGAGAGATTCTGAGAAGTTTCAGCCATTGCCATTTCACTACGTAGAAATATCGAGGCTTCTCTTTGATCAGTAAGTACTTGCATGGTATAGAATTGATTTCTTCTGTTATATTCTGGTATGGTTTTCAATATGTTTATCTTTGATGTAGTGCGCGAGACGACATTCCTGATATCTACATGGTTAGTGGGCTGATGTAATGTCATACTCTTTTGTTGGGATGTAATGTTTTCTTGAACTTAATTCTGATTTCCATATAGGTAAGATCCCTCATTGAGGACATCAAGGACGTACGGTTTCATAAAATCGGGAATGGCTTGGAGATCATCTCAAAGGAACGTACTTATGCACTTAGGGTATGGTAATTTTCTGAGTTGTACGTTGTAACTCCTATTTGCATTTGTTCTTTTGTTTTGTATCTCTTATATGAATTCACTTAACATAATGTGATGTCCTAGAAATGTGATTCTTTTATACTTGAAGAAATTGTCGTCTATCATTCCAAAGTTGGTTCATTTTGTTGCTTGCTGTTGATAACTTGGACTGTTTTTTGGTTTTGAAATTCTCTAGCCATATATTTGAGTGAAATCATGCATCTGTATGGCTGCTAACTGTGTGTTGAAAAAGAAGTTTCTTAATTGAATTTAAACAAAAATACGCACAATAAGATCAAATAGGCATTAATGACCACGAATATGATATGCAAAGTGATTATCGGATGGATCAAGTTGATTATCAAGTTTTAAAGAAGGAGATTCATATTAGACCAGTAGATCACTGCCTGCTAATCGAAGTGACTTTTCTTCACCCCCTATTACTACGTGACTTTTCATCCAAGTGGGATCAGTTGTGTCTTTTCTCACAAATCTATCGACCGACCTTCTGAATAACAAACTCATATTCTTACCACAGTCAACAGTCATGTGAACATCTGGTAGCATCTTTGGATGGCTCATTATTTCTTTTCATCTGGTCACTTCTGATTGTGATTAGTGAATATGATTTTATTGAAGTTGCATGTATTTATCGCAGTTTTACATTATCCTTCAACCTTGCAGCTTAAAAATCTATCTGCTATGGAAGCAAATATAGTCCGCCCATTCGTTACAAGAGCTCTTGGGACATTTTATAAGCTTGGTAGTTCCGATATGATACAAGAGACAGACCACACATCCAATAGACAACCCCAAGCAACCAATCGCGGGCCAAGGGTAAGTCACCTTGTATGCTTAATGTTTACTAAACTGTTTCTGGGTATACAAACTCTAGCCTTAAAAGTATAAGTTACTGAACATTCTTTTATTGGCTTACTCGATACCCTTTTTCACCATGTTTCGGGAAACTCCATCAGACATTGGATTCTTGGACTTATCTATATACTCTTACCATTTAGTTGCTAAAGCTTGAACTTGTATTCTAGTATAGTAGCTCGTATATCATGTGTTCTTGATTGTCCTCCTTGACTGCATATCCTCTTTTCATGATTCTCAGCGGCAACTGAAAGATAGATGATCCAATCTGGAGATACTGTACAATCACCAAACTACAAACAGTAAGCTCCTCTAGTTGTCTTAAAGGTGCTCTCTTAACTTTTCAACATTCTTGTCTTTTCTTCAAGTAACCGTATTCGGCTTCTTCGACTGTTTTACGTTTCTGCTCGTGATATAGCTAGACATCTAATTGCTTAGTCTTTATCTTTATGAATCAGCCAATGATAGATAAGTCTAGATTAATAAGTTTGATCTGTAAATCAAATTGTTTGTGTGAATGTGCGTTTTTGTTGTAAGATTATAGCACCAAGGTTGTAGCAGTTGAGATTCCTAGACATGCTGAACTGGAATGCTCCTCAAACCGGTGACATGTATTTGTATTTTAATTACTTGTCTTAGTTGAGTAAAGTACTTTTGTGGCTAATCATATCCATTCATAATGAGCTGTCCCAAAAACTTTGGGGTCTGCTTAATGCCACATTAGAAAGCAGGGTCACTCTGACACGAATATGGTTTTTCTTTTGACTTGCATATATTCTTTTAGATCATTTTTATTGAGCTATATATTTATCTTATATATGTGTAATTTGTCAGTTTATAGTACTATTATATTTCATTGTTATTTTACTTATTTTGAATTTGTTATTTTTATTTTATTTATATTTATTTATTTATATAATTTGTATTTGTAATCGACGTTTTGTGAGCATTTTTTTTCCAAAAAACATCATGTCGCAAGAGAGATGTAACCTAAGTCAAATAGTAGGATCTCTCTTACACAAGCACACATATAGCATACACACATATACGTACGGGGGGTTGTCCACTCTTATAGATCATGCATGATCACGAATTTTGTAGAATCTTGAATTATACATAATTTTGAAAAATACAGTTTCGATTGTTAAAATTATAGGTTTTCGCTCTCTAATTTTTAATTTTGAATCTATACTTCCGTGTGTGCATATATATTAGTTGGGAATTAGGTTTACAACTATAATTAGATCATTTTTGCATGCTTAGCTGGATATTCCATTTTATCTCTCCATGCCACGTGCCCAATTTTCCATGTAGTTAGGCTTCTTCTGCATGTGCAATTGTGCTTTATCTCAATAATTACTTCCCTATATTAATACTTATATTTATTTATGAATTAAGATTCTTGTATGAATTCCATGATTATTGTTCATTAAACGCGATATAAACAACGCGCGACATTAAAAGAGCGGCTACCGATTTTGGACACCGGCAAATAAATGATACCAACCGCAATCAATGAATTGGCCGTTTTCATCGTCCGCATTCACTCCGTTTCCGAGTCACCGGCAGATTAAGGGTTCCAATTTGTTGCGTCTTACTTCTTACTAAGAAGTTTTGTACATTAAAATTATAAATATTTATCTATTTAAGATTAGTGACTTATTATTGTATAATTATTTGTTTTGGAAAATAAATATAACTGAAATAACTTAAAAGAATGCATAACAGTCAGGAAAGAAAATTTCAAATTTTATCTTCTAAAGTGGCCTATTCTTTTTGGTGTTGTAGTTAAAAATATTTTTTTTTATCTTGTGATGATTACTGTACTTTAAGCATAAGTATTTTCATTGTATAATCTACTAGTGATTTAATTGTAGTATTATGAATAACTTAAAAGTGTTAATAGGTAACATGTTCAAACAAATGAAATCGTATAGGGGATGATCCAAAATTACAGAAAAATAGCAGATAAAATTTGTAAAATTAATAATCGGATTTCAATGGAAGGGGGAGAATGCTTCTTTACGCCCTCTTGTATTAGCCTCTGGACGCGTGAGTAAACTCTTTGTTGAAATACTAAAATCGAATGATTGTTCATATTATACAATTAGAGAATAAGCTATTGTTAATTTTGTGGGAAAAAAAAAACAAATATAGACATATTAGAAGACCAAAACTTATAAGATCAAAACTGAAATTTTTCATTTTGTGTTAAAATTGATCATCCAATTTTGCCCATTTCCGTCTTCACATATTTCCCGTGAATCGGTGGTTAGACTTGGCCGTCACGAAACAACTCGTCCTGTCCTTTTCCGTCATTTCACCCACAAATGGATATGTATATGTGTCACGGTGAACCCCTTCTGCCAGTTGCGTTCTTCGTCTTCCTTCTCTGTCCTTCCCACCTAAATCTTTTCTCTTCCTTCTATCTCCGCCATTGTTGAATGTCGTTATAGTTTATATTATATATATATATATGTGTCTGTGTATCGTTTTCGTTCATTATCTGTTTGTGGATTGGGCGAAGATGTATCGAGGACAAATCCGAGCACGTTAATTTACTGCAATTAGGGTTTCTGTCTCGTTAGGGAATCAAATGGTTGAATTGTTCTACAGATTTACAAAATTCAAGAACTTCGAATTCGATTGACACGTATCTCCGTTCAATCAGGATTCGAATTTGTCTTTCATTGAGTTTTTTCCACCTTCTGTAATTCTCTCGTTTGTGTTTTTTTTTCTTTCTTTTCTGGACGAAGAACGGTTTCTTTATGCAGATTGTTTGAATTTCTTCATTTTCGTTTTTGCTCGAATTTGATTTGTTTTGTGTAACCAAGATGGAGTTTTGAGAGGAAAGAGGTTTTGGGATTGGATAGAAGAGTGTTGGCATCGGTGGTTGGTTGCGGGATGAACTGCAGGGTTTATACGTCGTCGTTCGATGAGGTGTGGGCTAGGCAGTCCAATGGAGGAGGAGGTGGACTAAGCCATGAGAGTGAGCATGATTTGGCGGTGATGGTGAATGATTTCATGGAGAATGGGAGTAGCTGTGGGGCTGATTCAAGATACAGCAGCGACAGTGACTCCAGCCTCCCCGATCTCCATCAGCTCGCTGACAAAATCTCCGTGAGTCTCTCTCTCTCTCTATGATTTTGAATGAGATAATTGCAGGATAAAGTTGTAATCCATACATCATAATCAAACTTCAGTTGACAGACCAACTTTTTTGATGGAATAGTATGATTGAAATCAAATTGTCGCTTTTTGTGAATTGAATTTTCCTTGGAATTATATGGTGATAGGCTGTTGTTTAGCTGAATCTGAGTTATTGATATTATTATTATTATTATTATTATTATTGAGAGGGAGAGAGAGAGAGAGAGAGAGAGAGAGAGAGAGAGAGAGAGAGAGTAAGTGGACAAGCTAATGTAGGACCTCTAGCTGGAATTAGGTGGACCTCGAGCTCTTTCACTGTTTATTTGGATTTAAGGTAAGTTTGGTGCTAGAAGTGGTTATTGGTGGGCTATAAATGGAAGAAATTGTTTAAAAGGGACATAACATATACGGAGGATAATAAATGTTCATGGTCCCCTGCTGAATTGTTTGACATTAAACCACTATTGGTGTCTGTGGTAGTAGGTTTGATATCATAATTTTTTTAGTACATTTCTTGGAGGTTTTTCACAGAAAAAAGATGAATGTTTGTTAACATCTCATTAAACGGAAGTTGATGGATGGCCCAAGCTTTATTTACTTTTGTCCAGAGGCGGATGCAACGGGTATTAGGTTTCATATCATAAATTTTTAGCACATTTCTTGGAGTTTTTCATAGAAAAGATGAATGTTTGTTAACATCTCATTATTAAAGTTGACGGATGGCCCAAGCTTTATACAATTTTGTCCATAGGCAGATAAAGGGGGTGTGCAGATTGTCCCCAACCCCAAATCGTCCGAAAACCCCTTTGTCGTTCATACTTTAGAAAATCAAATTATTTCGCCCCTCTCCCTGCCCTCAAATTCCTGTATCGGCCCCTGCTTTTGTCTTCTAAGGATCCATCATGGGCATATTTTTACATATTATATGACATATTTCTTATTGGCAAGGGTTATGATTATTTCATGTGATCCATGTGTTAGAATCCATCTCTCTCTGTATATGTCTTCAAATCTGTTAGTAAAATGAACAGTTAATTTGTGGAGAAGCTGTGATTATTTTCGGTCCCATATGATAAATGATTATCTTTTGCATCTTTACTTCTTACTCCAAAACAATTCAAAAGTCTTGTATTGACATATTTTCGTTAGCCTTTTCTTCATGGTAACTCGTTCTAACTAGCTTGTTTTTATTCTTCAGTATTACAAGTTGATGATGGACCAATGTGAAAATGACTTGTTATCAGTGGTCAATTCTCTTGCACTTTCCATTAGGGAAAAAGATCTTCACTCTGCAAACTCAGGTCCCTGCAAAGCCAGCTGCATCAGGTTCTTCCTAGTAAAACTTCTCCGGATGTCCGGCTATGATGCCGGAGTATGCTCATCCAAGTGGCAAGGGAGTGATAAGGTCCCAGGAGGTAATAACTAATAACCCCTTCTTTATCCGAATTCGATTATTATAAATCATTTCATGAAGCTGCTCTATATACTGCTCTTTTGCTATTATCATGCAAGCACATTGATAATTTGATACCATTATTGTTATATCTTCTTGCAGGTGATCACGAATACATTGATATTGTCCGTTACAACGACACAACAGGAACCGAACGTTTACTCATCGACATAGACTTCAGAAGTCACTTTGAGATAGCTAGAGCTGTAGACTCCTATGACAGTATACTCAACTCCCTCCCAGTTATCTATGTGGGCTCTTTCCAAAAGCTCAAGCAGTTTCTTCAATTAATGGTTGAAGCTGCTCGATCTTCGTTAAAACAGAACTCGATGCCTCTCCCTCCATGGCGATCTCTCGCCTATCTCCAAGCCAAGTGGCAGTCACCATATCAAAGAAAAACCGATTCTTCGAATCACATCACCACTGTCCAAACCGATCACACAAAGTGTGCTGGCCATCTCAAGAGGCTGCATTCTCTACTCCTCTCGGAGATTGAAGTCGAGCGAGCTCTGAAGCCATATAACCGCGAGCGGATGGTGAAAACCGATAGGCGAAGACATCCGGCTCTTCACTAGTCACAGAACATAACCTTCAAAGATACAAAGGTGTGATGTTTCTTTCTCTTTTTTTGCTGCATTTTTGAGAGAAGTTTAAGGTTTGGGATATTGTGGGTTTTTCCTCAAACAACCGCGGAGCAATTGTCAATATAGAGTGGATTAAGACGTGCTTTTTTTTTTGTCCTTTGGGGAATTTTGCGTCTGTTTTGAAATCAAGACTAGTGTCAGAAGTTTTTATTAGTCTAAATATTCTATGAATTAGATTTGTTGTTTGCTTATTCTTTCAATTTTATAGAGTTTTCATGATGAGATTCAGACCAATAAAATTTCACATTTTTAATATTGTTATGGAGCTGTTCCGCCATCTCTTGTGTAAACTTTTAGTAATTTGGTGGAAATAGGTATTGTGGTTTGATTGAATGTTGCAAGTTTGAATTTTTATAGGAGTTAGGTATTAATTGAATAAATTGCTATTGATTTTTTGAAGCATTTTTTTCATTTTATTGGCTGACTGAGTTGGGAATTAATCGACAGTATTTAATTTTCTCATCTTACTAATATAATATATATTTTTAAAACACAATCTTTACTAACAATGCATTAATGGAATATGGAGAATATTTGAGAATTTTTAGGTCGTCTTACTAAAAATGTCTTTTTTTAAAATTATATTTTAATTAATTCTAATAGAATCCATTATTTTACACGATTTTATTCACAAAAGTTAATTTTTTTAATAACCGTGTTTAAAATAAATAAAATTATAAATGATTAATACGTACATCCGACAAACGTCCTATAAACTTGCGTAACGATCTCAGATTGGTTTTTCGGTGCTCAAATATAGCTCGATCCCCTTTTTTGTTAACTGAATCATACAACTCCAGTGTCCAACTCTAGTTGCAGAATCTGACTGGGAACCAATATTCAACAACCAACACCAGAAGGATGATATGTAATTAAAGCAAATTAGAACTCCCAATTTGGCAAGATAGTGTTAAAGAATGACTAAATAATTTTAAATTACTGATAAATTGGACATATTATAATAGGACCTTTCCCGCGCCCTGATCTTGACCCAAAGAACACTCCGACAAACCATCATTCAGCCGCTAGTCCTGGTAACTCACGATGCTTCGCTTGTGCATCTCATTAATCAGTTCATAAATCTTGGAACGCCAGTGATGTCAGTAAAATTAAAGAAATGGGCCAAGGATCCGTATTATTACAAAAAGTCAAAGTCATACTTATAAAAACGGTAATGTATCGCGAATTAGGGGTGGCCTACACGTCAACGGTCTTCCTTGTAGGTACAACATGTAGAAGTATATAATGGCATGTACCATGTCGTACATTGTGTCGAACGAAAGAAGCCGTGAGTTACCTTCCCCTACAAAATATTGTTGTGGCATTCGCTCCAATGAGCATAAAGTCCTCAAAATTAGGTCTCAACATCTGACATGTATGGCATTTCCACTAGGATTGTATCGTTGACCTTCAAGTGGAAACTGCAAATGGATTATATTAAGTAAATATATATACATAAAAACTATAAAATACTACCAATCATATCTCTGTTTGATGTTGAACTGACTGATGTTGTGGGGTTTCATACAACCATTCCACGTGCTTAGTATCGAACAATTCGACTCGGCGAGTGATTTGACTGCTCCTGTAACAAACATACAAACAAAATTAGATAAAAATGCAATTTAATAACTCAATCAAGTACGGAGAAAAAATTTATTACCTTGTGTGGAGCAGCGTTAGTGGGGACAGAGTGACTCGGGGCGGGCCTAGAAACCACGGGTGGCTCCCAATGGATAGGAACCGAACATGTCTTGGCTCATCTATGCTATATCAGCCGAAATCAAAAGCCTGATTGTCGTAAAGCCTCTGAGCAACATTCTCCCACAGATCTGCATCGGGATCAGTAGTGTTCTCCCTGGATCACCGATTCATTTCGGTTCCAAGAGGGCCACTCATTGCGACAATACGCTGTTGCTCGACATCTCTAGACTGCCCCTCATTCCTCGAGTGACTGCTCATAGAAGGGGACCCCGAGTGCTTGCCACATCTATATATTTTTTTTGGAACACATCTTTCACTTTCGCGAAAAATCTCTCCTCCCGCTTGTTCAACCGTTCATCCACTTTTTTCAACAAGTCCTGCTCGCGCCGGTCTCACCGCTCATCAAGAACCGGCTTCATTCTTTCAAACTCAACTCGCGGCACTCCCTCACCACCACGATCCGTGGATGACTCTCCTGCTGCTTCAGGTGTGCGTTTTTTCTTTGCTTTCGTCTTATGTGACGACGCCCTATGTAGCCTCGACACACCATGTTCATTCACGTGCCTCGGTTGTATGGGTACCGAAGTGGGAAATGAAATGGTGGTTTGATTATCCCCATTGACGCCTTTCTAGTAATCTATGAGCTCGTCATCAATCGGCGTGAGAGTGGCATTGAGGGGTAACTCCATCTGTTCAACATATTATAATGATAAGTCATATTAAAGAAATTTTTTTGATGTACTAACGAAAAAATACACAAAATTATTTTACCGATAATGCAAAAAAACTGATCCACTACATATCTGGTGGCGTCTTAAATGTCTATTTCGTATAACGGGGACCTCCCTCATTGATGAAGCGGACACAAAATTGTGCCAAATCTGGAATCGTCTCATTTGCTCAAATCTAAAATACGATCACGAATCATGTCAATAAAAATAATTTAGTGAAAAATTAATTTATTCATTGCATAGGAATAGAAACTGAAGCTCCCAAATTGGCCCGTACAAATTGTATTTTGATTTCACACCTTCCATTTATTTATGTGGAAAGATCAGGTAGTGCAACAGGGCGTTGTAAGTGTAGGAACCCCACTAAAAATCGCTTCATGCATCTAAATCGTTGACCAAAACCCATATCCAAGTTTCAACCTTCTTCGTATCAACAGGTGCGAAGAAGAAGGATATCAAACCCACTACATTAGACACATTCAAATAATCATCGCATGAAAGATCCCCAGTTTGTTATCTCTCAACAATGCCAACAAATCGTCGGATATGATATGGGTTTACCATGTGTCAGTCTCATGTACACTCCAGACTCTAGTGACTCATGAGATGCATCCAGATTAAAAGTATTATCGACGAATGTCAATCCGGTCATGAGCGCATACTCTAACTGTGAAAATCTAAGCTCTTGTTCGGATATGTGAAACCAAACTTCCTTAGGATGTGCCTAAACTGACCACAAATGAACCGTTGTACTAAACAAGGAAAACAACTGACGCAAAGCCTGAGAGACACTTTTACCCTTTCTCTACTGTAGGAGGTGCCTAAACTGACCACAAATGAACCGTTGTACTAACTCATTACCCACCCCCCCACCCCCCGACGTGAAAGAGACCACCTAGTCCACTCAGACAACTGGTCCTTCCAATAGTAATTTTAAGGTTTTTTTTCTCTAACCACTAATTGGATATAAGAAGGTTGTATAAATACAATAATATAATAAATTAATTACGAGATATATACTAGAATAATCAAATTCAATCAAGAAAGCACAAAACTACCAAACTACGGCCGAGGAGTGTCTCATTCATCACTGAATCAGGTCGGTGCTGAGGGGATTTCTATGCCCTAGGGCACTCCGTCGGCCCTCCTCGGCACCGCAATCAACAGAGCAACAATTTAACCAAATTCTCAAGAAACAAATCACAATGTACCAATTTTCCTAATTCATGCTAATATTGAAATATAAATGAGAAATGAACCCTAAAGTCACAAATTCATGTTTGCCGTCTGCACTGGACGTGGTGAGGAAATTTTCTTTTGCCACACAAATTTGACCTTTTTTGTTTTTTCTATCGACACCATAGGTACAATATACCTATTGTGTTTTTGGGATTTCAATAATAATAATAATAATAATTATTATTATTATTATTTTTATTATTATTATTATTATTTTTATTATTTTTATTATTATTTTGTCGTAACAATATACAATGATTGGAATGAAAGAATTTCAGTCAAAACTAACGCGATTGATAAAAATGTAAAAGTATTATAGTCAAATTGGACATTTTATGAACAAAAATATAACATTTGGCTACTATTGTGTTTTTATAATGATTTTGAATAGAAACATCTATTACCACTTATTTATATGTTGATGGGCTAATATTGGACTAAACAAACCGAAAGATTCTTGCTCAGGCCCTCACACGTATGTAACTCATATTGTCCTAACAAAACATAGATTCATATTGTGTGCATGTGAAGTTTGAACAATATGGCCTACATTGTTGACTGCACTCAATCGTTTGTTCTCCCACATCATTAAATCTTCAAAATTGACGTCTCCCTAACTTGGACTTAGCAAATTCTTTACACCTTTTTGACGTTACGACTCTAATTTATCCATCACGTGTAATGTTACAACAATTAGAATTTTAAAAATATATATATTGTGAGTTTTAATTTAAATATTATATTTAATAATATAATATAGTACTTACTCCGTCCCGCTATTACTGTCCATTTTGGTTTCGATATGGAGATTAAGAATTTTTGTTTAAGTGTGTATTTTATGAATTTTAATTGTATTAATAAATAAGCACAATTTTCGAGGAGTGGTTGGTTGAAAAAATGAGAATTTTATCCAAATTTTTGCAGGGCATAGTTATGGCAATCGATTTTTTTTCTATTTTTTCATATTGTACTTTAAGAAATAATCTTAAGTGTCCAAAAAATTAAAAATTATAAAAGTTCCAAGTACGGAGTAGAACGAAAATCGTGTGAAGAGATAGATTTTTGGAGAGAGAGGGTGTGATAATGTGGGGATGAGTATTAAGTAGAATAGGTCTACTTCATTTTTTATTTAAGAGCAGTTTTTGTTATTTTAGGAAAGATGACAGTAATAGCGGGACAATCCGATTAATAAAATAAGATAGTCATAGCGGGATGAAGGGAATAGTATTATTGATTACTAATATTAATTAACTCGTACTAAAACTTCCCAAATTTCAAATCTTATTATTACGCTTGGTTATTTATAATAGGCAAATTGGCACAGATGGTCTCCAATGTTTGCTACTTTTGATGAATTGGTCCCTAATCTTTTTTTTTAGTTATTGGTCCCCAATATTTGCTAATTTGGATAAATTGGTCATTCTGTTAAATTTTAAGTTAATTAAGTGTTAATCATAGGGGTATTTGTGGAATAAAAGTTTCAGGTACCAATTCATCCAATTTTTAAATTAAACTTGATTTTTTTAAATTTTTTTTAAAAGTATGATCTTTTTCGGAAAACAAATTAATTTTTCAAATAATTTTTTTAAAAAAATTATTTTTTTTCAACTAATTTTTTTCATTTTTTTCAAATAATTTTTTGGATAAAAAAATTAATTAATAATAATTTTAAGGACCAATTCATCTAAGTTTTAACTATTTTCTTAAAAAAATTGAATTAACTTTTTTTCAAATTTTTTTTATTTAATTAAAAATTAAGTAAATTTAAATTAACTAATAATTTTACGTTTGACGGTGAAGGAGGAGATCGGGTCAACACAACAGTTGGGGAATGTGTTATGTTCTTCGAGGAGAGGAGCAGCTGGACGACTTGGAGGTGGGAGGCTCCTCTCTCACGACATCTTCGACCTCGAAGAACACGAAGAACATAACACCTTCCCAACTGCGCTCCCCTTCTCCCCGTGAAACGCAAAATTATTACATAATCTAGATTTACATAATTTTTTATTTAAATAAATTTTTTTCAGTATAAAAAAAAATTGAAAAAAAGTTCATTGAAAAAAGTTAATTGAAAAAATAGTTAAAATTAATTTAAAAATTGGATGAATTGGTCCATAAAATTAGTACTAATAGTTAATTTTGTAATAAATTTTTTCATTACGAATCTTTTTCAAATAAAAATTATTTGATAAAAAAAATTATTTTTTGAAAATTATTATAATTTTAAAAAATATCTTTAGAAAAAATCAAATTTAATTTAAAAAATTGGATGAATTGGTCCTCCAATTCTCCTCGAAGAACATAACACATTCCCCAACCGTTGTGTTGACCCGCTCCCCTCCTTCACCGTAAAACACAAAATTATTAGTTAATCTAAATTTATTTAATTTTTATTTAAATAAAAAAATTGAAAAAAAATTAATTCAAAAAATTATTTAGATGAATTGGTCTCTAAAATTATTATTAATTAAATTTTTTCGTTTACCAAAAAAGTATATTTGAAAACAAACGAAAAAAAATTAGTTGAAAAAAATTAATTTTTTTAAAAGAAATATTTGAAAAATTAATTTATTTTTCGAAAAAGATCATAATTTTAAAAAAAATTAAAAAAAATTCAAGTTTAATTTAAAAATTGGATGAATTGGTCCCTCAAACTTTTATTCCATAAATACCCCTATGATTAACACTTAATTAACTTAAAATTTAACAGAATTATCAATTTATCTAAATTAACAAATATTGAGGACCAATAAACAAAAAAAAATATTAGGAATCAATTTATCAAAATAGCAAACATTGAGGACCATTTATGTTAATTTGTCAATTATAATACTATTAGTATTAGTAAGATACACGTGGAGAGATTTTAGATAAAGCTGCTGCACCCGTTGCGATTCGTGTAATGAATAATGATAAACCTGTTCCATGTTCTAGATCTAAATACTAACCGACAAGATTAATTATTATTGATGCTTTATTTAAAAGTAAATTACTTTATTTTATTCCCAACGGAAATAAAATCATTTGATGAGCTGGTATCTTATCATTATTAAAAAACACGGTCGATAAACCTTTTTAAAACTCGCTCATGTAATACACTGTAAAATAACGTAATTAATAGTATTATTATATTCTTGAACATAGCATGACGTGTTGAATCAGCAATCTTACTACAATTCTATTATTATTACAAAATCTATCTAATTAAATTCACCTCTATCTATCCACACAACTTTCATCTCCTCATCCTATTTGTCCTCTTTTCCACCTCAAACCCAATACGCGTTTTCTCATATTCTTTCCCAATTTAAATTGTTATCTTTGGTACCATTTTAATCCATTTAATGCCAAATATTGTTGAGATATTTTATAAATTGAAAAGGTTTCATTTTTATCCTATAATAATGTGGCTGATAGTTGAACCCATTTCTGATTTTATTTTGTTCATAGAATATATACTTCGTTTATCTAATAATCCATGCGTCTCATTTCAATTGTCAAATATTCTTTTTTGGGTGTGCTACTTTAATTGTTCATTTTCCTTTTTTAGTATGTAATACTCAATAAATTTAATAGACTCACTACTTTGTCACTCATTTACTTATAAACAACAACATTCTTAATTTTTGTATCGAAAAGAAATTGGACATTTGGAATGGGGTGGAGGAAGTATTGTCTACTCCATAATTTTTTTAAATTACGAATAAATTAAACAGTAAAATAGATGCATAAATAAACTTTCTGCATGATGAAAAACGAAAACTTAGAACTAAAAATGATATAATAACTATATTATAAAAAAATAAAATCGAAAACCAGCCATATTATAAGATTAAAATCAGTATTCTCCCCAAGTGTTTAATACTCCTAATTAAAGCCAAATCCTACAAATCTTGATTTCCGCAGTTAAAAACCCGCTGTCCTTTTCATTTTTCGCCACAAAAGCCCATCTCTTGTCCCAACTCTCGAAGCTACACATGTTCCACCACCTCGTCCTCCTCCTCCTGGCCGCCGCCTCGGCGGTGGACGCCATCGGCGTCAACTTCGGAACCCTCGGCGACAACCTTCCCCCTCCCTCCCAAGTCGTCAACTTCCTCAAGCACCAAACCACCATCGACAGCGTCAAGCTCTTCGACGCAAACCCCGACCTCCTCCGCGCCTTCGCCGGCTCCGGCATCCTCGTCGCCGTCACCATCCCCAACGGCGAGATCCCCGCCCTCACCGACCCCGCCTACGCTAAATCCTACCTCTCCCAACACATCTCCCCATTCTACCCCCAGACCAAAATCAACTACATCCTCGTCGGCAACGAGATCCTCCACTGGGGCCCGCAAACCCTAATCGACAACCTCGTCGCCGCCATGCGCTCCCTCCACTCCGCCCTAATTGAGTTACACCTCACCTCAATCAAAATCACCACCGCACATTCGCTCGGAATTCTAGAATCTTCCGAACCGCCAAGCCTAGCAAAATTTAGACCGGGTTGGGATCGCGGAGTCCTCGCTCCCCTCCTCCAATTCCACAGAGAAACAAAAACCCCTTTCATGGTGAATCCCTACCCCTACTTCGGCTGGAGCCCTAACAACTCCAATTTCGTCCTCTTCAAGCCGAACAAGGGCATTTTCGACAAATACACGAAGCGGACGTACGGAAACATGTTCGATATGCTGATGGACGCCGTGTACGTCTCGATGATGAAGTTGGGGTACAAGGATGTTGAAATTGCGGTGGGGGAGACAGGGTGGTCTTCGGAGGGGGAGACATTCGAGCGGCCGCGGTGCTCGGTGGAGAACGCGGCGGCGTATAACGGCGCGCTGGTGAGGAAGTACAACGCCGGCCGAGGGACGCCGTTGATGCCGAGGAAGAGGTTCGATATTTATATATTCGGGCTTTTTAACGAGAACCAGAAGAGCGGGCCGTTATCGGAGAAGAATTTCGGGCTTTTTAGGCCCGATTTTACGCAGGTTTATGATGCTGGGGTTATGCGGGCTGATGCTTCTGCTCCTGTTAAGGTAATAATCTATTTCTGTTTTTTTTAAAGAAATTAATTAATTAGATTTGTTGATGATAGATTGAAAGTGATTAATAACTAATTTTTGATCTTATTGGAAATTAATTTAATCTTGGACTTTATTTTTATTAGAATTAATCCAGTAAAGGAAAATGGAGTTAAACTTATAAATTGGAAATCTGGGATAATGAAAGGTTAATTAGTGGGAGAAATTGTGCATTGATGTCCACTAATTGTAAATTATTAACATGCATACATTAATAGTAGTATATGATATAATTATGAACATGCATACAGTAAAAATTATTATAAGAGGTCAAATTGAGTATAATTTTAATTAATTAATTAATTATTGATAAATTGCTGTTTTGTATATTTTCTATCAAGATTGTAGATTTATCTTCTTAAAACTGCAACTGATTAATGTTTAATTCTAAATCATTAATTTGTGGGTTAGCTCCTGATTCGTTTTTCATAGAAATATAGGTAGATTTTGTGGTTGGTAGGGATACATTACGAGTTCGTGTGGTAGAGTTTGGCGGTTGGTAATCCTAAGGAACAAATTTGAATTCCATCAAGTCAGAATTTAATTATAGACTTATAGTAGTATGGTGTATATAGATGGGCTTTAATTCAGAAATCGAGATGTTGGCCATGTGCTGTTGATTCTTTACTTTTCTTCAACTTTGAATCTTGTCCCTATTCTATTCTTTTGCCCCTTATGCTTTATTCTTGATCCCCTTTTGAATTCCCTAATTAAAATATGTATTATGCTTTCATTAGTGTTGACAGATTACTACTTGATTGTTCCTTTCAAGATCAAATAAATTAAACAATCATAATTGGAATATAAAAATAAGATTTGAAAATGAAATTAGCCTACACGGATCAGATGTTCAATTTTTTTTCTGTTTAATCATGTACCAATAGTCCTCATATAATTAAAATATAGTCTAATTAATATGAATTTATATACCTATGGAGTGAGTTATTTGAAGTAATTTGAGATCGAGATTAGATAGAAAGAATTGGATAGTAGATTTCCTTATTATCTATATTTCAGCACTAGGGATAATTTATCTCACTTTTGATGTCTCAATACATGTTTGACCAATGAAGTGTGTGACATGTGTTTTTAGTTGTTATATGCAGTTAAAATTGAGTTTGTTACCTTAATTATTAATATTTTTTTTGGAATTAAAAATATACATGTCACAACCTCAATTTTGGAATATGGAATATGTATTGGACAGCAAAAGTTGGATAGTGATCTTCATTGATATTTGAGGAATTTCAATTACTAATTCTAATAAATGTACAAAAATATGGATTTTATTCGTATTGCAAGTTACATATGGATTTTATAAATGCAATAATTTGTCTTCGAATTTATTATTTTTATTTATTGTAAATACTATTGTATGCTTATATATTATGTCATGCAGCCTGATCCAAAAACACCTGCTCCGAAAACGCCGGCGCCGTCGCAAAGCAGTAAGAAGTGGTGCGTGCCGAAGGCGGAGGCGAGCGATGCCGCGTTGCAGGCGGACATAGACTATGTGTGCAGCCACGGCGTGGACTGCGGGCCCATCCAACCCGGCGGCGCGTGCTTCGACCCCAACAACGTGAGGGCTCACGCTGCTTACGTCATGAATTCTTTCTACCAAACGGAAGGCCGTCATGATTTCAACTGCGATTTCTCCGGCTCCGCCCTCGTCACTTCTACTGATCCCAGTACGCCTCTCTCTCTCTTTCTCTCTCTCTCTCTCTATATATATAATTATAAATATATTTAGATGATTATCTTGAATTAAATGTATTGTTTGATTGTTGCAGGTTTTGGTGCTTGCAAATACCTTTCTTGATTTTGAAATCAAAGAAAAGGAACATTTATTTGTTTAGGGTTCTATTTATCTTGTAATTTAGTTTTATGGCTTCCGCTAAAATGAGTTCGATCAGATGTGTAGTATCTATTAATATTATCCTCGTACATGTATTTAGTAGCGGATTTAAACGTTGTTTTACTACGGAATCATAAAATTATGCATGAGTATTTGATTATTACATCTCATCTGTTTATTATTATAGTATATATATATACAGCTGAAATATGAAGGATTTTCGACAAGAGTCGATCTTAGTGTTTCAAAACTATGTATTAAAATATAAAAACAAAAAAGATCAAAACAAACAATTGATATGAATTTATAGGATAAATGGCAAATTAACTGATAAATTGATAGTAAAAATAACAAACTATAAAATAAAATTAACAATGATTTGTGCAATAGGTTTAATAGAAAGCATTTGTGGAATGATTTATGAACATTAAGACTTTATAAGGTCCATTAATTCAACTAAGAATATTACATAAAATTTTGATGGAATTTTCATTTTATGGCCAATAGATATAATATATACATATAATACTGTATTATAATTATATTAGTTATGAATATACTGGAAAATAATATCCATGTAAATCCGTGGTATATACTAGTATAGCCAGTGGCCATATTAGAATTGATTTCATGCAAGATATATGAATTGAGGTGTATTATTGTATTAAAGATATTTTTGGTACTTGTATACTGAATGAAAAAGTAGAGAATTTGACTGCGTTGATATTTTGGAGCATCATGTTCGAGTATGTAATATGATATATTAAAATTTAGATTTTTAATTCTAATTTCTAATATGCCAGCATAAGAGTTGGCTCCGCGGCTTAGTAGAGTCGTTGCATGCAATTAGGTAGCTGTTCCAACTCTATATTGTAAGACTTTTTTTTGTTTGGATTTTATTCTAGACATTTAGTGTGTGTAGATTTTGTGCTTTCTGGGCCTATTTTATTAATCATATTCTGGCCCAATTTAGATCGATTAAGTTTCAAGGAAAGGTACAACTAACCAACAGTTGAATCTTTATTTCTGAAGTTATCCAAGATGCGACACTTAATTGACAAATTAAATTGTGGTATTATTGTCTATTACTCATTTTCGTATAACAAAAATAAAAAATATCCAATCCTTATATTTACTACACAAAATACCCAACTTTACTTACATTACCCTTACTTTTTTAAAAAATTGACTGACATCAATCATTTTCATGTGTTTTCCTGAATTCGATACGAATTAATTGAAGAAACAAACAAAAAAACACATGAATTCGAAACGAATTAATTCGAGACTTAAATCTCGCTCAAGTCCCGCCCAGTCTGACACACTTAAATTCAAACCCCGCTCGAAAATAAGGATGTGAACACCAGAATCCCGCTCGAACGAGAGACGAATCCCGCTCGAGCACCGGTCGAATCCCGCTCGGGGACAACGAATCCCGCTAGGCAGAGCCCGGCCCACCGGCGCTCGTCCCGCCTGTCCCGCCCGTCCCGCTCGGCGCCCCGTCCCGCTCGTCCCGCCGTCCCGCCCGCCATGTCGCCGAGTCCCGCTCGCCGACAGCAAATCCCGCTCACCGAGCGGGATTTTACGAGCGAGATTTCATCCAGATCTAGATCTAAATCCCGCTCGTCTCCTCTCTTGCATTCACTTCTGAAATTTTTTCTCTTTCTCTCCGTCGCCGAATCCCGCTCGAGAATACGATTTCGGAGTTGAATTCGACACCAAAACACAAGAATGGCTTACCAGGTTAGTCCGTCTCTAATTCTATAGTCCAGCTCGAATTTTATCAGTTAATTTGGCGCGAATCTTAATTATTTGATGTTCATGTTTTTTTGAGAATTATTCGAATTTGAGCATGAATTTTATATAATTAGTTGAATTTGATAGAATTATTCGAATTTGGGCATGAATAATATTGTTTAATTCGTTAAATTTTCTGAGATTATTCGAATTTGAGCATGAATTATGTTTAATTGGAGCATGATTTTATGATTTTCGGAACATGAATTTTTCTGAATTTTTGGAGCATGATTTTATGATTTTCGGAGCATGATTTTTTCTAAAATTTTGGAATATGATTTTATGATTTTCGGAACATGAACTTTTTGAATTTTTGGAGCATGAATGGGTGAAATCCGGTCGAAAAAATATCGAAATATCGCTCGGACGAACCGGAATCCCGCTCGGCCGAGAGGGATTCCAATTTTTTTTTACTGTTATATTGTATCGGTGCAGCCCGTTTTTAAAAGAATTGATCTTCTCGATGTGATTCTGAGGATAGACATAGAGTTCTACCCGAAGATTTTTGATATAATTAAAAACAAAATTGGAGTTATCGGGGACGGTGCTGTAGTAAACGAATTTAGGAATGAGATTTTTGATAGCTTTTTGGATTGGAGGGTGAGTAGGAATGCAGCAAGGGCTCTCCATATGTTAATGTGTCATGAGATTGAAGCGGACAGAGATGATTCTGGTATTTGGTTTTCCGTGTCCGGGACGACTACCCGCTTTTCTTGTTTCGATTATGCCCTTGGCACGGGTTTAAAGTTTGGATCCGACAATTTTGATCCACATGCTCAGCATGATCCCCATTCCTCGACTATGTACAAACAGTTAAATGATTGTACACCAATAACGGGCAAAGATTTGTTGTCAAAGTTCGAGAATGGAGATTTAGGATTAGCGAGTTGGGCTATTTGAAGGTGGCTCGTGTTCTAGCCTTAATTTACTTTTTTCTCGGTTATAGCGATACGAAATTAGTCGACACATGGATTTGGGTATTAGTGGATGATCTACGTGCATTTGACCTATTCCCGTGGGGCTCGTACACTTACGGTGCGCTGAAGCACTATTGTAGTTTTGTTCCGAGAACGGCGGAACAGACGTCCAAGAAATATCATTTCTATGGAACCGTTTGGGCACTCCAGGTGTGTATAATGATTTTATTAATTTAATTATTAGAATTATTCATATATATCATTTACTAATCAATATTGATTTTCATTCATTGTAGATTTGGTCCTACGAGACTATTCTAGATTTTGGATCGATATGTGCAAAGAGGTTGTCTACAACTGAATTTCCTCGTTGGAAGAATTGGTTCTTTGGTGGAGGCCAACCAAAGAAGCTTAACAGTTTCTGGCATCGTCACGTAAAAAAATTAAATTTAAAGTTGATTTTGTTTATATTATATATATTTTTTAATTTAATTTAGTCTAATAATAATTTAATTAATGTAATTGCAGTTTGTTGTCCGAAATGGTCTCACACCATCCAATGCGGAGACAAACACTTATTATTGGCAGAGTGTCATTAGGGACGATCGACTACATGTGTCCTATACTGCGGCTAAGAATCCGTTACATTCCACGATCATAGGGGACCATGGGGTACGAGAGCTATACAGATTCGGACAGCAGTCACACCGTCCAACTAGTTCGAGAGGAACCGAACAGAGTCAACGTCGTTCCACTAAAGGTGGTAAGTGGGTTCGAACGGAGACTGGACAGAGGGAGCCCGATCAACACCAGATCTTGACCGTCGAAGACGTCCGTAAAGTCGTAAGGGAGGAACACCAGAACTTGCAGAAGGAAATAGTTTGTGAACACCGGAACTCTCGGAAGGAAATAGTTCACGATGTGAAGGCACTATTTCGGTCGGTGTTTGGTCGATCTAGGAGCCGAGGCTTGGCTACTACGTCCTCTCACGCGGGTGGTAACCGTACACCACACGGTCTTGTTAGGAGTGAATCGGTGTCGATGGGACACCGTCGTGATCGAGATGAGGATATGGGAGATCACTCTCCCCGGGTTGAGGAGGAGAGAGCCACATCGGTGTACCACCCCGTGATTGAGGGGAACACCGCCTCGGGGTACCGCCCCGTGATTGAGGGGAGAACCGCCTCGGGGTACCGCCCCGAGGTTATGGAGCTGGATGACGAATCGGATAATGAGGCGGAGCAACCGGTCATTCCACCGATGCAGGGTCGACACAGCGTCTACGAGCGTGGATGTTATGCTCCGGGGTCGGTGAGGAGCATGTTTGACTATTTTGACCCTGTTTACGGAGATTGGCCGCCTCGTCAGAGCTGGTCTTACGGTGCACAACCCATGCACCTACTTCCTTTCGACGGTGAAAATTGGCGTCAGTATTATACTCCTAATCAGGAGCAGCCTTCTGCACACTGCCCCGAGGTTGGTGCATCGTCTGCGAACCCGGTACGGGTCGAGCCAAACCTGTCGGACGACCATAATTGGCTCGATGATTTTTCTGTTGATTCAGTTTATCAGGAACCGTATAATATTTAATTTTTACTCCCTCCGTACCAGCACAAGTGACACAAATGTTTTCGGCGCGGGAATTTATGCGGTGGAAGATAAAATATGAGAGAGAAGTTTATGATAAAGTAAGAGAGAGAAGATGAGTGAGATTGTGAGAAAGTAATTGATAAAGTAGGAAAGAGAAATAATAAAATAAGAGAGATAAATGATTAAAGTAGGAAAGAGAAATGAAAAAGTTTGAGAGAGAATTGATAAAGTATGAGAAAATTTATGATTTTTTTTTAAAAAAATTATTTCCATTTTTGGAAGTGTGTCACTTGAGACGGGACGTCCAAAATGGAAAGTGTGTCACATGGAGCGGGACGGAGGGAGTATTTAATTTACTTTATTAATTATAACATGTTTTTTTAATAGATATCATTTAATTTTAGGCTTTGACGACTCCCCGAGCTAACCCGTATGGTGCCCCAATGATGACCGCTCCCATAATAGTTGAAAATTATCGCAGCACCGTTTATCTGGACTATGGTGTTTCACGATTGCTGCGAATTATGGACTCCGCCCCGATTTATTCGACGACCTCGAGAATCCAACTAAGGAGTTGAAGCAACAAATCATGGATTTATACATGGGAGCACTGAGGAAGATGAAGAGCCTCGGGGGTATCGATGTGTTGGCTACTCCCCACTATCATCAGACCGTGATAGTCGATTCGGTTTTCTCCGTAAGTAATAATTCAATATTTGTATTATGCTCATTAAATAATTACTGACATTTTTTCCATATATTTAACAGAACGTTCTCTGTGCGAATTGGAAGAAATGCATTCCGGATCCGGATTTTGATATGCACGACCAGGACTTCAACTATGCGCATTTCTGGAGACCGAATGAAAGTCTCATGGAGTACATTGTCGGTAAAAACTTGATAGAACATGCGCAAAAGTGGTATAGTGTCAAATACGTAAGTATTTATATTAATTTTGCTTAGTTGTTTATTTATATTATAAATTATTCATATTAATTAATTCTATTTTTTGAAGTTGTTACTGCCATGTCTCTGCTTCGATCACTGGGTCACTGTTCGGATTGACATTGGTCATTGGAGGATTGAGGTGTATGATTCGCTTGCGCACAAAGCCGATGATCATGGCCGAGCACGTAGGATTCGACAGTTGAGATATCTGGCGAAGCTGATTGGTACATTTTTGTGTTACGACGATTACTGGGCCCGTAATGACTTTGGATATCAGGATCCCCAACCGCGGTCGCCCATTGTGCAGATTATGCCTCATGAGCAGCAGTTGGTGCAAAGAGATGATAAGAGTTGTGGACCGATGGCCTGCATGGTAGTTGAGAGATTCATTGCCACTTACCCGACAGTCAAGTGGGGCAACGAACCCGGCAATGTAGTTGTGTATCGTCGGTTGATGGTTCAGAGGATCTATAACATGTGCTATACGAGGCCGGATAGTAGATGACTATTTTGATTTATATATTTGTATTTTATTGACATATTTGATTTGAACTTATGGTTTTTTTATTCAATTTAGGATTTTTTTGATTACTCCACCAATTACAAATTAACATAATTACGAATTCACATAATACAAATTAACATAATTACGAATTCATTGATTACTTTGACAATTATAAATTACGATATACTAAAATGCTTCCGACTCCGGTGAGTCCGGCACATCCGTTCCCGGACACTTCCTCCTGGTATGCCCAACCACACCACATATGCTGCATTTTTTCGGACCGCGTGTTCTCCCACTAGATGTATTTGCTTAGGCTCCTGAGGGTCGTCTACTATTCTTTGGTCTCCCTGTCTGACGCGTAATTAATGACGGCAACACGACCATTGAGGCCACATCTTCCGGCACCCGCCAATTACGCATGGGGGCTACTGGATATAGTGTTCCGGCATAAATCATCCTCCAATTCTCAGTCTTGTATGCATCCGACACGAAATCTAGTAGATTTAGTCCGACAACCCTATAGATAAAAAATATGTTAATACACAAGTCCGTAACAACCCTATAGACGAAAAAACTATTATACCTGATAGCAGCACAAGCATGCGAACACGGGATCTCATCGAGTTGCCACTCACGACATTCACAAGCGTTTCTACTGATTTGAACTCTCCATTGATACGTTCCGTCGTGAACTTTGAATTTGTCTTCGTTCACTAACACAACAGTGAAGCGATGTGAACGGTCCTCCGACGGAGCTAACTTTAGCTGTGCAGCAATTGTCAGCGGATTATCTCGTACCATGGCTTTTGCTCGACGTTGGTCACACCATTGTCCCACCATGTGACTTACTGCCTCGATCATAGAGCATATCGGCAGACGTCGTGCTGTGAGCAGTCTCGAGTTGATGGATTCAGCTATGTTTGAGGGGAGCTGACTGTACCGGCGAACGGGAGACTTCGATCTAGACCACTTTTCCGGTCCGACATCCATTAACTTCTCATATGCCTCAGGATAGGCTTGACGAATCTCTTCCATCGCACGATCGAAATCATACATCGTATAAGCATAGGCAGCATCATGATACATCTTGATAAGCGCCTGACCATATCGTGTAAGCTTATTCTGAAGATGATAGTAACAAGTGCCATGGGCTGCTTCCGGATAAACAACCTCTACCGCGTTAGCTATGCTCCGGTGTTGATCGGATATGATTATTAAATTGGTTGGCATCGTAAATGCTTCTCTGAGTCGTGACATGAACCACGTCCAAGAGTAATCGTTCTCAATTGGACCCACACCAAAGGCTAGTGGAAATATTTGGTCGTTGCCGTCTATCGTAGCAGCCACGAATAACACTCCTTTATTCCTTCATTTCAAGTGAGTCGCGTCGACCACAATCAGATCTCGGAGGTTAAATACCCACGGGGCACGAGAAACATTAAAAGCAACGAATAATTGTTGGAAACGACCTTCTGAATCGACTTCGAGATCAATCATTGTAACTGGATTCGTTGTTTTCAGTACATAGAGGTAACGAGGAAGCATTTTGAACGAATCTGAGTGTCCGCCATAAATCATCGCCACAACACAATTACGGGCTCGTAGAGCAACACTATAGCTTGCTTAAAAGCCGAATTCACCCTGGATAGCTGTCATAATTTCTTTCGGTTTTAGGACAGATTTTTGACGGTGCATTCGCCGAGCAACATAAGCAGCGAGGGCCTTTGCACGAATCCTTCTTGGACCAGTCTGTGAAAAATCTCAATTACATGTGTATTCGGCATGCAAGCAGTTTACAATCCACAACACATCTCTGCGAAATGAAGCCCGTAGAAAAAATGGGCAGTCACGACTCCGTCTGCATTTATACTCAACCCGACCACTGTCAGAACGAGCCACCCCAAAATCGAGACCTTGTTCCTGTGCCGAAGTGCAACAACAGCAAACAAATTCGTCTTCTCCCAAAATGTCGCACCTTCACGGAGTCCAGATCTCGAACCATAGGTGAATCCGATGCATCGAGAGGAACGAGTGGAAGTAAACCGTCATTTACTTCTTCGGTGCCACCATATATTATTTCCTTGCTTGGAAGGGTACGGTTGTCCGGCATGAGCATAGATATCAGTTGATTCACACCACCTTCACGTCGGATCCATGCCGCAAAGTTGTCAAACGTACATTGATTTAATGCACCAAGTACCTCATCGTATTCTTCTTCGGATGAACTATCCAAAATATTTTCTTCATCACTGTCGGATACAACATGGGTATCCTCTTCGCGAAAAAAGGTTTCCTGTTCGCGAAAATTCTCAGCCCGATTGCTACCACCCGCTTGATCTTCAAAATTGAACCTTGAACCAAATTATTCAACAACATAGGGTGTATGATAAGATTGAGCATTAGAGTGCTCGAGAAATAAAGTCGGCTCAATTTGTGTAGTACAAAGACGAATTAGGTCCATATCGGTCGCGAGTATTGACCTAAGCGTGATACCATGACGAAAAACGTAGGTGTAATAAATTTCATAATTTGACGAAAGTGAAAAGGGATTAAGATTGTATTGAATGAACTATCGTAAAATAGGGATACAAACACTGTTCCCAGGAATGTAGACAACTCTAACTTCACCGTCAATATACTCGGACAAATTGTTAAATTGTCCGTTAAAATGAACAATAATATATATACCAACTATCCATTTTTTTATGAAACGAAGAAGCAAAATTCTACATAAATAATTTGTAGTTGAAAATGAAATGAAAGAGGAGTGAGTGTGTTCGATTTTGGACTTCAATCACGGTATTAATAGATAAAATCACAATTTTGGAACGAGCGGGACTAGAAACGGCGGAGCGGGATTCAGTGAGCGGGATTCTACACGGCCTGCCAAGTCAAAAAGTCGAGCGGGATCCTGCTCCCCCGCGAACGGGATCCCGCGAGCGGGATTGGGTAGCCGGGCGGGATCCCGCAAGCGGGACTGGGCACGCTCGAGCGGGATCCCGCGAGCAGGACCGGGCGGCCGAGCGGGATCCCGCGAGTGATACTGGCCACGCTCGAGCGGGATCCCGCAAGCGGGATTCCACGTGGCCGAGCGGGATTCCACGTGGCCGAGCGGGAATCGGCTCGGCCTTCCACGTGGCTGGGATTCCACGTGGCCGAGCGGAATTCGGTCAGTACGTGAGCGGGATTCTGCGTTAATCATTTGCGCACGAAACGAAGCAAAATAACGGTTTTGCAAGCTGACAAATCTGAAAAGTGGGATATTTAAGTAAAATTGGGTATTTTGTGTATCAATTATAAGCTTTGGGTAAAATTGCCTTTTCGATTTCCGATCTGAGTATTTAAGAAAACGTCCCAATTAAATTCTTCTGTCCTAATAGGCAAATCTATTAACTATCCACGTAGTTAAATCTGATGTCATTTGGGAAAAATAAATGTCAAGGAAGGATTGAACTGTGGAACGTAAAATTCAGACTCTACATGCTCATATTATATTTGTGAAACTTATGAGAAAAATATTTTTCGATCTATTACGTCTAAAAGATATATGACACTAAATAAATCCCGATTCATAAAGCAAATAAGTTTTGAGTTTGGATAAGTTGTGTTGCCTAGAGTAACTCCAAACTAGATCTAACATTGAAATTAGCCTAATCTTTATCATTACATTGAGAATTGTATAACCTATAAATGAATAACTATTTGAGAGAAATTGTTTCCTTAATTAGGTTTGAGATTGTGGTCCTATTTCCCTATAATTGCGTGCATAAAAAATGTGCATATTTCTAGCCTACTTGTTACTAGCATTCGTTTAATTAATGAGTCAAATTCGCAACCGTTATTGAAATGGATACTGAGTAAATTTAGATTCCTTAAACTATATTTAGCTATGCATGATTCATACCGGCTAATTAAATAACAACTCATTGACTATTCGAAAATGTACTAGAAAAATAAAAATTTGTAAAAAAAAATCAATTGAGTTGTGCAAGTATATAATTTTACAATACCAAATATTTAGAACACAAAAAAATTAAGCAAAATGTAAAGCATCAATATAACCATGTTATCTGAATTTAATGTGCCAGAGAGTAACAAATATTTAAATCATAATATTTAATTAAATATTCATTTAATACTTAAAAAAAAAATCATACCGTCGGCACAATTTATTGTCAAAGATCTGCGCACTCAAACCATTCCTATTCATCACACTCTCTCTCTCTCTCTCTCTCTCTCTCTCCTCCCCCCACCACCACCGCCGCCCCCGCCCCATGGAAGAAAAACCAAAAAATAAAAACAAGAAGCAGAAACACCAACATCCCAACGACCAAACCGCCAAACCCTCCGACCTCTCGTTCAAACCCTCCTCCGCCGTAAAAGGCCTCCGCTTCGGCGGCCAATTCATCGTTAAATCCTTCACAATCCGCCGGGCGCGGCCGCTCGAGCTCCTCCGCCTTCTCTCTCTGCCTCCGACGAAGGCGGGGTTTGCCTCCACCGCCGCCTACCTCCCCACCAACTTCACAATCCTCGCACACCACGCGTGGCACACGCTAACCCTAGGCCTCGGCACGAAGAAGTCGAAGGTGGTGGTGTTCGTCTTCGAATCGGCGGGGATGCGAGCCGCCGTCGAGCGCCTCTGGCCGGCGGAGATCCCGCTCGGGGAGGTCAATAAGAAGATGCTCCGCGGCCTCACCGGCTGCGAATTGGCGCGATTTAAGTTCCGCAAAGGGTGCATTACGTTCTACGTCTACGCGGTGAGGCGAATTGGGGATTTAGGGTTTGTGTGTGCGGAGGATTTAAGGCGTATTTTGCAGGCAGTGGTGGCGCTCAAGGACTTTATTGATCACACGGCGATGCTCGCCTTACCGGAGCAGGGGAGTATCGGCTACGCGCCGCCGCTCGCCGTCGCGCATTGAGTTTAGGAATACTTCTTTGCCGGTGGAATTATTAATCTTTTTCTAATGATTTGACTGATAATATTTTTTCAATATTGAAGGTGGTGGATATTGTTTTAGGTGGAATTTAGTTAAAAAGGTTACAAATATTTAACTTTGTATTGTGTTATAATATTGAATAAAATAATTTGTGGAACTAAAGTTGATTAAAGAAGTAAAATGTCAATTTCATAACGTTGGGATATATTCGGTCAAGCACAAGGATATTATATTTTATTTTATGTTAAATCATCAACACACATCGCTTTAATAATGACAACACATAAATATATAATATGCAGTTATTTGTTAATTTAAGTAGATGGAATTTATTTACAACAGCAAGTAGAAATGATTTTCATGTGCACATTGTTTTTTACGATTATGTTTAATATCACTCAAATTATTTTTACGATTATGATCGAAGTAAACCGTAGTTGCTATTGAGATGGTTTTTTTTTTCTAATCTGTAATAGTTGGCATACAACATTTAAATTGTTTTGTCTACCTTCTCTAACTCTAAATGTCAAGTTTGTTAGAGGTGGACCGAGAAAAGTGTGGTGTCATTTTTAAAAGGTGCAAAATTTCGAATTTTCTATATATTTTTTTAAATTTTGCTTCCCTCAAAATTGCAAAATTCGCCTATTTTTCCCTAAAATTACGGACTTCTAGTCTTACATTGATTTAATCTTTTGTATGGCTTGGGCATTATGTTTATGTTGGTAAAGCAATAGGAAAAGAGTTGGCATCGACAAGAAAAGTGGATTAAATTGTACCTGCAAATTGACTTGATTCCAATTATCTATTTCAATTTGGTGGCTCACCAAACTAATGATGTTTTTGCCCTGCAAATTTATTTAATTATTTATTTTCCCAACATAATTGATGTGGACTAATATTTCTTTCTTTTTCCTTGAAATGAAATAAAACAATGTTTTTAATTTTATCGAATGTTAATATTTCGATTGGTGTAATGTCTAGAATTAGATAACAAAAATGGGGTCAGTGATACAGTGCGTTCAGTTCTTTCGTAAATTGAGCCGAGATTGTTGGTTTGTTGCCCGTGAAGCTTTAAATAAATTTGCCTTCACATTTGTCTCCACAATAAATTATACAACTACCCAAAAAAATTAATAAATAAAATACTTTTGTTATTAATGAAGGAAATTGCAGCATCTATCCGAGGTTATAAGTGTATCATGGATTAAGAATTTAGGGCAAACTGTAACTTCGTAACGTTGAAATAAATATTATTTTCCAAAAATACAAAGAAAATTCGGTTTATAAGAGGACAGCCCCAGCCACTATCTAAAATGTGTATGCGCTAATAAGTTATAAAATAACCACCAATCCTAAATTATTTTAATAAACTAATAAATAAATTTTACAGTTGCTCCTTAAGGATGAGCTTGAGATGGTTATCCCTACCCAAAGAGTTCTACTCATGCCTTTAGATCAAGTTTATCACATATTATTTTAAAACTTTAAATCTTAATTTATTGTAATGGACTCCATTTATTTACAGCTCTATTAGTAGGAAATTACAAATATGAAAAAAATTGTGAATTAAAAAGGCAAATTGGCACATATGGTCCCCAATGTTTGATGTCTTGGATGAATTGATCCTTAATCTTTTTTTTTAGTTTATTGGTCTCTAATATTTGTTAATTTGTAAAAGTTGGTCCTATTGTTAAATTTTAAGTTAGTCAACTGTTAGTCATATGGGTATTTATGGAATAGAGTTTTAGGGACCAATTTTTCCAAATTTTAAATTAAATTTGAACTTTTTTTAAAAAATATTTTAAAATTGTAATCTTTTTCAAAAAAAAATAATTTTTTTTGGAAAAAGATTAATTTTTTTTTCAACTAATTTTTAAAAACTTCTTTTTCCAAATAATTTTTGGTAACAAAATAAATTAATTAAAAATAAAAAAATTAACTAATACTTTTAGAGACCAATTCATCCAATTTTTAAATTAATTTTTAACTATTTTTTCAAATAATTTTTTGAATTAACTTTTTTTCAAGTTTTATTATTTAAATAAAAAAATTAACTAAATCTAGATTAATTAATAATTTTACGTCTCACGGCGGAGGAGGGGACCAGGTCGACACAACGGTTGGACGACTTGGAGGTGGGAAGCCCCTCTCTGACAACATCTTCAAGCTCAAAGAACATAACATATTTCCCAACTCCTGTGTTGACCCGCTCTCCTCCTCTGTCGTGAGATGCAAAATTATTAGTTAATTTATATTTAAATCATTTTTTTAAATATAATTTTTTTAAATATTAATTCAAAAAACTATTTGAAAAAATAGTTAAAAATTGGATGAATTGGTCCATAAAACTAGTATTAGTTAATTTATGTTATTTAATAATTTTTTTCATTACAAAAAAATTTAAATAAGTAAGAAAATTTAATCTCAAAAAAAATTATTTAAAAAAAATTATCTTTTTCGAAAAAAATTATTTGAAAAAAAATATTTTTTTTTTCGAAAAAGATTCTAATCTTAGAAAATATATTTTAAAAAAAATCAAATTTAATTTAAAAATTGGATGAATTGATCTCTGAAACTTTTATTCCATAAATACCCTATGATTAATAGTTGACTAACTTAAAATTTAACAAAATGACTAATCTATCCAAATTTGTAAATATTGGGGACCAATAAACTAAAAAAAATAGAGATCAATTCATCCAAACTAACAAATATTGAGGACAATTTATGCCAATTTACCATTAAAAAAAGGGAAGAACAACATAGGGTGGGTGGTGTAAGAGTAATGAATGATGAAACCCTAGAATAGTGGTGGAAGCAATAATGGAACATGGAGCTGAAAAAGGTGTATACGAAAGGGGCCTTGCCTTCATCAATCCCACATCTTTCTTGTACCAGTTTATGGTCTACAATCCTTCAATCCCAAAAACATTTAAAGAGATAAGAAAATGTATTTCCGAATTGTTCGAGCAGTAAGCGATTGATCCAAAATTAAGAATTATACATACAAAATCTGCAATTTTGGTTGAAGAAATACTCTTTCTGTTCCGCTATTGCTATTTTCTTTTTTGGGCACGGAAATTAAGAAATTTTGTTTAAATGTTTATTTTATGAGTTTTAATTGTATTAAGAATTTAACACAATTTTCGATGAATGATTGAAATGAGAATTCATCCAAATTTTTACAACACTTAGCTGAGGGAAATGATATTTTTTTTAATGTTATAGTTGAAAAAATAATTTAAAGCTTCTAAAAAGTTAAAAATCATAAATTGATGAGCTCATAGCAGAATCGGGTGAGAGATATTTTTGGAGGGAGAGAAAATATAAGAATGTGGGGTGAGTAGTGAGTAAGAAGGACCCACTTTATTTTTTAAGATTAAATTAATTACTTACTTTTTTAAAAAAGATGAAAGTAATAACGGAACAATTCAATTAGGAAAGTGAAACAGTAATAGCAAGATGGAAGGAGTAATATTGTTTTTTAATCAAAATTCTAAGCGATTTGGGAAACAATCCAACCTCAGTACTAGAATCCGCTCATGGAAATAGCGGTTTTAAATTTTCCTCGTCTAGAAAAGAGATGAGAAAAAGCATAAGGCTGAATATGAAGCTTATGACTTTTATCGCCTTTATTTGTTTCGCTGCACTGGATTGAATCATGGTATTGTGCCCACCATTGTCCCCCAACACACATGAATCCTCTTCACAACGGCACAACCTCTTTATTTATGCAGCCTTTTTTAAAATATAAAGTTATAATGTCACTGACAAATCATTACATTAAGTACGAATTCATACATTTTCGAAGGAATAAAATTTATAATTACTGAGATACAAATCTGCAATTTTAGAATGAGTCAAAATCTGTCATTTAAAAACGAAATAATATATTTTAGAAAATATAAAGAAAATGCAAGTAAATTACAGATTACTCTCATAAAAATGTAAATCCACCATAAAATCGTACAAGAAACAATTACTTTTACCCCTCGGTGAAATAAATTGTTTTTTATTATATTATGAGATGGATTTAAAATTAGTCATTTTAGATATCTAGGTAAGTTTTATAGTTAAAAATATAATTTTCTATTCAATTTTTCAAATTTCTCTACAAATATATATCCTTCTCACTAAGGGGTGTTTGGAACAACTTTTGCTAAGCAGTTTATAATTTTTTGTATTTGTAATTCCAACTTTCAGCTATAGTTTCTCTATTTCTTTCACATATTTTAAAGAAGCTGTTTGAGATGCCTTACCCAACTTACAACTTATAATTTACAACTTATGAAATTTATTGGATAATTTAATCTTTAAAAATTATTTTATTCCCAAAAAACTTTCTCCATAAAATTTAATTATAATTCCACAATTAATAAACAATTATGATATTTTAAAATAAATTAAATTGTAATATAAATAATAATCAAATTTTTTATTTATTATATAAATTTATTTTATATTTTATAGTATTGAGATGACAATTATAAAGAAAAAATAAACATAAAATAGCAACAACTTTCATTTAAAAAGTGAAAATCAGTAATTGTATGAGCAACATTCGTGAATTTTGCAAATAAATAATATTTCAAATATAATAGTATTATATGTTTATGCTAATATAATATACTAAAATTTTATGTAATATTAAATTAATTTAATTTAATATTTTGAAATTCTGAAATCGAAATTATAATATAAAAAAAATTCAATTTGATTTATTTATTATAAATTATAATTACTTAATAACATTGGAGGTAAGACAAACATTTTATTTAAAAAATTAAAATAAGCTACTGCTATTAGCCATATTTCTAAATACTATTTTCCCCACTTTCAGCAGCGTTCGAAACTTCTTTCCAAACACCTAAAAAAATTTAAATCAATAGCTTTCAACATTTATGAGTAAGCTTCAGCTACTCCAAACACCCACTAAATCTAAAAACAATTATCATTGATAATTAGTGATTTTTTAAAGAATGTTACCGATTATAAAATTTGAATATCAATTTCTCCCCATATTATTAAATTTATTTCCATGTATATTAATATTAATAAACAAAAAAAGATTATGTGGGTTTTCTAGAATCTATTCATCCATGGTATATACGAATGTATGGGAAGTTTCTACAAATTGCAGATAATTGGCCCATAAGACTCGACCTTTTTTCGAATCAGAAGAAGATCCATAACTTTTGGGCTTGATTGCGAATTAATTAACGGATCCCAGCACCTAGGGGTGTAACGGTTTGGTTCGGTTCGGTTTCTTATGCATTTTAGGAACCGAACCAAACACATAGAAATGGTTCAGTTCGGTTCGATGTGCTTTTAAATATCGGAACCGAACCGAACCGCTTATAAATGGTTTGGTTCGGTTCGGTTTACCGGTTCACCTTTTTATTTATTTTTTAAATCCTAAATAATGCAAGAATAATAGTTTATAGGATGTCACTCGTTTCAAACTCATAAGTATAGAGTTGTTACTCATTTCTCTTACTTTGTATATATTATAATTGATATTAACTTAAATATAATATTTAAATCCAATAACATTCTCATATAAGAAAGACAAATATTAAATTAAAAAATAAGATATTCGGTTCGGTTCGAACCGTTAAAAAATTCTTGAAACCGCGAATCGAACCGAATGTAAACTGTTCCTAAAAAAATAAACCGAACCAAACCGCGAAGCCGAATCGAACCATATTTTTCGATTTGGTTTGATTCGGTTTGATTGGTTTCGTGGTTCGGAGCGGAACCACTTACACCCCTACCAGCACCTTCAAATGGTTATGGCAGCTACTATTAGCAGCCGATTCGACAGTTCTCGGCGAAGAATTGAGGAATTTGATGATGGAAAGGAGAAAATTTGAAGCGCGGCAGCTGCTCAAGGAGAAGAAATTCTGGATTGCCTCTTTCCTAATTGTGTGGGCCGCCGGTCTGCAGGTTTTTCATCGTAGCAAATGCAATTGAAATGCGTAGGAAAAATGCTCCGATAATTCGATTTAGTTTCTAATTGAGGAGAAATTGCAGGGGCATATGATGTGGCTGCAGAGGCAAGATAGGTTTAAGCAGAAGTTTGGGGAGGGGAATGTAGATCGCGGTCCGAGGAGGCTGCTGAGGAACAGACTGCAATTCTCTGCTCAATTAGCTTAATTGTTGTGATTATATAATATGTTATTGTTGAGATCGCACAATAGCCACAATACAAGAGATATAAACACGATATATAGATCTTACAGTAAATAGCTCAGACCGCTAAGATACAGCCACCACACCACAAGACACACACGGCGCCTCAGGCCCTATCAACTATTACACCAGATCCTCACAGAAATATACTGAATCACTCGCTCAAAGAAAGATTTGAAAAGTATAGAGAGAGAGGAAGAAGATGATCTTTTGGCTGCGTCGCTCCACAATACACAACAACCCTATATATAGTTAGGGTAAGTGTAACGGTCCAGTGTGAACCGCGGTAACGGTTCGGCATGAACCGCGGTAACAGGCGCGGCAAGAACGGGCCAGAATCAGTCAAGTAGGCTGGACAACAAAAGATGGGCCTGGGCACTTATGTGTGTTGGGCCTATCAGATTTACATACTCCACCTTAGGCCCATATGTGGTGTGTCCCTCTCAAGAGGGAAGACTTGTATCCAGCATTATTTGTCATCATCGCCCCCCCTCCTCTTCATCGAACAACTTCATAATCCTGCAAAACAAAAAACCACAAACAAACGGGAGAAGAGGGTAGATACACAGGAACTTATCTGATGTTTAGTATCTTAAGGCATGTTTGAAGTTTTTCTGTACTCAAAGATTTAGTACCCATATCTGCAGGATTTAAATCTGAATGAACTTTTTCAAGGATAATAATACCCTTTTCTACTAAGTCTCGAATATAGTGAAACCTAACATCAATATGCTTGGTTCTATCATGAAACACAGGGTTTTTACTTAACTGAATAGCTGATTGACTATCAGAAAACAGAGTCACATCTTTATGCAGAAAGTGAAGTTCAGACAGAAAACTCTTTAACCATACAACCTCTTTTAAGGCTTCAGCAGCAGCAACATACTCAGCTTCAGTGGTAGATAAAGCAACAATAGGTTGAATCTAAGATTTCCAACTTATGCAAGAACCACAGAGAGTAAACACATATGAAGTAGTAGACTTCCTATTATCTCTATCATTTGCATAGTTATAGTCCACATAACCAACTAGTTTAGTACCATCAGGATGTTTAGAGAAACAAATACCAACATGCTTAGTGAATTTCAAGTATCTAAACAACCACTTTAAGGCATTCCAATGAGATAAACCAGGTTTTGACATATATCTGCTCAAGCAACTAACAACATAGGCAATATCAGGTCTTGTACACACCATAAGATACATCACAGAGCCTATAGCATTAGCATAGGGTATCTTCTGCATATCAAGCATTTCAGAATCAGTTTTAGGTGACTGATCCTTACTTAAAATCACATGTGAAGCAAGAGGAACGATTCTGATTTTGCAAAGAGCATAGAGAATTTACTCAAAATCTTATTCACATAAGAAATCTGATTAAGAGTGAGAGTATCATGTTGTCTGTCTCTAGTTATATGCATGCCTAGAATCATTTTTGCATCTCCTAAGTCCTTCATTTCAAAAGTTTCACACATGCATTTCTGAACATGTTTAATGGACTTAATACAAGGACTAGCAATGAGCATATCATCTACATAAATCAGCAAATACACAGGAACAGATGCAGACTTAGTATAATAGAGACAATGATCAAAGGAACTTCTGAAGAAATTCAATGAAAGCATACACTGATCAAATTTCTTGTTCCACTGTCTAGGGGACTGTTTTAAACCATACAAGACCTTCTTCAATAAACAAACATGATTTGGTTTAGAAGAATTAACAAAGCCTTCAGGCTGTTTCATATAAATCTGTCTAAGTCCCCATGAAGGAAAGCAGTTTTAACATCCATTTGCTTTAATTCCCAGTTAAAATGAGCCACTAGAGAAAGCATAATGCGCACAGTAGTTAGTTTAACAACAGGAGCAAAGATTTCTGAGTAGTCTATGCCCTCTTTTTGAGTAAAACATTTTGCCACTAACCTAGCTTTGTATCTGACAGAATTGGACTCAGGTTTAAGCTTGAAAAGCCATTTACAATCCACAAGAGAACAAGAAGCAGGTTTAGGCAGAATAATAAATCACAGAATATGAAAACACAGCAGAAAAGTAAGCAGATAGAACACAAAAACCCTAACTGCACCAGTCGGCAGTACTACCAGCAAACAATTCCCAAACCTGTTGCACCAGTTGGCAGAACTAAGATAAGAAAAGAACAAGAGGATTAAGCCGCTTTACCAGAGCGAGGTTCGGAGATTTGAACCTCGTTCTTACCTTTTGGAGCGGACTGACTTAGATCTAAGGTTAAAACTGCCCGTTCGCGATCTAGTCAGTCAAGGCTGAGGTAACTTAGCGGTGATGAAAACCCGCTCTGATACCACTGTTGAGATCGCACAATAGCCACAATACAAGAGATATAAATACGATATACAGATCTTACAGTAAATAGGCTCAAACCGCTAAGATACAACCACCACACCACAAGACACACACAGCGCCTCAGGCCCTATCAACTATTACACCAAATCCTCACAGAAATACACTGAATCACTCGCTCAAAGAAAGATTCGAAAAGTATAGAGAGAGAGGAAGAAGATGATCTTTTGGCTGCGCCGCTCCACAGTACACAACAACCCTATATATAGTTAGGGTAAGTGTAACGGTCCAGCATGAACCGCGGTAACGGTTCGGCATGAACCGTGGTAACAGGCGCGGTAAGAACGGGCCAGAATCAGTCAAGTGGGCTGGACAACAAAAGATGGGCCTGGGCACTTATGTGTGCTGGGCCTATCAGATTTACAGTTATGAAATGCTAATTTGGATATGATGATGATATGGGAGGTTCCTAGTTTGGGTTTGTTTGATTTGCTAAATCCCTACTACACACAGCTGCAGATGCCTTGTTAGGCTTATATTGAAAATTGGAATAATTTATGGCTATGTTCTTGCTGTTAGCATTGGTTTCTGCTTTTTTCATGGTTCTAAATGCCTTACGTTAGCAAAGATTCTGTTTAAATTGTTTGTTAGGTTATCACATAGATGTTTGGTTGGTTTTTTAGGTGATGTCAAAGAGTATAATTAAGGATATCTGTGTATCTGCTAGATCGCAATGGTCTATTTTTCATAATCATACAAAATGTGGAAGAAGGGAGGAGATTCTCGAGCGGTTTGAGGTTTAGGTCCAGAGTATGATCAAGGATATCTGTGTATGTGTATTTATGATCGATCGTAGTGGCCATTTTTCATAATCATACGCAGGGGCGGATCCAGGATTTTTGGTTGGGGGAGGCGAAATTTATTGGGGCTTGAGTTTTTTTTGTACGGGGTTCGGGGGCGGAGCCCCCGAAAAAAAAATTTTAGCACATTTTTCTACTTAAATCTAATTATACTTATTATTTATGTCTTATTTAAGGATTATATTCTTCTTTCATGAATAACTCATATATTTTTTTATATTTATTCGAAAAACATAGTACACAATCCTATTTTGACATCACTCTAAATTTAGTTAGAGGAAAATATCTAACTGAGGAATTAATAAGTATTTAAATGATAGTTTATTCATGCTTCAAATGTTCTTAATTTTATATCAATAAGTACATGAAAAAAGAAAACACAAACATAGTATATTAATTGCATCAAACAAAAAACATAGTATATTAACTGCATCAAGTTATATAAGTGGACTCTACCAAATTAGGTATCTAAAACTTAAAATCTACACCTCCACTAAAATATGAGACACTCAATATACCTTTTTTAATATTTTTCTAAGTTAGGATAACGAATTTAAAAATTTCGGGGGCGAATTCGAAAATTTAATCGGAACAAGTATAAAAATGACTAGAAATAAAAGATAACTCGTAGTAGTATTGCACAAAAATTCGGGGGGGCGGTCGCACCCACCCGCCCCCCCTTGAATCCGCCCCTGATCATACGAATGGGGAAGAAGGGAGGGGATACTTGAGTGTCTTTAAGTCAGTTCAAGAGTATAATCAAGGGTATATGTGTATTTCTGGCCAATCATGTCAGGCCATTTTTTCATAATCATATGAATGTGGAAGAACCGAAGAAGGTCTGTTCAAGAGTATAATCAGGAGTATATATATATATATATTTCTGCTCAATCATAACAGGCCATTGTCATAATTATATGATTGTGGAAGAAGGGAGGGGATTTTCGAGTGTTCTTAGGTCCAGTCAAGAGCATAATCAATGATATATGTGTATTTCTGCTTGATACAAATGAACCATTTTTCGTAAGCATATGAATGTGGAAGAAGGGAGAGAGTTTTTGAGTGATTTTAAGTCAGGTCAAGAGCTTAATCAATGATATATGTGTTTTCTTCTCAATCATAATGGCCATTGTTCATAATCATACGAATGTGGAAGAAAGGCGAGTTTATTCAAGTGTTTTTAGGTCAGATCAAGAACACAATCAAGGTTATCTGTGTATTTCTGCTCGGTCATAATGATTGATAGGCCATTTTTGGTAATCATATGAACGTGGAAGAAGGGGATTCTCAAGTGTTTTTCGTATAATCAGTGTATCTGTGTATTTTTGTTCGGTCATAATGGGCCATTTTTCATAATCATAAGAATGGGCCATTTTTCATATTCTTGGGAGTGTAGTATGTCATACTAATAACAAATACTACTGCAGATATATTCTCGTAGGAAGCAAACAGGAAAGCTGAAAGCAAGGGGAATATGACTTTGCATTCGAAGAAGATGAGGCAAAGGGAGTCTGAGTGCTTAGCATGGAAAAGGAGATGTGGGATCATGAAATAGGTTAGTAAATATAACTTTCACCCTCTTGTTGGTTTTAACTATTACGCAATAATCTCCTATTTTCTAAACTATGTAGACAATAGAATAAGGTTATCATTGTGTGATAGAAGCAGGGTCCTCTTCAGATGGACTATTATCTTTCATTGAGGTGTTGTTCGTGTTGTTTTATTTCCATTTTATACCATTGGAGTTTCAACTTTTATGATATAATTCTAAGGTGGTTGGCTAAGGTTTATTTGTAGTTCGGTTATGGATAAATGTATGTAGCTTAGCTAGAGGATATTTCAAAACTTAGGAAAAGTGAGGGTTCTTGTTTGTCTCTTTCTTAGTTCTTGTGATGATGAACAATCACAAGAAACGATAATCGAGCACCGTTAAGATAGTTGGGTCCACTTTTCTCAAACTCTCCCCGGTCCAGCCGGTTTGACTGGGATCGGGCTGCAAAACAGGGTTGATCTCAAGAAACACCGTGATTCTATCAAGATCACGTGTGAGTTTGAAGCGTGCTATAAAAGATCTCCGGGCCGGTTTAAAAACATTGGACTTGGGTCGGGTTTATGTTCTATGTCATGGATAGAAGATTGTATCTAAAAATATTTGTTTACTTAGGTGGTGTTTGGAACAGCTTTCAGCTACAACTGGAGTGTTTAGAACATCCAGCTTTCAGCAGAAATTTACTACCAAATATAGTCAAGATAGAGAAGCTATTTAAACTGCTATAACCCAGCTTTCAGCTGCAGCTTAGAGCTTATCTAATTTATTGGACTATTTTATCCTTTAAATATTTTTTATAATTCCCCAAAAAATCATCAATTTTAAATTTAGTATTTTTATTAATTACAAATTTAATTATAATAATATTTTAATATATAGTTAGTAATTTCAGAAAAAAAAACATTTTGTTTTTATTATTCATAAATTCTTCAAGTTTAATGATATAATAATTATTAGAATTAAATAAAATTAAATATAAATTAATTAAAGTAGTGGTTTTGAGGATTTCTGACTTTTAAATTAATATTTTCTATTTTTATTTAATAATAATTATTTTTTAGCTACGTAATCATTAAAATTTTATAAAAATATTATTATTACTATGAACTTATGCAAATAAGTGGTAATATTTAAAATATAATAGTATGATATGTTTATGCTAATATGATATACTTAAATTTATTTACTATAAAATTAGTTTAATTTAATTTTTATAATACTGAAAATAAAATTATAATGCAAAAAATTCTCAATTTCATTTATTTATTTTAAATTATAATTGTTTAATAACATTGAGGGTAAGACATACATTTTATATTATTTAAAAAGTTAAAATAAGGTATTGATTTCAGCAGTTTTTCAAATATTATTTTCCCCATTTTCAGCAGTTTTCAACGCTTCGTTCCAAACACCTCAACAGCTTTCAACCATTTTCGGTAGCTTTCAGCATTTATCAATAAATTTCAACTACTCCAAATACTCACTTAGGAAAAGTGAGTTCTTTCTTTTTTATGATGAGGATAACTCATAGTTGCTTATATACGTATGGATAAACCTCCTCTCCGTGCAATAGTCTATAAGTCACAAAGAAGATGTAAATCACCCAAGGCTTTGCTAAGTATATATAAATGATAAACTCATAGATAATCGTGAAGAAAAAACCTCAGCCCTAATAAAAGGAGTCTGATGAGACAAAAATAAAATCAACATGTTCCACGTAATGAATGATGATATATGTAGATAATTTCTTATTAGTCAAATGGTGGAGTATAGCTAGCTACTTCATTAAAGAAAGTCTTGGATTACTTGCACTACACGGTACTATTCCATTATTTATGAAAGTTTTCCATTACTAAACAAAGAGAGAATGTGTGAATGCTGTTTTTACTCGGTCACATAATTAATTTATTCGTACCATATAAAAATCTTAGTCAAATTTTCAATAATTCAAGTCACGTTATCCGTGTAAACGTGACGCAATTGGCAAATTTAATTTCGTTCGAGACTATTCTTAAAAATTAATGACATTAATTAACCCTTAAAAAGTAGTAAAACTAATGTTGGTGTGAACTAAAAAGATCAACGCTTCTAAGATGAAACGTGTAAACGTAGGTTGATACTCTTTTACTACTCGAATAAGTCGTTATTTATTCGTTGACAATTCTCAAATATTAATAAATGTCCCTTTATGAAATCTTAGTTACAATATAATAATAGGCAGGTGAATTTAATTAATTGATGAAAACTCAACAAAGATTGAAGAAAATTATAAATTGTCATGACTCCCCTACTAAGTACTAATATTGGAATTAGCTCATGCTTACATTATCAATGACGGTTAGCCGTACGCCTTCTATACCAAGAAAATATATAAATAATATGATATGCGACCGTAAATTAAATTGTTTGCTTCATGCCATGATACAAAATGAAGAAAATAATTAATAAAGAATGATGATTTGTTTATCCAGTTGGTCTGCACTATTACATCTAAATCTGTTGATGATCTAAAATAGGGTGCGTGGGACGAAATACATAAATCTAAGCAAATAGTTTTGCTTTAATTGCCGATATTATTTTGCCAAATTATCTATCTACTTTATGTCTACTCGTCACTCCCGATATTATATTGAATTCTGCTCTATTGTCATCATTGTTTTGTGGCCCTTAATTCGAATGTATCAACATGAAACATAATATAATGAGATTTTAAATATATGAGTACGATAATATGATGAGATTCAAATACATGAGATCCGGTTTAAATTCTATATTTTATTTTTCGTTATATATTATATTGTGTTAAAAGATGCTACAAGTTGGACATCGAGTGTACGGTGCATTTATTTGACTTACTTAACCATCAAGAAATACTACAACATAAATTCGTTGATTTCTTCCTTGCAAAAAGTCAACCTTTTTCCAACTCAAACTCCACAACTCACAAAAAAGAAAAACTCTTATGTATATATACACACACACACATTACAACAATTTCATCAACTCTCATTCTCATTATACAAATCAAAATCATTTCTTCAATTCAAAAATCATATTTTTTTTTCAGTCAATTTTACTAAATCACGATGAAGAGAACCAGAGACGGCGAGGCTGACGAATTCTCCGCCATGGCCAACTGCCTAATGTTACTATCCTCCGCCGCCGGCGGCGCAGAAGATTCCTCACGCGTCTTCACATGCAAAACGTGCAATAGACAATTCCCCTCTTTCCAAGCGCTCGGCGGCCACCGCGCAAGCCACAAGAGGCCGAGGACGGCAGCCGGAGATATTATTCCGGCTACTTCGCCGCCTAAACCGAAGACCCATGAATGTTCGATTTGTGGTCAGGAGTTCCCCTTGGGGCAAGCGTTGGGAGGGCATATGAGAAGGCACAGAGCCGCCGTGGTTGATCAAAGCCACCGTGCGCCGCCGTTGACGCTTTTTCCGGTGGTGAAGAAATCGAATAGTAGGAGGGTTTTGTGCTTGGATTTGAACTTGACTCCTATAGAGAATCAATATTTCTTGATTTCTTCTTCACATATATAATTCTTTTTCAGTTATAATTTATATTTTTTAGAGAGAGAAACCACCCTTTTTCCATTTATTTGTTAATTTGTTGTATATGATCTTCGATTCATCAAATGTTGTTGCTTAATTATTTTATTTTCTCATTTCGATTTCGATTATAAATTGTTGGACTTATTAGATACTCTATAATTTTAGTTATGGGGTTATAACGAGATATATTAAAAAGTATAGAGGCCTAAGTGTAATATGGAGTATATAATGTAAATATCCACGTATGACGGTTTTTTTTCTTGTATCTCCAAAAGAACATAAATGACGCAATATACGAAAAAGTACTTAACGCATAACAGATTTCCTAGTAATTTTTATTTGGCAAAAACTTGTGTGCATCATGTTGCACATGCAACATGATCCAAATACCCAATTTTGACCCGCTTTGACTCGTATTTGACCCGTTGACCCGTGTTTGACCCGCTGATATCAACATGACATCATTAATTTATTTTTTTTAATTTATTTTTTTACGTTTTTTTTACGTTTTTTTTTATACTTTTTTTCCCTTTATTTTAAGGACGGACGTGTCACTCTTTGCATACGAAAGTGTCAATCGTGTCAAACAAAAGTATCAATCGCAACAAATAAAATTTTTTTCATTTTTTTCATTTTTATTCCATTTTTTTTAAGGACGGACGTGTCACTCTTTGCTTATGAAAGTGTCAATCGTAACAAACAAAAGTGTCAATCGTAACAAATAATTTTTTTTTATTTTTTTCCAATTTTTTTGATAAGGAAGGCGTGTCATTTGTAATGAATAAATGTGTCATTTGTTACTTATCCAAAATATCAACCGTAACAAACAAAAGTGTCATTTGTATTTGAATAAAGTGTCATTTATATCCTTTATTGAATATTAATTATTTTTTAAAAAAATGCGATTTGTTTCGAAAAAAAATGTCATTTGTTTATGAAAAAAGTGTCAATTACAACGAACGAAAGTGTCATTTATCTTAAAGTGTCAATCACACTGAAGTAAATTGGCACTCAGAATTAAGGAACGTGTCACTTTCATCTACTAATCAATATGAAGCATAATAACCAGAAATATTACCTAAAGTGTCAATCGTAATAAACAAAAGTGTCAATTGTCCCGAATGAAAGTGTCATTGTTTAGAACAAACGAACAAAAGTGTCATTGTTTAGAACAAACGACACTTTTGTATACAAAGAGTGATACTCTCGTCCTTATAATAAAGGAGAAAAAAACGAAAAATATTTTTTGTATTTCAAAACGAAAAAAGTATCGTGTCATTCTTTGTATTTCCGAAAAGACAAAAAAAATGAAAAAACGAAAAAGATGAAAAAAAGGCGAAAAAACGAAAAAGGCGAAAAAAAACGAAAAAAACAAAAAAAAGGCGAAAAAGACGAGAAAAGTGAAAAAATGAAAAAAGACGAGAAACGAAAAAGGCGAAAAAAAAACGAAAAAGTCAAAAAGAAAAACGAAAAAATGCGAAAAAGACGGAAAAAACAAAAAAAATGAAAAAAGACGAAAAAACGAAAAAAGGCAAAAAAAAAAAACATGGGTCAAAATTAAAGAAAAAAGATAAAAGAAAAAAAAAGGAAAAAACAAAAAAGATGAAAAAAAGACAAAAAAATTAAAAAACGATAAAAGAAAAAAAAAGCAAAAAAAATGAAAAAAAAACTGGTCAACACATGAGTCAAAGCAGGTCAACGGGTCAAACATGGGTCAAAATTGGGCAATTGGATCATGTTGCATGTACAACATGATGCACACTAGTCCATCTCTTTTTATTTAGACTCGATGTATCATGTTTCGGTTTGCTATAACCGCTTTTAATTGCTTAAGAAGGGAAGACGATAAAAACCCTACTTAGTATTCATGTGAAAATGCGTAAAACTATTTTGTATTGAAATTATTACTAAAAAAACTTATATTCAGAAAATTAAAACATAAGAAAAAACCTAACATCAAACACGTCGCTATGACTGTATTTTGACAAGATGTTTACATTTTTGCTGATATACAATGTCTAAAATACTCTTATAATGTGCATATAATGTTTAATTTTGATAAATTCACAAATATACACGCCCGTATTGTAGCTCACATTTTGAATCGATTCATTCTCAGTTCTTCAAAGTTAACATTTTCTTATCATTCTTATTTAGTGTTTTAGATTTTGCCTCATCTAATTTAGTAATTCATTTAGATGCTAACAATATTAAAGATTTAAGATCGATTGAGATAAATGAACCATTAATTATGACGGGATGAGTTTTCGTACAACATTTTATATAATAGAGTATCTTTATAATAAAACAAACACATAGTAATTTCACATACTATTTTTTGTCATTTCCTGAAACATATGAGAAAATGAATTTACTGAACTATTGAATTTCGAATTCAATAGTTTACACATGAATAATTATTTTTTAGAATTCAGATAACCCATAATCCTAAAATTGTAGCACAAGAAAAATAATAATGATATTAGATCTATGAATCAACTAATAAATTGCTAATTAATAATTAGTTGTTAATATTTATACTAAAGGTCTAATAAAATATACAATCAACAAATTTTCTTCTTTCTCCGGCAACTTTTCTTCCATTTCTAAAAAACCTAAAATCGCATCTGCGGAAAAACGCAGTCAACGAAATCGATGGCGCGTCAAGCCACGAGGCTGATAGGCAGCTTGTCATCGCGGCTGCTCCGCTCTAATCAGCTCCACCAACGCCGCAATTTCAGATAACCGGTGCCGCCGGCCGCTGTCTTCGTCGATAAGAACACCTGCGTCATTTGACAGGGTATCACCGGGAAGAATGGAACGCTCCATACCGAGCAGGCAATTGAGTACGGTGAGAAAAGATATTGTGTATAATTAAAAAATATGCTCCGTAAGAATGTATGATCAATGCCCTATTACAACATATATAAACAAGTAAAAGAGATTGAAAAGGAAACAAAATCATCCTTGAAAAGGAAACAAAATCATCCGGAAATAAAAACATCCAATAAAACAAAATCATCCTTGAAAAAGAAACAAAATCATCCAAAATCATCCAACACTCCCCCTCAAGATGGAGTGTGAAGGTTACGAACACCCAGCTTGCTCCGAAGAAACTGAAAGCGATCAGCACCAAGAGCCTTAGTGAAAATATCAGCAACTTGGTGCTCCGTCGAAAAAGGAAGAGGTTGAATATCGCCACTAGACACACGTTCGCGAACAAAGTAACAATCCATTTTCACGTGCTTTGTTCGCTCATGAAAACAGATTAAGGGCGCTCGACGAGACGGATGGTTATCACAATATAATGGAGTTGGTCCAGATTGATAGACACCAAAATCTTTTAACAACCAACGTAACCAAAGCAACTCACTAACTGTGACGACCATAACACGATATTCTGCTTCGGCGGAGGAGCGAGAAACGACTGATTGTTTCTTGGTCTTCCATGAGACTGGTGACCCACCAAGCATGACAACATAACCAGTGTTGGAACGTCGTGTAAAAGAGCACCCCGCCCAATCGGAATCACAATATCCTTCTAAAGCATAATCGGAGTTAGAAGATAGAAAAATTCTTTGCCTAGACGTCTGCTTAAGATAGCGTAACACTCTTATTGCTACATCCATGTGACTTTGTTGTGGACTTTGGAGAAATTGACTTAACTGACTTACTGGGAACACAATATCGGGACGAGTCACAGTGAGGTATAAGAGACGCCCAATGAGGCGACGATATTGTGCAGCATCTACAGTCAAACCATTATCATCTGGTTGAAGCTGTAAGTTTTGTTCCATGGTAAAAACAACCGGTCGACCAGCTTGAAGTCCACTCTCTTCTAAAATGTCGAGCACATATTTGCGTTGGCTTAACACAAAACCATCCGAAGAACGTGCAACCTCAATTCCAAGTAAATACTTCAATGTCCCCAAGTCCTTGATGCTAAATTGCTCATCCAAGTATTTCTTCACCATACTAATGTGCGAAGAATCATTGCCAGCCGACAAGACATCATCAACATAAATTAGTGCGGAAACATAGGTGGAATTACGCCGGAAAACAAACAGAGAATGAACAGCACGAGATTGTTGAAAACCGATAGCAACAAGTGCTTGGGTGAATTTATGATACCAATTACGTGACGCTTGTCGAAGCCCGTAAAGAGATCGTTGTAGCTTGCATACTCGGCTATCACCAGCCTTAGAAAACCCTTGAGGCACTCGCATATATACATCTTCATCAAGATCCCCGTGAAGAAATGCATTGTTTACATCCAACTGATGAACCATCCAATTTTTCTTTACTGCAACAGTTAGCATGCACCGAACTGTTATGAGTTTAGCCACCGGAGCAAAAGTCTCATGAAAATCAACACCTTCAACTTTTGTAAATCCCTTTGCAACCAAGCGTGCTTTATAGCGTTCTACATCGCCATTGGGTTTGTATTTTATCTTATACACCCACTTGGAGTCAACAACCTTCTTGCCTGGTGGAACATAAACTAATACCCACGTACCATTATCCTCTAAAGCTCGAATCTCTTTCTCCATAGCCTCACGCCATAAAGGATTTTTCACAACCTAGGAAAAATATTTTGGCTCATCACGGGATGTGATGGCAGCTAGAAAAGCCTTGTGAGCCTTAGAGAACTTATCATAGGAAATGACAGAGGATAGAGGATATACCGTCGAGTTGGCTAAATTAGCAGTGGGCTGTGAATGGTCTAGCGAAGGGGGCAAATCCACATCAAAAGCAGCGAAGTGTTTGGGACGAGTTCAGACTCGATTACTCTTCCTTGGCTCAATAGCATTTGTAATCTCAGTAGAGGAGGAACCATGCTCGAAAGAAACTCCATCCGCATGAGAAGAGGTGTGCTTGGTCGTAGATGCTTGGGGGTCGAAACTGGCTGCTCATATGAAGGATCAGAGGGCGTGAGAACGAGTCCAGATTCGGAGTTGATGGACTCGGATTCATTGGGCTCAATTCCAGCAGGCTTAGACTCGGTGGATTTTCTTAATGGTTCAATATCATCATCACCTAATGGGCTCAACTGTAGAGGTGTAGAGATTATATGTTCCACCCTTTGACCCAAGCCTAACACATGTTGACATGCATGTTCTATGGCTACATCAAATTTCATATTCTCACTATCCACCCCTTTAAATGGAAAAAATGACTCAAAAAATATGATATCACGAGAAGAATAAATCTTGTGACTATGTAAATCGAATACTTTATGAGCCTTTTGACCATTAGGATAACCCAAAAATATACATGGACTCCCCCTCTCGGCAAACTTGTCTTTTCGCTTGTTATCATGAGCATATGCTAAGCACCCAAAAACATGCAAATTATCATAAGTAGGTGCCTTACCGAACAACATCTCATATGGAGTTTTGTTGGATAAAAGTGGTGAGGGTAATCGATTAATGAGATAAACCGCAGCGAGGATGCACTCACCCCAAAATTCAATAGGTAGACCCGACTCAAAACGGAGTGCTCGAGCAACCTCCAAAATGTGTCTATGCTTACGCTCCACCACACCATTTTGCTGTGGAGTATCCGTACATGAGGTTTCCAAAAGAATGCCACTTTTAGCATAATAGTCAAGCAAGAAAGTAGATTGGAATTCGACACCATTATCACATCGAATACGTTTAACCTTTTGCTCAAATTGAGTCTCAACCATATGGAAAAATTGAGTTAAAAAATGGGCAACTTCAGACTTGGATTTTAATAGATAAACCCAAACTCCCCTAGTAAAATCATCCACAATCGAAAGAAAGTAACGAGCACAAGAAAATGAATCACATTGATAACTGCCCCAAATATCGCAGTGAATTAACTCAAAACATTGAGAAGTTTTAATCATACTACGAGGAAAAGGAATACATGTTTGTTTCGCTCGTACGCAAGAATCACAAAACAAACTATTGTTCTTAAAACCTTGAAAGATGTGGCTCAATTTTCCATCAGAAGCGTGTCCCAAGCTTTTGTGCCATATCTCGGAATTTCCTCTAACAGACATTGCCACCCCTTCGCACTTCAAAACATCCAAGTAATAGAGACCATCACAGTGTTTACCCACTCCAATCAGCTTCCTCGAGGGTAAGTCCTGTAACACACAGAAGTCCGGAAAAAATATGAAAGTGCAATTAAACTCATTAGACAGTCTGCTAACAGAGATAAGATTGCACTGAAATTGTGGAACCGATAAGACTCGCTTCGGACACATTCCATTCGGCAAACATGTGATACCAACGGATTTGACGGGAATGGTATCACCATTAGGAATTCGAACAGATGGTTCCAATGGATTTGTGGTACTATCAATAAGTGCACTTTCATCACAAGTTATATGTTCAGTTGCACCAGAATCAGTTATCCAAGGACGAGTGAAGGACAACTTACCTGCCATGTTCACGTTAGGAACAACCGAGTTTTCTGAAGATGATTGTCCATCAAATTCTTGTCTCATGAACGCTGCGAGACGTTGAAGTTGATCGGCCGAAAGCCCCTGCACAAGAGTCTTTTCAGCATCAATGTGAGCAGCTCGCGGTTGTTGTCCCATGCATTTGGATCCACGATCATCAGAGTTTCGATCATTTCCTCTTAAGATGCCACCACGAGTCAGATCTCTCTTGATATCCTTCCCTTTAACGTTCCAGTGTGGAGGATAACCAATACGTTCAAAGCACGTGTCAACATTATGATTGGTTTTCCCACATTGGATGCAATACCTACCTTCTTTGGAAATAAGACGACGATTAGGATCTGAATCTCTCTTAACATGTGTCTGAAAAACCGCTGCATCCGGTGCCGGTTTACGAGTTGAAGAGATGGCTCTATGCTGCTCATTTTCTGAAATCAAGTGATATGCTGTAGTTAAACTGGGAATAGGTCTCGTAGCGAGGATTTGCGACTTCAGAGGGCCATAGATTTCATCTAATCCCATGAGAAAATCATATAGACGCTCTGTATCACGTCCATCGGCAACTTGTTTCGCAATATTGCATTTGCAGCACCCACAATGACAATTTGGAGAATTAGTAACTGAAACTGTTTCATCCCATACACATCGTAATTTGCTGAAATAGGAAGCGACAGACTGACCATCTTGCCGAATCGTACTCACAGAACATCGAAGCTCATATGCACGAGGTGCTTTCTCCTTTTGAAATCGCTCTTCAAGATCAATCCATATTTCTCGTGTTGTATTGAATTTCACACTGTGACGATACTCGATCTCCATGCCGCTTTTAAGCCAACCCTTAACCATGGCATTAGCCCGCTGCCAATGTGGAAGATATGGCGAATCACTTTTAGGCATCGGAATTTCGCCGTTGACGAACCCTATTTTATTTTTCGCATATAAAGCATTGCTTATCTCATCGAGCCAATCCATGTAATTACCATCACGAAGTAGAATAGTGACAAAGACATCTCCGGGCTTATCTCCGGATTCAATGTAATATGGCGACATAGGATCAATGATGATGCCTTTGCCATCATCGGCTTTTGTATCATCGCCGCCGCCGGTGGACATTCTTTAAGGATGAAGATGGTTGATTCTAGTAAAAAAAGAAAGACCAGAATTTCGGCTCTAATACCATGAGAAAAGATATTGTGTATAATTAAAAAATATGCTCCGTAAGAATGTATAATCCATGCCCTATTACAATATATATAAACAAGTAAAAGAGATTGAAAAGGAAACAAAATCATCCTTGAAAAGGAAACAAAATCATCCGGAAATAAAATCATCCAATAAAACAAAATCATCCTTCAAAAAGAAACAAAATCATCCAATATACGGCACCAAGATGGTATACTCTCAACTCACTCTTCATTTCGCCTATTTTTGGCTCATTGGCTTGCGTTGTGATCTCTATGGATTTTGGTTTGATGGTAAATCCGCAGAGAAATGAGCAATATCTGACCGAATTGTTGTGATACTTTGGGTTTTATTAAGTTATAATTTGTGTTCTTATAATGTAAGCAGGTTTCTTCACCATAGAAGTAACTATAGCTTAAAATGAAATTGAGTATGTTTGAATTACTTATATAATGTGGTCAAGCATAATGCTTAGAATTGAAGTATCAAATAGTTAATATTAGCCTAAGCTATGAATGATTTAATATTTCTAATTGTACGTGTTTCTTTACTATAAATAATCATTTGCGATTATGTATGCATGAATAGGTTGGAGGGGTTACGCCTCGAAAAGGTGGAACTGAGCACTTGGGACTTCCTGTCTTCAATTCTGTAGCAGAAGCAAAAGCTGAAACAAAAGCTAATGCATCGGTCTCCATTTGCTGCAAAAGCCATCATGGAGGCTGAGCTAGATTTGGTTGTATGCATAACAGAGGGAATTCCACAACATGACATGGTAATTCTTTTATCAAGGCTTTGCCTTTTTGTTTTGCTTTACGAAGATAACTGTGTGATCATTCTGGAACCTGTTATGACTGATTCAGTGTTTGGATCTTTTATGGTATAGTACAAGTTAGTTTGTAGTTGTCATTATCCATTTGCATTAGTTTATGTCTTTATCGATATTCTTGTTTTTCAAGGTTTCTGTCCCAAATTGCAGGTTTGAGTTAAATCTGCTCTAAATAAGCAGTCAAAGACTCAGCTTATTGGTCCAAATTGTCCTGGAATCATTAAGCCCGGGGAATGCAAAATTGGAATCATGCCTGGATACATCCACAAACCAGGACAGGACGGATTGGAATTGTTTCTCAATCTGGTACATTGACTTATGAAGCGGTGAGACTCAATTCTCCTTAAACTACAATCTTTCTACAAGAAATTTGGTCCCAAAACTTCCGTGATTTTTAGCAGATATTTATGTCATACGTAGTATAAGGAAAAAGTGATTTGTCTTAAACCCAACACACAGCTTCAGTTAGAGACATTGTGTAAGATGAAAAGCTCCCTTTATCATGGACCTCATGGTAAACAATAAGAAGAATCTATTTTCTTTTTTGGTATACAAAATTGCTCAAGGTGCTCATATCACATGCAATAATCATTTACTAGCTGTCTAGCTCTTTCTCATGTTTAATCCTTACTTAAATCTTAAGCTCTATATATAGATCCTACACAGGTTTCCACTAAGTAAGATATAAGAAACTGAAGTTTTTGAATGATAGTAAGTTACATTAGAAATGTTAATAGTAGAATAGTAGATTACATGTTGTGGCAGCAAATGTTTTTGTCCTCAAACAAGTGGATTCATATGATTGATTTAGTTGTCTGGCTAACAATTATCTCAATACTCTCTTGTTTTAACTTTTTTACCTGTGTATTTTAGGTTTACCAAACAACTGCTGTTGGCCTTGGGCAGTCAACATGTGTGGGAATCGGTGGAGATCCTTTCAGTGGGACCAGACCAATTTTGTTGATTGCATGAAAAATTTTCTTCTGGATCCACAGACATAAGGTAAAGTTTATCACTGTGCGTCATTTTCATTTGCCACATCAGTATATCTCGAGATAAAAACGCGGATGTCGATATCAAGTGTTGTGTTGCTCCATTATCCATGGCAATGACTAAGAACTGTGTGAACATGTATGTATACGTCCATTGTAATCGCACATTCTTGGATGTTTATAATTTGGAAATAAAGTTTGTGTTCTTTTTCAATCTCTTTGATTATTCCACGGTTTGAGTATATGTCAGTTCATGCTGCTGATAGTCTGATATACTATTGCTTAATTGATTTGCATTTCACACTGCAGGGATCGTCCTTATCGGTGAGATAGGCGGCACAGCAGAGGAGGATGCAGCAGCTCTTATAAAGGTAAAAACCTTCCTTGCTGTTTCAAGATAAATGAAACTACAGTATGCCTGAGTTGATGTCTACGCTAATTCATTGTATCAATTTCTTATACAATATAGCAAGTGCTGTATCAAAATCCAATATCCTCCCCTGTCGATTCACAGATCATAAATATAGTCCAGGAAAGCGGAACTCAAAAGCCGATTGTTGCTTTTATTGCCGGACTCACTGCTCCACCTGGGCGTAAAGATTGGCACAGCAATGCTTGAAGTGTTGAAGCAGAGGGGTCTTCTTTGATGCGGATGAGAGATCCTTTTTGTCGCCTTCTCCTTCTCCCTAAATGAGCATTAGCGACGTTGACGAAGCTTTGCTATACCTTGAAATAACGAACACATTCAATTTGAAAGACCCAAGTTAACTGCATCATTATAAAGGAGGTTCAACATTTTGTTTCCACCAACTTTGATCTCGGAGTGGCTATGACACTCAAATTGTGTGTAATCATAAATTTTCTTTATAATTTGCCTTCTAAATTGTGAATTTCGCCCTCAAAGAAAATTCGTAATATTCGGATGGGATCACACCTAGGGGTGTTACGGTATACCGAAAAATCGGTATACTACACATACCATACCGAAAAAATATCGAAGATACCGAATTTTCAATATACCGTAATTTTTGGTACGGTTATGTTACCGTACCGAAGTTTTTTTGGTACGGTAACGGTATGAGATTTTCCATACCGAGGTATACCGCATACCGGAGTTCATATCGCATATATCTTGTAGAAAAGAGTGCAAAAATGTTGGTTACAAGTGTCACTTATATTAAACAATCTTAATGTTATGATCATAAATTTACATAAATGGCATAACTTTATTTGACAAAAAGTCACATTATTTATCTATTAAATCATGAAATGGATAAAAAATTATATTCTTCAACTTTATAAACATTAAACTGTAATATTACCAAATTCATACAAAATAGATAGGTTAATTAATTTTATTGAAAAATAATATTAATAATTTTCTTGTCTTTTAAAAAAAACATAGAATAAATTTATGGTATACCCTTAAATATTCGGTAGACCTTGATTTTTCGATATACCGAAGTGCGGTATGACATAATGAAAGAGCGGTACGACAACGGTATGAAGATTTATTATACCAAACTTTCGGTATACCGAACTACGGTATACCGAAATGATCAGTACGTGTCACACCCCAAATTTCAGAGAATGACACGATCATCAGGGTGCGACTGAGGGTTGGAGAAAAGAAGCGGGGAAAGAAAAATGGTTTGTATTATCTGAAATAAATCAAGCGGAAAGCCCGATAAATGGTGTAACAAATCTTTCAATAATGAATCATGCGAAAACAAACATGATAACAGTACTCAAGAATTTTATATTCAAAGACTCGACTCAAATTGAGTCTTTAAGCAATTAAGCATCAAAGCAAGTATCACAGGGCCCAAAAATAATACACAAGATAAGCCCATCAGAGTTCTTAATATAAATATTTGGACTTAAGCAGAAGCAATATATAATTTAGATATCCAACAAAAACCCTCGCATCAGCTTTGCTCGTCACCACCAACCGCCCAACCTGAAAACATTTTGAAAATAATTTGGGTTGAGCACTAGTGTACTCAGTGGGTGAAGCAATTCATAAACATTTTTATAAATAGCTTATCCATGCATAAATCATATGACTTGGAAGGTTTTGAAACAAAAGTCACTCTCAATCATACCAACATTTACCTCCTTGTGTGCGCACTGTCACGTTCTATTGTTACTCTTACTCTATATCTCCTTACTCTCGGACTTTGGGCTACAACCCAGTGAGTCCCATAAACATTTGATCTCGGGTCTTCACCCAGAGATCCCAACCGTTAGACTTAAAGCCGAAGCTCATAGGTCCTCTCCAACTGGTTAGCACACAATGGCGATCAACTCATTGTACTACTAAAAATGGTGTACACAATTCTCACTAGCGTGTTAGGCCAGTCGAGAATCTCGATCGATTAAATTCAGAGCATTAAACAAGTAGAACGAACAAAAAATCTTTCATGGATAAACAATCATTTCACAGAGCTTAATAGCTCAAAATAGTTTTAGATAGTAAAACCCACCTTGTTGTTGTGCTTGTACCGTAATATAACGTCTCTGATAAAATAGAGTGTTATCGTTCTCCGTCAGCAAAGCCTACAATAGGAATCCTAAACTTAGTTGTAATTCAAATCCTTACTCTTCAATAATTCTAATAACTTTAGATTAGGATACTTAAGAATCAACTTCATAGACGTGCCTCTCATACATCAGTAAGTTCAACATAATACTCCTATTATTAACTTATAAGAAGTAGGTATCTCACTTCTAATTATTAAATTATAATCAAAGGCTTCGTAATTTCTTTAAATAATAATTTCTTGTTTCTGAATCTTTTCTTCCAAGTCAAAATATACTTAGTTAATACGGTTCGACCAACACTTAATCTTAAAACTGTAAGACTGATGTAATAAAGAGGAAATAATACCTTCACCGTGAATTCTTACTCTAGTGAGACGTGCATTCGGAATTGAGAAAATAAGAAAAGTGTTTGGCCTCTCAACTATTTATAGAAGTATATTAATAAAGAATTAAGGTAGGTCTACTTATTTTATTCCTCTAGCTATACTTAGTCACCTTACATTTTTTTATGTTTGGAGATAAGAAGACACGTGGAGATAGAGACCAAATTACTTACTTCTTGAAGAGTTCATGCAACAAGATATTTTTTTCATTTTCGTTTATTTTATTTGAACCTAGTTTCATAACAACTAATAAATTAATATATGAACGTTAATTTTACACGTTACCATATGTGGGAAAATTTGCATGCAAGGGTTGTACATGCATCTTATCTACGTGTTGTTATTTTAAGCCATTTGATAACATAAAATCTATAATTTATTTTAAAACTCAGATTTTTCTTGAAATCCAAATGGTCATTTATCCAATTATATTAGGCATATCCATATATTTTATTCAGCCGAACCTAAAAGACTTATATACTAACCTAAATACTAAAAACACAAACCTATCTGCAGAAAATATCAACCTAACCTAAATACTAAAAACACAAACCTATCTATAGAAAACATTAACCTAAATACTAAAAACGCAAACCTATCTGTAGAAAACATTAACCTAAATACTAAAAACACAAACCTATCTGTAGAAAACATTAACCTAAATACTAAAAACGCAAACCTATCTGTAGAAAACATTAATCCAACCCCTCCATTTATAGCCCAAAGAAGAAGTATCTAAATTTAATAGGGGTAGATTTACTTAGTCACTAAAATTAGCCTACTTGCATGAGACCCACGTAAAAAGGTAAGATGTGAAGATCATGAATAGACCAAGAGTAATTCAATTTCACTTTTTACTTCTCTTGTGTACCTAGCATGAGGTGGACTTAAAATTCTAAAATATATGTACGAGAATATGATGGATAATCACCAGCCTTCATTTATCTTCCACGTCCTTGTCTAGTTAAGAAATGGGTTTAATCCATTTACCATGAATATTCATAAATACATGGAGGTACAAGAAAATGGAGACATGTAAATTTCATGTTTTTACGAGTGTAAAATTTCTAAATCTATAAATTAGAAGGAAAAATAGTAATAAAAAATCCTTAATTAATTATGGGAAACTAGGGTTATCACAGTACGGTAACGATATGCTTTATCCCATACCGACCCTTATCGGTACGGAATGCGGTCTGGAAAAAATAGTACGGTATACCGTACCGAACAGCCCTAATCACACCTATATTAAGTATACTGGACCTTAGTGTATCTACATATTAATCTATTTCATTTAATTCGTTGTTTTCCGACTAAGAAAATACTTTTTAAATGCAATATTTTTTTAAAACCTAATACGGTTCTTTCTATTTCTTCAAAATTCAAAACGCAATATTCCATAATTTTGAGGGCGGGTTTAGGAGGTAGGTCGGGTCCATCTTCCCCTTCAAATCAAATAGTATAATTAATTTCGATTCATCTACCAATATATATAAAGATGAATACAAGTGGTTACTCAATTTTTACATGAACTTCCGAAATCCAATCTCTCGAAATTGAAGAGTCAATTTTCAATTATAATTCTGAACCGACCCTAAGTATATATATTTATGTGAAGTATATAAACGAATTTCAAGTTTTAACTCATCTTAAAAGGAAATTATAGATCTTGTTTTTAAAATCATAAACCGTTAAAACGTGACACCTCGAGAGAGTCGGCCCATTGGGCCTGAATGTAGACAACGTACTAGAATGCATAATGTTAAAGACAAAGGACTGACAAATAATATGGAGTGCAGAAGAAATCTCTGGAAGGAACCAGAACGTAAAAAATTCAAATCGACTTAAATGGAAACACACGCACGAAAAAGAATCATCTACACACTTTCCCCCGCTATTTATACTCGATCATTTCTCGTTGAGCAGGAAAAACCAGAAAAACTTTACCAATTGAGAAACTGCGAATTTTAGAGAGTTTCTGTTCGATTTTCTTACTGTCGAAATGGCTGGAAAAGGTGAAGGACCTGCTATCGGGATCGATTTGGGGACGACATACTCGTGCGTCGGAGTCTGGCAGCACGATCGAGTCGAGATCATCGCGAATGACCAGGGGAACCGTACGACGCCGTCCTATGTCGCGTTTACCGACACCGAGCGTCTCATCGGCGATGCCGCTAAAAACCAGGTCGCCATGAACCCTACTAATACCGTTTTCGGTGAGTTCACCATCTAAGCTCTTTTTATCAAGCTGACATTTCCCGATGATTCATGTTTTGTTAGCATTTGTTGTTGGCTGCCTTTTTTTTCTTTTGTTTTGTGCGTGTTCAAAATTCTTCTTCAAATTGAAGTGATAGCGTAGTCGTTTAATTTAATTTTCTAAGTGGTGATATTTGTGATGAAACTCTGGATTGGGTTCAGACTAAGCATGGAGCAAGTGTGTTTAGTGATTGATGTATTGTGAGATTTGCTATGGAACTCTGTTTTTTATTCAGTCTAAGAACGGAATATATGTGTTTTGCCGTCGATGTATTGTATAATTTCTGTTGTTTTTACGAACAAAAACTTAATGATTTCTGCTTTTGGAGCCAATTAATAGTTTTTTCATCTGGATTATGAAATCTCAAACGGTAGGTTGCTTTTTCTGAGATGTGTGAGAGAGCTCTGTATTTGATTCAGATTGAATATTTCTAGGGCGGAATAAGTGTTCTTCCTGATTGAATAAGTTCTAGATTGGATTTCTGATTCACCGATTACATCTCCTGATGCAGATGCGAAGCGATTAATCGGTAGAAGGTTCTCCGACCCCTCCGTCCAGAGCGATATGAAGCACTGGCCATTCAAAGTCGTCGCTGGCCCGGGCGACAAGCCAATGATCGGTGTAAACTACAAAGGCGAGGAGAAGCAATTCTCCGCCGAAGAAATCTCCTCCATGGTCCTCATCAAGATGAAGGAAATCGCCGAAGCCTTTCTCGGAAGCACCGTCAAAAACGCCGTCGTCACTGTCCCCGCCTACTTCAACGACTCTCAACGCCAAGCCACGAAGGACGCCGGTGTCATCTCCGGCCTCAATGTCATGCGCATCATCAACGAACCAACCGCCGCTGCCATTGCTTACGGTTTGGATAAAAAAGCAAGCAGCTCCGGCGAGAAGAACGTGTTGATCTTTGATCTAGGCGGTGGAACTTTCGACGTGTCACTACTCACAATCGAGGAAGGGATATTTGAAGTGAAATCGACGGCTGGAGACACGCATCTTGGTGGAGAAGATTTTGACAACAGGATGGTGAATCACTTTGTGCAGGAGTTTAAGAGGAAGAACAAGAAGGATATAAGTGGAAACCCTAGAGCTTTAAGAAGATTAAGAACAGCTTGTGAGAGAGCAAAGAGGACTCTTTCATCTACAGCTCAAACCACAATCGAAATCGATTCGTTATACGAAGGGATCGACTTCTACTCTACCATCACTCGTGCTCGATTCGAGGAGCTCAACATGGATCTATTCAGAAAATGTATGGAGCCGGTAGAGAAGTGTTTGCGCGATGCGAAGATAGACAAGAGCTCCGTGCACGACGTCGTACTGGTGGGAGGCTCAACAAGAATCCCAAAAGTGCAGCAATTGTTGCAAGATTTCTTCAATGGGAAGGAGCTTTGCAAGAGTATTAACCCAGATGAAGCTGTTGCTTATGGAGCTGCAGTCCAAGCTGCAATCTTAAGTGGTGAAGGGAATGAGAAGGTTCAAGATCTTCTCCTTCTAGACGTTACTCCTTTGTCTTTAGGGCTCGAAACGGCCGGAGGAGTGATGACCGTTCTCATCCCGAGAAACACAACCATCCCGACGAAGAAGGAGCAAGTCTTTTCGACTTATTCCGACAACCAACCGGGCGTGTTGATCCAAGTTTTCGAGGGGGAAAGAACGAGGACTAAGGATAATAATCTCCTCGGAAAGTTTGAGTTAACCGGAATCCCACCAGCTCCGAGGGGTGTTCCTCAGATCACCGTTTGTTTCGATATAGATGCAAATGGGATCTTGAACGTGTCGGCTGAGGATAAGACGACGGGGCAGAAGAACAAGATTACGATCACGAACGATAAGGGGAGGCTGTCGAAGGAGGAGATTGAGAAGATGGTGCAGGAGGCGGAGAAGTACAAGGCGGAGGATGAGGAGCATAAGAAGAAGGTGGAGGCGAAGAATGCGTTGGAGAATTATGCTTATAACATGAGGAACACGATTAAGGATGAGAAGATTGCGGCGAAGCTGGCGGCGGAGGATAAGAGGAAGATTGAGGAGGCGATTGAGGCGGCGATACAGTGGCTGGATGGGAATCAGTTAGCTGAGGTTGATGAGTTGGAGGATAAGATGAAGGAGTTGGAGAGTGTTTGCAATCCGATTATTGCTAAGATGTATCAAGGCGCCGGTGGGGAGGGAATCGATGAAGATGGCCCGTCGGTTAGCGGCGGAGGTGGCGGCGCCGGTCCCAAGATTGAGGAAGTTGATTAAATCTTCTTGTTGGACTTAGGATTGCTGTTGGCTTGTTTTTTAATGTGTCTAATGTTGGATGTGTTGTGGGGACTTTTATAAATTTAAAAATAATTTAGTGCAGTAATGTTTTTTTTTTAATTAATGTTTTAGTGGCTGGTTTTTACAATTCTATGGTTTAATAATCATAACAAATCAGATTATATTATAAATTGTTACAGTAAAATTTGTCGAGAAAGGTTGGTGAAGGTAGAAAGCGAACAACGTGAGTTGAAAAGAAAAGGATTTGATTTCAATTGCAACAAGAACTTTCGTTTCCATATGATTGCAGTTGAGGCATCTCTCGAAGTATGGGACTCTTTTAACTCACAAAATTCTGATTGTGTTTTCCCATCATTTCACTATTAAATCCAACAATTTTCACTTTTCCACGAAAATGCAAACAAATACGAGATAGGGAGAGGGATCCACAATTTGAATTGAGAGGGGGAGGGCAAACTAAAAATCAGGATTGTAAATTTACAATTAGGGAGGGGGAATTAATTTGCAAATTTGGGGATGTAGATTGGCAATTTTGGGAGAAATTTAGTAAATTTAAGAATAGTATATGAAAAATTTGAATTAACTACACAATCTGAGAAGAAAAATCAATATCACATCTCTTATATATAGAAATATTATTACAATGACACAGGAATATAAATTTTGTGGATCTAGAAATTTATTCGATAAATAAATTGTCTTTCACATAAATGTAATAGTGCATTAGGATGTCATGGTATGAGGGAAATTTGTTGGCATCATGTGTATAGTATCAACACTGAGCAACACTTACTAATGAATCTTGACCCCCTTTTCATCACTTTACAGGTTAACATCTCTCAACACAAATCACCTCTCTCTCTCTCTCTCTCTTAACTTAGGTCCAAAATGAAAAGCTGTAATAAGCCCAGATAGCCACACCCACCACAACATCCAAGAAGATGAAATCCACAAGTGGATTAGGGCTAGCACTATGTGTAGTCTTTGGTTGTCTCCTCCTAGCCCTCATTGCAGAACTCTATTACTTACTCTGCTGGAAGAAGAAGAACAAAACAAAGATTGATCAACAACAACAACAAAACACCCTCCAAATCCAAAACCCACCAAAAAGATCCAACCTTTTCACAATCTTCAGGAGGCCCTCTTCCTCCCTATGCAACTCCCCCACTCTTGTCCATGACCCACAATCCTCAACCTCAAACAACAAAGATTCATGGCTTAATAAACCATTTTCAGAGCAAAACATGGGCAGCTTCCCAAGATTCCTCTTCACAATCACAGAGGAAACAAGAGAGGATTTGGAGTCTGAAGATGGGGTTTTCAAGAATGTTAAAAACTCCACAAGTAGAAGCAATTTGAGTGACTTGATACAAATTCTTGAAACTCCCTTCTTGACCCCACTTGCTTCACCACCCTACTTCACTCCACCTTTGACTCCTTCATCTCTCTCCCATTTTTGGGAGAGGGGAGAGGAGATGATTGCTTCGCCGCCGCCGGTTTTTAAGTTCTTAAGGGATGCAGAGGAGAAGATGGTGCAGAGGAGGATGGTGGTGGTGGGAGGAGGAGATGATCAAGAAAATGGTAGTGATGATAGAGGGGAGTTTATTACATTGGTTATTGATGGGAAACAAGAGGAGAGAGATGGGATTTGCATCAAGAATTGTTTTGAAAGTAACTTGGAGGAGAATGAGTGTTTTTCATCAAGATCTTCATCACATAGGTAGTTCTTGTTCATCTTTTGCATTCATAGCAACACTTTTTTTTCTTTCTCCTATTTTTTGGCTTGATTTTGTTCACTATTTTGGCATGATATTTTTAGTTTTAGTGGAACTTTTGAGCTGTTATTAATGATGATTATGAAAATTATGGTATAACTTTTGCCATATAATATGATACTATTGTATAATTATGTGTAAATTATATCGAAGATGAATTTAAAATTACAAGAGAGACGGATGAAGTCCGTAATTTCAAGAGAGAGTATTCTTTGATTTGGATTTCGGCAAGCATACATACGCTCCTCTGTATCCATTCATGTACATACTTATATATTGAAGTTAAGGAAAAATGAAAGAAAAAGTAGTAGTGATGTGTTTGGCCTTTTTCTAAAAGAACAAAGGTGAACATCTTCTCGTGACTCATTGTCTATTGCGTGCTAACCCCAAAGTAAAGTGCCCAACATCAATAATCATTCGTTCCTCAATTTTTATTTTTTTTAAAGTTTTTTATTGAAATTAAAAATATGTCCCATCATAGATTTTTTTTGCCCATTTTGATTTTGGAAGTAGTTAAGGGGTGTAAATGGTTCTGCTCCGAACCACAAAATTAATAGAATTAAACCAAATCAAATTGAAAATGTAGTTCGATTTTTCTTTTTTAGAAATTGTCTACAATCGGTTCGGTTTGCAGTTTTAAAGACTTTTGAGCGGTTTGAATCCAACCGAACTAATGTCCTATCTATTTTTTTTATTTCATATTTTTCTTTCTTATATGAGAATATTGGGGTTTGAATCGAACCGAAACGAACCAAGAGAAGATAAATGAAAGATGCTCAATATTTATGAGTTCAACTAGCAACATCCATTTAATTATGAGTTCTTTCATTATTTAGGATTAAATAAATAAATAAAAAAAAGTAAATCGATGAATCGAACTGAACCAAAACATTAAGCAGTATATTTCGGTTCGGTTCGGTTCATACACTTAAATACATTTTGAACCGAAAGAAATCGAACCACTTTTATACATTTGATACCTAAAATGCATAAAAATGGAATTGAAGCGGATGGTTACACCCCTAGAAGTAATATTTTGAAAGCCCAATATGTTCTTTTGAGAGCGAGAAAAGGTACTAACGGATTTCAAAATAAGATTTCCATAGTCCAATAGTAAGTTCTTTTCAGCCAATATGTTATAGGAATTAATTAATCTCAAATCAACAAGAAACGACTCCGTTTATGCAGCAGCTATTTTGAAACTTAACTGGTCCTATTGCACTCTATTACCATGCCGATATCTCAACCTCTAATTACTCCAATCAAATAAGATCATATCTTCTAATTAGTTCAATCACATAAGATCATATGCTAATATCACGATGGCGCCATCATCTCAGTCGTCGTCCTCCCATGTGGACAATTTTCAATCTCCTTCACCAGTTGCTGCACATACACCTTTTTTGAGCCTCATCCCGACTCTGATGTCCAACCATCATCAGATCATGCTACCCTTCCAGTTACTGTTGTTCCTAGACGTACAATGACTACTCGTCTTATGAATGGTATCCGATATCCAAAGCGTGTTTATCAGTCCTCAAAACATCCACTTCCGCCAACCTTAGAACCAACTTGTGTTTCATCTGTCCTTAAGGATCCACTTTGGCGAGCAGCAATGTTAGAAGAGTTTACTGCTCTCATGCGTCATGGTACGTGAGAGCTTGTTCCAAGTCATGAGGCACGCAATATTGTTGGATATGAGTCAGTAGATGATACTCAGCTGTTCGTGGTTAAAAGAAAATTGGGGGAAATCATAGTAGTACTATGGAATTGAAGATCCCAAAACCGAGCTGATATCAGTAGTTCAGTGTGTCGTTAGGATTAGCTGATGTATAGGTTAGACCTGGTTGTAATCGTTTTTAATTCTTTTCCTAGGCCTGTACGGGGTAATTGTTGAACTGATCTTCTGTCGAAGATACTTTTCAGAACCCCACGTCATCCGTGTAATCGCCTTGCGTTCTTCGATCATCACCGAGTAGACCTCGGTAGAAGCCAATCCAAAGAATTGAAAAGTCATCGCCAGAAGAACTCATGCAAGCCCAAGTACCTTCGTTAGCCGCCACCGACTTACTCGAAGTTACATTCCTTGTCGGCCGACTCGGTCGAAAAAGACAGAGACTTTGCGAGCCATCGTATCCGGCGTAAAAGCGACCCAACTACTTAAGTCTTTTCGAAAGTTCAGCGAGAAGATCATACGAGGTTGTTCGAACGGTCAACTCTGACATTCTCACCAACCACAAACCTCGACCAATGAGAAGCCGACAACGCCTTACCTGCTCCAAACAGTAAAGCTGCTCTCATGTACAATAATTAACTGCCCTACTGCAACAAGTTCGAATTTATGGTCGTTTTCTTTGGAAGCATGTGACACGTGGCATCGTCGTCTCCAACGGACATATGTCATAGCTCACAGCTATAAATAGAGAAGATTTCGAAGCTCCACAAGCGTGAAGCACGAAATTAAAAAGGGAAATTGCTCAAGCTCTCAAACACTCTAGCAACTCAATCAGAACATCCAGCGAAGAATCTGCATTTACTAGAATATTTTTTTTGTGGTTCTTCTCTCTAGAGTCTTTAGATCCCTTTCTTCTCTACCTAAGCTCATTGTCAGATTTATAGCTTAGATTCGAAGGAGTTCATTTTTAGTGAACTGTTCTTATTGTAAGAACTCCTTCATTAGTTGGAGAACTGTTTTCGCTCCCTTTCGAACTTAGGTTTTAATTGTAAAGTCGCTAAGGACTATAACTTAGAAGGATCCGTCCCCGCGCACGTTCCTTCCTTTGAAACTTGCTCGATTAATCAACAAGTTATCCCTGCTCGTTCGGGACCGTGGACGTAGGATCTTGCGTATCCGAACCACGTTAAACTGCTTGTGTTCTTTACTGTTTTATTGCATACAAACCTTTGAAAATCATAAGTTTGCATAAAATGTATTTCTAAAATCGCACAGCCAAAAGAATTTAATCTGCGAAAACACGTTTTCAAAAAGAGACAAACTCCGAGCCCCACACTTATCCGCACACTTAAGTCTCCGATTGAGTTTCGAAGTACTGACAAAAGTCAGTAGGAGAGCTCAGTAGCTGACTCACTCTGTCCCGTGATCGAAGGTTTATTTGGCACTGTTAATCAGTTGCAACCAACAGCTTCAGCTGACCTTCACCGAGAAAAAGAAACGGTACTCAGGTGTATTCACCCCCCCCCTCTACGCCTAATATTTGTCTCCGGACCAACAATTGGTATCAGAGCACACGGTGTTCAACTGACCACCTGTTCTGAAATACTGGTCTTCTCGAACTGATCCTTGAAAACGGTTTCTCTGCACAAGCATCTCTTCATTCATCCTTATACTCGTACACATAATGTCTGACATGTCAGGTATCAGGATGGGATGTTCTCAATAGAAAACTTCACGGTATGGCGTGTAAGAATGGAGGCACACCTTACGTCGCTGCACGACAGCATGACTGACGTACTGGAGACCGGACCCATCATTCCAATGATAGACAGCGTTCAGTTCACTGAAGTGGAAGGTGAAGGTGCTCGTATCGGTCCGAAGGTTCCCAAGGACAAATCTGCCTTCACACCTGAAGAAAAAAAACTGCATAACCTCAACCGAGTCGCACGAAATGCTATACTGACAACGCTCAGTGACTCACACCTCGGGAGGGTACAGGACTGCAAAACGGCGAAAGAACTTTGGGACGCTCTGGCTGTACTGAGCCAAGGAACTCCTCAGATTAAAGAAAACAAGCTCGAATTAGAGCTTCAAAAGTTCGAAGCCTTTGCGATGGAGCCCAGTGAAACCATTGACGAGCTGAGCGTCAGATTTACAAATCAAGTCAATGTGATAAACGGGCTGGGAAAGGTGTTCTCAAACAAAGAGATGAACACAAAGATTATTAGAGCGCTACCCCGACAGAAGTGGCTTCCTTTTGCTACTTATTTACGTCGCTCTGATCTTAATGCTCTAACTCCTGATGTTATATTTTCAGAATTAAAGACGGAGGAATTTGAGCATAGTCTACCTCAGAAGTGTTCCAGTGCTCCAGCTGACACTCAAATCGATCATGCCTTCAAGGCAACAGTCAGCAAAACTAGAGGCAAAAAGATTTCTTCCAGCAAGGCAGTAGCTGCTGCAGATACAAAGACATCTAAAATGTCTGGTACTGACTAGCTCGCACTGATGGCTCTCAAATACCAAAGAGAAAAGGAAAGAGTCAGAAAGCTGAAGAAATATCACAGAGATTCTCCCCCTGGTAAGAAAGAATATTCAAAAAGGGAAGAATCTAACACTTCTACTGAATGCAGGAACACGGAGCCTGTTGCTAGTCCACCAAAAGTTTCAGCCGGAAAAAACAGCAGAACATCCACATGTTACAACTGCAAGAAGGAGGGACACTATCAGTACGACTGTCCCGAACTCTCAGCTGCTCAAAGAGCAGAACGGCAGGCCAGAAGAGATAAATTCGCTAAGAAGAGGCAGGCCTACATAGCCGGAGAGATATCCGACAACTCAATTGAAGAGGATACATTCATGTACTCTTCTGAGGATGAAGCTGCATTCGTAGCTATTGAAGTCGGAGAGAAGGTTCCTGAGGAATCAGCTGAACAGTGTCTGATGGCAGGAGAAGAGGCTGAGGTAAATTCTAAACTTAATATAACCTCCTCTTCACACAACACACACGACACTTGCTCGATCTCAGATGACCATATGGACATAGTACAAGCATATGACGACCTGCTAGAGGAACAAATTCAGCTGAGCAGAGAGTTCAGCAGAACCATCCAGGAACTAGAACAGGTAAAGGCTGAGAATCAGATACTTTCTTCGATTGTCGGGTCTCTACCGAGTCAGTGGATCTAGTTGCGAGACTCAAGAAAGAGATCGAATCTCTTATGACTAAGTCTCGCCTTCAAGAGACTCGAGATCTCGCTCCGACCAAGGACAATTTGGAGAAAGAGACCGAAATAGCCCAACTCGGTCGAAACTCTCAGACGTACAGAAGGACTATGATTCTCTCAGGAGATGTGATGAGGTCTGGAGAGAACTGATGACTGAACAATACCTGGGAGCAAAGGAGAAACTAGAAAGCATGCTCAGAGCACAACGGCCAACTGCTGTGAAAGAAGGCCTTGGCTACACCCATAAAGCTTCTACCTCCAAAAGCTCAGAAGCACTGGCTGATAGGTTCGTCAGAGGAAAGGTGCAAGCTGCTGACACCATACCTCAGGCGAAGAACAAATAGAAAATAATCGCACCTCAGCCAAGCAGCAACAAATAATTGACCAAAGGTTCCAGCCCCAGGACACCGAGATCGAACTCAGGGGGAACCAAGAAGGTCAGATGGGCAGAACAGTACAAGGAGCCACTGTTTGAGCATCCGGCTCAGTACGGTTCGTACTACTATGAGCCCAGGGTCAGGAGAAGAGCTAAGACTCAGAAGAAGAAAGCGCCTGAACCCAAAATCATCAGCAAAAAGTCAGTATCTCCAAGTCCTATGGAGAAGAAAGCTGACAAGGTTCAGAAGAAGAAGTCTCAGACTTCTAAGGTCCCGAGACAGATTTGGGTTCCGAAATCACCCACTAACCAGTAAGGACCCAACTGAACCAAAGGGTACCTAAAGATGCATCTGTTTTGCAGGTGCATAAGGACCCATTGATAGTGGACAGTGGCTGCTCAAGACACATGACATATCAGAAGAGCCTGCTAACCAACTATGTACAAGAAGATGGTCCCAGAATTGAGTTTGGAGACAACTCTAAAGGCTACACAAGGGGATACGGAACGCTGAACATTGGGACTGCTTCAGTTCCAAGAGTAACATATGTTGAAGGACTTCAACATAATCTCCTTTCTGTCAGTCAATTCTGTGATAATCTTAACAGAGCTATCTTTGACGCTGGTTTCTGTGATGTTGTTGATAAATCTAAAGGGAAAACAGTGTTATCAGGATCGCGGAGGAAAAACATATATGTTGCAGACTGGAAAACCGCAGAACCTGAGGCTTGCTTACTAGCACAGACAAAATCGGTGACAAGTCGGGATGGCTATGGCACAAGAGACTCAACCCACCTGAACTTCAAGACCATGAACAAGCTAGCCAAGAACTCCAAAGTCGGAGGACCGCCCAACGAATCGTTCGTTAAAGACGAAATTGTGAAGCATGTCGAAGGGAAAGCAAACAAAGAGTAGCAATCCACCTATTCCGTCACCTTCCACCGATGGAATCCTTCACCGCCGCACATGGACCTATTCGGGCCGTCTCTCCGATGACTATAAGAGGCAAGAAGTATGCCCTCGTTGTTATTGACGACTACTCGAGATATACTTGGGTCATCTTCATCGCCAATAAATCTGATGTTCAAACTGAGTTGCCCAATCTGGCGAAGAAGCTCGATGTGGAAAAGGACATCAAGATTCAAAGAATTCGCTCGGACGGAGGAACAGAGTTTCTAAACTCGGTAGTTAAGACATACTGCGATAAAGAGGGAATTAAACACGAGACATCAGCTGCTTGCACCCCTCAGCAGAACGGACTTGCTGAACGAAAGAACAGAACACTCAAAGAAGCAGCAAGAACGCTCCTCGCAGATTCTGGACTACCCTCGAAGTTCTGGGTTGATGCTACTGACACTCAGAATCGCTCACTACTCACTCAGCAACACATGAAGACACCATATGAACTATGGAAAGGGAGAATTCCTTCTATCTCTCATTTTCATATTTTTGGCCGTCCTTGCTTTATCCACAATAATGGGAAAGATCAGGCCAAGGTTTTTGATAGCAAATCGATCAAGGAGTTTTCTTAGGATACTCTCGAGTCAAGTAAAGCCTTCGAGTCTTTAACTATCGGACTCTTTGTGTGGAGGAAAGCCCTCATGTTGTTTTTGATGAATTTGTTATCGAGAACAGGGGAAGATACACGGTTAAATATCGATGATGTCGGCAAAGAAGCTACGGGATCTCGGACTTCCCGATAAAGCCGAAAAGATCCAAAGCATTGTTGGGATGATGAGTCGACAATGAACAAACTCGGACTCAACCAACAATCGACGTAGGCGACCCTAGTTGATTCTCCCGAACGTAATCAACAACGAGTAACATCGGTCGATGAGGAAGCCCCAGTGGTAACTGAGACCTCTACTGAGAATATAAACTCAGGGGGAACGATTAATGTTCCTGAGCTAAATGCTCCTGAACCTGGAAACTCAGTAGATCATAACCTTCTTACTGATATATTGCAATCTCAGAACAGTACTACTGAAATGCCTAACACTCCTACTGATTCTGCAGAAGTTGTATCAGAAGAAGAAGCCAGACTTAGACGATCATGGCTAGATGCTCATTCTTCAGATCTTATCATTGGAGATCCATCAGCAACGATAAGAACAAGATCTAGATTTAATCAAGGCGAAAGCTCACTATATTCTTGTTTCTTGTCTACAGAAGAACCTCAGTCGATAGAGGACGCACTTAATGATGCCGACTGGATCATCGCCATGCAAGAAGAGTTGAACCAGTTCGTTCGAAACGAAGTTTGGGAGCTTGTAGACAGACCTAGACATCAGCATGTCATTGGTACCAAGTGGGTCTTCAAAAACAAGCGAGATGAAAACAACGTCATTGTCAGAAATAAAGCACGACTAGTTGCAAAGGGATACAACAAAGCGAAGGAATTGACTTTGATGAAACATTCGCTCCGGGCCGCTAGATTGGAAGCCATTCGTCTATTCCTAGCTTATGCAACACATCAAGGCTTCAAAGTCTATTAGATGGATGTAAAGTCGGCTTTTCTGAACGGCGTACTGAAGGAAGAAGTCTACGTGGGACAACCGCCGGCTTTCAGCAGGGACATCAGGTGTACAGACTTAAGAAAGCTCTGTATGGGTTAAAACAAGCACTCAGGGCTTGGTATGATACCCTATCGGACTTTCTACTTCGTAAAGGTTTTCGAAGGGGACGGTAGATCGCACCCTATTCAACATAAAGTCGGGAGATGACATCCTACTCGGTGCAAATCTACGTGGACGACATCATTTTCTGCGCGTAAACGAGATCATATGTCGGCCAGTTCGAGAAGATGATGAAAGAGAAATTCGAGATGTCCATGATGGGAGAGATGAATTATTTCCTTGGATTTCAAGTGAAGCAATCACCTGAAGGAATCTTCATCAATCAAGCCAAATACACTCGAGACCTTCTCAAGAGATTCGGCTGCGACTCCAGCAAGCCAGTCAAAATCCCCATGAATACGAATTTTAAAATTGATCTAGACAAAGAGGGAGCTTCTGTTAACTCTACTGATTATAGAGCTATTATTGGTTCTTTATTATATTTAATAGCTAGCCGACCTGACATAACTTATGATGTAGGTGTATGCGCAAGATTTCAAGCGGATCCCAAGCGAAGTCATCTCGACTCAGCTAAAAAGATTCTGCGCTATCTGAGAGGAACACCTGATGCCGGGTTATGGTATCCTGCTGATGATAATCTAATACTGACAGGTTATTCTGATGCTGATTATGCAGGATGCAGGATAGATCGTAAGTCAACTTTCGGAACGTGTCAGTTCCTAGGCAGCAAGCTGATATCTTGGTTCTCAAAGAAACAGCACTCAGTAGCAACGTCCACTACCGAAGCCGAGTACATGGCTGCCGGAAGTTCTTTGTGCCCGCATCCTTTGGCTTCGACAACAACTGAGAGATTATGGTATCATTCAGAATGAAGTGCCCATCTACTGTGACTCCACCAGTGCTATTGCCATAACTCAGAACTCAGTTCTACATACGAGATGCAAGCACGTGGATATCCGACACCACTTCATCAGAGACCATGTCGAGAATAAGGATATCAGAATGGAGAAGATCCATACTGACAAACAAAGGGCAGACATACTGACCAAACCACTAGCTGAGAACAGATTCAGAGAACTATCAGTTGAACTAGGTCTACTGGATCCTACTGAAATGCATCAGTAGAAGACAACTACTGATAGCAGTCCGTGGAGATAATTGGAAATATCTGGTATCAGTAGATGGAACCAGTACGACAAGTCAGTAGACTCCGTACAGTGATTCAGTGGGAAGAATCACACTGTACACAACAAGGGGGAACGTGCTTATCAGTACATCAATCATCCTCCTGCGATATAACGGTAACCAGCTGATCGAAAGTTCAGCTGAAGAGGTTTGCGTAGTATCATATACTTAATTTCTTTTCAGAAGCATGTCTGGATTTATTATATCAGTCGCACGCAGTCAGTAGTTAATGTGCATTTATTTCCCGCCATTAATAAGTTTAGGAAAGGTCAGTAGGAAACCTCTTCATTCGCATAAACTGAGTAATTAATGTTGTCTGTCGCGCATTTAATGCATGTCTTCTCACTTACCTTTATTACGTAAGTCTATGTTTGAGGCGGCTTTTGTAATCATTCCTTTTATAACATTCAATCTCAGCCGTCTATAGATTTGAAAGATTAAAAATAGGATCGTTGGATCTAAACTTATAATTAGTCAGATATATAAATCTTTCATCTTCTATCTTCCTCCTCACTTTTCGCCATTTTCAACTTAAGAGCTATTTTCAAGCGTTCAGTTTCTTTCTCAAAAATCATCTTAACTGTCTCGCTTTTGCATCTCTCAAAGCTCTTTAGTACTCGATAATGTATTGAAACCTGCCGAATACTTACTAACTTACTCTATTTTCAAGTGCTAACAAGTTATTTTGCAGATTTCAATGGCGACATCTCAAGTGCCTGAGAATATAAAGGAGATAATGGCATCCAGGATTCAGTTTGAACCAACTATGGCCTTCCGACAAGTTGATATCTCTTTCTTGGAACCCGTGTTTGATGCTCTGGAGCATTCTGGTCTTCAGGAGCTGGTGACGAAGCACCCGAGATCTTATCTACCTAGGCAAGTGGTAGAAGTTTATTACAACTGGAGGTCACTCGCGTCTGGAGGCGAGGAATCTTCCTTCGTCTATATGAAGGAAGTAGATCAGAACTGTTGGGATACTACTCAGAGAATCTTCAACGTCAGAGACACGCTGATGCTGACTTTTGATCTTCCAGACTCTGGTATTTCTCGTATCGGATACAAGGAGAAGGAGATAAACGCATATGTTCATAAGTTCTGCGGACGCTCTGACATATCATTCAAGTCAGCTCTGCAGAAGAACCTTCTGCTCCCCCAATATAGAGGACTAGCCTACATAGTCTCTCATATCCTAACGAGCTCAGCTGGATCATATGATCAATTATCCAAGCCAAGGATTCAGCTGATGATGGCGATAGATGATGGAGTTGAAGTGAACTGGGCCGACTATTATGTCTCGGAGATGAAGGCCCAAGCCCAGAAGTTGACTACCCTACCCACTGGAGAGAGGAAGTTAGCCAGTGTAGGGAAGTTACTCTATGGGACTAAGATGTCAGTCCTCATAGAAAACTCTGTTCAGAGGCACTCGTCGTTTGCTGATTCTAAGTTTTTCGATGTAAAACCGATTAAGTTCAAGACTAAAGCAAGACCGAGAAGTCTATCGGTAAGGGGCCACCCGAGCCGAAGAGAGCAAAGATCCGCTCCGCCCCCGCATACCGAAGTGCCTAAGAAGAGGCGGTTGACTAAGACCTGCACCGACGGTGAGGTCTCAGCTGCTCAGCCCCTCTCTGTTATTGAACCCACTCCTCCTCCTACTCAAGAAGAGCAGATTTTAGATTCTGATACTGGCATTGAGGGTGCGACCCTCAAAGATAAAGTCCAGGTAATTAGCTCTGAGGAGACACAGTCGGACGTCAGGGAACCGGACCGAGGAGCTGCGGCCCGAGTGGACAACTATTCTCACCACTCGTCTCCGTGCCGCAGCTGACGTACACGATCATATTCCTGAGATCGTTGGGCACTCAGACCTAGTCGACATAGCCATCAGTGCTAGGGTTCAAATGCTTCTTAGATTTCTGAGTTGGGATATTCTAGAAGACATAATCAAAACCCACTCAGTCATCTACCTGCTCGATGAGGAGCGAAGCTACAAGAAGTAATAGGGTATGGAGAACCAGCTGACTTAGCTACTCTTGAAGATCTCAGAGCCGCAATGCTTTACCTTCTAAGCTTGCGAGAGTCAGTCCCTGGTAACACTCCTCCACCCCCATCTCCTCCTGCTGATGATAAGAAAGATGATGATGATAACAATCAGAGGAAGGATCAGACACCCAAGGATACGAGTTGGGAGGCTCGCCGAGGGTTCAACTCCCCGTGAGAAGAGCAAATCACCACTTCTCCGATACATCGGGTGATACTCAAGGTGCTCCGAAGTACGGTAGGGAGGGAGCAGCTCCTCACGTTTTACGAGCAGAGGCTCGGAACCGGCTCGTACCGAGATAGAACCTATCGGTTCCGTGTCCTCAAAGTCGTAAATAAAGCCATTCGACGCCAAGGAGAGAAATACGGACTTTTTGGCTAAGGACGTCCATCCGAAGTGGACAAAGTATACTAAGGCTCGGACATCGAGCTTAGAGAGCAATAGCCGCCGGCATCTCAAAGACTCCAGTACCTACTCCTCAACCCAACTTTCAGGAGATTATTGAGGCAGCCTTAGCAGCTCAGAAAATCGATCTAGAAGCTCAGAGTCAGCAGTTGCTCCAGAATCAGCAGAAGATATTTTCAGAGCAGCTGACTCAAGCTCTTGCAACTGTTAAGCTCGAAATCAATGAAAGGAATAAGATTGCCACCTCTAGCCTTCAGAAAGTTATTACCCAACAGGCAGAGGCTCTGAAGCTTATTCAGAAAGAATTGACGAGAATCGCAGGATCAAGCTCGCTGAAACTCCGTCGAGAGTCACCGCACAACTTAAAACATCAAGAGCTGATCAAGAAAATGACTGGGAATTATATTGCGATCTCGTCAAGGACTTCGAATCCACAGCGACTCAGATTAAGGATTCAGTCCACGATGTGAAAAGAGACATTCAAGCCATCCGTACCCAACTCTCTAAGGCAGATGATGCCAAAAAGGGGGAAGGTGTTATGAAGGAAGAACCTGACACGGATATGGCTGATGTCCAAATAATAGAGGATGGTCAGGAGGAAGGACCCTCTAATGCTCAGACTCAGGGGGAAGGTATTCAGGCAGAACAACCCTCAACTGCTAATGCTCAAGATACTTCAGGGGTTATGCTACTTGAATTTCCTCTAGAACCTACCCCCATCTCATCTTCTGCTGCCCACATAGAAGATGTTGCTCACTTCATTGAGCAAGAGTCTGAAGAAGAACAGGCTCCTCCGAGAGGCCGGGAAGGAGAGCAAGCTCGCTACTACTCCTCCTTCCTCCCCGGTCCGAAAATTCAAATCTAAAGCGGAACAAGAGGCCTTCGACCTCCGCGTAGCCCAACAACTACAAGACAAGCTTGACCATGAGCGACAGTTGGAAGAAGCTCAACTTGCTAAAAAGCCTAAGGGCAAAGTTGTTAAGGGCAGAGGAAAGAAGAAGCAAGAGTCTGTATACGAAGAAAAGAAAAAGGCTCGGGGAGGAGTTCGCAAAAACTCTTTCTACTACGAGTCAAGCTACCGCTCGTAGTCACTATCGGACTCATCTTACACCCGAGCAAGAAGTCGAAGATAGAGCCACGTGGGAAGCCACGCTGCGAGGCCTTAACCTGAGGAAAGGAGATTGTAGGGCAGCGGCTCTTCGAGAGAAGAAGAGAATGGCTGATATGGCTAAGATGATGAGCCTATCTCAAAAGCCAGGAGCTGATCCCAGAAGACAAATCCCACGAAGATCAAGAAAAAGAGCGCCTTATGTCAAAAAGGACCCTGTGCTTCATGTTGATAAATGGGTTCCTGCTCTGGTTAATGATCAATGGGAAGGGCTCAAAGAGGAATTTATCAAAGGCTATTACGTATGGAAATTCTATCCAAGTGAGCAAACTATCGAACAAGCCTTTGACGAGTTTTTGTTCTTTTATAACTCTGAACTGAGGGAACAACTTCTGGAGATTATGAAGAGAGAGAACATTCCTTTCAGAGCTCCGTCTTTCAGGCGCATCCCACCTCCTAGAGGCTGCGCGGAGTTACGTGTACAAAGGAAATAGAGGATGAGGTCAGAGCTGCAGCTTATCGCTTCGACCTGAGTGTCGACTTAGCTGAAGACGACGAGGATGTCCAGACACTGAGGAAGAGAATCTACCTATACTATGGTCTGCAACCTCCTGTCAACAGATCTGCTGATTTCAAGAAGCGCACTCAAGGCTTCAGGCGTCAGTAGTGTTTTTCTCTTCTCTACCCTTTTGTAATAGTGATAGGAACCTGTAATTTCTTGATCATATATGCTATCGTTCCTATTGCTTGATAGACAATTACTCATTGTCTTACAGCATTTTGCTTTGTGTTTTCACAACTGATCACTAAGTGATCTGACACACACTCACAATCAGTTTCTCTGATTTTGCCTATCTCTCACCTGCTGATGTTTTGAAGTCATCATATCAGTTTGTTTTCCTCAGATAGATTAAGGGGGAAATTGCTGTCAGTAGGTTAACATTTCTTATAAGATGTTTAGAGTTTAGAAGTAGAGGTTTTGGCATCATCAATTAGGGGGAAATTGTTGGATATGAGTCAGTAGATGATACTCAGTTGTTCGTGGTTAAAAGAAAATTGGGGGAAATCATAGTAGTACTATGGAATTGAAGATCCCAAAACCGAGCTGATATCATTAGTTCAGTGTGTCGTTAGGATTAGCTGATGTATAGGTTAGACCTGTTGTAATCGTTTTTATATTCTTGTCTAAGTCCTGTACGGGGTAATTGTTGAACTGATCTTCTGTCGAAGATACTTTTTAGAACCCCACGTCATCAGTGTAATCGCTTGCGTTCTTCAGTCATCAGCTGAGTAGACCTCAGTAGAAGCCAATCCAAAGCCGAAAAGTCATCCGCAGAAGAACTCATGCAAGCCCCGTACCTTTCGTTAGCCGCCACTGACTTACTCAGAAGTTACATTCCTTGTCAGCCGACTCAGTCGAAGAAGACAAAGACTTTGCGCACTCGTGATCCGACGAAAGTGACCCAACTACTTAAGTCTTTTCGAAAGTTCAGCAGAAGATCATACGAGGTTGTTTGAACGGTCAACTCTGACATTCTCACCAACCACAAACCTCGACCAATGAGAAGCCGACAACGCCTTACCTGCTCCAAACAGTAAAGTTGCTCTCATGTACAGTAATTAACTGCCCTGCTGCAACAAGTTCGAATTTATGGCCGTTTTCTTTGGAAGCATGTGACACGTGGCATCGTCGTCTCCAACGGACATATGCCATAGCTCACAGCTATAAATAGAGAAGATTTCGAAGCTCCACAAGCATGAAGCACGAAATTAAAAAGGGAAATTGCTCAAGCTCTCAAACACTCTAGCAACTCAATCAGAACATCCAGCGAAGAATCTGCATTTACTAGAATATTTTTTGTTGTGGTTCTTCTCTCTAGAGTCTTTAGATCCCTTTCTTCTCTACCTAAGCTCATTGTCAGATTTCTTAGATTCGAAGGAGTTTATTTTTAGTGAACTGTTCTTATTGTAAGAACTCCTTCATTAGTTGGAGAACTGTTTTCGCTCCCTTTCGAACTTAGGTTTGAATTGTAAAGTCGCTAAGGACTATAACTTAGAAGGATCTATCCTGTGCACAGTTTCCTTGCTGAGACTTGCTCAGACTAATCAACAAGTTATCCTGCTCTGTTCAGGACCGTGGACGTAGGATCTTGCGTATCCGAACCACGTTAAACTGCTTGTGTTCTTTACTATTTTATTGCATACAAACCTTTGAAAATCATAAGTTTGCATAAAACGTACAGCCAAAAGAATTTAATCTGCGAAAACACATTTTCAAAAAGAGACAAACTCCGGGCCCCACACTTATCCGCACACTTAAGTCTCCGACTGAGTTTCGAAGTACTGACAAAAGTCAGTAGGAGAGCTCAGTAGCTGACTCACTCTGTCCCGTGATCGAAGGTTTATTTGGTACTTGTTCATCAGTTGCAACCAACAGCTTCAGCTGACCTTCAACGAGAAAAAGAAACGGTACTCAGGTGTATTCACCCCCCCCTCTACACCTGATATTTGTCTCCGGACCAACAAATATCATAGGATGTAAGTGGGTATTTTGTATTAAATGAAATTCTGATGGATCAGTCGATAAATATAAGGCTCGTCTTGTTGCTAAGGGATTTCATCAACGTCCTGGTTTGGACTATACGGAAACTTTTAGTCCCGTTGTAAAGCCAGTTACTATTCGCTCGATTTTATCTCTTGCTCTCATGTTCCAATGGCCAATCCGACAATTGGTTGTAAGCAATGCATTTCTTCATGGTCATTTGTCTGAAGAAGTTTTTATGCAACAACCTCCGGGGTTCATTGATGCTTCTCGCCCTTCACACATTTGTCGCTTAAGAAAATCTCTTTACGGCCTTAAGCAAGCTCCAAGAGAGTGGTATCGTGCATTAAGTATCACCCTCATTTCTCTTGGCTTCATTCAGTCCCGTTCAGATACATCATTATTTCTCTATCATCATGGTACTGATCACTTATATCTGCTTGTTTATGTTGATGACATTGTGTTCACGGGCAACAACCCTACTCTCATCTCCAAGATTATTGCAAATCTCAATAAAACTTTTACAATCAAGGATCTCGGTGCTCTATCCTACTTTCTTGGAGTTGATGTCCTACCATGTCGTGAAGGCTTATTATTGTCTCAACATAAATACATTGGTGACATACTACATCGTCACAATATGGAGGGTGTTAAACCAATCTCCACTCCTTTAGCTTAAGCAAGTACCCGATCCACCACTTCTGCTCCTTTCTCTAATGTCTCTCAATATAGACAAGTTATTGGTGAATTGCAATATCTAACTCTAACTCGCCCTGATATTGCATTTGCTGTCAATCGCTTAGCTCAATCGTCATCCAATCCTACTGAATATAATTGGTGGTCTGTGAAAATGGTCTTGCGCTATCTTAAGGGAACCATTACTCATGATCTTTTGCTGCGACGTCGCACTTCCCCTACTTTACGTACGTTCTCCGATGCAGATTGGGCAGGCAATCCTAAAGATCGTACATCCACTTCTGCTTATGTTATCTTCTTAGGTGATAATCCAATCTCGTGGAGTTCTTGGAAACAAAAAGTTGTGGCACGTTCATCAACAGAAGCAGAGTATCGGGCTCTTGCAACAACCACTTGTGAGGTGCGTTGGATTCAAAGTTTGTTTACTGAACTACGTCTTCCACTGCGATGTACCCCGACTTTGTTCTGTGACAATATTGGTGCAACTCATTTATCCTTAAATCCAGTTATGCATTCTCGGATGAAACATATTTCTATAGACATTCACTTTGTGCGGGACATTATTGTAAAGGGTCTTCTTAATGTCTCTCATATCAATACAAAGGACCAGTTGACTGACTTGCTAACTAAACCACTTCATAGAACACGGTTCTCGTTTCTCCGGGACAAAATAGCAATTGCCGATGGAACTGCTATTTTGAGGGGGCATATTACCAAACCGATATCTCAACCTCTAATTACTCCAATCAAATAAGATCGTATCTTCTAATTAGTTCAATCACATAAGATCATATGCTAATATCATGCTCATATGATTTTTGTATTTATTTGTAGACAATTATTGTACTTATATATATAGATTGTTTAGTTAGTGGAAATATAACAAAAAGTAGAGATACAAACATCTTCATCGTGTTTTACACTCCACGTTGAAATTGGCTGCTTTAGTTGTTTTAATCAAGTTGCTTTCACAGTTGACATTTATAGTCGTCTTTTATCAATTAATAATATGAAGGTCATCATTTATATTGAATATACTTATATTATTTTGATACTGACGCGGTTACGCCTTGAAATAAATATCTAATAACTTCATTAAAAATAATATATGATCCTAATGTTTGGTAATATGACAGCAAGATACGTATAAATTGCAATCTTAAATTCGCCAATATTCAAATAAGAGTATTATTTAGCAATGTAAATAAATTCTGACTCTTCTCTCATAAAACCCATACTTGACCCTCCAATAATCCACTCTCACTCAATCTTACCACCCCTAAATACTCCAACTTAAACCGTATATTTTAGAAGTAAACCATTCCCGCAGAGTTATTGGACAAATAAATATTCGGAGTTGACTCGGGCAAAGGATCCTCTATCCCAAATAATGGTAGACCACTTGGTGGCCCACCAATCACGCTCTGCCACGCATGTATTGGTGGGCCATCAAGTTATCACCACACGATACATGTCCTCACCTTATTGGTGGGACATGTAGTGATCCACCTACTGGGGTAGAGGATCCTCACCCGTTGACTCGACGCGCTCTGATCACAACAATGTCGCTGTCGACTCACCGGCTTGACCAAGTCAAACACAAAGACAATCCAAACCAACTCTATAAATTTATCATACTTAAACTCCACCGTAAAAATACATACACATAGTATACATACATAATCGATCTATATGGCGCCACCACCATCCACGCCCGCGGTCTCACCGCTCGTATCCCTAATCATTCGTCTGCTTACTTTCCTCTGCCTACTCATATCTCTCATCATCGTCGCCACCAGCAACGTTGACGTCGTCGGCGGCAAGGTCAAATTCGACACCTTCTATGCTTATCGGTAACCTTATTCACTCGAATCTCCGTTAGGTTTTTGCGTCCAATTTAAACTCCACTCGATTAATTTAGATCTAATCAAGTCTTGATCGGCGCAGATACATGTTGGCGACAGCGGTGATCGGAATGGCTTATGCGCTCCTTCAAACCGCCTTCACCGTGTTTTTTCTGGCCACCGGAAATCGTTTTGGGGGCGACGGTATGGCCTTGTTTGAATTTTACGGCGACAAGGTATAATTATTTTTAAATAAAATTATAATTCATTTTTTTAGATTTTAAATCGATAAAATTGTTAAATTGAAAAAACGATATTTATATATTATGTATTTTTGGTGGTGCAGGCGTTTTCGTACATGTTGGCTACCGGCGCCGCCGCAGGATTCGGGCTGACGGTGGATTTGAAGCGCGCTGGGCCGGACTCCGACCTTAATGACTTTCTAAACAAGGCGAATGCGGCGGCGGCTCTTCTCTTCTTAGGATTCGTATTCGCCGCCGTCTCGTCTATCTTTTCCTCTTTCTCTCTTCCAAAGAGAGCATAGTTTTCTTTGCTTTGCTTGGCTTTGCTTTTGTTTTAAGTCTATGATTTAAGAATGAAAATGTATTTGAATATCTTATGATTTATTGTAATTTTGAGGTGTATGTTTTTTGACGAGAGGTGTAATTGTATGTAATGTAATGTATGGTTTGTATGTTATTATATAAGAGCGAGTTTTCGGTTGTTTAATTTGCATGTTTTTTTCGTGTAAATTATATTAGAAAATGAGAGAAATACAAAATCAGTTTGGATAAACATAACTAGTAATTTGTATAAAAAGATATTTGAATTAACTCTATTGGAATTAAGATTCCGAAGTTATATCTAAAGGATTGGATTTCTCAAAGCCGAAGTATTTGGGGATGTCCAAAACTAGCATCTGGTTTTAATTCTAAATCAAGAATGAATGATATCGGACCGAAATCTAATTCAAAGTTGAGAAAAACATGTTTTTTAGTTTCATAACTTGCAACTATTTTTTGAATTTAATTTTAAGAATATGTGATATTTAATGAATAAGTAATTAAGGTTCTGTTTGAGAGAACAACTTAAATAATTAAGTGATTGTGATATAAGTGTTTATGTTATAAGCGCACAAGTTGAATAAGTTATATGTGTCTGAAAGCACTTCTAAATACTTAATTAGAGAAAAAAATAAAAAAAAATAATTAAAAAACAATTTGTTCTCAAGAGAATTTGATAATGTGGATCTCTTTTCATAAGTTGTTTTTAGTTTATTTTCATAAACTAATCTATTTTTAATTTATTTTCATAAGTTAATCCTATCAACTTATAAAAATAACTTATTTAAAAAATAAACTGTTTGCATAAGCTCTATTAAATACATGTATAAGTGTTTATTTTTAACTGAAATAAACTACTCATAAACTATCTTCATCAATTTATTATGAAATTCATATTTTTGAAGTGTGGCTAAGAAACTTTAGATTATTTATATAATCTAATTTGGGAGAGAATCATGCTTAACTGACAGCTGATTACAGTTAGAATCCAATTAGTGCATGGCATGAAAGCACAAAATTCCCCCATGAATTTGGGGTCAAATACAATTAAAAATAAGCCTCCCATGTTAGAAGTATTCATTGAATTGGCAAGAGGTGAATCACAATTAATTTTATAATACTATCAAGTATGTTATGCACGCATGTGTGTACGTGGGCCTACCAGTACCACGGCCCAAATTATATGTGTGTTCTTTGATAAATTGTTTTTTCTATTTAAAAATTATATATTCATACATATTTGAAATTATAAATTATAAATATGGTCGTTGAAACATAAATCTATCCTCACCGTCTTGAATGTGTGCAAATGGAGGATATTCATTTAGAAATAAATATTAACTAATTATGTGTAATCTTAAATATAAAGTATAAATTTATTTATTTTTGAATAAAACTCAAATTCGAAGAAAATTTAGTGGAAGTATAACTTAAGATAAAAATGTCACAATATTTGGGTCAGACTGACCAAACACTGTCCATCAACCTCATAAATTAGGGTTGGATCAATTGAACCTCTGAAAAATAGTGCAATCAATTCCTTGACCAAACCGACTTACAAACTAAATTAAATATATTTTGAAATTTTTAATATAAAATTAAATGAAATAGCCAATTAATTAATAAATTTGATCACGACTTGAAGTTGAACACACAACTTTTTAATATAAATTTTACTATTTTCATGTTCATAAAATAATAAATTTATATGATATGATTCGATTTTAGCCATTGTGGTTGAGCTTTTATAGGATAAGTTGGGGCAACACAGGGGGGCCATTATGGGCCATATTTTGACATGGGGTTTAAATTACAAAAAAAAGAAGGAAGAGTAGGCAGGCTTACAGTGAATTGTGGTGGACTGGTTTATCAGTTCAAAGAGGTGGCTCATCCAACCAACCCATACTCAAATTCATCAATGAAATTGATAGAATAGTAGTATTAAACAGCCCAAAATGTATGTTCAGGTAGATCTCGAATTCAAGCTACCTAGCAGCAGTAGCAAGGATGAAGGTCTCCGTCGTCACTCGCACCGCTCGCGAACTCGTCAAGGGAGGCCTTGAGCTCCACGACTCCGTACGTTTTTTTCTCAACTTTGAATTGCTGAGATTGGGGATATGTGAGTTATTTTTTTCCTTTGCTCCTTAAGAATTTGCTTATTTAGAGTTGGTATAGTAAAATTGTATGTATGTGTTTGGATGTTTAAGTGTCTTTGTGTAATCAAACAGTGGATGTTTCATTTTGTGTAGTTCATATAGCCTATAGTGCTGTGATAGAGCCGTTTTTCTGGTGTTTTTGGAGTAGAATTGAGTGTGGATTTGTGATTTGTTACTTTGATTTTGTTAGTGAATGAGGTTATGAGGGTGTGATTTGTCTTCTGATTTGGTTTTGTATGCAGGCTACTGTGGCTGATCTGAAGGAGGCCATTCACAATCGGAGTAAGTGAATTATTGGCTCGCGTTTTTGTTTGTTTTGTTAGTTGAATCTATCTTCTTCGGGATCTTGTTTCACATTCTAGAGGATATAGTTTAAAGGGATGGAACTTGGGACTATGTGTATTTGTTTGTTGCTTTGATTTGTTGGAGGTCTCAGAGCAATGAACTACTAAAACTAGTTGTAGTTTGGTTACATATCAAACCTCGACATTGTGGCTCTAGTTGTAAGAACAAAGCATTTAGAGACCTTGAATTCAGTATGCTTTAACTGAGTTAAGGAGATGAACAATGCAAACCTTGAGAGAGAGTATGGGAGATTGATACTCATGAATTTAGAGTATCTTTTAATGTGTAGAGTACGAGTACAAGATTAATGACTACTTGTTAGATTCTTTTTCTGACTACAGCCAAAAGGTACTATCCATCCAGACAGCGATTGACCCTCCCCATTCCAAGTGGTTCAAAAGAGAGGCCTACTGTCCTTAACTATAAAAATAACCTGAAGGAATACGCCGATGGGAATGAGTTAACCGTAGTTTTCAAGGATCTAGGTCCACAAGTCAAGTATAGCACTCTTTTCTTCTGGGAGTATTTGGGTCCTCTGATTCTCTATCCGGTCTTCTATTACTTCCCCGTATACCAATTCTTCGGCTACGAAGAGGAACGTGTCATTCACCCAGTCCAAACATATGCCTTGTACTACTGGTGTTTCCACTACTTCAAACGTATCATGGAGACCTTTTTCGTGCACCGTTTCAGCCATGCAACGTCACCTCTCTCAAATGTCTTTCGGAACTGTGCTTACTACTGGACTTTCGGTGCTTGGATTGCGTATTATGCGAATCACCCACTCTACATGCCCGTGAGTGATCTCCAAGTAAAAGCAGGCCTTGCTTTCGGGATGCTTTGCCAAATCTCGAACTTCTATTGCCATATTTTGTTGAGAAATCTCCGGAGTTCTGCTGGCGATGGATACCAAATCCCACGTGGATTCCTTTTCAACATTGTGACTTGTGCAAACTACACTACTGAAATCTATCAGTGGCTAGGCTACAATATTGCAACTCAAACTGTAGCAGGTTATGTCTTCATGCTGGTAGCTGCTTTTATAATGACAAACTGGGCCCTTGCCAAGCACCGCCGTCTAAAGAAGGTTGGCTTTTCTTGACTTTTGCTTCTGAATTAAACTTATAGCATCTCTTTAATTGATGTTTTGCATGTAGTTGTGTATATAATATTGCCTTCATTTATAATTAGGACCCTCAGTTTAGCTCTGCTTCTGAACATCTCAAGTTTGGAGATGGTAGAGTTTGTTGTTGTGATCTCCTTTATGGTTCTTGATTTGTATATATACGGTGTCATTTCTTGCAGCTGTTCGACGGGAAAGACGGGCGACCAAAGTATCCTCGGAGATGGGTGATACTGCCTCCATTCCTGTAGAAGCGGCAATCCGAATTAGGTTTTCTTATTCTTTATCTAAGCTGCTGCAGCTTGAAAGTAGTCAGTTGTTGAGAGTTATATCAGTGGATTGTTTTTAGGTTTATTGTTGTTTCTTGTGATGTAGTGGCATTGAAACTGTTGATCTCCATTTCTCCTCTCTTCTGCCCTTTGAAAAACAGAGGGAAATAGTAATCTGGTTCTCTTTCTTATGGTGTTTGCAAACATCTTCCTCTGTTTTGAGTTTGATTATGTTACATTTGACCGTTGTGTAAGACCGTCTTAGGTCAAAAGTCGGTCAGACGATACTCATATTTAGATCTAGGTTGCATCTCACACATAAGAATCGAGTTATCGATACATCTATTTAGAAGCCGTCTCTTTAATTATGTATTTAGGGTCTTTCATAATGAGTATTTGCAGTGACAGATCTTGAGAATGCGTGGATCACCCAAAATTGTGCAAATTAGTTTTAAATTTTGATTTTTTTAATATTATTTAGAATTATCCTAAACTTGAATCCCCTAAATTTATGAATTTGTTTTTTGGCCCCATAATTGAGTTCTTTAATTAAAAGATACCAAGTTTTTGTGTGAATTTTATTCAATTTATTCAACTAAAATTGGATATTTTTTTGGGTTAAGACCGTTTATGCAGATATTATCCTCGAAAAGGGACGTGTGACCAAATATAGATGATCAGACATACTATATAACAAAAAAGCCACGACATTATCGGATAAAATACGAACAAAAGCTAAATTTTTATAAGAGGAAAATCAAAATTTGTTTACTACATGACATCCATTTTAGCTGGTACTCTTAAATTGTTTAAAATATATGAAAATACATAATATATACTATAAATCCTCTTAATCAAATAATGAAGATTCCCACACGCAATATCATGATCTAAAAAGCTGATTATTATCTCGATAAATTATTTAAAAACCACGCACAATTATATCGAGCAAATTAAGGTTTCACATGGGGTAAGAATGTAGGTGGTGGGGTAAAATTATTGCTTGGGAAAAAGTAGGGAGCCATACACTTGGAAGTAGGGGTGTTACGGTACGGCATACCGTCCAAATTTTCTCATACCGCATACCGTGCCAAAAACGTGCGCTATGTGAAATTGCATACCGTTACCATACTGGTCATTGCGGTATACCATTGATCGGTATGCAGTAAATGCGGTATGAGCAAGTATTCATACCGTTGTCATACCGGCCATGCGGTATGCCTTACCGCATATCGATATACCGATACAGTGAGGTATACCAAAAGCAACGGTATACCGAAAGAACACCGGTTTAAATATTGGTGGGGTGGGGGGCGGGTGATCGGGATTAGGGAGTAGGGAATAGTGGGGGAGGGTTAAATATTTTGTTACTTTATTTATTTTAAATATACTACTATTAAATATACTCACCATTATTTATTTCGTAGTAGACTTTTTGTATCCCGTTTTCGACACAAAAATTAGAAAGTAATTTCAATTGATAATTTCATACAAAAGTATATATTATATGATAGTTTTATAATAATATCATGAAATACTTTATAATATAACTATACATTTAAAAAATAAAATGTGAACTCTTTATAAAACATGGAAGTAGAGATCTCTTCTTTCGAAAAACGAACTCATTTTTCGGAAAACATGAAGAGGTCATATTTTCTTTTTTCTTTAATTATATATCTATATTATTATATTTCAAAGTTCTTCATGATATTTTCAATTTCTCCTTCGTAGTAGACTTTTTGTGTCCCATTTTCGACACAAAAATTAAAAAGTAATTTCAATTGATCATTTCATACAAAAGTATATATTATATCATAGTTTTATAATAATATCATGAAATAATTTATAATATAACTATACCTTTAAAAAATAAAATATGAACTCTTTATGAAACATGGAAGTAGAGATCTCTTCTTTTGAAAAACGAACTCATTTTTCGGAAAACATGAAGATGTCATATTTTCTTTTTTCTTTAATTATATATCTATATTATTATATTTCAAATTCTTCATGATATTTTCAATTCCTCCTTAGTAGTAGACTTTTTGTGTTCCGTTTTCGACTCAAAAATTAAAAAGTAATTTCAATTGATAATTTCATACAAAAGTATATATTATATCATAGTTTTATAATAATATCATGAAATACTTTATGAACTCTATATGATTTTCGTAATGACTAATGTAAGTAAAGTACCACTTTTTAATGTATCTAAATTCTAAAATATTAAATTTGCATTTAAAAGATACTATATTACAAGATATATACGGTATATTTTCGGGTATGCGGTATATACCGTGATCGATATAGATCAACATTCGGTATCATTTCGGTATGCGGTATATACCGTGATCGGTATAATTTGGTACACGGTATGTGTCGTAACATCGGTACATACCGGTGGTTCGGTTTCAAACGGTATCTAGCAGTATACGGTATGTACCATTACTTTCGGTATGTACCGTATCCACGGTATGCTACGGTACCTATACCTTTACCGTACCAAAAAACTTCGGTACGGTATCATACCGTACCGAAAATCTCGATATACCAAAAATTTCGATAATTCGATATATTTTCGATATTGTATGGGCGGTATACCAATTTTTCGGTATTTTTTAACACCCCTAGTTGGAAGCACATTAGCCAATTAACTGCATAATTAATTCTCACAGAGAAAAAAAAAGTGATTTCACTACCACAATGCACATGACTTCAATCTCTAGCATCCCTTTCCAAAATTACCATCATTAGGTTACCTAATAGAGGACTTTATTTATATTATAAAAATCTTACGAAAAATGAATATTGGATAAATTTTATTTGGAGAACCATTTATTAGTGTATATTTAGGAATACCTTTTTTATTTTTTTAATAATCTATTTAGTGATTCATCAATGAGTAGGTGGATGGTTGACTTGACCATACCGGATTTAGGGATGGCGCAAAAATTACAATTTTTTACCTGATTTTGTCCATTCCTTTTGTGAAATCTTGGATTCACTCCTCGTGTTTGATGCAACAAAAAGTGGTGGAAAGAGGAAACTAAGCAGTCATAGTGAAACATTGTAATGTTGTTACCCTAATGTGTTGTTTTACAACTAGCGGACTTCAGATTCTATTAACACACTAAGGTGATGTTTGGAATAGCTTTCAAATACAACTTATAATTTTTAGCTGCAGCTGAAGTGTTTGGAACATCTAGTTTTCAGCAGAAATTTCCTACCAAATATAGGCAATATAGAGAAACTGCTTAAATTGCTATAATCCAGCTTTCAACTGCAGCTTATAGCTTATCTAATTTATTGGACTATTTTATCATTTAAATATTTCTATAATTCTAAAAAAATTATTAATTTTAAAATTAAGATTTTTCTTAGTTATAAATTTAATTATAATTATATTTTAATATATTAGTTAGTAATTTGATAAAAATTATTTTACATTTATTATTTATAAATTCTTCAAGTTTGATAAAATAATTATTATTAAAATTAAATATAAGTAAATATAGATTAATTAAAATACTGGGTTCTAAAATTTTTGAATTTTAAATTAATAGTTTTTTCTATTTTCATTTAATGATAATTATTTCTTAGCTACGTAATTACTAAAATTATATAAAAATTATTATTATTATGAATTTAAGCAATAAATAATATTTAAAATATAATAGTGTGATATGTTTGTGCTAATATGATATATTATAAAAAACAATTTAATTTAATATTTATTTATTTATTATAAATTGTACTTATTTAATAACATTAAGGGTAAAACGAATATTTTATTTAAATACTTAAAATAAGCTACGTATATCAGCAATTTTTCAAACACTATTTTTTCCACTTTCAGCAGTTTGCAACACTTATTTCCAAATACATATAAATTCTCAAGTCAACAGTTTTCAGCCGCTTTCAGCACTTATCAATAAGCTTCAACAACTCTAAACACCCACTAAAACGATGAGCGTAATAAGCATTTCAAACTTATTTGAATTTTTAATTAAAATGTTTAATGTGATTTCTACTCAATTTGTCCCTTAATTATATTTATAAGCCTTTTAAAAATATTCCTCTCACTAATGCTTTTTTCATTAATAATGTTAGTTAGAATAGTGACGAATTATTTCAAAAAATATTGCGAATAAAATATAATCATATTTAAAGCTTAATTATAACTAAGACTGAGTTTAGATTCTTTTAGTCAAATATAGCTCACTAGTAGTATATATTTTTTGGATGAATTATTTTTTAGATAAATTAAATGTAATAAGCGAAAAGAGAGGACCAGCGCAGTTTCTAATCTGAGAGGCCCACAACGTGTCACCCTCCACCGTACATCCAGACTGTTTTGATCCGACGGCCCACGTTTCCCCATTTCCTTCATATAACCCCCTCTCCTTCGTTCTTCCACTTCGGAGAAGATTGAACGAGTGATCGCTCGTATCTCAGCAGGACTCTCGATTTTTCTGGAAATCTCGTGAAGGTACATTTCGATTTCATGCAATTCCAACGGATCGGTTTGTGCGTTTATTCGTCGTGATCATTTTTGGCGGACATGGTTTTTTTGGTGCGCGCGCTAATTTTGTAGATGTTTGTTTTGGTTTGTGAAAGCTGGTTATTTAGGTTAAATAGATGGACAGGGTTGATATTTCTTTATGAATATCTGCGTTGGTTGGGGATTACGGATTGTGAATTTGGATTAATTTCGTAAAATGTTGTGAGTGTGATCATGTAGGTGAGCGTGTGGGCGTTTGATTGAGCGGATCTGCATGTTTAGAGAATATTGACTTAGAGAGGTTTTTTTTCATGAACCTCGTGTTGTGTTAATTATTTGTGTTTATAAAATGCAATAAATTCGTAAAATGAATGATTTTTTGGAGTTCGTTCATGGATTTATATTCGATATAGATATGGATGATACGAATCTCCGTTTGGATTCTCGACCTTTTGGTGTTGTTCTTTTGAGTGCAGGAGTCAACTTACATGATAATGTCGATACTCTTTGAATTAGAGAAGTTCTTCAGTTGGAGATGATAAAGGAAGTGCATGCTAAGAAAATTGTGTTCTCATTATTTGGTTTCTAACTCATTCCATTTCTGACATCCGGTTTAATTTCTGATGGGTAGATGAGGTTTCAAAAAGATCATTCTGTTAAAAAAAATTAATGGATAAAAAAAGATCCACGCCCTTGGTTGTTTTTGTTGTGATCATTGTTAAACCAATGATGGCTGCACATAATTTCGAAATTTACAAGAGTTATTCCTTCGGCATAATGTTGGTTCTATGTTTTTAGTGGGATATGGAAAGGTTTCTTTATATCAAGTGTATGCAGGATTCTGGAGTAGCTTTTAGATGAAAATGAAACCATAATAGGAATTATGAAATAAAATAGTGTGTGCTTATTGAAGCTATATTTTTAGTACTAGAACTAGTATAAGATGGCAGAAGGAGAGGATATTCAGCCACTCGTCTGCGATAATGGAACTGGAATGGTTAAGGTATATTTACAACCTTATTCTTCATGAATGTGTGGTTTCCATTCATTCTGTTTTCATCCCTGATCTGATATGTCTTGAAAAAATATTGTGACTCAGGCTGGGTTTGCTGGAGATGATGCTCCACGAGCTGTGTTTCCTAGCATTGTTGGAAGGCCTCGCCACACAGGTGTGATGGTGGGCATGGGCCAAAAGGATGCATATGTTGGTGATGAAGCTCAGTCGAAGAGAGGTATTTTAACTCTGAAGTACCCCATTGAGCATGGTATTGTCAGCAACTGGGATGATATGGAGAAGATTTGGCATCACACTTTCTATAATGAGCTGCGTGTTGCTCCTGAAGAGCACCCTGTCCTCCTCACTGAGGCACCACTTAACCCTAAGGCTAACAGGGAGAAGATGACTCAGATTATGTTTGAGACATTCAATGCCCCTGCTATGTATGTTGCCATTCAAGCTGTCCTTTCCCTTTATGCCAGTGGTCGTACTACTGGTAAGCATTCCGTATATATATTAACATGTTTGCTATTATTTGGGTTGCTGTGCTGGGCTGGTTAGAAGCTTATGTTTTGTGTCGATTCAAAACCTCAGTATCAGAAGTTGACTAATGTAAAAGATTTAGACTGATGTTTTCTTTTTGAAGAAGCCAAGGTTTTATTCAACAACCATATCTTCAGACTTTTTGGCCCTTCAAGGGTGTGTGTATATTGTGGACGAGAGAAGTCATGTATTCATTTGCTAATTTATATACTGTTATAAACATCATTCTACTCTCTTTCTTGTGAAGGTATTGTGTTGGATTCTGGTGATGGTGTCAGTCACACTGTCCCCATCTATGAAGGGTACTCCCTCCCACATGCCATCCTCCGTCTTGACTTGGCTGGCCGTGACCTTACCGACTACTTGATGAAAATCCTCACGGAGCGTGGCTACTCTTTCACCACCTCTGCTGAGCGGGAAATTGTAAGAGACATGAAGGAGAAGTTATCTTACATCGCCCTTGACTATGAACAGGATCTTGAGACTGCAAAGACTAGCTCTGCTGTGGAGAAGAGCTACGAGTTGCCCGATGGGCAGGTGATTACCATTGGCAACGAGCGTTTCAGGTGCCCTGAGGTCCTCTTCCAGCCCTCATTCATAGGGATGGAAGCTGCTGGAGTCCACGAGACCACATACAACTCCATCATGAAGTGCGACGTGGATATTAGGAAGGATCTCTACGGAAACATCGTACTCAGTGGTGGTACTACCATGTTCACCGGCATTGCTGACAGAATGAGCAAGGAAATCACTGCCCTTGCTCCAAGTAGCATGAAGATCAAGGTTGTCGCTCCTCCTGAAAGGAAATACAGTGTCTGGATCGGAGGCTCCATCTTGGCGTCTCTCAGCACTTTCCAACAGGTTACCATCTTAAAGCATTGTTTTCCAATCACTAAAACCTCTAAACTGGTTACTTACTCGTTCTTCGTGCAGATGTGGATTGCAAAGGCTGAATATGATGAATCTGGTCCATCTATTGTGCACAGGAAGTGCTTCTAAACATTAGGCAGCGTCGTAATCTGCAGACGCGTAATTCTCCCCTTAGCCGCTGGAAGTGCAGCTCTCATCGTTCTAGTTGTAGCTATGTTTTCTCTTTTCGCTGTTCTCGTCTTGAACCGGTGAACTTGAGATTCTTAGGAGTTTATTGCTTGATATGTTCTTATTATTCTCAACTTTCTTTTGATAAGAAGTTCCGGATATATTTTCCTTGTACTTCATTATTTTCTTAAATTGAACTACATGTTCCTAATACAAAACACATCTTCTCATTTTTACATAGTCTGAACTCTCTTGTTTCTACCATTTCAAGGAAAAAAACTTCTGCACAAACACACACACTCTCTCTCTCTCTCTCTACTATATATATATATATATATATATATATATATATATAGATATGTTTATATGTAATGTATATCTGATTTTGAGTTATACAGAAGATAGAAGTGAGACTCTGGAATGATGCTCCTTGTCCCAGAATGGATGATCCTCTTCCATGGCATATTCATGAGCACTGTAAGCATGTGAGCAACCTTTTATGTTGTCATTTTCAGCTATCTTGTTGGTTACTAATAACTTGGTGTATTCATCTGATCCCAGCAAGGTAGGCTTCACAGCACCACCATAGAAGAGAGACTTTGATCTCAGAACTATGTTGCAATCGACGTCGTTGGAGCTTTCATGGGCAGGTATCTGGTTGAAACTCCCAAATCCTTTGATCCCAACTGTTAGTTTCCTTGCTCTTGCTCTCTCTTCTTTCAAATATGACTTATCTTCAAGAAGAACTAGTACTCTTTCTGATTTGTTCTTCACACTCAGTCCCCAGTTGAATCTGCATAATGCACACACAGCAAATACTTAAATCTCAACTTCTGTGTCTGCTTGTTGATCACTAGTTCTTGATTTTGGTCTAAGTAGGATGATATTTCATTTCATCAATGCATGTGACACGTGTTATGCTTTCGATGTTGCTAACTTCTTTGTCTTATTGTTGATCACCATGTGTTCGATGTTGCTAACTTCTCTATATGCTTGTTGATTACAGTTCTTGATTTATGTCTAATTACAATCGTATTTTATTTCATCAATACATGTGATATGTTCGATAGCATGACTATGTGCGTGCGGCACATTCAATGAGGCTAGAGAGGTAAAGAAAAAGGTTATAATTACCAACCCTTTGTGATCTACATGTTGAAAAGTTGCCATATCTCTAATAGAATCTTCATCACATTCAAATTCCTCTGCTATTCTTTGAGGGCCATGAGTGAGAAGATGTTCTAAAAGAACCAGAGCTTTGTAAGAAGCCCTCCAGTTCCAGGTTTCGAACTTCGACAATCTGTATCAATTCACATGAATTCATAAGATATGTATAATTAAAGTAGGGAAATTGGAAACAATACCGTATACTTGGATGAAAATACGAAAAATCATTTATTCATTTTTCTAAAAAACTATATTGTATTCTTAATATATATATATATATATATATATATATATATATATATATATAACCTCTTGCGTCAAATTTAACTGTGCGTGAATCTCAAATTTGACGGAAGAGAGTTTCGTGAATAATTAATGATATTTCTTTTTAAAAGAAGAAAACAAACAGAGTATCTTAGGCATTTTTTTAAATCCATGGTACTTAAAAAAAATCCCATTGTAATTTAGTTATGTGAATAAATATTAAAAACATAATTTTATTAATAAATTAACGGAGTGAAGAAGTAAACGTTTGGGATTATTTGACGAGGGGTTCTCATACGCCTACGAGAGAGATTATTCAGGTGGCCAAAAGTTGAATACGAGATAATTTTATGCATTTTGAATGTATTTTTCAGTCTTTTTCCATGTATAAAATAGCATGAGAGAGAGAGAGAGAGAGAGAGGACCTAAGATGCAGGATGTGAACAATTCTTTCATAATCATCAACTTCGAAGGCAGCACGAGATATTAGTCTCATGGCGTGAACATCTGGTGCTAATGAATCTCCGTTTGTCACATCTTCTGTCAATCTTCATGTTCAACAGAAGCAAACAAAACATTTCATTCTTCGTTGAAACGTCAATTTTTTCGAATGAGAATCTACTTACAGTTGTGCAGGTGTAACATCAGTGAGAACCAATCTTGCAGACTTGATCTTCTCTCTCAAGAAAAACGAAGCTTGTCTCTTGAAATCTTGCATCAAAGACCCCATTTTTTTCAATCTAAAATGTTGTGATTTTTCATTATTAGGGAATGGGTTATTTATATATATATGTATAATAGAAATGTTAGGAAAAAAAGAGTCTAGATGAGGTAGGCAATATATAACTACTCCATTAGCATAAATGAGAATTCAACCACTCTATAAAGTGGATTTGCATGTGTATTGGAGAAGATAAAGATGACTTCAAGAATTGTGTTTTTTTTTAATCAACATTTTGACCATCGAATTAACAGAAAACTGGCGAATTCCATTAGCTTCATATTTATTTAATATTTATCTTTTATATTTCTCTCTAAGTGTTTGTTTTAACGTTGACGTGTGGGAAATTCAGTATTGCAAAACAATGTTGACCATTTTCTAGAATATTGGAGTTTGGTCCAAGTTTATTTGGCGAAAATCATATTCTTGCCCTAAACAAAAATTTGGCCTTTTTGCCAGATTAATGTTTAAAGGGTAAATTGGCTTCTGTTTTAAAGTCACCAATCCTAATTCCAATGAATTATGATCTATTTATATATTTTTGTTATAGAATTATAAGAGAATATACATAATTTCAGGGGCATTATAACCCCACAGCTTCAGTATACCTTTGCTTCACTGTCTTAACATTTTCAAAGATATATTACTAAACGGTAAATTAGTTGCTATTAGATAGATTTTTTTTTAAAAATAAAAATCAATGACATTGGAATGTAACAATGAAGTAATATCCTGACAAATATTCATATATTATGCTGTCAAAGATGAATACATTTTGTGTCACATAATGTCACAAGATTTCTGATGAATTTACCGCATACTGTAAGTGTAGTATGTCGAATCAAATGTGTATAAAATCCTTACAAAAAGCCCCACTTGAATTATCAGTCAGATGTAACCAGTTGATGTTGAGTAAACAGCACTTCTACCTTACAGCTACAATCACAAGCTTTTCCCCGTTGTTTCTCGGAATCCAAGACCGGGTTCTCTGTCTCCGGATAGTAACGGCGCAACCCTAACCTAGTTCGTCGTGAAGTTTCAAAAATGAATCTTCCACATGCCAGTTCTATAACCAACGGACATGAGTGCTAGCTCCCACAACATGTTGGGAATGCTAAACAAATTCACCTTTGATCCCGGGATTTCGGACCAGTTTACGGAGATTTCAATCATGGGGATACGGAACAACTTGCACAAATATACTAATTCAACGTCGAAGCACCACCTGTATGATGCCAAGATTCGTCAAACAAGATGATACAACCGAGTACACGAGAGGAGCAATAGAACAACAAGAAATTGAAACTGACTTATGGATAAGGATAGAGAAGAAAAATAGTAGACTTAGAGAACAGAACTAGCCAGCTCAATCTCAAGTCCTAGCAAACTGCCCAGTTCCTTGGTGTGTCAAGAAAAGTCGAATTTCAAGGAACTACACTTAGATAGATCTTAACATTCAACTGGCTATTCTGTTGTCAATATCTACTGTTTTTCTACTCCTCTCGTAGAGTAGACGAAAAGTACTCGACAAAGAAAGTGATATCTTACAACCACATAAGCATTTAGCGGACAACCAAAAGCTCAATCTTCTTGAAGGATGGGTGATTCACTTACCTTTTCAAGCGGATATTAATAAAGAGTTTCCGGGCAGCAGCTCGTGTGAACATCTTAAAACCACACTGAAACATGAAACGAAGAAAAGAGGAGAAGATCAAGAAAGAGTAGAACCGCAATGCTTGAGGTTAGGGTGTATATATTATAGTTTAAAAAAACCTAAGCAGAACTCTAAATAATCACCTGTGTGTCTCTGATTCCAGAACCAGCAGCCAATAGAACTACCAAATGGAATCCCTTCATCAAGAAATTTCGGTACCATTTCCTCTGAAAAAATAGAAAACACGTTCACAGATTAGAGACAGTATATATAGAAAACATAACTAACTCGACATAGCACATAATTGACCGTGCAACATCACTGAACTGTTGATAGAGCCTTCTTCTCGAGATGAGCACGGGACCCAAAAGCAGCAATCGGTACATCTGAGATCCTTAAAGTCGCATCACTAGCTGAAGAGTCTCCATACTTCTGTTCCTTGGCAGCAACTGCATGAATCTGACAGATGAGTTGTCAGCTAACTTACATAATTTATCCATGAATTTATTAGGTTTATTTTTCAGGAATTGGAAAAAGTTGAGAAAGGATAAAATAAGGGCTGTCAGCATTTTCTGTTGAAAGTCAGCTGCGGCATAATATATTTATTTGGTCTCGTAAAATTTGACACAACTATTCATCTCACATAGAGGTAAAATGGCCTTTATGGTGGCAAAACATTAATACCAAGTATTTTGTAGAAATTATGATTATTTGATGCCAAATATGAAGTAATGAGGTTCGTTGTATTCATTTATTATAGATCATGTATAGGAAAAAGGATAGAAACTGTGGGAGGTCGGATACTGTGGGAGGTCGGATATAACAACGAAGAGACAAAGTTTTGCAGATAGAGCATTTCTGAAAGAGACAAAGTTTTGCAGATAGAGCATTTCTGAATAGTCGAAAGGGTGGCCAACCTGGTTTTCAAGTTTCTCGAGATCACTCACTTTGGTCGCACCATCAGCATCAAGCATTAAAAGTAGTTCACCGCGTGAGTGTAGCATACCCTGTTTGGCCATGCTTCCAGAAGCCAAAAGATTCAGTGTTTTGTTTGGACAAAATTTAAGATATACTATAACACATTACATTTTGCTGATCAACTAATTAACAGAATGACTCACTTTCCTTATGGCTTCTCCCTTTCCATGGTTCCGCCCAAGAAGAACGACCCTGACATTTTCTACTGTGTGTTTCTTCACAAAGTCGAATGCTACTCTTTTCGTACCGTCAGCACTTCCATCATCAACAATAACCACCTATTCCAAAATTAGTTTATTAAAAAGATGTAATTTTCTGTATGTAATCTGCATCACCTCCCATGTTAAAATTTTCAGATATTGTTTAGACCAGAGAATTAATACCATTAGCAACTACAGGGACATCGAAAGGTAAAATTAAACAAAATAAGCATCTATTACCTCATATGTAAATGACTTGTCCTTTGCTGCACGTTCTTGAAGATAACTACAATTAACAATTTGATTATCACCAAAATTCTCAAATATTTTTCAGCAAAAGAACATTATTATAAACACCCATTCAATAGGTTCCTAAAAACCACTTGCAGCGATACTTTGAAAATATTTTGTGGGTACATAAATTGTCAACAATTAGTAGAGCTAGACAAGATTTACTCTTTAGCACTTCCCCATGATTAACATACTTACACAAATAATAACTTGAGAATCGCCACCTAAGTTGATGCCTATGTCCAATTAAATTAAAGATCTTCTCCGTATTAAAATGCACACAAATTCAGAAAAGCAAATGGTTCGATGCGATTACATCAAGGTTTCATCAAGAGCCCCGGGAAGCCTGTGCTCTTCATTGAATGCCGGAATTATCAGAGAGATGTACTTTTCAGCAGGATCCAGTATATGAGGACAAGGAACCTAGTTCACAATAGAAACCCAATCAATAATCAATACTGCATGTATGAAAACTGCAGTTAGACAAATTTCAAAATCCTCCAAGCCATTTCAATCATATCGTTCAGTTAAAAATGAAAATAGCCCAGCAGTATCATACAACCAACCAACTTCAAGAAAAAAATTGCTCCTTACTGTCTACATCAAAATAAAAAACTAAACTCACAAAAATTCAAGAATTGTACAACATTAGGATTTAGGGGGAAACAGATCAGATAAATAACAACATGAATTTCAATAGCTGCAGCAAAAATTGAATCTTCAACTGACCGGTTTCAACGAATTTGGATCCTCGAATACAGGCGGCGCCTCAAGATGACACCTATAAGAAAATAAAAATTTACATATCAAAAATATTTTTGTTGATGAAAAAACTGAATTATTGAAGTCATAATCATACTTGTGAGTGTGCATTCTTCTGAATGAGGCGAAAACGATGGCCGCCAGCAATCCCAAAGCAAGAACTGAGGCCACGATAGATAGGGATTCAAACAACGCCCATACGAATCCCATTTCTCCTTCACGACTAAGAGATACCTAATTCCCGATCGATTCTCCGAAATTCCTAAAAGAATCCCAATTGATCAGGAATTCAACGCGATCAGAATGGTATTTAATCCGCCAATTTAGCCAAGTCGTAGAACTGAAGGCTCTTCTACCCTAGGGCCTAGGGTTTGAAAGATAATACTTCCAGTTTGGGATTGTAGATTTACATAATTTATTATTATTATTAATACATTAATTTGGTTTACATTCACTTCAAGATTCTTACATCTACAAAAGATTCGCAAAAGAAAATAGTATTGTACGAAAGGCCGGTCGGTAAAAATATCATATCGATATGTTCAGAATTATCGCTAATCAATATTATTTAAATTTCAGTATAAAATATTTATCATATCAATATTGTACTTTTTATATATCATTATTACCTTAATCGAAATTGATACATTTAGATATACCCTAAGATTACTTTTTCGATTATACTTTATCGTAAACATCATAATTTAATAATATGGACTCAAATTACTTTCTTGAACCATAATCCATATAAACCAAATGTAGGGGAAAGTGTCCCCTTGGGATGACAAAGTTGGTGAAGGTGGGTTGGCCCGGGACCGATAGGTCCTGGTTCAAATCCCACCTGGAAGAATCTTATGGGAACTGTCACCTTATGGTTAGTCCAGGGTGGTTGAACTCTCGCTGTGTGGTTTGTAGGCATCTTGCACAAGCGAGCAGACCGAAAGAAAGAGCTGGCCGCGGGTTCCACGTATCAAAAAAAAAATGTAGGGGAACCGAAGGTAGCGGCTGCGGCAAATGAAAGGTATCATGAAGTCAAACAAACCTTTAGGTGCGGATATTCCGTAAAATCATATTCGTAAGATATATCCTTTCATACAAAATCTCACAGTATATAATAATAATGTTTGGTATATACTACTTTGCAATATATGAAAATTTTTTATATGCAACAATATATAGTTAAAAATTAAATATCATTTTCGTATCACGAACTTTTGATATAGTATCATATCGTATCAAAATTTTGATAAATTTAATATTTATCTATTGCGATGATATCGAATTTCGATATTTTTGACATATGTAATCAAACCCGACCCCGTCATTGACCCGAAAAAATTAATTTTAGTGGTTCAACCGAACGAACCGATAGGTCAACCCGGTGTAACATAATAATATATTAAATATCTTTTAATAATACTTATAAATATTATAAATATAAATAACTTAAACACTAGAAGATTACTAATATTGCTTATTGAAATAATTATTTACCTTTATTCAAAGGCTTCAGTCTTAAAGATAAGATTCAATTTTTAGAAGAAGATGCTCTAAGGCTCGATGGGAGAAACTCATAAACTGAAAAAGATGAGCAGTCTAACAGAAGCAGAGTTCGATGGAACCAGCGGGATTCACTGCTCAGGCTCATGGCGGAGCCACCCAAGTTGATGGAATTTGGCAATTTGGGTGAAATTGGAAAAGAGAACGAGAGAAATCAGATTCAGATATAAGGGATTAAATCATTAAATTAAATTTTTTTTTAAATGTTACCGAGTCAACCGAGTACCGGGTGCCGATTCGACCGGCCGGTTCTTCCGAGTCACACCGAGTCAAAAGAAAAAACGGATTTTTAATTGACACGGCCCAAATTTTTCATCGGATCACGGTTGAACCGGGCCAACTGGCCGAGCCGGGCCGGGTTTGATAACACAGACCAAAACCCTCATTAGCCTTGACGATTTTATTAGGCGAAAAAGAATAAAATGGAGAAAAAGCGCCGACTAATCATAGCATTCTGAATAATCTGCTTTTCCCCGCTGCCTCGTATATATAATATATATACGCATTTTACAATTTTTTTTATCTGCAGCCTTCTCCCCCAAATTCCCTTCGTCTCCCTTTCATTTTCACAAAATCCGCATTATCAATTCCTTTAATAATCTGTTTTTCGATGGCTGGACCCTCTCAAGCTAGTCTTCTCCTTCAAAAACAGCTTAAAGGTTATTTTTTTTTTAATGTCAATTTTGATTGTTTTCGAGATTGTGTCGGTGAATGGGTTTTTTATTTTGTAGAGTTTGGGCTAAAGCTTGGGGGTTTAATGATCTATTGTTTTCATTTACAGATCTGTGCAAAAACCCCGTGGATGGATTTTCGGCCGGATTGTTGGATGAGACCAATCTGTTTGAATGGAGTGTTACAATAATTGGGCCTCCGGAGACACTCTAGTGTGTGCCTCCTATTGATATCTGTTTTTGAATTCTAGATTTCCATAATTGGGATTAGGTTAAATTCGATTGAAATCTGTTTTCGTGTTGTTGCATGATTATATTGTTCTTTTTTTTTTTTTTTTGACGAGGAACCCGCAGCCGCTACCTTTGGTGCGCACAGGGTAAACCTCGCTCCTGTGCAATAGCATGCAAACCACACAGAAGAAGAGTTAAACCACCCTTATTGTGTGACAGGGTGATAGACTCACACATAGCGTGTCCAGTGGGACATGATTATATTGTTCTTATTTCTGGCTTCCGTTGATTGTGTTTATGTCTTTTTGGATTAGAACTTGAATCTTCTCACCTTTTGCTATGGTGTTTGATTTTTCTTAGTTTATGCTATGGTGTTTGATTCTTCTTGTGTTGTGGATGAGGTTATGCTAATCATACAATCTAAAGTGGTTTGTAAGAGTTATGATTGTGGAGATTTCATTATTTGTGCTCTGCACATGATATGATGAATTGATCTTTCAGCTCTATGAAACAACACGCCTTAGATTTACGGACTCTGATTCTACTAATACAAGTTTATGTTTCATTATCATCATAATGACCCGTGAATACACAACTAAACATGTCACTTGCGTTATTTGGTGGTTTAGATTCAATGGTGGTTTGGATATTTAATATCTGCGGGAGTTTGATCTAGATGTAAATATAGAAACAAGGCACGGAATTTATAAATTCAATTATTTGGTTTCGCTGATTGGCGCTAGGTTGCCATGTATATAGTAAATATGTAGTTTACTAAAAATTGATTTACCAGTTAAATTTGATGAAAATATCATAGTAACCCATTACATACTAATGTATTTAGTTAACATCTTTTAAACACTATTACAGTAATCTGGTTGTTCGTAGTCACTTGCTAAAATTTGTGTGAGTGACCGAGCTATTAATACTTGATAGAGTTAAAGTAAATTGGAAGGATATACTAATTGTGGTTTGTATTATATAACTATTAATTGTTGTTGCATGTGTAGAAGCCATTAGTAGCATTATCATTTTTCTAATGGAGGGGAAAAAAGGGTATTTCCTTGTTTAAAGATTTTACATGTCAATTTGAGCTACCTATTTATTGATTCCCCAACTTCATATCTTATAAATTCATTTATAATTAATATGTTGTAATGGTGAAATGCTCGGAATGGTTAATCCTTGTGATTAATTCTTAAAATTTCTAGTATGTATTGTAGCAGTATCTTTTGGTTCAAGATATCAACCTTTTAGTATATTTAGCTTCTCATTTTACTTGACCTGTATTCATTGTTTCAATGATGGTTGAAAATATTTTTCACTTAGTTTAGTTTTAATCCTTATGGTTGTAAAATCATGATGCAGTGAAGGAGGTTTCTTCAATGCTATAATGAGCTTCCCATCAGATTACCCGAACAGTCCTCCAACAGTAAGATTTACCTCAGACGTCTGGCATCCTAATGGTCCGTATTCTGGCATATATGATGCTTCACTAGCTTGGTGTGTTCATTTTTAACCTTTTTTCTATGGTTTGATTTGGAAATTATGTGAGATGCAGTTTACCAGGATGGAAAGGTTTGCATCTCGATTCTTCACGCACCTGGTGATGATCCAAATGGCTACGAGCTTGCTAGTGAGCGATGGTCACCCGTGCACACGGTATGATTGCTAATAGGTTTGACCTATCATCTTTACTGTTATATAAATAGTGATTATAGTACATTTGTATTTAAGCGTTGTTACTCTATTTGTAAATTAGTTGGAATTCAATTAAGTTTTTGTTCCTTTTCGTTTATTAGAAATACATTATTCTTTGTTCGGATATGAAGGGAGATATGTACTTGTTTTTATGTGAATATGGGCACGTATCTGATACTTTCTGTTATGCATGTTATAAAACATAAGAATGTATAAGCTAATGGGAGTGCAGTTCATGTTGTTTGTATGTAAAGTGAAGTTGGTTTTTCGTATTCAGGTGGAGAGTATAGTTCTTAGCATCATATCAATGCTTTCAAGTCCTAATGATGAGTCTCCTGCTAATGTTGAAGCTGCTGTAAGTTCCAATATACTAGATTTTGTTATTCTTAGTTATCTAATTTTCTGATTTAAGCTCTCTCTCTCTCTCTCTCTCTATATATATATATATATATATATAATATATATTTGATCAATCTCTCATACACACGGTGCTCTTCTTTGTGTTTGGCAATTGGTACCAATTTGTGTGTGTTTGGATTGATTAATGCAGAAGGAGTGGAGAGAACACAGGGATGATTTCAAGAAGAAAGTTAGTCGTTGTGTTAGACGATCTCAAGAAATGCTTTGAGAGAAACCTGCAGCCGCTGGTCCGAGCTATCTCCTCCATAAAAAAGTTTGAAAAAAATCTGGTGTCATCTCGAGTATGTGGTAACCAACTTGTGCAAACAATGCAATTTTATAACTACCATACCTTATCATCTTTTAATGCCTTTTTGTGTCTTGGCCCATATATTTCAATTAGTTTTTTTTTTTCATCTTCAAGTGGGTTATGTTTGGATATTTGGATTCTCTTATTATGAGGTCTAGAAATGAAAATCTTTTTAGTTATTTGTATTTTAATTTTTTTGCAATATTGTTAGAAGGGGGATGATTGGTGATATAAATCAAAGTTCTTGGCACATTGACACTATGTATTTGTGGATTTTGAGGGTTGTCTTGTAATCGGTGGTGAATATAGAATTTAGAACTAAACTGAGTAATTTTGGAGGGTGAATTTGTAATTTTGGAGGTAGAACATAGTAGCTTTTTGGGGGTTGGGGAGGTGTTAAATCCACCTATGTTTGAAGTAAATATATTACGTGTATGTTTGAAGTAAATAAATTACGTGTTGAGTTGTCAAAGTGTAATTTTTGGGTCGAATTGGACTCATTTATGAATGGATCGGACGGTTGAAAATCTAATCAAATTTAAATCTTCAAGGGCCATTAGGTCAAAATCCGTTAAGACGTATTAAATTGTACTTCTTATTAGTAGTGTTTCATCTCTTTTAGATATGGATTATGAAAACATGTTGTATCTTTGTTTATATTTTATCATTCACATACTTTTCATTGTATAAAATGGAAAAAAGTTAATTAATGGACAAATTAAAATACTCTCTCTCCGTTATATCTTTGTTTATATTTTATCATTCACATACTTTTCATTGTATAAAATAGAAAAAAGTTAATTAATGGACAAATTAAAATATTCTCTCTCCTCTCCGTTACACTAGAAACGATATGGATTAAGAACGTATAGATTGTCTGACTTCCAATTAGCCCATTTACTTTTAAGCTTTTCAAAATTTGAGCCCAAATCATTCTTAACTACAGAATAGAGCGGATAATGTTGGATTGGGTAATTTCGAGTTTTCCTCCTTAAAGAAATCACATAATGCGATAGAGCATGCAATTTACTCTCGTCACACGAAAAGAAAAACAGACACCACACAACCTATTTGGTTGGATTCTTAGTCCTTCATAACCAATCATCATCTTCCAAAAGATAAGAAATTCAATATCATCTTGCTTAAGAGGCAGTTTCCATACAATAGAAGACTCAATTCATCTGGCTTCCAAAACCAGTAAAGCATAATTACACATCTACCTCAATCTCATACATCTGAGGTTACCTACATCAGTAATTTCTCTTCCAATTTCTCCACCAATCACGTGCTGCCACGTCCGAGAGCGCAAACATACCTTAGAGAGCATATATCCGGTCAATATCAGAGTTAGAGAACTCAGAGTGGTGCCATGAGTTTGAGCCACTCCTAGCATGCTTCTCCCTCTTCCTCATCGACCGAATCCTCTTCGATCGAACAACGTAGTAAGTCATCGTACCCAGCACCCCCGCCATTATAACGCCTCCCACCATCGTCACCAGCTCCGCCGCCCAGTAGTGCTTCCTCCCGACCACAATGTAGGACGAAGCCATGAATGCGACCGAAGTACAGACCGAGGCTAGCCACATTAGTTTGTTGATCACCTCCACCACGCGTCGTTCGGCCTTTGTTTCTCCTCGGACCAACGTGATTTGGACAACGACGACGGCTAGAGACGTGAACAGTGCGATGGCGTTGAAGATGAAGAAGATCTTGAACGAGGCCGTACTCACGACCACAGCCTTCCCGTTGTTGTCGTCCCCTCCGGGTACGGTGAAGATGGCCGCGAAGGCGACGGTCGCGAACAGGACGGCGACCACGGTTACGGAATTCGTGGCGTTGTTGATGCCCTCGCGGTGGAGCTTCCGCAGCTCCTTCGCAATGCCGTGGACGTTCTTGTTCGTCCGCTTCGTTTGCTCGAGCTGGATGTGGACGTCGTTTTTTATCTGCGTCACGGTTTTCCTCAGCTCGTCCCGTGGCTGGTTCAGTTCGTTAGCTCGAACACCGCCGTAACGACAGAGGCACTCCTTTATCTCCGATGATTCTTCGGATAGTTGAAGCTCCTCTGCAATGTCGAGAGCTGTTTTGCCATCTCGGTTCAGTGCATTCACATTCGTGTCGGGCAGGCGTAATAACAAATTCGCAATCTGCAAAGGAACAAAAGAAACATGCATCTGTTACATAATTGTAGTAACCACATAGGTCTCTTTTATCGTTCTACTATCACGTTCCAAGAATCCCCAAGTACGGACGTGTTCAAAAACGACTCATGCTGCAAAATAACGTGTTTTTTAGCTTGTATTTAGAATGTAGAATCGAATTTAGGGTCTCAAGTAAAAATTTAGTATCAATCTAATGATGTTATATAGTAGTAGATTGTGGCAGGTAATAGAAGATAAGACTAATACCTCGGCTCGCTTCTTCCTGGTAGCTATATGCAAAGCCGTGTTACCAAATTTTTCGGGAAGCATCACGATCGCAGCATCAGCATCCAAGAGACATTTAACGACATCCGAGTTAACCCCTTTAACAGCCATATGCAGTGCTGTCTGCCCCTTCTTGTCAGTTCTTCTAGCCAGCTGGGGATCTTTGTCGAGCAACGCCTTGATGATGTCGACGTGGCCTTGTCTAGCAGCCAAGTGCAACGCGTTTTTCCCATTGGATCGAGAAATCTCCAGCAAGCTGCAGTCCTTTGAGAGGAGTTCATTAACTACAGCAGTATGGCCTCTTGTAGCTGCAGTTATAAGAGGAGTCGCGTTTGATGGGCCGATAGTTTTGCTCAACCCCAGGTCGTGATCCAACAGCACTTGGACAATTGCTACACAATCAAACCAATAGTATCAGTTACAATAGCATAAATATTTTTGAAAAAGACGAAACTAGCCTCATTGTAGAAAGATAGTAAAGAAAAGAAAGAGAAGAGAGTGGATATCATCCATGAAACAACACACCCTTCACTCTCTCCTCGATTTCTTTCCTCTCAAATTCTATGGAAACAAACAAAGGGTAAATGCAGAGTTCAGGCAAAATGAAGTAAAACTCTCTAATATGAGATTTAAAAATCTTCCAAAATCTAAATCGAGCAGAATAAACACGTAATTTATGCTACATGTGCTAGCATTTTATTGAATTAAACCAGAATCATCATGTTTTATTAGTTATACTATCCAACGGAAAGAGAGAGGAATTCAAAAAAATAAGATAATTACCATGATGTCCCTGACTTGCAGCTATATGCAGAGGATCAAACAACGACCTATTCTTCTTAGTAAGCGTTTCCTTATTCGCATACTTAAGCAATTCCTTAACCACTTCAATATGCCCCTTCTCCGCAGCAGTAAACAATGTGGTCTCTCCCAACTCATTCGCTTCATTCACAAGCGATGCCCTAATCTCCGCAACCTCCAAATCAAAATCCGACCCGCTCAAACTCCCCACCATTTGAGAGTTTATATCATCAAGAATCTGCTTCACAGCTGCAAGATCCCCCCTTTGAGCTGCCAAATGGAGCTCCGTGTCGTTGTGGCGACCGGTCACTTGCTTAACGTATTTCTTCCTCCCAGCTTGGTCGATTCTCTTCCCGGAGTTTGATAGAACCAGAGCAGGGGCGGTGGATGAGGAGGGCGAAGGCGTGGGCGATGGCTCGGATAATGGGTTGTGGGTTTGTGTTGGTGTAACCAACACTTTCTCTAATTCTCCATTCTCAGCTGCAGATCCAGTTTATTCATTAAATCAGCATCAAGACATTTTCTAGACATTACAAGAAATGAGAAACTCATTTAATCCTGTTCATTTCATCATTCAGCAATCAGCACAATCTTTTGGAATATTTTATTTCTTTTCATCTTTTTCCAGCTCTCTCCAGACGTTTACACAGACAATTCATCAAACACATAGCCGTCAATTACATATTTCCCCAATTTCCTCTATCCCATATATCAGTCAGACCAGAAAATAAGAATCCTAATCCAACACCCAAAACACACATACAAACATAAATTCTTGAATCCCTAATTTATGCTTTTTTACACACATGCTATTAAGTAGATGGAAACCTATCATCCATCTAAGGAGTATCAAACCCTAAATTTTTTAGCAAAGATTCAAGCTTGAAATCAAATAAATTACCGATACAATCAGTTCATGAATCATCATCATATTTTGATCAAATTAAGTTTCACAACCACATCACTTTACCAACCGACAAATATTCTCGACACCAACTATAAATCTCGAGCGCAAGTTGCTCAGAGAAAGCAGCCTCGTAAAGCAAAAGTAAAATAGCGCGAGCATACCATCTTTGACGTGAGAAGCCATGATCGCTCTAAGTCAAGAAGAGACGACTCAGAGACTCAGAGAGGATTGCGCGGAAATTTTAAAGAAGATGCAAATTGGAAGAGTAAAGTGGGTGATGAGGAAGAAGGGTGGAAAAGTTGGGAGCTAGACGACAGTAGAGGAGAAAGTGCTCGGAAGCCGCCCCAAAGTTTGAAGAGAGAGAAAGAAGAGTGAGAGAGGGAGAGTAAGTAGCTTTATTTTATACGCATTTGATGCTTCATTAGTCATTACATGGAATGTCTTGTTTGGATTGTTGGCTTGTGTGAATTTTGAAGTTTGTCCGGAAATCAAATTAATGTTTAGACAGTTTAGTCGATAATTATGTTCTTATGAATCGAAAATCTTATTTATTTTAAAATATATAAGATTAATATTTCTTTTACTAATTTTTAATCAACCTATTTTTGATTCACGATTTTTGGTGTTTTTCATATTTATATACAAAAATAATCACAATAAATATATATCGAAAATAAAAAAATTAAAAATAAAATAGAGGAACATGGCCCATTTGTTGTAGTAGTCTCGGTCCAACAAGCCCATTCATTCTATCCTAAATTCCTAACTAGAGAGTGAATTTTGCAATATGACGATTTTATGTCTTTTAAGAAATTTTCAAGTGTGGGACAAGTTAAAACATACTCCCTCCATCTCATTGGGATTGTGCACGGTAATTAAGATAGTGAAGATAAATGTATAAAGTTGTGGTGTAAAGATTGTTATTTGGTATGAGATTAATTGTGATCCACTCATTTATTTTCTTATTTAGTATGAGACATAAATAATGAGACAAATAAAAAAAAAGGCAAATGAGATATTAATAATGAAATTTAATAGAAATGAATATTATTGTGTAAATTGTGTCTTAAATATAAATTGAAATTCTGATGCGTATTTAACAGAATCATAGACACCTAGCTAACTTGGACGGCGGCGAATCATTCGCACTCTCAGCAGTTTTCTTGAATAAATCCGATAGATAATTCCCCAAATTGTCCGGCGAGAATCTGACGAGAATTTCCAGATTCCTCTCCTCGCTCAGAATCGCGACGTAGCAGTTCTCGTAGAACCGTCGGTACGCCGGCACCACCTTCCGCGCGATCGACAGTTTGATTTCGTCGCGGAGTCTCGGATCCGAAACTGTCCACGCGACCTGCTTCTTGTACGCTGCCTCGAATGCGGCGTTGAATTTCCTGAAATGCTCCCTGATCGCGGCGGCGGACGATCCCGCCTCCGCCTCCGCCGTTGGCAGATACGACACAACCTTCATCCAGGTGACAGATTCGTATTTCGCGGCGTATAGTTTCACCTTTTTCTGCAGCTTGGATAGCCAATTCTCGCCTAGGAGGAATTTTAGGGTGGTGGCGTCGACTCTATCGACGATGAATTGGAGATTGTTGGCGAGGAAGAGGTAGGTCAAGCCGATGTCTCCGTAGATCTCGGCTTTGCTATCGAGTTTGCAGAGGAGGACGAGGATGATCCACGCGAGTCGACTCGCTACTCCGGAGTCGGAGATGTCAGAGTAGTACCCGGGGAAAGGCGATTGCGCGGCGGCGATGTTGTTCTCCGCCGCGTCGTTGGCGAGTATATCGGAGAGTACTCCAGCGTTATCCGCTAGTAAAGTAACATAGTCCATTACTTTGTACGTCAACGGATGGATTCCGCCGCCGGGGAACGGTGTTTTGGACGCGTTCTTTTGAATCGACGACACGAACTCGGTCAGAATCGTTTGAGCCGACTCGCTGAGTTTTTCAATCGACGAAATCGCCTGCAATTTGACCGGCGACATCGATTCGTGAGAGAAGTTCAATTCAATCTCCGGCCAGAGATCGGAAATAGTCTCGAAGAGACTCATCATCATAAAAATCTTCTCCGGCGATCGTTTGATCTTCGCGACGAGCTCCGGGAACCGTAGCAGGCTGATCGCTCCCTTCATTGTCGTATGCGCAAAACATGTTTGATTAATTGTTTCTGAGACGCCAAAAACATGATCGCACATCAATTTCTCTCCTTTGAAGATGGATCTAACCGCCGTCTTCGCAGCTCGAATCCATCTACTAACTTGAGTCTGCAAAGCTTCATGATTCAACCTCATAATCTGAGACTGGTTCCACCTTCTAATCCCAAGACGATAAAGCTCCTCATCAACAATCGATTGTCTTGTGATTCTATAAATTTTGCAGCACTCTTTACTATACCCTGACCTAATCATGCTTTCAGCAATCATCTTGAGGTCGGTTAGAGCTTCCTCCACCTTAGGAACGTCGTCGTTTTCCTCCTCCTCCAATATGCTGAACGACAACGACCGTGACGGCCGGGAGGAGCCGGCGGAGACTGATTCCGGACTCAGGCAATCTCTGTTTGCTGATAAGACGTAATAAAACTCCTTCTCCATCCTTAGCATGGCGATTTTCATCAAATTGTTTGCGGCGATGAGGTGGCCGGAGGAGGAGCGGTGAGCGGCCAAGAAATGCATTGCACGGCGGAGGCCCTCGACGGAGTTGATGAATTGCTCTGCTTCGGTTCGGTTTTCTTGGAAGAGGGAGGTGAATTTTTCTAGAGAGGGGTTGGTGGTGTTCCATTTGGAGATGATGATCGTTTCGTTTTCAATGGTTTCTTGCATGAGGGATTCGGAGATGGTTAGTTGAGGTTTAGGGTAGGAAAGGGGGATTTTGGAGAGAGAGAAGGGAGAGGCTATTGTTTTGTGAGGTGTGGTTGGAGTTATGATTTCAGTGATCGCCATTGTTGAGCTTGATATTGCGCAGAAGTGCTTATGCAGAATGGTTAATATAGAGGAAGAAGTAGAAGAGGAGGAAGAGAAAAAAAGAGGGAGAAAGTTTGTATTTGGTGGAGTCGAGGTTTGACTGACCGAAATGGAAGCGGTTTTATATTTTGCAGGTATTGAGTTAACTACGGTGAGTTTGTTTAGAGTAGTAGTTAGGTTAAGGAGTAGACATTTAGAAAGGTGTTGGTTGCAATTGTGGTCAGACTAACTAATAGTAGTAGTATAGTATATAAAGGTGAGTCAACGGCGAATGACTTCCTTCAAATGTGGAAATATTACTTATTCTTGCAGTTTGCATCTAAAAATCTATTACATAATTCAAGGAAATCTATTACTCTTTGTATCAAGCATCTTTTGAAATGTCAATACCCAAATCCCCACACTATCATACTATACTACGTAGTCTGATCATTTTTGTTAAAATAATCAACGCGTCCTTTATATGATGGTCATTCATCATACATTTAGGGAGTTATATTTTCTCAACTACTTTTATTGGAATTGAATATCAAATATTTTTGGAATTATCAAACTTGTAGATTTTATTATATTAATCTTTTCATTCCATTCATCTTGTCTTTTTTTTTTTTTTCAAGTTGTCTCATTTACCTTGTCTCATACCCACTACTAACTACTCTCCTTTTGTGAAAGCCACATCTTCACCTACAATTAACAACTCTATTTAGTAACTGAGCCGAGAGAAGTGGGACAAGCTCAATGACATAGACATAGAGGGAGTAATATGTAATTTAATACTACCTCCGTCCCGCTATTACTGACACAGTTTCCTTAAATGGACGTCCCGTATTACTTGGACGTTTCTTTTTTGGAAATACTACCTATCATCTCTCTCCTACTTTACCATTTATCTCTCCTACTTTTTCTTACTTTATCATTTTCTCTCTCTTACTTTATCATCTTCTCTCTCTTACTTTATTATCTACTCTCATTCATCTTCTCTCTCCTACTTTATCATTTACCCATATCTCAATATTAATCATCTACTTTCTTAATTTCCGCGCCGAAATGAAACGTGTCGGAAATAATGGGACGGAGGTAGTATTTATTAAATAGCTTGGGCCCTAAGAGTGATATTCTTTATTCACAGTCATGGGCTTCAAATTGGCCTTAAACCTTCACGTATTTAAATAGATTGGGCTTTAATATATTCGTTCTCTTGCTCGCAAAGTTGTGGGCTTCAAATGGGTCGGACCATCTCTGAACACCGGCCGGCAAACTGCTCCGCCTCCGTTCCTCCGCCACCAGTACTAATTTCTTCCTAATCTAAAAGGTTTTGAGGATAAGGGGTTTGAGAATAAGAATTTTATTGCTATTTTTTATAACTATCAAAAATAATAAATTTCTTATTTTCAAAACCTGATCCGCCAAACTCTGCTCCGCCGTCACATTTCGTTCCTCCGCCGCCGGTACTAATCCTTCCTTATCTAAATTACGTATCATATTATGCGCCTATCTGAATGTATTGTGTTCTGTAAGATTGGTGCGGTTAGTAGGTTGCTGGAAGCAATTCATCGAAGTTTCGTGAATTTGTTGTCGGTTTTTCTTTTTCTCCAATCGGTCGTGAAATCGATTAGAACTCGTTGAAAGGTGTTTGAGTAAATACTGAATTTTTTGGATGTGATTTGGGATTAGAAGTGCAATTCAGAAAGTTTGGTGGATTGTGAAATTGTGATTTTAATTTAAACTAATGAAGTATAGAGTTTATGTGATTTTTATTTGAATCAATCAAGTGCAGAGAGTTTGAGTTCTCCGGATTTGGAAGGGTAAATTAGGAGACTGAGTGAAGCAAAGTTGTGAAGATGGAAAACAGAGGCGATAATCAAAATGAGAAGGAGAAGAATGCTTCATTTGTTGTGAAAATACCGTCGTATGAAGAGGTGGTTGAGAGCTCTCAACCTAAGTCGAAATCTTTGTTCAATCCTTCCACCTCCTTCTCGCAGGCTTTCAATTTCATCAAAGACTCTGAGTTCTACACCACTCCGCCACCTGCATCATCATCTCAGCCCTCCAAAGGCTCTTCTTCATCTTCCCAAGGACCTAATCTGAGGTCCTTATCTCACTCTCTTTAATGATTTTAAGGGTGTTTTTTGCTAAATACTGCTTAGTGTACGGTATTGGTAACATGACTAGATATTGTGTTGTCTAGTAGGCAGACCATACAATCTGAAGTTCCATCCACTTCGGTTTCATCAGCTGGTGCAAATCGGAATGCCATCCTCGTTAGCCATAGACAGGTGAATACTTGTGTACTGGTACCATTATAATGAGTTCAGTGTGATATTCTAATTCATAGGGGTGCTAGTAGCATATGCCAAGCTCGATTTTTTATATTAACCTTGTAATCATGATATATTGATAAGATTTTGGTTACTCCAAGTGAGTAATGCTAGCAAAGTATTTTCATATTTTACTTGGTCATTTTGCCAACCTACAACTTTGAATATGACCTTGAACAAGTGACGATTAGCTAACCACCAATTCTTTTATACATGCATCTTTAAGCATCTATATTGAAATAATGTTCGGTGACTTATCGTTGTTGGTGTGTTAGAATTACATGTAGTTTTGCCTCTCATAAGCTGCTAATGTCTTTCAAGTTCTGACTGTAAACTTTGTGGTTTCTTCAAACGTCCATGGTGAATAAACATTTTCTATCCCCTTTGAATTTGGAGTGGTCCATGTTCTATATAGGTTGATGATATGATTATAACATATTCTTTATCTGTCTTGTATGCAGAAGGGTAATCCTTTGCTAAAGCATATAAGGAACGTGCGATGGGTTTTCGCTGATATTGTTTCTGACTACATGTTGGGCCAAAATTCTTGTGCGCTTTATTTGAGGTTTGAAGTGCAGTTTCCTCAGTTTATCAATAGTCCACCTAGTATAGGATGTTTATATCTAGTTTTTAATCAATACGGCTGCTACGGTCACATTCATTATGCTGTAGCCATTATCATGATTGTAGAAACAAGTCTTTGCATGATAAGGGAACTTTTTTTATATATCTTAAACCTCAAAAAAACACCTTTAACAATCCAGATTATCTTTATTCAGTTAGTAAAGCACCTACATCCAGATTATCTTTATTCAGTTAGTAAAGCACCTTTAACACTTTTTTTATATATCTTAAACCTCAAAAAAACAACTTTTCTTGTTCAGTCTTCGCTATCATCTCCTACATCCAGATTATCTGTATTTTCGGATAAGGGAACTGCAGAAGAACTTCAAGCTTCGTATCGTATTATGCCATGTTGATGTGGTACGCCTTTGATATATCAGCTTATTGAAGTTTTCACTTAATCTTTGTTTGCTCACTCTGATTTTCTCCTCCTTGCTGCCAGGAAGATGTTGTTAAGCCCCTACTTGAAGTCACAAAAACCGCTCTACTCCACGACTGCACTCTTTTATGTGCTTGGAGGTGTTACTTTTCTCTCTGTCTAGTCTATGTTATACATTCTAGGCACCATAATGTGTTGTTTCTTGAAAAACTATATGCAAACGTTTGGTAGCTCATTTTTGACCTATTTTGTTAAGCTTGGAAGAATGCGGTCGTTACTTGGAGACCATTAAAGTTTATGAAAACAAACCTGCAGATCTTATTCAGGGACAAATGGATATGGACTACATGTCTCGGGTACGACTTATTCTATTGATAAAGGGATTATCACGTTTGCAGAACTATTGTCTGCTGATCAAAACAATCTAACCAACACCAGTATCTTGTTCCTTATAGTTAAACCATGCACTCACATCTCTGCGGCATGTTAACAAGACAGATGTCGTTACTCTCGGGTCTACATTTGGGGTGAGGTTTCTGTTCTTATTATCAAGTTGATACTACTGTGGTAAATTGGTTCGTTTGCACTAAATTCAAGCTCTCCGAATCCAGTCTCTTTCCAACATCATGGATGCATCAATGGAAGACCTCGCTCGTTGCCCCGGAATAGGAGAGAAAAAGGTAGTCTTAAATGTTTTCCTGCATTATAAAGCATGAGCTTGAAGGATAGATATGCTTGTTTATATTGTCCAAATGTATTGGGATATCTGCAACTCAAATATCACTGTTGAATCCTTGATCTTGTATTGTAGCCGGGGCGGATCTAGGGGAGGTATTTGTGCCAACGTCCCCACCTCAAATTGTGTATTTAACTTAGTCTTCTTTATATTTTGAAAATTTGCTATTTTCGGTCATTGGAATTGCAGATTTGCACCCTTGAATCTGCATAGTCACCTACCCCACTTCTAAAATACTAGATCGGCCCATGATATTTTCATGTCAATAAATACATTTTGATCTACAATCACCCATAATGATTTCTTATGTGACAGGTAAAACGCTTGCACGACACTTTCCACGAGCCGTTCAAGCGTGTAACCCCTATCCCAGCTGTGCATGCTGCTGAAAACCCCGCTGATAACACCATGTCCGAGAAGGAAAGAAATGAGGGTGTAACTGAAAACAAAGAGACAACCCAACACCAACAGCATAAGAATAAGAAAGAAGAAGAAGAAGAAGAAACAAGTGTAAAATCTGCCCTCAAGGCTGCATTTGCCAAATATTCCGGCAAGAGAAAGGCAGTGGTGCAAAATGAAGGGGGTGAGAACGACGACTCTGCTCAATGAAGACGGTACAAGGTAGTCGTTATTCTAGAATACTTGTGTGAGATTGTTTTACGGGTTTATATTTCGATTTAATTTATCTTGTTCTACTAGGAGAAGATTGTGCACATAACTACCATCACAAATAGCATTGTTACAGCAGTGGCTATTTACAGTTCTGTACCTGTATGTACTTTTGTCACCACTCTATTTTATCTTTTCTCCAACAAGTGGGCTTCTGCAGGGTATATTATGGGCTTTAAGAAATCTTACTTTGGAAGATTGTATCATAACTCCTACATTCATTTATTTTGATTCTGTCAAATCTCACTAGATTTTATTGCATCATCAAATTTGACTATTCAAGCAATCATTCTGGTGTATGGGCCCCTGCCTCCGGGAAGGTGTTTAATCCTTCTCTGCGAAGTGGAAATTAAGCAGCAGCCATTTATTACGCTATAAAATTTTGATTTTGATTATGTAATGTGGTTTGTGTTCGGTATTGTGATCGAGTTATTTTTGTCCTGTAATTCTCAATTGTTCGTTTTTTATCTTCGGCTGAGAACATATTTCATTATGTTACCAGTAACTTAAAATAGTTACTCGCACCATACACAATGTTAGTAAGGAAAGGATGGTGGGTCTCGTCGCCCTCTAAATTGTGCACTTGCCTTGATTTTTCTTCATCAAAAATCTTCTACTTCCTAACCCATAAATGGAGAAGATTCATCCTTCTTAGAATTCTAATTTTTCAAACTAATTCTAAATTCTGAATCCGGTCATATTTTTTCACGAGAATGTTATCCAATAAGAGCATGTTCAAGATCTTTATATTAAAAGAAAAAAGGACACAAAACTTTAATATGGTTGTAGATAGACTGACAAATGATTAATTTTGTAAGAAGATAGGTGGAAGGACCTCCTTGATCTTCTTAACCTCATTTACTTCTATGAATTTTGCTATGGCCCTTGCAGATTGACTCAAAATATCTCTGACTAGAGAGACAGAGAGAAATGTATGGAGAGGGTTGATCCATTAGGAATTGGAGTAGACGGCCACATTTAAACTTCTTGTCCATGTCTTCAGAAAAAAATGTTAAAATATTTGGACCCCAGCTTTGTTTAATAGTTGAAAACTTGAAATATAATATCAAGATTTGAATTACTACATAAATTAAATGAATTACTCCTCCACCATCTTCTTTTTCAACGGCTGTCGGTTATTGGTGGTTAAGTGTCTTGGTAGAAAATGTGATTGTGGTCGGGCCGGTTCTAGCCCGACTTGACTTGAGCACCATTGTGGGCTGGTAATACCTTTTGTATAATTCTACTAATTAAAAAGGTTAATTTATCTACATGACTATTTTACCCTTTTAGTGGTGTTTTTGACTGATTTTTTCTTAATAATGTTAAAAGGTTAGTCCGTAGATGTTGTCATGAAAATAGTAAAATAAAATTAATATGAGAAACCATGTTCACAGATTCTTCCGTCCCCACAATCTCGTATTCCACTTGTATTCTACTACCATTCTTCTTAATGATGTACGTCTAGATGTTTACGATTTGAATTTAGAATTGTCATAAACATCTAGATGTTTATAATTGAAATGTTAGTGGGACACAAGGTTATGGGATAGAGGATCCGAACAATGAAAGTGATTCGGACCTGTTCATTTTTCTTGTTCAGTCTTACCTATCATCTCCTACATCCAGTCTCTTTCTTGCTCGTTGCCCCGGCAAAGGAGAGAAAAAGGTAGTCTTAAATGTTTTCTCGCATTAAAAGACATGCACGAGTTTGGAGGAAATATGCTTTCTCTATATTGTCCAAATATATTGGCGTCTTGAATCCTTTTCTTTCTCTTGTATTGTAGTCATTGGGCGCGCGGATTCAGATAAGAGTGGGATGAGAAGGACGACTAATAACAGTGAAGACGTTGTAAGGTAGTCGTTATCGTAGAATACTTGTGAGAGATCGTTTTACGGTTTTATACTAGGAGAAATTCACCCTATAACTACCATTCATTTATTTTGGTTCAAACCTAATTTATGCTTCAGTTTTGGAAGCACAACATGCATGGCTGCTTTATCCTCAAATGAAAATTGTCTTGGTGGATATATTTTAATAAATAATACTCCTTCCTTAGCCCCCATTGATTTGTATTGTTTTTCTTTTGAATTGTCCTGTTTTTTAAAATGAAAAATAATTACGACATGAACTCTTACTCTTACTTTTTTGTGTACCCACCTATTACTACAATCATTGTTCATCTTAATCTTCGTACTAAAAAAAAATGAAACAAGTAAAACAAAAGAGATGGAAATATTATGCTATCTATCATCAACATTTGAGTAGTGTATGGGCCCATGCCTTGAGGAAGGTGTTCAATCGTTCTCTCAGAAGCAGGCATTTATTGGAGGGATTGAGAGGTTCCTTTAACAATCCGATTTTGGCGTGTCCGAAGTGTGTCGTATCATGTCCCGTGTTCAACACAATATGTTCGAATTTTTTTCAAAATATTCATGCTCTCTCTACTTCTACATAAACCATACAATAATTGAATTAATCCTCCTCTCTCTCTCTCTCTCTCAACATGGAAACCCCTGCAATCTTCCTCCTCCTCCTCTCCCTCCTCCCACTCCTCCACCATCTCCTCACCTCCCTCCTCCACAAACACCACCACCAATCCTGCTACCTCCTCCACTACGAATGCTACAAGCCCTGCAACGATGACCGGAAACTCGACACCGAAGCCTCATGCAGAGTCGTCCTCCGCAACAAAAACCTCGGCTGGGAGCAATACAAGTTCCTCCTCAAAACCATCATCTCCTCCGGCATCGGCGAGGAAACCTACAGCCCCACCAACGTCGTCGCCGGCAGCGAAAACGCCCCCATCCTCGCCGACTCCTTCGAAGAACTCGACGACATCTTCTTCCAAACCCTAGATAACCTCTTCGCCAAATCCGCCATCTCTCCCCAACAAATCGACATTCTTGTCGTCAACGTTTCGCTTCTCTCTCCTTCCCCTTCTCTCTCATCTCGAATCATCAACCGCTACAAAATGCGCGAGGATGTCAAATCGTTCAACCTCTCCGGCATGGGATGCAGCGCGAGCTTAGTCGCCGTCGATCTCGTCCGGCAGCTGTTCAAAATCTACAAAAACAAATTCGCAATCGTTGTTAGTACGGAATCCCTAGGTCCAAATTGGTACTTCTCCAACACAAACCTGACCTAAATTGCTTGCAATTGTGTAGAAATTTGACTGAGGCGTTTCGTCGAACAGGTACCGCGGGATCCACAAATCGATGATGCTATCTAACTGCCTCTTCCGATCGGGTGGATGCTCGATGCTGCTGACGAACAAGCCGGAATTGAAGCATCGCGCGGTTTTGAAGCTGAAGCATTTGGTGAGGACGCATTTCGGGTCGGACGACGAAGCGTACAACTGCTGCATACAGGTTGAGGACGATGAAGGCTACGCAGGGTTTCGGTTGACGAAGAAACTGACCAAGGCGGCTTCGAAGGTGTTTGTGATCAATTTGAAAGTTCTGTTGCCGAAGATCTTGCCGTCGTGGGAGATAATCAGATTCGCGTCGGTTTATTTCCGGTGCGGCGGGAATAAGAACATGCTTCTCCAAGCCCTAGACGGCGCCGGCGGTGGCTTGAATCTGAAGTCCGGCGTCGATCATTTCTGCATACACCCCGGTGGAAGGTACGTATAGATAATTATTTAGAACAAAGAAATGCTATTTATATTAGGATTGGGAATTATGTCAAAAATACCCCTTGAATGCGACAATAGTACTGAAGCTCCCCAATTACGATGCAAAATTCTTAATTTAATGTGGTGGTGACCAAAATTTTAAAGTGTTTGTAGTAGGAGTTCATTTAGACGACGAAGAAATGTTACTCCCTCCATCTTACTCATCTTGACGCATTTCTTTTCGGCATGAGAATTAAGAAAGTGGATAATAAAGTATGCGAGAGAGGAGAGTTAAATAAAAAGTAAAAGATAATTTATTATTATTTTTTAAAGTTATTTCCTTTTAAAGAAATGTGTCATGTTAAGTGGGACGTCCCGAAAAGGAATACGCGTCAAGATAAGTGGGACGGAGGGAGTACTGTTTATACTAGTGTTGTAATTGGTTAAAATTAGACACGTGATTTTATTCCAAGTGTTAGATATCTATATTATGCAAAATTCATACTTGATAAGAAACCCTAGCTAATGCATGCAGAGCGGTGATAGATGGAATTGGTAAGAGCCTGGGTCTGTCCGAGTACGATCTGGAGCCGGCCCGGATGGCGCTCCACCGGTTCGGCAACACCTCGGCGGGCGGGTTGTGGTATGTTATCGGGTACATGGAGGCGAAGAAGCGGCTGAGGAAGGGCGATAGAATCATGATGATAAGTTTGGGAGCTGGTTTCAAGTGCAACAACTGTTTGTGGGAAGTCATCAGGGACTTGGACGATGCAAATGTGTGGGAGGATTGTGTACAAAGATATCCTCCCAAGACTATCTCTAATCCCTTTTCGGACAAGTATGGCTGGATACATGACGACCATCTTAGCTTCATTCGGATTGAGGATTGCGTATTCGCCGGGACCCAATCATAATTAAACTATATCATGCTGTTGTGTGTTGGTTTGCGTAAAAGGGATTGAGTAGGAGTATGTTGTGTGAAGACGGAAATTCTCGCTATTCGAATTGCATAATGGATAAATGTTGTGCATATTATTAACGCATTATTAGTACTGCTATGTATTGTATGTTGCTTTGCTTCTTTTATTTAACGGATTAAGAATGCACAATCATTTTCCAGCATATGGAATGGATTCGTGATTAAGAATTGACGTAAAATAATTAAAAAAATAAATAAATTAGAATTGAATTACGAAATCTACAATTTACAGAAAAGGGGTGAAGGGGTAATATCATGATAAATACGAAAAAGATGTTATTAGCATGGATAATACAAACATGCAAGGATTTATTTAAAATTAAGATATAGAAATCTATAATTTTAGAACAAGGGCCAGAATGTGTAATTTAAAATAAGATTGAACTAGCAAATTCTTAAAAAAATATATAGAATTAAACACAATTTGGAGGTGGAAGGGCAATGACCTCCACATTCCCCCTAATTAAATTGCTAGCATACAATTACAAACCACGTCAAGGAAGTTTTATTATTCTTTAATTCTATAGTAATTATTATTACTAAAACAATCAACTTGATAGTAGAACAAGAAATAAAATATAGAAAAAAAGAGAGAAACGAAGAAACTTATTACAAAAAGAATTTACAACACAATTTACAAGGAATTGGATAATTTTTCAAGGAATTGGATAATTTTTCAAAAACCATATTACAAGAAGTTCCATATTAACTCTTCAAGATCGAGACAAAAGAATACACATACAACAATGTCAATCTGCACAAGAATTGGACACACAGTTTTACATACATACAAGGCAAAGGCACCATCACTAACCTCCTCATGTCTTCTTTGGCAGCAGAGGCTCCAGATGAGTAGCCTCATCTCTCGAGGCGGAAATCTCCCAGTTCCCCGACTCCAGCTGAGATGGAGATGCTTCACCCGGTCTCTGTTTCAGCATTCGATGGAAGATGCTTGATTTTGATTCCATCAATGGAGATTGATTCCGAGGGGAATCAATTGAGCTCTGAACATGCTGCAGACACACTTGGACTGCATCGTGCACACGAACAAAGAACCATTCTCGGCCTAGTAGATCGACCAGCCCAGCTTTCGTTAGGGTGAGTAGAACATCACGGTTTGGATTGGAAATAGCAATCTGGGATTTGTAAGAAACAGTTGTAGTAAATGAGTAAATGGATCTCAAACTCAATCTAAATGATCATGATGTATGTTTAATTCGAAATTCTTCGCCTTACTTGGATGTTACGCATCTTGTATTCTTGATACAAGTCTTTTAGAGCTTGAACAGCGCTAGAGTCTATGTAAGTGACAGCTGAAACAAAATGCCAATAGTAAATGTGTGAAGATGAGATACAATTGACAAGTTAAGCATATGATGTTTGGATTTAAGTTCAAGATTGACTCACGAGCCATCTCAAGGATGACAAAATGAACTCTTTTGACCTCAGGGCCCCGGCCTGAAGATCCATCAGCTAAAGTTTCATATTCCCGGAGCCTAAGGGAAAAAGGACGGCATGGTTATGATAGAACATTAGCATTATAGAGAGGTTTAAGAAGATAACTTAAGAAAGAACATGTGTTACCGTTCTTTGATGTAACTTGTATTGGCAAAATACATCGGAGCATCAACCCGGACAATCACAATCCCGTTGTATGTATATGCTTCAGGATACTGCTCGGTGTTTCTGTATACAGTAGTTCCAGGTAGACGGCCCAAGGTAGCTGCAAAACAAATAATATTCGGTTCTTAAAGAGTTTCAGCTATCAATTTGATTGCAACCAAAGATGTATGAGAACTTTCAAGAAACTTTAGATTGTTTGCTGAGATTTCTAGGAGTGGAAGTTGTAAGTTCCGGATATAAGAGGTTTAAAGGGTAAAAGAGTAATGCAGCAAACTTATTATGATAAGTAGTTACATTGATAGGGTAGTGGCAAAACCCTTGTAAATTAGATGAAGACTTACCAACATGTGGATTAGCAGATTCATGGATGACAAAAGCAAGTGAAACACCAACCTAAGCAAGGGGAAGCAATGAGTATATAAGAGGATACTAATTTGAAACTGAGATTGAGAATAAATCTCTACTTACTCCAACAAGGACACCAATCTCTATGCCCATGAACAACGTAAAGATGAAAGTAATGATCCAGAGGAGAAAGTCTCTTTTAGCCACCCGCCATAAGAACTTAGCCTCATCATAATCCACCTGAAGAGAAGTGTGAAATTATAGAAAGTAAACCAAATACTTCCAAGAACAAAAAAAATGTCGATTTCTTGTGTACTTTTTAATACACAACTCACCAGTCCAATAACAGCAGAGATGACAATGGCAGCAAGAGCACACTGCAAAGAGACACAAATGAAGGAGAGAAGAATTATCAGCAGCAGAATGTACTATGCTGAAATCAAGTATTAGCTCTTGCACCACAGATCTCAAATATTCCAAACTACACATTATTCACGTGGTATTAAGCAACCTGCTTATCAAAAAGGCTTAATTGCAGTACGAAAGTTATGAGTTAGAGAGAAAATCTAGCAATAAGTGCCGATGAAAGTTCACAGTGAAAAGAACATGATATATAGTTTCAAGTGAAGAAGCAAAGTATGATCCCCCTAAAGATTGAGAAAAAAAAGCACTTTATACGTAAACAATTCTAAAGGAGATAAGACAATGTCTTGAAGTCAACCTGTGGTATGTATTCAAACAATGGAGTCAAGAACTGAAGCGCGCAGCCCATAATAATTCCCATAACTACCCCAGATAAGCCAGTTTTGGCTCCACTTTCATTATTTACAGCTGATCTGGAAAATGACCCTGCATCACATATAATAGAGGAAATGAATTTTTCATTTCCGCAACCTATACCGGTTCATGACACTTATTCCAACCAAATATTATGCGATAGGTCATCAGAGAAAGTTAAATAAATGATTAAGAGAAGAGAAACTCGCCAGTTGTAGGGTAAATCGAAAAGAAAGAACCAACGATGTTTGCCAAACCAAGACCAAATAACTGCAGAAAACAAACAGTAAGTATATCTCCATAGTGACATCACAAATGGATACATAACAATGCATGGCAGTGCAATATAGATACTTTTGCAAGTTCAAGGTAATCAATATCTACAATTCATATGATATGTTCGACCTAGTCCATGCTATGTGAAGGACCTTAAGGACCGAAAGTCTCTAGTATACACATGTAATAGATAACTACTCTTTCTCTTTGGTCCTTTTCAAACTTCATGAGAAGCAGAAAGGGCTAAGGTCAATGAAAACAGACCTCTTGATTGGAATCCAACTCGTAACCATTCTTTGCCGCGAGAGCTTTAGCAATCCCCACAGATTCCTAAGGATTAAGATCTGCACAATCAATTCCTCATTCCAAGGAGTACATACTACTAACAAACATGAGAGTAAAAGGTACGAGAAGAAAAATATAATTGAAGAGATTCATGGTTAAAGTTTCTCTTACCAAAATAGCCACGCCAGTAATGAGGATAGTTGTAGGAATTAAAGATTCAGCGTACTCAAATTTCTTTGGGATAGAAAAATCTGGCAAGCCCTGTGGTATTTCGCCTACCTAGAACAACAGAACCAAAATATCATACAGTTGAATCCATGCAGAAATTTGTAACTGCCCATTTTACTCTTCTTTACAGTTCAAAATCTTGGTTACTTGGTTATTTAAGAAGTGCTCACCAAAGATATTGAAGGTGGATGAAATACTTGTACGAAAGCTGTGCCTAGAACTACAGCTGTAAGGGGACCAGATGCACGTAAGAAACGCAAAGATTTCCTGGTTTTTCCCTGTAAAAACAACAAAGTTAGTGTAAGGAGAAACACTGAAAAGTGGAAACCCTGATTGAAAGAGCTGATCTATACCAAGTGCTTCATGGTCAGAAGAACTGCCAATGTAATGGAGCCCATGACAAAAGGTGGCCACAAGAACTGCAGAGGAGCGAAGAAAAAATAAATTGATAACAAAACATGGTTATAACAGATCACCAGCATGAACCAAAAAGGAAGCATAAACAGAATCAAGGCATACTCAGACGTATATATGATGCAAGGAGTTCTATATAAGTTTGACTTGAATAATAGTTGAGCTGATAGTACATGGGGATATAGGATGAGTGAAAATCTAATTCATCAAAAACATAAATACATGGGGATGATTTCCATGACAAATCAATGCATGCTACCCTAAAGGTTTATCAAAGAACTGATATATTTCATGAAGTTTTACAAGGATGAACAGACAGAGGAAAAGCTTTTTGTCTCAATGTAACAGCATATACATACCTGATCCGCCCCTGCAATAATGCTCTTAATCAGTGGAATAATCTCACTGCTTCGCACAACACTATATCCCAAAAAATCTTTTGCCTGAGACAAGGCAATTATAATGGCTGAAGCAGTAGTAAAACCAGAAATCACCGAATGGCTGATGAATCGAAGAATCCATCCAAGCCTGCATATAAAGAAAATCAATATAAATTTTGTGTAGTGAAATGAGTAAAATAGCAAAGAAAAGAAAAACTCAGTAGTATAGCAATTTTTGGCAGCTGACTTGTAAAATAACACATAATGTCAGGATGTCACGTGTTCAATTGTTTATGACGATATGGTTCAGTCCTCGAACGGTTTTTACCTTGCTGTATATTTATGCTTGAATAAGCTTAATTATTTCAAAAGCTAGAATGCATTCAGCAAAGCTTAAATTCAGTGAAGAATTTATATAATGCCATAAATCCCTAAACTATCTAGATACAACAAAATCGAATAAGCAAATAACATTGAAATTGAGAGAATACCCCAAATGATTTTGACTTTACTTTTTTTGTTTCCGAATGAACTTTCATCAACTAGCATATTCCCACGAGAAGCAGAAGCTAAGGGAGCAAAATTAATTTCACACGCCGAGTCCACAATTAATGATGAACAATTTCACAAACCACTTAAAAGAAGAAAGAATCAAGACTTCCGCACCTTAAAAGACCCATGAGACATTCAAAAATTCCGACCATAAGTGCCAGTAGTATCGCAAGCTCAGTGTACAACCGTTCTGATGGACTCACTATGCTTCCCAATACGTTAGACACCAGGAGTGATGTCAGTGCAACAGGACCAATAGCAAGCTGACGAGATGATCCGAAAATGGCATACACAAATATAGGCACAAAACCAGAATCTGAACAACAGAAAAATACACTACTCAATCAGCCACTCGAACATGCATTATTCAATGAAAAAGCACTAATCACTTGCAATAATCAATCAATTAGTTATAATCTGATTGCATCAAAAACCTTGAATTCCAAATAATACATTATGCACCTGAATGAACTAAATCTGATGAATATTGAAATTCGTATAGATGCTGCTGCTGTTTGTTACAGCAGGTGCAATACTACAGTAGATTCGTATATACACACGTGTGAATGTGAGTGTGGCAAGTATCAACCGAAGAATCAAAATAAGGAAACTTACAGAGTCCATATATAGGATGAAGTCCAGCTAGCTTTGCATACGACATGGACTGATTATTTAACAACAAAAATAAGCAACAATCAGAATAAATTAGAAACAGAAAAAAGCACAAAACAAAACAACTAAAAATTGTCAATCAATACAATCAATTACTCGCCGTTACCTGAGGAACGAGCATGACGCCGACGGTGACGCCGGACATTAGGTCGGGCTGGAGATATTCGCGCCATTTGTATCTGCTAATCCAACGGTAGCAAGGCAGGAACAGCTCAATCCAGTCCGTCCGAGACATCCGTTTTACCTTCGCTCTCCATTTCGACAAATATGAAGACGGCGCCGCGGCGGCGGGGGTGGCGGCGGTGGGATGCTGCAGCTGGATGATTTTAGGAGGTCGGTTGGCGGTTGTGGCGATGGACGATAGGTCGCCTGCGCTCGGCGAGGAGTACCTTACACCATCCATGACGAAGGCCGCCGCCGAGACGGTAGCGCGTGCTTGATGAATTACGTGGAGTTGCAATTGGCGGAAATCAACGCTGCCCAATAGCTTCTTCACTTCTCAATTTAGATTGAAACCAAAACTGCTCACGTTTAATACTGACAAAATTAAATAAACTAAATCTTGTTTTTTTAATCATAATAATCGGGAAATCGATTAGTAGGATTTTTAATTTTGATTTTTCAACGAATCAATTTTAATCACCTAATACAATCGATTTTAGTTCCGTTTTTCTCTTATGAATTGACAAAAATTGATGAGTTTGTAGGATTTTCCTTTTGAATTTTCATTTTCAACGATGATGAAAAGTCATATCTGGAGATAGCACGTTGTACAAGTATTATATTCCCATTTGTACTTTTTCAGAAAAACATTAAGTGAAGAGAAAATATTATTTAATTAATTAGTGAGAAAATATTAATAAGACGCCAAAAATGTACATTTGCTGGTCGTACAACGTATCGAGGCGATATGGCGTCTGGGTTCACTATCATGTGAGGTTGACGTGCACGAATGATATTGGACCGTTGATTAAACAAGAGTGGACAAATGTTTACACTATTTCAAAATGATTTATATAATAATAGTAATAATAATAATCTAATGAATTTATGTCCCTTCAAAAGATAATCAAACCAAAAAAGGTGTCAATAACAAACTTTGGAACAATTCTCCCATCTTTAAATTAGTAATAATGATTTATACATGCAAAAATAACCTATGAATTGAGTTTGATAAGGAGACTAATATATTCTACATAGAAACGTCGGCCATTTAAGCAATTTACTGCTTAAATGATCAATTTCTTTTTCCGCCAACTCAGCATCGCTTCTCTGCTAATTAAATCATTGAAGTTTTTGTTTTTTAGCAAATTGAAAGACCGTGCATTATGCAAACCTTTTAAAACTAATGTACAAAATCAATATTTACCTAAAAGTTCATGCATTTAGATATTAATAATAATCCCGAAATTATACATAGTTTGACTATGAAATTGAACTCTGATATTCTATGAAAAATGCAACCAATATTAATGTTATGTTGTGGCTCAAATCATATTTGAGTGTTTCCCACATCAAATAATTAATAATGATGATCATTAATTTCAATTATAAATAGATAGATTTTCTAATTGTTTAGGTGTGTTTCTACGAATGTTATGAGATTAGTTAGTTGATGTGCTTTCGGCGTGGATTTTAAGAAGTTAAATTTTTGTGTGTAAATGATGTGGATCCATATGACTTTTTATGATTTGTAGTATTATTTTATTTCCTTTTATGGAAATGAGACAGTGTGAGTGAGACAGTCCAATATAGTATACAAGACAATATGAATGAGATAAAAAGAGTATGTTTTTGTGGGTATGTATTTTTTGGGCCTATGACCATATTCTGAAGGCTCATTTTATAGTTTCCTCTTTATTAGTAAATTGTTTCTCATCTGACCCTGAATGTAGATCAATTGACTAAACCACATTAACTTCTCTCCTCTTTATTACCTTCTTGTAGTTGTGCACATGAATCAAGTGTTGAGGTACAGTCCAGCCCTTAAAATGGCCGAGGGCCACATCGATATGGTGAAGCTTTGGTGCCAAACTCAAATCAACAGCACTGATTTTTTCTCCATTGATATATGGCCCCTAATACACAGAAAGTAAACTTAAGTCTTCACTACATAATCTCATCCTAACTTAATATTAATTCACCACCTTATGGTTCAAGAGTTCGTCCAGCGCCTTGAATTCATCAAGAATAGCTTGGTCTGATCGATCACTATAATCCTTGCTCATCAAGAATTTGAAGAAACAAGGGAATATATTGGAACCACTACACGAATTTAAATGAAAAAAAAAAAGTCAAACGGGAGAAGAACAACCTAAAATAAGATCAACTAACCCACCAAATTCAAACATCATACTGCAATCCCAGCAAGAGCTCACAAATCATAGTATGTCCAGGAATACAGTCAATGATAATTAATATGCATATAAGGATAAGAGATGGGAGGAAATCATACAGTGATGAGAGTTCAGGAGGAGTAGAGAGAGAGAGGGATTGAGGTACTTCTCTTCCAAAATACCAACAATCACATCAGAATCAGCAATCCACTTGTCATCAAACTTTATCACTGGCACCTTCCCTTCTGGGTTCACTTCCAAAAACCTAAAAATACCATCAAGAAAACCACTTTACTCACACCCCAAAACAACAAACGAACCACGGAAAGGCCAAAATTTACCGCGTGTTGGGGTGAAAATGTTAAAACTACCATGTGTTTGTCAAATCTAACTGTGCGTCCATCTTAAGCTCACAACTCTTTCACTCCGTTAATTTACGGAGAGTTAGATTTGCGGAGCAGTTTTCATGCGATATTTTTGAATAATACGAGTATATTTGCCCAAAAAAAATTCTAGTTTTATGCAATTTTACATGCACATAATGTTTTTTCACCTTTTTCCCCAAACAGAACACTAAAATCAGCAGTGGTTCGAGCAATTTACCATTGGGGCTTAGCTTCGAGGTCGATCAACTGCAGCTTATACTCAACTTTCTTCTCTTCCAAAGTCATCAGAACCCTCTGGCAAAAGGGGCCTAAAATATCAAAACAAATCATCAGAACCATGGTTGATCACTTGATTGTGTGTGTGTGTAACAACCCGGTGCAGATCCGCCGGATTGTTAGTCATAGTTGCCGGATCTGAGAATATTTGACGCAATTGATGTATGGATGGGCAGAGATTTGTATTCACGGAGGAGTTGTAAAGGAGTTTGAATCTGAAATTAAGAACATGATCGAGAGACATTCACGAGAGAGAGAGATCAATTGAGAAGGAAATTTTGAGAGGGGAAGAGAGCTTAGAGACGATCGAATAGTATGATTGAGAAGGAGAGAGAGAGATGATTGAGAGAGAGAGAGAGTTGACAGGAAAAGAGATTGGAGATAGAAGATTGATTTTTGGGAATAACTTTTTGATATTTCATTACTAAGGCAAAAGAGTACTTATACAACTACTATTACTAAAAAGTTAAACGTTTTATGCTAGCAATTACTAGGCAACAAATAAGCAACATTTAATCTAAAAGGACGATTATAATTGAGACTCCACTTCTTCGTCAACGGCTAAGATACCAACTCCCTATCCGATTCCAATTTTATCTCTCGGAGCACCCAATTCTCTTCCGTCCTCCGACCGGGTCATGACAATACTCCCCTCTTTAAGGAGTCTTGTCCCCAAGACTCGAATCTTTGACGACGCTAGGACTTCTACTTGGCCTTGGGATGTGTAGATACTCTCCTCCTGTGAGAATTTCGACTGGTAATTACCCACGATAGTTGTCGTTATCTCAAGCTTCCACATGATCGTATTTAGATCCAAAATCAAATCATCCTCAGGAGCTCGTGATGAAACTTTAGGATGAGAACTGCTCGAAAGCTGCAACACGTAGTTAACATTCTACGAACCAAACGCACATTGAGTTAAGGATGATTTCAAGCGCCTACGCATCGGAGTCATTTGAATACACAATCCGGACGGAATGAGAACCTGTTTCGATCTTTGTTTCTTCCGTGTTCAGACAACCAAACTTACGAAAAAGACCCACAACTTCTTCCTTCAAAGGCAATGCGAATCCGGGAGTGAAAGCCAGAATAAGGCATGGCATAGTTTTCCCTTGTACTGCTTCTGTGTTAGCAGCTTTCTTGGACTTTCTTTGTCTCTTTGAAGCTCTAGGAGTAGTAGTCTTGTTCGGGTGATTTGGCTGATTTCTGGTTCCCACCAGAAACTCGTTTGTTATATATCTTGTAATCCGATTCGTGCAAGTAGGTTGAGCTTCTGAGTGAAGAGACAAACCCCCAGACCGTATCAAGAGAGCCCTTCTCCCTCAAGTAGAACGGATCGAGAGCTGCTTGCTCAATATCCAACGGCAATTCATCAACAACAACATCAACCTCTTCCGCTTTAGCAACTACTTCCTTATCTTCACTCACTGCATCTATATTCTCTTTCGGCTCCTCAACAACAACCCCAGGGCCAGCAATATCAACTTGAATAGACTCAATTACAGAATCCTCCTCAGGAATGGATTTCACATCACCCGAATCCGTCACATCCAATTTCTCAACTGTATCATCAAACTTACCTTCCTCCACAATTTCCTTCTCTTTCTCCACATCCAACAATTTCGGCTCATCACAATTCTCATAAACAAAACCCTCCTCTTTTGCATCCTTTTTATCGACTTCCTAATTCTCATCAATCTCAACATTCTCATCACCGACAGAATCTAGAACCTTCTCAGGAGAAACCCTAATTTCGCTCACTACATCAACAACCTCACCGCCTTTCTCCATCTCATAATTTCCGATTGTGGAACCCGATTCATGATTAACCGAAACTTCGATCAAAGAAACTCCACCGTTTGCAAGCCGACGAGCCTCCGATCTACGAGTGTAGCTATCGAACACTCTATTCATCTCGTTGACACAGAGAGCAGTGGATCTCTCGAACGCCGCCGCCATCGATTGTTTGATCGCCATCAGCAGCTGCTCTGAAAATCCCGCTCTAATCGCCTTCTGCCGGAGTGTTTTCCCACTGTCGCAGAATCGTGGATCTGATACCATTGTAACAACCGGGTGCAGATCCGCCGGATTGTTAGTCATAGTTGCCGGATCTGAGAATATTTGACGCAATTGATGTATGGATGGGCAGAGATTTGTATTCACGGAGGAGTTGTAAAGGAGTTTGAATCTGAAATTAAGAACATGATCGAGAGATATTCATGAGAGAGAGAGATCAATTGAGAAGGAGATTTTGAGAGGGGAAGAGAGCTTAGAGACGATCGAAGATAGTATGATTGAGAAGGAGAGAGAGAGATGATTGAGAGAGAGGGAGAGTTGAGAGGAAAAGAGATTGGAGAGAGAAGATTGATTTTTGGGAATAACTTTTTGATATTTCATTACTAAGAGCAACTCCAAAGAGACTGCAAAATTCAAAATGCAGCAGCAAAACTCTCCAACGAAACTGCAAACAAAACTGCAAAATCCCAAATATTGTTGTCTTTCTACAGTAACAAATTAGATATGGGTATTTACTGTATAAACTGCAAAGGAGTTATTTGCAATTATTATTTTTGCAATTCTACCCCTCAATTAACACAAATCTAAACAAGATGCTAGATTGGGGCAACGTCGTTCGTCGGCTCGTTTGGGTTGCAGAGGCAGTCGAGTGGGAGCAAACTACGGCGAGAGTTCGATATCGGGGAGTATTACGCACCTTCATTGTCGAATCGGAAGGAGTTTTCAATCCTTTCGGTGAGGGGCGTCGGAAGCTCGCCGCCTTGGATGAATGGCGGCGAGTTGATTCTTCTCTCGCGGCGACTTGATTCTTCTCTCGGCGGCTCGCGAGCCATTTCGATTTCTCATCGACAATGAAGAAAATCCCAAATTTATGATTTACCCTTTAACTTAATTTAAGTTATGTATATATATTTAATAATATTATTTATGTAAGTTATGTAATACATATATAATTTAAGTTTTGTATATATATTTCTCATCGACAATGAAGTTACTTATGTATATATATTTAATAATATTGTTTTTTATAAAGTTATTTTAGATATATTAAATTTGTATCTAATATTTTAGTAGTAAAAAAGTGGAATGTACCAATGTGTAATTAAGAAAAATATGTAGGTAGAATTGAAAGGTATTTTGTGAAAGGATATAAAGAGAATATTCTTTTGAGTTTGGGTTTGGGTTTAATGGTTGGAGATAAATGACTGTTTGATGTGACAGAAACTGAAAAATGAGTATTGATTTTGAGTTTTAGGTTGGAGATGCTCTAAGGCAAAAGAGTACTTATACAACTACTACTACTAAAAACGTTAAACGTTTTATGCTAGCAACTACTAGGCAACAAATAAGCAACATTTAATCTAAAAGGACGATTATAATTGAGACTCCACTTCTTCTTCAACGACTAAGATACCAACTCCCTATCCGATTTCAATTTTATCTCTCGAGAGCACCCAATTCTCTTCCGTCCTCCGACCGGGTCATGACAGTGTGAGTTGAGCAAAGTAAGGATTGTAAAAACTTTACAGTCTCCAGGAATGTCGGGGGCGCCATTAACAGATTTGATGCAGACCTCCACAGCCATAGCTAGGTGTTCGGAATTTCTTGAAGAGAGATGAGAGATAATCAAGAATTGGAAACGATATATAGATACAAACTGCAATAGTCAATGGCGTAAGGGTACCAGAGCTTTGAATTTACATTCAATTTATAATTATTAGGTCAAAATTCATACAAGTTTAACCATATTTTTTAAATCGATTCCAGTTCGTTTCTAGAAAGCCGTGAAAGGCTTGTATTTTAAAATTGTAATAGTCAATTCAATTATGATCGATCCAATTTTAAAATTAAGATCTTCACCTTCGCTCTCCATTTTAAATGAAGACGGCCGCATCGCGGCGGAGGTGGCGGCGGTTGGATGTTGCTGAGGGATCAATCAATTGAGCGGTAATGGCGATAAAGAAGATGTTCCCGTGCTGAGTGCGTGAGTGAGTGAGACTAGTCGACTAGCTTACCCCTCCATGACGGCGCCACCGCCGACGTCCCGACATGGTGGCGCGTGAGTTCTGCTCAATTGGCGGGAATCAACGGTGCCCTAGTTCCTCTATTTTCCGAAATTAATTTTGTCTTTGTTTATTGAAAAAGAAATGTTATTTTACAATTGAATATTATAAATTCAAATTTATATAGACCAAAACCTAACTCAAATTGTATAAAATAAACACGACACGCAATATTATCCATATTTATGAATAAAACTTTATAGTCAAAAATCATAAGTATGAATTTATATGAACGGGAATTGGGACTGTTGGGTACGAAATTCAGTATGATAAGATTTAAAAATCTCAAAACTTGAATGATGAACCTTCGATATTGTAGTAGTTTAGTTGAATTCAGCTTGTTAAGAACTCAGTAGGCTTGATAGAGTTCAGTAGTTGATAGGTTCAGTAGAATTTACGTCGTTCAGCCGAAGAACTCAGCATCGAAGAAGTCAGTTGGGTATTGTTACAACCTACTGAATATGCAAATGAATTCGAGCCGCGCATTGAATATCCCAGAGGACGATTCAGTAAAAGGTCCGAGGAATCAGAGGAAGTTAACTCAACATGCTCTTGGAGTTTGAACAAACCTCACTTATTCTCTAACCTCGACCAATGAGAAGCCGTCAACACTCTACCTGCTCTGGCATAAAACATCTTCCTAGACTGAAAAAGAAGAAATCTCTACAACAACATTCAAATTGATATGGCCGTTTTTCTTGTTATATTCAACACGTATCTAGACTCCCTCCAACGAATTTATTCATGAGTCGAGGCTATAAATAGAGAAGACACCGAGAACCAAATCATTCAAGCTCACATACGCTCTAGCGAACTTAAAGTCGAACCCAACAAAGAACTTGCATACAAAGAGATTATCTTAGTTCTTCACTCTAGAGATTAATTTTTTCCTGTTGGGTTATGAGTCAGTGGTTGATTTTAATCATCACTTAGAGGGTACTTTGTTTTATTTATCATTAGTTTTTTTAATAGGACTTATCTATTTATCGATAATGGGGGAAATCATAGTGATTTAGTGTTATGGAATTGAAGATCCCAAAACCTGTCTTGTACCCCTAGTGTAGTGTCTTTCGGACTAGATGATGTAATAAGCTAGACTGTTCTTATTTCATTATCTGTTTTGTCCTAAGTCATGTAAGGGGTATTTGTTGGTCTGAACTTCAGTAGGAAGTTACATTCCAGAACCCCACGTCATCAGTTGTAAGAGCTCGTGTTCTCAGGTCTCCAGCTGACTACACATCAGTAGAAGAATTCTCATCAGCTGACCCTCCAGTAGAAGAACATATGATAGAGCTCAGTACCTTCAGAGTCATCAGCTGACTACACTCAGTAGAAGATCATTTATCAGCCGACTCAGACGAAGAAGACAGTGATCGTGTCAGATCTACTGTATCCGACAGGAAACGACCCGACTTTCAATATCTCTCTAAAGTCAGCAGAAGATCATACGTGGATGAGTGAGAGTCAACTCAGACGAAGACTGATGTCTGACAAGTCTCACCTACCACAAACATCGACCAATGAGAAGCGGTCTAAGCCTTACCTGCTCTGACCAACTAAAGCTGCTCTCATGTACAGTGACCAACTACTCTGCGACACTATTTCGAACATATGGCCGTTTTCCTTGGACATTTGTGACACGTGGCATCGTCCCCTCCGACGGACAAATGCTTGGGTCACGACTATAAATAGAGAAGCTTTTCCGAGCTCAACGCACGGGATATCAAAGGGATTACACGCTCAAGCATTCAAAACACTCTAGCGCTTTCACGAAGATCCAGCGAAGAACTTGCTTATTAGAATATTTTGAGTTATTCTCTCTCCAGAGTTTTTCTTTAGATCCCTCTTCTCTATCTAAGCTTCATTGTTATATTTATAGCTTAGAAACTTCGAAGGAGTTCACTTTTTGTGACTGTTCTTATTGTAAGAACTCCTTCATAGTTGGAGAACATCCCCTCCCCTTCAAACTTCGGTTTGGATTGTAAAGTCGCTAAGGACTATAACTTAGAAGGGTTTGTCCAGTGCACAGATACCTTGCTGAGGCTTGCTCAGATTAATCAACAAGACCTCCTGTTCAGCAGGACCGTGGACGTAGGATCATGCGTATCCGAACCACGTTAAAAATCGCTTGTGTCATTTACTGCTTTATTGCATTGTTTTCAAACTATCTTACAAACTCATACTTTGCATAAAACGTATTTAAAAATGCACTAGCCAAAACAATTTGGTTTGCGAAAAACACGTTTTCAAATCGAGACGAAGTCTATCGGGTGCTACACTTATCCGCACTAACTCTCCGCCTGAGGATTTAATACTGACAAAAGTCAGTAGAAGAAACTCAGTAGTTGAGTCACTCTAACCCGCGATCAAAAGGTTACTATCTGGCACTGTTCATCAGTCGCAACCTACAACTCATCTGTCCTTCGCGTTTGAGAAAAGAAACTTGTACTCAGGTGTATTCACCCCCTCTCTACACCTGACACTCGTCTCCGGACCAACAGTTCCCTTCTCTGCTCTAAGCGAACTTATTGTAATATCATAAGCTTAGAAAACTCGAAGGAGTTCAGCCTTATGAAGTGTTCTTATTGTAAGAACTCCTTCATAGTTGGAAAATATCAAACCCCGTGTTTGAATCTTGTAAAGTCACTAAGACTATAACTAGAATATCTCTCCAGTGCATAGATCAACTAAGACTTGCTCAATATAAGTAATCAAGAACTCATATTTTGTTCAGAACAGTGGATGTAGGATCTTGAGTATCCGAACCACCTTAAAAACTGCTTGTGTTGATTTACTGTTGCATTGATTAATAGTTCATACTGCATAAAAACTGACTTTAAATCACTTAGCATAAAACGGATTTTCAAACTGAGACGAACATATTTGGGGCCTACACTTTCGCACACCATATCTTATACTGAACACTGTTCACTGACATAAGTCAGTAGATATGACTTAGTAGATAGATACTTTGCTACACGATCTAAAAACTTATTTGACCAACTGACTAGTTCAATAGCAAAATTCAATTGTACTGACTTTCGCGTTTGAGTTAAAATCTGCACTCATGTATATTCAACCCCCCCCCCCATACTTCACTCTATTTTCTATCGAATTTTTAAGTTTCGTCTCCCCTCCCTTGTAATCCTGGATCCGCATCTGTCTACACCTGAAGGCTCGTCTCGAGACCAATAGGGACCTAGCTCGAAATTATGCATAAAACGAACATGAAACACAATATTATCTATGGCTAAAATTTGCAGCAAACCGGAACCAAAGAATGAAGAAGAAAGCACAGTTTCAAGTTTTTATTTCAACCACATCATAGTACATAGCATGATAAGCATAGCCCTAACACATCCATATACGACGTCGTTTCCAACAGCTTGCATCACAGCAAGGGAATAATATTATTCTCAAGAAACATCACTTAGCTTCTAGTAGATTCAATAGCAGCAGCATATAGTATGCAGCAGATTAAGACGTGTTTACGCGTTAACTTTGGGGGCCCAGCCCGCGATGACATGCTCCTTCGCAGCCTTTGTTTTCTCGAAACACTCCTGCATATACATCACCTGCATACGGAAGAAAAGGTATACATTAGCAAATTCTCTTGGCCAAAAGTTGCATGAGGATTAGATTCTCTACAAGGGCCTACCATAGTATGATGCATGATTATGGACTATTTAAATGGCGATGGTTAACCATAAGACCGATCTTAAGAGGAGAAACGTTTACTATCAAGGGGGAGTTAGTGTTTACAAATAATCGATGAATCATTTTTCAGATAGAGAGACAATTTAAGGACGGTTTCATTAGAAATATCGAGAGATGATTGTCTAATTGGGACTGAACACTGGAGCAATATTTTCAACACATAAAAAGTCACGACTGTCAACGATTTCGAAATTAATGTCTAGGCCTATCACAAGTAGGAGAGCTCCAAAACGACTATATATAGTGATGTAAATAGCATAAGAGAAGGGAAGATGAAAAAGAAACAGATTGGCAAGAACATTTCCAACACAAATACAAAGTCAATTGTTTTAAATATAAGAAGCCGGGTAGGCGGGTCGGTCCGAGTGGAGAGAAAAAAAAAGAATTGAACTTAAAATATTTTCTGGAGATATCCATTTTCTGGAGAGACAGATAAGATATCCCGACATAATGGCGTTCTGATACAACCGGGAGCAGGAAAACAAAATTCCAAGGAATCAAAAAAATCGAAAAATTGGATCTATGTTCAACGGATCACACCTAGTAAGACTTTTAGTATAGCCGCCTCCTATGCAAAATTATATTAGTTGTCAGAAGTAGCATATGTTTTCAAGATTGATGTACAGGCTTAGTTAAAGTAGGAGAGGCTCCAAGGCGGAAATATAGTGATGTAACCGTAATCCATGCAGCATAATAGTAGGGAAGGCAGAAAGGGAAACATATTGGTAATAATATATAGATATGCCTTCTTGTAGTTGAGCACATTAGGCAAGCTTTCAGGAACACTCCAGCCCTTGAAATGGCCGAGGGCCACATCAAGATGGTAAAGCTTTGGTGCCAAATTGAAATCAAATGTTCGCTCCATTGACAAATGGCCCCTGATAACATACAGACTACGTAAACTTAAGTTGCAAAAACAGAATAATCCAAATTATAGTCATCATCCTTCAGAAAATTAATTCACCACCTTAGTTTTCAGGTGCTCGTCCAGCGCCTTCAGTTCAGCAAGCAGAGCTTGTTCAGATCCATCACTGGGATCCTTGCTCTTCAAGAATTTGACAAATGAAGGAAATATCTTGGACCCCCTACAAAAATTTCAATGGGGAAGCATAAATAAATGTATAGAAAGACGGCAACAGTTGCTTTTCTAAATACATGTGTCAAAAACACACACACACACACACACACACACACAAACACAACTCTTTCAAAATGATCCTCAAAGCTAAGAGCCTAAGAGCATTTTCTTTACTCTACATCTTCAAAAAGCCAAAGTTCAGTAATTCCTAGACTATATATTGCCTACAAACAAAACCCAAAAGAAGAATCCACCAAAGCCACCAAATCAAAACGTCATATAACCATCCAATCAGCAATAGCTCACAAAATTATATTACGTCCAAGGAATACACTAGATGATAATCAATATGCATAAATCAAATGTATAGGAGGGCAGCAGTATTTCCTTTTCTAAAGAAATATGTGTGAAAAACACAAACATTCAAAATGATCCTCTATGCTAAGAGCATTTTCTGCACTCTAGATCTTCAAAACACAAAAGTTCACTAATTCCAAGACTATAAATTGCCTCCAAACAAAACCCAAAACAAGAATCCATTAAAGCCACCAAATCAAAACAGCAAGAGCTCACAAAGTCATAGTATTTCCAAGTAATACACTCGATGGTAATCAATATGCATATAAACATGAGACATAAGGGGAAGTCATACACTGATGAGACTTCAGGAGGAACAGAAAGAGAAGGATTTGGGTACTTCTCTTCCAGAATACCAACAATCACATCAGAATCAGAAATCCACTTGCCATCAATCTTTATCAGCGGTACCTTCCCTTCCGGACTAATTTCCAAAAACCTAAAACACACAAACAAAAGGCCTTCACTCACTACGAACAAAACTCTAAATTCAGCAGCGGTTCGAGCAAGTAATTCACCATTGGGGCTTCGCGTCGAGGTTGATCAAATGCTGCTTACACTCAACTTTCTTCTCTTTCATAGTAAGCAGGACCCTCTGGCAGAACGGGCCTAAGATATCAAAGCAAATCATCAGAAAATCACTCCCATGATAAGAATCAGGCCGTTAATTGTGTGATTGAGTTGCGTAGAGTGACGATTGTGAATAACTTACAGTCTCCGAGAACGTTGGGAGCTCCAGCAGCAGCCTTGACACAGATCTCTACCGCCATCGCTATTAGTGAGTGTAATGTGATTTATTGCATAGAGAGAATAGGAGAAAATCAAGAGTGGTGGAAAATGATGGTGGCGGGGGAGTGATATATAGATACAGAGTTACAGTATATAACAGCGTAACGGAATCAAAAAGTCTAGAATTTATATTTAGTTATAGTTATAATTTACCTAAGTTTACCCAATTTCTTTAAATGAATTACTGAAATTAATTTTAGGGTTATTAACATTTAAATACATAAATATTTGAGGGTTTTGATTTTGCACATTACTTTTAAGAAACTCGTATAACTATTTGACTTTTTAATTTGTTAAAATTTGCACACCAACTAAAATTTTGAAAGTCAAGATATCTAATGTGTAGGTTAGAATATCTTATGATGTTTACTACTTAAATCATAGACGACATTTTTGCACTAAAACGACATTATTTCTTTGATATTTAAATCGTCAAAGTTTTCGCCGATGTGCAAATTTTATCAAATTAAAAGGTCCGAGCATTTTGAAAGTCGTGTGTAAAATTAAAATTCTCCCAAAATTCGTGTATTTACATGCTAGTATTACTTAATTTTAAACTTGTAATAGTAAAAACCCAAATATACAAGTTCGATCGGTATCATCTTTTGAAAGAGATAATTAATTAATTGTAGTTAGGCATGCTTAACCCGTATACACGAGTTTTCATAAAAGGAAAAGGAAAAATCACTTATTTAAATTTGTGCGTTTTCCATCCCGAGAAGCTTAAATAGGTCGGGGTGTAGAGTGTTTAATTATAATACTCACATTATTAAAGAAATCTCGAGATTTCCGTATTTTCTATTACTTGTCACTTTAATTTTCATCCGGCCCCTACTTGATTGTGTAGGATCTCTTTCCTCACAAGATTTCACTTTTTATAGCATTAAAAACAGTGGTTGTAAGTTGTTGTTTTTTTATCGTATAATAAGTAGTAAGTCGTGTATAATTGTACTAAGAAAGAAATGTTACTTATACACGCAAATTCAAAACTTGCTTCCCAAAAGAAATCACCAATTCCGCAAGCATGTAGCAGGTGTTGGTTACTTTTGTGACGACGAGGGTATTTCATGTAATAATCCACTAAAAAAGTATTGCTTGCTTCCAAAAGAAATATAGGTGTTAGTTATTTCATATTTTTCTCAGTGACGAGGGTATTTCGTGTAATAATCCACTTAAAAAGTAAGTACGTGTATAGTGTACTACGAAAGTGAGCAAAGAGAGAGAATACAAACATGTTAAAAGGAGAAGCTAATTTACATGTTAGAGAAGTGAAAATTGAAGATGTGAGAGAACAAAATTTGCACTGCATTCTTGAGCTATCTGATCCTAACAAAATTGAAACTTGAGCACCAAAAACACACACAACCAACCAACCTATGTACAGAATGGAGCTATGTACAATCTACTCTTGTGGATCAAGACTGTCAATTGAAAAACTGAGACATGATCTTCTCCCTCCCAACAACTTTGCAATTAATGACTACAAACACCAAGAATCCCTGTAACTGCAACCATAATCCGAAAAACGCAAGATTTGCATACGTTAGAAGCATTCAGAATGAGCAAGATACAATCCCAATATGACATCTATTTTTACTAGAGAACGTAGTTTAGGAAGATTTTGATTAGATGATTGAAGTATTTGGAATAAATTGAAAGTAGGAGATAAGCAAAAGTACCTGAAGATGGCAGAAGAACGAGAACTTTGACAAATTCCAATGCTGGTTAAATATGCACAAGAATCATCAGCTGAAAAACATTTTTTTTACTTTCTTTGGGTGCTTTCAGCAGCAGTCTCTCAGTAAATCAACGGTCTAGATGCAGTCTCGAATCTCAACCATAATTTAAGGAAATCCCTTCAAACATATACAGCAAGCAAACACATCCTCAAGGGCACTAATCCTAGAGCTGAACCTCAAATTTGTTTGAACCGAGCTAAAACAGGGGCTTGACCATGAATTTGCCACCATCACTAGAAATGAAGTGAGCTCTTTAATCGGGCCAATAAAACAAAAAAGCTAGCATTGTGTTCCGTAGCTGAAAATATGGCTACTCATTTGCAAGTTGAAGCAAGCCACGCATCTGGAGGTATGGATTTTCCAATAGCTTTTCATTGTTGCTCTGTAGATAGAAGTATAAAGTACCTTAGAAAACATTCGCATAAAGGAGTTTCAAAATTAGCCTAGATGACTGGAACGAAGACACTGTGAACCAAATTATCCAACTCTGTGGTGTGATTATCTATTATACTTCAGACCTAGTCTTGGTCATCACAATAGGAGAAATAAATGGTAGCAGGATCGGCCATTCTAACTTGACCGCATTCTTAATGGTAACTAACAAGTGAACGATAACCAGATACAAGATTTATTGAGTTCATAAACCAACAGTAGTAGACTTCCAAATGAAGCCATAAGCTTTTACAGATAAAAAAAATAAACAAGAATGCACCTGTTGAGCCCTAGAAACAAGATTTTGAAGTTTGCGCTGGTAACTATCCGGTTCCTCAGTCATCATTCTCTGTGAAATATAAAAGTTGAAAATAAATTTAGTATCTTCGAAGTTCACTGTACAAAATCAGCAAAATATACCCAATACTTGCCTTCAAAAGAAAAGTCGACGAGTAGTATGCCACTCTAGCATCTGTATCATCCAATAATTCCCTGGCAGATACACATAACGTATATATATATAACTAATTCAAACAAACTCCATTAACAATGAGTACAAGCTGAATAACTTACCAAAAAAATTCTTCCCCACCAACATCTTTGAAAGTGGCAGGATCTGCCGTGCATTTGCCAATTAAAAGTAAGAGAAGTGTAGCCCTTATGTCTGATGTGCCACCTGGAAGATTGCCTCTGCCTTTGCTACCTACAGAGACGCCCAATGCAATATTATCTGTAGCAGCACCGGCAAGCTGTATTAAAGGCCAATAAAATAGTGCAGCAGGAACACGAGCAACCAACTGCAAGGGGACAACGGCTTGTCCACGAAGAAGCAGGGCTGCCATAGATGCAGTATCACGAATTGGAATGGGCACACTTTTTCCTACTTTGGTACTAGGACTTCCGTTTAAATCACCGCGATCAGTGTTCTCTGCAGTGGAGAGCCGTTCTGCCCCATCTGACTTATTCATTCTTTCTAAATTAATAGAATCTCTACGTTGCAATGTATCCCCAAACTGTGTCGCAGCCGTATGTGTGAATTTCAAGCACAGTTGGGACAACAGAATATCACACATCTGTACATGCACATCAAAGGAAAATACGAGCATTAGAAAAATAAGTATCATAGAAGAGGCAGTATATGCGGCTAAGGAAGGGCAAAATCATACCTAACATCACTAAATACAAAATGAAGAAAAATGGTTTCTTTTAAACATATTTTTTTACCAAAACACAGCCTGGCCAACCAGGAACGTGCAAGAAATCTCACCTGCATCTCCGTTGATTGAGATTATATACCCTTCATATTAGAAATATATGATCGAATGAAACAGAAACCAGAGAGATAATAATTACCTTGAAAGTATTCATTCGATCAGTTTCATTTATCTGAGCCATCAAGGATAAGCCACAGCTCATAATATCTATCACCACATTTGCTTTCTCGAGGCGACTCTTATCATGTCTATGTTCAGGGAGCATTACCTGTTGGACTTCATTCTCATCGAGCAAGAATTTGCATTGGATTAGCAGCCTCTCCAGAACAAACAGAAATCCCCACCTAATATGGTTGTTTTTTGACTTGAGAAGTCCACACATAAGCCAAATAGGTAAAGGAACATTTAATGACGCTGAATATTCATGAACTCCGGCAAGCGAAATTTTCCGCTCCAAGTTTTTAATGCTTGACAGACTCATATCTCCTTCCCTGCTGATTTCTGCAATCAGCAAATCCCCCAACCACAAATATCCATGGTGACGGTAAGCATCCCGTTCAGAGTGAAGAAGAGAATGTAAACTGGTCCAACAGAGCTTAGCATTCATAGCAGCATTTACAGGAACTCCACCAATGCTTTCAATAGATTTGAATGATTTCGTGATCTGAATCATTTGTGTGAACTCTTTGTCTACACGAGTAAATGATCCTACGAGAGCATCAAATTTTTGTACTGTCTTCTCCAACAGCTGCAAGAGAAAAACATTATAATGTTATCATTAAATTAAGTGTGGAGATGTTAATAATGTATGATCAAATTTTGTAAAATATACCGTCAGAAGCCGGTCGTTATTAGGATATGTGGACAATGATGTAGAGATTGATCTCCTCAACAGTTCCACAATACCTTCAACCCCCAACTTAACAGAACTATGCAGTGCTTCAGGTGCATCTGCAAGCACCAGTAAGGTAGCAATAGGTCGAATCTCATCATCACTATACTCAGAAACTCCGACAGCTATACAACTCTCATTTATTTTATGCAAGACATAATCGAAAATCACCAGATATAGATTTCTCCTCTCTTCCCTTGAATTTGACAGCACTAACTGCAACAGCCAAATGTAAATGCAAATTCAATAATATATTACCGCAAACTGAGCCTGATATAGATTCTTTTTTATAAGAAACAAAAGTTTTAACAAGAAATCAAGGCTTTGCAAGAAGTTAATTAGTACTCCCTCCATTCCACTCCAATTGTCCAGTTTCTTTTCAGCACGGAGATTAAGAAAGTTGTTGGTTGTGAGTAAATGAGTGATAAAGTAGTGGGGTCCACTAAATTTATTGAGTATTACTTTACTAAAAAAGGAAAGTGGACAATTAGAATGGCCCGAAAAAGAATACTGGACAATTGGAGTGGGATGGAGTGAGTACTTCCTTAGTGGTATGGGTTGAAGGATATAGTCTCACACATAACACAAGGGATTGGAGAAATAGATAATAGACTTAGACATGACGTGTAGCAAGTTAAAGACAAAGCTCTTCATAGTTCCTAGAAGTCTTGGCACATAGCATCCTTATAGATAAAATCACGCATATAGGAACTGATTAGATTGATACCTCCCCAAATATAAAATCAATTCCTCCAATCAGATCAACTTGATTAACAACAAATGAAGGAGTAACTGGAGCATTTTTATCAGGTTCTTCAGGTACTTCATAGAACAGGTTTGTCATCATGCAGATAAGTTTGGAATGGACTATTTCTGCCCAAGAGTTTTTTCTACTGATCTTCATCAGTACTTCAATAACCTGTAAGCAAATGAAAAAGCAGGAAAAAAATTCATGGTAAGAAAGTCAGTGGAACAAACACATTCAATATAATATGCAAATCCTCTCTTAAAATTTTGGGTCTACAACCATCAGATAATGTTTCAGGCAGATCATTCTATACACAGCCACCATCCTTCATAAAAAAGGCCAGTCAACTCACTTAAGTAAATTAAGTTGGAAATAAAGACAAGCTCAGTAACTGGTAGATGACAAACAAGCTAGTTCATTTAAATACTCACTCTAATATCAAGACCTTTTAATCTGCTTCGCCTAATCTTGCCTCTGTCGCAAACGAAGTACAGTAGACAGCTCAAGGCAGAAGCCCAGACAGACTCTTCTTCCTCTTCTATCTGTGAAATGCCATGTATCATGTAGGAACTGCTAATAATGACAATATACAATCTTATAGAATCATATTTTTTATCTGAAAGAAGAAGATAAAAGGGTCAACAGAGTCGAGACATGAAAAAAAAACAACTGATGGACCGAGCATGACCTATGTTTTTTAATACAATAGAACTAATATGTTTTCTTGTTCATCCACAAGCATCCTACTTTAATTATGAGACCTAAAGGCCAGCTTCTTAGATTTTCTTATTTTCGTGATATTTACCTTTGATGTTCAGCAAGATCTGTTTACTGATAACATGTGCATTGGTCAAAATCTACAAGTTCTAACCTTATAAGGATATCCATATAATTAGGGATCTTTTGAACTAAACTGAAATATAAAGTCTTTATTTAGGACCCCACCTAAATCTGAAGGGTTCTGCATGAGATTCTTAGTATTGCCAAAACAAATGGCATGTAGGCTTTCCCTTAAAGATGCCAATGTGATGGGTGAGTGGTAGGTGATGCAGACTGCAATAGAGAGCCTCAAGAGGCTAGTAAAATGGATAACATTTAATTTGAATAAAGCTCCATAACTCCTACAGAGAACTGTATGCCTACTCTGGCTTGTACTTCCATGCATGCATAGATGGAGACGAAATATACGTTATATTTTTAACAAACCAGGAATAACAGTTGACTTAACTCAAAAAATCTCCTAAAGCCAAAAAAAAAGAAAAAGATAAAACATATAAAGGTAGTATAAGAACAACTTAAATAAGCTGCTTCTGGGCTTTTTCACCGCAGAAACACTTTTTTTAATGTTTGGAATGGAAGCTTCTGCTTTTTTGGAGCTTGGTCTGGGGGTGCTTTTTTAAAAGCAGAAGCAAAAAAAAAAATAAAATTGAAAAACAGCTTATAAGAGTGTTTGCAAAACTATTTTTTCTAAAATTAAGCTGTTTTTTTTTCTAATATTGCAAACACTAACAACTTTTGCTTAACAACAACTTTAAGCAACTTTAAGCATAAGCTACTAAAAGCTACTTATAAAAGCTCTTCCAAAAACTACCAAAAAGACATGAAGAAAATTAAAGAAATAATCAGCCATTACTTCTGGTCCCAAATTGGATATACCTGTACAAGAAGAAGTAGAACCTCAAAGAGAATACCCAATATCCAACATTCAAACTTATCAATAGCAGACGAGTTTCCTGTTTTCTTGAAGAAGTTGGATTTTGTTCCGTTTGTTGAGTCTTGAGTTCCATTGTCAAAGTATGCTTCCTGTGAGTACTGTTCCTCAATTATTGTGGAGCCATCAACTGCTGGAGGCTCCAATAAATGTGCATGCACTCCAAGGTTAATAATTAAGTCAAAAGCTCGAGCTTTTGACATTACTCGGGGAGAATTTAGCATGTCCTTCAATGTCACAACGAAACAATTAGATTACTTTCATATTCAAAATATGATCATGTGACAAGCAGCAATACCTCTAACAAGGATAGAGCGAGAGGAGCAGCTGTCTCAGAATCTAAAACGTACCTGCAAAACATGATATAATGATTTAACAAACCAAATTCAGTAAAACATATTCAGAAAATTCCACAAGCCAAATCACTCAATATATTCAGATAATTTTTAGTGATTTACGAGAATCAGTTACTTATGCTTTAGATCATTCTATAAACTGTAGACCCATACTCTTTTGAAAATATAATGAATAATGTACAAATGACCTGAACTCGTGAATACAACACGAAGATTAAGAAACATATTTATTTCTGGGAAAGGCAGTCGTAGAAGCAAAGCCTATCGCCACGCCGACCATCTTAATCAAGTTTTTTGGTCTTTAGTAAATTGACAAATCAGCCAAACTGCAAAGAATCAAATTTGTTAAAGGGTAACGGAAAAATAGAAACCATGAAGTAAAAAATCGCTACAAGACAACCAAAATTAAAGAGAACCAGCACAAAAGGAGACTAGTTGACAATGCTGAAATAATTGGCAAAGCAGCTTTACCATAAAAGCAGCTTTACCATATAAAGCTACTTACATTATTCTCGTACTCCCTTTCACTCCTTAATACATTCCTCTTTCTTAGGTTTAACAGGCACACACTCACTCACAATCACACAACACATGTATATTGTATATATATACATAGATATGTAAACCATAAGAAAAAAGAATAAGTGCTAGAACATACATGTCAATAACAAGTTTGACAAGAACGCTAACGGCCACATCCATCGACGGTCTTCCATTTTGTCTTAACTTAGATGACACTGTTAACTGATTGGATTTGGCAGTAGATGTCTCAGAGCAAACTGCCGCAATAACCTCACATACCTCCACCGGATTTAATCGCAAGGGTTGTTGTTCGCTAGCACATATCAAAAGGTTGAGACTCAAACAAATAAGTGATAGAAAATGTAAACTGACTAACTCAAACATGACAAGGCCATCATTAAAAATATATTGCTAAGCAGAAATGAATGATTATCAGAGAAGAGGTGGTGGGTATTCCTCTAAAAAGATAATTACACACCAATAAGTTATCTGTTATATTAGTATACAGTGAATGCAGGTGAACTGCAACGGAGATCATGACAGTATTGAAAGAGCACCTAAAGAAACTAGCAGGCTTTTTTACCTGTAATGACGATATTGAAAGAGCGGTCTTGCACGTGGACGAAAGGTGCTCATAGGAGAATCTTCCCTGAAAATATATATTTATGTAAAAAAATTATCTTTCTTAGATCAATAATAGAACCATATATGTTCAGATAGCATTTATCTAACAAATGAAAGTATCAAAGAATGAGACAGCCAGATAAAACTTACTTTAATTCCAAAATGAAACAAGTAAAGATGCAATCATATCATGTTCTTGATAAACATGATTCACAGAATTGAAAGAAATGAGACCACACTTCAGTAACAAAAGTATTAAGAAAAAAATTGTACCAAATTTTATCAGTCCCTTGTTTGGAGCGTTTCAGTGCTGTTATTGCTCTCAAATGAGCAAAAGCTGAATTTGAATTGGTAACAGTTGTCAGCAGTGACGGCTGTAATAGTTGATCCAGAAAAGGCATCTCGTTACTCCCGAAAATCTTCCATGCTTCACCCTTCCTCTTTGTTTCCATGTCCCCAACAAGAAGAGCTGCTGCACCCACTTCCAGGAAATTACGAGAGTGCATTTCTTGGAGATTCAGAATTTGGTCACTGTAAGTGTTTACAGGAGTTGAGACATCAAAAAATGAAGAAATAGTGAATAATAGTAACTTGAACAGAAGAAAACCTATTGGGCAAGAGAAGTGACGACTGTTGGTCTCCAGACCAGCGCCATCTGAAAACATCAAGTGCCATAAACTCTAGATTTCCAATTTCATCAACTTCTTCAGCTATTGGAGAGTCGGAAACAGATGCAATAGATGTGTCCTTGCTCTCCAAAGACTCTTTGGCATTTGCAGGACTTAGTTGGGAATTGAATGATTTACTCAATAAGGAAGACAGAGTTGGCAATGATTGCCTTGATGCAGGAGCAGCTCCCGCAAACACAGCTGGTCGGAACAAACGTTTTGGGATATATTGAGCAACTAAAGATCGAACATAGCTTAATGATTTCACGAGTGCTCCAGATGCAAAACTTGAAACAGGCAAAGGATTTACATTTGTAGATGGTACTGTATTTACCAACAATTTCCGATGTTGGCTCATATCACACTCAGCAATTATACTAATGCAAAACCGATCAATCTGTAGTAAAGTCTCCTCAGTGGGCTTATATCTGCAATGCATTAAAGCCATCGCATGTGAGATCTTTAGGCCACATAGATTGTGTGCTTCTTAGAGCCCCACTTACGTGATCGAGCAATATAAATTTGTTGGTTATCACCATCTGTACCATGTCATCTATTTATAGCAATCTTTACACGGCGCATTTACACTAAAAGTGTTTGTATAAAACATTTAAAGGTTAAAACTTCTTGTGGGTGTGGAGGAAGAAAAGAAAATACCAGTGGTCGTCACAGAAGGCAAATGGAACTAAGAGAATAGCATAAAAAGAGATGAAACTTAAAGTCTATATTTAATAATTGAATAGTAAAAGAGACTGACTAAAGCAGGATATACTTATTTTTTCTTCTTAATTGTGCTAGGTGATAGAAGTCAGGATATACCTAGGATTGTTCTGTCAAATAGAAAAAGGTTAGACACTATGCCCAAAAGGAGAAAGCCTACATAAATATTTGAGAACACATTTATGCATTATTGATAAATCAGGACGCAATATGCTGAAGTCTCGTGCCTAATGCTTCTTACAGAAAGACCACAGTCCAATGATAAGATAAGATGAGATCACCTTAAAAGAAATCGCTTCAAAAGTGCCACACACCTTCCAACCACAGCTGGACTGTTTACAGAAGAGAGAGTGAGAGATTAAGTCTTACAATAATGGCACTAAAAGATGAAGTAGAAAACCCATTTATAATCATAAAAGGAATAGAAAGAACAAATTATACAATTTCCCAGGATATAGATAATCAAGGAAAATGCAATTTAAAGGCTAGGGGGGGCATGGTATACAGTTTGATTATCCTTTTATAAGATAAGATACTCGAACAAAATTCCAAATAACCAACAAAAGCATACCTGCGTTCTCTCTCTGCAAGAGTGTGTTCTAGAATCATGCCATATGCCAAGTCAATTGTGACCTGTGCTGCCATGTAATCCTGCCATTTAATGAACACACTCATAACATAACGTAACCGTTTCTTTTTGCCACACACCTTTTGGCAATAGACAAAAAATGAATGAAAAGGTTAATCAAACTGAAATGACTCACATCTAAACTGGACCCTAATAAATTAGATTTTTGTACAATAAGAACTCTGTTGTCTTCAGGTCGTACTTGATAACAAACAAAATATTTATGTTGTACACCTAAGAAAAGCATCTCTAGTAGTCTAAACCTCGTATTTCAGTAGATAAGTTCATTAAACAAAAGGAGCTTCTTTTAAGGAAATTCATCGTCCAAAGTGGCACAAATCTTTTAAACTAATGATTTCTAATTAACGTTTAAGCCTTTCCCCAATTTGCAGTGGCATGAAATCCATTGTGCATCAGCATTTTCAAGCTCCCAAAAAGTAATGCCAAAAAAGAAAAGCCATACTATGAAAACTGAATCTCAACATCTTGATCACAAGCATTCTGCAATTCAAACCTCCTTAGCTCAATAATTACATTAATAAATCATTCCCCAACTCAATTCATGTCAGATAAACCTACTCTTGGCATAATGCTACGCGAAGATGAAATACAACACAGTGGAAAACCAAAAGTCAGATTGGGAAAAATAAAGGCTCAATTGGACAACAAAGCCAACAGCAAACAAGACGAGGATCCACATAAAACCAAAAATTGAGCATGACAGAATGGTGAGAATCCGAACCCGCAAAGTCCTGGATGCCTCGACCTGCGACGGAGCCGCAGCGGACAAACAATCGGCGACAGCTCGGCGGAGCGGCTCCGGCGGCTTTTTGAGGGAGGAAGATCTGAGGCGCGACATGGAGGCGCCGCCCAATTGCATCCTCGAAATCGCGGGGGTTCTGGAAGAACTGAAACTTGTCGACATCACGTACACGTGTGAATTGATGTCCGTCTTCTCGTTTATGTACGGGTTGTATCTAGAAGTGACACATTTTGATTCCGATTCGTGTTCCAAACCAGGTGGAGAAGAGAGAGAGAGAGAGTTATGTTGAGCAGCGATTGTAATACAGTAGGGGGCAAGGAGTTACCGTTAGCGCGTGTGAAAACGGGGGTTGAAGATACAGCTCGGCATGGACAAAATGAGAGAGCGCGCTTTGAAATTAACTGTATACGAAAAAAGGACTAAAAATTGGAAATTTTGATTTCCAAATTCTGTAAGCAAACAATTTATTCAACCCATCAACATAAAACAAATTTAGCAATGAATTTGGGTGTAAAAGTATACATTATACATGATCACTACTAGACCACTGTACAGTAGAAATGTGATGTATTTAGCAGGTATGTAGTCTGTAAATTAGAATCGAGTTCTTGATTATTGAAACATTTACCATCTAAATAAATTACATGTGGATTTACAACAACCTTCAAGCTATTAGAAATTTAAAAAATATAAATAAATTATAGTATTATAAAATTTTGATTCCTATAAATCGAATCCATACACTCATTATATCAAAACCTAATTCCAAAACTATTGTACCAAATCCTCCCTTGGCTATCCAGTAGTACTATATTTACTGAAAAAGGTAAAATTTTAAGAGAGATGTGCAATAATGTGCATATCAAACACCCATAAATACAAAAATGTACATAACTTTCCCAACTTTCCCAAAATGCAAAAATGTACATATACATTATTTTAAAGCCCTAAACTAGCCTATACTATCTCTCTCTTCCTACTTTTTGCATAAAAGTGATGAGTTGATGCTAGGAAAATTGATTGAATTCATTCATCTCTCTCAACGTCACATGTTTTTCCTCTCTCTCTCTCTCTCTCTCTTTACCTAATTAACATGCATGCATGCATTTTTTGAAGCAAAAATCACGAGAAATCCAAAAATTATTGGCTTCTTCTTGAAGCACACAGAGAGAGAAAATTCGAAAAGAGAGTTATTTTTTCCGAATTCATAAATTTGGATCGGCTGCCCAGAAACGTAAAGCACATAAAAATAAAATAAAGTAAACTGGAACTGTGAAATTCAGAAAAGAGAAAAAAATAAAAACTATAACCATGTTGCATGCATAAAATAGAGATGCAGAAAGTCACATGCATAAAATAAAGTCCGATTCACTTTGATTTCTTCTACTTACCTTTTCCAGAAAGTCACATGCATAAAATAGAGATGCAGGAAGGTTGTGCATATACAATGTAGGAGAGGAATCCGATTATTTGCCTATTGAATCGTCTTTTCATCACATGTTGCATAACAATTGCAAGTTAAATAAAGAAGGCAAATTGGCAAATTTGGTTCCCAATGTTTGCCACTTTGGATGAATTGGTCCCTAATTTTTTTTTTTAGTTTATTGGTCCCCAATGTTTGCTAATTTGGATAAATTGGTCATTCTGTCAAATTTTAAGTTAATTAAGTGTTAATCATAGGGGTATTTATGGAATAAAAGTTTCAGGGACCAATTCATCCAATTTTTAAATAAAACTTTAATTTTTATTTTTTTTTAAATTATGATTTTTTTCGGAAAAAAATTATTTTTTCAAATAATTTTTTATTTTTAAAATTACTTTTTTTCAACTAATTTTTTCTTTTTTTTTCAAATATTTTTTTTTGGTAAACGAAAAAAAATTAATTAATAATAATTTTAGGGACCAATTCATCTAAATAATTTTTTGAATTAACTTTTTTTTCAATTTTTTTATTTAAATAAAAATTAAGTAAATTTAGATTAACTAATAATTTTGCATTTCACGGTGAAGGAGGGGAGCAGATCAACACAACGGTTGGAGAATGTGTTATGTTCTTCGAGGAGAAGAGCAGTTGGACGACTAGGAGGTGGGAGGCCATAACTGGACGACTAGGAGCGGGTCGTCCAGCTGCTCCTCTCCTCGAAGAACATAACACATTCCCCAACCGTTGTGTTGACCCGCTCCCCTCCTTCACCGTGAAATGCAAAATTATTAGTTAATCTAAATTTACTTAATTTTTATTTAAATAAAAAAATTGAAAAAAAGTTAATTCAAAAAATTATTTAGATGAATTGGTCCCTAAAATTATTATTAATTAATTTTTTTCGTTTACCAAAAAAATTATTTGAAAAAAAAAGAAAAAAAATTAGTTGAAAAAAAGTAATTTTTAAAATAAAAATTATTTGAAAAATTAATTTTTTTCCGAAAAAAATCATAATTTAAAAAAAAATTAAAAAAAAAATTATTTAAAAATTGGATGAATTGGTCCCTAAAACTTTTATTCCATAATTACCCCTATGATTAACACTTAATTAACTTAAAATTTGACAGAGGACCAATTTATCCAAATTAGCAAACATTGGGGACCAATAAACTAAAAAAAAAATTAGGGACCAATTCATCCAAAGTGGCAAACATTGGGGACTAAATTTGCCAATTTGCCAATAAAGAATAAAGTTCTTTTATCAAAGAGAAATCAAAGGGAGCGAGAGAGAGTAGAGAGAGCAAGAGAGCGAGAGAGAGCAGAGAGAGAGAGAGAGAGAGAGAGGAGAGAGCGAGAGAGCGCTTGGGGAGGGTGTTCCGTTGTTTTCCCAGAAACCATTAAAGGTAATCCTAATCCTAAACCTAATCCACAATTAATCTCTATCTCAAATATTCTTGTTATGATTTTTGTTAGATTTTAGGAATATTTTTAGCATCTAAATCTCCTCACAATAATTCGAATAATATTCCTGTTATAATTTTTTGTTTCATTTTATTTTAGGAATATGTCAAATATTCTTGTTATAATTATGCCCTAATTCGAATAATATTTTATAAAGATGTAGAAATTTTTGGTAATTAGCATTGATAGGTTGTATTTTAGCATTGTTCAATGTGTGTTTTGGTTTTAATAATCTTCACTTTTGAACATGATTGCTACTTAATTTGTAAGCTTTGGATCTTGATAGATGTGAAGCTTTCATATGGAAAAGTGGAAGAAAACGAAGGAAAGAGACCAAAATTAATGTTGAACAATGCCGGATTGAATGTCGGGATGAAAGTCGGACGAAGTAGAAAAAGAAATAAAAACGTGCGCTCATTTTAAAAGGGAATAATTGGGCTTTTTAATTATCTATAAGTTAAGCCCAGTTAACATGTTCTTTTCCATGGAAAAGAGGCTCCACGGCAGTTTTTAAAAAGACCAGATGGGGAGTTGGTTTTAGAGGGAGAAACGGACGCAGGCCAGACGCAAGGAGACAAAAAAATCTTCATCAACTCAATTTGGGGAAGAAAACCATAAGCACCATGAGGAGAATCGAGACAATATTATTGGTCCCAAGATTAAACGTTCAGGTGTAGAGGGAGGGGGTGAATACACCTGAAAACAATTTCTCAACTTAAAACGCGAACAGTCCTTTTCAGGAGGATGTCGTATTGAACGAGTTCAGTAGACCAAATAAGTTGTTCTGAATTGCGTGGCAGAGTGACTGACTTCACTGAGACCTGCTAGATGACTAAGGTCAGAATTCGATCTGTTCAACCGAAGTTCGATAAGTGCGGAAATGTGTAGGCCCAAATTCAGTTGAGTTAGAAAACGTTTTTAAGAAAACAGTTTCAGTATATTAGTGCGATCAGTTGAGCTTTGCTTAGAAATAGATTTTCAGTATGAACAGTAATCAATGCAACAGTAAAAATATAGAACACAAGCAATTTTAAAGTGGTTCGGATCCAACAATCCTACGTCCACTGTCCCGAAAATATCAGGAGGCTATTTTATTATACTGAGTTAGTCTCAGTCGGTTTGTGCACTGGACAAACACTGGTCTTGAGATTTATACTGAGCAAGTCTCAGCTTACAAGATATCAAACTAAAGTGTTTGACAAACTCTCCAACTATGAAGGAGTCCTTTACAATAAGGATTAGTTCAAAGATGAACTCCTTCATTCTAAGCTATAAATATAGTCTGCTGAGCTTAGGTTAGAGGGATAGGGAACAAGAAGGTGGCTTCTAGAGCAACGAACGGTTAAGTATGGACTTGGGTTCGTATTCAGTCGCTTGGATACTAGAGGCTTTATGATCTGATTCAGCTTGGTTCCCTATGAGCAAGTATGTCGCCTTTCGCTGGAGATTACTCTATGAAGTTCTTGCGGAAAGCTTAAGTCGTTTCTGAGTTGCTCGTGAATGCTCTTGTGTTCTTCATTTTATAGGTTTCGTTCGGTGAGCTTCAATTTGAAATCTTCCCTCTATTTATAGAGCAGAGACATGGATAGATCCATTGGAGACGACGATCCATGTGTCTCTCTCTTTTGGGTAGCTAACGACTCTTTCAAGGTATGGTGGCAGAGTCCTTTCCCTCCATTTCTGGAAAGTTGTTGACTTACAACTTTAATCAGAAAGTAGACAGTTGGCCGCTCGTCATTGGTCGAGGTTGAAGAAAGTAGGTAAGACAAAACAAACTTCAAGGTGGATCTGAAGCTAATTTCTCTATACCTCGTATGACTCTACTGTTTTGACTTATGAAATATCCTGATAGTCAGAAGACTGTCTAGCCGTTGCTGAGTCTGATCTATGTTCAGTAGCATACTCCTGCTGAGTCAGCTCTACTGAAGATCAACTCGAGTTCGATGAACTACTCTGTGCCGAGTTCGGCTATACCGACTCCTTTCGCATATCTTGCTCCTGCTGAGTCCAATATTACTCAGTCTTCTTCTTCGGTATGCGAGGCCGATAGTCCGGCTAAAGAACCCGACGGACGTAACCGAGCGCTGAACCATATGAAGAGTGTCTACTGAGTCTGAAAACTCTCAGAGACAGAACAAACAATTACAACAGAATGGTTCATCAACCAAAGTAGGGTTTTGGGATCTTCAAATCTACTGAGCACTAGGCTACTATGTTATCTCCCAAACAGTTGTGGAGCTACTGAATCATCTCCGAACAATTTCCCCCTATTTGATGATGCCAAAACCTAACACTATAAACTATCAGAAACAGAGCTCCTTACAAATATTACAAGTAGAATCTAAGAGTTGTTCTTCAAGTTCTAGACTATTGAGGGATTCAGGGAAGAAATATCAGAACCTATATAGAAAACTAACAACAATTTCCCCCTTTCTAACAACAGTTTCCCTCAAAAACATCTATCAAACCAGAATCTAGCAAGCTAAGTAAAAAGCGACGAGATATAAATATAAATATCCAGGTGAGTGTGTGAGTCAGTAATCACTTGAGTGATTCTGAGTGCTAAGCATAAAAGAAGCAAGGCCAGATAGACAATAAGGTATTGTCAGGGCCGAATAACAATGATGTTATATATATGAAGAAATAATAGTACCGTACATCGACTTGCTATTCTAGAAAGAAAGACAAAGAACTAAGGCAAAGATACACATAAGCTATCTACTATCTCCTGAATCCGGTGTTTGAAGTCTTTAGATTTCTCCTCAGGAAGAGGCAGTCTATATATCCGGTAAGTGACTCTTCTCAGCTTCAGAATCTGTGCCATGTCAGCAGGATCAGCCTCATCTAGATCAGTGGCTTGAGCAACACTCTTGATTTCTCCTTCAATGACCCCAGCATGTAGAGAATCGTCAAGCTTTAGTGGGGGAGGCAGAGGTCTTGGAGCTGGGACTCTGACATCAACCTTTTCTGCTAGGGCCTTCTGAACTCTTGCATAAATTTCTGGATCACTCTTCAGAAGCCACTCAGCAAAGGCAATGGACTTGTGCATATCAGGCCAATACCTCCAGAAATAGAATCTCTTGATGAAGTCAGCCTTCAGCGTCTCCCACCTCTGAGTCCGTTCCCATGGCATCCAAGTGTCAACCCTGAGCCATCTATGGATTTTGAGGTCTGTGGGCTTCCTGAGTCTTCTGTACTTGTATGGAATTTCAGCTTTCTCAGGAACCCTCTGACTTGCTTCCTTCTCAGCCTTGATCCTCAGAGCCTCTAGATCAGCGAATCTGAGCCTTTCCCTTGCTGCACTAATCTGTCTGGCTTCAGCTCCTCTGTCTAAGTACCTTTCCATCTGATCCCAGATTTCTTGCATCTCTTGCTCTTGAGCCTTTGAAGGGACAGAGGAAGGAATGTGGTCTTGATCTTCTTCTGAGTCAGCAGGTGTTGAAGATTTCTCTTTAGAAGTACCCTGCTGACCAGTTTGCTGTTGTTGCTGCTGTTCTCTTTCCTTCTCCTTGTCAGCTTCATCGCTGAGCTTTAGGTTCCTCGGGGGTAGCCTTGTCCCAGGCTTCCTTCCCCTCTGAACTTTGGTTCTACCTTTGGCAGGCTGTTTCTTGGGCTTATTAGCAGCCTCTGCCTTGGCTATCTTCCTTGCCAGCTTCTCATCAGCGGCAATCTGAGCTTCTTCCTCAGGAGATATGAACCTCTTAGATCCTTTCTTTTTGGGTGGAGTAGGGAGCTTCAGAATTTTCTTTCCCTTTCCCTGAACTGGAGAAGGTAGAGGGACTTCTTCCTCTTCTGAATCCTCCTCTGCATACTCAGCAATTTCTTTAATAATGTCACTAGGAGTTTGAGTTGCCTAAGTTGCAGATTCTTTGGGTCCTGAGCCACTTGGGCCGGTCTCAGCAGGCACTACAGCCCCTGCTGCTGAGACACCCTGGGCCTCACCCTGTTCTTGCTAAGCAGTGGGAGCAGTGGGAGCTGATTGTTGAGTCTGAGATGCTCCTGCCACTGTCCTTACTCCCCTTGGTGCTCTGGGTACCTTTTCCTTACCTTCCCCCTTTTTGGCATCAGCAAATAAGCCAAGGGTAGGTGTCTGTACCTTCTTATCTAGACTGGTATAAGCTGAGGCAAGTTTGTCTAAGGCATCTTGCAGTTTGACAAGCCTCTCGTGGATTTCATTCCTCTCATCTGTGAGTTCTTCACTGTACTTCTTCTGAGAGGTCTCCACCACAGTCTGAATAGATAGCAACTTCTGATCCATTTTATCTTCCAGGACCTTCTGAATTATCTGGAGTCTGAGCTCTGAGGCCTGAGTCAGGGAAGATACGGATTCAGTGTGAGCTGACTGGGCTGCCTTGAATTCTTCAAGAAGTTTGGCTTGGGCAGCTTCCATCAGCTTCTGTTGCTCTTCGAAGTTGGCTCTCTGAGTGGCAAGTGCATTGGTCAATATAGTAGAGAAGTCAGGGGCAGGCGTATTTTGAATCATCGTTCTGAGCCCCTTGATCTCTGCACTCTGAGCCTGTGTGGACGGCCTCCACGTCTTGTGGACGGCGCGGGCAAGGAGTCTGTTCTGAGCACCTTGACTCCTCAGTGCCCTAGCCACTGTCTTCGATCGTCAACTCTTCAGGCTGGGCGCTACCTCAAATGCAGACCCCAGCAACAGCTGAACTAGGTCCGCCGACTTAGAGATACCAGCCGCCGACTGGCCTGGAGGGAGGATGCTGAGAGGTGGCTCAGCAATTGTAATAGGAGCATCCTTCTCCAGTTGAGTTCCCTCATCAGGCTTCTCAGGGCCTGAATCACGGGGTGGGTCCTGATCATCAGGATCAGACCCATCTGAGGGAGCCGCCGCTGAAGTGGGTAGACGATCGTTCAACAAAGTGAGCATGGCCGCCCTCAGATCCTCCAGGGAGCATATGTCTGCAGGCTCTGAGTAGCCTATCTTCTCCCTAATCATCAACTCCTCCTCATGGAGTTGTTCGCAGGAGTGGTGCTGGATCAGCTTGTTTAGTGTTGACCACTCCTGGAACCGAATCAGAGTGTGGAGCCTAGCCTGCCTTGCCAATATGATCAAATCTATATGGCTTGCTATCTCCGGTGATTGCTTCTGAAATTTCGCGGGAGGCTCTAGATTGTAGAGCAGACGCCTCCATCCCGATTGACTCTGACTCTGAAGCAGTCTCCGAGTCCTCAACCTCTATCGGAGACGGGTTTTTTTCAGCAGATGGGATGCTACTGAGTGGTGGGATATCCAAGGGGATTTGAGTAGGAGAGATCGGATCAGCTTCTACCCCTTAGTCTACTGCTTCTCCTTGTTCAGTGGAGACAGCCTTCTCCACTGACACAGTCTTCTCAGAGGACTCAGCCTCATCCCTGAGTTGCAAAGGAGGTACAACTACCGCCTCACTGACCTTCTTCAGCTTCTTGGTCGGTGTCTTTGGAGCTGTCTTAGGAGGCGACCTCTTCTTTGATGGAGTTGAGGTCTTCTGAGAGCTTGGCTTGGGCTCACCAGGCCCTGAGCCAATCTGCTGAAGGGCCGCTACCCTGCTCTGGAACCTCACTTTCTTCGGATTAAAATACATCTTGTCAGCGTAGACTACGTGGTCAGCTCCACATAGATCTTCAATCATTATTGAGAGCTTCGTGCCGTATAGGAGTTTTCCCTTGACAGAGAGGCAGTTGGTGGAATGATCGAACTTCGCTGCCTGGGTCATAAACTCCTTCAAGAAAAATTCTGCCCAGTTAATCTCCACATGGTCATGTATGGCCATCATCAACTGAATTTTAGGCCTCGATACTTGGTCAAATGAGCTGGCCTGACTCGTCAGTATCTGAGTCACGATATAGGCCAAGGCTCTGAACTTGGGGAGCATAGCATTCTTTGGGAAGGCGGCTCTGAACGTGGTAGGCTTCCCACAGAATACTTCCAAGTACTCGTCCATGATATCATCCTTATATCCCACGGTGTTGAACCCCTCGCTCGGAAGCTGAAAGCTTCACTGAAGAGCTTCCTTGATAGACATCAACTTTATCTCTGGTAGAACGCGGGCGGGGTCTCCGCTCTGATGAATAATGAATCGGCATCTGATATCTCCTTCTACAGATTATGAGTTCAAATACAACTCAACGATTTGGCGTGGGAGGAAGTAAGAAGGCTTCCTAGAAAGAAAAGCCTCCAACCCTGATGCCCTCAGCGAGTCAAAGATTTCCTCCATGAAATCTAGCTCGCACGTGTCAAAGTCCATGATCGGCTCAAACTATACGCGGTCTTTCTCGAGGATTTCTATCATGTTTACAGGACCAATAACATCCCTTCCTGCCATGTTTTATAATCTGCAAAGAAAAGATATCAGTATCGAACGAAAAATATTATAAAGATCATATATGATACTGAATAATCGTTAAGATTTGCCAAAGATGTTTCTGAGATTATTGAATAGAAGTTTGCAAATAGACGAAAGCTTTTCTCAGAAATTCTAGGGTTGTGAAATTTTGCAGAGTAAAATCACGGTTTCTAAACTTTGAACGTGTTTTTATATGATAAAGAAGATGAACAGTTATAAATCCACGGTTCAGTTTAAAACTGCTTTATGAGATGGACGGCTAGGATTTAATGTTATAAAATAAGCAATGATCAATTTAGCCGCCTAAGTCAAATTACAGTTGTATATAGCCATAGAAGGAACTTGATTAGACATGCATTTAATGCGCCGCAGAGTTCAGCATACTTTACATAGAATGTCGTGTATTAAATATAAACCCTTATATTAAATGACATTTTCTAAGGCATTGAATACGATGCTTGAATCTGAATCATAAATGCACATAATATTTCATTGGTTACTGAGTAGAGATACGCAAACCTGTCACCTGAACATCGTAGTCAGCTGATACCTCGTGTAGATAGTTGTTGAGTCTCTACGTACTGAATTTATTCAGTATTGAGAGTGAACATTTCCCCATGCTGAATGCTCCTCTCCTGAATCCACTTACTGACTAGAGTCAGTAGGGTCCAGCAGACCTAGCTCTACTGAAAGTTCTCTGAATCTGGCTTCAGCTAGAGGCTTGGTCAGAATATCTGCCCTTTGACGGTCAGTATGGATCTTTTCCATCCTGATATCCTTCTTTTCGACATGATCACGAATGAAGTGGTGTCTGATGTCCACGTACTTGCATCTAGTATGAAGTACATGGTTCTGAGTGATTGCAATTGCACTGAAGCTATCGCAGAAGATCGGCACTTCATTCTGAATGACATCATAGTCGCGTAGCTGCTGTCTCAGCCAAAGGATTTGGGCGCAGCAACTTCCGGCAGCCATGTATTCAGCTTCAGTAGTTGACGTCTGAAAACCACAAAATCAGCTTACTGCCAAGGAACTGACAAGTTCCAAAAGTTGACTTTCGGTCAATTATACATCCTGCATAGTCAGCATCAGAATAACCAGTTAGTTCAATATTATCATCTGCTGGATACCATAAACCCATGTCAGGTGTTCCTCTAAGATAGCGGAGAATCTTCTTTACTGAGTCCATGTGACTCTGCTTGGGATTCGCCTGAAATCGAGCGCAGACACCTACAACATAAGTTATGTCAGGTCGGGTAGCAGTTAGATATAATAATAAACCAATAATAGCACGAAATTCAGTATGGTCTACTGATACTCTCTCTTTATCAAGATCAATTTTCATATTCGTGTTCATTGGGATCTTGATTGGTTTGCCGGATGTGCAACCGAACTTCTTGATGAGGTCTCGAGTGTATTTGCCTTGATTGATGAATGTTCCCTTCTCAAATTGTTTGACTTGAAAGATGAGGAAATAATTCATCTCTCCCATCATTGACATCTCGAACTTATCCTTCATCATTTTCTCAAATTGTTGACACATGATGACGTTCTTTGATCCGAAAATTATGTCATCTACGTAGATCTGCACAAGTAGGATGTCATCTTCCAGCCGAATGTTGAATAATGTGCGGTCTACTGTGCCCTTCTGAAAACCTTTCTGAAGAAGAAACTCAGACAAGGTATCGTACCAAGCCCTAAGTGCTTGTTTTAACCCGTATAGAGCCTTTCTGAGTCTATAGACCTGATGTCCCTGCTGAAAGCCGGGAGGCTGTTCTACATAGACTTCTTCTTTCAGCACGCCGTTCAGGAACGCAGACTTCACATCCATTTGATAAACTCTGAATCGCTGATGTGTTGCGTAGGCTAGGAATAGTTTGATTGCCTCCAATCTTGCAACTGGAGCGAAAGTTTCGTCGAAATCTATCCCTTCGGCTTGACAATAGCTTTTTGCCACGAGTCTTGCTTTGTTCCTTACTATAACGTTGTTTACATCTCGCTTGTTCTTGAAGACCCATTTAGTTCCAATCACATGTTGATGTCGGGGTCTGTCAACAAGCTCCCATACTTCGTTTCTCGTGAACTGATTTAGCTCCTCCTGCATAGCTATGATCCAATCAGCATCCTTGAGTGCGTCCTCAACTGATTGAGGTTCTTCAGTAGACAAGAAACAGGAATATAATGCGCTTTCTCCCTGACAAAATCTGGATCTTGTCTTTACGCTTGCTGAAGGATCTCCAATAATCAGGTCAGAAGTGTGAGCGTCCAGCCACGATCGACGATGTTTCAACTCTTCATCTGAAATTTGTTCAACACAGATAGTAGGTGAGTTAGGCATTTCAGTTGTACTATTCTGAGATTGAAGTAATTCAGTTACTAGAGTTGGGTCTACTGAGTCACCAGGTTCAGGGGCATTTAGCTCAGGAACTTCATTCGTTCCCCCTGAATTATTATCCTCAGTAGAGGTCTAAGTTACCACTTCGGTTTCTTCATCGACCTGAGTTACCTGGGATTGACTCTGTTCAGTAAAGTCAATCTGTTCAGCTACTTCTGTTGCTGGCTGAGATTCAATTGTCTTATCTTCAGTTTCCTCTTTTGAATCATCATCCCAACACAACTGGATCTTTTCAACTTTATCTTTCAGGCTCAGATCTTGTAGCTGCTTACTGATGTCCTCAGACTTTGATTTAGAGTTCCTGCTCCTGTCTTCAGTAGCAAACTCATTAAAAACAACATGAGGGCTTTCCTCCATGCAGAGGGTCCGATAGTTCAAAACTCTGAAGGCTTTGCTGACTCGGGAGTATCCTAAGAAGACTCCCTGGTCTAACTTGCTATCAAAAGTCTTTAACTGATCCTTCCCATTATTGTGGATAAAACACGAGCACCCAAAAATATGGAAATAAGATATGAAAGGCTTCCTTCCGTTCCATAGTTCATATGGTGTCTTCTTATGCTGCTTAGTCAGTAGGGATCTGTTATGAGTGTAACATGCAGTGTCAGTTGCTTCTGCCCAGAATTTGGTTGGCAGTCCTGAGTCTGCGAGCAGGGTTCTTGCTGCTTCTTTGAGAGTTCTATTCTTCCTTTCAACAATCCCATTTTGTTGAGGCGTGCGCGCGGCAGACGTCTCATGCTCTATGCCTTGAGCTTTGCAGAACTCCTCCACCATCAAATTCAGGAACTCAGTTCCTCTGTCTGAACGTATCTTTATAATCTTGGTGTTCTTCTCGACACTGAGCTTTTTCAGAAGCGTAGGTAACTCTATTTTGACGTCAGACTTGTTGGCAATAAATATGACCCATGTGTAGCGCGAGTAGTCATCAATGACCACTAAAGCATACTTTTTGCCTCTGATCGTCACCGGAGAGACTGGACCGAATAAATCCATATGTTGCAGCTGAAGGATTCCATCAGTGGAAGGCGATGGAACACGTGGATTTTGTTTCTTTGTTTGCTTTCCCTTCAGACATGCTTCACACTGAGTGTCTTTGGTGAATACTTCATTCGGCAGTCCTCTTGCTAGAGCGTTTCTAACTAGTTTGTTGAGCGTCTTGAAGTTGAGATGGTTGAGTCTTTAGTGCCAGAGCCACCCCGTTCTGTTGTCGTTCTTCGCCAACAAACAAGCTTCAGGTTCAGCTGAGTTCCAGTCAGCTACATAGATATTCTTTTTGCGCAAACCTGATAACACTGTTTTCCCTGTAGATTTATCAATGACATCACATAAACCAGCGTAAAAAATCACTCTATTCGAGTTATCACAAAATTGACTAACAGAGAGAAGATTATGCCGAAGTCCTTCAACATATGATACTCTTGGAACTGTGGCGGTTCCAATGCTGAGTGTTCCATAGCCTCTGGTATAGCTTTTGCGTTGTCTCCAAACTCGATTCGGGGTCCTTCTTCAGTAGTATAATTCTTCAGTAGGTCCTTCTGGTATGTCATGTGTCTTGAGCATCCGCTGTCCACATACCAAGGGTCCTTGTGCACCTGCAAAACAGAATTATATTCAGGTACCCTTTATTTTTGATTTTGGGTCCTTAGATGTTAGTTTTGGAAACCTAGATCTGTCTCACGACCCTGGTGGTCTCAGACAGTTTCTTTCCAGTTTGATCAACATACTTGACCACTGGACTAGTCGATGCTGACTTCTGAGGCTTAGCAGGTTCAGGAGTCATGATCTTCTGAATTGGTGGACTGCTGATCTTTGCCTTCTGAACGACTTTCATCTCCTTTTATGACTTTGGGTCCTCTCCTGACTATAGGATCATAATAATATGACTCATACTGAGCTGGATGTGTCAGCTGTGGAGGTCCATACTGATCAGCCCAGTTGACTTTGCTAGTTCCCCCTTGACTGAACTGGGGTGATTTTGAGCTAATCTTCTTGTCAGAATGCTGATAACTGGGATGAGGTGCCTTCATCTTCTGTTTGTTCTTGGCTAGGGGGTTCAGAATCTCAACGTTGATGGTCTCCCCTTGAACAAATCTATCAGCTAGCCGGTTCTCTGAGCGTACGGGGGCAGATGAGGAGGCTCCATGACTGAATCCAAGTCCCTCCTTGCAGTGCTTAGGCTTGTTGCTGGCTAGCATGGCCTCAAGCTTCTTTTCAGCGCCCATGTACCGCTCTATCATCAGATTCCTCCAGACATCATCACTTTTCTTCAGCGTTTCATGCTCGGTCTGAAGTCCTGACAACTCTTGCTTGATGAGCTCGGTTCAAGTATCTTTCGAGTCAAGTCATTGGTCGCATCGAGATCGATCTTCTTGATCCTGAGACTTGGCCATCAGAGAGTTTATCTCCTCCCTGAGTCTCAACACAAGTCCTTCTGACTCAGTAGCAACCTGACTTTCCTGAGAAAGTCTCTGATTCTCCACTTTCAGGGTATCCAACTCCTGAAGAGTCTTACTGAGCTGCAGGCTCATCTGAATCTTCTCGTCTAAAAGTTCTTCGTAGGCGATCGAGACGTCCAGATTCTCATCTGCACCTGAAATAGTATCGTGTGTGCAGTGTGAAGAGGAGTTAAATGGAGCGTGAGAGTTTACCTCATCCTCTTCTCCTGCCATAAGACACTTTTCAGCATCTTCTTCAAGCTCTACGGCCATGAATGTCGCTTCATCGTCTGATGAATCCATTAAGGAGTCGACTTCATCTGAGTCGTCTGAGAGTTCACCAGCTATATATGCTTGACGCTTCTTGATGAACTTCTCCCTTCGAGCTTTGCGTGCTGCTCTTTTAGCAGTACTGAGCTTAGGACAATCATACTGATAATGTCCTGGCTTTTTGCAGTTGTAGCAGGTGGTGACTCTCTCTTCTTTGCTCTCGCTGTCTTTCGACTGAGCTGAGTCTTCCTGTTTTCTGCAATCAGAAGTATGCGAGTCAGGAGTGCGCTTAGGTGTATATTCAGACTTACCCTTGGAGTCTCTGACGACTCTAGAGAGTTTTCTGCGCCTCTCCTTCTCCTTCTGATACTTAACGGACAAGCAGTGCGTATTTCTTAGCCAGGTTTTCTTCTTGTATGTCACTCGAGTGAAGGTTCAGCATTGCTAGATGCGGGAGCCGCTGTGCTGACTGATGCTTTGAAAGCATGGTCGATTTGGGTGTCAACTTCAGCTCGTTGCTTCCTTTGAGGTAGACCGAACTCGAACTCCTCAGTTTTTAGTTCTGAAAAGATATGATCAGGAGAAACAATATCTAAGTCAGAATGTCTCAGTAAAGTAGCAAATGGACTCCAATGTCCGTCTGATAGTGCTCTCAAAATCTTGAGATTCATTTCTCGGTTGGAGAACGTCTTTCCTAGCCCGTTGATGGTGTTCATCAGATCCGTGAATTTGACGTTAAGATCCTCAATGGTGTCACCAGGCATGAGAGACAGTCTCTCCAGCTTCTGAAGTTCCAGGCGCCGGTTGTTCGCTTTGATCTTCTGAGTCCCCCGACTCAGTAGCGCTAGGGCATCCTAGAGTTCCTTCGCGGACTTGCAGTCCTGAACTCTCCCGAGATAAGAATCACTTAGGGTGGTCAGTATGGCATTTCTGGCAACCCGATCTAAGTTGTGAAGCTTCTTCTCCTCAGGGGTGAAGAGACTTCTATCTTTCGGAATCTTCTTCCCGATCACCATGCCTCCTCCTTGTGCTGGTCCTGAGTTTCGACACTATCAATCATGGGAACGATAGGTCCGTCCTCCAGTACCTCTGACATGCTATCGTGGAGGGAAATCAGATGTGCCTCCATTCTGACTCGCCATACCCCGTAGTTCTCTACTGAGAACATGGGTACCATCCTGATTCTTGACATATCAGACATTGAAAATAGTGATATGAATGAAGAATGATATGCAGTGAAAACGTTTTTTGGATCCGTTCAAGTAGACCAGTTTTAGAAAACAAGAGTCTTAAAGAACTCCTGCTCTGATACCAATTGTTGGTCCCGAGATTAAACGTTTAGGTGTAGAGGGGGGGGGGGTGAATACACCTGAAAACAGTTTCTCAACTTAAAACGCGAACAATCCTTTTCACGAGGATGCCGTACTGAACGAGTTCAGTAGAACAAATAAGTTGTTCTAAATCGCGTGGCAGAGTGACTGACTTCACTGAGGCCTGCTAGCTGACTAAGGTCAGAATTCAGTACCGTTCAGCTGAAGTTCAATAAGTGCGGAAATGTGTAGGCCCAAATTCAGTTGAGTTAGAAAACGTTTTTAAGAAAACAGTTTCAAGTATATTAGTGCGATCAGTTGAGCTTTGCTGAAACTTAGTTGAATGATTTAGAAATAGATTTTCAGTATGAACAGTAATCAATGCAACAGTAAAAACACAGAACACAAGCAATTTTAAAGTGGTTCGGATCCAACAATCCTACGTCCACTGTCCCGAAAATATCAAGAGACTATTTTATTATACTGAGTTTGTCTCAGTCGGTTTGTGCAATGGACAAACATTGGTCTTGAGATTTATACTGAGCAAGTCTCAGTTTACAAGATATCAAACTAAAGTGTTTGACAAACTCTCCAACTATGAAGGAGTCCTTTACAATAAGGATCAGTTCAAAGATGAACTCATTCGTTCTAAGCTATAGATATAGTCTGCTGAGCTTAGGTTAGAGGGATAGGGAATAAGAAGGTGGCTTCTAGAGCGACGAACGGTTATGGACTTGGGTTCGTATTCAGTCGCTTGGATACTAGAGGCTTTATGATCTGATTCAGCTTGGTTCCCTATGAGCAAGTATGTCGCCTTTCGTTGGAGATTACTCTATGAAGTTCTTGCGGAAAGCTTAAGTCATTTCTGAGTTGCTCGTGAATGCTCTTGTGTTCTTCGTTTTCTAGGTTTCGTTCGGTGAGCTTCAATTTGAAATCTTCCCTTTATTTATATAGCAGAGACATGGATAGATCCGTTGGAGACGACGATCCATGTGTCTCTCTCTTTTGGGTAGCTAACGGCTCTTTCAAGGTATGGTGGCAGAGTCCTTTCCCTCAATTTCTGGAAAGTTGTTGACTTGCAGCTTTAATCAGAAAGTAGACAGCTGGCCGCTCGTCATTAGTCGAGGCTGAAGAAAGTAGGTGAGACAAAACAGACTTCAAGGTGGATCTGAAGCTGATTTCTCTATACCTCGTATGACTCTGCTGTTTTGACTTATGAAATATCCTGACAGTTAGAAGACTATCTAGCCGTTGCTAAGTCTGATCTATGTTCAGTAGCATACTCCTGCTGAGTCAGCTCTACTGAAGATCAATTATGAGTTCAGTGAACTACTCTTGTTGAGTTCAGTTCTACTGACTCCTTTCAGTATACTGCTCTTGATGAGTCAAGTATTACTGAGTCTTCTTCTTCTGGTACTGAGGCTGATAGTCTGCTGAAGAACCAGCGGACAGAACTGAGCGCCTGAACCATATGAAGAGTGTCTATAGAGTCTGAAAACTCTCAGAGACAGAACAAACAATTACAACATAGTGGTTCATCAACCAAAGTAGGGTTTTGGGATCTTCAAATCTACTGAGCACTAGGCTACTGAGTTATCTTCCAACAGTTGTGGAGCTACTGAATCATCTCCTAACAAATATTTTGATGAGATTTGACATTAAGATTGGGGAGTCTTTTTATTCTTTCTTTTCAATTTTTGTACTCAAATTCTCTCTTGTTTTATCGACTATGTTTTGTGGCTAATTCCCTTCGCTAGGGATTAGGGTTTTTATGATTATGAATGATATTTAATCTTTATTGATTTTAGCTCTTCATCCATTTCTTAATTCTACTATCTTGTTTTAATCACATATATATGCTTGATCAACATATATATGATGTTTGGGATTGATTTCTTGTAACCCTCGAGATTAATCAACGCAATAGATAGTAGGATATGCCCGATAATAGTCACGAGAGTAGGCTAATAAGGGTATAACATGTTCAACACCTAGGATTGTAATGGGTTCGTTTAATTTCTATATCATGAAAGTAGGTATAGCATTTATACGAGCACGTCTTATTCGAATCGAGAGATTGTTTAAGATACGTTAGAGTGCATGTTGTAGAATAGTTGAAGAACAAAATCAATAGGTTAATTGGATTTCTAATCATAGCCCGACATCCCTAGTTCATTCTCATTTGCATTTATCTCATTTTAGTGTTTTAGCTTTAATTACTATCACAAATTGGTTTACTGTTTTATGTTATTAGAATAAGATTTTAAGTAGAGAAATCATTGTCCATGTGGTTCGACCTTGGTCTTCCAAGATTTATTACTACAATAGGACTAAATTCGTACACTTGCGAATAAAATTCCTATCAAGCATGTAAATCTCCTTGCAAATTTCTAGTTAAGTAAATATCAACGTATTATTAGGTATAAAATTTGATTTTAGGAAATCATTGAAAATATGTACTGATGAGTCATTTTCGTACCTAATTATTTTTGTCCAAAAAGTCTCTTAACTGTGCAGGCGAGACGCTTTGTTGACAGTTGTGTAGGAATTTAGGCTGATTTGGCACGTGACGTGGAAATGATGTGGCAACGCGTTTTTCAGCTGGAATGGTGAGATTATGAACGGATTTGGCCGGAATTAGAGAAAAGAAAGGAAAGTGGATAAATAAGGAATGATAAGATATTTTCCTTATCTCAAAGACTCATTTCCTTATCCGAAAAGGAACCCTAGTTTATCTAGATCAAGGAGCAGCCATATAAAAGGGGAAGAGAGGCACGAAATTCGACACCTCCTCATACACGAAATTCGGTCCCTTTTCCGTTCGTTCCCAATCCAGAGTTGTTTAGTTCTTAATTTTCGTTCGTTTGTGTAGAGAGATCGACGACTCATTCGGTACTCTCATTTTACTTTCGTTTTATTTTTAATTGCAGTTCATGTTTTCGTTTTAAGGTTTCGTTCGTGTCTACTGTTCTATTTTTAATATCCGTGCATGCTAGAATTAGGGTTACGGATGATTATAATTCTGTTCTGCAAAGTGTCTCACCTGTGCAGTCAGAATGTTTTCATGAGTAGCTAAAACTTTAGTGGTCCGGCAGAATGTAAAACACACACGTGAACAGTACATGAGGCTTAGGTTCTAATAATTAATTGAAAGGGTTTCGGGTTAATTCTGGTTTATTTAATCTAACTAGTAATTTAGGATTGACCACCCTAATTTGCGTAGTTTGTAGCTAACTTAGTACTTCCATCGTTTCTCGTGGAACAAGGCTAGGTAAGTAGCAAAGTTATTCATTAGAATAATTGGATTAAACCGGTAGGAGACTATTAGATGCCCAACATACGAGTAGGCTCCTATACTAGGCTCCCTTAGTTCGATAAAGCTGTTTAGCTATTAAATCTATTGATTGCCCAACAACGTAGGTTTTAGCTAGATTAGGGAAGTAGCCATTTCGATGCCCAACATGGCGGTTACCGACTAAGTAAGTGGGAGTGAAGGTTGTGTCAGTTTAATTACGACAATCTATAGCTAGTAGATTCTTAAGATTAATTCATATTAAGTGTCGAGGATTGGAATTACATGTGTGCTGAATATTCTGCTGGACCTATCTCTCAACTGCCCAGTTAAAACAGTTTATTTTCAATTTTCAGTTTTTACAATTTCTTTCAATTTTTACAATTTCTTAGCTTAGATAAAAACCCAAAACTTGCGTGATTGCTAACCAAACTCAAGATAAGTAGAAAAATAATGTGTCTAGTCCTCCGTTCCCTGTGTTCGATACCCTGTGAACTATACTGATATAATTCTCAAGTTTTGCAGGATTATTTGGTGCAATACAACGATCACCATGTACGTATTATTAGGTATAAAATTTGATACTAGGAAATCATTGAAAACATCTACATATTATCTACATAGTATTTAAGTAAATATGTACATATTATTAGGTGTAAAATTTGAATTTAATTGGAAATCGTTTCTTAGAAAACAAACAGAAAAATTCAATGTACATATTATTACATAATTAATTCTGAAAATTAATTAGGCATATAATTAATTTACCTCGGAGTTTAATTATGTAAAACTCAATATTGTAGTGGTTTATATTATTTTTAATTGTGCAATCTATAATTCGAATAATATTCTTGTTTTAATTTTTTCTTTCATTTTATTTTAGGAATATCTCATATATTGTTGTTATAATTCTTAAATAATTCGAATAATATTTTATAAAGATGTAGAAATTATCAACCGTATTTATCGGTCCGTGCTTAATTATCTACAGAAATTTTATATTGAGTAGCTTTTTAAATATTATTTTTAAATTAGATGAAATTGACTAAGTTATTTTTATCTTCTTTAATTCTTTCTAGATGTCCAGCTGGACACGTGTAACTGTAAAGTATGGATGTTGTTTCTTGGGTTCGGATTATAAAGGTGGGGATGAACAACTTGCCCCATTTCGGACCGATCAATTAACGTTATCGTCCTTAAAAGCAAGCATCTAAGCCCGTACACATATTAACCTACGGGTTACCCCCTATGCGCTTTATCTGTTGGAGCATGCTCAATCTGGAAAGTTGATTAAGTCATTAATGATGACAGATGATGACTTGGTTCGACTTATCAACTTAGAGGTCGACCCAACTGTGTGCGTCGTTTTGACGGTTTCGGCTGATTGCGCGGGAACATCACAACAACGTCCCTTCATATGATTATCCTTTGTCGGACAACACATTTGTTCGAAGTGGCCAATTTAGTTTCCCCGATATTTGTGGTGATGCATATGGTCAAATCGGAGCTGCATATGAGTTTGGAGTTCAACATCAGTTTAGAAGGCAAAAACAACAAGAAGAAGAAGAGCAACAAGAGGAGCAAGAAGAAGCAGAACAACAGGATCACGGTGTTGATGATAATAATGATGATGATGATGCGTACGGCGAGGATTATATGGTTGAGGAAGAGGATGAGGAAGACAAACATGTTGTCGCTCAAAATATTTATGGAACCATGTACGAGTTTGCATCATGGATTCGTGGGGAAGGCGGTTTAAACCGGCTAATGACACTTCTAGAGCAGCCACAGAACAAAGCGCTCACCCTACAAGACGAAGATAATGAAGTTTTCGACGAAGTCAGAAATTGGCTACTTTGTGTTCTATGTATTATTAGAAGTATGAAGTTTTATTAACGAAGTAGTTTAAAAACAATGAGATAGAGAAATTAAGACTTCAACACACGTTAGCACTACATAAATACATCTTCACACTTCTGCTTGAACCGTAACATTATATTGCGACGTATTATGTGAAGAAAGAAAAAATTCAGAACCTAATACAACAAAAAAATATAATATTTAGTATCAGTATAATATAGTATTTCAAACCAGGCTCTGTCGAAGTTATAGAACATGATTATTCATGAAACACAAACTAATATTACAATTGTCATATGAATAACCTAATTTTTTGAAATCAGAACTCTAGAATGCAGATATGAACATGAAAAAAACAATGAAATAATAATATTCTCTAGTAAATGACGTGTTCATACATAAGATATATTTTTGTTTTTAAAATTATCTTAGTGCTACCTAAATAAATCTTAATACTCCGTTTTTAAAAAAACATGAGAACTATAATATACTCATAGTTATACTGTGAGTTAACTACCTTATGTTATTTACGTGACTTCACATATACATTAATCTAATAGCAATCTCTATTAATAATACCAATCTCTATAATAATAATAATTATATCATACCCACACTTATGGAAATAATTCGAGCAATCTCCAGTTTTTTTTTAGTCTTAGTACAATATACTATTTAGTATAATCCAACAAAAGAAAATGTAATATTTAGTCTCAGTACAATATACTATTTTAAATCAAACTGTTTAGAAGATATATGTTGTGATTATTCATGAACCACAAATTAATATTACAAATGCAATACGAATAACCTAGTTTTTTGAAATCAAACCCTAGAAAGCCGATATGAACACGAAAAACACAATGAAATCATGCTATTCTCCAATAAATGACTTGTTCATACATAAGATGTTTTCGTGTTTTTACAATTATCTTAGCACTGCCCAAATAAATCTTACTACTTTGTTTTATACCTAAACAAAAGAACTATAATATCATCATAGTTATACCGTGAGTTAACTTTTTTATGTTATTCATTTGGCTTTACATATACATTAAGCTAATCTCATACTTATATATCTATTATCCCCTAATATATTAAGCTAATTTCATACTTATATATATTAAGCTAATCTCATACTTACATATATTAAGAAAATAAATATTATTTCATTTACGCTGCATGCCAACTAAATGCATGCCAACTAAATATTAGTTCATACGGCATTCACTATTAAATATGTCTATAAGTAAAAAATAATTGTTTAATCCATTTAAATATTATATTTATCTAAATATTAAAAAATAATTGTTTAATCCATTTCATACGACATTCACTATTAAATATATATAAATATTATTTCATACTTCATTCACTATTAATTATGTATTTACGGTGCATGCCAACTAAATGCATGATTAGGAATTATTTTTTTCTAATTGCTCCGTTACATTAAATATGTCTATCAGTAAAAAGTAATTGTTTAATCCATTTAAATATTATGTTTATCTTATTCAATATTACAACTTTATCAATATCAAAAATTATGTTTATCTTCTTCGTTAACACCAAATAAGTTTACACCACGGAAAGTTAGTTCAAAATTAACGAAAATCACTAAATTAAATTAACAAAATTCCATAAATTAAATTATGAAATTGTCTAAATTCAATTAAGGAAATTGCCTAAATTAAATTGACAAAATTGCCTAAATTAAATTAACGAAATTGCCTAAATTAAATTAACGAATTGCCTAAATCAAATTATCGAAATTGTCTAAATTCAATTAACGAAATTGCCTAAATTAAATTGACAAAAATCCTTAAATTAAATTAACGAAATTGCCTAAATCCCACTTGAACGAAATTGTGTAAATTAAATTAACGAATTGCCTAAATTAAATTATCAATTTTTTCTAAATTCAATTAACGAAATTATCTAAATTAAATTGACGAAATTGTCTAAATCAAATTAACGAAATTGCCTAAATTAAATTAACGAATTGCCTAAATTAAATTATCGAAATTGTCTAAATTCAATTAACGAAATTGCCTAAATTAAATTAACGAATTGCTTAAATTAAATTGACAAAAATCCATAAATTAAATTAACGAAATTGCCTAAATCCCACTTGAGTGAAATTGCCTAAATTAAATTAACGAGTTCCCATGTATTCCTTTCAGAATGCTTTCTCCCAATGATTCAGATTTGTTGACTACTTTTAATAGGGTTTGAAAATGTAACACTATTTACGGTACTGAATTATTGGTTATATTAGGTTCGATAATATAAAGTATTATATATGAGATAATATTGTATTTACTATACATGATAATATTGTATAAAACACATAGGATAATATTGAATCCTTTTTAGTTTCAAAATTGGATAATATATAAGATGATCTTGGATATTTTTCGAATATATATATCAAGGTTTTACGTCAGAATAATTATGAATCTATGATTGTATGTATAATACATATGATAATATTTATCAAGGTTTTACGAAAGAATAATTAGGAACCCTAATATTTTCATTTCTGTTACAATGGTTATTACGTAAGAATAATTAGGAATCTATGATTGTATATATAATATATATAATGACATTATTAGTTATATAAATTGATGAGAATGGATATTGGTACAATGGTTTCATAGTCTGGAAAATCATGTTACGTCTCCGGTTCAATCCCTATTTGCGCCTTAAATTTTCATTTTATTTTGTTTAGTCTACACTTATCTTCTAGAGATAAAAATATTATAAATTTTATGAGAATTTGTAATGGCACAATGGTATCTTTGTTTGGGAATATTTATGAGGTCTCAGGTTCAACCTTTCTTCACCTCAAATAAATATATATATATTTTTATATCTTCAGAAGAAAATTGTTTTTTTATTTTATTTTTAAATTTTAATATCAACACATCTTAAACGAGGCAACACGAAAAACAAGGCTAAAGCAGCCAACACATTGCACACACAATACACGTGAAGTAGACTTTTTTGTATATTTTTGCATTTATGGAACATCATATATATTTTTGCATTTTCCAACTTTGAAATGTATAGTGTTGAGATTCCTCTCAAATTTTAAACTGAAAAAGTTAGTGCACACATAATCATCTTTAATACAATGCCACATCATTTAATGTACAATATGCCCATACGCTTATGGTCATATCAGTATACCTAAATACAAAATTAAATACAATTTATAGAGTACAAAATCCATTAATTCTACCATATTTTAAAATAAAAAATACACAATCATAATAAATTCCAAAGTCTAGATTTCAATATCACAAACTATACACCATTACATTTACAAATGACATATAACTTTATGACACTTAGACTGCGTTTGGTTGAGGATAAAAAATAAGAGAAGAAATAAGTGAGAAAAAAAGTATAGAAAAAAATGAATCTAATACATAAAAAAGAAAAAGAAAAATCATGTTTAATTCAAAAGTAAAAAATATCCTTATTAAAAAATATATGAACCTACCAAATTCTTAATAAGATGATAGAATATAATTATCAATTCTTTTCATTTAACTCCACTTTCTTCTCATATTTGGAGAAAGAAAAAAATTAGAGTCAAATCATCTTTTACCCCTCCATTCTCCTCTACTATATGAGGTAAAATGTTCATTTTACTCCAATTTATCTCTTATCTATTTCTTTCATCTCTCGTGCTCTACAACCAAACACATGGTTGGGATACAAATTATACGAAATATAAACTGTTGCCCCGGCCAATCAAGCACTGCATGCAACAAGACATTATACATATAGGAAAAGGAGAGAGAGAGAAAAAGGAGAGACTAAAAACATGGAAGTAATAAGCAAAAGAACTAGGCAACATAAAACTCCAAGCCTGCAAATAGCCATAATAGCAAACAAGAATGCCCAAAAAAACAAAACAAAAATGAAAATCTGATACTCTTATGTACAAATGGGTTACAAAGAATGCCTTCTACAGTTGACCAATTTCACATAAGAAAGATGTACAGCAAAATGAAGGAAGCAATAGGGAGAGGTGGCACACAATATGATACAAAACTAAAGCTGATTTACCTCACACGAAAAAACACCCCGAAAATCAAGAACGCGAAAACTAATGCAAATCACCACCACCTTAGAAATAAGAAGGAAGAAAGATCTAGGGCTAAGATAGCTCCACTCTTAAACTAACAAAGTAATATACCTCAGAATCAGGTTAAGATACTAATTCAGCCACCCTCCAAAGAATGAGCATCTAATCTTGCAAAATATATTCTCATATGAAGATATGATCAACCAAAACCAGCCAAGTTTACTTTCCTCACCAAATTCATTGCAGTTGCTGCATTGACTCGCCAACATGAGCTCCCACCAGCCCAGCAAATTACAACAAGATTTTCATACTCGGGCACTTCGTGTGATCGCAGAATTCACAAACTCATGGCTTCATAATCCATCAATGATGATATAGTGGAAATGGACTTACATGTGATCAGAAATAGTCATGGTGTTCATTTAAACAAGTCTATGTTGGCGCATTCCTTTACCAAAGTGAGGCTGCATCAAGCGAACATATAAACTATTCTTTGTCATCAATGTATCATGAGAACCTTCCTCCACTATTCGACCACCATTGAGTACGACTATGTTGTCGACATGTCTCATCATAGCTGCTCGATGTGCAATGAGGATGGTGGTTTTGTTCCCCATAATAAGAGTATCCAGAGCTTCCTGTACTACCCGGCTCGACTCAGATTCTATTGATGAGCTAGCTTCATCCAACAGTAAAATAGGTGCATTCTTTAAAATAACTCTGGCAATTGCAATCCTCTGCTTCTGTCCAGGAGTCAAATCCACACCCCTCATACCAACATGGGTGTCGTACCCATGAGGCAAGCTGCTGATAAAATGATGAGCATTTGCTATCCTAGCAGCCTCTTTCATTTCTGCTTCACTTGCATTGTGCCTAGCATATATGATATTCTCTCTTATGGTTGTTGAGAATATGATGGGCTCCTGCTGCACAAGACCTAAGTGGTTCCTCAACCATCTCAAGTTATAAGATTTCAGATCTCGCCCGTCTAGTAATATCTGACCGGCAACTGGATCGTAAAACCGCTGTATCAAAGATATAATGGTGCTCTTACCAGACCCTGAAACACCAACCACTGCCACAGTTTGTCCACCATTAACTCTAAGACTGAAATTGCTGAGAACCAAGACTTCAGGCCGAGTTGGATAGGAAAAGTCGACACTTTTCAATTCGATGCTTCCATAAACATTTGCAGGCTTTAGGGCTGCATTATCATCGGGTTCAATCTTAGGGGTTCGATCAATTATTTCAAAAACAGAAATCAGGGACTTTCTCCTTTTAAGAATATATGGGGCCAGACCAAAAGGTTCGACTAGTGCAAATGTGGCAAAAGAGAACACCATGTACTCTTTTAAAGCTGTACCCAAAGACATGTACCCCCTTTTCACACAAAGCGCGGTGTACCAAAGGAGAAGAGCATTGCAAGCAAAAAGAAGAAACTGAGAAAAGCCAAATGCAAAACCAATTGCCATGCCTTGGAGAAAGCTTTTCTTGAATATCTTCTGAAGTTGTAACCTGTAGAGCTCCATGACCTTGTTGCCAGCACAAAATGCTACAACAGTATAGATATTTCGAACAGCATCCTCCAAGACTAAAGATGCCTTCCTATGCATCTCCTGTATACCCTTTGAAAATCCAGCAAGCCATAGTTTCTGTAAGATTGAATAGGAAATTCAATTCAGTCTCCTAGTAGAGTTGGTAAATGAAGACTATGCTGTTTATAAATGTTTATAAATGTCTGCAGATCGCCAGACACGAGTTTCTATGTGGATATGACTAGAAGAGAATCCATATATCAGAAAAATTATACACTTGCTCATACCTGTGCTATTGCAGAAACCATAAGAATAGGCAGAGTGCCTAAGGCCACAAGAGCTAGTCGCCAGTGCAGAAACATCCCAATGAGGACAGCAACTACAACCGCTGCACTGTCTTGTATGAATATTGAAAGCCGGTTGCTAAAAGCAGCTCTCACAAAAGTAGCATCATTAGCTAATCGCATTGACAGGTTATCAGCACTGTTCTCCTCCTCGTCAAACCATCCAACTTCATTTCGAAGCATAGCTGTTGAAGAAGGCAATTAGAACAAGAGTGTCTATAAGAGCACACACATGCTTCCTTAATAATCAGCTTTTCTCCTATCAACAAACTGGAATAAAAAAGTAAGCTTATCAAAAAAAAAAAAAGTCCCAAGTCCTCAGCAATCGCATACCTGAAAACATCATTCTCCGAACACGCTCAGTCATTTTTTCTCCCATTATGCCAAAGTAGAAGTGCTGCAAAAAATTAGCAATCACAGTCACAATTCCCATGCCAGTTATGATTAAGCACCACCGGTCTATCTCATCACGTGTATGGTTCTTATGTTCATTCTTTCTGTAATATGCCGTTACCACAAGTGCAATAACATAAGCAAGAATGGGATTAAAAGAACCAAAGATTGCAGCACCGATGCTTCCTAGAACAGCATAAAGCCATTCTGCAAGGCTAAGTTCTATTAGCCTCCATAAGGATGGTTCTTCTTGAGATGCTGTACCCTTTGTTTCTTTAATTGCCACATGAACATCATCAAATTCACTGGGCGGTCGACTAAATGATTGAGAATGCGAACGCTCATTTGTTGGGTCAGATGTCAAAAGCGGAGAAACAGGAGATTCGGGATCAGAAGCACTTTTTTGTCGCTGAGCTGAATGAACATCAATCTTGGGTAATTCAGGTAATCTCATCTCAAAACTATCCTGCCTCTCTATTGTTGGTACTCTATCTTTCATTTCAATGGAAACACCATTTTCCATCATTTCTTCTGGGGGTGGACTAAGAGCTTGAGGAGATTCTTGAGAGTTATAACTAACATCAGCAGGCCGAACCATGTGGCCTCCAGCAACTCTCTGAAGAGACGGTGACTTGGCCATTCTAGGCGATGATGGTTCTTGAAAGACGCGACTTGCAGAAGAATCTTTTTCAACCTGAAAAGTTGAGCTTTCCTTGTAGGTTCTCATTGGCATCCTGTATAGAGGTTAGAGGCAGTCAAAATGTAGTTCATATTTAGAGATTTGCTTAGTGAAGCAGGAATGACATCATGTATGATTTGGATTTCATATGGATTATGGGTCACATGTTGCACTATATTAATTTGTAGGAAGATTTCCCACAAATCATCCTGTTGCATAGAAAAGATGTTAGCCTGTGCTTGCCAACTTTACCTTCGTGGAAGTTTAGTAGCTTCTTCACATTTGAGCAGTTCTGCATAAAGTCCATCCAAGTTCATTAATTCTTCATGTGTGCCCATTTCAACAAGTTGACCTTCCTCCATTACAGCAATATAATCAGCATTTTTAATAAGACTTAGCCGTCTAGCTATTATTATTGTTGATCTGCCCAACATGAGGACATCCAGTGCTTCCTGAACAGATCTTTCAGCCTCAAAATCAAGTCCGCCAGTAACTTCATCCAGGAGCAGAATAGATGGATTTGAAAGAACAGCCCTAGCTACAGAAAGTTTAATCTTCTGCTCCTCCGTCATCACTAACGAGGCCCAACCAACCTATAATGAACCAAAATTTCATTAAGCACATCATGGATAGAATCTGGCAAAACCAAATTTATATTAGGTGAATACCTGAGTATCATATCCTTTTTCAAGAGAGCTGATAAATGTATGTGCATGCGCTATTTTAGCAGCTTCTTCTATTTGGTCCATAGAAGCATTCCGTCCATAGGCAATGTTATCTTTAATACTCAAACTTAGTAAAGCAGGTTCCTGTGTAACTAAACCAATTTGGCTTCTTAGCCATTCCAGCTTGAGGTTCTTTATATTTTCACCATCCAAAAGGACCTCTCCTGCAACAAGGGAAAAGACTGTAAGACTTTTGAATGAGGAAATCCCATAAATAATGGAATAATACCTAAGGTAGGGTCATAAAACCGCTCCATAAGTGGTATGATACTGCTTTTTCCAGAGCCATTTCTGCCAACAAGTGCTACAGCCTTTTTAGCAGGCACAGTGAGATAAAACCCACTCAAAATCGGAATTTCAGGTCGAGATAAATAGCTAAAATATACATTTCGAAACTCTATGTTCCCTTGAACAGAAGGAAGAGTTAAGCCATCATGATTAACAGTGGAAGATGACCGACTTATCATCTCAAACAGTCTGTAGGCAGCAATTCTGCCTTGCTCAAAAGAATAAAAGTTTGTGGCTGCTTGATTCAGTCCGCTGCCAAACACAAGAGCATTCATAAGTCAGTCGAATCATGCAAATACAGATCGAATGAGAAGTATTGAAGTCTCTTACAGGCCACTTAATATAACAGCAAACAGAGCTGTTATAATTTCTCCACCATGAGCTCTTCCATGTATGACAAGGGACCTTCCCACCCAAAGTTGCAAAGCACAAGAACAGATAGCAAGTCCATATGTGAAACCAAGTCCAAGCCCTTGAACCAGACTTATCAATATTCCATATCTTAGTGTAGCTTGAAGCGAAGTTGCATATGAATATTTTGCCAAAGTTTCATTGGTGAATGCATACAAGGTTCTTATGTAAGATACTGCCTGCAGAATTTAAAGGGAAACATCAAGGCATAAAAAGTACTTCAAATCGACTAGGCAAGAAGCATTTGGCCAGCAAACAGATGGCAATTATAATATCATATCTGTTGAAAACAATACTTTTGGCTTTTTCTTGAATGAACTCACTAAATTGATTATTGAAAATGAACACCAACGAAATTACCACTCTTCACATCAAAGAGCGACAGAGTTTTTTTTATTAAGGTAACCCATGTAAAGCAGTTTATGATTTTATGCAATTATACAACACTGTCAGGCAAATATGTTATTGCCAAACTTAACAAGAAGTTCCCGCTTGACATCTCTAATTACTTGTGTTTATGATTTTACCAAAAGACTCTGAGCCGGGACTCCTTTAAGGAACTTAATTAATTGCCTTTTCATAACCAGTAGACAGCTTGAGTTAAAAAAAAGACAGAACATCATATAGTAAGAAAATTGTTCTACTAGTCCCAACAAAGCAGAATAGAGATCAAGAATCAGACCTGCTCTGCAATGCTTGCTGCTTCAGCATAAGCATCTTGGATATTTTCAGCAAGTCTATGCAAAAAGATATTTGAAATTCCTCCTGCAGCAACAATTAGTGGTCCGGTAGCCAAAGTAATAAGGGCAATCTGCCAGCAGTTGACGAATCCAATCACAAGACCACTAAAGAAAGTAGCCATATTATGAATATAGTTCCCCACCTGACACCATCAAGTGAAAGCCTATATCAGAAATATAACTTTTCCAATTTCCAATAGTAAAAATAGGCGAAAAACACAACGAAAAAGACAAGGCTTAAAAGGGGTATGCATACTTTTTCACTGAGAGCAGATTGGATGAGCAGCACATCACTCAGTACTTGACTCACAATGTCTCCATTGTTCCCATAGGTATCAAAAAAACTCATGTCCTGATTAAGCAGAACTTTAACATATTTCGACCGTATCACAGCAGTCTGCCTTTCCCCAGTGAGTATCCAACATGACACCTCTGAAGAAAATTGAAAAAGCTAAAAGAATTAGCTTATGGAAGCAAGAAAACTGGGTTTATTATGTTAGTATGGTATATGAAATGAAGATATTATGTACTTACCTATCCAGGCTGAAACAAAAACTCCCACGGCAATATAAACTATGCTTAAAGAAAGCTGCAAAAGTTCCAAAGTAGTGTCAGTTTTTTAGATAGTTGTTTTTCCTAGCATCCAAGCCATGACTGAGTAATTAAGGTAATCACAATCACTAACATCTATTATTGTGTTTCTTTCATAAATGTGACCATGGAAGTGACGTAATTATCTGGCACTCAATCAGGAATTTACTTCATATAAATTCATGACCAACATAGACTAAATTAGCTGTTATGGTTCCCCATAAACAAACCTGTAACTTGTAACTCATGTCCAAGTTTTCTAGCAGAGGTTAAATGTAAATCTACTTTGTTACTTTTATGTAAGTAAACTTGTACTGTTGAAAGTCCGCATGAAAAGTGTGGAATTACTTTAACTGCCATAGCCTAACGTTGAAGACCTTCACTCAGATCACCAGAGTATTTATGTCATGACCCGGTCGGAGGACGGAAGAGAATTGGGTGTTCCGGGAGAAAAACGTGGAATCGGATAAGAAGTTATTATCAAATCGGGCTAGACGGAGAAAGTGGGAAAAGGGCGAGCGTGGACGACCCGGAAGGATTCACGTGTTATCTTTATTTACCGTTTAATTAGTCGTTTATGGTTAATTAATTAGTTGCTTATGCCTAATAGTAGGTCACACATTTTGTACCCTATAAATACCTATGTGGGGGAATTATATGATATCAAGCCGAATTATTAACTTGCTCTTCCTCTCTCTTCTCTCTCGGCCAACTCTCAATCTCTCTCACTCTCAATCTCTCTCAACTTCTCTGTTACTCTCTCTCGAACTCTTCCTTTCTCTCCTCTCAATACAATCGATCCAGTTTCTTCTTCTCCACGCCGGACCCCCAAATTCCCCCAAATCGACAGATCTCACGTACTACTCGAAATCGCATCCGGCAACAACAAGCTTAACAATCCGGCGAATTAGCTTCGGGTTGTTACAGTGGTATCAGAGCCGCCGATCTCGCGGATTTCTCTCTTCACCTCTCTAGATCTGAACCGGCTGGTCGCTGCCTCGCTCGAGGCTTGATTTCTGCTCGAATTGCTCTAAAGTTTCTATCTAGGTTTGTTGATTCTTTTATTTCTGGGTTTGTGTGTTGAAGTTGTGCATTTGTGTGTTTGGAAGCTTTGGGGAAATCGAATTGTGTTTGTATCGAAGGAATTGGGGAATTTGCTCAACCTACAATCGGATTGAGTGAAGAACCGCGATGGACACGGAATTTCCCAAACGGCAAGTAATCCGGCAGAATGCCATTCGATCGGAATTTTCGGAGCATCTAATGAAGGCGATCGAACAATCGATGGCGGCGGCGTTCGAGCGATCCACTGCTCTCTGTGTCAACGAGATGAATAGAGTGTTCGATAGCTACACTCGTAGATCGGAGGCTCGTCGACGTGCAAACGGTGGCTGGTATTCCGAAACTAGACAATCATTCACTGATTCACTCGAAGGCTCTGAGCTGACATCTCCTTATGTCCCTTCAACTGCTGCTCGGAGTATACAGCGGAGAAATGCCACGAAAGAAGGGGCGAGTGGTTATGTCACAGCTGTAGCTGCAGCTGGTGGTGGTGGATTTGACTTCGGCGTGGATCCAAATTTGGATCCTGCACTTTCTCTTACACTTAGAGTATCAATGGAGGAAGAGAGGGCAAGCAGAAGAAGCAAAGCAGAAGAAGAAGGCTGCAGAAGAGGCTTCAAAAGGGGAAAAAGGGGAAGAACAGTCTACTTCAGAGGACACAACCATGACTGAGAATGTGATTCCTAACATCAGAACCTGACAAGAATACACCTAATCTAATGGACGATTGTGATTTGAATGATGAGTTTGAGAAGGAAAAAGGGTTGTTGCTCCGTGAACAGAGGAGACAAGAGGCTGATGATCTTGAAAAGGAGCTTAATTTGTATAGGAGTGGATCAGCTCCACCTACAATGGAAGGTTCACTCAATGCAGTCGGAGGATTGTTCAACCACGGAGTTAGTGGCGTTGGTCCGGCAATTGCTGAATCTGCAAAGATATTTCGAGATGACATGAACCATTCATCTTCCATTCCTGGACTCCCTTCTCGCCCGGCTAGCAGAAATGTGTTTGATGAGAATTTTGGTGCTATGGGTTCAGCAGAGGCTAAGTTAGCTCATCTTCGCCGTGATTTGGCCTCATCTGAGCTAGGGCATTCTACTTCAAATACCCAGACCTCATCTGCTGCATCATATTCATCCTTGTCAAGAAGCTCCACTCCTGACCCTCAGCGCATTGCGAGAGCGCCAAGCCCTTGTCCAACTCCTATTGGAAGAGCAGGCGAAGCAATTCAGAGAAGAAAAACATCAACAATCCTAGCTCTTTCAGTGGTGTAGCTTCTCGTTCCAATGAACCTACTGATCTTGTTGCTTCTTTATCTGGCTTGAACCTTTCTAAAGGCATCATGGAGGAGGCTACTCATTTATCCTCTCAGATTGAGTCTGATGCCGACGACCACAAGAATTATCTTCTTAATCTTCAGGAAAACCAAAATAATGCAAGACATCAAACTTATAAGAAAAATGAAGCTGCACAGTACAATATGTCTTCTGTTCCTCAGGCAAGTAAAGTGGCCCCTTATGATTCTGGTGTGAAAAATGGTGGTGGATTCAACTTAAGTGGTAATACATCTCTTCAAGCTAAGCTGCAGAGAAATGCCTACAATGAGCAGAGCATTTTTATGGGCCATTTGAAGAAAGTTTCCTTGAAGACAATACTAGCGTCGTCAAACATCCGAGTCTTGGGGACAAGACTCTCTAACGAGGGGAGTATTGTCATGACCCGGTCGGAGGACGGAAGAGAATTGGGTGCTCCGGGAGAAAAACGTGGAATCGGATAAGAAGTTGTTATCAAATCGGGCTAGACGGAGAAAGTGGGAAAAGGGCGAACGTGGACGACCCGGAAGGATTCACGTGTTATCTTTATTTACCGTTAAATTTTCGTTTAATTAGTCGTTTATGTTTAATTAATTAGTTGCTTATGCCTAATAGTAGGTCACACATTCTGTACCCTATAAATACCTATGTGGGGGAATTATATGATATCAAGCAGAATTATTAACTTGCTCTTCCTCTCTCTTCTCTCTCGGCCAACTCTCATCTCTCTCAACTCTCAATCTCTCTCACTCTCAATCTCTCTCAACTTCTCTGTTACTCTCTCTCGAACTCTTCCTTTCTCTCCTCTCAATACAATCGATCCAATTTCTTCTTCTCCACGCCGGACCCCCAAATTCCCCCAAATCGACAGATCTCACGTACTACTCAAAATCGCATCCGGCAACAACAAGCTTAACAATCCGGCGAATTAGCTTCGGGTTGTTACAATTTAACAAGAAAGGATATACGTGACTACTCAACAAACGAAACATGCATTAGAAGTGGTAACATAAAAAATACACCCAGCCATATAATCCTAGAAAAATCTAGTGAAAATAATAACCATATATGACAACACTAAGATAAAACCACGATCCCGAATTCCAGGTTACTCCATCATTGACTCAATTACGATAGCATATGTTCAACAAAAGAAAATAACATCAAAACTAGGACTAACACAAAATCTGGTTCTTAAAACGAAATTACCTCAGTGAACCTGTCGAATAGCTCATCACTAGATTCATCCCGGAGCAGATGAATAATCTTAGCAAAATAATGCAAGTAAACAACGAGAGCTGTGCCGTGCGCAGCCGCAGCCAGCGATCCCACGAACATGAGAGCCCAGTCGAGGCCGTCCGCGCAGGCAAACAGCTGGGAGAACGGCACCGCCGCTGGCGGCGGCTCCATCTCCTCATTCTCGGCGTCCATCTCTTCCTCCACCTCCATCGGCTCCGCATCACCCGTCCCCATATCCGTGTACGGCGAAGGCGACTCCGGCGGCTCCGACACCTCCGAAACCGGCGTCAGCGGCTGTATGTGAGGCGGCGACCACCCAAACAATCCCCTAGAGATCATCATCTTCCCCGCTCAATCACTGAACAATCCCGCGCAGAAATTCCACAAAACCTAAGAAATCAAAACCCTAGGTTACTGCACTTGAACTTAATCCTTCAATTCGAACTCGGCAGAACTAGATCGGAATCCACGATGCGCGAATTGCTTGAAATCCTCGCTCCCTTCGTCAGTTGAACGCAATTTCAACTGGTCCGGCGCTGCGAATTGACTCGGTCAAAGGCGGGAGCAGTTTCTGTTGACTCGCAAACAGATTCTGGTTATTAATGGTTTGCCTTCAGCGACGAGAACGAAGAGAGATACGAGGGATTTGTTCCCTCTCTAAATCAGCGTCAAAAAAGTGTCAAAAACAGCAGTCGTCGGAGGTCCGAACTATACTAAAAAAATGGAAGTTGGGAAAGTGAAAAAGCAATCAACATCCAGCTGTATAACGGTAGAATATGCGACTTCTATAACCATGAATATTTTGAGTTCGATTTCTAAAATGGGTAAAAAATTATTTAATATTATTCATTTATTTTATACTGAATTTTCAGAAAAATAAATGTTTTTTTTAGAATAATTATCTTACAGTTTCATTCTAATTTTTATAACAAATACAGAAAAAGGTAAAACCAAGATAATCAAGTCTAATAATATGAAATTTATTCCAAGTTTTAGGTGGGCTAAAATGAGTTTTAGATCACCTAAAAATATGAAAAATCAAATTTAGTTTACACAAACAACCTAATGACATTTAGTATAGTTATTCTAGTGTCGTTTACATGTATTATTTATAGTTTGTGTTTATTACATAAGAGTAATTTTATCCCCTATGTAACTCGATTGCCGTCAAAGGTGTGTATGTGGCCACCCAAATTGTAGTAAGAAATTTCTTTGTATTTTCCGAAAATTTATTATATCTCCTCCTCTAAAATTACAAATTCATTCCTCTGAATTATATTCTATAACCCTATTTTCAAGTGCAAGTAATAGTTAGTTAATAATGATATACTGGCCCAAAAAATGTCTATCTTTTCAGAATTTTCCTTATCGTCTACTTAAAATTACAAAGCCATCCCTCTAAAATTACAAATCACTCACTAGCTCCCCGAAATATAAATCTTAGACCTCCCTCTTGCCGCGCCGGTGTGAATTTCTATCATGGTAATATAAAAGATAATGAACGACTTGTTGTGTCGATTAGTAGTTAATGGTGATAAAAGAAACAAACTCACTTCGTTCCATTATTAATGTCTTATATTATTAAAATAGTATTTCGTTAGTAACGTCTTGTTTCTAAAAATGATAAAAAATTTATGACTACAAATTAATTACTCAAAAGTCGAATTCTATACGTACAATATCATTTTCTTAATCCATAATATCAAAATAAACAAGACACTACTAATAAGACGGAGTGATTACCTATAGTGAAATACTACTATTCACCATCTAAATTGCATGGTCAATATCTTGTCCCGAATTTCTTTCTCCACAACCATCACAACAACTTTTTATTACACAAAAAGCCCATTAAATCCAAAGTAGGATGGTGGCCCGACAGTGATAGATATCTGTTAAATCGATCCCCACATAATTCCCAAAAGTCCAACAAATCAATTATATATAAGCCTCATTCAATTACTACTAAACTTCATCATAAACTAAAATTTAATCAAAATAAAAACTTTGATGATAGATTAATTATACTAGTTTTCACATAATTCTACGAGTTTTGTTATGTGACGAGAAAAATTAGTCAAACGAGTTATTTGATATTTATGTCAATATAAGCATGGGCGGCTCAAGGGTGAAGCTAATAAAGCGGTTGTTTTAGGCCTCAATTTTTGGAAGGTCCCCAACATTTTTTTAATATATGCATATATATATATATATATATATATATATATTTATATATTCATAATGACTTTCAAAATTAGCCCAGTATTATTTTACTTAAAAGTTATTTAGAAATGTGCCTTAATACTAATAGATCAAATCATTTATAAAATGTAATAATATAAAGTTATTTGTATAGAGAAGTTATTTTTATTAAATATAAAATGAATTAAAATGTAGAAGAATGTCATAAACACAGTTAACCAATAGATCTGTAATTTATATATCTTTATAAAATTATCATTTCACCCTTAATTCTTCCCGTCCAAGATTATTGTCTCAATCTTTAATCTAATCTTTTATTGTAATTTTCTCTAATTTCACTCTTAAAAAATCCTACTATTGTGAGCTTTCAATTTTCATTTCTTCAACCTCAAAATCCCGCTAGTGACACTTTAAATTTTCATTTCCTCAGGCCGTGAACCATTGTGCCAAGCAAGGAGCAAGTTTTTAATTTAATACTTTAAGTTCAGTTTCTCTTAAATGAAGACCTCAGTTTTGTATCTTGCTTTAAGCCTCTCAAAATTTGAGCCGCCCCAAAAATATAAGCATACAATTAAGAATCAATCTGCATCCATTAGGATAGAGGAAGAAAGAACTCAAAACAATCTTATTACATGTTACATTCAATCCATGCAAACTCCTACTCTCTCTTGATTATAGAAACCGGCCGAAATCGAGCAAAATCGCCCTTCGTCCGCAATTTTTCTCGAGTTTTGAGACCTCTTGCAGTGAGCAATCGCCGCTTGAATCGGGCTCTCAAACTCCGAGGCAGAATTCTTGAACCCGAGAAGGTCGGTCGAGGACGTGGACGTGGTCATGGTCGAAGATTTGGGCTTCGAGAGGCGTTTGATTGCTCCGGAGAAGGATCTCCGGTGCCGGCCTCTTTGATCTTCTACTAAATTGGTTGCTTTGTTGTACTTGATTTGTCCAAATGGTGTAGGGTTCTTGTTTGCCTTTGTAAAGTGGCTATGATCAGCTGCGGCAGAGTGTTCTGTAGTGCAGCCAGAGGATTTTGTGAAGAGGGATATTATAAATGAGGTCCATTTTATCTTGGAAGAAGATGAAGATGTTTGTTTGATCATCTTCATCTTCTTAGTCCAAGATTTATTCTCGTCGGATATGGAGATGGAAATGTCTCCGCCTCCGTACCCATCGAAATAGTCATGTGGAGACAGCTCTCTGCTGACTCCGCACGACTCGGTTGGTGAAATATTGCACGACTCGAACGGGGTCGTGCAGTTCGGTGTGAATAGCGGTGTGGCAAAAGTCTCGTCTTCGTAGCGTTCGCGTCCGTGTTCGTGTTCGCTGCTCTCCGGAGCGGCGAATGCGGGGAACGAGGTGGAGGTTCGGAGGATTTTATGGACCATTTCGAGGCGCGGTGGGAGGTGGAGGGGGAGTAGCTTCCCCATGTAGAAGAGCTCGTCCGCCGGGGAGGTCGTGGCGTGCGGGTCCCGGTCGGACGAGCTCGAGAAGCTTTGTTGGAATTCGAACTCGTTGCCCGAAGATTGATTGAAGATGCTTGAATGGTAGTGATTTTTCACTTCCATGTTGATGTAGTCTTCTTCTGAGGATGATGATGTTGTTGATGAGGAATCTGAGTAGTTGTGGAGACTTTGTAGCATTTTGGCTTTCAAATGATTTTGTTTGGTTTTTTGTTGCTTTGGTTTGTAGTTTTGTCTCTGCTATATAAAGGAAAAGGGTCCGTATTTCATCTTGTATTTTATTTTACATACGTAAATATCTTATTTTATTTCAAAGTCTAGTATTATTATGCGTCACTATCATTAATGAAACAAAAAATATGTAATAAAATAGCATCTTGGAGTTAAACTGGCAACATGAGACCAGAAATTAAGGAAAGCAAAATGAAATCATTTCAAGCAAATGATGACAAATAATGTAAATTAAAAAATTGATTAGATTAGATTAGATAAACTAAGCATGTCAGTTACCCACAATTTGAAAAACAATAATAATAGTAGTATTTTTTATTCAAACCAAAACAAGACAAACTTTAATTGAAAACCACCAAACCTGGCTTTTATGCTCTCTCTCTCTCTCTCTCTAATTTGCACCTACTTTCTTTTACTGGATTCCGGAGGAGTTTACTTTTTAATGCACAATTATTAAGATGGCTTTTGGAAAATAAGTAATTAAAAAGTAAATAATGTGTTCGTGTGGCATCTTTATCAAGATTACTTTTGTAATAAACTTTATAATTTTTAATAAACTTTATACGCATTAAATATGAAGAGCCATTCATGAAAAATAAAGAATAATGTTGACTCATTAATATCTGCCAAGGGTAAGTAAAATACACACACACACTACACCTTCCGACAATTTTTAGTGGAGGGATAAGCTCGAGACTTTTTGGTCCTATACTCCTATATGTATACTTATGAATTAATCTTAGAATATGTTGTCTAACATAATATATATGTATTGTTTTGATGACATCATACTAGTTTTAGACCTAAGATATGCTTAATGGTATGTCTAACTCGAAATTGTTGTTAGATTGATTGTTTTAATCATTCGATTGAGAGAAAACGAAACATGAGCGGATATGAGATTTAGAATTATTGACGAAATATGTAATTTTAAGGCTAAAAGGCTGTAATTTTAGGAGAAAAAATAACAAGAATTTAGAATCGGATCCTGTGATTTAGCGTAGATTCAAATGACTTTTTGTAATAAATTCTTAAAAATATAATGCAAATTCAGGTATATACACAATTCAAGGGGCAAATATTTCCGTGGATCCGCCACATAAATAAATATAACTGACGTACAAAATTCATGTAAAATGACGACAAACATGCTCATGATATATCGAGGGTAGATATCAATCATCTAAGTTTTCCCGCAACCAAGGGAGGGCATGTCCATGGTGAATTTATATCCTTAACTAGTAATCCGAAATTTCTTTGTGTTTTTAGAAAATTTATTAATCACCCTCTATTCCCTCGAAATTGAATATTTAGATGCTAAATCTTTAAATCCATTTCTCACTATAAATTATGAATCCGTCCCCGTGCCAACTCCTTATTGGATTATTAGCAAACGAAGTGTAAGTTTCAATGAAGCCCAAAGGGCAATCAAGGGGACAAAGAATTCCCAACTATAGAAAAAGAAATGAAGTTGTACCACAAGTCCAATAGGCCCACCACTTCCCACAAAATCTGGATATATAATTATAACCGTTGGACTACTGATTTACATGTAGACCCGTTGATTAGCGACTTTACTTCAATTATTGCCTGCGAATGGCGCAGAGTGGGAAAACGCGACTTCTCGTAACTCATTTATCCGCACTATTTGCAGATTTCTATCCCACTATTTTTTGCTTCTCTTTTGGAAAATGGTTGTGGGCATACCGTCATAATTATGTTCTTACAAAGGCGAACACAATTACAACTTCTATAAGAGGATTTTATTTTTTATTTCTCACCAATCAATATAAAAAGTATTTAATAAATACATTGATTGATTTCGGTTCTTCAATTTCAATACCTTGGAATGTATGAATTGAAATACTCTCCTCAATCCCATTATATCTATCATGTAGGGTTTTGACAAATATATTAAAAAACTTGATTTTTGTGTGTAATTGATGCGTGACTCATATGACTTTTTGTAATTTCTCGTGTTATTTCATTTTCTGGAAACAAAATAATATTATTAAGACAATATTATTAGGTAGAGGTAATAACAATGTATAGGATGACATAATATTTCATTAAAAAGTATATAGTGACTTTGAACTTCTAATTAAACGACGTATTCATAACGACGTTTATTAGGATAACATAGTGATAGAACATAGATAACATAAATCATAAATTAGATGATAGTGAACCATAATGATCTCGAACAATAAATAGAGTAATTGTAAATTGTAACATCATGTACGTATATGCTTCATAACAATGTATTATCTGTAATCCTTAAGAGCGTAAAAATTATTACAACTTTTTTAAACTATAAATTAATCGGCCCTGGACCTTTTTCTACGTACTTCAGTGATTCGATTCCCAAATTATGAAATCCTACATGTTTTTATTATCTATATTTTTTGAGAAATTAATATCTTGGCAACTCAAAACCATAAATATAAATTCCGCATTCCTCAAATCATAAATTTTGTATTTGTCCCGCTCTTCCCGTTGTGCGTGAGAGAATGACTCTTCCAAGACTAAAAATACGATCGACTCATAATTCCAACGACATACTACTCATTATATGGGAATATGTCATTATGAGATATTTCCAAAAGAACACATCATATATAGCAAATCATAAGTTCTTGATTTTCATCCCATTTGAATCATCTTATACTAATAATTCAATTCATTTACGTCTTGATGACACGAAACGAGAAATAATTTGAAATGGATGATTTCGTCCGTCTATTTAAAGACCGGAACAGTAGAAACCAAAGTCAAAACTCCCAAACAAAATGAAGTTCTCTACAGTTGTGTTCTCTGCAGTTCTTGCGATAGCAATGATGTTTTTAGGGTTCGGCAGCATCTATGCATATGCAAGGCCAGTTCTTGAAAATAGTGCAGCTTCGTAATTTAGGCGAGCTCCATCCTGGAATTCCGCCGCCGCCACCAACGAGCAGCCGCCCTCCGCCGACCCCGTGATGTTGTTGACTTCCGATATTGGTTGGTTTAAAATAATAAAATTGTTGGTCGTTAATTTCATTCCTATGTATCGACATGAATAATAGGGCATGCTATAATATTATATTTTTATTTTCATTTGATTTTATATTAGGTAAAAGTAACTTTGCAAAATAATAATGATAATAATAGTTTAAGTATGTATGCTTTATATAGCTGCTTGGTATAATAACAATACCAAAAAATCATTTATGTATATATGGTTGAGATGACTAAAATATAAATATTTTTTCAATTTTTAACTGTTTTTACTATTGAGGGGTAGATTTATGTATACATGGTCAAAATTGTAAAATATAATCATTTTTTAAAAATTTTGAACTGTTTTAACGAAAGCATTATAGTTTAACTGATAGATTAGAAATCTCAGTCACGCAATTGAGACTTACGCTAAGCCTTTATTTGGTTGAAGAGAGAAATGGATGAGAAAGAAAGTAAAGAGAAAGACAAAAGGGAGAAATATAGTTGATAGGGGTGAAAAAACGGTTCTAGTGTTTTGGTTATAACCGTACCCGTATCAAAACCGACGATTGTGGTTAACCGATTAAATAACAATCGATTAATCGATGCGGGTAAGATTATTGGTTTCACTGGATAATCGGGTATGGGGTATACCGATTAACCGATTAGAATAATAATAATAATAACAACAATTCTATTTTATATTTAAAATCAATATTTACTTTTTATAATTCAATTTCCTTCAATACCTTCATAGTTGATTAAAAAGAAAACCCTTCCGCCCGATTTTTTCATCCCATCGATTTTGATTCTATTCGTGACCGACTCATTGTGGCCGTGACTGTGACCGTTAATACGTAACCGGTGACTCCATTGGGCGTTTGTCACCTATCGGCGAAGAGCTTGAAGAGTTGAATTTGAAGCCGACGTCGTGACTTGTGATAGTCTTCTTTAATTCTCCGACAATTCGAAAACTTTGGCTATTGCAATAAGTTCTAAGTATATCTTACATGGCCCGGGACCGATAGGTCATGGGTTCAATTCCCACTAGACACGCTATGTGTGAGCCTGTCACATTAAGGGTGGTTTAACTCTTCTGTGTGGTTTGCAGGCTATTGCACAGGAGCGAGGTTTACCCCTGTGCGCCGCCATAGGCTGCGGGTTCCTCGTCAACAAAAAAAAAAAAAAAAAGTATATCTTACATTTTTACTTCTTTAATTATTTGTATTTTGATTATTTTTCCCAATTTTGGTTAGAAGTGCTAGCACTAATTTTTAGGAATTGAGTCAATTGAGTGATTGACTAATTTGGCTTGACTGCTTGAGCTCAATTTGATAAAATTAACTGCCATATTCCTTCTTCTAATTGCAAGCTTAATTCGGCTATTCATTCTTCAGTTCTTCTAAATTCTAATTGCATAAAATGATACTGATACACACTTGATTGTTGACTCTCTTGAGACTTCTTATTAGTTATTTCAGTTATTTGGAGACAATGTAATATCGTGACATACTGTATTAATATTGGTATGGGAATTGATACTGATGCAGACTTGAATTACTTGAAACATTGCTCACTTGCTCTTCTTATAATTATCTAGTTATTATTAGTTATTAACTTATTATTAGTTATGTCCATTAATCATTATCTAGTTACGACTTACGTAACATACGTTGCTAACTTGCCGAAATTGGATCTAATACCTAACAACAACAAGAAGATACTGTTGATATTGTTTTTCAAGAGAATACCACAGAAAGAAGTAGAAGCAGAAGCGACAACATGTGATGAAGCGATGGAAATCCATCCAAAAACAAGAAAACTTTAAGACAGGGACGGAACCAGGATTTATAGATGGGGGCGAGATTTATCGGGGGTCGAATTTTTTTTTAGAGAAAATATAATATAACAATGAGTATAAGGAAGTCAAAAGTACTTATAACATATACAAATGACAAAATAATGAGTCTAAAAAATGATATACAAAAACCATAAAAACGAATATATAACTTGTGACAAAATGCTGCATCTTTGGTGGAAGCAGGGCCGGCCCACCCGAATAGCGGGTGGGGCCTTTGCCTAGGGTCCCCAATCTTAAGGGCCCCAAATTCTAAAAAACGGCCCAGTATAGTAGCCCATTTATAAAAAAATAATATAATCTCATATCAATTTTTAAGGCCAGACTCTCCTAACACACTTTAAAAAAATAAAAAAAAGTTTAATATGAGTCCATTACTTACAATTAAAAACCCAACTTCAAATTAATGATTTAAGGGTCACACTTTTTTTTAAGCCCATTAAGCCATTACTCACTATTTACCAAATCAAGTACCCAACGGCCAAGTGCAGCAACGACTCTTTCTTCATTTCTTGCAGCAACCGTCGGTTCTCTCTGCGCCTTAGAGATTACAGAAAACTAATAAAAGACAAAAACCGCAAAAAGATACATACTTTTTAAGTTTGTTGTATTTTACGGTTTCTACTTTTAAAATTAAGTAGGCACACAAATATGGAAGCATGTGTTAGCTTTCGCTGACAACATGATTCACGAAGCTTCGACAAGGGCCCCGTTTTTGCTTTACGCCTAGGGCCACCGGAATCTCAGGGCCGGCCCTGGGTGGAAGAATACTCCAACCATCAATTTCATGTTGAGCATCTTCCTCTTGATCGATTCTTGGAACTTTAAGTGGAGGAGAATCATTATCTCTAGGTTCTCTTTCATGAACATCTTTACTTTTCACCACAACCTCCGGATTAGAAGAAGAAGAACTAGCCGTTGTAGCTTGAGTGTCTTTACATTTGAAATAGAAATCAAGTTTCTTCATGTTTTGCTTCATATTTATTCCTATTAGATCATATTAATAAACATACACATTATAATTTACACATAGTCTCAAATAGTCAAATTCTTAACTAGCTTGAATATCAAAATTTAGTCATTTATCCACAACATCAACGAGTCTAATACTTCAATTGCATCATTGACATAAGAGATTAAAAGAAAATAGCTAATTATCACAAAATGTCCATCAACAATTCAAATAAAAATTAAATTAGGGGTTTTAAGAATTTTACCACAAAAGAAAATAAATTAGGGGTTTTGAGAATTTTACCACAAAATCGAAGAGTAAGGACTCCGGACGCCGGACGCGGAGGATGCTGGATGCAGACGCCGGACGCGGAGAATGCTGGATGCGGTCTACGCCTTTAACTCTCGGTTCTCAATTCTCGTTGTGTAGCTGTCAGCTAGGCAATTTAATTTAATTGCTTGTTGGACTAATTGATGTTGTTTGGGCGAATTAATGTTGTTGGACCACTTAATTTAGTTCATGTTGTTGGGCAACTAATATATTTTTAAATTCGCTTCCATATATTAAATTTTTGTAAAATACAGGGAGTTCGAAAATAATTTTTTCGTAAAATTTACACATGAATTTCGACTTCGACGCGAAAAATGGGGGGTGCGGTCGCACCCACCCGCACCCCCCTAGTACCGCCCCTGCTTCAAGACAGAGGCAAATCTACAGCCGGGTCAGGTGGGTCGATCGACCCCCCGGCCGCTGGTTTTTATCTACGTAGGTCGTAGGGTATAGCATACGTTATTGTAAGATAGGTAAAGTAGTAGACATAACGCGTAAATGTCCTTAACCTAGTGGTTAGTGTCTCTGCTTATTTAGCATGCTGGACAGGGATCGAATCCACCTTAGCCCATTTTAAATATATTTTTTTCCCCTTACTTGTAAACTTGTTTTTTATTTTTATTTCACTTTCTTATCTTAAATTTTTATATTTTCATTTTTTCCTTACTTCTAAGCTTGTTTTATATTTTTAATTCACTTTCTTATCTTAAATTTTTATATTTTCATTTTTTATTTCACTTTTTTATCTTAAATTTTTATATTTTCATATTGGATTACTTCTTTTAAAACTCTTTTCTTATTCTTTTTTTTCTTATGCATCTTGGGGTTTTGCTATTTCCTTTATAATCTTTCTTATTGATCTTGTATTTTTCCTTTATTCGTCTCAATTTTTACATTTTGTAATTACTTTTTTATCGCAATTAATTTGAACTAACTGTTTTATTTATTTATTTAGGAATAGGTTAATTTTTTTAAATTTCATTTTACTTCCAGTTCAATACAACTATAATTTTTCTTTTTCTTATTTCAATTTTTCATAATTTTTTCAGCATAATTCTTAATTTTTAGCCAAACTTTTTATGTTGGTTTTTACTTTCACCACATTTTTTTCACCCAATTCTATTTTTCTTTGATATCCATGTACAAGCTTTCCTTCATACTTTATTCTCTTGAATTTATATGCATTACCATTCACATTTTGCAAGTACCTTGTTCGTATAATATAATTTTGGCCCCGAAGAGTTACACGCATATATCTTATAATGTGTCTGAATTCGAATCAGTTTAATCTGCAATTTTTCCTTACTCCACACCACTATCTATGGTCGCTTCTGTTTTTCTACTTCAACCCCCCGACAAAAAATTTCTGGTTCCGCCACTGCTTCAAGAGCTCCGAGGTCTGCAGCTTGGCAAGCTTTCACAATAGAATATGTTGAGATTGGAAATCCTCCGGAAAAGGTGTGATATGACAAATGCAAAACATGTGAAAGTTTGATAAAGGCGGATTCAAGGACTAATAGTACTTGTTGGAAAAATCGTTATATATATATATATATATATATATATATATATATATATTAATAATATGAAAATTTAGTTAGCATTAAATGCTAATTTGACTTGGCAAAATTCAGCTCGTTTAATCATCTTTTCGAGCCTCGATATATATCCGATATATGAATTGAGATATGTGATGTCGATCCACATTTCGAGTAGATAATTATAGTGTTCTTAATTTCTCGATTCCGATTTTCGGTGAGTGAGAAATAGTGGCTCGAAGTTTGGGGGACAAAACTATTATGTTACTTAAAGTGGAGAAACTTACGTTATTCGGGTTTTGGAGATTTATTACATTAATCAATGTGGGACATTGATTAATGAACAATGTTTTTAGTGGTATTTATTCTTTACCACTTTGTAGGAGATAACAAAGTGACATGTGGTGGACTTGGGCCACACATTCTCATGCGTGCGAGCCTTTTCGCCGACCGCCTCACAAGCGCCACGCCGCACCGCGCCCGGGCCAAGTCCCCGGGTCCGAGTCCGTGGACTTGGACTTGAATCTTGGCAATTGGTCCTTTGGGTGGTCCGTTGGGCCTTGGTGGGATTTGTGTGGACTGGCCCAACTCGAAATTGGTGGTCTGATCCAGCTCGTGGGATTTTTGGAAGTCTCTGGAATGAGACTGTCTATGTGCCCACTTTCCTTCCCCACGTCCACCTGCCTTAATTGGCAGGAGTTATTCCAACAACCTTTCACCTAGGGGAAGCAACCTATAAATAGGTCAGTTGCATTTCATTCCAAACACACAAAAATAAAAACATTCTCTCTGCATCATCTTAGCTCTAGCTGTCCAGCTCCAGTCCTCGCCGGAAAGTCCAATTTGCCGGAGTTCGAACTTCTGTGGTGCTACAATACTTCGAGATGTCGTCGTTTAATCTTTGGGGACGATACGCATGATCCGAGAGCACTACCCGGGGCGTATTTCGTCTTGCGGATAGAGATCATCCTCGACTCGACGAAGTTTACTTTTCTACTTCTGTTTTATTCTCGTTTTCCGACTTACCGATTTCATTGTAAGCAGCTCGTAATCTACAGTACTACCGGTCTTAAGAATCAGACTAGAGTTTGTTCAAAAAGCAAGCAGCGAAAAATACTCAAACAACGCACAATTTAAAGCTTACTTCAACTGTGGAGGGGATATCCACAATTTTGATTAATTTATATTTAATTATATTTGATTTTAATAAAAAAAATCATTAAATTTAAAAAAAATATAAATAAGAAATATTCCCTCCATCCCATCAAAAGTGTCTTCTTTTTATGGGACACGGAGATTAAAAAATTTGTATTGTGTGGTGTGTGTTGTTTGACTTTTGAGTTGTTAATTTTGGTCCACACACATTGTTTGCTTTTTTTAAAAATATAACAATTTCTATGAGACAGCCCAAAAAGAAAAACAAGACACTTTCTATGGAACGGGATGAGTAATTATTATTAAATTGCTAACTAATTTATTAAAATATAATTAAAATTAAATTGGTAAATATTAAGAATGATTAATTTTAGAGTTGATGATTTATTGGGAATTAATGAAATATTTGGAGGACAAAGTAGTACAATATAAAATAGATAAACTACAAAAATCAAACTATAGTTGAAAGTTATAAATCGGAGCTGAAAATTGTTCCGCTCAGCTCCAGACACATGAAGGAAGATGAAATTTCAAATAGAAATTGATGTCTCACGGTATTCTATTTCTTACTATTCTTCTTTTAAGTATTTCATCCGTCCTGTCCGACTTGTCTTGTTTCTTTTCGGCATGGAGATTAAGATGAGTAATTGTGTAGATGAATGGGTGATTGTGTGTAAAGAGGTAAGTCACACAAAGAAAAAAATAATAGGTTATGTAGTAATTATTTTCCTTTTTTGGAAACAAGACAAGCCAAGTGGAACGGTTTGGAAAAGAAAACAACACAAGTAAGGGGGATGGAGGGAGTATTTTTTTGATGTGTGTATTGGTATAAATGTATAACTATATTTTGGCACATGAATAATTTTCATATTTGTCATATGTAGCGGGAATATTATATAATAAATTTATATTATCAGTTAATTCCTCCTCTCCTGCCAACATAAATACCCAGCTTTACCAATTTATACTCCACACTGTATTATACACTCTCTCCAACTGCATTTCTTCTCCACCGTTGCCGTTGTCCGATTTCCAAAGCCATAGCAGAAGCGACAGTGGAGGTGGATACATCAAGTGCCTCCGCTGCATGCACGCTCGGCGAGCTTCTCAAATGCGTCAGCGATGTGCGGAAGCGGAACGAAGTCACCGGCGATGAAACTCCGGCGCATCAGGTGCTCGACCTCGTCACCACCGCGCCGCGGAGGAGTAATTTCGTATTCACTTTCACCAATCTGACATACAGAGTCGCATCCAGAGGCGGCGGCTTATTCCGCCGGAGCTTCGGCGGAGAATTGGTAGGAACAAAGACTCTACTCGAAGACGTCTCCGGCGAGGTGCGCGACGGAGAAATCATGGCGGTCATGGGAGCTTCCGGCTCCGGAAAAAAAGACTCTGATCGACGCGCTGGCAAATCGGATCGTGAGAGGGAGCCTCAAAGGCTCAATTACGATGAATAGCGAGGAGCTTCAGTCGCGATTGCTTAAAGTAATTTCAGCTTACATGAGGCGGGACGATCTCCTATTCCCGATGCTAACCGTCGAAGAAACCCTAATTTTCGCAGCCGAGTTTCGCCTACCGCGAACGCTCTCCAATTCGAAGAAGAAGCAACGCGTGCAACCGTTAATCGATCAATTAGGGCTCCGCAACGCCGTGAATACCGTAATTGGAGATGAAGGCCACCGCGGCGTATCCGGCGGAGAGAGGCGGGGCGTCTCGATCGGAACCGACATCATTCACAATCCAATCTTGCTTTTCCTCGACAAACCGATATCGGGATTGGATGACCAACGCTTTCATGGTGGTGAAGGTTTTGTAGCGGATCGCGCGGAGTGGCGGTATCGTAATTATGTCGATTCATCAACCTAGTTCTCGAATTATGCAGTTGTTTGATCGGATGATTTTCCTATCGCGGGCAGACTGTCTTCAATGCCCCTCCCGCGAGTCTCCCGGAGTTCTTCTCCGATTTCGGAAAACCGATCTCCGATCACGACAATCTAACTGAATTCGCTCTCGATTTGATTCGCGAATTGGAAGGATCCGTTAATTCGACTAGAACAGAGACCATTTCCAATCCAACCCTAATTTATCATTAAAAGAGGCAATAACCTCTACCATTTCAAGGGGAAAACTAGTTTCCGGCGTCGCTGCCGCCGGAGGTGGCGACGGAATAGTACCAACATTCGCAAATCCTCCATGGATTGAATTAGCGGCTCTAATGAAATGATCTCTATTAAATTCACGGCGGATGGTGGAGCTGCTCGGCATCCGCCTCGCCGTCGTGGTGGTGACCGGATTTTTTCTAGCCACCGCGTTCTGGCGGCTGGATAATTCTCCGAAAAGCATGCAAGAGCGAATCGGATTCTTCGCGTTTGCGATGTCGACGGCGTTATACTCCTCTGCCGACGCGCTGTCGGTGTTTATTCAGCAGCGATATATCTTCATGAGACAGACGGCGTATAACGCCTACCGCCGATCGTCTTACATTCTCTCTCATTCGCTCGTCTCAATTCCGTCGCTAATTTTTCTCTCTAGTTTTCGCAGTTATTACCTTTTTCGCGGTGGAGTTTTCTGGAAGCTTCCTCTTTTATTTTCTAATTATTCTGGCGTCGTTTTGGGCGGGAAACTCGTTCGTCACTTTCCTCTCCGGCGTGGTGCCGCACGTGAAGTTAGGGTTTATAATCATGGTGTCGATTCTATCCTACTTCCTTCTCTTCAGCGGCTTCTTCATAAATCGAGATCGGATTCCGCCGTACTGGATCTGGTTCCATGATATCTCGATGGTGAAGTATCCGTACGAGGCGGTGCTGCAGAACGAGTTTATTATTCCGATATATTTGATGTGATTTGATCATGATTCCGATATATTCCAATGTATTTGATGTGATTTGGTCATGATTCCGATATCCCTGATTTATCTCACTATTTATTTGTAATTGATATTTTCCTTTTTTAAGGTTTCTTAGTATGTATATATAGGCGTTGGATTTCTTTGTAGGAGGACATAGAAAACATAATCGAATATACAATATTCACTCACTTTTCATGTTTCTCTTAATCATGGTATCAGAGCCGTGAGATCCACATACACAGTTTTTTTTCCGCTATAGCCGTGAGAGGTCATGGCGAGTGACGATACAAAGAAGGTCGATATGACTTACTACCTTGGTTCCAGCGATGGTTCGGGGAATATCATCACTCCTATCCAGCTTCAGGGTGATAACTACGACGAGTGGGCGCGGGCGATCAAAATTTTGCTCAAGGCAAAGCGTAAGTTTGGTTTCATCAATGGGACGGTCAAGAAACCTACTACGGAGGAGAAGTTGGAGGACTGGATTGCTATGCAATTCACGCTTGTTTCCTGGGTAACCAACACTATCGAATCGTCGATTCGATCGACGCTACGTGAGTACGATGATGTTCAACTTTTGTGGAATAATCTTAAGAGTCGTTATTGTGTGGTTAATGACACAAGTATTTGTCAACTAAAAACTGCACTTGGAGAATGTCGCCAAGGTACGTCCGAATCAGTTTCTACTTACTTTGGTCGGTTGTCGAAAATTTGGGAAGAGTTAACTACTTATGTAGCGCAACCCAAATGTAGTTGCGGGCTGTGTACTTGTAACATTCCTAAGCAGGTTGAAAACCTAAAGGCTGAAGATTACTTGCATCATTTTTTGCTTGGCCTTGACGCTGCCTATGCCTCGATTCAAACCAATTTACTTGGTCAAGATCCATTACCAACACTTGATCGAGCGTATCAGCAGGTAATACAAGGAGAACACCTTCGTAATGTAGAGTCACCAACTCCATATTCTAGAGACGGTGTGGTAGCATTTGCCGTTACCGCCAATACTCGTGGGAAGTCGCACATGTCAACAAGTGCTGATAAGTTTTGTACCCATTGCAGTCGAGAAGGCCATGATATCTCCACGTGTTTTCAGTTACAGTGATTTCCTGATTGGTGGGGTGATCGGCCAAAGGGGAGTAGAGGATCTGGCCTTGGCGGCGGAGGACGTTCTGGTAGAGGAGGTGGTCGTACTGGGCGTGGACGAGCTAGAGGACATTCGATTAAGGCACACAACACCGTGGTTGGGCAGCCCTCTGTTGCTCAACAGGGATCGACGAACGGTGTTTATACTACCACAGGACTTGCAGGGATTTCAGCGGCGCAAATCAAACAATTGCTTGAGGTTTTGAATCAAACAAAGTCTCAAGCTCATGACCGATTGTACGGTAATAAAGACAAGTATAGCTGGATAATTGATACTGGCGCCACTAACCATGTGATTTGCGATGTATCCTTGTTGACAAATAAGCATTCTGTTCCACGTTGTCCTGCGGAATTACCGGACGGTTCTGTTGTTGAGACGGATCTCGAAGGAGATGTTGGGCTATCTGGCGGGTTAATTCTTAAGAATGTGTTATGCGTTCCACGTCTATCTTGCAACTTGATTTCTATCACACAGTTGATTGACGACTCGAGTTGTGTTTAGAGTTTGCTAAATATCTCTGTGTTATACAGGACCTACTGACGAGGAAGGTGATTGGAGCGGGTGACAGGAAAGATGGACTTTATTTTTTCCGCGGTGTTCCACAAGCGACGCTGCACAAAGTGGCTGGTGGTTCGTCATTTGAGTTGTGGCATGAGCGCTTGGGGCATGCTTCAGAGAGGGTTTTGAAGATGTTGCCGGTTATTAGTGGATTGTATAAGAAAACTGTTTCTGCATGTGACGTTTGTCAACGTGCACAACACTCTCGTTCTAGTTTTCCTATTAGTATGAGTCGTGCTAGTCGTATTTTTGAACTTATTCATGTGGATTTTTGGGGGCCTTACCGACAATCATCGTCGAGTGGGGCTATCTATTTTCTGACTATCGTGGATGATTTCTCTCGTGCTATTTGGGTGTCTTTGTTGAAAAGTAAATTGGATGTGAAATGCGTGTTTCTCAATTTTGTGGCAATGGTTGGACGACAATTTAATCAAGTAATTAAACGAGTGCGTAGTGATAATAGTACTGAATTTCGGTGTTTGCTTGATTATTTTCGACAACAAGAGATTCTTTTTGAGACTTCATGTGTTGCGACGCCACAACAAAACGGAAGGGTTGAACGAAAACATCGCCACATTTTGAATGTAGCTCGGGCTTTGCGTTTTCAAGGACGGTTGCCTATTCGTTTTTGGGACAAATGTATTCTTGCTGCATGTCATCTCGTAAATCGAACTCCATCTGTTGTCCTTTCTGGCAAAACTCCGTTCGAATTATTGTTTGGAAAACCACCTTCATATGATGAAATACACGTTTTTGGTTGTTTGTGTTATGCACATAATATTCGACATCATGGTGATAAATTCGCAAGTCGAAGCAGGAAGTGTATTTTTATGGGCTATCCATTTGGGAAGAAAGGATGGACGGTGTACGATTTAGAAAATCTAGAATTATTTGTGTCTCGCGACGTTAAATTCTTTGAGCGGGAATTTCCTTTTGGATCTTATTCATCTCCACGTTACTTGCAGGAGGAACAAATTAATATGGACGGAGGTGGTATAACAGATAATGATTCACTTTCTCTCGGGCTGATATGTCGACAGAAGACATAACACATCCCACTAGCATAAATGAGAAATTTGTTGAGGATGAACACGTGACCAACTCAAATGAGGAGTTGGTTGAGGATGAAAATGTGACCAATTCAACTTCCATTGAGAGTAGTGCGGAAGTGGATGAAAATGTGACTAACCCCACTCCAACTATCACACACGAAGCATTGGTTGAGGATTTAGGCCGTGGGAAACGACATAAGATACCCAGTCGAATGTATCAAGATTTCATCACTAACACCGTACGGAAAATAAGTCCTTCCTCTCTCACCTCATCGTCATCACCTCCTTCCTCGTCAGGTACTCTTTATCCTATTGATAAATTCATCAATTGTGCTTCTTTTTCTGATTCACATCGTTCATTTATTGCGGCTATAACTTTGGGACGTGAACCCAAAAATTTTAACAAAGCAATGCAGGACCTGAGCACTAGAGGAGAACCCAAAATGAGATCCGAGCACTAGAGGAGAATGGTACTTGAGAACTTGCCACTCTTCCTCGCGGCAAAAAGGCGCTCGGCAGCCAATGGATATATAAAATTAAACATAAGGCCGATGGGAGTATCGAACGCCTTAAGACGCGCCTCGTGATTTTTGGAAATCGATAAGAGGAAGGCATTGATTACACGGAAACGTTCACCCCGGTCGCCAAGATGGTCACCGTTCGAACCTTTCTCACTGTAGCAGTGGCTAAAGATTGGGAGGTGCATCAAATGGATGTTCACAATACTTTTCTTCACGGAGATCCTTCTGAAGAAGTATATATGAAAGTTCCTCCGGGTTTCACAATGATGATAATTCCAAAGTGTGCAAATTAAAGAAATCATTGTATGGCTTGAAGCAGTCTCCTCGATGTTGGTTTGCTAAATTATCGGGATCACTAAAAAATTATGGGTTTGTGCAGTCCGTATCTGATTATTCGTTGTTTATATTCCGGAAAGACTCCGTTCAGATATCTGTCTTAGTGTATGTTGATGATATGATCATCGCAGGGAATAATACGCAGGAACTGGAGTCATTTAAGCAATTTTTATCCTCGTGTTTCCATATGAAAGATTTAGGGGTTTTCAAATATTTTTTGGACTTGGAGGTAGCTCGAAGTCACGAAGGGTTCTCTCTTTGTCAACGAAAATACGCTCTAGAGATTATTGCGGAATGTGGACTACTTGGTGCGAAACCCGCGGACACCCCGTTGGAGCAACATCATACTCTGGCACTTGCTAACGGGGAATTACTTGAGGACCCAACTCATTATCGCCGTTTGGTTGGTCGTCTAATTTACCTCTCAGTAACGCGTCCTGATCTTGCGTTTGTTGTTCATATTTTATCTCAATTCATGCAATCGCCGCGTAAGGAACATTGGCTTGCTGCACTTCGAGTTGTGCGTTATTTAAAACAAAGTCCTGGTCAAGGTATTCTTCTACGCCGCAATGCGTCCCTCGTCCTCGAGGGTTGGTGTGATTCGGATTAGGCAAGTTGTCCACTTACCCGTCGTTCTGTAACGGGATAGTTAGTCAAGCTTGAAACTTCCCCTATCTCGTGGAAAACAAAGAAGCAACAGACGGTTTCTCGTTCCTCGGCCGAAGCCGAGTATCGGGCGATGGCTGCTGTAGTTTGTGAGTTGAAGTGGTTAAAGCAACTTTTGTTCGATTTGGGAGTGTCTCATTCTACACGTATCCCGCTTTATTGTGATAGCCAATCTGCATTACACATCGCACAAAATCCGGTCTTTCATGAACGAACAAAACATATTGAAGCAGATAGCCATTTTGTACGTGATGCCGTGAATGATAGTTTGGTCTGTCCATCATATGTTTCCACTTCGATTCAATTGGCTGACATTTTTACTAAGGCTCTCAGACGGTCTTCGTTTGATTCTGTATTATGCAAGTTGGGCATTCGCGATCTGCATGCTCCAGCTTGAGGGGGGGTATTATTCCGATATATTTGATGTGATTTGGTCATGATTCCGATATATTCCGATATATTTGATGTGATTTGGTCATGATTCCGATATATTCCGATATATTTGATGTGATTTGGTCATGATTCCGATATATTTGATGTGATTTGGTCATGATTCTGATATCCCTGATTTATCTCACTATTTATTTGTAATTGATATTTTCCTTTTTTAAGGTTTCTTAGTATGTATATATAGGCGTTAAATTTCTTTGTAGGAGGACAAATAAAACATAATCGAATATACAACACTCACTCACTTTTCATGTTTCTCTTTATCAAGTTTCTATCTCCGGTGCGGTGCTCCGTCCGCGGCGTGGAGATGTTCGACGGATCGCCGCTGGCGACGGTGCCGGAGGCGGTGAAGGTGAAGTTGCTGGAGAGCATGAGCGGCGCGCTGGGAGTGGAGATCACGCGCGACACGTGCGTGACGAGCGGTGGCGACGTTGTACGGCAGCGGTGGCTTGGGGGTTCTTTAGGATTTTGTTCTTCGTCTCGCTGTTGATTGGGAGCAAGAACAAGAGGAGATGATCCGACGGCTGGGGTTGAATGATCGCGATCGTGATGATTAGCGGGAAAAGAAACCTTATTTTATTTATTTTTAATTTTTATCATAAAAAATAAAATATTAAGTGAAGTTATGTAGTACTACTACTATAGAGTGAATTGTAAAATGAAGTCGAGTTATGTATGTAGTAATAATAAAGTTAGCTTTCTCTTTCATATCTAATATTGCTATCAATCAATTATGATGTACATGCATTGTTCCTCTTATGTTTAATATCTTAATTCCGAATACGACGTTACATTTGATTTGACATTTCACAAGGAATGTCATTCTCGGACCACTTTCTCCTCCAACCAATCGTATGATATTTAATTTTTGGTACTTCATTCTTGATTTATTATATGCATTCATTATTTTCACTTGATTTTCAAGATTCTTCACTCAGCAACACCAGACAATACTACTGCATAATTGTAATTATCACGTAGCAGATTCAGATTTTCCTCCTCGAGATATTATATATCCGAATGATGCCCGAAGAGTCGATAACTGTAGCACCTACTCATGTATTTGTATTTAACACCCTGAATCAATTCCAATATTCACTCCAAATGATTTTGTGCTACTATAAGCAAAAAATATTAAGCAAAACACATGAAATAGATATTATAGAAGTACAAGTTATATTTAATCAGGATACAATTAAGAATACAACAAGTGTAGCTTATATAGCTACTTTATATAAGTGTGGTCAAAAGAATGATGATTTCCTAAGGATGGTTCTTCAAATATGGATGTCAATGGCTAGAGAGTGGTTTTGCATGATTCTTCAAATATGGCCCGTTGGTGGATTGTTGTTATGATGAAGTCCGAGTGAAGAAATCATTAACTGCAAGGTTTGCATCTCCATGAGAGACTGCATCTTCAGGCTCCGGCATGTAGAGGCTCGATACAGACGCCTGCACGAACAAAACAACACCTTATGGGAAGAAAAACAAGTAGATCCTTGAAAACCAAAGCCACAAATACGAAAAAAGTTTGTATGTCTCAAATTGTGCACCCCTATGTCACACTACTCTTTAAATGGATGACATGTCCCACTTGCAAAACCTTTATGGCTAAATCTCATAATCGCAAGAAAGTGGGTTTTTCGTTATGAGCCTAGCAAAAGAAAAATTACGATAGCCCTTCCAAAATCGGACATGAAAGTTTTCCTTCATCTGGCTCAAATTTGACAAACAAGGAGTGTGACACAAGTGTATCATCTCATGGTCTAACCAAGCATACAGACAGATTCCAAATGAACAAATCCAAATTTGAAAATTTCTGATTCTTGCATAATGAGGGGTAAGGGATTTTGATTAAGAAAGACCAACTTTTGAGTACCAATTTGCCACATAACTAAATGGGAGGAGTGTACCTTAGAGTCGAGTAATGCTTCGCCCGAACTATCCGAAATAAGGCAGGCGCCATGAGCTTTTAGCCATTCTATGCACTCCTCCACTCCATCCACTTCTCTCCCATCGCTCGCTTCACTTGTAAAGCTTAAATTCTGGGAAATATAAGCCACAGAGACTGTAGGACGGTATGAACGAGATATGCACTTTACAGCAGCATATCGTATTTTTTCAACATAAAGATCTGCAATAAGAGGTGTTCAGTATATTTCTTGATGATGGACATTTAAAGAACTGGTTGTTTCAAAGTTCAAATAGCTTATATAGTTTCATATAGGGTCTTACCCATAAGGAAGGTGTGAAGATTAGGTGCCGACTTATAGAGTCTGAAAAACAGCACGTAATTCCCAGATGTCACTGCACTGCGAACTGAGAGAGCGTGTTTTACTGCTTTATCAGTTTTAGCATTAGATGGTAATCTGGAAAACAGAAACCATGGGCAAAAGAAATAAGTGTGTGGAGTAGGAGAATAATCCAAAACCAATGCGAATAGGGACAAACGCAGAGTGCATTATAACATATAGTAAATTGTATGCTGCAAATTCCATATGACATCCTGAAACCCCTTCTGAATAAAGAGTTTTCAATTGTGATTGGCACTGCACATGCAAAAAGGGACAACTGTAGAAGATTAAAAAATGGTTTATGTAGCTTTGTAAGTACGCAATTTATCCTATTTATACGGATCATCTCATTGCATAGTTATAAACGCTATCTTTCATTTTCTTTTTCCTAATTTAGCTTCCGATATAAGTGTGTGTATATATGTGCATGTAATCCTTCACATTAATAACTCACAATTTGAGTATCAGAGCCGAATAAGGATTTGGATAAAATGCTCAATCTGAAAGAACTAACCTGATTGTACTCCGGCAAGTCTCCAGCTTCGATAGCCAGACGGGCATGAGTTTCATACACCTAATATTGAAGGTTAAATTTGATATTAGCTAACAACAGCCTAAACCAAGAAGTAAAGCTTACATAATCATGCCTACGCAGCAGTACTATCAACACAAAAGCATATTAAGTCAACAAATCTGGGAAATGAGCAGCATGTAATGAACAGTCGTAAAAATACCTTGACTGTAAGCTCGTTACGTATACGTTGTACTGTAAGATCTTGCCGTATTGATTTCAACTGATCGCATTTGTAGAGGTAATTCTTTTGGGAATCTTGAACCATTTTCAGAGCTTTTTCTAGCACCTCTTCAGGCCTCACCTGCAATGAGTAGCCATCTCAGAACATAAACTTCCATGAAAATATACAAATAACACGGAGTCTTTCTATCACAACACACAGAAGCTGGGATGGTTACCGTTTCTGGATCAGGTGCAGAAGTAAGGCGTAGGTACCGTTTCTCAATTTCCTGACAGGTTCCCTTAACAGTAAGGGCATCCCAATCAATATCTTAAACAGCCTTGATTCCATTTTCTTCAAAGGTTTTACTAACAACCGAGGCACTAGACCGCATAGCATAGAAATTACCACCCACACGATCTTTTGCTCTTAATTTAACTTTTTGTGCTCGGGTTCCATGTCCCTTGTCAAAACGTTTTGAACGGTTTTCACGTTTTGTCTTCTCATCGGGTGTATCAGCAAGTGAAATAGCAGCAGAATAGTATTTTGTTAGACTCTGTTCCTTGTCACTATCACTAGAAGTTGCACTGCCATTAGCTTCATTGATGTCGTCACCAGGACGCAGCCTCTTCGAAGGTCTTGGAGTATTGTTCGTGAAGTTTCTCTGATCTGTAAAAGAAAATTTTGTGCCCACACTCACCTTATTCTCTGTTTTTCCACCTGAAAACTGCAAGTCATTGCATATAAATCTAGTAAATTGTTTTCCAAATTCCAATAAATCACTATGAATCAATTTATGAGAGTTTTAAGATGTGACGAAGGTGAGTACAAAATTATCATATCCATATGTGAATTTATGTTATATATAATCCAACAAAACCTGCATTTTGTGCATTGAAACATAAAACTACAAGAACAAGATTGCCACGAAAAATTTCTCATGAGTACTTGTTTATTGTTCCAAGAGCCATATTTTGGAGTTCCAAAAGACATATTAGCAGTTGTATCAGTCACCTTTTCCTCTGAAATGGGCTCCCATCTACTTTTGGTTCGCCGACTAGGACTCTTAATCTTTGTTATTGCAGAAGTTGATAACTGAAACTCAATATTACTGCAGAAACACATTAAGAGGCAGATGTTACTCAATCTCACATCAATTGAGAAATCTCAGCATAACTGAAAGAAACATACTCTTTGTCAACCCCATCAGTATTTGGAACAGGGAAAAGAGGCTCAATGTCCCAATCTCTTGTGTAAAGTGTACCATCAGCAGTCGCTTTTGTTATTACCTAGATAATGTATAATTTAAGTACACCATAAAGAAAAACTATATTAGCATCGAATTGTAGCACTAACACACTACAGAAAAGGTCAATGCAAGTGAAAAACAATGCCAATATCATGTATGAGATAACAGCAGCATGTGATGATATGCAGTCTTGTAGCGAACATGTAGCAATTCAAACCTTATGGCAGCATAATTAATTCATGAGGAAAAGCAACTCTTATAGTTACTTTATTTGTGGTGTTTTCACAAATCAAAAGAGTTTGTGACCAGTCCTATGTCAACATTACAAAACATGAACTAGTCATTAGAGTATACCTCCATGATAGCTTGGCAAGCTGCGTTTTGCCTATCATTTTTGCATCGAGCTAAAGCCCTCTCAACATAACCACGCAATGACTTTGGGAACACAGCAGGCTGCAGAAAGAAACACAAATCAGGAAAAGATCATCCGTAGTCTGCTTAACACTGTTCATTCCTATAATTACAAATATGATGGATTTTTATACATGCAGAATTGCATGGTGCTTTGGAACTCATGGACCAATCATAACTTTATCCAGATACTCAATATGGACTGATTGACAGGTTGCAAAACAAAATTCAACAGAACTGTTTTAGAAAAAGCAAAGGCAGTGACAACATGTAAAGTGCGACTTGTGAATGTGATAAAAGTAAAAGACCATGTTAATAAAAATCGAAAATAGCTGAGCAGCAAAATTGGGAGATGGTACTAACCTTGAGCATGGAATCAGCTTCTTGGTGTGGCATGACTTTTTCATTTGGCTTCCGTCCTGCAACATTGATATAGGCTGGCTTTGCAGTTGTATAGTTATCTTTGTTTGGTTTTGATATACTGGTGGATAGGTTTGAAGCAATTCTTGGATTATTTGGAATTTGCATTTTGCTCATCTTATGTGAATCTAAGGGCTCGGGAGGTTGAGGAAGAGTTTGGGATGATGTCTGATGACTCTGAGAAACTTGGTATGATCCTGGACACAGTGCAGTAGACATTTGGGAATATGTAGAAGTCTGTTGATTTTGAATACTTGCATAAGTAGGGATTGCTTCCTGTGGCTTTTGAGCAGGTGTTTGTACGGAGTTTGGAGGGTCATTCTGGAAAGCAGCCTGTAACTATCAGGGGTACTTTCACTAACAGCCACAGACTGACAATAAAACAACAATAAGCTCAAACTTAAATGCAAACTTCAATCGGAATGTATATGTGGAAGGCTTACCGACATGTCTTAAAAATCAAGGCTAGAAACAGCACAATGACCTTCCAAAAATCATGTAAAAGATTGGAAAAAGTGGCTAAAAAGACTCATAGCGGTTCACAGCTTAAACGACATACGTTCAATTACCAGAGTATAACTACTAAGCAAAAAAAAGACATATCTATTAGATAAATTGGACACATTTTTGGTTGGAATTCACATGAGGAAGCTCAACAAGAACACAATAATTAGCACAATAACATGTTCTAATAGCTCAGATTCAACAGATATCAAACAAGGTATTAGCAAGCAATTAAGACAGTAAAACCTGTGTAGAAGTTAATTCAGATGAACTAGCTTCTGCTCTCCACAAAGGGGTGTAAACTGCAGGCACCTGGTTGTTTGAAGTTGTATATCCAGTGTTTCCACTGGGAAACAAACTATTTACAGTAGATGAAACAGAAGCAGATGTATTCTCTGTCCCAAGAGCACAACTGGCCTCCGTTTGAGTTTGATTGTAATAACCCTGCCATTGTTTATATTGTTGTTCATATTGGGTAGTTGCAACTGCACTGCTATAGGCTGAATTTGTATCCTGACTGTAGTTCGGATATTGATGAGAACCGTATGCCGCATATTGACCTCCCTGCCACAAGTTGGTCTGGGTATCATATGTGCCACTTGTGTAACTTCCAGACGTCTGATAATCACCAGGATTGTAATAAGTACTTGAGTAACTTGCAGGTCTAGTATAAGACCCTGTATTTTGAAATGATGAAAGAGGCTGATGAGGAGCACCTGTGTTTTGGTAAGCTCCTATATGATGGGGATAAGACTGATTAGGCTGCTGCTGATACTGATTGGTTTGTAGTTGATGCTGACTGGTTTCCACTTGATACTGAACAGGTTGCTGGTAATATTGATTGGGTTGCTGTTGATACGGATTGTGTTGCTGTTGATACTGATTGGGTTGCTGATACTGATTGTAGTACGCTGCATAACGCATGTTGTTATATCCATTGGGTTCAGTATTTAGATACACAGCATAACCATTATAATCTTGTGCTGCGGTTGATGTCGAGACAGTAAACGCCACATTCGATCCATCCTGAACATTTTCCAAAGTCGCCGCCGGTGGCTGATCATGATTGTATCCAGAACTGGAGACAGCTCCATTCTCCCTCAAGTTATGATTTTCTCCTTGTGTAGTCCATGATGCCACAGACAGAGGTTGATCAGTTATTTGATTCTTCTGATCATTGAAAGGTAGAAATGAATTAATCAAATGAGGAAAAACTCTAGAAGTAGAAACAAAATTAAAGGGTGTATCAAACTAAATTGAAATTCAATGAGAAAATCAGAGGGAAGATAGCGTTGTTATATAACTGTAGTACTTATAAGTTATTCATAAGCTGTTCTTGATCTTCAATAAAAAAGACATGTATACTAGGAAGCAGCAAAACACGAAATTTGTTGTCTATTTAGGAGCAACCAGCAATAATGCCTATCAGATAGTACTTCTTAATTATGCACACTGAAATTGATAAATACGAATTAGGTACACCACATGCAAAGGCTCAAAAATAGAAAAAGGTCATGATCCAGCAATCGATCAGATTACTTCGATGATTCAAATTTGATGTAAAAACTCTCGGATTGCGTGCTAGATGTTGAATTGATCTAGTGCAAAAGCTGATCTCGCAATCCATAAACCGACGTAAAGTACAACGCAAAAGTATCTTGGAAGAATGGACACATGCAAGCAATAGAACCACAATAGGTATTAGAAGCTTAGTTTTAGAGATCATGAAGTAATTTGGTGACAGATAAAAAAGGGCCTATCTTTATTCATGACTCTAAAATCATACAGCGTCAAAGGCAATTGCATAGAGATAAAGAAAGAGGAATAATAACGCCCCACCATCTCACAATTAAATAATGATCCACTTTTTTACAATTCACATAAACACAAAGGCCAAAATCAATTAAGTAATTACCTCAACAGAAGAAATAGTTTCGGTGTTTTCTCCTTGATTCATCGTCACCGCATCAAAAACCCTAATTACAATGAAACGAATCAACATTAGACGCGCGCCACACAAAACCCTAACCAAAGTAAGCTTTACAAACACAAACCTGAAAAACGCAATTGCAATTCAATCCGACTTAGCAATCTTCACCTTCGAGCTGAAAGATCAAAAGGAACCTAAAAGAATTTATCTTGAACCAGATGAACGAAGTATATGGGCGCGAATGAAATTTGATTATTCGATATTTGTTTGACTTGGTAAATCAGAGTTGTAATTAGTTAATGGGTATTTTTCAAATCAAGATTTTATCGGGAACGTTGATCGGCAAATCAGCTTTTGAAAAAAAAAAAACAAGGCGGCTCGGAGTTGCGGTTGGGGTGGGGGCTCGCTATGCAGGAGATGAGAGTCCATTGCTATTAATTGACTATTTACAACTTTTGAAGATTTTTTTTAATAATTAGTTATTCTTATTCATTACGGATTTTTGCATTATGAGGAAATCCCAAAAAAATCGAACATGGTGCGAATTGATTTTTTATAGAATCATGATTATGAGATTAGTTAAAAATCCAATCGAGTTTAGCTTAATAAAATCTATTATACTGTAATTTGTTCAATGATAAAATTTTGATTTTAGTCAATTTTCCTTCGTTTTTATCCTGTAATATGATGTCATCTGTTGTAAGTATAGTTTTGAAGAATTAAAATTAGATCTTTCACATTACATGATAAAAGACGAACATAAGCTACATTATCGAACCTGAATCCAATCTTTCAAAAAAAAATCTCAATATGATCATATAATGGATTTAGGTGTTTCATAAAATTAAATTATTTTCATATATTCTTCTAGTTTTTATTTTTTGTACTATCCATAAGCTATTATTCACAAATGTTAAACTTGTATGAGTAATTTAATTTGTTTTATACAAACATATAGAATGAAGTTCAAATATAAACAAAATGTTAGTGTGTGAATAAATCTATGATGGTGTTTGGAACAACTTTCAGCTGCAGTTGAAGTGTTTGGAACACCCAGCTTTTAACATAAATTCTCTACCAAATATAGCCAAAATAAAGAAGTTGTTTAAGCTGCTACGACACAACTTTCAGTTACAGCTTACAGCTTATCTAATTTATTGGACTATTTTGTCCTTTAAATATTTATATAATTCACAAAAAAATATTAATTTTAAAATTAATATTTTTATTAGTTACAAATTTAGTTATAATTATATTTAATATATTAGTTAATAATTTAATAAAAATTAATTAAAATAGTAGGTTCTAAAAAATTCAAATTTTAAATTAATATTTTTCTATTTTCATTTAAAGATAATTATTTCTTAGCTAATTAATCATTAAAATTATATAAAAATATTATTACTATGAATTTATGCAAATAATTAATATTTAAAATATAATAATATGATATGTTTATGCTAATACAATATATTATAAATTTATATGATATAAAAATTAATTTATTTTAATATTTTGTAATACTGAAATCAAAATTATAATGCAAAAAAAATTCTCAATTTTATTTATTTATTATACATTATAATTGTTTAATAAAACTGAGGGTAAGACGAATATTTTATTTTAAAAGTTAAAATAAGCTACTGATATCAATAGTTTTCAAAATACTATTTTCCCCACTTTCAACAGCTTTCAACACTTATTCCCAAACACCTACAAATTCTCAAATCAACAACTTTCAACACTTATAATAAGTTTCAGCTACTCCAAACACCCATTATGCCTTTAATCTTATGGACTGGATTATTATATTTTATTTTTTTAATTTAAATTACCAAAATGCACTTACAGTGTATTGTTACTGCACTTAAAAGCTAATTTAGTAATTTTGCATCTAAATAAAGATATTCATAATCTAAATAATTATATTCATAACCGCATCTTCATTTATGCTGATATTTCTACACAAATTAAATAATCGTTCTGTAAATTTCTCTTTTTTAATTATTTCGTAAGAGATTTTGTTAATCTTCATATTAAATGATGAGTTGTTCATTTATATAGTTTTGACGATTTAAGATATGATTAGAAACATAGGATGGATTAGGTTTTGTAAGTGTTGTTCGACATAAGTGTAATTTGTAACAAATATAAGTACAGTTTGCAAGTGATATAAGTGCATTTTGTAATATTACAAATACATTTAGAAAGTTCATAGTATAATCACCAACTATTAGTAGTCTAGTATAGTCACCAACTACTAGTATAATCACCAAGTACAAGTATTGTAAGTGCAGTTCGTAAGTATTATAAGTATAGTTCGTAACAAATATAAGTGCAGTTCATAAGTATTATAAGTGCAATTTGTAATAAATATAAATACAGTTTGCAAGCAACCGCTAGCGTTTTCCAAACCCCAAAATGTGAGCGTTCCAAAGGAACGCATGCATTTTTAAACCAGTATGCACTATCAGGATTTATCCTTCCCCTACAGGGTATATTATAGTCACCAAGTACTAGCATAATCACCAAATATTAGCATAATCACCAAATATAAGTATTGTAAGTGCATTTCGTAAGTATTATAAGTGCAATTTGTAAGCAATCGGGGGGGGTTTGAAAATGCTAAATGTGAGCGTTCTGAAGAAACGCGAGCATTTTTAAACTGGTATGCACCCCTTTAGGGTATAGTATAGTCACCAAGTATTAGTATAATCACCAAATACAAGTATTGTAAGTGCAATTCGTACCAAATATAAATGCAGTTCATAACAAATATAAGTGCAGTTCGTAAGTATTACAAACTGCACTTATATTACTTGCAAATTAACTACACTTATATATGTTACGAACTGCACTTATTATACTTACGAACTAGATTTGTGTTTACAACTAGATTAGTAACAGATATAAGTGCAGTTTAAAAACCGCACTTATTATACTTACAAACTGCACTTATCTACACTTTTGGATAGATTTGTGTTTACAACTAGATTAGTGGAAGTATGCAGTTTAAAAAATCTTATCAATCATAAAAACATGTCAAATTTACCTTTGAGTGCGATTGATTACTCTTTAAAGTGCAATTCGCTATTTTACAACTTAAATTAAATTTAAACTGTTCAGTAATTAAGTTCGATGATCATAATTTGTTCTTCTGTTCACACGTTAAGAGGGTGTTCTCACTTGTACCAACCCCCATATATATATATATATATATATATATATATATATATATATATATATATATATATATATATAGCACATTATTTAACCGGCTCTGCATGGTGTTGTGACCATGCCATGTTTGTGCATTTGGACCGATGCCCTATTTATCTGTATGTTATAATGAATACAATATTATTACATTATTTCGACGCTAAGCAATATAAGATATATATGGAAGATATATAACGTTTAAATACTATTCTAATCTTGTATTGTAAGTCGTAAGTGTTTTCATATGCAAGCTGATTAAATATTGCTACAGTGGACTGATTATACCCATTGTGTGTTGAATTATGATAATAAAAAATAGGGAAAACTACAACGACAGTGTATGATATGGTCGTATTTAATTTTTAGTATATTACATTAGTATCGTATTTTTACATTACCCTCTATGATCAAATTATGGAAATGGTCCCAAATTTCGCGAATCAAGAGTTCTGGATTTAAATTTCTTCAAATAAGAGCATCTCCTCAAATAAGACTACACAAGAAACTCAAATTGTAGCTCCACTAGTCTCCCAAGGCCAATAACAACATAGATGATAGAAATACAGGAGAGGAAGAATTGTACATTCCTCCACGTATGTTGTAGTCGCTTTGATGGTTGCTCCTGTTCAAATCTTCTGATCTATGTCCCGGCCTTTTTCTCCCTCTGGGTGGTCAGAGAACTGAAGAAAATTATATTTTGTCTCTCTCTCAACTCGCGTTTACGTTTGAGTTATGAATTTTGTGTGTATTCTGATTATGAACATAATACTAATATATATAGGCTTCAAGAGCCAATATAATATTAATATTTGTAGCCCATTAATTTAATTATATCCCTAATGGATTCTACATAATTAGCCCATAATATAATTAATCTATTGGGCTACTAATATTTATCTATTAACTAGCTCGACCAATTAATTTCAGATAAATAACATTATTAAATAATATAAAATACATTAATCTATTAATAATGATTTATGAGAGACAATAAATAACTAGGCAACTAATTGGGTCAGATCAGGGATCCAATACAAGAAACAAAGCAGGGTCTCAAATTAATTAATTATCTATGCTCAGCCCAGAGCAAAATTAATTAATAAACACATATTCATTCCACTAAGAATCCGTGCTGACTTACCCCTTTATCCCAAATTGAGCAAGAGCTTGTATTTTAGACTTAATCGATCACCGTATTTAAGATAGAAATATCCGTTAATTAATTAAGCTCACTGTCAGATTAAATTAATTAACATCTTATTGTATTCCTGAGTAGTACCACTCGACCTTATCACACCTGAACTTAATCAATCGATCGAGTTTAGTGTGCTAATCCTTATGAGTTCCTCATGGGTTATTATCAACCCATTTTACTAGGATACAGTTGCAAGATATAGACAACCAGGTTGAGCCACAAATAACTACTAACACCCAAGATACGTAGATCCGATCGCGATGACGTTCACCATAGTAGGTCAAAGTGATAGATAGTCAAATGCACTCAGCTGAAGTCTTACTAAGCTTAAGACCAGCTAAGTCACCGAGATCTTGGTTCTCCACTAAGGTCAGTCAGGAGAACACATCTCCCTGTGATCCATCAATACACAACTTTAAGTGTACCAGTAAAGACAAGCAGCCAAGACGAACCACTTCTTATCTAAACTGCAGCTTAAACCGACAACTTATCCTTAAGTTGTCTCAGCTGTGATAACTGTTTATATCTTGTCAGTTCAACCAATTTGTGTAGTCTTCGTGATACCCGACACACTACACAAATCTAACTTTTATACAAGATAAATGATTACATGTGCAAATATATATTTAATCAGATAGGAGAATAAAATAGTGGTAAGGACAAAACACATTGTATACAAGCTTAAAAACTGCTTCCAGTATACAAAATCTCAACAATAGAAACTATATAAACCAACCAATGGTTCGGGATAACATAGAAGGCAAATATAAAAGCCTAGTTGAAATGAATTACTTTATAGGCTTACAAGTCAAACAATCCTCTGAATGTATTTTTATCAACCAAGCGAAGTATACCAATAATCTTATAAAACAGTTGGACTTACTGATAGAAAACCAGTGCAGATTCAAATGAATTCAAATTGCAAAATTGAACCTGATAATCGGGGAAAGTTAGTAAACCCCAATGACTATCGAGCTATCATAGGATTACTCCTCTACCTGACAGGTAGTCGTCTTGATACATCCTTTGTTGTTGGCGGTTGTGCACGATATCAAGCCGATCCCAAAGCGTCACACATGGAAGCAAAGAAAATACTTTGATATCTTAAGGGTACCATACATAGGATTATACTAATGACATTTTAGAACTGATCAGGTATTCTGTTGCTGACTACGCATGATGCAAGATAAATAGATAATCTACAACAGGTACATTTAGTTCCTCGATAGTAAATTGATATCATGGTTCTCAAAGAAACATAATTTAGTAGCAATATCCATCATTGAAGTTAATATATGACCACCGATAGTTGCTGCGCTAATTCTATGACTCAGACAACAGCTCGTGGACTACAATATCGAGGCTACTGAAGTTCCAATTTACTGCAACACAAGTGCAATGGCAATATCTCAAAACCCTATTTTGCACACATGATGCAAACATGTTGACATCTACCACCACTTCATTAGGGACAACGTCGAAAAGAATATCATAATGAAACAAATTGATACGCTAAGACAACGAACTGATATACTGACAAAAGTTCTCCTTGAAGAACGGTTCAAGGAATTATCAGTTGAGCAAGACTTACTGAATCCTGATCACATCAGTGAAAGATAAGTGTATTCGGTCAGGGGAACATAAAAAGCAACATTAGATAAAAATAAACAAATAGACAATTAATTTATATAATCAGTTCAATTTTATTTAATACTACTAAAGAAACTATCAAAACGAGGTCGTGTTGGTCGCTCGGCTGCTTTATTAAATTTTGAAGTTTAAAATTGGGAGGCTAAAAAAGATTAGGCCTATCTGGCCCAATGGACTAGGGTGTTTGGAATATCTTAAATTTTTTTTAAGTTCTTAAATTAAGGAGAAGTTGATAAAAATATCTTATTAGAGAATTTTGAGGGTGTTTGTAAGAACTGCTTTAAAGTTATAAAATGTTGAAAAATAGTGTTTGCAGACTAAGTAACTTATTTTGAGATGTGGAATAAAAAGTCTATTTTGCACCTAATTAAATTAATTTAGAATAAAGATGGAGATAAAATTGTAAAATTGTAACTTATTTATGTGTACAAAAATGCCATAATCTATATAAGTTGGTTAGACCAACTTAAACAACTTATGCCTTTTTAGCTTAAATTAAGAGATTTTTTGAGCTTTTAAGCTACTACAAACACTTAATTGTAACTTCTCCTTAAATTAAACTATAAAGGAATTACAAACACCCACTGAGAAGCCCAATGGACTTTGAGCGACTTTTGTCCGTCCAAAATCTCTACAAATTTAAATTTAATATCTAAAGAAAAAGAAAACTAATTCCATTATCAATGCCTCTCTTATGAAAAATATACTCCATCGGTTCCACTTTAATTTGTCCCATCCCTTTTTTGGTTTGTCCTATTTTATTTGTCTCATTTTATTTTTAACTTAAATACTCATCTAACTATTTAGACCCTAAAATTTTATCTTAAATTTACAAACAAAAAAAAAACTTTCTTAATCTACGTACCGAAAAGAAATGGGACCGATAGAGTGGGACGGAGGGAATATACAACACTTCAAATATAAGAAGACTAAAAATAAATAAATTAGTATGTTGGTTGATTTTTTCGATTATTCGTAATGAGATTATTGGGCTAGATTTTTGGGGCGACCCAATCGGACCGTAAAATGAGGTTGGCTAATTCAACAACAGTATCAAGCTAATAAAAAAAATTAAGTTAAGGTTGTATTGTTTAATGGATTTGAATATTTATGAAGGTAAACAAGAAACGTAAAATCTATATATCAGCAAATAGGGTGTGGATCTCGTATGATGCATATTTACAAAGGAAATATGAATGTATGCATTATTATTATTTTTTTAATGCATAATTCCTATATTTTATTTTATTTTTCATAAAACATATAGTAAGAATTATATATAACATAATATTACTGATCATATTCAATTAAAATCTTCTAATAAGTAACACGAAAGGTGCAGATTGTTTTCTATTTCTTATCTCATATTTATAAATTAGCCAATGGCTATACGTAATTCCTCATTTAAAAATAGGCTAAAGAAAGAATATAATTGACGTGGAAATTAGATTAAGATATGTAATTCCTAATAAAATGGTTAATTATAAATTATATTGCATATTATGTTATAATTACAAGATATATATTTTTTTCCTAACATATAAAGCAGGCATACACTTTTTTCTCATATATTTGTGCATGGTGAATAATTAATTATTAAAGTAAACATCTAAAATAATTAAACTAAGTAATTTCAACATGAGAACTATGAATTATGTATAATCATTATATGTTGTATGCATAATCATTATATTTTTTTATGCAAAAACTTAGAATTTTACATTATGCATAATTCTTATATATTAATTTTATGCAAAAAATAAAAATCTATAATTATAGGTCTTTATGCATAAAGCATAGAATGATTCATTCTCACCAGATTCACATCTCTCTCTCTATAAATTTATTTAATTTTGACTATGAAATAATTATGGTGCAATTGTAAATGATAAGAATGATTCGAGCTAACAAATGACACTTACGCTACTAGCGGAATGCGATTTACACTTGGTAAAGCAAACAGCGTTAAAGTATCAAGAGGAAGGAAACTTCCTGGCTCCTCTCTTTAGAACAACACACACCTCTACACCTCCGATTTACATCCAAACAATTGCCAAATGTGTATCGTCGCCGATCTAAGTTGTGTTCTCATCCTCATGATCAACATGTTCAAATCTTCATACGAGTGGGATTCCTTTGCCGTGATAAGTAATCCCACTTGGTTCAAATTCTGGCTACTGTTCACTCTCTCTCTTTCTCTCTTCATCTTCATTCCTCAAAACACTTCTGAGTTTCGAGTCCGACCGCAGGACTTTTCTCCGGTTCTCTTCTTTTCTTTCGTGGCTTCGTTAATCCTCCCGCAGCTCGAGTTCTGCTACTTGTATCCCATCATCCTGCTTTGCTCTACTCATTGCTTCTCTCTTCGTTGCAAGCGGTTTTTGCGAGGATGCCTGGTTTCAGCATAAGCATTACACCTGCTAACGAGTCGGAGGATTTGGAGATGGGCCAAGTCCAAGTACCTCGGACTGGAGGAGAGGAGGAGGTGTAAGGAATAAGGATGATTGTCTGCTGTCGTTTTACGTATGTTGTCTCAAGTTGTTTATGTGCTTGTTAGGTTTTATAGAACATCAAAATATGGTATTGACAATTTGGGAAAATTGAAAATAAAATCTGAGAATTTTCTGAAAGATACATGGATTTCTTGGTATTTGGGTGTACGATGTCATTTTCATATATTCACACACAGTGGAGGGTGTATGATAAGAGGGCACTTTTTCAAAATCTTGAGGATATTTATTAGGATTTGTATAAGAAATTCCATTTATCATTCACTTTTCTTTTTTTTTTTCTTCTCACACAAGGTGATTTAATAGCTTATTTTCAGTAATTTATTAGTATGTTAGAATCAAAATTTTCCATGTTCACACATAGTGGAGTGTGTGTAACGTGTGTATATTCACACACAGTATATTGTGTAATATGTATATTCATACAGAGTGGAGAGGGTGCACGCAATATTTTTTTCAAGATCTTGAGGATATTTATTAGGATTTTTATAAGATATTTCATTTATCATTCACTTTTTTTTCTTCTCTCACAAGGTGATTTAATAGCTTATTTTTCAGTTATTTATTATGTTAGAATCAAAATTTTCTATGTTCTCATATTTAGTTCTATTTTTATATTCGTGATTTTCATACGTCTTCAATTTATTCTTGCTCCTCCAATAATGATTATGTGGATTCAAAGATTTTAGAATTTCCTTTAACAAACTGCTGTTGCCCGATTTATTTAATGAACTATACTTTCGATATCATTATGCATATAAACACAGTGGAGGGTGTGGGATAAGAGGGAAAGCGGATGCCACTTTACACTAAACAGTCAGATTTTATTTTACAGTATCCATTGTTCTGATTTCTTTATTTTATACAATTTATGAAGGTATAATTTATAACTTTATCATTATTATGCATTTTTTGTGTGTAATAAATTTATGCATTTGTAATTTGAAAATTTCGGATTTGTAACCCATTAAAAACAAACCGTTAATACATTTACATATAGGGGTGTGTGGATTTGGTAGGATACCAAAAATTATAGTATATAATAAAATACGAAATATGTACATAAAAAATTAAAAATCCTCATATATATTATGCATAATTTTTGTAAGTTCGCACTTTTGTTATCATGTATAAACATATAAGGAATTGAATATGCATAACGGATTCTTTTATCGTTCTCAAACCATCCAACTAGTAATTTGAAGGATACAATTTCCTTCTTATTTCCTATCTAAGGATTCTTATAAATGTTCCATTCCATTTATATAGGGTATATACTAATGCTTAAATTTATTCATATTTCATAATTAAGGGAATCTAACGTTTACAAATATGTAGAGTTACAATATTAACTTTATTGACTATTAATGCACTAAAAGATTAATGTTAATCGAAGATTACATACGAAGGATATTGATATATGTGTTCTTACTTTTTACTTAAAAATTAATTAATGCACGGTAGTCTTCCTACTTGCATTATTTCAATCGTAATAGTATGGGTTGGGTATTTTATTAGCATTTGTTCTATTATTCAGGTATTCCACCATTAATTAGATTTATAAAAATTTGATTTTGTGTTGATTAAATTACATTGGGAGAAGCCCCTTGTCGATGGATTGAAAAGGCCGGAATGTGGAACTTACATTTCACGAGCCTTCGATCTTTGTTCTACCAAAGTAAAGGTAGAATTAGGGGTCACTGACCTGGACCAAAGATTTAATTTTCTTAGGATTATTTTATGACCTATTCCAATTAGCATTCCTCATTCTTTGATACGTTTTGTTCAAAATGATTGTCATTTTTTCAAATACAAATAATATTTTTTTTTAAATAAATGATACTTTTGTTAAAAACAAATAAATTTTTTATTAGAAACAAATGACACTTTTCCTAAATAAATAACATTTTTTTTTCAAAATAAATGAAACTCAATAAGTGACACTTTTGTTAAATATAAGTGATCATTTTTTCACAATAAATGTCATTTTTGTTCAATAAAATTGACACTTCTTTCCTGACACTTTTTTCGGAACAAATCACATTTTTTTTACAACAATTGATACTCAATAAATGAAACTTTTGTTCAAAATAAATTACACTTTTGTTCAATACACTTGGCAATTATTTCCTAAACAAATCACATTATTTTCACAATAATTGATACTCAATTAATGACACTTTTGTTCGAAACAAATACTTTACAAATGACACTTTTATTAAAAACAAATGACACTTCTACGAAAATAATTGATACTTGATAAACGACTCTTTTGTTAAAAACAAATGACACTTTTGTTCGAAACAAATAACACTCATTCCTAAATATATGACACTTTTGTTAGAAACAAATGATACTCTACAAATGACACTTTTTCTTCAATAACACTTTTATTTGATACAAATGATACTCTACAAAAGACACTTTTGTTCAACGCATGAAAAACACAAATGACACATCCATAAGTGATGTAGAAGGCGTCAAAACGAAAATGTCACTTCGTATTGAAACAAATGATACTCAATAAATAACACTTTCCTTCACTAAAATTAAAATTTTTATTTACAACAAATGACATATCTGTCCTCAATAAAAGTTGGAATAAAATAACAAAAAAAAAAACAAAAAAAAAACAAAAAGTAAAAATATAATTAAAAAATCAAACAATAGTTTTCGCTAAGTTAAAAAATGGAAAAAATGAGTGGAGAAAAAATACAACTAGGAGTACTTGAATCGAAGATCTCACGGTTGGTAGAAAAAGTATACCATAGACTATGAAATGTTAGTATAACATAAATAGCTCATAGTTTATATATTATATTGTTCCGCCTGCAGATCTGAGTCGGATAATTGGACTGCAATGAGATCCGTGCGACCGGTTTGCATGTACAACGGATGCACGGAAATCTTTGTGTTTTAATTTGTTTCCTTACATTTTATTAGTAAACGCCCGTGAGCCCAAAATTAATAAATAAATAAATGTACTAGGCTTTTGTTAATTTTGAAGTTGAAAGATTTACCAACTCACCATCATGATCAACAAGAGATTGAATGATAAGGTTGACATGGCATGAGTTTTTTTAGTATATCACAAACTGTACTATATTTGTATATAAGTGTGTACCACAATATAAGAGTACATTAGTATATCATAATTTTTTGCCATAAGCGTGCATTTTTTTTCCTCTTAAAATGCATAATTATATATTTCTAAAAAAACAATATTCCAGTCACTTAATCAAAGAATAGTTCATCGTCATGCATTCGTATTTTCATAATTGTATAGAATTTAGTGTTCCTAAAATAAACTATATTTTAGACACTAAAGTTTATAATTTTTGCCTTAAATGTGCATTTGTATATCATAATTGTGTAGAATTTAGTATTTGTACAAAAACTACATTCAAGACACTAAATCAAAGAATAATTCATAATGTTTGCGTTACACGTGCATATGCATATCCATAATTGTGTAGAATTTAGCATTTCGAAAAAAAATTATATTCAAGACACTAAATCAAATAATAGTTCATAATATTTGCTTTAAGCGTGCATTTGTATATTCATAATTGTGCAGATTTAAGTATCTTCATAAAGATTTTGACACTACAAGAAAAACTTGCGCAAGTTTTGACCTACACAAAACCAATTAAGATAATTTCCATACAAGAACTCATCTACTCATCATTACCCGTAACATTGTAAAATCAATTCGAAAAACATACATAAAAAAAACTAATTGTGCAAGATTCGAAGATAGACACTAATTCATCGAATTTCAGTCCAAATTACATCAGATTCGAAGAAATGTTGTTGATTTAAAAATCTTCCGCCGATGGAGAAGTGTCGTCGAAGATGATGAAGAAAATTTTTGGAACGGTTGCGATTTCTCAATTTATGCGGCTTATTGAAAACAAAAGTAAGTGGGAGTTTTTATTAGGTTCTTTTTGTTTTAATAATGAAAATTTACCATTGTGACCGTTGTGCAATTTTTAATACTGTATTGTGCTATTCACCAAATATCAAACAAAATCAATCTTAATCCATCTGTTTTCAAGATCTAAATGTTTAAATTATTCATATTTCTTACTTTAAAGGGGTATTCTTATTTGAACATCCCCTACAAATATGTGCTATATACTACATAAAACAATAGAATATGACACCAATACATACGATAAACTTAGGAAAATTGGTCCCCAAATTCACAAACTTTCATCCAGTTATTTTTTTGCACATCAACTTTAAAATGCTTTCCTAAATACAATTTTTTATTTTAAAAATTTGTACACCGACGAAATTTCCTACCAAATTGAAGCTGACATGGTTTGAATCTGACGTGGACATTGACGTGGTAGGTGTGTGGTGAAATGGCAAAATCTGAAAGTTTGGTATTACTTATAAATACACAAACTTTGTGTACAATTTAATTTTGCACATCAATTTTGATTCTAATTAAAATTTGTACATGGTTGCAATTAATAAATAATTTTTTTAATCTTTTTTCTTTAACAATGTTTAAATGTAAATTATTGTATAACATCATAAGTCAATCATCATCATTCTTTTAAAAGAAGTTGGGTTCTGGAAAAAGGATACGTTGCAAAAGTATATATAAATGTCACGAAGAAAGAAATTACATGAGTCTCAAATGAGTTTATTCAAATGGAAGCTCTGAATATTGAAGATATTGTCCAAATTTTGCTTAAGTATAAAGAAAATGTCATTATCATAGACGAAGCTCTAATCAGAAATGTGAAAATCATAATATGTAGAGAGTAAAGTTTGTATACAAGCATATCATTCATTCAATGAAATTCGTACTTTATAAATAAAGAAATCCACACATTATTTTATATATAAGTAATATTAAACAAAAAAAGATTAAAAAAATATAAACAAATATTTTTTATTTTAAATTAGTCACGTAGTTTTTTTTAATGTAATGTAGGAATTTAAATTAAATATAAATATGGTTTCTAATTTTAAATTTTTTTGGTTGATATTTCTTTTATAAAATAGAATATTCTAGTTAATTTTGTTATGGTTAAAAATGAAAGTTCTATTAAAAAACATAATTTTAAAAATTTAGAAGATTTCCTATAATAAATGATAATAGATTGAGAATAAGTTTTTTAAGAGTAATATTTTTGAAATTATTTTTTTCAAAAGTATTATTTTAAAATTTTATTTACGCATATATATATATATATATATATATATATATATATATATATATGTATGTATGGATCCGGTGGGAAGGCATAGTTATGTAGGAAGGTGAGAAGTATGCATATTCCTTATATATTTTATGAATATTCCTTATTTTTTTATGCATACATCTTGTATTTTTTATATTTTTGCCCTTATGCATAAAACATATAAGGAATATGCAAAAGGAATATTCCAGAGCATATTCAATCTAAACCATCAAAAAATGAAATAAAGGGTGCAGATTCCTTCTTATTTCTTATTTTAAGGAGGCTTCTTATATGATCAATTCCCTATATATATATATATATATATATATATATATATATATATATAAATTCAGTGATAATGCATAGTTATATAAGAAGATATGAAGTATGGATATTTCTTATATGTTTTATGCATATTTTTTAGTTTTTTTATGCATAAATCTTATAACTTTTACATTTTTGTCATTATGCATAAAACATATAAGTAATATGCATAATGAATATTTCAAAGCTTAATCAATCTAAACCATTAAATAATAAAATAAAGGGTGCAGATTTCTTCTTATTTTTTATTTTAAGTGGGCTTCTTACATGATCAATTCTCAAATATATATAGGGAGATGATAATTTATGAACACCTTCTTAGAAGGTGAAAAATGAACACATCTACACATTTCATTTCTAAGATCTAAGGTTATAATAAAATAAATATTTTTTAATTATTAATAATTTAATGAATTTCATTAAGGATGATATTATTTATTAATATAGTAACGTTGTTTTATTTTTGATCCCCACTACCCCAACTTAATATTTTGGTCCCAACACCCTCATTCCCATAATATATCCACGTGTCTGTCTCTCTCTTCTCTCTCGTGTCTCTCTCTCCTCCTCTTCTCTAGAAGATCAATCTCTCTCTCTCCCTAGAAAACCAATCTCTCTCTCTCTCTCTCCCTCCCTCCCCCCCCCCCCTCTCTCTCTCTCTCTCTCTTATCCTCCACCCTCACTTTTCTCTCTGAAAAATTTGTACCTCTCTCTCTTTTATTTCTCCCCATTCGAGTATAGTAGATTTTCACTATAAATACACTACGATGTGTCTTCAAGTGCATTAGATTTCTTTCAAAATCTGCCTACTATTTTCTTTTCTTACTTTTATACTTTGTTTATCTTAATCAATTGTTTCATTTATCTCGGCAATTCAAAAATCAAAATGACTCAGTTCATTACATTTTCTTAGAGTTCGAAGTTTGAATATACAAGAGCATCGAATAAAGAATGAAAGTGCATCATAATATGCATGTAAGTGCATCACAATTTATCTTCGAAAGCATTAGATTTCTCAATCTCCTTCTTTTTTCTATTTTTCGTTTTATACTTTCTTTATGCTCACCAATTGTTTGTTTATCTTAGCAATTCAAAGACTCAACAAAATTAGTTTATTAAGATTTTTTACAAAACTAGATGTGATTTTTTAAATTTTGACACTGAACATATAAGTACTTCGAATAACAAAAGAAAGTACATCGGATAACAAAGGAAAGTGCATCACGAACAGTGCACATATTACATTGTGTGTCCGACGACTTCTATATCCGAAGAGAGAGAGAGAGAGAGAGAGAGAGAGAGAGAGACTTACTTTGGGAGTGGGGGACCATTATGTTTAATTTGGTGGTAGGGAACCAAAAAAAAAAATTATTAATTTAACCTTTAATTATTAAAAATAAAGAAATAAAATTATTTTTTAATTAAGTAAGTATAAATCCTAATCATTTATTGTTAAAATCTAATGTGTAGAATTGTTCATTTTTCACACTCTAAGGGGAGTTCACCAAAGAATATATATATATATATATATATATATATATATATATATATATATATGGTGTGGTTCTAGGGAGAACCAATCCACACCATATATTCCTTCCAAATCAATGGTCAAGATTAGATTACTTATTTGTAAAAAAAAATGAGTGTAAAGGGCAAAATTGGTAAAGAAAATACCACCATTTTGAATGTAATTTTCTAATTTGAAGAAAGAGGAACTGCCAGGTTTTGTTTCATTTCATTTTCTCCAGCATTCAAAAGCGACGGCGCGGTTCCTAGCGGTTCAGGGCGGTTTCATTGTGCAAGCTCGAAATTAGGGGAGAAATCGTCCATTGTCAGTCGATTAACAGGTTTGTGCACACATTTTGTTGTTTCATTCGTCTTCCCCTCAATTCGGTTCTGAGAATCCATTCGATTCTGAAAGTCCACGCGAAATTGGGGGGACATTTAGGGCACAGAGAGTTGATTAAGAGGTTGGTAATGAGATTTTGTTGTTTAATTGTTGTTTCATTCGTCTGAAAAGACATTCACGCGAGTGAGGGTTTTCGAAAGATTTTGGGATAAAATTGTTCTAAGATTTAGTTGGTTTTTTCGCACGGTGAAGGGTTTTAGTTTAATGCAAATGACTGTGGTTGTAAAGGGATTTCTTACGAATGTGTTTACGTATTGGCTAGATATATTCGTCGAGTTCAGCAATTATTGCCCTGTTTGGAATGTCATTTCTCGATTATTGCCCTGTTTGGAAAAATATGCATACATAGCATTAATATGCATGGATCTGTAGAATGGTATGCATGGATGAGATGTTATATATGCATGAAAATGAATGCATTGTGAAGCATGTGACGGAATGTGTTTCATATTGTTTTCGAAGTAATATGCATGAATCTGTAGAATTGTATAAATGAATGAGATGTTATATATGCATGAAAATGTATGCATTGTGAAGCATGTGACATACTGTGTTTCATATTGTGTTCGAAGTAATATGAATGAATATGTAGAATGGTATGCATGAATGAGATGTTATATATGCATGAAAATGAATGCATTGTAAAGAATGTGAAGGACTACGTTTCATATTGTGTTCGAAGTAATATGCATGAATCTATAGAATGGTATGGATGAATGAGATGTTATATATGCATGAAAATGAATGCATTGTGAAGTATGTGAGGGATTGCGTTTCATATTGTGTTTGAAGTAATATGCATGAATCTGTTCGATTATATGTATGAAATTGTGAGTAAATATGCATGAAATTGAGTGACGATTTGCATGAAAGTGTAGATTGTCATGATTGAATCTGAATTTTTTTTTGCAGGGGCATATCAAATGAGGCACATGGAGACATTGAAAGGTGATGGAAAGCTTTGAGTCATTTCGAGGAAATGAAGTTGAATACTAGAGAGATGGAGCACATATTGTAGATAATGAAAATTGAGATTTCAAAGACAATTTATTGTTTTTTTAAAAACTTTTGTTTTTATTAGAAACAATTGTAGCTATGCTTTGTTAGTTAATCATATTCTCAATGTTTGATTAGTTAAAGTATATTATTCTTATTAGGTATTATTGTGTTTGTTTAATTATGACATTAAACATGAATATGCATAAATATAAAAGCGGATATGAATTAATCGAAACTTAAATATACATGAAATGAAAATTTCAAACAAAAACTATTAATTAACAAGTATGCACAAACATAACACAAGCTATGCATTAATCTAAACATAAATATGCATGAATGACAAGTTGCTTAAAAATGGAAAACCGTATAGAGTAACTACGTCACCGAATCATGCATAAAAGTAACGGCTTTATGCATATTGCTTGTAGAATTTATGCATAATATATCATTAGCATAACAAAAAGCAAAATTGAGAGACCAATTTGGATATCCAATAAAGTCTAAAGGTAAAAACACAACTAAGTACGAGAAAGCTAATAACTTCGTCCAAACTTGAAAACTTTCATCTGACTTATGGTTTCAATTTATGTGGGCATTTGGGGACGAAAATAGAATCAGCACAATCAAAAGAACCATCTTCATCCAACGACTTGACCATTCGTGTTTTGTCATGCATGAAACGTAATAGAATTTAGCACAGATTCATACTAGAATATGCATAAAAAGATGACCAGAAAACAGAAAAACACAAAAAATGAATAAATCAAACAAAATGAGCAAAATTGCCCAATAACAATGAATACTCATCCAAAATCATTTTTTATGCATATCCGAAATGAGCAAAATGGCCCAAGAACAATGAACACCCATCCAAAATCAATCTTTATGCAAAATTGCCCAAGAACAATGAACACCCATCCAAAATCAATCTTTATGCGTATTCGAAATGAGCAAAATTGTCTAAGAACAATGAACACACATCCAAAATCAATCTTTATGCAAAATTGCCCAAGAACAATGAACACCCATCCGAAATTGCCAAGGACAAAGAACAATGAACACCCATCCAAATTCAGATTCGTTCTAAGAAAATAAACAAACCATTTTTCAAAAACGATTCCAATTAAGGTGCGTAGCAAAGACGATTCCAATTTAAGCCCTTCGATGACGATATTCTCTCAACAAAGCGAATAAGACACGACGGCGTAATTGAAGTGGCAACAGCATACACGACGACAACAGTGGCGTCGGCGGCAACAACGAACACGACGGCGGATGGGAGCAAATCAATGTTGAGAAGTTTTGCTTGCTAATGGTAATCGCGCCGGCGGATGTATGTTGTTCAAAAAGTGAAGGAAATTAGATTTAATAAAGCTAAAGGGAAAAATACAAGATTACGAATTTACCCTTAATGACCTTTTTTTTTTGATTTATTTTAAAATGGTCAAGTTATGAAAAATGCTAGCTATTGATCTACGAAATGGACGGATGAGATCGGATCTCATATCTCATATGAAAATAAGATCTCATTTAATCTATTCCCTAAGAACTTATGTATAAGTACTTAAATTTAATAAGTTAATTGTGTTTGGATACAAGTAATAATAATAACTTATGTAGGCAAAAAAATAAAATTAAAAAAAATGTAGTTGTATGGGAACTTTCTTAAAAATTACTTATAAGTTATCATAAGTTAATAATATGAACTTATGAAAATAAGTTAAAAATAAATTATTATTTAGAATAAATTATTTCGAGAAATTTTTCCAAACTCATATAAAATAACTTATTATTTAGAATAAGTTACAATAAGTTGTTTATAAGCTCTTTCAAACGGGGACATAATAAATATTATTGTATTCGGTATACATATAAATATACTTTCATAAGAAAAGCTTTGCCTTAATGTTACCAAAATCGTATGTATAGGACGAAGTCGCTATTTGGTCCAGCCGGTGAACTTAAACCCTAATTTCTTCCCCAATCACTAAACCTCTCTCACCAGCAGCGGACGGTAGAAGAGATCAGAAAAATCTGTTTTCCCCAAATTTTCCGTCCTCGGAGAAGAAGTTGCTAACAAATTTGTTAACTAATTAACATTTATCGCTTATTATTTCAAGCCTACCGGTGAAAAATGCAGCACGATGAGGTTATCTGGCAAGTTATCAGGCACAAGCACTGTAGTTTCATGGCCAAGTAAGCTCATTGATTTACTTGCTTCTTGTTGTTGTTTTTATTTATTATTTTTTTTTTTGTATTTTTGGATTATTTTGTTGATATTATGGTGAAATATATAGGATTGAAACTGGGATATTTTGTCGGAATCCGTACAACGTAACCGGTATTTGCAATCGGAGCTCCTGCCCTCTCGCTAACAGTCGATACGCCACTATTCGAGACCATGATGGTATATTCATTCAGAATGCGTCCTTAGAAGTACAAATTTTATTGTTTTTTTCTTCTCAATTAATTTATATTTGTAGCTGAATATTTTGGGTTTCGATTGTTTGCTATTTTTCTTTTGCAGGTGTATTTTATCTTTATATGAAGACTATAGAAAGGGCACATATGCCGAATAAATTGTGGGAAGGAGTTAAATTGCCAAGAAATTATGAAAAAGCGCTCGAGATTATTGACAAGCACTTGGTATGAAGTTTCTATCTTGTTGCTATTACTGTTTAATTAGCAGTTTATGTGTTCGTGTCATAAGTGTTAAACTTTGTTGACCGGCCTCTTGGTTTACAGATGTACTGGCCGAAATTATTGGTCCACAAAACAAAACAGAGATTAACTAAGATGACACAGATGCGGATACGCATGAGGAAACTTGCTTTGAAGACAAGGTTTGTCATTCTTTCTTCATCTTTTGCTGACAATTCTATCTATTAGAGTAATTCTCATTTCTCATTATTTGGTGTCCCCGTTCCCAACTGTGACCTGACAATCTTACTCTGTGACCATTTGATTTTCTTCGTAGATGAATATTGTTCTGACTAAATCTGAACAGTCTTGGTCACTGTGGTTTGAGGCTGATTAGAAATAGAATAACTAAAGATATTAGGTACTTGTGACATGCTTTTTGTTTGGATATTGGATGTTAGAAACCCAGAGTTTTGCAAACAAAGTGAACTTTTCATTTCCCTACTTTAAAAAAGCAGCAATTGTCTTTTTGGGAAGCCCCCTGTAGTATTCTGTTTTTCTATGTGGAAATTTTAGGCATGATAATTGATAACACTAGGTGGACTCATATCATTACTTAGAAGAAAATATCAAGAACAATTTTTGATCCACAGTTTATCTATTAGAGTCCTATTAGCTTCACTGATCAATAAGAACTGGTCAGACTAGATTTATATTTTAAGAGCAGAGAAAGTGTAGTGAATGCATGAAGTCTTGATTAAATCTTTGGTATTTGACATCCTTACATGTTACAAAAGTTGTCGCACACCTCTGATTTCATTACTCCTGTCTGTTAATCATTTTGTGAGTTGCAGCTTCCTTCGGTCAACTTTTATGTAAATCTGTTCCTGTTACTAGTTTACTATCAATTTAAAGATGTTTTCTTTCTTGGTTTTGACTCTCTTCCTGTTTGTTTAGAGAGAAAATTATGACTGTGCCAACAAAACAAAAGAAACGAGAAGCCCGAAGAGAGGAAAAGGCTGAGAAGGCAGCAGTTTTGGAGAAAGTAAGTCCGATCGCTCATCTGTCTACCCTGTAAGTTGATCATAGCACTTGATGGTATAGTTGGGACTAACACTCACATTATTCTGCAGAGTATTGAAAAGGAGTTACTCGAGCGTCTCAAGAAAGGAGTTTATGGTGATATATATAATTACCCTGTTGATAAATACAACGAGATCCTTGATAAAGAAACTGGAAAGATAATTGTTAGTGAAGATGAAGACGAGGAGGTTATGCATCTATGGCTATGCAATGGTTCATTGTTTTATTTGCACATTTCGTTGCTCACATTACCTTGCAATTGATATTGCAGGAACACGAGATAGAATATGTTGAGGGCTACGAGGAACTTGAAGAGGAGGATGATATCGAAGATTTTGGTGGTCTTGCAATTGATAATGGTATTAAGCCTTGATTCCCATTTTCAATTTAAAATGTGGTGATTTTATATGTTCGACATCCTAGCTGTTACTCGAAACACTTGCACTGCAGATAATAAGAATGACAGTGATGATGAAGACGAAGACGACGAATCTGTTGTTCGTAAGAGGGAGAGGAAGAGTCCTGCAAGAAAGCTGGGTAAAGAAGATCCAGATGCCAAATCTAAGAAGAAGGTCAAAGTACATGTTGAGGTAAATGACATAAATGCTTTTCCTTCTCAGACCACAATTCTTTTTCGCCTTTTAAGCTTTTCGTCCGTATAAACTATAAACAACTTTTGAGATAACTCTGCATATCATTATGTGCTAGGTTGAGCATGAAGACGCTATTGAAAGAGAAAGAGCAGTCTATTAAGGTCCTCAACCTTACTAAGATCAAGAATTCAAGGCATGTTCATTCAAGCCTTTTCGAATTAGCCTTTTGAGCTACCCTAATTCACACAAGTGGAAGTGCTGCTCAAGGATTGGAGTGTATTTTTCTGTACTATTCATCTCATTAAATAGTGCTGTGCTATCTGAGGTCCATTTCCGCCAGATTCTGTCTCATTTATTTGTTTATATCAAATTTTGACATGATTTTCTTGTCTTGAATGAGAAGAATCTTATCTATAATAGTCCAAGTTCTTCGTGTTCTTGAATTATATTTGAATTTTCATGTTCGTATTGCTTTTGCTTTCCTTACTGCATTTTTCATGCAAATTTATATAATAATAATGTGTATAAATTTTAGAAACATAATATAAGCAGACTGACAACGAATTATTCACAAAACGCAATTTATTTCACCAAGATTAAGATTTATGTACATGGGTTGACATCAATTCTTGTGTAGTGAACTGAGAAATGTGCCATAACTATTCGATCTATACCTTATTTTTCTTTTCATGAGATATATGCTTTCACCACTTTAGTGTAGTCACAGACTAAACCAGTCCTCGGACAAGTGATTTTCCCATCGTCGTTCTTTGCCATTTCCTCAAGAGCCTGCATACATCACAAACACAAAGATTAGAACATAAACTAGGTTTCGATAACCCAAAAATTGACAGTATACCTTGGTGCTGTACACATAGCCATTCGGCAAGACAAGAGGTGGATTCTGAGTATCCATTAGCTCCTTAGTTATGTAGCAAACAAGTTTTGAGTGATGCTGCTTTGAATAAGGAAGCGGCTGTGCTAATTTTCGGAATGCCTCTTGTGATAGAGGATCTTCCTTTGTGCAATCATCTTCATAGCAGAATCTAAGCAAAGTCAAGGCCCAAAAAGAGAGAAAGAGAGAGAGAGAGTAATATCATAAAAAGTCAAGGCCAAAAAAGAGAGAAAGAGAGAGAGAGAGAGAGTAATATCATAAAAATCAAAGGTAGAAATTTAGGAAAAGGCCGAGAGAGAGGGAGGGAGAGAGAGAATTGCAAAGGATACGGAGTCTTCAAAGCAGATAACCCGGCTTGTAGATATATATTCAACAAAGGCTCAAGAGTCATGCCGTACAACTTGCAGAACTCTTGCTTAAATTGGTCAGCCAAAAAGTCCCACTGCTTATCTTCGAACAAGACCTGCAAGAGAGCGATGGAGGTAGATGTATAGTGTAGTGAGTTGAAGATATCAAACCGACAAGAAGAATAGGTCCGACCTTGTATGATGCACACTCGGTGTTACTTTTCACAGCGAGGGTTGCTGTAACGCGCTGCAGTTCTTTCATATGTGTAGCTGCCCAAGGTGCTAGGTACTTCCTAGCATAAGATATAGCTCGCATGTGGTGATCAGCCCGCACCAACTCGACGAAATCTTGCAGCCTCAACTGAAACTCAAATTTGCTCTGCAAAAGGTTTAGTGCAGAGCAATTGTCACAAATATTCAAGTGCAACGATACTAGAACAATAGTATCGCACAAGTTGAGAGTGAATCTAGAAATTATTCGGTGGGCAAACAGCTGGTTGATCAGGGAAAAATGCACAAAAGTACAAATACATTTTATTGAACTCTTCGTTTTACAGACTAACTTATAGTGCCCCATATCCTTATTGAAGTGAAATACAGTGTCGAAAATATCTGCAAAAGGAATTGCATGATGCATGAAGGTCCTTTAATTGGAATGAAAAGGGGTCGTAGATGGAAAAGTTATTAACTAAGACCAGGCCGAAGAATATCTAATCACTAGTTGCAGAAAATTCAAATGGGAGTTCATTATATAATTTACAAAAAAGAAATTATTGCTGGAATTAAGCTAAGAGTTATGATTGGAATCTGATTGAAGATACATGGGAGAACTGATATATCCTTTCCAACTCATACCTTCTGTTTTGTTATAAGAAAATAAAGAACGTGGAGAAGACAAGTAGGACATAATTTACCTTTGACTTCTTTAGCCTAGATTTGTTGTCAGCACACCATGCTAGAGCAGGGCCTACCTCCTTCTTCTGAAGAGCCTCAATAACCTTCTTAGCTTCAAGAAACACATCTATATCCACCAAATCCTGCAAGATAGGAAAAGATTTAATCTGAATTACAATGATCTTATGCAAGACTAGTAACAGGAATGCGAGCCCACGAAAAGAATAACCGGACAAGTCATCAAACTGCATATTCATTTTTCCCTATATAAACCAGTTATCATGGCCAAAAATCTTCATAATATAAGGTGAATGAATCCAAGCAGAAAAGAATAAGTTGACAAATGTAGGATAACCAAGTGATTGATCTCATTCTCAAACTGTACACAGAAACCATCCCATGGATAAAGAGAGATAGATAAAAATCACCTGAATGTTGCTGCTTTCTGCAAGCTTAACAGCAGTATCATAGTATGACATCCGCAGCATGTAGTCGACAAGTATCCTCTTCAACCGGGTGCTATTCCACTCGGACAAATTCTCCATTTCTGCAGATTGTAAATGTTCAAGTCTAGCCCGGCATTTCTGTGCTCGCAAGTGCTCGGTTCGACTGTCCTCTTCCAACTGACTCATCAACCAGTAATTTGTGTAAATGACATGGATAAAAATCATTAAAATTCATAAGCTTGAAGAAGTATTATCCTAAGTTCCATTATTAAAAATACTATAACCACATACCTACAAATACCATTTCTTGATAACTGACAAATCATAAGAAATTAAGAATAGAAAGTATTAATTGAAGAAGCAAAAATCTTGAAACCCTAACAATCCTTCTCATGTACAGTTCAATTTGACCAATTTAATCAATAAATCAAATAAGGAACATATCTCTCATGATATTCAGTGTCTCATAAATTTTGCAGATGCATCATACTTTCTTCATATTAATTCACCTGATGCAACCAAATTGGAAAAAAAAAAACACGAATCCCAGTATCAGTTACGCTAACAATCAGAAGAACGTACTTTCCTTTTGAGGCCCTGCAATCGGGAGACGAGAGAATTGAGTTGATCAAGCGCTTCATCTCGAGATATGTCCGATTCGGCGGCGTCGGAGACTCCAGAAATAACGGCGGAAACCTCTTTCTCGACGGTTCGGTGGTTGGAGCGGATCGTCTTCTTGTAATGTTCGAAGGGCACTCGAAGCAACTGATGCTCCAGTTTGAGGGACTCCACCAGTTCACCCGATTTCGACTGCGGCGCCGCGGTCGGCGGAGTGGAGTTTCCGTTGGGGAGCTGCGCATCCACTTCCATCGGAGACGATGACATTTTTTTGGCAATTTCTTTGTTTTATTTTTCCTTCCTAATCGGAGAAGTGGAATAGTGGAGACGGACAGATTTGTTTTCTATCGTAAAGCACTGAATACGCCTACGACGTCGTTTTGGAAGTTCATAATAAAACTGACTTTTGATTATTGTACATATTTGTTTTATTTATTGATGCTTTATACGTATGTAGTTTTTAATCTCGATAGATTTATCTTATAATCTAAACAAAGCAAACAATTTATAATATTTCTATTTAAGCAAGGCATAATGCAAGTTTATCGACTCTAGGAGAATATCCTTAGTGTTGTTGGAGTTTGAATTGATTATTCTAAATAGCACGACTCGAATTGTTTAGATCGCAATTTGGAGTTTGGGCTTGGAGTTGTTTCCCAATATTAGGATAACAATTAAATTTGGGTTTTGGATGAAATCTAATGGTTACTAATACTGTGGTTTGAAAATCCCTATATTTTAAGTATGGTTTAAAATATTATACTTACAATATATTGTGATGACCATACAAACCCTAAAAGTCTATGGACTCATCTTGTACTCTATAAATAGAGGTCTCCACTCTCATAATAATACACATCTATTTTCCGTCTTCTCTATTATTCTCTCATTCTATATAGTTTATAACACGTTATCAACACGAAACTCTTTTCAAAAGACGACGGAAGGTATAATTTTGATTCTTCTTCTCTTTCAAAAAGAAAACACGTTGTTCTTAATAATAATAATAATAAAAATTATACAACTACTATTTTTTTTTGGTCTTTCGAAATCATGGATCTTGGGGAGACTGTTGGTTTTTTTTTTTTCGCACTCAGCTTATAGTTTATGCAGTATGGTATGTGTAGATATTTGTCGTTATCCCCATGTGGTTTTTGTTGCTGTCTTGAAAATCGTATCTTAATTTTAACTGAATCCAAATGGCACCTTAAGCTCCATCGCATCAGAAGTGAAAAAAGAAGAGAATTCTTATATTATTTTTGCTTATTCAAGTTCTTTATGTGACGTGTTCATCTATTAATCAATTGATGCTCTTGTAGTAGCACAATACCCTAATATTCCTGAAAAATATTATTTAACTTTTTATTGCTCCGTAAGAAGACAATTGATATTCCTGAAGAATATTACATGCTCTTAAAGAGCAATTCAATTGTTGCTCCAGAAGTAACACAATTTAATATCCCTGAAGAATATTACATGCTCTTGAAGAACTTAATATTTATACATATATGTACGCTTATACTTGCTTATTTATTTATGTGTTTATTTATTTAATGTTGAATCTAGATTGTTGCTCCTGAAGTAGCACAATCCATATTCCTGAAGAATATCATAAGCTCTTAAAGAGCAATTCAAACTTATTGAAATAACTTAATTATTGCTGTAGAAGTAGCATTTAATATTCTTGAAGAACATTTCACTCTTGAAGAGTTACTAATATTATCTATGTATTTACTATATACTTAAGTTTTTTTTCTTTCTTGCATACTGTATAAATATATATATATATATATATATATATAGAATCTTAATTTGGTGCTCCTGAAGTAGCACACAATTAATATTCCTGAAGAATATTACGTACTTTTGATGAGCAATTCATAGAATATGTGTTATTGATGGGCGAATATTGGTTCTTGAATTGTTATTGTTTTTGCTCCCGAAGTAGCACAATTAATATCCCCAAAGAACACTATATGTTCCTAATGAGCCATTTGGTTTCTAAAAAAATATTAGTCTTTCAACTGAAGAAGTTTAATATAGACTAAAATTGTTGCTCCTGAAGTAGCACAATTTGTATTCCTGAAGAATGCTACATGTTCTTGAAGAACAATTCAAGCTTTTGATTTTGACAAATGTTATATGTTCATAACTCTAATTGTTGCTCTTGAAGTAGCACAATTAACTCTACATGTTCTTGGAACAACTAAAACTTGTCATTTTGAAATCATATATCACAATAATCATACTTTAATTGTTACTCCTGAAGTAGCACAATTAATATTCTTGAATAATATTACATGTTCCTAAAGAACAATGTATATATAAATGTATGTTGTAATTTAAAGTATTACCTAATTACATGGAGTGGTAGCAAGAGTTCCTCTATGTTTGACAACTACATTTTAGATACCCATTGTGGCTTAATTTATTTTCAAGAATAGATGTGAGATCCGGTAGATCTCAAAATTTGCAATTTCATTGATTTCACTTATCGTGAAACTAAATTGTTGCTCTGTAAGTAGCACAATTACATTCCTAAAGAATGACTATATTGTGATAGTAACATTATTATCACGTGTTTGTGGAAATGCCTCGGATATAGTATTTTTATATACTATTTAACTTTTGCTCCCTGAAGTAGCATCATTTATATTCTAAAAAGATATTAAATGCTCTTAAAGAGCAACTCAAATTTTCGATGATATATGTTATTCTTGAATGAAAATCATTATTTAGGTCTTGTTGACGTTAATGAAATCTTGATATCGATGCTCATATGTCAATAAGATGCATAGGGAGATAATAATAGAATGCAACAAAGCATCCCAACGAGATTGCGTCAAGATATTAACTACTTGTCCTCCCTAAAGCTCGATACGAGTAGATGCATCTTACATTGCAAGATTTAAAAATCTAGTGCATCGAAATCATTAAAGGCTCCCAAAGAGCTTGTATCATTCTATCAAATGATACTAAATTAACTATTGAACATGCCCTTTACTCTAGTAAGTCTAGAAGACACTTACTACGTTTTAAGGATATGCAATGGATAGCAAATTGAAATTATATAAGAAGGTAGTGATTCTTTTGTATTTAGCCAGAAGCTAACAAAAGAAAAGTTATCACACTACCATTTTAAATGTATTACACATTTATAAAAACAAGTGAGACAAACCATGTCATGAACCGAAAGTTCAAAGGGCTTTATGCTTTGACAATTGGACAATCACGAGCAACTATCATGCGCAACATAATTGAAAATTTATTCGAGCGCAAATAGATATCCCGAAGAATCTTTACATTGATTTTCATGAATGCTTGACTTCTAGAAGAATTGAAGCAATTGCTAGAACTAATAGTTCAAATAATAAAGAACTCAATTCCCTCAAGAAGAATTGTCTTGATAAAGCTAGCGAGTTTATTAAATTCTAAGTTCCTCCTGAAGGGGACTTATATTATATTACTTTGGAATTAAGATTCAACACTTAGTTGCTCATGTGCATAATCAATGGTTTTGTACGTATAAAAACGAGTCTCACAAGAAGATTGTTATTATGATGAAATAACGTTCCCAACATTAGGTGGAGCATATGTCACATTTGGATTCCTGAAGTAATCAATATGAAATCTACATCCAACAAAAAACACAAGAACAAACTAATCACATTTGGATTCCAGAAGTAATCAATGTGGACAAGAAGTCAAAAGACTCACTTGCAAAAGATTGCAAACCAACTTCTTGATGCTTTTAATTTGTGTATATAGAAGAAGTGACAATGTTATACATTTGCTATAAATACCCCGCACAAATAAATGTCCCTGAAGGACAAGTACAAATGGTAGCAATTTAATTAAAAAATCGTCAAAAAAAATATGGTCGACCAATTGGTTCTAAAGGAAATTTTGTGTCTAAGAAAAGGGGCACAACATATAAACCAAACAATGACGAAAAGGATTAATCAATCAAATAAAAGTTCCCGAAGAACTGCCAGCGTCTAATTAATGAGATCTCAATATATTGGAGAAATTAAGTATCGTCGTGGACGCATGACGATATATTCGCCTTTAATATGACTCTTGAAATGACGTTCTATAAGAGATTGTCAAGATTGAAATAATTGGCCAAAGAGGAACGAAGTCATATAAGGTGAATTAATATTCCCTAGAAAGCCAGAAATATTTGGACCTGTAGTTCCAAAATCCGGAAAGTATATCCCCGAAGGATACAACTGTGTCTTTGTTACAAAGAGAAATGAAAAATTATGAGATATATGGCAATACTCGTAATACAATGTTTTTTTCAAAGACCGGGAATTAATTATGTACTCTTCCATAATAGACGCCATTATATTTTCGAGTGTGATTAATCTACTTATGTCACAAAAGGCTTGCTATGCGCCTTATGTGTATAGTAAATATCTATCAATACGATTCACTAGATATTGACATATATATGAAGATCCCTGAAGGATTTAACTTGCTCAAAGAATGTAAGTCAAAAAGATGTTGTCAATTAGACTGCAAAAGCTATTATAAGGGCTGAAATAGTATAGTCGTATATGATATAATCATAACGACGAGAATTCCTTGACAGAAGAGTACATAAATGATGACTTGAGGTTGATTGCAACTCCTGAAGAACATAATACTTATATGTATACTCCGTCAAAATGACTTACATAAAACAAGTAATTATGAATTATTTTATTCATTGATAATCCAACTCACATCGTCGTCGGCATTAGGGGGAGATATGAAATATAAAGATTGAATGCCACAAATATCTCATTGGATTAATTATTTAGATTCACACACTATGAACCAAAAGTTCATCAAGTTATTTAGTGCAAAAGGAGTGACTAAAATCTCATATACTTGTTGTATATGCACCATGAACGAACTGAAGTTCCTCATAGACAAAATAAATCAATTAATTCTCATTGACGCCAGAAGCGTGAGAGATTTATTGGTGCTAAGAGATAAGAAGTCCGCGGAATACAAAATTAGAACATATCACTCCAAATTCCTCATGAAGAGGATAAGTGAATCATTATGTACAAAAGTAATTGATGAAATCAACTCATACCTAAAGACGGAGTTAGAATCAAAAGACTTGGGTTGAACTAATAATTGTCTCGACCTGTAGATTGAGCATCTCTCTGATGGAGTTACACTAGTCGACCTACCTGAAAGGTCTTTAAAGAGATTTTATTGTATCGCATCCATATGCCTATTTAATGGTTGATTCAATCACTTGAAGTGGATGAAGATTCGTTTAGACCTATAGAAGATAACAAAGATGTTTTAGGACCAGAAGTTCCTTACTTATGTGCAATTGGAGAATTTGAAATGGTATTGACCATCTTTTGTTATTTTTGAGACAAATATGATATTGATCTATTTATGAGAGTAATGATATATTGATATATTCCATGCTATGAGAATAATTAAACTTGTGTTGTACATATTAGTGTAGACCTTGAAGATAACCTTGAAGATTGTTATCATGAGGGGAGTAACAGATTGCAAATAATCCTGAAGATTAGACTGACTCCTCAAGGTTAAATGACCCTGAAGGTCAAATGGTTGTACTCTTTTTTCCTTTCTGAGTTTTTCCCAAAGGGTTTTCTTAGTTAAGGAACGAGGCATCCAATGCAACACACGAGAAAATGAGTCATTGAGATTGATTCATAAAAGAGTTAATGCAACATATGATCTCCAAAAGAGTGGCGGCATCAACATCCAGCAAATTCACTCAAGTAACAATCTAGCGGATTCTTTTACAAAGGCGTAATGCGCCGACTCAAGGATCAAGAATGGCTATATTGAGGTGGAGTAACTGTACTCTTTTTTCTTCGTCCAGTTTTTATCCCAATGGGTTTTTCTGGCAAGGTTTTAACGAGGCAGCAGTTTCTTTTAGGGATGGTCAATCAAGGGGGAGCGTTGTAAATATATTATATATATATATATATATATATATATATATATATATATATATACTTACCATATATTGTGATGACCATGCAAACCCTAAAAGCCCATGAGCCCATCTTGTACTCTATAAATAGAGGTCTCCACCATCATAATAATACATATCTATTTTCCGTCTTCTCTATTATTCTCTCATTCCATATAGTTTATAACACTTATTGATATATTTGATGTGGATATGTTTTATATGTTGAAATCCTCTCATTTAACGTCCCCTTAAACCCGAAAATAGTCCAAGCAATGTGGTGTGTAATTTTAATGATTTGGGTGGAGCTTCTAAAGTAAGGGAGTTGTTAGGAAATTCTTTAACGGTCTAACTGCCGCAAACAACATAAAGGATAATTTTGACTATATGTTAGCTTGGTGTAATAAAATAGTAAGCGTTTGACTATTTTTAATTTGTTGGTGTGGAAATCCAGGAGATCACAACCGCACACGTGTCAGCGCAAACACGGTAGATTTATGAATCCTCCAGTCAATACACTAAGGTAGTTTGGAACCGTTTATGTTTCACTGCTTATAGATTAAAGATGTATTTTATGTGTTTGAAAACTTAATTTTAAGCTGTTGATTTTCTACTTTCGTACAAATTTTAGAAAAGTTGCTTAAGCTGTCTTATCTTAACTTACAACTTATAGCTTATACCCCACATATAAATTATATTTGTTTCCATAATAAAATATAAATAAAATATGAATTTTATATACAAATTGAAATGAGAATTGTAAGTTCATGTGCAGAACTTAAATGACATTCAAATTCATGTGCAAAACGAGAATTATTACAAAGTTTATGTATTTACAAGAATAAAAAAATTCAGAAGAATTGTTATGTTAATTGGACTGCCACGTGTGCAGACACGTCACATCGAAAAATATCATGTTAGCTTTGATGTTGCCGAATTTTGATCGTATGAATTTAAAACAAATCGAAAGTTCATGTATTCGAAGACAAATTTTAAAGTTCGTGTGCAAAATAACATTTTGATAAAAAAACCGTGTATTTTGAGGCAAACTGTTGGCAGATGATTCAGTCTTCTCACAATCAGTTAAGACATAACTCAGTAGCCCTGTGCTCTGAATATTTACTGAAGATTTGAAGATCCCAAAACCCTATCTTGACTGATGAACCATTCAGTTGTAACCTGTTCTATTTTTGTCTCTGAGGTTTCAGACTTAGTAAACACTCTTCATCTGGTTCAGGCAGATTACCTGCCTCGCACTGCAGTAGAAGACTCGTGAGTCTTGGACTCAGCATGAGCAGTATACTGAAAGGAGTCAGTGGAACTGGGGTGGATGTGTCAGCTGAGGAGGTCCATACTGATCAGCCCACTTTGCTTTGCTGGTTCCCCCTTGACTGAACTGGGGTGATCTGGTGCTGATCTTCTTGTCAGATTGCCGATGGGTAGGGGGTTCAGTATATCTGCATTGATGGTCTCCCCTCGAGCAAACCTATTAGCTAGCCGGGTTTCTGAGCGTACGGGGGCAGATGAGGAGGCTCCCTGGCTGAATCCAAGTCCCTCCTTGCAATGCTTGGGCTTGTTGCTTCCTAGCATAGCCTCCAGCTTCTTTTCAGCGCCCATGTATCGCTCTGTCATCGATTCCTCTAGACATCATCACTTTTCCTTCAGCATTTCATGCTCGGTCTGAAGTCCTGACAACTCTTGCTTCAGTAGACTCAGTTCAGTATCTTTCTGAGTCAAGTCTTTGGTCAGGACTGAGATCTAATCTTCTTGATGCTGAGATTTGGCCAACAGAGAGTTTATCTCCTCCCTGAGTCTCAACACAAGTCCTTCTGACTCAGTAACGACCTGACTTTCCTAAGAAAGTCTTCGATTCTCCACTTTCAGGGTATCCAATTCCTGAAGAGTCTTACTAAGCTGCAAGCTCATCTGAATCTGCTCGTCGAGTAATTCTTCATATGCGATCGCGACGTCCAGATTCTCGTCTGCACCTGAAAGAGTGTCGTGTGTGCAGTGTGAGGAGGAATTAAATGGTTCATGAGAGTTTACCTCATCCTCTTCTCCTGCCATAAGACACTTTTCAACATCTTCTTCAGCTTCAAGCTCTAGGGCCATGAAAGCTGCTTCATCATCAGATGAATCCATGAAGGAGTCGACTTCATCTGAGTCGTCTGAGAGTTCACCAGCAATGTATGCTTGTCTCTTCTTGATGAACTTCTCCCTTCTTGCTTTACGTGCTGCTCGTTCAGCAGTACTGAGCTCAGGACAGTCATACTGATAGTGTCCTGGCTTCTTGCAGTTATAGCAGGTGGTGACTCTCTCTTCCTTGCTATCACTGTCTTTCGACTGTGTTGAGTCATCCTTTTTCCTGCATTCAGAAGTATGCGAGTCAGGAGTGTGCTTTGGCATGTATTCAGACTTACCCTTGGATTCTCTGAGGGCTTTAGTCACTTTTCTGCGCCTCTCCTTCTCCTTCTGATATTTTATGGAAAGCAGCGCGTACTTCTTGGCTAGATTTCTTTCTTGTATGTCAGTGAGTGAAGCTTCAGCCTTGCTAGCCGGAGCCGTGTGCTAACCGATGCTTTGAAGGCATGGTCGATTTTAGTGTCGGCTTCACTGGCGCTTCGTGAGGTATGCCAAACGGCGTGCGTGAGTTATGAAATATATGTGTCTGTTTATGAACAGAATACTAATATATATACGCTTCAAAAGCTAATATAATATTAATATTTGTAGCCCATTAATTTAATTATATCCCTAATGGGCTTATACATAATTAGCCCATAATATAATTAATTAATCTATTGAGCTACTAATATTTATCAATTAATTGGCCCAGCCAATTAATTTCAGATAAATAACATTATTAAATAATATAAAAATACATTAATCTATTAATAATGATTTCTGAGAGACAATAAATAAATAGGAAACTAATTGAGCCAGATCAAGGATCTAATACAAGAAATAAAGCAGGACCTCAAATTAATTAATTATCTATGCTCAGCCCAGAGCAAAATTAATTAATAAACACAGATTCATTCCACTAGAGAATCCATGCTGACTTACCTCTTTATCCCAAATTGAGCAATGACTTGTATTTTAAACTTAATCGATCCCTGTATTTAAGATATACATATCCGTTAATTAATTAAGCTCACTGACAGCTTAAATTAATTAACATCTTATTATATTCATGAGTAGTACCACTCGACCTCATTAACACACCTGAACTTAATCAACCGGCCGGGTTTAGTGTGCTAATCCTTTCGAGTTCCTCAGGGGATATTATCAACCCATTTTACTAGGATACGGTTGCAAGATACAGACAACCATCCTGAGCCACAAATGAGTACTAGCATCCAAGATACGTAGATCTGGTCGCGATGACGTTCACCATAGTAGGTCAAAGTGATAGATAGTCAAATGCACTCAGCTGAAGTCTTACCAAGCTTAAGACCAGTTAAGTCACCAAGATCTTGGTTCTCCACTAAGGTCAATTAGGAGAACACATCTCACTGTGATCCATCAATACACCACCTTAAGTGTACTAGTAAAGACAAGCAGTCAAGACAAACCACTTCTTATCTAAAACTGCAAAGATAAAGCGACAACTTATCATAAAGTTATCTCAGCTGTGATAACAGTTTATATCTTGTCAATTCAACCAATTTGTGTAGTCTTCTGTGATACCCGACACACTATACAAATCTAATTTTTATACAAGATAAAAGATTATATGTGCAAATATATATATATTAGATAGGAGGATAAAATAGTGGTAATGACAAAAAACACATTGTATACAAGCATAAAAAACTGTTTCAGTATACAAAATCCCAACACAGACTCCTTTAATTGAAACGTTGCACATAATTTTTCCGAAATACATTTCATGATCCAACAAAATACCATATAATCACACTGCACCCAGTCCTCATAATGAACATGATTAGGTGAAAGTTGCGGAAGAGTACCTTCAACAAATGGTAATTTGTTATGTCCGGCTAATGCTAGACGAATTGCCTTACTCTAAGCATAGTAGTTTGGACCAATAAGAATTGTATTTACTAGCTTGAGTTCGGAATGATCATGCAGATTCAAGTAGTAGACATCGGTGCGGCGCATCAGAGTTTCGCCTTGCGCAGCCATTGTCTGAGTCTGATGTGAGCTTTCGCTACCACTACCGCCGTGAATTTGCCCTGAATTGTCGCGAAATAGATCGTGGAACGACCTCTCCGTCGAAGAACCTCGTTCCTCATCGGCCAGAACCTCCCAAGGAATGCATCGCTGCTTCGACATTGCAAAGGAACACAAACTCTGATACCATGTTGCATTTAGCACTCAGATCTAGAAATGTAAATATGCAAAAAAAAAATTGTATTCAACTTGAATCAGAAAATCACAGTTTACAAGTCAAGCTTCCCCATTTATAGAAATAGAGGAAGCTTCGAGAGTATCGAAATATCCTTCCAACTCTTAACAAACTAAGACAACTGGCACAAAACTATTAGAGAAAAGAAAACGTATTCAACACTAACACGACTTTATAAGTTTGCATCTCATCCGTCCAAATATGCAAGTAGAATCTAACGAACACATTAGCTTCACTCTTAACTGCCATAACCGTCACTCTGCACTGAATCATCACCATCAAATTCTTCAAGAACACACTGCAACATTTCACAAACGAATTAAGATCCGTACACTAGCCAATAGGATTGGAGAGAAACTCTGTGGTTGAATTCGAAACCCAGAAGAGGTGATTGATGGATGTATTTGTTGGTTACAAAAGCTGCTATTACAAAACAATACAATAAGCCAAAAATTAAAACAAAAACAAAAGACCGTCGAGTCGAGGAAGCCTCTCTCCGCAAGACGAAATATGCCCCGGTAGTGCTCTCGGTTGTAGGCGTATCGTCCCCAAAGATGAAACGACGAACGTCTCGAAGATTGTAGCACCGCAAGATCTACGAGCTCCGGCGAACTGGACTGTTTTCCGGCGAGGACAGGCTGCTGGACTTAGAGCTAAGAATGCAAGTGAGCTAAGAAATGCAGCTAAGAAGATCTCAGGTGAATTCTTGTTGGTGTGTTTGGAATGAAGTGCAGCTTCCTATTTATAGGCAGCTTCCACCAGGTGTTGATTGCTGGAGCCATCAATGCAGGAGGGTCGTGGATGGTAAGTGGAGTGGTGGAGAGATGGAAGGTTGGCTGCTGAAGAGCCACTTCCAGATCCTTCCAAAAGATACACTTGGGTGTGGCGGGTGCGAGTACCACGGAGAGGAATCCGGTGCGGCCGGTCCACCGCACCGCCCGACCCGGCCTCAACCCAAAGACTCGACCCGGCGAACGACCCGACGGACCACCCAAAGGACCAATTGCCAAGATCCAAGTCCAAGTCCAAGTCCAAGTCCAAGTCCAAGTCCAAGTCCACGGACACGGACCGGAACCGGAACCGGAGCCGGAGCCGGAGCCGAGGCCGGGGCCGGGCACGGGCGCGAGGCGCGGTGCGCGTGGGCGCGCTGCGCCGCGTGTGAGGCGGTCGGGCGAAAAGGCTCGCGCGCATGAGCATGTGTGGCCCAAGCCCACCACATGTCACTTAGTTATCTCCTACAATATTGTAGAGACTTAAATACCACACAAAACATTATTCATTAATCGATGTGGGACATGATTAATGTAATAACTCTCCAAAACCCGAATAAGGTAAGTTTCTCCACTTTAGGTAACATATTAGTTTTGTCCCCCCAAACTTCGAGCCACTATTTCTCACTCACCGAAAATCGGAATCGAGAAATTAAGCACACTATAATTATCTACTCGAAACGTAGATCGATGTCATATATCTCAAATCATTAATCGGATAAATATCGAGGCTCGAAAATGCGATCGAAAACGGCTGAATTATGCCCCAAGTTAAATTAGCAATAAATGCTAATTAACTTTCCTTAATTTAATATATATATAACTAATATATATATATCCAAACCGATTTTTCCAACAATCCCCCACATGAGTGGAAATAGCCAAATGCATGCATGCGCACACACGCCTCCGTCCTCAAGAGACAATAAAGCATCAGGGTAGGTGGCTTGTGACCTTGAACCTTCCTTAGTCAGTGCTATCGAGCATACCGGCGGATTAGTGGACACGTGGCCTTGAACTATTCCTCCATGGTGTATACTTAGACAATAGCACAAACACTATAAAGTCTCAACCGCGTCCGTTCTCACGTTTGTGTCCTTTACTGGCCATGGACAACCTCTTTGGATTCATAAGTGTTACGTAGAAGCGGCCCTCACTTCTCACTTACATAGGTGATTCTTACTCGAGTATCCTGTCATACTCCACCTTCTCAAGGCATCCAAGAATCATTAAAAGTCAAAGACTTAACCTCACCACTTGACAGTCACCAACACTCTCGAGCTCTTTTAGGGAATAGACTATTTGAGTGTGGTATCAACGTGACTCATATAGCTTAGTTTTCCCATTGAACCAAGTTCATGGGATCTCCAATCTACAAGGTTGGGTATCCACTATAATCGTCTTTAACGTGTGGATTTAACTCCCATTCCCTCTACGAGCTTATACATTTGATCTCGATTCAAACTCTTAGTAAGCGGATCCGCTAAGTTATCTATAGACTTGACATAGTCTACAGAGATAACCCCACTCGTGATCAAATGTCTTACGGTATTATGTCGACGACGAATATGTCTCGACTTACCATTATACAACCCACTCTTGGCCCTACCAATAGCTGCTTGGCTATCACAGTGAATCATCACAGGTGGCACGGGTTTCGGCCCAACATGGAATATCTTCAAGAAAATTACGGAGCCATTCGGCTTCCTCACCGGCTTTATCTAAAGCAATAAATTCGAGATTCCATGGTGGATCGGGCTATGCATGTTCTGTTTCGTGGATCTCCACGACACAGCTCCTCCCCCTATAGTGAACACATAACCACTAGTTGACAACGAGTCTTTAGTGTCGGATATCCAATTTGCATCACAGTACCCTTCAAGTACTTGGGGATGTCGCGAGTAGTGCAGCCCAAAGTTAAGAGTGTATTTCAAATACCTCAGAACTCTTACAAGAGATTTCCAATGTTCTCTACTAGGATTACTAGTATAGCGACTCAGTTTGTTCACCGGACAAGCTAGATCAGGCCTCGTACAATTCGTGATGTACATAAGACAACCAATGACTCTAGCATAATCCTCTTGAGCAACAGGATCACCCCTATTCTTGCTCAAGTGAACATTAACTTCTAGAGGAGTCTTTGCCGGCACACTATCAAAGGCATTAAACCTCTTAAGCACTTTCTCAATATAATGAGATTGAGACAAAACAATCCCTTTGGGAGTTCTTTGTATCTTTACTCCAAGAATAACATCAAGCAACTCCCATATCTTTCATATCGAAATTCCTTTTAAGCATTCGCTTGGTGTCATTTATGACTTGAAGGTTTTGTCCCATAATTAACATGTCGTCTACATAAAGACAAACAATTACAAAACCATTCTTTGTATTCTTTATGTAAACACACTTGTCACATTCATTAATCTTAAAACCATTCGACAACATAGCCTCGTCGAATTTCAAGTGCCATTGCAAAGGTGCTTGTTTCAAACCATATAGGGATTTCACCAACTTACATACCTTTCGCTCTTGGCCAGTACTACAAACCCTTCAAGGTTGTTCCATATAAATTTCCTCTTCTAAATCTCCATTTAGAAAGGCGGTTTTCACATCCATTTGATGAATCTCAAGATTGTGCAAAGCAAAGAATCGCGAGAAGCACACGGATAGACGTAATTCTCGTTACGGGCGAATAAGTATCGAAGAAATCATATCCTTCAATTTGCTTAAAGCCTTTAACCACTAAACGAGCTTTATATTTATCAATTGACCCATACGCCTTATACTTTCTTTTTAGGATCCATTTACATCCTAAGGGCTTGCAACCTTCGGGTAAGTCCGCTAAGACCCAAGTGTGATTCTCGCATAATGGAATCAATTTCACTTTGGACGACTTCTTGCCAAAGTGGACCATCGGGTCTAGAAAGAGCTTCTTTTATAGATCGCGGCTCTTCATCCAAAAGAAAAACAACATAATCAGGACCAAAGTCCTTAGCAACTCTTGCTCTAGAGCTACGTCTTGGTTCTAAAGTTTCAAGATCAGGAGCTTGCCTTTTACGCGTAGCGGGTTCTACCCCCACATTTCTAGAACTACTAGCAACTTCTCTTGCTTCACCACTAGAGCTTGACCCAACTTTATCATCCTTTTTACAAGGATAGATATGCTCAAAGAATATAGCATTCCTTGACTCAATAGTAGTCCCAACATTCATATCGGGCACGGCCGACTTATGAATGACAAACCGATATGCACTACTATTTAGTGCATATCCTATAAAGATACAATCGACAGTCTTAGGTCCGATAGTAACTTGCTTAGGCAAAGGCACTTCTACCTTAGCCAAACACCCCCACACTTTGAGGTATTTATAGGAAGGTTTCCTTCCTTTCCACAACTCATAAGGAGTTACATCTCTACCTTTCAGAGGTATTTTGTTTAATAAGTAGTTAGCCGTCAAAACGGCTTCCCCCCACATGTTCTGGGGCAGTCCAGAACTTATTAACAAAGCATTCATCATCTCCTTTAGAGTTCGGTTCTTCCTTTCAGCTACACCATTTGATTGAGGCGAATAGGGGGCAGTGGTTTGATGTATAATACCACTTGTCTTACACAACTCTTCAAAAGGAGCTACGTATTCTCCACCTCGTCACTTCGTACCATTTTGATTTTGCAATCAAGTTGGTTTTCGGCTTGACTTTGAAGTTAGTAAAAGCTTCAATCGCCTCATCTTTACTCCTTAAAAGATAAAGAGTACAATACTTAGTGCAGTCATCAATAAAAGTAATAAAATACTTTTTCCCACCTCTAGTTTGTACAAACTTTAAGTCACATACATCAGTGTGAATGAGTTCTAGAGGTTTAGTGTTCCTTTCTACAGAATGAAATGGCTGTTTAGCCAATTTTGCTTCAACACAAACTTCACACTTAGTTTTGTTAAACTCATTTACTTTAAGTAGATCGAGATTAACTAATCTTTTTATAGCATTTAGATTAACATGTCCTAATCTAGAATGCCATAAATCGGAACACTCAAGCAAGTAAGAGGAAGTGGCTTCATTATCATTATTCTTGGCCTCAACGGCCTCTTGGCGTAACGCCATTACACTTAGCTTGAAAAGGCCCTCGGACGAGTAACCTTTTCCTAGGAACATACCAAATTTAGACAAAATAAATTTGTCGACTCAAAAAACTAGTCTAAACCCTCTCTTGACTAGTACAGAGCCGGACACAAGATTTTTCCGGATGTCGGGGACATGCAAGCACCTCTCCAAGAGTAAGGTTCTTGCACGGAGCTCAACCTTAGCACCACAATACCATAGCCAACCACCTCGGACGAGGCTTGATTACCCATATTGAGCTTCCTCCCTTGGCGGCTCTTGTACTTGGTGAAGCGGCTTCTGGTCACCACAAACATGTGCCGTGGCGGCGGTATCAATATACCACTTCCCCTCATTCTCCACGACGTTAGCTTCTTCAGTGACAACGGCCGCAAGGTCGGCTTCAGTGAGGTCAATCTCCAACATATTGGCTTGACGAGCCCTCTTCTTCTTCGGCTTTCGGCAGTCCTTGGACATGTGGCCGGATTTGCCACAGTTGTAGCAGTCCCCTTCAAACTTGCGGGATTGCACCTTGCCCTTCCCTTTGGAGTTGCTATTTGGACGCCCTCTCTTTGCATTGTTGGAGTTGCCACCTTTCTCAGCAAGGTTGACTCTTGGCTCCACGGGTGCTTTGCCCTTCCCATCTCGAGTCCTCATATCGGTCTCGATGCGGAGCTTGACCACAAGGTCTTCAAGCGTCATTTCCTTTCGCTTGTGCTTCAAGTAGGTCTTGAAGTCCTTCCAGCTCGGGGGAAGCTTCTCAATTACAGTTGCCACGATAAAAGCATCTGGCAAAAGCATACCTTCGGCGTGGACATCATGGACAATGAGTTGGAACTCTTGCACTTGGTCCATGACTGGTCGAGAGTCCACCATTTTGTAGTCCAAGAACTTGGCGACTACAAACTTCTTGGTACCTGCATCGTCAGTACAGTATTTTCTTTCAAGTGCCTCCCATATTGCCTTGGAGGTCTTTACATTTGCATATACACTGTACAGACTATCATCTAGTCCACTAAGCAAGAAGTTTTTACAAAAGTAGTCGGAAGTTAGCCAATTATCATAAGGCTATGCGGACTTCCGGGTTCTCTTCATTTTCACTTGGAGGGGCGGGTGCATTCTCCATCAACACAGTCGTGAACCCCAATGTTGTCAAATAGAACAACATCTTCTGTTGCCACCTCTTGAAGTCGGCTCCACCAAACTTGGCCGGCTTCTCGCGCGGCGGGCAAAGACTCTGCAGACGAGTGCAGGTGCCGTCGGGGTTGGGTTTGAACCCCCACCACTCCATGGTGGTTCACACTCCCAAAAGGGGACATCTCTCTCGCAAGGCGGAGGACATAGCGTTGAAGTTGAATGCCGTGTTAGCGGCATTAGCACGATTAAGTGCTATCCTTGCATCGAGTGGCGGAGATATGGCGGCGAGGGTTGGGTTTGCAAACACCGGAGTTGGAGTAGGGACAGACGTCGGTGGAACAGTGTTGCCGGAGGAGGCGACGACGTCAGATACAGCGGGGTTGGTGGCGGCGGCAGAAGCAGCGGCGGCGGTAGCATCGGAGAGGGGAGCACTTGAAGAAGACATGTTTACAGCAGCTTGAGTAGTTAGGTTATTTCGTCTTGCGATTGTTGGTTACAAAAGCTGCTATTACAAAACAATACAATAAGCCAAAAATTAAAACAAAAACAAAAGACCGTCGAGTCGAGGAAGCCTCTCTCCGCAAGACGAAATACGCCCCGGTAGTGCTCTCGGTTGTAGGCGTATCGTCCCCAAAGATGAAACGACGAACGTCTCGAAGATTGCAGCACCGCAAGATCTACGAGCTCCGGCGAACTGGACTGTTTTCCGGCGAGGACAGGCTGCTGGACTTAGAGCTAAGAATGCAAGTGAGCTAAGAAATGCAGCTAAGAAGATCTCAGGTGAATTCTTGTTGGTGTGTTTGGAATGAAGTGGAGAGATGGAAGGTTGGCTGCTGAAGAGCCACTTCCAGATCCTTCCAAAAGATACACTTGGGTGTGGCAGGTGCAGAGCACCACGGAGAGGAATCCAGTGCAGCCGGTCCATTGCACCGCCCGACCCGGCACCCAACCCAGCACCCAACCCAGCACCTGACCCGGCGAACGACCCGACGGACCACCCAAAGGACCAATTGCCAAGATCCAAGTCCAAGTCCAAGTCCAAGTCCAAGTCCACGGACACGACCGGAACCGGAACCGGAGCCGGAGCCGGAGCCGGAGCCGGAGCCGGAGCCGAGCCGGGGCCGGGCACGGGGCGCGGGCGCGGTGCGGGCGCGGCGCGCCGCGCCGCGTGTGAGGCGGTCGGCGAAAAGGCTCGCACGCATGAGCATGTGTGGCCCAAGCCCACCACATGTCACTTAGTTATCTCCTACAATATTGTAGAGACTTAAATACCACACAAAACATTATTCATTAATCGATGTGGGACATGATTAATGTAATAACTCTCCAAAACCCGAATAAGGTAAGTTTCTCCACTTTAGGTAACATATTAGTTTTGTCCCCCCAAACTTCGAGCCACTATTTCTCACTCACCGAAAATCGGAATCGAGAAATTAAGCACACTATAATTATCTACTCGAAACGTAGATCGATGTCATATATCTCAAATCATTAATCGGATAAATATCGAGGCTCGAAAATGCGATCGAAAACGGCTGAATTATGCCCAAGTTAAATTAGCAATAAATGCTAATTAACTTTCCTTAATTTAATATATATATAACTAATATATATATATCCAAACCGATTTTTCCAACAATCTCACATCTCAGTCATATACATATATATTCCTACTTCGCGCGTCCAAAATTTAAAATTAATAAACTTTTTTTTTTTGTGCGGCTATTCATGAAAACTTGAAGTAGGGAGCTTTAACGACTTTCCAATCATGGGCATACATCTCGATCATATCTATTATATTTATAAAAGGGCATACATCTCGATCATATCTATTATATTTATAAAAGCCGAGTGACTTTTTTTGGAATAAATTGCAAATTGACAGCATAATTTTGTAGTTATGCTGAAATCAAAGGGTAAATTCAGAATTTAGCATATAAAATCGGCGGTTCCCACTTCGTGTCCTGCAATTCATCTAATATTTACAAACTCACCCTAATTAATTCTTTAATTACCAATATATTATATTTATAAAAGTCGAGTGACTTTTTTTGCAATCAATTGCAATTGCAAATTGATAGCATAATTTTGTACTTATGCTGAAATCAAAGGGTAAATTCAGAATTTAGCATATAAAATCGGCGGCTCCCACTTCGTGTCTTGCAATTCATCCAGTATTTACAAACTCACCCTAATTAATTCTTTATTTACCAATTTGCCATGTATACTCTTACAAGTTGCAATTTAACTGATTGAAGGGCAATTTACCCCATCTATAAAATACTACTCCCTCCGTCTCATTCATACTGTATTGTATTTATAACGTCCGAGTGGCAAAATTTGCAATCAATTTGCAATTGACATTGTTCACGCGAATTGCATAATTTTGCAATTGTTCAGAAATTGAGGGGTTAATATGGAAATTGGCATATGAAATTGCGGCTCTCCAAATCAATTGAGAACGCAATACACTATTTACGAATTTGCCACCAATTTCAATTTTCCAATATTTACAAATTTGCCACAAATCTCAATTTTCTACTATTTACGAATTTACCACTAAAATTAGTCTTTTTCCAAAAAGAATAATAATTCAATTTTCCACCATTTGCGAATTTGCCACTTAATTCAATTTTAATTTTTCCACGATTTACGAATTTGTCATTCAAGTTTAATTGAAATTAATTTCTTATTTACGAGGTTGCCATTCAATTTATTTCCAACCGATTGACATCTCCAGTCAATTTCAATTTAGTTTTCTAATATTATAATTCCTCTCAAATTGAAGGGTAAATTTAGAATTACGCACTGTAATTTTTACAATCCAACCTTCTCTCCACTTTAACACGAACTTTTCAATTTTTTATTAATTAAACATATCTAGATTATTTACGAATTTGTCATTTCTGGATATTTAGTTTTTGATTATTTACACCTTATTTTTTCTCTCTTCAGTGATTAATTAAATATTTCTGCATACTTTTTATTGATCTAAGTAGGAAGCCTGATCCGAAATAGAGGGTTGTTATTATTCTTACTTTTTACTATTGATGCTTTGATTATTTTTCTAAAAAATTATTAAGTTCCAAGTAACTTTAGGTACATTAACTGATCTTGAAATTTAATTCATTATTTGCAAGAATATTGTCGCGCTTCATCGACTTATCATAAAATTTAGTGTGAAAACTCAAACCCTATACCAGTTCACTTGCAAATGTTTGGATTCATATCCAAAATTATGGGAAGAACATAAATTGGGGTGGTCCCAATTTGCCATTTACGTGTTTTGTTTCTTCATGTTCTTTTATCATTGATGTTCTAATTGATTTTGTACAAGAAATTATAAAGTAATTTAGTCATAAACTAGCCAGTTGTCTTTCCAATCAATTGGACTTTGCCATTTATTTTACAAGTTTGCCATCGACTTTTGTGGTTATTGCGGGTGCGGCTGTAATTTATACTTTGAATCATTATTTACGCATTTGACATTAAACATTTAAACTCCTATTTACGAATTTCGCACTGCCTCTTCATAGCGGTGCTGCAAACGCTCCTTTTGGCGGTGGCGATCCCTCCCTCTAACTTTGTTGCCCAATCCAAGATCATGATTCCCTAGATCAATGTCCTAACCACTCGAATTTGGCCAGCTACGCAATTTTTCCAACAGAATAGTCGAGTGTTGGTCAAAGAGCAATCAAGTATGCTTAGTGTATGTTCTAAGTTTTTGTGTGTAACTACTCCTGATTGATTAATTGCAGAAAGAGTTGAAATCATTTTGAATTATTTGGGTATTTTTGCAGAGAGAGTTGGCATAACTGATTGATTGATCAATTGATGTAAAAGAAAACACCGAACTCTTCACCATCTCCGTCGGGCCGGCTTTAACATGTACCAGTTCTTGATACTTTTTATTTCAAAACTATTCTAGGTTTAGCTTAATCTTGTATAAGTCAGTTCTTGATACTTTCTATTTCAAAACTTTTCTAGGTTTAGCTTAATCCTGTATACGTATATACCTTATTTCAATAAGTTATCTTCTCGAAGATCAATTTTTGATCTATTTACTTAGTATTAGTGTCTAAGATTGTTGGTCCGGAGACGAGTGTCAGGTGTAGAGGGGGGTGAATACACCTGAGTACAAGTTCTTTTTCTCAAACGCGAAGGACAGCTGAGCTGTAGGTTGCGACTGATGAACAGTGCCAGATAGTAACCTTCTGATCGCGGGTCAGAGTGCATCAACTGTTGAGTCTCTTCTACTGACTTTTGTCAGTATTTGATTCTCAGTCGAAGACTTAGTGCGGATAAGTGTGTAGGCCCGAAGATTTCGTCTCAGTTTGAAAACGTGTTTTTCACAAGTTAAATAATTTTGGCTAGTGCACTTCTCAAATACGTTTTATGCAAAGTATGAGTTTGTAAGATGATTTTGAATGCAGTGCAATAAAACAGTAAATGACACAAGCAATTTTTAACGTGGTTCGGATACGCAAGATCCTACGTCCACGGTCCTGCTAAACAGGAGGTCTTGTTGATTTATCTGAGCAAGCCTCAGCAAGGTATCTGTGCACTGGACAAACCCTTCTAAGTTATAGTCCTTAGTGACTTTACAATCCAAACCTAAGTTTGAAGGGGAGGGGATTTTCTCCAACAGTGAAGGAGTTCTTATAATAAGAACAGTCACGAAATGTGAACTCCTTCGAAGGTTCTAAGCTATGGATATGAACGATGGAGCTTAGATAGAGAAGATGGATCTAAAGAAATAACTCTAGAGAGAAGAACTAGAAATATTCTAATAAGGCAAGTTCTTCGCTGGATCTTCGTGAACGACGCTAGAGTGTTTCGAAAGCGTGAGCGTGTAGTCCCTTTGATATCCCGTGCGTGGAGCTCGGAAATGCGTCTCTATTTATAGTTGTGACCCAGGCATTTGTCCGTTGGAGAGGACGAAGCCACGTGTCACAAACGTCCAAGGAAAACAACCATATGTAAAATGATGTCGCAGAGTAGTTGGTTATTGTGCATGAGAGCAGCTTTAGTAGGTCAGAGTAGGTAGAGCTTAGACTGCTTCCCATTGGTCGAGGTTTGTGGTAGGTGAGACTTGTCAGACATCGGTCTTCATCGGAGTTGACTCTCACTCATCCTCGTATGATCTTCGCCGACTTTCGAATGAAGTTAGACTGGATCGTTTCCTGTCGGATATAGTAGACCTGATAAGATCCCTGTCTTCTTCGTCTGAGTCTGCTGATAATAAAACTTCTACTGAGCGGGATCAACTGATGACTCTGAAGGTACTGAGCTTGAATACTGTGTTCTTCTGCTGATGTAGGTCAGCTGATGAGATGTCTTCTACTGAGCGAAGCCAGCCGATGACTTGTGAACACAAGCTCTTACAATGATGACATGGGGTTCTGGAAAGTAACTTCCTACTAAAGATCAATCCAACATTTACCCCGTACAGGACTTAGACAAAAACGATAATGAAAAATATAATACGTCTAGCCTATTACATCATCTAGTCCTATCGACACTACACGAAGGATACAAGACGATTTTGGGATCTTCAATTCCATAGTAATGAAACACTATGATTTCCCCCATTACCGATAAACAGATAGGTCCTATTACAAGAACTACTGATAAAAATAATACTAAGTATCCTCTAAGTGGTTGTTAAGACAAACCACTGACTCATAACCCAACAATTTTCCCCTAATTGATGATGCCAAAACCACTATAGATTCTAAGACTTAAGTCCCAAACTACTGACCAAAAAGACTTCAGTAAAACTGAGCAAATAACGCAAGGCAGTCAGCAGCTGAAAGATAGGCATGTCAGAGAAAAGCGGTTATGTGTGTGTGTGTCAGATCACTTCAGTGATCAGTCGTGACATAGTAAAATAAACAAAGTCGTAAGACAATGAGTAGTTGTCTGGCCAGAAGAAAGGTACTGATATTTATAAGAAATGATTACAATCAGTCCTATCTTCTATACAGAGAGAGAGAACTACTGCTATCGCCTGTACTTCTTAATCTTGCTCTTGAAATCAGCAGACTTAGCAGCAGGAGGATCCAAACCATAAGATCTGTAGATTCTGGCACGGAGGGTCTGGATATCCTCGAGATCACTCGGCTGCAAAGGATCAAGATCATGGTGGCGTGCAGCAGCGTCGACCTCATCCTCAATCTCTTTCGTACATAAGACTCCTCGAGAGGTCATGGGCAGAGTCAGCTGTCTGTAGGCAGGGGTAACGAGTGGCAGCTTCTCCTTGAATAAAATCAGCTGAATCTGTGCTCTGAGGTTGGCGTCGTACTGATTGATGAAATCGTCGAAGAGTTCAGCAGCCGGTACCTCAGCAGGATAGCATTGCCATACGTAGTATGCCTTTATGAACTCTATCTTCGACTCCTCGCATTCCCCATTCGAGTTCTAGGGGATCCACTTGTCTACATGGCGGTGTGGAGTTTTCTTCAGATAAGCAGCTCTTGGCGCGCCTCGCTTGAAGAACTTGGAACTCCTGGGCACCTGTTTCTTCCAGTCGAGGATTGGTTCCTTGGCAATTTTGTTAGTAAGCTCTATAATCTTTGCCAAGTCTTCCAACCTCTTCTTCTCCCTAAGGGTCGCAGCTCTAGTATCTCCTCTTCGGAGATTCAGCCCTTGCTGCGTAGCCTCCCGAGGTTGCTCGTCCTCTCGCCTCCCGGCTCGGGAGTAAGTGTTGGAAGTTTCTTCATCCTCTGAGCGAGGGGCAAATTGTCGGTATCAGAGCCAGCCTGCTCATCCTGAGCCTTCTTTTTCTTCTGCTCTTCCAAGAGCTTCTTAGCTTGGCTCTTGGCCATCTTGGCCATTGGATTTCTCTTCTTCTTGGCCTTTTGTACCTCTTTCTCCAACTGTCTTACATAATCCAACTCGTCTTGGAGCTTCTGAGCAACCATTTTATCAAATTCCTCATGCTCTGCTCGGGTTTTGAACTTAGGCGTCGGGGAAGGCGGTGGAGTAGATTCAGTCGCTTTGTCCTTCCCGGGCCTTTGAGGTAGCAGGGGCTCGTCCTCCTGGTCCACAAATTGTGCGACCTCTTCAATGTGCTGAGCCGATGATCCTTCGCCTGATCCACCGGCTGGCTCATGCACCTGAGTTGTTTGGACTATGTGAGGGGGTACTGAATTGCCTCCAGCTTGAGCAGCTGAACCTTCCCCCTTGGTGATTTCCCTGGCTTCAGACTCACCAACCACCTGAGCTGCCTTAGCCCTTTCTTCCCCCTTTTTGGCATCATCAGTAGTCGGGGTCAGAAGGACACGGAGGGCTGCGACTTCCTTTTGAAGGTCGAAGATGGTGTCTTTGATGGACGTGGTGGTGGTGTTGAAGTCGCCGACTGCATCACAGTAGTGCTCCCAGTCAGCCTCTTGATCCTTGCGGATCTGTCAAATCTGGGCTGCTGTTTCTTGCCTCTGCTTTAGGAGCGATGCGTCAAGGGAGGCAGTCATCTCTGCCTGGATGAGCTTAAGGGCCGCCGCCTAATTTTCCAAGGCTTTCTGCACGCTGGAGGTGGCCATCTTGTTCCTCTCATCCATTGTCTGTTGGACATTGGCTAAGCTCTTAGTCAGCTGCTCAGAAAAAGATTTCTGCTGAGCTTCGAGCATGGCCGACTTTGAGCAGCCAGGTCCGCCTTCTAAGCGGCGAGCGCGGTCTGGACAATCTCCTGAATGTTTGGAGTTGGATTTTTCGAGACCTTTTTGATATCGCTGGCCAGTCTGTCAACTGTCTCCGTCTGAGACTTTGTGTATTGCGCCCACTTCAGGTGGACGTCCTTATCCAGGAGACGATTTTTATCTCCTTGCTTCCTTATTGCCCTGTTGACAGAATTTGAGGACACGGAACCTATAGGTTTGATCTGATATGATGAGGTTCCGAGCCTTTGCTCTGAGGCTGCGAGTTGTTGCTCTCGGCTGGACTTCGAGGCAACAGGGACGTCACCTGATGTAGGAGGTGGAGGTGGTGACTTGCCCTTCTCGCTGGGAGTTTTACCCTCAGCAGATTCTCCCTGGTCTGCGTTCTTGAGTGGTGCTTGATCCTCATCATTATTGTCATCATCATCATTGTCATCATGATGGGAAGGCTGCGAAGGGCTGCTGGCTGTCTGCTGGGAGGACCTCAGATCCAATAGAAACAGCATGGCTGATCTTAGGTCCTCGAACGATGCTAAGTCAGCGGGTTCCCTAAACCCAATGGCTGACTGCAGATGTTGTTCTTCTGCCAGTAAGGACAATGCTGAATATTGCTTAATCAGCTCTTCGAGGATGTCCCAATTTAGGGATCTCAGCAGCATCTGAGTCCTTGCCCTGATCGCGATATCGACCAGATCCTGATGAGCTGATATTTTAGGGATCTGTGCAGCGACTTCTCCTGTGGCTCGAAGACGAGTCTTCTGCATCATCGACCACTCGGTTGAGACTTCACCAGCCGGTTCCTCAACCTCCTCCGGTTGAGTCTCCTCCGAACCGATCCACCTGTACCTTATCCTTGAGGGTCGCACCCTCGATCCCGTATCGGCATCCGGGAATGTCTTCCTCCTAAGGTGGTGGAGGGGAAGCAGGCTTTGCAGGAACCTTAGAAGTTCCAGCCTTTGTGAGCCTCTTTCGCTTCGGCGGGTCGGCCCGTGGAGGCAGATCAGTAGAAGGCCTCTTGAGCTCAGCGGCTCCACGTCCGATCGACTTCTCGGCCCGCTTGCCGGTTTTGAACTTAATGAGCTTGTGGTCGAAGTATTTCGAATCAACAAAGGATGCGTGATTCGGCATACGATTCCTCTATCGGCATGGACACCTTGGTCCCATACAGCAGTTTACCCACACTAATTAGTCTCCTCTCTCCTGACTGTGTGGCGACAAACTTTTGTGCCTGAGCCTTCAGCTCAGTCACAAAGAACTCCGTCCTGTTCACCTGGACTCCATCAACTATGGCCATCATCAGCTGGAGTCTGGGTTTGGACGCCTGATCAAACGAACCGGCGGCACTCGTTAGGATATGGATGACGATGTATGTGAGGCCACGGTACTCCGGCAGGAGTTGGTTCTTCGGCAATGCGAACTTGAAGGAGATGTCGTCCCTTCCACAGAAGTGGTGGACATTTGCATTAAGCTCCTTCTCCTTGTAGCCCACCTGGAGAGATCCCGTAAGCGGGGAAGGTCAAAAGATGACTTCAGCGCAGCCCTGATGTTGATATCGGCATGGCTGGATTCCCACTTCTGAGGGGCCACTTCCCTCATGTAGGTGATCTCTGATACTTCTCCATCTGTATCATCCACGGAACGCCAGTTAAAATATAACTCTGCCACCTAGCGGGGAAGATACGAGCGGGGAAACTTCGTCACAAGAAGTGCTAGGCCAGACTCCTCAAGAGCCGAGAATACGGGCTCTAGATAAGGAAGGTCTGCCTGATGGAGCACCATCGTTGGTTCGAAAAGAACCCTGGACTTGATGATCTCCTCAATGTGGGGTGGGGTCTGAACAATCGCCATAGATATCTGCAAGAAACTCGTTAGCACTTGAAAATAGAGTAAGTTAGATTCGAGTTAAGCAGAAGTTTAAGAAAATTACCGCAGTCAAAGAGCTAGAGTGAAAAACAGAGACAGATTTTTTTGAAAGGAGACGAAAACTGAATGCTTGAAGATTGCTCTAAGTGCGATAATGGCGAAAAATAGATAGGATTAGAGGAAAAAGATAGATTTTATAAGATATGAAGATCAATCAGTTTTAATCGCACGGTTGGGATAAAAACTCGCTTTTTAATAACGGTTGTGATCTGATGTTATAAACGGAATGATTATATTAGCCGCCTCTAACCTAGACCCACGTAAGATATGCGTAGATAAAGTAAGGTGAGAAGACATGCATTAAATACGTTGCAGGCAGCATTAAAGGCTAAGCTTTTTAAATGAAAACGGTTTCTACTGACTTAAACCTTAAAAACTTAATGGCGGGAAATAAATCCTCATTAAACTACTGAGTGCAAATGATTGATATAATAAATGTGAGCATGCTTCTGAGACTATTAAGTATTTTAACTACGCAAACCTCTTCAGCTGAACTTTTACGATCAGCTGGTTACCGTAATGACTCAGGAGAATCTTTGTAGTGCTGATGACCACGTTCCCCCTTACTGTGTACTATATGATTCACCCTACTGAATCAAAGTACTGAGTTCTGACCTGTCGTATTGACTCCTCCTACTGACATGAGTCAGTGGGATCCAGTAGACCTAGCTCAACTGATAATTCTTTGAATATGTTCTCAGCTAGTGGTTTGGTCAGTATGTCTGCCCTTTGTTTGTCAGTATGGATCTTTTTCATCCTGATATCCTTCTTCTCGACATGGTCTCTGATGAAGTGGTGTCGAATGTCCACATGCTTGCATCTCGTATGAAGAACTGGGTTCTGAGTTGTAGCAATTGCACTGGTGGAGTCGCAGTAGATGGGCACCTCATCTTGAGTAATTCCATAGTCTCGCAGTTGTTGTCGAAGCCAAAGGATCTGGGCACATCAACTTCCATCAGCCATAAACTCAGCTTCAGTAGTGGACGTCGGCACTGAATGTTGTTTTTTTGAAAACCATGAAATCAGCTTGCTGCCTAGGAACTGACATGTTCCAAAAGTTGACTTTCGATCTATCCTGCATCCTGCATAATCAGCATCAGAATAACTTGTTAGTATAAGGTTATCATCAGCAGGATACCATAACCCTGCATCAGGTGTCCCCTTCAGATATCGCATAATATTTTTTGCTGACTCCAGATGACTTCGCTTGGGATTCGCCTGAAATCTTGCACATACACCTACAACATAAGTTATATCAGGTCTGCTTGCTGTTAAATATAATAAAGAACCAATAATAGATCTATAATCAGTAGAGTTAACAGAAGCTCCCTCTTTGTCTAGATCGATTTTAAAATTTGTGTTCATGGGGATCTTGACTGGCTTGCTTGAGTCGCAGCCGAATCTTTTCAGGAGATCTCGAGTCTATTTAGCCTGGTTGATGAATATTCCTTCAGTTGATTGCTTCACTTGGAATCCAAGGAAATAGTTCATCTCCCCCATCATGGACATCTCGAACTTCTCCTTCATCATCTTCTCGAATTGTTGACATATAGTCATGTTCCTGCAACCGAAAATGATGTCGTCCACGTAGATTTGCACCAGTAGGATGTCTTGTCTTGACTTGATGTTGAACAGGGTGCGATCTACTGTCCCCTTCTAAAAACCTTTCTGAAGCAGAAAGTCTGATAGGGTATCGTACCAAGCCCTGGGTGCTTGTTTTAACCCATACAGAGCATTTCGAAGTCTGTACACCTGATGTCCCTCCTGAAAGCCGGGCGGTTGTTCCACATAGACTTCTTCCTTCAGTACGCCGTTCAGAAACGCTGACTTTACATCCATTTGATATACTTTAAATCTTTGATGCGTTGCATAGGCTAGGAACAGACGAATAGCTTCCAATCTGGCGACTGGGGTGAATGTTTCATCAAAGTCTATTCCTTCTGCTTGACAGTATCCCTTAGCAACAAGTCGAGCCTTATTTCTGACAATGACGTTGTTTTCATCTCGCTTGTTTTTGAAGACCCATTTAGTACCGATCATGTGCTGATGTCTAGGTCTGTCAACAAGCTCTCAAACTTCATTTCGAACGAACTGGTTCAGCTCTTCTTGCATAGCAATGATCCAGTCAGCATCGTTAAGAGCATCCTCTATCGTCTGAGGTTCTTCAGTAGACAAGAAGTAGGAGTATAGAGAACTTTCTCCTTGACTTAATCTGGATCTTGTCCTTATTGCTGCTGATGGATCTCCTATGATAAGATCAGAAGAGTGAGCGTCAAGCCATGAACGTCTGAGTTTGGCTTCTTCTTCTCAGATTACTTCTGTACAGTCAACAGGAGTGTTAGGCATTTCAGTAGTGCTATTCTGTGACTGAAGCAATTCAGTAAGAAGGTTAGGATCTACTGAGTTTCCAGGTTCAGGGACATTTAGCTCAGGAACATTTGTCGCTCCCCCTGAGTTTATATTCTCAGTAGAGGTCTTTGTTACCACTGGGCTTCCTCATCGACCATTGTTACCTGATGTTGATTCTGTTCAGTAGAATCAACCAGGTCAGCTACAGTGCCTGTGGGATGGGTCTGGATTTCCTCATCGTCTGACTCATCATCCCAACAATTCTGGATCTTTTCGGCTTTATCGTTCAGTGCGAGATCCTGTAGCTTGCTGCTGACATCTTCAGTATTTGTCTTCTTCGATTTCCTGTTCTTAGTAACAAACTCATCAAAGACAACATGAGGGCTTTCTTCCACGCAAAGAGTCCGATAGTTAAAGACTCTGAATGCTTTACTGACTCGAGAGTATCCTAAGAATACTCCTTGATCAGATTTGCTATCAAAGACCTTCAACTGATCTTTCCCATTATTGTGAATAAAGCAAGGACAACCAAAAATATGGAAATGAGAAATAGAAGGAATTCTCCCTTTCCACAGTTCGTAAGGTGTCTTCATGTGTTGCTGTGTAAGTAGTGAGCGATTCTGAGTGTAACAGGTGGTGTCAGTAGCATCAGCCCAGAACTTTGAGGGTAGTCCAGAGTCTGCTAGGAGCGTTCTTGCTGCTTCTTTGAGTGTTCTGCTCTTACGTTCAACAAGTCCGTTCTGCTGAGGGGTGCGAGCTGCTGATGTCTCGTGCTTGATTCCCTCTTTATCGCAGTACTCTTTTACTACTGAGTTGAGAAATTCTATTCCTCGGTCTGAGCGAATTCTTTGTATCTTGATGTCTTTCTCCACACTGAGTTTCTTCAGCAGATTGGGTAACTCAGTCTTGACATCAGATTTGTTAGCTATGAAGATGACCCACATATATCTTGAGTAGTCGTCAATAACGACGAGGGCATACTTCTTGCCTCTTATAGTCACTGGAGAAACTGGCCCGAACAGGTCCATGTGTAGCAATTGAAGGATTCCATCAGTGAAAGGTGACGGAATTGGTGGATTGTTTTTCTTTGTCTGCTTTCCCTTCAAGCACGCTTCACAATTTCTGTCTTTGATAAACGCTTCATTGGGCAGTCCTCTGACTTTAGAGTCCTTGGCTAGCTTGTTCATAGTCTTGAAATTCAGGTGACTGAGTCTCTTGTGCCACAGCCATCCTGTTTTATCACTGGATTTCGTCTGAGCAAGTAAGCAAGCCTCAGGTTCTGCAGTTTTCCAATTTGCAACGTAGATATTCTTCTTCCGTGAACCTGATAACACTGTTTTCCCTGTAGATTTGTCGACAACATCACAGAAACCAGCGTCAAAGATAACTCTATTCAGATTATCACAGAATTAACTAACAGAAAGGAGATTATGTTGAAGTCCTTCAACATATGTTACTCTTGGAACTGAAGCAGTCCCAATGTTCAGTGTTCCATATCCCCTTGTAAAGCCTTTAGAGTTGTCACCAAACTCAATTCTGGGACCATCTTCTTATACGTAATTGGTCAGCAGGCTCTTTTGATATGTCATATGTCTCGAGCAGCCGTTGTCCATAATCAAAAGGTCCTTATGCACCTGCAAAACAGAAATAGTTTTAGGTACCCTTTGGTTCAGTTTGGGTCCTTAAGCGTTTGTTGGTGATTTTGCGACCCAGATCTGTCTCGGGACCTTATGAGTCTGAGACTCTTCTTCTGAACCTTGTCAGTCTTTTTCTCCACAGGACTTGGAGATACTGACTTCCTGGTAGTTTTGGGTTCAGGAGCTTTCTTTTTCTGAGGTTTTGTGCTCCTTCTGACCCTAGGCTCATAGAAGTACGTGCCATACTGTGTTGGATGCTCATACAGTGGTTCGTTGTACTGTTTTGCCCACTTGACCTTCTTGGTTCCCCCTGAATTTGATCGTGGTGTCCTGGGGCTAGAACCTTTTGTCATTTGATTCTTGTTGCTCGGCTGAGGTGCAATCATCTTCTGTTTGTTTTTCACCTGAGTTGTTGGTTCAACAACCTGAACTTTCCCTCTGACGAACCTATCCGCCAGCATTTCTGAGCTTTTAGATGTTGAAGTGGAAGCTTCATGAGTGTAGTCAAGTCCTTCTTTCATTGCTAGTGGCCTTTGAGCTCTGAGCATGCTTTCCAACTTCTCTTTAGCTCCTATGTATTGTTCAGTCATCAGTCCTCGCCAGACCTCATCACTTTTCCGAAGTGATTCATAATCTTTTTCAACTTCTGCGAGTTTCTGACTGAGTCGGGCTATCTCAGTATCTTTCTCAGAATTGTCCTTGGTCAGAACGGATAACTGAGTTTCTTGAAGCTGAGACTTAGTCATAAGAGATTCAATCTCTTCCTTGAGTCTCGCGACCAGATTCACTGAATCAGTAGAGACCTGACAATCAGAAGAAAGTCTCTGATTCTCAGCCTTTACCTGTTCCAATTCCTGAATAGTTCTGTTGAACTCTCTGCTCAGCTGAATCTGCTCCTCTAGTAGATCATCATATGCTTGTACCACGTCTAGAGGTTCATCTGTGACCGAGCATGTGTCGTGTGTGCTATGTGAAGAGGAGGTTATATTAAGTTTCGAGTTTACCTCAACCTCTTCTCCGGCCATCAGACAATATTGAGCTGTTGATTCAGGATCTGTTTCTCCGATCTCAATGGCTACAAATGCAGCTTCGTCTTCAGAAGAATACATAAATGTATCTTCCTCGATTGAGTCATCGAATATCTCTCCGATGATATAATACTGCCTTCTTCAGGCAAATTTCTCGCGTCTGGCCTGTCGTTCTGCTCATTGAGCAGCTGAGAGTTCGGGACAGTCGTACTGATAATGTCCCTCCTTCTTGCAGTTGTAGCATACAGAAGTTCTGCCGCCTTTTCCAGCTGAGTCGTTGGGTGGACTAGCAGCAGGTTCTGCATTCCTCCAATCAGTAGATGGTTTAGATTCTTCCCTTTTTCGATAATCCTTTTTACCTGAGGGAGAATCTCTGTGATATTTCTTCATCTTCTTGACTCTTTCCTTTTCTCTTTGATATTTGAGAGCCATGAGCGCAAGCTGATCAGTAGCAGGAGTCTTGGAAGACTTAGCATTTGACGTAGCTATTGTCTTGCTGGAAGAAATGGGGTTGACTTCAGTTTTGCTGACTGTTGCTTTGTAGGCATGATCTATCTGTGTGTCAGCTGGAGCACTGGAACATCGTTGGGGTAGGTTGTGCTCGAATTCCTCCGTCTTTAATTCTGAAAATATAACATCAGGAGTTAGAGCATTTAGATCTGAGCGACGTAGATAAATAGCAAAAGGAAGCCACTTCAGTCGAGGTAATGCTCTCAAGATCTTCGTGTTCATCTCTTTGTTGGAGAACGTTCTCCCTAGCCCATTGATCACATTGATCTAGTTTGTAAATCTGACGCTAAGCTTGTCAATGGTTTCGTTGGGCTCCATGGCAAAAGTGTCGAACTTTTGTAGCTCTAGCTCGAGCTTGTTTTCTTTGATCTGCGGGGTTCCTTGGCTCAGTACAGCCAGGGCATCCCAAAGTTCCTTTGCCGTTTTGCAGTCTTGCACCCTTCCGATGTGTGAATCGCTGAGCGTAGTCAGGATTGCATTCCGCGCAACTCGGTCGAGGTTGTGCAGCTTTTTCTCTTCAGGCGTGAAGGTTGATTTGTCTTTGGCAACTTTAGCACCAGTTTGTGCTCCTACACCTCCCACAGTGGCAAACTAAACACTGTCGATCATGGGAATGATAGGTCCTATTTCTAGGACGTCAGTCATGCTGTCGTGTAGCGATGTAAGGTGCGCCTCCATTCTTACGCGCCATACCGTGTAGTTCTCTACGGAGAACATCAGTATCATCCGAATACCTGACATATCAGACATTATGGGTGAGAGTATAAGGATGTATGAAGAGATGCTTGTGCAGTGAAAAACGTTTTCAGGATCTGTTCGAGTAGACCAGAGTTTCAGAATCGATGATCAGAAGAACACCGAGGCTCTGATACCAATTGTTGGTCCGGAGATGAGTGGCAGGTGTAGAGGGGGGGGGGAGAATACACCTGAGTACAAGTTCTTTTTCTCAAACGCGAAGGACAACTGAGCTGTAGGTTGCGACTGATGAACAGTGCCAGATAGTAACCTTCTGATCGCGGGTCAGAGTGCGTCAACTGCTGAGTCTCTCCTACTGACTTTTGTCAGTATTTGATTCTCAGTCGAAGACTTAGTGTGGATAAGTGTGTAGGCCCGAAGATTTCGTCTCAGTTTGAAAACGTGTTTTTCACAAGTTAAATAATTTTGGCTAGTGCACTTCTCAAATACGTTTTATGCAAAGTATGAGTTTGTAAGATGATTTTGAATGCAGTGCAATAAAACAGTAAATGACACAAGCAATTTTTAACGTGGTTCGGATACGCAAGATCCTACGTCCACGGTCCTGCTGAACAGGAGGTCTTGTTGATTTATCTGAGCAAGCCTCAGCAAGGTATCTGTGCACTGGACAGACTCTTCTAAGTTATAGTCCTTAGCGACTTTACAATCCAAACCTAAGTTTAAAGGGGAGGGGATTTTCTCCAACAGTGAAGGAGTTCTTACAATAAGAACAGTCACGAAATGTGAACTCCTTCGAAGGTTCTAAGCTATGGATATGAACGATGAAGCTTAGATAGAGAAGAGGGATCTAAAGAAATAACTCTAGAGAGAAGAACTAGAAATATTCTAATAAGGCAAGTTCTTCGCTGGATCTTCGTGAACGGCGCTAGAGTGTTTCGAAAGCTTGAGCGTGTAGTCCCTTTGATATCCCGTGCGTGGAGCTCGGAAATGCTTCTCTATTTATAGTTGTGACCCGGACATTTGTCCGTTGGAGACGACGAAGCCACGTGTCACAAACGTCCAAGGAAAACGGTCATATGTTCGAAATGATGTCGTAGAGTAGTTGGTTACTGTGCATGAGAGCAGCTTTAGTGACTCAGAGTAGGTAGAGCTTAGACTGCTTCCCATTGGTCGAGGTTTGTGGTAGGTGAGACTTGTCAGACATCGGTCTTCATCGGAGTTGACTCTTACTCATCCTCGTATGATCTTCTGCTGACTTTCGAATGAAGTTAGACTAGGTCATTTCCTATCGGATACAGTAGACCTGATAAGATCTCTGTCTTCTTCGTTTGAGTCTGCTGATAATAAAACTTCTACTGAGCGGGATCAGCTGATGACTCTGAAGGTACTGAGCTTGAATAATGTGTTCTTCTGCTGATGTAGGTCAGCTGATGAGATGTCTTCTAGTGAGCGAAGTCAGCTGATGACTTGTGAACACAAGCTCTTACAATGATGATGTGGGGTTCTGGAAAGTAACTTCCTACTGAAGATCAATCCAACATTTACCCCGTACAGGACTTAGACAAAAACGATAATGAAAAATATAATCCATCTAGCCTATTACATCATCTAGTCCTATCGACACTACACGAAGGATACAAGACGGTTTTGGGATCTTCAATTCCAAAGTAATGAAACACTATGATTTCCCCCATTACCGATAAACAGATAGGTCCTATTACAAGAACTACTGATAAAAATAATACTAAGTATCCTCTAAGTGGTTGTTAAGACAAACCACTGACTCATAACCCAACCAAGATGTTCCGAGATTATAAGGTTTAGTTTAGTTTAGTACAACATATACAGTTGGTGTTGCATAAGTTAATGTCGATCATTTGATTACCCCATGTATTTTGTCAAGCAAAACAGAGAGCTAAAATCAAGGAGAAAACTAAGAAAGGCGTTAAAAGAAAATTTGCTAAAATTGATTATTCAATTTAAATTATTTTTATGACTCTATAAATGTTTTATTTTATTAGATTTAAACTGGTATATAGCAAAACATCTTCAGTTGGGATGTTGCAGATATCTGTTAGTTTTGTGTGCCTTGCCTATTATTTGATAATAATAAAAACGTGAAAATTGTATGTTCTATACTTCCCTTGAATTTTCTCTTGATGTGTTGCTGCATGAATATATTACTTTGAGGCTAGCATGATTTTTGTTTCTATGTTACACTATATGTTATTTGACTTATACGCATAGCTTGGTAGGGATGTAATATATTGTCATTAATCTCTCAAGTATATATGATATTAATATGTTTAGATTTACTACAATGTTCTCTCCTTTCCTCTTTTGGTTATCCACACAGAAACACTTAGCTAAGTTAATCACAACAAATATTATTGAAGTTCTGTTGGGAGTCATGGTCAATTGTGAAGTTGAATTGATATGCCTTATATGCATAGCTTGGTAACGAGGATATATATTCTTTAATCTGTCATGTTTATATAAATCTGAATATGTTCGAGTTTACTAGAATATTGTGTTTTCTTCTTTCTTTTGGTTATCTGCACAGAGGCACTTCGTCGCTTAAGATTACGTGCATAGGAATTCAAGACACTATTACTATAACTATAATGTCTTTAGAAATAGAAAATAATAGAATTCATATTCTTTTTGTTGGGAATAATGGTCAGTTTTGGAGTTTGAAATTTAAATGGCATTTTATTTTTTAGGTATTGTGATTAACTTTCAAGTTGAATTGGTATTTCTTTTGCAATTTTTAAGAAAAAAGATATTTCTAATGCTACCGACGTTTCGGACATTCTTGCGAAGATTGTTAATAGTGGAGTGCAAGAGATTTTTCATAAATGAAAAGCGAATTGAGCTGGAGTTCGAAATTCCAATACTAACAACAACTATTACGCAATTCTCAAAGGTAATTGATTACAGGCTTGCAGTGTCTCATGCTATCAACACTGCTGTCGAGGTTGGCGACCAAACAATGTTGGTTCTTGCTTCTTGGTTTGCCACAATGGTTATAACAAGATTATGTCTCAAATTTAGTAGCGATATATAAGCAACAGTGATGTTCATGGTGGTTGTAGGGTGCGGCGAACCAGAAAAGTTTGGGTAGATAAATGGACACATGATATATTTGGAACTCTATATCTTTCTACAATATTTGTCGGATTTTTTACTTTAATGTTCATCTTTCACTCTGCGTCCAAAATCTTGAATCGTATTAATACAAATTATGCCAACTCTATTTTACTCCCTACATATCAGACTCTTCTATTAGTAAATGTATATTTTTGTTTGAATTTTAAGACGAAAATCTTAATATGTGAAATGGTGAGAAAATTACTAAATAAAACATAATTTAAATGATTCATTGTTACATTTATTTTTTTAATATTGTTCAAACATAATAAAAATGACAATATATTATCCTCTTGCTGCTCGAATATTTTAATTTTTCTCTCGTGCGTAGCACGGGTACTACCCTAATAAAGTAGTAAAACTAGTCCAATGGTTGGTATATACATTTATTTTTTTATTATAAAACAAAATCAACCGAACTTCAATTAATTAACTACTAAAATGATATTCACAATATGGTCTCCCATAAGCTCACATAGATCATGATTTAACACTTTACTAAATTTACATATCTAAATCAGTTGACCCATTAATCCAACTCATGCTTGATCATTGATCTAAAAAAATACCAAGTCCTTAAGTGAGGTCGATCTTACCTATGTTTTTATGTATAAAAAATCTTATAAACCTGCATTGTACCCTGTCAAATATAAAAGAAAATTGACGCTATAATATATGGATTATAAAGTGTCAAGCTTTTCCTTTCTTCTAATAAGTCCTAAAACTACTTGCTTTTAGTAGATGTAGTCCTTCCATTATATAATTTGGTTAGTCAATTGTTAATTAATATTTGAGAACTCATCCCATCAATTATCAAAGTTTGAGGATCACATCACATGCGTCAATTTATCATTAAAAAAATGGCTAACAATTGGCTAACAAATTATTCAAGGAATGACAATTTCCATCAAGGCCCCGTTTGGTTATCAGGAAAGTAATGTTGTCAGGGAATATGATTCCGTGGAATATGATTGCGAGGAAAATGATTAAGGAAAGTAAAATTACTGAGGAATTTGATTCCGTGGAATATGATTCTAAAGAAAAGCATTACTTGCACTTGTTTGGTTGATACTAGGAAATGTAAAATCATGTTATTAATAATATGTATAAAATATATTTATCATCAATTATTTGTTAATTGTCATATTATTATTTCATAAATATATAAAATCACCGAAAGTATTATTATTGATAATTTTTTTTATTATATAATTTATAATAAAATATTCAAAATATTTAGTTAAAAATATCTTTTTTAATATCAATAACATCTTTTTTAATAATAATTATAATAAATAATAAATATTAGTTAAAAACATTTTTTTAATATTAATAACATCTTTAGTAATAATAATAATAAACTTATTAAAGTACTCACTTATTTTCATAATAATATTTTTTAGAATAATAAAAAAATTATTTAAGAAAAATAGTTATTATTAAACTGTTATTATTTTTCATAAAAAAATATATATAAATAAATAAACTATTCGATTAATTTATAAAAATATATTACCTATAAATTAATAATATTGTTATTCAATAACAACTAATTATTATTATATTTTTAATAATAATAATAATAATAATAATAATAATAATAATAATAATAATAATAATAATAATAATAATAATAATAATAATAATAATAAATTACTTTCCTTGTATCAAGGAAAAAGAATACCTATTCTAAAGAAGGAAAAAGAATCCACAATTATTACACCATTTTTCTTATTTTTAGGATTTAATTTGCTAAAATTGAACCAAACACATAATTTTAAAATCTTGGAATCAAATTACTTTCCGTATACTACCAAACACATGATTTTAACAATTTGGAATCAAATTACTTTCCTGAGGCAGTATCCTTGCTAACCGAACGGGCCCAAAAGTAAGTAGTTTTAGGACTTATTAGCAAAGAAATGCTTACGACAATATCTAACAAACGTAAATAGTTTGAGCATCTTTAACATTAATTTGTCAATTACAAATATTGTAAGTTTGGTTTGATTACAATTATAAGATAAATTTATTCAAGGTTGAAAATAATACATGCATATATAGCATCATTTAATAAAAACAAACGTTTACACAATGTTTTTATAACCAATTTAGTTTTATATAAATAATTAAATATAGATGAAAACACACAATTTATACTACAATGACGACACCGTTTGCTGATATAGTGCTTTGTGATATAAAAGAAACTCTCCTTGTCTCCACTTCCACTTCTCTGATTAGCAAAGAAACGAAAGAGAAAAAATTAATTTTGTTCCATGTTCGTTAATTTATTGACACAACGCAAGTGCATGGGTGCAATTACGAGATGGAATAGCAAGGTCGACCCCATATGAACTAATTCCTATTGTTATCTTCTATTTATACCTAGTAAATACACATTCCTATTGTTATCCTCTATTTAGACTACGAAAAATAATGAGTTACTAAACCTAAAATGTGTAATTTAAATAAGCAATTAAATGGACTTCGAAAAAATATGGAAAAGCTTGTTCTAGGGATTCGATTTCGGTGGACGATTTATCAAACTTCACTTTAACCAAATCAATTACATGCAAGTCATGTCTTCTTATATAACGATCACCAATTTAGCCTAACTAACCTTTTGGGCGTACCTAAACTGTAGATAACATGCTCATAAAACTATCTACAAGTAATTACTAGCGTGTTACTCCTAAAAGCTCCAATGATCTATTGTTCTTATATTAACATCAAACATTTTGGCAGTTGAATAACTAACATGTCTTGTATCATAGATCAATCATTAATTCTCCTCTCTCGAATCTCGAATTAACACGACAAATTATGTTTAATTGATGATCAAACAACTAAACAATCAATCAAATGAACATAAGAAGTAGGAACAAATATTGTGATTGACTAGCAAAAGATCCGTAGTTAAATATTCCGCCTACTTTCTAACCTTAGAATAAAAGTGTCACATCCCAATTTTCGGAAGAGGACGTATGACGGGGGTGGGGTGAAATACATAGGAATTTAAGAAGAAAGAATTATTAATAATTAAAGGATAATGCGAACTGATTCAGGGAATTAAATTCATAGATTTAATAAAGCCCGAGATTTATCCAAAATACAATAAGTGTCTGCACAAGTGGAAATTGTATAGCTCGAATAATAATAAAGTTAAGTGTGAAAGACGATCAACAACAAAAAAAAAGTTTGTTGGCAGATGATTCAGTCTTCTCACAATCAGTTGAGACATAACTCAGTAGCCCTGTGCTCTGAACACTTACTGAAGATTTGAAGATCCCAAAACCCTATCTTGACTGATGAACCATTCAGTTGTAACCTGTTTGTTTTGTCTCTGAGGTTTCAGACTCAGTAGACACTCTACATCTGGTTCAGGTGCTCAGTAGATTACCTGCCTCGGCACTGAAGTAGAAGACTCGTATCATGGACTCGGCGAGAGCGGTATACTGAAAAGAGTCAGTGGAACTGAACTCAGCAGGAGTACACTGAACTCATAGTTGATCTTCAGTAGAGCCGACTCAGCAGGAGCATGCTACTGAATAAAGATCAGACTCAGCAACGGCTGAACAGTCTTCTGACTATCAGATTCTCTAAAAGTCAAATCAGCAGAGTCAATATGAGGAAGAGAGAAGTCAGCTTTAGATCTCCTTGAAGTCTGTTCTGTCTCACCCACTTTCCTGAACCTCGACCAATGACAAGCAGCCACCTGTCCTATATTGATAAAGCTGCAAGTCAACAACTTTTCAGAAATGGAGGGAAAAGACACTGCAACCATACTTTGAAAGAGCCGTTAGCTACCCAAAAGAGAGAGACAAAGGATCGTCGTCTCCAACGGATCTATCCTAATCTCTGCTCTATAAATAGAAGGATAAAATCAAATTGAAGCTCACGAGCGAACGAGACCTAGAAATCGAAGAACACACAGAGCATTCAAAGAGCAACTCATAAATGTCATAAGTCTTCCGCAAGTAATTCGAAGAAGTAATCTCCGGCGAAAGACTACATACCTGCTCATAGGGAACCAAGCTTAACCAGAATCATATAGCCTCTAGTATCCAAGCGACTGAACTCGAACCCAAAGTTTATACTTAGTCGTTCGTCGCTCTAGAAGCCACTTTCTCGTTCCCTATCCCTCTAACCTAAGCTCAGTTGTTCATATCTATAGCTTAGACGAAGGAGTTCATAGTCAAACTGATCCTTATTGTAAAGGACTCCTTCACTGTTGGAGAGTTTTTCAAAGACTTAGTTTGATACTCTGTAAACTGAGACTTGCTCAGTATAAATCTCAAGACCAGTGTTTGTCCAGTGTACAAACCGATTGAGACTACCTCAGTATAATACATAGCCTCCTGATCTTTCGGGACAGTGGACGTAGGATTATTGGATCCGAACCACTTTAAAAATCTTCGTGTTACGTGTTTCGTGTTCTTTATAACCGTTGCATTGATTTCATCGTGCATACCGAAAATATCTTCAAAATCATTCAACTGAGTTTCAGCAAACTTAATCGACTGCACTAATCTACTGAAACTGTTTTGATAAAAACGTTTTCCTAACTCAACTGAATTTGGGCCTACACATTTCCGCACTACTGAACTCTATCTCGAACGGTCCGAATCTCGACTCTAGTCGCCTAGCGAGGCCCAAGTAAAGTCGGTCACTCTACCACGCGATTGAGAACGGCTTATCGGGTCCGCCGAACTCGTTCAAGACAACACCCTCCCGAAAAGGACTATTCGCGTTTTAAGTTGAGAAATCGATTTTCAGTGTATTCACCCCCCCCTCTACACCTGAACGTACTCTCGGGACCAACAAAGTTCATTTCTCGAAATGGACAAAAGAGCAATTAAGCAAAGTGGAAACCAATTTATCAGACAACCACCTTCGCCTTCGGCTCCGTCCGTCTGCACGTGACCGCTCAACCTGAAAAAGATTTTTGAAAGAATTTTGGGCTGAGTACTAGTGTACCTAGTAGGCTAACATTTGATATAACATTTTTATAATACTTGCAGTTATTCAAAGTATAACGTATAACTTAGGAGATTTTAAAACGACAAGAACTCCTAAACATACAAAACATTTATCATTTTATTCATTTGCGCACGCTTGCAGCGTTCAATAGTTACTCTTGTGATCCCGAAACGAATCCACGTCAGAGCCTTTTCATTTAAGTTTTGAGCCATTACTCAATGTATTCTTTTAAAAATAGGATATCGGACTTTTCTCTAGATAATCTTTTCCGTAGCCGTAGAGTTAGTGCAAAGTAGAGATCAAACCAAAACCACTGTATGACTAACGGGGGTGTACACAATCCTTGAATTGACGTGTTAGGTCAAAACAAGAACCTCGATCGACCAATACAAGAGTATTAAACTAAATCGAACGCGCATAAAAACATTTCAATGGATAACAACATTGCATATAATTTAAGAGCTTAATTACTCAAAATATTTTTAGAGGAAAAATAGAACCCATCTTGCGGTGCAGAAGTGTTATTCTTGTCTTGGTATCCAAAGCTACCGTTCTTCCTCAGTAGGCCCTACAAGAGAGATCTAAATTCAGTTGTAGCTTAATCTAATTGTCTTAAACTCTTTTGACTCCTAGTGCACACAACTTGTCAAAACAAAAAAAACGGTTCACAATTATCTCAGTCGGCTTTGGAATCACTTGATTTTATCGATTTTAGGTTTGCCTTAATTTATTTCTTGCTCGGATATATTGTATGCATATATTTTGATATTAGCCATGTACGTTCAATGATTTCAGTAGCGTCTGTATTTTTCCGGAATTTAAGGGTGTACTTTAACTAAGTTAAGGGATTGTTTGGAATAGTTTTCGCAGCGACATCTAGCCTCAATTCCGAACAATCCGACCGTCAATTTTTGGTGTCGAACTCCTTCATAGATTCTACTCCAGAAGGGGTACAAACAGTAGAATTTATTCCACGATCGGGTACCGTTTCAATATCGAAAACATTTCCCAAATTTGCATCGGCGGATTTGCTGCAGTTCTACCAGTGGTGCTTCAGGGGCTTGTATCTTTCGCGTTCGAACTCCATTTTGCGAACCGAGGGTGTCGTTAGAAAGCCAACGAACTTAGCTTTCCAAGGATATTGTTTTTGATGGTTTAAGGTTGGTGAAAACGAGCAGAATTTGTGCCTAATTCTACTGTTCAGCGCAAGGGTGCAGTTTCGGCGGCTCGGCTTTGACGGTTTGTATCTCCTCGATCCTTGCTCCGAAAAATACACGCGACGTGTTTTTGGAAATCTAGAAGAAAGGGATTTTTGGTAGTTTTGATTTCATTAGGTTTAAGTTTCTGGAAAATCTCAGATTTCAGTATTAATACAGCTGCTCCGTTACCAGCATAGTCTGAATGGCTCAACTTTCGGGATTCGCATCTCTCTAGTCCGAGCTACGTTTAACTAACGGATAGTGGCGTTGGAAATCTTGAAGTACGAGGTTTCTAAATGTACAAGCCTCAGGTATTTTAGTTCATTTTTCCGATCAGAAATCGAGTCGAAAGTTGTAGTCCTACAATTTCTTGTCAGCTTGGCAGCTTGAGGAGAGCATTTTCCGGGGCGCGTTGGTTTCCCAGAAAACTGATCGGAAAGTCGCTGCTTAGTTGGTTTCCACAAAGAGGTTGGTTCAGTAGGTATTTTCGACGGGTCATAACATTTTGATCCGAGCTCCAAATGACGAGATAGAAGTGGCGTTGGAAAGCCTGTAGACGTGTCTTTCCAATGGTACAGGTGTAAAAAGATAAAAGGTAGTTAGAAGGCTTCGGGAAAAGCTTGAAAAGTGCTGATCCGTAGCTTGAGAAGCACTAGGCAGTTCGGCGAGCCATTTTCGACGGTGAATAAATTCGTGGTTCGGACTCCTTTCACGAACCGAGGGATGTGTTGAAAAGTCTGTAATCATGGCTCTTTAGCGGTATGGGCATACGTGTGTAGGGGTCAGTTAGCAAGGTTTGGGGAGGTCGGGAAAATCGCTGTCTTGCAGCGCGTAAGGCAGGGCACCTTCAGCTAGTCATTTTCAATGCAGCATATCATTCCGGTTCGGGACCCGATTTGTGTCCGGTTTGGTGCATTTGAAAGCCGGAAACAAGGGCTTCCTAATAGTGTCTAGGGAAGTGTGTTTTGTCAGAATGAGAGGCAAGGAAAACGGGTCAAAACTCCCTGTTTGTCTACAGCAAGATAGATGGTTTCCGGTCAAGAATAGTGGCAAACAGAAAGAGATATGCGGAAATTGTTTTATGGTTCTTAAATTCTTGGGGTTTTTTAAAGTTTTTCGCAAGGGCCAATGGTTTCAGAATGACAAAATTTTATTGAAAAACTAATTAAGTAAAGTATTATATTGACAACTTGACCAAACAAAATATCATACAAAAACTTGAATTGCGCTTATGTTTAAAGACAAATATCATAAAGTGTTTGGCTTTATTTTAAGTTATAACTTGTAACCTAATTTTATCCCAAGATTAAAGAGCATCCTTCAATAAAAATAAACATACATAAAATTTATTTATTGCCTTGTATAATCAATTCCTCCAAATCTCTATAGTGTATGAGCTGCCAAACGACGCCGTTTGCAAGCTAGTGCTTTGTAATGGAGTGTAAAACAAAAACTGTTTTTCTCCGGTCTCCAGGATTCCCTTATCTGATTAGTAAAGAAAAGAAGGAAAAAAAAAACAGAAGAGAAAATTGCCCAAAAAAAAATGTGGTCGACTCCGATGGACGTGGTCCACGTGGATACCTAGCTCTTTAACGGTTAACTACACCGGCCACGGCCACCGCGGTCTAAATCCGTTAAACTGGCGGAGCTAGTCCCTCCGTTTGAATAGTCTACATGTTATTGGCGGTGGTGAGGAGGAGGAATGGGTCGTGGCGCATGGCACAACTGAGAGATTTATGGTGTCAAAAATTAAATACATTTACACCTTGATAAAATAATACTCATAAATTAATAGTTTCATTTAGATAATAATTTGTTCAAATCATTGCATTAAAATAATATTTTATAAAAAAAATATATTATTAAATAAATAATTTTTCGCTTCCAAAATTATTACTTTATCAAAATTTAGCTATAAGTATACTAATTTAAATCAAGACAAAAGAACCGGGACGTGAACACGTAAATTTGGAAATGCAGATGAGTTTTGTATTATTGAATATTAATAACTGAAATAAAAACACATGTTATTTTTCGTAATGTTGATACATACAAAGTGCGTCGCGTATATTGCAATTTTTTTCTCGAATTATATGGTGAACGTATTCCACATTCAATTTTAGGGGTACATATATATGTATGTATTAGGAACTCCTTAATTATTTACGTACAACCTGAATTAATTGATTCAAGTAAACATCTTAACTGGTCCAGGATATTATAGCAAAAGTGCGACATGTTCATTCCTCACACTCTAAATTGTTTTCTTTATTTTCTTTTTCTTTTTTTTAATTTGGTCGAATTGATTTTCAGTATTAAAAAAAAATAAAAAATAGAAAAATAGATAAAAAATTCTTAAATATATATCCTAATTAATTCACAAGAAATTTGGGGAAAAAATATTGACCGAATTGATCCTTCAAATAATAGTATTTCTAAATCACTGTTATTATATTTTAATATTTAAAAAAAATTATTAACTAAAAAACTGACTGTCGGAATAATTAATTAGGCCAAATTGTAATCATTTGGGAATAATTTGAACAAATTCAAACTTGTGAAAACATGCCAATTTGCCTTAAATAAACAAGGGATTTTGTTGGGCTTGAAGTAGAAAAAAAAAGATTTACCAACTTCCAATCATGAGCATATTTGGCACGTGTGTTAAAAATTTGTAAACAAACTAGGCTTTTCGTTGGGCTTAAATTAGAAAGATCTAATAATTCGAAAACACAGATTTCCATTGTTATCCACGTCTTAAAATATTCAATCAGAATATATACAGTGAATATAACCACTAATTGACCAACTATTATTCCACATTATTAAATAATTAAATAATATCTAGTGACTTAAAATAAGCAAATTTGAAGACACGCAGCCACACGCAAATTTGCAAAGGATAATTATTTAATGGACGAACGAAGTATCCCTGACGACATAGTCAGCGATGAACGAAGCTTCCTTCTTTTCCCATTTTCCCTCCATTTCTTTAACCTCCTTCCTCCACTTCTATAAACATTTCCGCATGATGGTCAACTTAATTTGCGAGGTTATTTTAAATTTTGAAATTTTAGATAATAACGTTAATTTAGCGTTTGAATGAGGGTAAATTTAACCATTTGAACTCGAATTTGTAGTGTTTAATAAAATTAAACAAAACAAAAAAATTAAGTACGCAGACGGGAGATTATATTAATAATCCAGAATTATTTGTCTATATTAGTCGAGTTTGGAGCAGATCCGTGATTAACAGCTAAGTAACGAATCTGTAATTTATATGGATATATAAGGAGACAAAATAAGAATATAAGAAAATATAGAAAATGCGATATTTTACATGATTTGGAAGCAACAGTCCGGCGGCGGATCCCTTAGGGGTTCACTTTGACTCTGAGGTGTGTGTAGACATATTTTAAGGTGGCTTTCAGTGTTAGTGAAGAAGTGTATTTAAGAGTACACGTTAATTGATCTTGCCCACTAATTAAATTAGTTGAGAAGTTTGGATATATGATATGAAATAGTAAACATTTAGCCTTAACTGAACTTGGTCTACCTTCATTTTACTTAACCGGCCACCGCCACCACTTGAATATAAATAGATTTAAAGACCAAACAATGAAACAAACATAAAACCCCACGTAAAGGAGAACATTAAAAAAATTAAAACGAACTATTTTTAAATATTATCGTGAAATAATCTTCAACAGACATGTTGAAGTCGAATCCTAACTTGGGATTACAAGTTTTGATTAAATTAAACAAAATAAATCAACAATAGGCAGGAAACTTATTGACTATGTGATTATCCGTTTACTCAATTTACTGATTTATTTATGATTTTTTGCTTGATTAAATTAAGCAAAATACACTTCAACAATCGCATGAAACATACGTACCAGCTTATTGACTATGTCGTTATTCGTTTATTCAATTTCTCGTTTTGAACTTCCTTGATTTAGGAGTTTGCAACAAGAACTTGTGGGACAACTGCACATTTATTAAAACATACAACAAAAAGAAAAAGAAAATGACAAAGTAAAATAATTAATTACGAGATACAATTCCTACCTCCATCTGTTTGGGAAAAATTAGAAGTTACAATTTGCTATATCTCGTGTGTGGTTTGCAGTTTATTCCACATAAGTAATGTTTACTCAATGCATATTTACGTAGCGTAAACGTCGTATTTTTAAAAATTAAAAATAAAAAGTTACAAATTGCATATTTTCCCAAAAAACTTCGTTCTAAATTTAGTTATTGGTAAATCCCTAGGAAGCTACCTTCCTTCCTTCTACATTTTTTTTTTTTTTTTAAAAAAAAAAAAGGAAAAGTCACAGGTTGAGGTGAAACATGGGGGAGTATTCTTAAGACAATCTTTTGCAATAAAATATTTAAGGGGTGGGTGTAAGTAATTGTGTTCTTGTTGCGATGCATAAAAATATATTATTACTTGGATTTAACTAATATTATTCCCACTTGGATTTATTTATATTATATTACTTCTAGCTTCCCTCTTCTTGCAATAAAAAGACAACGAAGGAGCTTGTAACTGAAACCATAAAGTCGAGTAAGATAGTTCAAAGAACCAAGAATCTCGGAATTCATAGTTGTCTAATTAATGCCGATTATCATCGTAGATTTAAGGTATGATCTGATCCTTGCAATCAACATGTTCAAATCTTCGTCGCTGCCGGAGTGGGACCCTTTCAGTCTAATCAGTAACCCCACTTTGTTTAAGTTTTGGCTTGTGTTCACTTCTCTCTCTTTGTTTCGTTAGTCTCAATTCGACCCACATACAACTCTCCTCCATATTTGGTTTTCCGTGTACGGCCGGAGAGTTTTTCTCCGGTTCTACTCCTCAGTTTCTTTGCCTCGTTAATCCTCCCACAACTCGTATTCTTCTACTTCTATCCCATCATCTTGATATCATCACTACTACAAAAAAGCCCATAGACAACGGTTATTAACCGTTGTCGTTGTAAATTTTAACTGTTGCGGAAGGTCCCGTTGTCGTAGATAGGCGCTCATAGACAACGGTTATTAACCGTTGTCGTACCGACTTACAACAACGGTTTTTAACCGTTGTCTATGAGCATTCTCAACTGTTGCGGAATGTCCCGTTGTCGTAGATAGGCGCTCATAGACAACGGTTATTAACCGTTGTTGTACCGACTTACAACAACGGTTTTTAACCGTTGTCTATGAGCATTGTCAACTGTTGTGGAAGGTCCCGCTGTCGTAGATAGAACCTTATAGACAACAGTTAATAACCGTTGTCGTAACTACCTACAACAACGGTTTAGATACATAGACAACGGTGAATAACACTTGTTGTAGACGCTTACGACAACGCTTATTTAAATACACAACGTTTTCTAGCTGTTGTTATACATACTAACAACAACAGTTTTAGATCTACATCAACGGTTTTAATGTGTTACACTGTAGTTGATTACCGTTGTCATATAAACTTACGACAACACTTATTAAGTAAAGACAACATTTTTAAACGTTGTAATAAATATTAACCACAACGGTTTTAATTCATAAATATTCTAAAAAATAAAATCACATTCGTGTCCAGAAAAAGTGCTACAAAAACCAAACTAGAAATTAACAAACTATTGTTTTAGGAAGTATGTACAAAATCCTGAACAAGGTTTCAATGTGTATGCACAACAAAAAAAAACATAGACGGAGGCTTCAATGATCGATTCAAAAGAATTACTTGTTGGTCCGTACACTTCCAATTGCTTCCTAAATCAATTCGGGTTACCAGCACCATAAATGTCGAATCATGTGAAACTGCACACAAGTAGAATATAATCATTCATAGCAAACATATGATACAAATATTATACTAATTCTGAAAATCATAGATCCAAGAAAATGCACAACTCTCTTAAGTATAGCTATGCTCGTAGAATTATAACATGCTAAAAATCAACAGAACATACGAAAATGTCAATCCAATAAATAACGGCATACACCATAAAGAAGCTTGCTCTAAAGCAATTGTCCTCAATTACATGAAAGATAACACTTGAAGCTGCAAGTCAATCATAATTTTATAATGATAGGAAACAACATATAATACACACAGACATACCAATAAAGTATTTATTTATATCAATTACCTTTAACTAAGTTATATGTTCTATTACTCGTTCTGCCCACTCTTTCTGGACTAGCTCAATGTCCTTCAACGAATATTTTTTCCTTTCGAACTGTTAAAAAACAAAACACATAATTAATAGACAACTATATAACTACCACTTATTTTCAGTAAGCTTAAATAAAAATATTGTTGGGAGATGATTCAGTAGATAAATCAGTAGCCTAGTGCTCAGTAGATTTGAAGATCCCAAAACCCTACTTTGACTGATGAACCATTCTGTTGTATTTGTTGTTCTGTCTCTGAGAGTTTCAGACTCAGTAGACACTCTTCATTTTGGTTCAGGCACTCAGTTCTGTCCGTTGGTTTTCAGCAGACTAGCAGCCTCAGTACCAGAAGACGAAGACTCAGTAGTACTGGACTAAGCAAGAGTAGTATACTGAAAGGAGTCAGTGGAACTGAACTTAGCAGGAGTAGTTCATCGAACTCGTAGTTGATCTTGGCAGAGCCGACTCAACGAGAGTATGCTGCGAATATAGATCGACTCGCGGCGGCTAGACAGTCTTCTGACTGTCAGGATATCTTAAGTCAAATCAGCAGAGTCATACAAGGTATAGAGAAGTCAGCTTCAGATCCACCTTGAAGTCTGTTCTGTCTCACCTACTTTCTTTAGCCTCGACCAATGATGAGCGGCCAGCTGTCTACTTTCTGATTAAAGCGGCAAGTCAACAACTTTCCAGAAATGGAGGAAAAAGGACTCTGCAATCATACTTTGAAAGAGCCGTTAGCTACCCAAAAGAGAGAGACACATGAATCGTCATCTCCAACGGATCTATCCATGTCTATGCTCTATAAACAGAGGGAAGATTTCAAATTGAAGCTCACCGAACAACACAGACAAGAACACACGAGCAACGCAGAAACGACTTAAGCTTTCCGCAAGAACTTCATAGAGTAATCTCCAGCGAAAGGTGACATACTTGCTCATAGGGAACCAAGCTGAATCAGATCATACAGCCTCTAATATCCAAGCGACTGAATACGAACCCAAGTCCATACTTAACCGTTCGTCGCTCTAGAAGCCATTTTCTCGTTCCCTATCCCTCTAACCTAAGCTCAGCAGTTTATATCCATAGCTTAGAACGAAGGAGTTCATCTTTTGAACTGATCCTTATTGTAAAGGACTCCTTCATAGTTGGAGAGTTTGTCAAACACTTTAGTTTGATATCTTGTAAACTGAGACTTGCTCAGTATAAATCTCAAGACTAGTGTTTGTCCAGTGCACAAACCAACTGAGACTAACTTAGTATAATAAAATAGCCTCCTGGTCTTTTCGGGACAGTGGACGTAGGATTGTTGGATCCGAACCACTTTAAAATTGCTTGTGTTCTGTGTTTTTACTGTTGCATTGATTACTGTTCATATTGAAAATATCTTTCAAAATCATTCAACTGAGTTTCAGCAAAGCTTAACTGATCACACTAATATACTGAAACTGTTTTCTTAAAAACGTTTTCTAACTCAACTGAATTTGGGCCTACACATTTCCGCACTTACTGAACTTCAGCTGAACGGTACTGAATTCTGACCTTAGTCAGCTTGCAGGCCTCAGTGAAGTCAGTCACTCTGCCACGCGATTCAGAACAGCTTATTTGGTCTACTGAACTTGTTCAGTACGACATTCTCCTGAAAAGAACTGTTCGCGTTTTAAGTTGAGAAATTATTTTCAGGTGTATTCACCCCCCCCCTCTACACCTGAACGTTTAATGTCGGGACCAACAATTGGTATCAAAGCAGGAGTTCTCTAAGACTCTTGTTTTTCTGAAACTGGTCTACTTGAACGGATCCAGAAAATATTTTCACTGCATATCATTCTTCATTCATATCACTATTTTCAATGTCTGATATGTAAGGAATCAGGATGGTACCCCTATTCTCAGTAGAGAACTACGGGGTATGGCGAGTCAGAATGGAGGCACATCTGACTTCCCTCCACGATAGCATGACAAAGGTACTGGAGGATGGCCCTATCGTTCCAATGATAGATAGTTTCGAAACTCAGGACCCTGCACAAGGAGGAGGCATGGTGACCGAGAAGAAGATCCCCAAAGATAGAAGTCTCTTCACCCCTGAGGAGAAGAAGCTTCACAACTTAGACTGAGTTGCGTGAAATGCCATACTGACCACCCTGAGTGATTCTTATCTCGGGAGAGTTCAGGACTTCAAGTTCGCAGAGGAACTCTGGGATGCTTTAGCGCTACTGAGTCGGGGGACTCAGAAGATCAAAGCAAACAAATTGGCGCTGGAACTTCAGAAGCTGGAGAGACTGTCTCTCATGCCTGGTGACACCATTGAAGATCTTAACGTCAGATTCACGGATCTGATGAACACCATCAACGGGCTGAGAAAGACGTTCTCCAATCGAGAAATGAATCTCAAGATTTTAAGGGCACTGTCAGACGGACATTAGACTCCATTTGCTATTTTATTGAGATATTCTGACTTAGATATTGTTTCTCCTGACCATATCTTTTCAGAACTAAAAGCTGAGGAGTTCGAGTTCGGTCTACCTCAAAGGAAGCAACGAGCTAAAGCTGACACTCAAATCGACCATGCTTTCAAAGCACCAGTCAGCACAGCGGCCCCGCGTCTAGCAAGGCTGAACCTTCACTCAATGACATACAAGAAGGAAACTTGGCTAAGAAATACGCACTGCTTGCCTGAAGTATCAGAAGGAGAAGGAGAGGCGCAGAAAACTCTCAAGAGTCGTCAGAGACTCCAAGGGTAAGTCTGAATATACACCCAAGCGCACTCCTAACTCACATACTTCTGATTGCAGGAAACATGAAGACTCAGCTCAGTAGAAAGACAGCGAGAGCAAAGAAGAGAGAGTCACTACCTGCTACAACTGCAAGAAGCCAGGACATCAGTATGATTGTCCTGAGCTTAGTACTGCTGAAAGAGCATCACACAAAGCTCGAACGGAGAAGTTCTTCAAGAAGCGTCAAGCATATATAGCTGGTGAACTCTCAGACGACTCAGAAGAAGTCGATTCCTTCATGGATTCATCAGATGATGAAGCGACATTCATGGCCGTAGAGCTTGAAGAAGATGCTGAAAAGTGTCTTATGGCAGTAGAAGAGGATGAGGTAAACTCTTACGCTCCATTTAACTCCTCTTCACACTACACACACGATACTATTTCAGGTGCATATGAGAATCTAGACGTCTCGATCACCTACGAAGAACTTTTAGATGAGCAGATTTAGATGAGCCTGCAATTCAGTAAGACTCTTCAGGAGTTGGATACCCTAAAAGTGGAAAATCAGAGACTTTCTCAGGAGAATCAGGTTGCTACTGAGTCAGAAGGACTTGTGTTGAGACTCAGGGAGGAGATTAACTCTCTGATGGCCAAGTCTCAGCATCAAGAAGATCAGATCTCAACACTGACCAATGACTTGACTCAGAAAGATAAAGACTCAGGGACTTGGATTCAGTCATGGAGCCTCCTTATCTGCCCCCGTACGCTCAGAGAACCGGCTAGCGGATAGATTTGTTTAAGGGGAGACCAACAACTCTGAGATTCTGAACCCCCTAGCCGAGAACAAACAAAAGATGAAGGTACCTCATCCCAGCTATCAGCATTCTGACAAGAAGATTAGCTCAAAATCACCCCAGTTCAGTCAAGGGGGAACCAGCAAAGCTAAATGGGTTGATCAGTATGGACCTCCACAGCCTAACACATCCGGCTCGGTATGGGTCATATTATTATGATCCTATAGTCGGGAGAGGGCCTAAAAGTCGGAAGAAGAAGAAGAAGAAAGCCGTGCGTAAGGCAAAGGTCAGCCAGTTCACCAATTCAGAAGATCAGGACTCCTGAACCTATGAAGCCTCAGAAGTCAGCATTGACCAGTCCAGTGGTCAAGTATGTTGATCAAAGTGGGAAGAAACTGTCTGAGACCACCAGGGTCGTGAGACAGATCTGGGTTTCCAAAACTAACATCTAAGGACCCAAAATCAAAATAAAGGGTACCTGAATATAATTCTATTTTGCAGGTGCACAAGAACCCTTGGTATGTGGACAGCGGATGCTCAAGACACATGACATACCAGAAGGACCTACTGAAGAATTATACTACTGAAGAAGGACCCCGAATCGAGTTTGGAGATAACGCAAAAGGCTATACCAGAGGCTATGGAACACTCAGCATTGGAACCGCTACAGTTCCAAGAGTATCATATGTTGAAGGACTTCAGCATAATCTTCTCTCTGTTAGTCAATTTTGTGATAACTCGAATAGAGTGATTTTTTGCGCTGGTTTCTGTGATGTCATTGATAAATCTACAGGGAAAATAGTGTTATCAGGTTCGCGCAAAAAGAATATCTACGTAGCTGACTGGAACTCAGCTGAACCTGAAGCTTGTTTGTTGGCGAAGAACGACAACAGAACGGGGTGGCTCTGGCACAGAAGACTCAACCATCTCAACTTCAAGACGCCCAACAAGCTAGCTAGAAACGCTCTAGCAAGAGGACTGCCGAATGAAGTATTCAGCAAATACACTCAGTGTGAAGTATGTCTGAAGGGAAAGCAAACAAAGAATCAAAATCCACCTGTTTCATCGCCTTCCACTGATGGAATCCTTCAGCTGCTACATATGGATTTATTCGGACCAGTCTCTCCGATGACGATCAGAGGCAAAAAGTATGCTTTAGTAGTCATTGATGACTACTTGCGTTACACATGGGTCATATTTATTGCCAACAAGTCTGACGTCAAAACAGAGTTACCTACGCTTCTGAAAAAGCTAAGTGTCGAGAAGAACACCAAGATTATAAAGATACATTCAGACAGAGGAACTGATTTCTTGAATTCGATGGTGGAGGAGTTCTGCAACGCTGAAAGCATAGAGCATGAGACGTCTGCCGCACACACGCCTCAACAAAATGGGGTTGCTGAAAGGAAGAATAGAACACTTAAAGAAGCAGTAAGAACCCTGCTCGCAGACTCAGGACTCCCAACCAAATTTTGGGTAGAAGCAACGGACACTGCATGTTACACTCAGAACAGATCTCTACTGACTAAGCAGCATAAGAAGACACCATATGAACTATGGAACGGAAGGAAGCCTTTCATATCTTATTTCCATATTTTTGGGTGTTCATGCTTTATCCACAGTTAAAGACTTTTCATAGCAAGTCAGACCAGGAGTCTTCTTAGGATACTCCCGGGTCAACAAAGCCTTCAGAGTTTTCAACTACCGAACCCTTTGCGTGGAGGAAAGCCCTCATGTTGTTTTTAATGAGTTTGCTACTGAAGACAGGAGCAGGAACTTTAAATCAGAGTCTGAGGACATCAGTAAGCAGCTACAGGATCTGATCCTGAAAGATAAAGTTGAAAAGATCCAGCTGTGTTGGGATGATGATTCAGAAGAGGAAACTGAAGATAAGATAACTGAATCTTAGCCAGCAACAGAAGTAGCTGAACAGATTGACTCTACTGAACAGAGTAAATCCCAGGTAACTCAGGTCGATGAAGAAACCCAAGTGGTAACTGAGACCTCTACTGAGGATAATAATTTAGGGGGAACAAATGAAGTTCCTGAGCTAAATGCCCTTGAACCTGGTGACTCAGTAGACCCAACTCTCGTAACTGGATTACTTCAATCTCGGAATAGTACAATTAAAGTGCCTAACTCACCTACTATCTGTGTTGAACAAATTTCAGATGAAGAGTTGAAATATCGTCGATCGTGGCTGGACGCTCACACTTCTGACCTGATTATTGGAGATCCTTCAGCAAGCGTAAAGACAAGATCCAGATTCTGTCAAGGAGAAAGCGCATTATATTCCTGCTTCTTGTCTACTGAAGAACCTCAGTCAGTTGAGGACGCACTCAAGGATGCTGATTGGATCGTAGCTATGCAGGAGGAGCTGAATCAGTTCACGAGAAACGAAGTATGGGAGCTTGTTGACAGACCCCGACATCAACATGTGATTGGAACTAAATGGGTTTTCAAGAACAAGCGAGATGAAAACAATGTTATAGTAAGGAACAAAGCAAGACTCGTGGCAAAAGGCTACTGTCAAGCCGAAGGGATAGATTTCGACGAAACTTTCACTCCGGTTGCAAGATTGGAGGCAATCGGACTATTCCTAGCCTACGCAACACATCGGCGATTCGAGTTTATCAAATGGATGTGAAGTCTGCGTTCACGAACGTCGTCTTTGAAAGAAGAAGTCTATGTAGAACAGCCTCCCGGTTTTCGGCGAGGACATCGAGTCTGCGACTTAGAAAGTCTTTGTACGGGTTAAAACAAGCACCCGGGGCTTGGTATAATACCACTGTCTCGAGTTTCTTCTTCGAAAGGTTTTTAGAACGGCCCGATGAGACCGCACATTATTCAGCATTCGATCGGAAGACGACACTTTTACTTGTGCGGATCTACGTAGATGACATAATTTTCGGATCGAAGAACGTCATCATGTGTCAACAATTTGAGAAAATGATGAAGGATAAGTTTGAGATGTCAATGATCGAGAGATGAATTATTTCCTCAATTTTCAAGTCAAACAATCGAGAAGGGAACATTCATCAATCAAGGCAAATACACTCGAGACCTCATCAAGAAGTTCGGTTGCACATCCAGGCAAACCAATCAAGATCCCGATGAACACGAATATGAAAATTGATCTTGATAAAGAGGGAGTATCGGAGACCATACTGAATTTCGTGCTATTAGTGGTTCACTATTATATCTAACTGCTACCCGGCCTGACATAACTTATGCTGTAGGTGTCTGCGCTCGATTTCAGGCGAATCCCAAGCAAAGTCACATGGACTCAGCAAAGAAGATTCTCCGCTATCTCAGAGGAACACCTGACATGGGTTTATGGTATCTAACAGATGATAATATTGAACTAACTGATTATTCTGATGCTGACTATGCAGGATGTAGAATTAACCGAAAGTCAACTTCTGGAACTTGTCAGTTCCTTGGCAGTAAGCTGATTTCGTGGTTTTCAAAGAAATAGCATTCAGTAGCAACGTCAACTACTGAAGCTGAATATATTGTTGCCGGAAGTTACTGCGCCCAAATCCTTTGGCTGAGACAGCAGCTACGCGACTATGATGTCATTCAGAATGAAGTGCCGATCTTCTGCGACAGCTCCAGTGTGATTGCAATCACTCAGAACCCTATACTTCATACTAGATGCAAGCACGTGGACATAAGACACCACTTCATTCGTGATCATGTCGAAAAGAAGGATATCAGGATGGAGAAGATCCATACTGACCGTTAAAGGGCAGATATTCTGACCAAGCCTCTAGCTGAAGCCAGATTCAAAGAACTTTCAGTAGAGATAGGTCTGCTGGACCCTACTGACTCCAGTCAGTAAGTGGGTTCAGGAGAGGAGCATTTAGCAAGGGGGAATGTTCACTCTCAGTACTGAATAAATTCAGTACGTAGAGACTCAGCAACCATCTACACGAGGTATCAACTGACTACGATGTTCAACTGACAGGTTTGCGTATCTCTACTCAGTAGCCAATGAAATATTCAGTGCATTAATGATTCAGATTCAATTTCATATTCAATGCCTTAGAAAATGTCATTTAATATAACGGTTTAAATTCAATACACGACATTCTATGTAAAGTATGCTGAACTCTGCGGCGCATTAAATGCATGTCATTTCAAGTTACTTCTTTGGTTATTTACAACTGTATTTTGACTTAGGCGGCTAAATTGATCATTGCCTATTTTATAACATTAAATCCTAGCCGTCCATCTCATAAAGTAGATTTAAAGCGAACCGTGGATTTTTAAGCTGTTCATCTTCTTTAACATATAAAAACACGTTCAAAGTTTAGAAACCGCCATTTCACTCTGCAAATTTTCACAACCCTAGATTTTTTGATAGAAGCTTTCGTCTATTTGCAATCTTCTATTTCAATCTCTCATAAACATCTTTGGTAAATCTTTAATGATTATTCAGCATCGTATATGATCTTTATAATATTTCTCGATCGATATTTTCATTTGCAGATTATTAAAACATGGCAGGAAGGGATGTTATTGGTCTTGTAAACATGATTGAAATCCTCGAGAAAGACCGCGTGTGGTTTGAGCCGATGATGGAGTTCGACTCATGCGACCTTGATTTCATGGAGGAAATCTTTGACGCGCGAGGGCGACGAGGACTAAAGGGTTTTCTGTCAAGGAAGCCATCATACTTCCTCCCTCGACAAATAGCTGAGTTGTATCTAAACTCAGAGTCAGTAGAAGGGGATATCCGGTGTTGGTTCGTCACTTATCTTATTGGAGACCCCGCCCGCACTATACTGGAGATCAAACTGATGTCTATCAAGGAAGCACTTCAAGGAAGCTTCCAACTTTCGAGCGAAGGATTCAGTACCATGGGCTATAAAGACGATTTAATGGACGAGCACTTAGAGATATTTTGCGGGAAGCCTACCACATTCGAGTTGCCTTCCCCAAAGAATGCCATGCTCCCTCGGTTCGAGCACTTACCTATATCGTGACTCGAGATACGGGCGAGTCATGCCGACTCGTTTGATCAAGTATCGAGGCCCAAGATTCGATTGATGATGGCCATTCATGACCAAGCGAAGATTAGCTTCGGGCATAATTCTTCTTGAAGGAGTTTATGACTCGAGTCGCGAAGTTCGATCACTCCACCAACAACTTCGTCGGTCCAAAGGAAAACTCCTATACGGCACGAAGCTCTTAGTTATGATTGAGGATCTCTGTGGAGCCGACAATGTCGTCTACGCCGATAAGCCGTACTTTAATCCGAAGAAAGTGAGGTTCCGGAGCGGAGGGCAGCCCTCCCGGCCAAATTGGATCGGGGCTCGCCGAGCCCAAGCCTAGCTCTCAGAAGACCTCAACACCATCCAAGAAGAGGTCACCTCCGAAACTTCTCCTAAGACACCAACCAAGAGACTGAAGAAAGTCAGTGAGGTTGTAATTGCACCTCCTCTACAACTCGGGGACGAGGCCGAGTCCTTTGAGAAGAGCGTGTCGGTGGAGAAAGCCGTCTCCACCGAACAAGGAGAAACCGGGGACCAAGGGGTAGAAGGCTGATCCAATCCCCTCTACTCAAATCCCCTTGGATATCCCACCACTCACCAGCATCCCATCTGCTGAAAAACAACTTTGAAGACACGGAGACTGCTTCAGTGTCAGAGACAATCGGGATGGAGGCGTCTGCTCTACAATTAAGAGCCTCTCGAGAGATTTCAAAAAATATCCCGGAGATAGCCGGCCATACGATTTGATCATATTGGCAAGGCGGAGGCTAGGCTCCACACTTTGATTCGATTCCGGGGAGTGGTCAACACCGAACAAGTTGATCCGGCACCACTCCTGCGAACAACTCCATGAAGAGGAGTTGAAGATCCGGGGAGAAGATAGGCTATTCGAGCACGGACATCCGGTCCTTGGAGGATCCGAGGGCGGCCATGCTCGCTATGCTGAACGACTGTCAACCTACTTCAGCGACGGCTCCCTCAGATAGGTCTGATCCTGACGATCAGGACCCATCCCGTGATTCAGGCCCTGAGAAGCCTGATAAGGGAACTCAACTGGAGAAGGATAAAGGGGCTGGTACTCAATCCGTTGAACCTCCTCTCAGCATCCTTGCTCCCAGGCTAGTCGGCGGCTGGTACCTCTAAGTCGGCGGACCCAGAACAGTTGTTGCTGGGGTCTGCGTTCGAGGTAGCGCCCAGCCCGAAGAGCCGACGCTTGAAGTCCGTGGCCAGGGCACTGAGGAGTCAAGGCGCTCAGAACAGACTCCTTGCACGCGCCGTCCACAAGACGTGGAGGTAGTCCACATAGGCTCAGAGTGCAGAGATAAAGGGGCTCAGAACTTCAATTCAAAATACGCCTGCCCCTGACTTCTCAACTATCCTGACAAATACACTTGCCACTTAGAGAGCCAACTTCGAAGAGCAACAGAAGCTGATGGAAGCTGCCCAAGCTAAACTTCTTGAAGAATTCAAGGCAGCCCAGTCAGCTCACACTGAATCCGTATCTTCTCTAACTCAGGCCTCTGAGCTCAGACTCCAGACTATTCAGAAGGCCATAGAGGATAAAGTGCATCAGAAGTTGCTGTCTATTCAGACTGTGGTGGAGACCTCTCACAAGAAGTACAGTGAAGAACTCACTGATGAGAGGAATGAGCTCTACGAGAGGTTTGTCAAGCTGCAAGATGCATTAGACAAACTTGCCTCAGCCTACACCAGTTTGGATAAGAAGGTACAAATTCCTACCCTTGGCTTAATTGCGATGCCAAAAAGGGGGGATGGAAAGGAAAAGGTACCTAGAGCACAAAGAGGAGTAAGGGCAGTGGCGGGGAGCAACTCGGACTCGGCAATCGGCTCCCACTACTCCCACTACTCAGACGCACAGGGTGAGGCCCCAGGGTGTCTCAGCAGCAGAGGCTGTAGTGCCTGTTGAGACTGGCCCAATAGGCTCAGGACCCAAGGAATCTGCTACTCAGACAACTCAGACTCCTAGTGACATTATCAAGGAAATCGCTGAGTATGCAGAGGAGGACTCAGAAGAGGAAGAAGTCCCTCTACCTCCTCCAGTTCAAGGAAAGGGAAAGAAAATTCTAAAGCTTCCCACTTCACCTAAAAAGAAAGGAACTAAGAGGTTCACATCTCCCGAGGAAGAAGCTCAGATTGCCGCAGATGAGAAGTTGGCAAAGGAGATAGGCGAGGCAGAGGCTACTAACAAGCCCAAGAAACAGCCTGCCAAAGGTAGAACTAAAGTTCAGAGGAGGAAGAAGCCTGGGACAAGGCTACCCCCAAGGAACCTTAAGCTCAGCGACGAAGCTGACAAAGAAAAGGAAAGAGAGCAATAGGAGCAGCAGCAAACTGATCAACAGGGTACCTCTAAAGAGAAATCTTCAACACCTGCTGACTCAGAAGAAGATCAAGAGCATGTGCCATCTTATGTCCCTTCAAAGGCTCAAGAGCAAGAGATGCAAGAAATTTGGGATCAGATGGAAGGTACTTAGACAGAGGAGCTGAAGCCAGACATATTAGTGCAGCAAGAGAAAGGCTCAGACTCGCTGATCTAGAGGCTCTGAGGATCAAGGCTGAGAAGGAAGCAAGCTAGAGGATTCTTGAGAAAGCTGATATTCCATACAAGTATAGAAGACTCAGGAACCCACGAGACCTCAAAATCCATAAATGGCCCGGGGGTTGATACTTGGATGCCATGGGAACAGGACTTCGGAGGTGGGAGACGCCGAAGGCCGACTACATTAAGAGATTCTACTTACGGAGATATTGGCCGACATGCACAAGTCCATTGCCTTTGCTGAATGGCTTCTGAAGAGCGATCCAGGAATTTATGCAAGAGTTCAGAAGGCCTTAGCAGAAAAGGTTGATGTCAGGGTCCCAGCTCCAAGACTTATGCCTCCCCCACTGAAGCTTGATGGTTCTCTACACACTGGGGTAATTGAAAGAGAAATCAAGGATGCTGCTCAAGCCAAGAATCTAGATGAGGTTGATCCTGCTGACATGGCTGAGATACTGAAGTTGAGAAGAGTCACTTACCGAATGTGTGGACTGCCGCTCCCTGAAGAAAAATCTAAAGACTTCAAAGAGCGGATACAGCAGTTCAAGAGATGATAGTTGTTAGCTTCATTGTATCTTTGTCTTTCTTTCTTAGAATAGCAATCTTGATGTACTATACTAATATTTCTTCATATATAATACATCATTGATGTTCGGCCCTGACAATTCCTTATTGTCTACATGGCCTTGTTTCTTTTATGCTTAACACTCGGGAATCACCCAAGTGATTCCCGACTCACACACTCATTGAATATTTATATCTATTAGTTCTTAGCTTGTTAGATTCTGATCTTATAGATGCTTTTAGAGGGAAATTGTTGTTAGAAAGGGGGAATTGCTGTTAGTTTTCTGTATATGATCAGATATTTCTTCCCTGATTCCCTCAGTAGTCCAGAACTTGAAGAACAACTCCCTGATTCTACTTGTAATATTTGTAAGGAGCTCTATTTCTGATAGTTTATAGTGTTAGGTTTTGGCATCATCAAATAGGGGAAAATTGTTGGGAGATGATTCAGTAGATAAATCAGTAGCCTAGTGCTCAGTAGATTTGAAGATCCCAAAACCCTACTTTGACTAATGAACCATTATGTTGTATTTGTTGCTCTATCTCTGAGAGTTTCAGACTCAGTAGACACTCTTCATTTTGGTTCAGGAACTCAGTTCTGTCCGCTGGTTTTCAGCAGACTATCAGCCTCCGCACGGAAGAAGAAGACTCGGTAGTCTTGGACTAAGCGGGAGAGCATTATCCGAAAGGAGTCGGTGGAAGCGGAACTCGGCGAGAGTAGTTCACTGAACTCAGATTTGATCTTCAGTAGAGCTGACTCAGCAGGAGTATGCTACTGAATATAGATCAGACTCAGCAGCGGCTAGACAGTCTTCTGACTGTCAGGATATCTTAAGTCAAATCAATAGAGTCATACGAGGTATAGAGAAGTCGGCTTCAAATCCACCTTGAAGTACGTTTCGTCTCACCTACTTTCTTCAACCTCGACCCAATGATGAGCGGTCAACCGTCTAATTTCGATTAAAGCCGCAAGTCAACAACTTTCCGGGAAATGGAGGGAAATGACTCTGCCACCATACTTTGAAAGAGCCGTTAGCTACCCGAAAAGAGAGAGACACATGGATCGTCGTCCCCAACGGATCTATCCATGTCTATGCTCTATAAATAGAGGGAATATTTCAAATTGAAACTCACCGAACAACACAGACAAGAACACACGAGCATTTACGAGCAACGCAGAAACGACTTAAGCTTTCCGCAAGAACTTCATAGAGTAATCTCCGGCGAAAGGCGACATACTTGCTCATAGGGAACCAAGTGCCGAATCGAGATCATAAAGCCTCTAGTATCCAAGCGGCGAATACGAACCCAAGTCCATACTTAACCGTTCGTCGCTCTAGAAGTCACTTTCTCGTTCCCTATCCCTCTAACCTAAGCTCGGCAGTTTATATCCATAGCTTAGAACGAAGGAGTTCATCTTTTGAACCGATCCTTATTGTAAAGGACTCCTTCATAGTTGGAGAGTTTGTCAAACACTTTAGTTTGATATCTTGTAAGCGAGACTTGCTCGAGTATAAATCTCAAGACCGAGTGTTTGTCCGATTGCACAAACCAAGCGAGACTAACTTCAGTATAATAAAATAGCCCCCCGATCTTTTCGGGACAGTGGATGTAGGATTGTTGGATCCGAACCACTTTAAAATTGCTTGTGCTACGTGTTTTTCTTGTTGCATTGATTAATGTTCATACTAAAAATATCTTTCAAAATCATTCAACTAAGTTTCAAGAAAGCTTACCGATCGCACAAATATCTTTGAAACTGTTTTCTTAAAAACGTTTTCTAACTCAACCGAATTTGGGCATACACGTTTCCGCACTTACCGAACTTCGGTTGAACGGTACTAAATTCGACCTTAGTCGGCTAGCGGCCTTAGTGAAGTCGGTCACTCTGCCACGCGATTAAGAAGCGCTTATTTGGTCCAATGAACTTGTTCGATGCGGCATTCTCCCGAAAAGGATTGTTCGCGTTTTAAGTTGAGAAATTATTTTCGGTGTATTCACCCCCCCCCACACTGAACGTTTAATCTCGGGACCAACAAATATATTAATAGACAACTAACTACCCGCAATTTAAGCGAATCAATCGTCCCATCGCAATCGAGATTCAACTATTTCTCTCATATATGTCATCACATAAAAACCGCCTTGGTAGCAATATAGTTGTCCGGGAACCTAAATTTAAAATAATTCCAGGGGACAAACATAGCTAGAGAGATCCTTCGCTCCCAGGTAAATACTTTTCGCAAGGCACGTAATAAAAGATTCAAATATAAATGTAGTTCCGCCGAGATATAAAGTGGTACTGAAATGAACACTCAGAGCCTTCCTGCGGTTTATCGTCATGCTTCAAGGAGACCATTATTGTTTTGTCACGATCGATGCGGAAAAATATGAAGATCAATTGATCTAAAACAACTCTGACTAGAAAAGACAAAGGTCCAGCCGAGAAAAACACGAGGCTAATTCGACCTATTTAGGTGCCTAACATTGCCGCATAACAATGTACATAACATTATCGCATAATTTTAGAGACATAAACCGTAAGATATGGAGTAACAAGGGGAGATCTGATCAATTAATCAGATCAGTAGATCACAAAGGTGAACATGAACGGAATTGTCAATTAATTCGTCGAAACACGCGTATAAGAATGAACAGATACGAAATCACGCACAAAGAAAGGCAGAGATAACATACGAAGTTGGGGAGGGAGAGAAGAAGAAGACCGGTCGTACACTGTAGTATTTGCGTTGGCCGGTGAATTGTCGCCGGAGATGGAGTTCAGGAGGAGGGAGGTGGAGTTGGGCGATGGAGTTGATAGGAGGGAGACGGGGGAAATCTTCGCAGCGATCGACAGTTTTGAAAAAGGAAAAAAAACCTAAGCAATTTAGATTAAGTAGTTTAATAATTAATTAAGTAATAATTAATTTAGTTCTTAATTAGTTAAGATAACTCAAAGTATTAACGAAAAATAAACCGTAAGTATTGAAAGAATTTAGTCACTAAGTATAAATTAATAGTTAAGTAAATCAGTTAACGACAACGGAGATCGGACAACACTAGTCGAACCGTTGTCAAAATATTTAAAAATTGAATACAACAACAGAGAAACAACAACGGAAAACAAATGGTTGTTAAAATTGACTACAACATCGGAGAAACGACAACAGTAACCGTTGTCAAAATATTAGAAAGTTAAGTACAACAACGGCGAAACAACAACGGTTATTAAAACCGTTGTCTATGAGCAGCGTTTTTAACTAAGACAACAAATAAACGACGACGGTTATATAGAGTGTTGTGTATGAACGCACTTTAGGTCTTTCCACAACGAGTAAGCGACAACGGCGTAAAAAAATCGTTGTCTATCACATTTTTTGACTTACGACAACGTTTTTATTTACGACAACGTTTTCTTAAGATACGACAACGGTTATTCATACAAAAGCGTTGTCTATTAAGTATTGTTGAAGACCATTTTTCTTGTCATCTACTCGTTGCTTCTATTCACTATTCTCGAGATTTGCTTTGTCAATGCTAGCAGTTTTTTTCGTGGGTGCCCGGTTTTAACATACGCATTACTCCTAACGATTCGGAGGATTTGGAGATGGGCCCACAACTTCCAGCTGCTCTTCCCGCCATTTGCTGACGTATGCAGCATGTCATCAAATTTATTGACGGATTGATGTAATATACTTCTTGTTGTAATAAGCTGCATTTAGTAATTTAGTATGGTTTGGTTTGGTTGTTTATGTATACTGTATACTCGGTTGAGGAGTTTGGCAAACTTTTATGTATACAACATACATGTGCACATATTTGCACCACGTTTGTTCATAAACCATACCAGCCTCCGTTTGCAACTTGGAACCGTTCCGATCATTCACCATCTGAAAAATTATCAACTTTAATTTAATTCTCAGATATAATATAAAAGCTAATTTAAATATTTTATATGATATATATACTAATTCTTCATCAAGCTCATGTTCCAACCTTTCCATATTGTTTTTGGTTAATTTTGTGACAGGGCGCACCAAATAAGAACTAGCTAGGCTATTAAGTAAGAAAAAATATTATAATTATTCCATCTACCCAATAGGAATTGAATACTAAATCATCACTAGGGGTGAAAACGGATCGAATACGGATGGATAGTGCTCTTCCCATATTTGATCCCATATTTTTTTCTCGGATTCGGAGTCGAATACGGGAAGGCCGGATACGAATACGGATTCGGAATATTCGGGATACGAATACAGGGCGGATATATGACGGATTCGGATCGAATTCGAATAATAATAATCGGATAGTATGATTTATAAATAATCATCTATTTGTGATTGCAATAAATGAAAAAATCACGTATACAATATTTAATAGAAGTTTTAATGCAAATTATATTTAATATACTATCCATTATAAATAACATATTTTTTAAGATCAAGAAAGTACGAAAAAAATCCGAAATTCAAAATAAAATACCTAGCAATAAGCCAATAATCATAGATGCGCTTAAAATATAAAGTAGTTTACAAAGTTTAAGAACCACATAAGGTTTGACAACTAACTTGGAAGAACATTCTAATTAAATAAGTAAAGCCGATAAACCTCGAATCACAATGCTAGCAAAAAGTGTTTCCATGACCTCTAAATCACCAATAATAGATGCAACATTCTTTTGAGAACCTGAAATTTTAAAGAAAACTACGTAAGGGGACTATAATTTATACATACTTCATTAATCATTATAATATAAAATGACAAATTTAAATAATCACCTTTTCTGGAGGCGAATAAAAATAAAAATCATCTAACTTTATAGTCAGAATTACATTTGTCGTGGTATTTGGACCCTAGTTTAGTAGCAATTTGTCATGGTTATATATTTTATATTACATTTTCATTAAAGGTGTGTAGGAAATTTAGTATTTTTGTAAACAATGTGTTTATTAGCATATTTTTCAAATTCAAATGAATTGTTATAATCAATAATTAAAGATTAATCATGGTTACCAAATGCAATACGTGTCCGTCAAATTATGATGATTAAAGAATGCACAAAAAGCGACTAACACCCTCTTGGGCCAAATTATGATGATTAAATAAGGAATGACAAGGCGCCGCCGCGCAGACGGAGAAGGCGCCGGAGCACCACCATTCTCCACCGTGCTCACCGGCCTCTGCGCACTCCTCGAGTTCAAATTCTCCGAACTCCGTTCACCACCGCCGATCCAACTTCGCCGGACTTGGTTCAGCTCCGCTGCCGCCGCCGAAAGCGCTAGCGTGGCGTAGATCGTATCGTTCCCTTCGACGCCTCTGCGCTCTTGCTCGGAACATCGTACGCGATCTTCGATTCGGAGATCGGACCGTAGGATGAGATATGCGTTTTCACCGCCATAGATCCGTTCGCCGCCTTGAAGGCGACGAGCGCGTGCGAGCCTATCATGCCGGTTCCGGTCGGATTGAGCGCCCACGCCACCCAGCCGTCGGGCTTCGCCGGCGGAGCGGTGAAGGCGACGGAGAGAGTGGGGGTTATATATTTCTTAATATTAATTTATTATTATATTATAAAATTAATTATTAAATATTTCGAATATTCGATTTCATAATCCGGGAAATATCCGATTAAATGCGGGAAAAATCGGATACGGACGGATAATGTGAAATCCGGGTTCGAATCCGTATCCGATTCAAGATATCCAGATTCGAATCCGTATCCGACCGGATACTAGAATTGCTCCCGAATTGGTATCCGATCGGATACGGCACCGGATCGAGCGGATATTATTCGATCCGGTTTCACCCCTAATCATCACGCAAAAGTTAAAAAAAGAACATAAAAAAAGAACAAAAAAAACTATACTAAATTCTTTATTTTGTATGTAATCATCAGATGTCTAAATTCTGTATTTTATATAAGGTGTTTTTTTTAATATTTTTTTTAGCCACGAAAGAAGGAGAAAAATTATTCATTAAACTCATATCATATGTCCTTTTGAAACATTATTATAAATTTCAACTATTTATAATTATTAGAAAAATCCTGAATTAAACAATTCTTGTAAATTATGTGCAATTGGACATAAAAGATTCATCAATACTATTATACTAGCAATCAGTTTAAGGATATTCATATATCGTCCAGATTCTCGAGAATCAGATTTCTACCGTTGTATTTGAATATTAATTATATATTGATGGTTATGTTATATCCGATGGCGAAGCCAGGAAAAATTTGGGCCGGTCAAAAACCAAGTAAGAAATAAAAGTGAATGAAAAGCGGACCAAATATAAGTAAAAAAAAAGAGTAAAAATATGATATGGGAGCACAAAAGGTCGAACTCATGTCTTAGTATAACAAACATACTTTTTAAGTATCAATAGGTTGGCTTCGATTTTTCTTTGGTAAATGCATTTCTTATTTTATTTGTATTTGAAATTTGAACAAAAGTCAGGCCATCACATATCCAACGTATATAGATCATAAAATAGATTTAAAATATATACAAAATTAATTTATAGAATACCTAAAATAGTGTATTTAATAACACGACTTAGGAGGTTGAAATTGGGGGTCGGTGTCGGATAACCGAGTTATTGAGATTCGATCATTGGTACGGTAGTCGGTATGTTAATATTATAATCATTCGATTTTTTCGGTATAACCGAATTAACCGGTTTAATTGTGCCATTAAATTACTCCATATAATCTGTTATTGTACTCTACGCCGCCGTATCTCAAACTGGACCCCGTTCATGTCTCCAAAAAGGCCCGCTGATCTGATACGGTTAAAAGCAAGTTTTTATCGAGGATAAAAAATATCACTAGAGCTTATATTAATCGGACTTATAAATTTGGAAATACACATGAGTTTTTTTAATTTAATCATCGGAAGAAAATAGTACACATTTATTTTCACTGATGTTGATAGGTTAAAGTTGAGGGTGATATATGGTATGTTTCTTCTATAATTCTATGATAAACGTGTATGTTTCATAATGTCACACATATTATGTAAAGATTCAATTTTAATGGTAGTGTACATATGTAAATAGGTGGACCCACTTGGATACTCTGGGTTAAGGGGTGCTTCTCAGATTTTAAAGATCCTTAATTTGTCTTCCATCGTCCCATTATTTATGTCCCATTGGGACCAGGCGCGAGAAATTAAGATAGTGAGTGTAAAAGGTGTAAAATGTATTGTAAAAGTATAAAGGTGTGGGGTCCACTTATTTAGATTTATTGTGGTCATTTCATTTATTTTCTTATTTGGTATGGGGCATAAATAATGGACAACCAAAAAAAAGCAAGTAAGAGCATTAATAATGGGACGGAGGGAGTATATATCTAGGCTGTTATACTATACACAAGTGGACAATTGCTGGGTTGAGATTTAAAATAATTAGATAAATAAATAATTTATTTATGGCCTTCGAGCCAAATAAGCAAAAAAAAAAAAAAATCTAAATAAATAAAACATAAAATTGCATCTATATATATCTACGTCATTAAATGTTCAGTGAAAAATCATAGTTTATAAAACAAAAACTTGTTGAGGTTGATTTCACTTAAGGTTGGATGTTTTTATATTAAAAAGTCAGACATAAATTGGTTAATGGGTCAGTAAATTTGAATCTATGAATTTGGTTAAAATGCTAAGCCGAATTGATGAAGAGATATTTGGGTTATTTGAATTGGGCTTGATTTATTTATATTTTATAATTTGGACTTTTAGGATTAGCAATCTATTCGAGACTTGAATAATTGATTGTGTGACAGTTGACCCCGCATTCCTTTCCGCTCGGCAGATTGGCTTTGAATATCGTCAGCTTAGCTTTCCGTAGGTTAGATCAATGGATTATCTCGTATATCAGTTTTTGGTGTTTGTGTATTAAATCAACAGATCATAATATATTTTTTGTAAATCGTATGGTATTACGAGGAATCACCGATCTCAATCTTTTTATCCAATAATTTTTATTTAAATAGTATTGTTTTACTTCAAATTTCCACTACATAGACTCATACGGACCTTATGTGAAGTCGATCTTACTAGAGACAAGCTTAACCTATAAAAATGAATATAACTAATTGACCAACTCCGGAAGTATATATTTAAAAATCTATTGACGTTGGCATACCACGCAGAAGTAAAGCAATATTGAGGGATCTAGAATTCTCTTTTCCGATTCCCCAATCGGATTGCGTGTCTGTGCGCGAGGGAGAAAACAAGCCCTGCATTGACAAAGTTCACAACGTACTTCGCTTCCACTTTTGCCACTTCAAGAGATAAATATTACTCTTACACCATACGCGCCTCCAATTACTTCCCAAATGTAGATCTAAGATTTGTTTCTATCTTTGCAATCAATTTGTTCAAATCTCCGGTGTTGCCGGAGTGGGACCCGTTTGCCGTAATCAGTAACCCAAATTGGTTCAAGTTTTGGTTCCTCGTCACTTCCTCTCTCTTCATTTGTTTTTTCTCAATACTGTTGGAAAAATCGGTTTGGATATATATATATTAGTTATATATATATTAAATTAAGGAAAGTTAATTAACATTTATTGCTAATTTAACTTGGGCATAATTCAGTCGTTTTCGATCGCATTTTCGAGCCTCGATATTTATCCGATTAATGATTTGAGATATATGACATCGATCTACGTTTCGAGTAGATAATTATAGTGTGCTTAATTTCTCGATTCCGATTTTCGGTGAGTGAGAAATAGTGGCTCGAAGTTTGGGGGGACAAAACTAATATGTTACCTAAAGTGGAGAAACTTACCTTATTCGGGTTTTGGAGAGTTATTACATTAATCATGTCCCACATCGATTAATGAATAATGTTTTGTGTGGTATTTAAGTCTCTACAATATTGTAGGAGATAACTAAGTGACATGTGGTGGGCTTGGGCCACACATGCTCATCTTGCGAGCCTTTCGCCGACCAGCCTCACACGCGGCGCGGCGCGCCGCGCCGCCACCGCGCCCGCGCCGTGCCCGGCCCGGCCCCGGCTCCGGCTCCGGTCCGTGGGCGTGGACTTGGACTTGGACTTGGATCTTGGATCTTGGATCTTGGCAATTGGTCCGTCGGGTCGTTGCAGGGTCGAGTCTTTGGGTTGGGTCTTCGGGTCGGGCGGTGCGGTGGGCCGGACCTTGGATTCCTCTCCGTGGTGCTCTGCACCTGCCACACCCAAGTGTATCTTTTGGAAGGATGCGGAAGTGGCTCTTCGGCCAGCCCAACCTTCCATCTCTCCACCACTCCACTTACCATCCACGACCCTCCTGCATTGATGGCTCCAAGCAATCAACACACAGTGGAAGGCGCTATAAATAGGAAGGCGCACTTCATTCCAAACACACCAACAAGAATTCACCGAGATCTTCTTAGCTGCATTTCTTAGCTCACTTGCATTCTTAGCTCTAAGTCCGGCGACTGTCCTCGCCGGAAAACTGATCCGGTTCGCCGGAGCTCGTAGATCTTGCGGTGCTTGCAATCTTCGAGACGTTCGTCGTTTCATCTTTGGGGACGATACGCCTAAAACCGAGAACACTACGGGGCGTATTTCGTCTTGCGGAGAGAGGCTTCCTCGACTCGACGGTCTTTTGTTTTTGTTTTAATTTTTGGCTTATTGTATTGTTTTGTAATAGCGGCTTTTGTAACCAACAATCGCAAGACGAAATAACCTAACTACTCAAGCTGCTTGTAAACATGTCTTCTTCAAGTGCTCCCCTCTCCGATGCTACCGCGCCGCGCCTACGCCGCCGCCACCAACCCATTGTATCGACGTCGTCGCCTCCTCCGGCAACACTTTGTTCCACCGACGTGCCGTCCCTACTCCAACTCCGGTGTTTGCAAATCCGACCCTCGTTGCCATATGCGCGCCGCCCGATGCAAGGATAGCACTTAATCGTGCTAATGCCGCTAACACGGCATTCAACTTCAACGCTATGTCCTGCGCCTTGCGGAGAGATGTCCCTTTTGGGAGTGTGAACCACCATGGAGTGGTGGGGGTTCAAACCCGACCACGACGGCACCTCCGCACTCGTGCAGAGTCTTTGCCCGTGGCGAGAAGCCGGCCAAGTTTGGTGGAGCCGACTTCAAGAGGTGGCAACGAGAAGATGTTGTTCTATTTGACAACATTGGGGTTCACGACCGTGTTGATGGAGAATGCACCCGCCCCTCAAGTGAAAACGAAGAGAACACGGAAGTCCGCATAGCCTTTATGATAATTGGCTAACTTCCGACTACTTTTGTAAAAACTTCTTGCTTAGTGGACTAGATGATAGTACGCATGCGGTGTATATGCAAATGTAAAGACCTCCAAGGCAATATGGGAGGCACTTGAAAGAAAATGCGTGCGACGATGCGAGTACCAAGAAGTTTGTAGTCGCCAAGTTCTTGGACTACAAAATGGTGGACTCTCGACCAGTCATGGACCAAGTGCAAGAGTTCCAACTCATTGTCCATGATGTCCACGCCGAAGGTATGCTTTTGCCAGATGCTTTTATCGTGGCAAGCGTAATTGAGAAGCTTCCCCGGAGTGGAAGGACTTCAAGAGCTACTTGAAGCACAAGCGAAAGGAAATGACGCTTGAAGACCTTGTGGTCAAGCTCCGCATCGAGACCGATATGAGGACTCGAGATGGGAAGGGCAAAGCACCTGTGGAGCCAAGAGTCAACCTTGCTGAGAAAGGTGGCAACTCCAACAATGCAAAGAGAGGGCGTCCAAATAGCAACTCCAAAGGGAAGGGCAAGGTGCAATCCCGCAAGTTTGAAGGGGACTGCTACAACTGTGGCAAATCCGGCCACATGTCCAAGGACTGCCGAAAGCCGAAGAAGAAGAGGGCTCGTCAAGCCAATATGTTGGAGATTGACCTCACTGAAGCCGACCTTGCGGCCGTTGTCACTGAAGAAGCTAACGTCGTGGAGAATGAGGGGAAGTGGTATATTGATACCGCTGCCACGGCACATGTTTGTGGTGACCGAAGCCGCTTCACCAAGTACAAGAGCTGCCAAGGGAGGAAGCTCAATATGGGTAATCAAGCCTCGTCTGAGGTGGTTGGCTATGGTACTGTGGTGCTAAGGTTGAGCTCCGGCAAGAACCTTACTCTTGGAGAGGTGCTGCATGTCCCCGACATCCGGAAAAATCTTGTGTCCGGCTCTGTACTAGTCAAGAGAGGGTTTAGACTAGTTTTTGAGTCAGACAAATTTATTTTGTCTAAATTTGGTATGTTCCTAGGAAAAGGTTACCTGTCTGAGGGCCTTTTCAAGCTAAGTGTAATGGCGTTACGCCAAGAGGCCGTTGAGGCCAAGAATAATGATAATGAAGCCACTTCCTCTTACTTGCTTGAGTGTTCCGATTTATGGCATTCTAGATTAGGACATGTTAATCTAAATGCTATAAAAAGATTAGTTAATCTCGATCTACTTAAAGTAAATGAGTTTAACAAAACTAAGTGTGAAGTTTGTGTTGAAGCAAAATTGGCTAAACGGCCCATTTCATTACGTAGAAAGGAACACTAAACCTCTAGAACTCATTCACACCGATGTATGTGACTTAAAGTTTGTACAAACTAGAGGTGGGAAAAAGTATTTTATTACTTTTATTGATGATTGCACTAAGTATTGTACTCTTTATCTTTTAAGGAGTAAAGATGAGGCGATTGAAGCTTTTACTAACTTCAAAGTTGAAGCCGAAAACCAACTTGATTGCAAAATCAAAATGGTACGAAGTGACAGAGGTGGAGAATACGTAGCTCCTTTTGAAGAGTTGTGTAAGACAAGTGGTATTATACATCAAACCACTGCCCCCTATTCGCCTCAATCAAATGGTGTAGCTAAAAGGAAGAACCGAACTCTAAAGGAGATGATGAATGCTTTGTTAATAAGTTACGACTGCGCCCCGAGAACATGTGGGGGAAGCCGTTTTGACGGCTAACTACTTATTAAACAAAATACCTCACGAAAGGTAGAGATGTAACTCCTTATGAGTTGTGGAAAGGAAGGAAACCTTCCTATAAATACCTCAAAGTGTGGGGGTGTTTGGCTAAGGTAGAAGTGCCTTTGCCTAAGCAAGTTACTATCGGACCTAAGACTGTCGATTGTATCTTTATAGGATATGCACTGAATAGTAGTGCATATCGGTTTGTCATTCATAAGTCGGCCGTGCCCGATATGAATGTTGGGACTACTATTGAGTCAAGGAATGCTATATTCTTTGAGCATATCTATCCTTGTAAAAAGGATGATAAAGTTGGGTCAAGCTCTAGTGGTGAAGCAAGAGAAGTTGCTAGTAGTTCTAGAAATGTGGGGGTAGAACCCGCTACGCGTAAAAGGCAAGCTCATGATCTTGAAACTTTAGAACCAAGACGTAGCTCTAGAGCAAGAGTTGCTAAGGACTTTGGTCCTGATTATGTTGTTTTTCTTTTGGATGAAGAGCCGCGATCTATAAAAGAAGCTCTTTCTAGACCCGATGGTCCACTTTGGCAAGAAGTGTCCAAAGTGAAATTGATTCCATTATGCGGGAATCACACTTGGGTCTTAGCGAGACTTACCCGAAGGTTGCAAGCCCTTAGGATGTAAATGGATCCTAAAAAGAAAGTATAAGGCGAGATGGGTCAATTGATAAATATAAAGCTCGTTTAGTGGTTAAAGGCTTTAAGCAAATTGAAGGATATGATTTCTTCGATACTTATTCGCCCGTAACGAGAATTACGTCTATCCGTGTGCTTCTCGCGATTCTTTGCTTTGCACAATCTTGAGATTCATCAAATGGATGTGAAAACCGCCTTTCTAAATGGAGATTTAGAAGAGGAAATTTATATGGAACAACTTTGAAGGGTTTGTAGTACTGGCCAAGAGCGAAAGGTATGTAAGTTGGTGAAATCCCTATATGGTTTGAAACAAGCACCTTTGCAATGGCACTTGAAATTCGACGAGGCTATGTTGTCGAATGGTTTTAAGATTAATGAATGTGACAAGTGTGTTTACATAAAGAATACAAAGAATGGTTTTGTAATTGTTTGTCTTTATGTAGACGACATGTTAATTATGGGACAAAACCTTCAAGTCATAAATGACACCAAGCGAATGCTTAAAAGGAATTTCGATATGAAAGATATGGGAGTTCTTGATGTTATTCTTGGAGTAAAGATACAAAGAACTCCCCAAAGGGATTGTTTTGTCTCAATCTCATTATATTGAGAAAGTGCTTAAGAGGTTTAATGCCTTTGATAGTGTGCGGCAAAGACTCCTCTAGAAGTTAATGTTCACTTGAGCAAGAATAGGGGTGATCCTGTTGCTCAAGAGGATTATGCTAGAGTCATTGGTTGTCTTATGTACATCACGAATTGTACGAGGCCTGATCTAGCTTGTCCGGTGAACAAACTGAGTCGCTATACTAGTAATCCTAGTAGAGAACATTGGAAATCTCTTGTAAGAGTTACGAGGTATTTGAAATACACTCTTAACTTTGGGCCGCACTACTCGCGACATCCCCCGATTACTTGAAGGGAATGCTTGTGATGCAAATTGGATATCCGACACTAAAGACTCGTTGTCAACTAGTGGTTATGTGTTCACTATAGGGGGAGGAGGCGTGTCGTGGAGATCCACGAAACAGAACATGCATAGCTCGATCCACCATGGAATCGAATTTATTGCTTTAGATAAAGCTAGGTGAGGAAGCCGAATGGCTCCGGTAATTTTCTTGAAGATATTCCATGTTGGGACGAAACCCGTGCCACTGTGATGATTCACTGTGATAGCCAAGCGACTATTGGTAGGGCCAAGAGTGGGTTGTATAATGGTAAGTCGAGACATATTCGTCGTCGACATAATACCGTAAGACATTTGATCACGAGTGGGGTTATCTCTCGTAGACTATGTCAAGTCTATAGATAACTTAGCGGATCCGCTTACTAAGAGTTTGAATCGAGATCAAATGTATAAGCTCGTAGAGGGAATGGGAGTTAAATCCACACGTTAAAGACGATTATAGTGGATACCCAACCTTGTAGATTGGAGATCCCATGAACTTGGTTCAATGGGAAAACTAAGCTATATGAGTGCGTTGATACCACACTCAAATAGTCTATTCCACTAAAAGAGCTCGAGAGTGTTGGTGACTTGTCAAGTGGTGAGGTTAAGTCTTTGACTTTTAATGATTCTTGGATGCCTTGAGAAGGTGGAGTATGACAGGATACTCGAGTAAGAATCACCTATGTAAGTGAGAAGTGAGGGTCGCTTCTACGTAACACTTATGAATCCAAAGAGGTTGTCCATGGCCAGTAAAGGACACAAAGCGTGAGAACGGACGCGGTTGAGACTTTATAGTGTTTGTGCTATTGTCTAAGTATACACCATGGAGGAATAGTTCAAGGCCACGTGTCCACTAATCCGCCGGTATGCTCGATAGCACTGACTAAGGAAGGTTCAAGGTCACAAGCCACCTACCCTGATGCTTTATTGTCTCTTGAGGACAGAGCTATGTGTCTGCATGCATGCATTTGGCTATTTCCACTCATGTGGGGGATTGTTGGAAAAATCGGTTTGGATATATATATATTAGTTATATATATATTAAATTAAGGAAAGTTAATTAGCATTTATTGCTAATTTAACTTGGGCATAATTCAGCCGTTTTCGATCGCATTTTCGAGCCTCGATATTTATCCGATTAATGATTTGAGATATATGACATCGATCTACGTTTCGAGTAGATAATTATAGTGTGCTTAATTTCTCGATTCCGATTTTCGGTGAGTGAGAAATAGTGGCTCGAAGTTTGGGGGGACAAAACTAATATGTTACCTAAAGTGGAGAAACTTACCTTATTCGGGTTTTGGAGAGTTATTACATTAATCATGTCCCACATCGATTAATGAATAATGTTTTGTGTGGTATTTAAGTCTCTACAATATTGTAGGAGATAACTAAGTGACATGTGGTGGGCTTGGGCCACACATGCTCATGCGCGCGAGCCTTTTCGCCCGACCGCCTCACACGCGGCGCAGCGCGCGCCGCGCCGCATCGCGCCCGCCCCCGTGCCGGCCCGGCCGGGCTCCGGCTCCGGCTCGGTTTCCGGTTCGGTTCGGTTCGGTCCGTGTCCGTGGACTTGGACTTAGACTTGGACTTGGACTTGGACTTGGACTTGGATCTTGGCAATTGGTCCTTTGGGTGGTCCGTCGGGTCGTTCGCCGGGTCGAGTCTTTGGGTTGGAGTGCCGGGTCGGGCGGTGCGGTGGACCGGCACTTGGATTCCTCTCCGTGGTGCTCTGCACTGCCACACCCAAGTGTATCTTTTGGAAGGATGCGGAAGTGGCTCTTCGGCCCAACCTTCCATCTCTCCACCACTCCACTTACCATCCACGACCTCTCCGCATTGATGGCTCCAGCAATCAACACAGTGGAAGCGCCTATAAATAGGAAGTGCACTTCATTCCAAACACACCAACAAGAATTCACACGAGATCTTCTTAGCTGCATTTCTTAGCTCACTTGCATTCTTAGCTCTAAGTCCAGCGCTTGTCCTCGCCGGAAAGCTGATCCGGTTCGACGGAGCTCGTAGATCTTGCGGTCTTTGCAATCTTCGAGACGTTCGTCGTTTCATCTTTGGGGACGATACGCCTACAACCGAGAGCACTACCGGGGCGTATTTCGTCTTGCGGAGAGAGGCTTCCTCGACTCGACGGTCTTTTGTTTTTGTTTTAATTTTTGGCTTATTGTATTGTTTTGTAATAGCAGCTTTTGTAACCAACAGAGATATCATGCACCATAATTCTTTGAAATAAACTACAGATGCTATCAAACAAAAGCAAGTAAAAACAATGATTATATCAAGATAATTGATACAAAACTACTTGCGGTTTTACCCAAAACAAGCAAAATTACAAGAACAATCACATAAAACTGAAAGAGCAATATATGGATACTACTAAATGGGGCAGAAGAAATAAAAAATCTATCGTAGACCAGATCGGTGATGCAGAATTTTATTTTTAAAGATAATATTAAAACCTGGTCTTGGATAGATTTTCCATTGCGGAGAGATGAACATCATTACATCTCCTCTCCTCACTACAGGAAAAATGGTCTTTAGCGAGGAAGTCATTTTAAATTTTCTCGTTAAAAAAATGTTTTAGCGAGGAAATCCAAATTTAAGATAATTAGCGAGAAAATATTTTTTTCCTCGCTATGTTTTCCTCGCCAATAGTCCAAAAAAAAGAAATTCGAAATTACAAATAATTTTTTGTGAGGAACTTCATCATGTTTTCCTCGCTAATAGTAAATTCAAAATACCAAATATGTTTTAGTGAGGAACTTCACCATGTTCTCCTCGCTAATAGTTTCAGAAAAGAAATTCAAATTTTTTTTGTGAGGAACTTCATCATGTCCTCCTAGCTAATAGTCTCCAAAAAATATGCTAAATTCTCAATACTCTATAGTGAGAAATAAATTCATTTCTCATCATATTTTTCTCGCTATTAGTTGTCAAATAAAAAAACTTCAAAAATCCCGCTAAATTTATAATTGAAAAATACATTCCCTCTATTTATATGATTCCTCACTAAATCTAAGTGGCATGTTTGGCCATGGATGGCTTTATTAGGAAAATTTTCAAATAACCTTGATTTAATCATGTATTCTAATAATTAAAGGGAAAATAATTGAATTGATGATAATTTATTTATTTTTAATTTAAAAAAATACTGTTCATTATATTTCATGTTTTTCTATTTTTTTTATATACTAAATTAACTTAACAATTATTTTGTTTGCTATTAATAGTAATTTCTTTTACTAGTTTCCTTTTTATTTTATGATAAATTATCATAATTATTTTCTTTTTTAATAATAATTTAATTTCAATAATTAATGTTTTAAAATAAAAGAGTGGACAGTTCTTTTATTATTTTTTTATTTTATCATAAATTAATGAATATGATATTTTTTCTCACTATTCATATATATATATATATTGTTTTATTTTCTTTACTCATATTTTTTTCACTGTTGAGTAAAATTTTTAGTATTCATTGCATTTTTTCTTCGTTATTTTTATTATATAATAAATTATCATATTATTCTCTTTTTCCTGTATTTAAATAATTAGATTATCAGAAACCTAATAATTATTTGTTAAAATAAAAGAAGGGATGGTTCTTTTATTGTTTTGTAATATTTTATTTACTAATGAAGAATCAATGATTTTCTTTTTTTATCTTTTATTTATTTATCATACGTTAACATGATTTTTCATGATTATTTTATTTTCTTATTCCTTTTTTATTATTTTTATTATTAGTTAACATAATTCTTTTGGTGAATCAAATGAACCTAACTCAAATAAATTAACTTTTCAGAACGAAACAGTGGTGATGATTCTTTAATTTACTTTTTTGTTAAACACAATTAATTATTTATTTATTTTATTTTATTTACTCAGACTATTCATATAGTTTTTCATTTTTTTTTCTATTTTTATTTTATAATAAGTTAACATAATCTCTTTTTTTCCATTTTTTTTAACAATAAATTTATAATATCATTAAGGAAATTTTCAAAGTAAAAAAGGATTATTCATTTAGATATGTTCTTTTTTAGCTAAACACTACTATTAAATTTGTACTTTATATTTTCCAAAAACTACTAAAATATTTTTTTTGTTGTATTATTTTAAAATAAGCTAACATAGTATTATCATAATATTTCTTGTATTTTATTTTTTCATTATTTTATTATATAATAGTTAACATAGATTATTTTCTTTTTCCATGTTTTAATAATTAAATCAACATAAATCCTAATAATTACTTTCTTATAATAAGAAATTTGATTCGATTAACTAATTATTGAACGGATAAACATAACAAGAAATTAACAAATTTATTTTATCATTAATGTCATAAAAATTATGTTTTAAAATTGATTTAAAATACAAAACTTCGAAAAATACGAATCAAATAGTAGTTAAGAACGAAATTTATGTTAATTAATATTCAATGTGATAAAAAGTTTCTACAAATAAATACTTTTTTTAAGTGAATCCTAAAAATATATTTAAATATAATTATAAATAATGAATTGATCTTTTAATTAGTTCACTTCACCATCGATTTTTGAGTTATGAAAACCGTAGTAAAATTTGGGGAAAATAATTGATTGTATGGGAAATACTGCAGGAAGTTATGCAAGGGCATCTGTATTGCTGAATACATCAGTTTTTAAAAATTAAAGCAAAAATGATTGATCGGTATGATTTTTTGTACGATTTCATTAGTTAGTCGGTCGGTCGGTTCGCTTTTTTAGTCTCTTCTGCTCAGCCCTAGTGGTTATGATTCTTTTATTTCTTTTTGCGGCAAGCACTATTAATTAATTTTTTATTTTATTTTTCTGAAATAATATTTACAAATATTTTTATTTATTTTATTTTTCTGATATTTTCTTAATAATTCAACATAATATTATTTCTTATTATACTTAACACTTTATTCATTTTTTATTTTCTTATAATCGGATAATATAATATTTTCTAACACAATTCCATTACTAATTTTTCAAAATAAAACAATGGGCGATTTTTTTTAATCTATTTTTTAATATTTTCGTACTATTCTTTTTTTTTCTTCTTTTTAATTTTTAACAAGTTTACCTAATTTATTTTCCCTATTTTTCAATAATCAAATTAACATAATTCCAAGAATTATATTTCTAAAAGTAAAAGAATGAATGATTTTTTTAAACAATTATAGTTTATTTATTATTGTTTGATAAAACTATTTACAATTTTTTTGTAATAAGATAACTTAATGTTCTCTTTTTATTATTTTTTGGAAAACCAAATTAAGACCATTCCAATTAATTTGGCAAAATTAAGAATTTATAATTTTTTTATCTTTTCTATTCGTTAAACACTATTAATAAAAAAAATTATTTTTTTAATTTCGAACACTATTCGCAATTTTTTTATTTTATTTTTATCCTTTTTTCTAGTGATATGTTAGCAAATAAAGTAAACCACAATTAATTTTCTAACTTAATTGAATTAATGATTCTTTTTTTTTCCTTTGTTATTATTTTATATTATATTAGCGTTAGTAAAGATAAAAATACCTCAATATCAATCGTTAGTTATTTCTGAACTAATTACCTCAATATTAGAACTAATTACCACAATATTACCTCAATATTAGCGTTAGTTATTTCTGAAAATTAAAAAATACTTAGTATTTGATAATCTTGAAAATTAGCTATCGTTAATCCTTTTGTAATGCGAGGCTAGGCCCAATATAATGTGCCCGAGCCCGGCCTCTATTATATGAGCCCGGAAGTTGCCCGCCCAATTGCATTTATGTTGGACCGCTTCTTCTTGTGATCGTTTCCGCTTTATTCTCGAGCCCATTATCGAAGCCCTACCTATAAATAGGATTAGGGTTCGATAATGTAATACACAGCGTAGCTTCTTCTTCTTCGATCTCTATTCTCTGTATTCTTCTCTCGATTCCTATCTTCTCTGTGTGAGTCTGTGTATAATCTCGAGAGAGAGTGAGATTGCCTTGTAATAGTTGGCTAGGTCGGATTGGTGTTGTACTGTTGTGGTGTGGTGGTTGTAATCGGCGTCTGAGCCTCAATCAACTTATAATTCGATCCTTACAAGTGGTATCAAAGCGGGTTTCATCGCCGCTCAGCCACCCTGCCTTTCAGTGACTTAGATCGCGAACGGGCGGTTTACTTTTGAACCGTAACCCTAGATCTAGAGTTATCTCTAAAACTCAGGTAAGAACGAGGTTCAAGTCTCCGAACCTCGCTCTGGTAAATTGGCATCATCTCTCTGTTTTCTCATTTGTTTAGATCTGCCGACTGGTGTAGTAGGTTTGGGATTTGCTGTTATTAGATCTGTCGACTGGTGCAGTAGGATCTTTGTGTGTTTCCTATTTGCTTGCTTGTCCCTACCTGTGTGTTCTTCCTTTGTATCTGATATATTTTCTGCCTCTGTTCTATATTTCGCTTTTGTGTGATTTGTTGATCTGTGTTTACTGATCTACAAAGGATCAGAGCTCTGAACCGTCTATACGGTTCCATCCTTGCTTATTCCTTCTCTATCTCTATCAGTGAGCTTTGGTGACCCCCTGCGCCCAGGACTAGATCCTGCGATTGCGAACTGGGAAATCCCTCAGCATTAATTCACTGTAAGATACAGACCCAAAGGGGTTGGTATCTAGTTTTTCTATTATCTATGGCTTTTGTATCTTCTAGTGGTATTGCCACCTTTAATGGAAAAACGAGACTTCAATCTGTGGAAAAAGAGGATGGCTTGCTATTCTTTGTGAAAAACGTGTTTCTGCTGCTATCACTCAATCTTGTGAATCTGATCTATCTGAAAAAAAGCAAAATGAAATGAATGATCTTGCCTTATCTGCCATAACATTAAACTTGACTGATTCTGTGTTGAGAAAAGTAGAACATCTTGAGTCTGCAAAAGAATTATGGGATAAGTTAAATGAGCTTTATACAGAGACCGCCCTTCCATCCAAAATGTATTTGTTACAGAGTTTTTTCAAATTTAAGGTAGATATGTCTAAGGACATAGATGAGAACTTAGATGAGTTCAATAAGTTGTTACAGTTAATTAAACAAACTGGTGACACTAGTATTGACAACTATGCTCCTATTGCTTCGTTAAATGCTATTCCTGAGGCTTATAATGATGTCCAATCTGCCATTAAGTATGGGAGGGATAAGATAGATCTTGAGACAGTCATTAGTGCCCTTAAAAGTAAGGAAATGGATTTAAAATTCAATAGGGATGTGAAGGTCTCTGAACATAGTGCCTCTTATCAGGTAAGGGGTAGAACTAGTAACAGAACTAGCTCTTCTTACAGTTCTGAGAAGGGAGGGAAGAAACAAAACCAGAGGTTTAGGTCTAAATCCAAAACCAAAGGGAGAAAGTGTTTTAATTGTGGTGAATATGGTCATTACATGAAAGATTGTTCTTCCCCTAAAAAGGGAAAATATAATTCTGAGCAGAAAAGTGTTTCTAATGCCATCTTGTGTGATGATTCTGATGCTAATATTCTTGGCAAATATTTTATGGTTACTGAACCAAGTTTTCCCTCTGTGAGCAATGTGAATTATGAAATGATAAATGAATGGATCATGGATTCTGATAGTGCTTATCATGTCTCTCCATTTAAAGAGTGTTTTTCAGAACTAAAAACTGGAAATTTTGGATATGTGATAGTTTCCAATAAACATAAATGCTCTGTGCTTGGAATTGGTAATATATGTTTAAAATTCCAATCTGGTTTTGAATATACTATGAAAGAAGATATGTACCTGAAGTTGCATGTAACTTGTTATCCTTTACAACTTTAGAGAATGATGGTTTTGATGGGAGTTGGGGGAATGGGTGGATGAAGGTTAAGAAGGGGTCTCTACTTGTGTTCAAATCTAAGAGAACTAATAACCTTTATCCCTTCACTGCTCTCCCTGTTAAACCTGAATCAAATGTGCATGCATCTTTCTGTGACAAAACTGTCTTGTGGCATAATAGACTAGGGCATGCTAGTTCCAAGAATATGACCACTTTGAGAAAATCAGGGGTGTTTGGAAAAGATAAATTATCTGATTTGCCTTTCTGTGACTCTTGTGTGTAGGTAAACAACATAAAGTCTCTTTTCCTGTCACTGTCCAATCTGAGAAACATGTGTCTTCTGATATTCTTGAATACATACATGCGATGTTTGGGGTCCTTCTAGCACCCCTACTCATAGTGGCTGCGAGATATTATTTGTTTATTATGGATGATTATTCCAGAAAAACTTGGCTGTTTTTGTTAAAACAGAAATCTGAGGTTTTTCAAATGTTTTCTGATTGGAAACTTAAAATTGAAAATCAGACAGGTAGGAAACCAAGGTTCTTAGAACTGATAATGCTCTAGAATTTTGTAACTTTCCTTTTGACAACTTATGTGTGAAGTCTGGAATTAGAAGGCACAAGACTGTCCCTTATAATCCACAGCAAAATGGGGTAGTGGAGAGAATGAATAGAATCTTGTTAGAAAAAGGTTAGGTGCATGTTAGAGAGTTTCAGTGCCTAAGAACTTACGGGGGCTTCTTGCCTTAAGCGCCACCTATTTGATTAGCGAGGCTTCCCTCTAGTTCCATTAAGGGTCAATGTCCACGAAAGCTGTGTTTTACTGGAAAACCATTAAACTTGTCTCACCTTAGAGTATTTGGTTGTCTTTGCTTTTGTCCATCAAAAGGGGGATAAGTTAGAACCTAGATCCAAGAAATGTGTCTTTATTGGTTATCCAGAAGGGGTGAAGGGCTATAGACTCTGGGATAGAAGTCAGCCTGGTTTTAAAGTCATAATCAGTAGGGATGTGATATTCAATGAAACCGAATTTCCTTGTTTACTGTTTCTCCCTCTGAAAATCTTGACACTCCATCTCAGGTGGAGTCTCAACCTCCCCTATCTCGAGTATGATATTCTTGATCGTGATCCAAAACATGTTATAGAGCATGTTGAATCTAGTAGTCATACTGAATCTTTGTACGATGCTTACGTGTCGACTGCGAAATATCTGAAAATCACACTTATGTGTCTGATTCAGTCTCTTCAGATTATTTGTTGTCTAGATATAGACCTAGGAGAGATATTCATGTTCCTCCTAAGTATGATGATTATCTGATGTATGCTCTCAGTGTGTGTGATTCTTTGGACAATGAACCTACTTGTTATTCTGATGCCATAAATTCTCCTTCTTCTGACAAATGGTTACATGCTATGTAATCTGAGATGACTTCTTTGCATGTGAATAAAACATGGGTTCTTGTTCCCAAACTTCTTCGCTTGTTCTGTTGTGGATTTGTAAATGGCTCTTTAAACTTAAGCATGAACCTAAGTCTCTTAGGTATAAGGCTAGGTTAGTTGCTAAGGGATTTACTTAAAAAGAAGGGGTAAACTACTCAGAAATCTTTGCTACTGTTGTAAAATTAACTACGTGCGCATCATGTTAGCTTTAGTAGCTCATTTTAATTGGGAACCGAAATAGATGGATGTTACAACCGCATTTCTTCATGGTGATTTAGACAAGCGAGATATTTATGAAACGACTGAAGGATTCATAGATTACGCTAAACCTAATCATGTATGTTTCTTTGCAAAAGGCTTTATATGGTTTAAAGCAATCCCCAGGCGAGTGGAACAAGAAGTTTGATCAATGCATGTTGTCTTTGAATTTTACCGGGAGTACTTTTGACCATTGTATGTATTATACTCAATTTGCATCTATTCTTGTCTATTTCTTGATATATGTGGATGATATGATGATTGCTAGTCCCGTGTGAAGTCTATCAAACATATTCGGGAAATGTCTAAGTGATAATTTTGAGATGAAAGACTTAGGGGATGCCAAGAAAATACTAGGAATGAATATAACTAGAAATAGAAAACTTGGCACTCTTGTACTAAATCGAGATTTCCTATGTGGAAAAAGTTTTGAGTAAATTTGTCATGGTGATGCTAAAGCGTTAATGTGCCTCTTGCTTCTCATGTTGTGTTAAGTAAGGATCGGTCTCCAAAAAGCGATTACGAAATGTATGATATGCAAAAGGTACCTTATGCTAATGCTTATAGGGTGCATTATGTATTTAATGGTAAGTACCGGACCGGGACATAGCTTATGCGGTAAGTTGCTTGAGCGGATACATGTCAAATCCTGGTATGCCTCATTGGAATGCTACGAAGTGGTTGTTTAGATATTTGAAAGCTACAAAATCGTAGGTTTAAAGTTTTCAAAATGTTCTATAGGGACACAACTGATTGGCTATGTTGATTCCAATTATGCAAATGATAGGGATAATAGAAAGTCTACAACTTCTTATGTGTTTACTTTATGTGGTTCTTGTATAAGTTGGAAGTCTCAGTTACAACCTATTGTTGCACTTTCCACTATAGAGGTTGAATATGTTGTTCTTTGTTGAAGCTTTAAAAGAAGTTGTTTGGTGAAAGGCCTTCTATACGAACTTAAATGTTTGAATAATTCTATTACTTTATTCTCGATAGTCGATCGCCCATTCGGTTGTGTAAGAATCCCGTGTTTCATGACCGCACTAAACACATAGAAGTTAGGTTTCATTTTATACGGGATATAGTTGAAAAAGGAATTATCATACTTGATAAGATCCACACAGACTTGAATCCTGCTGATATGGGTACTAAGTGTTTAAGTGTAGACAAACTTAATACTTGTGTCAAGATTTCGAATCTTGACTTAAGCTAATGTATTTGTGTGATATTTCTTTCTTTCCTCTTTGCTACTTGTTTTGTTTTTGCGGGGAGATAACATACGCAAGGATGTGGAGGGGAAGGGGGCGATGATGACAAAAGAAACCGATTACAAACCTTCCTTACGTATGTGAAGGCACATCACTACTAGGCCTAAGGTGGAGTATGTAATGCGAGGCTAGGCCCGAGTATAATGTGCCCGAGCCCGACCTCTATTATATGAACCCGGAGTTTGCTCGGCCCAATTGCATTTATGTTGGACCGCTTCTTGCGCGGCCGTTTCCGCTTTATTCTCGAGCTCGTTATCGAAGCCCTACCTATAAATAGGATTAGGGTTCGATAATGTAATACTGTGGCCAGACTTCTTCTTCTTCGATCTCTATTCTCCGTATTCTTCTCTCGATTCCTATCTTCTCTATGTGAGTGTGTATAATCTCGAGAGAGAGTGAGATTGAGCCTTGTAATAGTTGGCTAGGTCGGATTGGTGTTGTCTTGTTGTGGTGTGGTGGTTGTAATCGGCGTCGAGCCTCAATCAACTTATAATTCGATCCTTACACCTTTCTTATTAAGATAAAAAATTCAAAATTTTCCTCAAAATTTTGGAGGGTTGTTTAAATTTTTCAAAATCCGCTCTAATTTTTAATATATCCTCCCACTTTTTATTAACATCTTCCCACTCCTCTAGTCCTCTATAAAAAGGGTTTTTTTTCTTAATCTTCAAACTTCATCTCACGTTAGTCGATTTTGGGGCCTTTAATTTTGTAATTCAGTCTAATGTCATCCTTCATTTTGCCGGAAGGACCCAAAAACTGTATTTGTTCTCATTGGAGAAAAGGGGGCAAAGACGATGCTGGTGGAAAAAAAGAAAAAGATTTAAAATGTTAACTAAGGTTAGAAAAAAACTAAGGTTGATTTGACACAAACAAATTGGTAGAAGAATAATCTCAAGGGTGAACTTCATTAGTCATGTGTCTGTGTGAAGATACTCTAGAAGAGTGATACTAATGATGTTCTGTTGAAGCAGATTAAACACAACATTCACAATCAAGAAAACCCTTTTTCTTTTGTTTACTTTAGCTATGTCATCAAGAACTCCTACACTAATCACCATATGAAAGCCTAATTCTTTTTTCTATATTGAGCATCATATGCTTGCTTAAATTCCTGAACAAAGCAAAAACTCAATAGCTGGGAGTTTGTATAGGCATCAAAATTTCCTACTTCAGCTACAATGTGCACTAAGTAAGGCGCATGAATAAAACCACATAATGCCAATCCTAGCTTCTTCCTTAGTGAGTGTACTTTTCTTAAATGTAATGTTCTCAAATCTGGCTCATTAAAATTGCAACAAATCAGTAACAACTGAAACCATTAGACATACCCATATAGCTGGAATTGTGGGATCAAGAAACGAGCCATCCTTTCTCACATGTGTTGCTACAAATACTTCAATTCGACGGACTTCTCTTCCAGCTCCAATGTTCATCATACAATTGATCAATAGTAGATATTAGATTCAAAGGAACACAAGATTTGTTGACATTCATACTTACAAGTTCATGTTCAACTCTAGCATAGCTCTAACTTCCTGATGTGCGTGAAGAAACTTGGCAAGCATGACTCCTTTTATTTCTCACTGAACGTTTCTAGAAACAAAGAATAAGACATAATACTTTTAACAAAATGATAAAATAAGACATAATACCATAAACAGAAAATGTGCAAGTAATCGAATCTATACATAACTTGGGTAGATATAGGCACCGCTCTTTTTGCCCAATCTCTCTCTCTCTCGTTCTCGCTGCCACACCATAGACACACACGCAACATTGGCAGGGGAGATCTTGTCACAAAGATTGAAGAGAGGCTACAATGATTTGTCTACCTTCCTTCCCGTTGGCTAAGATTCCTGCAAGAGATGACTGCCTATTTCTGATGTTGCCATCAACAGGAGAAGAGGTGAAGAGGCTCTGATTTTAAGTTCAAAGAATGAGAAATGATCACTCTTAAGCAACCATATCCTTGAATCCCTTGCGCTCGGACCAGGAAGAGGGAGTTGAGGGTAGCGTTTCCAGTCATCTATTTTCGTTCTGTAACTCCCTCTCTGATCGTTCTTTAAGTCTCTCTCTAAAATCTGTAACCCCTTATTGTTAGAATATGATCCTAGAACGTACTTTTTGTGTTTTGCAATGCTTTTCTTGTGGTATTGGTGTTGAATTTGTGAGTTATATTGGTGTTTTGGACCTGCTTGTCATGTAACGTCACTACCGGGCTGATAAATGGTGTGAACAGACTCTTAAACTTTGAAATTTATGCATGTTTGATTTATGCACACCTTATGTTCGCTGAAATGCATCAGCGAACGTTTCAATAAAATTTTGTCATTCTGAGACCATTGACCCTTGTGAAAAACTTAAAAAAAATATCCAGAACTTAAGAACCATAAAAAAATTTCCGCATCTCTTTCTGATTGCCACTATTCTTGACCGGAACGGAAACCATCTATCTTGTGGTAGACAAACATGGAGTTTTGACCCGTTTTCCTTGCCTCTCATTCTAATAAAACACACTTCCCTAGACACTATTAGGAAGTCCTTGTTTCCGGCTTTCAAACGTACCAAACCGGACACAAATCGGGTCCCGAAACCGGAATGATATGCCGCCTTGAAAATTACTAGCTGAAGCTACCCTGCCTTACGCGCTGCAGGGCAGCAATTTTCCCGACGTCCCCAAACCTTGCTAACTGACCTCTACGCACGTGTTCCCGATGTCTTCAACGCTAGAAGATCGATCTCTATTTGTAGTCTTGACTCATGAATAGATCCATTGGAAGGAACCTAAACACGTGGCAAGAACGACAAGCAAAACGGTGATCTTCAATTTGAATGTTACTATAGAGATTCTCTTTTTCAGGTAGACTGAAGCTTTAGTGTCAGTGCAAGTACAGTGTTGACAGCTTCTCATTGGTCGAGGTTAGATGGTAGTTGAAGCTTGTTCAAACTTCAAGACCGATCCTAAGTTGACTTCCTCGATACCTCGCCGGACACTTTACCGAAAGGTCAAACATTCTCTAAAACTTCAACATATTGACCGATGCTTTAGATCTCGACTCCACAACACCGATTCGATAGATTTGTCTTGAATCCTACCGAGTCTTTAGACGGTTGAGTCACACAGAACGCTGACCATAAATAATCTCACGAGTTTAACAACAACTGCGAACACTATCGAGCCTCGAGCTCCTAATATGTTGAGCTCAACTAACTTATACATCTATTACATTGTAGTATTAGTTTATCTTGTGGTCTTCAAATCTTATAATAAATCATCACCTAACAAAGAGCAACACAGTAAAAGTAGCAAATCAAGAAAATAATAAAGTAGCAACAGCATAAACTATAATAAAAGATTGAATGCTTCCATGAATCAACACCGTAAATACTCACCTTCCCTTTCTCAAGTTTCCAGTAACTAACTAGGTATTACCATTGATCTACTGCGAAATCACTAGGACAATTCTTTAGGTTGAACTCATCGCTTTCATTCTCGGAAAAATACTTGGCCTCTACTTTATAATCTTCATCTCTTGGATATTATGCCGCTCAACCAACTTCTATGGCTAGGATGAAATTCAAATTTTTGCTATAAACAAAAAATATGTTAGTTCTCAAAGATTTAAGTAGTGTAATTGAATATATTCATATTTATATGAAAAATTAAATTACATTTATGAGGTTGATAATAAAATCCTTAGTTTCCCTAGGAACGTTACCAGTCTTCAAAGTTTAGGGGACATTGTCCTCTCACTATAACACCACACCAAATGGCTAAAACCTTTGCATTTACATCCACATGCTAGCCCAACCAATATTCTTCGATTTGGCGGGAAGTTCCATACCTTTGGAAGCAGTGTCTTCTCTCTTTTCCTTTTTTTAACATTTGAATATAACAATAGCTTGCACAAGATATAACTAGGAGAATCAACTAGTCGTTTGTGGCATGAGTGATAAGAAAGAAACTAGAACAGAGTAGATTGAAAGAATCTATGAGTAGATTACTAATGTCAAGCATCACTGATTTAATGTGCAAGTTGTGTTTGCATTCTAAAACCTGGAAGCAATCTTGCACAAAGAAAGAGATCCGCCATAATATAAAATTATTTGATGATGCATTCAATTTCAGAAATATATATGCATCACGATGTTGGACATAGGATACCCAATATTTTGAATCTTAATATCAATAGAATTAAGAATAATAAATCATAAGAATTGAGAAGATAACACAATGAAGACAGTGAAGTTCCTTCAGTCAGCAACTCACTAAAGTTGAATAAATGTTCCACTCTACCCTTTCCGAAGCCAATACTTGCAACTCCAAAATATAGTCACAAATTATCAGCCAAAACCTATTACACAATGAATCCAACAGAAAATAACTTAAATAAAAGGACGACTCAGTAGGTCCCTTCGGTCCATCAGCAGTAGGTCTCTTCGTCACAAGAGTATCGGACGACTCACCCTCAAAAGGAACAATCTCAATCCTTCTCTTTGATCTACCCATTTAATTTAAATCTGCAAATGCAATACAAACACAATTAAAGAGTAAATAATCGGGAATTAATGGTAAGAAAAGTAGAGAAGATGTATTTTTTTAGTCAATACCAGGTAGTCCTTCCATTTAGTAACAATCTTAGCAATGTATCCAAGTTAGAGCTCCACAATAGCCTTCAGAAATCTATATTACGTGTCCAAAGTACTAGAATATCAAATATCAAACCAATAGAAAAACTCTAGATGGTTAAGAGAAGATTAATAAAGAAAATAATGAGCAAAAGTGCAAGCACAAGGGTTCTGAAGGATTTTCAAGGGAACTAGATTCTTCACAACTAGGCGGAGTAGTACATGCTTACATTAAAAATGAATCAGACATCATATCAATGCAAAGATCATGGTTGAATCACCATAAATCTGCTTCTGAATACATTAAAGAACTAAAGTATAAGGAAATAAAATGAAGGTAAAACAACTGAAGGAAAATCAAAACGAGAAGTATGAGTAAATTCTGAAGGCAAATCGTAAACCACAAATAAACTTTGTCTACTCTAGCTTTCCATTATGAGATCGTAGATAAATAAATCAATTCATACTTGAACTCCAAATCTAATAAACAATTCTTTTGAAAAATACTCACAAGAAATTACAACAATTTTAGAAGTCTTATAAACATTCTTCAAATCAAAAAATGAGAAATTCAATTAGAGAAGAGAAGTGCCCTAATTACGTGAGAATTTCAATTAGAGAAGCTCTGGAAATCTGGTTCAATTAGAGAAGTGAAGTACGAGTTTCAAACTTCCTAATCTAAAATTGAGAATCTAACAAAAATGAGCGAATTTATACCGAAGTTCTAATGAAACATGCGTGAATTTCTAGAGAGCAACTTGGGAGAGAAGATTTTACCAAATTGAGCAAATTTGAACAAGCAGATTGAGACAGGATTTCAACCACAAAGGTTTGTGTGTAATACTTTTGTATACCATTGTGTGTACCACAAGTCAATACCCTTGTGGTGTGATACACACAATAGTATACAAAAGTGGTACATACAAGCCGCTCCCTGATTTCAACCAATTGAGCAAATCTAAGCAACATGAAGCACAACTTGAGTGGGATCTAAGAGACGAGCAGGAATTTCTCAATGAGAAGAGAAGTATGAGTGAGTAGATTCAGAGAGCACAAATTTCTCAACGAGAAGATAAAGCATGAGCAAATTTGAGTGAGCAACTAGCTTGAACGAATTTGAATTGATTGAAATTCTCTTCACATATTTGGAGGTTTGGAGACGAGCAATGCGGGAAATTTGAAGGGAAGGAGTTTAGCGGGTTTCTAATTATGTGAAACAACGACGCCTAGAAATTATGTCGGTGTAGTTTATACAAGCTTTTTTTTTCTTCTAAAGTGCCGGAAATATAGTTTCTCCTTGTAATGTATATATGAGTAGTCATTTTGTTCGTAAATAAAGCTTCTAAAGTAAGGACATTGAGAGATTAAACGATATACTACCTTCGTTTGTACTAAATATGTAGCTTAATTGTTATGTATACTAGTTATTTAACCATTTTTTCAACAAATTTTTATTATGTATAGAATTGTTGTAAATATATTTAATATGCATACTTACCATATATTGTGATGATCAGGTAAACTCTAAAAGCCCATGAACCCATCTTGTACTCTATAAATAGAGGTATACACCTTCATAATAATACACATCTATTTTCACTCTCTCTATATATATTGTCTTCTTCTCTTTAGTTTATAACACGTTATCAGCACGATAACGCTCTCAAATGAGGCTCTCGAATAAATAAATAAATAAAACACTGGATGTTGACGTCACCACCCTTGCGCAAACTCGGTTTCAATTGTGTGTCTTGCCCCTCATTGAGTTTGGATCGTGGAGGTTTTTTTTTCTTTGATTAAAAAATTATTGTGTTGTTTATGTTATGTGTTGCGGCTCATCAATTGAGGATTATAGAAGATATTCAACTGCGATTTAATTTATGTTGATTATCCTTTATCATATTATTATAATTGTTGCTCCAGAAGTAGCACAATATACTAATATTCTTGAAGAATATTATATGCTCTTGAAGAGCAATTGCAAAACATATTTTCAACTTGTTGCTCCAGAAGTAGCACACAATTTAATATTCTTGAAGAAAATTACATGTGTTCAATGAGCAATTCATATATTTTGTCTTATTGATGGACGAGTCTTGGTTCTTGAATTGTTATTGTTGTTGCTCCCAAAGTAGCATTGATATCCCCAACGAACACTATATGTTCCTAAAGAAAAATTGGGTTTCTCGAAAATATTAGTCATTCGCTTGAAGTCGTTTAATATAAACTAAATTGGTGCTCCTAAAGTAGCACAATTTGTATTCCTGAAGATTACTACATGTTCTTGAAGAGCAATTCAAGCTATTTATTTTGGCAAATGCTATATGTTCATAATTCTAATTGTTGCTCTTGAAATAACACAATTAACTCTACATGTTCTTGGAACAACTAAAACTTGTCATTTTGACATCATATATCACAACAACCATACTTTAATTGTTGCTCCTGAAGTAGCATAATTAATATTCTTGATGAATATTACATGTTCCTAAAGAACAATGTATATTTAAAGGTATGTTATAAATTAAAGTATTAACTAATTACATGGAGTGGTAGCAAGAGCTCCTCTAAGTTTGACAAATGCATTTCCAATACCTATTGTTGTTTAATTTCTTTTCAAGAATAGTTGTGAGATCCGATATATCTCAAAATTTATAATTTATTGATTTCATTTATCTTGAATAAACTAAATTGTTGCTCTGGAAGTAACACAATTACATTCCTGAAGAATGGTCATATTGTGATATTAACATTACTATCACGTGTTTGTGGAAATGCCTCAACTTTTGCTCCTGAAGTAGCATCATTTATATTCTAGAAGAATATTAAATGCTCTTAAAGTGCAACTCGTACTTTTGATGATATATATTATTCCTGAATGAAAAATATTATTTATGTCTTGTTGATATTAATGAAATCTTAATATTAATGCTTATACGCCAATAAGAGGCATGGAGGAGATAATAATAGAATGAAATGAAGTATCCCAACGAGATTGCGTCAAAATATTAATTGTTTGTCTTCCCTAAAAGCTCAATACGAGTAGATGCATCTTAAAGCGCAAGATTTTAAAATCTAGTGCATCGAACATCATTAAAGACTTCGAAGAGCTTGTATCATTCTATTAAATGATACTAAATTAACTATTGAGCATGCTCGTACTCTAGTAAGTCTAGAAGACACTTACTAGAATTTTAAGATATCCATCGCAATGGATATCATATTAAAATAATATACAAAGGTAGTGATTCTTTTGTATTTAGCCGGAAGCAAACAAAAGAAAACGTATCACACTACCACCTTGAATGTATTACACATTCAAAAAACAAGTGAGACAAAATATGTCATGAACCGAAAGTTCAAAATATGCTTTGACATGATAAGTTTGGACATCTGCAAACAACTATGATGCGCAAAATAATTGAAAATTAATATGGGCGTTGCAGAAAGATCCTAAAGAATCTCTTAATTTCATGAATGCTCGATTTCTAGAAGAAATGTAGCACTTGCAAGAACTATAATTTCAAAAATAAAGATCTCAATTCCATCAAGAAGATTTGCCTTGATAAAGCAAGAACTCCAAGTTCCTCTTGAAGATTTAATATTATAGTGCTTTGGGATTGAGATTCAACACCTAGTTGCTCGTGTTTATAATCAAAATGGTTTTGTACATATAAAAACGAGTCTCACATTAAAATTGTTATTATGAAATAACGTTCCCAACATTAGGTGGAATATATGTCACATTTAGATTCCTGAAGTAATCAATGTGAAATCTACATTCAACAAAAGGCACAAGAACAAACTAGTCACATTTGGATTCCAAAAGTAATCAATGTGAACAAGAAATCGAAAGATTCATTTGCAAAAGATTGCAAATAAACGTCTTGATGCTTTAGTATGTAATAGTAGAATTGACAATGTTATACATTTGCTGCAAATACTCCCACAAGAATTCATGTCCCTAAAGGACAAGCATAAATGACAGGAAATGCATTGAAAATTCGTCAAAAATATAGTCGATCAATTGGTTCTAAAAGATTTTTTGTGCCTAAGATAAAGGGGTATAAGATATGAACCAAACCTTGACGAAAATGATTAATCAATCAAATGAAGTTCCTAAAGAACTACAAGCGTCTGAAATTAATGAGATCTCAATATATTGGAGAGATTGAATATCATCGTGGACGCATGACGATATATTCGCCTTTAATATGACTCTTGAAATGATACAAGAGGATCCTCAATGACGATCTATTAGAGATTGTCAAGATATAAATAATTGGCCAAAGAGGAACGAAGTCCTACAGGTGAATTAAAATTCCTTAGAAAGTCGGAAACATTTGGAACTATTGTTCCAAAATCCATAAAGTATATCCCCGAAGGCTACAAATGTGTCTTTGTTACAAAGAGAAATAAAAAATTACGAGATATAGGGAAATACTCGTAACACAATATTTCTCTCAAAGACCTAGAATTAATTATGTATTCTTCTATAATAGACGCCATTATATTTGATTAATCTACTTATGTCACAAAAGGCTTGCTATGCGCCTTATGGATGTAGTAAATATTTATCAATATGATTTACTAGATAGTGACATATATATGAAGATCCCTCGAATGATTTAACTTGCTCAAAGCATGTAAGTCAAGAAGATGTTTTCAATTAGGCGCAAAAAGTCATTTTAAGGGCTGAAATAGTACAATCGTATATGATATAATAAGAACGACGAATATCCCTTGACGAAGTGTACAAAAATAATGAGTTGAGTTTGATTGAAACTCCGAATAGCATAATACTTATATGTATACTCCGTCCAAATGACTTACATAGAGCAAATAATTATAAATTATTTTATTCGTTGATAATCCAATGCATATCATTGTTGGCATTATGGGGAGATTAAAATATGAATGCCGCAAATATCTCGTTGGATTAATCATTTAGATTCACGCATTATGAACTAGAAGTTCATCAAATTATTTAGTGCAAAAGGAGTGACTAAAATCTCATATACCTGTTGTATATGCACTATGAAATAATTGAAGTTCCTCATAGACAAAATAAATCAATTGATTCTCATTGACGCCAGAAGCGTGAGAGATTTATTGGTGCTAAAGATAAAAAGTCCGCGGAATAGAAATTTAGAACACATCACTTCAAATTCCTCCTGAAGAGGATATGTGAATCATTATGTACAAAAGTACTTGAGGAAATCAACTCATGTCTAAAGACGGAGTTAGAATCAAAAGACTTAGGTTGAACTAATAATTGTCTCGACACCGCAGATCGAGCATCTCCCGGATGGAGTTACACTTTAAAGAGATTTTTTTTGTATCGCGTCCATATAGCTACCTAATGGTTGCTTCAATCACTTGAAGTGGTTGTAGACTCATTTAGACCTACAGAAGATAACTGTTGGTCCGGAGACGAAAAGTCAGGTGTAGAGGGGGGGGTGAATACACCTGAGCTCTGTTTCTTTTTCTCAGTGAAGGTCGGTGAAGGCCGATGTTTGCAACCGATGAACGAGTGCCAAGTAAGCCTTCGATCACGGGGTCAAAGTGAGTCGGCTTCGAGCTCTTCTGCGGCGATGTCGGTATTACGAAACTCCGGTCGGAGCCGTAGTGCGGATAAGTGTTAGGCCCGGAGTCGTCTCTTTTGAAAACGCGTTTTTGCAAGTTAAATCTTTTAGTAGTGCACTTTATAAAATACGTTTTATGCAAACTTATGATTTTCAAGTCGGTTGAATGCTATGCAATAAAACGATGAAATGAACACAAGCGATTTAACGTGGTTCGGATACGCAAGATCCTACGTCCACGGTCCCGAACAAGGCGGGAGAACTTGTTGATTATTCTCGAGCAAGCCTCGGCGGGGATACCGTGCCTTACCGGGCAGTTCCCTCTAAGTTATAGTCCTTAGCGACTTTACAATCCAAACCTAAGTTTAGAAGGGAGGGAATATTCTCCAACTGAGAAGGAGTTCTTACAACAAGAACAATTCACTAAATGTGAACTCCTTCGGATCTAAGCAATGAATCTAGCAATGAGCTTAGTCTAGAGAAGATAGGGATCAAAGTGCTCTAGAGAGATGAACTACAAGAAGTGTTCTATGAAAACTAGTTCGTCTCTGGATAAGCTTGAAGGTTCTAGAGCGTTGTGAGTTTTAATGATTTCCCTTGATTTCGCGTATATTCCTCTTCTTGAAATCTTCAAATCCTTCTCTATTTATAGTTGTGAGTTGTGACATATGTCCGTTGGAGACGACGATGCCACGTGTCACAAGCGTCCAAAGAAAACGGCCACTATTCAACTTTGTTGCAAGAGGGCGGTTAATGCGACTGTTCATGAGAGCAGCTTTCTTGTGTAGAGTAGGTAAGCGTTGTCGGCTTCTCATTGGTCGAGGTTTGTAGTTGGTGAGTGTCGAGTTGACCGTTCAAACTACCTCGTATGTCTTCTTCCGAACATTTGAAGGGACTTTAAGTCTTTGGGTCGCTTTACGTCGGATACAAGTACTCGAAAGTCTGTCTTCTTCGGCTGAGTCGTCGACCGATAAAGTGAGCTTCGATAGTCGGTTGGTCGATGCGAAGGTATACCTTGCTTACCTTGGTTCTTCTACCGATGACCATCGGCTTGTAGAGAATGCTTCTACCGAGGTCCGGTCGCCGATGCGGGATCTTCAACCGAGTTTGATATCGTGCGACGAAGAATGCAAGCGATTACACGATGACGTGGGGTTCGAAAAGTATCTTCAGCCGAAGATCGGTTCAACAACTACCCCGCATGGGACTTAGACAAAAATAATAAGCATTACATCACGTCTAACCTATACATCGGCTAATCCTATCGACACACTAATCTACCGATATCGGCTCGGTTTTGGGATCTTCAATTCCATAGTACTACTATGATTTCCCCCAATTTCTTTTAACCCTAGAACATTGAGTATCAATCTACCGACTCATATCCAACAATTTCCCCCTAATTGATGATGCCAAAACCTCTATACTCTAATATCTATTAAAGATATCTGTCCCTATCGACAACAATTTCCCCCTTAAAGCATCCGAGGAAAAACCGATAATAGTAAATGAACTCCAAACGGTGAGAGAAAGGCAAGATCGGAGAAACCGATGTGAGTGTGTGTCGGATCACTTGGTGATCGGTAGTGTAAACACAAAGTAAAAGGCCGAAAGACAATGAGTAATTGTCTATCAAGCGGAAGGAACCGATATATATATCAAGAATTACAGAGTTCCTATGCTTATTACAAAAGATGAGGAGAAAAAAAATCACTGCTCTTTGCTTCTTGAACTTCTGCGTTTTCTTCTTGAAGTCGGTGGATTTTTCCTCGGGGGATCCGGGTAATAGTATTTATACACTCTAGCTCGAATCTCCCGGATCTCCAAGTTATCATCTCGGCCTTTACGGGAGCGAGGCTCGGATCGTAGGCGGCTTCCTCCACTTCTCTTTCTATGTCCTTAGTGCTCGGCAGTCCACTAGCAAGTCTCGGCGGTGGAATACGTCGGAAAGCGGGGCACGGAAGGTTACATTCACGTGATTCCATGACTTGCTTCGAGCCGTTCACCGAATTCAACATTAAATCTCGTAATCAACTCCTCAAAGAGCTGATCGGTCCGGGCGATCAAGTGGGTAAATGCGCCATACGTAGTAGCCTTTGATAAAAGTTTCTTTCAATCTCTCCCAATGTTCATTCATATCAGCCGGCACCCACTTATCCACATCTTTGAATCGGTTGTTGCTTGATGTGGGGGCCCCGATGAACTTAGATCCTCTCGGGATCCGCCTTCTTGGATCGGGCCTTGGTTTATCGGATAGGCTTTTCATTCTTGCCGGGTCGGCCATCCTTTTCTTCTCACGGAAGAGCGGCTGCTCTAGTGTCTCCTCGTCCGAGACTCGGTCCTTGCGGCGTCGCCTCCCGGTGTCGTTTGATCTTACGCTATCCGCTCGGGTGTAAGAGTAGATATGGGAATACTACGAGCAAGTAGCTTTGATTTCAGTCGGAAGAGCCTTAGCAAATTCTTCTTGGGCTTTCTTCTTTTGCTCTTCGACCGTATTAATGACCTTTCTCTTTCCTTTGCCCACGACAGCTTTGCCCTTAGGCTTTTTCGCCGCTTCAGTTTGCCTCCTCTAGGCCGACGCTCCTGGTCCGGCTTGTCTTGCAGCTCTTGGGCTATTACGAGGTCGAATGCCTCTTGCTCCGCTTTTGATTTAAACTTCTTGATCGGGGGAGGAAGGAGTAGTGGATTCGATAGCGATTTCCTTCCCCGACCTCTGCGGCAGCTTTTGAGACTCTTCTTCTTCGGTGGCTCTTCAAGGAATTGAGCGATTTCGTCTATGTGCACAATGAAGAGGAGATGGGGGTGGCTTGTAGTGGGAAATCAAAGAGAAGGACCTCGGTAGATGTACCTTTCGATTAGTAGGTCCCGCCTCCGGAGCCCGTTCCCCCCGAATCTCTGCCGGGAGGGCTCTGGCTGGCGAGGAGGGTCCGCCTCCCGAGCCTGTCCCTCAAGGATCCGGACGTCGACCGTATCCGTATCGGGTTCATCTTTCACAATATCTTCCCCCTTTTTGGCATCGGCAATATTCGCCGGGGAGGTGCGGATAGCTTTTACGTCCTGCTCCAGATTGTGCACGAGAATCTTTGATGCGGGTAAGCGTGTCATCAAAATCACCGACCAAGTTGCGGTAGTTTTCCCGAGTCTTTCTCCCGATCGGCTCTAGATTTCTTCAATCGAGCGGCCGACTCCTGACGGAGTTTCGGAGAGCTTGATCATTTGATTCTGTCATTTCTTTACGAATGGCTTTTAAGGCCTCATTTGTTGCTTGATGGCCGTTTGAAGAGAGGTGGTTGCTATCTTGTTTCTCTCATCAATGAAGCCTTGAATTGTTTTCATCGCTTGAGTCACTGCTCCGAGAAAGTTTTATCTTGAGCGGCAAGGCCGCTCGACTCTGTGCCGATAAATCGGCCTTTTGAGCACTTAGGGCCTGCTCAACTATCTCCTTGAAATCCGGGCGAGAAGCCTCTTTAGGGGGTGGAGATGTCGGCGGCCAACTTACTTAGAGCTTCGTTACGAGCCTTGGTGTACTTCTCCCATTTGAAATGAACATCTTTGGCTAGGAGTCAATTTTTCTCACCTTGGCGTTTGATAGCCCTATTGACGAACGTGAGGACACGGAACCGATGGGTTGTATCTCGATAAGAGCCGGTTCCGAGCCTCTGCTCGAGAACGAGATCAAGCTGCTCCCCTCGTACTGCCCGGAGCGGTTGTAGCCTCACCGATGTGACTATGGGTGGTGTTGGGCTCTTCTCTTGGGGAGTTTGTCCCTCTCGCAGATTCTCCACCGGTCCGCTTCCTTGGGTTTGCCATCCATCTCCTCATCTTGATCATCATTATCGCCTTTATCGGAAGGTGGAGATGGGGGGCGGAGCTGTTTGATCGGAGCTCTCAAGCTCGGTAAATAGAGCATTGCGGCTCTCAAATCTTCGAAAGACGCCACATCACTGGCTCTCCGAATCCATCTTGGCTTGGAGCTCTTGCTCCTCCGTCGATAGCTCATCTCGGTATCGCTGGGATTTGGCAAAGTCAATAAGAATGTCCCAGTGCAGAAACCTTAAGAGCATCGAGCTCTTGTCCTTCTCGCTATTTCAACCGGATCTGCGTGCTCGGCAATTTACGGTATCTCTTCTTGAATCTCGAGCTGCAAGCACGCGATCGAGTGGTGTCAGTTGTTGTCCACTCAGCAGTAGGTTCGGGTGACGGTTCCCTCTTGTCAGACTCTGTTCCCTCAGAGCTGATCACTTGGACTTTGTCCTTGATCGTCGCTCCCTCGATTCCGATATCGAATCGAGTAGTTGCTCCTCTTGAATAGAAGGAGGAGCCGGGCGAATAATGGTAAGTGGGTGAGCCACTGTGACCTCAGCGAGTCGATTCTTAGCCAACCTCCTCTTCTTTGGTACTTGGACGGTTGGGGGCGGAGAGCGACGCGCCGCTCTCTTCGGTTCGGGTGGCCCCTTGCCAATTGACTTTTACGCTCCGGCCTTTGTCATAAATTTGATATACTTCTTGTCAAAGTACTTGGAGTCCTCAAAGGCTGAGTTCTCAACAGCTGAGTTCCTCTGAACTATGCATTCTATCAGAACAGACATCTTTGTTCCGAATAGAAGTTTACCCACACTGGCTATCCTCCTCTCGCCAGTGGGTAATGTGGTGAACTTCTGAGCCTGTGCCTTCATCTGAGTAGTATAATACTCGGCCCAGTTCACTTCAACCCCATCGTCTATTGCCATCATCAGCTGAATCCTAGGTTTGGACGGGTTGATCATATGATCCAGCTGAACTTGTCAGAATGTGCGATACCACGTAAGCTAGACCTCTGTACTGAGGTAGCAACATATTCCTCGGTAAAGCTGTTTTGAACGCCACATCCTTGCGTCCACAGAATTTATGCACATATGCATTGATCTCCTTTTCCTTGTATCCAATCGGAGAAATGCCGGAGTTGGGAAGATCGAAAGAGAGAGCTAGAGCATCTTGAATATCGAAGGTAAGAACAGCTGACTCCCACTCATCTTGATCGACTTCCTTCTGATAAGAGAAGGACGATTCCTCTCCTCCCGACGCTAGAGATTTCCGGTTGAAATAAACTTGGCGACACTGCCGAGGGAGAAAAACACGGGGGTGCTTGAAACCAAGCATCTCCAACCCCGAACGCTCCAAAGCGTCAAACACGGGTTCAAGGAAAGAGATCTCCACTTGGCGGAAGGCCAAGGTAGGTTCAAACGAGAATCCTGGAGGCTACAATCTCCTCAATGTTGTCCGGAGTTTGAACGTTCGCCATTGAAATCGCAAAACAACATATTAGCACTTGAAAATAGAGTAAGTTAGTAGTTGCTAGCGGACATCGATACATTACCGTGAAATAGAGCTTGAAAAGAGATATAGCAATGCGGTTTGAATGAGGATGTAAGGAAGGAAACCGAATCGCTAAGAAAAAGCTCTAAGATATGAGAATGGCGAAAAGTGAGGAGTTGATAGAAGATGAAAGATTTTGTATATTGAGTTTGATCTTTAGTTTGAATCGCACGGTTCAAATTTAATCTTTCAAAATCAAGGGGCGGCTAAGATTAAATGTTATAAAAGAATGATTACAATAGCCGCCAAAAATATAGATATACGTAATAAAGCTAATGGAGAAGACATGCATTAAATGCGCAATAGAGAGCATTAATTACGCAGGCGAGGAGTCCTGCTGACCTTTCCTCAAACCTTAAACATAATAAATGGTAAGGAATAAATGCTCCTAGGCAACTGAATGCAGGCGACTGATGCATTAAATGCGGCATGCTTCTGAACAAATTAAGTAACGATACTATGCAAACCTCTTCAGCTGAACTTATCAGCTGGTTACCATCATTTATCAGGAGGATGGTTGTGCTGATGACCATGTTCTCCCTTGTTGTGTACAGTGTGCATCTCCCAATGAGTCACTGTACTAAGTTTTTTCGACTTTGTCGTGCGATTCCATACCGATACACATTGTTGCTAAGTATATTATTATCGGTAGTCGGCTTCTCCCGACTTGTCTTAGTAGGATCGAGCGGACCTAGCTCAACCGATAGTTCTACGAACCTGTTCTCGCCTAGTGGTTTGGTCGGTATATCGCCCTTTGCTTGTCGGTATGGATTTTCTCCATCCCGATGTCCTTCTTTTCGACATGGTCTCCGATGAAGTGGTGTCGGATGTCCACGTGCTTGCATACGGTATGTAGAACCGGGTTACGAGTTATAGCTATTGCCTTTGGTGGAGTCACGGTAGATGGGCACTTCATCCCGAGTTATACCATAATCTCTCAATTGTTGTCGAAGCCAAAGGATGCGGGCACAGCAACTTCCTGCAGCCATGTACTCGGCCTCGGTAGTGGACGTAGCTGCGAGTGCTTGTTTCTTTGAAAACCACGATATCGCTTCTTGTCGCCTAGGAACCGACATGTTCCGGAAGTTGATTTTCGATCTATCCTACATCCTGCGTAATCGGCATCGGAATAACCTGTCGGTATTAGATTATCATCGGCAGGATACCATAACCCGACCTCGGGTGTTCCTCTTAGATATCGCGAGAATCTTCTTCGCCGAGTCTAGATGACTTCGCTTGGGATTCGCCTCGAAATCTTGCGCATACACCTACAAGATAAGTTATGTCGAGTCGGCTAGTTGTTAAATAAAGTAAAGAACCAATAATAGCTCTATAATCGGTAGAGTTAACACAAGCTCCCTCTTTGTCTAGATCGATTTTAAAGTTCGTGTTCATGGGGATCTTGGATCGGTTTCTTTGGAATCACGGCCGAATCTTTTGAGAAGATCTCGAGTGTATTTGGCTTGATTGATGAAGATTCCTTCACTGATTGTTTTACTTGAAATCCAAGGAAATAATTCATCTCTCCCATCATGGACATCTCGAATTTCTCCTTCATCATCTTCTCGAAGCTGGCGACATATAACTTCGTTTCTGCACCGAAAATGATGTCGTCCACATAGATTTGCACCAATAGAATGTCATCTTCTAACTTTATGCTTTGAATAGGGTGCGATCTACCGTCCCCCTTTTAAAAACCTTTTACGAAGTAGAAAGTCGATAGGGTATCATACCAAGCCCCGGGTGCTTGTTTTAACCCATACAGAGCTTTCCTAAGTCCGTACACCTGATGTCCCCGCTAAAAGCCGGGCGGTTGTTCCACGTAGACTTCTTCCTTCGCACGCCGTTCGAAAAGCCGACTTCACATCCATCGATATACCTTAAATCTCCGATGTGTTGCATAAGCTAGGAAAAGACGAATGGCTTCCAATCCGGCGACCGGAGCAAATCTTTCATCAAAGTCAATTCCCTCCGCCCGATTGTATCCTTTAGCAACTAGTCGAGCTTTATTTCGACAATGACGTTGTTTTCATCTCGCTTGTTCTTGAAGACCCACTTAGTTCCAATCACGTGCCGATGTCCAGGTCCGTCGACAAGCTCCCAAACTTCATTTTTGACGAACCGGTTCAGCTCTTCTTGCATAGCAATGACCCGGCCAAGCATCTTTAAGTGCGTCCTCTATCGACCGAGGTTCTTACGTAGACGAGAAAACAAGAGTAAAGTGAGCTTTCTCCTTGAATTAATCTTGATCTCGTCCTTATAGTTGCTTGATGGATCTCCAATGATAAGATCGAAGAATGAGCATCGAGCCACGAACGCCTGAGTCGGGCTTCTTCTTCGATACCACTTCGCACGCCGTAGGTGTATTAGGCATTTCGAGTAGTCTTGTTTTGTGACCGTAGTAATTCGAGGAAGAAGGTTAGGATCTACCGAGTTTCCGGGGTTCGGGGGCATTCGGCTCGGGAACATTAATGGTTCCCCCCGAGTTTATATTCTCGGTAGAGGTCTCGGTTACCACAGGGGCTTCCTCATCGACCGAAGTTACTCGTTGTTGATTACGTTCGATAGAATCAACTAGGTTAGCTACATTGCTTGTTGGCTGAGTCCGAATTTCTTCATCTTCGACTCATCATCCCAACAATCTTTGGATCTTTTCGGCTTTGTCATTTAGTTCGAGATCTCGTAGCTTGCTGGCCGACATCCTCGATACTTGACTTTGTATCTTTCCCTGTTCTCGGTAACAAATTCATCAAAAACAACATGAGGGCTTTCCTCCACGCAAAGAGTTCGATAGTTAAAAACTCCGAAGGCTTTATCGACTCGGGAGTATCCTAAGAATACTCCTTGATCGGATTTGCTATCAAAGACCTTCAACCTGATCTTTCCCATTGTTGTGGATAAAGCAAGGACAATAGAAAACATGAAAATGAGAAATAGAAGGAATTCTCCCTTTCCACAGTTCGTATGGCGTCTTCATGTGTTCTTGTGTCGGTAGTGATCGATTCACGAGTGTAACGGGCGGTGTCGGTAGCATCGGCCCAAAACTTTGAGGGTAGTCCGAGAATCTGCGAGGAGCGTTCTTCTTGCCGCTTCTTTGAGAGTTCTCGTTCTTACGTTCGGCAAGTCCGTTCTGGCGAGGGGTGCGCGCGGTGATGTCTCGTGCTTGAATTCCCTCTTTATCGCAAGTATGTCTTAACTGCGAGTTTAGAAACTGTTTTTCCTCGTCGAGCGTATCTTCTTAATCTTGATGTTCTTTTCCACACCGAGTTTCTTCAGTAGATTAGGTAACTCGGTCGAACATCGGATTTGTTGGCGATGAAGATGACCCAAGTATATCTCGAGAAGTGTCGTCTATGACGACGAGGGCATACTTCTTGCCTCTTATAGTCACTGGAGAGACTGGCCCGAATAAGTCCATGTGAAGCAGCTGAAGGATTCCATCAGTGGAAGGTGACGGAATAGGTGGATTGCTACTCTTTGTTTGCTTTCCCTTCAGGCACGCTTCACAATTTCTGTCTTTGATAAACGATTCGTTGGGCAGTCCTCTGACTTTAGAGTTCTTGACAAGCTTGTTCATGGTCTTGAAGTTCAGGTGGCTCAAAACCATATTAAAGATGATGCAATAATATTAATGATTCTCCAACTCTCATACTTCTCCCGAAATTTGGAGTCACTTCATTAATTGGATCATCGTCATCTTTCCCTCCCGTCCGACTCATCCCAAAATCAAGAATTCAGACAGCAGATTTATAACTGCAGATCGATTGACAACTCCCATGCATATATAGAACTTGTAGGTATTATAAACTGCTATTACAAGTAAACTATTAAATAACAAAATGAATTAAAACAACAAAAGGAGAAAACCGTCGAGTCGAGGAAGGCCTCTCTCCGCAAGACGAAAAACGCCCCGGTAGTGCTCTCGGTTGTGGCGTTTCGTCCCCAAAGATGAAACGACGACGTCTCAAGGATTGCAGCACCGCAAGATCTTTGAGCTCCGGCGAACAGGACTTTCCGGCGAGGACAGAAGCTGCTGGACTTGAGCTAAGAGCAGCTAAGATGAGCTAAGAGCTAAGAATGGAATGCAAGCTTTGTATGGAAGCTTTGTTGTTGCAAGTGTTGGTGTGTTTGGAATGAAGTGCAGCTTCCTATTTATAGGCAGCTTCCACCAGGTGTTGATTGCTGGAGCCATCAATGCAGGAGGGTCGTGGATGGTAAGTGGAGTGGTGGAGAGATGGAAGGTTGGGCTGGCCGAAGAGCCACTTCCGGGATCCTTCCAAAAGATACACTTGGGTGTGGCAGGTGCAGTGCACCACGGAGAGGAATCCAGTGCAGCCGGTCCACTGCACCGCCCGACCCGGCACCCGACCCAGCACCCGACCCGACGGACCACCCAAAGGACCAATTGCCAAGATCCAAGTCCAAGTCCAAGTCCAAGTCCAAGTCCAAGTCCAAGTCACGGACACGGACACGGACACGGACACGGACACGGACCGGACCGGACCGGACCGGAACCGGAACCGGAGCCGGAGCCGAGCGGGCCGGGCCGGGCGGGCGCGGGCGCGGTGCGGTGCGGTGGCGCGCGCGCGCGCCGCGCCGCGTGTGAGGCGGTCGGCGAAAAGGCTCGCGCGCGCATGAGCATGTGTGGCCCAAGCCCACCACATGTCACTTAGTTATCTTCTACAATATTGTAGAGACTTAAATACCACACAAAACATTATTCATTAATCGATGTGGGACATGATTAATGTAATAACTCTCCAAAACCCGAATAAGGTAAGTTTCTCCACCTTAGGTAACATATTAGTTTTGTCCCCCCAAACTTCGAGCCACTATTTCTCACTCACCGAAAATCGGAATCGAGAAATTAAGCACACTATAATTATCTACTCGAAACGTAGATCGACGTCATATATCTCAAAACATTAATCGGATAAATATCGAGGCTCGAAATTGCGATCGAAAAAGGGCTGAATTTTGCCCAAGTCAAATTAGCATTTAATGCTAATTGAATTTCCATAATATATATAAATAATATATATATATAAACGATTTTTTTTCCAACAATCCCCCACATGAGTGGAAATAGCCAAATGCATGCATGCAGACACACAGCTCTGTCCTCAAGAGACAATAAAGCATCAGGGTAGGTGGCTTGTGACCTTGAACCCTCCTTAGTCAGTGCTATCGAGCATACCGGCGGATTAGTAGACACGTGGCCTTGAACTATTCCTCCATGGTGTATACTTAGACAATAGCACAAACACTATAAAGTCTCAACCGCGTCCGTTCTCACGTTTGTGTCCTTTACTGGCCATGGACAACCTCTTTGGATTCATAAGTGTTTACATAGAAGCGGCCCTCACTTCTCACTTACATAGGTGATTCTTACTCGAGTATCCTGTCATACTCCACCTTCTCAAGGCATCCAAGAATCATTAAAAGTCAAAGACTTAACCTCACCACTTGACAGGTCACCAACACTCTCGAGCTCTTTTAGGGAATAGACTATTTGAGTGTGGTATCAACGTGACTCATATAGCTTAGTTTTCCCATTGAACCAAGTTCATGGGATCTCCAATCTACAAGGTTGGGTATCCACTATAATCATCTTTAACGTGTGGATTTAACTCCCATTCCCTCTACGAGCTTATACATTTGATCTCGATTCAAACTCTTAGTAAGCGGATCCGCTAGGTTATCTATAGACTTGACATAGTCTACAGAGATAACCCCACTCGTGATCAAATGTCTTACGGTATTATGTCGACGACGAATATGTCTCGACTTACCATTATACAACCCACTCTTGGCCCTACCAATAGCTGCTTGGCTATCACAGTGAATCATCACAGGTGGCACGGGTTTCGTCCAACATGGAATATCTTCAAGAAAATTACGGAGCCATTCGGCCTCCTCACCGGCTTTATCTAAAGCAATAAATTCAGATTCCATGGTGGATCCGGCAATGCACGTCTGTTTCGTGGATCTCCACGACACGCTCCTCCCCTATAGTGAACACATAACCACTAGTAGACAACGAGTCTTTAGTGTCGGATATCCAATTTGCATCACGGTACCCTTCAAGTACTGGGGGATGTCGCGAGTAGTGCAGCCCAAAGTTAAGAGTGTATTTCAAATACCTCAGAACTCTTACAAGAGATTTCCAATGTTCTCTACTAGGATTACTAGTATAGCGACTCAGTTTGTTCACCGAACAAGCTAGATCAGGCCTCGTACAATTCGTGATGTACATAAGACAACCAATGACTCTAGCATAATCCTCTTGAGCAACAGGGATCACCCCTATTCTTGCTCAAATGAACATTAACTTCTAGAGGAGTCTTTTCTGGCGCACTATCAAAGGCATTAAACCTCTTAAGTACTTTCTCAATATAATGAGATTGAGACAAAACAATCCCTTTGGGAGTTCTTTGTATCTTTACTCCAAGAATAACATCAGCAACTCCCATATCTTTCATATCGAAATTCCTTTTAAGCATTCGCTTGGTGTCATTTATGACTTGAAGGTTTTGTCCCATAATTAACATGTCGTCTACATAAAGACAAACAATTACAAAACCATTCTTTGTATTCTTTATGTAAACACACTTGTCACATTCATTAATCTTAAAGCCATTCGACAACATAGCCTCGTCGAATTTCAAGTGCCATTGTAATGGTGCTTGTTTTAACCCATATAGGGATTTCACCAACTTACATACCTTTCACTCTTGACCGAGTACAATGAACCCTTCAGGTTGTTCCATATAAATTTCCTCTTCTAAATCTCCATTTAGAAAGGCTGTTTTCACGTCCATTTGGTGAATCTCAAGATTGTGCAAAGCAGCAATCGCGAGAAGCACACGGATAGACGTAATCCTCGTTACAGGCGAATAAGTATCGAAGAAGTCATATCCTTCAATTTGCTTAAAGCCTTTAACCACTAAACGAGCTTTATACTTATCAATTGACCCATCTGCCTTATACTTTCTTTTTAGGATCCATTTACATCCTAAGGCCTTGCAACCTTCGGGTAAGTCTGCTAAGACCCAAGTGTGATTCTGCATAATGGAATCAATTTCACTTTGGACAGCTTCTTGCCAAAGTGGGCCATCGGGTCTAGAAAGAGCTTCTTTTATAGACCGCGGCTCTTCATCCAAAAGAAAGACAACATAATCAGGACCAAAGTCCTTAGCAACTCTTGCTCTAGTGCTACGTCTTGGTTCTAAAGTTTCAAGATCGACAGCTTGCCTTTTACGTGTATCGGGTTCTACCCCCACATTTCTAGAACTACTAGCAACTTCTCTTGCTTCACCACTAGAGTTTGACTCAATTTTATCATCCTTCTTACAAGGATATACATGTTCAAAGAATATAGCATTCCTTGACTCAATAGTAGTTCCAACATTCATATCGGGCACAGCCGACTTATGAATGACAAATCGATATGCACTACTATTCAGTGCATATCCTATAAAGATACAATCGATGGTCTTAGGTCCGATTGTAACTTGCTTCGGCAAAGGCACTTCTACCTTAGCCAAACACCCCCACACTTTGAGGTATTTATAGGAAGGTTTCCTTCCTTTCCACAACTCGTAAGGAGTTACATCTCTACCTTTTAGAGGTATTTTGTTTAATAAGTAGTTAGCCGTCAAGACGGCTTCCCCCCACATGTTCTGGGGCAGTCCAGAACTTATCAACAAAGCATTCATCATCTCCTTTAGAGTTCGGTTCTTCCTTTCAGCTACACCATTTGATTGAGGCGAATAGGGGGCAGTGGTTTGATGAATAATACCACTCGTCTTACACAACTCTTCAAAAGGAGCTACATATTCTCCACCTCTATCACTTCGTACCATTTTGATTTTACAATCAAGTTGGTTTTCGGCTTCTGCTTTGAAGTTAGAAAAAGCTTCAATCGCCTCATCTTTACTCCTTAAAAGATAAAGAGTACAATACTTGGTGCAGTCATCAATAAAAGTAATAAAATACTTTTTCCCACCTCTAGTTTGTACAAACTTCAAGTCACATACGTCAGTATGAATGAGTTCTAGAGGTTTTGTGTTCCTTTCTACAGAATGAAATGGCTGCTTAGCCAATTTTGCTTCAACACAAACTTCACACTTGGTTTTGTTAAACTCATTTACTTTAAGTAGATCGAGATTAACTAATCTTTTTATAGCATTTAGATTAACATGTCCTAATCTAGAATGCCATAAATCGGAACACTCAAGCAAGTAAGAGGAAGTAGCTTCATTTTCATTATTTTTCGCCTCCACGGGCTCTTGGCGCAGTGCCATTACAGATAACTTGAAAAGGCCCTCAGACAGGTAACCTTTTCCTAAGAACATACCAAATTTAGTCAGGATAAATTTATCCGACTCAAAAACTAGTCTAAACCCTCTCTTGACTAGTACAGAGCCGGACACAAGATTCTTCCGGATATCAGGGACATGCAGCACCTCTCCAAGAGTGAGGTTCTTGCCGGAGCTCAACCTTAGCACCACAGTACCATAGCCAACCACCTCAGACGAGGCTTGATTACCCATATTGAGCTTCCTCCCTTGGCAGCTCTTGTACTTGGTGAAGCGGCTTCGGTCACCACAAACATGTGCCGTGGCAGCGGTATCAATATACCACTTCCCCTCATTCTCCACGACGTTTGCTTCTTCAGTGACAACGGCCGCAAGGTCGGCTTCAGTGAGGTCAATCTCCAACATATTGGCTTGACGAGCCCTCTTCTTCTTCGGCTTTCGGCAGTCCTTGGACATGTGGCCGGATTTGCCACAGTTGTAGCAGTCCCCTTCAAACTTGCGGGATTGCACCTTGCCCTTCCCTTTGGGGTTCTTTGTTTGGACGCCCTCTCTTAGCATTGTTGGAGTTGCCACCTTTCTCGGCCAAGGTTGACTCTTGGCTCCACGGGTGCTTTGCCCTTCCCATCTCGAGTCCTCATGTCGGTCTCGATGCGGAGCTTGACCACAAGGTCCTCAAGCGTCATTTCCTTTCGCTTGTGCTTCAAATAGCTCTTGAAGTCCTTCCGGCTCGGGGAAGCTTCTCAATCACGGTTGCTACTATGAAAGCATCCGGCAAAAGCATACCTTCGGCGTGGACATCATGGACATCGAGTTGGAACTCTTGCACTTGGTCCATGACCGGTCGAGAGTCCACCATTTTGTAGTCCAAGAACTTGGCGACTACAAACTTCTTGGTACTGCATCGTCGATGCGGTATTTTCTTTCAAGTGCCTCCCAAATTGCCTTGGAGGTCTTTACATTTGCATATACACGTGACGGACTATCATCTAGTCCACTAAGCAAGAAGTTTTTACGAAGTAGTCGGAAGTTAGCCAATTATCATAAAGGCTATGCGGACTTCCAAGTTCTCTTCGTTGTCACTTGGAGGGGCAGGAGCATTCTCCATCAGCACGGTTGTAAACCCTAATGTTGTCAGATAGAACAACATCTTCTGTTGCCACCTCTTGAAGTCGGCTCCACCAAACTTGGCCGGCTTCTCAGCAGCGGGCAGCACTCTAGACGAGTGCAGAGGTGCCGTCAGGGTTGGGTTCGAACCCCCCACCACTCCATGGTGGTTCACACTCCCAAATGGGACGTTGCTCTGCAAGGCAGAGGACATAGCAGTGAAGTTGAATGCCGTGTGAGCGGCATTAGCACGGTTAAGTGCTATCCTGGCGTTGGTAGCGGCGGAAATGGCAGCTAGGGTTGGATTAGCAAAGGCCGGAGCAGGTGTAGGGACAGCCGTCGGTGGAACAGTGTTGCCGGAGGAGGCAATGACGTCAGATACAGCGGGGTTGGTGGCGGCGGCAGAAGCAGCGGCGGCGGTAGCATCGGAGAAAGCAGCACTTGAGGAAGACATCTTCTTAGTTTACTTGAAGCAGATATAGTTCGTTTTTTCGTCTTGCGATTGTAGGTATTATAAACTGCTATTACAAGTAAACTATTAAATAACAAAATGAATTAAAACAACAAAAGGAGAAAACCGTCGAGTCGAGGAAGGCCTCTCTCCGCAAGACGAAAAACGCCCCGGTAGTGCTCTCGGTTGTGGCGTTTCGTCCCCAAAGATGAAACGACGACGTCTCAAGGATTGCAGCACCGCAGGATCTTTGAGCTCCGGCGAACAGGACTTTCCGGCGAGGACAGAAGCCGCTTGGACTTGAGCTAAGAGAGCGACTAAGATGAGCTAAGAGCTAAGAATGGAATGCAAGCTTTGTATGGAAGCTTTGTTGTTGCAAGTGTTGGTGTGTTTGGAATGAAGTGCAGCTTCCTATTTATAAGGCGAGCTTCCACTCTGGGTGTTGATTACTTTTGGAGCCATCAATGCGGGAGGGTCGTGGATGGTAAGTGGAGTGGTGGAGAGATGGAAGGTTGGGCTGGCCGAAGAGCCACTTCCGGATCCTTCCAAAAGATACACTTGGGTGTGGCGGCCGACGGCACCACGGAGAGGAATCCGAGGCGGCCGGTCCACTGCACCGCCCGACCCGGCACCCGACCCGGCACCCTACCCGACGGACCAATTGCCAAGATCCAAGATCCAAGATCCAAGATCCAAGATGTGAGGCGGTCGGCGAAAAGGCTCGCGCGCATGAGCATGTGTGGCCCAAGCCCACCACATGTCACTTAGTTATCTTCTACAATATTGTAGAGACTTAAATACCACACAAAACATTATTCATTAATCGATGTGGGACATGATTAATGTAATAACTCTCCAAAACCCGAATAAGGTAAGTTTCTCCACCTTAGGTAACATATTAGTTTTGTCCCCCCAAACTTCGAGCCACTATTTCTCACTCACCGAAAATCGGAATCGAGAAATTAAGCACACTATAATTATCTACTCGAAACGTAGATCGACGTCATATATCTCAAAACATTAATCGGATAAATATCGAGGCTCGAAATTGCGATCGAAAAAGGGCTGAATTTTGCCCAAGTCAAATTAGCATTTAATGCTAATTGAATTTCCATAATATATATAAATAATATATATATATAAACGATTTTTTTTCCAACAGAACTATCAATCTCGATGATCCAAATACAAACATAACTACATCATTACATCTCCTCCTCTCGTCCTCCTCCAGTACGAGGTTGTTGGGCGCCCATCTCCAAATCCTCATGATCGTTAGGAGTAATACTTATACTGAAACCAGGCATCCTCGAAAGAAATGCTTGCAATGAAGCTGTAAAGCTCGAGAACAGAGAGGAGAAGCAGTCAGTAGACGACAGCAAGATGAAGGGATAGAAGTAGAAGAAGACGAGCTGCGGGAAGATAACCGAGGCGAAGAAACTGACCAGCAAAACCGGAGAGAAACTCTCCGGCCTTACGCGGAAAACCAAGTACGAAGGAGAGCTCCGGGAGGGATGAACGGAGACGAAGGAGATGAAGAGAGAGAGAATAAGAAGAAGCCAGAACTTGAACCAAGTGGGAGTGTTGACCACAGAGAAAGGATCCCAGTCCCAAGTAAGATGATCGGACAGCATAAGAGATTTGAGCAGGTTGATCCCGAGGATCAGAACATGTCTTAAATCTACTACGAAAGGCATGTGTGGATTTTAAGGAAGTTCAGATTGATTGATCCGATCCCAATCCTTATATAGCTTAGAGGAGCAGCAATTGGGAAGAAGTTGCCAAGAAGTTGTTTTTCGTTGGAAACCCCCCTTTTTCTTGGTTTTTTTGTTTTAAAAAAAATATAACAAATAAAATTGTGTTTGACCCAGCCGTATTCAAGGTATTATATCAAATTAGATAAATTTTGTTTATCCTACAATTGACGTAGAATCACTAGGGGTGGAGTGAGAATTTACAGTACTCATTAGTCATTTGTATAAATTAAGGTTATATTCTCTTCTCTATTTAGTATTTGAGGTGGTTGCCGTTTGAATAAAAATCAAGAAATCTAATTTCATCCATTTTTTATAACATGAATGTATCAACATTGTAAGTAGCGCTACTTTCAATTGCACATTACATAGACTACGTAAATAAGGATTGAATTACCTTTTCCTAAAAAAATTTGTCCAATTAGTGTACTCAATAACATTACATAACTTTAGACCCAAAATGGTTGGATGAAAGAACGACAATTAGTCAGCATTTTTAGGTCCACAATTACATAGTTTAGCAATTTTTGGTCCAAAATTACTTAGTTTTACTGGAACACCAATTGAATATTAATTTTAAGGATATGTGATCTCATCCTACATAAATTATATTGAATTAATTACGTGTGATAAATTTAAATTTAGCGGCGTTCGATGAGATTCAATTTTAAATTTATGGACACAAGTACTGTAAACATATAATTGATATGGTAAAATGCATGTGAGTTAAGCATGTACTCCCTCCGTCCCATTATTCTTGTTCAATTTGTTTTTTGCACGGTTTTTAAGGAGAGTTGTTAGTTGTGTGTAGATTGGTATAAAGTTGTGGGTCCCACAAAAAAGTTGTGTGTAATAATTTACTAAAAAAGGAAAGTGAACAAGAATTTTGGGACAACCCAAAATGGAATAGCGGACAAGAATTTTGGGACAGAGAGAGTAATATTTATGGAATTATGATGACATCCATCATGACTATAGGTTCGTGTATCTACATACGTATATTTATTATTTATATATTACTACCTCTGTCCCGCTATTTCTGGCACACTTTCTCGAAATGGGCATCCCGCTATTTCTGGCACACTTTCTAATTTGGAAATAACTACCATCTCTCTCATACTTTACCATCTTATCTCTCCTACTTTTTCTTACTTTATCATCTTCTCTCTCTTACTTTACCATTTTATCATCTTCTCTTTCCTGCTTTATCATCTATCCATATCTCATTCTTAATCATCTACTTTCTTAATTTTCGTGCTCAAATGAAGTGTGCCGGAAATAGCGGGACGGAGGTAGTACGATTTTGGTTGAATATTTGAAAACATGGGTTAGCAATGCATTTAAAGACTCATCCTTGATCAGCTAGTCAACCCAATACAGTTTAACGTAATAATCAGTATATACTATTTAAATACAATTAAAATATAATTATTTCTGCTATTAATTTGATTATTATGCGTTGTAGCTTTTTAAGTCAATATACCAATTAGATTTTGTTCGAGAAAATAACTTAAAATAAGTAATTATAGCATAAATGTCCGTTTAGTTTAAATAAGTTAACTGATAAGCTTTAATCGTCGATATCTCATTTTGCGAAATAGCATCTAATTTTTTGATTGTCAAAGCAAAATTTTCTATTTCAATAATGTAAATCTATAATTTTAAAAATAAAAGAAATTTACTATTTTTCTAAGGACGATTTTTCAATTCGAAAATGACATTCTTGTCAAAATTATGCAAAATATTTGAGGAATTTCTATTGTTAGCCAAACAGTAGAAACGAAAAAACAAATCTAGCCTATAACTAAAACAAAACACAAAAGTAGGCATTTTGTCTTTATCCGGCGGAGGGCCGATGGGAGGGCCGATGGGGGGAGTCCATCGGCCGTGAGAAAAAAATTCGAAACCCCCCCGAGGGCCGATGGAGGGCCTAATGGAGGGCCGATGGAGGGCCTAAGGGGGGCATAATGGAGGGCCGATGGAGGGGCCTAAGGAGGGTCTAATGGAGGGTCGATGGAGGGCCTAATGGAGAGCCGATGGAGGGCCGATGAACTCCCCCCTTGGAGGGCCTAAGGAGGGCCTAATGGAGGGCCGATGGAGGGCCTAAGGAGATCCTAATGGAGGGCCGATGAACTCCCCCCTTGGAGGGCCTAATGGAGGGCCGATGGATGGCCTAATGGAGGGTCGATGGGGGGCCTAAGGAGGGCCTAAGCAGATCCTAATGGAGGGCCGATGAACTCCCCCCTTGGAGGGCCTAATAGAGGGCCGATGGAGGGCCTAAGGAAATCCTAATGGAGGGCCGATGGAGGGCCTAAGGAGATCCTAATGGAGGGCCGATGAACTCCACCCTTGGAGGGCCTAAGGAGGGCCTAATGGAGGGCTCGAATTTTTTTCTCACGGCCGATGGTCTCTCCCATCGGCCCTCCCATCAGCCCTCCGTCGAATAAAGACAAAATGACTACTTTTATGTTTTGTTTAAGTTTTAGGCTATATTTTTATTTTATTTTTTTATTAATTTTTTTTTTTTGACTAACAATGGGTATTCCACAAAATATTTTTTGCAATGGTGACTCCGACGTAACCTCTGGTCGGCTATGATGGAAACTAATGACGGATACAAAGAATTACTCCAGAAATTTGATTCAGCCACGTATTCAGCATTGAGAAAGTGATAATTCTACCCACGTGTCCACAAATATGATCCAGCCACGTGAATCTAATCTTATTGAGAAAGTGAAAACAGTTCTGCCACGAGGACGACATGCTGGAAGCCCTTTGCAATTAATTTATTTGGCTAGAATTTGTCGGTGCTTCGTCAAACACCTAACTAACTAACTTCCATATTGTTACACGTCAAGAATAGAAACGGTTGTTAGAGCTGTCAAATTGTATGGGCCGGGCCGGGCCGGGCCAGCCCAGACCGGTCCATCGGGCCACTCCCGGCCGACTTATAAATTGCTGGGCTACTAAAATGTAGCCCAACACAATCCTTCATAAAATTTCGGCCACCTGGCCCAACCAATCCATTACGAATCTTTTATTTCAAATTTTCATATTTTAAAATATTAATAAAGTAAGTGTAATTATATTTAAAATAAAACTCAGAAAATAGTTAAAACCTCTTTCTATCACCCATCTGCCCGTGGATAATTAACACACAAAAAAAATACTCCACAAATTAATTTTAACATTCTAAAAATAAACACACTTTGTTACACAGCTGCTATTAACCCAAAATCTTAAGCCGCTGTTAAATTATTATGGAATGTATGTACTAGACATCTATGGAATCTTAGTTGTAGTATATTAGATTTATCACAATTTGAAAAAATAAATACTCCCTTCGACCTACTTCATCAGTCTAGTTTTCTTTTTCGACCATCTCATTCTACTAGTACATTTTCTTTTTTTAACTTAAAATAACACTCTTATATATTCTAATAGATCTCACTATTTGATACTACTTTACACACAACAAACAATTTTCTTAATCTCTGTGCCGAAAAGAAAGTGGACTAATGGAATGAGACAGAGAGGGTAATAATTAGTGGTGAAAATCTAATTTCGGAACTGCAGAAATTGAACATACAATCTACATTTCTTGATTAAGATAAGGAAGTAACGTTCTCATTCACAATGACATAACGGTTAAAATGTTTAGTTTGTGATCGGAGATAATGAGTTTAAAACGCAATGTCCTCTAAAAAACACTTAATTATCCAACAATAAATTCATGTTCCATTTAGTAGGTGTTTGGAACAGCTTATTCAAAGCTGCTTTCAACTTTAAACTGGTGTGATGGTGTTTGGGACTCCCAGCTTAAAGCTGAGATTTTCTAAAATTAGGTGGAAAATAGAGAAGCAACTGAAGCTGCTCCACCCAGCTTCTAGCTTCTAGCTTTCAGCTTATAACTTATATTTTTTCCGAACCAAGTTACTCTTAATAGTTTTATCTAATTCCAGAAATATCTCTAACTCTAAAATTATGATATAATTTTATTTATAATATATATAATATTTAGATTAATTTAGTATTTTATAGTATTAAATTAAAATTATAAAGAAAAAATAAATATTGAATAACAATAATTTCTGAATTTTATTATTTATTATAAATAATAATTATTTAGTAACACTAAGGACAAAACAAACATTTTTTTTAAAAAGTAACAATAAGCTACTTCTATCAACAATATTCTCAAACACTATTTTCCCCACTTTCAGCATTTATTTCCAAACACTAATTGATTTTCAAATAAGCTGATTTCAGCAGCTTTCAACACTTATCAATAAGTTTCAGCTACTCCAAACACCCCCTTATTGTTTCATGTATTATTAATTACTCCCTCCATCTCATTGGTAGTGTCTTGTATATTCAAAAGGGTGTCCCATTAATAGTGTCTTGTTTCTAAAAATAGCAAAGATTTTGTGGTTACAAAATAAACTATTCAAAAGTCAAAAAACATACACCACACAATATCATTTTATTAATTCGTGCCTAAAAGAAACAAAACACTACTAATGGGACGGAGGAAGTATGTCTTTAAAAAAAAACATTAGTAATCATATTCGTGAAATTACTATCAATTATTTCTTTATACCTGCATTTTTGTAATTAGTTATTTGAAAGATTAAAAGATCCGCTGCCCATCAATCACAAATTCATTTTGTATTTTCTATTAAAAAATACTCCCTCCCTCACATGGTTCTTGTTTCAAAACTTTTCATCATGATATTTTAAGTGAATTGTTAATTATATTAATTGTAGTAGTTGTATCGTTCCCTTTTCAATTAATATTTTTCCAGATTTCTTTCTCTCTCCTTTTATTTTAATAGTTTTATTTTTTTCCTTTGATTAGTTATTAACATTTCAAAATTTCGATTAATAAGAAAAATAGGAGATTATGTAATCCAACCTAGAAAAATAGGACATTAGTTATTAACATTTCAGAATATACTCCCAAAAGGTACTCTGTATTAATATTAAATACAATCACACAATTTACTCCCACAAGAATCAGTACATATATACTATCAAATCAACGGAATTTAAGTAATCTAATCTATAAAAATTCTGAAATGACCGGAATATACAAACAGTTTAGGCAAACATCTCTAAATTTAATTAACAAAAGCAAGAGAAGCAGGGATAGATATCACCCAAAACAAAGTCCAACGGGATGTCAGCATTATGAACCCGATGTATGTCATCGTATCCGGTGGGGGTAGAATGACCTAATTTTGCTCTCCTCTTCAAGCTCCGACAGTTGGCTTTCGAACGCCTCAGTACCAGACTGTCGAATATCGTCGAAGCCTGCGGCGAAGAAAGGGTCAGTCTCGCTTGCATCTTCAACCGCCTGTAGTTGACTTTCAAAAGGCTCACTACCCGACTGTTGTATAACGTCGAAGCCGGCGGTGAAGAAAGGGCCAGTTTCACTCTCCTCTTCAGTCGTCCGCAACTAGCTTTCAAAAGCCTTACAACCCGGCTGTCGTATATAGTAGAAGCCTCGACATAGAAGGGTATAATAATAATTTATCAAAGGAATTTGCGCACTAGTAGAAAGAATTATACTGACCCTCCCTCAATAGAGGCCTAGCATCCTTAGCTCACTCACGTGACTAGGATCAAGTTCCGATACATCCTTGTTAGCTTCGCGGTCTTCTACCACGTACTCCTGGGGAAATTTTAAATCAATCTTAAAACCAACTACACTATACAAACATGAGTAGATTAATCACCTTTGTCAGTTCTTGCTTGGCCCTCCGTCCCATTATTAATGTCTCACTTGCCTTTTTTGGTTGTCCCATTATTTATGTCTCATACCAAATAAAGAAATAAATGAGTGGACCATAATCAATCTAAGCAAGTGGACTCCACCCCTTTATACTTTTACACCACAACTTTCCCACATTTATCTCCACTATCTTAATTACCGTGCTCAGTCCCAATGGGACATAAATAATGGGACGAAGGGAGTATGTGATAGCGGCGTTCATTGATCCTCTCACCCAGGGGCGGATCCAGGATTTTTGGTTAGGGGGGCAAAATTTATCGGTGTATGATACTTTGGGGGGTTCGGGGGCGGAGCCCCCGAGAAAAATTTTTAGGACATTTTTCTACGTAAGTCTAATTATACTTACTCTTTTTGGCTTATTTAAGAGATTATATTCTTCTTTCATAAATAACTGCTATATTCTTCATATTTATTCGAAAAATATCGTACACAATCTTATTTTGTCAGTCTAAATTTAGTTGGAGAAAATTATGAAGACTAACAATATCTAGCTTAGGAGTTAATTAAGTATTTAAATGATAGTTTATTTACACTTGCTAATTTTAGATCAATCAAATAATTAAAAAAAATGAAACATAATATATTAATTGTATAAAGTTATATATGTAACTCTATTAAAATAGATGTATAGAACTCTAAATTAAACATTGCCACTAAAATAAGTTACACTTAATATACTTTTTTAAAATATTTTTAGAAGTTTGTAGTCACATTAACACTAATTCTTCATTGTTACTTTAGTTTAGGATAATAAATTTAAAAATTTCGGGGGGGGCGAATTCGAAAAATTACGTGGGACAAACATATAAATTACTCGAAATAAACGAAAATTCGTAGTAATGCACGAAAATTCGGGGGGCGGTCGCACCCACCCGCCCCCCCTTGGATCCGCCCATGCTCTCACCGCATATTATTGTTGTAAGGTATGGATACGTCGAACAGAAAGAATTTATCCCTTAGATTCAAGGCTCAGACACCCGTATAGAAATAGGGTTCACACACACCAGTGACCCAATTACAAGATCGGCCACTATCAAGCCTGTAAGCTAGCCTATACAAGTTACTACACAACACGCTCGATCTCACGAAGAGAAGGATGAAGATTACAGTGTAGAACACATTGGCTGCACACAACAAAGCTGGGGCAAGGAGACGTCGCTCAGCTATTTATACATAGGGCGACACTCGCAGCTGGGCCAAGAAGCTGGGTTGGGCTGCAAAGAGGCAAGTGGGCCGACACAGGTAAGTTGGGCTGAGCCTATTTAATTCAACAATCTCCACCTTAGGCCCAATAGTGGTGTGCCATGGATTAGCCATAAAAGATACCCGAAAGAAAAGTGTCATCATCGCTAAAGGGACAAACTCTGCATCCTCACACAAACCTGCAAAACAACTAACAGAGGAAGCAGAAAAACATACAGGCAAAAAACACACAAAACAAGAAGGTAGCAGAGGAAAGAAAAACAAAGATGTAAAAACACTAAGGAAGTTTTTAGATCACAACCACACAGATTATCTAGAATGGAGATTCAAAATCTTTAAACATGTATTCAGTTTTTCAGCACTTAAACACTTAGTTCCCATATCAGCAGGATTCAAATCTGTATGGATTTTTTCTAACTTAACAATACCCTTTTCAACAATGTCCATAATGAAATGGAACCTAACATCTATATGTTTTGTCCTATCATGAAAAACATGATTTTTACAGAGTTGTATAGTAGATTGGCTGTCTGAAAACAAGGTCAGATCAGGACATAGATAACCAATTTCAGAGAGCAAACCTTTAAGCCAAATGGCTTCTTTCAAAGCCTCAGTAGCAGCCACATATTCTGACTCAGTGGTAGACAAGGCTACTATAGACTGAAGCTGTGACTTCCAACTAATGCAAGACCCACACAGAGTGAACACATAAAAAGTAGTTGATTTCCTATTGTCTCTATAATTTGCATAGTTAGAGTCCACATAACCAACCAATTTAGTTCCAGCAGCACACTTAGAAAATTTTAAACCAACATGCATGGTAGCTTTCAGATATCTAAGTAGTCATTTAAGTGCATTCCAATGTTCCATACCAAGATTAGACATGTACCTACTCAAGCAACTAACAGCAGATGCAATATCAGGCCTAGTACTAATCATCAAGTACATCTGTTGGTCCGGAGACGAAAAGTCAGGTGTAGAGGGGGGGTGAATACACCTGAGCTCTGTTTCTTTTTCTCAGTGAAGTTCAGCTGAAGCTGATGTTTGCAACTGATGAACAGTGCCAAGTAAGCCTTCGATCACTGGGGTCAAAGTGAGTCGGCTTCGAGCTCTTCTACCGACCGATGTCGGTATTACGAAACTCAGTCGGAGACTGTAGTGCGGATAAGTGTTAGGCCCGGAGTCGTCTCTTTTGAAAACGCGTTTTAGCAAGTTAAATCTTTTGGCTGTGCGCTTTATAAAATACGTTTTATGCAAGCTTATGATTTTCAAGTCAGTTGAATGCTATGCAATAAAACAGTAAAAGAACACAAGCGATTTAACGTGGTTCGGATACGCAAGATCCTACGTCCACGGTCCTGAACAAGGCGAGAGAACTTGTTGATTATTCCGAGCAAGCCTCGGCAGGGATATCGCGTGACCGGACGGTTCCCTCTAAGTTATAGTCCTTAGCGACTTTATAATCCAAACCTAAGTTTAGAAGGGAGGGAATATTCTCCAACTGAGAAGGAGTTCTTACAACAAGAACAATTCACTAAAAGTGAACTCCTTCGGATCTAAGCTATGAATCTAGCAATGAGCTTAGTTTAGAGAAGAAAGGGATCAAAGAGCTCTAGAGAGATGAACTACAAGAAGTGTTCTATGAAAACTAGTTCGTATCTGGATAAGCTTGAAGGTTCTAGAGCGTTGTGAGCTTGAATGATTTCCCTTGATTTCGCGTATATTCCTCTCTTTTTTGTGAAATCTTCAAATCCTTCTCTATTTATAGCTGTGAGTTGTGGCATATGTCCGTTGGAGACGACGATGCCACGTGTCACAAGCGTCCAAAGAAAACGACCACTATTCAACTTTGTTGCAGCGGGCGATTAATGCGACTGTTCATGAGAGCAGCTTTTTACCGTGTAGAGTAGGTAAGCGTTGTCGGCTTCTCATTGGTCGAGGTTTGTAGTTGGTGAGAGTGTCAGAGTTGACCGTTCAAACTACCTCGTATGTCTTCTGCTGAACATTTGAAAGGACTTTAAGTGTTGGGTCGCTTTCTGTCGGATACAGTAGACTGGAAAGTCTGTCTTCTTCGGCTGAGTCGTCTGACTGATAAAGTGAGCTTCTGATAGTCAGTTGGTCGACTGCGAAGGTATACTGCTTGCACTGGTTCTTCTATTCATGACCATCAGTTTGTAGAGAATGCTTCTACTGAGGTCCAGTCAGCTGATGCGGGATCTTCAACTGAGTTTGATATCAGCTGCTGACGAAGAATGCAAGCGATTACACTGATGACGTGGGGTTCGAAAAGTATCTTCGGCAGAAGATCGGTTCAACAACTACCCCGTACAGAGACTTAGACAAAATAATAAGCATTACATCAAGTCTAACCTATACATCGCCTAATCCTATCGACACACTAATCTACCGATATCGGCTCGGTTTTGGGATCTTCAATTCCATAGTACTACTATGATTTCCCCCAATTTCTTTTAACCCTAGAACATGAGTATCAATCTATCGACTCATATCCAACAATTTCCCCTAATTGATGATGCCAAAACCTCCATACTCTAACATCTATCAAAGATATTGTCCTACCGACAACAATTTCCCCCTTCAAACATCGAGGAAAAACCGATAATCATAAATGAACTTCAGGAGGCGAGAGAATGGCAAGATCGAGAAACTGATGTGAGTGTGTGTCAGATCACTTAGTGATCAGTTGTGTAAACACAAAGTAAAAGGCTGAAAGACAATGAGTAATTGTCTAGCAAGCAGAGGAACTGATATATATATCAAGAATTACAAAGTTCCAATGCTATTACAAAAGATGAGAAAGAGAAAATCACTGCTGCCTGCTTCTTGAACTTTTGCGTCTTCTTCTTGAAGTCAGCGGATTTCTCGGCGGGAGGATCCAGGTAATAGTATTTATACACTCTAGCTCGAATCTCCGGATCTCCAAGTTATCATCGGCCTTTCGGGAGCAAGGCTCGGATCGTAGGCGGCTTCCTCCACTTCTCTTTCTATGTCCTTAGTGCTCAGCAGTCCACTAGCAAGTCTCGGCGGTGGAATACGTCGGAAAGATGGGGCACGGAAGGTTATATTCTGTGATTCCATGACTTGCTTCAGCCGTTCACTGAATTCAACATCAAATCTCGTAACCAACTCCTCAAAGAGCTGATCGGTGAGCAATCGAGTGGGTAAATGCGCCATACGTAGTAGCCTTTGATAAAAACTTCTTTTAATCTCTCCCAATGTTCATTCATATCAGCCGGCACCCACTTATCCACATCTTTGAATCGGTTGTTGCTTGATGTGGGGGGCCCCGATGAACTTAGATCCTCTCGGGATCCGCCTTCTCGGATCATTCTTGGTTTAAAGGATAATCTTCGCACTTTCTCCGGATCGGCCATCCTTTTCTTTTCTCGGAGCGCGGCTGCTCTCTTGTCTCCATGTCTCGCTAGATAGTCCGGCGAGCACCGCCTCCCACGTTGCTTGTTCTTACGCTATCACGCGCAGCGTATGAGTCATAGAGGGTTGACTCTGCGCGATAGAGCGGGGTATCGGTTGTTGGGATATTAGTTGAAGAAGCCTTGGCGTATTCTTCTTGAGCTTTCTTCTTCGCTCTTCAACCGTCCCGATTACCTTCTTCTTACCTCTCGCTCTTACGCCTTGCCCTTAGGCTTTACGGTCGCCTCGACCGCTTCTTCTAATTTTCGCTCATGATCAAGTTTGTCCTGCAGCTGTTGGGCGACTCTGAGGTCGAAGGCCTCCTGCTCCGCTTTTGATTTAAATTTTTGGACCGGGGAGGAAGGAGGAGATTCAGTAGCGGTTTCCTTCCCCGGCCTCTGCGGCAGCTGTTGTGACTCTTCTTCTTCTGCTGGCTTGTTTAAGAACTGAGCGATCTCTTCTATATGTGCAGCAGAAGAGGAGATGGGGGTGGCTTGTAATGGAAATTCAAGGAGAAGTACCTCGTCAGTATTGTCTTTTGCCTGAGCGGCTGAGACTTCTTCAGTTCGAGTAGAGGGTCCTTCCTCCTGTGCCTTTTCCCTTTGAGTCTGTGAGGGTCCTTCAGCTGTGGAGGGTCCTTCCTCCTGTACCCTTCTGCTAAAAAGCGGTACATCAGCTGTCCCCATCACTCCTTCAATCCTTCTAACATCCACTCTCTCACTTCCTTCTCCCTTACTACCTTCCCCCTTACTACCTTCCCCCTTTTTGGCATCAGCAATAAGTCCAAGGGAGGTACGGAGTTCTTTCACTTCTTCAGCCACTTTGGCAACAGAAACTTTGACTTCATCAACAGTCGTATCGAAGTCAGACACCACACTGGTGTAGCCATTCCAGTCCAGTTCTTGCTCTTGCCTGAATTTCAGTAGCTGAGCGGCTGATTCTTTGCGAAGGTGCAGCAGAGCTGCATCATGGGATTCGCTCATCTCTTTCTGAATCGTCTTGAGAGCCTCAACTTGTTGTTTAATGGCTGTTTGGAGAGAGGTGGTAGCCAGCTTATTACGCTCATCCATCTGAGCTTGAATGCTTTCGAGGGCCAGAGTCAGCTCTTGTGAGAAAGATAGGCGCTGAGCTTCAAGAAGCTGCTGACTCTGAGCTTGCAGATCAATCTTCTGGGCAGCTAGAGTCTGCTCGATCATCTTCTTCTGATCAGGCTGAGAAGGAGCCTCTTGTGGTTTGAAGATGTCGGCAGAAAGTTTGTTCAGGCGTTCAGTCTGCGCCTTTGTATACTTCTCCCATTTAATGTGTACATCTTTGGCGAGAAGGCAATTTTTCTCTCCTTGGCGTCTGATCGCCTTGTTAACTGCCTTTGATGACACGGAACCTATTGGTTGTATCTGATAGGAGCTTGTTCCGAGCCTCTTTTCGGAGAACGTGAGAAGCTGCTCCCTTGAGTACTTAGGGGCATTAGGAGCCTCACCAGATGTAGCAGGTGGTGGTGATGAGCTCTTCTCACGGGGAGTTTCTCCCTCAGTAGAATCTCCCATTTCTGCATCCTTGGGTGCCTCGTCCTTCTCCTTATCATCATCATCTCCCTTATCGGCGGGGAGGAGAAGGGGGGGGGGGAGTGTTGCCTGGAGCCGATTCCCTCGGCTTAGCAAGTAGAGCATAGCAGCTCGTAAATCTTCAAAACAACCCGGATCGGCGGGCTCGCCAAAGCCTATGGCATTCTGCGGCTCTTGCTCCTCGGCCAACAACTCGGTCCCAGGCATCGATTCTTTGAAAAGTCTATGAGAATGTCCCGGTGCGGGAATCTCGGTAGCATATGAGCGCGTGCCCACGATGGCAATCTCTATCAAGTCCGTGTGCCCGGGCGATTTTGGGTATCGGCTCGTGAATTTTCGCCTGTAGCACGGGCACGAGTGGAATCGGTGGTGTTCCACTCGGCAGATGGCTCCTCGGTCGGTATTCTCGCTGTCCGGACCGGGTTTCCTCGGAGCCGATTATCTAAACCTTATCCTTCGAGTAGCTCCTTCTATTCCGAAGTATCGAATCCCGGATCCGCTCGGGAGGAGGTGAAGCGAGGAGTTGACGCTAGTATGGCCGGCGGCCGAGCAACGATGACCTCGGCGAGTCGAGTCTTGGCCAATCTCCTCTTCTTTGGCACTTGTACTGATGGGGGCAGAGCTGACGCTGCTCTCTTAGGCTCAAGCGGCCCCTTGCCTATGGATTTCTCAGCTCCAGCCTTCGTCTGGAATTTGATAGATTTCTTGTCAAAGTACTTGGAGTCCTCAAAAGCTGAGTTCCTCTGAACCATGCTTTCTATCGAAACGTACATCTTTGTTCCGAATAGAAGTTTACCCACACTGGCTATCCTCCTCTCGCCAGTGGGTAATGTGGTGAACTTCTGAGCCTATGCCTTCAGCTGAGTAGTATAATACTCGGCCCAGTTCACTTCAACCCCATCGTCTATTGCCATCATCAGCTGAATCCTGGGTTTGGACAGTTGATCATACGATCCAGCTGAACTTGTCAGAATGTGCGATACCACGTAAGCTAGACCTCTGTACTGAGGTAGCAACAGATTCCTCGGGAGAGCTGTTTTGAACGCCACATCCTTGCGTCCACAGAATTTCTACACATATGCGTTGATCTCCTTCTCCTTGTATCCAATCGGAGAAATGCCGGAGTTGGGAAGATCGAATGAAAGACCTAGAGCATCTTGAGTACTGAAGGTACGAACAGCTGACTCCCACTCATCTTGGTCGACTTCCTTCTGATAAGAGAAGGACGATTCCTCTCCTCCCGACGCTAGAGATTTCCAGTTGAAATAAACTTCAGCGACCTGTCGAGGGAGATAAGCACGGGGGTGCTTCGAAACCAGCATCTCCAACTCTGAACGCTCCAAAGCGTCAAACACGGGTTCAAGGAAAGAGGTCTCCACTTGGCGGAAGGCCAAAGTAGGTTCAAACAAAATCCTGGAGGCCACAATCTCCTCAATGTTGTCTGGTGTTTGAACGTTCGCCATTGAAATCTGCAAAACAACATATTAGCACTTGAAAATAGAGTAAGTTAGTAGTTGCTAGCAGATATCTGATACATTACCGTGTATAAGAGCTTTAAGAGATGCGAAAGCAAAGTTGTTTAAGAGATTTGGATAAGAAAACAGATTTGCGAGATAAGCTCTTGAGAATATGAAAAATGGCGAAAAGTGAGGAGTTGATAGAAGATGAAAGATTTTGTATATTAAGCTTGATCTTTAGTTTGAATCGCACGGTTCAAATTTAATCTTTCAAAATCAAGGGGCGGCTAAGATTAAATGTTATAAAAGGAATGATTACAATAGCCGCCAATATTATAGATATACGTAATAAAGGTAATGGAGAAGACATGCATTAAATGCGCGACGAGAGCATTAATTACGCGAGCGAGGGGTCCTGCCGACCTTTCCTCAAACCTTAAACATAATAAATGGCAAGGAATAAATGCTCCTTAACAACCGAATGTAAGCGGCGATGCATTAAATGCGGCATGCTTCGAACAATTTAAGTAATGATACTACGCAAACCTCTTCGGTTGAACTTATCGCTGGTTATCATTAATTATCGGGAGGATGGTTGTCTTGACGACCATGTTCCCCCTCCCTTGTGTACAGTGTGTCTCTCCCAACCGAGTCACTGTAAGGAGTTTTCGACTGTCTGCCGATTCCATGCGATACCAATTGTTGCTAAGTATATCATTATCGGTAGTCGGCTTCTACCGACTTGTCTCGGTAGGATCTAGCGGACCTAGCTCAACCGATAGTTCTCCGAACCTGTTCTCGGCTAGTGGTTTGGTCGGTATATCGCCCTTTGCTTGTCGGTATGGATTTTCTCCATCCCGATGTCCTTCTTTTCGACATGGTCTCGATGAAGTGGTGTCGGATATCCACGTGCTTGCATCGGTATGTAGAACTGGGTTCGAGTTATAGCTATTGACCTTGGTGGAGTCACGGTAGATGGGCACTTCATCCCGAGTTATACCATAATCTCTCAATTGTTGTCGAAGCCAAAGGATCCGGGCACAAGCAACTTCCCCGCAGCCATGTACTCGGCTTCGGTAGTGGACGTAGCTACCGAGTGCTTTGTTTCTTTGAAAACCACGATATCGGCTTGCCGCCTAGGAACCGACATGTTCGGAAGTTGATTTTCGATCTATCCCGCATCCTGCATAATCGGCATCGGAATAACCTATCGGTATTAGATTATCATCGGCGGGATACCATAACCCAAAGATCGGGTGTTCTTCTTAGATATCGCGAGAATCTTCTTCGCCGAGTCTAGATGACTTCGCTTGGGATTCGCACGAAATCTTGCGCATACACCTACAAGCATAAGTTATGTCGAGTCGGCTAGTTTGTTAAATAAAGTAAAGAACCAATAATAGCTCTATAATCGGTAGAGTTAACGTAAGCTCCCTCTTTATCTAGATCGATTTTAAAGTTCGTGTTCATGGGGATCTTGGACCGGCTTGCTTTGGAATCACGGCCGAATCTTTTGAGAAGATCTCGAGTGTATTTGGCTTGATTGATGAAGATTCCTTCGCTGATTGTTTTACTTGAAATCCAAGGAAATAATTCATCTCTCCCATCATGGACATCTCGAATTTCTCCTTCATCATCTTCTCGAACTCGCCGACATATGACTTCGTTTACGCAACCGAAAATGATGTCGTCCACGTAGATTTGCACCGGTAGAATGTCATCTTCGACTTTATGCTTGAATAGGGTGCGATCTACCGTCCCCTTTTGAAAACCTTTATGAAGTAGAAAGTCGATAGGGTATCATACCAAGCCACGGGTGTTTGTTTTAACCCATACTGAGCTTTCCTAAGTCGTACACACTGATGTCCCCGTCGAAAGCCGGGCGGTTGTTCCACGTAGACTTCTTCCTTGCATGCGTCGTTCGTAAAAGCCGACTTCACATCCATCTCGATATACCTTAAATCCACGATGTGTTGCATAAGCTAGGAAAAGACGAGTGGCTTCCAATCGACGACCGGAGCAAATGTTTCATCAAAGTCAATTCCCTCGCCCGATTGTATCCTTTAGCAACTAGTCGAGCTTTATTTCGACAATGACGTTGTTTTCATCTCGCTTGTTCTTGAAGACCCACTTAGTTCCAATCACGTGCCTGATGTCCAGGTCCGTCGACAAGCTCCCAAACTTCATTTCGACGAACCGGTTCAGCTCTTCTTGCATAGCAATGACCCGGTCAAGCATCTTTAAGTGCGTCCTCTATCGGACCGAGGTTCTTACGTAGACGAGAAAACAAGAGTAAAGTGAGCTTTCTCCTTGACTTAATCTTGATCTCGTCCTTATAATTGCTTGATGGATCTCCAATGATAAGATTTGAAGAATGAGCATCGAGCCACGAACGCCTGAGTCGGGCTTCTTCTTCGATACTACTTACGCACGATCGGTAGGTGTATTAGGCATTTCAAGTAGTACGTTCGTGACCGTAGTAATTCGGTAAGAAGGTTAGGATCTCCTGAGTTTCCAGGTTCAGGGGCATTTAGCTCAGGAACATTAATCGTTCCCCTTGAGTTTATATTCTCAGTAGAGGTCTCAGTTACCACAGGGGCTTCCTCATCGACCGAAGTTACTGTTGTTGATTACGTTCGATAGAATCAACTAGGTTAGCTACATTGCTTGTTGGCTGAGTCTCGAATTTCTTCATCTTTCGACTCATCATCCCAACAATGTTGGATCTTTTCGGCTTTGTCATTTAGTCCGAGATCCCGTAGCTTGCCGCCGACATCCTCGGTGTTTGACTTTGTATCTTTCCCTGTTCTCGGTAACAAATTCATCAAAAACAACATGAGGGCTTTCCTCCATGCAAAGAGTTCAATAGTTAAAAACTCGAAGGCTTTTTCGACTCGGGAGTATCTTAAGAATACTCCTTGATCGATTTGCTATCAAAGACCTTCAACTGATCTTTCCCATTGTTGTGGATAAAGCAAGGACAACCGAAAATATGAAAATGAGAAATAGAAGGAATTCTCCCTTTCCACGGTTCGTAAGGCGTCTTCATGTGTTCTTTGTGTCGGTAGTGATCGATTCGAGTGTAACGGGCGGTGTCGTAGCATCGCCCAAAACTTTGAGGGTAGTCCGAGAACTGCGAGGAGCGTTCTTGCTTGCTTCTTTGAGTGTTCTGTTCTTACGTTCGGCAAGTCCGTTCTGGCGAGGGGTGCGCGCGATGATGTCTCGTGCTGAATTCCCTCTTTATCGCAAGTATGTCTTAACTATCGAGTTTAGAAACTCGTTCCCCGTATCGAGCGTATCTTCTTAATCTTGATGTTCGTTTCCACACCGAGTTTCTTCGAGATTAGGTAACTCGGTCCGAACATCGATTTGTTGGCGATGAAGATGACCCAAGTATATCTCGAGTAGTCGTCTATGACGATGAGGGCATACTTCTTGCCTCTTATAGTCACTGGAGAGACTGGCCCGAATAAGTCCATGTGAAGCAGCTGAAGGATTCCATCAGTGGAAGGTGACGGAATAGGTGGATTGCTCCTCTTTGTTTGCTTTCCCTTCAGGCACACTTCACAATTTCTGTCTTTGATAAACGATTCGTTGGGCAGTCCTCTGACTTTAGAGTTCTTGACTAGCTTGTTCATGGTCTTGAAGTTCAGGTGGCTGAGTCTCTTGTGCCATAGCCAACCTGACTTGTCACCTGATTTGGTCTGTGCGAGCAAGCAAGCCTCAGGTTCTGCGGTTTTCCAATTTGCAACATAGATGTTCTTCTTCCGCGATCCTGACAACACTGTTTTCCCTGTAGATTTGTCAACAATATCACAGAAACCAGCGTCAAAGATTACTCTGTTAAGATTATCACAGAATTGACTGACTGAAAGGAGATTATGTTGAAGTCCTTCAACATATGTTACTCTTGGAACTGTGGCAGTCCCAATGTTCAGCGTTCCGTATCCCCTTGTGTAGCCTTTGGAGTTGTCACTGAATTCAATTCCGGGACCATCTTCTTGTACGTAGTTGGTCGGCGAGCTCTTCACGGTAAGTCATGTGTCTCGAGCAGCCGCTGTCCACTATCCACGGGTCCTTATGCACCTCAGCCTCTTCTCCGGCCATCAGACAGTATTCGGCTGACTCATCAGGAACTGTCTTTGCGACCTCAACTGCGACGAACGCGGCTTCGTCTTCAGAAGAATACATGAATGTATCCTCCTCAATTGAGTTGTCGGATATCTCTCCGGCTATATAGGCCTGCCGTCTCTCGGCAAATTTCTTTCTCCTGGCTCGCCGTTCGCTCTTTGAGCAGTGAGAGTTCGGGACAATCGTGCGATAGTGTCCCTCCTTCTTGCGGTTGTAGCAGGTAGATGTTCTGCTTTGCTCTTACCAGTGAGTCTTTAGACGGTGCGGCGCAGACTCCGATTTCCCGCATTCGGTAGAAGGATTAGATTCTTCTTTCTTATGATAGTCTTTCTTACCCGAGGAAGAATCTCGGTTGTATTTCCTCGGCTTTCGACTCTCTCCTTTTCCCTCGATATTTGAGAGCCATCGGTGCTAGGCCGGTCGGGGCTCGAAGTCTCGGAAGACTTTGCTACCGATGTGGCCACGGCTTTGCTTGAGGAAATAGGCTTGCTCCGGTATTCTTGTTGTTGCCTTGAAGGCGTGGTCGAACCGTGTGTCACCTGGAGCGCTTAAGCACTTTTGGGGTAGGCTATGCTCGAATTCCTCCGATTTTAATTCGAAAATATAAGATCAGGAGTTAGAGCATTTAGATCAGAGCGACGTAAATAAGTAGCAAATGGAAGCCACTTCTGTCGGGACAATGCTCTCAAGATCTTGGTGTTCATCTCCTTGTTGGTGAACGACCTTCCCAGCCCATTGATGACATTGACTTGATTGGTGAATCGACACTCGGCTCGTCAATGGTTTCGGTGAGGCTCCATTGCAAAGGCGTCGAACTTCCGAAGCTCTAGCTCGAGCTTGTTTTCTTTGATCCGAGGGGTTCCATGGCTCGGTACAGCCAAGGCGTCCCATAGCTCTTTCGCCGTTTTGCAATCTTGTACCCTTCCGAGATGTGAGTCACCGAGCGTAGTCGGTATGGCATTACGTGCAACTCGGTCAAGGTTGTGCAACTTCTTTTCTTCGGGCGTGAAGGCGAGATTTGTCTTTGGGAACCTTAGCACCGGTTTGTGCTCCCACGCCTCCTCCAACAGCAAATACTACGCCGTCGATCATGGGAATGATCGGTCCTGACTCTAGGACATCGACATGCTTGTCGTGGAGTGACGTTAGGTGTGCCTCCATACTTACGCGCCATACCATGTAGTTCTCTATTGAGAACATCGGTACCATCCTAATACCTGACATATCAGACATTGTAAGAGTAAGAGTATAAGGATGCTGAAAAGATGCTTATGCGGTGAAAACGGTTTTCGGGATCGGTTCGAGAGGACCAAGTATTTCGTAACCGGCGATCAGTTGAACACCGTGTGCTCTGATACCAATGTTGGTCCTGAGACGAAAAGTCAGGTGTAGAGGGGGGGGGTGAATACACATGAGCTCTGTTTCTTTTTCTCAGTGAAGGTCAGTTGAAGCTGATGTTTGCAACCGATGAACAGTGCCAAGTAAGCCTTCGATCACGGGGTCAAAGTGAGTCGGCTTCGAGCTCTTCTACCGGCGATGTCGGTATTACGAAACTCCGGTCGGAGACCGTAGTGCGGATAAGTGTTAGGCCCGGAGTCGTCTCTTTTGAAAACGCGTTTTAGCAAGTTAAATCTTTTGGCTGTGCGCTTTATAAAATACGTTTTATGCAAGCTTATGATTTTCAAGTCAGTTGAATGCTATGCAATAAAACAGTAAAAGAACACAAGCGATTTAACGTGGTTCGGATACGCAAGATCCTACGAACACGGTCCCGAACAAGGCGAGAGAACTTGTTGATTATTTCGAGCAAGCCTCGGCGGGGATACTTGTGCACTGGACAGTTCCCTCTAAGTTATAGTCCTTAGCGACTTTACAATCCAAACCTAAGTTTAGAAGGGAGGGAATATTCTCCAACTGAGAAGGAGTTCTTACAACAAGAACAATTCACTAAAAGTGAACTCCTTTGGATCTAAGCTATAAATCTAGCAATGAGCTTAGTTTAGAGAAGAAAGGGATCAAAGAGCTCTAGAGAGATGAACTACAAGAAGTGTTCTATGAAAACTAGTTCGTCTCTGGATAAGCTTGAAGGTTCTAGAGCGTTGTGAGCTTGAATGATTTCCCTTGATTTCGCGTATATTCCTCTCTTTTTTGTGAAATCTTCAAATCCTTCTCTATTTATAGCTGTGAGTTGTGGCATATGTCCGTTGGAGACGACGATGCCACGTGTCACAAGCGTCCAAAGAAAACGGCCACTATTCAACTTTGTTGCAGCAGGGCAGTTAATGCACTGTTCATGAGAGCAGCTTTACTGTGTAGAGTAGGTAAGCGTTGTCGGCTTCTCATTGGTCGAGGTTTGTAGTTGGTGAGAGTGTCAGAGTTGACCGTTCAAACTACCTCGTATGTCTTCTGCTGAACATTTGAAAGGACTTTAAGTCTTTGGGTCGCTTTACGTCGGATACGATGAGACCGGAAAGTCTGTCTTCTTCGGTGAGTCGTCGGACCGATAAAGTGAGCTTCGATAGTCGGTTGGTCGGCTCGCGAAGGTATATCTGCTTGACCTTGGTTCTTCTATTCATGACCATCGGTTTGTAGAGAATGCTTCTCCGAGGTCCGGTCGGTGATGCGGGATCTTCAACCGAGTTTGATATCGGTGGCCGACGAAGAATGCAAGCGATTACACGATGACGTGGGGTTCTGAAAAGTATCTTCAGCAGAAGATCAGTTCAACAACTACCCCGTACAGGACTTAGACAAAATAATAAGCATTACATCAAGTCTAACCTATACATCAGCTAATCCTATCGACACACTAATCTACTGATATCAGCTCGGTTTTGGGATCTTCAATTCCATAGTACTACTATGATTTCCCCCAATTTCTTTTAACCCTAGAACAGCTGAGTATCAATCTACTGACTCATATCCAACAACATCACAGAACCAATAGCATTGGAATAAGGAACATTTTTCATGGCATTAATATCAGAGGCAGACTTAGGAGATTGATCCTTACATAAAACAAGATCTTTCGGGTAGTTAGAAACTTATCTAAAATTTTAAAGGGGCACAAATGAGATTTTTAGATGGCACAAATGCAAAAATCATATCTTTAGGGTATTTAGAAACTTATCTGAAACTTTAGAGGGGCATAAATGAGATTTTTGGCATATCACCTCTGAGGTTTGGGCAAGGCGTAAATTACCCATGTGATTTCTTCAGTATAAAGTTTTTCCAAATGAAAAATGAAGAAACTAAATAAGAATTAATTTTCTAATAATATAAGGGCAATGTTTTCTATACTCTCGAAATTGAGTGAATTATACACGTGGGACTCGAAGGAAGACTTTGTGCAACTGCATATAAACCATATGTGGTAAATTGCACCTTTGCGAAATTAGGGAGAGTAAAATTCACATGACTACTCTCGAAAATTGAGTAAATTACAAGTGAAATTTAGGAGGCTGTGTGTAAATGTATATGAACTATAAGGGAGTAAACTGCACATTTTCTAAATTATAAGGGTAAACTGCACTTTTTCAAAACCACATGAGTTAAATTTACCCGAGTTGCACAATGAAAAACCATATAGTTTGGGGAATTTAGAAACTTACATGAACTTTTAGGTCTAGAGTGGGAAAGTCCTATTCTCTGAGGACCAGACCACCAATCTTATTAAGTTTTCGGGAAACGCAGACGGAAAGAAGTGAATTCAGAGAGAGAGAGTCGGAGAGAGAGAGAGAGAGGATGTTGTTTCAGGTGGGAGGGCAAGGAACTCGGCCGACATTCTTCGAGATGTCTGCTGCTCAGCAGCTACCGTCGAGTCTACGCGCCGCCCTTACTTACTCGCTCGGCGTATGTATCGTCTCCTCAGTTTCTGCACAGTTATCTTCTCAATTTTACATTTTTCCCCTTGCAGAATCTTCTTTGTAATTTGGATTTTCTCTGATAACATAACAATTCAATAGTGTTTTCTTACTTACTATGGGGACAAGGATGCTGGAATTTTCCTAAAGTGTGATGATAGAATAGGTAGGAAATTCAATGGAATATTGATGAAAACAGAACTAAATTTGAGAAATGGAATTCTCGATTACGGTTAAGCTGAATCTTTTTTATGTTTGGAAAAAAAAATGCATGTTATGGAGGAAACTGAAAAGCCTATAGGATAGAACATTGGTTTGTCTGCTTGTAAATCTCATTTCTGAACTAGATGGTAGGAGAATTTTAAGGTGAAATTGCGTTTTACATGCTGCAGGTATTTGCTTTACGAAGACCTTTCATCCATAAAATCTTGGATTATGAAGATGAGGCTTTTGCACTGCTTATGCTAGTCCTTGAAACTCACAGTTTGCGCACTACAGGTGAAAGTCTGGTGCAATATTTGCTTTTCATAAAATTATGTATGCAGCAGATTACTTGAAGTGAAAGTTATTGCCGTTAGAATTCTGACTTTCAGACTGAATGGTGCATTTTTAGTTTCTTATTGGTTATACCATTTTGTGATATCTTCTCATCCACTTTTCAGATGCTTCTTTTTCGGAATCTTTGTATGGCTTACGGCGAAGAGGTGTTAAGATCAAATTGAAAAGGAGCAATTTGCTTAAAGATTCCGAGGGTGAGGTCCAGCATACTGGCTTACATAAACACCAAAAAGTTCTCTCAGTTGCCTTTCTTGTAAGAAACTTCTTACTTACTTATTAACTGTCTATTATGATCTGTCGTACTTTGACTGATCAAAATTATGTCTCATCGTTCAGTTTTATTCTCTTTTAGTGCTTTAGATTCTTATTCATGATGAATCCCTCGTCTGCTGTTTTGCAGGTTGTTTTACCATACTTGAAATCAAAACTCCAATCAATCTACAACAGGGAAAGGGAAGCTAGTCTTCAGGCAAGTCTTTGGGACGATAGTGATGAAAGGTTTGATAATGACTTTGCTAGTGGAGGCAATAATTCATTTGAGTCTAGAGACGGCTCAAATGTTGAAGCATCAAATCGTGGCATCAGTAGGTTAAGGAAGATTGTTGGTGCTTGCTACCCTTGGCTGCACGCTGGAAACGAAGGTATATAAGTTTTGCTCGTAACTGTTTATTTGCAGTTTGTTAAATGTTCATACTTTACTGAAATACTGTTTCATTATAATTTGGACAAAAGAAAATGTCAAATTTGTTTATATATTACTCAACATGACATAACATCATCGAGCCTTCTTTCTGCATTTTCATGTGAATTGATGGTTTTCTTTCTTCTGATGTGGGCTAGTGTTCTGCTGTAGGGTTCTCTTTTGCCTATCAGCTACTATATTTGTTGGACGCCACTGGGTTCTACTCTGTGGGATTACATGCATTTGGCATTCATGTTTGTCGAGCTACTGGGCAAGAGCTGGTAAGTTTTCAATGGTCATGTGAATCATACACTTCGATACTTTTTGAGTCTCGAATGGTATTTCTTTTGCATATCTTGGTTCTCACAGTTTGCATCTATTTAAAGAATTCTAAACTTGATTAGAATGCAAACCCTTTTGAAGGCCGGTGGTATTTGAAAATCAAGATTGCTCCTTAGGTGGATTGTATGTACTATTGTAGTCCTGTATGTTTTACTTAACAGAGGTTTTAGCTGTCATTTTTGTGAAGTGGTCTAATACTTCCTTGTATTACTGGAGGCATGTCCTTTATTTTAATCGTTTGACCTTGATCTTTGTTATTTAGCTCTTAATTCTTGTTTTCCACAATTGTATGTTCCTTTACAAAGTCATAGTCATATGTCGCATACAACCTATAGTTAATTAAAAAAAAAATTATTGTCTATAAATTACTAAAAGTATTCTAGATTCAGCAATCATCCTTGTATGTCCATTCATTTCTCCTATTATTTTGAGCCTTATTCTTTTTTCTGGTGTCAAGATAGATGGATACGTCTTCCAGAATATCAAAGATAAGAAGTCGTGAACGTGAGAGACTTCGTGGCTCCCCTTGGCTAAAGGTGTGCTTGTTAGATTTTTGCTTTATTGGCTATTTATTTTGTTCATTCCAATCCTTTAGTTCTTCATAGTTATGCTTAATTATGTCATGAACTGAATCAATTAATCCAAATGCATCTCAGGCACTACAAGGTGGTTTACTCAGCTGTGCTTACGCCGTTCTTGACTATGCCCAGACTGGTTTGATTGCGGCCGTGTTTTTCTTCAAAGTAAGTATTCCAATATGCTGCACTGAACTGATTCCCCAAATCATTGTGTATGGTTGCATCGAAATTGTATTTAACGTGATTGGAAATTAATTTTATTCTTAGTAGAGGTGTACCTTGAATTTCAATCTTCCCTTTAAGTAGCCTTCATTCATGATGCTCCCTTGTTTCAATCGTATTGTGTCGTTATCATTTACTCGTAGTGGAGCTAATATGTGATTTCACAGATGATGGAATGGTGGTACCAGTCTGCTGAAGAAAGAATGTCGGCCCCAACCGTGTATCCTCCTCCTCCCCCACCTCTGCCTCCAAAGGTGACTTGCTCACATTGCCATATCTCTGAACATCTTGAAAACGACTCCAATTAAACCAACTTCTTCGAACACAGGTTGCGAAGGAGGGAATCCCACTGCCTTCGGATAGGACATTATGCCCGTTATGTTTGCAGAAGCGCACAAACCCATCAGTCATGGCCGTTTCAGGATTCGTTTTTTGCTATACTTGTGTATTCAAATATGCCAATCAGGTTAGAGTCTCTTCTTTCACTATGCATAGTATCATGTTTACAGTTTATTCTATTTCTCTTCCATAGCATTTAGGAAGTCTTTTTATCTCTCCCTCTTGAGTATAACTTTGTTTATATATTTAACTTCTACAGTACAAACGTTGCCCAGTCACATTGCTGTCTGCAACAGTAGATCAAATCAGAAGGCTATTTCATGATGTATAACAGATACATTATTATCCTTCCATCAATTTGCTACAATTTTATAACTGCAGTATCCATTGCGTCTGGTACGTATTGGGGACGAACTTACAGCGCGTTCGTGTTGATGGTGCAGCTTCATACCTCCAAAATTGTGCTCAAAACGTTATCATATATGTTTTCTCTCTCCAATGAAGGAGTGTTTACATGCCATTTTGCTCAACTTATTGTAGATTATTTAAACCATTTTCATATTCTTGTTTAATAAAAGAAAGCTAGCGTGGTATCCAAGTCTTGTGTCTGCGCATCTTGGTCTTATTTTTCAATTTGTATATAGTATTGCATGCACTCTACGTGTTTGTGATAATGACTGAAAGATATTCTACTGATTCGATAAGTGATGACGAAATTCATAGTTTTGAACATGTTATAAAGCTGGCCAAAAGTTCGATGTACAATTAAAATTTATACATATACATGATCTAATTTCCCACCTTCTCCATCAAACATCAATGGTGGAGCTGAGTTTCCTTTTTGGGGTTTTAGGTACAGTCAGAAATCCCTACAATTAACCACACTCAAATCTTGTTTGTGTTCATAATTTCTGAAGTTTCTCTCTCTCTCTCTCTCTCTCTCTCTCTCTCTCTCTCTCTTTTTTCAGGTAACATATCAGCATTCCTCATACTGCTCTCGCCGATGTACGTTATTTCTCAACCTACTTTTTCATTTTGATTATGAACACTAAATCGAGCACAAGAGATGATTTCGATATGATTGGGATTGGGGATTCTGATCGTGTGCGAATCGCAGAGGCACTTTCTCGAGGATCGTGAAGAACAGATCTACTCTCGAATTCTCGAGCTTCCCATACATATCTATGGTGTTGAACGCAACTCTCTGGACGTACTACGGATTCATCAAACCGGATTCGCTGCTCGTCGCTACTGTCAACGGAGCTGGAATCATTATTTCGACCGTCTATCTCTTCATCTTTCTGGTTTTTGCTCCTCCCAAAGATAGGTAAGTTCGATTTTGTGATTCAAAAGTATTAATAGTAATTTGCTTTTTGTTCGCACAAACGCGCAAACAACTATTGAGAAGTGATTTCCGTTGCGTTAGCGGCGGTTATGGCGGCGGCGGCGCTATGGGTGAGTGAGCATGAATTGGAGGGAGAAGCGAGCATCAATGTCACTGGGTTTATGTTTGCTTGCTTCAACATTCATCGTTACGCTGCTCCTCTGTCAATCATGGTAAGAATTTAATTACCTAGCTACTATTCTCTGTTTTATCTTGGATATTTGCTCAATTTTTCTTGGGTATAAATTTTCATGAATATATACGATCATGCAAGAAAATTAATAAGGTTTATCGTGGAAAAATTGACAAATAAGTCACACTTACTGCTAGAGCCATTAAAATTGATTCGAAATGGTTCGGATTAATTAACTGACCGGACTATCCGTACTTTCGGCTTGTGAGCCGAAACGCAAATGCAACCGGGCCTTAATAATAGGGTTTAATAGCCAGGTGGGCCAAATGAAATTTGGGCTCAAAAAGCCCATAACTTATGAGCTCAATCAGTCCTCTAACTTATAAATCATGATGATTATATAAATCTCAAAATAATTATATGGCTGATTGATAGTTTATTTTACTCCAAATTTAAAAAATTAACGGTTGTATAATGATTTATTTATTTTATGTTTGAAGATTTTGACAACTCTATTTATTAATACTGAACTTTATCTAACGAATTGTTCACCTAATTCGTCTATAAATTTTTGATATAAAACTTATTGTTGGATGCAATGGTCACAAAAAAGTGGTGACAACAAAGAGCGTAGAATTCAAGCCAGTCTGGCTATCATTTTTCCTATTCATCAACTGGATTATCTACGCCGTATTAATTGGTGACATTTTTCTTCTAGTAAGTCTTGTATTTATTTCCTCTTATCTTAATTAAATTAATCTCTCAAATTCAAAGTATTCTAATAGCTCGATCCGATATGAATGTTCTTACTTGGAACGTCGCCATTAGTACTTACTGTACGGTATGCATAGAAATGGAAAGCCATCAAATAGTGCAGTTGATGTTTTGGAAGAGGGACAACTTCACCAGCAACTTCTTCATCCATCTTACAATTGATTTTTCATTTTGCGTGTGGCGATGTCTACGGTAACGCCATAATTTATTTTAGTTTCATTAACTACGTTACTACTTTGATTTCATTAGTTATTAAAGATGGTATATATTAAAAAATGGGGAATCATGATAATTAATAATAAACCACCTAAAAAGGACTGCCCTAAATATAGACCTTGAAACGCCCCTCTTAAAGGCCCAATCAAATATCTCATTATAATTTTAAATTAAATATTACTACTATTTACTTTGAATAATATATAGGCTAGAACAATAATAGCAATAAATATAGGCGCAGTATTCTCTACTCAGATACACAGTAAACTGGTCATTCTAAAAATTACTTTATGTGACAAAAAAATTCGAAATTCTGTCCAAAGTTTCCAAGGCGGATACAAGGACAAAATCCTTAATTTCAAAAATAATTTTTTAAAAATATAAAAAAATTCCGGAATAATGATCACATTATGGCGATCCATATATGATTCTATTGCACTATCTAGGTCAATAATAATACAAATATGATTGCGTAGAAACGCAACCTATGACTTATAAAATACATCCAAATTTTACATAACTAAAAGATTTGTCATCTATCTAGTCTAGCTCAAAACTATTACTTGAAGTTTGTCACACAAGCAGGTAGGGCTGGGCGCGGGATGGGTACCCGCTCTACGGGTACCCGCACGCGGATACCCGCGCCTGCGGGAAATGAATTTTACTACCCGTTACCCGACCCGCATAGAGCGGGTACCCGCACGGGATTGGAGCGAGAATACCCGCACATCTTACAGCCAGCAGCCATTCTCTCGGCACACCGGCTATGGCGGGTACGGAAATTGGCCGAGAGGAGCTCGGATTCTGGAAATAAACCAGCAGCCATTCTCTCTCAAGTCATGGATCAGGATGGATAATGGAAGCACTCATAGCCAAGTCACCTTGAGCCCTTGATCTTTCCATTTATAGATCTAAAATACATTTCGATTTCACTTTATAGATGAATGATCACAAGTTCGAATTCTGCCTTTTTTTTGTTTTTGTTTATAATAGTAATATAACATCTCCTCCCGTGCTGATCCCAACCATAGATATGGTCTGAACATGTTTGCTGAATTTCGGACAGCTTATTATATTACTCCCTCCGTCCCATTATTAGTGGCGCCTTTCTTTTCGGCACGGGAATTAAGGGAATATGTAATAAAGTATGAGAGATGAGTAGATAATAAAATAGGAGAGAGAGATGAATGTGATAATGAGAGTGTAGGAGAGAGAAGATGATAACTTAGGAAAGAGAAATGAGTATAATAATGAAAGTAGATGATAAAGTAGGAGAGATAAGATGATAAAGTAGGAAAGAGAGTGGTAATTTTTTACCAATTTGTAACGTCGCCACTAATAGCGGGACATCCGAATTAGGAAAGGTGGCCACTAATAATGGGACGGAGGGAGTACTACACAACACTAAACAAGCTTTTGATTTATTTATTTCTGAACATGTTGTGCTTCAGTGGTGGTGACTGGTGGTGAGGACGAATTAGGATTGAAGTTGTGCTTCAGTGGGCGGAGGGGTGGGGTGACTGGTGGTGAGGACGAATTATTTGTTGCGGGTATCCGTTCGGGAACGGGTTTCGCCGGCTAGTACCCGTTCCCGTTCCCGACCCGCGTATTTTTTGTGGATACCCGCGAAACGGGTACCCGTACCTATTTTTCCTGACCCGAACGGGAAATACCCGAACGGTACGGGTACGGGTGCGGGAACCCATTTTTTTGCACACTCCTACAAGCAGGGGTGTTGGGTTATGAGTCAGTAGATGGTATTCAGCTGTCTAGCTGTTAAAAGAATATTGGGGGAAATCATAGTAGTACTATGGAATTAAAGATCCCAAAACCTAGCTGATATCAGTAGTGCAGTGTGTCGATAGGATTAGATGATGTATATGTTAGACTTATTTTGTTTTGATTATCTTTTTGTCTAAGTCCTGTACGGGGTAAACTGTTGGACTGATCTTCTGACGAAGTTACTCTCCAGAACCCCACGTCATCAATGTAAGAGCTTGCGTTCTTCGACCAAAGAATCGATCTCCACCTCGGTAGGAGACGGCCCATCACCGATAGTTATCGCGAGAAGAACATAATGCAAAGCTCAGTTCCTTCGCAGTCATCAGCTGACCCACCAAAGCCTTATCAGCTTGTCAACCGACTCAGCCGAAGAAGACAGAGACTGTCTTGAGTCTACTGTATCCGACAGAAAGCGACCCAGTCATAAAAGTCTTTTCGAAGTTCATCAGAAGATCATACGAGGATGTGGAATAGTCAACTCTATCTCTGACACATTCCCACCTACCACAAACCTCGACCAATGAGAAGCCGACAACGTTTTACCTGCTCTAAACAACTAAAGCCTGCTCTCATGTACGGTATTAATCGCCCCGCCGCAACAATTCGAAATTATGGCCGTTTTCTTTGGAAGCTTGTGACACGTGGCATCGTCTTCTCCAACGGACATATGCCTGCTCACAACTATAAATAGAGAAGAAATCCGAGCTCCACGCACGGGATTCACAAGGGAAAAGGCTCAAGCATTCAAACACTCTAGCAAATTTGAAAGATCATCCAACGAAGAACTAGCCTTCATAGAATATTCTTGGTTCTTCACTCTAGAGTTCTTTAGATCCCTACTTCTCTAGCTAAGCTCATTGCCATATTCATAGCTTAGAAATTCGAAGGAGTTCACATTCTGTGAAATTGTTCTTATTGTAAGAACTCCTTCTAGTTGGAGATTATCCCCACCCTTCAAACTTCGGTTTGATTTGTAAAGTCGCTAAGGACTATAACTTAGAAGGATCTCGTCCAAGGTATACGGTTTCCTTTGCCGAGACTTGCTCGGAATAATCAACAAGTTATCCCGCCTTGTTCGGGGACCGTGGACGTAGGATCTTGCGTATCCGAACCACGTTAAACCGCTTGTGTTATTTACTGTTTTATTGCATTGCATACAAACTGATTTAAAATCATATCTTTGCATAAAACGTATTTTTAAAAGCGCACAGCCAAAAGACTCTTAACTTGCAAAAACACATTTTCAAACTGAGACGAATTTCCGGGCCCCACACTTATCCGCACAACGTCTCTGACTGAGTTTCAACGACTGACTAAAGTCAGTAGGAGAGCTCAGTAGCTGACACACTCTGACCCGTGATCGAAGGTTACTATCTGGCAATGTTCATCCAGTCGCAACCAACAGCCTTAGCTGTCCTTCACGTTCTGAGAAAAAGAAACTGTGATCAGGTGTATTCACCCCCCCCCATCTACACCTGACTATCGTCTCCGGACCAACAATTGGTATCAGAGCATACGGTGTTCTACTGATCATCGGTTCTGTACTACTGGTCTTCTCGAACAGATCCTGAAAACGTTTTCTCTACACAAGCATCTCTTCATTCATCCTTATACTCGTTCACATAATGTCTGATATGTCAGGTATTCGGATGGTACCAATGTTCTCAGTGGAGAATTATACGGTATGGCGCGTGAGAATGGAGGCACACCTCACATCGCTGCACGATAGCATGTCGGACGTCCTTGAGACAGGACCAATCATTCCCATGATTGACATCGTATAATATGTTGAACCGAAAGGTGGAGGAGCACAGACTGGTGCTAAGGTTGCCAAGGACAAAACAGCCTTCACGCCAGAAGAGAAAAAGCTGCACAACCTCGACCGAGTTGCGCGAAATGCTATACTGACTACGCTCAGTGACTCTCATCTCGGGAGGGTGCAAGACTGCAAGACGGCGAAAGAACTCTGGGATGCCCTGGCTGTACTGAGCCAAGGAACCCCGCAGATCAAAGAGAACAAGCTCGAACTAGAGCTTCAGAAGTTCGACGCCTTTACAATGGAGCCTAGTGAAACCATTGACGAGCTGAGTGTCAGATTCACAAACCAAGTCAATGTGATCAACGGGCTGGGGAGGATGTTCACCAACAAAGAGATGAACACCAAGATCTTAAGAGCTCTACCTCGACAGAAGTGGCTTCCTTTTGCTACTTATTTATGTCGCTCTGATCTTAATGCTCTAACCCCTGATGCTATCTTTTCAGAACTAAAAATAGAGGAATTTGAGCATAGTCTACCCCAAAGATGTTCCGGTCTCGGTTCACCGACACACTGATCGACTACGCTTTTAAAGCAACAGTCAGCAAAACTGGAGCCGAACCTATTTCCTCCAGCAAGGCAGTGGCCACAACCGTAGAAAAGTCCTCTGAGACTTCAGGCCCTGACCAACTCGCACTGATGGCTCTCAAATATCAGAGAGAAAAGGAGAGAGTCAGAAAGCTGAGGAAATACAACAAAGATTCTCCCTCAGGTAAGAAAGATTATCAGAAAAGGGAAGAATCTTAACCTTCTACTGAATGCAGGAACACAGAGCCTGCTGCGAGTCCATCCAAAGCTTCAGCTGGAAAAAGCAGCAGAATGTCTACCTGCTACAACTATAAGAAGGAGGGACACTACCCGATCACGATCGTCCCGAACTCTCAGCTGCTCAACGAACGTAACGGGCAAAGCGGACGAGAAAAATTTGCCCAAAGAAGGAAGGCTTACATAGCCGGAGAGATATCCGACAACTCACTTGAGGAGGATACATTCATGTATTCCTCTGAGGACGAAGCTGCATTTGTAGCAGTTGAGGTCGGAGAAACGGTTCCTGAAGGAACAGTGAATATCTTGTCGATGGCCGGAGAAGAGGCTGAGGTAAATTCCAAACTTAATACAACCTCTTCTTCACACAGCACACACGACACGTGCTCGGTCACAGATGATCCTCTCGGATGTGGTACAAGCATACGACGATTTGCTAGAGGAATGTATTCACCGAGCGAGAATTCAGCAGAACGATTCGAGAACCGGAACGTGTGAAGGCTGAGAATCAGAGACTTTCTTCTGATTGTCAGGTCTCTACTGAGTCAGAGAATCTGGTGGTGAGACTCAAGGAAGAGATTAAATCTCTTATGACTAAGTCTCACCTTCAAGAGACCCAGATCTCAGTTCTGACTAAGGACAATTCTGAGAAAGAGACTAAAATAGCCCAACTCAGTCAGAAGCTCACAGACATGCAAAAAGATTATGACTCACTCAGGAGGAGTGACGAGGTCTGGCGAGGACTGATGACTGAACAGTACCTAGGAGCTAAGGAGAAGCTGGAAAGTATGCTTAGAGCGCAACGGCCAACAGTCCTGAAAGAAGGTCTTGGCTATACTCACGAAGCTTCTACCTCAAAAAGCTCAGAAGCGCTGGCTGATAGGTTCGTCAGAGGAAAGGTGCAAACTGCTGACACCACACCTCAGGCGAAGAATAAGCAGAAAATCGTTGCACCTCAGTCGAGCAGCAAAAAGCAACTGACCAAAGGTTCCAGCCCCAGGACACCGCGATCAAACTCAAGGGGAACCAAGAAGGTCAGGTGGGCAGAACAGAACAAGGAGCCACTGTATGAGCACCCGGCTCAGTATGGCTCGTACTACTATGTGCCCAGGGTCAGGAGGAGCGCAAAGACTCAGAAGAAGAAAGCTCCTGAGCCCAAAATCATCAGAAAGTCAGTATCTCCAGGTCCCGTGGAGAAGAAAACTGACAAGGTTCAGAAGAAGAAGTCTCAGACTTCTAAGGTTCCTAGACAGATTTGGGTTCCGAAATCACCCACTAACATGTAAGGACCCAACTGAACCAAAGGGTACCTAAAAATGTTTCTGTTTTGCAGGTGCATAAGGACCCTTGGATAGTGGACAGCGGCACATATGACATACCAGAAGAGCCTGCTGACCAACTACATACAAGAAGATGGTCCCAGAATTGAGTTCGGTGACAACTCAAAAGGCTACACAAGGGGATATGGAACGCTGAACATTGGGACTGCCACAGTTCCAAGAGTAACATATGTTGAAGGACTTCAACATAATCTCCTTTCTGTCAGTCAATTCTGTGATAATCTTAACAGAGTTATCTTTGACGCTGGTTTCTATGATATTGTTGATAAATCTACAGGGAAAACAGTGTTATCAGGTTCGCGGAGGAAGAATATATATGTTGCAAACTGGAAAACCGCAGAATCTGAGGCTTGCTTGCTCGCACAGACGAAATCTAGTGACAAGTCATGATGGCTATGGCACAAGAGACTCAGCCACCTGAACTTCAAGACTATGAACAAGCTCGCCAAGAACTCCAAAGTCAGAGGACTGCCCAACGAATCGTTTATCAAAGATAGAAATTGTGAAGCATGCACGAAGGGAAAGCGGCATAATGAAAAGCAATCCACCTATTCCTTCACCTTCCACTGATGGAATCCTTCAGCTGCTGCACATGGACTTATTCGGGCCAGTCTCCCCAGTGACTATAAGAGGTAAGAAGTATGCCCTCGTCGTTATTGATGACTACTCGAGATATACTTGGGTCATCTTCATCGCCAACAAATCTGATGTTCAAACTGAGCTACCCAATCTACTGAAGAAACTCAGTGTGGAAAAGGACATCAAGATTCAAAGAATTCGCTCAGACAGAGGAACAGAATTTCTCAACTCAGTAATTAAGGAGTACTGCGATAGAGAGGGAATTCAGCACGAGACATCAGCTGCTCGCACCCCTCAGCAGAACGGACTTGCTGAACGCAAAAATAGAACACTCAAAGAAGCAGCAAGAACGCTCCTAGCAGACTCTGGACTACCCTCAAAGTTCTGGGCTGATGCTACTGACACCGCCTGCTATACTCAGAATCGCTCACTACTTACACAAAGCAACACATGAAGACACCATACGAATTATGGAAAGGGAGAATTCCTTCTATTTCTCATTTTCATATTTTTGGTTGTCCTTGCTTTATTCACAATAATGGGAAAGATCAGCTGAAGGTCTTTGATAGCAAATCTGATCAAGGAGTATTCTTAGGATACTCTCGAGTCAGTAAAGCCTTCAGAGTCTTTAACTATCGAACTATTTGCGTGGAGGAAAGCCCTCATGTTGTTTTTTATGAGTTTGTTACTGAGAACAGGAAAAATAAAGAGACAAACACTGAAGATGTCAGCAGCAAGCTACAGGATCTCGGACTGACTGATAAAACTAAAAAGATCCAGCATTGTTGGGATGATGAGTCAGACGATGAAGAAATTCAGACTCAGCCAACAAGCGATGTAGCTGACCTAGTTGATTCTCCTGAACAGAATCAACAACAAGTAACAACGGTCGATGAGGAAGCCCCAGTGGTAACTGAGACCTCTACTGAGAATATAAACTCAGGGGGAACGATTAATGTTCCTGAGCGAAATGCCCCTGAACCTGGAAACTCAGTAGATCCTAACCTTCTTACTGAACTGCTACAATCACAGAACAGTACTACTAAAATGCCTAACACACCTACTGACTGTGCAGAAGTAGTATCAGAAGAAGAAGCCAGACTCAGACGTTCATGGCTTGACGCTCATTCTTCAGATCTCATCATTGGAGATCCATCAGCAACGATAAGAACAAGATCTAAATTAAGTCAAGGAGAAAGCTCACTCTATTCTTGTTTCTTGTCTACAGAAAAACCTCAGTCGATAGAGGACGCACTAAATGATGCTGACTGGATCATTTCCATGCAAGAAGAGCTGAACCAATTCGTTAGAAATGAAGTTTGGGAGCTTATCAGCACGTGATTGGTACTAAGCGGGTCTTCAAAAACAAGCGTGATGAAAACAACGTCATTATCAGAAATAAAGCTCGACTAGTTGCCAAGGGATACAGTCAAGCAGAAGGAATCGACTTTGATGAAACATTCGCTCCAGTCGCTAGATTGGAAGCTATTCGTCTTTTCCTAGCTTACGCAACGCATCAAGGATTCAAAGTATATCAGATGGATGTAAAGTCAGCTTTTCTGAACGGCGTACTGAAGGAAGCAGTCAACGTGGAGCAACCGCCCGGCTTTCAGCAGGGACATCAGGTGTACAGACTTAGGAAAACTCTGTATGGGTTAAAACAAGCACCCAGGGCTTGGTACGATACCTTATCAGACTTTCTACTTCAGAAAGGTTTTCAGAAGGGGACAGTAGATCGCACCCTATTCAACATAAAGTCAAGAGATGACATCCTACTGGTGCAAATCTACGTGGACGACATCATTTTCGGCTGCAGAAATGTAACCATATGTCAGCAATTCGAGAAAATGATGAAAGAGAAATTTGAGATGTCCATGATGGGAGAGATGAATTACTTCCTTGGATTTCAAGTCAAGCAATCACCTGAAGGAATTTTCATCAATCAAGCCAAATACACTCGAGATCTTCTCAAAAGATTCGACTGCAACTCGAGCAAGCCAGTCAAGATCCCCATGAATACAAGTTTTAAAATCGATCTAGACAAAGAGGGAGCTTCTGTTAACTCTACTGATTATAGAGCTATTATTGGTTCTCTATTATATTTAACAACTAGCCGACCTGATATAACTTATGCTGTAGGTGTATGTGCAAGATTTCAAGCGGATCCTAAGCGAAGTCATCTAGACTCAGCAAAGAAGATTCTGCGATATCTAAGAGGAACACCTGGCGCAGGGTTATGGTATCCTGCTGATGATATTCTTTTACGGACGGGTTATTTGATCCTGATTATGCAGGATGCAGGATAGATCGAAAGTCAACTTCTGGAACGTGTCGGTTCCTGGCAGCAAGAAGCCGATATCTTGGTTTTCAAAGAAAAGCACCCCGGAGCAACGTCCACTACCGAAGCCGAGTACATGGCCGCTGGAAGTTGTTGTGCCCAGATCCTTTGGCTTCGACAACAACTGAGAGACTATGGTATAATACAGAATGAAGTGCCCATCTACTGTGACTCCACAAGTGCTATTGCAATAACTCAGAATCCAATTCTCCATACGAGATGCAAGCACGTGGATATTCGACACCACTTCATCAGAGACCATGTCGAGAAGAAGGATATCAAAATGGAGAAAATCCATAGTGACAAGCAAAGGGCAGACATACTGACCAAACCACTAGCTGAGAACAGATTCAGAGAATTATCAGTTGAGCTAGGTCTACTGGATCCTACTGAGTCACATCAGTAGAAGACGGTCAATTGCTATCAGTAGAAGCCAACTACTGATAACATCAATTGGTATAACAATTGGTATCGTGTGATAAACCAGTATGACGAGTCAGAAGACTCAGTACAGTGATTCAGTCGAGAGAATCACACTGTACACAGTAAGGGGGAACGTGGTCATCAGCACGTCAATCATCCTCCTTAATCTTAACAGTAACCAGCTGATCGTAAAAGTTCAGCTGAAGAGGTTTGTGTATTATTTACTTAAAGTTCATCAGAAGCATGCTCGCATTTATTATATCAGTCGCTTAGCACCCAGTAGTTAATGAGCATTTATTTCCCGCCATTAATCTTTAAGGATGAGTCAGTAGGAAACCGTTCTTATTTAAAGTAACTCGTCTTTAATGCTATCTGCAGCGCATTTAATGCATGTCTTCTCACTTACCTTTATTACGCATCATCCTACGTGGGTCTATGGTAGAGGCGGCTAAGTAATCAATCCTTTTATAACATCACATCTCAACCGTCGATAAAAATGAAAGTTTAAATTTCAGTCGTTCGATCTAAACGGCTTATCACGCATATCTTACAAAATCTTTCATCTTCTACCACTCTCCTCACTTTTCGCCATTTACGAAATCTTAGAGCTTTTCCTCAGCGATTCAGTTTTCTCCCCAAATCTTAAAACTGCTTTCCATCTGCGTATTTCAAGCTTTATACCTTTCGGTAATGTATTAAATCGTGCTTAAAACTCATACTGACTAATTCTATTTTCAAGTGCTAACGAGTTTTGTTGCAGATACTCATGGCGACTATACAGACCCCCGCAAATATCGAAGAGATCATTACTTCGCGCATTCAGTTCGAACCCACCATGGCCTTCTGGCAAGTGGATATTCCTTATATGGAGGAGGTTTTTGATGCTCTGGAAGAATCGGGCCTATACGCTCTTGTTACAAAGCAACCGAGAGCCTATCTTCCCAAGCAAGTGGCAGAGGTCTACTACAACTGGAGGACCTTAGAGACAGGAGCAGAAATCTCCAGTTTCGCTTTCATGAAGGAGGTCGATTCTCTCTCATGGGACGCCAGTATTTATGAGTTCAACATTCGAGATGCTCTCGAACTGGCCTTTGATCTGACAGACGAAGGAATTCCTCCGATTGGATATAAGGAGAAGGAGATTAATTCTTATGTTCAGAAGTTCTGCGGTAGGAAGGACATAGTCTTCAAGACCGCTCTGCCGAAAAAATCGTATATTGCCAAGATACAGTGCACTCGCATACATAGTTTCTCATATTCTCACGAGCTCAGCCGGATCGTATGATCAGCTTTCGAAGCCGCGAATTCAGCTGATGATGATTATTGACGATAGAGTCCGAGTCAATTGGACGGACTACTACTTAGCCGAGCTGAGGGCTCAGGCGCAGAAATTTACGGCCTTACCCACTGGAGAGAGGAAGCTCGTCAGTGTGGGTAAACTGTTGTTTGGGATGAAGATGTCCGTTATGATCGAGCAGAGAGTCTCGAGGAGCTCAGCTTTCGCTGACTCCAGGTACTTCGATAGCAAGCTCACTAAGTTCAAAACTAGAGCCGCTGCTGAGAAGTCTATCGGGCGAGGGCCGCCTGAACCGAAGAGAGATGCATCAGCTTTGCCCCCTCGCTCTGATCCACCTAAGAGGAAGAAGCTAACAAAGACTGGACCCTCCGAGGTCCCAGCAGAACAAGCTAAACAAGCCTCTCCCCCGCCCACTCAGGAAGAATAAATCCTTGATTCGGACACCAGCGTTGAGGGTGCCACGTTGAAGGATAAGGTTCAGGTTATCAGTTCTGAGGAAACTCAGTCGGACATTCCGGTACCGACTGAGGAGACATCCTCTGAGTGGACCACCTTACATTCCACTCGTCTCCGTGCTACAGCAGAAGTGCATGATCAGATTCCAGAAATTGCTGAGCACTCAGACCTAGTGGAGATAGCCATAAGGGCTAGAGTTCAAATGCTGCTGAGGTTCCTAAGCTGGGACATTCTCGAAGACATGATAAGGACTCAGTCAGCTCTATCTCTACTCGCCGAGGAGCAAGACTTACAGTCAACCATTGGTTTTGGGGAACCAGTTGATCTTGCCTACTTCGAGGACCTGAGGGCTGCGATGTTATATCTTCTCAGTCTGCGCACCTCAGTTCCTGGCGACAGCCCTTCGCCTCCATCTCATCCAGATAACAACGATGGTGACAAGGGTGATGATGAGATGGAACAGGCACCACCCAAGGATGCAGAATTGGGAGGTTCTGCTGAGGGTTCCACTCCCCGCGAAAAGGGCCAATCACCACCACCTGCTAAATCTGGTGAAGCCCAGGTTGCCTTGAAGCCAAGTCAAGCGCAACAACTCGCGTCATCTGAGCAGAGGCTCAGAACCAGCTCCTATCAGACAACCTATAGGTTCCGTGTCCTCCAAGTCGGTAAATAGGGCTATCAGGCGCCAAGGTGAAAAGAATCATCTTCTCTCGAAAGACGTTCATATTAAGTGGGCTAGGTATACGAAAGCTCAGACGGAGAGCTTCAACCGACTTGCAGCCGGGGTCGAAAAAGTCTCAAAAGCTCCTACTCCACAAATTAATATTCATGAGATAGTTGAGACAGCCCTCGCAGCTCAGAAGGCGGACTTAGCCACCCAGAGTCAGCAGCTCTTGATCACTCAGGAGAATATCTTCGCTGAGCAGCTGACTAAGGGGCTAGCGGTTGTCCAAGCCATAATGGATGAGAGGAATAAAGTTGCCACCACCAGTCTCCAATCTACCATTACTCAGCAGGCGAAGGCATTTAAACTCATCCAGAAGGAGATCACAGACTCCCACGATCAATCTCTGCTGAAACTCCGATAGGAGTCAGCCGCACAACTCAGATTATTCAGAGAAGATCAGGAGCACGACTGGGATAAATACTGTGATCTGGTCAAGGACTTCGAAGCCACTGCCACTCAAATCAAAGACCTCGTCTACAACTTGGAGAAAGACATTAAAGCCATCCGCACTCACCTCTCCCAGGCTGATGATGCCAAAAAGGGGGAAGGAGAAGTTAAAATAGAAGATACTGAGGCGGAACAGGCTGAAGTTCAGAGGAGCCCCGAAGTCCAAATAGTTGATAAGGGAGAAGGTTTGGAGAAAGGGAAATCTACTCAGGGGGAAGGAACCAGCTCAGTACCGCAAGGAGAAGGTTCAGCTGCCCAGGCTGGACCCAGTTCAGCTGTGCTCCTCCTGGAGTATGCCCCACTCCCCCAATCGACTGTGACTGAGCCAGCACCTATCTCATCCGCTCAGCACATCGAGGAAATTGCTCAATTCCTTGATGAACAAGAAGAAGAAGAAGAGCCACAACAACTGCCACCGCAAAGGCCGGGGAAGGAGATTACTACTGAAGCCACTCCATCTTCCCCGACGCCTAAGTTCAAAACCAAGGCGGAGCAGGAAGCTTACGACTTGAGAATTGCTCAACAGCTGCAAGACAAGCTGGATCATGAGCATCAGGTGGAAGAAGCAAAGAAAGGCAAGAAGCCTAAGAAACTGATTGGCAAAATTGCCAAAGGAAAGGTTAAGCGGTGGTGGACGAACGAAGAAGAAAGCTCGGGAGGAGCTAGCCAAGTGCTCTAGTGATCGAAGTCCGGCCCAATAGCTCGAAGTTACTGCACTTCAACTCTTACACCTGAGCAGGAGGCCGAGGACAGAGCTACCTGGGAGGCAACGCTGAAGGGACTAAGTCTCCAGAAAGGAGATGCTAGATCGGCGGCCCTCAGAGAGAAGAAGAGGTTAGGCCGACATGGCTAAAATGATTGCTTTATCCGAGAAGCCAGCAGCTGACTTGAGAAAGCAAGTACCCAGAGCTTCAAAGTACTACAGGAGAGCGCCCAGAGCACCTTATGTCAAGAAAGCGCCTACTCCTCACATAGATAAATGGGTACCAGTCGAGCTAAATGATCAATGAGAAGAACTCAAAGAGGAATTCATCAAAGGCTACTATGTATGGGGTTACTATCCCTCTGAGCAACCAGTCGATCAAGCCTTTGATGAGTTCATGCATCAGTACAACGCCCAACTCAGAGATCAGCTCCTGGAGATTATGAAGAAAGAAAATATCACGTTTAAAGCTCCATCTTTCAGGCGCATTCCACCTCCAAGGACAACTCGCGGAGTTCTATGCTCTAAGGAGATAGAAGACGAAGTCAGAGCAGCTGCATATCATTTCGAACTGAGCGTAGACCTTCCTGAAGATCTCGAGGAAATCCAGACACTGAGAGCCAGAATCTACAAGTATTATGGTCTGGATCCTCCAGCTGATATGTCTGCAGACTTCAAGAAGCGGACGCAAAGATTCAGACGTCAACAGTGATCTTCTTATCTCATTTGCTGTAATAGTGATAGAAACTCTGTAATCTTTTGATCATATATAACAGTTTCTATTGCTTGCCAGACAATTACTCATTGTCTTATGGCTCTTGACTGTGTTTTCACGACTGATCACTGAAGTGATCTGACACACACTCACACATAACCGTTTCTCTGATCTTGCCTATCTCTCACCTACTGAACTTGATGTTTTAACTGATCACCTTGATTGTATCTTCAGATATATAAGGGGGAAATTGTTGTCAGTAGATTAGCACTCCCTTCTCTGATTTTATAGAAGTAGAGGGTTTTGGCATCATCAATTAGGGGGAAATTGTTGGGTTATGAGTCAGTAGATGGTATTCAGCTGTCTAGCGGTTAAAAGAATATTGAGGGAAATCATAGTAGTACTATGGAATTGAAGATCCCAAAACCCAGCTGATATCAGTAGTGCAGTGTGTCGATAGGATTAGATGATGTATATGTTAGACTTATTTTGTTTTGATTATCTTTTTGTCTAAGTCTTGTACGGGGTAAACTGTTGGACTGATCTTTTGACGAAGTTACTCTCCAGAACCCCACGTCATCAATGTAAGAGCTTGCGTTCTTCGACCCGATAGCCGATCTCCACCTCGGCAGGAGACGGACCCCATCACCGATAGTTATCGCGAGAAGAACATAATGCAAAGCTCAGTTCCTTCGCAGTCATCAGCTGACCCACCAAAGCCTTATCAGCTTGTCAGCCGACTCAGCCGAAGAAGACAAAGACTGTCTTGAGTCTACTGTATCCGACAGAAAGCGACCCAATCGTAAAAGTCTTTTCGAAGTTCATCAGAAGATCATACGAGGATGTGGAATAGTCAACTCTATCTCTGACACATTCCCACCTACCACAAACCTCGACCAATGAGAAGCCGACAACGTTTTACCTGCTCTAAACAACTAAAGCCTGCTCTCAGTACAGTATTTAATCGCCCGCCGCAACAATTCGAAATTATGGCCGTTTTCTTTGGAAGCTTGTGACACGTGGCATCGTCTTCTCCAACGGACATATGCCTGCTCACAACTATAAATAGAGAAGAAATCCGAGCTTCACGCACGGGATTCACAAGGGAAAAGGCTCAAGCATTCAAACACTCTAGCAAATTTGAAAGATCATCCAGCGAAGAACTAGCCTTCATAGAATATTCTTGGTTCTTCACTCTAGAGTTCTTTAGATCCCTACTTCTCTAGCTAAGCTCATTGCCATATTCATAGCTTAGAAATTCGAAGGAGTTCACATTCTGTGAAATTGTTCTTATTGTAAGAACTCCTTCTAGTTGGAGATTATCCCCACCCTTCAAACTTCGGTTTGATTTGTAAAGTCGCTAAGGACTATAACTTAGAAGGATCTGTCCAGTGTACAGTTTCCTTGCTGAGACTTGCTCAGAATAATCAACAAGTTATCTTGCCTTGTTCAGGACCGTGGACGTAGGATCTTGCGTATCCGAACCACGTTAAACTGCTTGTGTTATTTACTGTTTTATTGCATTGCATACAAACTGATTTAAAATCATATCTTTGCATAAAACGTATTTTTAAAAGCGCATAGCCAAAAGACTCTTAACTTGCGAAAATACGTTTTCAAACTGAGACGAATTTCCGGGCCCCACACTTATCCGCACAACGTCTCCGACTGAGTTTCAACGACTGACTAAAGTCAGTAGGAGAGCTCAGTAGCTGACACACTCTGACCCGTGATCGAAGGTTACTATCTGGCACTGTTCATCAGTCGCAACCAACAGCTTAGCTGTCCTTCACGTTCTGAGAAAAAGAAACTGTGATCAGGTGTATTCACCCCCCCCCCCCTCTACACCTGACTATCGTCTCCGGACCAACAAGGGGCGGTACCAGGGGGTGCGGTGCAGGTGGGTGCGACCGCACCCCCCATTTTTCGCGTCAATGTCGAAATTCATGTGTAAATTTTACGAAAAAAATAGTTTCGCACCCCCCGTATTTTACAAAAATTTAATATATGGAAGCAAATTTAAAAATATATTAGTTTCCCAACAACATGAACTAAATTAAGTGGTCCAACAACATCAATTAGCCTAACAACATCAATTAGCCCAACAAACAATTAAATTAAATTACCCAGCTGACAGCTACACAACGAAAATTGAGAGCCGGCGTAGACCGCATCCAGCATCCTCCGCATCCGGCGTCCGGCATCCGACATCGAGCGTCCGGAGTCCGGAGTCCTTACTCTTCGATTTTGTGGTAAAATTCTCAAAACCCCTAATTTATTCTCTTTTGTGGTAAAATTCTCAAAACCCCTAATTTAATTTTTATTTGAATTGTTGATGGGCATTTTGTGATAATTAGCTATTTTCTTTTAATCTCTTATGTCAATGATGCAATTGAAGTATTAGACTTGTTGATGTTGTGGATAAATGACTAAATTTTGATATTCAAGCTAGTTAAGAATTTGACTATTTGAGACTATGTGTAAATTATAATGTGTATGTTTATTAATATGATTTAATAGGAATAAATATGAAGCAAAACATGAAGAAACTTGATTTCTATTTCAAATGTAAAGACACTGAAGCTACAACGGCTAGTTCTTCTTCTTATAATCCGGAGGTTGTGGTGGAAAGTGAAGATGTTCATGAAAGAGAACCTAGAGATAATGATTCTCCTCCACTTAAAGTTCCAAGAATCGATCAAGAGGAAGATGATCAACGTGAAATAGATTTCGAAAGAGATTCAGGCCTCCGTAAGATGATATGGGATTATCCAGTTGATAAAAGAGATGAGATGCGGCGACGTTATCTAATAGCAGGTCCTCATTGACCAAATCCTTACAGATTGATTCGTCTTATTTTGACTCTTCCAGTTTCAACTGCAACATCTGAACGAGTATTTTCTAAAATGAAGCTCGTAAAGATAAGGCTTATGAATAAAATGGAAGATGATTTTCTACTTGGTTATATGATAATGAGCATTGAGAATGAAATTGCTGAGAGTTTTGATATTGACTCAATTATTGATGAGTTCAATAACATGAGAAAGCGTAGATCACAATTTTAGACTCGCTATTTTTGTCTTTTTTATAGTTTTTGTATATCATTTTAGACTCATTATTTTATCATTTGTATATGTTATAAATATTTTTGACTTCCTTATACTCATTGTTATATTATCTTTTCTCTAAAAAAAAAAATTTGGGGGCGGCCCCAATAAATCTCCCCCCATCTATAAATTATGGTTCCGTCCCTGCACACAAGATACTCATAGATGTAATATATTCACGTGAAATATTGTAATCGTTGTATAATCAAACTCGCATTGTAGAAGTTGTCAATAGTTTATGTGCTAATTATTATTGTGGGTAATAATTGAGTTATATTATAGTGTGATTAATATGATTGAAAAGGTAACGTAATCGAAGCCACCTTTGATTATCGAGTCATTTATTGGGATTTGAGATAATCCTATTTTTAAGTTAACTCAAAGTCACCTTTTATACGAAGTCAAATAATAAGCAAAATGGAAGTACCAAAAATATAAATAAATAAATTGAAAATTCTACTTTTTAGTTTTTAAGGTTATTTGGAGAAATAAACAGCGGGGATTGATAACGATGGAAGCGTGGGACCACTCGGGCTGGGGAATATATTCTAACCTGCTCCACACCATATTACACCAAGCTCCAGCTATTATATTAATTCTAAATATTGTACTAATTTACATTAATTTCATGGTCCACATCGAATTATTTTGATTAAAGTCCTTATCCCGTGACAGTAGTGTATGTGACCACTTTACTCAACATTTTTAGTTTCTTTCTTTTCTAATACTACTATTATTAAATAATATCTACTTCATACTGATAATATAGCTTTACATTATATGTTTATAGCCAATTGTGATAACAAAATACAAATAGTTATTTTTATAAAAATATTTACGTTTAGTGAGTTACTTATTCTACTTTAAAAATCTTGAAAAATACTATAAATCTATTCATTTTATTTATGATCAGGAGTGACCGTGAATTCTAGCTTATGATCATGACTGTAACATTGCATGCCAAAAAAATAGTGAAAAAATGAAAGAAAGAAAAAAAAGTGAGAGTATTTTAATCATTTGACTATATAGGGAGTAATTGTTATTATGAAAATAATTATTTAATTTTCGTTATTCCAAATAACAATGTATTAGAAACTAGGCAATAAGTATGGCATTTGAAGTCTTATATCAGTTCCATAAATGTAGTAATATTTGTTATTTGTGAGTATTTCATGAGATCCATATCTTTTAGGCTTATTTCTAAATTCGAAACTCAAAGAAACCAAAATGCATCGACTTGATAAATGAGTTTAAAGCGTTTTGGGTTCCAATAATAATGAATGAAAATAGTACAATCCTCAAAACTCCATAAATATCCCAATAAATTTGAATAGTAGCATATTCAGTTGAATTTAATGCCTAATCAAAGATCGAAATGTGCTTCAATTTAACTTCATGCCTATCGAATGGAGAAAAGAAAATCTATTTAACAATTTAATTAGAATTGGTTATATAATAGTGGTAAGTGGAGTCACCACAAAAATACACACTAGACACACAGTAGGAGTGTTTTTGTTTCAAGATAAATAAGTCCCTAGAAAAGAATAAAGAATCTACTGCCACTGTGAAAACTGAATATTCATATGATTGTGATATGTCAATGCTTTTTTACAGTGTACAAGATTCATGTGCCACTTTTTTTCTCTCTCTCACACACAATCTTTATTCTTCTGTTTGTATATCACGATAAGCTTTTAACCTTTTCTTGATGGAGTTCTATTCAATATTTTAATTCTTTTATAAAATGGGAGTAGCCCATATGTCTCTTTTTTTTTGCATGGTTTCTTCCTTTTCTTTCATTTGCCCATTTGTCTCTTCTCTCCTTTCTCTTTCATCCACTTTCATTGAAAATCACTATTATCCCTTCTTTAGCTTTGCTCTGTTTCCAAATGTTTGTCCAAAATTATTGTGTTTTTTGGTTCTTTGGCAGCAACCCTTAATATGATTCTCGGTATTGCACCTCAAAATTAAAGAGAAATTGCTTTCTTTATACCAATTGTCTTCTCTCTTTGCATGGGCTTTTCTTGATTCTTGGCTCACTTTCTCCCTGTGAAATTTCTATCTTTTTTTCTACTTTTTTAGGCTCTTTTGTGGAACCATAACTGATTGTGGTTGAGGGTTTTAAAGATAATGGACGGATTAAATCAGAAGTCTCTAGAAAGAGTGGTTTCTTTGAAGGCTTTCCAAATGGGGAGTTCATTTCCATGCCAAATTTGTGTGGTGGGATTTCTATGTGGGGTTTGCTTGACCTCTCTGTTTCTTGCTGCTCTTACTTCATTTGGTGGTGGTGGTGGTGGTGTTACTCTCTCTCTCTTTTCTCCGGAAATTCTCTCCCCAAATTCCACCTCTTCAATAGGTATGATTAATTCACTGCAAATGGTCATAGTTAGTGATTTTATGATGTGTTTGTGTCTTTCTTTTTGCATATTTGTTCTTGCATGATAATGGTGGAGAGTATTTGCAAATTGCAATTCATCATATATATATATATATATATATATATATATAGAGAGAGAGAGAGAGGAGTTATTGTTCTTAGTTTAAGACAAAATAGGGAGATCAAATGATGCTAACAACTTCACTTTTACTTTATTACAGTAGTTAGTTTGGTTTTTCAAGATTCTTATTTTTTTGGATCAGTTGTTTGTAGTCGTTCTTGCACACACACACGCACAGAGAGAGAGAGAGAGAGAGAGAGAGAGAGAGAGAGAGAGAGAGAGAGAGAGAAAAGAGAGAGAGGAGGGCATTAGTCTTAGTTTAAGACAGAAGTTTGAAATGAGATTATTAACAGCTTCACTTTTTCCTTTTCTTGATAGCCTTTAAGTGGAAGCAACCTATACTTTTCCCTTCATTCCTTAACAAAGTGCAAAAGACTTACTTTTACTAATTAAACTTCCAATATACACACAATCTACAAGCCTACAATATGTAAAAGAAAGTTCTGTGTGTTACTACTGATCATGACTTCAAATTTTGTAATTCAATTTGCACTAGTACAAATTTCGCTTTAAGTCACATAATTGTAGTTTTTAGTCCCTTCTTAGGTATTAAATCTCTAATCTTTAACTTGAATTTGCAATTCTTTTGTCAATCTTTGCGTTTATGCAATGAGGAGTTATGTTAATATTCGTGTTTTACGAACTTATACGATGTATAATATAGGTGGAGACTGCAGTACTTCCCTTAAAGAAAGAGAAGTTATCATGTATTCTAAAGAAACAAGTGAAACAGATGAGAAAGTTTCTTTACTATACAAAGCATGGACTGATCTACTCACTAAAGATCAGTTGTTGAGCACATTAACTGTTCCAAAAGCCCCTCATTTGGAGAATTGCAAATTGAGGTCTGAATTAAATCAACGGCTTGACACGCGCCTAACAAACCGGAGCTTCCCTCCGTGGACATTTTGGAAAGGAGCATTGGATGACATTCCGGTATCACCCGTTGACGAGCAGCTTAATCAGTACAGGGATCACATAATATCTGAAGGAGCTTATCCACCTTGGGTATGTAGCTTCTTTTAGTTTCAAAATTTTCTGCATTTTTCAGCACGTATTGTCATCAAGAAAATCTCTTCTAAGATTAGGCCTTTTTTCAAATGCAGCTAGTAATTTTATAATAGATGATTGTAATAGACAAGTATATATCTCCACTGTCCTGTTTTTGGTTGTTTTCAGTCTAAAGATAGGCGTATGAATTTCTATTCTACGTTATTACAAGAGTGGTTAAGACAAGCTTAGCAATGTAGATATAACTCTAGCACTTCAAACTAGTTCTCTCTGTTTACAACAAAACAGACAAGATCAAAGTCGTCTGCATTTCGACACTTGATCGTGTTTCCGTATGTAGTATTGCATAAAGAAAATCTCTTCTAAGATTAGTCCCTTTTTCAAATGCAGCTAGTAATTTACAAGAAAATCATTCTCTCTTGAGATAAGCTGTTTTGAACTGAAAATGACATTAGTTCTCTTTCGGTTGCTTTCAATCTAAAGAAACGTGTATGAATTTCTGTTCTACGTCATTACAAGATCAGATAAGACAACCTCAGCAATGTAGATTCAATTCTGGCAGTAATTCAAACTAGTTCTCTTTGTTAAGATTAGGCCTTTTTTTAAATGAAGCTAGTTATTTACAAGAAAGTCCTTCCCTCTTGAGCTGGCTGATTGTAACTGAAAAGGATATAGTCCCACTAGTCCTCTTTTCGGTTGCTTTCGATCTAAAGACTCGCGTATGAATTTCTGTTCTACACTATTACAAGACCGGTTAAGACAACCTCAGCAATGTAGATACAACTCTAGAAAGTCAAACTAATTCTATGTGTTTATTGCAATTATAGCTTAATATAGAATGTTTAGAGTTACCCTTTTGATCTTATGATAGATGGTTTTTATGCTTTTGTTAGATCGAAGGATCGGACGAAGAAAACTATCCTCTAACGAGGAAAGTGCAGAGGGACTTGTGGCTGCATCAGCATCCTCTAAACTGCAATGATCCTAGTGTGAAGTTTTTATTAACAGACTGGGAGCGATTGCCCGGGTTTGGCATCGGAGCTCAACTTGCCGGAATGTGTGGTTTGCTCGCTATTGCTATCAATGAGAAGAGGGTTCTCGTTACGGACTATTACAACCGAGCTGATCACGACGGTTGCAAAGGTAGTTGTTTCATACTGTGTTGGAGGTACTATTTGACCCAAGAGGTTGATTGTTTAACAAATTGAAGTAAGTTGTGCTTCGTAGTTGTTAGTGTTTGTCGATATCATGCAACGATTTTATGTTCGTTGTAGTGTTTTCGTCGAGTTTACCATTATCTTTTCTTGTTATTGTGGAACATAAGCATCGTGGATGTATCCAAGAGGGGGCAGGGGGGGGTGCCGTCCCCTAAGTCGTGCAGAATCTCGGATGTTTTGAGCATTTTTGGAAAATTACTATTTTGCCCTCTCCCAAAATTGCAAATCTCGCCCCCCCTAATTCTTAATCTTGGATCCTCTCTAAATAAACACTGGCATGCATAGCAAAACTGTTGCTTTATTTATATTTTCATTTGATATGTTCGGCTTGCTATTTTGTAGGTTCATCACGCTCTAGCTGGTCGTGTTATTTCGTATCCGAAGCCTCCACGGAGTGTAGAAAACGCGCGTTTGAACTTGTGCATGACAAGGAAGCATGGGAAAAGGGTATTATAACAAGGAAAGAAAATTATACCTCTAAAGATATATGGACTGGAAAGATTCCAAGGTAGTGTTATACAAATCAAATGTTGTTTTGTTTTTCGGGCAAGCAAGAAAAAGATTATCTGACCGAGTTTTACGCTTTAGGGTATGGGGCAACCCTTGGAGTATTATGCAGCCAACGACTGAGATAAACGGGAGCTTGATCGTTCATCATCGGAAAATGGACCGTAGATGGTGGCGAGCGCAGGTAAAAGATCTTATGTTTTGATAATCAAGATTCAAGAACGGCTATTTACCATATGTATGGTTAACGAAACGGGTTTTTTAGGCAGTTCGATACCTAATGAGGTTTCAGTCTGAGTACACGTGCAGCCTAATGAACGTTGCTCGACATACTGCGTTCGGAAGGGAAGCTGCAAAGATGGTTCTTGCATCTTCCTCTGAAGATATTCTTGAGGTTTGTTATTTCTATTTGGCCTTCGTAATATGGCGAGTGAACGAGTTTTTACTTGGTATATCGATGTCTGTAGGGAGTACAAGAGAAGAGGCATGATATGGAGAGATTTGTATGGTCAAGTCATAAGCCATGGCTTCCTCGGCCATTGCTAAGCATGCACGTTCGGATGGGCGATAAGGCGTGTGAGATGAAGGTGGTCGGATTCGTTGACTACATGCATCTAGCGGGGAAAATCCGCAGCCGCTTCCCAAATCTGAACCACGTGTGGCTTTCTACTGAAATGCAGGTAATTGAATTAGTAGAAACACCTTCTTTGCTTCATATACGAACTAACTGCAGAAGCATTTGCTTTCAGGATGTGATTGATAGATCGAAATCGTATCAGAATTGGAGATTTTACTATACGGACGTGGCACGACAGATTGGGAACTTGACAATGGCGACTTATGAAGCGAGTCTTGGGAGGGAGACGAGCACGAACTATCCGATGGTGAACTTCTTTATGGCCACGGAAGCCGATTTCTTTGTCGGGGCTTTGGGTTCGACGTGGTGCTTCCTAATAGACGGCATGAGGAACACCGGTGGGAAGGTTATGTCCGGTTACTTGAGCGTAAACAAGGATAGGTTTTGGTAGACGAGGGAAAATCGCAGCCTAAATAGTCGTCCATTACAGTTGGTAGGCAATCCATTGTTTATGTTGTGAATAATAGTTGATCCATTATTTTGTATGCAAATTTTGCATACAAGCCTGAAATAATTGCCTATTTTACAAATTTAGTAAAACAGAGCTGAATTTCATATATTCAGATTCAATCATAAAAAAATGTTACGAAAACACGATTGATAATTAAAAAACTCAGAAGTATGTTCACACGCATTATCCAACTATCCAAAACTACTGTTTACATATACAACTGTTGCTAATTATTTAACAAAGGAAACAAATAGCGTCTCAAATAACCAAAATCAAGAAAGAACAGAAGCAAGAAGTGACAAGACTAGAAATGTACTAGGAAGCAAACTTGATACTGCCTCCAAAAGAAATAATTAATAGAAATATTTGTTACAAATGACAAAACAAAACTACTAAAAAAGGATGTGAACTAAGATAACCCTATTTGCCTGTTAGTAATCAATTCAACCAATCTGCAAAGCTTACCCACCTCAAAATTTATAAGAAGTCTTGAAAACATACTAGCAGAGCGAGCGAACCGACTGCTGAACCCCTTTCTCATAATGCTCCGTAGTCAGCTATATAAGAGAGGTTCGTAGTAGACTCCTGAGAATGCAAACCGAACATAGAATAGAGATTAAAGCGTATGAACACAAATGCAAAAATAGCAACCTACTGCAGTTAGGGGCTGATACAAGACTATAATCGGGAAGGGGGGTTTAGAAGTTTCTATAATTTTAGGGGTGCGAATATTCAATTTTAACTAAGGATGAATTAGTAAATTTTCAAAACATAGGCAAAATATAAAATCTTATAGAAGCATGATGGCCCCACGTGGTTGTATCTGCCTATGACTAGAGTGTAGTTTATTAAAATGGAATAGATTGATTTAATAAGAAGCCCTACCAAAGAGAAGTCAAAAAGGAGACTCAAGTGATTCATCCCAAACATCTGCACTTCCATTAGAGGCATCTTCCACGTCTTCCTCCATTGAGAGCCTAATGTATTCTCGGTGTGCAAAGCGATCCCACTCCGTTAAAGTTGGATTCTCACGTTCCTGTCCGGTTTTAAAGAGGGTAAAGTTGGTATTTTATGGAGCATGACAAGAACTCAATTAATGAAGGAAATTGTTTCGTTTACCTGGCGAATTAGGAAAGGATCACGGGTCTCGAAAGCCATGAACTTGTTAAGGTTAAATAGGATATTGAAAACACTGCCAGAAAGTCTGTTTCCTTTTACATCTCGCAATGTGAAATAGCTCTCGTCCTGCATAAAATAGCTTCCATGTAATCACGAGTATCAAAAGCCGTAACATAGCTCTAATATGATCTATGGAGGCTTACCTCTGGTTTAACCATGTCGATAATTTGACACAATATATCCTCAAAAAGCACAGGCTCTTGGGCCATGCATTCCATTCTATGCAACTGCTCCTCGTAAAAGAATTGCATTTCGTTCCTCGTTATTATACCATTTCCGTCCAAATCTATGCACTTGAACCTGGAAAATACTACATTATTTCACTCACATATAAAAATGTAAATTCATTGAGCAAACAGGGTAACCTAACACAGAAATTCAAGTACATTATATAACACTAACAGTTACTACTTGCTACATAACAACTAATAAACGCCGTTTTATGTTTGACTATTTTAATCTTTCACATACCAATACTCAAGACTAGGTTCGGATGATTTATCCTCTTCCGACAATATGAAGTAGACGAAATCTTCATATCCCATCTTCCCTTCAACCTTACTGGTGAACTTTCTTGGAATCTTGAAATTTCAAGCAACAATGCTTAGAAAGATTGTCAAGACATAATAAGAAATAGATCAATCTATTATAGCAGGCAACATGGCACATCTCCAAGAGAAACCACAAACCTGAGAAAATATTCTATCAACAATCCTGTAGGTAAGTGCATGGTTACCATATCTGATGAGGTTTTCTTTGTCGATCAAAAAATCATGATCTGAATCAAGCTCCCAGAACTTGCAGTATATCACGTAGAAATGCTCATAAGAGAAGTATCTGAAGCAAAATGATAAATGAAGGAAAAATAGAAATGATAGGGATTAATAGAATACAGTAACAAACACATTGACAAGAAAAATAAGACAAATCAAGACTATTTTGTATCACCTCAAAACTTTGTTGATATCCTCTTCTTCATCTGCATGCTGCATTGCAGCAATCAAGTTCGAGCGTCTCAGCTCCTTCAGTGTAAGACGACTATTACCCGCTCTATTCACATAGTAAAATATTCTGTATATTACAGTTTCAGCTGGAGATAAACGAGTAGGATAGTTAATTTCAGTCGAGAAATTTGGGCACTTCCAACAAGTAAAGTGGAAAGTATAATAGAAAATTAGCAAGTCATACAAAGTCAGCAAACAGTCCAGCCAACCCATTGATACTTGCCCTCTGACAAGCAAACCAACACTGGCCTAGAAAATATAAAAAGAAACTATAGGCATTGAAGAACTATTGAAGAGTCATTAAAAAATACATGCTTCGCTATCAATCAATAATTAAGACTACACAAAGGCGATTCAATGGACAAAATGTTAATAATCCTTCTTAGGAGGGGTGCGAATTAGGTAAACCCACCAAAAACATGAGAATGCTATTTCATCAAACAGGATACCAACTGGAGCATATTTATATGAATTTGTAAGTGCAAATATGAGAATCATCATACCATATCTTTCTTGAAACTCAGGTGTACTCTGCAGGAATTCTAACCCAGGATGAGTGGTCAAAAGTTCTCGAAGAACAGGTTTGAAGTCGTCCTATTTCAAAAACATTAGAAACAGATGAGGAAGCTATTGATAAGAAGATAAAATCATGTTTCTATGTTGGAGTACTAAGAAATTTATACCTGGACCAAGTGTTTGAGCTCTGGTTGCTTCAAGATTGTGAATAACTGTGTTGCTATATCCTTTGTCAACATGTTTTTATTGATCCAATAATTAACAAATGCATCCCTGTTGCAAAACAAATCTTAAGTAACAGTTCATACAATATCTCTAAGTAACATCAGAAATATGAATCATCAATAAGAAATTCAATGATGAATGCTTGCACCTAGTTCAATACAATTACCTGGTCACAATTCCAGTGCCCTCAGTGTCGATCTTTCTGAACAGTATGGTAGAAAAGAAAGATGGAAGCTTGCAGATTTCCTTTGTTACTGGTTTAAATTCTGAAAACCCATCAAATGTAATATATATGAGTAGGTAACATATTAAGACTCCCTTACATCATATGCACACGAAGCCAATCTCACCATGCATTTGCAGACCATCCACGTGACCGTAAAAAAATTGGTTGATTCTAAACAAGCACCTCTCTTTCAATTCATTAGGCGGGGGGCGGCCATTTTGGAAATAGAACTGCAAAATCACAAGCATTATCAAGAGAATTATACTCCAGAAAGAGGGGAGGAAGGGGGAGCTGCAGGAATTTAAGACAAACTTAGAAACATGTTAATGATAACGAAACATAAACTAATTCAACCTGAGGTATATTCTCCTTCAACGGCTCATTCACTAATTTCAAGGGAGAGCCTAAAGCAGAAGGGCCTGCCCTCTGTCTCATAATTCGAGGAGAACCTGACGAACTCCTTGGTGAAAGAGGCGGGGTACTGCCCGCTGGAAATATTGAAGGCAATGTATTGCTAGATGCAGTATTCGTGCTAGCTGTCCCAGCTGCATTCAAGGGGCCAATTCCCTTAGCATTATTGAGCAAGGATTTTACCTGCATATTACAGGTGGATCTTTGTGAATATAGCTATTCCTTTTTCAAAGATAATGAAACTATACCTAAGATATTGGGGACAATATTTTTTAAGCACGAATATACCATGGATTTTAATATTGAAACTTACAATATGGGTAAAATATATCAGAGAAAGATGTAATAATAAGGAAAATATTTTAACTTAGAGTAGTATTCTACAGTTCCATTGGAAAATTCCACGAATAGCAGAAAGAAGTTAAAGAAGCACAACTTCTTCATCTAAAAGGAATGCAATGCGATCTTTCCAAAACAATGGTGCACGTCATGATCTATAAAGCGGTAGCAAGGCACTTGTCTGCATTAAACTATCTCAGAGTAGTCAGTTAAATATCATATAACTACTCACGACTCATTCTGATAGACTGAAGCAATTGAAAATGCAAAATCTCGCTATATCTCTTACATTGAATTCTCTAGTTCCCTGAAAATGACTACAACTTACCTTTAACTATTAATGTATGATGTATCCACAACTAATTATCATATGATCGAATGTTTCCAGTGAATAGCACGCATGAGTAACTATTGTAATAAAGGCCAAAAACCAAACAAAAAAAAGGTATAACTAAGTTCATCCATACATGACCAATGAACATTGCCACAATACTTGCAGTGAAAGTTAAGCTTAGTTTTCCAACAATACTCCATGCAAAAGATTAAATACCCCTTGCCCAAAACGGGCTGCCATATTCGTCATTCTAGACCAGAGACCCCAATCACTATAGTAGATGCATGTTTTATTGATATATTTCTAAAGCCATATAAATCAGAATAGTTTACCAAAAACAAACATCAACCACCTAAAGCCCAAAAATTTATATCTTCCTTCCTGCAATCTCCACCAATTTCTCCAATCGAAATTGCATGTGTAAACTAACATTCCCTCTCACTTACCTATACCCCATATATTAGCTGATCTAACCTGCCAAACTACGCATAAACTACACAAACAATCACGAAAAATAGAAAAACTTTCACGCGGAAACAAAAAACAAAAAACAACACGATAAAGGCAATTACCAAAGAATTGGTCTCCGGAAGCGAAAGCCACTGATCATATAGCTTTTCGGCAACATACGGATTGGCTTTAATGGCCAAAGGAGACACTTCTTGAAGCTGCAACAGTTCAGCATCGAGGGACGTGACATCGCCATTGAAATCCAAATCCATCTCTATATTCTCAAATCTCCTTAGATTATAATAAAACTCGCTACTCTCAGATCTTTCCGCGCTTCTTCAACCATCAAACTAATCCCGAATCAAGCAGAAAAAAAAGCCCAATTTCCTCCCCTCGCGGATCTTAATGGATTTGAAATCGGCAAAACGTAATTATTCAAGATAATCGATGTATACGCAGCAACAAGAGAACGAGCCCTGAGAATCGATTTGAAACGGAGATCGGAGATGGAATTTACAGAGTGATTGCAAACCCTTTAGCAGAGGAAAAGTTTGTGCATATTTTTGTGTTTGGGTGGAGGTGGAGAGTGGAATAGTATGGATATAAATTTGGGAGATTGTTATACAAATACTACTTCCTTTTCTAGACTACACTTAAATACACATATATCATTAAATTTCGATTTTGATTTTATAATAGATTCCGGCAGAGTATATTTTATGTTGATTAATTTATTGATAATATATTCGTATTAATTGTAATTTTGAAATTGTCGCAAATACACAATGTTAAGTAGATTAAAAATAAGTGATTCTTTATTTTATACGACCAAAACCAACCATATTATACTATCGAATCAATACATATTACACGATTAAAATTGAATTTTTCTCCATTATATTTATGAATTCATACATTGAATTCTCTAATTCCGTGAAATGGATTACAACTTACTTTTAATTAATAACGTATGAAGTATATCCACTATCACTCTCATATGATTTGGAATAGACTCCTAAACGTTTAATTTATTAGTGTCCGTTGTCCTGCTCTATCGTCTAATTTATCCCTATAAATTATTTGCATATTGATAACTTGAAAGTAGCATTAACACAAGCGAAAAATCGATTTTCTTTTTTTTCTTTTATGAATTAATCATTATCATTATTATTATTATTATTATATCCTTTATAAATTAATTATTTATATATTTATATTTATAGGTTCCCAATTTGTCAATTGGGAGTCGGCTCGCTAGTCGCTACACATCTATCATTGTAGTAGCTTTAGCTGCGACAGAGCCGAGCGAGTATAAACCCTAAAAAGAACCCTTCGATTTCTGATTCCATCCCCACCGGCGAAGATGAGGATTATGATCAAGGGTGGCGTGTGGAAGAACACGGAAGATGAAATCTTGAAGGCGGCGGTTATGAAATATGGGAAGAATCAATGGGCGAGGATTTCTTCCCTGCTGGTTCGGAAATCGGCGAAACAATGCAAGGCTCGGTGGTATGAGTGGCTTGATCCCTCAATCAAGAAGGTACGTTGTTAGATTTCGTAATATCTAGTTCTTTTTTGGTTTTTATATTGACCTAGTATGTTATCTTAATTTTTATGTTTTTTTGAGATTTTGATTTTGGGTTTGTTGGATTGCTATAATTTGTTCTTCGGGGTGCACGAATTTTCTTTTAAATTTTGCTTACTTTGGATTTGATTGATTCATTGATTGCTAATGTCTATGGTCCTAGTATGTTGGATGTTTCAAACCTCGCATATAGATGCGAAAACAATTTGGATATTTTGAAATTGGGTAATATGTAATGCTTGAAAATAGATAATCATGTGTTTATTGGAAAGATCTCATATTGAATCTTATAGTTTCTAGCCTTTTTTGTGCAGCTAACTTTCTTTATTTGTGATTTGGAACCGATCCACTTCGTTTTGTGACATTGCAGACTGAGTGGACTCGAGAAGAAGATGAGAAGTTATTGCATCTGGCTAAACTCATGCCCACCCAGTGGAGGACAATTGCCCCTATCGTCGGGCGTACTCCTTCCCAATGTTTGGAGAGATACGAGAAGCTGTTGGATGCAGCTTGTGCCAAGGATGAGAACTATGAACCTGGTGATGACCCGCGGAAATTGCGTCCCGGAGAGATTGACCCCAATCCAGAATCGAAGCCTGCTCGTCCTGATCCTGTTGATATGGATGAAGACGAAAAGGAGATGCTTTCTGAAGCCCGGGCACGTTTGGCCAACACTAGGGGTAAGAAGGCAAAACGGAAAGCCCGAGAGAAGCAGCTTGAAGAGGCTCGAAGGCTTGCTTCGTTGCAGAAAAGAAGAGAACTGAAAGCTGCTGGAATTAATCTTCGCCACAAGAAGAGAAAGAGAAGAGGAATCGATTACAATGCTGAAATTCCTTTCGAGAAGAGGCCTCCACCTGGCTTTTATGATATTGCTGATGAAGATCGCCCTGCTGAACTAGTCCAGTTTCCAACGACAATTGAGGAGTTGGAAGGTGAAAGAAGAGTCGACAAAGAAGCACGATTGAGGAAGCAGGACGTTGCAAGAAATAAAATAGCCCAGAGGCAGGATGCTCCGTCTGCAATCTTGCAAGCAAATAAACTTAATGATCCTGAAGCAGTTCGAAAAAGGTCCAGGTTAAATCTCCCATCTCCTCAAATTCCAGACCATGAGTTGGAGGCAATTGCCAAGATGGGTATTGCTAGTGATCTTCTCGGAAGTGAAGAACTTACCGAAGGAAATGCTGCTACTCGTGCTCTTCTTGCAACCTATGCTCAGACACCGAGACATGGCATGACTCCAATGAGAACCCCTCAAAGGACTCCTGCAGGCAAGCAGGATGCTATCATGATGGAAGCAGAGAACCAGCGGAGATTGACTTTATCTCAGACTCCATTGCTTGGTGGGGATAATCCGTTGTTGCACCCTTCAGACTTTTCTGGGGTGACTCCAAAGAAGAGGGAGATTGCAACACCAAATCCTCTCTTGACTCCATCGGCAACTCCTGGAGGCACTGGTCTCACTCCGAGAATTGGTATGACACCTTCAACTGATGCATATTCTGGTGGCATGACTCCGAAAGGAACTCCGATGAGGGATGAGTTGCACATTAATGAAGAGATGGATATGCATGGTATTGGAAAACTGAGGCAATCCGATTCAAAAAAAGAACTCATTTTTGGACTGAAAAATCTCCCACAACCCAAGAATGACTATCAAATTGTTATCCAACCATTGCCTGAAGATGATGAAGAACCTGATGAGAAGATTGAGGAGGATATGTCAGATAAAATTGCTAGAGAGAAGGCTGATGAAGAAGCAAGGCACCAAGCATTACTCAAGAAAAGGTCGAAAGTACTGCAGAGGGAGCTGCCAAGGCCTCCTCTGGCTTCATTGGATCTTATTAGGAACTCTTTGATGAGAACAGATGAAGACAAGAGTTCCTTCGTTCCACCAACGTTAATTGAGCAGGCTGATGAACTAGTAAGAAAGGAGCTTGTATCTTTGCTGGAGCATGATAATGTAAAATACCCTCTGGATGGGAAAGCAACCAAGGAGAAGAAGAAAGGTGGCAAACGTGCTGCAAATGAGGATTCTGTACCTGTTCCCACAATCGACAGTTTTGAAGAAGATGAACTTAAAGAGGTATGCCATTCAATTTCATTTTTGATGCCATAGCATTGTATACCCGATAATCTTTTTCCTGTGATTATTGGTTGTTTTGTGTTTCAAGTTGAGTTTAGAGCTTTTGTTTGCTTTGTGAAACTGGCCTTCTATAGAGGAACAATCTTATGTTGTGTGGTGGCACCAACTTATAAAACTTATTGACAGGTTTATTAAGTCATAGAACTATAAATGGTCTCATATGGCTCAAACTTATTTATTGCTTGGTATTGCTTGGGTTCTTGAACATTTTTTGGAGTTCGAATTGAACTTTAAAATTCTTGTGGATACATGAACATTTAGCAGTGATAATTATATCTTAATAAGTGGTTCTAAAACATGTTATAGTTGATTTCTTATAACATGAAATACCACAGTATGTACTGTGTATGCAAAAGATAAATTTAATGGGGAAAAATAATGTGATTGCTTTCTTTTATTCAAGTTGGCAAAATGGATTTTAGGCAATATGAAATTTATTTGCTTAGAGGTGGTCCTCTATGGGTCTTTCCTTCATATTCTTTGTCACTCTTACCTTATTGTGCATCATTTGAACTATTTTATTTGCTTCAACTAACAACTTCCTATTATGCAGGCGGATGAACTTATAAAAGATGAGGTACAACATCTTCGTGTTGCTATGGGCCATGAAAATGAATCCATTGATGGTTATGTGGAAGCACATAAAACATGCTTAAATGATATTATGTACTTCCCTACTCGTGACGGCTATGGTCTATCAAGTGTTGCCAACCATACAGAGAAGCTTGCTTCCCTGCAGAATGAATTTGAAAATGTGAAGACAAAGATGGATGATGAGACTAAAAAAGCACAAAAACACGAGCAAAAGATTAAAGTTCTTACCAATGGCTACCAGGTAAACTTTTCTGCATGAGCAACTTTCTGAATACAATCTTGTTCTGTTTTGGTTTCTCTTGTCTGTGATTGTAGTTAGCTTCCGATATTCTTGAACTTTGATAAAAATACTTGAATGAGGTTTTCGCTAGCTATTAACATTAAAAAAAGTCTTGGAGACCATTACCAAAAAATTGATGCTGGATGTTTTCATGAATAGATCTAATAGCTATGTTGTCCGTCTCTGTAGCTTGTATAAATGTTTGTATCAGTATCTCATATGCGTTATATTTTGCTCGACTCATGCTTAGATTATATATAAATAGATGGTTTTTGAATGAGCAGATGAGAGCTAATAAACTCTGGGCACAAATTGAGTCAACATTCAAACAGATGGACACGTGTGGAACGGAGCTTGAGTGCTTTCAAACTTTGAAGAAGCAAGAGATGGTAGGGGCTACACACAGGATCAGCAACCTCTGGGAAGAGGTTCAGAAGCAGAAGGAACTGGAGAGCACTTTGCAGAAGAGATACGGCGGTCTATACACTGAACTAGAAAGGGTTCAGCATTTGATGAATGCATATAGACTGCAAGCAGAGAGAGAGCAAGAAAATGTTGCAAAAGACAATGACACAGCAATGGTTGAGAATCTTGAGACTGAAACAGCCCAATATCAATCTGTTGCTGCAGATGTTGAAGTCCCACAAGATGAAGTTACGACTAATAACAATGACATTGCAATGGAGGAAGCTAATGCAGTTGAAGACCAACAAGTTGCCTCAGATGTTGAAAAGTCTAAAGAAGGTGTAAAGGAGGATATTGTTAAGGCTGAGGATAAGGCAGGTGGAGATGAGGGGGTTGGTCCTACTGGTGAGCCGGAAGGCATCCGAAACGCGGGAGAGTCTATTGAAGCGTGCAATGCAGATGAGATGGGAAGCAAGGAGGTAGACGCGGCTGGTGTACATGACGAACCGAGATCCGAGGATGGCAATGGTGCTGCAGAGGAGAATGCAACATCAACAAGTGGTGAGATGCAAACACCAGAGGCATGAATCAATTTGAGATTTGCCAAAACCAAGTATCTCTTTGCATACTTGAAATTGGAGAACATGTGGAATTGGTGTTTGCAGAGCGGAGGAACAAGGAAATTGTCTGTTTTTGTTCTACAACTAAAACTTTGTTCAATTCCAAAAAATGGTATAAATTGACTCAAATGTGTTCATCATCCCATAATTCAGGAATTGGCAGGGAGAGTGCTTTGTTGCATGGTACATTTGACTCTTTGTTCCTTTTGTAGTTTAGTTGCACTATTATATTTGGATAATTCATATTCAGCTTCAACTAACTATGCGACTGTATTCGGCTTCTGTGTGTCAATGTGATAATATACATAATCCCTATTGCTACTTCATTAAATAATTTTCTTTAATTAATGTGTTTTAATAGAATTCTAACTTCAAATTGCAAATGCAAGTCTTGGGGTGAAGCATAAATCATAAATAAGCAAAATCAATAGACATGTTTGAATATATATAAGGAGTGGTTCTCGTGTGAATAACTCTTATTGTGTGAACGTGTGAACACTGAACTTTAAGGACAAACGTATTACACTTTCAAGGTAAATATACTACACTTTAATATTGCACTTTACGTACTGCACTTAAAGACAAGCGTATTGCATTTTAAGAATTGCACTTTAAAGTGCAGTACATTTATCTTTAAAGTGTAGTGTTCACACGTTCCCACGATAACAGATTGTTCACATTTGAACTTCCTCATATATATCTATATATAGGGAATGGATCATATGAGAAGGCATCTTAAAATAAGAAATAGGAAGGAATCCTAGCCTTTCATTTTTATAAATATATGATCATGATTAATTTGAATATAAATTTTTATTTATTACTTTATTATTCATTAACATATCATTAAGGGTATTAATGTCCATTTACTTTCTTTTATTTATGTAACTATTTCTAAAGTTAATCTTAATTTTCATCATTTCCTTTTTTGAGTAATTGATTCTCTTTCCAAAAGAACAAACTTAATTTCCATATCAAATAAAATTTAGATCTAATTTGAGTTTAAAATTTTGAATTTAGTGATTGTTTGCGCATTTTCATTTCCTAAATAACCATTCTATCTCTTTTCTCATTTGATTAATTTCCTGAATACGTTAATATAATTATATAATGACACTTTTAGAGTAAATATGCATAAATTTTCATATAATTATGCATAATATTATTCATTTATATGCATTCAATTAAAGTATTATATCTCAATTACATTATTCTAGAAAAAGTGAATTAATATTTCGGTTGATAAAGTCTAAATATGCATGAACTTAAACATAATTATGCATTATACTATTCTTTTATATGCATTAAATATTGTGATTTTTTTTTTGTATTACACAATGTAATTATTAGTGCTAAATATGCATATATTTTCAAATAATTATGCATAATACTATTCATTTATATGCATTCAATTAAATTATTAGATCACAATTACATTTTTGTTCATCAATGTCTAAATATGCATGAACTTAAACATAATTATGCATGATACTATTCATGTATATACATTAAATATTGTGAATTTTTTTGTATCACATAATGTACTAGTGCTAAACTAGATAATATGCACAATTATTTCATTTGATATGCATATTTAAACACATATGTTTTAATATATTCAATGTAATTGTTATGCATAATGTCATTCATATGAAAACATAATATTTTTTACTTAAGAAAATTAATTGTATTAGGAATTCAAAATCTGGTCCAAAATCTTCTATAAATCATTTTTTGGAAAAACATTAAATTCTAATTATTTCTCTCCAAAGGTTTCCTTGTTTGGGGGAGGAGTTATGAAAGGTTTTAAATATGCATATTTTTTATGCCCAAATTGTCTTTTTCTTAATATTACTTTTTACAAAAATTAAAAACTAATATTAATCTTAACCATTCATTAGATAAGAATCTATGGTTATAAATCCTTCTTATTTCTTATCTTAAGCTTCCTTCTTACAGGATCCACACCCTATATATATATATAGGAAGGATCAAATGAGAACCAACCCCTCATATGAGAACTAAGAACCAATCTGAATCGTATATATAAATAAAACTATGGTTGTTATTAATACTTCATTTAATTCATTACACTTAATGGGAAAATAGAAAAAGGTTATTCTTGTAAAATACATATCATAAGTAACGAATCATCTCATCATTAATATGTGAAGATCTTATCTTTCTTTTGATATAGTTGTTTCTATAATGATTATTTATTTCCTTATATAATCAATCACCATAAATTAAATTTTTTAAATTTGTTAAGGATAAATAAATACAATGATTTATAAATCTTACGGAATTTTTTTTAAATTTTTTAAATTTGTTAAGAATATGCATCATATGCATTAAGAAAAATTTAAATCTTTTACTTTTCTGTTATTCATCATGATCCGATATTTATGGCAATTATTATAAAATTTGATTTTCCATATTCAAAACGTTCATTCATTTAATTTTATTAAATATATTTTTTATTGCAGACAATTCAATATTGAGTTTTTTATGATTACGTATAAATGAAAATCAATTTAGAAGATAAATTTATTGCAAGAAACAATTCTTTGTGCAATCTTTTTTTTTATTTATAAATTATTATTACATAGAATGCATATTATTTTAATAATTGAAATTTTTATTTTTATTTTTATTTTAGAATCCAAAAATAATAATTTGGCAAAGATTGTACATGCATTAAACATTATATTTTAATGCATCTCACTTTGATATTAATGCATGTTTGATGCATCGAACATCATATACTAATGCATCGAATTTTTTTTTTTTTGGGATGCATTGCATTATTATGTATAATGCATATAATTAATAATTACATAATTTATTTTTTATTTTAGAATCTAAGAAAATTAAAACAAACACAAGGAAATTGTATATGCAACAAAACTATATTTTAATGCATCATAATTCTTATTTAATGCATTTTATATACACAAAATATTATATAATAATGCATCAGAATTTTGGTATGCATGCATCTTCAGAAACGAAACTATGCATATAAGAATGTAATATAATCTAAGACTATGAATAATCAAACTTGGATCGATTTAAATTTAATTATAATGCATTTGAATATATTTAAATTTGAGTATAAAAATAATCAAATGTAATGCATTTGAATGGATTTAAGATTGATTTTTAATTTAATTAATGATTTGGTAGTAGTTTAGATAAGATCCCTCTAAATCCTTCCTAAATAAAAGATTTAGAAAGTATATTGTTTTACAAATTTACCATTTTCCTAATATAAGAATATATAAATATGTTAATCTATATTTAAATCTAACCGTACATTAATTTGAAATCTATGGACTAAATTGGTTCCTAATTCTTATATAGTGATTGGTTCTCATGGGAACCCTACCCTATATATATATATATATATGCCCAAAATTGAGTTGATCATATATCTACAAGTAAACCACATCTATATACTTGATACTATTCTATAATCATGTTAATGGCTACAAAAATTCTATCCATCTACCTATCTTTTGAGCTTGTCAATCTTTTCAGTAAGAAGCCTGTTCAGTAAGCTTGGTTCATCAGCAGCTAACTTGCTTAGTGTATCAAGTTCTTCCACATTTGCTTTCTGGAAGAGGCCGTCGAGTATTCTCTCTACGTTCGTGTTGTTAACTGATTCCCGCATATGTATACTAGAACGCGATCGCCAGTACTCCTTGCAAACTCGATTCTGCTTCAGAGCGTATACTTGAAATGTATTTTACAGTGTCTTCAAGCTCCTACGATATTGTTGTGGAAATAACAATAACATAAGTAATTTTTCAATACATGAAAACACATAACCAATAACAAGGGCTAATAAGGAACCTCTTCAGAAGGATAAAACACAGGAGCCTCCTCAAGATTAGGCCTCCGAGCTTCTTCCGGACGCCAATTTGCAATAACCTAATCACAGGAAAATCACTACCACTTCATATGTAACACCCCAAAATTTTCAATATAAAATGCACTGCATATCTATTCATGCATGTTATCAAGTGTTTTAGTTCTGTAAGTCGCGCCCTAAAAATTTAAATGAAAATTAAAGCATATATCTTATTTTTCATTAAATAATTTTTATTATATAAATTTATTTTGAACTTTGAATGTGTTTATTTATATCATATTATGGTTATATTGTTTATTGTTGAGATAGAAATAATGTTATAATTATGAGACAAGAATAATATTTATTTATTTTGGATTTCCTAAACCTACTAGGATTTATAAAAGAATATAATATTTTATATTATATTAAGTTATTAGGAGATGAATTTTATATTATGTTTTATGATTAAATAAATATTTTATGTGTGATATACATGTTTTAGGAAAAAATCTAGTTGTATTTATTCATATCCTAATTTATCTATGATTGAATCTCTTATATGGTAAGTGATACACTAAATTACATATATAAATTATATAAGTACGAAAATAATTATAGATAAAATATATTGATACCTTATATGATTAGGAACCTTTAGATAATGATTTCTAGGCCTATAAATACACTTTTAGTCGTCCATAATTTAGTTTCACATTAGGTTTTCGAAAATCTGCCAGCATATCCGCGAACTGTTTCAATAATTATTTACACATCTTTCCGACCTTATATCGTCGTGAACATTTAGGATAATATTTGTAGGTATGTCTAGTATACGTTATTGTTTTTGTAGAATTTTACAAGCACGATAAGTATTTATTAAAAATTGTTATTCGTAATCTGCCAGTTTTGGACAACATGTTCATGAGCTTGATAGGAAAATTGTTTTTCATGTTTTCTTTATGTTGTTTTCGACCATGCTGAATTTTAATAGGATAGAATCTAAGTTAGGTCATTCATTTTAAAAATATAGAGTTTTTAGGATACTTTTGCTATTTATTTGTTAATTTGTTTCTTGATGTACCAAAATCTTTTGTCAACATGCATGTAGATTGAAAAATATAATTTTTTTTAGGTTACTATTAAATAAATTCTTGATCATGATAAGTTTTATTGTGATAGAATATGTATTATGTTGTTCATGTTAGAGATCTATAATTTTAGGACAATACTTTTATGATTTTATTAATTTATTTCATGAATTGCCGAATTACTCGATGCATGAATGAATTTTCAATAGAAATAAGATTGTGTTTAATATACTTAAGATTATTACTATGTGAAATCGTTAAAAATGCATGTTAATAAGTAGATTATGTATAATATGCATTGTTTGATTATTATGATCTATTTGTATTTATGAATTGTTGAAATTATTGGTGCACATTCCATATAGAGTCATTAAGATAAATTTTCATGTATAGGATCAGCGCGCAGAACTTAAACATTGATATCCATTTTTTTTCATTCACTCAAAAGGTTAAGGTGTGGTTTTTCTTTTATCCTTATTATACATTATACAATTTTTCTCATGCGTTATTCAGTACAGGCAGAGCCTTCGGGCTACTCACACAGTAAAACCTTCGGGTTAGCCTTCAGGCAATTCAGTAAAACCTTCGGGTTAGCCTTCAGGCAATTCACGCAGTAAAACCTTCGGGGGCATTCACGCAGTAAAACCTTCGGGTTAAGCCTCCGGGCTTACATGTCTAATTTTTCATGTTAAATTCTTTATAGTTTATAGTTTGGATAATGTTTGACCTCAATGAGTAGTTGTGCTCACCCCTCTATATTTTCACTTTTTCAGATCATGGTCCGGCAGATGCTTGAAGTGGCGGATGATGATGTTCACAAACGTGAAAGGATCTAAAACACTCTTTAACGCATTAATTTAGTTTTTATCTTGAACTATGCATTTGTCTCTATTTAATTCCGTGAACTAGAAGGTGCACATGTTTTTTATGCAAGACTTCTGCTATTATGAAATGCATTAAAACCTTATTGCTTTTATAAATCTATTATTTTTTAAAATTAAATTGAGAATATTAAATGCACGAGGTGACGTCCCCTTAAAAGGTTATGAAAATTGGGGCGTTATATCATAACTAGAAAAATGCAAACACATGATTAGCCTATAATTATGAGGCATGATCATTTTGTGGCTGTGTTTAGCATAGAAACCCGAGGATATTCTTTGAAATTGATAATACACATTAGCAAATTAAATTATATTTGAAGGACTGACCTTTTGGCAACTCTCACTCACAAGCTTCACACCCACGAATAATACCTTTTGGCAACGAAGAGGGGAATGTCAAAAGTATACAAATCAAAGTTTGAAAATGCAAAAATATACATGGATTTCCAAAAATGCAAAAATGTACAAAAAAGTAGAGTTCACACTAAGTGTGTGTGCAGTGTGTGTGTAGGTGTGTGTGCAGGTTTGTGACGGGTGTTTGTTTCGAGAAGACTTGCTTATATTAAAAAAAAATTCAGACTGCATTTATTTGTTTGTTTCAAAAATTATTTTTATATTAATAAAAATAATAACACTACATTTATTTGCGCTTAAGACAGTTCGAACCCACGACCTCGATATTATTCCCAAAGTAACATACAACTGTGTCATTTTGAATTCTCAAACAAATTATAACCTTTTTATTTGTAGAAGATAACTGTAGAATAAACAAAACAAAATGAAATATAAGTCGCCAATAGGAATCGAACTAGAGACATAACATGTTTTTCCAGAGTATTAAACCATTGTACCAGTATCCATTCTCGAAAATATTAACGTTATTAAAATTTGAACAACTCATATGCATGTGAAACTATAACTATTGTCTCTCTCTGTCGGTGATGAAGAGATCGTTCTTTCTTTCTCACTCTCTCTCTCTCGCTGAAGCCCTCTCGCTCTCTGTCTCTGTCGTCTCTCTCTCTCTCTCTCTCTCTCTCTCTCTCTCTCTCTCTCTCTCTCTCTACGCATATGGTCTCTCTACGCCAATAGGAATTTTAGAACTGATTTATATTCTCCACCGAGTTTAGGGAATTTCTTAAATTGTCCACCGAGTTTAGGGAATTTATGGAATTTGTTCAATTTAATTTAGGGAATTTTTTCAATTTAATTTAGGGAATTTGTCCACCGAATTTAGGAAATTTAGGGAATTTAATTTAGGGAATTTCGTAAATTTATAGTTTAGGGAATTTAGGGAATTTCTTCAATTTAATTTAGGGAATTTCTCCAATTTCGTGAATTTCATGAATTTAGGGTTTAGGGAACAACCTGACCTTCTTCATCGTATGTTTCGTCAATTTAGGGTTTAGGGAATTTGTCCACCGAATTTCGTCAATTTCTTTGGGAATTTCATCAATTTCGTCAATTTAGGGTTTATGGAACAACCGGACTCATTTCATAGTATGTTTCGTCAATTTAGGGTTTAGGGAATTTGTCCACCGAATTTCGTCAATTTCTTAGGGAATTTCGTCAATTTCGTCAATTTAGGGTTTAGGGAACAACCAGACCGAATTTGTCCACCGAATACATAGTTTGTTTTGTTAATTTAGGGTTTCAACAATTTAATTTAGGGTTTCAGCAATTTCTGCAGTTTAATTTAGGGTTTCAGCAATTTCAGCAATTTAATTTAGCAATTTAGGGTTTCAGCAATTTAATTTAGGGTTTCAGCAATTTCAGCAATTTAATTTAGCAATTTAGGGTTTCAGCAATTTAGGGTTTCAGCAATTTAATTTAGGGTTTCAACAATTTCAGCAATTTAATTTAGGGTTTTAGCAATTTCAGTAATTTAATTTAGCAATTTAGGGTTTCAACAATTTAATTTAGGGTTTCAGCACCGTCAGCAATTTAATTTAGCAATTTAGGGTTTCAGCAATTTAGGGTAACCAATAATTGAGTTTCGTAAAACTTTTTATATGATAAGTAATTATTCCGAAACTAAATAGGATCCAAGATTATCCTTTATATTATGAAACCTAACCAATAATAGAGTTTCGTAGATAGTGTAACATTTAGGGAATTTCGAAACTAAATATGATTCAATTTTATGAAACCTAACCAATAATTGAGTTTCATAAATAGTGTAACATTTTCAAACCCTCTTAAAAGTAGTCAACAAATCTGAACCATTGGGAAAGAGCATGCTGAAAAGAATACATTGGAACTCGTTTTTGATTGAAGGTACATGTAAAGTGGCATGAATAACATAAAAAAGTTAACTCACGGTATAACTATGATTATATTATAATTATTCCGTTTAGGTATAAAACGGAGTAATTTGATTTATTTTAGTAGTGCTAAGATAATTGTAAAAATACGAATTCATATTATGAATCAACAAGTTCTTTACTGGAGAATAGTATGATTTAATTGTGTTATTCGTGTTCATATTGGCTCTATTGGTGTTTATTTCAAAAAACTAGGTTATTCATATGACATTTGTAATACTAGCTTGTGTTTCATGAAAAATCACAACATGTAACTTCGAAACTGTCCGATCAGAAATTTTCTAGTGTACTGAGACTAAATAATACTCCCGGGAATTAAGAAAGTTGATAATTAAGTATGAGAGAGGAGTAGATTATAAAGTAAGAGAGAGAAGATGAGTGAGATAGTGAGAAAGTAGATAATAAAGTATGAGAGAGAAAATGATTAATATAATGAAAGTAGATAAAGTAGGTGAGAGAAATGATAAAGTATGAGAGAAGTTATTTCCTTTTTTGGAAACGGGTCGTTTCAAATGGGACGCCCCGAAAAGGAAAATAGGTCGTTTCAAATGGGACAGAGGGAGTACTTTTTTTTGGGTTAGACTAGGTTCTGAGTTTTTTCTTTCTTTGCATAATACGTCGCATATTAATGTAACGGTTTAGGGAGAAGTGTGAACATGTATTTATGTAGTGTGAACGCTAATTTAAAGCTTAATTTATCTATGTAATTAACTCTATACTACTACAAGGTAACTGGAGATGAGAATATCTTAGTAATTTACTACCAAGTTAATGAACTGACCTTTGTTTGGGAATATCTTGACATGTATTTATTTAGGATCTGACCTTTGTTTGAGAATATCTTAGTAATTTAATACTTCAATTTTAGTGACTTTTTTATTTATTAGAGTTCTGAACTGGAGAAAATTAATCTTCTTACTTCGTTAATAAAACGTCATACTTCGTTAATCAAACTTCATACTTCAAATAATACATAGAAAATAAAGTAGAAATAAGACACGACAAATTTAATCTTGTGTCTTCCTCTCTGAACATGTCCTCCTTGTGTGGCCTCTTTCGTGACAAACACCACACTTTCTGCTACGACCTTGACTTGAGCTTGTGGAGGCCTCCGCCCCCTATCGGTAACGTCTCTACTTTGGGCGACCGGCCTAACGCTTCGCTAGGGGTGGTAACAGTGGATCTGCATCTCGAATGTGGTCAGGAATGGTCCAAAGCTCCAATGCAGATAACGAATTAAAGTGGTGTTCGTAAATCCCCCTGTGGTTGCTTGTAGTGTACATATTATGAACATAATTGTAAAATTGGTCTCCGCTCTCCCTATCAGCGACAACATGTTTGTAAAACAACAATGTGTTAGATATATAATAAGTGATTAATAAGTGTAAAAGAATTCATACAGAATAGCAGCGGCAGCGTGGGAGCATGGCATTAGGTCCATATCAAATTCGTGACACGTGCACGTTTGGTTCTCCAAGTCCACCTTATAGTTGTGATTTTTCCCGTCGTTGACTTTGTATGTTCCTCTGGCGGTCAAGGTGACAGTATATGAGCGTGCAAGGTCAATCTGCGCGCTTAACTTCCTCTTCGCAACGTCCACCAACGGATGGCTATTCTCACTCAGCAATTGTCGCCTTTCATCCCACCATGACTCCATAATCGCTCGTATAATGTCTATCATCGAGCAAATCGGCAATCGACAGGCCCACAAAAGTCTTTCGTTGAAAGACTCGACACAATTTGATGATAGAAAACTGTAGCGACGCCGCGGACATTGCGACTGTGCCCAACGTTCGGGACCAACCTCTATCAGCTTGTTGTATGCTCCTTCACTCGCCACCAGGATTGATGCCATGTACTTCCTAAAGTCCGACTCACAGTATACAGTGGCTGCCTGACGGAACATGTAGGGTACTCCATTCTTGTAAGAAGTGAGCTTGTTATGAAGATGGACGTTGCAAAGGCAGTGAGGAACTCCGGGAAACACTACTTCGATAGCATTTTTAATACTGACGTGCTGTTCAGACACGATCAGTAGGTCGCCGCTCGAACCGTACACTCGCTTAAGATTCTGCAGAAACCACGCCCAAGAGTCATTGTTCTCAATTGGTCCAATGCCAATAGCGAGCGGTACAAACTGTTCGTTGCAGTCTTTAGTAACTGCAGCAAAGAGAATGCCGGTATTCTTTCCCTTCAGGTGACTTCCATCCACTACAATCACCTTCCTCAAATGCCACATAAATGCGGGGATGCACTGGCCCCATGCAACAAACACGTACTCGAACCTCCCGTCGTCGTCGGCATAAAGATTAGTTACCGTTCCGGAGTTTGCCTGCTTCAACATGTGCAAGTATCGAGGGAGCATCTTGTACGAGTCTTCTTGACTCCCATAAATCAATTGAATCGCATTATTTCTAGCACGCAGGGCCTTATAATACTCCACCTTCACACCAAATTTCAGACGCATCTCATTGATCATGTCTCGAGGTCGCAACATCGTGCCCTCCATACGCATTATTTGCCCAAAATAGGCTCCGATAGTCTTCGCAGTTACAGTGATCGGTCCGGCATTATCAAAGTCGTACTGCACAAAATCGTAAATTGTCCAATACATACCATTATGTCGTGCACGTACTCTGAATGGACAAAGATCGCCCAACAGGCATTCAAACCACTGATACTGAGGACTTGCCCTCTTCACTTTATAAGACCGTCGATACTCTAAATGCCAGAGACCAACGGCTATTGTTAGGGCGTCCTTCTTCCAAAAGATGTTGTCGTTTCCGAGAATGCCCTCTTCAATCTTCTTTATATCCGTACAACTAATGACTCCTGCTTGACCTGGCGGAATAATTGGCACTAGCCAATTTCTGACTTCGTCGACAACTTCATTATCTTCGTCTTGTAGGGCGATCGCTCTGTTCTGTGGCTGCTCTAGAAGTGCCATTAGCCGGTTTAAACCGCCTTCCCCACGAATCCACGATTCAAACTCATACATGGTTCCATAAAAGTTTTTAGCGACAACATGTTCGTCTTCCTCATCCTCTTCCTCAGCCGTATAATCTTCGTCATACGCATCATCATCATAATCGTTATTATCATCCGCACCGTGATCCTGTTGTTCTGGTTCTTCTTGCTCCTCTTGTTGCTCTTCTTCTTCTTGCTCCTCTTGTTGTTCTTTCCTTCCAAACTCATATGCAGCTCCGCTTTGACCATGTGCATCACCAAAAATCTCTGGGAAACTAAATTGGTAATCAAATGAAGGGACGTAATGTCCTTGTTGTGATGTTCCGGCACAATCAGCCGTCAAAACGACGCACACAGTTGGATCGACCTCTAAGTTGATAAGTCGAACCAAGTCATCATCCGTCATCATTAATGACTTAATCAACTTTCCAGATTGAGCATGCTCCAACGAATAAAGCGCATAGGGGGTAAGCCGTGAGTTAATTTGTGTACGGGCTTCGATGCTTGGTCTTAAGGACGACAACGTTAATTGGTCGGTCCGAAGTGGGGCAAGATGTTCATCCCCACCCTTGTAATCTGAACCCAAGAAACAACCTCCATACTTTACAGTTACACGTGTCCAGGTAGACATCTGGAAAGAATTAAAAAAGAAAAAAAGTATCTTAGTACTCTGCAAAACCATACTCAGTACTCCGTAAATAACACATAAGATAAAGCTAACATGCGGAGAGCTAAGATTATACGTGAATTTAAAAAAATATTAAAAAGTAATTATAGTAATTTATTCCTAACTGTGTGCGTAAATTGGCACTAAGTAGATGAGTCAATTTCAAATGTTAAACCTAATAATATGTACATATTTACTTAAATACTGTGTAGATAATATGTAGATATTTTCAATGATTTTTGGATATAAATTTTTGACGTTATAATACGTACATATTTTCAATGATTTCCTACAATCAAATTTTATACCTAATAATACATAGATATTTACTCCTCAAATCAAGCAAAATCAAGCATAGATATTTACCCCTCAAATCAAGCAAAAATCATACGTAAAATCAAGCAAAAATCATACGTAACAAATTATGGAATACGTATATATTTACCTAAAATCAAGCAAAAATCATACGTAGATATTTACCCCTCAAATCAAGCAAAATCAAGCATAAAATATAACGCCCTCAAATCAAGCAAAATCAAGCAAAAAATATAACGCCCTCAAATCAAGCAAAATCATACGTAGATATTTACCTAAAGATTGTTTCACCTAAAATACGTAGATATTTACATAATAATACGTAGATATTTATCTAAAATCAAGCAAAAAATATAACAAATTATGGAATAAGGTTACCTTTAAAATTGTTTCACCCTAGACAAGCGCCCTCAAATCGTCGCTCTCTCGCTCCCTCTCGTTCTCTCTCTCGTGTTGTCTCGCTCTCTCGCTGCCTCCCTCTCGTTCTCTCTCTCGTGTTGTCTCGCTCTCTCGCTCCCTCTCGTTCTCTCTCTCTCTCTCTCTCTCTCTCTCTCTCTCTCTCTCTCTCTCTCTCTCTCTCTCTCGTTGTCTTGCTCTCTCGCTCCCTCTTGCTCTCTTTAAATTCTATTTCATGGAAGAATATAACTGTGTTGCATGTGAAGAGGAAAAGAATCAGATTCCTCTCCTACTGTGTATAGAGTTCAGTTTTTTATGCATCTGTATTGCATATGACTCTGAAAAAAGGTAAGTGAATATCTCTGTGTCTACATCTCTCTTTATCTCGCTCTCTCGCTCTATCTCTTTCCAGATTTTTTTTCTCTCTAAATAGTTCATGTACTGTATGATTCTTGATTAAAAAAAATAATAAAATAAAACAGCTGCTGGACGAAAATATTCTGCATGCATAAGGACGAAAATATTCTGCATGCATGAAGACAAAAAATTGAAAAAGGATGCTCAGGACGAAAATTATTTGCAGAGGACATTAACATGCATGAGGACGAAATGGAGACTATGGACGTTGCATGCATGAAGGCAAAAAAAAAATATCAGCAGCTCAACATCTCATGTGAGAGATTAAAGTAGAAGGAGAGAGAAGGTTAAATCAAGTACAAAAACAAGAGATTTGTTGCAAAAATAGGAGGAGAGAGGAGTCTATTAACCTAAGTACATTTATAGGTTTTAAAAGTAAAAATGTATATTTTTGCAATTATGGAATCTCGTGTACATTTTTGTATTTTCACATGTTTGATTTGTACATTTTTGCACATCCCCTTCTTTGAAACTCTTTCCTGAAACCAACACTATTTAGATATCTCAGATTGGAACTACACCATTAGTAGAGCAATTTAAGGCAAACCAAATTGACCAACCTCCTCCAACTCAATTTGATCGTTTCTGCTTTATCAACGTTCGACACGTTAGAGATGTGCTGGTTTTTGCAACGTCAATTTGTGTTTCCAACTGGATGTTTTCTGCTTTAGGAGTATGAGAAGAACTTTTCAGAGTTATTGCTACAAATGACTCAAAACCGGGAGGAATTAATGGAATGTCCATAATACTTTAGAGAAACGCCTTGAGTGTTGGTTCCGTCTTCGAAAACCTTGGACCGGATAACTGCTATGAACATTGAAAACCAGAAACTACACATATTAATAATTGCTAACATCAGTATAAACATAGTGAATCTAAACTACAGTCTTCACTGCAACTCATATATTCAGTCCACAAAGGTTAGGCTTATTTCAGCTGGCCATTAGCTCTGCTTTCTGAGTTTATATTACTCCTTTAAACATGAAGCAAGAAACATATACATACAAATCCCTTCTAATAAAAAAATTAAAAGATACACTAAGAACAGAAGAAACATAGATCTGCAATGTAACTCACATGTTCTAATTGATGATCTACATGCCTCTAAAGCTACAGCAATCCCTGCATCATTCAGAAATATAAATATCAAATCAACCAAGATAAACACAACAAAAAGAGTCCAAAAAACAAACAGCCACAAGTAGTCACCAAAAACAGCCTAAATCTAGGATCTAACCCTAAACCTTAACACTTATTCAACAACCATTGAACTTTTTGGTCCCAGCTACACCAACCAACCAAGTTTCAATTAATCCCTTTTAACCCTTACTCAATATTGTCCCAAAATCCAAATCAAACATGGACATAACCTTTGATCCAAATGCAGAAGTTGCTTATCCAGAATCCCAGAAAGAAAGTGAACTTTTATGTACTTACCAGAACTAAATCAGAAGAGGCAAAAACAAGAACGCCCAGAAAACAAGCAACTTTACATCCCATCAGTTTTTCAACAAAATCATTCAAGAAATCCCGTGTTCAATTAAAAACCAACTGACCTAATTCTTAATTTGAAAACACTTTTTCTTAGTCAAGAATTTATGTCGCAATTTATTTCTCCAGGCAACAATATTAAAGTTTGGTACTTTGGTTCAAGAGTTTCATATTCATACACCCAACTTCCAGAATTTATATTTGTCATGATGAAATAATAATATAACACTGACCTTACATAATTTTGGAACCAAGTCACGCCCTTGGATCTTTGTTTAATATGTTGGAGATAATAAGATAAATACCGAGTATATGAGAGATTAATTTAGATGATTGTGTTCACGAGATTAAAAGAAGATTCAACTGTATGTAATGAAGAAAAATCTTGACTGAATTGACATTATCTTTTACTTAATTAGGGTTTTATAGTTTATAGCTTGACGCTTTAGCTTCACAAATTCTGTTAATGGGCCTTTCGATTTTTGACCATGGCCCACTAAAAACCGATTGTTTTTTTAACGCGAGTTGTGACATTTAGATGTACGTACTCTCAGTCGAATGGATTTGGATGCAATATGTTGAGTCACGGGGATTCTACAATATTAAGCGGACGTTTGATTCACATCAGACCAGCTGGGATATCATGCATATTAAAACCGCCCTATTTTACTATAATAAATGTCTTTAGATGTAATATTTGATAATTATGTTTGATCTCTAAAGATGGTTCTTTGTTGGAGTTTATTTTGTGGAATATCGATACTAAATCCCCCTTAAGACATTCTAAACCACCCCACAAGGGCAGAACAGACATATAGATAATGAATCACAAATGGTAAAAATTAGTCTAACATTCGACTATAAATTCATTTTATTGTTACAAATATTATATTTAATTCAATAATTTATATGATCAAATGAAATTCCCAATCCAACTAGATTTAATATCGGCAGACCTTCTGCAGTTGATGAAATCTAACTAACATTACATTGAAGAAATTAGAAAAACAATAATCCACGCCTCCAAATCCCATCTACAAAAACCATATATATGCATCGAATTGCACAAATCAAACACTTTCCAAAGTTTAACTTGAAAAGATTTCAAAAATCATGCCAAGATTGATCTTGCAGCGGTGTTTACAGCCTAAAGAACTTCAGATTAATGCTTTCAGAAGCCGGCTTCGTCAGCTGGGCCTCCGACCACTCTCCATCGATGTATGGTTGCTGCCTGCAAGTGTTAAACTGTGCGAAGAAATCCACGAACTTCTATGAGAAAAGTGTGCAAGTTCTTCCTGAACTTCTGGTGGTTGAGGCGATCGAGAGTTGAAGAAAGATTGTTGGAAGTTGTGAGAGCTTGGAAAGCATTTGTTAGCCGTGATCTGAATGTTGGATTCATCTGTCTTTCTATCAACTCGTTTGCTAAACTCTGCAAGTTAAGCTAAGATTGTAAGAACTCAGCAACATATATCAGAGAAAAGAGAGGTAGCATATTGTTCGACAAGTTTTTCGATCATGCAAGAGTTTAGTGAAAGCATATCAGCCTGATCTAGGGAATAGCTCCATCAAATTCATCCATTTCTCAATGTATTCAGACGCCCAAGATCAAAAAAAGGTTTTCTTGTTTCCGTGCCTATGGGATAGGGAGGAGGAAAAACTGAATATTTCAAAATATAGAAACATGATATAACAAGCTACCTGATAAGAACTCTGTTCGCAAAGTATTAATGGCAGGAGTGCGTCTGCTGCTGAGCCAACAAGATCAGCGCTGTGACATAAAGCAAGACACGTGTCAATACGGTGTTCCAAACACCAAAGCAATAGGTAAATAGTGGTTGCAAAATCTCTTAACTACTTGGTTTATGGTGGTATTGGTCTGTCTTATCACACGTTCTAGATTTCCAGTTCAGAGCTTTCTTTGCATCTCACCTGTAATCTTCAAAAAGAAGCAGTTGGAGAAGTGAGCGAAGGAATCGGCTCAGAATGCCTTCCCGGAGATTTCCATCGGAGTCCTTGTGACTGGTAGCATGTGATCCTAGACCAACTTTACCAGCAGTTCTGTCCTTGTAATGGTGGGATGCAAGTGATTTTACAGCACGTAGACACAGATCCACAATTTCAATATCCTAATCACAAGGCACGTAATCAAAAATAATGTAGTAGCATAGTGAAAAAGAGAACTTATTTCAGATATCTAAGGTTATAATTTTCCTTGCATCACCATGAAACTATTAGGCAGTCCCAGATGACGAGTTCATGGCAACATTTACCTGATGATGAAGAGCGAAATCAAGAGTTCCAAGTATGTGACTAAAGGCCTCAACACTTAGCTGTGCAACTATTTCAGGATATACCTCCAGCATATGTGATAACAGTGAAAAATACTGTCAAAATGCAACAAAAGAAATTACTTTCCACGAAAATTCGGCCTGCCTTTCTCCAAGTTAGAGAAGAGTCTTACACTGTGGCAAAGTTTTGGGTATTTAAGCAAGTCCATAGTAATCAGAGGCGTTACTATGTGTAGACCCGTATATACTACCTACAGTAGAAGAATCAATACAGAGCAATGTCAATGAAACCCCGAAAGAAGAGCCATCTTTTTCTTCTAGTTAGATTTTACATGAATATACCTGAGAAATATTTGTACCATAATTCTCAATGGGTTCGGATGAAAAGTCGACCTGTGAAAGCATATCGACATCAGATTGGTAGGAATCACAATAAAAGGAGGCACATTGCTACAGAGATGCATACTTTCACATTATTCAGTATTAGTAAATGGCTCAAGTTGTCCAATTGGATGCCCAATCACTACATGTCATGATCTAATCCAAGTTCTGAATCGCAGCAGTTGTCCAAATCTAACCAAATCTGGATTCTACAAAAAAGACTTAATACCATAAAAAGTTACCATATCTTTTGAACATAGATTTGAGAGAAGTTGTAGAAGCGCTCTCAAATCCTTATATTTCTCTGCATCTGCTTCATTGCGTAAGCTGTTTGAAAGGCTAAGTGAAATCTGACACAGCAGTCAATACATGGGGTCAGTTCTGAAAGGAGGTAAGAGCAACTAACCACATTGACATTATAGTTAATTACCATTTGAGAGTAACTAAAGGCGAGAGATGCTAAAGTAATGATTAGTTAATTTAAAATCTAAAAATGAGAAACAACATGAACCCCACAATCACCAGGTAGGCATACCAATATCTTCAACTGATTTTCAGCTATTTATGGTCTAAAGTAGCCTATATCCTTCCCAATACCCATTAAGCTCTGTAATCTCCCCATCCATTTTCATAGTTATATTGTAGCAGAGAGAAGTTTAGTGTGACCTCTGCTAAAACTGCTTAATGACATTAATAGAGACTTCCTTTTTTAAAGACGGAATGTAAATAGTTAATACATAATAAGATACTCTATCCGTCCCATTAAAAGTGTGTTGTTTTTAAAAACAGCAAAGAATGTGTGGACACAAATTAACTACTCAAAAGTAAAAAATATACATCACAAACACTATTTTTAATCTCCGTGCCCAAAAGAAGCAAGACACTTATAATAGGACGGAGGGAGTAATAATTTTTTTTTAAATATTCATTATTATGATATTTATTTGTTATGTTATAAAATATCTACATGTTTCTTGTGGAACTGATTACGACTTAGAAAATTATCTGGATATTAAACAAATAGAACCATTTATTTTAGTCATTTAGTCCAAATAGAATCGTGGGTTATGATATTCATATTGTAGCTCATCTGGAACTTGCTTTCCAGTAAATTCATTAGGCACTCTGAGACAGTCAATTGTTTGATGATTTATAATTTAGACAAAAATAAGTCATCAAACTTTCCAGTGACTGTACAAACTGCTTGTCAGTATCAAGAGAGTGTGTGCCTGATGCATGAAGTAGGCAGCTCTCTGTCTGCTGCATATAAATATATAGAGATGCATGCAAACATAAACAACCGGATTCCAAGTCAGCACTTACCACATTTCATAATCATCACGTAGACTAACAAAGAATCACTCACTTAGATACAAGTTTAAAGTATATGCAATAAAATGAACGTGGGGCAGAAAAATGTTTACCTTGCCAGTGTTGTGAGATGAGTAAAGCTGAAGCAAGTGCATACAGAAGTCAACAACGACAGCAGTTTCTTTAGGCTCTAAGTAGATAATTTGGCCTTCCACCCAATCAGTGACAAATTTGAGCAGAAGGTAGACAACTACAAACTAGATCGGAAAAAAGGTAAGAGAATAAACAAACCATTCTTGAGGCCAAAATGGAAATATTCAAAATTTGTTAGTAAATATTGATCTCATCAGAACAATCACATCAACTCAATGGGGTTATTTTTCAGACATGTTATATATACCATATAGAAAAAAGAAACAGAGATGGAAAATCTTTAGATTAGCCACATAGCTAGATCTTCATCATTATTAAAACAAAAAAGAAAAGGAGAACTCAATTATCTCCAGAGTGTTATCTAATTTCTTCTGGAGTTAATCGAGATTAAGGATAAACAGAGATTCACGTAATATCCACCTTTTCTACTAAAGCAAGTAGCAGTAAAGATGTTCACAAAAAAATCACAACTTTACCTCATCTTTGTATGCTTGAAGAAAGATCAGAATAGGATTCATAACTGAAAATCCCATTTCATAAATTGCATTTTGTATACGAGGTTCAGAGACTCTGGCCACTCCACGAAGTCGCTCCAACAAGCAACTGACCTATAGATATTATATAATCATTTATACCATACAGGTACTAGCATATGAATGCGTAGAGCTGAAGTCTTACCAACAAAATGACATCAGGCTGCTGACCAATGCTTTTGAGGTCATTCTTGTTTGATAGTTCCACCAGATAAACCGTCATATGATTTGTCAAACTTCTTATGAACCTAAACAAAATTTTAGTAAAACAGTAGAATACATCAATCATAATAAGTGGTGAACAACTTGAATACTAAGAAGCCTATGTAAAATTAAAGTGCACTCACTCGTTAGATGCCTCAGGAGTTTTCATGCCTAAAGCTGAAAGGGTAAGCGTCTGAGCCAGGGAACGCTGAAATTAAAGAAAGACATCTCAGTCATTAGAGCCACAGATCCTGCAGAGTTGAAGGCTTTGTAAAACTACACAAGGCACGAAAAAGTAGTACGATGAGCCAGCTAAAGATGAGATCATCACTATGAACACATGGGCATCTGAAAGCTACTTTCTCTTGATTAGTTATTTGACAGTGAATTACAGAAGCTAAGATCTTCAGATCTTGAGAAAAGAGCAATTTCAAGAGCACAATACAGTACCTGATGAGTAGCATTTAATGAGAGCAAAACTCTTTCATTACAGAAAGCATTTGCTAAGTTACGCCATGAATCCTGCAAAAAGAATTTTAGATTTCAAAAATCAATGTGCGGGTTGTCATAACATAACGAGCAAAATTGGAACTTACAGTTGAAATATGCAGTAAATAAGCAAATATTAATGGAATATATCATTTATATAGATAAAGCAAGAATATCAGCAGCAAAGGTATAACCATATAAGTATAAATGACAGCACACTTATTAAGGCACGACTATAATTATCTGAAATAACCAAAAGCACCAATCAGCTGACAAGTGATGGAATAGAAGTACATGGAATAAGTAACTAATTACAAGGGTCTTCAAAGAGCTTCCCATGATATATGCATCTTGATATAGCAACTAAAAGAGTCAAGGAAAGAAGTCTTTTCTGAATCCCTCTTCTCTCTATTATACGCCAAGTACACACAGTAGAAAGGTATAATACCATATAAAGTTTCAGTTCTAGCCCTCTAAGACGTCAGCTTAAACCCACAGGGCATATATGTGGCCTCAAGCGGAGAGCTCAAGAAAGCATATTAAACTAGAAAACAATAAATTGATAGACAAATGAGCCTATGCATGAATATGTTACTGACCAAGGTGACAAGGTGACTAATAATATTCCTCCGTTTCACAAGTGCATGAAGCAATTGATAACATGTGAGTGCCTGTCATAGAAAGAAAAAAAAAAGGATCAGTTATAATCCCTTCAACACGTCATATTCCTTGTGAAGAAGGTGCTGCCCACTATGTCAGACACACTTCCAAATAAAAGTATTCTCAGTCTGACATTCAGATATCTAAGTAAATAAGCAATTAACATAAATTAAGGCAAACTTAGAAAGGAAGGATAAGTAACCAGAAAAACGAAATGTGAAAATCGCTAATTGCTACAAAACAATAAGTAAACAACCTAACCATCAAAAACAAGCAAGAGATGCATACCTGCAAGTCTTTCTCCCCTGGGTAAGAAACAAATGCATTTGAAGAAATGCGAATAATAATATCCAGCACTATTTTTCCTTGATTGTTTTCTCCATAGAAACTAAGCAATGCATTTTTGGAGTGCTTTTCTCCAATTTCTTCAGGTAGCATGAGGTATGTTGGCATCCATCTCGCAAGGAACCATATAACTGCCTGCAATATTAAGTAATGTTAGCCAAGAGATTCTTCTGTCAATCAACATAATAATATCCTCTCATCAACGGCAAGTTAGGAAATTGTTTATTGTAGGGAAAAAACTTACCTCCATGAGTCGAGGACTATAAAAGGATGCTCTCATTTCTGGATCTAAACTTTGCTCAGCAAACCTTATAATTGTACTGCATGAAATTCATGACTACTGATTAAAATCTATGCAGAACTGAGGGAGTAATGATGACAATATAATAAATCAAAGTTTCATAGGAACTATTCTAATGATTAATGAAACCTTATATACTGACATTATTCCTGATCCCTCAGAAGCAAATACATAGTCCTTGGCCTATCTTAACAAATGCTTAGACTTTGATTTCAATAGAAACAAAAAAGAATGCAATTCCCATCTCTGACAATATTAGTTGACTGGACCTGCAAGAACAACACATGCAATAACTGGATGCTCCACATATTTAAAGCATCACTGCCATAATATGAGGATGTATGACTCGTCATGAGATTGATAGAACAGAAAATCCAACTGACTTGCCAAACTCCAGTCAAATAGATTTGACCATCTTGCAAAATACAATGAGAAGCCTACCTACAAAGTGTCACAACTGGGTGTTTATCAACCTCCAAAATGTCTGTATAATGACTTTCAATCTCTTTTGGCACCTGACAGTTTCACAAACAACTAAAACCAGTCAATAGTTCACATCCTAGAAACCCCACATCATGAAGGTTTAATGTATATAAGCTTAATTCTTTTTCCTATTACTGTAATCAAACATAACCCTCCTAATTTTAACATCAAGATAAGTATAAAACAGAAAAGTGAAAAAACAGAGTAAACAGAAAAAAGAAAATTAATTACCAAAGGAGTCTCGCCCTGTCCTTCATCAGCCAAAACGTGCCCAGATATTAGCAAGAGAGAATAAAGTTCTTCCAATGTTTCTGTTGGATCATTTATGCCTCTGCCCTACAAAGAGTATGAATCATTAGGCACAAGCAGTCGATGCAAAAGAATCATGGAAAACGGCCAACTGTTATACTCCCTCCGTTCCACAATTCTTGCTCCACTTTCCTTTTCGGGCCGTTCCACAATTCTTGCTCCATTTCCGAAAATAGCAAAAAATTTAACTTAAATCTTTCATTAATCATAATTTAACCTTCTTAATAACTAATCTAATATTTTAACTTTCTTAATAAATTCTTAATAATCTAACTTAATAATTTTACTCCCTCTATCTCTCGAACATTACTCCCTCTTACTCTCCAAATTCATACTCCCTCTTTCTCTCGAACATTCTCTCCACAAACCCTAGATCTACGCCTTCTTCGCCGCCTTGACCAAATTCCTACTCCCTCTTACTCCTCTGCCTTCTTCGCCGCCTTGACCCGCTAGATCTAGACACTGTCTAGATCTCCTCTGCCTTCTTCGTCTTCTTCGCAAGGATGAAGCCTTTGACTCCTTCACCCGCTAGATCTAGAACAGATACTGCAAAACTGATAGGAGATATGGCCAAAACCGGCCATGAACTGAACGGAGCGAGAGGGGAAGACGGCGGAGATGCTGAGAAAACCTCTGGGTCGGGCGAAGAAAGTGAGGTCGAGAGCGATGGCGGTAGATCTGAGGGGGGGAGTTCCTTTTGGCCCTTCTTTGCCGCCGGATATGGGCAAGAGACGGCCGATGAGTTCGAAAACCAACTTCCGATGTCGGAAGAGGCGAGCGAAGAAGGGTCATTCTTTGCGACCGGCTTTGACGACATCCGACAAGAAAGTGATGTCGAGAGCGAAGATTGGCCGTTCTTTGACAACGGCTTTGATGACATTCGGCAAGAAACTGAGGAGGAGATCGAAACTCTAGATCCGGCTCTGCCTTCTGAAGAGGAGAGCGATGATAGGTAAATAAATTTATGTGCTTTATTTTTTACATAATGGTATTTTAATTAAATTGTTGGTTTGTGTTGTTGCAGGGAACAAAAGAGTAGATGAATGCAGTTGACAAGGACGTGGTCTTTGGTGAGATCTTTCCCTGTTTTTCTTGTGTATTATTGTTTTCGTAGTCTAGGTTGGAGTATGTGTTTAAATGGATAATGGTCTAAAATGATATGAAAATGCTCACTCTAGGTTAGATAGAATATTTCAATGAAAATTATTTTTGACCTTCTACTACAAAACATTCTGTCTTATACTACTAAGTTTTTGTTCTACTACAAAACATTCTTTCTTATACTTCTACTACAAAACATTCTGTTAGGTCCTACTACAAAACTAGCTATATTTTTAATACTACTACAATTACTTATGTCTTATACTAGAACCCAAGCCTACCCTTAAGCTCTTCAGCCTCTGCAATCATACCATTGTCCATCATGTAATCTAAGCATTCCCTTACCAAATCAGCAGACACTTCCAAATCTTTTGGAAGCTCATTTACTCTCAATAACGCATCTTTCTTCAAATGAGGAATTTTATAGTCATTATTTCCTTTTACCTTTATTATCTCAACCATACACCCTTGCAAGCTCAAAAAGACCTTATTTAAGGTCATTGGTGCTAAGTCTGCAAATGAATTGCAGACTGCATTAACCAGCTCATCCACATTCTTGCAATCTGACTCAATCTGGATGCTTTGGATTGCTCTAAACCATCCAAGGTCATTCACATTGAGGTCTAGGGAATTAGCTGGTTGATGAACAAGCCTTATCTGAAATCCATCCTCACTTGCTGCTGCCTTAAAATCTCATCACTGTCCTTTATGTGTGGCCGTGCATTATCTTGTTGTATGAAAATTAATTTCTGAAGAGTAGCAGGCCATTTTGATCTTATTGCTGGAAGTATCTGTTAGGTCCAACAGAAACTTAAATTGTTGTATGTCTATTTTGAAACATGTTTAATAATGTGTCTTAGAAATGACCTTACCAATTGTAGCTGTTGCAGCATTGAAGCTTTGTTGACCAGAAATTGCATAAGTCTCTGATTCATTATAGAATCAGATGGCATGCCTTCTTTGGAAATTGAAATTTATATTTTCAATTTCAAAGAAATATACTATTGTTGTTTACGGTACAAATCGTGAATTATCAGAATTTGAATTTTCATTCATATTCTATAGTTACGGAAGAAGGTCAGTACAAATAATGTCTTACAGAATATGACATACCTTTTGAATCAAACAATCCTTTATCACCTGTTTTGTGATAGATTGAATTGCTTTTGTCTCTAGTGTCCCCTTAGGTCTATTCTTGCTTGCTCTAATTGCTGGAACCGTTTCTATGAATGGAAAAATGCCAATTTTTCCATCAAACAAAACTGTCCCATCTTCAGCAAATATAGGTCTTGCCACTGCACACATGAACATTACTTTGTTTATAAACTTCTTGCTTTGACAAGACCTATGTGGCTCTACCTCATTAGGTGTGAGGTAAAATCGTGTGCGACCTTAGTTAGATAGAACCACTTCTCATCAATGTGCACCGTGTTCTCGCATATTTTTGAAGTTTAAATCTTTTGTGATGCTATCAATATGCATCGCATTCATCGAAAACTCGTAACCGTGCAAACTTATGTTGGCGTGTGAGGGAGGGCTTTATTGCACTAGAGTGAGCTTTGATTAGACCACCTTTATACCATCTCCAAACCGTTGTCGGACCGCAAGATATGCCCTTAGCTAGCTTCCTTATAGTTCCTCTTTTTTGCACACCCAAACTCTCCATTAGAGGTAGGTTGATATGAACTTGTTTTCGATGTACGGCTCCTCTCTTTTTTTATCGCGAATGCATGACTTGGCCTTCATTTTTCTTTTTTTTTTCTTTGCGATCCATATCCAGTTGGATAGTATGCCGACCACATTCGTACTTAGCCGCAGCCTTCTTTCACTTTTCCTCTTGCGGGCTTCTCATTTTTCGGATTTTGAAGGAGAAATTGAAGAACTTAGTTCCTCTCCTTCGTGGAGAGATCTTTCCTCCTAGGCATATCTTTTTGTTGTAATATTTGTGTTTGAATATTTGGATTGAGTTTTGGAGCTTGATTGTAGTAGTAGTATTTATAAGTGCGGTAGTTGGAGGGAAATTGAAATCAAATTTCGGTGATTTGGCTCCAAATCTAATTTTGATTAAGGGCGTATGTGTGGCGTGTAATTGCAGTTGTGTGTTTTGATTAAACAACTTTGATTTGTACCCATTTTTCAGTCATTTTCGATCCTCTCAATTATTTGATTAAACAACTTTGATTATCCAGTTGAATTCTCTATCCTCTCAATTTGTATTATTCGTCCATTTAACAATATTTAGTTGTAAATATCGAGGCCACACAACTAATACAAATAACACATTGTTAAATTACACAAAAAAGAGAGATAAAAAAATCAGAGGAGAGAGAAAATAATTAGTCAATAGTTAATTGAAAAGGGACCCACACAATTAATACCAACAACACAATTAACAACTCTCCTAAAATACCGCGCCGGAAAGTTTTGGAGCTTTAATTGTGGAACGGAGGGAGTATATAACAAGTCATAAAGAAAAAAGGGGAAAAAAAAAAGAAACTCAACAAAATAATGAGTAAAAATGACTGTTGTAAGGAAAACCCCTGAATCAATCAAATAAACTAGCTAGGTGAGTTTGACTAGTATTCTACTTTAGGTGATGCGCACAAATTGGAATTAAGAAAGTAAAGATTTTGCAATGCCATTGACAAGGTTCATTTGGAAGAAAGAGGAAATACAAGGTTCTAGCATGATTGTATCATGCAGAGAGTACCTGATGAAGCATGATAACACGTTCTGAGAAAAGTTTGGTGAGGAGAGGGATTACAGCCCCTACAGCTGCTCGAGCAATAAGAGCATAAGAGCTCAATCTCTCATCCATAGCTACAAAGAGAAAACACTTAAGATCATAACAAAAACGAAATTGCAGTAATTATAGAGATGTCAAAGGCTGCAACAATTATAACATTAGTATGGACAAAATGCAAGAAAGTCCAGGTTGCAATTTACCAGCAATTGAAGCCTGTGCATAATTGAGCTCATCATCATCACTGAAGGCTGATGCAGAAGCAGCTATTTAGAAAACAAAGTTAATGCAAGCATAGTATGCAACCCTAAATGAAAAAAACTATGATGAATGGCCTGATGTACCCTTCAATTCAGATCCCACAATCAATTCAAAGAGATTGGCTGCAGCATCAATGCCTTCGGCTGGAAGCAAATGATTTTGTCCACTTCCATCCAATTGCTGTAGTGATTTAAAAAGAAAACACAAAATAAAATCGACATTCTAGTAATAAGATATAAGAGCAATATAAGCTAAGGCAGCAACAATCGGTACCAACAGAAGTGCCGTCCATGTATCAAGCAAAATATCACGTGCCACCCAGCTCCATGTCTCTTCATCTGTTTGGTTTTCCATGAGGTCTTTGTAGACTTCACGCATCAGGGCAGATAATAGAGTAAGAGTGCCGTAAGGCCTGCACATAAGTCAAAACATTGCTTTAGTAGAAAAGCACTAGCAGATACTATGGATAGAAAATGAACTATTCATCTTTAGGCTGTCCCAAACACATTATCTTGTTTCCGATCTCCTAAGTAAACATTTATTTATCAAATCACTTGTCAAAGAAAGTGATGTGGTTGGCATAGACTTCTCAATTCTAACAATTTATTCCCAGGAGAAAGGTAACGGAGTTAAGGTGCTTAACATTGACTTTTTTTTCTCTCACGTATGACTCTATAGTAGTTTCCAGGGGCTCGTACAAATTCCCATGGTACAGGCGGAGTATTCGAGCAAAGATATTGACATGCCTTGGGAAATATGGGTATTCAACTAGGACTTAACTGACCTCAAAGATTTTAATAGCTCATCAAATACAAGTGGGGTAGTCAGAGTTGCCACAGACAAAAGTGCACGGCAGCCATCCAGCAATTCACTGAGAATATTAAATAAGCAATGTGAAGAATAACATATTTCATAAAATAGAATCACTAAAATATTTACCTATCACTTTTTCCCAGTTTTATTGCCTGTGAGACTGCATCTAGAGGTTCCAACCATGGTACAATTCCAGCTAGCAATTGCAGAAGGTGCTGATTTTGCATGTTTCCACTGTCTAAATCTCAAGTAGTTACTAACCACACACAAATATTGAAAGCATACATAAAATAGAGGGTAAGAAGATATTTGCAAGGAAACTTTCTGAAAAAGCAAAGCAGCCACGGATGAACCCCGCAAAGAAGAAATAACAGTTTGAGTTAATACATAGGTCCTCAGAGAGTCTGAGATGGATTGTTGATGTGTCATGATTGATCACTTTCCAAGAAAAAACATACCAGATGGAAAGATTGCTCCTGTTAGGGAGCAGAACTGCACCAAAAGTTTTCGAGCAGAAACTGCAAGAAGGCAGTCGATCCAGTAACCTTCACGGGAAAACTTTTGCCTCAGAGCAGTATAGAAGCTTGAAAGCCATCCAACATGACCACTTGAAATCAACAAATCACGCCAGGCAGGACCAGGCTTCAAGCATCAAAAGAGAGAAATATGTATAAAAATCAAAAGTCATACATGCATACTGTTGCTTAATGATATATAGACAAAAAACACGAACATATATATTGCTGAGATCAATCAAAGTTGTACATGAAACTGATAAACATGAGCAGCAGAGAAACCAAAAGGAGTCAAACGTGTAATGAATGTAGGTGGGTCATTCTGGTACCTAGCAAATTTTTAGTTTCAGCATTACCTCAAGCACAATAATCAGATGTCAATTCCTCAGTTTCTTGTTTCTATAGGGATTTAATGAATTTCAGTCTTCCTATTTACTAGACTCTATGTGTGATTGGATCTTTTCTTCTTTTTTCTGTTTTTACATGAAAACAAAGCTTTATCGTCAAAACTGGGCAGTATTACATCAAGGGACAAGATGTTCTCCCAATTTTTCTTCTTACAAAAACCTACTCTACAAACATCTTATTCCAGTCTCTAAGATATCATTTACAAAAAAATATATATATAAAAATATTTAAAACAAAACTTATATTTTTCAACACCCATGTTGCTACTTCGATCTTCAGCCTTTCCCACACAAAATCAATAGATTGTCCATCTCTTCAAATGTTCTATTTCTTTCCAGCGAACATCCAACATAGAGCATGTGATTGAATGCTTGACTTCAATCATGAAGCATATCATATTCTAACATTTAATTTCACATCAATTAGTTGAACTCTTTATAAAGAAAAACACAGTAAGAAATTAAATAGCAAATTATATTTGGAAGTCGTTATCAAAATCCATAAATAAGTTGCTAGTTAGTTTTCTGCAAAAAGAAGCTATCAACAAGTCAATCTAAGCCAATTATCCAACGGAGTATACCTGCACTGAAGATTTGTTCATTCTAATTATAAAATTAATATAAATAAATATTTAATTGCACAACACAGGAATACTTGAAGCTCAACATATCATGCAATTGAACAAAGTACCCTAACGATTTAGCCAAACCAGAAATTTCCAACTCATTTCATTCCTGACTTACACATTCTGAACCTATTGGTTACAACATACCTGCACCAAGATGCATTCAGACCTTCTAGAACTTTCTTGCTTCATTCCATTCTGGAACAAATCCATCCCCCTATTCGAACTGTCAACAGCTTTCTTGCCTCGGAAATCCCAGTTCAGGATTTGAAGCAACAGGCGAAATGCTGCTGAACAGACTTTAACTTCAGGAACTTCAGTGTAAGCTTCAATAATTCTATTTGACACCATGAAAGCAGCATGTTGTACCCAATTGTAGAATGCCTATGAAATGTGAAATACAAGGAAAGTATTTTTTCAGCATAAATGGGGATGAGACTAGTCTTCCCAAGGGAAAGCATAAGAAAAATCCTAAAGATGAATAACTAGTTCCGGATAATCACAAACCTTCAAGTAGTCTTGCTCCAATGATATTAGGCACTGCTCATGAAATTCTCTAGGAAGGCCCATAGCAGTGGTTGTAGAGGGTGAAAACTCAGATACCTATTGGAAAACACCAGTTTGGTTGTATGCAATGCAAAAAATTCAGATCATAAGAAAAAAATAATTGACAAGATTCACACCAACGATTCCAGAAAATTGATTCCAATAAATTGCACAGCCACGCCATGGGTCCCATCAATAGCTTGTTTCACCTGCAGCATAAAACCATAGGAACAGGTGTGGAAAATGGGTCAAATAAAGTAACGAAATATGTTCTGGCAACAGCTGCACTTGTAGAATTGCATTTCCAAGACCAGAGTGTCTTGCCATCTATTTGAATTGAAAATCAACTGCTAGTGAGAATTTGAAAGTGGAAATATATGTAAATAGAGAAGTTAATAGACCCACAAAAATTAAATACTCCAAAAATACATGAAGGGATAAGAAACATAAGAGCCGTCATTACCTCAAGGAAGAATGCCTCCTTCTCTGAAGCTGTAAAATCAAGCCTAAATGAAGAGCAACTAACTTACTATGAGAGTTGAAATCACTTGAAGTAAAATAAGTTCAATCAATGACTTCACACCCTATTTAATCAAATTTTGAAGATCACCATAAAATACTGATTGGAGTTTTACACAAATGGATGGATAACAAATAATTAAAGAATAACTCTTGATGATATTTCAAATATATTTTCATTTTAGAATAAAACTCACCAGCCTCTTTTCAGTAACTGGGCAGCCACTGATGCAACCTTCACCAGGACATAACCCTCAGGTGAATTAGCATTTTTCATCATAAAGCATAAGCAGAAACTGCATAAAATACCTTGACGTCAGTGAAGATTATAATATAATATGCCTGCATATGAAAAATCAATTTAGTGAAGCTACCTAATCAGTCTTCGTCTGTCATCGGGTTCAAGGAAAGGCCATTCTCGTATTCCTGCATCTCTAATTGCTCCCGCAGCCTGAAACTTTGCATTGGGCAACCGAGAATTTTCTGAAAGATCATACTAGTGTCAGCAAGAATCAATGTTTTGTTATTTCATGGATATGAAAGATACGTCGAATGCTATAATTCTATATTTCTGAAAGGGAGGATTTAAATTGGCTTTTTCAGGGACCAAAAACACCAAGATATTCTGGAGCAAGGCATTCTTGGCATTTTTTTCTACAATTGTTTGCATATAAAGAGGTAATCATTCAAATGGCTGGAAGAGGTTGCCTCCATAATGTTAAGAGCTTCCAAAAAATAGAACAAACCCAGGAGCATTTTCTATGAACGTGACCAAGAAGACTAAACATATGGAGACAATGCCCAATCAATAACCAGTAAAATCAAGTTTTAAATGGTTAACATCTATCTTTTTAAGTAAGAATATGATACAAAATGTTTCCTTCTAGCACACACTTATTATGCTGATGTCCATGAATAAGTCCTACAATAACATAACATTACATCACATCAATGCCAAATTATTTCGGCTAGGATACAGTCGGTTAATGTCAGTTTCCTATTACTTATTAGACCATTTTCAAATTTAAAAAAAAAAAAAAAAAAAAAAAAAAAAAAAAAACCAGAAAAGGAAGTTCAGCTTGCATCTAAATGCTTGAGAAAGTTACAAAAAGAAGTCTGATATCCTCTTTATCCTAGTAGTATTAGTAAAAAATGATTTCTGAAAACAGAACTATGCAGAATCAAATTATCTAAAGATAATTCTATATATTATTTTGTTACTACACATAAAACAGTGAGTTTACCACACATTGGTGTTGAATTACAAAGAAATCGTGTATAGAACTGCTCAAACATACCTAGAATGAATTGGCATGTCTGGTATGGGCGAGGAGATTGCTTTAGTGATACCAGGGTTGCTTCAGCAGCAGCTGGATTGACATGCACCTGTTAAGTTTTGCCCATGCAAGTCGTAGGTCCATTTACCCCCAACAAGTAAAAATAACCAAATAAAATAAACCAGATTTGAAGACTTCAAATTTAATAACCTATAAAAAGAAGAAAAATGAATAAGATCTATTACGCACATACTTTTATAGTGTCTTCTTTTTAAGTTTATAACGAATCTTCTTGTTTATCTAGCATCCTGGTAAGGATTCTATGACCTCATACATTGATTTCATCTTCAATTCAACCAAAATCAATCGTCAATCACCGTTAAAGTAGAAAAATTGGACACCTCGTACAGATGGGGTTAAGAATTAAGGTTTGTTCCCTGGGAACTATGTAGAACTGGGATATGGTCAGCCAAGATAAGCTTATCCTTATAGATGATCCTAGATAAGGTGCTGGGATTGAATGGAGAGTATACCAAGCCGGATCATGGTTAAACTGGAAATTGTGTAAGCTTATGAAGTTATAACATACTTATCCGAAGTGTAGAAACCAAGACAGGTTCCGAAACTAAGATAAAGTTGTCGAAAATAAAGCATATAACATAACTCAAACAGGTAGTTATTGTTAATAGAAATCCGAATACAAGAACATAAAATTCATATTAACTATCAATACCACACAGTACAACATTTCCATTCCTATATTGTCAATCCACATACACGGAGCAACAGGGTCAATTGAATCTCAAACTGCCGGTTTTACTCAAGCTACTCAATTCAACCCGAATGCACAAGTCATTACAGTTCACCTATCAACTTCACATTTGCTTTACAATCATTACTCAATAATCCGACAAGATAAACAATGAATTATACAATAAAAACGCTAGATTAGCAAAATTCCCCCAGTGAAATTTCACATACGAAGCGATGATGGTTACTAGTTTCCGCCTGCTCTAGTTAGCCTATCCAATCAAGCAAGAGTGCTGAAAATCAAGTGATAGACTGTGAGGGTTTTAGGAATGCTAATAATCGATTGAACTACCTGAATAGAATTGCAGGCGAGCTCAATAGCTTGCATGGTGGCTTGAAGCTGCGCCATATCGGCTGCTCCCGTGTTCTGGAGAAAGCTCGGAGGCATCGTCATCACTCCAAAATCGGACTCAGATTATTCAGCAACCCCCTAAATTTCACCGTAGTATTTTTTGGGAAATATTGAATCTATTTATATGAAAAATTCATTATTTAACCAATTTAATTAACTATTCAAATATTAAAATAACTGATACTACAACTGTACTCATTTTTGTATAACTAGAGTAGTACTAGGCCTAACTAGGCACATGTTTGGGCTTTATAGTCTCCTTTTTTGTTTGGGCTAAATTTGTTGACCCTACTAGGCATTTCTCGCATTTGAAGCGGATCTAGAGGCATATGGGAGGGAGAGAGACCACATTTATAATTTTTTATATTTTAAAATTTTATTATTTCGTCATTACCAAAATTTTAAATATTACTGACTACACAATTTGCAGATTTATAGTTTTGCCCCTTTCCATTCCCAATTGAGGATCCGCTCAACAAACCATATAAAGGAGGTAAACTATATATTTGACCACAATTTGTATAAGATATTCACATTGTGTTCTCAAATTATTTTATATTTTAAAATATGTCAGTAAATTTCATTTTAAAGTAATAGTACGAAATATGTCATTATTGCATAGTCATGGTCAAAAAGATAAATTACATTATGATCAATAGCAACTTGGTTAGCTTTTGGTTGATCAAGAAAGCTACTCTGTGGTAAATTGGCTAGATAAATTTACGTGAAGTATAATACCTATATGTATATTTTATAAATCATGCGACTGCACCCACACTCCTTCCTTGTTTTCTCTATTGATGGATCTCTAAAATAACAAACACTAACTTCAATACTCATAATGTACGTTATAAATATTACTCTTTCCTACCGTTAACATTGTCTTAGTTTCATTTTTTTGCATGCCCTGTTATTATTATCTTCATTCGAAAAATGAAAAGCAACTTGTAGATCATAATCAATTTAAAAAATAAATATCACCCCTTTAACACACTTATACCCATTTTTTAAATTCCGCGTTGAATAATATTTAAAATAAGAATAGTATGACGAATGGAGTATTATAAGAAAAAATTATCTCAAGTGCGTTCATTATCAGTTGTTCCGAGTTTCTCTTGAAATTTGACAAAATTGAGTAAAATTGGCTAGAAAAGCCCCAAATCCAATTTGGGCACCTCCATTTATGAGTTGATGTGCATACGCCACCTCACACGCCCGCCGCCCCTCGCTCAACCAAGATTGTCTTTCTCGGTTTATTTCCTATTTTTTAATATCAATCATTTTCATTTAATAATAATAATAATCATGTATTATTATATCAACTTTTCGTCACTCGAACAGTTATATCATTTTTTATAATGTTAATATCATGATATCATAAGAATCCAGTTCATCTAACCTAATAGTTTACGAAATCAATCATGCATGTAAAATAATATTTTTTTAATTCAATTAAAGAATTTTACTTAATTATTCATGAGTCACGATTAAAATCGTGTCACGTCTAATATCATAAATTAGTTTAAATACTTCATTGCAAGAGTTGTACATTATTGTAGAATATTAGTAGGGTTGTCTACTTTGAAAAAATACTAATAAAATAAAATGACAGAATTTCTGTTCAAATGTTAAATGCATAAATTTATCTATTTCTATTCAATAATTTGACTGTGTGCATTAATAAAAAAGATTCCACTACTTAAGAATGCAGTCTCAACTGTAATTAATTGATTATTGTAATCTATTTTCAAATATAGCTTATGATTCAACGTTTATATCGATTTAGGTTGGTCAAAAGTCAGAACCAAAATTTCCCAACATAAAAGTCGTGTAAATTTTTGTAATTAATTCGTTAAATAAGTCAATAATGCACGTTGTGTGAATATTATTACTTATCCTTTATAAAAAAAATTAAGGGGATTAATTTAGGAGAATATGTATTTTTTGTTTTATTCATTAACAATTTTATTGTATATATGCATTAATAGTCTTTTGGTAACGTAATTTGCAAGAACATAACAAAGTAATATGTGAAAATATTAATTAAGAGAATTTGCTTAAAACTCACTAAGATAAAAATCATTTTCGTTATATAATGTGGTATTTTTTCGTCTTTAGGCCCCGTTTGGAAGAGCTTAAAAATAACTTATTTCAACTAATTCTAAATAATAAGTCATTTGGGTGAGTTTGGGAGAGCTTATCGAAATAACTTATTCTAATCTATAGTTTACTTTTGACTTATTTTCATAAGTTAATATTTATAACTTATGGATAATTTATAAGGAACTTATGTACAGATTTATCATCGAGACAACTACAGTTTTTACATTGGAGTTTTTTTTTTTTAATATTGTATAAGTTGTTGTAATGTGTGCATCCAAGCAAACAACTTACTCCCTCCGTCCCGTCCAACTTATCTTGTTTCTTTTCGGCACAGAGATTAAGATGAGTGGGTGGTTGTATGTAAAAAGGTATGTCCCACAAAAAAGTGGGAGTTTGTGTAATAATTATTTTCCATTTTAAGAAACAAGATAAGTCAAGTGGGACGAAGGGAGTATTAAATTTAAGAACTTTTGGCATAATTCCTTATATAAGTAAGTCATTTTGGCATAAGGACTTATTTAATTTGTTTTCCCAAACGGGGCTTTAGTCTTGTATTATACTAACTTCTGCTATTTTGATCTTATAACTTAACAATAATTCTATCTCCTATTTTCCCATAGAGAATTCACGCACGATTTTTCAGTTGCACAATTTTTGGTGATTTTAAATTACATTTAAGGTCGGAGAATAAAAACCAATTATTTTTTAAATTATATGACATAAAATGAAAAGACTACAAAATGCGACTAAAAAGGGTAATATGTCATATTGTAGGGACTGAAAATGATATCTAATCGAAGTCGGTTGAACTCGTAAACTCGCGATTCTCGGAAGGAATATTCCATTCACCACAAACTAGTATACTCTCTGATTCCCTTCTCTCTTTGCTCTCTCTCTAGTCTCTATAAATAAGCCCCAAACCGTCTAAACTCCCATACTACACTACAAGCGACTCCCAAAATAACATGTGCGAGAGCCTGAAACAAGATTACCAACTGTGCGAAGAGCTCGGCCGCGGCCGATTCGGCGTCGTCTACCGCTGCTTCTCCACCGCAGCGGACGACTCCTTCGCCTGCAAATCCATCTACAAACACTCACTATCCGACGACACCGACCGCCGCTGCATCGACGCGGAGCCGAAGATTCTCCACCTTCTCTCCGGCTGCCCTAACATCCTCCGCCTCCACGACGTTTACGAGGACGACGACTACATCCACCTCGTCACCGATCTATGCGACGGCGGCGATTTGTTCGATCGCATCTCCTCCGGCAATCGGTTCTCGGAGACCGACGCCGCAGCGATTATGAAGCAGCTGATGACGGCTATTGGTTACTGCCACCGACTCGGCGTCGCGCACCGAGACATCAAGCCTGATAACATCCTGTTTGATTCTAGAGGACGGCTGAAGCTCGCCGACTTCGGATCTGCGGAGTTTTTCGGCGTTTCTGAGATGAGCGGTGTGGTAGGAACGCCATATTATGTGGCGCCGGAGGTGTTGATGGGGAGGGATTACGATGAGAAGGTGGATGTGTGGAGCGCCGGCGTGATTTTGTACATTATGCTCGCTGGCGTGCCTCCGTTCTACGGCGACGGAGCGGCGGAAACTTTTGAGGCTGTTCTGCGTGGTAATTTGAGGTTTCCGACGAAGATCTTCAGATCTGTTTCGCCTGAGGCCAAGGATCTGTTGAGGAAGATGATCTGTCGAGATGCTTCTAGAAGGCTCTCCGCAGAGCAAGTTCTCAGTGAGTATTCTCTCTCTAGGTTTCATATACTCTAATTACTTCACAATTTGCAATATTATTGGTTGAATTTGGGGATTCCGGATTCCTAATGTGAATCTTGATGGCTAATTTCAGGACATCCATGGATCATAAATGGAGGAGAAACATTATCAATGGCGGATTTAGCCTGATGTTTTGCTGCTCTGCTGAGGCACCAGTGGATTAAGTCAAAAATCCGAACCGGAGCTGTAGATAGAGCCGGCGGTAGGCCAGCCAAGCGAACGGTGGTCGGAGAAAACGATGATGAACAGAGGAATAAATGCATGTTCTAATACTTATCTTATGCGGCTTAGATTAGATCTTACAGTGAAAATTACTCCCACTAGGAAAATGGTGAAGCTGCTGTTTGTTTTTGAATCAGTGGCTTTTGATCCTTTTCTTGTATGGTGGGGGTTCCGAGACTTGTTAATGAATAAAGTTTGCATCTAAATCGAAATGAGGTTCTTCTCTGTTTTCCATGGCTTTGTGTTGTTTTTGTAATATGAGGTTTGAGGAAATGGAGGAGAAACGTTGTTTGTATTCTCATGTGTTTTCTTACTTCTTATCTTGTAATCTAATACTTATAATGTTCGGAAAGTTAGCTTTCTGTGTTCATATCTGTCTTCGACATTTACAGAGTGGAGAATTTTCAGATAACCACTCTCAACTCTTTTCTTAATTATCAAACATCTGTTCACAAGCTACAGCTGTAGCAGCCCTATGTTGTTTTAGTTTGTTTCTATAAATTTTAAAATTTGATTTTGATCTTAATAATATTTATTTATTTGCTTTCGGTTGTTTAGTCCATTTCTAACTAGCGGGTCAGACATGTGCTTAATATTGCATTACTAATAACTCTTTTAAATAATAACTACATTAAATTTATCGACGACGAAAAATAAAAGTGTTGGAATAAGTAACAGACACAAACTATATTAAATGATTAAAATTGAAATTTTATGTTTGATTAAAGAACTACAATTATGTTTGTGATATTTTTGTCTCCAGACATTAAGGATGACGCTTAGGTGTTTGAAATTTGAAATCAAAGACTAGTTTAAGTCAAGAAAACGAACTCAAATTTCTTGCTTTTCTGCAACTTGTGATAAGAAAATGATGCCCATGTGATTTGGTGAGGGAATATAACTAGAATATGCTTTGGGTTGAGATGTTGACTCAATCAAACATCACTTATCACCCCTTCTTTTCATGCTTTCACTTTTAATATTCAAAAAACAATTTTAGGTTAATTTCCTTCTTTTTATTTTTCATGTAGCATGAGACATGAGTGTTTAATATAGATGGTGTTTGATTTGATTCAAAATCTGAAAACAGATTCAGTTCATTTATTCAAAATTTGAAATGAATTACGGACTAAACTCATCAAATTTGAGAAACTTCAATTTTTATATATGTTTCTAAAATATTAATTTTGAAACACTAATTCAAATATTTTGTATGAATTTTATTTTGTACAAATTATTGATTCAGAAATTCTTTTATGGAACTCACGCTATAAATTTATTATTTTTTAATGTTATAATAAGTTGCCTTGTTTATTTAAAAGTTTGAAGATCGATGCTTATGGTGGTCTCTCTGTAATTGTGATAATTTGAATTGATTATAATACTTATGGTTATGGATGATAAATTATGTAATGATAAGATGATAAATCAATGGAATAGTAGTGGGAATGGACAAAATTCCGGTACAGACTGAGACAGCCCATGTGATCACGTGGCTCCCTTTAAGGTGAGGAGACCGTGATTTGCTGATCAGCACCATGACGTATCACTTTAAACGTGGGACCATATCCATCTTTCCCTTACCAACATTTAGATCTTCTATAGTTGTAAAATTTTGAAAATTGAAATCGGTAATATTAAAAGGGACAATTCTATTTCTAGCCGATTTGAAAAAATAGATATGAATTTTAGCTACCCGTGGAAAAAATTAGTTATCTAACCACTTTTGACATATCGTCTGACAACTAATTAAATCGTCATTGTTTGTCTTATCAAAAACTTTTATTTAATCGACATGTTTATCGCTTACCACAAAATCGCCTACCACAAAATCGTCTACCACATATTATTTAATAACTTGTAAAATTATTTAAAATCATTTTATCTAAACAAAATTAAATTATTTTATTATAGATTATAAATCATAATGAGGGTAGAAGATTAAATTTTAAATCATTTATCCATAAAAGAGTTGTAAAAAAAAGGCTATTTCTTAAATACCTATTTTCGTATAACAAAAGTCAAATTTACCCAATCCTTATAATTGCTACACAAAATACCCAACTTTACTTAAATATCCCCACTTTTCAGACTTGTCAGCTTGCCAAATTCGTTATTTTATTTCGTTCCGTGCGCAAATGATTAACGCAGAATCTCGCTCGTGTCCCGCTCAATTCCGCTCACGCCGCCGAATCCCGCTCCAAGAAGTACCGAATCCCACTCATTAAATCCCGCTCGGAAATCCCGCTCAGTCCTGTGAAATCCCGCTTGAGCGGTGACTTGGCAGGGAGCATGGTGATCGCTGTTTTCACCAAATAAATCCTGCAAAATTGCTAGAACTTAAATCAGTATAGCAAACAGGTATCGAACACAGGGAACGGAGAGTTTTAAACTTATAAAACCTATCAATCAAGATTTTGGTTAGCAACCACGCAAATTTTGGGAATAACTAATCCTAAGACAACGAAAAATTAAACAAGAAATAAACAAGAAATTTATCTAATGCAAATAAAAGCGGGTCCAGCAAGATGATTCACACACACACACAATCGATCATAGACACTAATAATTAATTAATCCACTTAAATCAATTAGTTGTAGGATACCGTAATTAAACTGACATATCCCCTATTCCCCCTTAATTAATCGGTAATCGCCATGGTGGGCATTGAAACGACTACTTCTCTAAATTAGATGCAACCTACGTTGGTGGGCAATCAATAGATTTAACACCTAATCAACTTTAAGAACTAAGGGAACCCATTTAGGAGCCTACTCGTATGGTGGGCATCTAATAGTCTCCTACCAAATTAATCCATTGTCCTAAGAACAATTTGCTACTTATTTAGCCTAATCCCATGAGAAACGATAGAAGTACTAAATTAGCTATGAATTAAACTAACCTAGGGTGATCAAGCCTAAATTAATTAATCCAATTAATTAAACCTAGATTAATTCGTAACCCAAATGATTAATTTTAAGCCCTAGTCTCACGAAATTAAGGTGGTGTGTGTGTTACATCTCGCCGGCCCCTAAAAAGACTTAGCCGCGCATATCGGCCGGACGCGCGCAGACCGATTTCTTGGAGAACACAAAACATGCTTGAAAATCATAAAATAATTATGCACGAAAATCAAACAAATACCAAATAATCGTAACAATAATAGGAACAAAATTAAACCCTAAAATTATGAGATCATAAATTAAAGACTTCAAATTATCCTACGGGAAAATAAAACGGAGACAATTCAAATCCAGGAATGCAAAACGAAAGTGATAACATGTTGTTTCTTCCAAATCAAACCACAATTCTCGAAACGAAATTAAGAAATGCAAACTTTTAACTTGTGAACCCTTCGATCGGATCCTTCGGCGTGGATGAATGGTGTAAAGGTTGATGATGATTCCGGCGTAGCGGCTAGGGTTCGGTGGTTGAAGTCGTGAATGAATGGAGACGGAAATTGAATTATGCGTGATCAAGGTTGTAATTTTCGTTCGTCTCCTCTCCTATATATAGGGCGGCTCCTTTTCCTTGTAGAAGTAGGGTTTTTATATCCAATATGGAAAGATATTAATTAGATAAATCATATCCAATTCTTTCCATATCATCTCTTTCCTTATCCTCCACCTTCCTTCTCTACAATTTCGTCCAAAATTCCATCTTTTAAACCCCAAATCGAGCCCGCACCTCGGCACTCATCACCGCCACATCGGCACGAAAAATCGCAAGACAGGCACGTAAATACGGTCCAAGCGGGTGGGCCCCAAAACAGACAGAATTTGTATAGTACGAATTAGACTCATCAGAGCATAATCCTACTCGCAGAATCCCGCTCCACTGCCAAATCCCGCTCGGCTTTTGGACTGGCGGGGGAACAGAATCTCGCTCGGCCTACCCAGTCCCGCTCGGCTTTTTTGACTTGGCAGGCTAAGCATAATCCCGCTCACTTAGTCTCACTCGACCATTTCTAGTCCCGCTCGTTCCGTTCGTAGTCCTTATCATGAAATTTTATCTATTAATACCGTGGTTGAAGTCTAAAATCGAACACACTCACTCTTCTTTCATTTCATTTTCAATTACAAAATAATTCTATGGAATTTTGCTTCCTCGTTCCATAAAAAAAATGGATAGTTGGGATAATTTAACAATTTGTCCGAGTATTTTGGCGGTGAAGTTAGAGTTGTCTGCATTCCTGGGAACAGTCTTTGTATCCCTATTTTATTACAGTTCATTCAATACAATCTTAATCCCTTTTCACTTTCGTCAAATTATGAAATTTATTACACCTACGTTTCTCGTCATGGTATGACGCTTAGGTCCATTCTCACGATCGATATGGACCTACTTCGTCTTTGTTGTACACAAATCGAGCCGACTTTATTTCTTGAGCACTCCAATGTTCAATCTTATCATACACCCGATGTTGTTGAACAATTTGGTTCAAGGTTCAATTTTGAAGATCAAGCGGATGGTAGCAATCGGGCTGAGAATTTTCGCGAACATGAAACCTTTGTTCGCGAAGAGGATACCCATGTTGTGTCCGACAATGATGAAGAAAATATTTTGGATAGTTCATCCGACGAAGAATACGATGAGGTACTTGGTGCATTAAATCAATATACGTTTGACGACTTTGCGGCACGAATCTGGATCACGTTGTGGACTATCCACTCCGTGAAGGTGCGACATTTTGGGAGAAGGCGGATTTGTTTGCTGCTGTTGCACTTCGGCACATGGAACAAGGTCTCGATTTTAGGGTGGCTCGTTCTGACAGTGGTCGGGTTGAGTATAAAAGCAGACGGAGTCGTGATTGCCCATTTTTTCTACGGGCATCATTTTTGCAGAGATGTGTTGTGGATTGTAAACTGCTACATTTTCTTGGTGCTCGTGGTCTACACATATTTGTATCCGTATTTTGTGGAAATATATTAAGGTCCACGTCTGTTATTAAAGAAATACATGCATTACCATATAGAAAATAAAAAAGTGAACTTTAATTCAATTTTGGTACATACATTCAAGCACTCTGCTGCATTGGATGTCATAAAATTAAAACGACGGGTAGGGCATTGCGAATGTGACCATCAGTGAACTCCTATAGTCAAAAGCTTGCTATATGCACCATCTTTGCTCATAACTTCTAAAAGAGACATCTTCTTCTGAAATTCATCGTCGCGGTAACAATAGGCAGCTTCCTTCATAACAGCCACAACATGTTGTCCATAACCAGCCATATTATTCAGGTTTAAAGGGACCTGATCAATCGAATCAAATCTTGATCACAATTTAAAGGACCTTAATTTTACTGCCGTCTGAAGTGTTTGTCCGATAAAATAAGTCGTAGTATGTAGTGGAAGGATCGGTCTTCAGGTTTTGGTGAATATCATGTACCAACTAATGCATATTGAAATTAGTTGACGTAAATAATAATAATTCATCTCCACCTTCATACTCAGATTTGTTCCAATAACCACCGTACCGAAGAATAATACGTTGCCACCTGATCTGTAATAAAATGAAATATAAATTAATAATAACTAAATAACAAAATTAATAAGTAGCGATGACGATATGGTTTATAATCGCCATCGCCTAGTTACAAGGTTCTGAACTAACAACATTGCCTAACTTCGCCATGCGATAAAACTCAATCGCCTGGTCATAAACAACATAACATTCCACAAAAGTCGCATAAATGTATGTAGACAAGTACATTCAAACGATATTTAAAGTGAAGATAACTTAGATAAACACATTAGCCCTACTAAATCGCATAAAATATTAAATTAAGAGTGAACCACGACCAATTTTTAACTAAACCGTATAAAATATTAAATTTTGTAGAAATGTGAATATGATAACTTACCGGATCAATCTTTTGTATGATGTAACTAACAGGACTATAAGTTCTTAAATTTTTGGCAGAAATTTTGTAGTATATTTGTTTTCAAGAAAATGAGATTCATGTCAATTTTCCTATATGAGAAGCACAAAAGCAGCTAGTGAAGTAGTTACAAAATAAATGAAAGTTAATAAATTTTTACTTTTTGTCAGAAAAAGCAGTTTTTTAAGATTGGTAGTTGTAAGTGGCGATTGGAAGAGGAGATCTGAGAGGAGCAAGCAAAAATTTTACACGGAGAGAGTTTTTTTTTCATTTCTTTGATATTTTTAATAATTTTTATCCTAGTTCTATATTGAGTATAATAAAAATTAGAACCTCGAAACAAAGACTTTCTAATTTAAATAATTAAAATATATATTAAGTTACATAAAAATACATAAAAGTATAATTTTATGCATTTTATGGGATAAGCGATGGTCATGGTAATTTAATAATACGGGCTAAGCAAAAGCCGAAAGGCAATGACGATGGCAATTGCGATTAAATAAATCAGCTATTAAATAAATAACTATTAAATAATCGAGCTAGGCGATGCGCAATGGCGATAACAATGACGATTAAATAATTGTGGACTCTACTCACTAAAGTTGTCAAGTTGTCAGAAGGGGTTAGATAACTAATTTTTTCCACGAGTGGCTAAAATTCATATGTATTTTTATCAAAACGGCTCTTTTTGCATATTGCCCTAAAATTTATAATAATTTGAGGCAAAATAGCATAAAATTGTATGTAATTAAAGGTGATCCTCACACATTCCATAAATCTCATAAATATTTGTCTTGTAATTAAAGATTAGACATTCCAACATAGAAAAAGATCGAGCCGTATATATTGAAACAGATTGCTAATTACATGCATTTGCGGGTAGATTGGGACCACCCTCTCGAGGATTCAATTTCAAGTCATTTATGCGCCTAAAGTCATTTAAAAAGTGCAGATTCTAGATGAATCTAAACAATACTAGAAACTAGGTTTAGCAGTTGATTTACAATTAAATCTAAAAATAAATACATTGATGAGGTTGGTTTTCAGATTTTTGGACTTTTGACTTTCTAAGTTTAACGTTGATAAACAAATTGACATAACATTTATTGATCCGAATAGGGCGGCATGGTTAGTTAAATTAAAAGTGGAATATACCTAGGGGTGAAAACGGATTGGATATTATCCGCCCGATCCGAAGCCGGATCCGATCGGGATCAAATTCGGGGAGCAAATCTAGTATCCGGTCGGATACGGGTTCGAATCCGAATAGCCTAAATCGGATTCGGATTCGAATTCGAATTTTACATTATTTGCCCGTATTCGATATTTCCCGTATTTAATCGGATATTTCCCGGATTATGAATTCGGATATTTCCCGGATTATGAATTCGAATATTTTTCGGATTATTTAATAATTAATTTTTTAATATAATAATAAATTAAAATTAAGAAAATGTATTAAAAAAAATATTAAGTGCATCTATGGTTATTGTTAGGTATTTTATGTTGAATTTTGGAATTTCTTCGTACTTTCTTATTCCTAAAAATTATGTTATTCATAATGGGTAGTATTTTAACTATAGTTTGCATTAAAACTTCTATTAAATATTGTATACATGATTTTTTCATGTGTTGCAATCACAAATAGATGGTTATTTATAAATTATATTATCCGATTATTGTTATTCGAATTCGATCCGAATTCGTCATATATCCGCCCTGTATTCGTATCCCGAATATTCCGAATCCGTATTCGTATCCGATCTTCCCGTATTCGACTCCGAATTCAAGAAAAAAATATGGGACAAAATATGGGAAGAGCAGTATCCGTCCGTATTTGACCCGTTTTCATCCCTAAATATACCGTTCTTAAAAAGTTGATTTATGAGATAACGACTTGGGCCTTAAATGCACAGTGTGGGTTTTTAAATTGGGCTTCACTGATATTTAGGAATTTAGGATTCTTCTCTCTACTCTTCGTAGTTTGTTATTATCCAATCAACATTTAACTCTCGATCATTACCAAATTTTGATAAATGATAAATTGTAATGTATACTATACCCATCTCTCAAGTCTCAACTATAAAATTCACTCGGTCAATCCGGACAAACTCAAAAGTTAATGAAGCCGCTTAAGTATAGCTTCATCCTGCATCACCTATCGACCAAACTAAATATTAATGCATTTTATCTTGACTTATTTCTTTTTTTATACCGTTGTTATTAATGGAGGAGTTATAAATTATGTGTGAATAAATCCCACAAATATTAGTAATTAATTTACGTTTTCTTCATTTACCATTTTTTGAAACAAGAAGTGAAAACAGAAAAAGAAAAAAGAGAGAAATAAATGGGACGTTCTTACTTTTAAAGTTAAATAAAGTAACACAAAAAACATAAGATTATGTTTTAGTGGGCGAGTTTAGCTACATAGGGGCTCGATTTTTTGGGCAGGCTAATAGGTTAGGCCAGGCTATCGAGTAGGACCAATTTAACATCTCTAAATTATTGCAATATATAAAATATTTAATTAAAAAATTCCTATCATCTCCTAAAAATAAAAATAGAAAAAGGAAAAAAGAATTTTGAAAATGGACATGCTTATGTAATGGCGCAGATGCAGCCACCTCTCCCACTCTCTCTCATCATATTCCATGGTCAAATAGAAATAACAACCCCCAAATCCCTAGACCAATCGTACGCTCAAATTAATCTCCCACACACATTCTCACAAAACACCACTGCCGCAGCCGCCCGCGATGGTCCTATCGGTGCTGCTGAATTTCCTCTATCCGCCGCCGGCGAGTGTGGTGATAACCGCGATGTCGGCGATCAGTTTGCTCTCCCTGAGCAACGCTGGGTGGATGGAAATCAAGGGGAAGAGTATGCAATACTCGAAGCTGATGGTCGCGAACGGCAATTCGAAGGCGAAGGTCTCCGGCAGAATTGGGATGCTCGGCGCCTACGCTCCGGCGTTTTTGGCCGGAGCATTGTCTCTCTTCGTCTTCCCCTTCGGAGATCTGAGGTTCTCGTTGCTTCGCTCGGGTATCACCGTACACTTCTTCAAGAGACTTTTTGAGGTAAATATTTTAATTCCACGTGGCTTTTGTTCTATGGTTGACTTATACAGTGCAGTGGAAATGAATAAAGGCTAATACATTGAAATCTATCAATTTATGGCTCAGAAAAATAATGTATTTTTGATAATTTTTTATTAAACTTAATAACCCTAAAATATACTCTGTGTTTGAGTTTGAAATTGATAATTTTATTAGTGGGACTATCTAAAACTAGTAATTTTTAAACAAGTGTACAAAAGTTTTTTAACCACTTATATATAGATATTAAGTTTTATGTCAGTTTTTATGGTTAATAATCTAATACTCCCTCTATCCCGCTATTTCTGTCCTACTTGCCTAATCGGGTTATCCCGCTATTTCTATCATCTTTTTAAAAATAATAAAAATTACTTATAAACATGAAGTGGGTCTCTCTTACTCACTACTCAATCCCCACATTCTTATACTCTCTCTCTTCAAAAATCTATCTTTTATTCGATTATGTTCCGCTCCAAACTCAGAAAATTATAATTTTTATTTTTTTAAAAATTTTAAATTATTTTTTAAAATACAATATAAAAAAAATATAAAAAATAAAAATCGATTGCTAGTCTTGCAAAAATTTGGATAATTCTCATTTTTTTCCACCAACCACTCCTCGAAAATTATGTCATTTTTTTTATATAATTAAAATTCATAAAATACATACTAAATTAAAATTTTTTAATCTCCGTGCCGAAGTCAACTGGGACGTTTTTAGCGGGACGGAGGGAGTAGTAATTATTAGAATTGTCAAAATTCGCTCAAAATCAAAAGTTCTAACCTAATTGCTCCATTTGGGTGGCTGCGAAAAGTCCAATGGACTTGTGGTTATTTTAGCCCATCCACTATACTTTTCTCAAATAAAAGGGGCTAATTTCACTATAATAACAAGATTCTTTATTGTAAATTTTATTTAATAAAATCAACACAAATCTTTTAAAACATGAAATTATGATAAAAATATGTAATTTAGTATTCGGCCTATGGCTATGAAGGATTGGGTTAGACTAGGTCTTCCAATCAATTCATTAATGGGCCGATCCAAAGATGTTGTAAGCCCACTGAGATGGGCCGAGTTGGCCCAGTTCAGACACTTTGACGGTCCGCATACTACCATACGGGGGTTTAACGGGTCCAATAAAAATACAATTATAAAAGAAAATCAGAAAGTAACTATAAGAATTATAGATTTATTTACACTAATTTTGCATTTATTTTATTTTCATATTAAAGCTTCCAAATCAAATAATTAAATCAATTTGTTCCTAAAAATAATTTCTATGATTGTATAGGTCCTATTTGTCCACAAATTTAGTGGGACAATGGAAGTGGAAGTCATGTCCGCCATATCTCTAAGCTACTTCCTCTCCTCCGCAACCATGATCTACACTCAACAACTATCTCTACACATGGCCGAGCCATCGGTCGATCTCAAATTCATCGGAATCCCAATATTCTTAATCGGAATAGCCGGAAATTTCTACCACCATTTTCTTCTATCCAAATTGAGAAATGGTGATGAAAAAGAGTACAAAATCCCACAAGGAGGCATCTTCTCTCTTGTCATTTGCCCTCATTACTTTTTCGAGATTATTGGGTTTTGGGGAGTTTCTTGCATTTCGCAAACGGTTTATTCGGTTTGCTTTAGTTTGGGTACAACTTTTTATTTGATGGGGAGGAGTTATGCTACTAGGAGATGGTACAAGTCCAAGTTTGAGGATTTTCCTGACGATGTTAAGGCCTTGATTCCTTTTATCTTTTAGATAGTTGTTTGTATGTCTATTGTTGATTGAGCATTGCATGGGAACTATTTGTTTATTTAGTAGTGGGTCGGGCTAACCTCAAGAATTTGGGATGGGTGGCACAGTTCTTTGCGGGCTACAATTTATATCTTAAATTATACTGCCTTTGTCCCATTAGTAGTGTCGGGATTCTTTTGGACACGAAGATTAAAAAAATTTAATTATATTTGTTTGACTTTTGGATAATTAATTTGTGGTTCTAAATTTTGTCATTTTAAAAAATAAGACATTACTAGTATATATTTTCAAATTTCATAATTTAGAAAATCTTATGTCCTTTTTAAAAGTTTATATAAATATAAGAATAGGTCATTTTTATCATAAAAATACAAGAAATAATCTTTATATAGTGGAACTAGCATTCATTTTGAAGTCTTTTGAGGTTTTATATCCTATACCATGTCAACCTGTTTTTAAATCTATTGAGTTTTATCCCAATCACCCCAAATAACCCATTTTCAATTCATATTCATTTGAGATTTTTTTTTATGAGTAGTAAATCAATTTTAAGATATGTTTTCCTATTTTAAATAAAAACTAGTCCCAATTGTGAAAACACAATTGGATAATCTTGAGCCACTGTACAAAGTCAAACGAAAATGACCAAAAGAATTTAATGCTTCACATCTACGGTCCAAAAATACTTCAAATGACTGGATTTCGGCAGTTTGGCAATGCCATTGTATACGTGTAGCACCGTTGGAAAAACAAGAAAATTTGTCAACAAATACTAGGCTCTTCTTCACATAAAGATAATATTTGCTACTCAACAAAGATTGAAATTTTAAGAGAGAGAAAGATGATTGCAGAGATAGTTGAAGGTTGTGTTTACCAAGAACCCTTACCAATATTCAAGAAATGTTTTTTCGGGGTTACCCTTTTCTCCCTTCTTTGTTTGGGCGTTCTGGAAGTTTTGGGGAAGCATCTTCAGTACTCCAAATTTTGGAATTTGGGCTCCAATATTTCCCAAAAATCTCTTCTTTCAAGTAAAATCGGAATGTTAGCTTTATACACTCCAGCTTTATTTGCTTGCATTTCTTCCTTTTGGATCTTCCCGGATGGTGGGATTAGGTTTATGTTGCTGAAATCAGCCATCACAATTCATTTTCTCAAAAGGGACCTTGAGGTATTCGTCTTTCTTTATTCTCTAGTTTTGTTATGATTTTTGTGTATTGATGGATGGTCTTTTGTTTTTGTGGTGTTGGTGTTTGATCTGATTTTGTTGGGCTCAATTAGGCGTTGATTGTTTAGATTAGGATGAAGGAATGAACTTGTGATTCGGACTTAAGAGTTCAATTAGCCTTGAATTATGAGTGTGTTTGTATAGCTTCAACTTATAAGAATGAATCTTTATCCACTTGATGAAGTCATTCAAATAATGTGCAGAAAACCAGGTTTTAAAATCTATCTCATTCAGCTTTATGATGCCTTTTCATGTTAATACTGAATTACAAAGTATTTTTGATTTTTTTTAGTAATTATGTTGCAATATAGGCATTTTTCATATCTACAGTTAATTGGCTTTTGCTAGATGCAAATGCAAAAGATGGGGATTATTTAATGGTTAATCAAATAGATAGGAAGGAAAGAAGTTTGATCATATTATCTTCCCCTGAGTTTTCTTGTGCTTGATTAACTAAGTTTTCTAAGTCTTGAGATTTCTTTCAAAAATTAATCATATCTTATGGAATCGCTCTTACTCCTTCGATCTTTTCTCATTTTCCTTTCCAATGTTGATGTGTTTCTATGAAGTATAATATTCTGTAGGTTCATCAATCATTTAGTTAGCATTGTTTTAGTTGTGTCCTCTCATTGTAGAAGTTCAATTGCTAGCAAAAATATCAAATGTGGAAATCTGAGTTCTTTTCAACCCGAACAACTTCTTCATGAAGCTCTGAATCTTGGATTCTTAGATTAACATAATTCAACAAAAAAGTACTAATTCTCCGTCATACAAAAGTAACAAAACCATTCAAGAGGCTATCAGGGTATTTTGGTCATTGTACTTGTTGTATAAGCAATTTAGCATAATATAGGAAGGAGGCTTGTTTGGTTTACAACACATGATCAAATATTTCACACCTTTCTGATTTTCTCATTCCTTTTTATCTGCTTAATGTAGGAATAAGGTGGTTATTGCTTTTGATCCTTGTTACAAATGTAATTACTAATTAGCCCTTCAGTCCTAAATATTTCACACCTTTCTGATTTTCTCGTTCCCTCCAATCTCCTTATGTAGGAATGTGGTTATTGCTTTTGATCCTTGTTAGAAATGCAATTACTAATTGCCCCTTTTAATCCTGCTTATTATCGCCTCCGCCTTTTGCAGGTTCTATTCCTTCACAAATTCAGTGGCTTCATAGTTCTAGAAAGTGCAGTCATCATCTCAACCTTCTACTTCACAGCTGCAGCTAGCTTGATCTACTTCCACCACCAAACTCAAGGCCTTCCCGAGCCACCAATTGACCTCAAATATCTCGGCCTCATCCTCTTTCTCGTCGGAATCTTTGGCAACTTGTATCACCACTACCTCCTCTCGAAGCTCAGGAAGAAGAACGAAAAGGGCTACAAGATCCCACAGGGTGGTCTTTTTAGTCTCGTTATATGCCCTCACTACCTATTCGAAATCATCACGTTCATGGGATTTTCGTTAATTTCCCAGACGATATATTCGTGCTTGTGTGCTGTTGGTGTGGCTTTTTACTTGATGGGAAGAAGCTATAACACAAGAAAATGGTATGTTTCCAAGTTTGACAACTTCCCAAAGACTGTTAAAGCTCTGATCCCCTTTGTTTTCTAGGTTTTGGATTAGTGTTTGTGTGCTGAAACACTATATACTTTGTGTAATTGCTCCTTTTTTTTCATTTCATCAATACACGTTGCATGCAACTGCTTGTTAAAGATTATTGGGTTTTGGGGAGTTTCTGGAAACTTCGTGCATAAAATGATTGAAATAATACTAACCAATCTAGAAAGTGTAAAAATTAAAATTATTTTAATCAATTTAATAATATTATAAGTATCTATTTTTATTTGTAACAATGCATAATGACTATTTAAGAAAGTCGTCTATTTTGGGTTATGCAGTAATAAGCCAATTTGAGATAAAAATAAGTACAAATTGTGAACACAATGTGCAAATCTTGCTCAACTTTTCAAAGTCAAATAAGGATGGCCGAAGGAGAAAATAAATTTAATGCTTCACATGTACGGAATAAAATACTTGAAATGATGGGCACAAACAATATCATTATAGAAGTGTAGCGTGTAGCTACGCAGTAGAACAGGAAAAATTGTCAACACATAGGCACTACTGCATCTATTACTATTGAAAGGACAATGAGTCTCATACCGCCAACTACAACCACCACACTAACACTGTGCACAACACAAACAAGCCCTATCACTATTATAAGATTATTCTTACAATCTCACACTGAATCGCTCAAGATCTCACAAAGAGAAGAAGTAATTCGAAGAGATAACAGAGAGATTAAGCAGCTGCGCGTATCTCGAAACACATAACTCTTCCCTTTTATAGCTAGGGTTAAGTAACGGGCCGAGCAGATCTCGCGGTAATGAACACAGGCATTACGGGCCAACTTAAATGCGCTGGGCCGAGATCAATGCGGGCCTGTAATAGAGAATGAGCTTGGGCACGTGGTGCAGCTGACTGAGCCTATCAATAACATACTCCACCTTAGGCCTAGTAGTAGTGTGCCTTCAATTTTGAAGGAAGGTTTGTACTTGGAAATAAGTTGTCATCATCGCCCCTTACCACATACCAACACCTTTTTCCTGCATATAAAAAACACAAACAACAGTAGAAGAAGATACACAGATTCAAATAAAGAATCTATCTCAAATCAAGATTGAGTATCTTAAGACAAGTGTAAAGCTTCTCTGCACTTAAGCATTTAGTATCCATATTAGCAGGATTTAGATCTGTGTGAATCTTATCCAGCAAAATAATACCTTTATCAACTATCCCGTATGAAATGATACCTAACATCAATATGCTTAGTATAGTCATGAAACACATGGTTTTTACACAGTTGAATATCAGATTGGCTATCAGAAAATAGGGTCACTTCTTTATGCAAGAAATTAAGTTCAGATAAAAGGCCCTTAAGCTAAACAACATCCTTTAAAGCTTCAGCAACAACAACATATTCTGCCTCTGTAGTAGATAATGCAACAATAGGCTGTAGTTGTGATTTCCAACTTATACAAGATCCACAGAAAGTAAATACAAATGAAGTAGTAGACTTCCTATTGTCTCTATCATTAGCATAATTGGAATCCACATATCCAATGAGTTTAGTATCATCAGAACATTTTGAAAATCTTAACCCTACATGTTGGTCCCGAGATAAACGTTCAGGTGTGGGGGGTTGAATACACCTGAAAACTTTCTCAACTTAAAACGCGAACAGTTCAATTCAGAAGATTGTCTGCTGAATAAGTTCAGTAGACCAGTCAAGCTGTTCTGGATCACGTGGACAGAGTGACTGACTATACTGAGGCCTGCTAGCTGACTGATGTCAGAATTCAGTATCGTTCAGTAAGAGTTCAGTAGCGTGCGGAAAGTGTAGGCCCAATTCAGTTGAGTTGAAAATGTTTTCATTAAAACTGTTTCAGTAGATTAGTGCACTCAGTTAAACTTTTCTGAAACTCTGTTGTATGATTTGTAAAACGGTTTTCAGTATGAACAGTAAATCAATGCAACAGTAAATGAACACATCGATTTTAAAGTGGTTCGGATATCAACAATCCTACGTCCACTGTCCCGAAAAGATCAGGAGGCTATTTTATTATACTGAGTTAGTCTCAGTTGGTTTGTACACTGGACAAACACGGCCTTGAAGATTATACTGAGCAAGTCCCATTTTACAAGAATCAAACTATAAAGTTTGACAAATTCTCCAACGATGAAGGAGTTCTTAACAATAAGAACAATTCAAGATATGAACTCCTTCGGGTCTAAGCTATGGATATTTCAGTGGAGCTTAGGTTAGAGGGAAATGGAACAAGAAGAGGCTTCTAGAGTGATGAACAATGAGGAATAATCTCTCTGAGTTCGTGTTCTATCACTTGGATACTAGAGGCTTTGATTCTATTAAGCTTGGTTCCCTAGAGCAAAGTGGTCGCCTTTCGCATTTAGTATTTCACTAAAGTTCTTGCGGAAAGCTTGTAACTTGTTCGTTTGTTGCTCGTAAATCCCTTGTTCTATATTATTTGTGTATTTTCTTCGATTTGATTTTCCCTCCATTTATAAAGGTGAGCTATGGATAGATCCGATGGAGACGAACTGTCCACGTGTCACTCTCTTTAGGTAGCTAACGGCTCTTTTAGAAATCGTGCACAGGCTTTTCCTCCATTTCAGGAAAGTAGTTAACTTGCAGCTTTTACCAGAACTTTGACAGCTGGCTGCTTGTCATTGGTCGAGATGTAGAAAGTTGTTGAGACACACATACTTCAAGGCATATACTGAAGCTGACTTCTCTGATGTGAACAACCTCGGACGACTCTACTGATTTAATAAAGAAGATCATCTGACAATCAAGGAGAGACTGTCAGGCCGTTGCTGAGTCTAACCTAGGGTCAGTAGTATACTCCTGCTGAGTCCAACTCTACCGAAGGTCGACTCTGAGTTCAGTGAACTGCTCCTGCTGAGTCCAGTTCTACTGACTCCTTTTAGTATGCTACTCTTGTTGAGTCCAGCACTACTGAATCTGAACACCTCTCAGTATGCTGCTCCTGCTGAGTCCAGCACTACTGAGTCTTCACTCTATGGTATTGAGGCGGATAGTCTACTGAGGGATCAACAGACAGAACTATGAGCCTAGACCATGCTGAAGGAAAGTCTACTGAGTCTGAAACTCTCAGAGACCAAGGCGTTACGATTACAACGAAATGGTTCACCTATCAAATTAGGATTTCGGGATCAGCCAAATCTTCTAAACAATCTACTGCTGAATCGTCTCCCAACACTACATACTTAGTAGATTTTAGATACCCAAACAACCACTTTAAAACATTCAAGTGAGGCAAACAAAGATTAGACATATATATGCTTAAACAACCAACATCATAAGCTATATCAGGCCTAGTACTAACCATGAGATACATCACATACCCTATAACATTAGCATAAGGAACCTTTTGCATATCTGCAATTTCAGAATCAGTCTTAGGGGACTGATCCTCACTTAACACAACATGAGAAGCAAGAGGAACATTAACAGGTTTTGTAGCAGACATAACAAATTTACTCAAAATCTTATCCACATAAGAAATCTGATTAAGGACAAGAGTTCCATATTTTCTGTCTTTATCAATATTCATGCCAAGTATCTTTTTGGCATCCCCCAAATCCTTCATTTCAAAATTATCACAAAGACATTTTTGAATGTGTTTAATAGATTTTACACAAGGACTGACAATCAACATATCATCCACATTTATCAGCAAGTACACAAGAATAGATGCTGCCTTAGTATAATAGAGACAGTGATCAAAGGAGCTTCTGGTAAAGTTCAAAGAAAGCATACATTGATCAAACATTTTGTTCCACTGCCTAGGAGACTGTTTCAAACCATACAAAGCTTTCTTCAACAAACACACATAATCAGGTTTAGAAGAATCTATAAAGCCTTCAGGTTGTCTCATATAAATCTTTTTATCTAAATCACCATGAAGAAAAGCAGTGATAACATCCATTTGTTTCAATTCCAATTAAAATGAGCAACTAGAGAAAGCATAATATGCACAATAGTCAATTTAACACAGTTGTCGTTTGGTATCATGCTGACATACTCTAAATACTAAATTATGTACCTGCTTGTCTGGTCATGTTTGAACTGGAATTGGTTAACAAAGTGTTATGCTTGAAAATTTGTGGAGTGCTAGGGCCTAGTCAATTTAATTGTATAATCAAGTATGCAAATATCAATATTTATAGAAATATAATCATATGTTTCATAATTTGTGGTAGAAATGTGTGCATATGTTATGATTATTACCCTTGGTATGTTGAGTAATTTTTGGTAGAAATGAGAGAAAGAGACACGAGAGAGAGATGATCAGTTGTATGTTAAGCCTACCTTGGTATGATGTGGTTAGTGGTGATATTAACTAATACCTTCATTTTGTTTGCATTGTCTATTAGTTTTATTTTTCATTGTAGTAAAAAATGACATATGCGCTCGCATTTGCAGGGAATATGACAAGAAAGACCAAGGCGGCAAGGTCGTGTATGATTTGGGCTCAAGTATTGGGGTCCGAATGCAACCAACTTCATGGTAAATGTTTCAATCAATCGTTGTTGAAGAATTGGTAGTTTGTTTTGTAATGAACTTCTTTTGTTATATTTTGTACGTATTTGAGATTTTAGTTTAGAACAATGAATTATTATTACAGTATGAAATTTCTTAATAAGTATTTTATGGAAATATTGCAGGATTTTATTGGCTTTATTGATGGTGGTAAATTGTATATAACCGTTGTCTTTTGCTAAAAATCTGTTGTAAATAAATACGACAACAGATAACAATCGTTGTGTATTAAAATGAAATACTTGTTAAAAGTATATACGACAACGGTTAAAACCTGATGTCTATTAGCTATGTTTACAACAATGCCAATTTCAATAACGGTAGACATGCATGTTTACGACAACGGTTGAAACCGTTGTAAAAAAGACATACCACAATGGTGGGAAAGTTTACGACAACGGTTTCAACCGTTGTCAAAAGTACCTTTGACAACAGTTAAAATAACGAAACGACAACAGTTACAAACTGTTGTCAAAAATACCTACTACAACAGCTGAAAAAGTGAAAGACAATGATATGAAACCATTGTTGAATATACATACGACAACGGAAAAAAAATGATACGATAACGGTTTTATATCGTTGTCTAAAACGCATATGACAACGTGTAGAAAAATGAAGCGACAACGCCTTTAAACCGTTGTCGAAAGATCAAACGACAATTGGTGGAATATCTAAAAGACAACGGTTGAAAATCATTGTCGAAAATCTTAAAGACAACGGTTTTTATTGTAGTGTAGTATGACTACTATGTGTAATTGCTCGTCTTTTTATTTCATCAATACATATTATGTGGGTGTTACTTGTATAATACAGTACTTCTTTTCAACTGATGAATAATGACGGATCCATGATTAAGTATTACAATTTTGGAATTAAACTCTTTCAACTTTTGATGCATTCAAGATTAATTACTGGGGAGGGTGAAATTTGTAATTTCGCGGGTACAATTAGGTTGTCGTTTCAGGGATTGGAGCGTGTTCGCAGATTTATGGAAGAGTATTCAAGATTAATGGAAAGGTAAAACTGCTATTTTGAATTTAGCGGGGAGTGGGGAGGGGACAAAAATATAAAAAATTTGGGATTTTGCCACGATTTTTTTGGGTCGCTCCATTGTTCTTGCGTCTGCCTTTGCTTATGAAGATTTTTAAAAGAATAATAAATATTGTGATAAACAAGATGAAAACTAAAACATATAATGAATTATTAACACATATAACATAATAACTCCTCAATATCAAAGAAACAAAATGAAGGTTTTTCCCCTAAACAATTACTCTCAAAGACAAACTTAGCTCAAAAAAGGAATTCAGACAATTAAAACGCATACACATGTTCTTGAACTTGAATGTGCAATGAAGAAAAATAGCCAATCACAAACTACTATCTTATTCCTCCAATCATGTCTGAGAATCCATGGCCAATATGGTGCTGAGATTCATGGGATTCATGTAGTTCAATGACCCAGTAAGAATCTGCTGAACAATGATTTTGTTGGCTCTCTCGGAAGGATGGAATGGGTCCCAAAATGCATACAAATCTCTATTAGGGCAAAGGTTTGACAATGGTGTACACAATCCTATTCCGTTGTATCGCCCTTGTCCACAACACGCAATCTTCGATGTCACGAACCCTAATCGAAAACACGAAAACGGGTCAATATTAACGCCACTCTATAACAAGTACACGAGTTTTACATTTTTATTTTCAGTTTTAGGGTTTAGTAGATGTACCGAAAGCTTGAGGGTTGTTGATGAAATCGTAGTGGGTGAGTTGCGTGTTGGCTGCAATGAAGACATTGTCTCCGAGCTCGGAGTTGAGAGAGAGGAGCATCTCTGAGAGTTGAGGGTTGAAGAGTCCGGCGGCGCGTTGGAGCTCGGCCGAGCACTCGCCATTTCTGCTCCGCTGGGCTAGCTCGGCCGGGACGCACCCGAGTGGACCCGTCCCGGTCACCAAAACCCGTCGTGCCCCGAGCTCGTGAAGTCTCTGCATTAATAAAGAATGACAAGCTGCGTTAGACAAATCATGTACGGTTATATAATTATGGCGTATAATATGTAGGTTGTTGAATATTTAAAAAGATAGTAAATAAATTTAAATTATATTTAAATAGATAGATATGGGAGTAGGAATTCTACATTTATTTCTACTTTTCTAGTATTCAATGTTTGTAAAGAGTAAAGACAACCACCAACATTTATGTACCTAGACAATGACGAGTCTCGAAATAATTTAGATTTTTTGATTTCCTTTTACTACCTATGTGTAGTTTAATTAATTAATGTCACATTACAACAATTAATAATAAGCTATTAATCATGACTAGGATATTACCCGGCCAAGAGGTCCAATTCTTATCTACCATACCACTCAATTCCATATTCATGGAAACACGCTTATGTACGAAAGCATTAAACTCTTTATCTAATCAAATTCGTACAACTAATTCACAAATATTCATAAAGTTGAGAATTTACCCCCAAAATTTTTCGGTACTCGGAGATGATAAATGGAACGTAATCGGGAAGAGCGTATTGGCGCGAACGAGCCGAAAATGGCACCAAATAGTAGTTGTTCACAAAATCATTTCCTCCCAAAGTAATCAAAACCAAAGCTTGGTTTACTAGTCTTTGAGTCTCTTCTGGTCCGATCAATTGACTCACTCTTTGCTGATATTGTTGGAAATATTGCATTTGTTGTCCGATTCGAATTATGTTCACCTGAAAAAAAAAACAAAAAATAAATAAATAAATGGAATTTTCATATTCTAATTTTTTTAACACGTTTTCAGACTTAATAACACTTTATGCACCTGTAATAATTAATATGCAAGTACTTTATTTAATATTTTTCTATATATAGCATCCCATAGTTAATGCGCTATTTCGAATTTCTATATTTATATACTACTGCAAAATTAGTGGCTAAAATGTACTTCTACTTTTCAAACTAATATCCAGAAATAAATATTTCAATTCCAACTTAGGAAATTCTTGAAATAAAGGCAGAAAATGAGATTAAAAATAGGGTCACTAGCTAGGGTTTTTCCCCAAATATATTTCTAATTATAAAGCTTAACAAAAATGTATCCTACTTTAAAAAGTGAAATGCAAACAAGAGACTGAAAACTAGCTTTATACTTGACATGTAATTTCAAGAATCGAAAATCAATTTTGCAAATTCTCTATAAACTTTGTGGTTTAGTAGAAATGCTCATGCTCGTATAGACGAATAATGGTTCGATCCTCGATTTTTTTGCCCTCGACTCGAAAAATAAATAAATCGATGACGTAAAATGTACTCACGAATTGAACTCCAGTGTCATTGAGGATCCCAACTCCAGCCGAAGCAAAATTGGCTCCATTTAGTAGTCTTGGTCCATTCATGTTAGGACTCAAGTAGGGCAAAGGCGATTCACTTTGACCGATATTTTGACCTAGACGATTCTACGACTTTATAATTCATATCACGTGTATAAAATGACAAAATGGAACGAGATACCAAAATTTAATTACACGTGAAAAAGAGAGATCGAGACTCAACTGATAAGGTCGGGGATGTTGTAGCCGTTCGAGAACCGGCCGGTTGCGCGGTGGCCGGGGTAGTCGATGCCGTAGGGCGCTGCATCGGCGCGGGCCGTGGTGGCCAAGTAGTTGTTGTTGCCGACGTCGACGAGCGAGTCTCCGAAGACGAAGAAGGCCCTCGCCTCGACGCGGGTGGAGGTGAGGAGCGCGGCGGTGAGGAAGGCGAGGAGGAGGGTATGGAATGCAGCCATAATGCGAGGGAATGCGGATTATACCAACGCCTTTAGGTCGAGATATTATGAGAAGGGAAGTGGGAATATAAATAGAGAGTATGGCGATGAGAGTGTAAAGGGAGTGGTAATAAAAGACAACAGAAAAACAAGTGGGAGGGTAGTTCTACTGCATTCAATTGGACAGCTGTCTGGCTGGTCAGATTGTTGAATCATAATCATAAGGATCGAGCAACCTAGAATTAAGTAACCAATGAATATAATGAAATCTTGCTTTTCTATAAGGTGGTTGGTCATTATGTCTTCAGACTGTTGCAATTTGTTATTTTATTCATTTATATTTCTTCATCTGATTTTAGAAAGAAAAAAGAATGTGTGGGGGTGTGTTGTATTGTCTATAGTTGGTCTCTACAGTAGGATAAGATCGGTGAAATGCAAGTCTATGTTGGAGACAATGTTTAGATCGTTACCATTTTTTATGTACTCGGAAAAAAAAAACTCGCTACTTTTGAATCGTTATAGTACAACCGCCACTCACTGCCGGAACTTTGCAAATTTTATTGATTTACGTAGTGGTGGATGTTATTGTTAGTAGTTCGAGTCCGTTTATCTTCAATTCACGAACTTATTAGTTGATACGAAATAGGATTTTAGATAATTTTATGCAAATTGAGTTTTTAATTATTTGTTTGTGAGTTTCAAATTCAAATTTACAGATCCTTAAACTATTCATCTTCTTGTAGCTAGTAGGGTTTCGAGTTATGGTATAAATTAATGTTTTAGTTTATAAGTGTGCTGATTTAAGAATAAGACAATTAGTAGTAATGTTTTATATTTCTTAATCGAATGTATAATTTAATAATCGATTAAAATATTATTGTACTCATTGCATCATTATGTAATTATTTGAGCCTATGGGCTATGAGAAGAGTCTCCGACACTATTTTCTTTCTCGTAGATTCAAGTTAATATTTAGCTAGTCCGGCAATTAGAAAGGAATTAATAGTTTTTTTTTTCCTGTGTTAAACCCGTCTATCATTATTCAAGATATTACAAAAGATAAATCACATTTTTATGATTTAATATGTGGGAGGTAGGATATCAGATATAGATTAATCATGTTAACCTATCTAATTTAGGATTTTTAACTTCACTAATTATGATTACTACGTACTAGTGTACTACTTAATTATTATTTTTCTTTTCGATATTAGTGTTTCCATTTGAAATAACGAGTGCCATATATGTTGTGATGATTCTTATTTTGTCCAAACAATGGTTTTATGTCGGAATAATTGTTGCCGTTTGAATTTCTATCATGCTAACATAAGTAAAACTAAAGATAGAGTTTTGAAGGGTATTTAGACAAAATTAATCATGGTATATATTAAATATTTCCTAAACCAGCTAACATATTATAATAATAGTATATATTATCTTGGAAATCGTGACATTTAATTATGTGTTTACTTTTTCTATCTCAGTCTAAAATATGATATATATGTAGCATTTAGTTCTAAATAGTATTTATTCTGAAATTATAGTATAATTATGTTGTTGAAGAAGCATTAAAACTTAATTATCTTAATATGCTCCATTTACAAATAATTAATGAAATCAACACTACACGAGCAATTAATAAACACCAATTGTACGTGTCCGTTTTACTAGTATAGTATGTTATCGTCCTAGTTAGTATAGAGTGTACAAACGACTTCAGAGCGTAGCAAAATTATAAAATAAAAATAAAAATTGGTTGTATATTTTATGAAATACTTGTAATTTCTAGTGATTGATGGGGAAATAAAGGGTTGCTAGATGGTAAGGCATGTGATGAACATAAATGTTACAGCTACTAGTAGACAACATCAATTGGTTCATGTGGGCTGTGCCCTTGTAATAAAACTATTTCTGAAAATAATAATAATATTATTAAGGATTTTCACAAAAAATGTCAAAGGCGATTTATGTTGGCATGCTGCGTATATTTTTTTTATTAAATTATATTACATGTGGCATTTAATAGCAGATGTGTATAGATCATGAGCTGTACGGATTTTTAAAACAATATATCTATATATAGTTGATAGAAATAATTTTCGTAAATTGAAAAAAGAATCTTTTGGTAAATATAGTAAGCTATTAGTATATGAGAATGGATATAATTAGAAAGACAGAAGCCTCAACATTAGGGACGAGATCACATGTCCAATAAATCCTCGTTCAATTCGTGTTCGATTCAAAACGACGTAGTTTTCTATTGAAAAATTATAAATTAAAATGATAACATTGAAAAAGGATTTAATAAATAATTAAAGAGTGTTTTTTAATACAAATCTACGTCGTTTTAAATCAGACATCAATTGGACAGTGATTTATTGGACAGGTAATTCCATCCCTCAGCATTATTTATATTAATCGAATATGCTCTTAACATAATTTTGTATAGTAGATAAAAAACGTAAAGTTATAATATTTATGTATAAAAATATGAAGAGTAAGCATAATTCGTATTTCCAATAATCTGGCCTCCAAACAAATCCGCACCATTACATATAAACAAATTAAATGTACATATAATTTCCATGGCTTCTTGTATAGGTAAAATTAGACGTGCTAAATGTTTGTAATTAATACTATTCATAAAAAAAATAGGATTAACGTAGGTATAATAAGATTATGCCTAAAATATTTATGACTAGATTTAGGCAATTTAAATATTGTGGGTGTGACTGTTTGTTTGTATTATTAACATGTTTAATTGTTCTGACTTTGAAAAACCCTCAATTAAGCTATTTTATTGCCCGTAATTGTCACCCTATAATTATAAATGTCGTACGTAGACAACCAATCCTAATAGTATATAAACTACATTATACTATGTTTATGCTCAATAATTACGTAGGTGGACATTATGTACGCTTGTTTTGAATCTCTAGCAAACTCATATAAATTATAAATGAAGAGATGATTTAAGAAAATTATAAATTGAAGTGTGAGTTTACTATGAATTTGCAACAGAATTTAGACCTAGGACCAACAAAGTCAATTTTGAAAACGAATAACGAAATAGCAAAATTTTAAAAAAATATGAGAAAAACTCGGAATTACAAACATGAACCAACCCAAACCTAGCATATATTATCACAAATTACAAAAATAGATCTATAGCCCAATACTAATAGCTAGGCTTATAAATAGAGAAATGTGAAGCACAAAATTGAAATAGTCAAAACACACGAAGGAGACTAATTCTTCCCCCCATTTTATTTTAGAAAAAGAAAAGCAAAGAATTTCAAACTCTCCGTGTTACCGACCTTTGACTCTACTACTACTTGCGTTGTCAACCGCGCTTCCGAGTCAACTCCCACAAATTTACATCACTATACTTTTCTATTTCCTTGCTCATATATAAATACACCCTCCCCATCAAAAATCAAACATTCAAATCTTGTCACATAGAGAGAGAAAGAGAGAAAACAACCCTTAATATATGGCTGCTACTCATGATCATAAGTGTTATAATAAGCGCTTTCATTTACTACTGCTGTTTTTTTTCTTGATTTTTACGTCCCATTTTGGTGAACAAATTACGGCGAGGAGAATATTAAAAGGGGAGGAGTGGATGAGCCAAAATCTTGTCATTCAATCTCTTCCAAGAGGGTCGGTGCCGGTCTCCGGTAGCAATCCTTGCACCTACATACCCGGCGGGAAGAGCCGCGGGAGGTGCGTGTTGGCCGGAGAATTCTCCGGCCATGCCGCGGCTCCGCTCACATCCCAACAGCAAGAGCCAAGCACCTGAGTTTTGATCAGTTTAGTTAGGAAGTTTGATACAGAAAAATAAATAATTTTAAAAAAGAAAATAAGATAATAGGCTTTAATCAATCATATAGTATTTACGAAATTAAAGCTACCTTTTTAAATGTATAGTGATTGATTTTTTTTCTGATTTTTTTTTTTCTTCTCGGAGGATTGAACCATGAAGTATGGGTATATTTCTCCAGGTCAAAAGTTGTAATAATACTGAATTGATGAAAATTTTATAATATTTTGTTCGACTTCTATCAATCATGTTTGATTGTTGGAAAACTTCTATTCTAGGCTTATGCTGTAAGTTCTAATCAAAACCATTTAAAAAATACTCTTAAATGGTGGTTGAGTAACGAAAAACTCTCCATCGATCAGCTGTCAAATTCGAGACGAATCGAAATAACATGACAAATATTGAGCAGTATTCACATTATTATTTAATTTCCACGGCAAACAATCAAAAACTGAACAGTGGAAATTATTTTTTATAAAAGAAATTCCGTTGCCGGGAATCGAACCCGGGTCTCCTGGGTGAAAGCCAGATATCCTAACCGCTGGACGACAACGGATTTATATTAATAGTTTTTTAATATTTTTATATTCCTTTTGTAATTTGACCTCTTGGTTCTTCCTCAATTATCTTGTCCAGTTTTTCAATTTGGTCCCAAAAATATCATCCATTTTCTATTTTTAGCAACTTATTACACATAACTTTTTGTGTGATTCACAACTTTATATAACTTCCTTACAACTAACAACTCTCCTTAAAAACTACACAAAAAGCAAAATGAATAAGATAATTAAGACGGAGTGATTATACCTAAATCCAAACAAGGTAGTATGATAGTATCTTGTTTGGAGAGAATTCTATTTTACTCCAATAGGCAATGCACACATTTTCTCGTTCCGCTATAAGTATTCTATAGTAAAATACAAAAAATTACGAACAATATGAGTAATAGTAAAATATAAAAAATTACGAACAATATGAGTAATAGTAAAATATAAAAAGATTAGGAACGAGTAATATGTAGTTGGAATCTAAGTAAATGCTTTAAGATTTTGGTGAATTTTGCAATAAAGATTGCATTTTTCTTCTTGCAACACATTGGACATGTAAAAGTGATATATAGTCTTTTTGGGATGACATAACAGTTAATGTAGGTAGTTTGTAGCTATGTTCAAAGCTGATTAAGACCGCTATATGTTAGTCTGTCACATATAGTTAGCTTCGGTAGCGACTGCGGATTACTTCGTCATAAAATAAAAAAAGAAAAGAGAGTGATATATAGTGGAAGATGCTTCAATCACAATTTATTTACACTTTCCTGTATAAAGTCTTTTGAAAAAAGATTAATTAGCATTCGAATTCAAACTTCGGTTAGAATTAAAAAAACAAAACGAGAAGATTGTGAAGAGCACTGAACTCAATTCGATTCCTACTCAAATCATTGGTCCACGGTGGTCGCCGCCACTCAACCACGCTGCCGAAGCAGCCCCACCACTCACTATTCGCAATTTATATACCTCGAACCAAGATATGCTAAAGCAGTTTCAGATTTCTGGAGTGGAGGAAAATATCTGCTTCTTCAAAAGCTCCCTACAAAATCGAACAAATTCCCAAACCTATCGTTCAAAAAGCTTCAATATTTCCATGGCTCAGAATGCATCTTCACCGCTTCCGCCAATGAAATGCGAATCGGAGACTCAGAAGCCAGTGTTTGATCCTCACGGACTTGACCCTAATTTGGTGCAGAAAATCGGATATGATGCTCTTGTGTGGAGTTCTCTTCGCGGGCTGGTTGTTGGAGATAGGGCTTCGCAGGTTGGTTCCGATTCAACATCCGAAAATTCAATATTTTCTATTTTATATTGTTGACTGAATGGTGGAATAGGATGTGCTGTTTTTTAGTACATTTTCTGATTTTGTGTTGTTTGATTATCGGAGTATTTTTTTCCTCATTTCATCCACATTTGATACGAATTTAAGATGTGCTAGCACTTGATTGATCTTGTTCTTTGTTTTCCCAAATCTATTTGAATTGATATTTGAAATTAGCTTAGTTTGATGATAATGTCTTTCAACTTGAATGCTAGGAGTGGTAATTTAGGTTCTAGGATTCTAATATATTGGTCTATTGTTTGTGTTTGATTATTGATTTGGTCTATATCATCTTTCAATCTTGCAGAAATCAGGAAAAGTGCCAGGTGTGGGTATGGTGCATGCACCAATCTCCTTGCTGCCAATGCCATTTCCTGAAAGTTATTGGAAACAAGCTTGTGAAGTAGCTCCGATATTCAATGAACTAATTGACCGTGTGAGTTTGGACTCGAAATTCATACAGGAGTCACTCTCAAGGTAAAAAATGGGGTTGAATTCCTCCTCACTTAACCACTACTATGAAGAGTGAACACTTCACTAAGGGACTGTAGTTTGTCGAAGAATGTTCTTTTTGTCAACTACTAGAAAGGAGGCTTAATTCATAACTTTGGGAAAATGGGAGTTTGAAAATACTAATTTTGTTTCATATATGTTCTTGCAGAACAAAAAAGGTTGATGCTTTTACATCCAGACTTCTTGATATTCATGCCAAGATGCTGGATATGAACAAGAAAGAGGTACTTCTTCATCATGTATTTTTTTGATTTCACACCTCTTTCTGTCTCACTAATCTATTTTTCTCCATGGCTTTTGTTTAAAATTTGATATATATTAATCTAGTATAAAGACTCACATTTCTAATTGAGTCACTTGAATTGCTACATTTAAGATTTTTTTGATTAAGAGCGATTATTTTGTAAGCTGTATATTTTTTTTTGTACGTTTAAGGATACTGATATTATACGTGTTTCTAATATAGGACATACGCTTAGGACTTCATCGCTCAGACTATATGCTGGATGAACAAACTAATTTACTTCTCCAAATAGAGCTCAATACAATCTCTTCTTCATTCCCTGGGCTGAGCTGCCTTGTTAGTGATCTCCACAGGTTATTTCAGTACATATTCGTATTCCCTTTACCTTTACGCAAAAAGTTGACATCTAAACATAAGCATCTATAAGGAGGAATAGTTGAAATTTCAGGAGTTTGCTTCATCAATTCAAACAGCACCTCGCTTTAGATCCAATGAGGATTCCAGAAAACAACTCTGGTAATCAGTTTGTCGAAGCGTTTTACAAAGCCTGGTCTGAATATAATAACCCAAGGTTGGTTTATTCAATGAGATTGTAAAATTTATAAGTTGTTGAAGAAATCACTTATTAGAAGATTATATGCAGGGCTGTGGTTATGATTGTGGTTCAAACCGAAGAACGGAACATGTATGATCAACATTGGCTTTTTACCCTATTGAAGGAAAGATATCCTTCTTTTCCGAAATACGGCGCACATAAAAGTTTTCGGTAGATAGTACTCATATTTGCTGTCGGTATATTTCTTGGGCATTTTTGTTATATATCTGCTGAAGATGTTTCCTTGACTAAGATATACATATGAAGTGAGAAGCATTAGGAAGACTTTAGCTGAGATTGATGCACAAGGGGAGCTTCTTTCAGATGGAACACTTACTGTGTAAGCATTTCATCAAAACTGAAAGGCAGTATACTTTGATGTACTTAGTAGTGTTCTTTAATCTTTAGAAGCTTTACAATTGCAGAGAGGGTGAAGTAGTTGCAGTGGCTTACTTTAGAGCCGGATATGCGCCGGCTGATTACCCTTCAGAATCGGTATCTCAAACTCTTATTTTCTTTGTCTTTCTATCTTGAAAATATATAAGTACGCACTTGTCACACCTTCATAACATGCTCTATCTCATGCTTGCTACAATGAGTAATTTGTTGTCCATTTTCTTATAGGAATGGAGTGCTAGGCTTTTGATTGAGCAGTCTTGTGCAATCAAATGCCCATCAATTTCTTATCACTTAGCTGGGACAAAAAAAATCCAACAAGAGCTGGCCAAACCCAATCAAGTTGAAAGGTTAATCTTGTTAATCTTAAAGTTGGGTTTTAAATTGTTGTTGGCTATCTGAAAGTATATGACAAATAAATGGTGACAATCACACACTAATCTTCAACTATCTAGTAGGGATGGGAGTGCTTCATAGATTATGCGTGTATTTAGGCTTCATCACCATATAGTTGAGGTTTCTTGACAGATTTCTTGATAACAAAGATGACATTGCTAAAGTGAGGAAGTGCTTTGCTGGGTTGTGGAGTTTGGAGGATTCAAGCATCGTCAAGGATGCGATAGAGAGGCCCGGATTGTATGTGATGAAGCCCCAGAGAGAAGGAGGAGGGAACAACATATATGGCGACGATGTGAGGCTTGCACTGCAAAGAATGCAGAAGGAAGGTACGGAAGAAGATGCAGCATACATTCTTATGCAGAGAATCTTCCCAACTGTTTCGCCTGCAATTCTCATGCGTGAAGGAGTTTCTCATAACGAGCAAGTTATATCAGAACTCGGAGTTTACGCTACATATTTAAGGTAAACCATTGACAATGCTTCACATATTCGTCACAATTCAGTTAAGGGTGAGCTCAAATTTGAAGTGGATAACAAGAATCTAACTCTGTTTCACAAAACTCAAACTTATGTATATAATGTTCTTATAATGTTATGAATCTGATGAAATATGCAGGAACAAGGAGAAGGTGATCATGAACAGCCATTCTGGTTACTTGATGCGTACGAAGGTCTCTTCCTCGAACGAAGGAGGAGTTGCAGCAGGTTTTGCTGTTCTAGATAGCATATATTTAGTTTGATTGTAAGTTTTTGGTTTCTTGTGATTCATGATTGAGGATAAAACCACATTTCCATGGTGAAATGGAGGAGAAGAGTTTTTTCTCATCACAAGTAGGAAATAAGAATGTGTTTATGTATCATTCTAATATTATCTGATTCTCTTATTTGCAATGAATGGTGAGAGCCACAACAAAAATTTCCAAAAAACTCCATTGAAGAAATTGTAATAACAATTGAACACTTCAATTAATAGAGGCTTGAAGAGAGGTAATTGCAAAGCTACAATCAATAACAATTATGTTACATAATGAAAGAGAAAGAACATCAAAACTTGCTCTCACCTTAGAAAGAAGTTTACCCTTCAATCATATGCATACAAAATCTGCTCATGAAACAAGCTATGCCAAGATATGTCCTCATGAGTTCAGGTAGTCCTCCCAACCGCCTTTTTCGAGCTTATCATCCTTGATCAAAACTTCGTCTCGTCTATCTCTTGGTATTGAGACATCCTACAAGATCAAAGCAAGCCACTCCGTTAGTAAAGACATACAAGGTAACATGGTTTGTCGAAGATTAAGAATTAGGAGGGACGAAATAGACCTACCTTGCTTGCAAGTCTATGTCGCTAATTCCTAATAACCTTACTGCTATTAAACCAGCATTGGTTGCATTGTTTATAGCTACTGTAGCTACTGGGACTCCCCTTGGCATCTTAAAAATACAAGCAATAAAATAGAGTAAGTTTTACGTTGATGCGGTGAGGGCAGAATAGTCTTTTCGAATAGACAACAAAGAAGCTAATAAATATGATACCTGAACAATGGACAAGAGGGAGTCGAGTCCATCTAACGTAGAGGCACGGACAGGAACACCGATCACGGGCAAGGGGGTCAATGCAGCTACCATGCCTAATTAAACAAACATGGTCACAAAGAATTTACTCTAAAATCATATGATTAAATAAAAAAACATTCTTTCAACCTCAGATAGTATACCTGGTAAGTGAGCAGCACCTCCAGCACCTGCAATGATGACTTGGATACCACGCTCCCGAGCAGATGAAGCGTAGGAGAACATCATTTCAGGGGTTCGGTGAGCTGACACGATTCTTACCTATGAAATAGCGTTTGTAAGGCAAAAATCTGTATACATTACGAGGAAAGTATGTCTACATTGCAGTAAGGACTGCAGAGAGGAGATAGCGTAATTCACCTCAGCTGGGACGTTAAACTCTCTTAAAAATCTTTGCAGTGTCCTTCATGACAGGAAGGTCGGAGTCGGAGCCGGAGCCCATTATAACACGAACACGAGGAGCATCTGCAGTAGGAAGAATTGTCATTTATACGAAATCAACACCAGACACCAATATTCTTTAACATCATAAAGTCGGTAGCTAACCATGCATATGGGAAAAAATAAAATCCAAATAGGATCTTAGTCATAGTGAGATATGAAAGAAAAAAGTATACAGTAAGCAAATGGAACTGACCAGCATCTTCTGTTTCTTCTGCCAGCATGGTTCGCAATCGTGTCTCAAGAATGTCCATATAAGGCCCAACAAGAGTGATGTGGCCCATTTTTCTTTGTTTCCTCATCTCTAAAATGTTGAAAAATAATGACTGTTACTACAATACGTATAGGGAAAAGCAAAAATATGCTGTATCTGAACATGGCTACAGTGATACATAACCTGGTTTGTCGTACCAATGGACTGTGGCCCCTGGAATCCTCAATGCCCTTCCGATAATTTGATTAGCAATAAGGAAACCAGCTTCTCCCTGTATCAAGAATTGTTAAGCACAATATGTAAGATAACTTATCCATTAACTATATTCTATAAATTAAAACCTGATCCATTATTAACTGATTGGTCTTTCGATCTATTTTTTAAGGTTTCAATAGTTATCCACTCATCCTCCAAACAAATAAACTCGGTAATAGTAATACAATTGGCTGAGATCATAATACAGTTGCTTTTAAGGTCAATTCTTCATGATCCTCAGTTTGTTTCATCAAAATTTGCATTTATTATCAGAGTTATGTTGCTCTTTATGTCAATTTTTTCATAATATAGGCTCCATGGTGATCTTTATTTTAAGGGGTTCCACTACGGAGTTGAAAGAAAAGTCTCATAAATTTAGGCTGAGATGTGATGTCTATAGTAGAGTTACCTCATCTTCACCAAGTATATTATACATGATAGCGGCTGGAGCCTTCATGGATGGATCACCAAGAGGAAGTCCAACAACAGCTCTTAAGTGCTGCTCGAACTGTGAAGTAAAACAATCCTCAATTGTATGATGCCCACTATTGTGAGGTCCAGGGGCCACTTCATTTAGCAAAACCTACGGAGAAAGAAGGGTAAGTACAGAGGGTGCGGAACTGCAAAATCAACTTATCATATAAATATAAATGTTTGAATCGAGATAAGCATCTGGAGCAGATGGAACATCAAAGTATAACCTGACCATCGGCTGTCAAAAACAACTCAACCGCAAAAATATAGAGAGAAGAAGATAGCTCAATCGACTGTGTAGAACACATGTAATGAGTGCATACGTGCCCTCTGCATAATACTGACCACATGCATATCTTCCAAGGGCTGAAAATAGATAACAATTCAATATAATTTGTGACAAAGAAAAAAAGATTGAAAATCTATTTAACAGCTCTATGGATCAAATCCTTCATCTTGATTCAAGATATGCACTATATTAAACTAAAGATGCTCAGTCTATTCAGTTTCATCTCAGTGTCAACACATAATAATAATGAATTTATCTTTGGAATACCATTTACAGCCAAAGAAATCTCTTCTTCCCTTTTAGCAATAGCATTCCCTCGCCCATCATAAGCCAGCCTTCTGCTCTTGATCATAAGAGGATAGCCAAATAGGTCTGCAGCTCTTTTAGCACCTTCCAGATCGTCTATCTGCAGAAACATTTTCCATGGGACCGCGGGACAAATGGTTTCTTGCAGTCGATAACTTACTCATTTTCAAGTTAGTATTCAACTTAGAATTTGATGAGCAGTTTATCTGCTGAAGTGAAAATTACCTGCATGAATTTAGGCAGTGGAATTGCATGTCTAGAAAAATGGACCTTCTGAAGGTACTTATCCTGTTCACAATCATGTTGCTCAAAGTATAAGTTATAATACAGAGAATATCATATGCAAGCAGACACCCATTATACATTGCTTGCGAGTAGCACAAATCATGCATATAGCATTAAGTAATGGGAATTTCATTTCTAATATTCTTATTATTCAATGCTTCAATGTCTATAGAAGAAAGCAAAAACCTGTATGATTTGAATCGTTGAAGCTTTAGGTTGGCAATCCACCCCTTGTTGTTCAAGCTTCTCAAGAGTTGCAGCATCAACATGCTCAATTTCAACAGTTAACACTCCACATCTACAAACCCAATCCAAATTAGCATCTTGAATTTTCTTATCACAATAAAAGTTAAACAAAGTACAATCGAACCTCTTTGCAAATTCTTCAACTGTAGCACTATCATCATAGCTTCCCACCATATGATAATGGCATAGGTTACTTGCTGGACAATTTTCCATGGGATCTAGTATGACTACCTCTATTGTCAACTGGGAAGCTGCTTCACATATCATACGGCCAAGCTGCCCTCCACCGAGAACACCCACAACTGTCTCCGACAGCCCATGGAGCGGTAACTCCGTGTCCCTGAATCAAATTTACTGCAATTTGAAATAGATGCACACTTCGGATGTTGATCAATATTTCTGTTAGTCCTCCAACCAGCAAGATTTATAAGACATTAAAACCGCGGAAAAACTAGCATTCCATCATAACCTCGATCTTACATTAAACATTTTAAAGCTTGAAAACTGTGTACCACAGCATCAATCGCATTCGAAAAACTACAATTCCAGTTCCATCAAATGAAATCAATCATCCCTTCAATCTTATTTTCAAAAATAAAACTTTGGCGAGGAATAACTTTCAACTTTGACTAAATATCCCGACCCGGACTTCACCTATTCCATGATAAATGCATCAAAACTCAAACCACGCCAAAAGCAACAGAAAGAGAATAACTAGTGGAGTACTATAAATTACTTGGTAGAAGAAGCACGAGCTTCCAACGAAGCTCTGAAATTTTTCTAAAGAGCTCTGAGCGACAGTTCTCCGATCGCGTCGTTCTTCAACGGCTTCATGTTGATGTTCATTGAAACAAAAGGCTCCTACAAACTGCTGCTCGGTTAGGGTTCAAGTAAGCCAAGGTAACTGCTGAACTTTCAGAAAATGCCTGCGCGCTCTGCATTTCTCTATCCCAACTCAAACCGCAGCTATCCCCAAAATCACACACAAAAAAAAAAGGTTACTGAGAAAATACCATTTATTCTGCTATTAACACAAAACTAAACTTCGATACAAGAAAAATTCTTAACTTCTAACTTCGATAACTTCTCGAGCATAGCCGAAGGCTGATGGCGGCCGGCAAGTTGGGAGGTCCGAGGGTAGTCGGCGCGGCGGTGAGGTGAAGAGTTGCTGGGTTTGGCTCTTTGGAGAAAGCCCACAACCAGATGCCGAATTAGCCCGAATCCGATGGGCTCCTAAGTTAAAGCCCGCAGGCCCAATGGGATTTATATGGACGGACTTTGCGGACTAAATTTACCCCTAGCCCGGCCCTAAAGTAGGAATAACAATATCTAATGCTGGGTTTTGTTTTTTTGTTACACCATGGTATATTTTATCAAAATTTACGATGTGTACAATACAATATCAATGTTACCGTACAGAATTGTTCGGTATAACGATTTTTTATATATCGAAATTCTATAGTGATGAAAATATTATTATATTAGATTTTTCGATATTCATTAGTAATATTATATACTAATAATAATACTATTGGGTTCAACCCTTGAGATGACATAGCGGTGAAGCCCCCCCCCCCCCCCCCCCCCCCCCCCCCCCCCCCCCCCCCCCCCCCCCCCCCCCCCCCCCCCCCCCCCCCCCCCCCCCCCCCCCCCCCCCCCCCCCCCCCCCCCCCCCCCCCCCCCCCCCCCCCCCCCCCCCCCCCCCCCCCCCCCCCCCCCCCCCCCCCCCCCCCCCCCCCCCCCCCCCCCCCCCCCCCCCCCCCCCCCCCCCCCCCCCCCCCCCCCCCCCCCCCCCCCCCCCCCCCCCCCCCCCCCCCCCCCCCCCCCCCCCCCCCCCCCCCCCCCCCCCCCCCCCCCCCCCCCCCCCCCCCCCCCCCCCCCCCCCCCCCCCCCCCCCCCCCCCCCCCCCCCCCCCCCCCCCCCCCCCCCCCCCCCCCCCCCCCCCCCCCCCCCCCCCCCCCCCCCCCCCCCCCCCCCCCCCCCCCCCCCCCCCCCCCCCCCCCCCCCCCCCCCCCCCCCCCCCCCCCCCCCCCCCCCCCCCCCCCCCCCCCCCCCCCCCCCCCCCCCCCCCCCCCCCCCCCCCCCCCCCCCCCCCCCCCCCCCCCCCCCCCCCCCCCCCCCCCCCCCCCCCCCCCCCCCCCCCCCCCCCATGGGTGGCGGCGCCAGATAGATACGTGGGTTCAATTCCCACTGAACACGCTATGTGTGAGCCTATCACCTTCCCCATCAACAAAAAAAAAAAAAAAAAAAACTACTGTATCCTCCATATACGAAAGTTTAGGTTTAATAAATAGAAAAAGTGAGAAAGAAATAGCTGTCGAGGGAGAAATTCTAGAACATTCTGCTGTTGATCAATCTCAGCCGTCCAAAACCCCATTCCATAACTTAAAACCGCAGATCTAACCTAATCTCTCTCTCTCTCTCTCTCTTTCTCCTCTGCGATAGCTTCGCCGCACCTCTGCTACTTCAAATCTCTGTAAGCCCATATATATATGTATTTATACACCGATTTGCACGATTATATTTAGATTGATATCAATTTCTTGCTGAATTCAGGATTTTACCAATTTTCAGATAATTTGTTAAATCTGTTTGATTGATTCGATTTTGCTTGATTCTTGAGAAGGTAATAAAGAGCAGCAGAGATGTTTGGTGGTAGAGGGCCGAAGAAAAGCGATAATACTAAGTACTATGAGGTACTAGGAGTATCAAAGACTGCTTCGCAGGATGATCTGAAAAAGGCATATCGTAAATCTGCAATTAAGAATCACCCTGATAAAGGTGGAGATCCAGAGAAGGTAGATTTTTTTAGTCGATTTGATTTTGAATTAGCAGAGATCTGGAAAAGATATCTTTTCGGTTAATTATAAATCTGGAAGTTCATAGATCGGTTATTTTTAGTTGCTGAATTCGGAGCTTGACTACTTCGATTTGATTTTACTATGTTTGAATGAGTCTTCATAATTCATGAATTTATTAAGAATTAAAAAGGAAGATTGTTGGCTATAAATAGAAATTCTGATGATTTTTACATTGTTTCATGCTTGCCTCTTCTCTCATCAAAACTAAAACTTGACATATCAGAATGTGCGAATGAATGGAATTATGGAAGACTGATTTAAATATGTCGTCTTTAGAATTTATAGCATTCAAATTGGAATGACCAAAGTATGATTACAGACTTCATTTTTATTTTATATAAAGGTATTCTCATTATCTTCAAACTTATGATCATGTGAATTTTGAGAAATTGATATAAATACTGTTTCTCGGTGTTGCTCTCTACATGAAAACCGTATATTCGCATTTAAAAGTATGAACATTCCGTTTCTGCTTTGGATGTTCTGTAACACACAAGGCTAATGTTTGCTTGCTGTTCGGATTGATTGCTAATTTACTTTAATCTTTTGTGACTCTAGTTTAAAGAGATTGCCCAAGCATATGAAGTCTTGAGTGATCCGGAGAAGCGTGAGATCTACGACCAGTATGGTGAGGATGCTCTCAAGGAAGGAATGGGTGGTGGAGGCGGACCAGGTCACAATCCCTTTGACATCTTCGAATCCTTCTTTGGTGGTGGCGGCAATCCATTTGGAGGTAAGCTTTTGAGTTGCACCATATCTTAAACTTACCAAATTATCACAAAAAGTGAAATAAAATGCTCAATTAACATTTTCTTATGGTTACTAATCTTTTGATTTGTACCATATCTTAAATTAACCAAATTATCCCAAAAAGTAAAATAAAAAGCTCCATTAACATTTTCTTATGGTTACTAGGTGGTGGAAGTAGCAGAGGTAGGAGACAAAGAAGAGGAGAGGATGTTGTTCATCCTCTCAAGGTTTCCTTAGAGGATTTATACAATGGAACATCTAAAAAGCTATCTCTATCTCGTAATGTGCTCTGCCACAAATGCAAGGGGTGAGTTCTATTCTGTGTTTTGACATTTTTGCAATTGCTTAATATAAGTTCTAATGGCCCTAAATGAAGTTCTTAATTTTCGTGTAGATTGACAATCTATCCACTATTTGACTCATGTATTTACCCTATTAAGAGGGGGTCCAAATCTTGGCAATTGCTTAATATGAGTCCAAATGGGCCTAAATGACGAGTCCTTAATTTTCGTGTAGAATGACAATTCATCCACTATTGAGCTCACATGTATTTATGCTATTAGGAAGGGGTCGAAATCCGGAGCTTCAACAAAGTGTCCCGGCTGTCAAGGATCCGGAATGAAAGTTTCTATCCGACATCTTGGCCCTTCTATGATCCAACAGATGCAGCATCCTTGCAACGAATGCAAGGGTACTGGTGAAACTATTAACGACAAGGATCGATGCCCTCAGTGCAAGGGTGAGAAAGTTTCTCAAGAAAAGAAAGTCTTGGAAGTAGTAGTGGAGAAGGGTATGCAGCACGGACAGAAAATTACTTTCCCAGGCGAAGCTGATGAAGCGGTAATTGGGACTACTTCTAATTTATTGTTATTCAAAAGGGAACATCATTATTTGCATAAATTTTGATTGATGGTTTATATTTTTGCAGCCTGATACTGTTACTGGAGATATAGTCTTTGTTCTTCAACAAAAGGAGCACCCAAAATTCAAGAGGAAGGGTGAAGATCTGTTTGTTGAACATACATTGACACTAACTGAAGCTCTATGTGGCTTCCAATTTATATTGACTCATTTGGACAACCGCCAACTCCTCATTAAATCGGAACCCGGGGAAGTTATCAAGCCTGGTGAGTTGATTTATAAAAAAAAAAATAGTTTTCTTGGGTGGATAAGTTTATATTTCTTGCTTGTCATTCATTTGGAACTATGATTGAATTATGATACCTTTGATGGATTTAGTTTATATTTTCTTGATGTTGAAGATATATATAGATTCTTCATGTAGTTTACTTTTTCTTGATTTTGTCATTCATTTGGGACTTTAATTGAATGATGCTGACCCAATGGTGCCTTAGATCACTCAAAGGCGATCAACGATGAAGGCATGCCGATGTACCAAAGATCTTTCATGAAAGGGAAGCTATACATCCAATTCAATGTGGAGTTCCCCGATTCGTTGAGCCCGGATCAGAGCAAAGCTCTTGAAGCCGTGCTCCCACCAAAGCCTGCAACTAAACTAACAGATATGGAGCTAGACGAATGTGAGGAGACGACTCTGCACGACGTAAATATGGAGGAGGAGATGCGCAGGAAGCAGCAGCAAGCTCAAGAGGCGTACGATGAAGACGATGACATGCCCGGAGGGGCTCAGAGAGTGCAGTGTGCACAGCAGTAAGTAATGTTGTGGTTATTATGGGGGTTTTCTTGTTTGAGCCAATTATGGAAAGCTTTATTAGTTTCTGAGATGTTAGGCTTGACAATGTTATGATTTCTATTTTTTTTTTTTGGTTTATGTCATATTAGGGATATTTGTTGGACAAAAAGTGATATTGCAATGTGTTTTAATGTTTATGTTTTGTACTATTGTTGACACTACTATTGTGTTGTGTTGGGCCTAAGATATTATCTTGGATCTTGTCTTTATCTGAGAGAGATAATATTACTATCACTTATTTTTTTTTTTTTGGGGGATATGTATACTTTTCTTATCTATGGAAAAAGTGTAGGAGATTTTCTTTGCTCGAGTTATAAGCAACCTAAATTATTGATATTACAATTGGACATTATATCAATATCCTTTTCGAAGAAAATATGATTTTCTTTGTACATTAGTTTATGGGACACGCCCTTAATTTATTTAAAAATGTGCAGTTTTTTTCAATCCATTAGCTGATCGGGTTATGTTCTTTAGTCTAATGCTAAGTCGAATGTAAATTATACTTAAAGTTTAATAATATAAATTATATATAAGGTTTAATCGCACATATTAAAAAAGGTTGGAGGTGTATGAAAAAAAACATATTTTAAATAAAGTGTTTTTTTTTTCTAGATCTTATGTATTTAGTTTTATTGCTCTATGTTTAAATCTTTGTAGGCTTATATTTGTAGAAAAGTAGAGCTATGGTGAATATATATGGCATTTAATATAAAAAACCTATGGCGACGCCACTATGGATAGGCATTATGGATATGATATATATGATAAACAAGATATATAAGGATATAAATTATGGGATTGTAAAAACTTAATTTTGATATCTGTTGCATATTATTAGATCATTAGTATACCACATTAGATCTTTATATATATTGAGAAGAGAGAAAATTTGGGACTTTACTAGTAAACGAGTTATTTATAATATTTTACGGTCTCCCTGCTCCGCCGCCGCAAAGGAGTACAAATTCAACTTCCGGCGACAATCAACGTTCCGGCGACGCCACTTTCGCCCACGTCTGCATCGGCTACCCTTTTGTATTAGCATTACTCTTCATCTTCTTCTGCATTTACGATATACGCCGGAAGAACAGGTTCGCCGCTGCCGCTGCTGCTCACGCCACCGGTCAGGGGAGCATCCACATAGTCCAAAACGACGGCGTCGATGCAGCCATAATCTCCCTTCCCACAGTACACAGCCTCCCAAGTCGAGCCGCACAAAAGCCCCGGCGACGGCTGTGCGGTCTGCTTGGGCGAGTACAAAGACGGCGAGATTATACGGATGCTGCCCGGATGCGGCCACGTGTTCCACCGGAGCTGCATCGATCCGCGGCTGAGGGAACATGCCACTTGCCCTTTGTGCCGGAGCTCGCCGCAGCCTGCTGCTAGTTGCTAATCAATATAATTTCTGCATGGATCACATTACTCTAGTTTATAATTTGACCTTTTTCAATTTGGTTGTGGATTGTAGCCTCTTCCAAACTTAATGGTAGATACCAATTTACTATTGGAAAATCTGCATTAAAAAACAGAATTTTAACTGCCGAATAATGCATTTTGACCATAATTTCGAGCTACGTTTGCTGTTATTTTGAAAAAATAAAATATACAGTATCGAACTACGTTTCGAGTAGATGATCGTAGTATATTTTGTTTCTTAATTTCGATTTTCGGTGAGTGAGAAATAGTTGCTCGAAAATTAGTGCGCGATGTAGTATTTTTGAAGTTGGAGATGAAGATTGGACTTCATTTAATTAAGTTGTTCTCTCTGAAGTTGTTATATTAATGGAAGTGGTATAATCTTATTTTGCACTTTAGAAATATATCATTTTTATATGATATATATATATATATATATATGTTATAAGTGTGAATGAATTTGAAATGATTCAATGTAACTCCTTCTTCATTGATCCCCTAACGTTAGCCATGATGATAATGATGATTGTGGTGCCTTGATGGTGATGATTGTGGACGTGTTTAACAACGTTTGTGGGAGTAAATGACACGATAAAGTCTCCATGCATTTCAAAAGTGGTTAGCTCCTATAAATAGGAGTTGTAGAAATCATTTGCATACCAACTTATTATCGCATCTTCTTCATATTAGCTTTAGTTTCAAAGCTCAAGTCCTTGCCTTCTGTTTTGTTCGTCGGAGTTTTATTATTTGCGTTGCTACTACGTCGAATTCGAAGCCGTTTCATATTTGGGGAGACCATGCCTAAACTAAGAGCACTATTGAGGCTTTTGTCTCTCGCGGATAGAGTCTTTCTCGACCCGACTTTGCATTTGGTTATATTTTTATTTATTGTTTAAGTTGTAATTTTCATTTCCATTTCACAAGTTTTTGTGTTGGCAGATTACGTATTTTTCTAACAATCGCAATAGACAAATTCGACCTTGTTGCCGGAAACAAAAAACCGAAACTTAACTTACCTTAACTTGGAAATGGCGTCTTCCTCTCCTACTTCGTCCACCATCGTTGTCGGCACCACCGTCTCTTCGGCCGTCACCGCCGCCTCCTCCGCGACTGCCTCCTCCACCGGAGGCTCTTTTTCCACGACTACTTTCGTCGGCATCTTCGCTGCCGGATTTGGAGGTCCACCTCCATTCTCGTTCGTGGGGTCTTCAACAACTAGTGTAACATTGTCATCATCCAACATGGCCGCCATCTCCACCTTGGCCGCGATGTCGTTTGCAACTAACGATCGTATCTTGAACAACATACGTGAGGCAACAAATGCAATTATGTCGTCTTCGACGACACCTTTTATCCCTTTTAGGATGTTGAACCACGTCGGAGGGGTGGGAGGATCGAATCCAACTTTGTCGGCGTCGTTGCACTCCTCGAGGGCATTGCCCGCCGCCGAAAAGCCAACACAATTTGGTGGGGCCGACTTCAAATATTGGCAACAAAAGATGTTTTATTTAACAACACTAGGGTTGTGAAGCATCCTTAAGGAAGATGGACCCGCTGTTGATACGTGTGTGTCGAAAATGACGATTATAACATTAGCCGAGGCAAGAGTTGGACTCTTTCTCCGCAAGACGATAATGCTCCGCTACTTGGTGCAAGCGGTCTATAGCACTCGTCTCCAAGATACAACGGCTTATCAATTACGAGTAGTTGCACTACTTCTCGTAATTCCGGCGAACTACTAGATATTTGGGACTAAGGAAATGAAACTATAAATGTATGTGATGTATGAAACATGGAAGCAAAAGGAAGAAATGAATTAATAAATTGTTGAAATGAATGATCTATTTATAGACCACGAAAAGTTTCTTCCCAATGGTTGCCAACTTTTCGTTCAAATGGGAAGCATGTAATGAAGGCTTAATAAGTAAACAACATGACTAATGCATGCAACGTTCAAAATTAAACCAACGTATCATGCAAATTCCAACGTGTATGTCTATTCATTCTATTCACATGCATGTGTCCATTCATGCAACAATATGACAACTTTTCATGCAAATGAATTGCATGCAATGATTGTGTCTTTTCAAACCATCACAATGGTTGACAAATGCCACGTTTTACAATTTTATAATTATGTATTAAACAACTTAATAATCTAATTACATGATTAAATCTAACACCCGCACCTCCAAGTGCAAATGAGAACATGCAAGTCTCCACTGCCTACGACAATTGACGTACCTCCAACTATTTTTGTAAAATCTTTTTGTTAAGTGGTGTCATGGATAGCTTGTATAGTGTATATGCAAACATGAAGACCTTAAAAGAAATATGGGAGACATTAGTCAAGAAATATTGTACTGACAATACAGGGACAAAGAAGTTTATTGTAGCCTGATTTCTGGACTACAAGATAGTGGATTCCCGATCCATCATGGACCAAGTGCAAAAATTCCAACTAATTGTACACGAGGTCAATGCTGAAGGGATGCTTTTGCTCGACGCTTTTATCGTGGCAACCACGATCGAGAAGCTTCCACCTAGTTGGAAGTACTTCAAAAGCTACCTCAAGCATAAGCGAAAGGAGATGTCGATTGAAGACTTGAATATAATGCTTCGCATCGAGGCTGATGTTCGAGTTCAAGACGTAAAAGCCAAAGCCCCGATGGATCCAAGGGTCAACTTCTTGGAGAAAGGTGGTGAATCTAGCAAGCGAGGGCATCCCAATGGCAAAGACAATGCTAAGTGAAAAAGTCAAGTACGAAGGTTTGACGGAGATAGCTATAATTGTGGCAAAGTCGATCACATGTCGAAGGACTGCCGAAAGCCCAAGAAGAAGAAGACGAGACAAGCCAACATGATGGAAAAGGACCTCAATTTGGAGGACCTAGCGGTTGTGATCACGGAAGAGGAAAATATTGTCCAGAACCCCGACCTTTGGTTCGTCGACACTGCTGCAACCGCACATGTGTGTGGGGATAAAAGTCGCTTCACTAAGTATCGTCCCTGTCAAGGGAGGAAGCTGGACATGGGGAACCAAGCATCTTCCCATGTGGTTGGAGTTGGAACCGTCGTGCTGAGGATGACTTCTAACAAAGAATTGATCTTAAGTGAAGTGTTGCATGTTTCGGATATCCGGAAGAACCTTGTGTCGGGTTAAATTCTAGTCAAACGTGGTTTTAGATTAGTGTTTGAAGCTGACAAGTTTATATTGTCTAAATTTGGTATATTTCTTGGTAAGGGGTATCTAACCGATGTGTTTTTTAAAGCTCAATTTAGCGGCACTTTGCCAAGTGCCCAAGAATGAATGAAATAATAATAATGCTTCTTCTTCTTCTTACTTGACTGAGTACTCCGATTTATGGCATTGTAGATCAGGATATGTTAATCTAAAAGCGATAAAACGTTTAGCTAATCTCGATTTACTAAAAGTAAATGAGTTTAATGAAAATAAAAGATGAAGTATGTGTGAAGCAAAAATGGCTAAACCGTCATTTTATTTGGTAGAAAGGAGCACTAATCCTCTTGAACTTATTCACACAAATGTGTGTGATTTGAAGTTTGTGCAAACAAGAGGTGGAAAAAAGTATTTCATTACGTTTATTGACAGTTGCACACGTTATTGTTGTCTTTATCTTCTAAGAAGTAAAGATGAGGCAATTGAAGCTTTTAAAAGTTTCAAAGCGGAAGCCGAAAATCAACTAAATTATCGGATTAAAAGTGTTCGAAGTGATAGAGGGGGAGAATATGTAGTCCCGTTCGAAGAGTTTTGTAAATCAAGTGTATTATTAATCAAACCACAACCCCTTATTTGCCACAATCTAACGGTGTTGCTGAAAAGAAAAATTGAACACTCAAAGAGATGATGAAAGCCTTGTTAATTAGTTCGGGATTACCACAGAACATGTGGGGGGAAGCCTGTTTTAACAACTAACTACTTACTGAACAAGATTCATGTTGGGAGATGATTCAGTCCCTCCACAACTTGTTGGGAGATAACTCAGTAGCCTAGTGCTCTAAGATTTGCTGAAGATTTGAAGATCCCAAAATCCTACTTTGACTGATGAACCATTCAGTTGTAATATGTATTGTTCTGTCTCTGAGGTTTCAGACTCAGTAGACACTCTTCATTTGGTTCAGGCGCTCAGTAGATTACCAGCCTCAGTACCAGAAGAAGAAGACTCAGTAATACTGGACTCAGCGAGAGCAAAGATATACGAAAGGAGTCGATGGAACCGAACTCGGCGAGAGTAGTTCACTGAACTCAGAGTTGATCTTCAGTAGAGTTGACTCAGCAGGAGTATGCTACTGAATATAGATTAGACTCGGCAACGGTTGGACAGTCTTCTAACTGTCAGGATTTACTAAGTCAAATCAGCAGAGTCATACGAGGAAGAGAGAAGTCAGCCTCAGATCTACCTTGAAGTGTGTTCTGTCTCACCTACTTTCTTCAGCCTCGACCAATGACGAGCAGCCAGCTGTCCACTTTCTGATTAAAGCTGCAAGTCAACAACTTTCCAGAAATGGAGGGAAAGGACTCTGTCACCATCTTTGAAAGAGCCGTTAGCTACCCAAAAGAGAGAGACACAAGGATCATCGTCTCCAACGGATCTATCCTTGTCTCTGCTCTATAAATAAAGGGATAAATTCAAATTGAAGCTCACGACCGAAAGAGAGACCAAGAACACACGAGCATTCACGAGCAAACTCAAACGACTTAAGTCTTCCGCAAGAAGTTCAAAGAGTAATCTCCGGCAAAAGACAACATACTTGCTCATAGGGAACCAAGCTGAACCAGATTATAAAGCCTCTAGTATCCAAGCGATTGAATACGAACCCAAGTCCATACGTAACTGTTCGTCGCTCTAGAAGCCATTTTCTCGTTCCCTATCTCTCTAACCTAAGCTCAGCAGATCTTATCCATAGCTTAGACGATGGAGTTCATATCTGAACTGATCCTTATTGTAAAGGACTCCTTCATAGATGGAGAGTTTGTCAAACGCTTTAGTTTGATACCTTGTAAATTGAGACTTGCTCAGTATAAATCTCAAAACCAGTGTTTGTACAACGTACAGACCGACTGAGACTATCTCAGTATAATACATAGCTTCCTGATCTTTCGGGACAGTGGACGTAGGATTGTTGGATCTGAACCACTTTAAAAATCTATGTGTTTTGTGTGTTTTTCTGTTTTAACTTTTGCATTGATTATTGTGCATACTGTCACAACCCGATTTTTGGAAGAGGGCGTGTGACAGGGTGTGGTGAATACGGATAATTAAACGAACATTTATAATTAGGGGATAATACAAAATAATTCAAGATATTAAACTCATGGGATTTCAACGTCGAGATTCATCAAAATGAAACAAGTGTTTGAGCACAAAGAATTAATCTAGTTCAATAATCATGAAGACAAGTTTAAAATAAAGAGTAGCAAAACAATTACATTTATCGGAATAGGCAATATATCAATTAAGCACGGTGGGAATTTGTGTGTTGGACAACAACCCTCGCTCTCGGCTCCGCCCGTCTGCAGTGGCCGCTCAACCTGAAAACATTTTTTTTTGAAAAGATTTGGGCTGAGTACTAGTGTACCCAGTGGGCTAGCATTTGATAAAACATTTTTATAAAACTTGTGGTTATCCAAAGTATAACGTATAACTTAGGAGGTTTTAAAAATGAAAAGAACACCTAAGCATACAAAACATTTATTACTTCATTCATTTGCGCGCGCTTGCAGCATTCAACAATTACTCTTGTGATCCCGGAACGAATCCACGTCAGAGCCTTTTCATTGGAGTCTCGAGCCATTACTCAGAGTACTCATTTAAAAATAGGATATCGAACCTTTCTCCAGATAATCATTTCGTAGCCGTAGAGTTAGCGCACAGTGGAGATCAAACCACTGTACGACTAACGGGGGTGTACACAATCCTTGAATTGACGTGTTAGGTCAAAACAAGAATCTCGATCGACCAATACAAGAGCATTAAACTTAATCGAACGCGCATAAAACATTTCAATGGATAACAACATTTCATATAATTTAAGAGCTTAATAACTAAAAAATAAGTTTAGAGGAAAATATAACCCACCTCGTGGCGCGTTATTATTATCCGCAGCTTTTCCGAAGTTACCGTCCTTCCTCAGAGGGTCCTACAATAGAGACCTAATTTCTGTTAGGGTTAAATCTCAAAGTCCTAGGATTTCATTGAATTCTAGACCACAAAGTTCGTCTCTAGCAATTAGAATTTTTGGTTACGAAGGGCGGATTTTATTTCGCTATTTTCCTCGAAATGATAAAATTCGTCTTCAATAATCTTGCCCGGATATATCCCATTCACATATTCATAGCATCCTCTCTTCATTCGGTAATTTGTAGCTTTGGAATTTTCCAATTAAGGGGATATTTGAAAATAAAATATATTTGGAAAATGATTTTCGCAGCAACTTCCGGCTTTATTTCCGGACGATCCGACCGCCGGTCTTCGACAAAAACTCATGTTTAGATTCTTCCCCAGGAGAGGTACAAGACCGTAGAAATAAGTTTTCTGATCGGACGTTGTTTCGACATCGAAAATAGTCTCCGAACTTGAGTCGGCGAATTTGTGGCAGTTCTGCCAGCGGCAATTTGTAGGCTCGTATCTTTTTCGTTCGAACTCCATTTTATGTGTCGAGCATGGTTTCGGAAAGTCAATGAACTCAGCTTTCCATCGGTATAAGGTTCAGTGAGTCTCGAGAAGGAACGAAGCTCCTAGGCTATTTTAAAGTTGGGGGTTCAGCACAATCCGGGAAGGATGGGCGTTTCAGCGGTGCCTTTTCGTCGATCCGTAACTTCTTGATACGATTTCCAAATGGCGAACGGAAAAGTTCTGGAGATTCCTTGAATGACAAGGTTTGAAACGGTATGGGGTTTGGGGTTACCAGATTCGAGGTCTGTTCACAAATGATCTCTCAAAACGGGTGGAGCTAAACCCTTATTTCAACACTTAGAATTTTTCTGGGTGAGGCATTTAAACAAACAGTTTCTGGGCTATATTTGAGCAAGCGTATCTCAACGGTCGGGACTCCGTTTCACGATCGAAAATATGTTTTGAAATCCTTGTTGATTAAGGTTTGTGTTGGTGTAAGTTTTCTGGAGTTATTAGTTCGATGGGGTCGTAAAAATCGGGCCGCAAGCTTGCTACTCTGCGCTTCTCGCCAACTCGGCAGTTTTGAGCCGGCCTTTTCGACGGGGCATAACTTTTTGGTCCGAGCTCCAAATATCGAGAGACAAGTGGCGTTGGAAAGCCTGTAGACGTGGCTTTCCAACGATATGGGTGTTCAAGGGTTTCGGACAATAAACAGTGTGTTGGCAACTTTCGAAATAGGCTGCTCCGCAGTCTGAAAAACACTAGGCAGTTCGGATGTCCGTTTCGACGTTGAATAACTTCGTGGTTCGGACTCCGTTTCACGAACCGAGAGGTGCGTTGTAAAGATGAAAGTGCAAGGCTTATAGTGGTATAGTCCATAGGTGCTGTTTTTCATTATCCCGGTCGGAAATTGCGTCGCAAGTTCCCTGGTCAGCATGCTTAGGAAGTTAATGGTTTCGAACTGTGGTTTTCCGGAGTTCATAACTTGCGGGTACGAACTCCAATTGGCGAACGGAAAACGGCTATGGAAAGCCAAAAGATCAAGGATCACGATGGTGTTGGTTTTGGGGTTTTTGGTTCACTAGCCTATTCAGAAAATTTGGTCGAAAGAGAGCTGTTTAACTGGATCGTCAAATAGGGGCGGTTTCGGCATGCGCTTTCGATGGTGTATAACTTTTCAATCCGGGCTCCGATTTGCGAACGGTGAGTTGCTGTGGAAAGCTAGTAGAAAGGACTTTCCATTGGTATATAATTCGTAAACTTTTTATTACGTAAGAGGTCCAGAAAACAAGTTAGAACACAAGCCCATGAGGATAAGTGCACGTGTCGGTTTTGCGAGCTAAAACTTGTTTTCGTTTTCAGCCTCTAGTTCTTAACTAAAAGAGAGTCGGGTTCACATAAGAGTTGTTATTAGTCAAGAAAATGATCTTTCTCGAAGCCTTGGGCGAAAGGTTAAGCGTATATCTATATAACTTTGTTGCGACATTTTATCGAACACGTTATGAGCATTAACTTTCCTCTTAATATCCCAAATTTCTTGTTTCACTACAGCAACGAAAAGTTACACCCTACTCGAATAATACAAAATAGAATGAAAAGTAGGGAGAAAGAGAGATCACGTAAGTAAGAAAAGCATCAATCCACCATTCAAGTTCCAATCTTCACTCACGTAAGGCAAAAGATGGTTTCTACAATCTATAACATGAATATCTTAAGTTTTTAGATCTCTAAGCCTCACCGAAAATGGCAAAAGAAAAAGAAACAACGGTACATACCTTGGTCTCCTCCGATTTGGCCGATGAATACAGCATTGCTACTGACTCGCCGGAGGCTGCTGATGATGAGAGCTTGGAGCAGTTAAGAAGAAGATGATGGCAGGGAGATGGTGAAGAAAACGTCGAAAATGATGGAGGAAGGATGTAGGGGTATACAAAAGATCCCAAGAGCAGATTTCTCTTGAACAAGTTGTGTTTTGATTACTCAAGCCATCCTATTCTCCCTACCTCCTATGGGAAGTTGCGACGTGGAGAAAGAAAAAAGAAAAGGGTTCACACAAAAGCTCAGCCAATGGGGAGACCTGCCACTATGTTGATCACTCTATCACCTCTCTTGGATTGGAAACGTCCATCTCCTCGCATCTTGCTTATGTACATATTTATAAAATAAGGCTACTTATTGATGTAGATAGACTTTCTCAAAATCCATCTTTTTAAATCCTATATCTGAGTATATATACATATCTACGTATTATATACAATCCATAAATTTTTCGATAATCTTGTCGAATAAAATATCTTGTAATATTCTGAATTCGTCCGGGAACGGAAAATTAATTAATTAAACGAAATGTTCATTATCGGAATGAAATTAATTGAAATTAAACCCTACTATTTATTTATTTATTTTCAGGGGTATCACATCCTTCCCTCCTTAAAAGAAAATTTCGTCCTCGAAATTTGCAGACTGTCATCGCGGTAGGGGACATTGCTCAGGCTAGAGAAATTTACTTGTTTTCGCAAAACGTAAAGATAAAATCATGCATTTGCCCTTCTCTTGTCCTGGGATATAGTCGTTGAATAAGATCAGAATGCCTCGTTTCAATGCACTCGCCCTGATCTTTCCTCACATCTTAAGTCTGAATCTAATTAAGATCACTCCCTCATACACTATTATGCATTTAGGGATCAACTAACTAAGAAATTTGGAAGACATTTTGTAAATCTCTTGAATTGGGTTGCAGAGTCAACCCATAAACAGTTGAGTCTATCTTATCTAGGACTTCGACAGGTCCTATATGCTTGGAATGTAAATTGTATAACTCTGTTAGAATGAAGATTTTGAAGAAAACATTATCTTGGTCATTACGATCATTTAGATGTCCTTGGACTAATTATTGTTCAATATTTTCCTATCACGTGTGATGTACATTTTCACAATTAGCCTTGGCAATCATTGCGTGATGGCTTTCGTAATAGACGCATTCTATTAAAGCAAAGTACTAGCCCAAGTTTGACTACGATCTGAAATTACTACGTACTCTAGAGTTAAATAGTCATTTCTGACTCTTCGTGTGACCCGCGGGCAGAGCCGTAATTGTTTGCATCTTGTAAATCTTCCAAGATATTGGGTTGAATCACGTGTAATATGGTGTGAGGTGACCAGCACGAAAATATTGTGTAGCCGTAGAACTCTCTTCGCATGACATTAGCGTTACTCGAATTGGTAGAAAATGCGTTGACCTCATCCTTAGATTGACTTGACTACGTGGGGACGCTTCTATATGCTAAGTTTAGGATAAGTAGGTGTGACATGCTTTTCCTTCCCACGTTCTATTCCTCTTAGCCCGAGATCGCGTGTAGAAATACATTAGGGATTTATAGTATCATATCGTAAATTAGTAGTATTTTACTCGTTCCTTTGCCTTCGCATCGTTTGCCTCAACATCGGGTGGTCTTGATCTGCCACCTCAAGTAGACTAAGTTTTTGGAATTGTTTCGCAACGATTACCTCTAACTATGCATACATGCTTGAAGAATCGCCCGCAATGATAGCATTAATATAATTGTTAACCCGTGTTCGAAGGTTGTGCCTTAAAGTCTCATCTTCCTTAGCGAAGAGGTAAAGTCTTAAGCCGCGAGGAAGTAACACTCGAGGTATGACACTATCCTGAAAAGGACTGTTCGTGTTTTAAGTTGAGAAATTGTTTTCAGGTGTATTCACCCCCACCTCTACACCTGAACGTTTAATCTCGGGACCAACAATTGGTATCAGAGCCGGAGTTCTCTAAGACTCTTGTTATTCTGAAACTGGTCTACTTGAACGGATCCAGAAAACGTTTTCACTACATATCATTCTTCATTCATATCATTATCTACTATGTCTGATATGTTAGGAATCAGGATGGTACCCATGTTCTCAGTAGAGAACTACGGGGTATGGCGAGTCAGAATGGAGGCACATCTGACTTCCCTCCACGACAGCATGACAGAGGTACTGGAGGACGGACCTATCGTTCCGATGTTTGATAGTGTCGTAACTCAGGACCCAGCACAAGGAGGAGGAATTGTGACCGGGAAGAAGATCCCTAAAGATATAAGTCTCTTCACCCCGAGGAGAAGAAGCTTCACAACTTAGACCGGGTCGCTAGAAACGCCATACTGACCACTCTGAGCGATTCTTATCTCGGGAGGACACGCTGGGTCCTACGTCCACTGTCCTGAACTAAGCAGGAGATCTTGTATTATATATATATACTGAGCAAGCCTCAGTTGATCTATTCGCAGGACAAATTCTTACTTGTTTGCTTATACTGAGCAAGCCTCAGTCAATCTGTACGCAAGACAAATATCTACTTATAGTCGTAGTGACTGTACAGTTCTTAATCTTTTAAGGTTAGAATTTCTCCAACTAAGAAGGAGTTCTTACAGTAAGAACAATTCAATAAATGAACTCCTTCGAGGTTCTAAGCTATTGAATATTACAATAAGCACGCTTAGATAGAGAAAGGTAACAATAATTCTCTATAGAGAAGAACTAAAGAAGATCTAAATCTAAATGCAAGTTCTTCGCTTAAATATCATTGTAAGTTCACGGATCTGATGAACTCTATCAACGGGCTGGGAAAGGCGTTCTCCAACCGAGAGATGAATCTCAAGATTTTGAGGGCACTACCAGACGGTCATTGGACTCCCTTTGCTACTTTACTGAGACATTCTGATTTAGATATTGTTACTCCTGACCATATCTTTTCAGAACTTAAAGCTGAGGAGTTCGAGTTTGGTCTACCTCAAAGGAAGCAGCGAGCTGAAGCTGACACCCAAGTCGACCATGCCTTCAAAGCATCAGTCAGCACAACGACTCCAACTTCTAGCAAGGCTGAGCCTTCACTCAGTGATTTACAAGAAGGAAACCTGGCTAAGATGTACGCGCTGCTTGCCGTGAAGTATCAGAAGGAGAAGGAGAGGCGCAGAAAACTCTCAAGAGTCGTCAGAGACTCCAAGGGTAAGTCTGAGTATGCACCTAAGCGCACTCCTAACTCACATACTTCTAAATGTAGGAAACAGGAGGACTCAGCTCAGTCGAAAGACAGCGAAAACAAAGAAGAGAGAGTCACTACCTGCTATAACTGCAAGAAGCCAGGACACTATCAGTATGATTGTCCTGAGCTCAGCACTGCTGAGAGAGCAGCACGCAAAGCTCGAAGGGAGAAGTTCATCAAGAAGCGTCAAGCATATATAGTTGGTGAACTCTTAGACGACTTAGATGAAGTCGATTCCTTCATGGATTCATCCGATGATGAAGCGGCATTCATGGCCGTAGAGCTTGAAGAAGACGCTGAAAAGTGTCTCATGGCAGGAGAAGAGGATGAGGTAAACTCTCACGCTCCATTTAACTCCTCTTCACACTGCACACACGACACCATTTCAGGTGCAGATGAGAATTTGGACGTCGCAATCGCATATGAAGAACTACTCGACGAGCAGATTCAGATGAGTCTGCAGCTCAGTAAGACTCTTCAAGAGTTGGATACCCTGAAAGTAGAGAATCAGAGACTTTCTCAGGAGGGTCAGGTTGCTACTGAGTCAGAAGGACTTATATTGAGACTCAGGGAGGAGATAAACTCTCTGATGGCCAAGTCTCAGCATCAAGAAGATCAGATCTCAGTACTAACCAATGACTTGACTCAGAAAGATACTGAACTGAGTCTACTGAAGCAAGAGTTGTCAGGACTTCAGACCGAGCATGAACTGTTGAAGAAGAGCGATGATGTCTAGAGAAACTTGATGATAGAGCGGTACATGGGCGCTGAAAAGAAGCTTGAGGTGATGCTAGCAAGCAACAAGCCTAAGCACTGCAAGGAGGGACTTGTATTCAGTCATGGAGCCTCCTCATCTGCCCCCGTACGCTTAGAAAATTGGTTAGCTGATAGATTTGTTTAAGGGGAGACCATCAACGCAGAGATTCTGAACCCCCTGGCCAAGAACAAACAAATGAAGGCACCTCATCCTAGCTATCAGCATTCTGACAAGAAGATCAGTTCCAAATCACCCCAGTTCAGTCAAGGGGGAACTAGCAAAGCTAAGTGGGCTGATCAGTATGGACCTCCGCAGCTGACACATCCAGCTCAGTATGGGTCATATTACTATGATCCTATAGTTAGGAGAGGACCTAAGAGTCAGAAGAAGAAGAAGAAAGCCGTGCAGAAGGCAAAGGTCAGCAATCCACCTACTCAGAAGATCAGGACTCCTGAACCTGTGAAGCCTCAGAAGTCAGCATTGACCAGTCCAGTGGTCAAGTATGTTGATCAAAGTGGGAAGAAACTGTCTGAGACCACCAGGGTCGTAAGACAGATCTGAGTTTCCAAAACTAACATCTAAGGACCCAAAATCAAAAATAAAGGGTACCTAAATATAATTCTGTTTTGCAGGTGCACAAGGATCCTTGGTATGTGGACAGCGGATGCTCAAGACATATGACATACCAAAAGGACCTACTTAAGAATTATACTACTGAAGAAGGACCCCGAATCGAGTTCGGAGACAATGCAAAAGGCTATACCAGAGGCTATGGAACACTCAGCATTGGAACCGCAACAGTTCCAAGAGTATCATATGTTGAAGGACTTCAGCATAATCTTCTCTCTATTAGTCAATTTTATGATAACTCGAATAGAATGATTTTTGACAATGGTTTCTGTGATGTCATTGATAAATCTACAGGGAAAACAGTGTTGTCAGGTTCGCGCAAAAAGAATATCTACATAGCTAACTAGAACTCAGCTGAACCTAAAGCTTGTTTGTTGGCGAAGAACGACAACAAAACGGGGTGGCTCTAGCACAGAAGACTCAGCCATCTCAACTTCAAGACGCTCAACAAGCTAGCTAGAAACACTCTAGCAAGAGGACTGCCAAATGAAGTATTCAGCAAAGACACTCAGTGTGAAGCATGTCTGAAGGGAAAGCAAACAAGGAATCAAAATCCTCCTGTTCCATCTTCTTCCACTGATGGAATCCTTCAGCTGCTACATATGGATTTATTTGGTCCAGTCTCTCCGGTGACGATCAAAGGCAAAAAGTATGCTTTAATGGTCATTGATGACTACTTGCGCTATACATGGGTCATATTTATTGCCAACAAGTCTGACATCAAAACAGAGTTACCAACGCTTCTGAAAAAGCTCAGTGTCGAGAAGAACACCAAGATTATCAAGATACGTTCAGACAGAGGAACTGAGTTCCTGAATTCGATGGTGGAGGAGTTCTGCAAAGCTGAAGGCATAGAGAATGAGACTTCTGTCGCGCGTACGCCTCAACAAAATGGGGTTGCTGAAAGGAAGAATAGAATACTCAAAGAAGCAGCAAGAACCCTGCTCGCAGACTCAGGACTCCCAACCAAATTCTGGGCATAAGCTACTGACACTGAATGTTACACTCAGAACAGATCTCTACTGACAAAGCAGCATATGAAGACACCATATGAATTATAGAACGGCAGGAAGCCTTCTTTATCTCATTTCCATATTTTTGGGTGTTCGTGCTTTATCCACAATAATGGGAAGGATCAGTTGAAGACTTTTGATAGCAAGTCAGACCAGGGAGTCTTCTTAGGATACTCCCGGGTCTTTAACTACCGGACCCTTTGCGTGGAGGAAAGCCCTCATGTTGTTTTTAATGAGTTTGCTACTGAAGACAGGAGCAAGAACTCTAAACCAGAATCTGAGGACATCAGTAAGCAACTACATGATCTGAGCCTAAAAGATAAAATTGAAAAGATCCAGCTATGTTGGGATGATGATTCAGATGAAGAAACTGAAGATAAGGCTACTGAATCTCAACCGGCAAGAATAAGTAGCCGAACAGTTGACTACTCGAACAAAGTCAATCCCAGGTAACTTAGGTCGATGAAGAAACCCAAGTGGTAACTGAGACCTCTACTGAGGATAATAATTCAGGGGGAACAAATGAAGTTCCTGAGCTAAATGCCCCTGAACCTGGTGACTCAGTAGACCCAACTCTAGTAACTGAATTGCTTCAATCTCATAATAGTACAACTGAAATGCCTAACTCACCTACTATCTGTGTTGAACAAATCTCAGATGAAGAGTTGAAACATCGTAGATCGTGGCTGGACGCTCACACTTCTGATTTGATTATTGGAGATCCTTCAGCAAGCGTAAAGACAAGATCCAGATTCTGTCAGGGAGAAAGCGCATTATATTCCTGCTTCTTGTCTACTGAAGAACGTCAGTCAGTTGAGGATGCACTTAAGGATGCTGATTGGATCATAGCTAAGCAGGAGGAGCTAAATCAGTTCACGAGAAACGAAGTATGGGAGCTTGTTGACAGACCCCGGCATCAACATGTGATTGGAACTAAATGGGTCTTCAAGAACAAGCGAGATGAAAACAACGTTATAGTAAGGAACAAAGCAAGGCTCGTGGCAAAAGGTTACTGTCAAGCTGAAGGAATAGATTTCGACGAAACTTTCGCTCCAGTTGCAAGATTGGAGGCAATCAGACTATTCCTAGCCTACGCAACACATCAGCGATTTAGAGTTTATCAAATGGATGTGAAGTCTGCGTTCCTGAACGGCGTGCTGAAAGAAGAATTCTATATAGAATAGCCTCCCGGCTTTCAGCAGGGACATCAGGTCTACAGACTCAGAAAAGCTCTGTACGGGTTAAAACAAGCACCCAGGGCTTGGTACGATACCCTGTCTGAGTTTCTTCTTCAGAAAGGTACAGTAGACCGCACATTATTCAGCATTCGACTGGAAGACGATATCCTACTTGTGCAGATCTACGTAGATGACATAATCTTCGGATCGAAGAACGTCATCATGTGCCAGCAATTTGAGAAAATGATGAAGGATAAATTCGAGATGTCAATGATGGGAGAGATGAATTATTTTCTCGATTTTCAAGTCAAACAATCTGAGAAGGGAACGTTCATCAATCAAGGCAAATACACTCGAGACCTCATCAAGAAGTTCGGTTGCACATCCGGCAAACCAATCAAGATCCCGATGAACACGAACATGAAAATCGATCTTGATAAAGAGGGAGTATCAGTAGACCTTACTGAATTTCGTGCTATTATTAGTTCATTACTATATCTAACTGCTACTCGACCTGACATAACTTATGTTGTAGGTGTCTGCGCTCGATTTCAGGCGAATCCTAAGTAGATTCACATAGACTCAGCAAAGAAGATTCTCCGCTATCTCAGAGGAACACCTGACATGGGTTTATGGTATCAAACAGATGATAATATTGAACTAACTGGTTATTCTGATGCTGACTATGTAGGATGTAGAATTGACCGAAAGTCAACTTCTGGAACGTGTCAGTTCCTTGGCAGTAAGCTGATTTCGTGGTTTTCAAAGAAACAACATTCAGTAGCGACGTCAACTACTGAAGTTGAATATATGGCTTCCGGATGTTGCTGCGTCCAAATCATATGGCTGAGACAGCAGCTACGCGACTATGATGTTATTCAGAATGAAGTGCCGATCTTCTGCGACAGCACCAGTGCAATTGCAATCACTCAGAATCCTGTACTTCATACGAGATGCAAGCACGTGGACATCAGACACCACTTCATTCACGCTCATGTCGAAAAGAAGGATATCAGGATGGAAAAGATCCATACTGACCATCAAAGGGTAGATATTCTGACCAAGCCTCTAGTTGAAGCCAGATTCAGAGAACTTTCAGTAGAGCTAGGTCTGCTGGACCCTACTGACTCCAGTCAGTAAGTGGATTCAGGAGAGGAGCATTCAGCAAGGGGGAATGTTCACTCTCAGTACTGAGTAAATTCAGTACGTAGAGACTCAACAACCATCTACACGAGGTATCAGCTAACTACGATGTTCAGCTAACAGGTTTGCGTATCTCTACTCAGTAGCCAATGAAATATTCTGTGCATTTATGATTCAGATTCAACTTTGTATTCAATGCCTTAGAAAATCTCATTTAATATAACGGTTTACATTAAATATACGACATTCTATGTAAAGCATGCTGAACTCTGCGGCGGATTAAATGCATGTCGTATCAAGTTACTTCTTTGGCTACTTACGACTGTATTTTGACTTAGGCGGCTAAATTGATCATTACCTATTTTATAACATTAAATCCTAGCCGTCCATCTCAAAAAGCTATTTCAAACTAAACCGTGGATTATTAACTGTTCATCTTCTTTAACATATATAAACACGTTCAAAGTTAGAAACCGCCATTTTCACTCTGCAATTTCACAACCCTAGTTTTCTGAGAAAAAGCTTCTGTTTCCTTGCAAACTTATTTTCATATCTCTCAGAAAAACCTTTGGTAAATCTTTCATGATCATTCAGCATCGTATATGATATTTTTAATATTTTTCGTTCGATACTAATTTCTTGTCTTTGCAGATTATAAAATATGGCAGGAAGAGATGTTATTGGTTCGGTGAACATGAAAGAAATCCTCGAGAAGGCCCGTGTATGGTTCGAGCCGATGATGGAGTTCGACTCTTGCGACCTAGATTTCATGGAGGAAATCTTTGACTCGCTGAGGGCGACTGGATTGGAGGGATTTCTGTCTAGGGAGCCGTCATACTTCCTCCCTCGACAGATAGCTGAGTTATATCTGAACTCAGAGTCAGTAGAAGGGGATATCCGATGCAGATTTATCACTCATATTCTTGGAGACCCCGCCCGCGCCATACTAGAAATCAAGATGATGTCTATTAAGGAAGCGCTTCAGCGAAGCTTCAAACTTCCGAGCGAAGGCTTCAGTACAGTGGGCTATAAGGATGATCTTATGGACGAATATTTGGAAGTTTTCTGCGGGAAGCCTACAACATTCAGAGCTGCCTTCCCAAAGAACGCTATGCTTCCCCAATATAGAGATCTTGCATATATAGTGACTCAGATACTGACGAGTCAAGCCGGCTCGTTTGACCAAGTGTCAAGACCAAAGATTCATCTGATGATGGCCATTCACGATCATGCAAAGATTAACTGGGCTGAATTCTTCCTGAAGGAGTTTATGACTCAGGCTGTGAAGTTCGATCATTCCGACAACTGTCTGTCAGTTAAAGGAAAATTATTATACGACACGAAGACCTCTACGGAGCTGACAATGTTGTATATGCTGACAAGCTATACTTCAATCCGAAAAAGGTCAGATTCCAGAGCAGGGCAGCGGCCCTTCAGCAAATTGGGTCAGGGCCTGCTGATCCCAAGACAGGAACTCAGAAGACCTCCACTCTTACAAAGAAGAGGTCACCTCCCAAGTCTACTCCCAAGACACCGACCAAGAGACTGAAGAAAGTCAGTGAGGTCGTAGCTGAGGTTGTAGCTGAACCACCTCTACAGCTAAGGGACGAGACTGAGTCCTCAGAGAAGACCGTATCAGTGGAGAAGGCAGTCTCCACTGAACGAGGTGAGATAGTGGACCAAGGGGTCGAAGCTGAACCTATTCCTACCTCTCAGAGCCCCTTGGATATTCCTCCACTTAGTAGCATTTCGTCTGCTGAGAAGCAACAATCTCCGATTGAAGTCAAAGATTTAGAGACTGCTTTTGAGTCAGAATCGATCGGGATGTAGGCGTCTGCTCTGCAATCAAGAGCCTCCCGAGAGATTGCTGAACAGATTTCGGAGATAGCCAGCCACACTGATCTTATTATACTGGCAAGGCAGGCTAGACTCCATATGTTGATCAGGTTCCAGGAGTGGTCTACCCTGAACAAGCTGATCAAACACCACTCCTGCGAACAGCTCCACGAAGAGGAGCTGATGATAAGGAACAAGATTAGCTACTCCGAGCCGTCTGACATCTGTTCCTTAGATGACTTGAGGGCTGCCATGCTTGCTATGCTGAACGATCGCCAACCAACCTCAGCAACGGCACCCTCAGATGGGTCTAACCCCGATGGTCAGGACCGACCCCATGATTCAGGCCCTGAGAAGTCTGATGAGGGAACTCAACTGGACAAGGATGCACTAACTTCTACAGCTGAACCACCTCTCAACATCCTTGGACCAGGTCAGTCGGAGGCTGGTACCTCGAAGTCAGCAGAACCAGCTCAGCTTCTGCTTGAGTCTGCATTCGAGGTAGCGCCCAGTCCTAAAAGCCGACGATCGAAGTTAGTGGCCAGGGCCCTAAGGAGTCAAGGAACTCAAAACAGACTCCTCGCCCGTGCCGTCCACAAGACGTGGAGGCAGACCACTCAGGCTCAGAGTGCGGAGATCAAGGGGCTCAGAACTACAATTCAGAACACTCCTGCCCCCGACTTCTCAACCATACTGACAGATGCCCTTGCCACTCAACGAGCCAACCTCGAAGAGCAACTAAAGCTGATGGAGGTTGGCCAGGCTAAACTTATGGAAGATAAGGTGGATCAGAAGTTGTAGGACATTCAGACGGTAGTCGACGCTTCTCATAAGAAATACAGCGAACAACTAACTGATGAGAGAAATGAGCTAGCTGCATGAGAGACTTGTAAAGCTGCAGTATACATTGGACGATCTTTCAACAGCTTACAAGAGTCTGGATAAAAAGGTACAGATTCTCACCCCTGGTTTATTTGCTGATGCCAAAAAGAGGGAAGGAAAGCTGAAGGTACCTGAAGGGAAGGAGAAGGTACTGAGAATACCAAAAGGAGTAAGGACAGTGGCCGGAGCAACTCAGACTAAGCAATATGCTCCCACTGGTCCCTCTACTCAGATTGCACAAGGCGAGGCCCAGGGTGTCTCAGCAGCAGGAGCTGTAGTGCCTGTTGAGACCGGCCCAAGTGGCTCAGGACCCAAGGATCCTGCTCAAGCAACTCAAACGCCAAGCGATATCATCAAGGAAATTGCTGAGTATGCAGAGGAGCACTCAGAAGAGGAAGAGGTTCCTCTGCCTCCTCCAGTGCAAGGAAAGGGTAAGAAAGTATTGAAGCTTCCCACTCTTCCCAAGAAGAAAGGAACTAAAAGATACATCACTCCTGAGGAAGAAGCTCAGATAGCTGCAGATGAGAAACTTGCTCGGGAGATTGCCGAGGTTGAGGCTGCCAACAAGCCAAAGAAAAAGCCAGCCAAAGGCAAAACTAAGGCTCCAGCAGGAGGAAGGAAGCTGATGAACAAATTATAATTCTCGCAAGTGCACGAATTGATGTAATACCTAATCTAGCAACTCCCGAGGTCGTCACAAGGATTCAACTATCTACTTGGTCCTAAACTAGGTTTGGATTATTTAAAACTACGGAATTAAAATAGCAAGAAAGTAGAAAAACAAGTAAAAGCGAAGCGAAGTGGGTTAATGGGTGTGCTTTCAAGATTGATGAAGAGTGCGGAGGTTTAGCAATCACTATGCCTAAGATGATCGATTCATTCTCATTCTCTAGCTAGTATTTATGAATTTCTTTTGTTGGTTCATCCACTAAGGCTCTAGGGATTCCGTATGATGGCGGGAGATCTCTAATTTATAATCCTAAGGGTCAATCAAGTGATCATATCATGAACCTAAGGATCATATCATGCTCAAGGATTTAAGGAACCATCTAAACTATCCCAAACCAATGGTGACAATCTAGACACTTAATTGTAGGTCTAAATAAATAACCGGGTATGATGCGCCGTATTATCTATTACCTATATTCTCTATAATTATCTAAGATGATGGCCAGTCACATTAAAGAATCATAGAGAAATCAAAAGCAGGCTCAACAATTAAGAAATAAAACAATTCATTCATTAAAAAACAAGGGTTTGAATCAATTCATCAAAAATATAGATCCTGCTAAACCCCCACACAAGGGGATTTAACCACTCATATTCGTAGGAAAATAATCACAAAAGATGCAAAAATAATCCATAGAATTCAAGTATCAAAAACCCTAAACAAAACTGAGAAGGAATAATACAACCTAGAATCTAGCGGATTGATCCTCGCGCTTGGTTCTCGGGTTGTGGTCTTCAATATTCGTCTTGAATCTTCAACGGAGGGATGCCTTCGGTGTTTCTTTGCTTTAGGAGCTGGTAAAAGTCGAAATTATGGTGTGTGGTTCGAAGGAAAGAAGTTCGGAAGGATTTATATAGGTTTTGGGATGAAAAAAACTGTTTTTGGGCTGTAGACGACGCGGACCGCGGTCCAGCACAAAAGGCGGACCGCGGTCCGACCTGTTCTGTCCGAAACGCTTCGTTTGCAATTTCCTGCACTGACCAGTTTTGGGAAAAACGCGATATCTCCTTCGATAACCGTTGGATCGCCACAAAACTTTGTCACAATGTTCCTAACAGATAGAACTACGATGTGGACGGTGGAGATCGGATTCTAAGATCGTTAGATTTGTCTTCCACTTGATTTTCCAACTGCTTTATTACACGAGCTCCGAAACACGATTTCTTCAACATCCGGCTTCAAATCCTCTTCATTCTTCATCCAAACAAATCCATCTTTGCCAACAATGCATCAATGGTCATGATTTCTTTCATTTTGGTGCCAAATACCACCAAATATGCTCAAAACGCGCGAGAAACCTATAAAACCAAAAACCATCGAAAGTATACAATTCCAAGCAAAACAAAAGCTAAAAATGAATAGAAAACGATGTAAATAAGCTCAAAAATAACACGATGAGATGATATAAAAACCACTCATCAGAAGCCTGGGACAAGGCTGCCTCCAAGGAAACTGAAGCTGAGTGATGAGGCAGACAAAGAGAAAGGAAAAGAACAGCAACAGCAGCAGCAACAGCAGACATCTGGTCAACAGGGAACCTCTAAAGAAAAATCTTCTACACCTGCGGACTCAGAAGAAGAAGAGCATGTGCCCTCCTATGTCCCCTCAAAGAAACAAGAGCTAGAAATGCAAGAGATATGAGATCAGATGGAGAGGTATCTAGACAGAGGAGCTGAAGCCAGGCAGATAGAAACAGCAAGAGAAAGGCTCAGACTGGCTGATCTAGAAGCTCTGAGGCTGAAGGCTGAGAAGGAAGCAAGCCAAAGGATTCCTGAGAAAGCATATATTCCTTACAAATACAGAAGACTCAGGAAGCCTACAGACCTCAAGATCCACAGATGGCCCAGAGTTGATGAGTGGATGCCATGGGAACGGACACAGAGGTGGGAGTCACTGAAGGCAGACTATATCAAGAATTCTACTTCTGGAGATACTAGCCTGAAATGCACAAGTCCATTGCATTTGCTGAATGGCTTCTGAAGACTGACCCAGAGATCTTTGCTAGAGTTCAGAAGGCCATAGCAGATAATATTGATGTCAGGGTCCCAGCTCCAAGGATTATGCCTCCCCCACTGAAGCTTGATGGTTCTGTGCATTATGGGGTGATTGAGAAGGAGATTAAGGATGCTGCCCAAGCAAGACATTTAGATGAAGATGAGCCTGCTGATTTGCCAGAGATTTCGAAGCCGAGGAAGATCACTTACAGGATGTATGGACTGCCACTTCCTGAAGCAAAATCAAAGGACTTCAAAGACAGGATTCAGCAGTTCAGAAGATGATAGATAACTTCTGTATTTTTTCTTGTATTTTATGTTCTGTTTTTCTTAGAATAGCAGTCTGATGTATCTGTACTGAATCTCTTCATATATAAAACATCACTGTTATTCGGCCCTGACAATTCCTTATTGTCTATATGGCCTTGTTTACTTTTTGCTTAACACACAGAATCACTCAAGTGATTACTGACTCACACACTCACTGAATGATATTTATTTGCCAGTTCTTATCTTGTTAGATTCTGATATGTTAGATTGCTTATAGAAGAGGGAAAATGTTGTTAGAAAGGGGGAAATTGCTGTTAGTTTTCTGTATAGGTTCTGATATTTCTTCCCTGATTCCCTCAGTAGTCTAGAACTTGAAGAACAACTCCACTGATTCTACTTGTAATACTTGTAAGTAGCTCTGTTTCTGATAGTTATAGTGTTAGGTTTTGGCATCATCAAATAGGGAGAAAATGTTGGGAGATGATTCAGTCCCTCCACAACTTGTTGGGAGATAACTCAGTAGCCTAGTGCTCTGAAGATTTGCAGAAGATTTGAAGATCCCAAAACCCTACTTTGACTGATGAACCATTCAGTTGTAATATGTATTGTTCTGTCTCTGAGGTTTCAGAATCAGTAGACACTCTTCATTTGGTTCAGGCGCTCAGTAGATTACCAGCCTCAGTACCAGAAGAAGAAGACTCAGTAATCTTGGACTCGGCGAGAGCAAGATATTCGAAAGGAGTCGGTGGAACCGAACTCGGCGAGAGTAGTTCATCGAACTCGAGTTGATCTTCGATGAGGCGACTCAACATGAGTATGCTACTGAATATAGATCAGACTCAGCAACGGCTGGACAGTCTTCTAACTGTCAAGATTTACTAAGTCAAATCAGCAGAGTCATACGAGGAAGAGAGAAGTCAGCTTCAGATCTACCTTGAAGTGTGTTCTGTCTCACCTACTTTCTTCAGCCTCGACCAATGACGAGCAGCCAGCTGTCCACTTTCTGATTAAAGCTGCAAGTCAACAACTTTCCAGAAATAGAGGGAAAGGACTCTGTCACCATCTTTGAAAGAGCCGTTAGCTACCCAAAAGAGAGAGAATAAAGGATCATCGTCTCCAACGGATCTATCCTTGTCTCTGCTCTATAAATAGAGGGATAAATTCAAATTGAAGCTCACGACCGAAAGAGAGACCAAGAACACACGAGCATTCACGAGCAAACTCAAACGACTTAAGTCTTCCGCAAGAAGTTCAAAGAGTAATCTCCGGCGAAAGACAACATACTTGCTCATAGGGAACCAAGCTGAACCAGATTATAAAGCCTCTAGTATCCAAGCGACTGAATACGAACCCAAGTCCATACTTAACTGTTCGTCACTCTAGAAGCCACTTTCAAGTTCTCTATCCCTCTAACCTAAGCTCAGCAGAACTTATCCATAGCTTAGACGAAGGAGTTCATATCTGAATTGATCCTTATTGTAAAGGACTCCTTCATAGTTGGAGAGTTTGTCAAACGCTTTAGTTTGATCCTTGTAAACTGAGACTTGCTCAGTATAAATCTCAAGACTAGTGTTTGTCCAGCGTACAGACCGACTGAGACTATCTCAGTATAATACATAGCTTCCTGATCTTTTGGGACAGTAGACGTAGGATTGTTGGATCCGAACCACTTTAAAAATCTCTATGTTCTGTGTGTTTTTCTGTTTTAACTGTTGCATTAATTACTGTGCATACTGAAAGTATTTCTAAAATCATTCAACTGAGTTTCAGCAAAGCTTAATCGATCGCCCTAATATACTGGAACTGTTTTCTTAAAAACGTTTTCTAAACTCAACTGAATTTGGGCCTACACATTTCCGCACTATACTGAACTTCAGCTGAACGGTATTGAATTCTGACTCAAGTCAGCTAGCAGGCCTCAGTGAAGTCAGCCACTCTGCCACACGATCCAGAACAGCTTATTTGGTCTACTGAACTTGTTCAGTACGACACTCTCCTGAAAAGGACTGTTCGTGTTTTAAGTTGAGAAATTGTTTTCAGGTGTATTCACCCCCCTCTACACATGAACGTTTAATCTCGGGACCAACAATTGGTATCAGAGCCGGAGTTCTCTAAGACTCTTGTTATTCTGAAACTGGTCTACTTGAACGGATCCAGAAAACGTTTTCACTATATATCATTCTTCATTCATATCATTATCTACTATGTCTGATATGTTAGGAATCAGGATGGTACCCATGTTCTTAGTAGAGAACTACGGGGTATGGCGAGTCAGAATGGAGGCACATCTGACTTCCCTCCACGACAGTATGATAGAGGTACTGGAGGACGGACCTATCATTCCGATGGTTGATAGTGTCGTAACTCAGGACCCAGCACAAGGAGGAGGAATTGTGACCGGGAAGAAGATTCCTAAAGACAGAAGTCTCTTCACCTCTGAGGAGAAGAAGCTTCACAACTTAGACCGGGTCGCTAGAAATGCCATACTGACCACTCTGAGCGATTCTTATCTCGGGCGGACACGCTGGGTCCTACGGCCACTGTCCTGAACTAAGCAGGAGATCTTGTATTATATATATATACTGAGCAAGCCTTAGTTGATCTGTTCGCAGGACAGATTCTTACTTGTTTGCTTATACTGAGCAAGCCTCAGTCAATCTATACGCAAGACAAATATCTACTTATAGTCGTAGTGACTGTACAGTTCTTAATCTTTTAAGGTTAGAATTTCTCCAACTAAGAAGGAGTTCTTACAGTAAGAACAATTCAATAAATGAACTCCTTCGAGGTTCTAAGCTATTGAATATTACAATAAGCACGCTTAGATAGAGAAATGTAACAATAATTCTCTAGAGAGAAGAACTAAAGAAGATCTAAATCTAAATGCAAGTTCTTCGCTTGAATATCATTGTAAGTTCGCTAGAGAGTGTTTGAGCTTTGGTTGATTTGGTTCCCGGTGTTTTTCTGTATGAAGACTCTTCTCCATTTATAGTCTCTAATTTGTGAATAGATCCATTATAGGGAGTCTAGACACGTATTGAATAAGACAATAAAATGGCCATAATAATTTGAACGTTGAGTAGAGGTACTATAGAGATTTTCTCTTTTTCCGGCTAGGAGCAGCTTTATGGCAGAACAGGTAAGGCGTTGTCGGCTCCTTATTGGTCGAGGGTATATGAGAGTTGATGAGGCTCATTCAAACTCAAAGTACGATGAGTTGACTTCTTCTGAATCCTCGAGCCTTCACCTGATGTACCTCCATTGACATTCGTCTGAATAATTTAGTTCGCAGGCTCGATTTCCTTTGTAGATTCAGTTGGTCGATAGATGTCTAACTGACTTCCTCGATATCGGCTAAGTGCAGAATCTTCTACTGAATGCCTAACTACTGAACTCTAGCCTACTGAGTTCTAACAGCTGAACTCAACTAAGCTATCGAATGCCCATCATTCAGCTAGGGATTTTGGGATCTTCAAATCTTATCATACACTCATCCCAACACCTATTCGCCTGTCACGAGAATAACTTCAACCAGCGTGCTTCTTGCGATTACTGCTTTGCATAATCTTGAAATTCACCAAATGGATGTGAAGGCTCCTTTCTAAATGGAGATTTAGAAGAGAAAATTTATATGGAACAACCTGAAGATTTTGTTGTACCTGGTCAAGAAAGAAAGGTATGCAAGCTGGTTAAGTCCCTATATGGATTAAAACAAGCCCCTTTACAATGGCATTTGAAGTTTGACGGATTTATGATGTTAAACGGATTCAAGATAAATGAGTGTGACTAATGTGTTTACATAAAGAATACGAATAACGATTTTGTTATTGTATGTCTTTATGTTGATGATATGTTAATTATGGGATGTAACAATGAAGTGATTCATGAAACCAAGCGTATGCTGAAAAGAAATTTCGACATGAAGGACAAGGGAGTGGCTGATGTTATTCTTGGAGTGAAAATCCAAAGAACTTCCGAGGGAATTGTCCTATCACAATCTCATTATATTGAGAAAGTGCTTAAGAAATTTAATGCAATTGATGGTCTACCGGTTAAGACCCCTTTAGAACTTAATGTTCACTTGAGCAATAATAGAGACAATCATGTTGCTCAAGAGGATTAAGCTAGGATTATAGGTTGTGTAATGTACATCACGAACTGTACAAGGCCTGATCTAGCTTGTCTTGTAAATAAGTTGAGTCGTTATACGAGCAATCTAAGTAGGGAGCATCGGAGAGCTCTGATTAGGGTTTTGAGGTACTTGAAGTACACTCTAAATTTTGGGCTACACTACTCTAGATACCCCCCGGTACTTGAAGGGTACTATGATGTAAATTGGATATCCTGCACACAGGACTCGTTGTCAACGAGTGGCTATGTGTTTGCTATAGGGGGTGGAGTTGTGTCGTGGTGGTCCACGTAACAAACTTGTATAGCTCGATCCACCATGGAATCAAAATTTATTGCTTTAGATAAGGCTGGTGAGGAAGCCAAGTGGCTCCATAATTTTTTGGAAGATATTCCATGTTAGAACAAACCCGTACCGCCGGTGATGATTCACTGCAATAGCCAAGCTGCTATCAGAAGGGCGAAAAGTGGATTATACAATGGTAAGTCTCGACACATATGTCGACGACATAATACTGTAAGACACTTGATCACGAGTGAGGTTGTTTCTGTTGACTATGTCAAGTCGACAGATAACCTAGCGGATCCGCTTACTAAGAGTTTGACTCGAGATCAAATGTATAAACTGCTAGAGGGAATGAGAGTAAAATCCACAACTTAAGACAATTATAGTGGTAACCCAACCTTGTAGAGTGGAGATCCCATGAACTTGGTTCAATGGAAAAACTAAGCTTTGAGAGTCTGTTGGTGTAACAACACGACAAAATTATTCCCGAAAAAGAGCAGTAGAGTGTTGTTGACCTGCTATGTAGTGAGGTTAAGTCATAGACTTTTAATGATTTTTGGATACCGAGGTGGAGAATGACAGGATACTTATATAAGAATCACCTATGTAAGTGAGAAGTGAGGGTCTCTTCTATCTGATACTTATGAATCCAAACAGGTTGTCCATGGCCAGAAACGGACACAAATGTGAGAACGGGCAAGGTTGAGACTTTATTGTGTTGGTGTTATTGTCTCGATATACACGATGGAGGAATAGTTCAAAACCTTGTGTTCACTAGTCCGCCGATATAATCGATACACTAACTAAGGATGGTTCAAGGTCACAAGTCACCTACCCTAATGTTTTATTGTCTCTTGAGGACTGAGCTTAGTGTCTGCATGCATGCATTTGGGCTATTTCCACTCATGTGGGGGACTGTTGGAAAATCAACATTAAAAAGCAAAATTTGAGTTGCCGAACAACGCACTTTGACCGCAATTTTGAGCCATGTTTGCTGTTATTTTGATGAAATAAGATATACAACATCGAACTACGTTTTGAGTAGATAATCTTAGTATATTTCTTAATTCCGATTTTCGGTAAGTGAGAAATAGTTGCTCAAAGAATAGTGCACGATGTAGTATTTTTGAAGTTGGAGTTGAAGAGTGGACTTCATTTAATTAACTTGTTCTCTTTGAACTTGTTATATTAATTAAAGTGGTATAATCTTATTTTGTCACTTTAAAAATATATCATTTTTATAAGATATTTAAGTTATATATATATATATATATGGAGTGGTTCCCGTGTGAACAACCCTTATCGTGTGAACACTGCACTTTAAAGACAACTGCACTGCACTTTCAAGGTAAATATACTGCACTTTAATACTGCACTTAAAGACAAATGTATTGCACTTTAAGTATTGCACTTTAAAATGCAATATATTTGTTTAAATTGTAGTATATTTGTCTTTAAAGTGCAGTGTTCACATGTTCACACGATAACAGGCTGTTCACATTTGAACCTCCTCATATATCTACATATATATATATATATATATGTGTGTGTGTGTGTGTGTGTTATATGTGTGAATGAATTTGAAATGATTCAAATTCTTGTAACTCCTTCTTCATTGATCGCATCTTCTTCATATTAGCTTTAGTTTCAAAGCTCAAGTCCTTGCCTTCCGTCTTGTTCATCGGGGTTCTATTGTTTGCGGTGCTGCTACGTCGAACTCGAAACTGCTTCATCTTTGAGGAGACCATGCCTAAACCAAGAGCACTATTGAGGCTTTTGTCTCTTGCAGATAGAGAGTCTTTCTCGACTGGACTTTGCATTTGGTTATATTTTTGTTTATTGTTCAATAATTATTTTGTAAACGCATGAACATTGCACTTTTAACACAAATGTAACGCATATCGTTGATAAAAGGACATCAAATCTTTTGTTTTTAATTTTAGTTTCGACAGAGTTCTTCGTTAAACGAAAACGATGAACTGGACCTATTTTTATAAATAGGTTCGGTTACAATATTGAAACATACCTCAACTAAACCAAACCTAACCACTTCTATATATGTATGCAATTCGGTTCTAAAAATCACTGGAAATCGAACCGAACCTAAACATTACACCTCTACATTATTCAAAATTTGTATTTTTCCCCAACTTCATGACAATTCATTCTTTGTTAACGACACATGTTAACAAGGTTAAAGGTATAACTCTTTAGTTCAATAGATTAGGAGGGAGGACCATATATTTGGAGGTTGCGGTTTTTTCTAAATTTATTTTAGTTTTATTTGTCTATACTCGATCTTTTTAGACTATTTGTAAAAAAAACTAGGAATATGATGACTATATATTACATAATATATAGACAAATTGATTTTTTTAGTCCAAACCATGAGTATTTTGCCAAATTTATCCCTTATTTTTTTAGTTAAATGATCCTCAAACTATAGAATGTCAGATGAATTAATTTTTTGTTAAATTTTAAATTAGTTAATCGTCGGTTTTTCATGAAGAATCGAAAATTAGTATTTTCGGTAAAACTTAATTTACAAAGACCAAAATATCAAGACATCATATAAACTGCATGATATAAGTTTTGTTCCGATTTAATTAAGGATTGATGAGCAAGGATTCTATTCTGATTTGGTTTCCATAAGTTGCATACTACTAGATTAATTTTGGTGGTTATTAGATTAGTGCCATAAGATTTGTTTAGATATTGTATATCTATTTATCCATCCTTCTCCTATATATACATTAGACGTGAGATTGAGACTTTGATAAACGAGTTATTAACTAAAATTAAAAATAACTTTCCGATCCCCCTCCTCCACCGCAAATGAGTACAAACTCCGACCAGAACTTCGGCGCCTTCATATTTGTATTCGTATTCGTCAGCGGCAGCGCCATCTTCTACATCTGCAACCCCGACCGGCGTAACCGGCCCGCCCCCGCCCCCGCAGTCACCGTCGCCGCAGCCATAGTCATCGCAGCCGCAGCCGCCGTCGAGGGTAATACCCAAAACGACGGCGTCGATGCAGCCACAGTCTCCACCTTCCCGCAGTACAAATTCGTCGAAATCCAGCCGCATAAAAGCACTGCCGACGGCTGCGCCGTCTGCCTTGGCATGTACAAAGACGGCGAGATTATGCGGCTGCTGCCTGGATGTGGCCACGTGTACCACCGGAACTGCATTGATCCGTGGCTGAGGGAACGTGCCACTTGCCCTCTCTGCCGGAGCTCGCCGCTACCGCCGCCGCAGCCTGCTGCCCTAGTTGCTAATCAATAACTCTTGCGGCGTATTATAGATGGATTATATACTTCTTTCTTTATATTCTAATTTTATGATTTCGATTATATACTTCTTTCTTTATATTCTTTTATGCAAATGCATGCTTTTTTAAATATCGATTTTTAGTTTTCTAATGTGATTTTTTCGATTTTTATACTATTTCATAGTCTTTTCTGCTGTTGGTTTTGTAACTAGAAGCCTGTTTTTTCGTTCGTGATTTATTATGTTCTTCAAAACATTGTTTGTTTTTTTGTTACTAATTTTCCGTCATTAATTTATCAATGATTTATTATATTGTTCAAAACATCCAAAAAGTTACAAACCGACTATAGATATATTATGACCTACAAAGACTAAAGAACTTCAAATTCACATAATAATGTTAAGATTTACACAACCGTGGATTTGATACGATTATGCAAGAAAGTATACCTCCAATCACAAAAACCTACAACCATGTAGGAGCTTCACATCCACATCCCAAGCTATATAACACGTCATCACTTTCATAAGATCAAACACAAATTTCACCTCCATTTTCTATCCCAATTCGAGATCTTGACCAAGAACAAGAATCATAACATTTCTTAGTTCTTGTCCTAGCTCGGTGAGTTTCGCGTATATTTCATCGGATATAGCATGCGTAGTGTCTCCAACGAGAAACTTGTGCACAGTTCCATCCACTTCGATCCAACTACATCCGCGTACTTTCAAAACACCCTGCTCGTGCATGATCGACCTAATGTTTTCCGACTCATCCCATTTCTGGTTAGCCGAGTAGATGTTGGATAGAAGAACGTAATTTCCCGAGTTCCACGGTTCTAACTCGATTAACTTCTTGAGCACGTGCTCTGCTAATTGCGTATTCTTGTGTAGTCCACATCCGGCCAAGAGAGCTCCCCAGACGATGGAGTTTGCCTCCATCGGCATAGCTAAGATAGTGTCGTAAGCTTCGTGTAGTAAACCATATCGCGCAAGAAGATCCACCATGCATCCGTAATGCTCAATACTACGATCACACGAATACCAATCTCTCATTCGATTGAAAATCCGACGCCCATCATCAATTAAACCACCATGAACACAAGCACAAAGTAGACCAAGGAATGTGTTCTCATTAGCATTCAAACCACATTTCTCAACTAATCCAAAACAAGTGAAGGCGGATTCCGTATACCCAGCCATAGCTAGACCGGATATAAACGCGTTAAAGGCTACAAGATCCTTCACTTCCATTCCTCTAAAAATCTCCCAAGCCTTATCCATTCTCCCACATTTAGCATACATATCAATCAACGCAGTTCCCATAACTGGATTCGACAAAAACTCGCGTTTATCCATCATCGAGCTAGCCCTTTCACCGAACTCCAAAGCTCCAAGGCTAGCACAAGCGGAAAGCACTCCAACAATGATGTATCGATCCGGCCCTAAGTTTTCTCTTTGCATCAATTGAAATATTTCTAAAGCTTCCTTTGGAGAGCCATGAGATGCATAGCCTTGCACCATAGTGGCCCAAGTAATGATATCTCTCTCGTGCATTTCATCGAACGCATCTCGTGCTTTCTCCATGCTTCCGCATTTGGCATACATATTTACCAAAGCAGTATTCACAAACACATTTCTTGACATACCAATCTCCATCACATGCTTATGAATCAACTCTCCTGCTTTTAAATCTCCTAACTGATTACAAGCCGATAGTGCTCGAACAAGCGTATAACTATCCGGTTTCAAACCGGCCTCCAATGACGATCTAAACAAATCAATAGCCTCCTTGAACCTACCGCTGCTAATATACCCACTCATCACCGCAGCCCATGAAACAACGTTCTTTTCAGGCATTTCTTCAAACACCTTCCGCGCATCGTCCAAACACTCCACTTTCGAGTAGAACCCAATCAATCCAGCATCCACAGATGCATCATATTCAAATCCTTCTTTCACAATCAAAGAATGAATACTCGTGCCCAGTTTAAATTCATTATTCTTCGAGCAACACTTCAGAACAAAAGAAAATATAAAATTATTAGCCGAAAATCCTTCGCGCCGCATTACGTGAAAGAAATCAATGGCCTCGTCAAAATAATATTTTGAGACGAAGCCGCGAATCATAGTGTGGTATAAATGAAAATTGGGCAGAGTCTCGCGAAAAATCGACACTGCGTATTCCGGGCGGTCGAAATGGAAGGCGGATTTTATCGCCATATTGAGAATGTATTGGTCTTGATTAAGGTAGAATCGGAAGAGACGAGCGTGAACATTTCTCAGTTGGATGAAGGATTTTAATCCCTGAAAGAGAGCGGCGCTGATCTCCCCTGCCGCCATGAGAGACTGTCGAAGTCTCAAATAAAAACACGCACTTTTTTTATTTGCCTTCCGGCTGTAACTTTTAGTTTTAAGTACTATTTCCTTTTATCGTTGTTAGTAGTTTTTATATACTTTTATCCTTGTTTTTGTATTATAGAAATATACTCTTTCTATTCCATAATTTTTGTTTTATTTTCTAGACACTGTATATTATGAGAATTGTTAGTTTGTAATGATTTTATGTTTCTAAAAATTGTAGAATGAAGGGAGTATATAACTACACATTCAAGGTGGATACTAATATTGAGTTCATTAGGACGTCCGATACAATTGGAACGATAGTACAAGAAATTAGAATTATTTGATGAAATACAATGTTGATCATAAGTTCATAACATGTACGTACAAATACTTATGTTGGATCGACTAATGGTAAAAATTTACTCCGACCCAAGAAATGGTCGAACACAAGATTTGATTTCGATCATTTATTGGTCTCGAGCCATTCAAGAATACCCTTCTCAGATTCAGTCAGATCTTCCTTCTGCTTCAGCTTCAAATCACCTTCTAACAACCCAAAGTAGTCTTTGTAGTTTTTCTTGTAATAACTATCCAGCCTCTGAATATATATACATGTATTGTGTATTATAACATATCAAAGATAATACAAAAATGATAGAGAATAAATAGAATGTTTACCTCCTTATCATTCTTGATTTTGTTTTCTTGGGATTTCTTCAAATATTCTGCCGAAATATAATAAATTTCAAGCACAATTTCATCAAAACATAGGAAAATGGTAATAAAATGCAGATTTGAGCAAACTGAGTTGTTGAAATTCTTACTATCAAGAAGCTCTGTTTGGGAGTCAGCAGCAAGAAATAGTAGTGTAGATGAAAGCAGAGCTTCTCTTCTTCCTTTCTTGAAATTAGCCTTGTAAGGTTGTTGTCTTTCTGTGTTAGTTGCTGCTGCTCTTAAATTGCAAGAAATCATTTGACTGAATCTTGCAGCCATTATTACCATTTAGAGATTTTGAGGGAAAAATTGTATTATCACTCTGTAATTTCACAGCCAATGGTTTATGATTTTTGTAGATGATGAATTGAGAAAGACGATTGGGCCACAAATTTTCTTGTTTCTTTGTGTGTGAGTTTTATTTTATTTTCAAGATAGTTTAGTGTGATGAAGGGTTGAATGTTGAATGTTATCTTTAAAAAAATTATCGTATAGCGATGGAAACTTTTGTCACATTATTAGATCATAACAGAATAAAAACCACATTATTATGATTAAAATCAAAATTTTCTACAATTTGGAATTACAAACTATGCAAGAACTAATAAGAGTCCAGATATATAATTTAAAAAAAAACTAAATAAACATTTTCTCAACAAATAAATAGGCCAATAAAAACGGAAAAATAGAATGGGGAACCGGAAAGGATAACCCGAACCGGTTCGCACCCCGAATTTTGGTTCTCTGTCCCTAGTTTTATTTCGGCTGCGATGCCACACTCTCTTCATCTTCGCTTTCTTCTTGAGACTTCAGCTCCATCTTTCATAATTGTAAAAGAAAGTTGATAAATTCTCAAAGAAAGAGGGGGAGAAAAGAAATGTCTATTAGGGGTATTTGGCAACTGCAAAAGCTCATTGTCAGTTTCTGCGATTTTGGCGGCAGTAGCAGAGGCATCAGGTGATTTAAGATGCGATTTTATATTCTGTTCCTAAATTTCATGTTCTTGGGGTTAATTTCGTTTTCATATGGTTAATTGCGCTTGTGTGTTTTCTTAATTAGGGTTTAGGGTTTAGATAAAAGTAGAGGCTTTTATTTTCTTTTTTCTAGAAGAAAATTAGGGTTTTGGTCGAATTAAATTGGTATCAATGCCATATGTTCAATATGAATTATACTGAATAGTAACTATTTTTAAATGTTTAAGCTTCAACGTTTCACAAATTGGCTTTGTGTCTGAGCTTTTCAGTAGTTGATGAAGATTTTGGAATAGAAAATGAAAACAATTATCAGATAGTGATTGCAATTTCTTTGGTTAAAGGTTGTGGGATTAGGGGAAAGCGTAGTCTAGATTCTTGCTCAAATTATTCATACTAATGGTATTTATTGCTTCCGGATATATTAATTTCACTACTTAAGCTATCTCTACAGCTTAATTGACGCGTAATAGACTAATTGTATTAGTTGTTTAAGCCTTAAGGCTTTGAGCAGCGTGCTGCTGGTTGATGTTTTAAGTATCTTTGATATTTATCGTAATGTGATGGAAGAAACCAAATATCTTCAATCCTTCGAACTATATAATATCATACGATATGATATGAAGGTTTTATCAACTTGATTATGAGAGTTGTTGTTATAGTGATATACCATACCCCTGTATATGAAGCTTCTATCTCATAACAAATCCTTAACTGTATCTTTTCTTCTGATATAACTTAATATTATTGGATGCTACATGTCTCTTATTGAAAAGTTATGATGAAAAATTTAGAAACATCATAGTAAAATATTGATGGTTCTTTCTATGTTTATCTTGGTTGAGGTTGTAAGCAACATTTTTGGAGTTATAGTGAACCATAGAACTAAAGGCGTGGTTGAAGAGTGTACTTATCTTTATATTTATTGAAATTTAAATACCGACACATTGGATATCTTGTATGAGTGATCTTCGCTCATTGTTATGTAGTGGCTGGACAAAGAGTCCATAGAGAATGGTGAATGTGATATTCATCTGAGGATAGGGAAAACATCATCATGCTAACTGTATTAAGTGTAAAATTATTACTACTGTTTTACATAGAAAATTAATCGTCGGCATATCTGATTTAGGGCATTTATGGATTCTCATCTACCGGCTTTGAAAGAGCTGAATCCTCAGCTTGAGGTGGTCACTGAACTAAACCGTGGTTATCATCCACTTCTCAAAGGATTCTATAGTAAGTCATCTCTGTCTGTTTCTTTTGCCTCTTAAGTTGTGGTATAGTAATTCGGTGCTTGCTAATATACGTGCATTTTGGTATCATATATGTTAACGTGTTTTTAATTAGTGACTATTGAGACCTTCTTTGCATAGGAAATCAATGTGTCAATGGCCATTCTAGCGAAAACTTGAAATCAAAACTTTGAATTCTGGGTTCTTGGAATCTTATTGGTGGCTAAATTTTCATTCCTTCTAATATCTTATCTGCATTTTCATCAAATTCCGCAAATAACTGCAAGCAAATTCTTCATTTTGATGGGAAGGATTATTTGAATTTAACCAGTAATACGAATAAACTTATGTACAGTTAAACCTCGATAAAGTAATATTCGATAAAGTAATAATCTCGCTTATTACGGTCCCAACTTGAGTTAATGAATTAAAATAATGTTCGATAAAGTAATAATCTCGTATTTTTCTGTAGTCCAAATATCATTACTTTAAAGAGTTTTAACTGTATGCAGAAAACAAAAACGAGCGTGTGGTCTGCGTGAAGAACTTGACACCGGAGGAAGTGCTTCTTTGCGCTACGAGGCTTAGAAACTCTCAGGGAAGGAAGGTGCTGAAGCTGAAGACGAGGCACGTGACTAAGCATCCAAGCGTTCAAGGGACATGGACCACAGACTTGAAGATTGCAGAGAACTAAACGACAGTTGTTTTCCATTTCAGAACTTGATCGTTTTTTAACTGGATTTCTTCTATTTTTAGTATGTTACTTGGTTTTAATAATCATATATGAATTTTGAACCAGTGAGTTCATTGTTTTCTTCTTGGGTTTCTTCTTATTATTATTTTTTTAAACTCTCCGTTTGGCTCACGAAATTGTATATTTTGTTCTCCTTCACTCGAAATTGCAGATTTTGTTCGTAACTCTGGCAAGGCATACACGTATTAATTTGATGTATTTCATCGTATCTGCATGAGAAAATATGCAAAAAAAATAAAAAATAATAGTATCCGTATCTGCACGAAATATCATGAGTCTTTGTAATAATAATTTTTTTTAAAATTTTGCCTCTAATTAAGGGCGAAAATATGAAAATGAAAAATAACCGCCGTTTCTTATCTATTTTGAGATTATGTTTCAGTTTCTAATCAAGAACATGATAAGAGAATGGATTGACACGAGCTATTGCCACGTCAGTATCTACAGATAGTTGTATTTTTCTTACTGGAGATGAGTAACAGAGAATTGAAAATGTCAAAGTCTAGAACATGCTGAAATGGGAAATAATTTCAATCTTGTTCAAGATTTTTAACTTTATGACACAAATGAGTAGACTTTACTGTCTTGATGACGACATTAATGTGTTTTTTTCTGTACAAGAAATCGACCTTTGAGGGCCCATTTGAGCAACTTGAAGTATTTCAGATAGCTGCAAATCTTGAATTTCAATGTCCATCATTTTGTGTGACTGGGACATGCAGTTGCATAATTTGCCCATCTTAAATCAGTGAGTGAATGAACCTACGTATAAAATCTGCAATTTTGAGAGAGAAACTATAAAATCTGCAAAATTTATTATTGTGAAATAATAATTTTTTCAAAAAAAATATGATTTAATTAAGGAATAATCAATAAAAAATTCATTCACCAGCAAAAGAACATGAAATAACCAACCAATCTTAACTTCTTACTGAGGTATAATTAGATATATCTGTAATCTCTTCACATCTAACAACCCTATTAGCTCTCAAACCTACCAAACTCCAGCCACTATGCCTAACGACTATCTCCTTCCGATCTTTACAACTACGCGATAACACCACTATAATAAACAGCTTTACAAATATATATGTTAGTACTCATGAAGCTATCATATGAACAGAGAATACAGCTTGCTAGTACTTCACCTTGGCATGGAAAAGTTGAAGTCTTGGAAGCTTCCTTGAGTGGAAAGGCTCGTGGGGGCGGGAGGAGGGACGGTTAAGCTGTCCATTCCGGTGGTTATATCGTGGATGCTTGACCTTTTCCTCTCTTTCTTGCCTGATGTGTGGCGGAGAAAGTATTTCTGAGCGTGGCTGGCGACTTGTGTTGGAGTCCTTGTGACTACGACGTTTCTTGATATGCTTCTCCAATCACCCTTGCCGTATCTGCTGAGGCCTATTAAGAACAGCCTGCAAAGCATAACAAAGTGGTGCAGGCAATACATCATCATTTCATTATGTTTCTATCTAAACATCAAGAATATATTTCAACAATCACCATATGATGCTAAAAAACGGACTCAATGGGTGCCAGATTCATAGCACAAATTGTGACAAGCATGAAGAGTTTGATTTGTCGTTCTCAGTCAACACCAATTGTATATGCTACAGACATAGTTGGAACACTTGATTCCATTTCCTATCCAGTAAGTTTAAATGCAAGTAATATTTCGATTTTTGTCATATACCGCAATCAACATGGTACCCTTAGCTCAAGCAAACAAACTCCTAGACCATATATAATATACCCTTTCTTAATCTCATCAAGCATCTTACATAGATTATTACATTTCTTTCTCCAAGAAAAATCTCTAACTAGAAGTACAAAGCTGCCCAAGACCCTCTCTTAATCTCTTCAAGCATCTTGTAGATACCAATTTTTTTGCTCCAAGAAACACTTGTGGAAATATTAATTACGAAGCAGCCCGTATGAAATAAGATCGACTAAAAAGAGAACTGGTTGCATTACTATAAGTTCATTCATCTAATGCACCTCTTGTACAACAAAATCAAAAATTCCAAAGACTTCAATTGACTACATCTAAATAGAGTAGACATTAGTCCCAACTGATGCAGTTACCACCTAAATTTGTTTTCTTTCTACAATAATTACCATCCTTATCCAATTTTCCCCTTTAAATAAACTCAAGGCATTACTAAAAGTACCAAGCCCTCTTGAACCAACAGGTGGAATTCCAAGTAAAGTAATGCAGATAACAAAAAGAAAAGGTACATTTCCGATATATTCCACTGAAAAATTTAAAGAGGAACAAATGTAAATAACTTACACTAACATACAGAAAGCCAAGGAAAACAAATATAGTAAAGTCGGGATTTAAGCAAAATAATGATCCAAATAAATAACAATTACTTAATCCACCTTTTTGAAGAAAAGAAACAACCTTCCACAGCATTTAAAACGGCAATATTTTGCAATATTTATGATTTATCTACTAAACGTTCTTCATATCACATTAAATTCAACAAAGTCAAAATGAATACATTAGCTCTTGCTCAGAAATAAACGCATCAAAGCAGCAAAATTTCAGCAAAAAACGGGCATATTTTCAAACAAAGCAGATACCTGTGTTCATCTTCAGTCCAAGGCGTGCCCTTCTTCCTCTCAACATCCAAGTGGCGGCTCCGACTCCCCGGCGAGCCGAACGAGATCTGCCCCGCCGTCCTCGACCTAGGTCGCTCGCTCTCCCACCCAATCGACTCATCCGAGTAACTCGGAAGCTCAACCCGCCCTGAGTCAATCTCCGCGATATCATACAACAACGCCTCGTAATGCGCCTTAACCTCCTCCGGCGACTTCCCCGACAGGTACTCCGCTATCTTACGCCACCGATCGCCGACGCCCTCCGGGAACTCCACCAGTGCCTCCTCGAAGATTTTGTCCTCCTGCCGGCTCCACGACGCGGCGGCGCAGCTCATCGGGTTCTCCTCCGCATCAGTACTGTACATATTCGAGTAGAAATTCATGCAATTTTGATAGAATCGATGGGGTTTAGCAGAATTTTGGAGTAATTTCGTGTGGGGTTTGCGTTTGGTGAGAGATTTTTTGTAGAATTTCGGTGAGGTATTGTAGGGACTAAATACGGATAGATTTTTGGAGTTTAGCAAACTTGTACTCACCTTTGCAAGCCAAGTTCGCTTTGACTTCTCCTATTAGTAATTTGTGGACAAGATTAAAAAAGTATTAATACGATATGATATATTTTGTTTGATTTTTTAATAGTTAATTTTTATTTAAATATTTTTTTTTTTTTCAGAAATATGATATTTTTAATGTGATATTTAAATAAAGAATACATATGTTAGTAATGGACGAAGATAATATATTATTATTAAGGGAGTGTTTCTGATCTGAGTTCGAAATTATTCAACTACTTTCTCAATCCCGTTATTAACATCTCTTTCTTTTCGGCATTAAGGATAAATTTTTTTGTTTGCGTGTATATTTTATGAGTATTAATTATATTAAAAATGGACACAATTTTCAAATAATGGTTTGCGGGATAATTGAGAATTCATCCAAATTTTATTAAAACATAGTTGAGACAATTGATTTTTTATTTTATTTTATTTTTTGCGATATTTTTTCATGTTGTAATTGAAAAAATAATCTAAAGTTTTCAAAAAGTTAAAAATCATACTCCCTCCGCCCCGCTCCAAGTGACTTGTTTTTCATTTCGAGCGTCCCGTCTCAAGTGACCCGTTTCCAAAAATGAAAATAATTTTTTAAAAAAAATCAAAATTCTCTCCTACTTTAATCATTTCTCTCCATTACTATATCATTTTCCTTTCCTACTTTATTATTTACTCTCTCACAATCTCACTAATATTCTCTCTCTTACTTTATCATCTACTCATCTCTCATATTTTATCATCCACTTTCTTAATTCCACGTCAAAAAAAACGGGCTACTTGGAGTTGGAGCGGGATAGAGGGAGTGATTTCTAAGTTTGGAACATAACGAAGTCGTGTGAAAGAGATGCCTTCGAATACAGATAATATAAGGATATGAGGTGGATAGTAAGCATGGGTCCACTTCATTTAAGGATGAAAAACTTATTTTTGCCATTTTAGAAAATATAATATCAATAACGGAATAACTCAAAAAGAAATAGAAAGACATTGATAACGGAATAGAAAAGAGAAAGTATTATACTCTCTCCATAACACGATTCTTATTCCACTTTCCTTTTTAGTCTGTCTCACAATTGTTATTTTATTCTCTAAAAATAAAAATTGTTATAGGCATTTTATGTGAGGACCCCACATATCTATACATAACCAATAACGTGAGAATATTACATAAAACCATATTTATTATAATTTTATTTTAATTATTGAATTACACACATTAAATGTGTGGTGATCTATTGAAGTGAACTATGGAAGTATTAATAGTTTTTTAAATATTATGTCACGGTCAATTACTAGGTTGATTTTACTTTAGCTTCGAGTAATTCCAAAACGCGTAATCATTTCCTTCTTAATATTCTAAAGTTTATAATGATGATGATGCAATCTTTTTCTTACATAAAAAATAGACAATTAGCGTGATTGATAATTACTTTTTTAATGTATTTCAAGTTTTGTAATGATGTAATCTTCCTGTAAAGTACAGTCCAAGTGTAAAATCTCCAATAAGCTTAAGCCATGTTTAGCAAACGAGTCAAATCCTTAGCAAACGAGTCAAATCCACCTTGCTTCAATTTTGGACTTTAAACATTTCTTTATGGAAAACTCAAGCAAAGCTATCAATTATTGAGAAAATGCTTCGACGGCTAATCGAAAAATGTTAGTGAATTATAATTTGTAATCTTTAATTATAAGATACTACTATATCATTGAACGATTTGATAGAGGCTGATCCAGTATACAGTTTTGAATTTTTTATACTTTTCCCGTCCCATTAAATATGTATTATTTATTTTCAACATAAAAATTAAGAAAGTGGTTGGAGTGTGTTAAAGTGATAGGCCCTTTATTTTAAAAGTATGGTGCCTACATATTATTTACTTTTTAAAAAACAAGACAACAATAATGTAACAACCAAAAAAAAATAAAAGACATGTTTAAATAAGACAAAGTGAATACTATACTTCTTTTTCTAAATTTTTTTTTCCTGATTTTTTTTCCTCCTAATTTACACTGTTCGCTTCATTCCAAAAACTCATTAATTTGAACTCCGAAAATTGCAGATTCATCATGAACTGCCACTGATAGTGGGGGAGCCACATTCATAGACACGTAACATCTCAAATTTTATATATTCCATATAATTATATACTCCTTCCCTTTCATAAATTTTTTTAATTTTTTTTAATATAATATTTAATAAAAATTATTGGTTGTGTGTAGAAATATAAATCCTTAAATATAATGTTTGTAATAATTTACAATTTTCAGAAAAGATAACAATCCGAAAAATAAAGTGACAGGAATAAAAATTACACCAAAAATCTTGACCCAGTTAGGATTCCTTAGAAATCTCGGTCCGATGCTTGAATTTTATATTTAGCACTTGTGGAATTTAATTTCTCTATCATTAGTCACCAGCTGTCAATTTAGAAAGCCGCCTTCTTAACACCTGGGCAATATGTTACGTGGCCGAATGCTGTGCTTACGCGTGACATTGATTGTCAAACTTACACCAGCTGAACTCTTTTGGATAAGATAATTTAATTTATTTCCGAGCAAAAACCACCACGTTTTTCAGCTTCAATACAGGTGCCTAACCAACTTTTGCATGATGTTCCCAAAATGCCCCTGTCGTTCGTTAATTTATCGTTTTACCACCAGTAGTTTTTCTTCTTATACCTGAGAGAGTGGCAGTCTTGTAATTAAAACATAAAATCTGCCCATTCATTATAGAGAAAGGAATAGAAAGAAAAAAGATTGATGAGCCGCTACTTTCTTCCAAGCCGCCACCACTGTCTCTCTCTCTCTCCACGTTTCTTCTCCCACCGCCACCGCCACCTCCACCCTACCACCGATCCCATGCTAAATCAAGCACAAATCCCTCTAATTTCATGGTTCCACGCCCATTCAAGCAGAAACATCGTCTAGGGCTACTAGAGTGGACGATTGACGTTCCGGCTAAATTGGATACGAACTGGTATAAACACTAATTCTCTGCTTAGCTCCGATTCCGCTGGTAACGGCCTCCAATTCGCACATGTCTGTCTCCGTCTCAATTCCCTCCGCTTCTCCCGACGCGATTCAAGTTCCTTGAGTTCCGAGTCTTTGCCATTCTAGAAACCATAAATCACTTTTTACCGATCTCTCTCTATCTTTCTCAATGTTTTGCGTACGGTTACAAGTAGATTTTGATTATAGATAATATGGATCATAGACATATATCTGTTCTATTTATGTTCTGAAGTTTTTGTTTTTCTCTCGGGGTTTGTATGTGTTTTTAATTATTTAATTTTTTGTGTATGAGGTTGATTGGTAATTGGTAGACTTTGTTGATAAATGTATGTGATCCTTTCATGTCCGTTTAGCAGTTTAATGTCATTCCATACTAAGAGAGCTGGTAAAAGACTTGCTTTATTAATAACGTTGCAAAAAAAAAAAAATACATCCAAAGATTGGTAAAGAAAAAAATGATGTATAGAGGTTTGAAAGAATGTTTACGAACCATCAAACTTATGCGATGTTGGTAGGTTATAGAGGAGGTTCGAAGAAAGTTAATTAGAGCTCTTCATAACCAATGAATCATCGGTGCTTGATTGTGGTTGCTTTTCGTTGAGTTTATGTCTTACTTTGTAAGATAATGCTTCTTATCACGTTTTCCTATTGGGCATCTACAGGGATAGTGGATGAAGATGCCGTATCCAGTAAAGCGGCCTCAGTAAAGAAAAAACATGAAATGCTTTGAGGTTGAATTAACTCTAGATAACATTGTTGGTTGCCATGGTTTATTTTGTTCAGGGTGTTTTGGGCCTTTCTAGGATTGCAGTCAGTTTCTACTTGAAAGACGATATGCACCTAGATCCTGCAGAGGTAATAACATTAAATTGGGTTGCAAAGGGTGCATCATCCACATGTATAAATCCTACTTAAAGAGTTTGTTGTAAGTATCAGTTTATTTCCCTTAAAGCTTATGTTCCGATTATGTTTCTATGTAGTTCAAAAAAACATGGTACGATGTCCTGATGATTGCTATTTTCCAAGCCAGCCAATCTATGTTTTACAAGTGCTCTGTTTGTGAGTTTGAAATTAGTAATACTAAATTCAATGTAATTTGTAATAGATGAAAGTTAACTTGTTAAGCCATTAATGCCAATAGTTTGATTGTTATGTTTCCTACTGTAATAATGTTTGCATTTCCTTCCACTTTGCCAATATGATTGTAGATTTGTTTCCCTTTTACTTCTAGATGTGTTTTCTGCTAAATAAGTACTATTATATTTGCATTTCAATAAGGTAAAGTATTTCCTTTAGTTTTTGTGATTTCCAAATAATTAGGTGAGTTTCCTATGGATTACCTCTTCATAACAGTCGGTTACGTGTCCGCTTCAAGGGGATACTTGTCAAGCAGGAAAATACTGTTTCTGTGACACAAGAGTAGTTGAACAATGGTCAGCCTTTGGAGTTCAGATCAGGGGAAGGCCTTGTAAGCATATTTAAGAGCTTAACTTTTATGTGAAAGTTCTTCCATGCTTACGTAGATGATCTATGATTTACTTCTGGTGTTATTAGGTGTTGGTGCACAAGACTGATGTTAGCTCGAGAGATAGCTACTACAGTCACATGTCCCTGACTATGCTTACGAAAAGTTCCCTAGGTTGGTTGGCACACCAGTTGGTACATAGTCTTAATCTTGCAGAATGAATATTATAACTAACTGACATGGAGATTATTTGTATGCCTGTTATTTGAAACAGGAACAATTAGTTGTTGTCATTAAATTGTTCTTGTATGTTTTGTAATTAATCATGATTTTTCCACGATTTACACTAATTATTTGCCTACTCGTGAGGCTAATTTTGGGGTTTCGGTTATTGATTGTTTAAGGTGTTAATTTCAAGTACCGATTAAATCGTCTTTGCTAACCGAATGACCTTTACAACTGGTTGTTCGTCATATGTGTACCGTCTTCAGTTTATGTATCTTAAATAATTAATAGCATGTAGGAATTTGGTAAAAAGGGTTGGTTACTTGTCTAGCTATGAGGATTGCAATCTTCAAAGGTTAATATCTATTTTTAATTCTTATTTTCCTCTGTTTTAAATGATTAATGCGATTTTCTAACTTTCTTCCCCAACTTAAGATGTGTTGGCTTACTTTGTTCCCCAACTTAAGATGTGCTGGCTATCAATGGGTACGAGTTTAAACATAATTTCCTACATTTGTTATTTACATATGATTGTTAGGATGGCAATACAAACTTTGGGAGCAAGACTATTATGTGTTCTCGAAGTACCTCTCTTGCATTTGACAATTGCATCCTTTACAACACGTTGGTGCTGACTAGTCTAAGAGAAGTTAAGGTGTCATTTGAAAAGTATAGGTATTAGAAAAGATATTGAAATGCAAAAAGTCGAGGTTTTTTTTTTGTTAAATTCTTAAATGTGTGTGTTTTAGTTTGAGATTTCATGTAATAACATCATTTTATAAATCAATACATCTTATATTATTTTGTAAAAGCACTGTCTTCACCATTCGATCTTTGATCTTTATTTTAGTTCAAAATTTCATGTAATAGCCAAATGTTGTTGTTTCATAGTTAGAATGAACGTTCTTTGGATTATGCGTCATTTTGCAAGTCACGGTTCATATTATCGTACGCAATCGTAGTAACTGAATTTATTTTCTATGATACTTTATTATCTAAACAGGGAAAAATCCAACGCCGTACATAACACGATTAATAGTTGCGCTAGTTACTCTGTATGTTCTGATGTTTGTTGCTTACGTTCCTGATTGACACATTCAATATAAATAGCTTAATTTAACTATCAAAACTTCAAATAATCTATGCAACTTAATTTTATTTTTTTTAATTCCAGTGCCGAAAAGAAATAAGCCACAAGTAACATAATGATACAAATATTAGTTTATATACGTCAAAAGTTAGAAGATCAAAATCTAGCATTTATAAAAGTCAGAACCAAAAAGAACACATATTTTTCTAAGCATATTACCGTTTTATATTTTCACTATTGCTGAAATTGTTTATGGGCCTGTGTAATAAATGCTGTCAAAGCTTTGTAGTAATATTTCAAAGCCCAAAAGAGATGGATAAATCTATACTTAGAATTAAGGAATAAAAAGCCAAATTATTGGATAGGGTCATTCTTATGTGGTGAAATAGACAATTGGGAGAATTAGACTATATATAAACATAATTATCTTTTCCAGCTAAAAAAAGCTTTAGTCATTTGTAGGGTGTTCGAGGGAAAAATAGAATCAAATCCATATATATATATATATATATATATATATATATATATATATATATATATTATATAGTCGAACTAATTAAATTAAATAATACTCAATCATATCATTTACACCCAATCCACGTGGGATGGACGATTTGCAAATCACAAATGGTTTGGGTGTACCAGCGGGTCGGTAGCTAATTTTTTCCAACCTGCCATCCGCTTGTCCGATTATTTGAGAAAGAAAACCGACGGATACGAACTTTTACGAGCGGACGGATTTGATTTTTTGAACCCCTACTTTTGATCTATAGGAAAGAATGGTGGGAATAATTTCGAATTGAAAAATTTCTCTCTCAAAGACATGGATAGAGAAAGAGAGATTGCAAAATGTGTAGGCACTAACCAATTGAATGATTACAAGAGAGCTGGAGATTAAATTGCACTATTAAGATGAAGACAATACATTATTAAATTGATTTAATGGCGGTAATAGATAGAGATGTAATGTACTTTGACTATGCGATAGTGTCTGCCTGAAAACGTAGTCAAAATGATGTTGAAATTCTAATGCTCATTTCCTCCTAGCATAATCAATTCAAATCATTATTAATACTTTTCAAAGGGATTTCCAATTATATATGCATATCATTAGGTGTAAAGGCAATCTTGAAGATAGAACCAAATGTTGGTATTAGGATGGATTTTGGTAGACATCTAAATCGTGTAGAATTTCAATATAAATATTTTTTAAGTTATTATTATTTAATTTCTGAAATTACATATATCGCACCCAGTTTTCTTCTTGATCCAGTTGATCTCACCTAAATTTTAATCAAATTCGACTATAATCAAATAAATTAAATTCACATACCCGAGCTAAGTTTTAAAATACTTTTGTCCATTGAATCTAGTCTCTAGTATTTTCTATTTTGATAATAGTAGTGGGTTAATTGAGTGACCATTATTACTCCCTTAGTACTAAAAATGGCATTTCTTCTAGAAAAGCTAATAATGGCATATTTTTACATTTGGCCTAAAAAGATTGTGTAATTAGTACTAATTTGTATTTGTTACCTATATAGTCGATGCAGAATTAATGTTTTTTTTATATGACGAGACAAGATGAAAAGGGGGAGAAATGGCCAATTTTAGGTTAGATAAAGAAAGATTTTATTATACACGCACAAGCGTATATGCATGTAATGCTATTTTTGATTGATTCGTGAATATATAATGCCTAAAAAATTGTAAATATCTGAAATCTGCATATTATGTGTACCAACAATAAGTTAGTGCAGTGATTTATTTAGGTAAGGTTGCAAAACTTTTTTCGAGACCTAATTCTTGTCCCCTCAATATTACTTAAAGAATATAAACAATTTCCTAATTCAAATTACGTAATCCACTTTAATTTGGTGTCTGTCTGTAAATTTATTAGTTTTTTTTTCTTTTCAATCACAGAATTTAAATATATCGCATTGATACATATAAGACGGATCTAGAAATGCACATAGGGGCGACCAAAAAATTCTAAATTTTACATTTTAAAAATTTACTATCATGTCCACCCAAAAAGTTGTATGTTCACATTTCAACATTATACATTTTAATTTTCGCCCCCTTAAATTATTAATCATGGATCTGTACATGGCGTCTGAATTCAATTATTACAAGATTCTCCATTATTGGACTAGCTGACCTCCAAATTAGTTGACACTTCCAACTACATGCGGAGGAATTTCTTGTTCAAATTGAATTATACTTTGATTCACTATTTTATAAAAATGATTTATCATATTATTTGGAGACTATTCAAATAAATACACACACATTGTTTGTGATTTGGCCTCTTAGATTTTTCTGATTTCTTGAATATTTTATTTTGTTGCATTGACCAACATAAGTAACACTTTTAATAGGCACAATGATGATGATTAGATTTTGCTTGAGGATGATAGAGAAAGCAAAAGCAAAGAGCATTACTTTCAACTTGCCTCTTTCCTTTCTAATCCATCTTACAATTTAGAGTCAACTCTAATATTATTTTAACCGAAAATTGGTATTTTTGAAATTACAGATTTTACCTTAGATTTTTAATCTTGCCCAATAACTCTGGCCAGTTAACTGTTTCATTGGTTTGGGAGAGAGAGAATCCTCTGCCATTACCATTAGTGGAGTTTTGATCCTTGGAGAGTAGCAGAGTAATACATCGGAAGAGGGAAAAATCAGAATAGATAAGATAATACAGACCAATAGTTTTTTTTCGAAAAAAAAGAATGATTTATTTTCTGACTATTTATTTATTTTTTTTAATAAGAAATATTTCATCCTTTCCATTATTTATGTCTCATTTGTTATATTTGGAGTGAATTATAGTTTTGGTGTCTAAACTTTCTACATTTTTTAGTTTTGGTGCCTTTACTTTAAAAATTGAAAATTTAGTTCCCAAACTTAAGAAATGCTTGTTACTTTGGTGTCTTCTATTGATTTAAAAATTAAATAACATCAATGATGATTTGGAGAAGGGTAAAATCATAAAAACACCTAATATTCTTTTTTTTAAATACAATTAGTAATTGATTATTCTCAAGAATTAAAAATTTAATATCGTTAAAATTTTTATAATACAATTTTTTTTACTAAGAACAAATTATTTATCTATATGGTTCAATTTTTATAAAAACATAATTTTTAGACCTCATTTTAGCATTGTAATATTTGTGTAACATAAAAAATATTATTATAAAAATTAAACATAAATCAAAATAAGCTAAACGTTGAAAATAAAAACATAAATTATTAATCTAGTAAATTAAATTAACATAAACTATTAAATTATTATAACCTATTATTTTAATAGTTTAAAATCATTATAATTATTAAAATAAAACTATATTATAAAAAAATTCACATAATCTTATAATTTTACCCTTCTTTAAATTACCATTAATATTATTTAATCACTAGTATAATAAAAGACATCAAAACTATATGTATTTCTTAAGTTTAGGCACTAAATTTACAATTTTAGAAATTTAGACACCAAAACTCAAAAAATTTAAAAGTTCAAGCACCAAAATGACTATTCATTCTTATATTTGTTTGTCCCATTATTTATGTCACATTCCAAAAGTCAACATAAATAAGTAATCCACAATTATTTAAATAAGTGGACCACACAAATTTATACCTTTCCGCCATCACTTTATACCTTTCTACAATTCGTCTTAATCTCCGTGTTGAGTCCTATAAAACATAAATAATGGGGAGGGGTATATATTTATTTGACTCTTGAAATCTGCTGGGGTCATTAAATGTGTGGCAAGTTGGAAGGGAATTTAGGAGTTTGGAATATTATGGAAAAGCCACTGCACATAGTCTTTGCGGTTGGGGTTGCCCCAAATTCTTGGGACTATCTACTTCCATGGTATACACAACTTCATTTATTAGTAATGCATTTTCTATATAGTATAAGATTCTGATTCGGTTTTTATGGCCATAAGTGTTTGTTCTTTTTAGATTTTGATGGAGATAATTTAGTAATAATATATATAGTTATATAAATACTTTTTATATATATAATATATAGATGTTTTGACCATTGATTCCTTAAAGTGTCAGCTTTATTATTATTAAATTAAATAAATCGCGATAAAACCCTATAAGTGCATACCCAGTTACGTAGAGGTTGTTTTAACTCTCATAAAAATTAAATATATTTAGTAAATTTCGATTTCTAACTTTTTTAGGGTTTCGAAAATTTGAAGGGTTTCATAATTCTTGAGCTACCGAAACTTTGAGGATTTCAAATGTCTCTAGGGTTTAGAGGGTTTAAAAGATGTCGAATGGTTTATTTTCCTCTTAAAATTCTTATGCCTTCTAAATTTGAAAAATTCTTTAATTTACAATGGAATATCAATAATCTAATTGCCCCATCATTTAATAAACAATACTAATTAATCAACATGTACTTGCAAGTTAAAGTACAATTTTTGAAAGAAAAGCAAGTCTGATTTAATTGTATCTGATTTATAACTATGTGATGCTGAACTTTTCTATTTCCCTATACTTTATTTAATTGTGTCTGATTTATAATAATGTCGCCCAAATATATATAGTGGCCTTCTGATTGAGTCTTTTTAGATAAATACAGAAACATCCAAATTCTTTGTGGTATTGGATCACAGTCCATTAAGTATTGCCAATCTCACTCTCATCCGTATCAAATCATTTTACATTATTATCATTTATTTATGAACGATAAATTAAACTATAGGTATTCCAATTAAATAAATTATACTCACGTTGAAAAATAAATTAAATACATTAATTTGGATTAGGTAATAAGCCTAATATGACAATTACATTATGTCATAAAATTTTACTCTATCTGAACAAGTTGTACTCACTACTGATCTTTGATAGCGGTTAAGTGTTTTTCATCGACATAAAAAGGTATTTAATGAAAGGGGTTGGATGGATATGATAAGCCAGTAATCTCTAAACTTGGTGCTCAACTTTTTATTTTGTCCACCCATAATTAGAGTTGTTAAAATGGTATTGCTAAGTGGAACTTTACATAAGCTACCTCTATTTTGATGTAATATATATAATGCAAAGTAAACTATAATTAATTATTGATATATTTAGTGAAAAGTAAGTTAAATGCAATTCATGATTAATTAAAATCATTAAAACTACCACTCTAATGGCTAAAAAATCTCACATTTTTGGTATACAACATTAATTTCCATACAAAAATTGTGGCTTGACTAAAACAAAAAAGGTTTCTCTATCTGAGATTTACAAAATTGGGATAATTTTACGCTAGACCGAATAATTATTATGTTTGAAATGTGTAGTATGTCAATAATATATAATGAAGTACAAAAGTGTAACGGAAAATCTGAACATCATGTGTAGAATTGCTCTAATGAGAAAAAAATACAGTATTCTTTATTTTAAATGTTCATTTAATTCACATGCCGATAATTATGAGGAAAAAAAACATAATGAAAGAAAAATAAATGCACTTAATGTATAAGTTGGAAAGTTTTAGGTGGTAATTGTAAATAATAAAAGTGTCTTTTAATTAATAAAGACCATTACATATTTTTTAATTAAAATTACAAAAATAACCTCAAACATGGTACATCATCTTTACTTTTCTCACATTTATACATTATAATGTGCCCGTAGGTATCGACTATACATCATTTGATCTTCCTATGACAAATAACACGATACAATCATGCAATGATGTTTTACACTAGATTGTGTCATCATTCACATGACGAGTTATGCATTACATGATTCTATCGAAGAGATGCATAACACAGATTTTTCACGTATTCATCGTTTTATAGTTTCATCATAAATTCTGTAACAATTTAGTTGTTATTTCCAATATTGGTACTCCCTCTGTCCCAATTATAATGTCCAATTTTCCATTTCGGGTTGTCCAAATATAATGTCTAGTTTCCCTTTTTGGCAAATTATTACACACAACTTTTTTGTAGGACCCACACCTTTACACATCTCTTCTCACAACTAACAACTCTCCTTAAAAACCGTGCAAAAAACAAAGTGGACAATATAATTGAGACGGAGGGAGTATTATATATCTATGAATAGCAGGATGCTTCTATGGAGATTTCAAAGCTTCAAAGGCTAAAAATTTCCTCAAAATTAATTATTTAAGGTATATAAATAGAATCAAAGATAAAAGCTTATGGAATAATAAATCAATAAATAAAATCAGGGGCAGTTCCGACTTTTGATGCTACTAATTTATAATCAGGGGAGTATTTTATTTATCTTTATTCTTTAGTGACAAAAAATGCTTTTATCATTTTGAATAGCTACAGTCTTTATGCATATACGTATATATATATATACAGGTTTTCCCGATCTCGCCATCTCCACACACCCTCCACGCAGAGAGAGAGAGAGAGAGAGATAATGGAGAACCATTCATCCTCGTTCTCCACCTTCAAATCCTACATCGGAGCACTCTCCGACACCCCCCGACGCCTCTCCCTCCGCGCTTGCTCCGTCTCCACAACCTTCGATGAGATCAGTCAAACCCGAGCTCGCTCGGGCTCCAACATGAAGAGGAGCCTCCAATGGTATGACCTAATCGGTTTCGGCGTCGGAGGCATGGTCGGTGCAGGAGTGTTCGTCACCTCCGGCCGCGCCAGCAGCCTCTACGCCGGACCGGCCGTTATTCTCTCCTACGCCATTGCTGGATTCTGCGCGCTTCTATCCGCCTTCTGCTACACCGAGTTCGCCGTGGAGATGCCGGTCTCTGGCGGCGCCTTCAGCTACATCCGCGTCACCTTCGGCGAGTTCATGGCGTTTGTCACCGGCGCGAATCTGATCACCGATTACGTTCTGTCCAATGCCGCCGTCGCGCGCGGATTCACGTCGTACTTGGGCACCGCTATAGGTCTGCCGGCGCATACGAAGCTCCGATTCACCGTTCATGGCTTGCCGGATTGCTATAACGAAATGGATTTAATCGCCGTCGCCGTCATTCTAATCCTCACCGTCGTGATCTGCTACAGGTCTGCACATTACTAATTTTACAAAGCTAATGATCTATGGTTAATTAATTCTCACATATAACTCGAAATTAATCGATCCTTTTAATTTCCGCAGTACGAGGGAGAGTTCATGGCTGAACATGGTGTTAACAGTGCTGCACATTTTGTTCATAGTATTTGTAATCGTAATCGGGTTTTGGAGAGGAGATTCGAAGAACTTCACCCAACCCGGTAACCCGAAGAATCCGGGCGGATTCTTCCCCTTCGGAGCTTCCGGCGTTTTTAACGGCGCGGCGATGGTGTACCTAAGCTACATCGGCTACGACGCCGTTTCAACCATGGCAGAAGAAGTCAGGAATCCGGCGAAGAATATTCCGATCGGCGTGTCAGGCTCCGTGATTCTTGTGACCGTTCTCTACTGTCTAATGGCCGCTTCAATGTCTGCTCTCCTCCCGTATGACATGGTACGGGCATTTTCAACTCTCAATTCTCACTATCCCTTTCGTCCATCACGTAGACCTCTTAATGCACGCTGTACAACTCCAGTATTTGATTGGGTAGTTTTGGTAGATTGACGCGGAGGCGCCGTTTTCCGGCGCGTTCTCGACCGGTACGGGACGGTGGCGGTGGGCGGCGAATTTGATCGGAGCGGGGGCGAGCATGGGAATCATAACGTCGCTGCTGGTGGCGATGCTGGGGCAGGCACGGTACATGTGTGTGATCGGACGGTCGTGCGTGGTCCCCATGTGGTTCGCCCGGGTCCGGCCGTCCACGTCGACACCTGTTAACGCCTCCGCCTTCCTTGGTACGTCTCTATCTCATTCATCATTTTGACTGTCCCCCACCACCACTTGGTTTATCCACTTTGGGCTAACTTTTTGTTGTTTATAAATCTCTTGGGATTCACTTTGGACGTTGCACATGATGATCACTGCCTTGTGTAGCCTATAGTTTATGAGTAGAACTTTGTGGTCCTAGCTTCACAAGTCGCATCATAGATATTTGGAGACTAATTAGGGTGGTACTTGACTGCTATCGTCGTTTTTTTAATCGTGGTATATAGTGTACGGAGAATATCTCGATTTTCGTGAAAACGGTCCCATCAATTAGGCTAGCCGTGAAAAATTATGCACTTCTTAGTTAACCTTCCTATATTCCCAAACTACTAATCTTTTGTTTTACACCAAATAGGTTTATTTTCTTGAATTAGTAGTAGGAATTAAGAGGCTATATATGGTGGTCTAGCTCTAGGCTTAGGCCAAAACTAAATTGTCCCAATATTTTGATGAATAAGATTCTTTGGTACATAAAAGAATAATGTCAATCAAAATAATAATTTCCTGTGTTTTCAAAATTGAAAGAAACTAACACACACTAAAAAGTTATTAAAAGTCAATTGGATCAATATCATTTAGACTGAAAAATTAAGCTGCTTAATTACAGTGTCCAAAAGAAATAGTATATATATTACGGGATGAGATCTGTCCAATAAATCCATGTCCAATTGGTGTCCGATTCAAAACAACGTTGTTTTGTATTAAAAAATTACAAATTAAAATGATAAGATTGAAAAAATGATTTAATAAATAATTAAAGAGTGCATTTTTTAATACAAAAACTACGTCATTTTGAATCGGACACCAATTGGACAGAGATTTATTGGACAGGTGATCTCATCCCATATATTATTAATAAGACGAGAGGGTATTTTCTTGATTTCTTTCTATTCCCGTCTTTTGATTGCTCTAACTAAGCAATTTACTTTGTCACACAGGAATCTTCACAGCAGCAATAGCCCTATTCACAGACCTAAACATCCTACTAAACCTCGTCTCGATCGGCTCCCTTTTCGTCTTCTACATGGTGGCAAACGCTGTGATTTACCGACGCTACGCCCCTCACGGAGCGACGAAGCCATGGCCAACTCTCTCCTTCTTGCTCTGCTTCTCCCTAACCTCCCTCATCTTCACTCTCCTATGGCAATTCGCCCCATCCGGGAAGCCCAAGGCCTTCATGCTTGGCTCTTGCATTGCGGTGGCCATAGGTGTCGTGCAGCTTTTCAGTTTCGTTGTGCCGGAGGCCCGGAAGCCAGAGTTTTGGGGGGTGCCATTGATGCCTTGGACACCCTCCATTTCTATTTTCCTTAATATATTCTTGCTTGGGTCCCTTGATAGGCCTTCTTATGTAAGGTTCGGGTTCTTTTCGGGGTTCGTGGTGCTTGTGTATATGTTGTATAGCGTGCACTCGAGCTTTGATGCCGAGAGGGATGGGTTCCTTAGTCAGAAGACCGGGGAGAAGGCTGATGAATCTATTGACAATGCAAATGATGCTCTAGAAGTGTGAAGTGTTTTTGTTGTGTGTTATGAAGTTAAATCCTATAAAGAAGTGTATAGTATGTTTTGTAGGGATTTTAGGTTAGGTGTGTATAATTTAGTCATGTTGTACCACCAATTTTGTGCTACTTAAACTGAAAAGGGACTCTCTCATAAAAGTTATAGAAATTTGAAGAGTTCATATTCACCCTCTATCTATCTCTTGTTTAGATTATCTTATGACATTAGGGAATATTTTGAAGAAGAAACGCCTTTTCTTTCGGCATTGGAGGATTTGTTAAGTCTTAGATTCCAAGTGTGCGTGAGGAATTTGATGTAAAAGCCGCGATTCTTGGATTTAAAGGAACCAAAAATGAGATGTAAATGTAAACAAATGAGTATTCGATGATCCATTGGGCATAAAAGTTGTTCATTATCGTAGTAATAATTGGTCTAATGACTGGAATATACAATGCTAGTCATTGAATGTGTCTAGAAAATCGAACAATGACATGACCAACTATCAAGTATATTATCATATGTTATCTTCACGGATAAAATGAAACGTAAGTTCTGTTTATCTTATACTATTTAATTTTTGAATTTTTTATTTGTTTACTCTCTCAAAATTCCGTCATTTATCTCTCATATTTTTTAATCCGCCCTTTGTATTTATTTATGTTAGAAGAACAAATTGTTTAAGCCTTTGTCCGAATGCCTTTCTTTAATGCCAATTGAGCCCTTTTTGTTTCTGGTTTAGCAATTGGCCCCCTTCAAGAATCAACAATATTTGGATTATTTGCTCCTCCCTTATTGTATATGCTGGATTTTTAATATTTATGTCACATCAATTTAGTTGTTATGATTATTTAATTATTTTATGAGCATTCGTTTGGTAAATCATTATAGATTCATAATTTATAATTAACGAAATTTGAATTTTGGAGGTGAATGATGAAATAGATATTACTAAAAAAAATCAGGATTAAGGCTCCGTACGCCCCATAAAAATAACAGAAACTAAGGATCACATTTAGCTTATCTCTAACATAGTATAGGATTCTAGTTGTTGATGCTAATCATTCACTTTTAGCCTTTTTCTAATCAAATGCTTCTTTCAGATTTTTTAATCTTCTATAATTTAGAAGTAGACACTTGTATTGTAGCATCAAAGAATAGTTCGTACGCACTTACATACATGAAAATCTCATATAATGTCGAGAAAACATGAAGTGACTATAAAACGAAAACACTTCGTACTTCCACCTATAATTTTTATCCTAAGCTAAACCCAAAACTCTCAAATTGCAAACGCGAAGCTAAAAATGACTGTCCCCCACTGAGATTAACGTGTGGTTAAAACAAGCAATCCCACGATGGATGGTGTGGGTTTCAAGTCATGCTGCCTCTCTTTTCTTCTCCATCCATGGTGAAATTATAACTGATTTTGTGTTTGGGAAGTGTGGGGCAACTTGTAAGAGAGAAGTTACATATTGTTGGGTTGGAAAGTAAATCAATATCTGATCGAATCGAACATATCTTTTGAGAGTCTCGAAATTATGTATTATATTTATATGTTATTCAGCAAAAACTATTGGTATTTTTTATCAATCAATCATAAATTATGAACCGGCAAAGTGCGAAAATGCAATTATAAGAAATCAAATAAATAATTTCTCATAATTCAGAGGTAAAATTTACATTTTTTCAGAATTTGGGGACAATATATAGTGGCCCCAATGGGTACAATCTTGTATCTGCCTATATGTATGATCAAAAGATTGAGAAAAATTTTAATTATGTTTAATGCCATTTGGGTATTAATTAATTTGACCCATGCCCAAATAAAAAAGTGTTAATGATTTGACTATATTTATTCAACCTTTTGCTTGCATATAAGGCCATTATTCTGTAGAAACATCATGGTTGCTTTGATTATGACCTAAGTGGCCTTATTACAATTACCATTAATCTAGTCATAAAGGCCACTTTGAAATTGTTGTTGGAAAATCTAATAGTATCACTTTTGGTAAATTTTACTTAATTATTCTTAAAAGGTTTATCCATAAATGGGAAGAAATGTTTGAGGCGTTGAGGTCAAGAAATCCATTATTGGACTTTTATCGTGTGTTTTTGTCGCCTCTATCTCCTTAACCACGATTTTAATTCTTAAAACATATCTTCCAACTAAATATTTTAAAATATTAAATTATAAAGTAGTTATTTCTTATCATACTTCGTATGCATCTTATCATATTCCACTCATCATGTATTTGCCCAATACCCATAATATGATCAACATGCATAGCTAGGAATTGCTTCTATAGATGAATTAGGTACACTATTAATTTTAACATATAAATCTCAAATCTTGCATATATTTCGAAAAGAATAAAACATCTCGAAAACAAATTGCGTAATTGACCCGAATTTTTTATGTATATACAATACATAATTTTTTTGATATTTTCCAGCTAAACTATAGATTTGCACCCATAAATTTATTTATTTGCATCCCTAAATTTACATATTAGCCGTACCCCCCTTTGTTCAGTGGATCTGCCCATGCTTAAGGTTGCATTTGAGACGGATTTAGGAGGCGACTACTCAAAATTGTATAGTTAACCCAACTTTTCTTTATATTTTTTAAATTAGTTATTCAATCATTTTGAAATTTAAATTGTAGTTTTATACCCTACAAAATTGTAGATTTTGACCAGTTGCTTGTAATTATATATTTCGATTCTTTCTTACTTAATTGATAATCTTAATTATTATGATCATAAATAATAGTTTTCCATTTTTCATCTTTTAACTATTGAATATTTTATCCAAAACACATTTCACGACTAACATTTTCCAATATGATTATGGAGTGACAGAGAATGGTGGAAAATTTGGTATTGGATAATTTCTTGGATTGTGTGATGATAACAAATGAATGTGGCGGCATCCACTTGTGTTGTTTAAAGGTGAATTTTTTTGTAGTGAGAGAATCAATCATTTGTGTGTCATTGTTTATATGTATCCTTAAAGCTCCATGCCTTGTTTCTTTTTGCTAAAGGTTCTATTATCACTCGGTACACAGAGTCCGAGCAACTTCTATGGGATTCTTTGGATCTTGAAAAGACATGTCTATTAATGTTTTTTTCTGGGATCCAGCTACGGTTTCTTGGATTTATGTTGTCGGCATGAAATATGAAGTTTATTGACGTAAACTCTTATAAATATGTAATACGTCGATTGTGTGTTTGGATCCTTGTTACGAAAATATAATTAATAATGAGCAAATCCGAAGTTTAATATGAACACATTTGCAATAACAATTTTATACAAAAATATAAAGAAATAATTTCTTTTGTAGCTTTTAAAATCTAGCTAAATGGATGCACACTAAGTTGATATATATTGCTGTTATAGGTGGACATAATGATGTCCACCGCATTCCTAAATTCTACAAATTTATAAATTTTTTATCTATTGCTTTTCAGAAATTAGTATTTTCCTTTCTTAAATTGTATAGAATTATAAAAGTTAAATTTTGAATATGCTCCTGATTGCATATGTTCCTGAGAAATTAGTATTTTCCTTTCTTATATAGTATTTTCCTTGTATGCTTATGTTTGAAGTTATTTTCTCGTTAATCAAACAAGAAATAATATTTTATATTCACATATTATACATTATACACTCTTTTTTTCTTCTTCTATTAATTCCTTGTATTTAAGAAAATATTTTCCCATTTCACCTTTACCTAAATCATTCGAAATAATTCAGGCCCAAATAGGTTCAAAGAATTTGATTTAAATGAACCTTTTTAAATTTGGGGCTTAATTCCGAATATACAAGTTTGGGCTTAATCCACCAATAACCCAAATGGGCTTATTTTCTCATTATATTTAAGAGTATATACAAACCAAAAAGCTACAAAAGAGCGCCAAAAACCCCTCTTTGTGGTGGGAAATCGGGAAGAACAAATACCAAAAGGATGGGATCGGAGGTCCCGCCGGAGTGGGCGTCAAAGCCTTGCATAATGGGCATCGATGAAGCTGGTCGCGGCCCCGTGTTAGGTAGACTCACAGTCCCACACATCCACTAATTTGCCATTTGATTTCTTTTATCGCTGCTTTTAATTTGGAAATCCAATTTTTAGGGCCGATGGTCTATGGATGCTTGTATTGTGCTCGCTCGTACCAGAAGACCCTCTCCACATTGAGTTTTGCAGGTAACATTTTTAGTGTTTTTACTTTTTCAATTTTTATCTTGGGGTTTCGGTTTTTAGGTTTTCGGAAGTGCTTTTAATCACAATGTTTTCGCTATCCGAACTCTCCATTTTTCTCGATGCAGACTCAAAAACCCTAAAAGAAGAGAAGAGGGAAGAGTTATTTGAGAGTTTGAAGGTTGATGAATCAATTGGATGGGCTGTTGATGTGATAGACCCAAGAGAGCTCTCAGCCAAAATGTTAAAGAAGTAACTATCAAAACTATCCCATTTTTCATTAGCTACTCGTTACAAAAAAGTAAACCTCCATGTCAATCTATGCAGAAATAAGATAAATCTTAATGAGATTTCACACGAATCTGCCATTGGCCTCATCAAGAAGGTGTTGAACCTCGGTGTTCTTCTAACTGAGGTATAAGTCTTTTAAAATTATTTACTTGTTGAATACTAGATTAACCCGGTATTAATCCAAAACAAAACCAATGGAGCACAGTACCTCGATACATATTTTCCCATTTTATTTATAAGCATGAAGAAAAATTCTAGGTCAAACTCATTTTCTTGATTGCATTACACAATTGGTAGAATGCTTAAATAAATAGCTGCACTATATCAAGTACCTTGATATACTTTGCAGTAAGTACATTAATAGCACTGCAGGGTTGAAGCTCTGTGCTTACTTCTAATTTCAGACTATCATGCAAGAGTTATGATGCTAAAGCTAATTTACAAAGTTCTATATAAAGAATTTGGATGTGGTTTAGGTTATATGATGTTGTGAAAGATCTTGTTGTTCTTATAACTCCTTTGTCAATCTTTTTCTCTTGTTCATCCTTAAATTCTTTCAACACGGTACCCTTCTTCTTGCTATCCAGGTTTATTTGGATACAGTTGGAGATGCTGAAAAGTACAGAGTAAAGCTTACAGAAAGATTTTCTAATATAAAATTTGTAGTTGCAAAGAAAGCTGATAGTCTCTATCCTGTTGTAAGTGGTGCAAGTATTGTTGCAAAGGTAACTTATCCCTCTCCCCTTACCATATTATCCAAAATTTAACTTTTTAAGCTTTTTTAGAAGATGATTGTAATGCATTTCAAGGTCACAAGAGATAGAGCTTTACGAGACTGGACGTTAGACGAAACTGCAGAAGACCTTCATAGGAGTTTTGGATCCGGATACCCGGGAGGTAGACTTTCATCCATATCTTATCAGTTGTGATGATTATTCTTTTTTGCTTCAAATTTGGTCATCTTCCTATAAATCCACAAACAAAGGCGTGGCTTGAAGATCACAAGCACTCAGTCTTCGGATTCCCATCATTGGTCCGCTTCAGTTGGGGCACGTGCACATCATATTCCAAGAATTTTGTCGATGTGCTATGGTTAGTCTACCATTTTCTCATCTTTTTCTGGGCATAGCTTGATAGATTCTGTGATGTGATCACATTAGGGAGTCGGATGTTGCTGAAGAGGATGACAATGGAAGAACGAGCGAACGGCAGAAGAAGCTAACGAGTATCGGTTTCACAACAGCGAAGAGTAGAAGTGAAGACATTGAATCAAGTGGGAACGGGCGTTGCAAATTTTTTCAGGCTAGGAAACTTGAGCTTCTTAGCCAGTTCTGAAGGTAGGTTGGGTTATCCATATGAACAACTTTCACTTTATTCATCCCGAAACATGGATGAATGCTTTGATGTGTTGTTTGTGTATTGAGCTTCACAAGAATTCTATCTAATGTGTTTCTAAGTTATCATCGATAACACAACGTTCAATTGACCATTTTACCCCTCTTGAAGTAGTTTACTATTGAATGTTGATGAGGATTGAATTGCACATACACAAGCAGGGAGAGCTATAATTTTGGAGGGAATATTTTTTTTGTTAATTTACACAAATTCATTTGGCAGTGCACACGTCCTTTGTATCCGCCTTAAAAGAATTGAAAAACAGAAATATATTTACTTGGTTTTATTCCCCAGTCTTTTCTTAATTATTTTTAGTGCATCCTTCGCCTGCCTGATATTTCAATTCAGTATGTGAGACTGCATGCAGACATTTCACCTCATCCAAGACAATGTAGCACCAATGCATAAGTACATAGACAGTCCTAAAGTTCACACGGCAATGAGAAATAAAAAATGTATGGAAACAGGAATTTATTTGTATGTGATAATCGTATAGCCCCTAGGTATCCTTATTGGAGAACCAGAAGCTAGTGTCATTATATTATTTCAGTAGTGAATCTAAGGTGATTGTTGTAAGTCTCCTTGCTCCACATGAGGTTATAGAGAACCCTGCAGAGTATTTGATGTCACATTCTAACAATCTCTATTGCCACTAAAAGTTTTAGTGGTTGTGATGAAGCTGATTTTTCCAACTTTCAAACAAAAGCATTAGTCACCCAATATCAGATGCAAAGTGCGAAAGCACAATCTCATGAAAACAAATCACGCGTTACGTTCAGTAAACGAAATAATACCTGAAATTCGGATATCAAGAGGGATAGGAAGATAGAAAGCAATGCATTTCCCTCTTGCTTTCCCTCTTGCTATCCCTCTTGCTTTACCTCGTGCTTTCCCTCTTGTTATCCCTCTCTTGATTTCCCTGCTTTCTGTCTTGCTGTCCTCTTGCTATCCCTCTTGCTTTCCCTCTTGCTTTCCCTCTTGCTATCCGTCTTGGAATCCCTCTTGCTTTCTGTCTTGCTGTCCCTCTTGATTTCCCTTTTGCTATCCCTCTTGCTTTCCGTCTTGGAATCCCTCTTGCTTTATGTCTTGCTATCCATCTTGTTTTCCCTCTTGCTTTCCCTCTTACTTTACCTCTTGCTTTTCCTCTTGCTATCCCTCTCTTGCTTTCCCTATTGCTTTCCCTCTTGCTATAACTCTTGCTTTCTGTCTTCCTGTCCCTCTTGTTGTCCCTTTTGTTTTCCCTCTTGCTATCCCTCTTGTTTTCCCTCTTTCTTTACCTCTTGCTCTCCCTCTCTTGCTTTCCCTCTTGCTATACCTCTTGCTTTCTGTCTTCCTTTCCCTCTTGATGTCCCTCTTGCTTTCCCTCTTGCTTTACCACTTGCTTTCCCTCATGCTATCCCTCTCTTGCTATCCCTCTTCCTTTCCCTCTTGATGTCCCTTTTGTCTTGCTGTCCCTCTTGCTTTGATTTCCCTCTTGCTTTCCTCTTGCTTTACCTCTTGCTTCCCTCTTGCTATCCCTCTCTTTCTTTCCCTCTTGCTTTCCGTTTTGCCATCCCTCTTGCTTTCTCTCTTGCTATCCCTCTTGCTTTCCGTCTTGATATCCCTCTTGCTTTCTGTCTTGTTGTCCCTCTTGCTATCCCTCTTGCTTTCCGTCTTGCCATTCCTCTTGCTTTCTTTTTTGCTATCCCTCTTGCTATCCCTCTTGCTTTCCGTCTTGATATCCTTCTTGCTTTCTGTCTTGTTGTCCCTCTTGGTTTTCCTCTTGCTTTCCCTCTTGCTTTCCCTTTTGCTATCCCTCTTGCTTTCCGTTTTGCTATCCCTCTTGATTTTCCTCTTGCTATCCCTCTTACTTTCCCTTTTGCTATCCCTCTTGCTATCCCTCTCTTGGTTTCCCTTTTGCTTACCCTCTTGCTTTCCCAACTTGCTATCCCCCTTGCTTTCCGTCTTGCGATCCTTTTTGCTTTCCCTCTTGCTATTCCACTTGCTTTCCCTCTTGCTTTCCCTCTTGCTATCCTTCTCTTTCTTTCCCTCTTGCTATCCCTCTTGCTTTCCGTCTTGCCATCCTTCTTGCTTTCTCTCTTGCTATCGCTCTTGCTATCCCTCTTGCTTTCCATCTAGATATCTCTCTTGCTTTCTGTCTTGTTGTCCCTCTTGTTATCCCTCTTGCTTTCCGTCTTGCCATCCCTCTTGTTTTCTCTCTTGCTATCCCTCTTGCTATCCCTCTTGCTTTCCCTCTTGATTTCCCTCTTGCTATCCTCCTTGGTTTTCCTCTTGCTATCCCCCTTGCTTTCCTTCTTGTTATCCCTCTTGCTTTCCTTTTTGCTTTCCCTGTTGCTTTGCCTCTTGTTATCCCTCTCTTTCTTTCCCTCTTGGTTTCCCTCTTGCTATCCCTCTTGCTTTCCGTCTTGCTGTTCCTCTTGCTATCCCTCTTGCTTCCCCTTTGCTTCCCCTCTTGCTATCCCTCTTTCTATCCCTCTTTCTTTCTTTCTTGCTATCCCTCTTACTTTCCCTTTTGTTATCGTGAAAAATGGGAAAAGTGCCAAAAACTCTTATGTGTTTAAGTGAAATTGTGTAAATCCTATGTGGCTTTTTTTTCACGAAATATTATGTACTATTAAAAAATATTGTACAAAATTCCGTATTTATTTTTTCACGAAATATCCTATTTTTTTTTAAACGTATTGCACGAAATACAATATATTCTCAAAATATATAGCACTAACATACCCTAATGAATTTAACATGGCGTATGTTTCACTCTCTCTAAACTTTTAATCCATTATTTTTTTTTTTGTGGATGCGTTTTCTCTCTTTCAGTTTTTCTTAGGATTAAGTTTTTGCCCTTTTCTTTGTAAAACAAATTTTCGAATACAAAGGAATATTTCATGCAAATTCGTTTCATAAAAAACATGAACATAGAGTAGTTTTATATAATTTCACTTTTTCCGTGAAAAAAATTAAAAACTTATTCTGACCTTATGACTTGATTTATGCATTTTAAATAAAATTTTATTTATATATAACTACTTATATAAGAAAGGAAAAGAAAAGATGTTTTTTATGATGTTGACCCGATTTGTCCCCTATTCTGGATCCGGGTCAAAAATTACAAGGGACTGTTTGACTATTAATATTGGGAGGACATTTTCATTATGGGAACGACGGAGATCGGAGCCATCAGCCATGATGCGAAAACAAGTCCTCTCCTTAACGGAAGCGGCGGCTTCTAGAATACGCCACCTCTTAGACCAGCGCCAACGCTCTTTCCTCAAGCTCGGCGTCAAGGCTCGCGGCTGTAATGGCTTATCCTATACCCTTAATTATGCCGGTAAATTTCCCCCTTTTCGTGGTTTATCTTTTCTTTTTTTCTTTTTCTATGCACGAGGTTATGATTATGGGTGAGGACGTGAGGGTTGAGATTTCGACCTTGTTTTGGATAATTATTGGTAAAACTTGATTTTGTGGAATCTTAGTATTGCTGCGAAGTGTAATTAATTTATTATAAATTGGAAGATTAAGTTAGCATCCGCCCTAATTGGAAAACTGAAATTGAATGAAAGAAGAATCTTCTATCAGAAGATCAAAATCTTCAGTACTATTCATGCTTTCATTTTATTTGTTGTTGATAATTTGATATGGAGTTATTGATACTTGTTCATCACAGATGAAAAAGGGAAGTTTGATGAATTGGTTGAGGACAAAGGTGTTAAGATGTTGATTGATCCAAAAGCTCTGATGCATGTCATTGGAACTAAGATGGACTTTGTTGATGACAAGCTGAGGTAAAAAGATGATTTCTACTTTCTTTTTTTGGATGATGAGAGAAATTCACAACCGCAACTAAAGGATGCAGTCTACGTAATGTAGCTCGTGGTAAATAGCCTCCAAAATATGCTTTACAATTGGGGATACTTTTAGGTTTGTGTTTAGACATACATAAATTTGAAATGAAGCTTGAGGGAACTCATTTTACCTCGAACCTACATGTATTTAGTGCATAATTATGGAAATGAATCAACTTCTTGATTTGATTTTGAAAGAATCTGATACGAACCGCGTACCTCACCCCCGTCATAGTCTAATAGCCACCGGGGGCACAGTTAGAAGGGAGAAGGCTCCAATCCCTCCTTGGTGGGAGAACCCCCGGAGGTAGAAAAAGCAACCCCCCATTCCGTGGGGAGGGCAGAGCGAGGGGGGAGGGGGAGTCATCCATGGGTTTCTAGAATGGAAAGAGGAAGAAGGAGGGCGAGGGGGGCAGACGGGGGAAACGGGGAAATGGAGGGGAAAGGGGGCGAGGCGGGAAAATGAGAGGAAGTAATCCCCTGAAACTTAAGTGAGATAAGCTGCATGAGGAATGGAAAAGTGAATAGGAAAGGTGGGCCAGGACATCATAATCTTTTGCTATTTATAGGCCATAAGTAAATCCCAAGAAATCTATCTAGTGGTTGTTTTTTATTTTATCTAATTAAGTTCTACAGGAAAGGACTCTTCCTCTTCCCTCTTCTGTATTTTGTGAAACTATCTGAATATATTAAGCTTTTACTCTAGTATTTCTGTATTTGTGTTCTCGCTTGTTGCTTCCGTTTCCTTTCTCTTAAGTGTTCGAACGTCGCAAACCTTTAGCTCTAAGAAATCAGTTTGGAACAGAATCTCTCTTTCTTGGACTTCTTCCTCGCTACCTTCTTCTGTAACTACAGTTACATATTGATATGTTTAGTTGCAGGCCATGTTACAATCATAGTTCTTTCATGTATTAATATTTGGTGTTCATTCTGATACTTGTTGATGGATTATGTTTATCAAATATTTGATGGCTAGTTACTTGTATGCAGATCTGAGTTTCTTTTCATCAATCCAAACTCTAAAGGGCAGTGTGGCTGTGGTGAATCCTTCTTGACAACAAGCAACTCGGAAGCAGCCAAGGCCAGTGGTAGCTCAGCAAAATGAGATTTTCATCATCATAACACACACTTAAGATCTGCAGTTCTTTTTTGCTTCTGGAGCATGGATTGTGGAATTCCTTTTTAGAATTATAGCCGCAGTGATTGTATATTTTGTGCTTTTTTGATGTACATTACTCAATATCAATGAGTTGTGTCAAGATATTATTACTGTTGAAAATAAAATAAATCCATTCTGCAGATCTTGGTGTTCAAGAATCTCTTTTACATTTAGCTTCTATTTGCCATTTCTGCTGAATCAGGATTAACTCCACCAAATCATCGATTCTATTTCATCTTCATTAAAGAAAATTTTAAAACTCTTCAATCTTCTTACCTACCAAAACTCCCCACAAGAACAATGCCCCTCTCTAAAATGATGAAACCTATTATTATCCCTCACAACAATCTCCCTTTTAGTCACAGCAGAAGCAACCTTCATAAACTGATGGCAATCCCCACAAATCCTCAGGTTCTTCATGATCCTTATCGGTACACCCGAAGGCAAACACATCAACCCGAAAGTAAAAGCAAGTTTCTCACTATGAAGCTTCAAATGCTCCCTCTTGCAATCATCTTCCACATCATGCAAATCATGTTCAATCTCACCTTTAAAACCCGATTTCTCCATCTCCTCGAACAGCCTATCCAACCGCGTATATATCTCAGCAACACGCGGATGATTCCTCTCGCCCACCATGAATGAATGAACGGAATCTTTAATCTCAATCCAACTCTTACCCCTCTCCTTCTTAGCTTCACTGGTTTTTAGAAGCTTTCTTGTTGACGCAACTTCGTCCCACTTTCCGTTTGCAGCGTATATGTTCGATAGAAGAACATGATTACCTGCGTTATTGGGTTCGATCTCAAAGAGCTTCCTTGCTGCAACTTCGGCTAATTTGACGTTTTTATGAACTCTGCAAGAAGCTAAGAGGGAACCCCACATAGATGCAGTAGCTTCAAATGGCATATTCAAAATCAAATCTTTAGCCTCATCAATCTTTCCGGTCCTACCAAGAATATCAACCATGCATGAGTAATGAACAACGTTAGGCGATACGTAGTGTTCTTTACTCATCATGTCGAAATATTCAAGCCCCTTTTCGGCCAACCCCATATGAGCACAAGCCGAGAAGATCGAAACGTAAGTCACTTCATTTGGGCGGAGAAACGCTTGCTGCATTTTTTCGAACAATATCATCGCCTCTAGTGGTTTTGCGTGCCTGGCAAAACCTGATAGCATCGTGTTCCATATAATCACATTCTTTTTCTTCGCGTCGGAGAAGACGGCGTGAGACTGAGCAATGCGGCCGCATTTAGCGTAGACATCTATGAGAGATGAAGAAATGTACTCGTTCACACCAAAACCGGACTTATGCACGATAGTGTGGATTTGCTTTGCTTCTATCGAAGCAGCCAATGCAGCGCACGCGCTGAGAACGGAAGAAATGGTGAAGACATTCATCGGAATGTCGTTCCTTTGAGCCGTTCGGAACAAACTTAACGCCTCTTCGTGTAAATCGTTCTGGACGAATCCGGCCATCATCGAACTCCAAGTTACGTCGCTCTTCTCCGGCATGGTTTTGAAAACACGAAAAGCATCCTCGACGGAACGGCACTTGGCGTAGACATCAAGCAATGCGGTACTGACGAAAGCGTTCGACTCCATCGAAGACTTGATAACGAAAGCGTGCAACTGTTTGCTCTCGAACGCCAAAGAATTTAACGCACACGCGCACAACACGCTCGATAGAGCGAACTCGCTGAACTCGGAGCCTTCTCTCAGCATCCTAATGAAGAGCTTTAAACCCGCTTCTCCATTCCCGTTCTGAGTGTAGGCGCCGATCATGGTGTTCCAAGAAACTACATTTCTCCGACGCATTTCGTCGAACACTTTGAGGGCGTAGTCCACAACGCCGCATTTGGAGTAGATGTTGATCAGCATGTTTGAAGTTGAAGTGTCGGATTGCAATCCGAATTGGATGATCTGTCCGTGGCAAGATTTTCCCGGCATGATTGCTCTCTGTTTGGCGGATTTTTGGACCAAGGTTTGTTGATTTTGCAAAAAGGCGTTTCTTGTGCATATCCAAACACGGTCTTCTTCTTGAATTGTTGAAAAACTTCTGCAGTATAATCCTAATGCTGTACATGATTTATTTCTCCTCCCCAATAATTGCATTTGAAAACAACAAACTCTGCACCACCCAAGAATAATTTGCTATTCCCTTTCGGGAAAAAAAAAATTTAATTAAATTATTTGTTACACTTGCCCAAAGCCCAACATGTAAATTAAATATTTAATATGATGAGCGAACCACCCCAAATCAATACTTATATACAGCTAAATTTCAAGAAATTGACAACTTCAAAGCGTGAGTTCGAACAAACAAAGATTGTAATTTCTCCTCAATTAAACCCACAAATTGGTTCGTAAATCAAGAAAAAATGGAACTTGAGAAAGGTTTGGTAAGATGGATCGTTGACATATCAAATTGGAATCCTTCACCTCATCATTTCAATCTCGCCTTGTCTCTTCTTCCCCACCATGAACATCTCTCCATCACCAGGTTTTTTAAAAAAAAATTAATTTTAATGCAATTTTTTCTTTTCACGTATCTTCAAGCTTAAGTTTTTCTAATATTTTGTGTTGGGAGAATCAAAGAGAAGAAGCATATTTAGTGGAAATTTAACTAATTTTGATGAATCCCTTTGTTCTGATTCAACTATGATGTTTACTATACTACTATGGTATTGTCTTTATGATGAATTTGAGTGGGGATGAATTGATTAGGTTTGTGAAATTAGAGGATCGAAAACGAGCTATTGTAAGCCGGCTCCTGCAGTATGCGTTGGTCCATCAAGTGTTGGGAATCCCTTTTGATCAAATCATAATCAGAAGAACTCAAGAGGGCAAACCATATTTGGTATACCTTCTTTTACTACTTTTCTCCTTCATTGCATTTAAATTCAAGATTTTGTGATTGAATATTTGTCGTAAAGTTGAGATGACATCCTACTCGAACCAAATCGAGTTAGAATAATTGGAACAAGCATCTTCTTGTTCTTTCTCTGCATTATTTTCTGCTGTTCTGTTTTAAAAAAGGGAAACAAAATACCTTGTCTGAGTGTTAATTTGTCGTTTTTGCCCTTTATTTGTCGATAAAATTGTTCATTAGCAAGTAAAGGAAAAACCCTGCAAAGTTTTTTGCATTTTCACTTGAACACAACGTACTTTGCCCTTTTCTCATTTGCAAATAGCAGTCACTGAAACGTGTTATATCCTTTTGTTGTGTCTTTTTCTGCTAGGTACGCGACAATGTGAAATTGGGGTTTCCGAATTTTAACTTCAATGTATCCCATCATGGTGACTATGTCGCGATTGCATCTGAACCTATATACCTTGTGGGATTGGATATCGTTACTCATTCTGTTCCCATGAATGAGACGGCTGAGAAGTTTATGGAGAGTTTCTCATCATACTTCTCTAGTTTAGAATGGTGTAGTATCTTCAGTGCTGGCTCTTCTGATCAGATGCTGAGAGTCTTTTACCGGTATGTTAGTCTTTAGTGCCTTTTTATTAATATGTTAAAAAGAAAAGCCATACGTTAAGAGAAAATTGATTGGCATTACAATTTATGATTATGGTAATTGTGCAGATATTGGTGCTTGAAGGAAGCCTTTGTGAAGGCTATTGGTAGTGGAGTTGGTTACAAATTGGATGATGTTGAGTTTCATCACATGAATTGGGATAATATAGTTGTGAAAGTTGGTGGAGAAGAGTTGAAAGATTGGAAGTTTTGGCTTATCGAGCTCAGTGACGATCATTCGGTAAGTCTTCATCTAGTCCCATATATATTTCTCCCTCTTTTAAGGAACCTAGTGCAACAGGTATCCATTGCTAGAGGGCATCCAAGAACTGCCATCTCAAATTACATGAGTACTTTAAACCAGACCGAGTTTGAAGATGAAGAGCAAAATATAGCCCTCCATCTTCGGAATCCAAGTTTTACATTTCTAGCAGTTGAGGATCTTGTTCAGTTATTGCAGAACATGTCAACAAAGATAAACGAGGAAGAGAACAGATGAGGTCAGTTATTGGTGTTCCTCTGCTGCATTTCATCTTGTTGTATCCAACACCAAAAAAGAATCGAACAATAAGATAACCACCACCAATTCCTACAACAAATCAGGCAACATATTGGCAAGTAAATCCATGGATAAAATCAGAATCATCACCCTCTTGTGGCTGCATAGGAAGGGAAGATTTCTCATTCTTTTCGTTGCAACTTCTTGTCAGTGGAAGGAAAGCTGAGTAGATTGTGGTATTTGGCCCATGAGATTGATTGTTCTTCGAAAGGGAAACTTGTCTTGTATTCTGTTATTCCCAATGTTGAAGCCCAGCAGACCAGAGTGTGGCAATTGATTAAGGATTTGGGCAGTCGTCCTTTGAATGTATTTCCATTCAGCCAGTGAAGTGATTGTCTTGCACATGAAAGATCTCAAGAGATCTGCTTCCTAGGCAATTTGGAATTGTTCCTTCCAAGCTGTCATTTGAGAGAGAAAGATCTGCATATTTAATTTGTTGGAAGACAGATCTAGGTACTCCATACTTGATGGAATTTCTCCACATAATTTGTTGGAAGCAAGATCTAGACAATGCAAATTTGATAGCTTCCCATCCCAATATTGGATGGTATTTGACCTATAAATTATTATTATAAATTTTTTGAAAGGTACTCTCTATGAATTGTTTCAAACATTCACTGAAGAATTTCTTCAAATTCCGAAACCTAAAAGCAATGTGTACCATGACACAAAAAATCTACTTACTAGAGAGATTTGATTCTAAACTCTTATATGTCAAAAGTTTAATATTTAAATAATTTTAGAGATTTTTCTTGACTTTATCTGTGTTAACAAAAAAATTGAAATATCTCGATTTTTTTTATAACAGAACCGAATCAAATAATAATGATTCGAAGCATTTCTTTTTTATACTATTTTGGAATTTTCAATCGTAGCTGGAAAGTTGCCTTTATTTATTCAACTCAAGGATTACACAATTACCTACCTATACGTCTATTAAAAGAGTTCTGTTTTTTTTAAGTTAAATATATGTATTTTTTAATAACGAGGAATTTGCAGCTGTTATCATCGGTACACACAAAATAAATCTCATGCATATAAATGTGGTGACTTTTGAATCTATAACCTTCGACCACAAGTTGAGCACCTTAACCACTATGATATGATTTTTAAAGAATTCTTGTTCTTATAAAACTGTCTCAAATACTTAATTTAAAGGCAAAAATTTAACTTGTAACACCTATAATAAAATAACCTAAGAAAATTAATAAATTATTATATGGTTGACATTACATGCATTCATTTGTTTTAATAATTACCAGCCCATCTACAAGAAACGAAATTGTACTAAAACAAAATCGGATTTCCAAAATATCATTAACATATTAATAGAGATTAATTACACATTACAGTTCTTAATATTTCTGAAAATATAGAATTCTTTTAACCGACTCACAAGGCCACCTTTTAAAAATTGATTACATTGTTTAACGCCACATATGAAGTTTTGGAATTTAAACAAGACTACAATTTGTTCAACATTTTCAATTAACTTCAGTATAATTTAAGTGTAATAACATAATTAACATTATAATAGTATTAAGTAGAGAAGTTGCCTATACCTAATCAAAATTTCAATAAAACCAATGACTTATATATGTTTGGAATGAATCAATAGGAAGACTCCTTAAAATAATAAATTTGAAGCAATCTACACCCTTTATCTTATAATTCGATAATTTGGATTGAATGTGCTCTGAAATTTCTGTTATATGTAATCTTTTCATATTTTATGCATAGGAACCAAAGTGTAAAAGTTACAAGGTTTATGTATAAAAAAAATAAAATAAGGAATATGCATAAAAAATATAAGGAGTATGCATAAAAAATATATGGAGTATGTAATTTCCTACTCTTGTATAATTCTGTTTTCTTACTTGATCCGTACACACACACACATAGGGCCGGTCCTGAGAAAAAAAGGGTCTGGGGCAAGTGATAAAAAATGGGACCCCTCTCTATAAAATAATATTTGTATTTTCATCATCTTCTATTTTAATATATATCTTTAAAAAACAGTAGTTGTCGCTTCACCTCCATTTTTTGTGACATAGTCGTGTTCAAAACAGTTTAGTAAACAAGAAAATTAGGGAATAAAAGAGAAATAGAGATGAATAATAACAAAAGCGTACACATAGAATAAAGAATTGATGTATCATTTACTTTTTTATGACCTATTTAATTATTTTAAATTCTATATTACTATATTAGACTAGATATAATATATTTTGTAATAGAATTCTGGGCCAGATTAAATATATTAACTGAGTCATTTCTTTGCTACAAAAATAAATAAATATGCTATTTCTTAAAAAAAACTTATTTATTACTATTAAAAAAAAGAAAAAAAGAAAAAATGAGCCCCAAAAAATTTGGAGCCCTGGGCAACCGCCCCTCCTCACTCTACATGAGGGCCGGCCCTGCACACACACACACACACACACACACACACATATATATATATATATATATATATATATATGAATATATGCTAATTGATTTAATTAATATCTAGACTAATGAAGGATTATAAGAATTGACAATGATGAAATAATATAAGAATAAAAAACTTACCTGTTACCGAATTATTATGAAGGAACAGTTGAAGAAGAGTAGTGATGTTGCAAATTTGTATTGGGAACGTCCCGCTAAGTATATTGGAATCAATCCTCAATACCTCTAAATTATTAAGAGAACCGATCTCTTTTGGAATATCATCTGTAAAATTGCAAAGTCAAGTAACTCAAATTGAGAATTAAGTATATAGAATCATATGCCCCTAATTGAATCAATACGAAGCATGTAAATTATGATAGATATCATATTATTTTTCAACAATACCTTTGTGGATATTTATTAAGGTTTTGTAATAAAGACGATATGATGTTTTGAAGTATATACTCCCTCCGTCCCATTATTTATGTCCCATTGAGACTGGACACGGTAATTAAGATAGTGAAAGTAAATGTGTAAAGTTGTGGTGTAAAAGTGTAAAGGTGTGGGGTCCACTTGCTTAGATTGATTGTGGTCCACTTATTTATTTCCTTATTTGGTATGAGACATAAATAATGAGACAACCAAAAAAGGCAAGTGAGACATTAATAATGGGACGGAGGGAGTATAATTTAATAACTGGAGAAGGTTTGTGATGTTCCAAAGTTTCATTCTCCATTTCTCTGAATTATTCAAAACCCAATCTCTTTTGGAATATCACATATAGAATTAAAATGTATTTTCTTTCAATTTATTTATCAATCAATAAAAAGGAAGCACAATAAGTTTTTTTTGAGAAACACTTAAATACATTTTAAATTGTTGTTATGGATGTATAATTCCTTAAGTTGTCTACGCACGCGTCCACCAAAGTTGTTAAAAGACAAGTCAAATCAAGTTGTGGACACTGATGAAAACTCAATGGTAATATCTCCATCCAATTTGTTCTCGGCTAGGACAAGTATTTCGGGTTTTTGAAGCTTGTTGTAGCTGCAAATCTCTTTTGATAGGGAATCTAATAAACTATTACTATATAAGTAACTAAATCTATATACATTTATATAAATTTACTAAAGTGGATAAGGTTTGTGATGTGCCAAAGTTCCCCTGCGTTTGTTGGAACTCATTCTCCATTTCTCTAAATCATTAAAAAACTCCAATCTCTTTTGGAATATCATCTATGGAATTGAAATGCATAAATCAATGTAAACGAAAACACAATAAGGTTTTTTGATTGTTGCTACTAATGTACAATTCCTTAAGCAATGTGATGTTCCCAATATCTCCAGGGACATGTCCGCTAAAATTGTTCGATGACAAGTCAATACTCTCAAGTTGTAAGAATAGATATTTATATAAAGTTATTAACAATGGATGGGGAAGAGACCATAAACAATATTTTCTCTCAAATCAAGAGAAAAAAGAGACGAAGATTATAAAAAAGGCTACTCAATTGCAGCATCTAAGTTTTCCAAACAAAATTTTGTTGTCATAATAGAATAAGATTCACTATCTTATTATCAAAATAAAAAAAACTCAAGACACATTTCCAATTTGTGAGTTGAATTATTTCTCCTATTCTTCACGCCTTTCTACCATTGATTGCAGATATACAAATTAGTTTTCAAGTTCAGTTGTGGTGCTACGACTAGCAAAAGTTAATTAATTAAACAAGACCAATCGCTAGAAAGTAAAAACAACAAACGAATTAAATTATTTTGTAATTAACATTTTATTTTAGGCTTAAAAAAAGGAGATGCAGAATGTTCACTAAAAACAAATATTGTTAATATTTCCAAAACAATAATGAACACGAAATTGGACAAAGATTATGGTGAGTGATTTTATCTTTGACGAAACAAACAAAAAAAAATTCATGTATTAAACGGTCCGAGAAAGCTTTTTTCGTCAATACATTTTTCGTGAGTCAATGCTTTATATATATATATATATATATATATATAGGGTGTGGATCTAGGGAGATCCAATACTCAAAAGAGATATGAGAATCATTCCCTACCATAGATCCCTTCCAAATCAAAGGTCAAGATTACACTACTAGTTTAGTTTTTTTTTTCAAAAAAAGGTAGAAAAGGCAAAATGGGAAAATTGAAACAAAACAATTTGAATTTAATTCTCATATCTACAGCAACTCTCTCACTCTCTCTTACTCTCCCTATTCTCTCTTATTTTCTCTCACTCTCTCTTACTCTCTTTCTCTCTCTAAAATAAAAAAGCTCACCCATTTTGATTTCCTTCTTCCTCCAATTTCTCGAAAGCCTAGAAGACCCACTACTCCAAACCTTCCATCAACAACTGACAGAAACAAAACAGAGAAGACACAGTTCACCTCCATAATCGACGAGCGAGCAAAGAACTTTGTTTTCGTCCATAACCGACCACCGAGAAGAACCGACAGAAATCGAGTAAGAAATCGAAGATTTAGAGTCGTTTTCCCTCGAATCGACGAGTATTCAGGTTTGTTTTACTTATTCTTGACTTAAATTATGAAACCCGGTAGTGCTATGGTGGATTTCTACGTTAAACTGTTGTGCTTGAATGATGCAGCAAAGGTGTTCGACGAAATTCCTGAGAAGAACACTGTGTGCGTCAATGCGCTATTGTCAGACTATGCAGAGGCTAAGATGTGGGGAGAAGGGATTGCGCTTGTTAGGAGGATGCCTAAGTTGTGTTTGGAAGCAGACAACTTCACTTTATCCTCAGCTCTTCGTGCTTGTTCTGGACTCTGTTCGATAGAATTTATGATTTTTTCTATCCCGGTTTTATTGATATGCATGAATCTCTTGTATTATTAGCATGAAATTGAGTGTCTGTGTGCATGAAAGTTTTAATATTGGTATGCACATTCTTTTTTTCGTGTGCCTTTTTTTATAAGCGTAAGCATAAAACATTTTATATATTAGCATAAAGATATGAAATATTAAGCATAATTTTTTTGTCCATTGGTGCATATTATTTTGGATTTTTGTGCATAATTAATATTGGTGGTGTGCATAACTTGATCGAAAGGTTAGCATAAAAAGATTGAATCAAATGCAAAAAATGTGTGCATAACTTGATCGAAAGGATAGCATTAAATTATATACTGTGTGCATGATTTATGAGAAATGTAAGCATAAATCAAATTGTAACGGTAAAATATGATAAATATGAATTATTTCTTGAAGGGGGGACTTCCATCCATAAAAATCTGCATAAATTCACCTAGAATATAATATACATAAACAGATAATCAGAAAATAGGAAAACACAAAAATCGAAGAAAGCAAACGAAATGAGCAAAATTGCCCAAGAACAATCACTACAAGAAATTCACCGTACACCGACGGAAAATTCCGTCGGTAAACCGCAAAATTCCGTCGGTAAAAAAATTACCGACGGAATACCGACGGAATAAATGCGTCGGGTCAGGCTTTGTCGGTAAATATTACCGACGGAATATTCCGTCGGTAATATTTCCCGACGGATTGCCGACGGAAATAAACCGTCGGGAGATTGTCACCGGATATTCTGTCGAGGAGGAGGAAATTTAAAATAATTTTTTTTCTTTACCGACGGAATTTTCCGTCGGTAAATTTAAAATAATTTTTAAATAAATTTTTTGTTTTTATTTACCGACGGAATTTTCCATCGGTAATGTTAATATAATTTTTTAAATAAATTTTAAGTTTTTTTACCGACGGAAATATCCGTCGGTAAATTTAAAATAATTTTGTAATATTTTTTTTGGTTTATTTACCGACGAAAATATCCGTCGGTAAAACGTCGGTAGATTTTTTTTTTTAGATATAAATTTTTTCGTTTTTTTGTACCCAGTTATCGACAACCTGCAATTTTTAACCAACCAACACATCACATATATTTAACCAACCAACGCATCACATATAACGATTCAAATCAACTCAAAAAGCAAATTGAAATATAAATATATAAATCCTAAAATCCAAATATTCAGTATATATACATAAATCATAAATAAATAAATCATAAAGAGGTGGGAGGAGGGGATCGATCGTCGCCGTCGTCCGGGAGGTCGTCGTCGGCTGAGAGGAGCCCATCATCTCCATAAGCCGGGTCATCTCGCGCATTCATATATGCGACTGCGCCTCGAGGCTCCTCCTAGCTGCCGACTCCTCCTCCGGTCGGCGCATGATCTCGGCATTGCTGCGGGATGGCCCAAGTGAGGAAGTAGAAGAGCGGTGGCGGCGTTGATGTAGCCGCTCCCTTCCTCGCCGAAACCGTAGAGCCGCCGCTTCTTGTCCCGAACCCCTTCCAAACGCAGATAAATCGCGTTTTTATCCGCGTGGGGGCCTTCTTCGGCAAGCAATCCGCTCCACCTCCGCCTATTACAATATAAAAAAAGAAATTAGTCAAACTCGTAATTGTAGAATAATATTATATATTGTAATTGTGTGCTTACATGAAGTCTCGCCGCCTTCATGTTGGAGAAGTCTCCACCTTTGTAATGGAGACTCTGGAAAGTGTTAAAGGCGGTGGACTCTAAGGAGCATCCCATCTCGAGAAGCCTATTCATAACATGCATAAACAAAATTATGTCAAAAAACAAAGACATAAGAAGCTAAAAAAACATATAAAATGAGACTTACCGTAGGCGTGAGTACTTGCATGGCCGACCGGGACCCTCCTTTGTGCTTGCTCATCCCGGCGCCCGGCTCGGGCTCGACTCGCGGCTGGGAAGCGATCTCGACTTACGGAGCACCTGCGGCCGCATCCAAGTACTCGTTGAGGGCCGCCCACCTCTCGTGTTGATGTAGTCCGGTTTTTTAGGGCGGCCCATCTTCATTTCGTAGTGCCGGTCGTTGAACCTCTTGGATGCCCTCTTCGCCACATGTGGTGGGATCGCCTGGTCCCGGTCGACAGGCCGCGGAAGTGCTTTCGCAATTTACATGTTTATACATGTTAGATATATATAAATAAATGCTAAATTATAAGATTGTAAACTTGAAAGAAAAACTAACCTTAAATTCTTCAAAATCTTGCTCCTTAATTTCGGGAGGAGTCGGCTTCCAAGTGAACCCGGTCGGGTTATTGATCTTTTTAAAACAATCAACGATTGTCGAGGCCAATCGGGATGGCTCAAGCAATCGCCTATTATTGAAAATTGGTTAATCCAAGTGAAATTTGATATATTTAAAATTAATAAAAGCAATTATTACATACCCCTCGGGTAAAATCTCGAAACATCGGCGGCTATCCACCGAGTAAGAGTCGGTAGAACCCCGATGGGGTCCACCCGACTCGTGGGGGCGCCCCCATAGCCGGATGTCGATGGGGGTGCTCCACGCCCGGCAGAGCCGATCTGATCCCGCCACGACCTCCGGGAGGCGCCATGTACCGAAAACAAAGAATAATCATTAATCGTTTTTGGCCAAAAAAATAAAATAAAATTCTTTTAAAACCCGTAAGGTATACTAGTCATCACTAAATTCCTCATCTTCCGATGTCGAACATGTTCTTCTTCATCATCATCTCATTCGTCAAAATCTTCCTCATCGAGTTCTATTGTTTGACGTGGATGAGATAATGTTATATCGGGGTTCTACCTTGTCGCGTGGTTACATACGGTGGGTTTAGTATGTCATCTTCTTGAAATGCTTCGTCTAATGAAGATTTAGTTGGCAAATCTATCTTAAATCTCGGTTTAACTTTACATACTTCCAACCATGCCTTCCTAGATTTGTTCACACTAGGATATGAGCAGTAATACACTTGATGCGCTTGTGATGCAAGGACAAATGGTTCATAATTCCGCGCGGTTTCGTTTGATCGATAGAAACCAACTTGTATTGTGGATGTATATAAGTCCCTCTAGTGGGTCGGGTCAAACCATAAGCACTTGAACAACATAGTTCGTTTTATTGGTAAACACGGGTACTCAACTTCACATATCTCCACCAACTGCCCATAATAATCAAGTGCATCAGAACCATAATTCTGCCCTTGTATACACACTCCGCTATTCATAGTGGACTTTCCTACCCCATGTGATAAAGTATGAAACTTATATCCGTTCACAACGTAACCAGGGTACGTATAAACCGCTACTAATGGACCTTTTGCTAAATCCCGTATATACGGATTCATCTCATTGCAATAAGGGGAAGAAACCTAAAATCATAAGAAGCTAATTAAGAAAAGAAAATATTTTCGAATTTATTTAGAATGGATAAGCTCATCGTACATATGATTTGAACCAAGCTCCGAATTCCTGCTCCACCGATGTTTGGTAATCTTCATCTGATATATTTGGACATTACCATCCTTTGATAGGAGGTCGACGTATCATTTTGTACATTTCTCGTAGCTTGTTCATTTAGGGTTACGTGTTTCTCCCCATGAGATGACCAAACTTTATAATTTTTAACGAATCCCTTCATATAAACGTGCTCTCTTACAACTTGTGTAGTCAAAAACACCTTATTCTTACAATTTTTACACGGACATCTAATTTTTTCCCCGTCCATATAATTTGTCTGGCTACTTGCCCAATCAATGAAAGCCTCAATGCCATTCACAAATTGAGGATTCAATGAACCGTCTATTGTCCACCGTGTATACATCCACGAACGACTCATTATTTCAAATCCTGATTGTACGAATGGAGAAACAAGTTGATTATCAAGAGAAGTTCGACCTTGGTATGTCTTTAGTGAGAAAAAATTGTCTGAAATTTGTTGTCATTTGACTCTTATAATCAATCAACTAATCAGTGCTATTTAAATAAGATTGTTTTCTTGAAATTTTTTTATGGATTGTCAAGTGTAGGAACTAACAGTTGATTTTTTATGTAAGAAGAAGAAATAGGACATTAAATTTCAATTCTTATATCTTTATGCAAAAGGGATCCAAAATTAAATAAGTAAGATGAAGGGTATTAGTTCTTAGGTTCTCATCATATCAATCTCCTGATTTAACATTCTTATACTTAAAACAATCAAAACAAACAATCTGCGAAGCATAGTTAGAGAAGTTGAGCTACTGAAAAACACCAAAACAAGAGCTAGAACGTGAGTGTGCTAAAATGAAAAGTATACAAACCCTGTTCTGAATATAGAAAGATCAAATAACATATAAAACACAAGCTTCAACATTGGCAACTCATTAACAAAAAATAACTCTTTTTCAGAAGATTGACAAATGATATCTGAATAAATCCAACCAACACAATTACCCTTTCTTGACAGAAAATGGGACTGACTAAAACACCAAACTCTCATTCTAAATATCCACCGTTCTTCAATTATTAATACTATTATTTCAAGAATCCCAGCAACGTAACTTCATTATTATATGAATCCCAACAAGGATCAAATATTTTTTACAATAAAAAAGCAGCCATGACAACAAGCCACATTATTAAACAAATTTCATTATTGTGCAACGTATTAAGCATTTTTGAACAAAGAATTAAGCATCACAAAAGTAGTAGGGTAACCTGGAGAGAGAGGGGCTTCGGCGAGCTACTGACGGCGGCGAGCGACTGGCGGCGACCGGCGATCTACAGGCGGCGGCTCGACTAGCGGCGGCGAGATATGCGCGGCGGCGAGCTACGGCGGCGACCGAAGCTGCGCGGCGGCGAGCGACGGACGGCGACTCCACCGGCGGCGGCGACGAGCGAGCGGAAGAAGACTGCGTTGTTACGTTTCGTTCGCTCGCTCCTCCGCCCGTAAATTAATCTAGGGTTTACCGAGCGAATTTACCGACGGATTTATCCGTCGGTAAATTATAAAACATTTTTAATCAATTTAAATTAAAAATTCATTTAAAATAAATCAAAATAAATTTACCGACGGAATATTCCGTCGGTAAACATTTTTTTAATTTAAAAAATGATTTTCTCAAAAAATAAATTATAGTTTCGATTTAAATAAATCAAAATATATATTTACCGACGGAATATTCCGTCGGTAAATTTAATTAATGATTTTCTCAAAAAATAAATTATAGTTTCGATTTAAATAAATCAAAATATATATTTACCGACGGAATATTCCGTCGGTACATTTAATTAATGATTTTCTCAAAAAATAAATTATAGTTTCGATTTAAATAAATCAAAACGATATATTTACCGACGGAATATGCCGTCGGTAATAAAATAAAAAAAATAATTGGCAAAATTGAAATTTGGCGACGGAATATTCCGTCGGTAAAAATAGCGACGGCTTTTTTCCGTCGGTATTCCGTCGGTAAGTTTAACAGTCATATTCCGTCGGTATTCCGTCGGTAAGCCGACCCGTGTTTCTTTTCCGTCGGTAAATCCGTCGGTAAATTTGATAATTTTTGTAGTGAATGAAGGCCCATCCAAAATCAATCTTTGTGCGTACACATCAGATTCATTCTAACAAAAGAAACAATCGGGGTCAAAAGAAACACGACTCTGTCATTCCGATTCGGACATGCATGAAAAGTTCACAAGATGAGCATAAACACATAACATCATGAGCATAAAGATGTAAAACTCGAACATGGGAGCGAAAATGGGTGGAGAGAGAAAATCTGAAGTTGAATTAAAAGAAGAGGAGTTTACAAAAATACCCTTAATGAGCTAGATTTTCTCCTTTTTTGATTTATTTTTAAATGCTTTTGGGGATAAATGAGAGCCTTAGATTTGCGAAATGAAGGGACGAGATCGGTTCTCGTATCTCTTTTAAGATTTGGATCTCATAATATCCATTCCCTATATATATATATATATATATATATATATATATATATATATATATATATATATATATATAGGAGTTGGATCATTAAGGAACACTAGCTTAATTAAAGAACTAGGAATACATCATAGCCTTCCATTTTGTGAAATGTGTGGCTTGGATTAGATGAACTATTTTAAACTTTGAATCTTTTATTTAACTCATTAAGGGTATAGAAGTAAATTACTCATTTTATTTTTACATATCTTCTATTATTCAATTATCTTATTTTGAATTTAACATGGAAAAATCAAAATTTAATGCCATTTTTTCTTCTTTTCGCCCCCTCGAGCATAAAAAATACGAATAAAGTGCATAAATAAATACGAATAAAGTGCATAAGTGCATAAATAAATACGAATAAAGTGCATAAATTTTTTATGCACTTTATTCGTATTTATTTATGCACTTTATTTGTATCTTTTATACACTTCGTTTTTAATTTATGCACTTTATTCGTAATTTTTATACACTTTATTCGTATTTTTTATACACTTTATTCGTATTTTTTATACACTCAACAAAACCTAAAATCCCTATAATTGACAGAAAATTGAGGAATTGCATCTCTTCTGCAAAAATTCGTCTATTCCTCAACTCCAATCAAGTATTCAAATTCTAAATCTCAATCTTAATCCTAAAAACTATGAAATGAAGGATATGAGTAATTGAAATCAGCAAAATTAAAAAATTGAATATCAATCAATTCCCTCATCATCTCAATCAATTTATATAAAATGAAATCTCCATTAACATCCAAACAAGCTAAATAGAATTCAATTTCATAACCAACGATTCCTGACCCCAATTCCATGAACATCCTAACAAACCCAAATCCTAAACCATGAACGCTCATGAATCCCGATCCATTTTCTCCTCAATTCCATGCCCAAATTTTTTATTTCAATCAATTTCTTCCACAATTGGCCCGGTGAGAGAAATCTGAGGCTAAGTGTTTCACTTTTTCACCAATGGCGATGCTCCACTGTGCCGAGAAGGAGAAGCGGCGGCGCTCGACTGTGCGGAGAAGCGGCGGCGCTCGACTTTCACCAGCGGCACTCTTGAAAATCGGAGTCATCTCCGGTGACGGTGTAGTCGTCTTAATCTTCGGCGAAGAGTTCGTAGGCGAGGAGGAAAATAAATTAAGAGAGAGAGAGAGAGAAGAGAGAGAACATGTGATTTCTTCTTCCAGATCTAGAGATAGCGAGAGACCTGTGATTTCTTCTTCCAGATCTAGAAATAGCAAGAGGAAAGAGGGAGAGAAAGGAGAAATTTCTTCCAGAGATAGCGAGAGGAAAGAGGGAGGAGAGGAAAGAAGAAAGTGAGGGAGAGGGAGGAGAGATGGACACGCATCTTAATAAATTTGGACTAAATTGTCTTTATTATTATTTCTTTAATTTTGCTTAGAAGTAATATAACTACTAATCTCAACCCTACATCTCACATAATAGAAGGTAAATAATTGTTCCTAATTCCTTCGTTAAGGGAGTGTTCCTTATTGAACCCTCCCCTATATATATATAGATAAATATAGGGTGTGGATCGTATAAGAAGGGGTCTTAAGATAAGAAGTAGGAAGAAATCTTAGCCTTACATTTAGTGTCATCAATGGATGTAATTAATTGATAAATTATAGTTTTTTAACTGCTGAAAATAAAAAAAAATGGATCATTAAGGGTAAGTTTGTAATTTTTGATCATATGGATATTTCCATATTCATCAAACTCACTCTTGACATTTCCATCTTCATTAAACTTACATTCTCTCTCTTTCATTAATACATGCATACATCTGATATAATATATATGCATATTCTTATTTTTTTTTGTTTATTTGATTTATGTATGTCGGTTTTATAAGTTGATGCATACATGAAATACAGTATATGCATATAATAATTTTAGTATCCAACTTATTTATGCATATTTTTTTCATTCTTTAACTCTCCAGGAAAGAAAAAAAAGGTGGATATTTCCATATTCATCAAACTCACTCCTGAGCTTTCCATATTCATTAAACTTACACTCTCTCTCTTTCATTAATACATGCATACATCTGATATAATATATGCATATTCTTTTTTTTTTGTTTACTTGATTTATGTATGTCAATTTTATAAGTTGATGCATACATGAAATACAGTATATGCATATCATAATTTTAGTATCCAACTTATTTATGCATATTTTTCTCATTCTTTCACTCTCGAGCAAAGAAAAAAAGGTGGATATTTCCATATTCATCAAACTCACTCTTGACCTTTCCATCTTCATTAAACTTACACTCTCTCTCTTTCATTAATACATGTATACATCTGATATAATATATGCATATTCTTATTTTTTTTGTTTACTTGATTTATGTATGTCAATTTTATAAGTTGATGCATACATGAAATGCAGTATATACATATCATAATTTTAGTATCCAACTTATTTATGCATATTTTTTTCATTCTTTCACTCTCGAGCAAAGAAAAAAAAGGTGGATATTTTCATATTCATCAAACTCACTCTTGACCTTTCCATCTTCATTAAAGTTACACTCTATCTATTTCATTAATACATGTATACATATGATATAATATATGCATATTCTTTTTTTTTGTTTACTTAATTTATGTATGTCAATTTTATAAGTTGATGCATACATGAAATGAAGTATATACATATCATAATTTTAGTATCCAACTTATTTATGCATATTTTTTTCATTCTTTCACTCTCGAGCAAAGAAAAAAAGGTGGATATTTCCATATTCATCAAACTCACTCTTGACCTTTCCATCTTCATTAAACTTACACTCTCTCTCTTTCATTAATACATGCATACATCTGATATAATATATGCATATTCTTTTTTTTTTTACTTGATTTATGTATGTCAGTTTTATAAGTTGATGCATATATGAAATACAGTATATGCATATCATAATTTTAGTATCCAACTTGTTTATGCATATTTTTCTCATTCTTTCTTTTTGAACGCTTTATACATGAAATCCGGTATATGCATATCACAATAGTAGTTCATGCATAGTATCAATATAATTTATGCATATTTTATCATTCCTTATGTTTTCAATATGCATAGGAATATAATACTTTATTTTATCATTATTTTTTGCATATTATCAACAATCAGTGCATATTTTTCTCATTCTTTCATTTTGAACGCTTTATAAAAGAAATGTGGTATAAGCATATTACAATATTAGTTCATGCATAATACCGATATATTTTATGTCTATTTTATCATTCTTTATGTTTTCAATATGCATAGGGTCATAATACTTTATTTTATCATTATTTTTTGCATACTATCAACTAATCAGTGCATATATAGGTGTGTTGGGTATGAGATTCAGTATGATAATATTTAAAGATTCCAAAATCCTAGCCGAGTGATGAGCCTGATATAATGTAATAGCTTAGTTGAGTTCAGCAAGTTAGAAACTCAATAGGCTAGCTAGAGTTCAGCAGCTAATAGGTTCAGTAGAGAATATCTGTCGTTCAGCCAGAAGAACTCAACATCAAGAAACTCAGTTGAGAATGTTAGAACCCACTGAATCTGCAAAAGGAATTCGTGCCACGTACTGAACATCTCAGAAGAATGTCAGTAGAAGGGAATTCAGTTGAAGGTCCGAGGATTTAGAGGAAGTCAACTCAGCATGCTCTTGGAGTTTGAACAAACCTCAACTACTCTCTAACCTCGGCCAATGAGAAGTTGCCAACACTCTAGCTGTCCTGCCATAAAGTTGATTCCTAGACTGAAAAAGAGAAATCCCTACAGTAACATTCAAATTGAAGATGACCGTTTTTTTATCGTATTCGACACGTGTCTAGACTCCCTCCAATGGATCTATTCATGAGTCGAGGCTATAAATAGAGAAGTCTTCACGCATAGAAGATAACAACCGGGAACCTAAGCATTCAAGCTCACAAACGCTCTAGTGATCTTAAAGCCTATCAAAGCGAAGAACTCGAATACAGAGAGATCATCTTAGTTCTTCACTATAAAGATTTAGTAGTTCCCTTTCTCTATTCTAAGCGGACTTATTGTAACATCACTAGCTTAGAAAACTCGAAGGAGTTCAGCTTTCTGAACTGTTCTTATTGTAAGAACTCCTTCATAGTTGGAGAAAATCAAACCTCGTGTTTGAACCTTGTAAAGTCACTAAGACTATAACTAGAGTATTTGTCCAGTGCACAGATCGATTGAGACTTGCTCAGTATAAGCAATCAAAGAACTCCTACTTTGTTCAGGACAGTGGACATAGGATCCAGCGTATCCGAACCACTTTAAAAACTGCTTGTTTTGAGTTACTGTTTCATTGATTAATTGTTCATATTACATAAAACTGAACTTTAAAATCACTCAGCAGAAAACGTGTTTTCAACTGAGACGAAAATATTTTTGGGCCTACACTTCCGCACATAATATCTGATACTGAACTACTGTTCACTGACATAAGTCAGTAGATAGGACTCAGTAGACTGATACTCCCTGCCCACGCGATTTAGAAAGCTAACTTAGCCAACTGACTCGTTCAGTAGCAACTTTCAGTAGCATTGACTTTCGCGTTTGAGTTAAAATTTGCACTCAGGTATATTCAACCTCCCCCCCCCCCCACACACACATGAAGACTCGTCTCTGAACCAACAATTGGTATTAGAGCGGTGTTCTTCTGATCATCATTTTCCGAATACTGGTCTACTCAAACAGATCATGAAAACCATTTTCTCTGCATTTGCATCTCTTCATAGCATCTTATACCATATTCTTCAAAATGTCTAATATTTTAGATATAAGGAAGGTACCCATGTTTTTAGTAGAAAACTACGCGGTATGACGTGTAAGGATGGATGCACACTTAAGTCGCTACATGACAGCATGACGGACGTCCTGGAAAAAGGACCCATTGTTCCATGGTCGACAGCGTCGATCTAGCAAATGTGGCAGCAATAGGGCCATAACCGGTGCAAAAGTTCCAAAGGACAATAGCTTATTTACACCAGAAGAGAGAAAACTACACAACCTCGACCGAGTCGCACGTAATGTGATACTAACTACACTCAGTGATTCTTACCTCGGAAGGGTGCACGACTGCAAAACTGCAAAGGAGTTCTGGGATGCTCTCGCAGTGCTGAGCCAAGTAACTCCACAGATTAAAGAAAATAAACTGGAGTTGGAGCTACAAAAGCTCGAGGCATTCACAATGATTCCCGGAGAGTCAATTGATGATTTTAGCGTCAGATTCACAAATCAAATCAACTTCATCAATGGGCTGGGGAAAACATTCAGCAATAAGGAAACCAATACCAAAATACTAAGGGCTCTTACTATGCCCAAGTGATATTCTTTTGCTACTTGTTTGCGAAGAACTGACTTAAGCTCTGTTACTCCTGATTATATATTTTCAGAACTGAAAGCAGATGAGTTTGAGTTCAATCTTCCGCATGCCCCCAGTGATGATACTGAAATGCCAATGGATCATACATATAAGACAACAATCAGCACACCTAGAGCAAGTCCCCCAGTCACAAGTCAATCAGCTGGAAGCTCAATGACGACCCAACTGTTGATAACTTAGCTGAGAAATAATGCTCTCCTTGCAGTTAAATACCAAAAGGAGAAGGACAAACTCAGAAAATTGAAGAGAGCTTCAAAAAGCTATCAAGGTAAGAGAGAAAATAGTCACCCGAAAGGTGAATCTAACCCTCTACCTGAATGCAGGAACATGAGACTGCCTCCATTGGACATAACGAGATACCAAGGAAAGAAGACAGAAGCTCAACGTATTACAACTGCAAGAAGCTAAGAAACTATCAATGTGAATGTCCAGAGCTCACGGCTGCTGAAAGAGCGGAAAGGCAAGCTAGAAGAGATAATTTCATCAGAAAAAGGCCAGCCTACATAGCCGGAGAACTACACAATTGCACGAGTGATGAAGAGCTGTTTATGGAATCATCTGATGATGAAGCAACATTCATGGCAATCGAAGCCGAAGAAGATATTGAACTGTGTCTTAAGACTGGAGAATAGGCTGAGGTAAACTCTAACCTTAATATATGCCCCTTTTCACCATGCACACACGACACAAGCTTTATTGCGGGTGAACCCCTAGACCTAGTTCTAGCATATGAGCATCTGTTGGAGGAACAGATTCAGATGATCACCCAGTTCAGTAGAAGACTTCAGGACCTAGAACTCCTAAGAGCTGAAAATCAGAAACTTTTAACGAGAAGTCAGGACTCTACTATGTCTGAAGGACTTATCTTGAGACAGAAGGAAGAGATCAACTCTCTGATGACTAAGTCTCAACAACAAGAATCACATATCTTAGTTCTGACCAACGACAACTCTGAGAAAGAGACTGAAATTGCCAGTATAACAGACAAGCTTGCACAAACCAGAGCTGAGTATGAAGCTCTGATAAAAAGCGATGAGGTTTGGAGACCTTAATGACTGAGAAATACATAGGAGCTAAAGAAAAGCTTGAGAAGTTGCTATGATCACAAAGACCATGCTCCACAAAGGAAGAACTTGGTTATAAATATGAGGCAACTACTTCATGACAGAATAACTCAGATCAGCTGGCTGATAGATTTTTCCAAGGGGGAACCTAATATGTTGAATCTTCAATCCCTCAAACAAAGAACAAACAAAAGATGAAAGCACCTCAGCCCATCTATCAAAAGATGACCAAAGTTTTAAGCCTCAGAACACCCAGATCCAACTTAGGGGGAACTAAGAAATTTCAGATGAGCATAACAGTATGGCCATCCTTAGTGGACTTCTCCATCTCAGCATGGATCATACTATTATGAGCCTAGAGTCAAAAGCCCCAAGGTTAAGAAGAACAAGAAACCTGAACCTCAGAATGCAAAGAAGTCAGCATCTCCCAGTTCAGCAGAGAGACCAGCTGACAACAAGGGCAAAAAGATATCTGAAACCGCTAGGGTTGTCAGACAAATTTGGGTCCCAAAGTCCACTACCCTCTAAGGACCCAACCTGAACCCAAAGGGTACCTGAATTTGTTTCTATTTTTCAGGTACTAAAGGACCCTTGGATCGTGGACAACGGATGCTCAAGACACATGACGCATCAAAATAATCTGTTGACCAACTACGTTCAACAAGAAGGAGCCAAAATTAAATTTGGTGACAACTCCAAAGGATACACAAGTGGATACGTAATGCTGAAGATAGGAACTACCATAGTTCCCAGAGTATCATATGTTGAAGGACTTCAACATAATCTCCTTTCAGTCAGTCAATTATGTGGTAACTCCAATAAAGTGACTTTTGATGAAGGTTTTTGTGATGTTCTTGATAAATCTACAGGAAAAACTGTGTTATCAGGCCCACGGAGAAGAAATATCTATTATACTGATTGGAATACCGCTGAACCTGAAGCCTGCTTGCTAGCACACACAAAGTCAGATGACAAAACAACCTGGCTGTGGCATAGAAGATTAAGTCACCTGAACTTCAAAACTATGAACAAGCTAGCAAGAGATGCTAAAGTCATTGGACTACCCAATGAAGTATTCAAAAGACATAAGAATTGTGAAGCATACATAAAGGGAAAGCAAACCAGATCAAGCAATCCTCCAATTCCGTCACCTTCTATTGATGAAATCCTTCAGCTGCTACACATGGATTTATTCGGGCTAGTCTCTCCAGTACCGATCAGATGCAAGAAATATGCTCTTGTAGTCATTGATGACTATTCAAGATATACTTGGGTGATTTTCACCGCCAACAAGTCTAACGTCAAAACTAAACTGCCGAAACTATTGAAATGACTGAGTGTCGAAAATGATATCAAGATTAAAAGAATACGCCCAGATCGAGGAATAGAATTTCTAAACTCAATGATGAAAGACTACTGCGAAGCTGTAGGAATTCAACACGAAACCTCAGCGGCATGCACACCTCAGCAGAACGGCTTTGCTGAAAGAAAGAATAGAACACTCAAAGAAGCAGCAAGAATGTTACTCCCAGACTTAGGTCTACTATTAAAATTTTGGGCAGAAGCTACTGACACAGCCTGCTATACTCATAATCGGTCTTTATTGACTCAGATGCACATGAAGATACCATATGAACTATGAAAAGGGAGAACTCCTTCTATTTCACATTTCTATATATTTGGATGTTCATGCTTTATCCACAATAATGAAAATGATCAGTTAAAGGTCTTCGATAGCAATTCAGACCAAGGAGTGTTCTTAGGATACTCTAGGGTCAACAAAGCTTTCAGGGTCTTTAACTACCGGACACTTTGTGTGAATGAAAGCCCTCATGTTGTATTTAATGAATTTACTTCTGAGAACAAGAAACAAAGCTCTCAGCAAGATGCTGTAGAGGTCAGCAGCAAGCTACATGATCTAAGCTTAAACGATAACATAGAAAATATTCAGCATTGTTGGGATGATGATTCTGATGATGAAGTTCAGAATCAACCAACAAGCAATGTAGCTAAACCGATTGATTCTACTGAATAGAGTCAATCCCATGTAACTCAGGTCGATGAAGAAACCCCAGTGGTAACTAAGACCTCTACTGAGAATAACAACTCAGGGGGAACTACTCACGTTCCTGAGCTAAAATCCCCTGAACCTGGTGACTCAGTAGATCCTGATCTTGTTTCTGAATTGCTTCAATCACAAAATAGTACTACTGAAATTCCTAATAATCCTACTATTTGTGCAGAATCAATTTCAGAAGAAGTAACAAGACATTGTCGTTCATGGTTAGATGCTCACACTTGAGATCTTATTATCGGAGATCCATCAGCAAGCGTCAAGACAAGGTCTAGATTCTGTCAAGGAGAAAGTGTCTTATATTCCTGCTTCTTGTCTACTGAAGAACCTCAGTCGATTGAGGATGCACTAAATGATGCTGACTGGATCAATGCTATGCAAGAAGAGCTCAACCAATTCACCAGAAACAATGTTTGGGAGCTTCTAGACAGACCCAAGCACCAACATGTGATCGGAACCAAGTGGGTCTTCAAAAACAAGCGAGACAAAAACGTCATTGTCAGGAATAAAGCTCGACTAGTTGCTAAAGGATATTGTCAAGCTGAGGGAATAGACTTTGATGAAACGTTCGTTCCGAATTTGCCTAAGGCAATCACAAGTTATTGTGATAATGCGGGTGCAGTGGCAAATTAAAAGGAACCAAGATCCCACAAGGCGTCTAACACATAGACAGGAAGTACCACATCATACGAGAATTCGTACATCTAGGAGACGTCGTGGTTGACAAAATTGGAACTAAAGACAACCTAGCTGATCCTTTCACGAAGAGCTTACCAGTTCCGGTTTATGAGAAGCATGTTCGTGTCTTAGGAGTGGTAGAGATGCCCCCCACTTAGGACTGCATAAACTTTTGTATAAGTGAGAGAAGATGCAGTGATAGATAGGACAAATAGCTGAGCATTTTTGTTTGTACTAGTAAGTACCAGAATTTGACACATTGTATACTAAAAGTTTGCTTAAGTATAAGTGAGAGAATTGTTGAGATTTTGTATACTGGAAGCAAATTTTATGCTAGTATACAATGTGTTTTGTCCTTACCACTATTTTATTCTCCTATCTTATAAATACATATACATTCGCACATGTAATCCTTTATCTTGTATAAAAGTTAGATTTGTGTAGTGTGTCGGGTATCACAGAAGACTACACGAATTGGTTGAGCTAACAAGATATAAACAGTTATCACATATGAGACAACTTAAGGATAAGTTGTCTTTTTAAGCTGCAGTTTAGATAAGAAGTGGCTTGTCTTGACAGCTTGTCTTTACTGGTACACTTAAAGTGGTGTATTGATGGATCACAGTGAGATATTTTCTCCTGACTGACCTTAGTGGAGAACCAAAATCTCGGTGACTTAGCTGGTCTTAAGCTTGGTAAGACTTCAGCTGAGTGCATTTGGTTATCTATCACTTTGACCTACTATGGTGAACGTCATCGCGACTGGATCTATGTATCTTGAGTGTTAGTAGTTATTTGTGGCTCAGGCTGGTTGTCTGTATCTTGCAACCGTATCCTAGTAAAATGGGTTGATAAAATCCCTTGAAGAACTCGTAAGGATTAGCACACTAAACCCGGCCGGTCATTCTGTCATGGAACAAGTGCAAGAGTTTCAACTCGTTGTGCACTCTGTTTATGCTGAAGGGATGAATATTCCCGATGCCTTCATTGTTGCTTTAGTGATTGAGAAGTTGCCTCCTTCGTGGAATGACTTCAAGAGTTACCTGAAGCATAAGTAGAAGGAAATGACTCTTGAAGATTTGATTGTCAAAATTAGGATTGAGGAAGACAATAGAAAGGTCGATCCAAGACCGAGGGTCTCGATCGATGAAAAGGCTAACTTGCTGGAACGTGGTGGTCCAAGCAAGAGAAAGCTCCCTGGCCAATCTGCTAAAGGCAAGAAGGCTGCGCAAGGGAAGTTTAATGGGGAATGCTACAACTATGGAAAGCATGGCCACATGGCAAGCCAATGCAGAAAGCCCAAGAAGAAGAAAGCTCCCCAACATGCTCATGTTGCTGAACATGATGAGTTGAATGATGATGATCTGACCTGTGTTGTGTCAGAAATAAATCATGTTGAAACCCCTAAGGAGTGGTTCGTGGACACAGGTGTTACTTGTCACGTCTGCCTGGACAAGGGTGCGTTCTCTGTCTACAATGTTGTTGAAGGTAGAAAGTTGCATATGGGCAACAAGGCTTCATCTGAAGTGGCTGGAATCGGAATAGTGGTTCTGAAGTTATCCTCTATGAAGGAGCTCACGCTGAAGGATGTACTGCATGTCCCAGACATCCGCAAGAACTTAGTATCGAGCTATCTTCTTGTAAAGAATAGTTTTAAGCTTGTCTTTGAGTCTGATAAGTTTATACTTACCAAGTCTGGAAAGTTCCTAGGGCAGAGGTTATGTTGCTGATTGACTTTTCAAAATGAATGTAATGGTTGTGCGCCGAGCACATATGAATAAGAATGTTGTTACTTCTTCTTATTTGGTTGAGTGCTCTGATCTATAACATGTTAGATTGGTACACGTTAATCTAAATGCTATAAAATGATTAATAAACTTAGATTTACTAAAATTGAAAGAAGTAGACACACGTAAGAAGTGTGAAATCTGTGTTTAGGTCAAACTGGCCAAGTTGCCATTTTACTCTGTTGAAAGAAGCACAGAACCTCCAGAGTTGATCCGCACAGATGTGTGTGATTTGAGATTTGTGCAAACTAGAGGTGGAAAAAAGTATTTCATTACTTTTATCGATGACTACACAAAGTACTGCTCTTTACCTCTTAAGGAGTAAAGACGCAGCTATTGAAGCGTTTAAGAACTTCAAAGCTGAGGCTGAAAATCAGCTAAGTAGCCGAATTAAAGCAATTCGAAATACATCAAACGACGACTCCATACTCGTCTCAATCAAATGGTTTTGTTGAACGCAAGAATCGTACTCTGAAAGAGATGATGAACGCTATGTTGATAAGTTCAGGTTTGCCCCAAAACATGTGAGGGGAATCTGTCTTGCCAGCTAACTACATTATGAACAAAATTCCACTTAAGGGTAAGGATGTGACCCCTTATGAATTGTGGAAAGGACGTAAACCGTCATATAAGTACCTCAAAGTGTGGGGGTGTCTGGCCAAGGTTGAAGTGCCTTGCCCAAGACAAGTTAAGATCGGTCCCAGAACGATTGACTGTATCTTTATAGGATATGCACTTAATAGTAGTGCTTATCGTTTCCTAATTCATAAGTCGGAGATACCCGATGTGAATGTAGGAACGACGATAGAGTCATGGAAAAATGTTTGTCCATGCAAGAGCCCGGATAGGGCAGAAGGAAGTTCTGCGAAGAGAACTCATGATGGTGCTACTAGTTCTCATCAGGCAGATGATGTTGAACTGAGACATAGTAAGAGAACCAGAACATCAAAGACGTTTGGGTCAGATTTCATCACCTGTATGTTAGATGATGAACCAAAGTCTATAGCAGAAGCTCTGTCCAGCCCAGACGTTGCGTTCTGGAAGGAAGCTATCAATAGTGAGATGAACTCCATCATTCAGAATCATACGTGGGAGTTAACTGATCTCCCAAGAGGTTGTAAGCCCTTAGGATGCAAGTGGATCCTTAAAAGAAAGTTCAAAGCTGATGGTACTATTGATAAGTACAAAGCTCGTCTAGTAGCCAAGGGCTTTAGGCAGAGAGAGGAAGATGACTTCTTCGATACCTACTCACCTGTGACTAGTGCTTCTATTCGATACCTAATCACGTCTATTCGAGTGTTTCTCTCGATTGCTGCGTTGCACAATCTTGAGATCCATCAAATGAATGTGAAGACTGTCTTCCTAAATGGTGAGCTAGAGGAAGAGATTTACATGGACCAACCCGGGGTTTGTGGCACCTGGGCAGGAGAGCAAGATGTGCAGACTGGTTCGATCGTTGTATGGTCTAAAGCAAGCTCCAAAGCAATGGCATGTGAAGTTTGATAACACGATGTTATCAAATGGTTTCAAAATCAATGAGTGTGGCAAGTGTGTTTACGTTAAAGGCACTGCTGATGCATTTGTTATAGTCTGCCTTTATGTAGACGATATGCTGATAATGGGCAGTAGTTGTCAACTCATTGTTGATACGAAACGTATGTTGAAGAGAAACTTCGATATGAAAGATATGGGCTTAACTGATGTAATTCTTGGAATCAAAGTTGTGTAGAAGGCTGATGAATTGTCTTGACACAATCTCATTACATTGAGAAGGTGCTCAAAAAGTTCAATGTCTATGATAAGATGCCAGCTAAAACGCCGTTAGAGCTCAACGTTCATTTGAATGAGCACCTCGGCAAGCCTGTAGCTCAAGAAGAGTATGCAAAGATCATTGAATGCTTGATGTACATTGGACTGCTCTAGAATGAGTGTTGAGATATTTAAAGTATACTCTCAACTTGGGACTGAGATACACTAGATATCCACATGTGCTAGAAGGGTACAGTGATGCGAACTGGATATCGGATACAAAAGACTCATTCTCAACTAGTGGTTATGTATTCACTATTGGGGGTGGAGCAGTGTCGTGAAAGTCCACAAAGCAAACGTGTATAGCCTGGTCCACAATGGAATCTGAGTTTATAGCTCTGGACAAAGCTGGTGAAGAAGCAGAGTGGCTTCGTCACTTTCTTGAAGATATTCCATGTTGGCAGAAGCTAGTGTCTACTGTCATGATTAACTGCGACAGTCAAACTGCTATTAGCAGGGCACTGAATGATATGTACAATGGTAGGTCGAGACACATACTATGTCGACATAATTTCATAAGACATTTGATCTCAAGTGGGTTTATCTCTGTTTGCTATGTCAAGTCAGAGGATAATCTAGCAGATTCGCTAACCAAAGGGTTAAATAGAGATCGAATGAATAAGTTGCTAGAGGGAATGAGATTAAAAATCCACAACTAGAACAATTATAGTAGTGACTCAACCATGATGACTAGAGATCCCAGAAACTTGGTTCAATGGGACAACTAAGCTATAAGAGTTCGCAGAGCAACACTTGGAAGATTATATCTTCACTCATTCCTTTGGAAAGCAAGTTAAGTGTTGAGACCTGTCAATATGGTGAGGTTAAGTCTTATGACTTTTAATGATTCCTAGGCAGATAAAGTATGACAGGATACTTGGAAAGGAATCACCTATATAAGTGAGAAGTGTGGCCGCTTCACAGAGGGCACTTATGAATCCAAAGATGTGTCCAAGGTCGAAATGGATACAAACGTGAAGAACGAACAAGGTTGAGATAGTATTGTGTTGATACTATTGTCTTGGTGCACACTAAGGAGGAATAGCTCAAGGCATCATGTCCACTAGTCCGCCGGTGTACCCGATAGTGTTGACAAGGGAAGGTTCAAAGCCTCAAGCTACCTATCCTGCTGCAATGTTCTTTCTTTCGACCTGGGCAATTAGTATGCATACATGCATGCACAATTTCCACTCATATGAGGGATTGTCGGAAATTTGGTTTTGACTAATTAATATTTTAGTCTAACCATGATTAAATTATTGGGCCATGTTCGTATTCTCAAAACCGAATTTCAGTGAGTGAGAAATGTGTGTTTTAAGTTGGTCATTTATGGGGGCATTTTCGTAATTGGATGCAAGTACTGCGAGTCAACCCGACCCATTGCTTGGTCGATGTCTGGGCAAGTAGACTCGGGTTATTGGGCTTGGGTTTGGATCTAAGTTTGTAGGCTAGTTGTTAGCAGGCTGACTGAAGTTGTTGACAGACTAAGTCTGTTGGGCTTGATGTTATCTGGGCTAGCAGTGGATTGGGTTTGATGGTGAAAAGTCCAGTCTGGTTGATCTGCAACTGGCCTGATAGGCTGTTGAGCTGCCTGCGAGTTGTTGTCACATCAAGGGTCTTGATGATCTAGAAGCATCCATGAAGACTTGAAAGGTCTAAGTAGTGGCTCTTAATGAGCAAGTAATGGAGAGACACTTTAATGCCTTGAGTCCCTTCACTTGGTAGAAGTTACTTTTATATATTGATACATCTACAAGCATTTCATACACAACACAACATACAATACACACAACAAATACAAGATATCAAGAAAATCACAAAACACTTCATTTGTATCTATAGTCTAGTTCTGTGTCTGCCCAGTTCGTGCCTTGGTTCAGTTTGCCGTAGCCTTTCCAGTTTACGGTGCTGCTACCGGGAAGGAGGAAAACCATTTTATCTTTGGTGAATTACTTATGTAGTCATGTTGATTGCAGACAGTTGAGCTTAAGGTTGCCATGTCATGTCAAGGCTGTGTTGGAGCAGTGAAGAGGGTTCTTGGAAAGACAGAAGGTTTGTTGCCTTATTCACATGTCTATAAATAACAAAGAACTTGCTCATTTTACATTCAAGGTGTAAAACTTTAATATGTCCGGATTAGCTTCATCTCGAGATGACTTGAATAACTTAATAAATTTTAGTAAACATGGTATCTGCATTAGGCTTGATCCTTTTAAGTTTGAAGTGTTGATTCTATATTTGTCATGGTTATGAGTTAGGGTTGTTTGATGGCGTTCGAACTCATTTTCTTGGTATCCGATGCTTGCAATTGAGTAGAGGTTCTGTTAATCTTTGGTCTAATTCAACATTGCTGAAGGATAAATCTTCTTTATCCATGAATTATTTAACTTGATCAGTTTTAGTTTTATCATCTATGAGTTTTCTGATTGTTCTTATCGTGTTGAAATCATACCCAAAACAGAGTACCGACAACAAATGCTTCTAAGCTAAATCTTCTTCAAATGCTTCTTGTAAATCATGTTAGACCTAGTATTGATTAATGATTTTTACGTGAAAATTTGAACCCTTATAGCTCTTCATCATGTGATTTTGCTCAAAATTTAATCTTGATTAACTGAGGATTCAACTTTGATTATCCTGAGCAGGTGTTGAATCGTTCGACATTGATCTTCAGAAGCAAAAGGTGACCGTGAAGAGCAACATCCCTGCGGAAACGTTTCTCCAAGCTGTGTCAAAAAATGGGAAGGCAACGTCGTTCTGGGGGGCGTCCGAGCCCGGATCAAACTCGGCTTAGCTCTGTTTCTTTGTGTGGTTGGAGTTGGAGAAGAAATAATATGTTGTTGAGTATTGAAATGGCATTTTATTCTTGGCATATGTAAGCCATTAGTAGTAGCTTCTTCAAAGCATTTTTTGTACTTATTTAGTAATTTAAGCAACTTAAATTCTTATGTGTTCATTTTTATTTTTATTTTTCTATTTCAACTTCAAAATCTTGATGATTTGTTGGTTAAAATTGCAATTCAAGCAGAAAACAAAATCAATTTGAAGTAAATCAAGCAACTCCAAGAACACCTTTACTTTAGTGGTGCAGTTTGTTACTTCAGCAAAACTAATTTCAAGAAACCACCTATGAGCAGAAAACCTACTACCCCATGTCACTGCCACGCCTCATTCGATCAGCACTTCATAAAAACTCGATCTTTAATGGAAAAGCGGTTCATGCCCGGATCATCGTATTCGGGTCGGATCCAGATGTCCAAAGCAGCAACCATTTGCTCACCATGTACGCGAAGCTCGGTTGCATCGACTACGCCCGGAAACTGTTTGATAGAATGCCTGAAAGAAACCTCGTCACTTGGACTTCACTTATTTCAGCTTATTCCCAGATGGGCCTGTCTGAGAAGGCCTTAGATTGCTTGAGAATGATGGTTACTGAAGAAGAGATTGCTCCAAATGATTATACTTACGTCGCTGCTCTTTCGGCTTGTGCTCAAGTAAGGGCGTTGAAGAATGGTAAAGAGATACATGCGAGAATATGTAGGATGGAAGAAAGTGTTAATAGTTTTGTTTGTAATAGTTTGGTTAACTTCTATGGGAAATGCGGAAACTTGAAGTCCGCGAAGGTAGTTTTCGAGACCATTCCTGATCCAAATACTGTTAGTTGTGTTTCTCTTATTACAAGCTACGCTCAAAGTGGAGAGAATGAAGAAGGATTGAGAATCTTTTTGAGGTCATTTAAAATGGGTGTGAAGATTAATGAGTTCATGTATGTAAGCGTGTTGCATTCTTGTACTGCAATGCAGATTTTGGATGTTGGAAAGCAAGTCCAAGCTCTAGCTGTCAAATTTGGTGTTAGGATGGATCAATTTGTTGTTACTTGCTTGGTTAACTTCTACGCAAAATGTGGCGAATTGGAGTTAGCAAGAAACGCGTTAAGAGATGCGGATAAGCCGAATATGACAGCTTGGACTGCACTGATTGGAGGCTATGCTCATCTTGGTAAATGGAGAGAAGCAATTCATCTTTTCCAAGAGATGCTTTCTATTGGCCTGAAGCCTAATGAGAAGACATTTGCTTCTGTTCTTGGAGCCTTTAGTAGAGATGAGGAAGCTATAGGAGGGATGCAGCTTCATTCTTTGATTGTGAAATTAGGGTTTAAGTCATTTACCTTCGTCTCCAACGCAGTGTTGGACTTTTATGCGAAAATCGGTTGCTTAAACGAGTCTTTTGAGACCTTCTCTGAAATGGATGTGTGTGATGTTGTTAGTTGGAATGCTTTGATATCGGGGTGTATAAACTCGGGTTGCTACGAAGTAGCAACCCGAGTCATCAGAAGCATGTTCGAAGAAGGATTCGAGCCCGATATCTACACGTATTCGAGCCTCTTAACCATATGTGGAGATTTACCAGCATCTGAATGGGGCAAGCAAATTCACTCCTGCGTAATCAAGCCAAGATTAGACTCTAATGTTGTGGTCGGTAGTGCTTTAGTTGATATGTACGCGAAGTGTGGACGATTGCACGATGCTAGAAAAGTTTTCAACACCCTCCCGAGAAAGAATCTTGTTTCATGGAACGCGATGATTGGAGGGTATGCACAACATGGGTATGGAAGAGAAGCACTAGATCTCTACGACACGATGGTGAAAAATGAGGTTAAGCCTAACAACATCACATTCCTCGGAGTTTTATCATCTTGTGGGCATGTTGGAGATTTGGAGGAAGCATTGCACCATTTTGGGGCAATGAGTAGAGAGTTTGGAGTTGCACCGAGAACGGATCATTTAGCGTGTATGGTCAGTTTGTTTGCAAGAAAAGGGCAGACGAGAGAAGCGTACGGTTTCATAAGGAGGTTTAGTGGTGCTTTAAATAAAGTGGTGTGGAGAAGTCTTTTGGCTGGATGTGTGATTAATAGAGATTTGGAGATGGCTAGATTTGCTGCTGATCGGATTTTGTGTATTGATCCAAAGGATACTTCAGTTCATGTGATGTTGTCAAATATATATGCTGGTTCAGATATGTGGGAAGAAGCATCTGAAGTTAGAAGAGTAATGGAGGAGAAAACAATGAAGGAAGCTGGTTATAGCTGGACTTAGCTGGACAACAGAGTAATTGTTCTTAACATGATGTGAAGTTTCTCTCTTAACAGATTTTGTTTTTCACAAGAATAAGTTGCTGTCCTAACTCATCTCTGTTTAGTATACTGCTCAAACTTCTATCTTGATGTTATTGCGGCATCAAAGGCATACAAAGCTATGTGTATATTCAGAAATACACATTGTAGAGACATAGTAAAGACAAAAGCATGAATATTTCAGAAACAAAAGGTATTGGATTGTTATTGCCATAAGGTGACAAACCATAGAATAAATATTATCAGATATATTAAGATTATTATCTAATGATTCTCTTATACCAAATTTTGGATGCAATCTACATCTCCCCTTTTTTTAATTGTTTCCTATAGTTATATATAGAGAGAAAGAGCTCTGAAGGCATTCAAAATCAGCCATTAGGAAAGAACATTCTTTATAGGAAGTTATCTTACATTCTTTCATCATCATTCTTTGATTCTTGCATTTGATTGTCGTTTCCTCTGCAAAAAAGCAAGTTCCTTTTTAGCTGTTAGATATCTTTGTAGCAGGCTAAAATGGCGAATGCAGTGGCAAGAGATGAGTTGACACGGTCCATGAGCCGTAGGGTGAGCTTTGCATCGTCCAGCACAAAAGGCTGGGCTTCTGCAAGCATCCGGGAGGCGTTTGGAGCTCCAGGAGAGGACATGTTCCAGAAGAGTGGGAGACGGGACGATGAAGATGATCTGAGATGGGCAGCTATTGAGAGGCTCCCTACTTATGACCGGATGAGGAAGGGGATCTTGAAACAAGTGTTGGACAATGGGAGTGTTATTCATGAAGAGATCGATTTTGGTAATCTTGATGTGCAGAACAAGAAGCATATCATGGATAGCATGCTTAAAGCTTTTGAAGATGATAATGAGAGGTTGCTGTTGAGGCTCAGAGAGAGGATTGATATGTATCTGTTTATGCCTGCCAAATTTGGACTATTTTAAAAAAGTAGACTATTTATTCATGACATTTTATGCCTTTTCTGAATAGGGTTGGGATTAATGTTCCAAAATGTGAAGTTAGATTTGAGCATTTATCAGTTGAAGGAGATGCATTTGGTGGAAGCAGAGCCCTTCCAACTCTATTCAATTCAACTATAAATGTCATTGAGGTACTAATACTATTTAGCCTTTTAAACAACTTGTTGTATGATTTTCTTGCAGTTATCAGTTGTGAATCAGTCCTTTCCTTTTGTTCTTTTTGTTATGAATAGGGTGTTCTTAGTTTCTTGAGACTTTCCCCATCAAAAAAGAAGACCGTTAGGATACTCACCGATGTGCCCGGAGTAGTAAAACCATCAAGGTAAACATGCATAATGTAATATTTTTTTGATGTTGTAAGATCTGATTTCTGTAATATCCGTGAACTACAATTTTTTTGAGTTTTCTGGAGTGAATAACAAGAAGAAGAACACTGAACTGTAAGAGCAGATAAGATAAAAACACAAGATAGTAATTTTTCGGCTAATCTTCTCCTCTTCATTCCACCGTTAAATACTACATAAGAAGCGTGTTTTAAGACTAACGATTAAGCAACAATAACATAAGATAACTTGTGGATAAATCTGGTCCGTCCACTCCGAACTTGAGATCCAGCATCTCAACCGTCAGCCACTTTTCTCATCCACGCTCCAAAACTCGCCACGTGCATCCTCAAACTTTTCATAAACATCCGTCATCGAATCTAATTCCTTATCTTCGATCTCGTACAACATGCACAGTAAACCCCTTTCCCCTTCTTCTCCGATGTCTTCTCCAACCTTCTCCTTCTCTCCATAACTTCCAGATCCGCTATCTGCTGGTTTTGTAACATTGCCTTCCCCTTCAGACGAGCCTTGACCCCAAGGCTGGTATGGTGGCTCCATTCGTTTCAAGTAAGTTTCCTCTGTCCACACTTCGATGGTTGCTCCGTTGTTCTCCCACTCGATCAAAAACGAGTGGATCTCTCTTCCTCGTTTATTAATCTTACTTCTCCTTCCCTTGACACATGGTTTGAGGATTCCCTCACCGGCCTCGTCGAAGGCAGGAAGAACTTGGGACTAAACTCTTCCCGGTTTGGCCGCTCGTTTAAGCAGGGACACATGGAAAACAGGCCATATTTTGGCCCCAGGAGGTAAATCCAACCTGTAAGTTACCTGCCCTATCTTCTCCGTAGTTAAATATGGACCATAATACCTAGGAGCGAGTTTTTGGTTATTTCGCATGACCACCGTATTATGCTTGAAGGGCCTTAGTTTAAGATACACATACTCTCCTTCCTTGAACTGCCTGTCAAATCTTTTCTTGTTAGCATACTTTTCCATCCTATGTTGAGCATGCTTCAGATTTTCCTTAAATTTCTGCTGCATCTCTTGTCTTCTTAGGATTAAATCCTTGCTGTCAATGTTGTTCGTGTTTGGGAATGGTCCCATAATTAGGATAGGGGGGGTATAACCATACATAGCCTCAAAGGGGGTCATTTTGAGGCTAGTATGGTGATTGGTGTTATACCAATGCTCAGCTAGAGGTAGCCATTGGAACCAACTCCTTTGGTTTTGCCTTACCATGCATCTCAGGTAAGTTTCTAGGCACTGGTTTAGCCTTTCTGTCTGTCCATCCGTCTGAGGGTGGTAGGCAGAGGATAGTTCCAGTTTGACTCCCATCAAACTGAACAAGCCAGTCCAGAAGCTACTTGTAAAAATAGGGTCCCTGTCAGTGACTATGCTCACTGGCAGGCCATGCAATTTAACAATGTTATCCAAAAAAACTTGAGCAACGGTAAGGGCAGTATAGGGGTGGCCTAAACCAATGAAATGTCCAGGTTTAGTGTATCTGTCCACCACCACTAAGATCACCTTCCTTCCCTGTGACCTAAGCAATCCCTCTATGAAATCCATACAAATGTGAGTTCATGGTTGTTGGGGAATGGGCAGGGGTTGTAATATTCCAGGATATCCCTTCCTATCCACCTTATTTTTACTGCAAATATCACATTTGTTTACCCAGTCAGCAACCTCCTTCTTTAATCCAGGCCAATAAAAGTATTTCCTAAGCCTTTGGTAGGTTCCATCTGCTCCTGAGTGCCCACCTAAAGCTGTATCATGAAGTTCCTTGATAATGTTTTCCATTAATTGTGGCTGCTTCCCTACTGTGATCCTTCCCTTATATCTCAAAACTCCCCCTTGTAGTGTAAAGTCAGGGAACTCCTCTCCCCCTACTGCCTTAGCAGCCACTATCCTGGCCATGTCCTCATCCTTGTGGTAGCTGTCCACAATCCTCTGCACCCACATAGGGATGCCATGGGATACTGCTAGGCACTCAGACCCATGATCTTCCCTTCTAGATAGGGCATCAGCAGCCCTATTTTCCTTCCCCTTCCTGTAGCTAATAGAGTAATCATATCCCAGCAATTTTGGGATCCATCTTTGTTGTACCCCTACAACAAAGTGTTTTAGGGCCTGTTGATCAGTTTTAATAGTGAAGTGCCTTCCTTGCAAGTAGCCCCTCCACTTCCTCACAGCCAATAGTACAGCTAGGAACTCCTTTTCATATGTTGATAGGCCCATATGTCTCACTCCTAATGCCTTACTTAGGTAGGCAATAGGTCTTCCCCCCTTGAGTTAAGACTGTACCAATACCCACCCCAGAGGCATCAGTTTCTACAGTTAAAATCTAGTAAGGCTAGCACTGGTGCTTGCATCATTGCTTGCTTAAGGGATTGAAAGGCTTCCTCAGCAGCCTCATCCCACTTAAACTCCCCTTTTTTAAGTAGATTAGTAAGGGGTTTGCTTATGATCCCATAGTTCTTGATGAACTTTCTGTAATATCCAGTTAAACCCAAGAACCCTCTCAATCCTTTAATCTGGCTGGGAACTAGCCACTCTGTCATGCTCTTCACCTTCTCAGGGTCAGTAGACACCCCTTCATGAGAGATTATGTGACCTAGGTAGGCAGCTGAAGTTTGCCCAAAGCTACACTTACTTAGCTTAGCAAAAAGTACATTCTTCTTTAGGATTTCCAGTACTTCCCTCACCTCTTTTACATGTGCTTGCCATGTGGGGCTGTAGATCAATATGTCATCAAAGAAAACCAAAACTGACTTCCTGAGCCTCTCCCTAAATACTTGGTTCATAAGGGATTGGAAGGTAGCAGGAGCATTGCACAGGCCAAATGGCATAACTAGATACTCGTAGTGTCCATTGTGTGTTTTGAAAGCTGTTAGACACCTTGACTCAGGAGCCATTTGGATTTGGTGGTACCCAGACCTGAGGTCCACCTTAGAGAAATATTTAGCTCCCTGTAGCTCATCTAGGAGCTCATCAATGAGGGGTATTGGGTAATCATGCTTGACAGTGAGGCTGTTTAAGTATCTATAGTCCACACACATCCTCCATGTTCCTTCATTCTTCTTTACTAACAACACAGGAGACGAGAAAGGGCTTTTACTAGGCTGAATTTCCCCATTATTTAATAATTCAGCCACTGTCTTCTCAATTTCATTCTTCTGGGCATGGGACACCCTGTATGGAGCCTGCTGTCTTGGTTGGCTGCCATTTTTTAAGATTATCTGGTGCTCTACACCCCTGCTAGGTGGCAACCCCTTAGGTACCTCAAAAACATCCTCAAATTCCTCCAACAACCCTTCCATTTCAGATTGATCCTCTGTTCCTACTGCATCACTCTTCCCACCCTCTAATTCATCAGCCTTCATACTGTAATTGTGAAGCATCTGGTACATGTCACAAGAAGATAATTGATTGCATTTGTTTCCAACCCTAGCAGCATATAATTTTACCCTCTGGCCTAAGTGCTGAATAGAAAATGACATTTCCTCATAGTCCAGCACTATAGGACTCCCCATTCTCAACCAATCACTACCCAATATGAGATCATATCCCTTGGTGGCTAGGACCCTAATATCATGTTCAAACTGTAGTCTTTGCATCTGCCATTTGAATCCAATAACCTTAGAGTCACTAATCAGTTTTTCCCCACTTGCTACCATCACCTTCAAGGGTCTCACCTTCTCTGTTCTTGCCCCTATTTCCTCCACAACAGCTGAACTCAGGAAGCTAAGAGTGCTATCTGTGTCCAGCAGAATTTGGACCCTTCTCCCTGCTGCTTCTCCCACCATCTTCATCACATTTCCCCCTGAATCCTCCACAAGGGATCCCAGGGTTATAATAGCCATTCCTAGCTCTTCTTTAGCATCTCCAAATTCTTCATCCTCCTCTGTTTCTTCTAAACTGTGTAAGTACTCAGTTTGTTCCTCAGTAGACATAATCATATAGTTGATCCTCTTCTTACATTTATGTCCAGGTACAAATTGTTCATCACAATTGTAGCATAATCCCTTGCTCCTTCTCTGATCCATTTCTGTAGGAGTTAGCAGCCTAAATTCTGGCTTGAGGGATTTTGTAGCATTAGGCAGTTTCATGTTAGGAGCTTTGGAGTAACCTCCACCTTCTGGTTTCTTGTTGATTCCTCTAGTAGATTCCCTCAATCTCCTTGCTAGAGAATCATTGTTTGAACACTGTTGCCTGGCCAAATGTATAGCTGTCTCCAAGTTAGGAATAGAGAACATCTTGAGGGCTGCCTTTGTGTCCTTATCCAGTCCACTGAGGAAGCTAGCTACCCAATAGCCTTCCACAAATTGACCACACTGAGAATGGATTAAAAAGGATTTCAACTGCTCAAACTTTTCTACATAGTCCTCAAAATTTCCTTCATAATTTAGTTTATTGAAGTCTCCTATAATTTCAGATTCCCTTAGGTCTCCAAACTTAGTGGAAACCATAGCCATGAATTGCAGTTAAGCTGCTCCCCTTTAATAGGTAGGTTATCATATCATTCAGCTGCCTTACCATCAAGATGCAGTGAGGCATATGAGACCCAAGGTTTTAAAAAACCCAATTGAGGCCCGCCTCGAATCGAAACGGCGAAAAAACGCCTTGAGGCGTACGCCTCAGACCATACGCTTCATCTGAGCGCCTCATTCCGGCGAGGCGCGCCTCGAGGCCCGCCTTTGAGATGTTTTTTCATTGAGGCGGTCCCTTTTTTTATCGGGCCAAAATTTGAATTTTTTTGAAATTAATATAATTGAGCTTTAACCTAATTACATTAATTAGATTTTCAGTCAGCTCAACCCAAAATATTTAGATTAGAATCAATATTGAGTAGAAAACAGCGTGAATTGAAATTAATATTAGTGCTGCTTCCAGAAACGAAGAGGTTATATTAAATTAGACATTTCTTTATGTGATTAGTTGCCTAAAGTTTATTAGATAACTGGGTATAATTAATTATTTAACTTAATAAAACGAAGAGGTTAGATGAGCTAATAAGATTCATTGTATTTCTCTTCCAGAAAAGACATTTTGGCCACAAATTCCCATGTATTTCACTAAAAAGTTAAAATCCTAGTTGTGGAGAATATTGAATCCCATATATTTTGAATTTGAGAGTACTTTTGACTTATGTGTTATTATATATTTATTATGGGGAAAAAATTAAATTTACGCCTCAATTTTACACCTCGTTCCGTTTCGAGGCTTACGCCTCGTGAAACCATGAAAAAACACCTCGAAACTCATTTACGCTTTTTAAAACCTTGATGAGACCATATGTTCCTCTGAAACACTAGTGACCATTCCCCAGAAGGTCCGGCATCTTTGTATCCAGCCCCTGGGGTTACTCCCATCAAACCTAGGGAAATCTATCTTTGCCCTAGAAGCCATTACCCCTGCATTTCCTAACCCACTGCCTTCTCTATTCCCCCTCTCATATTGTATCCCTTCTCTCTGATGAGGATGCCTCCCTCCTCCTCTTCCTCCAGCCGGTCCCCTTCCAAAACCGTAGCTATAAGGCATCCCAAAAGGTGGGTTATCTATTCCCATGGTGGCTTTCCCAGTTTCCTCCCTGCCTTGACTCCCTCTGAACCCCCTCCCTGAATCCAGACTACTACTCTCACCCCCAAACTTAGCCCCCATATGTTCCCCGGTGAAGGGTGGAATCGTAGGTGTTGACACAAACTGAGAAGGTGTAGGATAGGTCATTTCAGCAGAATAAGGCCTAGGATTATGGTAGGTAGGGTTAGGTATAGTGTGGGACTGTGGTGGGGTGGACAGATTTGAAGCTTGGTACCTTGTTTGTTCCAGTGTATAGAGATAGGTTTGCGGTGGTGGGGGAAGATTAGGGTTTGGAATGACTGAACCAGGGTTTTGTGCATTAGGGTTTTGGTGGAAGGGATTTGGATTTTGAAGGTTAGGGTTAGGGAGGTTAGGATTTTGGTAGTGAATGGAGGTTTGAGAGTATGGAGAGAAAGGATAAGATTGGTAGGCCATATTAGAGGCCATGGTGTTTAGAGCATGAACTAAGGACTGGTATTGATTTGTCATGTTAGTAAAACCTTGTTGAATCCAATCTGGTGGTTTTGCAGCAGGGTCACCGATCGGAAATTCTGGAGTGGGTGAGGTTTACTTCGAGTGTTCAGCGTCGTCGGTGGATTTGGCCTCGAGGTCGGCCTCCGGTAGAGGTGGATTCGTCATGACTGCTGTGATACCAGTGTAATATTTTTTTGATGTTGTAAGATCTGATTTCTGTAATATCCGTGAACTACAATTTTTTGAGTTTTCCTGAGTGAATAACAAGAAGAAGAACACTGAACTGTAAGAGCAGATAAGATAAAAACACAAGATAGTAATTTTTCGGCTAATCTTCTCCTCTTCATTCCACCATTAAATACGACATAAGAAGCGTGTTTTAAGACTAACGATTAAGCAACAATAACATAAGATAACTTGTGGATAAATCTGGTCCGTCCACTCCGAACTTGAGATCCAGCATCTCAACCGTCAGCCACTTTTCTCATCCACGCTCCAAAACTCGCCACGTGCATCCTCAAACTTTTCATAAACATCCGTCATCGAATCTAATTCCTTATCTTCGATCTCATACAACATGCACAGTAAACCCCTTTCCCCTTCTTCTCCGATGTCTTCTCCAACCTTCTCCTTCTCTCCATAACTTCCAGATCCGCTATCTGCTGGTTTTGTAACACATAAGAATATAACAAGCTCAGAATTAAGTAATTTTTGAAGTTTCTTTCAAATTTATGCTATAACAAGTGTTGTCACTTCAGATTGACACTTCTCTTAGGCCCTCTGAGCTCGGGTAAGACCACATTACTGAAGGCACTTGCTGGAAAGCTAGAGCAAGATCTAAGGGTATGATGAACTCCTACAAACTATCAAACTTCAAGATTTTGGCTTTATGTTGCTTAATCTCATGTTTGATTTAATGATTTAGGAGAGTGGAAAGATCACTTACTGTGGGCATGAATTAAGGGAATTCATTCCTCAGAGAACTTGTGCTTACATAAGCCAGCATGATCTTCACCATGGGGAGATGACAGTGAGGGAGAGCTTGGATTTCTCGAGCCGTTGCTTTGGTGTTGGTGCGAGATACGAACTTTTAGCTGAGCTGTCAAGAAGGGAAAAAGATGCAGGAATCAAATCAGACCCTCAAATTAATGCCTTCATGAAAGCCATTTCATCAGAAGACTAGTTTAGTCACAGACTCTGTGCTTAAGGTCAGTTTCTTTTTCATTAAATGAATAACATATTTAAACAACTGATCATGGTACTTGATAAACAGATTCTTGGAATTGATATTTGTGCTGATACAATGGTGGGTGATGAGATGAGGAGGGGCATTTCCGGAGGGCAGAAGAAACGTGTTACTACTGGTACGTTAAGATGAGTAAAAGACCGATCTTTACTACATGTTTTCGACTAATTTGGACTGAAAATGGTGATTTTTCTCTTTGAGAAATGATGATTTATGGATGTTTATGCAGGGGACATGTTGGTTGGCCCTTCAAAAGTATTCTTGATGGACGAAATCTCAACAGGTCTAGACAGTTCCACGACGTTTCAAATCATCAAATACATGAAACAAATGGTTCACATAATGGATATAACAATGTTGATCTCCCTTCTCCAACCAGCCCCAGAAACTTTTGATCTTTTTGATGACATAATCTTGCTTTCAGAAGGGCAGATTGTGTATCAAGGCCCACGTGAGCACGTTCTTGGGTTCTTTGAGAGTGTAGGATTCAAATGCCCGGGGAGGAAAGGAGTAGCCGATTTTTTACAAGAAGTCACCTCAAAGATGGATCAAGAACAGTACTGGTCAAGAAAAGATACACCTTATAAATATGTATCAGTTTCTGATTTTTCCGTTCTCTTTCACTCCTTCCACGTTGGGCAGAAGATATATCGCGAATTGGGAGTGCCATATGACAAGAGTAGAGTTCATCCAGCTGCATTGGTGAAGGAAAAGTATGGCATCTCCAACAAAGAGCTGTTTAAGGCATGTTTGTCTAGGGAGTGGTTGTTGATGAAACGCAACTCGTTCGTGTACATTTTCAAGACGACTCAGATCACCATTATGGCTCTCTTCACCTTCACTGTCTTCTTCAGAACACAGATGAAGCATGGCCATATAGATGACGGAGGCAAATTTTATGGTGCACTTTTTCTTCAGCCTTATCAATGTTATGTTCAATGGTATGGCAGAGCTTGCAATGACCATTTTTAGGCTTCCCGTGTTCTTCAAACAACGCGATGCTTTGTTTTACCCGGCTTGGGCTTTTGCTCTTCCAATTTGGCTTCTGAGGATACCTATCTCAGTTATGGAGTCTGGGATTTGGATTATTCTCACATATTACACTGTTGGATATGCACCTTCTGCTAGTAGGTAAGTGTTCAAAAGTTCGTTTTCGTAATATTTATGCATCAAGATTCTTAGCTAAATTGACAAAAATTGCAGATTCTTCATGCAGTTCTTGGCTTTTGTGGGCATCCATCAGATGGCATTAGGCCTCTTTCGTTTCATAGCGGCCCTTGGAAGAACGCAGGTCGTTGCAAACACTCTTGGAACCTTCACATTGTTGCTGGTTTTTGTTCTTGGTGGATTCATTATTGCCAAAGGTTAGCAACTGAAGTTTTAAGGCCAAACATAACATGCAGAGTCGATAATGCCTTTTTACTGCAGATGATCTTCAACCATGGATGAAATGGGCTTACTATCTTTCTCCGATGTCTTATGGGCAAAAAGCGATTGTTATAGTGGAGTTTCTTGATCCAAGATGGTCTGCTGTAAGCTAACTGACTTATAATGATACCTGATTGCTTACATTTGCCATTAGACTTGCTTATTAATGTAATAAAAACCCGATTTTCATCATAACGATGATCCACGGTTTGCTGGACAAACTGTTGGACAAGAGCTTTTAGCTGGGAGGGGGATGTTTACAGAACAGCATTGGTACTGGATATGTGTTCTTGCACTATTTGGGTTTTCTCTCTTCTTCAACTTATGCTTTGTTGCTGCACTGACATACTTAAAACGTAAGACGGAAATTTCGTATTTATCATTAGATTCAAGAGTTATGAAACTAACTGAATCTGGTCTGCAGCATTAGGAGATTCAAAGACTGTTACTGCAAATTTGGATGATGAAACCAGTAGTAGCAGAAAGACAGCACCATCCTCATTAGGCCAAGCAAATGAAGGTCTGAAATTCAAGTTTTAGTGTCTTTTCCTTATATGCTATTCAATGACTAATTTGTGCTGGTTTTGTAGAGAGAAATGCTCAAGAACAATATAGCAAGCGAGGAATGGTGCTTCCATTCAAGCCCTTATCACTTTCATTCGATCATGTTAACTACTATGTGGATATGCCAGCAGTAAGTAACACATATACAGATATACTGCCCATTTCTTATCCTACTCTTGTTTTGATCAAAGTAGTAATTTGATAGGAGATGAAAAGCCAAGGAGTTGAGGAGGCGCGGCTGCAGCTATTGAGGGACGTTAGTGGTGCATTTAGGCCGGGGGTTTTGACAGCGTTGATGGGAGTAAGTGGTGCTGGAAAAACCACATTGATGGATGTTCTAGCTGGTAGAAAAACCGGTGGATACATCGAAGGAGACATTAGAGTTTCTGGCTACCCTAAAGTTCAAGAAACGTTTGCTCGTGTGAGTGGCTATTGCGAGCAGAACGACATCCATTCTCCACATGTTACAGTCTACGAATCCCTCCTCTACTCAGCTTGGCTTCGCCTCCCTGCAGATGTCAATAAGGCTACAAGACAAGCAAGTTTTATCTCTCCTTCTCTTGAAAAAGATTGAATTTTTTTCTACCTAATGATCTGAAAAACATTTTACCTTTTGCTGCAGATGTTTGTTGAGGAAGTGATGGAGTTAGGTGAGCTGAACTCTTTGAAAAACGCGCTCGTGGGGCTTCCGGGAGTAGATGGTTTATCAACAGAACAGAGGAAAAGGCTAACCATTGCAGTTGAGTTAGTTGCAAATCCATCAATCATATTCATGGATGAGCCAACCTCCGGTTTGGATGCTCGGGCTGCAGCCATTGTGATGCGCGCTGTGAGGAACACAGTTGACACAGGAAGAACCGTTGTCTGCACGATCCATCAGCCAAGCATCGATATATTTGAGTCATTTGATGAGTTACTTCTGATGAAGAGAGGTGGGCAAGTCATATATGGAGGGGCTTTAGGGAGCAACTCTGAGCTTCTGATAGAGTACTTTGAGGTCAGTTTCATTTCATCTTCATTTGGTTATTGAATCTCTTTATTAAGTGTATTTACGAGTTATTTTATCCGTTTTCTAGTCTATATCCGGAGTCCCACGAATCATAGAGAGCTACAATCCTGCTACATGGATGCTAGAAGTTAGTTCTTCAGCAGTTGAATCTCAACTTGATTTGGACTTTGCAGAAATATACACAAATTCTAAACTTAATAGGTACTGATATAGTGATACTATACTAAATCTTTCGATACGTAATTTATACAAAAACGCGCTAATCCTCTGTTTTTGGCACTCCTAACTGCAGGAAAAATCAAGAACTTATTTATAAGCTAAGAAGTCCAGAAGAAGAATCACATGACTTATTCTTCCCAACTAAATACTCCCAGCCTCTTTCAGTTCAATTCATCGCGTGTTTTTGGAAACAGTACTGGTCGTACTGGAGGAACCCACAGTATAATGTGATTAGATTCTTCATGACAACAGTCATAGGCCTTATCTTTGGAGTCATCTTCTGGAATAAAGGAAGAACAATGTAAGTATTATTGAGTTTATACTTGAGGCTTATGCTTCAAAATAATCAAACTTTAGTCTTAAAGAAACTTGTGTTCTCTTACATAGGCATAAACAGCAAGATCTGTTGAATCTTCTTGGAGCTATGTATGCAGCAGTTTTATTCCTAGGAGGAACAAATACCTCTGCAGTTCAGTCTGTTGTTGCAATCGAAAGAACGGTGTTTTATCGGGAAAGAGCAGCAGGGATGTTCTCAGCATTGCCTTATGCATTTGCACAGGTGAAAAATATCATTTAAAACAGTAAAAAACTAATCTTTTTCTTGAATTACTTTTTCTTACATGTACTAAAATCATGTCTGAAAATTCTTGTTCTTGGTAGGTATCTGTTGAGACAATCTACATAGCAGTGCAGACATTCTTGTACAGCCTTCTGCTCTACTCTATGATAGGTTTTGAATGGCAAGCAACCAAGTTTATGTGGTTCTACTACTACGTCTTCATGTGCTTCGTCTACTTCACCTTCTACGGCATGATGCTTGTGGCTCTCACACCAAGCTACCAAATAACTGCAATCCTCATGTCCTTCTTCCTCAGCTTCTGGAACCTCTTCTCCGGCTTCCTCATTCCAAGAATGGTAAGAAAACACGCCGATTTTTGCTCACTTCTTGGAGTAATTCTATTACAAAAATCTGATCTTTTGTTGGACTGTCTTAACAGATGATCCCAGTGTGGTGGAGATGGTACTACTGGGGCTCCCCAGTGGCGTGGACAATATACGGGCTGGTGACATCGCAGATTGGGGACAGTATGGAGAATGTACATGTGCCTGATCACGGGGACATGGCTATCAAGGACTACCTGAAGATGTTTTTGGGTTATGATTCTGATTTTCTTGGATATGTTGCATTGGCTCATGTGGGGTGGGCTCTGCTGTTCTTTCTTGTCTTTGTGTATGGAATCAAGGTGTTGAACTTCCAGAGGAGATAGCCAGTTTGGGAAGTTTAAGGATTCTTTGTCTCTGTATTTGATTCAAATAATTGTGAAATCAGTTGTGTGAGATGGAAATAAAGCTCTGTGGTTTGAGTTTTTATTTTATTTTATTTATAATTATGATGTGTTTTTTGTTAATATTATTTTACAATAATTTCTTGAAAAAACACATCATTGCAGTACAACTCTTAATCATCAAAAGACAAAAGAAAAAGAAAAAAAAACATTGAGAAGTATGCTTTTAGGTGTTTGAGCTGACAATCATGCTGAGTTCTTCTAACTTCCTCAATCTGAATTTCTCACTTTGATTCACCAACTGAAAGGGAAAGACAGAATATGTTGAGTTTGTAGGTGATATTAACAAAAATAATGTCGAAATTATTGATCATGTCACCTCCACAAAGGTATTGGTAAGTTGAGTTTTTTCTTTGTTTTTTTCTTGGAGAGCCTCCATTGCTTCTTTGTATTCTTTTTCCTGCGACAAAACCTCAACAATTTAAGAGAGAGAGAGAGAGAGAGGAGAGAGAGGGAGTTGTTACTTTCTTGTGACAGATTTGTGCAAGAGATTTGAGGTCGCGGTTGGCCAAGTCTACTCTCTTACGCACAGCTGCAACTTCCTTCCTCATTGGATCAGTCAGCACTTCCAATTCCTAATTAATACATATTAAAATTATAGGATGTAAAAAACAATTGATATTACGAAAACTGTTATTTTTGTTATCCTAATAATTAAGTCGCTAATAGCGCACCTAATTTTTTATTGAGAAGTGATGCATTATCTAGAAACTTCTAGAATACCGAAGAAACTACAAGAGAATCCTAGAAGTATCTAGAAACTGTATCATCATGTAACTACTAGAAAAATCCTAAGATGTATCTAGATATTATTAGATAGATATTATATGAGAATAATCTAGAAACTAGGAGAAAAGAGAGGATCTAGAAAGATCCTCCCACACCTATAAATAGCTCAAGAGAGCTACCATTTGAACAACCAACACAACCAAAACATTCCATCTAATAAAGCCTCTTAGATTTTTGGAGAGAAGTGCTCCATCCCAAAACACCCTCTACACTAGAGACCTTCCAACATTCTAAATCCCAAAATACCTTCTACACTAAAAGACCCTTCCATATTCCAAACACTAAACAACCTTCCATTTTCTAACAACCTTCCCATTTTCTAACAAGTGGTATCAGAGCTCATTTTCTAACAAGTGGTATCAGAGCCTCGTTCGGTCATAAACAGGCGACATGGCATTATCAAGCTCATCTCTTACAACTCCTATATTCAATGGCGAAAACTACGACCACTGGAGTGTCCGGATGAGAACTTGCCTACAATCTCATGATCTTTGGGATGTAGTAGAAGAAGGGATCACCATGCCGGAAGAAGATAAAGATGATGATGCATCTACCTCTGAGGTAAGCAAGAAACTCAAGCAACTCAATGCTAAAGCTCTTTATCTTCTCCAACAATCCGTTAGCGACACTATTTTTCCAAGAATTATTAATGCTACTAGTGCAAAAGAAGCATGAGATATCCTTAAGGAGGAGTTTAAGGGTAATTCTAAAGTCCGAACTATAAAGTTACAAGGTCTAAGGAGGGAATTAAAAAATTTAAAAATGAAAGATTCAGAGGCTGTAAAAGACTATTTCTCAAGAATTATGGAAATAGTCAATCAAATGAGATCTTATGGTGACAAGATCTCCGACGAAAGAATCATCCAGAAGGTTCTAATTAGCCTCACAGAGAAGTATGATCCCATAGTAGCCGCTATCGAAGAAACAAAAGATTTATCAGCATTGTCTACCGCGGAGTTGATGGGTTCTCTAGAAGCACACGAGCAAAGATTGAGCAGGCGACATGAAAACTCGCTTGAGAGTGCCTTTCAATCAAAGCTCAATGTTAAAGGAAATAAGTCGAAATTCGGCGGACATCCGAAAGGAGAAAGAAGCTCAAACATGGAGGAGAACAAGGGAAAATATCCACCATGTGGAACATGCAAGAAGACAAATCATTTGGAGAAGGACTGCTATCATCGAGGAAAGCCACAATGCCGAAATTGCAAGAAGTTTGGCCACGTTGAAAAGTATTGCCGATTAAAGAAGAACCATGAGGCCAACTACTCTGAAAGTCTAAAGGAGAAGGAACATCTATTCTACACATGCCATTCTGCAACAGAGACAGACAAAGAAGAATGGTATATTGATAGTGGGTGCAGCAATCACATGACCTTCAACGGTGATATTTTCTGCAATCTAGACACCTCTATCAAGAGAAAGGTCAAGATGGGAGACGGCAAGCTAGTGGAGACGAAAGGGAAAGGAACCATTGCCGTCGAAACTAAGAAAGGTACGCGATTTATAAAAGATGTTCTTCTCGTACCAAGTTTATCACAAAATCTGCTAAGTGTAGGCCAAATGATGGAAAATGGTTATGCCCTACACTTTGAAAATAAATCATGTCAAATATATGACATGAAAAATAATCAAGAAATTGCGAGCATCAAGATGGGAAAAAATAGGAATTTTCCCATTTATTGGCGATACCCACAAAAGGCGATGGTGGCTCAGCTCGATGATACCAGCCTATGGCATCGAAGATTTGGACACTATAATCTCAATGCCATAAGATTACTCCATCAAAAGGAGATGATGAGAGACTTGCCGCTCATAAATGAAAAAGGAAGTGTTTGTGAAGGATGCATGTTCGAGAAGCAGCATCGGCAACCATTTCCAAAGGAGAAAACATGGCGGGCTAAGGAGATTCTAGAGCTTGTCCACACGGACGTATGTGGGCCTATGAGGACGCCTTCACTCAGTAATAACAGGTATTTCATACTCTTCATTGATGACTACACAAGAATGACTTGGGTATATTTCTTCCAAGAAAAATCAGAAGTTTTTGGAATTTTCAAGAAGTTCAAGAACTTCGTAGAAACACAAAGTAGTCACAAAATTAAGAAGTTAAGAAGTGATCGAGGTACGGAGTACAACTCTAAAGAATTTGACAAGTTCTGTGAAGATGAAGGCGTAGAACACCAACTAACGGTGGCCTACACTCCACAACAAAATGGAGTGTCAGAGAGAAAGAATCGGACTGTAATGGAGATGGCAAGGTCCATTCTAGCTGAGAAAGGATTGCCAAAGCAATTCTGGGCGGAGGCCGTCTATACATCGCCTACTTACTAAACGAGTGTCCAACCAAAGCCGTCCTCAATAAGACGCCAATTGAAGCTTGGTCCGGTCGAAGCCTTCGCCTAAACATTTGAGGATCTTTGGATGTATACGTTACATCCATGTTCCCTCGCAAAAAGACATAAGCCGGAGGACAAGACACAAAAGGGAATCTTCCTTGGATATAGCTCTAAATCAAAGTGGCTATAGAATCTACAATCTCGAGACCAAGAAGCTCATCACAAGTCGAGACGTGGAGTTCGATGAGGAAGCTACTTGGAACCGGGAGACGAGAAAACACACAAAAGAATACGGTAACAATACAACTCGAGGTGGCCACGTAACAAGAAGAAGAAGAGGCACACAACGAAGTGGACTCCCCCACCGTAAAAGTCCACCACTAAGGTACCGATCTTTACAAGATATATATGCAAATACCGACGTCTATGAAACAGCAACTTTTGTGCCCTAGAGCCACATAACTATGCAAAGGCATTAAAAAAGGTCATGCGGATTAAAGAAATGGCTAAAAATCCGGTTCAAAGATAATCGCACAAAGCATATTGATATCAAGTATCACTTTATCAGAGACATCCAAGCTAAGGGATATCGAGATGAAGTATTGTCCGACAAAGGAACAACTAGCGAATATCTTCACCAAGGCACTACCAAGAGACCGATTCCAATTTCTAAGAAGCAAGGTTGGAGTCATCGATAAATGCATCAAGGAGGAGTATTGAGAAGTGATGCATTATCTAGAAACTTCTAGAATACCGAAGAAACTACAAGAGAATCCTAGAAGTATCTAGAAACTGTATCATCATGTAACTACTAGAAAAATCCTAAGATGTATCTAGATATTATTAGATAGATATTATATGAGAATAATCTAGAAACTAGGAGAAAAGAGAGGATCTAGAAAGATCCTCCCACACCTATAAATAGCTCAAGAGAGCTACCATTTGAACAACCAACACAACCAAAACATTCCATCTAATAAAGCCTCTTAGATTTTTGGAGAGAAGTGCTCCATCCCAAAACACCATCTACACTAGAGACCTTCCAACATTCTAAATCCCAAAATACCTTCTACACTAAAAGACCCTTCCATATTCCAAACACTAAACAACCTTCCATTTTCTAACAACCTTCTCATTTTCTAACAAGTGGTATCAGAGCTCATTTTCTAACATTTTTCAAAAGAAAAAGAATAGAGTAAGCTTACTTCCCAAACTTGAGCCAAGCGTCTGGTTTCTTCTTCGGCACGATTGAGTTGAGACTCCACCCTCTCTTTCACTTCCATTTTCCTCCTCTCAATCTCTTCTTCCCTCGCTTGGTACGACGAGATCGCCGTCTTTGTCGCCTCGCATTCATCGCTATCGTCGGTCGCCGGCCGGCCGTTGCTCCCCATGCTTGCAAGACTCATCACTTCTCTAATGTTAATTTATTCTATATATGCAACAAACGTTGGTTTCTTAATCTCTATATACACTGACCTCTTTCAATATTCATCCACTTTCTTGCTTTTGCTTTAATCATATACATCCTCTGGTAGGCCCACTTGCTCAATTTATATTTTCAGTTAAAATATCAAAACACAGTATCTGTGTATATATATGATCATTGTACCATGTTATAGTTAACTCTATGTTTGGTTCTAATCTAAAATTTTGGTCGGGTGAGAAACCGCAAATTTTTCAAAAAGAAATTATTAAAAATCGACAACGATTCGAGATTGCACATGATTTGAAGGGTGACCACTCCCTTTATAGTTGCAAAATTGTCGATTTATCCTTAAAATTCTAAATTCTAGATAAGCTCATTATGAGTAGAGTGTATGTAATATTTGCTTGAAATATGGGCAAGTTTGTTGTCGGGACACATTCAAGTATTGGTTACTCTGAAAACCACAATCAGCAATAATTGGTCCGAAGAACAAGCGTTGTCTTATCAAATGAATTTTTTACCTTGCCTCAGAAGCCACGCATAAAACTATTAACGGAATTAAAATAAAAAAGTAAAAAAAATAAAAAATAAAAAATTGATCAGTACTTCGTTACGATCCAATAGATAATGTGGACAAATTACATTTTCTTATTGATTTCAGTAATAAAATAAAGAATAAACGGAAAGTGAATAAATACAAAATTACAACTTACAACAATTATTCATAAATCCGAACTACATGAACATGGTACCAAATCCTAGTACTTAGTACTAGACTTACTGTTAGATTTAATCATGAAATTAGATTATTAAATTATTTAATACATAATTATAAAATTGAAAGTTGTATGGACGTTGCATGAGAATCATGTAAAGTTGCATTGGTTTGTGTAAGAAATGTGTCAGGTTGGTTGGTGGATGGACACAAGGTTTCTGCATGCATGCGTGGCTTGTTAAAGAATGTAATGTTTCTATGTTAATGCATGTAACGTTGAAAGTTGTGATGATTGTTTCATGCATCATAAAGAGCTATGAAACGTTGGCTTCACGTGAAATGAAATGGACACGCATGCACGTTGGAATTGTTTTGCATGAAACGTTGGCATGAAACGTTGGCTTCACTTGGAAATGTTGTGAACGTTGCATGCCTTTTTGAATTTCCATCTCTTACATAACTAAAGGTTGTGATGATTAATGAAAAGCCAGCTCTTGTCTATAAATTAGACATGACCGAGAGGAAAAAAAAAATTCACTTTCTCCATTTTATTTTATGTTTCATTCATCACATTCATATTATCTTTCATTTCCTTAGTCTCAAATATCAAGTAGTTCGTCAGAATTACGAGAAGTAGTATAACTACTCGTAATTGAGAAGTCGTTGTATCTTGAAGACGAGTGCTATAGACCGCTTGCACCGAGTAGCGGAGCATTATCGTCTTGCGGAGAAAGAGTCCAACTCTTGCCTCGGCTAACGATATAATCGTCATTTCGACACACCCCGGAATAACAATCGCAAGACGATAATTGTGTTAAAGAAATGACGACAAGTAGCAATGATGTACCCGATCCCCTTGTCCAAGTAACGACAAGCAGTAATAACGTGCCGCCGAACTTTACAACAGCAACGAACAATCAGATTCCAAGCGCCCCTGTTCATGCGGAAAGGCCGGAAAAATTCTCAGGTTCTGAATTTAAGCGTTGGCAATCTAAAATGCTGTTTTATTTAACTACTTTAAATTTATCTCGATTCTTGAAAGAGTCACCTCCAATTGTGGGGGAAAATGAAACTGATGAGCAAAAACGCATAGCGTCTGATGCATGGTCTCATAGCGACTACATATGTCGCAACTATGTCCTAAATGGACTTGACAACACTCTCTATAGTGTCTACTCGACTGCAAAGACGTCGAAAGAATTGTGGGACTCTTTGGAGATAAAATACAAGACCGAAGATGCCGGTCTAAAGAAGTTCGTCGTTGGACGATTCTTAGACTACAAGATGGTGGATGCCAAAACTGTAGTCGAACAAGTGCAAAAGATTCAATTGATCATACATGATATACTTGCCGAAGGTATGGCCCTTTCTGAATCATTTCAAGTTGCACCTGTTATCGAGAAATTACCACCTATGTGGAAGGATTTCAAGAACTATCTCAAGCATAAGCGTAAAGAGATGAGTCTCGAAGATCTGATAGTCCATCTCAGAATTGAAGAGGACAATCGCAAGGCAGATCGAAAGACCAACAAGCCGTCTATAGAGGCAAGGGCTAATCTAGCCGAGTGCAGCACTAGCACTAACTCAAAGAAACGCAAGTTCTTTGAAAAGAAGCAAGATTCAAATAGGAAGAAAAAGATCAAAGGGAATTGCTACAATTGTGGAAAAACTGGCCACATGGCAAAAGATTGCCGCAAGCCAAAGAAGGAATACAAAGGCCGTCCACAAGCAAATATGGCGGAAGAAAAAAATTACGTGTCCGTCAATATGTCTGAACTCGACCTATCTGCGGTCGTAGATGAAGTAAACATGGTCGGTAATCCGATAGGATGGTGGATTGATACCGGCGCTACCAAGCACGTATGTGTGGATAAATCAATGTTTTCAACTTATGAAGTTGTCAAGGAGGAGAAAATGCTATACATGGGAAATTCCTCTACTTCCAAGGTCTATGGAATTGGAAAAGTTGTACTCAAGATGACGTCGGGATTGAATTTGACTCTTCAAAACGTGATGCATGTTCCCGACATTCGCAAGAATTTGATCTCCGGCTCTATTCTTAGCAAGGCCGGATTAAGAATAGTGATTGAGGGGGATAAGGTTGTACTGTCTAAGAATGGACAATTTATAGGAAAAGGCTATGTAGATAGCGGCCTTTTCAAGCTGAATTGTATCAATGTAAATACTATCCGTGATAATAAAAAGACCCCCGTTGTCTACTTGACTGAGTCTCCTAATTTATGGCATGATAGATTAGGACATGTAAATCTAAATACACTAAGAAAATTAGTGAATTTAGAGTTGTTGCCAAAAATGTCATTTGACAAACATTCAAGATGTGAAATTTGTGTTGAAGCAAAAATGGCTAAACAACCTTTCCATTCGGTGGAAAGATCGACTACACCTCTTGAATTAATTCACACCGATCTATGTGACTTAAAACTTGTGCAAACTAGAGGTGGAAAGAATTATTTCATAACATTTATAGATGATTGCACAAGATTTTGTTATGTATATCTTTTGAGAAGCAAAGACGAAGCTTTCGATGCTTTCAAAAGCTATAAAAACGAAGTTGAAAATCAACTTAACACCAAGATCAAAATGATCCTAAGTGATCGAGGCGGTGAATATGTTGCACCTTTTGCGGACTTTTGTCGTGAAAACGGCATTATCCATCAAACAACCGCACCTTATTCACCACAATCAAATGGTGTTGCTGAACGAAAGAATAGAACATTAAAAGAAATGATGAATGCTATGCTGATAAGCTCGGGCTTACCACATAACATGTGGGGGGAAGCTATTCTTTCGGCAAATAAAATTTTGAATAAGTTACCCTCAAAGAAACAAGATCGAACTCCATATGAACTATGGAAATGTAGGAAACCATCCTACAAATACACTAAAGTGTGGGGGTGCCTAGCAAAAGTTGAAGTACCTAAACCAAAACAAGTAAAGCTAGGACCTAAAACTATTGATTGCATCTTCATAGGATATGCAAGCAATAGTAGCGCATATAGGTTTTTGGTACATAAGTCGGAAATACCCGACATAAATGAGGGGATGATTATAGAATCCAAAAATGCTGTCTTTTTCGAGTCTATATTCCCTAAGAAAGAAAAGAGTGATGTGAATCCTAAGAAACGAACTCATGAACAAAGCTCACTAGAAAAGATTGACCAAAATGATGGGTCAATACCAGAATCTAGACGAGGAAAACGAGCGAAAATAGCAAAGTCATTTGGTCCAGACTTTGTAGTCTATTCATTAGAAGATGAACCGCAAACAATCAAGGCTGCATTGTCAAGTCCTGATGCTCCTCTATGGAGAGAAGCGATTAATAGTGAAATTGAGTCAATTATGAACAATCACACTTGGGAGATTGTTGACCTTCCTCCCGGTTGTAAACCTTTAGGATGTAAATGGATTCTAAAGAAGAAATATAAGGCCGATGGGTCTATTGACAAGTATAAAGCACGACTAGTAGCCAAGGGTTACAAGCAAAAGGAAGGGTATGATTATTTTGATACATACTCTCCCGTAACGAGGATAACCTCCATAAGAATGCTAATTGCCATTGCTGCTTTACACAATCTTGAGATACATCAAATGGATGTTAAAACGGCATTTCTAAATGGAGATTTAGAAGATGAAATATACATGGAACAACCTGAAGGGTTTGTTATTCTCGGACATGAAAAGAAAGTTTGTAAACTTGTTAAGTCATTATATGGACTTAAACAAGCTCCCAAACAATGGCATGAGAAATTTGATCATGTTATGTTATTAAATGGTTTTAAAATAAACGAGTGTGACAAGTGTGTGTACATTAAAGGCACACCTGACAACTTTGTCATTATATGTCTGTATGTTGATGACATACTTATTATGGGAAGTAATCATAATATAATTATGAATACTAAAGCAATGTTGAAAAGAATGTTCGACATGAAAGATATGGGAATAGCTGATGTAATTCTAGAGATTAAGATCTCTAGAATATCCGAATGAATTACTTTATCATAATCTCACTATGTAGAGAATGTGCTTAAGAAATTCAATGCTTTTGATCTACCTCCGGCTAAAACTCCTGTGGACTTGAGCCTACACTTAGCCAAAAATCGAGGAGATCCAATTTACCAATTGGACTACGCTAGGGTCATTGGAAGCCTAATGTACTTAGCAAATTGTACAAGGCCCGACATAGCATATTCTATAAGCAAGCTAAGTCGGTTCACAAGTAATCCCGGAAAGGATCATTGGACCGCACTAACTAGAGTTCTAAGATATTTAAATCATACTTTAACTCATAGTCTGCATTACACAAGGTATCCCGCTGTATTAGAAGGATATAGTGATGCAAATTGGATATCCGACACAAAAGATTCCAAGTCCATAAGTGGTTTTGTGTTTACCATAGGTGGAGGAGCAGTGTCATGGAATTCCTCTAAGCAGACTTGTATAGCTCGGTCTACAATGGAATCAGAATTCATTGCTCTAGACAAAGCTGGCGAAGAAGCCGAATGGCTACGGAACTTCTTAGAGGACATTCCTTGTTGGGAAAAACACGTGTCTCCCGTCTTAATACATTGTGATAGTATGTCTGCAATAGGGAGAGCACAAAGTAGTATGTATAATGGTAAGTCTCGACATATTCGTCGAAGACATAATACCATTAGACAATTGATCACTAGTGGAATAATATGTATTGACTATGTGAAGTCAAAAGACAATATTGCAGATCCGTTTACTAAAGGTATTAACCGTGATCAATTGTACAACGCAGTTAGGGGAATGGGATTAAAATCCACACTAAAAGAACGCTTTTAATGGTAACTCTACCATGATAATTGGAGATCCCATGAACATGGTTCAAAGAGACAACTAAGTTAAGAATGTTCAAGTTGTGCACTTGGAAACACAACTAAAAATCCATTTTCGAAGCTGCCCCAAGTGCAAACCTGTAGCTTGTGGTAAAAGGGTAAGCTATAAGCTTTTAATGATTCCTATAGTCTTATTGGTGGAGTATGACATGATATTCTTAATAGGAGATCACCTATATAAGTGAGAAGTGTGGCCGCTTCAAATAGAAAAACACTTATGAATCCAAGATATGGTCCAAGGCCAAAATGGACACAACGTGAGAACGAAAGATATTGTATCTATTATTTTGTATATGTTATTGTCTTAGTTTACACAAAAGTTGATCGGTTCAAGACATCATGTTCACCGAGCAATGAGTAAATCCGATAACATTATACTAAGGAAGGTTCAAAGCAAAAAACTACCTATCCTGATGCAATAATAGGTCATTGGGACTTTGGTTTGCATAACATTTTGCATTTGCATTTAATAATCTAATGTGGGGGATTGTTAGATTTAATCATGAAATTAGATTATTAAATTGTTTAATACATAATTATAAAATTGAAAGTTGTATGGACGTTGCATGAGAATCATGTAAAGTTGCATTGGTTTGTGTAAGAAATGTGTCGGTTGGTTGGTGGATGGACACAAGGTTTCTGCATGCATGCGTGGCTTGTTAAAGCATGTAATGTTTCTATGTTAATGCATGTAACGTTGAAAGTTGTGATGATTGTTTCATGCATCATAAAGAGCTATGAAACGTTGGCTTCACGTGAAATGAAATGGACACGCATGCACGTTGGAATTGTTTTGCATGAAACGTTGGCATGAAACGTTGGCTTCACTTGGAAATGTTGTGAACGTTGCATGCCTTTTTGAATTTCCATCTCTTACATAACTGAAGGTTGTGATGATTAATGAAAAGCCACCTCTTGTCTATAAATTAGACATGACCGAGAGGAAAAAAAAATTAACTTTCTCCATTTTATTTTATGTTTCATTCATCACATTCATATTATCTTTCATTTCCTTAGTCTCAAATATCAAGTAGTTCGTCGGAATTACGAGAAGTAGTGTAACTACTCGTAATTGAGAAGTCGTTGTATCTTGAAGACGAGTGCTATAGACCGCTTGCACCGAGTAGCGGAGCATTATCGTCTTGCGGAGAAAGAGTCCAACTCTTGCCTCGGCTAACGATGTAATCGTCATTTCGACACACCCCGGAATAACACTTACTTCACTTCTCGTCGCAATAATCCCCAACGCTGTCGTCCGACGATTCGGAGGATTCAGAATCGTGGGACGAGGCACCGAGGCATTTCTGATCAAGAAAATCATTGAGGCCTCGAGCTCGAATAATTTGATCCTCGATCATTTGATCGGATAATCCCCAATTCTTGAGTTGATCGAGTTGGTGGTGTAAGGCGAGGCTGTACTCACCGTCGGGGCCGAGTTCGAGAACTCGGTATTCGTAGTTAGTCGGATTGGTTAAGTCCTCAAATTGGTCGACGGTCCAATTGAACCATTTCATGAGGAAGAGGAGAATGGTGAGGCCGTGGGAGACTACTATCAAGTTCACTTCCTCGTTGAATTTATCGCATCCCATGTCCCTCCATAACCCTTCAACAAAACCTGCAAAAATGTAGATTCTTGTGGTTAGAATCTCTTGATTTGGTTTATATTAAAAGACTATGAATTAAAGTCATGTTAAATTATTGAGGCAAGTGCTTATAGTGAATTAGCGTTGTATATATGGCAAGTTTCGGGGTAAAATTAACTACTAAAATCTCTCATTTGTTCACTAAAAATTGATTGAATTGTTTTGCACCAAATCTCTCGCCGTCGATTTTAACTAACATGAAGTATACTCGCTTGTCTGCAATTATACATGATTTTATGTGATGTGTTTTATTTCCAAATACTCTTGTAAGTTATTCTTTCATGTTTTTAATAATTTTTTTTATTCTCTTCAACTTTCACGTTCATACCAATGATTAATAAAATGACACAGTCAAGATCATATTTTTTTTTTACTTTTAAAATTCAAGGTAATATGTTCCTACATGATCTTTCGGCATGTTTTCATTTAAAAACTTTGTATATGAAGTATACTCTCCACTTTTAACACAAGAGCAAACACGTAATTTAATTGGGAGTGAGATTCTTGTTATATGAAAATCGATGGGAATATGGTGTGTGATGCAAAACTATTCAAGAAACGCATAAGATATAGTAAAATAATAAAGTGCAGTTTCCTCCAATTTTTAGCAGAGGGAGTTATTAGCCGTTTTTCGAAAAAAAAATCACAAAGGTTTAGGTGTACCAAATTTTTTACAATTTACTCTTCCCCCACCCCAAAGGTGTCGACATGTGGCGCTTTTCATTCAAAATAATGGGCCACGTATGCCACATGTCGACACCATTGTCTCGTGTGTACTCTGCGTACACAATCATTAAATACAAGGCTCTGGGATTACTTTAATGGAAGAACGTAAGAAGAGAACTTACTAGAAACCCTGTCATGAACATCCGCAGTAGCCTCCCCATCCGGAACCCTATAGAAGAACTTCCCATACATATTCCTACTTCCCTTAATCTTCTTCCTCTCTTCCACATCTTGATAATTCCCAAAATGCTGCTCCCTCAATCTGCACTCTTCTCGAACTCCCACGACCCTCTCCTTCTCGAATGTCTCTCCCCGTCCGATGATCTCCTCCATCGTCTCCCTCGTCCGACTCGAAGGCGAAACGTAGAACAAAACCCTCCACTTGTCATGTTCTCCATTTTCCGACACGATTTCTTTGAGTTTCGACCCGGTTGTCCGAGCGTTGTTGATGCCTTTCTTGATGAGTTTGATCCTGTAGTTGGGGACGCGTTCGAGGATGGATTCGTCCTCGTTCACTTCGGTTTCGCCGTGGCGCACCAGTATGATGCGCCGCGGGAGGTGTTCGTATTTCATCTTCTGTTCTCGAGTTTGGTCGTTGGAGGTGTGGTTTTCGGGGAAGAAGTTGTAAGTGTTGTTGCCCATTTTTGGGAGGATGGAGTTGTTTGGGTGAATTTTGTTAATTGGGTGTTGATGGGAAGGGATCAAAACGACGTCGTTTACATCTTTTATTTTTGACAGACTTCGGGGGTAAGTGGGACTTGATGGGAAGGATTAGCGTGTGTGGTGTGGGTTTTATAGTTGTTAGGTTTTGTCTTGTAGTTGAAGTAGTTGAGCATGTCTTTCCATGAGATTGATTGGAAATTACTGACCAAAAATGCATAATTAGAGAGTGGAAATCTAAATATTTCGGAATGCAAACTTATGCTTTCTGAAATTTCTAAAAATACATAAATGAAAAATATTCAAACACTTTTTTGAAAATACATTAAATTCGAATAAGTACACAATTTGAGATATAGTGGCACTCTCGTGATATTTATATGCAACAGTCAGGTTTACGGATTGTAAAGGTGAAATAAATAATTAAATAATGCAATTTTTTAATTTAAAATTATTTAATTTAAATCCAACACCAATTAAATAAAAATTTATTAAATAAGTGGTTTCATCCTTTATATATGTAAAATATCTTACAATAGTAAGCAATCTTATGAGAATATTATTATTTTAATGTATATTAAATACTACTACTATCTTGTTTATGACACTAGTTATAAGAATAGCAAGAATTTCAATATTCAAGGTTTTGTTTCTTGTAAAAAGGAAAGTCTTTTGACATTTTCTTGCGACGCACTTAACCGTGTTTGGTAGTTTGAAACTCAGCAAATAATTTTGTTCTCATTACAAAATTATTGTGATTTATAAATAATAGATAATGTGTACTAGTTCTACGCGTCAAGTCCACAAACGATCATAATTAGATTATTATTATATTGCACCTCGACTAACTATCATCAATCTATTTTATTTTCACCAACAAAATAAATAGACCGACTTTATGCGTGATTAATTATTATATCAAGTGTTACTACTTTAGTAATAAAATAAAATATAACATCCAAAATCATAAAATAAATAATAAAGTTGTTTATACATTTTAGTTTAGTTTATAATAACAAACGCATTGACTGGCCCCACAAGAAGTCAAGCAGAACGTAGAATGGGGTTAATTTGGACTGAATAAAAATGAAGGTTTATAGCAATTTCTGAATAAACCAATTTAGAAATTAATTAGTAAACGGTCAAAAAAGTTTACTATTTGCACACTTCATTGAGAATTGACTTCGACACACAAATATGCAAAACATGCAATTTTACTTTTTTTTTAATGTAGACAAAATAATATTTCGTCGTACTATTATTAATATCTCATTTTGTTTTTTTTCTTTTTACTGTCTTATTATTTGTCACATACTATTTTATTTTCCGTGCTCAATTTTAATGGGTCATAAATAATGAAATGAGGAAGTATATTTCAACTTATTTCAAATAGTACTTCCTCCGTCCCACTAAAAACTATGTGTTTCCTTTATTCGGTTATCCCACTTTAGTAAACGACACGTTTCCTCCAAAATGGTAGAAATTGTGTAGACCACATTTAATTATTAAAAAGTCAAACCAATCTACACCACTTTTCTTTTTTTGATTCATTCTCCTAAAAGAAACGTGTCGTTTCTAATGGGACGGGGAGGGAGTATTAAATTTTCTTTCATTTTACCCTCCACCCCCCCCCCCCCCCCCCCGCTTCCTTTCACTAACTTTTTCATTGTCCCCACTTGACTTGGCCAACTAATACTAAAATAATATTATAATAAATTCTAATGGGTCCCACCACTTTATACCACTTTTGCAACTAGCCTTACATTACTTATGTCGCGGCGGGACAGAAGCCACCTAACTAAAAATTAAATAATACTTTTAATAAATTCTAATGGGGTCCCCCCCTTTCTCCCCCCCCCCCCATGCACCCACCCCCCCCTTTACATAACCCCTATTATTCTTAATAATCGTTCTTAAAAATATTTTTGTTGTCAGGGGAGGGACTGAGAAAGTATTATATATGATCAGACAAAATGGTCCGGTATTGAGAGGTGGGCCTAAATTTCTAATTCTCTTATAACAAAGGGCCTTTTATTTTGGCCCTATTGTGATCCAGGGTCAACTATTTTTATACATGAAATAAGTTCGGAATGCTATAATTCCAAATGTTCTTACATAGAAACATGAAGAGCCCATTATTAAACTTAGATTGTCAAGCTTATTATGCTTGATATAGACGGATTTAGAGAGCGTGGACACCATCAATTATGTGCATATCTCATGTTTTATTAATATTTTATAAAAAGGTATTATTTCACCTTTAAAATTATAAATAATTTAAATTCTTAAAATTGAAGTTTCGCCCTGGTCTAAATTATGAATTGGTCATAAGGTGAATTGAGGATTCTTTTAGATTGCCGATGTTTCTTCTACTGCTTTCTCTTATCAGATATAGATTTTTTTTAATCATATAATTGTACTCCATGTATCTTGATCTCCACGTAAAGTCAAAGTTGAACCCAAGATTCCACGTTTTAATCCAAAAACATCTCGAAGCTGCATGCCTTCAACAACAAACGTGGACCCCCTAAACACACTCACAGAAAGATTTCGACTCAAGACATAACATAGAAAGACAAAACGTTTTCATACAAAAGGGAAATATAAAAAGTTTTTATTCGAACAAGAATCCAAAAAAAATATTATTCCCTATATCCCATTGAAATAGTCTAGTATATCTTTCGGGTTTTCCATTAAAGTTGTCCAATTATTTTTTTGGCATATTATTACAAAAAACATTTACTTTTTAATCGCCATTTTTAATTTCACCTCTCTTTAAAAACTGCATAAAAAAAATAGAATATTTCAATAAGATGGAGAAAGTACTACTTAAATATTAAAGGGCCTAGCCAATGCGATGAGTTCAAACATATCAATCCGGGATGTAATGTAATAGTAGTTTAGAACTCAACTGAAATATGCTCGATTTGATTATTATTATTAATGATCATTTAAGTTATTCGGTACTCAACTACTAAATAGATAGTTTTTTTTTGTTGCTATTTCCAAATAATTATTTTAGCTGGAACTACATATGATGTGTGTATAATAATTATTTTATACTCCAAGTATCTTGATCTCCACGTATAGTCAAAGTTTGAACACGTTTTAATCCAAAAACAACACAACTTACCAAACTGCGTAGAACCCTAAACCCACACACAACAGAAAACAGAGAAGAACAAAATAAGGTCAAGTCATGGAGAATTTGATTGAAACTTACATTAAACATCTCTTTAGTTGAAACCCACAACACATTTTACGACGATATGGTAACACAGAAGACAAACTTTTTCATACAAAAAGGAAAATAAATAAAAAAGTTTTTAAAAAAAAAATTAAATTCAAAAGTGCCTTCAAAATACTACCATATATAACGTATTTAAAGGGACTAACCGCAAATCATAATTTGGAAACGGAATATATCCGGATCAAAAAACTGCTAAATTATTAAAAAGGGCATAACGAGCTTAGACTAGTTGGAATTTTGTTCCAGAGTGATGAATCAAATTCGAAATATAGATTCGATTTAGTGAACATATTATATACTACTATATTAGCTATTTCTATCTTGGATTCCAAAATTATGTACGTTTTGATTTATGTCAACAATTAATGACCCTTATTAGCCGCCAAATAGTTATATGTATTTTTTGAAATAATTTTGAAGATCGAACTACATAAAATGTGTGCATACACATCCATCACATCTAGAAAGGAAAAGGTCTAGTATAATAATCCAAGTAAACGATACGGTGTATACAGCCTAGCATGACTATTTTCCTACGACTACGACCTTGTCAAGCAGCTAACATACTACATCGAAATTTCTTCTTACATTCCAACACACAAACGCCCCGGCACTATATATTCTCATTTAACACCCTACTCCAAAACATTTCTTACAACGAAAAAAACATTTCTTACAACGAAAAAAACCTTGATCGCATCAAATTTATTGAACAAATAAAACCTTACTCATACACAATGGATGCTTCTTCATCTTACACCTCGGACTTCGATTTCTCCCAAACAGCCCACTTGATCCGATGGAAATCGGGCAAACGGGTCGATCCGACGCTTCTGGCCATGCTAGAGCAGTTCGGAGAAATCTACGTAGAACGGCATGAGTTCTTCAACAAGATCTTTCGTGGGGATCATGAGGAGGTGTTCAAGAAGATCGGGAACGCGTTGAAGAAGAAGAAGTCGATGAAGAAGAGTGGGAGCATGAAGAGGAGCATGAGCATGAGGAACATCAGACAAAGAGGATTGCAAGAGGAAAGTGAAGGGTTGAGGCTTGGGAGGTTTAAGGTTAGAACACCTAATGTGATTGTGGCTTCAGATGATGATGGCAAAGGAGATACTCAGGCTACAAATGGTTCAAAATAATTCTTTTTCTTTTTTTTCTGTTTGATTAGTTTGTTGTTGGATTTTGGAAACTTGTAAAAACTATACCGAATGAATATTTAAACAAATATTCAAATACAAATACAATATTATGAATTTATGATATTCGAATAGCACTTCTCAAATTTGATATATGTGTTTTTTCTTGTACAAAGAATTACAAGTTGATCCAGTAATAACAGCATATTTATTCCTTTTCTTTTCTTCGATATCTCTTGGTTTGGAACTGCTAAACTACATTTAGAAATCAGCGCCTATGTATTTTCGACTAGTATCAAATACGAATCAATTTTCAAAGCTAATACTCAAAGTGTATTGTTTATAAAACTCCAAAAAAATGAATCGAGTAGTTCGAATATCATATCATTTTCGAATACGAATCACATGTAACACAGCCCTATGATATTTCCGAAAGGAGGAATAGATTGGAAAATATTTTTAACGGATTGATATTTGAGAATTACTTAAGGTGAATTTCCAAAGGTTGGTATATTTCCAACATAATTCTGTAAGGCAGCTGAATTCTTCAAGGAATGGAGGTCTATTATAGTAAGGTTCAGTACAAGACAATTCTGTAATTCTAGGAGAACATGATGTTTGAGAGTGACCTTTTCTATTTCAACACTCAAATCCTTAAAACTACTAGATTTGATTGTAATAAAAAAGAAGTTCAGCTGGGTTGAGAAGCTTCAGTTCTTTGCTTGATGCAGTAAACACGAGATCCAAGATGATTGACTTCGAGTCCAGTTTCTTGGCAGCCAGTAAAGAATAGGGACTCTTCCTCTTTCCCTATCCTGCGCCTCCAACTCATCAAGAATGCTGGCTGAGTTAGATGGCATGGATCTGAAGCAGATTTTGTATGAAAAAATGAATTATTTAGCAAATATGAATGACGAACATATACTAGAGAAAGAGCATAATTACCATTCTGTTTCTGTTCTTTCCTTACAGAACTAATTTCCTTAGATTCTGGCTTGTAAGAGTTGAGGAGAAATGATAAGGACTTTATAAGGTTGGGGTATTGCTTAACATCTGCAAAACACGAAAGCAATGTAGACAACGTTAAAGAAACAAATGAACAACCATAACTACTAGGCTACTACAGTCGACTCCATAAAGATGTGAAGCACAGAGATGTTCATACATTTTGCAACAAGCAGACTTTTCTTTTCATGAACTGCATTACTAAATTAGTGAAAAAATCGATTACTCTTAACATAAGTAAGAATGGTGGTTCATAGTTTAGAAATTAGGAAAAAATGAAAGAACATGAAGTGCTCAAGTGTAATAAACAAAATCAAGATTTAGTTTAGCACTTCATTTATGCTGTGACTGAACCATATCATATGAAAGATTATCGTTTGCACGTAAATTCTATACATGTAAGTACCTCAAAGGCACCATTATTCATTCAGCCATATCATGCTGATTTGGTGAAGGCAAGAAGGAGTTTAAGCACTTACACAATAGAATATCACTTGCAATAATTAGGTCCCAATCTGGATCAGAAATTGGGAAGGCATCTCCCCATGAATCTGGAAAAATTAGATTTTAATCTTATTTATAAAGAGTGACATTTCTTACTTTAAATTTTACCAACTGGAAAAGAGCTTACGTCTTACGTGTGGAAGGACAGGAGTAACATCATTAGTCCGGCAATTATAAGCTATATTCTCTTCGATCTCTACATCATCATAGTCAGAAGTTGTGATGCAGACTTGAAAAGATTTTCTCAAGAAAATGGCCAAAGCTCCAGTCCCACTGCAAATTAACATCATTATCTACCTCTAATTAACATCATCTAGCTTTCTCTTACACGTGTCTAAATATAAAAAATTAAAGAATGCTTCAAACTCGAGTGTTTCTTACATAAACAAAGCACGTTATAGCAATGGGAACAAAAATAAGCATGCCATCTTCAAATATCAGTGTAGAGTTTCAAACTACAATAAAGGAAGCATCACAAAGCAAACGGTGCAATTTCAAAGTCAGAAAAGAAGCAATACATAACATTAAACATTACCTCCCAAGCTCTAGCACTCTCCTACCATCTATCCATTCTCTGTGCTGAGCCAGCCACTCAGCAAATGCAAATGTGCCAGGCCATAGTAGATTAGCATTTAACTGGTGGAAAGAAAATTCTCGGATGGCCAATTCCTGTGCACGAGCCAATACAACTAAATAAGCTTCGAAATGATTCTGACCACAACAAAGATATATATGTGTGTCATTGTACATACAGGTTAACAATTACAAACAGATTTGTCTACACTTTTTTTGGTTCCATACTTGCTGCTCTACCGTTCTATAATATTTCAGGTTTCAGACATCTAATTCGTCACCGAAATTAAAGCTAATTACAATGCAGTGAAGGTACAACCACTAATGCATATTTTGGAGTACTGCAACACAATGATCAAATGCATAGCTCTTCCATAAGACAACATTAAGCACCCAGAATCATCTTTTTCATGCTACTAGTTTTTCAATCCACTCAAGTCTCAAAAAATATATCACATCATCAAATTAAGCACTAATTCAGCTACTGCACTTCAAGCCATATGCATAAAATTAAAGAAACTGAACCAAGCATTAAAGAACAATTTTTTTTCCAATTGAGTATGCAAAAAATAAATAAATAAAAATTGTGCAACATACCATCCCAGGAAATTGGTGTTTCCGCTCCACAAAACTCTCATGGGTTTCACTCCTCTCCTCTTCTGCAGTTGAAATAATGAAGTTTGCAATCACGGTACAAAATATAGATACATACAACACCGAGGCTAAGTATTAGAAAATGAGCAATAAGGACGGCTGATACCGGAGGAGCTGTCGTCGGAGCCGGCGAAAAGGGAAGAAGGTGAGAAAAGGGCGATGTCCATTCTGCTACGGTGAATCCTATTGGATTGGGCTGATAAACTGATACAATTTCACGATTTGTGTTTTAAATGAGAAGAGCCCAAGAACAATAGAATGGGCTATTGTTTGGCTCAATACTACTACATCTCCCTAATTCGAATTTTCTTTATATTTTTCCAAAATTTATTATTGAGCACATCTCCACTTTTTCTATAAATTCAAATTGGTCATCTACTTTTCAATTAAATCATATAAGCTAAATATCTTAATATCATTTGACATATTCGTTTTCCCCTTCGCCTCAGCTTTTCTTTTTACTGACATGACTCCCTCGAAGCATTAATTCTAAAATACATACGTTTATTTAATTAACTTCTTCCTTCGGTAAAAACTTGGGCGACTTACAATTTAACAATTTACGAAAATGCTAGAAGAAATTATGATGTTAGGCTTTACTCAATTGAAAGATGAAAGACCATTTGAATGTTATGGGAAAGGTGGATGGATGAATGTAGCGACAATATTAAGATGTTTATGATATATTCCTTTATTAAAAAAGTGAAGGACAATTGTAAATAAAATGAAAAAAGTCGATGATAAATTTCATTGTTTACTCTTTATTATTTTGTTTCTCGAGAATCTAATTTTCACCCATAAATTTACAGAATTTACCAATTCTATTCACAATCGCCGGTAATTTAAAATCATATCCAATTCCCAAAACATAAGGATATTTCAATTATGAAATGTCACCCAATCATCAAATTGTAATAAATTATTAGACCCACAACAAGAAAACAGAGATGATATCCATGTAGCAGACGAAGTTTACAAAGTGAATGAAGGAATATAGAGATGAAAACAAGAAATAACATTACAAACAGGGCTACAGCAGTTCTTCTGTTCTTCTGCTCATAAACACTATGAATTACATGACTGGTAGTTCTTCAGAGCCTTAACCATTCCTCTCACAAGTTAACAATATAAGCAACGCCATAAACTAGGGAAAAAAAATAATGAAAGAGCATGTACAAACTCTGGGCAGAAAACAAGCCAAAGTATTGAAAACCATGAGCAGCAGCAGTGATACAAACACAACGATGACGAAAATTGGTTTCATCCAGTCCAGTGATCTTGGACTTTCTTCTCCAGAAGACATTATTAACATAACCAAGCAACAAGCATCCAATAATTAACATCAAGAAATCGAGCGGTTTTGTTCGGGTGAAACAGAACTATTGCGTTCATGAGGAGAGCTGGAGGCGGCCGGTGGTCTTTTTTCTTCTCCATCCCTGAAATTTTGAATCAAATGGCAGATATGAGTTTAGGAGGAGTTTAAAAATTAGTATGGCGATGTGAAGTTTGAAACGTACAAAAGCGGCATAGTATACAAATGTTAGCCCTGCTAAGACGATGAATGCAATTTGGAACACATTGTACCTGTAACAGCAGAAATAGTTTTAGTATGAGTGTAGTTCATTCCCAAAATGTCTTATAAAAGAATGCATTGCAATGCTACTCACTTGTATAAATATTTGATTCCGCGAAGAGATTGCAGGGTGTGGCCAAATATTTCTTGAGCTGCAGTAGCTTGGGCATAGTATCCGAAAGCAGTAGCACAGAACTGAATCACACTGCAAAATACCCAAAATCATTTCAAAAGTAACAGTAGCAATATCTTACAGGAACTTGATAATATTACTCAATGACGAATAGTAACTAAGGACTACCACATTAGAACAACTAACATTAAAACTATGTAAAATGACACGCCTTGACATAAAATTGTCAAGCGACCAAAATGGTGATTACCTGATTGAGCAAAGAAGGATTAGGCCCACGTTGAAAAGGAATGAGTTCATAAGAGTGGCTCCCCATCTGCAAAAAAAAGTTTTAGTCTGAGGCAGTAACATATAACACCAAACACCAACCAAAAAAGGATGAGGAATCAAAAGAAAATCTTTAACAAAGGAAAAAAGATAAGAAATAAAACATACTTCATAGGGTGGATTGTTATAAAAACCAATTTCAGACCAAGCATCATTGCCCCAGCAATCACAGCAAGCAGAAGGTAGAAGCAGAAAAATGCAAATGCGACAGTGCCCAGAAGTCCTTCAATTAGAAGATGATATTATTATCAAATATATAATCTTGAAACAAGGTAAAAATCAAATCACAAGGAAACTTAACCCCAAATATCATCCAGCTTGATGAAAATCTCATTAAGAAACGGTGAAAGTGGAGGGTCAATCAGCAAGTATATCACGATATGAGCAATCCAAGCCACTGAAACGATTAACCTGTTCAAAACAGAGGAAGTTGTTAATAAGCAAATAGCATAGCCAAAACACCAAGCACTTATGGAGAAAAAGCAGTAATCTGAATTGAGCTTGACAAATATTGCCATTCAACTAGAAAACGAACTGGGAAGATGTTATTAATCTCATTAACATCTGCATTTCTCAATTCACTTTCTAGGACCAGAAATATCAAAGACTAAACAAAAAATAAGCATATAGAGTAAGAATTCAATAAATGATTTTTAAAACTTACCCTAGAACTCCAAGTACCAACTTGGCAAGGTAGCCAAGGACAGTCATGGCCCACACTGCTTCAGCCTGCACAAATTTGGCAACATTAATTTTAGTTTATTTCTTAGTTACTACGTTTCTCATTTCCACATTCTTCTTCTTAAGCCTAGGCTTAGAATGAAGGAATCATAAGCTACTCCTAGCATATCAGACATAAAATTGTAATAAATACTAATTTTTCATCGTATATACCTTTTCGCCTTGAGGATACATCTCTTCTAAAGCCTTCACGTCTTCTTCCAAAAGAAGCAGCTCCTGCAAGTCAAGAAAACACTTGCACGTATGATTATTGGTAGCAAAGAAGCCCACAAAATATAGCACTAACCAGAATTCCTATACAAAAATGCAAAATTAAGGAAGAAAGATGAAAAGTCAAAATATCGGCTTAAACCAGTCATTGTTAATGTCAAAAATAAGAACTCAAACATCGCAGATTTAACACATAAAAGTGCAACATAAGAGGATATACCTTCTCAACAGCCTTCACATTTTTGCGCCACTTTCTTCCCTTACTCCCACTCCTTTCTTCCTGGTGAAGTGCATCAGCAGTTTTTTTAAGTTCTCTTGCTTTTTTCGCAAGCTCAGTTGCTTCCTATGCAAGGTAAAACCAAGCTCCTGTGAGTTCCATTTATGTACTCCAACTATCCAATACTTGAGTACTACTCCATTACATCAAAAAGGGATAGACACGACAACTGGATGAAAAAAGAAAACCTTGATATACTGTGATCGAGTGATAACAGCCTTCGGTCGCCTGATAAATGAAAATATGAGTCCCAGCGGCAGGCAAGCAATGCCAACACCTCCAAAAATCTGAAGAAAGTAGCATGACAAAAATCTTGAATACAAAGTATTATCATAAAAAGACAAAACAATATTTTTCAAGATAACAAAGCCCATATAGATAGAACTAACGACTTCACATATCTTCATCTATATTAACCAGTTCATCACAGTGACTGCTCCAACAAGACTACACAAAATCTCTTAATAGTAATATAGAATAAGTGCTCCTCACGTAACTCCTGGTACAGCTAAATAGGCCAACAAAGAAAGCAAGATACCCAAGCATGCAATTACAAGTAATGAGATCTTATAGTACAGATTATAAAAGGATAGCAAATGTAAACACATGGTGAAAAGAAATGGTCCAAGGAGGAACATACAGTGAAAAGAAATGATCCAACAATTGTAGCAAGTGCAACAACATATTCCGGGAAGGTAGTTCGCATGGTCCAAGTTGACTCAGATGAAGCATTGGCGGAATATGCAGAACACTGGAAATGAAAACAAAATCTCAAGTTAATTCAATATACTGAGAGAAACCCAAAAAAAAATAACTATTAATTGCTGCCTGACCTGTCTTGCTCCATTCCCAACGCATTGTTGGTTGTTGGAGAAGTCCCATGTCGATGGGAAGGCCATGGTGGCTGAGGAGAGGTGTCTAACAGTGAAGTCCACCTTACCCACAAGCCCTACAGAAAAGATTCAAATATTTGCTAAGTCTACCATTTAGTAAGTTCTGCAACCAACTTCTATAACCAAAACCAAATATTGGTTTACAACTAGAAAGAAAGGAAGACGAAACAGAGAAAGATAACGGAGAAACTTGTTCAGTCTAGATTCACTGGTCATACAAATTATATGAACGTTCATTTGCATCCGAAACTTGTTCATGCCTCAGAAAAATTGATAAGACATTAATTTGTGGTGTTGATTCCTCCCATGAGCAAATTCCCCACTACATCAGACCCATAATATCACACCAACAGAAAACAAGCACAATATAGTTGCAAAGAGAATTCACCATATAAAATTGCAAGAACCAGCCCACAAACAATAGCCGTCACAACCACCCAAATCAGTGCACTTCTCATCCTCTTCCACACACTCCTGAAAATTCAAAAAAACCGTTTTAAAATCTTACAAAAAAAACTCAATTAAAACCATTAAGATAATGCAATCAAAAACCCTCACTTGTCTTGGTCTCCCTCATAATAAAACATGGCGAAAGGAATAACGAAGAAAACCAGAAACGCATCCATAATGTAAACAGCGAGCCACAAATCCTTCATCGGCAGCGTCAGGTTACAAGCCCCATTGTAAATCGCATGTTTACAAGCCTGCCGATTAGCAACGTCGGCCGGAAGCATTAGAATCGAGATTGCAGCGATCGTTAGCCCAAATACGACGACGATTTTTGGGAAGTAGGCTTGGTTCTTGTCATCGGGATGCTGGTAATTGACGAGTAGGTATACGTTGACTAAGAACACGATCACACAGACGATTATCGCAACGATCACTAGGGCTAAATTAAAATCCCCCATTTTCCGGCGCGGCTGAAGATGGCGGCGCCTCTAGAAATTCGAACCAATGTGGATAGTGCCAAGGTTTGAATAATTGTGAACTGGAGAATTATAGATCTGGTATCTCGAGAGCGAAGGCGAGTTCCGGTGACGGTTCGATGAGAAAGAGGGTGGAGGAACAGGCTGGAGGCTCACGCGTGGTAGTTATTTTACCGTATTGACCTCGTGAAATTTTCAAATACTTATAGTGTGGGAAATTTAGGATCCATTGATACACTCACGCGTGATAGTAGTGTGATTAAATATGAGTATAATTAATTTTTTAAAAATTATTTGGTATATACTTGATAATGGGTATATAATAACAACATATAATGTTTGGTTATATTTATACATTTATGGGAATGAATTAATTTTTAAGAAAGAAAAATAAAAAATGCATATCATTTTTTTATAAAAAAATTAATATTTAAAATAATAATTATGTAGGTTTATTATTTTTTAAAAATAATTTTAATTATTAATATTTTAATTTTTCTAAAATGATTTTGTTTTTAAGAATATATTTATCAGAATAATTCTATTCTTCTAAAAAAATGAATACTACTTTTGTATTACAAAAAAGACATTTTATAATCATGTTCGTATATTTTTAAAATTATATTTATAATTTATAAATTTTAAAATAAAAGTTTTATAAATTATCTCTTAACCAATTATTATAAAATAATTTCCAATTATTATAAAATAATTTATACTTATAAATTTAAAAAATAATAAATTTATAAAAATATTTTTGAAACCCACATAAGTTTGATATATCATGCCCACCTATCTACTTGGTTATGAAAAATCTAATGCATTGTGAGTTTCATACCATATTAATGTATCCAAACCTATTAACAAACCATATTATTTGGGTATGATAGAACTTTCATTCTCATATAGAATACCCACAAACCAAACACCTCTTAATCTTTTTTATTCTTATATCGGAAATACTTCAAATCAAATCAAATGATTGATAATAAAATAGAACCCAATATAAAAATATTATATTGATTATATGATTAAATCTTGATTTGGTCCCTAATGTGATGGTTTCGAAAGTTAAGATGATGATATCAAAGATAATCTTTTACATATATATATATATATATATATATGGTTAGGTTTAGATCAGAACATAGTAGAACAACCTACATTCATTAGATCCATCCAAATACCAAATTCCCGAGAAAACACTCGTAGTACAAATCCAATTCATTCAGGGGTAATTCAGCCTTTTTAGTCAATGTTATTAGTTTTTTTTAAGTGGAATAATAATTGTATTATTAATTTAAATCAATCCTAACAGAGATCAACACGTTTAGATCAATCACTTACGCATAGCCACGCATTATAGGTTAGTCAATGTTATTAGTTGAAATAGAAGAGCAGAATTGGGGCTATTTTTAAGTCGGAACCGAACGACGCTAAATGTTTATTAGTTGAAATAGAAAGAGGCAGAAATTAGGGCTTATTTTCGAACAAGTCGAACCGAAAGCTCCCTTCGTCTACAAAGAACAGTAGGCATTTTTCCATTCTACTCCCTTGAGGGTCGGACTTTTGTAGTATCGACGAAAGAAGGCGTAATGGTAGATCCCAGGGACGATTCGCAAGGCGGAACAACTGGAGGCGACGCCGCAATGAATTCAAAAGATGTTTTCTTCGAGGAAACCGTCGGTGAAGGTTGCGCTCCAGGTAAGTTTTTGTTCTGTGCGGCCGACAAGAAATTGGAGAGACTGGGTTCTATTTCGTTAATTTGGATTCGCTGGGTCTACTTTCTTGTGGATTCCCAAAAACTAGGGTTAGGATTGTAGGTTAGGAATTGTATTCGATGGCTTGTTGAATGGTTTTTTCCATGTTTGGGATTTTGAATGGGCATATTGAGTGTGATTGCTTATGTTCTTTTCTAAATTCTTATGTACGTTCGCGTAATACACTTACACATTAGAAGTAATACACTTACTATAGGAAACTGATACACTTTCAACAGTTATACACTTTGCAGTAAAAAGTACACTTAACAGAACTAAACAATACACTCAAGCTGTGAACAAACAATAACACTGTCATGACCCGTATTGTCTTCTATTTATTTATGTAAAATACATAGTTGTTATACTTGTGTGGATTATGTGATTCGATGATTGAATTATTGTTCTTTTTTTTTTCTATGAGCTCTAGAAGAAGGACTGTCTTCTTGGGCGGTATGAGGGAAAACAGTTTGAGGCAGAAATGGTGAATGAAACATTTCCTATTGTATTGAATGGTTTTGTATACAGAATCTTAATAGCAACATGTATCTTTTTTTTTATGTTGAATAGCTTGATGCAAATGATTTTCAAAGGCAAAGCTAAAGAAAATGAAGAAATCATGTCCTATAATTGTCATTCATATGAAGTGGGCTAACAAAAGAAACATTGCAGACTCAGAAATTTATGCGATGCGCCACATGGAAACATTTATGGGGGATGCAACTTCAGCCGGGAAATGCAGCCTGACACATCCTTTAAAGAAGCAGATGGACGTGTTGCGGGTAAGGTGCTGCACAATGCTACTTACTTGGGAGGTAAATGAGTTGAAGCGCGAGGTCGTGAGAAAGGCCAAAGTGTTTTATGAAGGAATCGCACCAACATGCCTCTTAAATGTAGAGATGATGCTGCTTGGAGATTTGATCAATTATGAATAACTTGTATTTGATTTTGAGTATTTATCAGTATTATGGTGATGAATGTTAATAACGCATTTTTTAATTTTTGTAGTATGGGGTCCCTTGGTGTTGTTGAATCATGTTATTATGGTATCACAATTTGTTTCGGTGGATATTGTTAACCTAAATGGTATGTTTGAATGATACACTCAACTATACAATGATCACAACTTACTAAGTAAATTTGATACATTCTGATTTTGATCATTTTGACAAAATGAATAATTCACTCTATGGTCTTTACTATTACACTTTCAGTAGTAATGTAATACACGCGGACCTCGAAAGAACCTATTATATAGTTTAATTGATATTATGAATGACTTTGACCTCAGCGGATTGATGAGTTGTTTTCGTACCTAATTATTTCTATTACGAAAAGTCTATTAACTGTGCAGGCGAGACGCTTTTGTTTAGGCTGATTTGGCACTGACATGGAAATGATGTGGCAACGCGTTTTCCAGCTGGAATGGCGTGATTATGAACGGATTTGGCCGGAATTAGAGAAAGGGAAGGAAAGTGGATAAATAAGGAAGGATAAAATATTTTCCTTATCTCAAAAAATCATTTCCTTATCCGAAAAGGAACCCTAGTTTATCTAGATCAAGGAGCAGCCATATAAAAGAGGAAGAGAGACACGAAAATCAGTACCTCCTCGTACACAAAACCTTATCAATTCCGTCCGATCTCAATCCCGAATTCACGTTACCGCCGCCGTCGTTCCGAGTTCACGCCGCCACCGCTGAGGAGAAGAAATCAATTTCGTTTCCATTCCGTTTAATGTGATTCAAGAAGTAGAGAAGAAGAAACAATCAATTAGGTTTAATTTTCAGTTTCATAGTTCGTAGCTTTTAAATTTCAGTTCGTTTGTTTAGTGAGATCGACGACACATTCAGTACTCTCGTTCTTACTTTCGTTCTTATTTTTAATTGCAGTTCGTGTTTTCGTTTTAAGGTTTCGCTCGTGTCTACTGTTCTATTTTTAATATCCATGCATGCTAGAATTAAGGTTACGATTCTGTTCTGCAAAGTGTCTCACCTGCACAGTCATGACGTTTTCATGAGTAGCTAAAACTTTTAGTGGTCCGGCAGAATGTAAAACATACACGTGAACAGTACATGAGGCTTAGGTGCTCATAATTAATTGAAAGGGTTTCGGGTTAATTCTGAATTAATTAATCTGGCTAGTAATTTAGGCTTGATCACCCTAGGTTACGTGGTCTGTAGCTAACTTAGTACTTCCATCGTTTCTCGTGGAACAAGGCTAGGTAAGTAGCAAAATTATTCGTAAGAATAATTGGATTAAACCGGTGGGAGACTATTAGATGCCCAACATACGAGTAGGCTCCTATACTAGGCTCCCTTAGTTCGATAAAGTTGTCTAGCTATTAAATCTATTGATTGGCCAACAACGTAGGTTGTAGCTAGGTTAGGGAAGTAGCCGTTTCGATGTCCAACATGGCGGTTACCGACTAAGTAAGTGAGAGTGAGGGTTGTGTCAGTTTAATTACGACAATCTATAATTAGTAGAATCTTAAAATTAATTCATATTAAGTGCCGAGGATTGGAATTACGTGTGTGCTGAATATTTTGCTAGACCTATCTCTCAACTGCCCAGTTAAAACAGTTTTATTTCAGTTTTCAGTTTTTACAATTTCTTTTAGTTTTACAATTTCTTAGCTTAGATAAAATCTCAAAACTTGCGTGGTTGCTAACCAAACTCAAGATAAGTAGAAAAATAATGTGTCTAGTTCTCCGTTCCCTGTGTTCGATACCCTGTGAACTATATTGATATAATTCTCAAGTTTTGCAGGATTATTTGGTGCAAATACAACGATCACCACGGATAATGCACTCGATACAATAATTTCATACACTTTTAGACATAAACTAATACACTTCGATAGAATGGCAGTAGCCTGGAAAATGTTAACCAAATACTATAAACTTAGTCTTACAATAGTTCAATTAAAAATAAAAGTTAAATAGAAGATCAAAAACATAGTCTGTGCAGTAATGTAAGAATCCATAATACATTTCCAAATCACTCGTCTTCATCAGTGGCTTGATCACAGTTTCGCGCATCGTGGTTAGTCATTTGTTTGCTCTTGCTACACTTCGTCTTGGGTTTGCCTGTCTTCCTTAATGCAGTCTCGCCTTTATTTTATACGACGTCCGCTCCCTTTCGTCTTAACAAGATTTGGAGACAAAACCGAAACCTCATCGGGGATGGAACCCCCATAAAAGTCCTGCATAATGTTTTCCCTCTACTACCTCCATGCTCATCTCGAATATTAACATACTTCAATGTTAGGGCCTTCATATCCACCAACAAACCAGCAATAAGATCAGAATCACCATCAAGAATACTCATGCATCTATGAACTTCGAAGTATAACTCAAACATACCAGAGGGGGTCCCTAAGCCATCACCAACAAGGTGTATCAAGAATTAACAGAATAGTGAATCAATTAAGTAAATCAAGTGAATCACTGTGATACCCCGAATTTTTGGCACACTTAATTAATTCATTTTAGACGTATAATTACATACTTGAATCTTATATTGCGTATTCATTATTTTTCATTCTTAGACCCTGTCATACTAAATAATTAAATCCAACCTAGATTTACATAACGATATAGAGAGAGAGATGTTTAAGTAATATATATAAGCATATTGTATCTCTTCCTCTCCAAGTTAGTGGTAGTGATTAGATTATGGGCTTAGGGGACCAAGTTAACTATAGGATATACATATAATTAGATCTGTAATACCCTCTCCACCCATAATCTTAATCCACGTCTCTCGATATCTTTTCTCTATCTCAATCTTCGATTATAGAAGCGAGAATACTACTCTAAATCTCACGCAAGAATCTAATCACCCGACTTTTTCCCTCTCACGACCCTGCTACGCAATTTATTGGTCAATTGTTTTCCTCTCTACCGACTACACAGGCGAGCATGTCTTGAAGATCTTTGAACTCCCTAGAGAGAAGGCAGACGTTTGAGTTGCTTCAAACCCGATTGGTAGGACTTCGTTGCCTGTGCAGTTGACCCCACGTCGCGATACTTGACGGGAGGAGAGGAAAGATGTTGTGATGTAGTAGAACGAATGCAGCAAACCAAGAGTCTAACCCTTATGTAAGAGAACTGCATCGATTAAGCAATCACATCTCCTCTCTCTCCCCTATCATTCATTTCTCTTCCCAGAGCTTAATCAAGAAGGAGAGAAAACATTTGTGCGATTTCCGAAGATAACTACATCACTTCTTCCCCGAGATCTATCACCACCGTCGCCGTTAAGGAGTCGAATGAGAATGAAGGTAAGCCTGTTCACCCTCGATTTACCGTTTCTCTTGAGGGTGTTACTTCCTACAGTTTGTAACTCCTCTCGCCTCCACCCCTTTTCTTCCCTCCAAGGTTCAAGTTCCTGTCGCGATCTTTTCCGATCTACAATCAATCTTTGCACCTCTCTCTCGGTTCGAGGGAGTGATAAATGTATAAAACTGGTTGTTATGCATGCACTTTGTCCTTCTTTCTTTACCTTGTATCATGCATACGATTCCTTTGTTTTGGAACTGACAATACTCTAGATATTACTATTTTTATTTGTTTCGTGGGAGAAACAAATTATGGAATCAATGTACTAACCTAATCTACAATCGTAAATCTGCTCCATCTCCTCTCACCTTGTTGTCTTGGCCGTAATAAAGGTTGTAAAATCGAAATAAATATGCACACAAATGGTAGCCAAATGAAATATAACGTTAATTCTCGTATGCCCTATCGTTAGAATTTTTTAGGACATCACGATCTGTAAAACAACAGGTGTTAACCGCACACCTTCCACTTGTTCGGGAAACTGCTTAAACCAATGCCTTCTTCATGTTGTTGCGACCCATTTTCCGACTCCATAATAATCCAAACCTCTGTAGCTAAATGCACTGTATACATTATTCGCATAGCTGTCCATAGCCAAATTCGGTTCGGATCGAAAAGCATGAGCCAAAGGAAAATTTGCTCGCTAAGCCCCTCTATCTTGAAGGACAGAACAACAACTTTCGGTAGATTTTTTCGAACAACCTACTGAACTATAAACCCCAAACCCAACACCACCGTGACCCTTGCTCTTCTGGCTTTCCATAGACGTCTTCCTCTTGCAAATTAGAGTTCATACCAGAAAGTTATGTACTCCGAAAAACCACCCATTTGAAACTGTCGACTTTCTAAGCATGTGGACCGGTGAACTTGCGACTCGATTTCTGACTAGAAGATAAAAAAACAATACCTAATGCTTGTACCTTTAAAAACATTGTACTACAAGCTTTCCAATGACATCCTCGGTTCGCAAAATGGAGTTTGAATGCGAAAGATATAAGCCCCCGAAGCACCACTGGCAGAACTTCTGCGAATCCGCCGATGCAGGTTCGGGAACTATTTTCGTTATTGAAATGGTACCCGATCAGGAGATAAATTCTATAGTTTGTACCCCTTCTGGAGTAGAATCTAAGAACAGTTCGACACCAAAAAATGGCAGTCGAATTGTCCAGAACTGAGGCTAGAAGTCGCTGCGAAAACGCCCCAAATAATTCTTTAACCTAGTTAAGAGATACCCTTAAAATTTCAAAAAAATACCGACGCGAATGAAATCATCAAACGTACATGACTAATATCGAAATACACACAAAAGACATATCCAAGCAAGAAATAAAATAAGGCATACCTACAATCAATAAAATCAAGCGATTCCAAAGCCGATTGGGATAATTGTAAAACCTCTCGTTCGTTATAGCCGAATTTTGTGCATTAGAAGTTAAAATTTTTAAGATAATTAGATTGAACTACAACTAAATTTAGGGTCTCTCTTGTAGAACCCAAGGAAGAGCGATAATCTTGAGAATCGCTGCAATAATAACGCTAGCGCACGAGGTGGGCTTTACTTTCGAATACAAACTATCTTCAGTTATTAAACTCCCATTTTTTATGAATTATCTTATGAAATGCCGTTATCCAATGAAATATTTTATGCGCGTTCGGATTAGTTTAAATGCTCTTGTATTGGTCGATCGAGGTTCTTGTTTTGACCGAAAACATCAATTCAAGGATTTTATGCACATCCGTTAGTCGTACACTGGTTTGATCCCCATGTCTAGTATTGTTTGGAGATGATTCAGTATGACTCAGTAGCCTAGTGCTCAGTAGATTTGAAGATCCCAAAACCCTACTTTGACTGATGAACCATTCTATTGTAATTATCTGTTCTGTCTCTGAGAGTTTCAGACTCAGTAGACACCCTTCAATATGGTTCGACACTCGGTTACGTCCCTTGGTTCTTCGGCGGACTATCGGCCTCGAGAACGGGAAGAAGAAGACTTAGTAATCTTGGACTCGGCGAGAGTAGTATGCGAAAGGAGTTAGTGGAACTAAACTCGGCGAGGAGTAGTTCACCGAACTCGAGTTGATCTTCGCAGAGCTGAACTCGGCGGGAGTATGCTACTGAGCATAGATCAGACTCAACAACGGCTAGACAGTCTTCTGACTGTCAGGATATCTCATAAGTCAAATCAGCAGAGTCATACGAGGTATAGAGAAGTCAGCTTTAGATCCACCTTGAAGTATGTTTGTCTCACCTACTTTCTTCAGCCTCGACCAATGACGAGCGGCCAGCTGTCTACTTTCTTATTAAAGTTGCAAGTCAACAACTTTTCAGAAATGGAGGGAAAGGACTCTGCCACCATACTTTGAAAGAGTCGTTAGCTACCCAAAAGAGAAAGACACATTGATCGTTGTCTCCAACGGATCTATCCATGTCTCTGCTCTATAAATAGAGGGAAGATTTCAAATTGAAGCTCACGAAACCAAGAAAACGAAGAACACACGAGCATTCATGAGCTACTCAGAAACGACTTAAGCTTTCCGCAAGAACTTCATAGAGTAATCTCCAGCGAAAGGCGACATACTTGCTCATAGGGAACCAAGCTGAATCAGATCATAAAGCCTCTAGTATCCAAGCGAATGAATACGAACCCAAAGTCTATACTTAACCGTTCGTCGCTCTAGAAGCCACCTTTCTCGTTCCCTTTCCCTCTAACCTAAGCTTAGCAGACTATATCTATAGCTTAGAACGAAGGAGTTCATCTTTGAACTGATCCTTATTGTACATGACTCCTTCATAGTTGGAGAGTTTGTCAAACACTTAAGTTTGATACCTTGTAAACTGAGACTTGCTCAGTATAAATCTCAAGACCAATTTTTGTCCAATGCACAAACCGACTGAGACTAACTCAGTATAATAAAATAACATCCTGATCTTTTCGGGACAGTGGACGTAGGATTGTTGGATCCGAACCACTTTAAAATTGCTTGTTTTTTGTGTTTTTTTACTGTTGCATTGATTACTGTTCATACAGAAAATACATTTCTAAATCATTCAGCTAAGTTTCAGCAAAGCTTAACAGATTGCACTAATATACTGAAACAGTTTTCTTAAAAACGTTTTCTAACTCAACTGAATTTGGGCCTACACATTTCCGCACCATACTGAACATCAGTTGAACGGTACTGAATTCTGACTCAAGTTAGCTAGCAGACCTCAGTGAAGTCAGTCACTCTGCCACGCGATTCAGAACAACTTATTTGGTCTACTGAACTTGTTCAGTACGACATCCTCCTGAAAAGGAATGTTCGTGTTTTAAGTTGAGAAATTGTTTTCAGGTGTATTCACCCCCCTCTACACCTGAACGTTTAATCTCGGGACCAACAATTGGTATCAGAGTAGGAGTTCTCTAAGACTCTTGTTTTCTAAAACTAGTCTACTTGAACGGATCTAGAAAACGTTTTCACTGCATATCATTCTTCATTCATATCACTATTTTCAATGTCTGATATGTCAGGAATCAGGATGGTACCCATGTTCTCAGTAGAGAACTACGAGGTATGGCGAGTCAGAATGGAGGCACATCTGACTTCCCTCCACGATAGCATGACAGAGGTACTGGAGGACGGACCTATCGTTCCCATGATTGATAGTGTTGAAACTCAGGACCCAACACAAGGAGGAGGCATGGTGACCGGGTTGCCAGAAACACCATACTGACCACCCTGAATGATTCTTATCTCGGGAGAGTTTAGGACTGCAAGTCCGCGAAGGAACTCTGGGATGCTCTAGCGCTACTGAGTCGAGGGACTCAGAAGATCAAAGCGAACAAACTAGCGCTGGAACTTCAGAAGCTGGAGAGACTGCCTCTCATGCCCGGTGACACTATTGAAGATCTTAACGTCAGATTTACAGATCTGATGAACACCATCAACGGGCTGGGAAAGACGTTCTCCAACTGAGAAATGAATCTCAAGATATTGAGAGCACTGTCAGACGGACATTGGACTCCATTTGCTACTTTACTGAGATATTCTGACTTAGATATTGTTTCTCCTGATCATATCTTTTCAGAACTAAAAGCTGAGGAGTTCGAGTTCGGTCTACCCCAAAAGAAGCAGCGAGTTAAAGCTGATACCTAAATCGATCATGCCTTCAAAGCATCAGTCAACACAGCGGCTCCAGCGTCTAGCAAGGCTGAACCTTCACTCAGTGACATACAAGAAGGAAACCTAGCTAAGAAATACGCACTGCTTGCCGTGAAGTATCAGAAGGAGAAGGAGAGGCGCAGAAAACTCTCAAGAGTCGTCAGAGACTCCAAGGGTAAGTCTGAATATACATCCAAGCGCACTCCTGACTCGCATACTTCTAATTGCAGGAAACAGGAAGACTCAGCTCAGTCGAAAGACAACGAGAGCAAAGAAGAGAGAGTCACCACCTGGTACAACTGCAAAAAGCCAGGACATTATCAGTATGACTGTCCTGAGCTCAGTACTGCTAAGAGAGCAGCACGCAAAGCTCGAAGGGAGAAGTTCATCAAGAAGCGTCAAGCATACATAGCTGGTGAACTCTCAGATGACTCAGATGAAGTCGATTCCTTCATGGATTCATCAGATGATGAAGCGGCATTCATGGCCGTAGAGATTGAAAAAGATGCTGAAAAGTATCTTATGGCAGGAGAAGAGGATGAGGTAAACTCTCATGCTCTATTTAACTCCTCTTCACACTGCACACACGACATTATTTCAGGTGTAGATGAGAATCTGGACGTCTCGATGAAGCTCAGTAAGACTCTTCAGGAGTTGGATACCCTGAAAATGGAGAATCAGAAACTTTCTCAGGAGAGTCAGGTTGCTACTGAGTCAGAAGGACTTGTGTTGAGACTCAGGGAGGAGATTAACTCTCTGATGGCCAAGTCTCAGCATCAAGAAGATCAGATCTCAGTACTGACCAATGACTTGACTCAGAAAGATAATGAACTGAGTCTACTGAAGCAAGAGTTGTCAGGACTTCAGACCGAGCATGAAACGCTTAAGAAAAGTGATGATGTCTGGAGGAATCTGATGACAGAGCGGTACATGGGCGCTGAAAAGAAGCTTGAGGCCATGCTAGCCATCAACAAGCCTAAGCACTGCAAGGAGGGACTTGGATTCAGTCGTGGAGCCTCCTCATCTGCCCCCGTACGCTCAGAGAACTGGCTAGCTGATAGATTTGTTCAAGGGGAGACCATCAACGCTGAGATTCTGAACCCCCTAGCCAAGAACAAATAGAAGATGAAGGCACCTCATCCCAGCTATCAGCATTCTGACAAGAAGATTAGCTCAAAATCACCCCAGTTCAGTCAAGAGGGAACCAACAGAGTTAAATGGGCTAATCAGTATGGACCTCCACTGCTGACACATCCAGCTCAATATGGGTCATATTATTATGATCCTATAGTCAGGAGAGGACCTAAAAGTCAGAAGAAGAAGAATAAAGTCGTTCAGAAGGCAAAGGTCAACAGTCCACCAATTCAGAAGATCAGGACTCCTGGACCTGTAAAGCCTCAGAAGTCAGCATCGACCAATCCAGTGGTCAAGTATGTTGATCAAAGTGGAAAGAAACTGTCTGAGACCACCAGGGTCGTGAGACAGATTTGGGTTTCCAAAACTAACATCTAAGGACCCAAAAGCAAAAATAAAGGATACTTGAATATAATTATGTTTTGCAGGTGCACAAGGACCCTTGGTATGTGGACATCGGATGTTCAAGACAGATGACATACCAGAAGGATCTACTGAAGAATTATACTACTGAAGAAGGACCTCGAATCGAGTTTGGAGATAACGCAAAAGGCTATACCAGAGGCTATGGAACACTCAACATTGGAACCGCTATAGTTCCAAGAGTATCATATGTTGAAGGACTTCAGCATAATCTTCTCTCTGGTAGTCAATTTTGTGATAACTCGAATAGAGTGATTTTTTAAGCTGGTTTCTGTGATGTCATTGATAAATCTACAGGGAAAACAGTGTTATTAGGTTCACGGAAAAAGAATATCTACGTAGCTGACTGGAACTCAGCTGAACCAGAAGCTTGTTTGTTGGCGAAGAGCGACAACAGAACGGGGTAGCTCTGGCACAGAAGACTCGGCCATCTCAACTTCAAAAAGCTCAACAAGCTAGCTAGAAACGCTCTAGCAAGAGGACTGTCGAATGAAGTATTCAGCAAAGACACTCAATGTGAAGCATGTCTAAAGGGAAAGCAAACAAAGAAACAAAATCCACATGTACTATCGCCTTCCACTGATGGAATCCTTCAGCTGCTACATATGGATTTATTCGGTCCAGTCTCTCCGGTGACGATCAGAGGCAAAAGTATGCTTTAGTGGTCATTGATGAGTACTCGCGCTACACATGGGTCATATTTATTGCCAACAAGTCTGACGTCAAAACAGAGTTACCTACGCTTCTGAAAAAGCTCAGTGTCGAGAAGAACACCAAGATTATAAAGATACGTTCAGACAGAGGAACTGAGTTCCTGAATTCGATGGTGGAGGAGTTCTAAAAAGCTGAAGACATAGAGCATGAGACGTCTGCCGCGCGCACGCCTCAACAAAACGGGGTTGTTGAAAGGAAGAATAGAACACTCAAAGAAGCAGCAAGAACCCTGCTCGCAGACTCAAGACTCCCAACCAAATTATGGGCAAAAGCAACTGACACTGCATGTTACACTCATAACAGATCTTTACTGACTAAGCAGCATAAGAAGACACCATATGAACTATGGAACGGAAGGAAGCCTTTCATATCTTATTTCCATATTTTTGGGTGCTCGTGCTTTATCCACAATAATGGGAAGGATCAGTTAAAGACTTTTGATAGCAAGTCAGACCAGGGAGTCTTCTTAGGATGCTCCCGGGTCAGCAAAGCCTTCAGAGTTTTTAACTACCGGACCCTTTGCGTGAAGGAAAGCCCTCATGTTGTTTTTAATGAGTTTACTACTGAAGACAGGAGCAGGAACTCTAAATTAGAGTATGAGGACATCAGTAAGCAGCTACAGGATCTGAGCCTAAAAGACAAAGTTGAAAAGATCCAGCTGTGTTGGGATGATGATTCAGAAGAGGAAAATGAAGATAAGACAACTGAATCTCGGCCCGGCGAAGTAGGCTGAACAGATTGACTCTACTGAACAGAGTCAATCCCAGGTAACTCAGGTCGATGAAGAAACTCAAGTGGTAACTGAGACCTCTACTGAGGATAATAATTCAGGGGGAACGAATGAAGTTCCTGAGCTAAATGCCCCTGAACCTAGTGACTCAGTAGACCCAACTCTAGCAACTGAATTACTTCAATCTCAGAACAGTACAACTGAAATGCCTAATTCACCTACTATCTATGTTGAACAAATTTCAGATGAGGAATTGAAACATCGTCGATCGTGGCTGGACGCTCACACTTCTGACCTGATTATTGGAGATGCTTCAGCAAGCATAAAGACAAGATCCAGATTTTGTCAGGGAGAAAGCGCATTACATTCCTGCTTCTTGTCTACTGAAGAACCTCAGTCAGTTGAGGACACACTCAAGGATGTTGATTGGATCAGAGCTACGCAGGAGGAGCTGAACCAGTTCACGAGAAATGAAGTATGGGAGCTTGTTGACAGACCCCGACATCAACATGTGATTGGAACTAAATGGGTCTTCAAGAACAAGCGAGATGAAAACAACATTATAGTAAGGAACAAAGTAAGACTCGTGGCAAAAGGCTACTGTCAAGCCGAAGGGATAGATTTCGACGAAACTTTCGCTCCAGTTGCAAGATTGGAGGCAATCAGACTATTCCTAGCCTACGCAACACATCATCGATTCAGAGTTTATCAAATGGATGTGAAGTCTGCGTTCCTGAATGACGTGCTGAAAGAAGAAGTCTATGTAGAACAGCCTCCCGGCTTTCAGCAGGGACATCAGGTCTACAGACTCAGAAAGGTTATGTACGGGTTAAAACAAGCACCCAGGGTTTGGTACGATACCCTGTCTGAGTTTCTTCTTCAGAAAGGTTTTCAGAAGGGCACAGTAGACCGCATATTATTCAGCATTCGACTGGAAGACGACATCCTACTTGTGCAGATCTACGTAGATGACATAATTTTCGGATCGAAAAACGTCATCATGTGTCAGCAATTTGAGAAAATGATAAAGGATAAGTTCGAGATGTCAATGATGGGAGAGATGAATTATTTCCTCGGTTTTCAAGTCAAACAATCTGAGAATGGAACATTCATCAATCAAGGCAAATACACTCGAGACCTCATCAAGAAGTTCGGTTGAACATTCGGCAAACCAATTAAGATCCCGATGAACACGAATATGAAAATTGATCTTGATAAAGAGGGAGTATCAGTAGACCATACTGAATTTCATGCTATTATTGGTTCATTATTATATCTAACTGCTACCCGACGTGACATAACTTATGTTGTAGGTGTCTGCGCTCGATTTTAGGCGAATCCCAAGCAGAGTCACATGGACTCAGCAAAGAAGATTCTCCGCTATCTCAGAGGAACACCTGACATGGGTCTATGGTATCCAGCAGATGATAATATTGAACTAACTGGTTATTCTGATGCTGACTATGCAGGATGTAGAATTGACCGAAAGTCAACTTCTGGAACTTGCCAGTTCCTTGGCAGTAAGCTGATTTCGTGGTTTTCAAAGAAACAACATATAGTAGCGACGTCAACTACTGAAGCTGAATACATGGCTGCCGGAAGTTGATGCGCCCAAATCCTTTGGCTGAGACAGTAGCTACGCGACTATGACGTCATTCAGAATGAAGTGTCGATCTTCTGCGACAGCTCCAGTGCGATTGCAATCGCTCAGAACCCTGTACTTCATACTAGATACAAGCACGTGGACATCAGACACCACTTCATTCGTGATCATGTCGAAAAGAAGGATATCAGGATGGAGAAGATCCATACTAACCGTCAAAGGGCAGATATTCTGACCAAGCCTCTAGCTGATGCCAGATTCAGAGAACTTTCAGTAGAGCTAGGTCTGCTGGACCCTACTGACTCCAATCAGTAAGTGGATTCAGGAGGGGAGCATTCAGCAAGGGGAATGTTCACTCTCAGTACTGAACTAATTCAGTACGTAGAGACTCAGCAACCATCTACACGAGGTATCAGCTGACTACGATGTCCAGCTGACAGGTTTGCGTATCTCTACTTAGTATCCAATGAAATATTCTGTGCATTAATGATTCAGATTCAGCTTCGTATTCAATGCCTTAGAAAATGTCATTTAATATAACGGTTTACATTTAATACACGACATTCTATGTAAAGTATGCTGAACTCTGCGGCGCATTAAATGCATGTCTAATCAAGTTACTTTGGCTATATACAACTGTAATTTGACTTAGGCGGCTAAATTGATCATTGTCTATTTTATAACATTAAATCATAGTCGTCCATCTCATAAAGTAGATTTAAACTGAACCGTGGATTAATAACTGTTCATCTTATTTATCATATAAAAACACGTTCAAAGTTTAGAAACCGCCATTTTACTCTGCAAAATTTTCACAACCCTAGAATTTTTGAGAAAGCTCTCGTTTACTTGCAAACCTCTATTCCAATCTCTCATAAACATCTTTGGTAAATCTTAATGATTATTCGCCATCGCATATGTTCTTGATAATATTTTTTTCTTTCGATACTGATATCTCTCCTTTGCAGATTATAAACCATGGCAGGAAGGGACGTTAGTGTTCCGCTTGACATGAAGGAGATCCTCGAGAAGGATCGAGTTTGGTGTGAGCCGATGATGGAGTTCGACGCTTGCGACCTTGACTTCATGGAGGAGATATTCGACGCACTGAGGGCGTCAAGGATGAAGGCTTTTCTTTCTAGGATGCCATCTTACTTCCTTCCTCATCAAATCGCTGAGTTGTATCTAAACTCAGAGTCTGTTGAAGGCGATATCAGATGTCGCTTTCTCACTCATCAGATTGGTGACCCCGCCCGTGTTGTGCCAGAGATCAAGCTGATGTCAATCAAGGAAGCTCGTCAGCGAAGCTTTCAGCTTCCGAGCGAGGGATTCAGCACAATGGGCTACAAGGACGATATCATGGACGAATACTTGGAAATATTCTACGGAGAAGCCTACCACCTTCAGAGCCTCCTTCCTAAAGAATGTCATGCTCCCCAAGTTCAGAGCCTTAGCCTATATCGTCACTCAGATACTGACGAGTCAGGCTGGGTCATTTGACCAAGTATCGAGGCCTAAGATTCAGATGATGATGGCCATCTACGATCAAGCGAAAATAAACTGGACAGAATTCTTCCTAAAGGAGTTCATGACTCAGGCAGCCAAATTTGATCGATCCACAAACTGCCTAGCCGTGAAAGGGAAACTCCTCTACGGACTGAAGCTCTCCGTGATGATAGAAGACCTATGTGGAGCTAACCACGTAGTCTACGCTGACAAAATGTACTTCAATCCAAAGAAGGTGAGGTTCCAGAGCGGGGCAGCGGCCCTTTAGCAGATTGGCTCAGGGCCTGTTGAGCCCAAGACAGGCTCCCAGAAGACCTCTACTCCATCTAAGAAGAGGTCACCTCCCAAGGCAGCTCAGAAAACACCGACCAAGAAGCTGAAGAAGGTCAGTGAACCTATAGTTGTACCTCCCCTACAACTCAGAGACGAGGCTGAGTCCTCTGAAAAGACTGTGTCAGTAGAGAAGATCGTCTCTACTGAACAAGGTGAAGCAGTGGACCAAGGGGTAGAAGCTGATCCGATCTCTCCTACTCAGATCCCCTTGGATATCCCACCACTCAATAGCATCCCATCTGCTGAAAAATAAATGTCTCCGATAGAAGTTGAGGATTTGGAGACTGCGTCAGAGTCAGAGTCAGAGTCAATCGGGATGGAGGCTTCAGCATTACAATCTAGAGCCTCCCGAGAAGTTTCAGAAGCAATCCCCGAAATAGCCAGCCATTCAGACTTGATTATATTAGTAAGGCAGGCCAGGCTCCATACTCTTATTCGGTTCCAGGCGTGGTCAACACTGAATAGGTTGATCCAGCACCACTCCTGCGAACAACTCCATGAGAAGGAGTTAATGATCCGGGAGAAGATAGGTTACTCCGAGCCTGCTGACATCTGCTCCCTGGAGGATCTGAGGGCAGCCATGCTCGCTCTGCTGAACAACCGTCTACCCACTTCAGTGGCCGCTCCCTCAGATGGGTCCGATCCTGACGATTAGGACCCGCCCCGTGATTCAGGCCCTGAGAAGCCTAATGAGGGAACTCAACTGGAGGAGGATGCTCCAAATACAACTGTTGAACCACCTCTCAGCATCCTCCCTCCAGGACAGTCGGTGGCTGGTACCTCTCAGTCCGCGGACCCAGTTTAGTTGTTGCTGGGGTCTGCATTTGAGGTAGTGCCCAACCCGAGGAGCCGACGATCGAAGACAGTGGAAAGGCCCCTGAGGAGTCAAGGTGCTCAGAACCGACTCCTTGCCCGCGCCGTCCACAAAACGTGGAGGCAGTCCACTCAGGCTCAAAGTGCGGAGATTAAGGGGCTCCGAACGTCAATTCAGAACACACCTGCCCCTGACTTCTCTACAATATTGACTAATGCACTAGCTACTCAGAGAGCCGAATTCGAAAGACAACAGAAGCTGACGGAAGCTGCCCAGGCTAAACTTCTTGAAGAATACAAGGCAGCCCAGTCAGCTCACATTGCATCCATATCTTCCCTGACTTAGGCCTCAGACCTCAGACTCCAGACCATTCAGAAGGCCCTGGAAGACAAAATGGATCAGAAGTTGAACTCTATTCAGACTGTGGTGGAGACCTCTCAGAAGAAATATAGTGAAGAGCTTACAGATGAGAGGAATGAACTCCATGAAAGCCTTACTAAGCTTTAGGCAGCCTTGGATAAGCTAGCCTCAGATTATGACAGTCTGAACAAGAAGGTACAGACACCTACCCTTGGCCTATTTGTTGATGCCAAAAAGGGGGAAGGTAAAGAAAAGGTACCTAGAGCACCAAGGGGATTCAGGACAGTGGCAGGAGCAACTCCGACTCAGCAATCAGCTCCCACTGCTCAGCAAGATCAGGGTGAGGCCCAGGGTGTCTTAGCAGCAGGGGCTGTAGTGCCTGCTGAGACCGGCCCAAGTGGCTCATGACCCAAAGAATCAGCAACCCAGACTCCAAGTGATATCATTAAGGAGGTTGCTGAGTATGCAGAGGAGGACTCTGATGAGGAAGAAGTCCCTCTACCTCCTCCAGTTCATGGGAAAGGGAAGAAGATACTTTAGCTCCCTAATCCACCCAAAAAGAAAGGAACTAAGAGGTTCATATCTCCTGAGGAAGAGGCTCAGATTGCAGCTGATGAGAAGCTGGCAAGGGAGATAGCCAAGGCAGAGGCTGCAAATAAGCCAAAGAAACAGCCTGCCAAAGGCAGAACCAAAGTTCAGAGGGGAAGGAAGTCTGGGACAAGGCTACCCCCGAGAAATCTGAAGCTCAGCGATGAAGCTGACAAGGAGAAGGAAAGAGAACAACAGCAGCAGCAGCAAACTGGTCAACAGGGCACTTCTAAATCCAAATCTTCAACACCTGCTGATTCAGAAGAAGAGCAAGAGCACGTTCCACCCTATGTCCCTTCTAAGGATCAAGAGCAAGAGATGCAAGAGATCTGGGATAAGATGGAAAGGTACTTAGACAGAGGAGCTGAAGCCAGGCAGATTAGTGCAGCAAGGGAAAGGCTCAGACTCGTTGATCTAGCGGCTCTTAGGATCAAGGCTGAGAAAGAAGCAAGTCAGAGGGTCCCTGAGAAGGCTAAAATTCCATACAAGTACAGAAGACTCAGGAAGCCCACAGACCTCAAGATCCACAGATGGCCCAGAGTTGATACTTGGATGCCATGGGAACGGACTCAGAGGTGGGAGACTCTGAAAGCTGACTTCATTAAGAGGTTCTATTTCTGGAGGTATTGGCCTGACATACACAAGTCAATTGCCTTTGCTGAGTGGCTTCTGAAGAGTGATCCAGAGATTTATGCAACAGTTCAGAAAGCCATAGCTGAGAAGATTGATGTCAGGGTCCCAACTCCAAGACCTCTGCCTCCCCCACTGAAGCTTGATGGTTCTCTACATATTGGGGTCATTGAAGGAGAAATTAAGAGTGCTGCTCAAGCCACTGATCTCGATGAGACTGATCTTGCTGATATGGCACAGATTCTGAAGCTGAGAAGAGATACATACATGATACATGGACTGCCGCTTCCTGAAGAGAAATCTAAAGACTTTAAAGAGCGGATTCAGCAGTTCAAGAGATAGATGATAGCTTCTGTGTATCTTTGTCTTTGTTTCCTTTTCTCTAGAATAGCAAGTTGATGTACTGTACTGATATTCCTACTGATATATATAACATCATTGTTGTTCGGCCCTGACAATTCCTCATTGTCTACATGGCCTTGTTCTTTTATGCTTAACACTCAGAATCACCCAAGTGATTACTGACTCACACACTCACTGAATATTTATATTTATATCTATCAGTCTTTACTTAGCATGATAGATTCTGGTTTGATAGATTAGGGGGAGATTGTTGTTAGTAAAGGGGGAAATTGTTGTTCGTTTTCTGTATAGGTTCTGATATTTCTTCCTTGAACTCCCTTAGTAGTCTAGAACTTGAAGAACAACTCCACTGATTCTACTTGTAATATTTGTAAGGAGTTTGTTTCTGACAGTTTGTAGTGTTAGGTTTTGGCATCATCAAATAGGGGGAAATTGTTGGGAGATGATTCAGTATGACTCAGTAGCCTAGTGCTCAGTAGATTTAAAGATCCCAAAACCCTACTTTGACTGATGAACCATTCTGTTGTAATTATTTGTTCTGTCTCTGAGAGTTTCAGACTGAGTAGACACCCTTCAATATGGTTCAGACACTCAGTTCTGTCCGCTGGTTCTTCAGCAGACTATCAGCCTCAGTACCAGAAGAAGAAGACTCAATAATACTGGACTCAAAAGGAGCAGTATACTGAAAGGAGTTAGTGGAACTGAACTCAGCAGGAGTAGTTCACTGAACTCAGAGTTGATCTTCAGTAGAGCTGAACTCAGCAGGAGTATGCTACTGAACATAGATCAGACTCAGCAACGGCTAGACGGTCTTCGGCCGTCGAGGATATCTCATAAGTCAAATCAGTAGAGTCATACGAGGTATAGAGAAGTCAGCTTCAGATCCACCTTGAAGTATGTTTGTCTCACCTACTTTCTTCAGCCTCGACCAATGACGAGCGGCCAGCTGTCTACTTTTCTGATTAAAGCTGCAAGTCAACAACTTTCCAGAAATTGAGGGAAAGGACTCTGCCACCAAACTTTGAAAGAGCCGTTAGCTACCCAAAAGAGAAAGACACATGGATCGTCGTCTCCAACGGATCTATCCATGTCTCTGCTCTATAAATAGAGGGAAGATTTCAAATTGAAGCTCACGAAACCAAGAAAACGAAGAACACACGAGCATTCACGAGCAACTCAGAAACGACTTAAGCTTTCCGCAAGAACTTCATAGAGTAATCTCCAGCGAAAGGCGACATACTTGCTCATAGGGAACCAAGCTGAATCAGATCATAAAGCCTCTAGTATCCAAGCGACTGAATACGAACCAAAAGTCTATACTTAACCGTTCGTCGCTCTAGAAGCCACCTTTCTCGTTCCCTTTCCCTCTAACCTAAGCTCAGCAGACTATATCTATAGCTTAGAACGAAGGAGTTCATCTTTGAACTGATCCTTATTGTACATAACTCCTTCATAGTTGGAGAGTTTGTCAAACACTTAAGTTTGATACCTTGTAAACTGAGACTTGCCCAGTATAAATCTCAAGACCAGTTTTTGTCCAATGCACAAACCGACTGAGACTAACTCAGTATAATAAAATAGCCTCTTGATCTTTTCGGGACAGTGGACGTAGGATTGTTGGATCCGAGCCACTTTAAAATTGCTTGTGTTCTGTGTTTTTTTACTGTTGCATTGATTACTGTTCATATTGAAAATATATTTCTAAGTCATTCAACTGAGTTTCAGCAAAGCTTAACAGATTGCACTAATATCCCGAAACAGTTTTCTTAAAAACGTTTTCTAACTCAACTAAATTTAGGCCTACACATTTCCGCACCATACTGAACTTTAGCTGAACGGTACTGAATTCTGACTCAAGTCAGCTAGCAGACCTCAGTGAAGTCAGTCACTCTGCCACGTGATTCAGAACAGCTTATTTGGTCTACTGAACCTGTTCAGTACGACATCCTCCTAAAAAGGATTGTCAGCGTTTTAAGTTGAGAAATTGTTTTCATGTATATTCACCCCCCCCCCTCTACACCTGAATGTTTAATCTCGGGACCAACAAGTATCCTATTTTTAAAAGAGTACTCTGAGTAATGGTTCGAGACTCAAATAAAAAGGCTCTGACGCGGATTCATTTTGGGATCACAAGAGTAACTATAAAACGCTGCAAGTGCGCACAAAATGAATAGAATGATAACTATTTTGTATACTTAGGAACCCTTTTTTTCTAAAACCTCCTAAGTCATACGTTGACACTTGGATAACTACTCTTTTGGAAAAACCTTTTTATTACCCACTGAGTACACTAGTACTCAGCCCAAAATTTTAAGAATATTTTCAGGTTGAGCGGCCACTGTAGACGGATGGAGCCGAGGGCGAGAGATGCCGTTGTGCTAAACTGTTCTTTGTCCACTTCGGAATTGATTTTTTTTTTTTTGTCAATCGTCACTTCAAACTTATTTTTATTTAAATTATACTCTTCCATGATCTTAGATACTTATCGCATTTTGGGATAAATCCTGCGCGTTGAAAATTTATGAGTTTAATTTCTTGAGTTATTTTATTCCCTTATTATAAATTCCCAAAAATCGGGTTGTGACAATTTGGTATCAGAGCAAATCGTTCCGCTCCAGACCTAAACCGCCGTTCAAGAAAATCTAGACTCCCTTCCCTAGATTTTAAAATTTATTATGCTTTGAAAATTAGAAAGCACATTTTATGTAAGTCTAGAATAGAACCTTTAGACTATTACGTTATTCGACAAACCTCGGCTCGAGCTTCTTTCAAAGCCTCTAAAAAAATTGTTTATGGAAGTGAGCGCTTACGGTTTTTGCTTGAAAGGAAACATTAAATGATAGAATTTATGAAAAAGAAAGATTTTCATATGGGGATCTACTTGTCCCTAATGCTAAATTGAAAGGAGATCTTATGATTTTTGAATCTGATTAACAAAAAAAAAAGTTTTCGATGGATGTTTTGGAATTCATGACAAGGGTTTTATGTAAAACTATATGATTGTGTTATGATAATGACGTGGTGTGATTGATGATAAGATTCAATTCTAATGCTTTTAGGATAATCTACAAGAATGTTTTGACGACTCGGTGGCTATACACATGAGATGTTATGACTATGAACCATAGGGATGAACATTAGAGAACGATCTACGAAATGATTAGACCCCATGAACTTAAGATTGGTATTCTAAGGGTTTATTTAGTTGCTTGACTGACTTTAAGGTAAGTCTCTCATCTAGAACTTTTTCTTTTGATAGATGTATCGAGCAGGACCTTGCGTGTTCGTGGTAGATTCTCCAGAGAAGAGTGCGGTACATTTTCGTAGTTATGTGAGGGATCCTGAGCAACCGATTGTTGTTTTCCTCGAGCACTACGTAGAGCTATGGAGGAAGGCACGTCGTGATGTGGATGATTTCGAGGCGTGCCAACGCCTTCAGTTGGAGCACACGATTGCATGGGATGGTTTATTAGACCCAATAAGAGCCAGACCCTATGATGCGTCGGCCGGTTGGAGACTTTCTGCTATTTGTCTCCGACGTTTTACGTCGCTACACCGACTTAGGCGGAGATGACTACGATTGGACCGTTGAGGACCCCAAGCCATCGTACGAGTTCCTAATCTACGTACCAACTCATCCCCCCGGAGAGGAGTACGGAGCAGAGGCAGTTGGAGTAGAGTAGGCTCTAGATGACTCTGAGTTGTAGGAGGATCCCGATGAGGACGCAGCATTCTACTTAAATGATAACCTTGATGAGCACGAGGGAGAAAAACCTATGGAAGACCCGGTAGAAGAAGAGCCGCTGCAGATTATGGAGGAGGACCCGGTAGAGGGACAGGAACCCGCCGAGGACATGGTACATGAGCTAACAGAGAGGATCTACTAGAGGAGTTGTTCGATTGTTTTTCAGGGGACCCGATAGACAACTTCATGGGAGAGCTAGAGGAGGGCTCGGATAACGAGTCTACTATTTCGTGCATCACTTATTGTTCATCCTCTTAGCTCCGACATTTGGCTTTTATCTTTTGTTAGATTTGTGAGGTTGGAAAGGTGATTTTCTCTTTTGACGGAACCTTCCAACCGTTATTTTGTCTTTTGAAACGGATAGTTAGCTTTGATTTCATGTTGATATACTGACGGTTTTAGTAACATAGGGCCTCATCTTTTGTATACTCAAGAGTCATCTATGGAGGCATTTCCAACTAAAGGATAGACGATTTTTTTGACCAGCTAAAGGGACCAACCGTATTCTCCAAGATCGACTTGAGATCCGGCTTCCATCAAGTGAAGATAAGGAAGGAAGATATACCTAAAACCGCTTTCAGATCGCGTTATGGCCACTACGAATTCACCGTAATGTCGTTTGGACTGACCAATGCTCCCACAATCTTCATGGACCTGATGAATAGGATGTTCCATTAGTCACGGAACATAGAGCGGCATTTATGTCAAGGATAAATCCTCTTCAATACTCGCAAGTTAATGCTCGGGATACGCTATGCTCAACACCTAAATCGTGTAGTATTGTCTTGAAACTGCATTTTTCATTTAGATTTAAATAGTCTGCGGCAAGATATGGGTAAGTTACATGGATTTCGCTTCATTTTTTGTTTAATTTGTGATATTTGATTCATGTTTTCTGCTTCTTTATTGTCAATTGAAGTTAAGGAACTATAACTTTCTTTGTTTTTGCCCAATTGATGCTATTTAGGATTTATGAAAATGAATTTGAATTTTTGGACATTTCTTGATATCTAAGATTAATTTGAGCCTTTTGTTGCTCAATTGTTTTTGAATTATGTATATTTCAAGCATAATTTGATCCATGTTATATTTTTTTGGAAGATGGCGAGAATGTGCACTCAAGCTCTTTTGATGATTGTATTATCGAAAACACCTCTATGTCGTATGGCCCTGTGAAATTATGGAATTTTGTGTTTTCTCCACACCCTTAAACGTATAGAATTGATATTTATGCACTTAAATAAATTTATTGCAATGACGGTAGCAGTAAGAAGAAAATGGTCGAAGACTTCTATCGGTGCTCTATTCCGGATGTTGTGTCTGTCTTATCACCCAACCCAGTTAAGACAAAGGGTAGTGGAATTCGAATCAAGAGTAGAAAGAAAACTGTCGTGCAGAAAGCAAACAAAACGAAAAGGAAATGCAGCAAATGCAAGCCGTTGACCAACCATGACGCTAGTAATTTTGACCAACCCGACTTTGAAGATGAATGAAGACAACTTTTGCTACTTGTTTTTGGATGAACTCTTTATTGATTTTATGGAATTTGCTTTTTATTGTAAACGTTTGGAGAACATTTTGCATACGTGCGCTGAATTTATGAATTATGTGCATACACTTTCAATGATATGTGCAGACGTTTTTAATGATATGTCCGTACATTGAACTACTCTTTTCATGACAGAAGATTGAAATCTATGGACTTGTTATTGGTGTCCTGTTATATAGTAACTGTTGGTGATTGTTTTAGTATGTGCATATGTACAGTTGTCTGTGTGCATACATTTTCAATTGAATGTGCATACAAAAAAAAATAATTAACAAAGCATCTACCCTTCATCAAAACAAATACGAAACACGTTTTTCCACAAAGTTACTTCAACTGCATCAAACCTAAAGTTCATATTAATCAAAATGCAATCCTAGTAATCAATCTAATAAAGTCTTGTCCACATCAATATTTTTCGCCCGAACAAATTTCTCATAGTATTCTTCGGCCTTTTGAATTGTTTCCTCAATCATTTGGTTGACACTCCATGTCATAAGCGTTGTTAGGTATCGTACCCTCAGAACACTAAGTTGCTTCTTTGATTTCATAGTCAAGCCACATCTCCATGACCCTTTGTCTTCTCCCATGAATGTTTCCATGTCGCATTGTGAATATTATGTTGTCCATCACGTTTTTATGGCCCCACCGCTTAACATACACCATATTCAGCCTTGAAGCCCTCACGTTTGCTGCCTTTTCTTCTAATTGAATCCACACGTTGTTCCCCATTTGCACCAGACTACATTGCGTGCATATAAAAGCCCACAGTGTGCATATAAAAACAACTAAATGTGCATGCACCAGACTACATTATGTGCATATTAAAGCTCACATGTGTGCATATAAAAACTATTAAATGTGCATAACAAATTGGAAATATCTACAGAACTAGATGCCTCGAAATTGTCCATTAATTCATTATATAGCTCATCATCACTGCCATCGGTCAACACCATGTTTTCCTAATAACATTGATGTGGAAACAATTATAAAGAAATGTGCATATAAAAACTCAAAAATAACTCACAAATTATGCATCTTTATTTAAAATCATGTGTGTAAATGTTCAACGCCATCGATCACATATTCAATTGCGACACACTCTATCACAAATTCAATTAGGACACAAAGCCTACCTTAGAAATAGTATTATGAAAATATGAAATCCAGAAGTGTGCATACATTTAACAGTTAATTTGCATACAAAATATTCAACACACTCCATCACTAATTCAATTTGGCACAAAGTTTACCCTAGAAACATCAGCTTAACATGATTGAGAAATCACAAAAATTCACAATGTGGATATACAAATTTAAACACTAAGAATTGGTACAAACCTTATCCTAATGTGTATATAGCAATTTCAAATGTGCATATACCAAACTACTCATACCTTAGATTTTTAAGAACCGCTCTCTTTTAATCGAATGATGTATTCTCCTTCAAGAATCGCTCTCTTTTGAAGGCAAATCTCAATTCGCTCACTCCTCTTCACCATAATGGTCACATTTCTTCAAATCGCGCCTGCCCATAGAAACCCTTTCGTCGAAGTAATCGTCGAAGTGCCGACTCTACGAAACAGTATTTTGACACCCGCAATCACAACTACAATCGACGATTGTCGTCGTTTCGTGATGTAGGAACAATTGTGTGTGCTCGATTTCGTAGGATTGGAGGGAACCCTCTAGTAATTTTTTGAAATTTTGAAGGGAGGTAAATGAGTCGCCTAGTCTATTAATTTTTTTCCCAATTTCTTCCCTAAACAGGATATGGAGCCGCTCCACTAATTAAAAAAAAAAACAAAATGGAATAAATCTCTACCAATCCTCACCATCCATTACCCTTAATTAATAGTAATAAGTAGTTCTCATTTATCTAAATTAGGGAGTTCTCTCTATCTAAACCCAACCCCCAACCCCAACCCCACAACCCATATATATATATATGTGTGTGTGGAAGTTCAAATGTGAACAGCATGTTATCGTGTGAATACTGCACTTTAAAGAAATGTACTGCACTTTAAAGGCAAAGATATTGCATTTTAAAGTGCAGTACTTAAAGTGCAGTACGTTTGTCTTTAAGTGCAGTACGTAAAGTGCAGTATTAAAGTGTAGTATATTTATCTTAAAAGTGCAATACGTTTGTCTTTAAAGTGCAGTGTTCACAGTTCACTCGATAAGGGTTGTTCACACGGGAAACACTCCCTATATATATATATATATATATATATATATATATATATAAGGGAATACAATGATCTAAATGTTTAATGCAAATTCTTAGATCAAAATAATTCATTAGTCTTGATAGTCTATACCTAGAATGTTGGATATGTAAAGTGTGGTGCTCATTAAATGAGCTGAGCATTCTCATACTTTTCATTAATCTTCTTTATAGTTGTGTTTAGTTTTAAGACTGGAACCGTTTATAGACAAATTTGTACTTTCAGGCAAATTCAAATATAAATTATTTAAAAATAAAATAATTAATTAAGAAAGCTTTTAAATATGTTTTCTAACTTATTGTCCGTATATAACTACTCAAAATGTATCGAGTGTAGATATGTCAACTATGTCAGCTATCAGCTGTGGATTGCTGCTACAAATTAGATTATAGGTTATTCCCTATTGAGAATGAGAACATGAAAATACTTGATCATATTTTAAGTTACTGGGGAAAAAAATCATACTATTTCTTTTATTATAAAACCACAAATTATTAATAGAATTTATTGTTTAAACATAAAAAATTAGTTAAATAACTTCACTAATTTTTTTTGTTATGACAACTTTGTATGGTTTCTGGTAAGAAGTATACTCCCTCCGTCCCACTCAACTCGTCCTTAAACTTTTCGGCGCGGTTATTAAGACGAGGTGGGTTTAGTGGAAGTGATTAAGTTTACTAATGATCTAATTCTTTATGATTTTTTTAGTGCAAGTGGGCTACATGTACTTAAATTGAAGATATCAATACACAGTAACCCATGAATTTTAATTGCCGCCAAAAACTTTTTAAAGTCTAGAAAATATGTAGTGCTATTTTAATTGTTAAACTTCTTAAACATTTCAAATGCTGAGTTAATAGATTAATAACAAAATATGTTACATCAATCAAAATGGGAATCCAAAATTTGAATCCTTAACATTTTGGATACATTCAAAATTCTCACTAAATTTTCAAATCCTATAAATACAATAGGCAGGTGGATCAAACTAAAAACATCACTCCTCCAAAAAACACTTCCTCACAGAAAAACACGGAGCCATTAGTGTTCTACGAAACCGCAAGCTAACTTCAACCTTTCTTCAAGCTTGTACAATGGGACGAAAAGATCTTACCACTTCGGAACGGAACGCCATTGTGCAGTTTCTTCTCCCACACCAGAAAGTTGTCAAGGTCGCAAGAGGAAAAAGCCTAGAGGTTGCTGCGAAGTTTGGCTGCTCACCCCGTATAGTGGTTTGGTTGTGGGTTGTTGTCTTTGAGGAATAGTTGGGAAGAAAACTTTTTTGCAGATGCATATTAGATCTAATGTACATGTAAAGTGGTTGTAATTCACTCTTAATTTTGCCAATTGTAGTAGATTACATATTTTCTAACTTTTTGTACTTATTTTGAAGTGTATAAGTATTTAAGTAGGTTCACCAATTCCAACAGACAGAAAAGCAATTCCAGTAGGTTCATATCATATCTCATTTGATCATTGTTATGCTTACAGAAATAGTTCCAATAGTGAGCATATTATTATCATTTCATAACCAAGAACCAACCAATCAACCCCACAGTGCAACTAGTCATGGAAAATCTACTCAATTAAAAAGGAGTGCAGGGAAATGTCTCACTCGATGGTATAAAGCAGGCAACAAGAGAGCACCAATTAATCGATGCTTCTTTCTCCCTCGGTCATGCTCCAATATTTCATGCACCAATCATCTGGGGATTTATCGATTGGAGCCGACAGAATAATACCGGAGAAATGGTTATGCTGCCCCCAACATTGACATTCAAAGCTCCGCTCAGAATCTAGGGATACTTACATTGGAGATCCGTCTTATTTCATCATCGCGGAGTGGGGGAGATTTCGACCATAACTATATTCCCCAGAAGTATAACAACCGGGAGAATAGTCACCGCCCACCCGATGGAGGTGTTGGAGATATTGGGCTTTATCGTCGGCGACGGGCGAGCACCGCTGCATAAGACGGAATCGCTCAAATATGAGGGAGGGGAAATTGGGGCTTAACTATCATCGAACAACCATAGTGCATTTTCAACGGAGTCACCGCCCAGAGTTTCCATCACATACGAGAAAAGGAAACAGGGGGCTTGACTGTCTTCGACCGACCAAATATCGTCGTTGTCGTACTCATTCTCTATTTTCTCCATCCGCAAGGGGTGGGGGAGACTGCGGCACACATAGTCCTCAAGCGGCCAGATCTCTCCGGAGTCAGAGTCGCTGCCCACAAACGTGCTCATATTTGCGGCAAAAATGAACTCACTCTCTAGAACGAAGCTTTCGCCTGGACCGAGAAGGTCAATCTGTAATTTATCGGGAGTTTCCAACGGTGGGAAATCGAAGGAAGAATCAATTCTCTTAATGACATGGTGGGGGCATAGATAGATCTAGAATTTGGGTGGGGGCGGCGATGGAAAGAGAGAGAGAGAAAATCAAAATGTTAATGTGGTAGGTAGGAGTATTTTGTCAGTCATTAGTTAGATTATTTAGGTATAGTAATTTAAGTTAATTAAATCAAGTAAGTGTGTATTCATATGTTAAAAACTTTTTATTTTGGGTTGGTGACAAGTTGAATGGGACGACCGAAAAAGAAAATAGAGACAAGTTGAATGGGACGGAGGGAGTAATTATTTTGCTTTAACTTGTTTTGATTTTGATGCAACTTTATATACTTGTATTTTTTTATGTCAGTCCCATGAAAATCGTTGTATGGAGATAAAACATATGTAAATCCATGGGACGAATTTTTTAATTTTTAGACTAAGATTCGACATGATATTAGGTGCTAAAAAAGTAGATCAATTACATCAAAATATAATTTTACATGCTACCATTTATATAGCATAAATATTAAAAAAATTAAGTTTCATATACAGTATCACATTTTCAAAAATAACGTACCATGATGAATTTTCATTATTTAGAAATTCTTTATGCAAGTCTAGGAAATTATAGGGCCCAAATTGTTTAAAAAATATGAGTATTTCGGATACTTATGGGCAAAGGATTCTAGGCCCATTTATGGGTTCTTAATTGGACAAGAAAGTCTAGGAAATTATATGGCCCAAATTCGTGTTACGGGGGTGTAATTGATGGAACGTTCATACCGGATCATGAAACTAAGAATTAAAATAAATGAGGGCGCAATTTGGGTATAGGCAAAACTGCATTTAAAAAGACGAAATATGAATTTTTTTTTAAAAAAAACATAAAACAATCGGTATTATGTATATAATTTGGGATGATTTTCCAAATATTCTCTAGATCCCTCTGGAAATACCTCAATGTATCCGCAATATAATATAGCAACACAGTAGTAACTCTTCTAGTATTCTTAAGAATGCAAAATATTACCACACTGATTAACGGTTGCCGCTATTTCGAGTAGGAGAAAATTTATCTTGAGAGAGTGCATTTAGAGAGGCGTGTTATTTTATAAAATTCAACTATATATTATTATAATTTGTTTGAAATATTACATTTTGCTGTCAAAATTATATGTTGAATTTTACCCAAAAATAATTCATGAATTCGCCCCAACACATTAACACAAGAGTAGTGAAGTAGATGAGGAAGCTGTCGGTGGATGGAGGAACATTTAATTTGATTCAAAGCACGCGTTTTTAATCTTGAATGTGTTGGATTACAAACTGCTATTACAAGTAAACCGGTAAGTCGGAAAAAGAAAAACAAACAGAAGAAACTGTCGAGTCGAGGATAGCCTCTATCTTCAAGACGAAATACGCCCCAAGTGAGCGATTTTATAGGCTGCTTCCCCCAAGTGAGATGAAACGACGAAATACGCCCCGGTAGTGCTCTCGGTTTATGGCGTATCGTCCTCAAAGATGAAACGATTTTATAGGCTGCTTCCCCAAGTGAGCGATTTTATAGGCTGCTTCCTCCAGGTGAGATGAAACGATTTTATAGGCTGCTTCTCCCAGGTGAAAGGGTGTTGGTGCCATTAAGGCAGGTGGACGTAGGTATGGTAAGTGGATCAGGCCACCAATGTTGAACTGGGTCAGTCCACATAAGTCCGCACAAGTCCAATGCCAAGTCCAACGGACCACCAAAAGGACCAATTGCCAAGATCCAAGGACACGGGGCCGAGCACGGGCGCGGTGCGGCACGGCGCGTGTGAGGCGGTCGGCGAAAAGGCTCACGCGCATGAGCATGTGTGGCCCAAGCCCACCACATGTCACATTGTTATCTCCTACTAAATGGTAGATACTTAAATACCACACAAAACATTATACATTAATCAATGTGGGACATTGATTAATGTAATAACTCTCTGTTGGGTTATGAGTCAGTAAATGATACTTAGCATTTTATTGGGTAAAATAATATTGGGGGAAATCGTAGTGTTCATGCTATGGAATTGAAGATCCCAAAACCCAGCTGGTATCAGTAGTGTAGTGTCGATAGGACTAGATGATGTAATAGGCTAGACTGATTTTGATTTCTCTATGTTTCGTGTCTATATCCTGTACAGGGTAAAATGTTGGACTGGTCTTCAGTAGGAAGTTACTTTCCAGAACCTCACGTCATCAGTGTAAGAGCTTGTGTTCTTAAGTCATCAGCTAATCTTCGCCTCAGTAGAAGACACCTTATCAGCTGACGGACATCAGTAGAAGAACCTTACACAAAGCTCAGTACCTTCGCAGTCTACAGCTGACGACACTCAGTAGAATATCTTATCAGACGACTCAGACGAAGAAGACAGAGACTGCATCTAGTCTACTGTATCCGACAGGAAACGACCCAGCTTTTAATATCACTCGAAAGTCAGCAGAAGATCATACGAGGATAAGTGAGAGTCAACTCCAATGAAAACAAATGTCTGACACATCTCACCTACCACAAACCTCGACCAATGAGAAGCCGTCAACGCATTATCTGCTCTGACCAACTAAAGCTGCTCTCATGAAAAGTACCAACAACTCTGCTGCAACAATTCGAATATATGGCCGTTTTCTTTGGAAGTTTGTGACACGTGGCATCGTCCTCTCCAACGGGCAAATGCCTGGGTCACGACTATAAATAGAGAAGAAAATCCGAGCTTCACGCACGGGATATCAATGGATAAAACGCTCAAGCTTTCGAAACAACTCTAGCGCATTCAAGATAAATCCAGCAAAGAACTTGCTCAATAGAATACTCTTAGTTCTTCTCTCTAGAGTTCTTTAGATCCCTCTTCTCTAGCTAAGCTCAAAAGTTCATATCTATAGCTTAGATTCTCGAAGGAGTTCACTTTTAGTGATTGTTCTTACTGTAAGAACTCCTTCTAGTTGGAGAAATTCCCCTCCCCTTCAAACCTCGGTTTGATTTGTAAAAGTCGCTAAGGACTATAACTTAGAAGGGTCTGTCCAGTGCACAGATATCTTGCTGAGTCTTGCTCAGATTAATCAACAAGACCTCCTGTTCAACAGGACCGTGGACGTAGGATCTTGCGTATCCGAACCACGTTAAAAATTGCTTATGTTGTTTACTGTTTTATTGCATTGCATACAAATTGCTTACAAAATCATATCTTGCATAAAACGTATTCATAAAGTGCACTAGCCAAAACTGTTTGACTTGTGAAAATCACGTTTTCAACTGAGACGAATCTCCGGGCCCCACACTCTTATCCGCACTAAGTCTACGACTGAGAATCAACCACTGACAAAAGTCAGTAGGAGAGACTCGGTAGTTGGCTCACTCTCTGACCCGCGATCGAAGGTTACTATTTGGCACTGTACATCAGTTGCATCCAACAGCTCAGCTGTCCTTCGCGTTTGAGAAAAGAAACAGTACTCAGGTGTATTCACCCCCCCCCCCTCTACACCTGACTCTCGTCTCCGGACCAACAATTGGTATCAGAGCATCGGTGGTCTTCTGATCATCGGTTCTTTAACAACTGGTCTTCTCGAACAGATCCTGAAAACGTTTTTCTCTACACAAGCATATCTTCATACATCCTTATACTCTTACCCATAATGTCTGATATGTCAGGTATTAGGATGGTGCCAATGTTCTCAATAGAGAACTATATGGTATGGCGCGTGAGAATGGAGGCTCACCTAACATCGCTGCATGACAGCATGACGGATGTCCTTGAGACATGACCCATCATTCCCATGATCGACAGCGTACAATTTGCAGCTGTGGGAGATGTAGGAGCACAAACTGGTGCTAAAGTCGCAAAAGATAAATCAGCCTTCACGCTAGAAGAGAAAAAGCTGCACAACCTCGACCGAGTTGCGCGTAATGCAATCCTGACTACGCTCAGTGATTCACACCTCGGGAGGGTGTAAGACTGCAAAACGGCAAAGGAACTTTGGGACGCCCTGGCTGTACTTAGCCAAGGAACCCCGCAGATCAAGGAAAACAAGCTCGAACTAGAGCTACAGAAGTTCGATACATTTGCCATGGAGCCCAACGAGACCATTGACGAGCTAAGCGTCAGATTCACTAATCACATCAATGTGATCAACGGGCTGGGGAGGACGTTCACGAACAAAGAGATGAACACGAAGATCCTGAGAGCGCTACCTCGACTGAAGTGGCTTCCTTTTGCTACTTATTTACGTCGCTCAGATCTTAATGCTCTAACTCCTGATGTTATCTTTTAAGAATTAAAAACGGAGGAATTTGAGCATAACCTACCCCAACGATGTTCCAGTGCTCCAGCTGACACACAGATTGATCATGCTTTCAAAGCAACAGTCAGCAAAACTGGAGTCAAACCCATTTCTTCCAGGAAGGCAGTGGCCACGACAGAAGCAAAGTCCTCTAAGACATCTGGCACTGACCAACTTGCGCTTATGGCTCTCAAATATCAAAGAGAAAAAGAGAGAGTCAGAAAGCTGAAGAAATATCACAGAGATTCTCCCCCAGGTAAAAAAGATTATCGAAAAAGGGAAGAATCTAAATCAACTACTGATTGCAGGAACACAGAACCTGCTGCGAGTCCATCCAACGACTCAGCTGGAAAAAGCAGCAGAACGTCTGTTTGTTACAACTGCAAGAAAGAGGGGCACTATCAGTACGACTGTCCCGAACTCTCAGTTGTTCAAAGAGCAGAACAACAGGCCAGATGAGAGAAATTTGCCCGAAGGAGGCAGGCCTATATCGCCGGAGAGATATCCGATGACTCAATCGAAGAAGATACATTCATGTATTCTTCTGAAGACGAAGCTGCATTTGTCGCCGTTGAGGTCGGAGAGACAGGTCCTGAATCAGCTGCAGAATACTGTCTGATGGCCGGAGAAGAGGCTGAGGTAAATTCTAAACTAAATATAACCTCTTCTTCACACAGCACACACGACACGTGCTCGGTCACAGATGAACCTCTAGACGTGGTACAAGCCTAAGATGATCTACTAGAGGAGCAGATTCAGCTGAGCAGAGAGTTCAGCAGAACCATTCAGGAACTAGAACAGGTAAAGGCTGAGAATCAGAGACTTTCTTCTGATTGTCAGGTCTCTACTGATTCAGAGAATCTGGTTGTGAGACTTAAGGAAGAGATTAAATCTCTTATGACTAAGTCTCAGCTCCAAGAAACTCAGATATCAGTTCTGACTAAGGACAATTATGAGAAAGATACTGAGATAGCCCGACTCAGTCAGAAGCTCGCAGAAGTTGAAAAGGATTATGAATCACTTCAAAGAAGTGATGAGGTCTGGCGAGGTCTGATGACTGAACAGTACCTTGGAGCTAAGGAGAAGTTGGAAAGCATGCTTAGAGCTCAAAGGCCAACGGTCATGAAAGAAGGACTTGGCTATACTCATGAAGCTTCCACTTCAACATCAAAAAGCTCAGAAATGCTGGCTGATAGGTTCGTCAGAGGGAAAGTTCAGGCTACTGACTCAACACCTCAGGCGAAGAACAAACAGAAGATGATTGCACCTCAGCCGAGCAACAAGAAGCTACTGACCAGAGGTTCTAGCCCCAGGACACCACGATCAAATTCAGGGGGAACCAAGAAGGTCAGATGGGCAGAGCAGTACGGTGAACCACTATATGAGCATCCAGCACAGTATGGTTCGTACTACTATGAGCCCAGGGTCAGGAGGAGCACACAGCCTAAGAAGAAGAAAGCTCCTGAACCCAAAACTGCTAGAAAGTCAGTATCTCCAAGTCCTATGGAGAAGAAAGCTGACAAGGTTCAGAAGAAGAAGTCTTAGACTTCTAAGGTCCCGAGACAAATCTGGGTTTCGAAATCACCCACTAACACCTAAGGACCAAACTGCACCAAAGGGTACCTAAAACTGTTTCTGTTTTGCAGGTGCATAAGGACCCTTGGATAGTGGACAGCGGCTGCTCGAGACACATGACTTATCAAAAGAGCCTGCTGACCAACTACGTACAAGTAGATAGTCCCAGGATTGAGTTTGGTGACAACTCTAAAGGCTATACAAGGGGATACGGAACACTGAATATTGGGACTGGTTCAGTTCCAAGAGTAACATATGTTTAAGGACTTCAACATAATCTCCTTTCTGTCAGTCAATTCTGTGACAATCTGAATAGAGTTATCTTTGACGCTGGTTTCTGTGATGTTGTTGACAAATCTACAGGGAAAACAGTGTTATCAGGCTCGCGGAGAAAGAATATCTATGTTGCAACCGGAAAACCGAGTAACCCCGAGGCTTGCTTACTCGCACAGACAAAATCTAGTGACAAGGTAGGATGGCTGTGGCACAAGAGACTCAGTCACCTGAACTTCAAGACTATGAACAAGCTAGCCAAGAACTCTAAAGTCAGAGGACTGCCCAATGAATCGTTTATCAAAGACAGAAACTGTGAAGCATGCTTGAAGGGAAAGCAAACAAAGAACAACAATCCACCAATTCCGTCACCTTCCACTGATGGAATCCTTCAACTGCTACACATGGACTTATTCGGGCCAGTCTCTCCAGTGACTATAAGAGGCAAGAAGTATGCCCTCGTCGTTATTGACGATTATTCGAGATATATGTGGGTCATCTTCATAGCCAACAAATCTGATGTCATGATTGAGTTACCAAAGCTGCTGAAGAAGCTCAGCGTGGAAAAGGACATCAAGGTTCAGAGAATTCGCTCAGACAGAGGAACATAATTTCTCAACTCAGTAGTTAAGGAGTACTGCGAAAAGGAGGGAATTAAGCATGAGACATCAACAGCTCGCACCCCTCAGCAGAACGGACTTGCTGAATGTAAAAACAGAACACTTAAAGAAGCAGCAAGAACGCTCCTAGCAGACTCTAGACTACCCTCGAAGTTCTGGGCTGATGCTACTGACACCGCCTGCTACACTCAGAATCGCTCACTACTAACACAGCAACACATGAAGACACCTTACGAACTATGGAAAGGGAGAATTCCTTCTATTTCTCTTTTTCATATTTTTGGTTGTCCTTGCTTTATCCACAATAATGGGAAAGATCAGTTGAAGGTCTTTGATAGCAAATCTGATCAAGGAGTATTCTTAGGATACTCTCGAGTCAGTAAAGCCTTCAGAGTCTTTAACTATCGGACTCTTTGCGTGGAGGAAAGCCCTCATGTTGTATTTGATGAGTTTGTTACTGAGGACAGGAAATCTAAAAAGACAAATACTGAAGATGTCAGCAGCAAGCTACAAGATCTCGCACTAAACGACAAAGCCGAAAAGATCCAGCATTGTTGGGATGATGAGTCAGACGATGAGGAAATTCAAACCCATCCCACAGGCAATGTAGCTGACCTGGTTGATTCTACTAAACAGGATCAACATCATGTAACAACGGTCGATGAGGAAGCCCCAGTGGTAACTGAGACCTCTACTGAGAATATAAACTCAGGGGGAACAACTATTGTTCCTGAGCTAAATGCCCCTGAACCTGGAAACTCAGTAGATCATAACCTTCTTCTTGAATCAAGCTACTGATCACGAAGCAGCCGACCGAAATGCCTAACACACCTGTTGACTGTGCAGAAGTAGTATCAGAAGAAGAAGCCAGACTCAGACGTTCATGGCTTGACGCTCACTCTTCTGATCTTATCATTGGAGATCCATCAGCAACAATCAGGACGAGATCTAGATTAAGTCAAGGAGAAAGCTCACTTTATTCTTATTTCTTGTCCACAGAAGAACCTCAGACAATAGAGAACGCACTCAATTATGCTGACTGGAAACTCAGTAGATCCTAACCTTCTTATTCAACGCTTTCTGATCCACGAACAGCCACGACTGAAATGCCTAACACACCTGTTGACTGTGCAGAAGTAGTATCAGAAGAAGAAGCCAAACTCAGACGTTCATGGCTTGATGCTCACTCTTCTGATCTTATCATTGGAGATCCATCAGCAACAATCAGGACGAGATCTAGATTAAGTCAAGGATAAAGCTCACTTTATTCTTGTTTCTTGTCCACAGAAGAACCTCAGACAATAGAGAACGCACTCAATGATGCTGACTGGATTATTGCCATGCAAGATGAGCTGAACCAGTTCGTTCGAAACGAAGTTTGGGAGCTTGTTGACAGACCTAGACATCAGCACGTGATCGGTACTAAGTAGGTCTTCAAGAACAAGCGAGATGAAAACAACGTCATTGTCAGAAACAAAGCTCGACTTGTTGCCAAGGGATACTGTCAAGCAGAAGGAATAGACTTTGATGAAACATTCGCTCCAGTCGCTAGGTTGGAAGCTATTCGTCTGTTCCTAGCCTATGCAACGCATCAGAGATTTAAAGTATATCAAATGGATGTAAAGTCAACTTTTCTGAATGGCGTACTGAAGGAAGAAGTCTATGTGGAACAACCGCCCGGCTTTCAGCAGGGACATCAAGTGTACAGACTTCGGAAAGCGCTGTATGGGTTAAAACAAGCACCCAGGGCTTGGTACGATACCCTATCAGACTTTCTGCTTCAGAAAGGTTTTCAGAAGGGACAGTAGATCGCACCCTATTCAACATAAAGTCAGGAGATGACATCCTACTAGTGCAAATCTACGTGGACGACATCTTTTTCGGTTGCAGAAACGTGACTATATGTCAACAATTCGAGAAAATGATGAAAGAGAAGTTCGAGATGTCTATGATGGGCGAGATGAACTACTTCCTTGGTTTTCGAGTAAAGCAATCACCTGAAGGAATATTCACCAATCAAGCCAAATACACTCGAGATCTTCTGAAGAGATTTGGCTGCGACTCAAGCAAGCCAGTCAAGATCCCCATGAATACGAATTTCAAAATCGATCTAGATAAAGAGGGAGCTTCTGTTAACTCTACTAATTATAGAGCTATTATTGGTTCTTTATTATATTTAACGACAAGCGCACTGATATAACTTATGCTGTAGGTGTATGTGCAAGATTTCAAGTGAATCCCAAGCGAAGTCATATGGACTCAGCAAAGAAGATTCTGCGATACCTGAAGGGAACACCTGACGCAGGGTTATGGTATCCTGCTGATGATAATCTTATACTGACAGGTTATTCTGATGCTGATTATGCAAGATGCAGGATAGATCGAAAATCAACTTCTGGAACGTGTCAGTTCCTAGGCAGCAAGCTGATATCTTGGTTCTCAAAGAAACAGCATTCAGTGACAACGTCCACTACTGAAGCTGAGTACATGGCTATTGGAAGTAGCTGTGCCCAGATTCTTTGGCTTCGACAACAACTGCGAGATTATGGTATAACTCAGGATGAAGTGCACATCTACTGCGACTCCACCAGTGCAATTGCTATAACTCAGAACCCAGTTCTCCATACGAGATGCAAGCACGTGGATATCCGACACCACTTCATCAGAGACCATGTCGAGAAAAAGGACATCAAAATGGAGAAGATCCATACTGACAAACAAAGGGCAGACATACTGACCAAACCACTAGCTGAGAACAGATTCAGAGAATTATCAGTTGAGCTAGGTCTACTGGATCCTACTGAATCGAGTCAGTAGAAGGAAACAGTACGACAGGTCAGAAGACTCAGTACTTCGATTCAGTCGGGTGAATCAAACAGTACACAGTAAGGGGGAACGTGGTCATCAGCACATCAAATGTCCTCCTGAGTCTTAACGGTAACCAGCTGATCGTAAAAGTTCAGCTTAAGAGGTTTGCGTAGTTTTACATACTTAACTTTGTCAGAAGCATGCCCGTATTTATTATATCAGTCGCTTGCACTCAGTAGTTAATGAGCATTTATTTCCCGCCATTAAATCTTTAAGGTTTAAGTCAGTAGGAAACCGTTCTCATTTAAAAGACTTAGACTTTAATGTTGCCTGCAACGCATTTAATGCATGTCTTCTCACCTTACCTTAACTGCGTATATCCTACGTGGGTCTAGATTAGAGGCGGCCTTAGTAATCATTCTGTTTATAACATCAAATCATAAACGTCATTAAAATGCGAGATTGAATTTCAGCCGTTGGATCAAAACCGATTGATATGCATATCTTATAAAATCTCTCGATCATCACTCTAATCTATCTTTTTCGCCATTTGCATTCTCAAGAGCTCTCTGCATTCTGTTTCTCATTTCCTCTTTAACTGCTTTGCATAACTCTCAAGCTCTGTGTAATACGGTAATTTCCTTGCTCTCTGCTTAAAACTCTACTGACTTACTCTATTTTCAAGTGCTAACGAGTTTTCTGCAGAAAATCATGGCGATTGTATTGACCCCACCGAAAGTTGAAGAGATCATCAAATCCAAGATCCAGTTTGAGCCTACGATGGCTCTTCATCAGGCGGAGCTTCCGTATCTTGAGCCCATCTACACGGCTATTGAAGCATCCGGCCTAGAGCTTCTTGTCACGAAGCATCCCAAGGCATATCTCCCTAGACAAGTGGCAGAGGTCTACTACAACTGGAGGTCGATAGAGGATACAGACGGGGAAGTATCCCTATTCGCATATATGAGGGAGGTGACCCCTCAGAAGTGGGAGTCTGATCACCATGTTATTGATATCCGGGCCGCGCTGCAAGCATCATTCGATCTTCCGGCCCACGGGATCTCCCCAGTTGGATATAAGGAGAAGGAGCTGAACTCCTATGTCCAAAGGTTCTGTGGCAGAGATGATATCACATTCAAATCTGCGCTGCCAAAGAACCAGCTTCTACCAGAGTACCGCGGGCTCGCCTACATCGTCACGCATATACTGACGAGCTCCGCCGGCTCATTCGATCAACTGTCAAAACCTCGACTCCAGCTGATGATGGTTATAGAAGATGGAGTCCAGGTCAACTGGACAGAGTTCTACATGGCTGAGCTGAAGGCTCAGGCACAGAAGTTTGTTGCCACACCCACTGAAGAGAGAAGACTCATTAGTGTGGGCAAGCTACTATACGGGACGAAGATGTCCGTACTAATAGAGGACTCAGTATCGAATTATGCAGCCTTTGCTGATTCTAGATACTTCGACAGCAAGCTCATCAAGTTCAAAACTAGAGCCGCTGCTGAGAAGTCAATCGGGCGAGGGCCAGCCGCACAGAAAAGAGTTATTGCTGACCTGCCCCCTCGCGCCGACCCACCTAAGAAGAAGAGGCTAACTAAGGCTGGAGCGTCTGAGGCTCCAGCAAAGCCTGTTTCTCCCCCACCTAATTAGGAGGAAAATATACTAGACGCGGACACATGCATTGAAGGTGCCACGCTCAAAGACAAAGTCCAGCGTATCAGCTCCGAGGAGACACATCGGATGATGCCGAACCGACTGTGGAAACATCCCCTGAGTGGACGACTATCGAGTCGGCTCATCTCCGAGCCACAGGAGAAGTGTCGGCACAGATCCCGAAAATCGCAGAACACCCGGATCTGGTCGATATCGCAATCAGGGCAAGGACACAGATGCTGCTGAGATTTCTGAGTTGGGATATTCTAGAAGATCTTATAATGACTCAATCAGCATTGTCCCTACTGACGGAGGAGCAGAGCCTTCAGTCAGCAATTGGGTTTTGAGAACCCGCTGACCTTGCATCGTTTGAGGATCTGAGAGCCGCAATGCTTTATCTACTCAGCTTAAGATCCTCAGAACAGCACGTGAGCAGCCCATCGCCGCCATCCCATCACGACGATAATGATGATGATAACAATGACGTGGATCAGGCACCCAAGGCAGCAGACCAGGGAGGATCTGCTGAGGGTAAAACTCCCAGCGAGAAGGGCAAATCACCACCACCCCCGTCGACATCAGGTGTTGCCCCAGATGCCTCGAAACCTAGTCGAGAGCAACAACTCGCAGCGTCTGAGCAGAGGCTCGGAACCAGCTCTTATCAAGCTCAACCAATCAGTTCCGTGTCCTCAAAGTCTGTCAACAGAGCCATCAGGAAGCAGGGAGACAAGAATCGTCTCCTTGCAAAGGACGTTCACCTGAAATGGGCTCAGTACACAAAGTCTCGAGCCGAGACAGTTGACAAGCTTGCCAGCGAGGTAAAGAAGGTCGTCGAAGCTCCTACTCCATCTGTCAATATTCAGGAGATTGTCGAGACCGCCCTCGCAGCTCAGAAAGCGGACTTAGCCGCTCAGAGTCAGTAGCTTCTCCAAGAACAGCATAAGATATTTTCTGAGCAGCTGACTCAGAGCCTCGCTACAGTCCAAGCCACTATGGATGAGCGTAACAAGATGGCCACCTCCAGCATACAACAAGCCATAACTATTCAGGCGGAGGCCCTCAAGCTCATTCAAGCCGAGATGACGACTTCCCATGACAAAGCCCTCCTGAAACCGAGACGAGAGACGAGAGCTCGGATCAAACGGATACGTGCCGACCAAGAGAAAGATTGGGAGCACTACTGTGATGCCGTCAGGGATTTCGACACCACAACCACCTCCATTAAAAATATTCTGTTCAAGTTAGAGAAGGAGGTGTCTGCCATCCGCGCTCATCTGACCCTGGCTGATGATGCCAAAAAGGGGGAAGATAGGAATGAGGCGGAGAAGGCTCAGGTGGATAAGGGAGCAAAGGCAAAAGTAACTGCAGTAATTGCCAAGGGTGAAAGCTCAGCTGCTCAAGCTGAAGTCAGCCCTACACCCACTCCCGAAGTCCAATGTCTGGCCATCACACCACTGACTCAGGTGCCGGAGCAGACCGAATGATCTTCCTCGGCTCAGCACATTGAGGAGGTCGCGAGGTATGTGGACCAAGACGATCAAGATAACGAACCACTGCCACCGCAGAGGCCGGGGAAGGAGAAAATTACTGAAAATACTCCACTGCCTTCCCCGACACCCAAATTTTGATCTAAAGCGGAGCAGGAGGAGTTCGATAAGAGAGTTGCCCAGCAACTACAGGATCAGCTCGACCTAGAGCATCGTCTTGAGGAAGAGATCCAGAAGGCTAAGAAGCCCAGGAAGCCTGTAGGAAAAATTGCTAGGGGCGCAGCCAAAAAGCTTCTGGATGCTCAGAAGAAGAAGAAAGCTCAGCAGTCAGCTGATGATTAGGCTCTCTCCGACACTGACAACATACCCCTTGCTCAGAGAATGGCAGACATTCCCAAACTAACTTCTGAGCAGGAGGCGGAGGACAGAGCCACCTGGGAGGCAACGCTGCAAGGACTGAATCTTCGAAAAGGAGATACTAGAGCAGCTACCCTCAGAGAAAAGAAAAGACTGGAAGATTTGGCCAAAATCATTGAAGCTACTGACAAGATGGCCAATGAACCAGTCATTGACTGGAAGAAGCAGATACCCAGGCCATCCAAGTACTACAGGCGAGGTGCTCCGAGAGCTACATATCAGAAGAAAACTCCTCACCGCCACGTAGATAAGTGGATACCATGGAATCTGAACGAGGAATGGGAGGAACTCAAGATCGAGTTCATCAAAAGGTACTATGTGTATTAGTGCTATCCGACTGAGATCCCGGTAGATCAGTTGTTCGATGAATTTCTTCATCAATCAAACGCCAGACTCAGAGCACAAGTTCATATGATCCTTGCTAAGGAGAAGTTGCCACTAGTTGCTCCTGCATTCAGAAGAGTACCTCCTCCCAGGACCACTCGTGGTGTTTTATGCACCAAGGAGATTGAAGACGAGGTCGACGCAACAACACGACATCATGACCTCAGTTCTCAGCTGCCAAGCGATCTCGAGGAAATCCAAACACTGCGTGCCAGAATCTACAAGTATTATGGTTTGGATCCTCCTGCTGACAAGTCTGCGGATTTCAAGAGCAAGACGAAGAAGTTCAGACGTTAGCAGCTGTCTTCATATTTTGTATAGAAGATAGGGACTCTGTAACTCATTTCATATATATATCAGTTCCTTCTTCTGACCAGACAATCACTCATTGTCTTACGGCTTTTGTTTGTGTTATATTTATCACAACGGATCACTGAAGTGATCTGACACACACTCACACATAACCGTTTCTCTGATGTGCCTATCTGTTAACTGTTGATTTCCTTAAGTCATTTGCTCAGTTATTAACTGAAGTCTTTCTATGTCAGTAGTTGGTACTTAGAATTATAGAGGTTTTGGCATCATCAATTAGGGGGAAATTGTTGGGTTATGAGTCAGTAAATGATACTTAGCATTTTATTGGGTAAAATAATATTGGGGGAAATCTTGGTGTTCATGCTATGGAATTGAAGATCCCAAAACCCAGCTGGTATCAGTAGTGTAGTGTCGATAGGACTAGATGATGTAATAGGCTAGACTGATTTCGATTTCTCTATGTTTCGTGTCTATGTCCTGTACGGGGTAAAATGTTGGACTGATCTTCAGTAGGAAGTTACTTTCCAGAACCCCGCGTCATCAGTGTAAGAGCTTGTGTTCTTAAGTCATCAGCTGATCTTCGCCTCAGTAGAAGACACCTTATCAGCTGACGGACATCAGTAGAAGAACCTTACACAAAGCTCAGTACCTTCGCAGTCTACAGCTGACGACACTCAGTAGAATATCTTATCAGTCGACTCAAACGAAGAAGACAGAGACTGCATCTAGTCTACTGTATCCGATAGGAAACGACCCAGCTTTTAACATCACTCGAAAGTCAGCAGAAGATCATACGAGGATAAATGAGAGTCAACTCCGATGAAGACCAATGTCTGACATATCTCACCTACCACAAACCTCGACCAATGAGAAGCCGTTAACGCATTATCTGCTCTGACCAACTAAAGTTGCTCTCATGAACAGTACCAACAACTCTGCTGCAACAATTCGAATATATGGCCGTTTTCTTTGGAAGTTTGTGACACGTGGCATCGTCCTCTCCAACGGGCAAATGTCTGGGTCACGACTATAAATAGAGAAGAAAATCTGAGCTTCACGCACGGGATATCAAGGGATAAAATGCTCAAGCTTTCGAAACAACTCTAGCGCATTCAAGATAAATCCAGCGAAGAACTTGCTCAATAGAATACTCTTAGTTCTTCTCTCTAGAGTTCTTTAGATCCCTCTTCTCTAGCTAAGCTCAAAAGTTCATATCTATAGCTTAGATTCTCGAAGGAGTTCACTTTTAGTGATTGTTCTTACAGTAAGAACTCCTTCTAGTTGGAGAAATTCCCCTCCCCTTCAAACCTCGGTTTGATTTGTAAAAGTCGCTAAGGCCTATAACTTAGAAGGGTCTATCCAGTGCACAGATACCTTGCTGAGGCTTGCTCAGATTAATCAACAAGACCTCCTGTTCAACAGGACCGTGGACGTAGGATCTTGCGTATCCGAACCACGTTAAAAATTGCTTGTGTTGTTTACTGTTTTATTGCATTGCATACAAACTGCTTACAAAATCATATCTTGCATAAAACGTATTCATAAAGTGCATTAGCCAAAACTGTTTGACTTGTGAAAATCACGTTTTCAACTGAGACGAATCTTCGGGCCCCACACTCTTATCTGCACTAAGTCTACGACTGAGAATCAACCACTGACAAAAGTCAGTAGGAGAGACTCAGTAGTTGGCTCACTCTCTGACCCGCGATCGAAGGTTATTATTTGGCACTGTACATCAGTTGCATCCAACAGCTCAGCTGTCCTTCGCGTTTGAGAAAAGAAACAGTACTCAGGTGTATTCACCCCCCTCTACACCTGACTCTCGTCTCCGGACCAACACTCTCCAAAACCTGAATTAGGTAAGTTTCTTCACTTTAGGTAATATATTAGTTTTGTCCCCCCAAACTTCGAGCCACTATTTCTCACTCACCGAAAATTGGAATCGAGAAATTAAGCACACTATAATTATCTACTCGAAATGTAGATCGACGTCATATGTCTCAATTCATAAATCGGATATATATCGAGGCTCAAAAGGATGATTAAACGGGCTGAATTTTGCCATAATAAATATCAAAATATTTATATATAAATAACATATATATCATAAACGATTTTCCAACAGAATGTAAAACATTCAAATTATACAAGTATATCTAAATTCTTCTAGCGGGTAAAATGTCTGCATTTATTATTGTTGGCTTTAGTTTCATGGCGCATGTTATGGTAGGGACGACATGTTAATATCACATTAACATGTAAAACGATATCATAATGTGTATTAATAAATTAATAATATATTAATGTAGGACCAACATGCTGTAATAAATATCAAACCAGTAGTCCCTATCTTGTAGTTGTGCTGTCTATTTTCCTTCAGTAACATTAATGTCAATTAAAGGAGTGACATCTAAGTTGTGGAATAAAATGTATGTTTCTATTTTATTTATTTATTTAACTCTTTATTTTAGGAATATAGTAGAAAGCAAATGCCCCCTAAAGGGTCTAGATCGAATGAATTTTGTGCTCACTTTGGAATAAAGTGTTATGTTCTAGGTTGATTTTCCACTACGAATCTTTGTATTAATTTGGTATTATAAAAAATATTATTGAAATAAAAGATGAAACTCAACTATTTTCGGTAGATTGATTCAATAATTGTAATTAGAGACGACTTCATTTAATTGGTAGGGTCTGTTTGTCTGTTCATTTTTGTAGTCTATGAAAGTCACAATTCATTTCCTACCCACTTAAACAAAGCAGAATGAATATCTTTTGTGTTACTCTTAATTAGGGGCGGATTCGAAATATAAATATATGAGTAGAGGGAAGAAATAATAATTTTTGAAAAATATAAAAAAATGCGAATGAATTATAGTTTGGGGCACCCTTATATATTTGTGTTTGCAACAAATTAATCATACTAATTTATCTAGTAAACCTAAAAAAATTATAAAGAGAATCCGAAAAAATATGCAATTTGAAGCGAAATCGCAATCACCTTTACATACTCCCTAAATCGGCCAGTTAATATAAATCCTACATACTAAAATAAGTATACTTTGGAATATGCTAATTCTGATAGAAGGCTATGCCCCCAAGCCATTAATTAGTTGCATATATATGGATTCCAACTAGATCTCAACTTTACCTAAAGATTTTCAAAAGCAATACAAATCATTGGTATTTAACTTTTGACATAATCCAACGTGATTCAAGTATGATGGTTACCCTCGATTCAACAAGAAACGACATAAGTTATCTAATGAGTCCAAAGGCCTTTGCCCTATCCTAATTAGTAGTTTTTGTGTAAACGTAAATACTCATGTGTTTAATCTTGTGTTTTATCGGAGGAACGATAATGACTTATACTAACGAAATGAAACAATGACTGAGTATGAAATGTATTATCTAGATTCTTGCCCTTATCGAACTGTCATTAACATAAATCAATATTCTGTTAATTTGGACCATGATTATGTCCGAAAATCGAAATTGGACACATGGGAGTTGGAGAAATATTCCAATATTCTGTTTGCAAAAGTCTAACCAGCAATAAAGATTGCATTTTATAAGGGTTGAATCGAATGTAAACTACTAAACTCCCTATATTTAAATCAAGCTTAAGTCATTAAGTGAGATCATTCGATCATAACCATGAATGAATACGTGGAAGATCTTAGTTACAAGTTGACTTGATTAATGTTTAAAATAACACACAGATTTTTCATAAAAAAGACAAAAAAAAAAGTCCAATAAAAATGTGTAAAACTACTCACATAAAATGTTTACTGCAAAAATAAATAAATTATAAGAGAACACATTGATACTTTTTTGTAAAATAAAGGACAAAATATAGTTTTATTGAAAATTTATGTGTTCTAGTACAATTTTTTTAAGAACATAATTTTTTTTTGTTAGTTTTATGTATTTTCACGTAAATATATGGTATTCTTTTTGCATTTTTTCCTGATTATTCATGGGATGTATAGTATTGATAATGCTTTAGTAAGCTTCATCAGTCTTGGTCTAATGGTATATAAACCTCATAAAGCAACCTTGTGTACTTGTCTGAAGCAAAGAAAAACAGAGGAGAAAGAAGAAGAAAAGAAGCATGTCTAAGATTACATACAAAGTGTGCTTCTGTTTCAAGAGGCGATTTCGCCTCAAAGAGGCCGAAATTCCAGCTGACATAAAAGGGCTATTTGAAAGCTACTCAGATAAAGGGCTGATGAATGTGGATCATCTCTACAAATTCTTGAAGGAAGTTCAGAGAGAAGAGAAGCTTACATTAGAAGATGCTGAAGCTTTAATGGAGTCTTTCCTTAATGAACACAAACACCTCAACATTTTCCACCGCAAAAGTCTTTATATAAAGGAGTTTGTTAGGTTTCTGCTTAGTGGGAGCAATTCTCCTCTCTCTCATCCTCCAAAGGCAAGAAATATTCTTACATAGATTCTCTTTCTTGAGTTGTTTAATGATGTTTTTGTGTTTGTTTGTTTAGGTGCATCAAGATATGAACTTTCCTTTGTCCCACTACTTTATCTACACTGGCCATAATTCTTACCTAACTGGGAACCAGTTTAGTAGTAATTCAAGTGAAGCTCCAATCATTGAAGCCTTGAAAAGAGGCGTTCGTGTGATTGAATTAGACATGTGGCCGAATCCCACCAAAGATGATGTCCATATAATGCATGGAGGGTATGCAAAGATCAGCAAAAAATTTATAAATTTCTGATCTTGTTTGTGTTTTAACTAAGTCAGTTTAATCGTGTTGTAGGACGCTTACTAGCCTCGGTTAAACTCATCAAATGTTTGGCTGCAATAAGAGATCATGCTTTCATTGCATCAGATTATCCAGTCATCATAACATTAGAGGATCATCTCACTGACGATCTTCAAGCTAAAGTAGCAGAAGTAAGTCTTCAATTTTACCTCTTTTGTGTGATTTTTAGGCCTTTTTATTACATAATCAAGAATCATAGTAATGCTCATACGAGAATGGTCATGTTATGTTATGTAATAATGTTGCAGATGGTGCATGAAACATTTAAGGATATACTAGTGTGTACATCAGCAGACTCCTTTCAAGATTTTCCCACCCCTGCATCTCTAAGAGGGCGTGTTGTAATCTCTACTAAGCCACCAAAGAAGTATAAAGAAGCAAAGATTTCAAAAGATGAAGATGATGGGAGTGTGAGAGTTTTTAAATCATCTGAAGAAGTGGGGTGGGGGAGAGAGATATCCGATTTATCGAAGACATTAGACCGTGAGGATGAGGAGGAGGAGGAGCAAGATCATCAAGATGAGAGCCAATCTTTGCCTGAATACAAAGATTTGATTGCAATCCAGGCGGAGAAGATGAAAGGGGGGATCAAGGAATGGCTGAGGGTGAACTCCCAGAAGGCTCATCGGGTTAGCTTGAATGAAGAAAAGCTCGAAAAGGCTGTCCTAACTCATGGGAGTGAGATAGTAAGGTGGGCTAATGTAGGAGTAGTGAAACATAGTACTACTATTTAACTACTTATGTCATTAGTTTTCTGAATTCTGATGCAACACTTTTTTTTTTTTTTAAATTTTTATTTAATTTCAAGATTTAATCAGAGGAATTTGATGAGAGTTTATCCTAAAGGAACAAGGCTTGATTCATCAAACTACAGTCCCTTTATAGGGTGGATGCATGGAGCTCAGATGGTTGCATTTAACATGCAGGTAAAGCCAAATGCAGCAAAAAAACACATGTTTATGCAATAAAGATTGCATTTTTATTGCTTTGTAGGGTCATGGGAGGCTTCTTTGGTTGATGCAAGGGATGTTTAGAGCAAATGGAGGGTGTGGTTATGTGAAAAAACCCGATTTTCTGTTAAACGTCGGGCCTAATGGTGAGGTTTTCGACCCGAAAAAGCCTCTCCCTATCAAGAAAACACTCAAGGTAGATCAGATTCATTTCTGCTTGGTGCAAGAATTGCTCATTAATCTTTGCCATTTTGTGTTCTGAGTAGGTGAAAGTGTACTTGGGAGAAGGTTGGAATCTTGATTTTCATCACACACATTTTGATTTCTTTTCCCCTCCAGACTTCTATGTCAAGGTAATAAAACTAGCCCATCATTCTTGATTGGAATTTGATTGGAGAAAAGGAATATGTGAACAATGTTGTTGAAATGCAGATAGGGATTGCTGGGGTGCCTTGTGATTCAAGAATGAAGAAGACCAGGATAATCAATGATAACTGGATGCCAGTTTGGGATGAGGATTTTGAGTTCCCATTGACAGTTCCAGAGCTGGCTCTGCTGAGGGTTGAAGTGCATGAGTTTGATGTGCCTGATAAGGATGATTTTGCAGGGCAAACATGCCTTCCTGTTTGGGAGATAAAGGCCGGGATTCGGGCTGTTCCGTTGCATGATTTTAAGGGGCGACAAGTATAAGTCCGTTAAGTTACTTATGAAGTTGGAGTTTGTTTGAAGTTATATTTCGTGTTATATATTGATAATATTTGAGTCAATTTTCATGGGAAATCATATGATTATGAAGATATGTATAAATTCGTTAAGTTACTTATGAAGTTTGGAGTTTGTTTGAAATCAAATTTTGTTTAATTATGATGAGATACGAGTCCATTTTCATGATAAATGACATGATTCTTGGACTTTAGGGTTGTGGGGAGATGAATAATTGGTTTTTTCATGTGTTTTTCCATAGTTGTGTAATGAGTCTTTATTTGTTTGTTAGTGTGTTTCAACTGTTGAAGAGAGGGTTACCAAAACCGGGGGTAGGTTTGTCATTGTATTGCGGATATTGATCCACAAAAGTAGGCACAGTTAGACTATGAACAACCACGTTTGATCCACTATTTAGTCGTTTCATTAGCGCCTCCTAAAACAATCTGCTAAAGTCATTGAATTATTCCAAAAACTGTCAATAAATTCAATTCCTTGCCAGCTCTATGTCAAATACTCGTTTCTGCCAACACAAGTTTCTTCAGACATTTTATCCATGCGTGAATTGAAAAATTTTATGGATTATTGGTGATGAAGATTCGGATTCATGCGTGTATATGACAAATGTTTTATGGATTTTGATGCGTTAGATTGATTGAGAAATTTTACAATATAAAATACATATTTCAAAATCCTATTCAAAGTAAAAAAAAAAAGAAAGTATATTCACTGATGAAATTATTAAATAAAACTAAAATGAAGTCTTAAAATGTAACTTTACAGCAATTAATTAATTTCCGATGTTGATTTCCACATACAGACAATGTTGGGCCAGCAGCCCAACACCAAAACCCACAAATCTCAATGCAAGAAAATTAACAGTCCAAGCTTTCTTGATGTTAAGAACTCGGAAGTAAATCAAAATCTCGAAGCATCAAACAATCAAAAAAAAACAGAAGGAAATTAAGGCTGAAGAAAGAGAGTAAGGGAGGGAGAAAGAGAAGAGGCATGGGCGTGGACTACTACAAGATACTTCAGGTGGACCGCTCCGCCAAAGACGACGACCTCAAGAAAGCTTACCGCAAGCTCGCCATGAAATGGCACCCCGATAAGAACCCTAATAACAAGAAAGAAGCCGAAGCCAAATTCAAGACAATCTCCGAAGCCTATGACGTAATTCTTTCTTCTTCTTTTTCTCAATCTCCGAACCCTAATAATTGTTATTTTTATCTCCCCACCGCTGTAATTCGAGCAATTTTGAGAAGTGGTTATGAATCAATGATCATGATTGTGAATTGTGATTTGACTGATCGGGGCTGTTTTCTCGGATTGATTGATCAATGTAGGTATTGAGTGATCCGCAAAAGAGGGCGGTTTATGATCAGTACGGGGAGGAGGGTTTGAAGGGGCAGATGCCGCCACCTGACGCCGGCGGATTCTCCGGCATGAGAGACGGCGGCGGAGGTGGTGGGGCGACATTCCGATTCAATCCGCGCAACGCGGATGATATATTTTCAGAGTTCTTTGGGTTTTCAAGCCCGTTTGGGGGGATGGGAGGAGATATGGGAGGCGGATCGAGGGCGGGGCAATCTGGGTTTTCGAGGAGTATGTTTGGGGATGATATATTTACTTCGTTTAGGCATGCGGCTGCAAGTGGGGAAGGGGGGTTCGGGTGGATCGCAGAGGAAGGGAGCAGCGATTGAGCGAATGTTGCCGTGTAATTTGGAGGATCTGTACAAGGGGACTACTAAAAAGATGAAGATTTCAAGGGATGTGATGGACAACAGCAGTGGGTATAGATTTGATCTTTGTCGACTGTTTTGGTTTGTTTTGTTGATTGGGTTGTTTGTGATTGAAATGAATATATTGGGTTAGTATGTTAAAATGCAATTATATATTTATATATATGAATGTGAATTAGAATTAGTAGAAAAGTTGGGAATTTGGTTTGTATGGTTTGATTGATTTCTGTATTGGTTGGTCGCTTTGTGGCGTGCAGGATGCTAGTGTTTACCTTTTGACTAGTGTCATTTTGGTGCAAAATGCTTTTGTTGACATCTCTCGACACATGTAATCTTGGCGTAGTGATGACCTACCGTGTCATAGTCGTTAGAATAGAATCTCTTTTTGTGTTTATTTAGATAGCATTCATAACCGGATATTACAGAATGCCCAGGAGAATCTGCTTTACTTTGTGACTTTATGACATGTGTACATATCAAAGTCGGATATCTTCGTGCTTAGATAAATTTGACTTGATTGGTGATTTGTGGCTGAATGCAAGATGCTTTACTTCTTGTCGTGTGAGTGCTGTAATTTCCTAGCTTGTCGTTGGGATAGAGTCTTTCATGTTTCCTTAAGCTTTGTAGGTTGCTGAAGGGCATTGTGAGAATAACTATTAAGACATCTGAAATCTGAATAGAAACTTCTGTTGCTCATCCTAATCCTGTCAAAATTTCACACATGTTCCCATGTATATTATACTTTATTCTTGATGAAAATACATAGTAAAACATATGCTTGCTATTCAGGTGACAAGATAGATGCATAATTAGTTAGGATTGTAGTCTTGCCTGTCTTTCACGTTTGTTCTACTACTAGCATGCCTATTGAGTTTTTCTATGGAAGGATACCTTATATTCCTTCCGTCCCGCTTGACTTGTCTTATTTTCTTTTTTGAGTTGTCCCGCTTGACTTGTTGTTTCTTAAAATGGAAAATAATTACTACATAAACTCCCACTTTTTCTTTGTGGGGCCTACCTCTCTACACATAATCACCCACTCATCTACATATAACCACCCACTCATCTTATTAATTCTAACCCCCAAAAAAAAAAAAAAAAAAAAAAAAAAAAAAAAAAAAAAAAAATATGTTGTCGCTTTCTATCTTCCCTATTTTTGAGTTTGTTATCATTTTTTTTTACTGATTAAAAACTTTACCTATGAATGAAAAAAATGTTTTAGTGGAATATCAAAAGGCCTCATTATGATCAGCATGAAATACCATACAGACTTGTTAATATATCATTTTCCTTTACGAGTATCCACGTTTTGAAATTTGGGATACCCTGCTGTCAGTTACCTTATCTCTAGGTTGAGTTATCCATCTCTTGGATTCAATGCTCAGAACAAAACTTGTTGTCAAGTGATTAGTGTATATATCTTACGTTTTATGTGCTCTTGATTATCTTCTGTAATAAGCATATATCTACTACCGACATCCTTCAATGCTTCCTATTTTCAACTATTTCCCTCGTGGCAGGAGGCCTTCTACTATGGAGGAAATTCTTACAATCGAAATCAAGCCTGGGTGGAAGAAGGGAACAAAAATAACGTTCCCGGAGAAGGGCAACGAACAAAGAGGCGTCATACCATCCGACTTGGTCTTCATCATCGATGAAAAGCCTCATGGTATGTTCAAAAGGGACGGAAACGACCTCATAGCCACCCAGAAGATCTCCTTGGTTGAAGCTCTAACCGGCTACACCGCCCAAGTGACTACCCTTGATGGCCGGAATCTCACCATACCCATCAACAGCATTGTTAGTCCAACCTATGAAGAAGTTGTTAAAGGAGAAGGGATGCCCATCCCTAAAGAGCCTGGAAGAAAGGGAAACTTACGGATCAAGTTCAACATAAAGTTCCCTAGCCGCCTTACTCCTGAGCAGAAAACCGGCATTAAGAGGCTTTTAACATCCTCGTAAATACCGGTTTGGAGTTATCAAAACCTACTCTTGTAAGCTTGCCTTCTTTCAACTTTATTTTTTTGGTTTATCTTATCATTCCTTGGAAATTACAGTTATCTAATTTTTTTAGATGTTTATTTATCAACAATTTTTCACTGCTAATATATTTGATCCTTACAAGAATCAATATGTTTATCATCTTTTTCTACACAATCTTTGTTATGCTCAATTGATGAGCTTTTTTTTCGATCTTGTGCTTATGTTATTGTAGCAACTCGAGTTTTCTATCCCCGTAGGTACGGGGCGTTACCTCGTAGTTTAAAGATTGTGATGTGGTGAAACTGGCTTCTAACTTGTGTATTGTTTTCATACCTATTTCATTGATTAGGAGTAGGTGCTTAGAAATAGAAATTCTGAATTTGTTTCTCTTGGCACCAGACAAGAAAACATGCCATGTTTTGTAATAACTGGTAAGAAGTCGAGAGATGTAATAATGGTGTAGCAACTCCAGAAAAAGACAGGAACGATAGTACAATTATAGGATCAAAGACAGGAATCTAGAGGAAGTATATGTAACTAAAATACTAGTATTTATGTTTAAATTAGTTGTAGTAATTTATGTAATAGGTAATGACTCAGTTCTGGTAGTTGAAAAGTAACTGAGTTGGTTGAAGCTTCTTTGTATGCAGTAGCTTATGAAAACTCTTTACTCTCATTATTTGTTGTTTCATGAAATTTGTGGAGGCTCCAAGACTTCTGTCCTTTCATATTTAAGTCATTGGTGTAAGCAAATGGATTGCTCATTAGGAGGCGGTTCAAAATTATGAGAGAAGGCGAAATCTATAATTTAGGAGAGAATGAGAATGGGTGAACTAAAGAATTTTGAAGGACAGGAATAAAATTTTTAAAAATTACACATAAAATAGGTTTCACTTTGTTAAATGGGTCATTTAGTCCTTTAAAAGTCCTTGTAAGGGTGAAGGGTTATTTAAGTTATATATAAATGACCACCTAACATATATAAAAACAACAGATCCATCACACGAGACATAATTTTTGGGTCAAATCAAACTTGCTTCGTTTTGATCTGCCACTTTTCGAAATAAGCACTTAAAGTTTGAATTGTACGGGTAAGGTTATCCAAATTATAAATAAGAGACTCAGAAGTTGATGTGGAATTAGTGGAGACTTCAACACGCTTCCTCTATCCGCCACTTTTTTAAATCACTTGGATGCGGCCAATTGAAATTTATAGTTTCGTTAAAATATAATCAAACGTGTGTATATTTTGTTTTTTAAAAGATCATTTACGTCCAAATTGGAGGCTTGTATAAATGAGGTTATTCTGCTAATTAGGTTTTTCTCTTTTTCTTTATTTTTTTGTTTAAAAAGTTTCGAAAAATTAACACTACCAATCTTAGGAAGCATAATAGTGATCTTAAGAGAAAATGCATAAAGGGAAAGGGAGAGGGACAAGACCAAAGGGACCTCCCCAAGGGGAGAGGGGCAGACGATCTACGAAATAGCGAAACAACGACGTCGTTTCTGTTCTAACCCTTCTACAATTGCGCGTGCCCCTATTTTCTGATTGCAGCACTACATCATGCAAACACAACTCTCCTTTCCCTCGCTTCTCTCCCTGCAATTCGCACAATTCTTGAATTTCTTCGTGTGAAGTCTGACTTTTCTATCAATAGGTTTGAGATCTCCTAAGTTTCTCAACACGAATGGCGTCAGTTTCTTCGAGTCCTCGAACTGTAGAGGAGATCTTCAAAGATTACAGTGCTCGTCGTGCCGGAATCGTCCGTGCTATTACTCACGGTAATCGTGTCCAATTAGTAAATCCACAAAAGATAAGATTTTTTTTGTGAATTTCTCGAATAAATTGTAAAATGAACGAGTGTGACTTTTTTGGGTTCTTTTTCTAATTCAGATGTGGATGAATTTTACGGGCTTTGCGACCCAGGTAATTTATTCTTAGTTCGTTTAGAAATTTAAATTCTGGTGATTTTTGCTCCTGCTATATAAAAAGCTGGGTCTTTTTTGACTCTGCTTTGGTTTTCTAAGTTGATAAACAAAATGAGAGAGTTTGAGGAATTCGTTGCTGCAATTTAGTTTGATAGAGTAAAGTATACGTTGGACCTCCATCTTTTCCCTTAATTTTCTACCTTTCAATCGATTCATATAAATTTAAATATTCTAATTTTTATCAAGATATGTTTTTTTACTTGATTGAAAGGTTAGTTTACTCCTTTATTGGGTAAATGAGGATGAAGTAGATTGTAATTACTAAGTTCTTGGTCGTTTCTATAGGTGGTTTACTGGAAGTGTTGTTGTTGGTTTCTCGACGATGGTTCCAACATTTTTCGACTTGATTCGAGTTTTCTTTATTTCGGTCAAAGTTTGTGATTTTTACTTTTTGGTTTAAGAGAAATGAGTTTCTGGACATGTGATTAAGAACCCTGTTGTATAGGTTCTTGTTACTGCCTTATCCTATTTATGCAAAAAATAACCATTATACATGATTAGAACCCTGTTGTATAGGTTCTTGTTACTGCCTTATCCTATTTATGCAAAAAATAACCATTATACAAAGTGTTACCTTCTTGTTGACGAAAATATTTCAAGAGAGCAATGTACTTGCAGTGAGAATTTGCTATGCTTAGTAACTTCTTTTAATGGTTTCACTTCCCTAGTTGATCGGATTTGGTTTCCTCAACTTTTACTTACCAGAGAAGGAGAATTTGTGTCTGTATGGGCACCCAAACGAAACTTGGGAAGTAAATCTCCCAGCTGATGAAGTTCCACCAGAGCTCCCTGAGCCTGCCCTTGGGATCAACTTTGCGAGGGATGGGATGAATCGGAGGGATTGGCTTTCTCTAATTGCTGTGCACAGTGACTGTTGGTTGCTCTCTGTTGCTTTTTACCTTGGAGCCAGGCTGAACTGCAATGAGAGGTACAATTTGCACACCTGTATCATCACCTTCCCCCACCCCCAACACCAACTGCAGTTTAAATATGATTTTGTTCTGAAGAAACTTTTCTTAAACATTATATGTTTACTGGATTTGCAGGAAGCGCCTCTTTGGTATGATCAATGATTTGCCAACAGTTTTTGAAGTGGCGACTGAAAGAAAGCCTGGCAAAGATAAGCCCAATGTTGATAGTGGAAGCAAATCTCGCGTTGGCACAAAGGTATAAGAGTCTCAGTTTTAACATGTTTTGTTAGTAATGTTTGAAATATTGTGGATTTATCTCATGTTGGGAGATAATGAAACAATATTGAGGATAGTGTCCTTTTTTACATAGTTTACTAAAACTTTTAGTATTTAGAACAAACTTTTAGTATGGCTGTAGAATGCTAATTTCTTTGGTTATCTTCAGTTGGGAAGTGATTTATTTTCCTTTCATTTGATTTGTGTCAATGATTGTGCTTGTAGCTGAAAAATATTAAGGCCAACTATTTCTCATTTTGCAGAGATCTAATGATGGCCAAGTCAAAAGTAACCCAAAGCTTGCAGATGAAAGTTTGGATGAAGAGGAAGACGAACATAGCGAAACACTCTGTGGAACCTGTGGTGGAAATTACAATGCAGATGAGTTCTGGATTGGGTGCGACATCTGCGAGCGATGGTACCATGGGAAATGCGTGAAAATAACTCCTGCTAAAGCGGAGAGTATCAAGCACTACAAATGCCCCTCCTGCATGAAGCGCGGAAGGCAGTAGTTGTTACTTCATCAACTGAAGAAGATTTGATAGTGTTTCCCTCAGTGCCTGACAGAGTAGTTTAGCAACATGTGTTTCATCTGTTTGTAGCCTGACAATATTTTATTCTGAACAGGATAAAGCCCTTCTCTTTTGCCTACTAGCTGGTCTGTTGTTTCAATGTTATAGCTTTTATATAGAATTCTGGTTCATTCTGATGCTGCTTCGTTATATGGATCCTACGCCTTGTTCGTGATGTATCATTAATTTAAAGAAGTCACGTTTTTTGTTCATTTGCTGTCTCTTTCTTGCTATTGCAGATCATGGGATACTCTTATTGTACTTGCATTTGGTTCTAGTTGTCTCTTTTTGGCTTGTTGTTGTACTTTGGATACTGCAAGAAGCATGGGTTTATCTCTTAGCTGTCTAGGATCAATACTTGGATTCTTCACCAGGTGATACATACAAGAGAAGTCTGATGTTGAGATTCAGGTGGTGGAAAACTCCCTCTTATTTTATATGGCTTGCTGCTATTTTCAGGTATCTTTTCACATCTACATCATTTAATCTTAGTTGTTATCGCCTGCAATGTGTTTCTATTTTAGCAACCCTTTTTAACTGAGTACTATTTTGCTCATACCATTGCCTAGCAGGGTGCAAGGTCTGCCAGGTGGCAAGATGGGCTCTAATCGCGCTAATAGCTCGTCAAAGGAGAGGCTGAAGTGGACTAAGGAATTGCATGATCTGTTTGAGAAGGCAGTCAATCAGATTGGAGGTCCAGATAGTACGTAAAAGCTGTTCATTAGTCCAAACAAGATTCAAATCTAAGTGTTTTTGTTGATTTTTCGCTTTGATTTTGTTTTTCAAGGGGCAACTCCTAAAGGTATTCTGAAGGCTATGTCTATTCCCGGATTGACAATCTTTCATGTCAAGAGTCACTTACAGGTCTCTCTCTCTTTTCTCTCCATACCCAAAATGTAGCAAGATAGTATGCTAAGACTGAGTTAGCTCTACTAAAGATTTTGTTGCTATCATTTCTTGATCTCTATTTGGTGATGCGTGTGCAGAAATATAGGATGTCAGTATTCACTCGGGAAGAAGACTACACAAGTAAAGACGTTTTCATATTCGTCACCATTTCCTTTTACCTATTGTTCTTAAAGAATATGCTTTCCTTGTGTAACATGCAGAAGGCAAGCTTGAAAGAAGAAGTGTATCAGAGATGAATCCCAACTTCTCTGTTCTCGCGTGAGTCGACTTCTTTTACTCGTATATCGGTTCATTTGTGAACACTTAATCCATTCATTTTACAAAATATCTAGGGGCGAACAGCTAAATGAAGCTTTGCTGATACAAATGGAGGCACAAAGACGACTAAGCGACCAGCTTGAGGTGAGTTTGGGAGTTCGGACAAATTCTTGATCCATCTTCTTACCTAAAGACGTGTAAACAGCACAAAAAAAAACGTCGTATGCAGGTCCAGAAAAGCTTGAAGATGAAGATTGAAGCACAGGGAAGATTTCTGGACAAGATCATGGAGGAATACAAGAACCGGGCACCCGGAACCAAGGCGATCAAACCGTACTCTCCAATACTATCATTGCCTTCTCTAAGTGAAGAGTCAGATCAGTCTAATGGGAAGGAGTTTGGATCAGATTCAGAAGATGTGAGTGAGATTGAGATATCCTCTAAGAGAAGAATTCTGAGGTAAAAAGAGGATCAAGATTCAAGATAATGTTATGATCCCACAGATGCAGAAAGCTCCTCCATTCAATCTTGATTCACATGACTTGAATCTGTTCTCCCTTGATGGGATTAGTAAGACTCTTTATGCAGAGCAAGAGCTCATCTTCCCTTGGGGCGTTGTCGACGCCTTCTCAACGACCACCCCACTGCCGGGCATGTATAACCATCTGAATTTGTAAGAATAAGGCATTGTTTCGTGCTGTGAAATAAGTATGTGTAATGGATTGTATGATGTGTTCGTGGATTGAAATTGATGGTCACTTGTATTCCTATTGAATAATGGCCAATTTCTTGATTAATAAGCTCGTTGCCATCATCTTGGAGATGTATTTGAATAGATATACTCCATATTTCTTAACAAGTTATTATCTTTTTTTGATTAATAGCAAAAAATTTAACACTATGCTTTGAATTTTACAAAGTATCCGTGCTTTCTAGGATGTGAGTGAATTTTGATTCATAATTTTTATATCATGCCATTGTTCAGTATCTTGCAAGAAAAAGAAAGTGTGAACTAAAAGTAAACCAAGAGCAATCCCATTTTCTAAAAAGCAGGTTGTTTTCATATTGAAAATCAATCAAGAAAACATCCATTTGCCAGAAGGAGACAGCCATGCCTCCTCTTAGTGGGTGAAGAAAACAAACAAGGAACACCATAACCACAAGCTTGATATGAACTCAAAGGTGAATCTCCAACAAATATTTACTACATTCTCTACAAGAATATCCGAGAGAGAGCGAGAGAGAGGAGAGACAGAAAGGGTGTTTTGGAGGAGGGTGGATGGGGTGTGGTAGGGTTGTGGCAGATTTAGGAGTTTTAGTCAAGGCAAGGAGGGCCCTAATAAGAAGTAGGTTGCTCCTCATCCATGAAACTCCAATTCATACAAAGCAGGCCTCAAATAATGATAATGAAGGTAAGCTCCATACATGGACAGGACTTGATAACTCATACAGGTGAAAAAAGAAAGAACAGACAACCAACCAATGTATATTTACTCACCCAAGCTAATAGAACCATCCTTCATCAACTTTATGCTCAAACTATTGAATCTTCCTCTTGAGTAGTGTCGGGAAGCTTTTCTCCAGTCAGTCCCGGTTTTCATCATGGCAATGAATTCATCGTAGCTGATTAGTCCATCCTGAGTTCAAGATGAGATGCAATGAGCATAGAACTAGATACCACAGCAGATCAATGTGGAGGACTTCTGTTTATTTAGTTTTACCTTGTCCGTGTCAACCTCTTGGAAAATATCATTTGCCACATTCGTACAATCATCAACTCCATCTTCCATCAAAGCGTCTCGAAGCTCTTCGGGCTCAATGAAACCATTCCCATCTTTATCAAAATAGGAGAAAGCCTTGTGGAGATGTTCATCATTGGCCATCTTCTGCAGATGGAGCAAAATAGCGAGGAATTCGCCATAGTCCAAGGTTCCTTTACCATTTGTATCCACCTGTTGGCAATAAAGACATCAGCATCAGCCAAACAAGGTATGTGGAGAACTGATTAGTAAAGCAAAGTGTTCTCAGCAACAAGATTGCAAGGCCAAGGGAAAATGATTTTAGCTTCCCCCAATATTAACAGTTGCCAAACATCAACCAAAAGAAAAATTCATATATAAACTACATATTATTACTATGAGAAAGTGGGAAATGGTAAAATCTATATAAATAATTAAATCAAAAAGTACAAATTAATTGAGGTGAGAAGGTTTGAGCTTTTCAAGCAGCCTATGACTAGTGGACTTACAGCTTCAATGAGCATTTGTACTTCAGATTCAGCCATTTGCCCATGGAATTTCAATAATCCAGCCTTTAGTTCTTCGATTGTAACAATACCATCATTGTCTGTGTCTATCTTAGCAAACATCTCTCTGATACCTTCAACTTCTTCATTCGACAAGAAATCAGCAATGACCTAAGCAAAGACAAGTGAATATGTTCATCAAAGTATAAGTACTGAAAACATTTATATACATAGAATCAACAACAGACCCTAAGCGCCTTCCTCTTGAATCTATTCATCATTGAGAACTGCTTCAGTCGTGACTTGACAACATCCCCAAGGGGGAACGTTTGGAGCCTTCTTTGCATTTTGAAGCCAAGTGTGTTCTGCAAATGCAAAATATCAAGAGGAGAAAAGGTTGGAAGAATTGCATATGTACCACCATCCACAAAATGGATAAATAAAGGATATCAATATTATATGCATGTGCAGAATGACGGAAACTATCAATATATCAAGCTAAACATGAGATGGAGAGGTACAAAGAAAAGTGACAAATGGGGGAAAAGGATTTGCTCATCCAACAGCATTCATATAAGGAAACAACCAGACAACATAACTTAACTCACCCAGAACTTGTTTTGCTGTCAGCCGAATCTTCGGATCTGGTTCCAGCATCAGTCTTACAAGACTCTTAGCGCTGTCTGAAATACTTGGCCACGGTTCACGCTCAAAGTCTATTTTCCCACGTATTATGGCCTGGGCAACACCTTGCTCAGATTCTGTGCAAAACAAGGTGCTTAAGATACATGGATATTTACAATCCATTGATATTTCACAAAGCTAACAGTTTCCTAAACCGGAGCAAAAATTACCAGCCCAGAAAGGAGGAACTCCACACAGCAATATATAGAGGATCACTCCAGCACTCCATATATCTATCTCCGGACCATAGTTTCGCTTTAGGACCTCTGGAGCCATGTAGTACGGGCTCCCCACAATCTCAGAAAACCTCTCACCTAGAAATCATAGAGAAGATGAATGAAAATATACAAATGATAAAGATTAATATATCTATAACAACTTAGACACACTTTTGAAGTCAAATTCTTATAGTGTTTGATGCAGCAGAAACATCATCTTACATCATGGTGTTTCAACACTCAAAATAGTTTCTTTTGAATAATTGACGGTTTCGTTGTAGAAAATTTGTTTATAGATCGCTTCTAATTGATGGAAATAATATAAAAAAAAAATCTCCAAAAACAAAGCCTTTAGAGTCAAACTCCATATACCGGTGCTTCTTTTTTCAAATCTGCTAAAAAGACATGCATTTCTGTTGACACCACATCATCAACAATAGCAATCAAATAAAAAAGTAACTTATCCAACCAATTACACAACTACTTACCAGGCTTGAAGAAGATTGACAAGCCAAAGTCGATTGCTTTAAGAGGCGAATTCTCCTTCTTACTCGCGAACAAAAAATTCTCAGGCTTCAAATCCCTATGGATCACCCCATGCTTGTGGCAAAGCTGCACGACCTCCACAATCGTCCTCATCACCGCAGCCGCCGCCCGCTCCGTGTAATGCCCACGCGCCACAATCCTATCAAACAACTCCCCGCCCTCGCACAGCTCCATCACCAAATGCACCGCATTCTCGTCCTCGCACGCCTCCTTGTAGCTCACGATGTTCGAGTTCTTCGGTAAATGCTTCATTATCGCCACCTCCCGCCGCACATCCTCGATATCCACCGCTGTCCGCAGCTTCCGCTTCGATATCGACTTGCAGGCCAGCAGCTCCTTCGTCTCCCGATCAATGCATAAATAAGTCACTCCGAACTCACCACGCCCGAGCTCCCTATCGATTAAATATTTGTCATCAATATTCTCCTTCGTTACATCCGTCAGGACGGTGATTGCTTTCTTCACGTTTCCGGCCGACTTATCCTTCCGTCCGTGATCTTGACCGGAGTAGTTTGAAGATTTGACGTCTTCTCTGGCGACGGCAGCCGGAGATCTGCAGCAGTTTCCCATCCAAATCTGGATTTGAGAGCAGTGCCTTAAAATTAAGCAAAAACCTTCTTAACTGGAAGCACAGTAGCTACGCTTTCACATGGCTGGAGAGTGAGAGTGAAACCCTAGCCTCATTGGGAGATGAGCAGAGCTTAGGTACGATAATGCCGATGAAATTTTCACGCAGAACGACGGAATTTGGGTGTGTGAAAGGGGAAAGGGGGTTTTTTTGCCTGCAATTAGTGGTGTGTACGGTAACGGCTCAGATGCGTTTGTAGTAAACTGAGAGACGTCTTTTCGAATTTTTTTATTCCGTTAATATATACCTCCACATCGCCTAAGGAGCGGCCCCCGCACAACAAACCCAACCTATACTCATAATCAAATATTAATTTATTGAGGGGGGGGGGCGCGAGCACTAATGAATAACGCGTAAATTTCCCAATCATGTGGGATAGAAGATCCGATCCTCCCCATCGGATGGCCCGCACAACAAAAATATATAATGATATATTTATTCGGAGAAAAAGAAAAAAAATTCTTACTAAAATATTTTAGATGCCGTTTCCATTGCAGCTTGCATCGAATTCGAATTTAAAGTTTTTTATTCAAAATTTAGAACAAAATTCATAAAATTAGTACTCCCTCCGTTCCACTTCATTAGTTCAGTTTTCCTTTTTGGGCCGTTCCATTCCATTAGTCCAACTTTTCTTTTTTAACTTAAAATAACACTCTTATATATTCTAGTGGACTCCACTACTTTATACTCCCTCCGTCCCGCCCGACATGGCTTAATAGGTTTGGGCACGATTATTAAGAATAGTGGGTAGTTGTGTATAAAAGTGGTATAAAGCGGTGGGACCCATTAGAATTTATTAGAGTATTATTTTAGTTAGTGGTCAAGTCAAGTGGGACAATGAAAAAGAGGAAAGAAGCCAAGTCGGGTGGGACGGAGGGAGTACTACTTTACACACAACAAACAATTTTTTTAATCTCCGTGTCGAAAAGAAAGTGGACTAATGAAGTGGAACGGAGGGAGTAGATGTTTGAAAGATACTATTTTAGATATAAGTCCAAACTTTTGACTCCAATATAACTAATCCATCCATATTATCTATTTTTTTTAGTCAATTCTTATCTGCAAATCCTTATCAATCAATAAGTTAGACTATTTTTATGGTTGTTTGCAATAGCTTAAATTTTTTTAACTGCTTAAATTATGTAGAAGTTGATAAAAATAGCTTATTAGAGAAATTTGTGGGTGTTCGCAAAAACTGCTTAAAAATAGGAAAAATTGAAAAAAAAAATGTTTGCAAATATTTTTAATCTAGTAGCTTATTTTGGGTATAGTATCAAAAGTCTATTTCATCCCTAAGATTTAAATAATCATATATGTTATGCATTTCTTATTTTAAGTTTAATACATGATTTATATAAAGTTGTCTTTTATACTTTTCTTATTTTAAACTTATGAAATTATTATAAAAAATATATATATGAAAAATATAACCATGATAATTGATAAAGGATGGTTAGGACGTTCACGTTACCCACTAATGCAACACATATTGTTATTTCTTATTTTAAGCTTATGAAATTATTATATATATATATATATATAATCATGATAATTGATAAGGGAATGACTTTAATTTTCAATTTAGGGTTCAAGGGTATTTTTGATTTGTGAATTAGTAATGAGGATAAAATTATAAATTGTCAACTTACAAATATTTACAACATTGTCATAATTTGTAGAAGTTGTTATTTATCAACTTTAACAATTTCAACTTAAATAACTTAAAAGTAGAGATTTTTTCCTAATTTAAGCTGTTGCAAACACCAAAAAATATGTTTTCCTTAAATTAAGCTAGAAGATGGATAAGTTAAATGGTTGCAAACACCCATTTAATAAATTGTGATGCATTTTCACACGGGCGGATGCAATATTAAAACAAGGGTGCAGTACTTTTTTGAAAGAAGAGGGCTACAATTTTAAAATTTAGAAATGAGTTTTGCTCATATTCATAAAATTATTTTGAGTTTGAAAATTAGTATTTTAGATATAAATCCAGAATTTTAACTCCAATACAATTAATCCAACCATCGTATCCTAGTTTTTTTTTTAATAAATAAATTCTTATTAGTAAATCTTTTACCAATCAATTATTTAAGCCTATTTTTAATGAATTGTGATGTATTTTCACATGGACGGATGCAATATTAGAATCTCTAATCTTCAAAAGATGAGGGCTGAAAATATACAATTTTAATAGGCTAGCCCCTCTTTCAATCTACCCCGGGTGGTGAGGGATATATAGGATGGTGGCTTGAGATGAGCCACATAAAAATCTTATATTTGTTGAGGAAGTTTTATAACATAGAAAAATACTCTTTAATGAAATTTTATGTATGAAATCAACGATTTTGCTTGATGGGATGGAGATACCTGATTTATTAATTTATCAGAGTAAAGTAGTAAGAGCTCATATAATTCTACGTTGGGGATCTTTTGGACCATTTCCGGTAGATTACTTGGTGGCCCACCAATCATGCGGCGCCACGCGTGCATTGTTGAACCACCTTTTTTACATTCTAATATTAATTTATTGGGCAGCACGCCGTACGCGCGTGCGCAGCGCGATTGGTGTGTCCCACGAAATGGCGAAGATCCGGACCGCTAATTCTATACATACAAGATAACCAACTCAACTACGAGTCATATGTAGTTTGGTTGGGGTAGGCAGAGTGAAATTGGGCAAAAGAGCAAATGCGAGGGAGGGCCGGCCTATCATATGATGGCATTAGTTTTGGGCTTATGTGGGTGGGAACATGGGCTGTGTCAGGTTTTATAACAATCATTCTACACCAGCAACAGTCAAAATCGGTGGGCCCCACCATAAACCTCCTAACCTTACTGATCGCCACGTGGGCTTGTGGGAAGGAATCCATTTCATTCTCTTGGAATTAGCATGATACACCTTAAAAGTCTTCAACTAACTAGAATAAAATACATCCATGAATTGAATACTTTTTTAGGAAATTTAGGTGATTTTCCCATGTCGACAGCCTGATTTAAGAACAAGATTACCATATTTTGATATTCATCCAATCACATTTTATTATTTGTTATAAACTAAATGGAACGAAAGAATAAAAGAGAGAGCGAGAATGAGATGTGTATTATTATGAGGGTGGAGACCTTTATTTATAGAATACAAGATGAGTTCATGGGATTTTAGGGTTTACATGGTCATCACAATATATGGTAAGTGTATATATAAAATATATTTACAACATTATTTCATTTTTTATTTAAAATTCTTCTTAAAGTCACTTCACCGATCGGAATACTCCCGTATCAATCATAAAAGAACCATAGCCGCTATTTAAATATATTTGTTTAACAAATTTTGCTCTTATATAATAACCTAAATCCTAAAATAATATTGGCTAACCTGAGGAGAAGAAGCTACATTTTGCACTCAAGTTTCTATTTTTAACTATAGATACAACAAGTATACAGCCATAATTTATTAATTACAATTTTTTACAAAATAAAGTCGTAGTGTTGATGCTAAATTCTTTCGTCCCTACTTTTATCTGTTATTGCTGATGAACCTTGCTACTAGACTCATTTTTTCGATTTCGTGCCTAAGGTCAATCATATATAACAAATTCAAATCTAACAACGTCGGTGAGTTTCGAACTTGTGATCTTTAATTATAATAACTCAACTATATGAACCATTACATCATATCATATTAGTGGAACAATTTTCTTATAATATGGTCAGTTGACACGTGTAGTCCGAATTAAATGATTAACGAATGGGTTGATTGTTGCTTGTAATCTTTATTTTCTTAATCATGAATGTATTAATTATCTTGTATTTATGAGCTCATTCCCTCCTATTAACTAGGTCATTTTGTCTGATTTTATACTAAATCACTTTTTTCTTATTACAAACATAAAAATAAAAATGGATTAAAAATCAGAAAAATACAAATTGATGTATTTACGTTTGTCAGCAATGACAACATGAAACGCAATATGAAAATAAGAGAGCTAATGTGAATTGAATGGCCTAAAAAGATTATTTGGCAACTATATATAAATATTGTTACAGTAGTATTACAGATAGTAATTATCAGTTTCCGCGTAGAGGGATATCGAGAGTCTGCGCAGCACAAGAAAAGAAGAATGAGAGAGAAACTGCAGAGAGAGAGAGATACGCAGAAGAAACATAAATAAGGTCTATGAATTTCAGATTTTCACACCATTTTCTATTCATTAATCTTCAAAACCAAACAACATATATACATACATATGGATCATGGTCAATTTTCCCAAGTTCATAATCATAACCAGTCCGATCGCCTTCCTCAATGGAGCAATCAAGAAACCCAAGATTTCTTGGTGATTCGGGCCGAGCTCGACCCGAACTTCATGGAAATCAAGCGTAACAAGCTTCTTTGGGAAATGGTCTCGGCCCGAATGAAAGAAATCGGGTACGACCGAACCCCGGTCCAGTGCAAGAGCAAGTGGAAAAACCTAATTACGCGATACAAGGTATATATAGTTGATGTTTTCGATTTGTAATTATTTTATTGGTTTTTTTGATATATCATTAGCAGAAACTTCAAGATTATAGAGAGAGAGAGATTCATATGATGGAAATTAAATATGATTCAATTTCTTTAGCTGATCTTTGAAAAATATTTGCATTACACATATTGATACAATCTTGTCGATATTTTAGTGACCCGAATTTTTGGGTCGAGCTCAAAGAAGCTCGTGGTGCGATTTGAACTTTTTCGCAACAATTCTCGACTAGACTAGGGTTTTGTTGCCGGTTATTATTGACGGCTTGTACTTATTTTTGATTCATAGTGAAATTTTTTCCTCTTATCGAGTTTTAAATTCCCATGTAAAATCTAAGTGTTCTTGTTTACTTTACAACAAATCTTATTATATATATGAAGGGGTGTGAAACAATTCAAGAATTGGAGATGAGGCAGCAAGCATTTCCATTTTACAACGATATGAAAATCATATTCAACGCAAGAATGCAAAGAATGATGTGGGTGGAGGCGGAGGGCGGTGGTAGTGGAAGTGGAAGTGGCGCCGCCACCTCATCTCAAAATAAGAGTCCATCAGTGGTGCAAATTCCTTCCAACAACGACGAGGATGAGAGGGGCCATGTGAGGAAGAGAAGAAAGGAGAAAGCAAGGTCATCGGTTGTTGATGGGGTGAAGGGAATAATGGAGGAATTCATGAGGCAGCAGATGGAGATGGAGATGCAGTGGATGAAGGCTTATGAGGAGAGGGAAGAGAGGAGGAGGGAGAGGGAGATGGAGTGGAGGCAGAGAATGGAGGCGTTGGAGAATGAGAGGTTGATGATGATGAGGTGGTGGAGGGAGAGGGAGGAAGAAAGGAAGGTGAAAGAGGAAGGTAGGGCTGAGAGGAAGGATGCTCTTGTTACGGCTCTCTTGAACAAGCTTAGAAGTGAAGGTATGTGACAATTTTGTTACCAGCATCCTCTATTTCGAATTGTGTTTGATTTAATTTTATCAATTTACATGTTGCGAAAATATCATGTGTTGACAATCGAGGTGGAATAATCTTTGAGGTCAAAGATTTTTCTACCAATAATATAATTTCAAGCAAATAAATTATAGTACCAATCACAATTTACTCTTGATTGTGGCCCACACATTTACAAAACTTTGTTTCATTTTGCCAGTTTAATTACTCCTTCAGTTTTATTATTGTTGACTTTTTTTTTTTCGGTATAAAAATTAAGGTGTTACAAACTTACAGTGGAGGGGTTAACTTATTTAAAGTGTTGTGGTCCACAAATTAATTTTGTTCTTAGGAAATAAGGCAACGATAATGAGACAACTCGAAAAGGATTACAAACTAATAATAATGGGATCAAGTGAGTACATCTTTATACCTAATTTCTACTAGCAAGGGCGTGCAACGGATACATGTTACATTAACCGAACCACGTAATCTTTAATTCCCGTTTATTGCTTACGCTATGATTCGATTATTCGATTCTTTAAATAAATTTTATTGGTATTATTCAACCATAACGTCAGCCATAATTAGATCATTTATGTTCTAAAATCAGTCTTGGAAAAGACCAAAACCTTTCTTAGGTGTAGTTTCAAGTCAAATGGAGTGATTAATGAGTAGTATCATTTATATCATGTATTGAACACGAAAATGCATGTATAATTCTCAAGGTTTGAACATTCCCTTAAAATTCTATTAATATTTTTGTTAGCACTTTATAATTAATTTTTATTTTATTTATCATATGTTAATTGGAATAGGATTTTCTTGCATTGCATTTCCATGCTTCTATTCTACTACGAACTTTTTATTGTGTTTCTTCTGACTTCATTTGCATTAGAGCATCCACATCCCTCCCCAATTTAATCATCCATCCATCACATTCTCTCTCCGTCACGCCTTTTTTTTAAACACTCACCTACATTCTTTCATCCATCCATATAAACAATTTTTACTTTATTGGGTCTCACTACTTTAATTTTTTCAAACATTATATTTTAATAACAACAAATATATAATAATATTTTTATTACTCTTCGAATAAATAAATAATTATAAAATAAAAAATTACTAATTAATTTAGATAAATTCATTAAACAATAAATACTAAGAAAAAAAAACAATTTAAAAACTTGCAATAACATGAAAAATTAAACAATACAACACTTAAAATAAAAATTACGAACTAGTACATCAAAATATTAATCGATCAATTGTTGTTGTGGCGAGTCCATATATGCTCTCTTTGCATCTCAATCTCGGCCTGGCGCAATTCAATCTCGGTTTTTTTGATGCACTTCAACTCATAGATACTCTTGAGAATGTCATCAAAGTTTTGTTTTAGATCATTGTTGTCATCGTCATGACTGTGGCTTGCATATGCTTTTTTCTTCGCCTTTCTCTTTGCAGCCTTTTGTCCGATTGGATGTATTTCTTCATTTAAATCAAAATCAACACTTACGTTTTACGTGGAAGATGTGTTGCTCGCCCCCGATTTAGAGGTCCTTGACTTCTTCGTTGCAATATCAGCATAATCAGACTGGGATCGAAAGGCTGGATGATCTTTGATGATTTCCCACACGTGATCAAGTGCAAATTTGGATCCTTTTTCTGCGCGGTACTTTTCCAGTGCCATTTTGTAGACGTCTTCGCTACTGGACCCGCTTCTATATATACTTGATATGAGATTGTAGCACTCGTTGAATTTTACTACAAGCGGCCTAATGTAATGCCAATGAGATCTCAAGACCGGCCGGACGAGTAGGAAGACTATCGGGTTTATTTTCATTGTAGTAATAAGCAACACGATTCCGAAAGGCCGCTTCCTTTTGGCAATTACTAGTGATTGGATCTTCAGATACCGTGTACCATACGTTTGTTAGACGCACATCCTCTTCTTTTTTCCAAACCAGTCGCTTGTTCTTACCGGTCGCACCGGTAGTTGCTTGCTCCATAGAGCCAACTGAAGCGGGTGACTCTTCCTCTTCGAATTGAGTTTCTGGAACCGAAGATGGAGAGCATATTTCAACTCGTCGAGAAGATCGAGACTGTTTATTTATTGATGGTGGAGTAGAAAATCCAAACACGTGTGACGGATTGTGAGTGAAATTTGACATATTAAGTGGATTGGATGAAAAATTCAGAATATTTGTTGGATTGAGAGTGAAATGTGGATAATTAGTCGGCATCCTATAACTCCCAAAATTTTGGGTATATGAATAATTGGGTGGAAAAAATTGTGGTGGATGGTTGAATTGAGGGTACGAGAAACTTGGAGAAACTTGAGAATTTGGAGGAATTTGAGAATTAGGAGTAGATTCATCTTCGTCCAAATTATAATAATTCGGCCAATTGAAATTGTTATTTTTATCCATTTCGGATAAAAATTTATCAAAAGGAGGATTGAAAAATGAAGTGAAATTGAAATAATATAGAGAGAATAAAATTTTAGTAAAAATATGAGAATGTAAGATTGTGTGATTTTCGTTTTCAATACTTACACTATATATAGAATTTTTTTTGTAACGTTAAAATTAATTAACGGCTATATTTACTGTATATATACTGTACTGCAACGGATGAAAATTGAGAACATCAAGAATTGTTTTATAATTAACGGCTATATACTACCTTTTCACACCTCATGTGGGTCAGACATGTGCTAACTTTCTCTCCATTCAACGAAATATTGGTCCACCACTGACAACCCTCTCTCCATTTAAATTGTTAGATGTAATTTACTCTCTCTCCATCCAGATAAATCTCACATTGCAGCATACCATCCATCCATCCATATGGATGGCCTCTCAAGTTGGCGATGCGGATGCTCTTAGCATTAGTAAACATAGTACAAATTATATCCTACCTAGGCCCATTCCAAAATTACAAATTCTACCTAAAAATTTAATCATGTCAATAATACAGATCATGGTACATTATACAGTCAGTTAATCATACTTTATTGTCAGGAGAGCAAAACAAGATCATCAAGAAACTGTGTCAACAAGCCTTCAAGAATTTCTTGTCCAAACAGTTGACATATTTCCTCAGAAGTCTCGAACTTTAGGTCCATCCCATAAACCCAATTCTCTTTAACATCTTCTTCTGTCAGCATACAAATATCCTCCACAACTTTCTTGTAATAACAATTCTCATTAATCATCATTTCACTTTCATTTTTCTCTGCAATAACCACTCTGTCATCCACACTATCACAACTTGCAGCATTTGAAACTGGGCCATGGGAGTGAGAGTTTGCAATTTGCGGTTGTAAATTCTTTCTTGGGCTTGCCTTTTTGCCACTTCTGAAAGAAAACATAGATCATCAACCTTAGAGGTTGGCCCAATTATGTAAAGTTGAAAAAAAAAAAAACCAAAAAAGAAGTGTATAACAACGAGAAGAATCCCTCATACTCCACTGAGAAGGCTACCTTATGAGGTGGAGAATTGTAACCTTAATCATATAACATTGAAGACCAATCTTAGAAACCTATGTGAAATGTTCCTGAATGTCATTAAATTGCATGCCTCATGCAGAGAACCTTTTGTGTGTGACCTACTCAACTCTAAGACATGATTCCGATACCAAATGACTGAAGATTTACGACCCGAATCACATAACACCCAAGATTAGTCTTAAAAACTGATGTGGTAGAGTGCAAATAACATATGCATTACTCATCATAAATCCTATCCATATGATTTAAAACCCAATATACTTGAGCTAGCCAAGAAAATAATCTAAAAGGCATGAATAATTATACTCAAGAAACACATTTATAATTTATTAATTACCTGGTTGTATTTTCTTGAAATCAGAACTCAATTTATGCTCAAAATTCTTGTTTCTTTTCTTCTTCAGTCCCTTCAATTCTTCCTCAAACTTAACTCCTCTAATCTTTGGCCTTCTCTCCTTCAAATTTGCCCTCATTCTCCCCTCCAAATCATTTTTCATCAAATCTCTACCTATCCTTTTAGAAACTGGTTTTCTTCTCCCCTTAATTTCTCCACTCTCTGCAACCGGACACAAACTAACAGACAAAGATTTTCTCTTTTCGTGAACTTTAAGGTTTTTCCTTCTCTTCTTCTCCTCCTCCATTTTCCCCTGCAACTCCTCTTCAAATAACAACACAACGCTAGTGTACTCATCATCATCCACTCCTTCGCGGAAAGAAACCGAAGTTCGGACCCTACGATGTCGACGGCTCCCATGTTTGACCGGATCGAAATGCGAGAGAAAGTCGATGGAGTTGGCCGACCTGCTTCTGAAAAAATCACCTAAAGTTCTCTCCTTTGGAGGAGCTGCCGGAAATGAGTCCAGTCCCATTAGCCTCGCCACCACTCCCGGACTGGGACCCCGACGAGAATGCTCATTTTCCTCGGGGTCCGATTTATCGGGAAACTTGAACTTGACAATACTCGACTCGATTAGTTGTTCGGAGGGGTGGGTGGGGAGGGCCTTGGCGCATAAGAGTCGGCTTAGGATGGTGGAAAAGCAGGTGGATTCGGGCATGATTCCTGAGTGTGTGTGAAGAATTATGATGATGGTGAGATAAATAGTTGAGAATATAATTGATGGGAAGAAGATGACGCGTAAGAAGTCTTTGGATTCACATTGTAAGGTAAGTTTGTAGGCAGAGAAATAGGCAGACACGGGGGGTTATCGATGTTTTGGAAGTGTTCGATCGTGCGTGCGTACACGCCTTCATCCGCCTTCATATTTGGAAGTTTCTGCGCTTCATCCCAAGCATGGAAGGTTAAACAAAAATTAACTTGCTTTCATATACTATGTTTTTCAACTATACTCAAATATTCTCTCAGATTTCTGTGATTTTCCCACGCCTAGAACGGTAACAATATTTTTTAACCTATCCATTACTCTCTCCGTCCTACTATTCGTATTTCATTATTCTAATTGGAACAGTATTTAAAAAAATGCAAAAAATGTGCAGATTAAATTTAATTATAAAAAATAAATCAAACAATCTACATACTACATTATTTCATATTTTTAATTCTCTTTTCGAAAAGAAATAAATTAGATGAGGAGTATTAATCTATCCACCGACCTTGAGGCTAATTTATATTGACTGACCAGTAAAAATAAAATTTAATGTTATTATGTGGGAATAACGTGGCTGTAGATTTGGTGTCAGAAAATTCCGAGCAGAATTTATTAATCTAATTTGTACAAAACCACGCGCAGCAGCATTTTGTTGACTTTAAGAACCGAGAGTCCACACTGAATCCAGACCAATGTGGGGCGATATGATAAATGTTGGTGACCCGCTGAGTTCCAAATATGAAATAGTTGAATTATTCGAATTTGTGATCTTTAAACGTAACTTGTTATTTGTGAGACTAATTTGATTGATTGTATGTGGCGAAAACTTAAAGCTACTTTCAATAGTTTTCAGGGGATGTCAATTAGCCAGATGATATTTGATAATGTAATTGACTGGTCGTGACAATATGTATAAGAATTTTGAATCTGAAGTAGTTATCAATAATTCCACATGTGGACCATGGATCACCTCTACACCAAGACTATTTTCTTCCTTCATCATAAGATAGTACCCGACAACATTAATTAATTTGTAGAACTAATATTTGAAATTCAATTGTTAGGACTTATGTCGTTGATTTGAATGAATTGCCGCCGCCGGTAGAAGCTCGCTCGTCAATGATGATTAAACTCTCAGCACAAAAAATAATAATTTAAATTTGGAGATGCGGGGTATCGATCCCCGTACCTCTCGCATGCTAAGCGAGCGCTCTACCATCTGAGCTACATCCCCTTTAATGAAGTTTTGTGCCATATAATTAACTAACACCTCGATGCAAACTACAAATCTATATTTAAAATTTTAATAGAAAAGCTTCATCACTTCAAATATCATACGTTTTCATCCAGAAAAAAAAAAAAAAAAAGTTCATACATACCCATAACCAATGCTCTCTGAAACTATCTAATGTGTCAACAATGCTTCAAACATAATAGAGCTCTTAAGTACTACCAGCAGTCATCAACCATCAATTTCATCTCTTCTTGAAGCCATACTTCTTCCTCTCGTAGAACAGATCAGTTTTGGCGCTACCCAGATTGACAATCTTCGGGCACCCGTCCCTGTCCTTCTCGAGCTGAGTACACTCCTTGCAGTAGTAGGCATCCGAGATCCCCACCCCGCCACAGATAACACACCGCCCTTGAAAAGATCCGTAGTTGCACTCATCACATATCCGCACAAGCGTGCAGGGCCGCACATAGGAATCACATATCACACATTTGCCATCATCTTTCTCGCACAGCCTTCCAATCGCGATTCCTGGCTGCTTACGACACATGATCAAGTCAGGGTGATGCTTGGCCATGATCCTGAAACACTTCCTTGATTATCTCTGCACAAAATCACCAAATCTTAAAACAGTATACCTTGGTAAAAATATGCAAATTGGTCAAGAACTTTCAATAGCCATAGTCTTGAAAAACTTTCTTCACTATATCTGCACAAAATTACCAATTCTTAAACAGTAACACGAACTTTGTTCATCATCTTTAATTTTTTTCCATTGCTATGATGAAATACATAATCAAACAGTTTGTTCGTGGTGAATTATAATTCATCCTTCCAGAAATCAAACGCCTTAACATCATGACATCTCAATCAAGCTTGCAAAATACTTCAGAATTAACTTTCTTTTGCTCAAGAACACATTTCAAGAGATTATCTAGGACTAGGGCTAAACTCTAGACTAGTTAAATCAGCAGCTCAAAATTGGGGGGAAAAGTTCTCCAACATTAACATTGAAGGAAAATCCATAAATTGCGTAATAGTGATAAACATTTTTCTTAGAATCACACAATCTAGTCTAATAATTCAACTCATCGGAAAAAAAACTCGACACACCATTACAGAAGCAAAATAGAAAACAAGCCCTAAGCAAACAAAAATCGTGTTCGCTATTTTTTTTTCATTAAATCTTAAATTGCACACACTATAACTTAAATTCATTGAATTAAAACATGGAGTCTAGAGAGAGAGAGAACCTGCTAACGGCGATGTCAGCGAATCGATATCCAGAAAAAACGCGACGGCTTCCAGAATTTACTTGTTCCTGGTCCACTTTCTAATAGAGGTAAAACTTAGGCTAATTTACACTTTAACCCCTCAAAACTTAAAATATAGCACATCAACGCCTACAAAATACGTTAATTATTTTCCTTTTATTTGTTGTGTTTTAAAATTATAGATGGGAACATACCATACCATAATACACTCGAAAGTCAAAACTATGATGTATCTAATCTTCGAAAATGATCGGATGAAGACCCTTTGGTGTCAGACCGGATCTTAAAAAATTACTAATTTTAGAAATTACGGATCCGGACACTTTACGAATCGAAATCTCCAAAGATCCGCTAATTTTTATAACTAAAATATTATTTTATTATCATATCTAAAATATTATATTTATATTAATCTACTTAAAATATCACATTACATTATTTGTTGAGCTTGAAATACTTAACTAGTAATCTAATGAATAGAAAAGAGGGAGGAGTCAGTACACCTTATAAAGTGTGACATTTAGAAGTTTTTTTGTGTGATAGATCGTAGTTTTATAGAGGATTGTAATATTTTTATAATATCATGAGTAGTTTGATTTTTTTAATGATAGTAATGTTCTTATAGATTATCGTGTTATTGTAGAATTAATTAACTTAGTTAAATTTTAATTAATTTAGAATTTTTTAATTTGTAGCTAAAAATCTCTACGTATCGTGTCGAGTGCGTGGATCAAATGTATCGCGATGGGATCCTGATATATTTGCCAAATCGGCCAGGAACCGCCAAACAGTATGTCTAATCTAATAAAAATATAGTACAAATTAGTTTATTTTATATGAGATTATAACTTTTTATATATGTTAGTGTCCGTATTGTGTTCTAAATTTTTCAGAAAATACTGTATTTTACGTGTCCGTATTGTATCGTGTCTTATGTTTGTATGAATGGAATCTAGACTCAGAATGTTGAGTTCGTTGCCCCACTAGTCCTTAATTTTGAAAGTTAAATTATGTACATACCGAGATACACAAACGTTTGAATGCATACATTGACTTTCCTTTATTACAACACTCGTAAAACCTACACAATTATTACCAAATTACCGTGGGGGTGAGGATATGGCAATGGGCCCAAGCTTTTGGGAAAAATATGAGAAGTTTAGAATTCCTTAGTGATGTTATTATCCTAAATATAGACATATTCAACGTTGCTTGTGTTACAGGAAATTTCATGTTGTTTAGATGTCGATATAAACACCAATATTATTATTATTTTGGGCAACAAACTTATGCTCTCCAACCTTCATAGTGCAGAAATTAAGCTTAATTCACACTGCAGTCTTAGTCCAAATGACAAGTGACTCCTCAGCTTATTTCCACTAATCAAACCCAACAGCAATTTATTCCTGTAGAAGTTGAGATGTCCCCATTCAAAGATTAGCACCACCATAATTTTTGTCCTCTAAATCATCTATAGGAAATTGATAGTTGTTAGGCTTAAGCTCTTAAAAAAGGGGTCGAATAGTGAAGAGTTTCGGATTTTTTTCTATATAAGAGGATTGAAGGTTAATCTTGGATCAACCTATGTATTCAAGAGTTAATCGGGTGACTTCAAAATAGCAAAACTGCGATATAACATTAAATATGGACGTGAATTGGAATATGGCTAGACCTAAATTTGTAGACCTTGTGGCGTTATAAGTTTTTATTGTCTTTAAAATTTTCCCCAACATGTGCATGAATCATTTTGAGTTCATAAGCTAATTTAGACATCCGGTCAAACATTATCTTGGCCAAAAGATAAATAGAGCATGATTATTTTGTTAATGTTAAAACCGTGTGATTTAACTAGGCCGAAAGGAGGCTTTAACAGCTTCTAAAAATAGCTGTATGCTTAAGCCATATTCAAGAAATGGAAGAGGAGAGATAGCAACGTTGATTTTATATAAACTTTCCCACCTAATGATTTCCCTCATGACAATATGACAGTAGGTATCGACAGTGCTAAAAGCCACACCATATAGTTTATTCTATCATGCAAAAAGGAACAAGAGGTCAAGGTTGCTAATAGCATACCATTAAGTAGCAATTAAGAAGAGAAAGCATGGCTAAATCATACATTACTTTGCCTTCACTCCTACTCAAAATCCCATCATATAATCTTCACACTTGTTTTCATTATGTTTCTCATAATTCTGCATTCATTACTACTTACCTCCTCCTCTTCACCACCCTTGCTTTCTCTATCTTTCCTTCAATGGGCATGCCCAAGCCCTCTAGAGGAAAGCTACCTTTGTCGATTTTGGCCACCGTTATCTGCTTGGCCTTCTTCACGCTGCTCTACACAGAAAGCATCAGTTTCTTGTCATCCACTTCGATTTTTAGGTCCAAGCCCTGTACAAGAAAATATGCAGCTGCCAAGAAATCTAGCACAGGTACAAAATGTTCACACAATATTAGTCTTCCAATGTTTCTTTCATGAGATTAAGATTCTACCTTTGAACTATTTGACAGAGAGGAAAAAAGTTGATGCAGCATTGAAGCATGCAACGGATGATAGGTTTGTGTTTGATCCACAAGAGTGCTCACTAAATCAAGGAAAATGGGTGTTCAACCGTACAAATAAGCCTTTATACACAGACACGACATGCCCGTATTTGGATAGGCAGGTTTCATGTGTCAAGAATGGGAAGCGCGATTTGGACTACCAGAAGTGGGAATGGGAGCCTGATGACTGCATGCTGCCAAGGTAAGTCCATTCCCATCATCAAAAGATGTAATTTTTATGAGTTTAAGGTTTCGTTGTTTAGGTTTAGTCCAAGAATCACACTGAAGAAGCTGCAAGGGAAGAGGATAATGTTTGTAGGGCGATTCACTGCAGAGAGGGCAGTGGCAATCTCTTGTTTGCCTTGTCGAATCTGTGATACCAGAAGGCGAGAAATCCATGAAACGGGGACGTATGCATAGTGTCTTCACAGCCAAGGTGCAGATAAACAAAGCACAAAGTTACAGATTTGCAATCTTATAACTTCTACGAACAATCAAGAATTCCATTGTTTATTTTTCCATATATGCAGCCATATAACGCGACAATTGAGTTCTACTGGGCTCCATTTCTAGTCGAATCAAACTCAGATCTTCACATCATAGGAGACCCAAATAAGAGGATTCTGAAAGTTGATTCAGTAGCCAACCATGCCAAACACTGGACAGGAGTGGATATCCTAGTATTCAACACATATGTTTGGTGGATGAGTGGTCTGAAGATCAAGTCACTGTAATAATAATCTCTAACTTCATTACAAAGCATGTGTGCATTAAACAGCTGGGAATTCTTACAAGTTCAAGAAATGCAGATGGGGCTCATTTGCAAATGGTGAAGAAGGATTTCAAGAACTGGATGCCCCTGTTTCCTATACAATAGGACTTAAAACATGGGCAAATTGGGTGGATACAAATATAAATCCCAATAAGACAAAGGTGTTTTTCACCAAAGCCCTCTCACCCAGACCCCCTCCCAATCTCCCCAAACTCCTTTTTTCCCCTTCAATGTCTCCTACTCACCAGAGGTCAGGCTCTTATTTATCTCAATCCCAAACCTTTTTTTGTTATCAAACTTCAATTTTACTTTAGATGTAGCAAAAGACATAAATTTTTATCATGAATCAAAGCATATACCCTCTAAATTTATAAATTAAAGTGTACAGATTCTAAGCTAATTTAAGATATTTTTCTAGAAACTATACAAAAAGGTGATTTAACATTAGTTACCTTTCTGTTGGGCATTTAATCGAACACCAGGAGCGCAGACTGGGGCAACGAGAAAGGCATAAAATGCTTCAACGAGACGAAGCCGATCAGAAACAAATGGCATTGGGGAACCGGTTCCGACAAGCGAGTCATGAGCGCAGTCGTCGACGTTGTCGGAAAGATGAAGACTCCCGTCGCATTTCTTAACATAACTCAGCTATCGGAGTACAGAATCGATGGCCATTCATCAATCTACACTGAAACTGGGGGAAGATTGTTGACAGATAAAGAGAAGGAAGATCCGTTACACTATGCGGATTGCATACATTGGTGTTTACCGGGAGTTCCCGACACTTGGAATCGAATTCTTTACGCCCATTTGCTTTACTTGTAGAGTCCACACACATATTCAATTTGAAAATAGTTTTCATTATGAGCAAAGTTTGGCATGTATCCATTCAGGAAAGAAAAGTTGAATGGTGCCGGTGCGTGATTGTTGATTAATTTAGTTGCGTTGCGTAGATATGTAATCTGACTTTTAATGTTGTAAGAACAAAATTTAATGCATTTTGTTAATTGGTTTATTTTATTTATCCATCAATTCAATCTTAAGAATTTGTGGAGAAGCCAAGCCCGGCCCATCAAACTATATTATATAAGAGGGTTAGGGTGGAATATTTTAGAATTAGGGTTTTCTATTTCCGCATCCTTTTCAGGTATTTGAGATATACTTTTCCAAACAAAGATTCGATTTTTCATGCATTTCTGCATAATTCTATTGATTTTGATTACAAACTTTGGTTAATTCATGTTATGGGATTAAAATCGATTTTTTCTTGTATTGCGATGGGTTGTTTGCCGATGATGACTTTCGTAGGCTTGTAATGATTGAGGAGATGATTCCATCCTTTTATCAAATTTGATGAGTCTGAGGCTTATTGAAACTTTAAATTGCGAGATGGATTTTTTTAGGTTTATTTTGTTGGTGAAAATGTTGTTTGTGTTTCGTCAAAGGTCGTCTGTTGTGCATTATTTGTAGCACTGATCGATTTTCAGGTATATATGGTTAACAATGACGTACATATTTTTATTAGAAATCAAAGAAAAATTATAAAATAGTTTTCGAGATAAATTATGATGTTAATCAGCTAAAAAGATAATATTTTTATGATTGAGGGTCAAGGCACGTGCATAAAATGCGTTCAAATTGATTAGGCAAATAATTGTTTTGTTTAATTTTAATTATATAATAATTTTATTGAATACTATTGGGAATATTTCTTAAGAAAATTTCAACATAAGAAATTGTTAAAACTTCATATAAGACATATGGATCAGATCAAAAAAAAAAACTTGGAATATTAATTCAAAAAATTAGATTTCTCAAACCATTAATAATTTTGTCAATTTTATTGAATGCTCACATTATTTTCATTCCAAATCTTAGGTAAATGACTTTAAACTCAACATCATTTCGCTTTGGAAAAGATGTATCAACTTCAGCTAGACATCATTTTTAACAAAATGTTAGCATATAAAATCTTAAGAGCAGAGGAGAGTACATGTATAAAAAAACTTTAAAAAAAGATCCATAATAACGTTGATCCATTTTGCCATATGATTATAAGGTAGAAAAAGTAGCAAAAATCTTACAAAAGTACTTTCTTTTTAAGCATCTCCAGGCTAACAGTGATCACTTATCATTATACTAAATATATATTATATATATATGTTACACCAAGAAGTACCTGTACCACATGAACAAGTTGATGTTCAGTTGTGGCTCTGTTCTAAGTACTAGTATATTTTGGATCTGGGTGCTCTCTCCTTCACCAACCACAACTCTTGTGTACCGACTTCTCGGATAATTATCGCGCTCTGTCAAGATATCTTGCTCATAATCTTGCCAAAGCATGACCTCTCCTACCAGATTTGGAAGGTGTAGGCAAGTAATAATATTTAGGTTACCAGTACCTGCAATTATAACAAAGCATGAATCTTTTCAACAGAGGGTCTTGATGTTTTTAAATACTGAATTCTAATTTGTTAAAAGAGTTTGTATGGAGTGAATTTTGCACATAGATGTTTGGCTAAATCAAGATGCAAGGATATGATCTATTACCTCTGTGTCAAGAACTGATGATGCATGGAGAGTGGTTTAATGAAGCAATCATGGATCCATAAACTGGGGGAAGTTTGCCTTCCCCAGATAAACCTGCTGCATTTCCTCTCTCCATATCTAAATAAACAACAAATAAACAATTTGTGCAAATTCAAGATTTGACAAGAAAATTAGTGAAAGTCTGAGACCAAACTCATTACGTACCATATCACGAAACTCGAGCCTTATATGAGGTACATTTGTCCTGTGAATGTCATTGCCATCCGGTCCACGTCTGAAGTATTCCTTTCCTATCCAGTGAGACTGCAGAAAAAAATCACTAGTGGAACAATAAGAGATGCAGCCACCATGAAAATGAGATTGACCATGAAGTGCTTAATACCTTTAAGGCATGGGAGAAACCAGATTGATATACTGAATTTCGAGCAATCTCACATAGATCGCATGAGCTTAACTTCCAAACCTGTAACATAAGTAAGAAAACCGTTAACTGTGATAACAAAAGAAAATTGTAAGAAAACTTTCAATCAGAAGTGTCTGTAGTTTCAAAATGAGGCAGAGTAAAAAAACAGATTATGCAAAAACTTACTGAGGCAGCTATGCTGTATTCTTCAACAAGGGGCTCTTTTGTTAAGTGGATTTGCAATGGATCATCAGTTGAGAGGGAGACATTAAGGCCCCGTAAGAAGAACATTGGAAAAGGATTGCGGTGGTAGTCCAAGAATAATGAGTTATTGCTCAAAGGAGACATAGCCAAACCAATCTGAAATCAGGGCCAAGTTCAGAGATTGAAACAAAAATACAAGACTTATTTGAAGTTTTGTGCTACTTGCCTGGGCCAGATAATAAAGATATTGAAGAACAGGAGATTTTCGAAGATTGATTCCATGTGCAATACTGTCAGCCGTGAGAAATGTTGCAGCAAGATGGTCTATGTCACCGGCCTTATCATATCAAAACAATCTTTATAATGCAATCAATTTACTAAAGCCGATGAAAAAGATGATGTATCCAAATTTACTACTGACCTCTCCAGAGTGGGGCCGGAATTTAATGGTCGTCATGCCTTTGGACTCACGAAGCTGAAAATTTACAGGAGATTTAATATGACTACAAATTATTATAAATGCAAGACCAAATGGAGCATACAGCAAACATGGTCATTTGGTTAAGAAAAATGATCCACCAATTTCAAGGTAATATTAAAAAATTGCTCATGACTGAATCACACTAACATCATGCTAAAATCTTGATATGGAAAGAACTGATAAGTTTCAAGGGCAGTTTGCTCTATTCCATATGTGAGCTATACTAACAAAAATTTGAAAGAGGTCTCAACTATGTGTTTTCAATTTTCAGAAAGAACTTTAAGCTTTAATTTGTGAAACAGAATGGCCTATAAAATGCATACCTTGTTCAGAGTGTAAAGGTTAGCATAGCAATAGTATGAATAGTACGAAAATGCAGGATTAAATATATTGGTCCATTGAGCCGGCGTAGGCATGTGTTTAGTAGGCCTTCTTTCAGGCTTGCTCTCATCATCCACAAGATCCAGCCCGACAACCTATTAAGACAAAAGACAATAAGGATAATGCATTATATATCAGTTTTAGATATCTGCACTTGTGTTGAGTCAAACAATATTATGCACACGAAAACAAAAGGTCAACATGATCCAAAACCATTTAAACAAGATGAAAGTATAATAAAATATTGACCAGAAAAGTTGACTACTTGCAGATAGCATGACTGAAAGATCCATATTCCACAGAGATGACGAACCTGCTTTAAGAATACATGCAACTGCGGGTGTGAGTCTGGGTTGACTGTAACCTCAAATAAAGGCAGGAAGATATTATCAAGGATGTTCTGGAATGAGGTCACAATCCCCATCTCCTTGTAAATATTGTAGAGTCTTGGAAGCTACATCATAGGTTGAAACATTATGATGTCACCTCTAGAAATTGAAAATCAAAATCCATAGGTATATCAAAGTGCATTATATTCGCTGTACCTGAATCAGCCATACTACATTCTCACTGTACAAGTCATTATTAACGATCCAACTTGCAAGCTGATCCCACTCACTCATCTTTCTGCCATATATTGAGATCCGATACTCAGCCATCTACAGTAGACCAATTCATCAGTTCAATAAACTGAATTTGAAGATCCTAGGATACACAAACTACATTCATAAAATCTGCAAACCCAAAGACAAATGACATGAATAGATCAAGTATCCATCAGAAACTATATTCGCCAAGGTTATCAGGACTCACTTGATATTTACTTGAAGACAAATCCATAAACACTTCCTTAGTCAGTTCAGCAAGGAAACGGCCTGTTGGAACAAAGTTAAACTAGACATCAAGTACCGGCGAAAATTAGAGGAGATAGCACCACAAGATGATCAAATAAAACTTCATAATATAACGTATTGTTTACAATTTTTCACAGAGAAAGAAAATAAGTACCCTGAATAAGATTATCCTGCTTCAGAAAGATCTCTCTCAACCTACTCTGACCACAGGGATTATACTTCAGATTAAATTTGTCAAAGCGATGGAAGGTGCTCTTGTCAGCATGAACATCTAGTAGGTCGACATTCAGATCATACCTGTCAATTTTTTTAGCAAATTATAGATCAGAGATTGAGGGTAAGATAATTGGCAATGTAACTTATGGAAAAAATGGTGGAAATGAGACTCGACAGCCTAAGGGATCAGTTGCACAAATTATCAATATGTTTCCAATCCTTTATCACAGAAGTACAGTCCATAAAGGGGTTACTTTACCCAGTCAAATCCAAACTCTCAAACACCTCTTTCAAGGTCAGATATGTTCCATCTCGGAATATAACAACCTGACAATGAATAAAAAACTGTCATTTAACCAGAAATTGTTTGTCAATATTTACTATAATTATTGATATGAATGGCTCTATATTTCAACGCTGATAAACATCAAATCAATAAAAAAGATATACCTCATCTGGCTCCTTCCTCAATTTTGATTTAATGAACCTCAAAAGATGTTTTTGATTCATGCAAGCTGAGTGGTGAACATGGGTGTCAACTTTCCTGACATTATAGAAATCTCGATGTGGTGCACTTTTTTGAGCTAAGAACTCCCTATCCGCATTAAGCATCAGGTGAAGGTTGAATTTCTGGGCCCAACAAACACCGCAATTACTAGGGTGACTTTTTTTATTTCAAAATATAAAAATGCATAACTTATAACCAAAGGGTGCATCAACCTGTTCTAGAAGAACTAGCCTGTGGTGGCATAGAGTTCGAATATTCCCAGCTGCTATAACCTTAAGGATATGATGCAGGTCAGTGAAGAAGGTTGTAGCATCAGCTACCGGAAAAAGTTTCTCTTTTGCTGGGATTAAAATGAAGTACAATTAGAAATAGGACAATGCAGTCAAAGAAATCTATATACAGGGAAGTATCTTACAATCACTATTGGCATAAACATGAATAACTCCATCTTCCATCTGAAAAAAGTGCTGCAAGGGGTTCAATTTGAATTATCAATAGTTTATAATAAAAGTGAGATAAGTTTGGGTAGGTAAGGTCAGTCACAAAATGAATATATCTATGAATGTATAAAATAATTTACTGGAGAGACTTACATCGGATTTCCCTTCTACAGTATAATCAAATGGGTTCTGAATTGGTTTTGGAGTACTAGGATCAGATATGACTTCTTTTTCCCATGGAGCTACAGCATCTCTAAAAATATAACTTTTCCGCAGTTCAAGGCAATCTTGCAATGTTCGGTAGACCTCCACTTCGTCCATAGATGGTATCTCTAACAGAAGTAAGAGGATTATAGGTGAGCAAAGGAGGAGGCACAATCTTCACATGCAAACTTTTTAATCAGAAATATAGTACTTTTTTAATTTCTCAAGGCTCAAACCACTTATTACGGTATCACTTTGTAATGAAGACGACCCCACACTCTAAACAAGTAACCTAGAATCACTTTTTATAGGGAAATATAGCTTCACACTTGAAATACAGCAGGAGAAGATAGAAGTATAATATTGGGAAAATGGAATACATAAAAATGTTGATATGAAAAGCAGAAACAAAAAAATATGCTTCTCTTGAATGCACAAATTAAGCCACAATGTCAATTAGAAAAACATTTTATGTTAATAAGAACATGTGAAATTTATTCACTTAAAGCAATATCCATATACACAAACAATTGTTTTGAGACTGAACCAACAGGTGGAAACATCAACAGGAATTATAAATGAGAGCAATACCAGAAGGCGAGATTCTCAATTGTACAAAAGTCTCTTGCTCTGGTTCTTTCCTAAGAATATCAGCAGCTACAGGATCAGGTTGAACACCATGTAGGTCACCCGATACACTATGTGAGCGAATCATACTTGGTGCCACAGCCAATTGTTCCCCATTCGCATTATTCTCGGGTAAATTCTGCAAAATGGTTTCTCACTTAGGTTTCATCCACACGTACATCTAAACTTTAATTACGTTTTTAGTTATGTAAGTCCGCTTACCGCATTTCCATTAGTATGGAGATATGTAGTATCTAGCTTAGCAGTATCAGTCATATTATCTTCATCATCTGAGCCTTCTACACTTTCAAATGCACTTGCACTAGCAACAGGTGATTTAGGAGATGTAGGCCGAATAAGATGACTTGCTCGAGGAGTTGAACTAATAAGACTAGATTTTCCTGAAGAAAAAAAAGTAGCAAGAAACTTAGGCGCATATCATATAAGAAAAAAAGAAGGGGAAGAGAATATTCCATAGATAAAGGTGCTAGTTTTGCATTTGATAACCATAATACTAGAAAGGGACAATGAAGATAAGCATAGTTCAATTTATTGCAGTATACATGTTCAGAAACTTATCCCACTTCCAAAGAATAAATGAATTTCAATCAAATTATCAATTAATCAAGATCTGCAATTAAGTATTCACAGCAATCTTTGAAGCATCAATTTATTCACAACAAAATGATTCTACCTATCTCACTCCAATTTAAAGACTATGTTTATAGCGTTTTCCAGCAAAATCCCGATGACTTTACAAATTACAAGAAACAACACTTTATTCAGGCCCACATACATCTTTCTAATCAAGAAACAATCAAATTAAATCTCCGCTTTATCTCATGAATCCAGCCACAAGTCCTACATTCGCATACCTTCGGGGAGCGTGTGAAGCCTCGGCAACCCCGCCGGAATAGAATCCACGTGCACCGGACCATTCCTCTTCTCCTCCTCCTCGCCGCCGCCGGAAAACGTCGTCACGTCCGGCAATGATGCAGAGCCTCGGCGGTTGTATCCTCCGTTCCCCTTCCTCCGCCTCCGCGAAGGATAGCGCTTGAGCTGCTCCGCCGCGTCGTCCTCCGCCACGCAGTCGTCTCTCTCCCTCTCTATCGCCTTCGCGAACTCGAGCAGCTGGTTTAGGGTTTTCCTGTGCATATAGTAGGCCGAAACCGCCACGAACGACGCTCCGAACAGCGCCGCCATTGCAAGATGGAGCGAATAAGATTCCATTTCTGTATTGGAATAGATACGCACCGTATATTACGTACGTGTAACTGTAAATATAATCGGATCAGTGAGTGTAGTAGAGAGGGAATCGAAAAACCCTACAACTGAAAATAGTTGAGGAATGTTTTCGATAAGAGAAGTATAGGGAGGGGATAGGTGGCAGTATTTATAAGGAGGGAGGAGAGAGAAGCAGAGGAAGAGCATAAGCCCATTAACATTATTCGTTTATGCGTTTGGTGTTTTTCTTGTCAAAAGACTATTAACCCTAATTACAATTTACAATTGTGTGTTATGCAATAATTCGTTTGTGATGTGAATAATTGCCCTTTTTGTTCTATGAGTAGTTTATTTCACATGTCACTTTTCGGTCATTTCATATATTTTAGATTAGTGGTACATGTCTTAAGTTATCAATAACATAATAGTATAAACAATTTTTTTAAATTTTTTTTTTTTTTAAAATTTAATCTTTCTTTTAATAAAATAATCTTTTTTTTTTTATTAAAATTTTTAAAAAAATTTTTTTTTTTTTTTAAACCCCTTTTTTAAAATTTTTTTTTTTTTAAAAAACCCCCAAAACAAACAAAAATCACATTTAAAATCGAGATTTTCTCAATTATGGATTAAAATCCGATATTGTGTTATCTTTCTCCGGTTCAAGATTTATTTAGGTACGGTTCGTGCAGTGAGATTTGCTGCTATGTATCTCCGTATCGTCGCGGTTTTAGCTATTGTTTAGAGATTAATTTGCGGTCATTTTATTAGATGATATTGATATATTTACTGTCAGTAATTTGATTATTTTACCTTTTTTGAAATATTATTATTTTAAGGAGTGAAAAAAGGCTTTCTCTATTATTTATTGAGAAATTGGTGGTAAGTGACTGTATTTTTTTTAGGGGTTGGGCCCAGTTATTTTGTGACCCATAATGATGGAAAGAGAAATTGATTATTCTTTAGTAGGTTGGCCCTATCATTGTCAGTTTTGTCCACTATTTTTTGGCTGGAGTTTTATTTAAGATAATTTGAATTACTTCTAAAATATAAAACATAAAAGTCATCACAGTAAGGAATTAGGTAATTATGTAATTTAGATTTTGCCTTCAGAAATTAAAATTTTAATATATACCTAAAAATTTTAAAAATCCAAACCTTGAACAATTTGATGGATTTTGGATAGTAATCCAGATCACACTTGATTTCAAGTTATGAGATGTCTCCTAATATTTTTTGGCTTGATGAGTGATTTTTAAAGTAACTTTTAACTAAAAGATGTTTGGAAAGTTACTAAAGGTAAAAATACAAGTGTCAATTCATAAATGGATTTTTTTTAAAATTTAACTTTAATGTTTAACAGAGTTATATTTCAAAAAATTAGTTATATTTGCTGGTTTTATAGGATAGCTACTATTTCCACAATCGAGCCAAACAAACTGGGAGGAGGGGGAAAGAATAAGAGCTTCAATCTTAATCCGATAAATGCTAAATTCTAAATTCTACTGAGGTGGCCTCCAATAACTTAACAATCATACACGGATATTCCACAATTGGTACCTATCACGAATTTAGAATTGGATGACGAAATTATAATTCCAGTGTGTAAATTTAAGCTTTGAAAACAGAACAAAAAAACTTGTAATTTCAAAAAGGAAATATATTTCAAAAATATACATATAAAATCAAACTTCAGTACACAATGTAAAAGTGGCTCTGGTATCGTTCAAAATTGCCCCATGGTTACTGTTAGGGTGTCAATTCGGTTAAATCGAACCGAACCAAATCGAAAATTCGATTAAGAGAAAGCTCAGTTATATATTTTACATAACCAAATACTAAACCGAATTTTTTTTGGCTTGTTTCATTTCGGTTTTAACCGAAATTCCAAGAAGGAAAAAAATTACAAGAAAAAACATAGAAAATGCATCCTTTTTTGGTCGAACATAATAATTCTTTAAAAAAATTAATCAAAATGCATCGAAAATAAAAATATATATATAAAATCTACTCAATATACAATTAATATTATAAAAATCTTATTTCTAACAATCTAAAAATCAAATATAAACTTACTCGTTAAAAGGAACAACACAAAGGCAGAAATAATATAACGAAATAAAAGAAGAGAAAAATGTTAAAAGAGTCGAAGAAGATAAATTTTTTAGACTGGTTTTAAGATATATAGATAAAATATTTTCGATTCGGTTGACTGATGATTAAACTGTAAACCAAACAAAAAACCAAAAATATAAAAAATGAAACCAAATACCAAACCAAATTTCTTTAGTTCGGTTCAAAAAAATTTAATTCGATTCGATTTGGCCTCTTATCCTACTAAATTGACATCCCTAGTTACATCATACTATGTCTTCAATAATTATCTATAACACATATATTACTATATTAGACTTCTTAATAGAAAATAGTGCAGATCATTTATTTAATTCCAAAATATCATGAAGAAAATAGTACAGATTATTTATTTAATTCCAAAATATCATGAACTACCAAGATGAGACAAAAGATACAGCTGCCAATTACTATAATATCTACAATATATGCACAAATTTCAGCAACGGGCCTAACCTATTCTGTCTGGTGATGCATCACTACTCATAATATATCTTATTCAAAATTTTGGATATTTTTACATCTTTTATTTTGCAAATGTGTATTTACATGAAAGTTATATACAATTTATACCAATGAAATTGTTGATATAATGAATAGTTGGATACTTTATCTTTGGATACATGTAGGAGGCGATATAGTAATATACCAAATCATGTAAAATTCTAAACTTTATATATATATTTTCTGAAAATAATTTTTTACCTTTACATTTAAATCATAGACCCGTCCCAGCAAACGTGTTTTTATTATATATACTATTTATTAGAATTGTAGGACAAAATGACATGTGTTTGTTGCATGTCGATGATAAGGAGTCTAATCATGAGATGCCAAAATTCAGTATCTGTCCAATAGTGGGGAAAGTGGGATATTTATATGCCATTCTTCAACTATTACGAACCATACAAAAGAATAAATGCTACACATGCTAAAATTATATATTTGAGATAATTTGGATAGTATTTTGATCTCGTATTTTATTAATGAAGTTTGATAATATTGGACTGTTTATATAAATATACTTTATTGGATTGGATGAGGTGTTTTGCACTTAATAATATGATTATGATTGAAAATCATAAAAATCGTTTTCTTATTGTCTTTATGTTATTATTTATAGTTTATTTATTTATCAGAAAGGATGGACTTTGCTAAAAAGGACAACAATAGTGGTCCCAGATTATCCACTTATTTTCGAATCAGTTATTTTAACATTTAAAATTGTGAATCATGTAGAATTTGATTTGGGACTAAGGATTAGGCATTAAAAATCAAATTTTGTTTTAGCGTTAAGCATTATACTGTTCAATTTAATTATAGTTAAAGCATGTCGTGACAAATGTGTCTTTATTATTCTTTCACGTGAATCTCGATTATTTGGTTTCTTTCAATAGTATAGCCTTATTATTCATCTACAAAGTAATACCAAAGGATGATCGAAAATATGAAACAAATGGCATGAGCTGAATCTGGTTATTCGGTTTAATACTTTAAATTAGGATCTAATTCCATGTGGTGCGAACAAGAACTACTCGTTAGTTGCCTGAATTGTGAATTATAAGATGATTACTATATATTCACATCCTCTTTCCGTCACTAAGAATTCTGTTACAGAAAACAATCCAATTTTACCAAGCCATCGATTAAAACGAGGATAAACCAATTCATAAATAATAATAGCTCGCAAAAATTATTTGCACAAGAACATCAAGATTTTTTACGTGGAAAATCTAATTGAGAAAAACTGCGGGACCTAATCCGAATAAATAACTTCACAATCATGAAACAAATGACATGAGCTTAAAGGGCCTAACTAAATACATTAGTGTGAACGCTTGATGGGCTTAAATACATCCGCACCTGGACCCATGGACACTAATTAAGCTGCAAGGCTTAAACGAGATCAAATAATTTCTATTCGAAAATTGATGGCCTTGAAAAAAAATTATTAATTAAAAAAGAGATATTCTCCCTTAAAATACACCAACTTTTTTCAAATTTTCTTTTTCATATGAACTTTCAATTTAGCCTATCAATACACTAATTCTTAATTTGTTTCAAATTATACACGGGTCAAAAAATCAAAATACATTTTCCGGCATGACATGGGTGCTGACGTGTCGGGTGAGTCAACATTTACCGTATCCAATTTACCATTAAATACACAAATATTTTACATTTCCCTTTTTGCACATGAATTTTGAATTTAATTATTTTTTGCAAACCCTCAAAATTTATTATGTTATTATTATTATTTATTTATTTCTAGTAAGATTTTTAGTATGAATGATCGAATTCAGTTGAACGAAATAATATTTAATTTTTTTTTGTGTGTAATGTGGGAATAAATTGCATAATGAAATGAAAGACACTCACATCCATATATCAAAATTTAAATAAAAAGATATTCGAGAAAGTAGTTGTAGCAACGAAAAAGAATGAAAAAATTCTTCAACCCTCTTAATAATCATATTTTTTTTTAAAATAATGTGTATTTAAAAAAAAATCCTTAGAAAATTTTAATAGAAATAAATTAAAATGAAAAATAGTTAATTTTAACTTTATATAAAAAAATATTAAATTCAAAATTCATGTGAAAAAAAAACTGTAAAAGATTAGTATATTTGTTGATAATTTATTGATAAATTGGATATGATCGATACTTTTATTATACACGTCAGCAACCACATCATGCCGAAAAATATCTGATAGCTTTGATTTTGACTAGTGTGCAATTTGAAATAAATCATGTTGTATTTATAAACTAAATTGAAATATAAAAAAAGAAAAATTAAAATATTTGTGTATTTAGAGAAAAATATTCATTAAAAAAACCAATTTATTTTTACAGATCTTGAGCTATTTAATATGACATGGTTGGTAACATACTTACATACCACAAGATCCACAACAATAAACCACTTTTAAGAATTAAAATCTACTGCCTCAAAATCTCTTATCTCAATTATATTCCTATAAAAAACTACATAATTTTCATATAAAACTGAACAACTTAATTTAAGTAAAACTATCATAATATCAACTAAGACATGATTAAAAAACATTTCGGTTAGACCTCATTAAAGGCAAACTACGTATAAGCTACGTATTTACTATCATAACAACATTAATTAACTATTTATTTTATCGGTTGTAAGTTGTAAACTTGGAGTCATCAATGTCGATTCCTTCCTCGGCGGCGCGTTCGCCGCCGGACTTGTCAATGGTGGTGAGTCCCCCCTTCCTCCCCATCTCCTGATACCCTTCTCTTCCCAGCTGCTCCTTCCGAGTCTGCCCGCCGCGACTTCCCATTTCCTGGTACCCTTCCGTCCCCAGCTGCTCCCTCCGTGTCTGCCCGCCGCGGCTTCTCCCTACACCGGAAAGATCATATCATGTGTCTTTTATTATGACTATAATTATTAGATACTTACAAATCACGAAGGCCAAAATTCGAATATACCTTCAGCGAGGTGCTCCTGGGCTTCCAGGCTCTTCCCGCCGGTGCCGCCGGGCACCACCGTCTCTCCTTGGCGGGCCCTGGCGTCGAGTTCCTTGCGTTCTTGTAGTGAAGCCATTTCTACACTTCTCACCCTCTTAAACAAGCAGCTAGGTACGAGATTGTACGGACTATATAGTGCAAGCGCCTGCATGCGAATTAATGTGAATGAACCGGAGAATTTAGGAGGAGACGCCACGTGGAAGTGAAGTAAAGACGTGGCTGAAGAATGTGAGTTCGAGGCGACGCGCAGTCGCTTACTCAGCCTCTGATGGCGAAATTTAACGCCACGAACCTATACATTTGTGTATATTACACCATAAAAATATTAACATATGATAATTTTTTAATGAGAAATAGCAAATATGAGTACTCTTATAGTTATATATAAGAGTATACAAAAGAGGTATATACAAGTCGCTCCGCCGAGGTTTATTGTAGGATTGTAAATTAATTGACTCGATTTGAATACAAATATTCTTAAATACAAAGATTAAATGAAAAGGAAAATATTTAAGTAATTTACAACTCTAATAACAAGGAGTAATTAATAACTAGAAATATTTCTTAGATTAACAAATAATTGACTAAACTTCAATTCTGCATAAAAGTTTGGATCTTTAATCTATTACGCCGTAAATGGTAAATTTATATTAAAGTTTTTCTTGTACAAATTAAGATGTTAATTATTTCTAGCTATCTGTACGCCAGAAATATAAAAAAAAATTGTACGAACTACGAAATCACACTTTAGCTACAATTGTCACAATCCCATGTTAGCAACGAGTCAACAACATAAACAACTAAACTTCCAAAGAAATGTGGTAAAATATATTTGGTGACGATGGACGTAGTTGGTTGAAACAGTCATCGAATTGGCTTCAGGCTGCATGCCAGACTGCATTTTATAATATTATTATTATCCTAGTGGCTATAGTGTACACATGTATAATCAACGTTCATTAATTATCATTTTTATCTAGAAAATTAGATTATTAATAATTAACCAAGTCCAGTAAAGTTAAATTATGAATCAACGACAAGTATTTCTTGTCCGCGTACATCTTTCTTTCTAGTCATAGCAATATTTAAATCTTCATGTCTATTTTCTTACCTCATCAGTTGTATCCAAATATTAGCTCATAACACAGGGAGTAATGAATTAATATATCGAAAACACATTTTATTTTTGTTACATCTTCTTATGGTGCTGTAATAAAAGTAGGTAATTAAGATCCTGTTACCAAATCTTAACCCAAGAAAATAAATCTTCCCATATTTATTCGATCTCTGCAAATCACATTTAAGATGTAAATAATCATCACATCAACCGTTAGGCATTTAAAAGATATGTATGCTTTATTGAATTATGAATGATGATGTCAACCATATTTTTTAACCTTGAAGATTGACTGTTTCTGTCATCTCTGATTATTTTTGTACTAATCGTGGACTGAATCAAACTCCAACCAAGAAACATTAAAAGATTCACAACATCTATAAAATGCAGCCAATATTTTCTGGTCTGAATAATTAATCCATCACCTAGTAAAGAAGATGATCATTCAAATCTTGATTCTATTCCTCCTTCCACTAGCACTAGCCGATCACCCCTCTTCAAACCCCACCATCACCACCGTCACCAATCCCGCCGCCGCAAGAAAGTCCTTCTCCGAAGCCGCCGCCACCGCAAAACCCAACTGCCAAACCCACTGCGGCAACATCACCGTCCCATACCCTTTCGGAATCGGACTCAACTCCGGCTGCTCCATCGACCCATCCTTCACCGTCATCTGCAACACCTCCGGTACGGCGGGGCGCCTCCGCATCCCAAACAAAACCCTCGAAATAACCGAAATCTCCGACGACCACCTACGCATCACGAACCGCGTCGCCGCCCGATGCTACAACGAATCCGGCAACGTAACTCGTGAAAACGCCGTCACCATTAGCTTGCTCGACACTCCGTACAGCTTCTCCGACGCCAACCGCTTCACGGTGGTGGGCTGCGACGATCTGGCGGTGCTCCTCGCCACTAGTGGCCGGAACTTCACGAGCGGCTGCCTCTCCGTCTGCTCGCAGCGGAGGGATTTAATAGATCGGTTCTGCACCGGCATCGGCTGCTGCCAGACGCCGATACCGAAAGGAATTAAAACCTTTGCTTCGGCGCTCGCTAGCCTTAACCAGCATAGAGTGGTTAATAGTTTTAATCCTTGTGGATATGCGTTTGTTGCTGATGGGGAGAGGTTTGAGTTTCGAGTTTCGGATTTTGAGGACGTGAATTTTCCGAATCGGACGGCGGAGGATGTGCCGGTGGTAGTGGATTGGGCTATTGGGAATGGGACTTGTGATGAGGCCAAGAGAGGTGGTGGTTATGCTTGTAGAGATCATAGTGATTGTGTTGATTCGGATACTGGGCTTGGAGGGTATAGGTGTAATTGCTCGGAGGGATATGAAGGGAATCCGTATCTAAGCCCAGGCTGCACAGGTTACTTCCTAATTCACTGCTTCGTGTCGACTTCAAACTGTCTTAAAAGAATTATCACGTGATTGTGTAATTTTTAATAATTTTGCACATTAAAGTTAGGCGGGTAAATATGAGTTTCGCGTAGTTTAAGTGAACAAGAGTTTTCTTCTTTTTTTTTTTTTTTCTCTCTTTTCCAGTTGGGAGACTCGTTGTTTGTGTAATACGATTGAGATTTAGTTTAATTACAATGATTAGTAGTGCTTAAGGCTTTTCTCTGTTTTGTCTTTTCGACAGACATAGATGAATGTAAGAATGACCCTTGTGCTGAAAACGCAATTTGCACGAATCTGCTTGGTGGGTATAGCTGCTCTTGCAAAGATGGATACTCCGGCGGCGATGGGTTGAAAGACGACAACGCTTGCATTGCTCAAAACTCTCAGTTTCCAGTTATCAAGTTCTCAGTAGGTAATAACTTGTAAATTAATCTCCTCTGTCTGAATACTAAATTACTGAACTGTTTTATGTATACATTATGTTACTTATGTACAATGTTAATTATAGGTTTTAGCGTTGGTATGTTGTCGATATTCATCGGTATAACGTGGATATACTTTGGCATCAAGAAGAGGAAGCAAGCAAGAATGAGAGAAAAATTCTTTCATCAGAATGGAGGGTTTATTCTAAAACAACAAATTTCTTTTAAGGAGGGCGGGATGGAGTCGACGAAGATCTTCTCGGCCGAGGAGCTTGAGAAGGCGACCAACGGCTACTCTGAGGATCGGATCCTCGGAAGGGGCGGTTATGGGACAGTTTACAAAGGGATATTATCGGATCATAGAGTTATTGCGGTTAAAAAGTCGCGGATAATGGATCAGAGCCAGATCGAGCAGTTTATCAATGAGGTGATTATTCTCACACAAGTGAATCATAGGAATGTTGTGAAGCTTTTAGGGTGTTGTCTTGAGACCGAGGTTCCTCTGCTTGTGTACGAGTTCATATCGAATGGGACGCTTTTTCATCATATACATAATAGCTCCGAAATGGGTTGGTTTTCTTGGAAGGATAGGTTGAGAATTGCAGCTGAATCTGCTGGTGCATTAGCCTATCTTCATTCAGCAGCTTCAATGCCTATCATTCATAGAGATGTCAAGTCGAGTAATATCCTTTTAGACGATTCGTACACCGCGAAGATATCGGATTTCGGTGCTTCGAGATTAGTCCCATTGGATCAAACTCAAGTGACAACGCTCGTGCAAGGGACGTTAGGTTATTTGGATCCGGAGTATTTTCACACGAGTCAATTGACAGAAAAGAGTGATGTTTATAGTTTTGGAGTGGTTCTTGCCGAACTTATGACCGGAAAGAAGCCTCTATCACCAACTACATCTGAAGATGAAAGGAATCTAGCTACATTCTTTATCATTTCTATGAAAGAAAACAGATTGTTCACAATACTCGAGGCTCGGATACTAAAGGAAGGTAGTTTCGAGCAATTGCAAGCTATGGGGGATCTTGTGAGGAGATGCCTTAGCATAATGAGTGAGAATAGGCCAACTATGAAGGAAGTTGCTATGGAACTTGAAGGACTAAGAAGAAATGCAAAACATCCTTGGACAGAACAAGAATATAGGGAAGAAAATGAGGCTCTTTTAGGACAGCAAAGTTTGGCATCAGATTTGTATGCAGTTGACATAGGAACGGATCAGTTCAGTACAGGAGTATATCCCGCACAAGATAGTTCAGAAAATCATGTGGTTTATCCGAACCCACGTTAGTTGTTTGGCCTTAACGTTGTAGAAATTTTAATTACTCGTATAGAAGAGATTGCATCTTTAAAAAAGTAAATTTGATTGAATATCAATACATGAATAACAAGAAAGGGTACAATGATTATCTGACGTCAATTTAAACACAAATGCAAAAGCACGAACACACATAAGTCTAAGTGAAACATTATTCATTCACAGCAAGAGTACTTCTCAACGAGGAGAATTGATAGGATGGATCATACGGCTGTCAAGACTATTATTTCCCGAATAATTGCCATTACTAAAACCCGAACTCATTGGCACTTCGTACAGATCGGATTGCTTGCTCATTAACGGAACATCTTCATCTTCAACAGCTTGTTCAGTCCAAGGATGTTTGCTTAACTTCCTTAAGCCTTCGAGTTCCATTGCAACTTCCTTCATTGTCGGCCTATCCTCACTGTTCATCTTCAAGCATCGCTTTACCAACTGAGCTACCTCTCGAATTTGATTCATGCTCCCTTCTCTTAAAACTCGAGGATCAAGTATTTGGAAGAGACGATCTTCTTTCAGTGACACAACGAAGAAAGTTGCGAGGCTCTTTTCTTGGTCGTTCTTCGTGGTGGAAAGTGGCTTCCTGCAGGTCATGAGTTCGGCTAAGACAACACCGAAGCTGTAGACGTCGCTCTTTTCTGTTAACTGACCTGTGTGGAAGTATTCCGGATCCAAGTAGCCTAATGTACCTTGGACTAGAGTTGAAACCATTGTTTGATCAATTGGGACTAATCTTGATGCTCCAAAATCTGATATCTTAGCAGTGTAATATTCATCAAGTAATATGTTGGGAGATTTGACATCTCTATGAATGATGGGCATCTCAGCTGCAGAGTGGAGGTAGGATAATGCTCCGGCGGCCTCCGCCGCAATTCGGAGACGATTGTCCCAAGAAAACCATGGCATTCCACCACTGTGGTGGATGTGGTGGAAGAGTGTATCATTTTGAACATATTCATACACAAGTAGAGGGACTTCTGTTTCCAAACAACAACCTAACAATTTCACAACATTTCTATGGTTGACTTGAGTTAAAATGATCACCTCATTGATGAACTGCTCTATTTGAGTTTGATCCACCATTCTCGACTTTTTAATTGCAACAACTTCGTGTTCATGTAATATTCCTTTGTACACCGTTCCGTAACCTCCTCGGCCTAGTATCCGATCCTCTGCATAACTGTTTGTTGCCTTTTCTAGCTCTACAGCTGTGAAGATCTTGGTTGATTTCATACTAGTTTCATTTGAGGAGAGCTGTTGATTCAAAAGCACCCCTCCATTTTGCACAAAGAATTTTTCTCTTTGCTTCATAAGCTTCCTTTTCTTTATGCCAAAGATTAGAATAACCATACCAGTAACTAAAGTCAACAATCCAAAGCCAATACCTGCAAATTTCATTCATTTCAATTAGTACTAAAGTCCTGTCACTTCAAAAAGCCTAATCTTATCAAACCAACAACACCTTCAAGTAGAATAAAGCAAATTCATGATAAGACTTACCTAAAGAAAATTTGGCCACCGGAAAAACAGAGTTCTTGACACAACCACGCCCTTTTTTCGTCCCATCGCCATCATATCCCTTCTTGCAAGTACAGTTGAAACTGCCTTCAGTGTTTCTACACATCCCATGTTCATGGCAGGGACTACTTACACATTCATCAACATCTGCCAAGAAAACAAATTCATATAAAACAGAAAAAGACACCAACTCTCTTAACTTTCTTGATAAATGGTAAAGAATGAAGTAGCTTACCTATGCATCCAGGGCTAAGATAAGGATTCCCCTCAAACCCTTGTCTACACAAACATCGGTATCCTGCAAGCCCGCTATCAGAATCAACACAATCACTATTTCCAAGACAAGCAAAACCACTCTCTTCTTGAGCTCCACTGCAATTCTGATTACCAATAGCCCAATCAAGAATCACAGGCACAGTTTCAACAGTCTTGTTATGAAAACCAGGATCTTTAAGATCAGAAACGCTGAACTTATATCTGCTCGGGTCCCCAAGAAACGCGTAAGCACAAGGATCAAAGTCCCATATGGCTGTGTGATTACTAAGAGGTTGGAGTGAAGCATTGAAATTCTTTAAACCCTTTGGGATGTCTGTTTGACAACATCCACTTCCAGAACATTCTCCATCAATCAAATCTTGATCACTTGAGCAGATTGAGATGCATCCACCGGTGTAGTTACGCCCTCTTGATCCGGTTATCAAGGCCAATTCGTGACAGCCTATGACAGTAAACTTGTTTGAATCAGAAAAGGTGAAAGGAGATAATCCAAGATTGATCCAGACTATGTCAAGAAGATTCATCTTGTTGCCTAATCTGTCGAAGCAAGCTGCAGCCACCCAGTTCTTGACATGTAGGTTGGTGTTTGAGATGTTGACTATCTCTATGTTGCTTGTGGATATGAAGGCTTTTGGAGGGTCGAAGGAGGAGTTGCAGTTGACATCGAACCAAGGATCTATTGAGCAACCAGAATCGACGCCAATACCGAAAGGGTATTCAACTTTTAAGTCCCCACATGTACTCAAGCAGTTTGGCTTGCTAATGCTGCTTGTTGGGGCTGCAGAGAGAGGAAGAAGAAAGAGGAAGAGGGAGAGGGAGAAAAGAGCATAAGTTAGAGACATGGTTATGGTAATGTCAATGGAAAGAGAGCTATAAGACGTGCTAGTCTTTATACATGGTTGATGGACTAGAAAACTATTTGAAATAGTGCATAACTACCAACTCCAATGAAGCATTTGCATCCACGATATGGACTTATGTGAATTATATAGCTTATTAGAATATAGCTTGTGTCATAATAAATAATTTTAGTAAACGGTTTCTTAAGTCTTTTTTTATTTAAGAACAACAAGTTGGTGAAATTCTAACTTAATTTGCAGGGACTCAGCAATTTCTTCTTATACTAGTCATGGCTTAAGAATTTAAGAGAAAAAAATGAAAAATGACAAAGAAAATGTGTAACACGGCTTGACTAATCCACATGAAAGGAGCCTACACTTAAAACCAATCTAGATTTCAAATTTTTTTGTGTGTGTAACGAATTGATATAGGAAAATAGCGAAGACGTCAAACGCTCTTACTACGAAAGAAAGATATTAAAAGTCTTCCATTGATAAATTTAAAAATGCCTTTAAAATATAAGTACGTAGGGGTGTCGATCGGGACGGGATCAGGAATCTCAATACCGAATTTCGGGATCTTGGTCCCGAAAATAGAAGAAATAGCATTCCGATATCGATCTTATTTTGGGATTCGGTATTTCAGGATTCGGTATGGGATTTCGGTATTGGGATTCGGTAATCCCGAAAATCCCGTAATTTAAAAAAAAAAAAACTAAACTGCTTCTACGTGGTTTCAAACACAAGCCAATACTACAAATACTTTCTTGTTTGCAAGACATTAACCATTATGTACATTAAATTCTTGTTAATTATCTTTGAATTGTTTAATACATAGAGATAAAGTGGTTTACTAGTCTTGCCTTTTAATATTAAATTCAAATATATGTAATATGTTATTGTTATGTAACTTAAGTTGAGAAATAAATAGAAATATAGAATCGTCAATCGTGCACCTATTGTCCCCCGACTTTTGTAGTAGAAAAGTAAAAAGAAAAAAATATATCAAATATAAATATACAATTAATAGATCACGAAAATATATTAAATTAAGAAACTCAAAGGTCGAAAGTCGAAACAACACAATTGTTCCTAAATCTTAAATTCCTAATCATAAATCCTAAATCCTAACTTCCTAATTTCCTAAGTCTATATTTCTTCACTTTCTCTGCAAGTCACAACTCACAAGCTACGTACAAGCCTATAAGTGCTCGACATATTTTAAAATTAAAATTCAACTTATTTATATTTTGTAACATAACATAAACATAAAAAATAATTAATAAATTTGAATAAATTATCTCTTATTCTTTGAATAAAATTCTCAAATTTTAATAAAAAATTCAAATTTCAAATTTGAATAAATTCTTCATTCAAAATTTGAATAAAAAATTCAGATTTTAAGTTTTTATTTTTCAGTATTTCGGTATTTACCGAATTCGGGATTAGTAATCCCAAATTCCGGTATACTGAGAAATAAAATACTGATACCGATATCGAATCCCGAATAACGGTATTTCGGTATCCCAATACCAACTTTTTTGGTTAGGTATTCGGTATATTCGGTATTCGCTCTTAACGGAATACGGGAAATGAAAAAATATGCTAAATAATAAAAAGGCTTTACAAGCCTAAATTAATTGGAATTTGCACAAGATCGCGACCACTTATTAGTATGTTTGATATATTTGTTTTTTTTGGATGACGAGAGTAATCCGCAGCCGCTACCGAAGTGCGGATAGTACTATAATGATTGGGAACCCAGATACAAAAACTAAGCTTGTTTTGATTTTTGCTTTATTTGGTCCTCAAGTACTACCTCCGTCCCGCTATTTCCGGCACATTTCATTTGGGTACTGAAAGTAAGAAAGTAGATGATTAAGAATGAGATATGAGTAGATGATAAAGTATGAGAGAAAAAATGAGTGAGAGAAAATGATAAAGTAAGAGAGAGAAGAGAGAGAAGATGATAAAGTAAGAAAAAATAGGAGATATAAGTATGCCAGAAATAGCGGGACGTCCATTTCGGGAAAGTGTGCCAGAAATAGCGGGACGGAGGTAGTACTAAATAGTAACATGCATAATGCATCTTTGGAGCCTCTCTCACGCTTTGACCAAATCATATTAAACTCAAAAGGAATATTTATATTAATACATCAATAAAAATATACGTAAATAAACATAATGTTTAATTTGCAATGAAAATCAAAATAGAGAAAGTGTGAAATACATGAATTAAAGAACCATGCACCTCTATTTAAACACACACACAAACACTGTCTCATTTTTAAGGATAACTCTTCAACGAGGGCTGTTAATAGGATGAATCATACGGCTGTCCAAGCTCCGATTCCCAGAATAACCTCCAATGCTAAAACCTGAACTCCTTGGCACTGCATAAAGATCAGACTGCTCATTCATCAAAGGAACATCTTCCTCTTGCACTTGATCTTGTTCAGTCCAAGGATGTTTGCTCAGCTTCCTTAAGCCTTCGAGTTCCATTGCAACTTCCTTCATTGTTGGCCTATCCTCACTATTCATCTTCAAGCATCGCTTTACCAACTGAGCAACCTCTTTTATTTGGTTCATGCTTCCTTCTCTTAAAACTCGAGGATCAAGTATTTGGAATAGGCGATCTTCTTTCAGTGACACGACAAAGAAAGTAGCGAGACTCTTTTCTTGGTCGATTTTCGTGGTGGAGAGGGGTTTTCTAACCGTCATGAGCTCGGCTAGGACAACACCGAAGCTGTAGACATCGCTCTTTTCTGTTAGCTGGCCCGTGTGGAAGTACTCCGGATCCAAGTAGCCTAATGTACCTTGGACTAAAGTGGAAACCATTGTTTGGTCAATAGGGACTAATCTTGAAGCCCCGAAATCCGAAATCTTAGCAGTGTAGTATTCATCTAGTAATATATTGGGAGATTTGACATCTCTATGAATGATAGGCATCTCAGCTGCAGAGTGAAGGTAGGATAATGCTCCAGCAGCCTCCGCCGCGATTCGGAGACGATTGTCCCAAGAAAACCATGGCATTCCACCACTGTGGTGGATGTGGTGGAAAAGTGTATCATTTTGAACATATTCATACACAAGTAGAGGGACTTCTGTTTCCAAACAACAACCTAACAATTTCACAACATTTCTATGGTTGACTTGAGTCAAGATGATCACCTCATTGATGAACTGCTCTATTTGAGTTTGATCTACCATCTTCGACTTCTTAATTGCAACAACTTCATGTTCGTGTAATATTCCTTTGTACACTGTTCCATAACCTCCTTTGCCGAGTATCCGATCCTCTGCATAGTTGTTGGTGGCTTTTTTGAGCTCTTCTGCTGTGAAGATCTTGGTTGACTTCATACTACTTTCATTTGAGGAGAGCTGTTGATTCAAAAGCACCCCTCCATTTTGCACAAAGTATTTTTCTCTTAGCTTCATAAGCTTCCTCTTCTTTATGCCAAAGATTAGAATAACCATCCCAACAATCATTGTCAAAAGGCCAAATCCAATTCCTGCAGATTCATTAATTACATTTACTTACAAGTTGCACTAAATTTAATCAAATATGTAAGAAAATATATATTCACACTACTAACAAAGTTCATTTTCAAGAAACCACTTTAGGCCAAGAAAGCAGAGTTAAATAGCTTCATACCTAAAGAAAACTTGGCATAAGGGAAAGTGTTGTTAGCTACACAACCGTGTCCCTTTTTCGTCCCATCGCCCCGATATCCCTTCTTGCAAGAACAGGTGAAGTTTCCTGGGAGATTTCTGCAAATTCCATTTGCATCACATGGATTGTTTTCACATTCATTAATATCTGCAACACAAAGATCAATCACATTCTCATCCATTAACCAACACAAATTCTTATACTAATATGACTAACAAATTTAGAAATTCATACCTATGCAGCCTGGGCTCAGATAAGGGTTGCCTTCATATCCCTTCAGACAGTTGCATCTATACCCTCCAAGACCAGTCTCAGAATCAAGACAGAAACTATTTTCATTACATGAAAAATCACTAGATTTCTCAGCTGCGCTGCAGTTCAAATCTCCAATAGCCCAGTCAAGAATAATAGGCACACTCTCACTAGTCCTATTCAAGAAACTTGGATCTTTAAGGTCTGAAACACTAAACCTAAAGCTCTCCGGATCTCCAAGAAACGCGTATCCACACGGACCAAACGACGATATATTCACATGATCATCAAAACTCCCAAGGCCAGAAGTGAACTCCTTGAACCCTTTTGGTATATTACTCTGAGAACACCCAACTCCAGAGCATTCACCTGAAAAGAGTTACACCCGGTGCACCAATTAGATTGGTCGTTAATACTCTTTATATATATAATTAATATGTAAATTCAATCACATTCACCTTCAATCAAATTCTCTTTGCTTGCACAGAGTGATAAGCATCCGCTCGTGAAATTTCTCCCTTGAAACCCCCTCATGAGTACGAAATCATCGCAGCCGACTAAAGTGAGTGTGTTTGAATCGGAGAAGGAAAAGGGCGTGGCTCCAAGATCGAGTGCAGCTCCAGTTTGCCTCGTTATGTTGCCTAAAACGTCGTAGCATTTTGATGCTACGACGTTTTTGATACGTACGGTGTTGTTGCTTATGTCGATGATTTCGAGGGTTGATGAAGGTATGAGGAGCCTCGGAGGATCGGTGGAGACGTTGCAGATGAGTTCGAAAGGCTTGTCTAAAGAGCAGTCTGATCCTACGCCGATGCCGAAGGGATATTGGACTGTTAGGTTCCCGCATTTGCTTGGGCAGTCTGGCTTGGCCAAGTTGCTTGTCTGGGATAAAGAAAGAGGGAGAGAGAGAAGGAGCAATAAGAGAGGGAAGGAAGACATGGTTGCTTGAATTCTTCTAGTGAAGAAGAGAGGCGCAAGCAAATATATTGATATGCATATCTACAAGAGCTTGTCTTTTTGTTGACTTCTTTCTTTATTGTGCTACTTGTTGTAATATATAAGACATGCATTGAAATGTTGAATGTGGAGTTAGTGGCAATTTCATATTCATTTACCAAGAATAAGTTGACTGTAAATGATAGAAATGATAAACGGCGGAGTTAAGAATTAAATTTTACGGGTGCTAATTCCACTAGATTTATGTATTCTTGTATTTTCTCTATAAGTCGAAGGAATATATAAATTGAGAATGCTATAATACTCGTTGGCTTCAACATGGCTCCGTACTTGTGTAAATTTTGATGGGGTACGTGTAAGTTTAAACTTAAATGAATGGATTTTGAATGCAAGACATAATCATAATCCGACAGCTAAATATCCTTGCAAGTCAACTGACTTGTAACTTTAATAATTTTATGGTTCGATAGGTGTAATTAGAAGCAGTCCATACATTCGCAGGTCAACTCTATTATTTAGGTAGGCCACACAGCTCAGCTTCATAGAATTTCCCAAGTCTTGACCCCTTCCATTGCCGCTTAATTAGCTTCAATTATTATAGTAACGACAAAATAATTTTAAAGATTATGTAGATAAGTAAAGTAGGTGGAATTTTGTCCCTTTTATTCAGTTGTATTTTCATGCATATTTATATCTTCATACCTGAAATGTATTCAGTATTCTAGTAATTTGTCATCACTACTTTTACGTAATTAGAGGAGAAATTGTGAGTTTTGGGCTTCTTAGATTTGGTCCAAAATGCAACTGGATCCTACATGTTAATAACCAAATTTATAGAGTATTCGATTAAATTAGAGCACTATGATTCAACAGGTTTGGATGGTTAAAGATCAGTTATTTTGGTTTGTTATTTTAATTATTTTATATAATATCAATGAATCCCTTCTTTAATTATTTGAAAAAAGTAAAGATAATTAAAAATATAAAGAATCAAAATTAAATGATTCTTGAAGTGTTAGATGGTTAATTTCAATTATACAGGGATTCTAAGTTAACAGTTTTGAAATTTCACGCCCTTTAATTATACCATTACTGTAGTTACATAACTACTCTATGAAAGCCATCATCTATACCATTTTTTGTGTCCAAATACATGTCATAGTCAGGGACGTAGTCAGGATTTTCAGTAAAAGAGAATATAAATTTATATATTCAGTCTATGGAACCTAATGGTTTTAATAGCAAAACAAGAAATCTAAAAAAAAATTTCATAAATTTGCAAATATATATAATTAACCGTATATTATAAAAGGTAATAAATTAAGTACAATATAATTATAACCATAGAAGTTGTATGGTAATAGTAGAGATGTAGGAAAGTAGATTTTAAGAAAATTGGCTAACTATTGCCTTTTTTGCAAAGGGGACTTTGCACATGATATTTGAGTTGAGAAAGATGAATCATGAATATCAAGGTTATAATAGGCTAATAAACTCAATTGAACCAAATGTAGTACACATTTTTTTTTTTATTTTTTTTTGGCTCAATATATAATGTATATGTATTAAATAGGGGCATTTTCACTATTAGCCAAATAGTAAACATTAAAACACAAATGTAGCCAATCACTAAAACAAAACACAAAAGTAGTCATTTTGTCTTTATCCGGCGGAGGGCCGATGGACTCCATCGGCCCTAAAGAAAAAAATCAGAATAATTACCAGGGCCGAGGGCCGATGGAGGGCCGATCTCCATCGGCCCTCAACATATTAAAAAAAAAAATTAAGAGGGCATCGGCCCTGAAAAAAAAAAAAAAAAAAAAAAAAGAGGGCATCGGCCCTGAAAAAAAAAAAAAAAAAAAAAAAAAGTGAAGCAGAGGGCCATCGGCCCCCAAAAAAAATTCAAATTTTTGGGGCCATCGGCCCTCAAAACAAATTCAAAAAAAATTCAAATATTTAAGTTTTAAATATATATATTCAAAATTATTAAATTTATTATATTAAGTTTTATAAAATATATTTTTTATATAAATATTTTTATAAATGTATTATATATTTATATTTAATTGAATATTTTTGAATATCGAATCGAATATCATAATTTTGTATTCGTATTTGAATACTAATCGAATCGAATCAAATATTTATATTCGAACTTGAATATTAAAAATTCGAATACGAATATCAATATTCGAATAGAAATACCGAAGGGGGAGTTCATCGGCCCCCATCGGCCCTCCCCGATGGAGGGCCTATGAACTCCCCTCATCGGCCCTCCCATAGGCCCTCCGCCGATGGAGGGCCTATGGACTCCCCCCATCGGCCCTCCCATCGGCCCTCAGCCGATGGAGGGCCTATGGACTCCCCCCATCGGCCCCCATCGGCCCTCCCATCGGCCCTGCGCCGGATAAAGACAAAATGACTACTTTTGTGTTTTGTTTTAGAATTGGGCTACATTTGTATTTTTTTTTTCGTTTTGGCCACCAGCGTGTATTCCCACTATTAAATATTGCATTAAAAGGGTATACATGTAGTTGATAGAAAAAAACAACGAATGACACTTGCTCTCCTTTGTCTAAGTGTAGCTCCGTTCATGGTTCTACTAATGAGGGGAAGGCATGTATATTTTTACTATGGTTGTATGTATGTCAAAACTGAGTTAAATTAATAATTTTTTGAATTAAAAATACACATGTCACACCAAAAGTGGGATAGACCATATTAAGACCCCGTTTAGAAGAGCTTATTTGCAGCTTATTCTAAAAAATAAGTATTTTTGCACGTTGTTGTGAGAGCTTATGAAAACAGTTTATTCTAAAAAAATAAGTTGTTTTTGGCTTATTTTCATAAGCTGGTGGGAGTAGCTTATGAAAATAAACCAAAAAATAGCTTAAGAAAAATAGGTCATCTGATGTAAACTAGTTCGATGTGGAATCCACCAAAATCACAAGGCGGCGCCGTCCTGCTCCACTTCTATTTCCAATAATTAGTTCGATGCCCTAACAACCCTAGGGGCGTGAGTAAAAATAGTCCCAGTTCCTTCCACAAACCCAAAACATGACTTAAGTCTATTTCAACAACTAATTAAATACTTAAACATATTAATGATAACCAAATATAAAATAATAAATAGAGTAGAGAAGAGAACGATCATGCACGATTTCTCCGCACATAAACCTTACAAGGTTTTGCTCCGCCCGCATCGTCTTCAATTCCTCCCTCTTCGTTGCTCCCATCCACATCAATTTCCTCCCCCTCTGCAAACGCCTTATCCTCAAGGCGTGTTGGGTTATGAGTCAGTAGATGATACTCAGCTATTAGTGGTTAAAATAATATTGGGGGAAATCATAGTAGTACTATGGAATTGAAGATCTCAAAACCCCGCTGATATCAGTAGTGTAGTGTCTTGATAGGAATAGCTGATGTATAGGTTAGACTTTTTGTATTGTTTCTCTTTTTGTCTAAGTCATGTACGGGGTAAATTGTTGGATTGATCTTCTGTCGAAGTTACTCTCCAGAACCCCACTTCATCAGTGTAATAACTTGCGTTCTTCAGTCAGAAGCTGATCTTTACCTTCAGTAGAAGACAGTTCATCAGCTGATAACCATCAGCAGAAGAACTTCATGCAAGCTCAGTACCTTCGCAGTCATCAGCTGACCTTACTCTGGAGATATATCCTTGTCAGCCGACTCAGACGAAGAAGACAGAGACTGCCCTAAGTCTACTGTATCCGACAGAAAATGACCCAGCTGCAAAAGTCATTTCAAAGTTCAGCAGAAGGTCATACGAGGTTGAAGAAAAGTCAACTCTGACGCCTAACACATTCTCACCAACCACAATCCTCGACCAATGAGAGCCGCCAAAGCATATCTGCTCTGACCAACTAAAGCTGCTCTCATGTACAGTGTCAACTGCCCTGCTGCAACAATTCGAAAATATGGCCGTTTTCTTTGGAAGCTTGTGATACGTGGCATCGTCTTCTCCAACGGACATATGCCTGCTCACAACTATAAATAGAGAAGAAATCCGAGCTCCACGCACTCACGAACAACTTTTACAAACTTAAAGATTATTCCAGAGAAGAACTTGCCTACATAGAAAATCATTAGTTCTTCTCTCTAGAGTTCTTTAGATCCCTTCTTCTCTAACTAAGCTCATTGCCAAATTTATAGCTTAGAAATTCGAAGGAGTTCACTTTTAGTGATTGTTCTTACTGTAAGAACTCCTTCCTAGTTGGAGATTATCCCCTCCCTTTCAAACTTCGGTTTGAGTTGTAAAGTCGCTAAGGACTATAACTTAGAAGGGTCTGTCCAGTGCACAGATTCCTTGCTGAGACTTGCTCAGAAAAATCAACAAGTTCTCTTATCTCATCAGGACCGTGGACGTAGGATCTTGCGTATCCGAACCACGTTAAAATTGCTTGTGTTATTTACTGTTTTATTGCATCGCATACAATTGATTAAAAATCATATCTTTGCATAAAACGTATTTTCAAAGCGCACTAGCCAAAAGAATTTAACTTGCGAAAACACGTTTTCAAACTGAGACGAATCTCCGGGCCCTACACACTTATCCGCACAACGTCTCCGACTGAGTTTCAAGTACTGACAAAAGTCAGTAGGGGAGCTCAGTAGTTGACACACTTCTGACCCGTGATCGAAGGTTACTATCTGACACTGTTCATCAGTTGCAACTTACAGCTCAGCTGTCCTTCACGTTCTGAGAAAAAGAAACTGTGATCAGGTGTATTCACCCCCCCCCCTCTACACCTGACTATCGTCTCTCCGGACCAACAATTGGTATCAGAGCCCGTGTGTTCTTCTGAATCACCGGTTCTGAAATACTGGTCTTCTCGAACAGATCCTGAAAACATTTTCACTGCACAAGCATCTCTTCATTCATCCTTATACTCGTTCACATAATGTCTGATATGTCATGTATTCAGATGGTACCGATGTTCTCAGTAGAGAACTACACGGTATGGCGTGTGAGAATGGAGGCACACCTCACATCGCTGCATGACAGCCTGACGGACATCCTTGAGACAGGACCCATCATTCCCATGATCGACAGCGTACAATTTGCCGCTGTGGGAGGTGTAGGAGCACGATGCGAGTGCTAAGGTCGCCAAAGAAAAATCAGCCTTCACACCAGAAAAGAAAAAGCTGCACAACCTCGACCGAGTTGCGCGGAATGCTATCCTGACTACGCTCAGTGATTCTCACCTCGGGAGGGTGCAAGACTGTAAGACGACAAAGGAACTATGGGATGCCCTGGCTGTACTGAGCCAAGGAACCCCTCAGATCAAAGAGAATAAGCTCGAATTAGAGCTTCAGAAGTTCGATGCATTTGCCATGGAGCCCAGTGAGACCATTGACGATCTAAGCGTCAGATTCACAAACCAAGTCAATGTGATCAACGGGCTGGGGAGGTCATTCACCAACAAAGAGATGAACACCAAGATCTTAAGAGCTCTACCTCGACAGAAGTGGCTTCCATTTGCTACTTATTTACGTCGCTATGATCTTAATGCTCTAACCCCTGATGTTATATTTTCAAAATTGAAAACGGAGGAATTTGAGCACAGCCTACTCCAACGATGTTCCAGCGCTCCAGTTGACACTCAGATTGACCATGCTTTCAAAGCAACAGTCAGCAAAACTGGAGCCAAAACCATTTCTTCTAGCAAGGCAGTAGCTGCTGCAGAAACAAAATCCTCTGAGATATCTGCTACTGACCAACTTGCGCTGATGGCTCTCAAATATCAACGAGAAAAGGAGAGAGTCAGAAAACTGAAGAAATACAACCGAGATTCTTCCTCAGGTAAGAAAGATTTTCGAAAAAGGGAAGAATCTAAACCTTCTACTGAATGCAGGAACACAGAGTCTGCTGCTAGTCCATCAAAAGACTTAGCTGGAAAAAGCAGCAGAACATCTACCTGCTACAACTGCAAGGAGGGACATTATCAGTACGACTGTCCCGAACTCTCAGCTGCTCAACGAGCAGAAAGGCAGGCCAGGCGCGAAAAATTTGCCAAAAGAAGGCAGACCTATATAGCCGGAGAAATATCCGACAACTCAATCGAGGAGGATACATTTATGTATTCTTCTGAGGACGAAGCTGCATTCGTCGCAGTTGAGATCGGAGAGACGGTTCCTGAAGAAACGACTGAATACTTCTGATGGCCGGAGAAGAGGCTGAGGTAAATTCTAAACTTAACATAACCTCTTCTTCACACAGCACACACGACACGTGCTCGGTCACCGATGAGCCTCTAGATGTGGTACAAGCCTAAGACGATCTACTAGAGGAGCAGATTCAGCTGAGCAGAGAGTTCAACAGAACTATTCAGGAATTGGAACAGGTAAAGGCTGAGAATCAGAGACTTTCTTCTGATTGTCAGGTCTCTACTGAGTCAGAGAATCTGGTTGCGAGACTCAAGGAAGAGATTGAATCTCTTATGACTAAGTCTCAGCTTCAAGAGACTCAGATTTCAGTTCTGACTAAGGACAATTCTGAGAAAGAAACTGAAATAGCCCGACTCAGTCAGAAGCTCACAGACATCGAAAAGGATTATGACTCACTCAGGAGAAGTGATGAGGTCTGGCGGGGACTGATGACTGAACAATACCTAGGAGCTAAGGATAAGCTGGAAAGTATGCTTAGAGCACAAAGGCCAACTGTCATGAAAGAAGGACTTGGCTATACTCACGAAGCTTCCACTTCAAAGAGCTCAGAAATGCTGGCTGGTAGGTTCGTCAGAGGAAAGGTACAAGCTACTGACATAACACCTCAGGCGAAGATCAAACAGAAAATAGTTGCACCTCAACCAAGCAACAAGAAGCAGCTGACCAAAGGTTCCAGCCCCAGGACACCACGATCAAACTCAGGGGGAACCAAGAAGGTCAGGTGGGCGGAACAGTATAATGAACCACTGTATGAGCATCCGGCTCAGTATGGTTCGTACTACTATGAGCCCAGGGTCAGGAGGAGCGCAAAACCTCAGAAGAAGAAAGCTCCTGAACCCAAAATTTACAGAAATTCAGTATCTCCAGGTCCTGTGGAGAAGAAAGCTGACAAGGTTCAGAAGAAGAAATCTCAAACTTCTAAGGTCCCTAGGCAGATCTGGGTTCCGAAATCACCCACTAACATGTAAGGACCCAACTGAACCAAAGGGTACCTGAAAATGTTTCTGTTTTGCAGGTGCATAAGGACCCATGGATAGTGGACAACGGCTGCTCAAGACATATGACTTATCAAAGGAGCCTGCTGACCAACTACGTACAAGAAGATGGTCCCAAAATTGAATTTGGTGACAACTCAAAAGGCTACACAAGGGGATATGGAACGCTGAACATTGGGACTGCTTCAGTTCCAAGAGTAACATATGTTGAATGACTTCAACATAATCTCCTTTCAGTCAGTCAATTCTGTGACAATCTAAATAGAGTGATCTTTGACGCTGGTTTCTGTGATATTGTTGATAAATCTACAGGGAAAACAGTGTTATCATGTTCGCGGAGGAAGAATATCTATGTTGCAAACTGGAAAACCGCAGAACCTGAGGCTTGCTTACTCGCACAAGCAAAATCAAGTGACAAGGCAGGATGGCTGTGGCACAAGAGACTCAGCTACCTGAACTTCAAGACTATGAACAAGCTCGCCAAGAACTCTAAAGTCAGAGGACTGCCCAACGAATCGTTTATTAAAGACAAAAATTGTGAAGCATGCCTGAAGGGAAAGCAGACAAAGAAAAGCAATCCACTTATTCCTTCACCTTCCACTGATGGAATCCTTCAGCTGCTACACATGGACTTATTCGGGCCAGTCTCTCTAGTAACTATAAGAGGCAAGAAGTATGCCCTCGTCGTTGTTGACGACTACTCGAGATATACTTGGGTCATCTTCATAGCCAACAAATCTGATGTCCAAACTGAGCTGCCCAATCTGCTGAAGAAACTCAGTGTGGAAAAAGACATCAAGATACAAAGAATTCGCTCAGACAGAGGGACATAATTTCTCAACTCAGTTGTTAAAGAGTACTGCGACAAAGAGGGAATTCAGCACGAGACATCAGCCGCTCGTACCCCTCAGCAGAACGGACTTGCTGAACGTAAAAACAGAATACTTAAAGAAGCAGCAAGAACGCTCCTGGCAGATTCTGGACTACCCTCAAAATTTTGGGCTGATGCTACTGACACCGCCTGCTACACTCAGAATCGCTCACTACTTACAAAGCAACACATGAAGACACCCTACGAATTATGGAATGGGAGAATTCCTTCTATTTCTCATTTTCATATCTTTGGCTGTCCTTGCTTTATCCATAATAATGGGAAAGATCAGTTGAAGGTCTTTGATAGCAAGTCTGATCAAGGAGTATTCTTAGGATACTCTCGAGTCAGTAAAGCCTTCAGAGTCTTTAACTATCGGACTCTTTGCGTGGAGGAAAGCCCTCATGTTGTCTTTGATGAGTTTGTTACTGAGAACAGGAAAACTACAAAGATAGATACTGAAGATGTCAGCAACAAGCTATAGGATCTCGCACTAAACGATAAAACTGAAAAGATCCAGCATTGTTGGGATGATGAGTCAGACGATGAAGAAATCCAGACTCAGCCAACAAGCGATGTAGCTGACCTAGTTGATTCTACTGAACAGAATCAACAACAGGTAACAATGGTCGATGAGGAAGCCCCAGTGGTAACTGAGACCTCTACTTAGAATATAAACTCAGGGGGAACGATTAATGTTCCTGAGCAAAATGCCCCTGAACCTGGAAACTCAGTAGATCCTAACCTTCTTACTGAACTGCTGCAATGACAAAACAGTACTACTGAAATGCCTAATACACCTACTGATTGTGCAGAAGTAGTATCAGAAGAAGAAGCCAGACTCAGACGTTCATGGCTTGACGCTCACTCTTCAGATCTTATCATAGGAGATCCATCAGCAACCATAAGGACAAGATCTAAATTAAGTCAAGGAGAAAGCTCACTCTATTCTTGTTTCTTGTCTACAGAAGAACCTCAGTCGATAGAGGACGCACTCAATGATGCTGACTGGATCATCGCCATACAAGAAGAGTTGAACCAGTTCGTTAGAAATGAAGTTTGGGAGCTTGTTGACAGACCTAGACATCAGCACGTGATTGGTACTAAGTGGGTCTTCAAGAACAAGCGTGATGAAAACAACGTCATTGTCAGAAATAAAGCTCGACTAGTTGACAAGGGATATTGTCAAGCAGAGGGAATTGACTTTGATGAAACATTCGCTCCAGTTGCTAGATTGGAAGCTATTCGTCTATTCCTAGCTTATGCAACGCATCAAGGATTCAAAGTATATCAGATGGATGTAAAGTCAGCTTTTCTGAACAGCGTACTGAAGGAAGAAGTCTACGTGGAACAACCGCCCGGCTTTCAGCAGGGACATCAGGTGTATAGACTTAGGAAAGCTCTGTATGGGTTAAAACAAGCACCCAGGGCTTGGTACGATACCCTATCAGACTTTCTACTTCAGAAAGGTTTTCAGAAGGGGACAGTAGATCGCACCCTGTTCAACATAAATTCAGGAGATGACATCCTACTGGTGCAAATCTACGTGGACGACATCATTTTCGGCTGTAGAAACGTGACTATATGTCAAGCAATTCGAGAAAATGATAAAGGAGAAATTCGAGATGTCCATGATGGGAGAGATGAATTATTTCCTTGGATTTCAAGTAAAGCAATCACCTGAAGGAATTTTCATCAATCAAGCTAAATACACTCGAGATCTTCTCAAAAGATTCGGCTGCGACTCAAGCAAGCCAGTCAAAATCCCCATGAATACAAATTTCAAAATCGATCTAGACAAAGAGGGAGCTTCTGTTAACTCTACTGATTATAGAGCTATTATCGGTTCTTTATTATACTTAACAGCTAGCCGACCTGATATAACTTATGTTGTAGGTGTATATGCAAGATTTCAAGCGGATCCAAAGCGAAGTCATCTAGACTCAGCAAAGAAGATTATGCGATATCTAAAAGGAACACCTGACGCAGGATTATGGTATCCTGCTGATGATAATCTAATACTGACAGGTTATTCTTATGCTGATTATGCAAGATGCAGTATAAATCGAAAGTCAACTTCTGGAACGTGTCAGTTCCTAGGCAGCAAGCTAATATCTTGGTTTTCAAAGAAACAACATTCAGTGGCAACGTCCACTACTGAAGCTGAGTACATGGCTGTTGGAAGTTGCTGTGCCCAGATCCTTTGGCTTCGACAACAACTGAGAGACTATGGTATAATTCAGGATGAAGTGCCCATCTATTGTGACTCCACAAGTGCTATTGCAATAACTCAGAATCCAGTTCTCCATACGAGATGCAAGCACGTGGATATTCGACACCACTTCATCAGAGACCATGTCGAAAAGAAGGATATCAGAATGGAGAAAATCCATACTGATAAGCAAAGGGCAGACATACTGACCAAACCACTAGCTGAGAACAGATTCAGAGAATTATCAGTTGAGCTAGGTCTACTGGAACCTACTGAGTAAAGTCAGTAGAAGAAATCAGTATGACAGGTCAAGGACTCAGTACATTGATTCAGTCGAGAGAATCAAACTATACACAGTAAGGGGGAACGTGGTCATCAGCACATCAACCATCCTCCTAAGTCGTAACGGTAACCAGCTGATCGTAAAAGTTCAGCTGAAGAGGTTTGCATAGTATTATATACTTAAATTTATATCAGAAGCATGCTCGCATTTATTATGTCAGTCGCTTGCACTCAGTAGTTAATGAGCATTTATTTCCCGCCATTAATCTTTTAAGGTTGAGTCAGTAGGAAACCGTTCTCATTTAAATGACTTAGACTTTAATGCTGGCTGCAGCGCATTTAATGCATATCTTTTCACTTACCTTAACTGCGCAATTTCCTACGTGGGTCTATGGTAGAGGCGGCTTATGCAATCATTCCTTTTATAACATCAAATCACAGCCGTCATTAAAAATGAGAGATTGAACCCTGACCGTCCGATCTTAATTGTTTGATTCACACAATCTATAAAATCTTTCATCTTCTACCTTCGCATCACTTTCACTGTTTATCGTCCTTAGAGCTTAAAAATTTTCAGAATTTTCTTCTCTTCAAAATCTGCTTTTTCATTGCAACTCAAGCTCTATCACTTATGGTAAACATCCTCTACATTATAGTAAGAATGTTGTGTTTTGATTTCCATTTTTATAGTCGCTAACAGAATATTTGCAGATAAAGATGGCTATCCAAACACCCTCCAACATTGACGCGATAATAAAATCTCGAATCCAGTTCGAGCCAACCATGGTGCTTCACCAAGCTGAACTTCCGTATATGGAGCCCATATTCACGAATCTCGAGACCTCTGGACTGGAGATTCTCGTCTCAAAGCAACCAAGATCTTACTTGCCCAGATAACTCGTTGAAGTATATTACAACTGGAGGACAAACGAATCTACTGGAATGGAAGAATCCAGTTTTTCTTTCATGAAGGAAGTCGTCCCACAATCTTGGGATGCTAGTACTCACACCTTCGACATCAGAACCGCTGTAGAGCTGACGTTCGATCTTCCAGCGCGAGGAGTATCTCCTATTGGATATAAGGAGAAGGAAATCAATGCCTATGTTCAAAAATTATGTGGCAGGAGCGACATAGTCTTCAAGACTGCTCTGCCTAAGAACCTACTTTTACCAGAATACCGAGGGCTCGCATACATTGGGTCTCACATCCTCACGAGCTCAGCCGGTTCTTATGATCAGCTTTCCAAGCCCCGCATTCAGCCGACGATGATTATAGATGATGGAGTCAGAGTGAATTGGACTGATTATTACGTCACCGAACTCAAAGCTCAGGCTCAGAAGTTCGTAGCAACTCCCACTGGAGAGAGGAGACTTATCAGTGTGGGTAAGTTGCTTTATGGGACGAAGTTGTCAGTACTCATCGGAGAATCCGTATCAGATCGCTCAGCTTTTGCTGACGCCAAATTCTTTGACAGCAAGCTCGTGAAATTTAAGACAAGAGCCGCTGCTGACCCTCGTGCTGAGCAGAAAAGACTCAGCACCGACTTGCCCCCTCGTGCTGACCCTCCGAAGAGAAAGAGGCTAAGTAAACCTGGACCGTCTGAGGTGCCAGCAAAACTTGCCTCCCCTCCACCCACTCAGGAGGAGCCACCCCTTGACGCGGACACAGGCATCGAAGGTGACACGCTGAAAGATAAGGTTCAGCGAATCAGCTCCTCAGAGACTCAGTCGGACAATGCCGGACCGACTGAGGAAGTCTCCTCTGAGTGGACCACGATGCATTCCACCCGTCTCCGCGCTACAGGAGAAATCCATGCTCAGATTCCTGAAATCTCTGAGCATCCAGACTTGGTGGAAATTGCCATAAGGGTCAGGACACAAATGCTGCTGAGGTTCCTCAGCTGGGATATTCTTGAAGATCTAATCAGGACCCAGTCAGCTCTGTCCCTACTTGCCGAGGAGCAAGACTTACAGTCAGCTATAGGGTTCGGGGAACCAACTGATCTTGCTTCCTTTGAGGATCTACGGGGGGCATTGCTTTACCTTCTAAGCCTGCGCTCCTCAGTACCAGGCAACACCCCATCGCCTCTATCGTATCACGACGACGATAATGATGATAACAATGATGACGGATTGGATCAGGCGCAACCCAAGGAAGCAGATTTGGGAGGATCTGCTGAGGGTAACACTCCTCGCGAACAGGGCCCCTCACCACCACCCTCCGCATCAGGTGAAGCCCCGGTTGCCTCGAAGCCAAGTCGAGTGCAACAGCTCACGACATCTGAGCAGAGGCTCGGAACCAGCAGTTATCAGATTAAACCAATCGGTTCCGTGTCCTCCAAGTCAGTTAACAAAGCTATCCGGCGACAGGGAGACAAAAATCATCTCCTTGCAAAAGACGTACATCTCAAATGGGCTCAGTACACCAAAGCCCAGACTGAGAGCGTCGACCGACTGACTGAAGGGGTTAATAAGGTCTCAACAGCTCCTACTCCCTCAATCAATATCAAGGAGATAGTCGAGGCCGCCCTAGAAGCTCAGAAGGCGGACTTAGCCGCTCAGAGTCAGCAGCTCCTACTCTCTCAGCAAAAATCATTCTCTGAGCAGCTGACTCAGGGCCTTGCGGCAGTCCAAGCCACCATGGATGAAAGGAACAAAGTGGCCACCACCTGCCTTCAATCTGCCATTAAACTACAGGCGGAGGCCCTGAAGCTCATCCAGAAAGAGATCACAAAATCTCATGATCAGTCTCTGCTGAAACTCCGATAGGAGTCAGCCTCTCAACTCAGACTATTTAGAGATGATCAGGAGAAGCAATGGGATCAATACTGCGATGCAGTACAAGACTTCGAATCCACCGCCACCCTCATCAAGAATCTAATCTTTAATTTGGATAAGGAGGTAACTGCCATCCGCACTCACCTCTCCCTGGCTGATGATGCCAAAAAGGGGGGAAAAGTTGAGGAAGAAGCCGAGGTACATGTATAGGCTGAGGCGGATCAGGTTGTGGTGGAGAAAGTCCCTGAAATCCAAGCTGTTACTCAGGGGGAAGGAAATCAGGGGGAAGGTTCAGCTATTCAGGCTGGAACCAGTTCTGAAGTACCCCTTCCCGAGAACGTCCAAGTCCCTGAAGTCCAAGTCCAACCTACTGCGACTGAGCCAATAGCTGTTTCAACTGCTCAACACATTGAAGACATTGCTCAGTTTGTGGATGCAGAGGATGAGCCACTGCCACTGCAAAGGCCGGGGAAGGAGATCCCTACTGAAGCTACTCCTCCATCTTTCCCGATGCCTAAATTCAAATCAAAAGCAGAGTAGGAGGCATATGATAAAGAAGTTGCTCAAAAGCTGCAAGATCAGCTGGATCAGGAGCATCAGATAAAAGAAGCGAAGAAGGCCAAGAAACCTAAGAAAGTAATTGGCAAGATTGCCAAAGGAAAGGCTAAGAAGATACTGGATGATCAGAAGAAGAAGGCTCAGGAGGAGCTTGCCAAAGCGCTCTCCTCTGCGATCCCACCCTTAGCTCAGAGTTATTATACTCCTACAGTTACACCTGAGCAAGAGGCCGAGGACAGAGCCACCTGGGAGGCCACGCTGAAAGGACTTAGTCTCCGAAGAGGAGATGTTAGATCAGCGGCTCTCAGAGAGAAAAAGAGACTGGAGGACCTGGCTAAGATTGTTGCTCTAACTGATAAGATAGCCAGAGAGCCTCTAGTTGATTGGAAGAAGCAGATTCCGAGGTCGTCGAGATATTACAGGAGAGGAGCGCCCAGAGCACCTTACATCAAGAAAACTATTACACATGTAGACACATGGGTGCCTACTGAGCTGAATGAACAACGGGAGGAACTCAAGGAAGAATTCATCAAGGGCTACTTTGTATGGGGTTTCTATCCATCCGGGCTACCAGTTGATCAGCTATTTGATGAGTTTATGCATCAATACAACGCCGAGCTCAGAGATCAGCTCTGGGTGATAATGGAAAGAGAGAATATTCCTTTTCGAGCTCCAGCCTTCAGGCGCATTCCCCCTCCGAGGACGACTCGTGGAACTCTTTGCACAAAGGAGATAGAAGACGAGATCAAGGCAGCTGCATATTATTTCGATCTAAGCGAAGACCTTCCTGCTGATCTCGAGGAGATCCAGACATTGAGAGCAAGGATTTACAAGTATTATGGTCTGGATCCTCCAGCTGATAAGTCTGCTGATTTCAAGAACCGAACACAGAGATTCAGACGTCAGCCGTGATCTTCTTATCTTTTGTTTTGTAATAGAGATAGGAACCTGTAATCTTCATGTTCACATATATATCAGTTCCTATTTCTAGCCAGACAATCACTCATTGTCTTACGACTTTGATTGTGTTTTTGCTATCACAACTGATCACTGAAGTGATCTGACACACACTCACACATAACCGTTTCTCTGATGTTGCCCCTCTCAACTGCTGAACTTATCGAAGTTAACTGATTCAGTTTACTGAAGTCTATCTAGGTCAGTAGTTTAGTATCCTTTTATATATATATATATAGAGAGAGAGAGGTTTTGGCATCATCAATTAGGGGGAAATTGTTGGGTTATGAGTAGGGGTGGCAAAGTAGCGGGCCGGGCCGGCCCAGGCCCACCCACCGGGCTTTTAGCTATTTATCGGGCCGGGCCGGGCCCGCCTGAAAATCAGTCGGGCCTAGAAATTTTAAGCCCAGCCCAGCCCCGGGCTTTCGGGCGGGCGGGCGGGCTTAACCCGAGTTTTTTTTTAAATATAATCGAAATTCAAAAGTTGAAAGTTAAAACCAACAAAAATAAATTAAAAACAACTTTAAGTGAAAAATATGAGTCTTTTGATGAGTTGATATTTGATAACAATTAACAAAACAAGTTAATAGATTGGTCTATGATCGAAAGCTCAAACTATGAAAGACTTGAGACGTTCGAATTCTTTCTTTTTAGTCTTGATTTTTGACATACAACAAGATAGAATAAATAAGTTGGGTAGAAATTAATCATTCAAAAATCAAAACAAATAAAAACAAAAAAAACAAATAAAAAAATATAATTAACAATTAATTTCGGGCGGGCTTTTTTAGGCCCGAAACCCCGGGCTTTTTTAGGCCCGAGCCCGGTAAGCCCGGGCTTTTCATCGGGCGAGCTTTTTTAGGCCCGGTTCATTTCGGGCTTCTATTTTTGAAGCCCAACCCAACCCCGGGCCGGCCCATCGGGCCGGGCTCATTTTGCCACCCTAGTTATGAGACAGTAGATGATACTCAGCTATTAGTGGTTAAAAAAATATTGGGGGAAATCATAGTAGTACTATGGAATTGAAGATCCCAAAACCCAGCTGATATCAGTAGTGTAGTGTCTTGATAGGAATAGCTGATGTATAGGTTAGACTTTTTGTATTGTTTATCTTTTTGTCTGAGTCCTGTACGGGGTAAATTGTTGGATTGATCTTCTGTTGAAGTTACTCTCCAGAACCCCACGTCATCAGTGTAATAACTTGCGTTCTTCAGTCAGCAGCTGATCTTTACCTTCAGTAGAAGACAGCTCATCAGCTGATAACCATCAGCAGAAGAACTTCATGCAAGCTCAGTACCTTCGCAGTCATCAGCTAACCTTACTCTGGAGATATATCCTTGTCAGCCGACTCATACGAAGAAGACAGAGACTGCCATAAGTCTACTGTATCCGACAGAAAACGACCCAGCCGCAAAAGTCATTTCAAAGTTCAGCAGAAGGTCATACGAGGTTGAAGAAAAGTCAACTCTGACGCCTGACACATTCTCACCAACCACAATCCTCGACCAATGAGAAGCCGCCAAAGCATATCTGCTCTGACCAACTAAAGCTGCTCTCATGTACAGTGTCAACTGCCCTACTGCAACAATTCGAAATATGGCCGTTTTCTTTGGAAGCTTGTGACACGTGGCATCGTCTTCTCCAACGGACATATGCCTGCTCACAACTATAAATAGAGAAGAAATCCGAGCTCCACGCACGGGATTCAAAAGGGAAAAAGCTCAAGCTCACGAACAACTCTAGCAAACTTAAAGATTATTCCAGAGAAGAACTTGCCTACATAGAAAATCATTAGTTCTTCTCTCTAGAGTTCTTTAGACCCCTTCTTCTCTAGCTAAGCTCATTGCCAAATTTATAGCTTAGAAATTCGAAGGAGTTCACTTTTAGTGATTGTTCTTACTGTAAGAACTCCTTCCTAGTTGGAGATTATCCCCTCCCTTTCAAACTTCGGTTTGAGTTGTAAAGTCGCTAAAGACTATAACTTAGAAGGGTCTGTCCAGTGCACAGATTCCTTGCTGAGACTTGCTCAGAAAAATCAACAAGTTCTCCTATCTCATCAGGACCGTGGACGTAGGATCTTGCGTATCCGAACCACGTTAAAATTTCTTATGTTATTTACTGTTTTATTGCATCGCATACAACTGATTAAAAATCATATCTTTGCATAAAACGTATTTTCAAAGCGCACTAGCCAAAAGAATTTAACTTGCGAAAACACATTTTCAAACTGAGAAGAATTTCCGGGCTCTACACACTTATCCGCACAACGTCTCCGACTGAGTTTCAAGTACTGACAAAAGTCAGTAGGGGAGCTCAGTAGTTGACACACTTCTGACCCGTGATCGAAGGTTACTATCTAGCACTGGTCATCAGTTGCAACCTACAGCTCAGGTGTCCTTCACGTTCTGAGAAAAAGAAACTGTGATCAGGTGTATTCACCCCCCCCCCCCCCCCTCTACACCTGACTATCGTCTCTCCGGACCAACAAGGCGGAACTCGGGAAACTGGTCACATACTTCATGTACAGATATCCATGAAGCCTCCTCTACCAGAAGACCATGCTAGCGAATCAACACCTCACTAACTGGTCCCTTGTCACTAGCTCGGGTCCGAAAGCGCAACACCTCTTGTGGATCAAACAATAGATACTCACTCTCTGAAATTACATCTGGAAGTGTTGTCTCCACCGGATGATTTCCTACGGCTTTCTTGAGGAGACTGACACGGAAGACAGGGTATATATTGCTGCTCACCGGCAACTGCAACGCATAAGCGACAGCTCCCACATGTTGGATGATCTCAAATGGCCCATAAAACTTGTCTACGAGTTTAGTATAACCTAGCCTAGCCAACGAGGATTGTCGGTAAGGACAAACCTTGAGAAACATGTGCTTGCCGACTTCATACTCGACATGATGCACTGTTGGTTAGCTTGGAATCACATGTAATCTTGAGCTCGCTGCAAATTGAATTTGAGTTTCTGGATGATACAGTCATGTGCTTGTAGCACATCCGAAACAACAGTGATGCGCGATTCCTCGGGTAAAGAATGATGGAGGGATGGATGTGGCCTCCCATAAACCACTTCGGCATTATTTTTGCGGTAGTGTGGAAGGAGATGTTATACCAAAATTCGACCCATGCCAGCCACGCAGCCCACTTCTTGGGCAGATGCAAAGAGAAGCATTGTAAATAAATCTCCAAAGTACGGTTTAGAACCTCCGTTTGCTCATCCGTTTTCGGATTGTAAGATGTACTAAATTTCATTTGTGTGCCTTAAGATTTAAAGAGTTCTCACCAAAACGAGCTCAAGAAAAGAGGGTCACGATCACTCACTATAGTTCGCGAAAATCTGTGAAGGCGAACCACATGATTAATAACCTGCTCCGCCACACCTGCGAGCTTGGCCGTGATCGGAGGCTTTTTTGAATGAAGTGTCCATATTTAGACAGACGATCCACAAAAACTATAATACACAAGAAGCCAATCGAAGTTGGAAGGCTGGTAATAAAGTCGAGGAAGATGTCTTCCCATATTAATTCCGGTACGGGAAGAGTTGAAGCAGCCTGACAGGAGTTAAGGAATCATATTTCGAGCGTTGGCACACAAGACATGCTGCTACGTACTCTTGCACCCTCCCCATCATCCCTTTTCAATGAACACTAGATGCAATTCTTCGATATGTTCGCAGAACACCTGCGTGTCCCCCCGTAGGTGTATCATGAAACTTATGAAGAAGGCGTGGAATCCACGCAGAGTCAGCTAGTATAACAATACGCCCCTTATAAAATAACTTCCCTCCTTGCACTGTGTACCCAATGAGACGTGAAATTCCCTACTAAATTTGCTTGATTGTGGAGCAAATTTCTGCATCTTTTTTATGTTCTTCCAAAACGGTTGGGAAATCGGCCCAAAAAGGTTTGCTAATGACTTGGCAAGTCAGCTTCGGATCATGGCAGCGAGAGAGAGAGAGAGTCCGCTGCCTTATTTGTCGCCCCCGTCTTCTAAGCTATTTCAAAATCATATCCTAATAGCTTTACAACCCAATGTTGTTGCTCTGAAGTCGCAATCTTTTGATTCAATAAATGACGGAGGCTATGATGGTCCATTTTGACAATAAAATGACGGTCAATTAGGTACAGCTGCCAATGTTGCACGACGAGTACCAAGCCTATAAGTTCCCGTTCGTGAGTGGACTTAGACACAACGTTGCCTCCTAACGCTCAGCTGAAGTAAGCCACGGGTCTACCTTCTTGCATAAGCACTGCACCGATTCCACTTCCGGACGCGTCGCATTACTCTTTTTGAAAATCGGGCATTGGTGACACCGGGGCTGAAGTCAATGCAGCCTTCAACTCCACAAAAGCCCCATCTGCAGCCTCTGTCCAAATGAACCGAGAGCTGAGTTCTTTTTTAAGAAGTTCTGAAGGGGTCTGGCGATCATCCCGTAACCTTGCACAAATCTTCGTTAGTAGCCAGTTAACCCAAGAAATCCCTGCACACTCTTCACCGAAGTAGGCTGAGGCCAATCAAGTACTGCTTGTACCTTGATTGGGTCCATTTTTACTCCATCGGCCGAGATCACATGGCCTGAGTACTCTACTTGAAGACATCCAAACGCACAATTCTTCTTGTTAGCACGAAGTTTATGCGTTCGAAGCACACCAAGAACCTTCTTAAGATGTTGTTGATGTTCCCTCCATGTTCTACTATAGACGAGAATATCGTCAAAGAAAACCAACATGGATCGTCTTAGCCAAGGGCGAAATAAGTCGTTCATTATTGATTGGAATGTGGTGGGCGCATTCGGCGACCCGAAAGACATGACGAGGAACTCGTAGTGCCCACTTTGAGTTCTAAAAATCGTTTTGTGCACGTCATCCTCGTGGAACCGGATTTGATGTTAACGAGATCACAAGTCTATTTTTGAAAAGATCGATGCTCTTGCGAGTTCATCTAACATCTCCTAGATGATGGGTATAGGGTATCTATCCAGAATTGTCGTCTTGTTGAGTTCTCAGTGGTCCATGCAAAAGGTCAGCTTCCTTCTTTCTTCTTGGCTAGCAATATCGGGCTAGAGATGCCCTAACAACCCTAGGGCGTGAGTAAAAATAGTCTAAGTTCCTTCCACAGACCCAAAACACAACTTAAGTATATTTCAACAACTAATTAAAATAGAAATAGAGTAGAGAAGAGAACGATCATGCGTGATTTCTCCGCACATAAACCTTCCAAGGTATTGCTCCGCCCGCATCATCTTCAATTCCTCCCTCTTCGTTTCTCCCATCCACATCAATTCTCCGCACATAAACCTTCCAAGGTTTTGCTCCGCCCGCATCGTCTTCAATTCCTCCCTCTTCGTTGCTCCCATCCACATCTTCATCATATCAAATCCCCTAACAACAATTTTTTAAACTTTATTAGTTTTTTCCTAATTAAGTGCTTATATATAAATGTATCAAAACACAACAACTTATTTAATTTAAGCGCTTATAACATGAGCACTTATGCCATAAGCATTTATGGTGTAAGCACTTATTTGAGTTGTTTTCCCAAATGAGGCCTAAAACAACATAACTTAATAATAAATGCCAAATCATAATATGATATGCAAAACTAGTACTCCTTCCGTTACAATTATCTTGTCCACTTTGCTTTTTATACAGTTTTTAAGGAGAGTTGTAAGTTGTGAGTAGAGATGTGTAAATGTGTGGATCCTACAAAAAAGTTGTGTGTAATAATTTGCTAAAAGGGGAAACTGGACATTATATTAGGGACAATCCGGAATTAAAAACTGGACAAGATAATTGGGAAGGAGGGAATATATAATATTATAAGATGGCTAATAATGTAAAAGTTTTACAATAATATGACTCACATTCCTTTTTTAAATTTAGGTAAACATTATCAAATAAAAGGAAAAGGAAAAAGAAATTGTAGTTAATCTATATAATCTAATTTTGTAAGCGTGGAGAGAGGCGGAGGCGACACGCAAAACCCTACCCAGTAACAAATTAAAGGCGGAAACAACACTATATAAAGCCAACCGCACACACATCATTGCCGACTTCTAACACTCCTAAAACCTAATTTCATTCCTATCTTGCGAAGACTGCAGATAATTTATCGTTTTCATCGGTATGTTTTGCGGATAATTCTCATCGATTCACTTTGATTTGTTAACTGTTTTTTGTTGTGCATAATTCTTACCTGGAAGCATCTCGATGATTTGGGGTTGTGGATTTGTAGGTTGAAAAGATGTCGGATGATGAGCGGGAGGAGAAGGAGTTGGATCTCACCTCTTCTGAAGTCGTCACCAAATACAAATCTGCTGCCGAGATTGTCAACAGTTAGATTTTATCTATTTTAATTTACGTCATGTCGTTTTGAACTGTTGGGTTGTATTATGCATTTATGCTAATGTATTTGGCTATTAAATTACGTCACTGAAATGATTTTTGTTATGTGCAGAGGCATTGCAATTAGTTTTGTCTGAATGCAAGCCAAAGGCTAAGATTGTTGACATATGTGAGAAGGGAGATTCTTTCATCAGAGAGTGAGTAGTCTTATTGGTTTTGTATCTCAGCTTATTATTGACGTTTGTGTTTATGTATAAGCCGTATGGGTTTAATTTTGAATATTGTGCTTTGTGATAGACAAACCGGGAACATGTACAAGAATGTGAAAAAGAAGATAGAAAGAGGTGTTGCATTCCCGACTTGTTTGTCAGTTAACAACACGGTCTGTCACTTCTCACCGTTGGCCAGTGACGAGGCAGTGTTGGAAGAAGGGGATATCTTAAAAATGTAAGTCTTGGGTGTAATTTACTGGATTCACGGTGCCCATTTGCATATTTATACTGAACTAGTTGGTATTTTATTTTATTTGGAAGTTTGAATTCTGAATATGATGTTTTGTTTGCAGTGATATGGGTTGTCACATTGATGGATTTATTGCTGTAGTTGCACACACTCATGTTCTTCAGCAAGGACCAGTTACGGGCAGAGCGGCTGATGTTATTGCTGCTGCTAATACTGCAGCAGAGGTTGCATTAAGGCTTGTTAGGCCAGGGAAAAAGGTATACTATGCTTTCCTCCAGTGTATCTCCAGAAGAGACATATTTGTGACTTTTTAATCTTAATGGCATCATTATTTGTGCCCTTATATGATGAATACTTGTATGCGCTATGGGTTCATATCCAGATGATGCTTTAGTCATAGTTACTCTGATAGAGGAAACTATCATTTAGATGCACACTAAATATGATTTCAGCCTTCATTTGTATACACAATAACGGCCCTTTTGTTTTAATAACTGTTGTTGAATTAAGTGAGATTGGGCAACTTTGCCGAGGTGATTGGTTCCAAGTTAAATCTCCTCCTTTTCCCTGTTGCCTATAATACATTTGGCCTCCTTCAATATTCTGGTTGGTTCTACTTAATGTACCAACCCACCCTTGTTGGGCCTACATTCTACTTTTACCTTACTACAAATAAACTGGTGTAAACTAAATTATGCATGACATTTTTGTGCTGCTGAGCTATTGTTACTGATTGCTTTGAGATATTTTTTTTTAAAAGAAAACATGATTCTCTACATGATGATCATAATCGTGAATGATGGATTGTAAGTCCCATGAAGTTCTCTATAGTCATAGTTACACTGATAGGGAGTCATGTTTTCTTATCTCTAAGCATTTCTTAATTTTAAAAATTCCAAGATGTCTGTAACTATCACTGGTGTTTAATGAGGCCGGCAACTTTGCTGAGTTGTGTGAATCCTTGTGTTAATCTCTTTCCCTAATTGCCAATAGTGGTATTTTGGGTGGTGGGTGTTTGGTAAGTGACCAGCTTTCTCTTATGGGGCAATTTTGATTTATAAATTAAAAACAATTTGTTTGAAACCAAGTAATCATGCCTTGGTGATCATATTTTTCTGGTTGTTTGGCTAGTAAATTTTCTTCAATATTTTTCTAAAATTGAAGAGCATGATACTCTACATGATGATCATATTTATGAGTGATGGATCATACATCCCATGATGTTCTCTGTAGTCATAGTTACACTGATAGGGAATCATGCTTTCTTTTCTCCAAGTCTTTTCAGATTTTGAAGCTTCTTATCTCCCCAGACTTATCATTTAATCATCTTTGTCAGTGGTATCCACCACTTTTTCATAGTCAACAAAGTAGAGAAACTGATTAACCTAGTTGGGGTAATAGGCAACTTTGCCAGGTGACCAGTTTTTATATTGGTTTCCTCTTTTCCCTGTTGCCAATATTGTTATCGGCTGGATTTTATAATTTGAGATTGATATGCATGCTTTCAGTCTTGTAATCTTTTTCAGCCAAAATTATAAAGAATCAAACCTAAAAGATGTGACTTCCCAAAATTTAGGACTTCTTTAACTCTTCTCAGTGTTCAGTATGCACTATTTCAGTTTGTTGTTGAAAGAATATTAAGAATATTTGGATTCTAGTTCATTTTGTTCAAAATGTGTTGTAATTTTTGATAGGTGACTATCTTTTGTGATGCATTTAAGTATACCTTACAAGTTCTTGTTTTCTTATTTCTTGTAGAACAAAGATGTCACCGATGCAATTCAGAAAGTTGCTGCTGCTTATGACTGCAAGATTGTTGAAGGAGTTTTAAGTCATCAAATGAAGCAATTTGTAATTGATGGAAACAAGGTTGTTTTAAGTGCATCAGGCCCTGATACACGAGTTGATGAAGCAGAATTTGAGGAGAATGAGGTGTATTCTATTGACATTGTAACTTCTACTGGTGAAGGCAAGGTATTGTTTTTTTTGTTGAATGTGTTCTGCCCTTTACTTATTTTGTTCTGCTGTAATGTGAAGCATGGGATTCTTTGTGCATTTTGCAGCCAAAATTATTGGATGAAAAGCAGACCACTATTTATAAAAGAGCTGTTGACAAGAATTATCACCTAAAGATGAAAGCATCTCGGTTCATCTTTAGTGAGATTAGTCAGAAGTTCCCAATTATGCCTTTTTCTGCTAGGTTTGTCATTCTCTGCACTCTGGTTCTGCCATATGCTTTATTTCATTAATTGCTAATGAGTAGGATAATTCTGTAACAGGGCCTTGGAAGAGAAGCGTGCCCGTTTGGGTCTAGTTGAATGTGTGAGCCACGAACTTTTACAGCCATACCCTGTACTTCATGAGAAACCTGGTATGAGTACAAGACTCCCTATTACCACTCCTTTCTCTCAAGTACGCTTCCATTGCTTAAATCAGTTTAATATTGAAGCTTATTTCTGTCATTACAGGTGATCTGGTTGCTCATATCAAGTTCACAGTTTTGCTGATGCCAAATGGGTCCGACCGAGTCACATCTCATTCTCTGCAGGAATTGCAGCCCGCGAAAACTGTCGATGATCCTGAGATCAAGGCATGGTTGGCATTGGGAACTAAGACAAAGAAGAAGGGTGGTGGCAAGAAGAAGAAAGGTAACATCAAATTAACATTCCATAATTATCTAATGTGTTAATTCCAATCTGTTAATACGCCTTGAATTAATCTCTGTTTTCGCAGGAAAGAAAGGAGACAAATCTGAGGAAGCCGTAGATGAAGCAACCAACGGTGCAGCTTCCCAAGAGTGATCTCAGATACAGTTGATGCTGAGTTATGGATGCGGCAACAAACAGCTCAGCTACTTGAGAAAAAGAAACAAGGTCTTGTTTTTATTTGCATCTTAACCATGAAATGAAATTTTGGCCGCCCCAAATTGTATTTTTGGTTGCTTTTAGTCAAGAATGTTAATTTGGCTTGAGATACTTTGAAATGCGTCTTTATTGTACACAGCAAATTTGGTCCTTTTTCATTCTGCATGTTCTTATTTTTTGGAATTAAGATGAGAATTTGCAACATCCCAGAATAATATTCACACTGAATTTTGTGCTCACTGAGAAATTTCTCACTAGACAGAAGACATTTGGTAATTCTCTATGTATTGTATAGGATATATACGACACGACACGTGACTTTGATTGTGGAATATTATTGAACATGTTACAATGTTCAGGCACCTTATTACATTACAAAATAAAGTGCTCATATATATTTAATTGTACGAGAAAGTCTACTTGGACAAGATAACGTGCAAATGTGCAATATACATCTAGAGAAATGTAGTATATGCGTTTTTTCACGAGAGCGAGGAGAATTATTGGACATTAGATTATCCACACATCTGCATATTTTGCTATCACGTCTCAAATTATATAGTTCTGTTAATAAGTTATAGAACTGGCAATTAGCGTGGGAAGTTAAATAAAACCTTGATTCAGATTTCTGAAGATTTTATTTAACAAATTTCTATTATAAATTTGTTTAGAAAATGGTGTCTATTAATGAAAATGACAGGAGATGCAAATCGAATTAATAATGCTGTAAAGTCAACTACTTGGATCGACTCATCAATTAGATTCATACAAAATAATGTTCATATACTAAATAAATACTCCCTCCATCCCGCACATAGATTAATTTTTTTATTTATTTAGGTGTATATTTTAAGAGTTTTAATTATATTAAGAAATTAAAGTGATTGGTGGGAAGGAAGATGCATTTATCTAAATTTTGTAAAGAGATAGTTGGGACAATTGATTTTTTTTTTCTATTTTTTTTCATGTTATAATTGAATAAATTATCTAAATTTTTAAAAAAATTAAAAAAATATAATTTAAAATTTTTCACAAAATAATGTGGCAGAAACACTTTTGAAGAGAAAATAAAAATGTAGATGGATAGTGAATAATGAGGTACACTTTATTTTTTTAATATAAAATTAATATTTGCCATTTTGAAAAATATGATAATTAATAGTGGGACAACTATTAAAAAAAAAAAAAAACATTATTATTGAGTGGAGAAATATGATTCAATATTCTTTTATTGAAATCTTATCTTAATAATGGAGCAGCTGGGAGCCCGGGACTTGCATAGGTGATTTAAGTAATGCAAAATGTGATTTGCCAATTTCTTTATTATACACTAGCTGAATTTACATTTTACTGTTACATACTTCGATAACAAATACTCTCGAAAAACAGTTGTGGATTTATGATTAAAAAAAAAAGAAAAGAAATATACACATACAACTGTATCGTATGTATTGCAATTTTCACCTTGATGGCCAAGCAATTGACAAGCTTCTCGTGAATGGTTAGCTCGTCCACCAATATGACAGGTTGCGCCACCCAATCGTCATTCAGTTGTACATGCAACGCCACTTGTCGCCGCCGCGTCCGTGCGCCTTTCCAGGCGGCGCTTCAAACCCAACCACGCAAACCAACTGAGCTCAAGGTTTTGTATTTGCTCACAGAAGTAACAAAACAATATTTATTTATTTAGTTATAAATTTTTAGGGGCAGATTAATCAGTTTTAACAATTTTTGGGTTTTTTTAGTGTACAAACACATGAGCAAATTCTCATTTCAACAAATACAATCAATTTTGGTTTTTGGCCTCGTATAACAGTAAAATTGTACGTATTACAAACTCTAATGAATTCAATTAAAAGTTGGATCAGACTCACACCTATCCTAATCATTCTACCACTTAATTATATTGTCTAATAGAAATATAGCTTTATTTAATCCCATATTCAAACGCCATGTGAAAAATCATTAATCAACTGATTATTTAAAAATTTCATAAAATATTATTTGTGTTATTTAGAAAACACGTGAAATTACTCATCAAATAAATCATATCTGACGTTCTACATGCATAGGCAAGGACCAACTAAGTTCTATCTTGGTGAAGAAAAATGCACACACTTAAGAGTAAAAGAGTTTCTAAATTAGTAACTTGTATAGAAGAAATTAAGATTCGAATTAGAAATCAAAATCTCATTACACATAAATTCATTATATAATTCCATAAAATTCGATATTATTTGTATCTAAGTTAATATTATAGTTACCGTATTTGCTTAGATGGGATTAATTGTTTAGCAAGTAAAATATTAGGGCCAGTAAAACCAGAGTCCACCACCTTTGGAATGATTCATTCCTACTTACCACTATAAATAAAAAAACCAGTCGCCTCACACTCTCAACACACACCGCCCCCCGTTTGAAAACTCTTCCCACTCGCCACCTTAAATAGCTCCGCCAATTTTCCCTCTCTCTCACATCATATCAATTTCCTTCTCCTCATTCTCTCGCAATCAATCAAACGTAATACTGCAGAGAGAACTTCACAGATGGAAACCAAAATCGGTTCGTTGAATTCATGCAACTCGGCAAGCAGCAACGATTTCGGTAGCCTTCCTACTAACGGCCTCGTTTCGACTGTACAGCAGTCCGCCGTTCCGTTCAACTCAGCCGAGGCGACGCTCGGCCGCCACATTGCCAGGCGGCTGGTGCAGATCGGCGTCAGCGACGTTTTCTCCGTTCCTGGAGACTTCAATCTGACGCTGCTCGACCATCTGATTGCTGAGCCCGGCCTCAATTTGGTCGGCTGCTGCAATGAGCTCAATGCAGGGTACGCCGCCGACGGTTACGCTCGTGCTCGAGGCGTCGGCGCCTGCGTGGTGACGTTTACTGTCGGAGGTTTGAGTATTCTCAACGCGATCGCCGGTGCCTACAGTGAGAATCTCCCGGTGATTTGTATCGTCGGAGGTCCGAATTCGAACGATTATGGCACGAACCGGATCCTGCATCATACGATCGGGTTGCCGGACTTTACCCAGGAGCTACGTTGCTTCCAGACTGTAACTTGCTATCAGGTATTTAATTGTACTGTTTGTGTTGAATTAAATCATGCTATTCTGACCTCAATGAATATTAAGTTAATTTATTTGCGATTGTTTCAATTTGTGTTGATTTAGGCTGTGGTGAATAATTTGGAGGATTCGCATGAGTTGATAGACACGGCGATATCAACAGCGTTGAAGGAGAGTAAGCCGGTTTATATAAGCGTGAGCTGCAACTTGTCTGCAATTCCCCATCCCACGTTTAGTCGTGACCCTGTACCATTCTCGCTCAATCCAAAGTAAGCTCAACTGAATCCTTTAATTCCAAATACTGTTGATTAGGAATTTGTATTTAATGCTTGTGTTGCATTTATTAGTTTGATGAATTGTAGCTGCTTCATCTTTTCCCTGTTTATAGTGATTGTGAAATGTTGTTTTTGAAAGTTGAGGCTTTCAAATAAATCTTCTGAGAACTTGGAAATTTTGTTCTCAATTTAAGTAACATTCACCAGTTGTGAATAAGGGGTTAGTTTCAAGTGTAATACTAAGTAATAACTACTAAGAAGAGTTATTTGCTGGTATTATGAAGTAACTATGTGAAGATTTATAGTGCTGCTCTAATCTATGGCTGATATCATTGAAACAATCTACATGTTTACTGATTTTCGAATGGATTTTTCTTTATTATAGGCTGAGCAACAAAATGGGTCTGGAAGCTGCAGTTGAAGCAACAGTTGCTTTCTTGAACAAGGCTGTGAAACCAGTGATGGTAGCAGGTCCAAAGATGAAGGTTTCCAAAGCATTCGATGCATTTGTAGATTTGGCGGATGCTAGTGGTTATCCGGTGGCAGTCATGCCATCGGCTAAAGGGCAGGTCCCCGAAAACCACCCTCATTTCATCGGTACATTCTGGGGTGCAGTGAGCACTTCATTCTGTGCCGAAATTGTGGAGTCTGCTGATGCTTACCTCTTTGTTGGTCCCATATTCAACGATTACAGTTCGGTAGGGTACTCTCTCCTTCTCAAGAAGGAGAAGGCTATTGTTGTGCAGCCTGATCGTGTGGTCATCGGTAATGGACCGACTTTCGGGTGTGTGTTGATGAAGGATTTCTTGTCTGCTCTAGCAAAGCGGGTGACTCGAAATACGACAGCTTATGAGAACTACCATAGGATATTTGTTTCTGATGGACAGCCTCTGAAAAGTCAGCCTAAGGAGGCGTTGAGGGTTAATGTTCTGTTTCAGCATATTCAGAAGATGTTGTCTGGTGAGACTGCTGTCATTGCTGAAACAGGGGACTCTTGGTTTAACTGCCAGAAACTCAAATTACCACAAGGATGTGGGTGAGTAGTAAAAAGTTTTTCTACTCTAGTTTGCTTTAACCTTTATAATAGTCTTTAATCTTGGTTTTCACTTTTCAGGTATGAGTTCCAGATGCAATATGGATCCATTGGTTGGTCAGTTGGAGCTACTCTTGGTTATGCTCAGGCTGTACCGGAGAAGCGTATCATTTCTTGCATCGGTGATGGTAGCTTTCAGGTATTGAGCCATACATGCATCAGTCCCTTCTAAGCTAAATACATTGATCACATTTATACTGTATAATGTTGATGCTTTTCGTCTTTCTCTTTGGCCTCTATTAATGATGTTATTAGTATATGATGCTTAATATGCAAAGTTCCAAACCATGTTTGCAGGTGACTGCGCAGGATATCTCCACGATGATTCGGTGTGAGCAGAATAGCATCATCTTCTTGATAAACAACGGTGGCTACACTATCGAGGTAGAGATCCACGACGGGCCTTACAATGTGATCAAGAACTGGAACTACACTGGTTTGGTGGATGCCATCTGCAATGGCGAAGGCAAATGCTGGACTACCAAGGTCCGGTGTGAGGAAGAGCTTGTCGAAGCAATCGAAAAGGCGACGGGGGAGAAGAAAGACTGCTTGTGTTTCATTGAAGTGATTTGTCACAAGGACGATACCAGCAAAGAGCTTCTTGAATGGGGTTCGAGGGTCTCTGCTGCTAATAGCCGCCCACCAAACCCTCAGTAGACGTAACACTCAATGTTGAATGCTCAAGCTGCAAATTAATTACCAAATTTCTTGTTCACCCACTTTCTATCTTGTTTGTGATTATTCCCTTTCCTACTTTAATTGCAAGGTGTATTATGACTTTCCTTTAATAAAAATCTTGATTATTACGTGAGATTGCATTAATACCTGACACGAGTCACAATGACTTATAAAAATGAATTATGGAAATATTTTTACTCAATCTCAATCATTTTAGAAAAATATAAATGCTAAAAACATAGAAACTATAATATTTGATTGTAGTAGTACACAACAATTGAGTTTGAAGTATCATTCTGACTCAATACACACAAATATCTTAAGGTTTTCAGGGTTTTCAATACATAATATCTCAAGGTTTTCGGAGTTTCCTACTCTGTGATGCTTAGAAGTAATTGAAAAGATTCAGCCATCAAAATTAAAATTTGATAAAAGTTTCCATAAAACTAACAAAAAAGAGGCGTAAAGATGTAGTAGATTACCAAAAAAAAAAAAAAAAAAATTGTTAAAAGAAAAGGTCAAAGAAAAATAATTGGGCCTCATAATGGACTGAGAAATTACTTATCAAGCGAAACAGCCCATAACAGAAAAAGCCCATTTATATCAGGATAAGGCTGCTATATAAACAATAGCAAACCCTAGGGTTTTTTCTCATCGCGGTTTCCCATCGTTCCCAATTTCGCTCTACCGTTCTATTCTGTAGTCTAGAGGTTCCCTTCCGGCGATGAGAGCTAAGGTAATTGGTTTTTCCTTAGATTACTCATTCTTAATCGATTGTTTGTTTTGTCAAATTTACGATCGATGTAATTGTTTTACAGTGGAAGAAGAAGCGTATGAGGAGGTTGAAGAGGAAGCGCCGAAAGATGAGGCAGAGATCCAAGTAGTCTCCTCCGTTCTCAGCGCGTCGTTTTTAGGGTTTCGTTTCCCTTTACTTTATCTGTTTGCCGGATTTGTTCCTTTCTGATGCTACATTTGCTATTTAGCCAGTTGAGATTTTCCTCTATTATTGTTATGAAATTAGTATTTTTATTTCATGCGGTGCTTTATTATTATTATTATTATTATTATTATTATTATTATTATTATTATTATTATTATATTATATTATTATTATTATTATTTTTGATATAATATTTCATTCAGTTTCCTAGATCTGCGAATATTAATTTGTTCAATTCCTTCAGTTGATATAGTCCTTCTTGCTTATTGTTCCAGTCAAACTTTTCCAGTTAGTACTATCAAGAAAGTGTAGTCTTTAAGCTAGTTTTAATCGTTTCAGTATCTTCTGAGTAATTAAAAAGTTTGTTCTCTTCTTGTTCTAACCTCTTTTTAAATTACTTTCAACAAATTTGTACTTAGCTTTCTGAAGCGATATTCTTTTTCTTTCTTTCTTAATTAGTATCAAACCATTTGATTTGAGAAGCTGTACCATTTTGTTTAAAATAAAATACTATAGATTTATATCTCTTATTGTTGGCTAAGTATAAAATACGATCCCACTTTGTTGTTTATAAGTTGCAACTTCTTTTCGCCATTTTACCTGATGACTAGAGAGCTTAATATAATGTATGCTTAGAGTGTCGTAGTGTATTTATGTCATCAATTGAAGAAATTAGTGAAATTATTTCTTATGGCAGAACTAATAATTCGTTTTTGGAGTAGGGTTATGTTCTTTCCAATTGTGGATTGATGATTGGGATTTGCTTTTGTTGAGTAGGAGTGTAGAACTAGGAATGAGTTGAGATCTTTGCTTTTGGTTCAATAGAAGATGGTCCGAGCTTGTTTACTTGTCTATTCAAACCAAGCTTTATACGTTTCTATTGAGGTGGATAACCAGAATAGGAGTGGTCTTTATAGTATCTATCAACTGCCGTCCAACTTATCAAGTTTTTCAATCATTCTGGTCCATATATTTTCATTTTGAAATTAGCCATTTTCAAATTTAGTCAACCGGCCATCTTTCCAAAGCTTACTCAAATCCTCGTTGATGTTTCACCTCTGCCATACGATGAACTTCTAGGTACGGAAGAATCATAGAGAAGTTTAGTTGTAAATGACAGTTGCATGTAACTTACGGTACTACTAATACCAACAGAGTTACCAATATAGGCGAGAATCAATTTGTGTTTGTGCTCCTCTCTGTTATCGTGCAGAGATTTTTATTTTACTATGTAGTTTCTGAAAATTCATTACTCCCTCTGTTATATTGAATTTGTTTACATTTACTTTTTCTCGTTCCATCCAGTCTGCATTAAGTACTCGAACATTTGCTATATGAAGTTGGCTAATGTCAGTGCAATACCCGCATCGACTTAAGTAAATGGTTCATTTACACCTTGTATGCTAATCAATTATATTTGAGTGGTAAGACTAGTTTTATAGCAGTATTTTTTTAGTGGTGGGCCGATCTTGCTAGATTAAAATTAAAAGTAAATACATTGTAATACATTCCTCATACCACAACCTTGTTTGCTGACAAGGTTTGGGGCAAACACTTGCCACAAACAAGTTCATCAAATGAGGCATCATGTGGCATTTTCTCATTGGTTGGCTATATTTTTCTTTTAGTAGATAAATTGAGTAATGTCTTTTCCATACTTTCATATAAAAATTTAAAAATTATACCAAAATTCGTGTTTTTTTCTCTCTATAAATAGAGATCAATTTTGTCATATTTTTTCACACACTCAAATCCTATAATTTTTTTTTCTTTTGTTATTATTATACAAAATTTCTTTTTTCTAGCCATGGATCCAAATAACTACAATTTCTCAAAACTTCCCTTATTCGTAAGAGGCTATTATCCTAGCTTCGAAGATTTTTAAAACTCCGACGAATTCACACAAAATTTTCGTATGAATTCTCAGTTTCCATCTAATCCTATCCACTATGAATATCATCAAACCTCTCAAAAGGTCCTTTGAAAATGTCCAAAAACATTGTAACAATCCATATAGTTGAAATGAGCAAGAAGATAGTACGTTAATGTTTGCTTGGTGTCGTATTAGTGGAAATTCGATTGTTGGCACCAACCAAAATGCTAATACGTTATGGAAAAAAATTTCATAAATATTATGAACAAGCTCGAGTTGAAAATAAAATGGTCGATCAAAGGTCTATCGAGTCACTCAGACATCATTATAAATGCTTGAATGCAATGTTATGAAGTGGATTGATGCATATAAGGAAGCGTACAAGTATAAAAAAAGCGGAATGTCCCCAGATGACATTAAAAAAGAAGCTGAAGTTATCTAAGGTAAAATAAAGTTTACTCACCACAAGGTCTTGAAAAAGTGATGAGTGAGAATCCCAAATGAGAGTTCAACTTGGATTCGACTGGCTTTACACGTAATGTGGATCAAAGTGAAGACACCCGAAGAAAGTAGTGGTAGCTCAAAAAGAACCAGGACTGATGAAGATGATGATCCTCCAACCGAGTCCACTCCAGAAATTCCTAGGAGTGAAGGTTCAACATTAAGTCGTCGTATGGGGAGAGAAAAGGCAAAAACTCTTGTGAAAAAGAAAAGCAAATCGGTAGCATCATAATCTTCTGTTGTCCCTAATGATTTCACTGCTGAATTTCGTGTATTGAGGATCCATCGTGAGAAGGAGCTTGAAGCCCGACAATAGGAGAATGGGCTACGCCAACAAGAGATTCAGACACGTCAATAAGAGATGCAGATGATGGATCACATGATGAAATGGTTGTCTGGAATGCACTGACGATGAAAACAATATTAATTCCAGGAGAAGAGTCACTGAAATTGCGTCTAATGGCAAAATTATTTTCCGATTGAAATCGAACCTTATCTATGTTATTTTAATTCTCGTGTTGTTTAACTTTAAGTCATTTTTATTGTACTTTGTATTATTAATTTAACTTTCCGTCATTTTGGTTTATGTAATATGTTTCTAGTTGTTAAGTGGATTATGCAAGAATTAATCAGTCTTTTTACGAAACTGCAATTTGAAGTTAATTTTTTATAACTATAATCTAATAAATTAAAATGTAAATTTTCAAAAAAATCGTTTTACATACAAAGAAAAAGAAACAAATTTGAAAAAGTGGGTGTTTGAGAACTATGTGTAAATCAAAGTAAAAATTCAATCTTTAACAACATCCTCAATGCTAAATGCAAATGTAGAGAGATACCATGTGAGTTTTTTACCTTGTTGCAAATGAACAGATTCAAAATCAGAGTTTCTTCATGTAAAAATCTAACTCTCTAAAGCAGTAAGAATTGTAGAAATTGGATCATACATTGAAAAGTGCATGCGTTGGAGGGAGAGAGAAAGAGAGAGAGAAGAACATGAGAAAGGAATGAGTCGGAGACGGAGAGAGAGAAGGGAGAAGAGAATGAGTTGGAGAAGAACATGAGAAATAAATGAGTTGAGAGAGAAAGAGAAGGGAGAAGGGAATGAGTTGGAGGGAGAGAGAGAGAAAGGAGTGACATGTTTGCACTCTTCAAAAAGTATGGTCTCTCTGCACTTCTGAAAAAAAGTCTGGAAAAACAAAAAATTATTATTGTGTAGTTGCAAAAAAAGTAGAAAGCCTAAGCATTTATATAAGATATATGGCACAAGTTCAGAATAGAGGAGAGCACAAAATTCTTCAAGACGACTTGATCGAACACATATGATAAAAATCCGGTAATAATAAATGAAAATTTTCTATTTCATTATTTGTAATTTCAGTTTTTTGTTGATTCAATTTCGCTTTCAATTGTTGTTGTGTGTTTCATTAATATTAATTTGTATGAGTTTTACATTTTTTAAATTATTTTAGTTAATTTATTATTATTATTAAAAATAATAATATTATAATTATATATATAAAATAATTAAAAATATATAATTTGATAATTGAATGATTGAGTGTTTGAGTGTTTGGGGTGGTCAGGGATAAAAAAAAAATTGAAGAGGTTGGATTGAGATAAAATTGGTAGTACATAAAGGAGTAAAAAATAATTAAATATTAAGATTGTTGAGTGTTTGAGAGTGTTTTGAGGTGGTTGGAGATAAAAATAGTCTAAGAGAACTGAAAAATGGGAAATGAAAAAAAAAGGTAATTTTCCACAATATCAAAGTCATGGCACGGGACAGGCGACATTGTTTGCTACAACAAATGAATTATTAGTTCATATGGCTATAATTCTATAGGTCAGACGAATGTGATATTTGGACACTTATGGTCAAAATAATTATGAGATCTTGACATTTAATTAATGACACATCCAATAAAACTAATGCAAGCACTTTTTCATAAGTAGTCTATTTTAATTTGCATTTTCCTTCTGTTTAATCAACTATACTTATATATACTTACCTACGGTTTTATGGTGTTTATTGCTTCTTTTTTTATTAAGTTATATCCTATTATATTAAACACATGTAACATAAAATAAAATCCATAATACGACATTTCTAAATACTCTACTTGTGTTAATTATAATATTCTCATAGAGGAGAAACATTAAAGGACTAACAATTGCTTCAATCAATTTCATTCCAACCTACCTACCAATAAAATTATGATGAAAATAATATATGTTAACACAGCCTACTATTACTCAAATACAACTTCATAATCCAGGACTTGACCATTCCATTAATAATACTTATTAATGCCGTAAGTTTTGATTTTTTCTAAAAAAATATCATATGTATTAACGTCGTCTACAAGTAATCTTTCTTTTTTATATAATTATGTTTTCATGTGGTTAGTTTTTCCATTTTTCCTTCGCATTTACAAAGTATGGGAGAAGTGAAAAGGTTGGGTTGGAAAGAGGGGTGGGTCGTAATTCACCATGACTACCACTCTACAAGACGGCATTAGAATTCCAAATTGATGAGCTAATAAAACGGTTTTTTGACTTTAATTTGTTATTTTATGTTATCCTTTTATGATTAGAAGTTGTAAATTTGAATTATCAGTGATTTAATTTGAGATATGTTAATTGGAAGCAGATGAAGTTTCCTTATGCTCCCTATTATGAAGGCTGCACCATGTAGTTGCTTGATTAATGATGTCAACTTCTATGTTAGGTAACTTCATCAAAACAATGCGCAAGATTTCTATAGTTGTTCAATAAATGTATTTAATAAATGTCACCATGAACATCAAAATGTATTCTCTCCATTTCACTAATCAAATCTTATTATTTTTTGGCACTGAAATTTAGAAAATGAATTAAAAATAAAATGTGTGGTGTAAAAATATAAAATAGTGGATCAATTTGTTTAAAGTGATTTTGGTCTACTCATTTCTTTCTATTTATGAAATATAATTTATTTAATAAGATACTTCAAATTAGAAAATGAGATTGATCAGTGAAACAAATTATTTAATTTGGACAAGTCTTCGATTTGGTCCAGCATCACTTGGGAAGCCTCAAAAGTCGCACCAAAATATAAACTAGTGGGGGGGCCCAACATTAAGCGCGTTGAATACACACACATAATACACACAAAACACGTAGTTACCATTTTTTTTTTGACGAGGAACCCGCAGCCGCTACCTTTGGTGTGCGCACAAATAACACCTTCGCCTCCGATATGCAAACCACCACGTAAGAGTTAAACCACCCTTAATGTGACAGGGTGACAGACTCACATATAGCGTGTCAAGTGGAATTGAACCCATGACCTATCGGTCCCGGACCAGCCCCTCACCACTATGCTTACCTTGAAAATTCCCAGTCCGACCGGCCCAATCTCTTCCTCCCTCGAAACATTATTCTCTGCAATCCCCTTATCTTTGCTTCTCTCTCATACGAATTGGTGGAAAGGGGTGGTTGATGGAACTTCATCAGTTGGAAGGCTTATCAGAGTTTCTTGAAAGTTGATACTCATAACAAATGAGAATTCATCTCCCGTCTTGGCTTCTTTATATATCCCTGATCCAAATCTTGATTACTGTTGTTGTTTCCGGCCAATGCCTCGATGATCAAAGGCGGCTGTTGCTGCAGTTACAGGGCAGCCTTAAGTTCGATCTGAATTCTTCCACCAAGCTGGTGAAATGGAACCAGAGTAGTGTTGAATGCTGCAAATGGGACGGAGTGGGTTGCGATAGCGCAGGGCGTGTGATCATCTTGGAGTTGGAGAATGAGATGATTTCGGATGGGATCGAGAACTCGACTGCTCTTTTCGGGCTTCGATATCTTCAGAAGCTCAACTTGGCTTTCAACATGTTTAAGAGTGCTCAGATTCCAAAGGGACTTGCAAATTTGACCAGTTTGGAGTATCTGAATTTGTCAAATGCTGGCTTTGGTGGGCAGGTTCCGGTTGAGCTATCGACGTTGAGAAGTTTGGCTGTTCTTGATCTCTCCACCTTATTTCCAGAAGTTAGGTCTCTAAGACTTGAGAATCCAAATCTGCAGATGCTTGTTCAGAATCTTTCTGGGCTTAGCGAACTTTATCTTGATTCTGTCAATATTTCAGCTTCAAGAAGTGACTGGTGCCAAGTATTGTCTTCTTCTTTACCCAACTTAACAATTTTGAGCTTGCGCAGCTGTTGGCTATCTGGCCCTCTTGATTCTCTTGAAGGGCTTCATTCTCTCTCAGTTCTCCGTCTAGATGGGAACAATATCTCAGCAGGTGTCCCGGAATTCATTGCACAACTTGGGAATTTGACAACCTTAACTCTTGGCAATTGCAATATGCTTGGTAAGTTTCCAGAACTAATCTTCCAGGTACCCTCTTTACAGACTCTGGATTTGTCCAACAATAAGCTACTCAATGGTACCATACCACAAATTCCTTTGACCAACTCATTTACAACTTTTGTGCTTAGCTACACTAATTTCTCAGGTCTGCTGCCTTATTCCATTGGCAATCTTAGGATGCTGTCCAGGATAGAACTTTCCAACTGTAAATTTAACGGAACCATTCCACCCTCCATCTCTAATCTAACACAACTCACCTACTTGGATTTCTCATTCAACTCCTTCATAGGTTCAATACCCCCTTTTAGCAACTCCAGCAAACTTACTTACCTGGACCTCAGCCGCAATTCTTTAACTGGCCCTCTTTCTTCCAAGCATTTTGAAGGGCTATCCAAACTTGTAACTATAAATTTAGGAACCAACTCACTGAGTGGGACTGTTCCTCATTTGCTCTTTGGTCTCCTTTCACTGCAAACACTACAGCTTTCGGACAACAGATTTAGTGGCCAAATTGATGATTTCTCCATTTTGAATACCTCTGTTCTGCAGACAGTAGATCTGAGCATTAACCGGCTTAGTGGTTCTATTTCGGATTCTTTCTTCAAGCTTGAGGGGCTGCGTGTTCTATCTCTATCTTCAAACCTTTTAAGTGGCACCTTAATGCTTGAAAAGATCCAAAGACTTGGCAGCCTCACAAGATTGGAGCTCGGATACAATAAGTTGTCTGTTGATGCAAGTGTGTTAGGGTTTCCCCAGTTAAGAAGGTTGGATCTAGCTTCATGCAACTTGACCAGTTTTCCTGATCTCAGAAACCAATCCCAACTGGTATATTTGGACCTCTCCAACAATCATATTACCGGAGAAATACCACGCTGGATTTGGAGTATCAGAACTCATCTAAATCTTTCCTGTAATCACCTTGTGGGTATCCGACAGCCTGTGATCATGTCTGCTTCTCTTAGCGTGGTAGATTTGCACTCAAACAGACTCCGAGGAGAGCTTCCAGTGCCCCCAGAATCAGCTGTCTATGTGGATTACTCCAGCAACAACTTTCAACAACCCATTCCAGTTAACATTCTGAGCTCCACTTCCTTCCTTACGTTCTTCTCTATTGCAAACAGCAGCCTTGAAGGAACAATTCCTGCATCTCTTTGCAATGCGGTTGTCCTTCAAGTTCTTGACTTGTCTAACAACAACCTCAGTGGTACTATACCACCTTGTCTTCTGGCAAATCTCACCACCACTCTTGGAGTGTTGGACATGAAGAGAAACAACATTAGGGGTTATGTTCCAGATTCGTTTACTGTCAACTGTAGTCTGAAGACTATTGACCTCAGTGACAACAAACTAGGAGGGACAATTCCGCCGTCCATGGCCAACTGCAAAGAGTTAGAAGTTGTGAATCTTGGAAACAACAACATTGATGGTACATTCCCATGCTGGCTCAAGAACTCCACCAGCTTGCGTGTTCTTGTTTTGAGAAGCAACAACTTTCATGGGGATCTTGGATGTTTTGGGTTGAATGAGAGTTGGCCAAATCTTCAAATCATTGATATAGCTTCCAACAACTTCAGTGGGGAACTACATCCAGGATGCATCACAAGCTGGAGAGGAATGATGCTAGAAGACGGTGCGGATTGGGAGGGCAACCATCTTCGCTTTGAGTATCTCAATCTGAGCAATTACTACTACCAGGATGCAGTTACAGTTACCATCAAAGGGCTAGAGATGGAGCTCTTGAAGATTTTGACAGTCTTTACCGCCATAGACTTCTCCTCCAATCATTTCACTGGGGCAATTCCTAAAACAGTTGGTGACCTTACTTCACTTTATCTTCTCAACTTATCATACAATTCTTTCTCAGGTGGAATTCCAAGCTCGATCGGTAACCTTACACGGCTTGAATCGCTGGATTTCTCAACAAACCAGCTGACCGGGAGAATACCAGAAGAATTCAAAAATCTGAACTTCCTCTCCGTCTTAAATCTATCGTACAATAAGCTAGTCGGAAGGATCCCACAAGGTGCCCAATTTCAGACATTTTCTGAATGGAGCTTTGCTGGAAACCTAGGGCTATGTGGACTTCCTCTCAACACAAGCTGCTCCAGTACAAATCCATCGGCAAATCCAACCCGAATGTGGAACGATATCGACTTCGATTGGCAATTCATTGTCACCGGATTGGGATATGGAGCTGGAGCATCATTGATTCTCGCTCCTCTTGTGTTCTGCAAGCAGTGGAGGGAAAAGTGCGATGAACAAACGGATCAATTTCTGAAGATGATCTGTCCTGGATACGGATTCAGTTACTTGAGATGCGATGTCAAGGTTGAGTCGATCGAGAACTACAAAGACGAAATTACAGATGAGGATGATGATGATGAAGACGATGATAAAGGAGGCACAACGCAGAGCGGGAAATACTGCGTATTTTGCACTAAACTTGATTCTCAGATCAAAGCAGCCATTCACAGCCCCACATGTACATGCCATCGCTCACATCCGAGATTCTCCTCTACATCATCATCCTCTTCTTTACTAGTCGTTTATCGCTGAAACTTTTGAATCTTTTGTTTCATCTTTTTGTATAGATACATAGATAGATACACGCATTAGCCCCGAACGGGATTCATGAAATACCGTTTTTTGAGAAGTTTGCCATTAACGAAAGCAACAAATTGGTTTGGGCTTTTGCTTGTTTGGGTTGGGGCCTTTATTGAATTGAGACTAAAGCTCTTTTTGAGTGACCCTTGCTCTGTCTAGGCTGATTTGTTTAGAATCGGAATATTCAAGGCCACATTAGCAAGCACTTTTTTTACATACGGCCAAAGCATATTACATGCGACAAAATAAAGAAGAAAATAATAAAATACTACAAGTAAAGTACTAGCTAAAGAGAAGGAGAGAGAGAGAGAGAGAGAGAGAGTCAACTCTGCATGGAGGCATCAAAAGCCCAATTCTCTCCACCGGAGAACCAAGATTCCGGCAAACACACCTGCTCATAATCTGCCACCACTCGATCCACCTCAAACAACTCAAACTCCGGATTATTAAAGGGATGAACTGCGCAGTTACTGGGTTGAGAAATCGATGTGGGAGGATCAACAAAGTCGATCATCGCTTGATGGAGCCATATTTGGTTCTTGAGAAATTTGACATACTGTATGGCTTGTTCAAGCATCGAAACCGTATCCATCTTCGACCCTCCGGGAACAAGGCTTTGCAGAATCTTGAACCGGTCGCTGATGCGGTGGCGCCGCAGTCTCGCTGCCACACTCTGAGGGTCCGTGGACAGCTTCACAGCGCCGCCGCCCTCCTTCTTCTTGCCCTTCTCTTTGCCGGAGGTTGTGGTGGAGCCGCAGGAACCGAGGTTTGAAATTGATGAGGACTCCATATGGAAGATATTGTGGAGTGTAATTTTGGTCATGGAAGATATACTAAATTTGTGATCATATATATAGTGATGTTCGGGTTTTATGTCTGACTTTAAAATTAATATTTTTATTAAATGATGATTTGATTTTATTTAAAATTTTATGATTTCTATATTTAATATTTTATAATAGTAACGTGATAAGAAAATATCTGCATGGGTGCATAGTGACATAAAACATTATGTTAAAGGCATCCGATCTTTGGCTGGGATATGTGTGATTCAGCTAGCTAGGAGCCTAGCCCAGCAAAATCAATCAAATCCTTTTCATACTTAACAAGTTATAATTATGTTTTATTCAATTCAATATGATCGATATGTCTCTTAAAGTAATGATTTGAGTTGGTTAGAAAAGAAAGGAAAGGAAGGGGCCGGGACAAATCCCAATGAAAATCTTAATGAATCCCAAAGAGAGGGAGCCGAGGGGGGCCTTGTTAGGACATCCTATGAATCCAAAGTTGGACTAACAAAATTGTTTCTTCTTTATGCAACAAAAAACAAATACATCTATACGTCAATCACAAGTTTTGTACACTTTTAACTAGTAATTTCGATCAAAGCGCAATGTAAAACGACTAATTACATTGAAAAAGTAACATCCCAAGTTCATTGCTTTCTCGTTACAGACGAAAGTCATTTATTCTATTTGCACTGCACTTCTTTTTACAGGGCTTTTTTCCAAATCATGTAGAAATGTTTGAAAGAGTTCTTTTTTTTTATAATCTTTTTCAAACTTTGGGGGGTGTTTCGAGATCTTTGAACTTGTATTAACAATTGATTTGATTAATTTGAAAAACATTTGTAAGTTAATTCACATTTGCAACAATTTGAGTAACAAACAAATTATTATATATAGTCTTAATACTATTTCCCAACACTCCCATGTGTCACTTGTACTTAAAATGTTGAAATTTGGGGCGAATGCATGTTACGGCTACAACATGGTCGATAACTGTCTCAAACAAACAAATGTGTTCATTTATGAAGGAGCATTTATTATTAGAGGTCATATTCCATTCAAGATTGTATCCTAGTATTATTAATTAAGAGGTTTGTTTCAGACACACAGTTTATACCACTACACAAATTTAATTAGCAACAGAAATTAACTCCATCGTTATTTAGCAACTGAATGCCAAACCTTGATTTAAATCAATTAACTCATTTATTTTAGCAATGGAGTACATGATTTATAGTTTTGATGTACAAATATCTCAACCCCCGGAATTAAAGCCTATAGTTGTAGTAGCTTCGTAGCTACATATTTTTCACCTGCTGCTTTCATTTTCTGTATAAGCTTTTGATTGTCAACTTAGAAATGAATTTTGTAAATGTCCGACATCACGCAACATCATAAACAGTGTAGTGGGTCATATATCTATTCTTTCAAATTTGATATCTTAAGTTGTCAAGTCTTATTATATAGGTATTCAATTAACCTTTAAAAGAAAAAAGATTGCAATATTAAACTCCCTCCGTTCCATAGATATAATCCACTTTTTCCGGCATGATTTTTAAGGAGAGTTGTTAGTTGTGTGTAGAGTTATGTAAACTTGTGGCCTCTCAAATAAAGTGTGTATAATTATATACTAAAAACTATTATAGTGGGACAACCCGAAAAGAGATACTGAACTATATTAATGGGACGGAGGGAGTACTTAGGTATTAAAATAGTGTTGCAATCAACATTTGTGGTTACTTAAATCTAGAGATACTTAAGACTGTTATATATAATTGATTTCCATCTCGACTTGATTAGTAGATATATATGATAATTGATTGATATGCAAATTGAGTTTAGACTACAGGATGATGAATATTTTAACTAGTTATATATACGGTCTGATACGAGTTTTATGTTCGTTTAAAAGTCTGTTTAACAGTTTTTCCACAGGTATAAATAAGGATGACATCCAGATTTCAGAATAAATTAAAGAAAATGGGGAAGATATGGAGAAAAGAGGTGATGATGATGATGAGTAGGCTAGCCGGGTTTCTGGCGTAGAAGTTGGTGGAACCCTAATTATTGTTGCTTCTTCAATGCAAACTTTTTACCTGCTTTTAACTGTCTTCTCAATCATCAATCCCAACTCCGAAAATTACCATCAAATCATTCTCATCCTCTTTCATTCTACAATCTATATATATATCTACATATATTATTTTCTGCATATGACGATGAATGATAATGATAATACAAGACATGCATGCATGCATATAATATATATATATATATATATATATATATATTTTTTCTGGTGTAGTTATATATATATTTGAATAATGAATATATGAGCATGACTTTGTTGTGATTTTTGACTACCTAATTTATTTGATTGGACTCAAATTAAAAGAAGATAAAATGATGAGCATCAAGCAGTAGTTTCTTTGAAATGAGGAGAGGGATCTTGATTGATAAATCATTTAAACAAGTTGTTGGCATTTATGGACTTGTTCCTTTTTTTTTTTTTTTAATTTTATTTGAGAGAACCCCCCGCTTGCGCCATGCGCTTTCAGGCAAAACCTTAACTCCTTGTGCAGTAGCCTGCAAACCACACAGGAGATTAAACCACCCCCAGGTAACAGACTCACACAGAATGACTTTAGTGAGGATTGAACCCATGACCTATCGGTCCCGGAAAACCTTACCTCAACCACTCTGCCATCCCCTCTACGTAGCGGGACGACTTGTTCCTTTTTTGTCTAATAATAAGATGTGTTTGTGTATGATCATATAACTCTAAAAAGCTTTCGTTAATGGTCGAAACTACTACTTCACACACTCATTTTTTGTCTTTCAATTTATTGGTGATGTATTCTATTTTTTGATGACGAGGAATCCGCAGTCGCTACCTTTGGTGCGCACATGGTAAACATCGATCATGTGCAATAGCCTCCAACCACACAGGAGAGTTAAACAACTCTAAGATGACAGACACACATAGTGGTGAACCATGGGACATTGGTGATGTATTCTATTTCTTGAGATAAAAGCTTATAAAATAAGCCCAATGAGTAATGGGCCTACTGTCGGGCTCAATTGACCCAGTAGTCGCATTCCGGTTAAAAGTCGATTCAATTAAAATATTACTCTGATGCGAAAGTCAGCCAACCCTCCTCCCCCTGCACCTTCCAAAAACCTCAATTTTGTCCAGCTAACGATTTGTCGCCAAATTATCCTCGTATTTCGTTGATGAAGAGTTTGAATCCGACCCCGGAGAACTGCAGGAGGAGTGGAGTCATGGGGACGGGCTTGATTCCGGGCCACGGGCCCGCTATTATCAGCATAAAGGTCTCTCATGGGCAAAACCAGTATGAAGTTTCCGTGCCGTATAACTCTACTTTTGGTACTAAATTTCGCATTTTATGGTTTTATAAGGCTCTAAGAATAATGGGTTTGATTTGATTTCTAACTCTGTATCTAACAATTTTGTTTCAATTTCTTCCCTTCATTGATCGAAGTATTTCTTGTGTATTTCATCGCATTGTTTTGTAGTATTCTGTTTTTGAATCCGTTTTTATTTCCTTAATTGTGAAACTGTTTTTCCCTTTGTGGGGATTTTTAGAAGTGTTGTTTTCTATTGCTAGGTAGATCAAACTTTAATTTATAGGGTATATGATTTAACACGAAGAGGGGTTTTCTTGATGGTTAATGATAATTCGCCAAAGTGAATTCGATAGTTTTTTATTTTTCTGGTAGAAGTTGGAAATATTCAAATGCTACTGTGCTGCAGTACTTGTTCCCGTTTTATTTGATGGGATAAAATCAGAGTTTGCTTTTAGGTGTAAGATTAGACCGTATAAACTGAATGTGCATGAGGTGCAGGATTAGATTTAATCAATCCATCTATGTTTAATAAAAAAACATGATTTTGAAGATACTTAGTAGGATTAGAAGAATTTATTTCTAAAATAGCTTCATCACATTGTTGAAATTACCAGTTTTGAGGGCTGTTTGGTGAATTAGAGTCCAACTCATGTATGGATCTAGTGGCATTGATTGTATGTCCAGCGTTATGGGTGAAAGTAAAAAAGGCCTTATGCTGTTGGTCTATTTTGGCTAAGTATATCTCGTAGTGACTAATGATACAAAGATAGGTATGACTGACATTTGATATTGCAAAGCTCTTGCTATGAGTTCCTAAAAACTACTGCTACATAATATAGAAGGTCCCTACCAAAATCAGCATGTTTCCTTCCCACCAAACCTGTCACTCATTTTGATCTCAATTCCTAAGTGTGTACTTCATAATATTTGAAATAGAATTCAAAATTGATAAAAACTTCTCCTGATCTTGGTTTTGTCATGGTTATATGAAGAAATGATCCGATGTTTGCTAGTGTCTGCCTTTTCACGAAATAGAAAAGGCGTTGGATGTTGAATCATCCCATTTAGGGGAAGATGATTCATTTTTTTGTTAAATTTGATGTACACTATGTATGTTGTTTTGTTGAATATTTTTCTATGCGATATTCAGGTTATCTCAAATCTGTTATTTCACAAAGCCTGGGTTTGAATCCTGAGACTTGCAAACTCTTGGTCGGAGATGCAGAAAAACAAGATAATGAAAGTCTTCAAGTAGCTGGTCTGCAAAACCATTCCGAGGTGTCTCTCATGGAAGCTTCGGAATGTGGGCAGCAAGTCCCTGAAGAAGTTCCGGAGACCCATGCAGCCTCTAAAGGGGAGGATGCTGTTGCCCTAGTCAGGGAAGAGGTCGACAAGCTTGAGCAGCAGGTATTCTTTTATTCTCTTATATTCATCTTTGGCCGGACCATTGTTTGAAGGCCTTGTACTGTCTTATTCTAGGTTTCTGCGCTGCAAGGTGCTATCGAGAGTGGAAAAAAGGTCGATAATAAGGAAATTGTTTATTTGACTGAGATGCTTATGAGACAGTTGCTTAAGTTGGATGGCATTGAAGCTGAAGGAGAAGGGAAAGTCCAGAGGAAGACTGAGGTCAGTTTTTCTCTTTGATTTTGCTTCTTGTTTAAGCTTCAATCACAACCATTTATAATCCCTTCCTGCTACATTGTCCTCTGCCTTTGGTTCAGTTCTATAATTAGTGCAGCTTTTCATTTAATTTCTCTAGAAAACTACTCTTTATCTCTTGGTATTAGGCTTCTTCATTTTGATGAATATGAAGCGCCACTGTTTAGGTACGTCGGGTTCAAATCATAGTGGAGAGACTGGATACACTGAAGTCAAGAAACTCGAATCCCTCTAGCAATACACAAAGAAATGTTTCTGGAGCCACTGAGTGGAGGGGCTTTGATAATTCACCATCTTCGGCCCTACCCATTGGCACATTGTCCCCTCCACACTCTCAATTGCCGTCTTCAGAGCCACCAGTTTTGCCATCATCTTCCCTTTCCCCCACCCCTATGCCATCTTTTGCCCCTCCTGTCATGCCATCTTCGTCCCCTTACCCGGTGCCATATCCTATGCCTTCCAACATGGCTATGCAACATTATCCGCCTTATGCTCATCCAGCGTCTAACTATCCAGGTATGCCGTATCCATATCCTATTGCTACCCCGATGCCATATTATGACCCCTCTTCACCTCATCACCCTTACCCTTATCAATATTATGACCCTTACCAGAATGCATATTATGCTCCTTATAGTGTTCCTTCCCCTGCCCCTCCCCCTGCTTCTAATAACCCTTTCTCCATGCCATCTACAAAGGTAACAGAGAACTGGGAAGAATTCAGCTAATTAATCCCTTACTTGGATTGTGCGTCATGGATTCTTATTAGTTATTACATCATGAGCTTTTCTACATTTGATTTATTGTCCGGTTTGAATATATGTACTAAGAGAAAACTTTGGTGTAATGATTTTGGAGCTATACTTTTCATTAAAAGAGTACTACTAATATCTGTATTGACAAAAAAATACTCACACAGAGAAGAAATAAGAACCCACTCATAAATCTATAGTGACTCCTCTAGCTCCATTGAAGTGGCCGGTTGGGGCAAACTCATCCGGATTATGCCAGCCGTGTTTAACGACGTCATACTTCTCGCCGTCGCCCCAAAGGGCGTAGGCTTCCTCTCCATGAACGGCATCGTCTCCGATCATGAGGTGCTCCTCCGGCATGCGTAGCGGGATGACTAATCTAATGAGCAAGAGAATGACCGTAGTGGCTATGAAGTTCCAGCCGATGACAAAGAGGGCGGCGACTAATTGCTTGCCTAATAGAGCTCCGCCGCCATAGAAGGCGCCCTTGGTGCCTTTCACCGGCAGAATCATCTCGCAGAGGGTGGGGTGCGCGAAGAGGCCGGTTAGTAGTCCGCCGAGGATTCCGGCGACGGCGTGGGTGTAGAAAACGGCTAATGTGTCGTCGACCTGTTTGAGACTGGAATTATTAGAATTAAATTTGGAAGTAACTAAAAAAGTTGACTGAATGGGAGTACCTTTTGTAGCAAAGTTGACTTTTTGTGAAGAATCATCATGGAGTACCAAGGGATGCTACCGGAAAGCATTCCATATATAATAGCCGCCCACGATTGCACTAAGCCTGTTCAAAATTCGGCTCATCAATTCACATTTGACTTTTAAAGGTTCCACCACCTATTTTTATAGCATTATCTATGTACTAAAGTATTACACATTAATCATGCACAAATAGAATATACTAATACACTTATTTGATGAAAAGTTGAATCTTATTATTAATTAAACAAAAAAAATACCTGCGCCGGGAGTTATGCAGGCGAGGCCGGTGATCATGCCCTGAACAGCTCCGATGACGGAAGGTTTGCCGAAATAGAAAACATCAAGAGATGTCCAAACGAGAAGGCTTGTCGCCGCCGAGATATTCGTGTTCAAAACCGCGACCGAAGAAACTATATTCGCCGCGTACGGAGCGCCGCCGTTGAAACCGGACCACCCCATCCATAGCAACCCGGCTCCGGCGAGCATGAGTAGTATATTATTCGGCACGTATCTTTCTCTATCCACCTTCAACCTCGGCCCCACCTATAAATTAATTTACAAAATTAATCTCCTATTGAATTCCACCAATGTCGATTATTAATTTAGAATTACGCACCCAATAAGCGGCGGTGAAGCCAGAAATTCCTGAAGCGAGGTGGATGACGTAGCCGCCGGAGTAATCAATTACCCCCCAGTGGAAGAGGAAGCCGCCGCCCCATAGGCTGTACGCGCCGACGGTGTAGCAGAAGACCAGCCACAGAGGAACAAACGCCATCCACGCTTTGATGTTCATCCGACCCAAAACCGAGCCGGCAAGCAGGATCGTCGTGATGGCGGCGAAGGTAAACTGGAAGTAAACGAGCGTGGCCATCGGAAAATAGGGCTGGTTCATTTTAGTCTCGACTCCGCCGGTGGAGTAGTAGTGCGTGCTCTCGTGCACGGCGGCGCGTTGAGTTAGGTACTTTTGGTCGAGGGCGATATTGGCCTTTCCCCAGAAGGGAAGGAGCTCCTCGCCGAAGGCGAGGCGAAAACCGACGAGGACCCAGCAGATCAAGACAGCGGCGAAGGCGTAGAGGGCCATGAAGGCGGAGTTGACGGCCCACTTCTTCTTGACGATGCTGGCGTAGAGGATGACGAGGCCTGGCATGGACTGGAGGCCGACGAGGGTGGCCGCCGTCATTTGCCACGCGTTGTCGCCTTTGTTCAGCCATTCCGGCACCGCTGGGCTGTAGGACTGATATGCGTCGACAGCTGCTGCAGCCATAACTATCGGAGAAAACTTGGATTCAGTTATGTTAATAATTAAACTTGAGATTTATTCAGGTTTGATGCCTCTTGCTGTCTATATATTGAGTAAATGCTCGCGGCCCTACACGCGTAAACTGAGATGGTAATTTGACTTCATTAGGATCAATGTTTTTCATTTGTGTTCGGAACTACTCGTATGTATCACTTTCATATACTTTTGTGTGCACCACACCACAAGAATATTGACATGTGACATTTTTCATTAAATCAAGTGGACCATATTTAACACATGACAATATGCAACATTAGGAGAAACATAATATGCAAAATACCGAAAATAGTTAGTGACTTGAGCATTGGTGGTTCTCAAAAATAAAATGACCATTATTGTTGGAGTAATTTCTGGATCTAAAATTCAAGACCCTTTTATTATTTTATTAGTTATATTTTAGGTCCTTAAATACGTTTGGTTGCATATTTTCATATTTTTTTCTTTTATAAGAATAACATTTGTTTCAACATTATCTTCGCATATATTCTTACTATCGTATATGAATACAAAATATTTCGACTGAAAGACATGGATGAAATTGAATCAGACTCTGTCATTTGATCGAGGATTCAAATCACATAAGAATGTTAGGTGGCGAATGATGATAGTAAAAGTCAAGTCTTTCTCGTCTACCGAATTGAAGTGAAGCTTCGTGTGGAAACGCAAGGATAGCGAGATCACTTGTGTTATATTTATTATCATATACTACTTAATCTCACCCAAAATTGTAGATTTGTAGTAAACTAATAGGACATAAAATAATAAACGAATCAAATGGATAATTGTACGTACGTAATTGAAAACAACTGGTCTTTAGAAGAATTATTGTTAGAAAATTGACGTACTATGATGGGCTTTTATACTACTCCCTCCGTTCCACTCCATTAGTCCACTTTTCCTTTTTGGGTCGTTCCACTCCATTAGTCCACTTTCCCTTTTTAACTTAAAATAATACTCTAATATATTCAAGTGGACCCCACTACTTTATCTATTTTACACACAACAAACAACTTTCTTAATCTCCGTGCCGAAAAGAAAATGGAATAATGGAGTGGAACGGAGGGAGTAATATATAAAAAAAGGAATATAACATGTCCACTGAAACTATAAAGAAGGTTCGAGGAAGCGGCACTCTATCCACCTTGATAAAAGTAAAATATGAGACTCAAAGAAGATAATAATAAAAATATAATGTACAATGATGTTTGTTGGGTTATGAGTCACTAGATGATACTCAGCATGTTATCGGGTTAAAATAATATTGGGGGAAATCATAGTAGTACTATGGAATTGAAGATCCCAAAACCCAGCTGATATCAGTAGTGTGTCTCGATAGGATTAGCTGATGTATAGGTTAGACTTTTTGTATTTGTTTATCTTTTCGTCTAAGTCCTGTACGGGGTAAATTGTTGGATTGATCTTCTGTCGAAGTTACTCTCCGAACCCCACGTCATCGGTGTAATCGCTTGCATTCTTCGATCGGCAGGCGATCTTTACCTTCGCAGAAGACAACTCATCGGTGATAAACATCACCGTAAGAACCCAATGCAAAGCTTCGGCACCTTCGCAGCCATCACCGTGACTCACTAAAGTCATATCCTTTGTCGGAAGACTCGGGACGAAGAAGACAGAGATCGTCCTAAGTCTATCAGATCCGACGTAAAAACGACCCAGTCGTTAAAGTCATTTCGAAGTTCAACAGAAGATCATACGAGGTTGAAGAATAGTCAACTCTGACCACTGACACATTCTCACCTACCACAAACCTCGACCAATGAGAAGCTGACAACGCTTTATCTGCTCTGACCAACTAAAGCTGCTCTCATGTACAGTGTCCAAAAACTCTGCTGCAACAATTCGAAAATATGGCCGTTTTCTTTGGAAGCTTGTGACACGTGGCATCGTCTTCTCCAACAGACATATGCCTGCTCACAACTATAAATAGAGAAGAAAACCGAGCTCCACGCACGGGATACACAAGGGAGAAACGCTCAAGCTCAAGAACAAACTCTAGCAAACTTAAAGACCATTCCAGCGAAGAACTTGCCTTCATAGAATATTTCTAGTTCTTCTCTCTAGAGTTCTTTAGATCCCTTCTTCTCTAGCTAAGCTCATTGCAAAATCTATAGCTTAGAAATTTCGAAGGAGTTCACTTTCTGTGAATTGTTCTTATTGTAAGAACTCCTTCTTAGTTGGAGATTATCCCCTCCCCTTCAAACTTAGGTTTGAATTGTAAAGTCGCTAAGGACTATAACTTAGAAGGGTCCTGTCAAGTGCAGATTCCTTGCTTGAGGCTTGCTCAGATAAATCAACAAGTTCTCCTGTTTCATCAGGACCGTGGACGTAGGATCTTGCGTATCCAAACCACGTTAAATTGCTTGTGTTATTTACTGTTTTATTGCATTGCATACAAACTGATTAAAAATCATATCTTTGCATAAAACGTATTTTCAAAGCGCACCAGCCAAAAGACTTTAACTTGCGAAAACGCGTTTTCAAACTGAGACGAATCTCCGGGCCGTACACTCTTATCCGCACAACGTCTCCGACTGAGTTTCAAGTACTGACTAAAGTCAGTAGGAGAGCTCAGTAGTTGGCACACTTCTGACCCGTGATCGAAGGTTACTATCTGGCACTGTTCATCAATCGCAACCTACAGCTCAGCTGTCCTTCACGTTCTGAGAAAAGAAAATGTGATCAGGTGTATTCACCCCCCCTCTACACATGACTATCGTCTCCGGACCAACAATTGGTAGCAGAGCACATGGTGTTCTTCTGATCACCGGTTCTGTACTACTGGTCTTCTCGAACAGATCTTGAAAACGCTTTTACTGCACAAGCATATCTTCATTCATCCTTATACTTGTTCCCAACATGTCTGATATGTCAGGTATTCGGATGGTACCGATGTTCTCAATAGAGAACTACACGGTATGGCGTGTGAGAATGGAGGCACACCTTACATCGCTGCATGACAGCATGACGGATGTCCTTGAGACAGGACCCATCGTTCCCATGATCGACAACGTTCAGTTTGCCACTGTGGGAGGTGTAGGAGCACAAACTGGTGCTAAGATCCCCAAAGAAAAATCTACCTTCACACCAGAAGAGAAAAAGCTGCACAACCTCGACCGAGTTGCGCGAAACGCAATACTGACTACGCTCAGTGATTCTCACCTCGGGAGAGTGCAGGACTGCAAAACGGCAAAAGAACTCTGGGATGCCCTGGTTGTACTGAGCCAAGGAACCCCGCAGATCAAAGAAAACAAGCTCGAATTAGAGATACAGAAGTTCGATGCCTTTGCAATGGAGCCCAGTGAAACCATTGACGAGCTTAGCGTCAGATTCACAAATCAAGTCAATGTGATCAACGGGCTGGGGAGGATGTTCACCAATAAAGAGATGAACACCAAGATCTTGAGAGCTCTACCTCGACAGAAGTGGCTTCCATTTGCTACTTATTTACGTCGCTCTGATCTTAATGCTCTAACTCCTGATGTTATCTTTTCAGAATTAAAAACAGAGGAATTTGAGCATAGCCTACCCCAAAGATGTTCCAGTGCTCCAGCTGACACTCAGATCGACCATGCTTTCAAAGCAACAGTCAGCAAAACTGGAGTAAAACATGTTTCCTCCAGCAAGGCAGTGGCCACGACAGAAGCAAAGTCCTCTGAGACTTCAGGCCCTGACCAACTCGCACTGATGGCTCTCAAATATCAGAGAGAAAAGGAGAGAGTCAGAAAGCTGAGGAAATACAATAGAGATTCTCCCTCAGGTAAGAAAGATTATCAAAAAAGGGAAGAATCTAAACCTTCTACCGACTGTAGGAACTCAGAACCTGCTGCAAGTCCATCGAAGGACTCAGCTGGAAAAAGCAGCAGATCATCTGTCTGCTATAACTGCAAGAAGGAAGGACATTATCAGTACGACTGTCCCGAACTCTCAGCTGCTCAACGAGCAGAACGGCAGGCCAGACGCGAGAAATTTGCCCGTAGGAGGCAGACCTACATAGCCGGAGAGATATCCGACAACTCAATCGAGGAGGATACATTTATGTATTCCTGCATTCGTCGCAATTGAGACCGGAGAAACAATTCCTGAAGAAACAGCTGAATATTGTCTGATGGCCGGAGAAGAGGCTGAGGTAAATTCTAAACTTAACATACCCTCTTCTTCACACATCACACACGACACGTGCTCGGTCACAGATGAGCCTCTAGATGTGGTACAAGCCTATGACGATCTACTAGAGGAGCAGATTCAGCTGAGCAGAGAGTTCAGCAGAACTATTCAGGAATTGGAACAGGTAAATGCTGAAAATCAGAGACTTTCTTCTGATTGTCAGGTCTCTACTGACTCAGAGAATCTTGTTGCGAGACTCAAAGAAGAGATTAAATCTCTTATGACTAAGTCTCAGCTTCAAGAAACTCAGATTTCAGTTCTGACTAAGGACAATTCTGAGAAAGAGACTGAAATAGCCCGACTCAGTCAGAAGCTCGCAGACGTGGAAAAAGATTATGATTCACTAAGGAAAAGTGATGAAGTTTGGCGAGAACTGATGACTGAACAGTACCTAGGAGCTAAGGAGAAGTTGGAAAGTATGCTTAGAGCGCAAAGGCCGACGGTCATGAAAGAAGGACTTGGCTATACTCATGAAGCTTCCACTTCAAAGAGCTCAGAACTGCTGGCTGATAGGTTCGTCAGAGGTAAAGTTCAGACTACTGACTCAACACCTCAGACGAAGAATAAACAGAAGATAGTTGCACCTCAGCCGAGCAACAAGAAGCAGCTGACCAAAGGTTCCAGCCCCAGGACACCACGATCAAACTCAGGGGGAACCAAGAAGGTCAGGTGGGCGGAACAGTATAATGAGCCACTGTATGAGCACCCAGCTCAGTATGGTTCGTACTACTATGAGCCCAGGGTTAGGAGGAACGCAAAATCTCAGAAGAAGAAAGCTCCTGAACCCAAAATCATCAGAAAGTCATTATCTCCGAGTCCTGAGGAGAAGAAAGCTGACAAGGTTCAGAAGAAGAAGTCTCAGACTTCAAAGGTTCCTAGACAGATCTGGGTTCCGAAATCACCCACTAACATGTAAGGACCCAACTGAACCAAAGGGTACCTAAAAATGTTTCTATTTTACAGGTGCATAAGGACCCTTGGATAGTGGACAACGGCTGCTCGAGACACATGACATACCAGAAGAGCCTGCTGACCACCTACGTACAAGAAGATGGTCCCAGAATTGAGTTTGGTGACAACTCAAAAGGCTACACAAGGGGATATGGAACACTGAATATTGGGACAACCTCAGTTCCAAGAGTAACATATGTTGAAGGACTTCAACATAATCTCCTTTCTGTCAGTCAATTCTATGACAATCTGAATAGAGTAATCTTTGACGCTGGTTTCTGTGATATTGTTGACAAATCTACAGGGAAAACAGTGTTATCAGGTTCGCGGAGGAAGAATATATACGTTGCAAACTGGAAAACCGCAGAACCTGAGGCTTGCTTACTCGCACGGACTAAATCTAGTGACAAGGCAGGATGGCTGTGGCACAAGAGACTCAGCCACCTGAACTTCAAGACTATGAACAAGCTAGCCAAGAACTCTAAAGTCAGAGGACTGCCCAACGAATCGTTTATCAAAGATAGAAATTGTGAAGCATGCTTGAAGGGAAAGCAGACAAAGAGTAGCAATCCACCTATTCCTTTACCTTCCACTGATGGAATCCTTCAGCTGCTGCACATGGATTTATTCGGGCCAGTTTCTCCAGTGACTATACGAGGCAAGAAGTATGCCCTTGTCGTTATTGATGATGAGTGGTTTTTATACCATCTCATCGTGTTCTTTTTAAGCTTGTTTACATCGTTTTCTATTCATTTTTAGTTTTTGTTTTGCTTGGAATCGTATACTTTCGATGGTTTTTGGTTTTGTAGGTTTCTCACGCGTTTTGAGCATATTTGGTGGTATTTGACACCAAAATGAAAGAAACCATGACCATTGATGCATTTTTGGCAAAGATGGAGTTGTTTGGATGAAGAATGAAGAGGATTTAAAGCCGGATGTTGAAGAAATCGCGTTTCGGAGCTCATGTAACGAGGCAGTTGGAAAATCGCGTTGCAGGCGGATCTAACGATCTTAGAATCCGATCTCCACCGTCCACATCGTAGTTCTATGTGTTAGGAACAATGTGGCAAAGTTTCGTGGCGATCCAACGGCTAACGAAGGAGATATCGCATTTTTCCCAAAACGCGACAGTGTAGAAAAAAACTGTTCGGCAGAAGACGTCGGACCGCGGTCCGCCTTTGTGCGGGACCGCGGTCCGCTATGTTCTGACTCAGAAAACTGGAAAATCTGCGGGGTCGGACCGCGGTCCGCGTCGTATACAGCCCAAAACCAGATTTTTTCGGCCCGAAACCTATATAAACCCTTCCGGACTTCTTTCTTTCGAGGACACACACCATATTTTCGACTTCTTCCAGCCCCCAAAGCAGAGAAACACCCAAGACATCCCTCCGTTGAAGATTCAAGACGAATATTGAAGACCACAACCCGAGAACCAAGCGCGAGGATCAATCCGCTAGATTCTAGGTTGTATTTTCCTTCTCAGTTTTCTTTAGGGCTTTTGATTCTTGAATTCTATGGATTATTTTTGCATCTTTTGTGATTATTTTCCTACGAATATGAGTGGCTAAATCCCCTTGTGTGGGGGTTTAGCAGGATCTATGTTTTTGATGAATTGATTCAAACCCAAGTTTTTCAATGAATGAATTGTTTTGTTTCTTAATTGTTGAGCCTGCTTTTGATTTCTCTATGATTCTTTAATGTGACTGGTCATCATCTTAGATAATTATAGAGAATATAGGTAATAGATAATACGGCGGATCATACCCGGTTATTTATTTAGACTTGCAATTAAGTGTCTAGATTGTCACCATTGGTTTGGGATAGTTTAGATGGTTCCTTAAATCCTTGAGCATGATACGATCCTTAGGTTCATGATATGATCACTTGATTGACCCTTAGGATTATAAGTTAGAGATCTCCCGCCATCATACGGAATCCCTAGAGCCTTAGTGGATGAACCAACAAAATAAATTCATAAATGCTAGCTAGAGAATGGGAATGAATCGATCATCTTAGGCATAGTGATTGCTAAACCTCCGCACTCTTCATCAATCTTGAAACCACACCCATTAATCCACTTTGCTTCGCTTTTATTTGTTTTCTTTTACTTTCCTGTCATTTTAATTTAGTAGTTTTAAATAATCTAAATCCAGTTTAGGATCAAGTAGATAGTTAAATAATTAGGATAATTAGAACTCAGCTGAGTCCTTGTGAGATCGACCTCGGGAGTTGCTAGATTAGGTACTATACCGACTCGTGCACTTGCGAGAATTATAATTTGTTCATCAAGTTTTTGGCGCCGTTGCCGGGGACTCAGTCGTTTTGATTATTCTCTTTACTAGTTGTTTACTTGTTTAGATTTTATTTTCTTTTTATTTATTAATTATTTTGGGTTACTAACTCAGTCGTCCCCGGCAACGGCGCCAAAAACTTGATTAGTGGAAAATAAAATAAAAAGAAAATAAAAAGTTGTTTTTGGGTTACTAGTTGTTTTTGGCGCCGTTGCTGGTCTCCAGTACGTCAGTCATGCTGTCGTGCAGCGACGTAAGGTGTGCCTCCATTCTTATACGCCATACCGTGAAGTTCTCTATTGAGAACATCGACACCATCCTGATATCTGACATGTCAGACATTATGTGTACGAGTATAAGGATGAATGAAGAGATGCTTGTGCAGAGAAAACGTTTTCAAGGATCAGTTCGAGAAGACCAGTATTTCAGAACAGGTGGTCAGTTGAACACCGTGAGCTCTGATACCAATTGTTGGTCCGGAGACAAATATCAGGTGTAGAGGGGGGGGGTGAATACACCTGAGTACCGTTTCTTTTTCTCGGTGAAGGTCAGCTGAAGCTGTTGGTTGCAACTGATGAACAGTGCCAAAAATACCTTCGATCACGGGACAGAGTGAGTCAGCTACTGAGCTCTCCTACTTACTTTTGTCAGTAATTCGAAACTCAGTCGGAGACTATAAGTGTGCGGATAAGTGTGGGGCCCGGAGTTTGTCTCTTTTTGAAAACGTGTTTTCGCAGATTAAATTCTTTTGGCTGAGCGATTTTAGAAATACGTTTTATGCAAACTTATGATTTAAAAAGGTTTGTATGCAATAAAACAGTAAAGAACACAAGCAGTTTAACGTGGTTCGGATACGCAAGATCCTACGTCCACGGTCCTGAACAGAGCAGGATAACTTGTTGATTAGTCTGAGCAAGTCTCAGCAAGGAAACTGTGCACAGGACAGATCCTTCTAAGTTATAGTCCTTAGTGACTTTACAATTCAAACTTAAGTTCGAAAGGGGTGAAGACAGTTCTCCAACTAATGAAGGAGTTCTTACAATAAGAACAGTTCACTAAAAATGAACTCTTAGGTAGAGAAGAAAGGGATCTAAAGACTCTAGAGAGAAGAACCACAAAAATATTCTAGTAAGTGCAGATTCTTCGCTGGATATTCTGATTGAGTTGCTAGAGTGTTTGAGAGCTTGAGCAATTTCCCTTTTTAATTTCGTGCTTCACGCTCGTGGAGCTTCGAATTCTTCTCTATTTATAGCTGTGAGCTATGGCATATGTCCGTTGGAGACGACGATGCCACGTGTCACAAGCTTCCAAAGAAAACGGCCATTAATTCGAACTTGTTGCAGCGAGGCGGTTAATTACCGTACATGAGAGCAGCTTTCTTGTTTGGAGCGGGTAAGGCGTTGTCGGCTTCTCATTGGTCGAGGTTTGTGGTTGGTGAGAATGTCGAGTTGACCGTTCAAACAACCTCGTATGATCTTCTCGCCGAACTTTCGAAAGGACTTAAGTAGCCGGGTCGCTTTACGTCGGATACGATAGACCGCAAAGTCTCTGTCTTCTTCGATCAACGTCGGCCGACAAGGATTGTAACTTCGAGTATGTCACCGGCGACTGCGAAGGTACTGGGCTTGCATGAGTTCTTATGCCGATGACTTATCATTCTTTGGATTGGCTTCTACCGAGGTCTATTCAGCTGATGACTGAAGAACGCAAGCGATTACACCGATGATATGGGGTTCGAAAAGTATCTTCGACGGAAGATCGGTTCAACAATTACCCCGTACGGAGACTTAGACAAGAATATAAAAACGATTACAACAAGTCTAACCTATACATCGCCTAATCCTAACGACACACGGTAACTACCGATATCGGCTCGGTTTTGGGATCTTCAATTCCATAGTACTACTATGATTTCCCCCAATTTTCTTTTAACCATGAACAGTGAGTATCATCTATCGACTCATATCCAACAATTTCCCCCTAATTGATGATGCCAAAACCTCTACTTCTAAACTCTAAACATCTTATGAGATATGCTAACCTACTGACAACACTTTCCCCCTTAATCCTTCTGAGGAAAATAAACTGATATGATGATTTAAAAAAAATCAGCAGGTGAGAGATAGGCAAAATCAGAGAAACTGATTGTGAGTGTGTGCCAGATCACTTAGTGATCAGTTGTGAAAAACACAAAGCAAAATGCTGTAAGACAATGAGTAATTGTCTATCAAGCGATAGGAACGATAGCATATATGATCAAGAAATTACAGGTTCCTATCACTATTACACAAGAGTAGAGAAGAGGAAACACTACTGACGCCTGAAGCCTTGAGTGCGCTTCTTGAAATCAGCCAGATCGTCGACAGGGGGTTGCAGACCATAGTATAGGTAGATTCTCTTCCTCAGTGTCTGGACATCCTCATCGTCTTCAGCTAAGTCGACACTTAGGTCGAAGCGATAAGCTGCAGTTCTGACCTCATCCTCTATTTCCTTTGTACACAGAATTCCGCGCGCAGTTCTAGGAGGTGGGATGCGCCTGAAAGCCGGAGCTCTGAAAGGAATGTTCTCTCTCTTCATAATCTCCAGAAGTTGTTCCCTCAGCTCAGAGTTATAATTGAACAAAAACTCGTGAAAGGCTTGTTCGATAGTCTGCTCACTTGGATAGAATTTCCATACGTAGTAGCCTTTGATAAATTCCTCTTTGAGCTCTTCCCATTGATCATTTACCAGAGCAGGAACCCATTTATCAACATGAAGCACAGGGTCCTTTTTGACATGAGGCGCTCTTTTCCTTGATCCTCGTGGGATTTGTTTTCTGGGGATCACCTCTGGTTTTTGAGATAGGCTCATCATCTTAGCCATATCAGCCATTCTCTTCTTTTCTCGAAGAGCCGCCGCCCCTACAGTCTCCTTTCCTGAGATTCAGGCCTTGCAGCGTGGCTTCCCACGTGGCTCTATCTTCAGCTTCTTGCTCAGGTGTAAGATGAGTCCGATAGTGACTACGAGCAAGTAGCTTGACTCGTAGTAGAAAGAGTTTACGTGAACTCCTCCTGAGCCTTCTTCTTTTCTTCAACCACAGACTCTTGCTTCTTCTTACCTCTGCCCTTAACAACTTTGCCCTTAGGCTTTTTAGCAAGTTGAGCTTCTTCCATCTGTCGCTCATGATCGAGCTTGTCTTGTAGTTGTTGGGCTACTCGGAGGTCAAAGGCTTCTTGTTCCGCTTTAGATTTGAATTTTTGGACCGGGGAGGAAGGAGGAGTAATAGAAGTAGCAGTCTCCTTCCCCGGCCTCTGCGGAGGAGCCTGTTCTCCTTCAGACTCTTGTTCAATGAAGTGAGCAACATCTTCTATGTGGGCAGCAGAAGATGAGATGGGGGTAGGTTCTAGAGGAAATTCAAGTAGCAGAACCCCTGAAGTATCTTGAGCGTTAGCAGTCGAGGGTTGTTCTGCCTGAATACCTTCCCCCTGAGTCTGAGCATTAGAGGGTCCTTCCTCCTGACCACCCTCTACTATTTGGACATCAGCCATATCCGTATCAGGTTCATCTTTCATAATATCTTCCCCCTTTTTCGCATCATCTGCCTTAGAGAGTTGGGTGCGGATGGCTTGAATGTCTCTTTCCACAGTGTGGACTGAATCCTTAATCTGAGTTGTTGTGGATTCGAAGTCCTTGACGAGATCGCAATATAATTCCCAGTCTTTTTCTTGATCAGCTCTTGATGTTTTAAGCTGTGCAGCTGACTCCAGACGGAGTTTCAGCAGAGCCTGATCCTGCGATTCTGTCATTTCTTTCTGAATAAGTTTCAGAGCCTCTGCCTGTTGGGTAATAGATTTTTGAAGGCTAGAGGTGGCAATCTTATTCCTTTCATCGATTTCGAGCTTAACAGTTGTAAGAGCTTGAGTCAGCTGCTCTGAAAATATCTTCTGCTGATTCTGGAGCAACTGCTGACTCTGAGCTTCTAGATCGACTTTACGAGCCGCTAAAGGCGCCTCAATAATCTCCTGAAGGTTGGGTTGAGGAGTAGGTACTGGAATTTTTGAGATGCCAGCAGCTATTTTGTCTAAGCTCTGTGTCTGAGCCTTAGTATACTTTGTCCACTTCAGATGGACGTCCTTAGCCAAAAGTCGGTTTTTCTCTCCTTGGCGTCGAATGGCTTTATTTACGGACTTTGAGGACACGGAACCGATAGGTTGTATCCGGTACGAGCTGGTTCCGAGCCTCTCGCTCGTAAAACGTGAGGAGTCGCTCCTCCCTACGTACTTAGAAGCACCTTGAGCATCACCTGATGTATCAAGAAGTGGTGATTTGCTCTTCTCACGGGGAGTTGAACCCTCAGCAGAGCCTTCCAGCTCTGTATCCTTGGGTGTCTGATCCTTCCTCTGATTGTTATCATCATCTTTATCATCGTCTTTCTTATCGCCAGGAGGAGATGGGGGCGGAGGAGTGTTACCGAGGAACTGACTCTCGCAAGCTTAGAAGGTAAAGCATTGCGGCTCTGAGATCTTCAAGAGTAGCTAAATCAGGTGGTTCTCCGTACCCTATTACTTCTTGTAACTTCTGCTCCTCATCGAGCAAGTGGATGACTGAGTGGTTTTAATTATGTCTTCTAGAATATCCCAACTCAGAAACCTTAGAAGCATTTGAACCCTAGCCCTGATGGCTATGTCGACTAAGTCTGAGTGCCCAGCGATCTCAGGAATATGATCGTGTATTTCAGATGTGGCACGGAGACGAGTGGTGTGAATAGCTGTCCACTCAGTCGCAGTCTCCTCAGTCGGTTCCCTGACGTCCGACTGTGTCTCCTCAGAGCTAATTACCGGGACTTTATCTTTGAGGGTCGCACCCTCAATGCCAGTATCAGAATCTAAAAACTGCTCTTCTTGAGTAGGAGGGGTGGGTTCAATAACCGAGAGGGGCTGAGCAGCTGAGACCTCAGCTGGTCTGGTCTTGGTCAGTCGCCTCTTCTTAGGCAGTTCGGTATGTGGGGGCAGAGCGGATGCTGCTCTCTTCGGCTCAGGTGGCCCCTTACCGATAGACTTCTCAGTCGCTGCTTTAGTATTGAACTTAATCAGTTTTACATCGAAGAACTTAGAATCAACAAACGACGAGTGCCTCTGAACAGAGTTTTCTATGAGGACTAACATCTTAGTCCCATAGAGTAACTTCCCTACACTGGCTAACTTCCTCTCTCCAGTGGGTAGGGTAGTGAACTTCTGGGCTTGGGCCTTCATCTCCGAGACATAGTAGTCAGCCCAGTTCACTTCAACTCCATCATCTATCGCCATCATCAGCTGAATTCTTGGCTTGGATAATTGATCATATGATCCAGCTGAGCTCGTCAGGATATGAGAGACTATATAGGCTAGTCCTCTGTATTGGGGAAGCAGAAGATTCTTTTGTAGAACTGACTTGAATGATATGTCAGAGCGTCCGCAGAACTTACGAACATATGCGTTTATCTCCTTCTCCTTGTAACCGATAGGAGAAATACCGTAGTCTGGAAGATCAAACGACAGCACCAGAATGTCCTTAACGTTGAAGACTCTCTGAGCAGTATCCCAAGAGTTCTGATCTACTTCCTTCAAATAGACGAAGGAAGATTCCTCGCCTCCAGACGCAAGAGACCTCCAGTTGTAATAAACTTCTACCACTTGCCTTGGTAGATAAGATCTCGGGTGCTTCGTCACCAGCTCCTGAAGACCAGAACGCTCCAGAGCATCGAACACGGGTTCCAAGAAGGCGATATCAACTTGTCGGAAGGCCATAGTTGGTTCAAACTGAATCCTGGATGCCATTATCTCCTCTATATTCTCAGGAACTTGAGATGTCGCCATTGAAATCTGCAAAATAACTTGTTAGCACTTGAAAATAGAGTAAGTTAGTAAGTATCCAGCAGGTTTCAATACATTACCGAGTACTAAAGAGCTTTGAGGGATGCAAAAGCGAGACAGTTAGGATGATTTTTGAGAAAGAAACTGAATGCTTGAAAATAGCTCTTAAGTTGAAAAATGACGAGAAGTGAGGAAAGGATAGAAGATGAAAGGTTTTATATATATCGTCTGATTATAAGTTTTGATCCTACGATCTAATTTTAATCTTTCAAATCTTATGGGCGGCTGAGATTTGAGTGTTATAAAAGGAATGATTACAAAAGCCGCCTCTAATATAGACTTACGTAATAAAGGTAAGTGAGAAGATATGCATTAAATGCGCGACAGACAGCATTAATTACTCAGTTTATGCGACTGAAAAGGTTTCCTACTGACCTTTCCTAAAACTAATTAATGGCGGGAAATAAATGCACATTAACTGCTGACTGCGTGCGGCTGATATAATAAATGCGGACATGCTTCTGAAAAGAAATTAAGTATATGATACTACGCAAACCTCTTCGCTGAACTTTCGATCAGCCGGGTTACCGTTATATCGCAGGAGGATGATTGATGTACTGATAAGCACGTTCCCCCTTGCTGTGTACAGTATGATTCTTCCCACTGAATCACTGCACGGAGTCTACTGACTTGTCGTCTCGGTTCCATCTACCGATACCAAATATTTCCAATTGTCTCCACGGACTGCTATCAGTAGTTTTCTTCTATTGATGCATTTCGGTAGGATCCGGTAGACCTAGCTCAACTGATAATTCTCTGAATCTGTTCTCGCCTAGTGGTCCGGTCGGTTTGTCTCGCCCTTTGTTTGTCGGTATGGATCTTCTCCATTCTCGATATCCTTCTTCTCGACATGGTCTCGATGAAGTGATGTCGGATATCCACGTGCTTGCATCTCGTATGCGTAGCCGGGTTCCGAGTTATGGCAATAGCACTTGTGGAGTCACGGTAGATGGGCACTTCATTACGAATGATACCATAATCTCTCGGTTGTTGTCGAAGCCAAAGGATCCGGGCACAACAACTTCCAGCAGCCATGTACTCGGCCCGGTAGTGGGACGTTGCTACCGAGTGTTGTTTCTTTGAGAACCAAGATATCGCTTGCCGCCTAGGAACCGACACGTTCGGAAGTTGACTTACGATCTATCCCGCATCCCGCATAATCGGCATCGGAATAACCCGTCGGTATTAGATTATCATCGGCCAGGATACCATAACCCAAAGATCGGGTGTTCCTCTCGGATAGCGCGAGAATCTTTTTAGCCGAGTCGAGATGACTTCGCTTGGGATCCGCTTGAAATCTTGCGCATACACCTACAAGCATAAGTTATGTCGAGTCGGCTAGTGTTAAATATAATAAAGAACCAATAATAGCTCTATAATCGGTAGAGTTAACGTAAGCTCCCTCTTTGTCTAGATCGATTTTAAAATTCGTATTCATGGGGATTTTGACGGCTTCTCTGGAGTTGCGGCCGAATCTTTTGAGAAGGTCTCGAGTGTATTTGGCTTGATTGATGAAGATTCCTTCGGGTGTTTGCTTCACTTGAAATCCAAGGAAATAATTCATCTCTCCCATCATGGACATCTCGAATTTCTCTTTCATCATCTTCTCGAAGCCGCCGACATATGATCTCGTTTACGCACCGAAAATGATATCGTCCACGTAGATTTGCACCAGTAAGATGTCATCTCCGACTTTATGTTGAATAGGGTGCGATCTACTGTCCCCTTCGAAAACCTTTCGAAGTAGAAAGTCGATAGGGTATCATACCAAGCCCCGGGTGCTTGTTTTAACCCATACTGAGCTTTCCTAAGTCTCGTACACTGATGTCCCCGCCGAAAGCCGGGCGGTTGTTCCACGTAGACTTCTTCCTTCGCACGCCGTTCGTAAAAGCCGACTTTACATCCATCTCGATAGACTTTGAAGCCTTGATGTGTTGCATAAGCTAGGAATAGACGAATGGCTTCCAATCTAGCGACTGGAGCGAATGTTTTATCAAAGTCAATTCCTTCTGCCTGACTGTATCCCTTTGCAACTAGTCGTGCTTTATTTCTGATAATGACGTTGTTTTCATCTCGCTTGTTTTTGAAGACCCACTTGGTACCAATGACATGCTGATGTCTAGGTCTGTCTACAAGCTCCCAAACTTCATTTTGAACGAACTGGTTCAGCTCTTCTTGCATGGCGATGATCCAGTCAGCATCATTAAGTGAGTCCTCTATCGACTAAGGTTCTGCTGTAGATAAGAAACATGAAAATAGTGAGCTTTCGCCTTGATTAAATCTAGATCTTGTTCTTATCGTTGCTGATGGATCTCCAATGATAAGATCTGAAGAATGAGCATCTAGCCATGATCGTCTGAGTCTGGCTTCTTCTTCTGATACAACTTCTCGTAGAATCGGTAGGAGTGTTAGGCATTTCGCAGTAATCGTTACGAGATTGCAATATTTCAGTAAGAAGGTTAGGATCCACTGAGTTTCCAGGTTCAGGGGCATTTAGCTCAGGAACATTAATCGTTCCCCCTGAGTTCATATTCTCAGTAGAGGTCTCAGTTACCACTAGGGCTTCCTCATCGACCGATGTTACCTGTTGTTGATTCTGTTCGGGAGAATCAACTAGGTCAGCTACATCGACTGTTGGTTGAGTATGAGTTTGTTCATTGTCTGACTCATCATCCCAACAATGCTGGATCTTTTCAGCTTTATCAGTAAGTTCGAGATCTTGTAGCTTGCTGCTGACATCATCAGCAGTAACAAATTCATCAAAAACAACATGAGGGCTTTCCTCCACACAAAGAGTCCGATAGTTAAGGACTCTGAAGGCTTTACTGACTCGAGAGTATCCTAAGAAAACTCCTTGATCAGATTTGCTATCAAAGACCTTCAGCTGATCTTTCCCGTTATTGTGGATAAAGCAAGGACAACCAAAAATATGAAAATGAGAAATAGAAGGAATTCTCCCTTTCCATAGTTCATATAGTGTCTTCATGTGTTGCTGAGTGAGTAGTGAGCGATTCGAGTGTAACGGGGCGGTGTCGGTAGCATCGGCCCGGAACTTAGAGGGTAGTCCGGGAATCTGCGAGGAGCGTTCTTGCTCGCTTCTTTGAGTGTTCTGTTCTTTCGTTCAAGCAAGTCCGTTCTCGCGAGGGGTGCGGGCAGCTGATGTCTCGTGTTTAATTCCCTCTTTATCGCAGTATGTCTTAGCTACTGAGTTTAGAAACTCTGTTACTCTGTCCGAGCGAATTCTTTGAATCTTGATGTCCTTTTCCACACTGAGCTTCTTCAGCAGATTGGGCAACTCAGTTTGAACATCAGATTTATTGGCGATGAAGATGACCCAAGTATATCTTGAGTAGTCGTCAATAACGACGAGGGAATACTTCTTGCCTCTTATAGTCATCGGAGAGCCGGCCCAAATAGGTCCATGTGCGGCGATGAAGGATTCCATCGGTGGAAGGTGACGGAATAGGTGGGTTGCTACTCTTTGTTTGTTTTCCCTTCAGACATGCTTCACAATTTTTGTCTTTAACGAACGATTCGTTGGGCGTCCTCCGACTTTGGAGTTCTTGGCTAGCTTGTTCATGGTCTTTAAGTTCAAGGTGGCTGAGTCTCTTGTGCCATAGCCATCCCGACTTGTCACCGATTTAGTCCGTGCTAGTAAGCAAGCCTCGGGTTCTCGCGGTTTTCCGATCCGCAACATAGATGTTTTTCCTCCGCGATCCCGATAACACTTGTTTTCCCCTGTAGATTTATCAACAACATTACGTAAAACCGGTGTCAAAGATAACTCGTTAAGATTATCACGAAATTGGTGACGAGAAAGGAGATTATGTTGAAGTCCTTCAACATATGTTACTCTTGGAACCGAAGTAGTCCCAATGTTCGGCGTTCCGTATCCCCTTGTGTAGCCTTTAGAGTTGTCTCCAAACTCACTTCGGGACCATCTTCTTGTACATAGTTGGTCGCCAGACTCTTCCGATATGTCATGTGTCTTGAGCGGCCGTTGTCCACTATCCATGGGTCCTTATGCACCGCAAAACGAAGCATCTTTAGGTACCCTTTGGTTCGGTTGGGTCCTTCTTGGTTAGTGGGTGATTTCGGAACCCAAATCTGTCTCGGAACCTTAGAAGTTCGAGACTTCTTCTTCTAAACCTTGTCGACTTTCTTCTCCACGGGACTTGGAGATACCGACTTTCTACCGATGATTTTGGGTTCAGGCGCTTTATTCTTCTGAGTCTTTGCGCTTCTCCTGACCCTGGGCTCATAGTAGTACGAGTCGTACTGAGCCGGGTGCTCATACAGTGGCTCGCTGCCCATCTGACCTTCTTGGTTCCCCCTAAGTTTGATCTCGGTGTCCTGGGGCTGGAACCTTTGGTCAGTTGTTTGTTGCTGCTCGGTTGAGGTGCGATTTCTTTCTGTTTGTTCTTCGCCTGAGGTGTGGTGTCAGCAGCTTGCACCTTTCCTCTGACAAACCTATCAGCCAGTGTTGCTGAGCTTTTGGAGGTAGAAGCTTCGTGGGTATAGCCAAGGCCTTCTTTCACAATAATTGGCCGTTGTGCTCTGAGCATGCTTTCGAGTTTCTCCTTTGCTCCCAGGTATTGTTCAGTCATCAGTCCTCTCCAGACTTCATCACTTCTCCTGAGAGAATCATAGTTCTTCTGTACGTCTGAGAGTTTCTGACTGAGTTGGGCTATTTCAGTCTCTTTCTCCAAATTGTCCTTGGTCAGGACTGAGATCTGAGTCTCTTGCAGTTGAGACTTAGTCATAAGAGATTCGATCTCTTCCTTGAGTCTCGCAACTAGATCCACTGACTCAGTAGAGACCTGACAATCAGCAGAAAGTCTCTGATTCTCAGCCTTTACCTGTTCTAGTTCCCTGGATGGTTTCTCTCGAACTCTCTGCTCAGCTGAATTTGTTCCTCTAGCAGGTCATCATATGCTTGTACTATGTCCAAAGGGTCATCCAAGACCGAGCAAGTGTCGTGTGTGTTGTGTGAAGAGGAGGTTATATTAAGTTTAGAATTTACCTCAGCCTCTTCTCCGGCCATCAGACACTGTTCAGCTGATTCCTCAGGAACCTTCTCTCCGACTTCAACAGCTACGAATCCAGCTTCATCTTCAGAAGAGTACATGAATGTATCCTCTTCAATTGAGTTGTCGGATATTTCTCCGGCTATGTAGGCCTGCCTCTTCTGGGCGAATTTATCTCTTCTATCTTGCCGTTCTGCTCTTTGAGCAGCTGAGAGTTCGGGACAGTCGTACTGATAGTGTCCCTCCTTCTTGCAGTTGTAACACGTGGATGTTCTGCTGCTTTTTCCGTATTCCTGTATTCAGTAGAAGTGTTAGATTCTTCCCTTTTTGAATATTCTTTCTTACCAGGGGGAGAATCTCTGTGATATTTCTTCAGCTTTCTGACTCTCTCCTTCTCTCTTTGGTATTTGAGAGCCATCAGTGCGAGCTGGTCAGTACTAGACATTTCAGATGTCTTTGTATCTGCAGCAGCTACTGCCTTGCTGGAAGAAATCTTTTTGCCTCCAGTTTTGCTGACTGTTGCCTTGAAGGCATGATCGATTTGAGTGTCAGGTGGAGCACTGGAACACTTCTGAGGTAGACTATGCTCGAATTCCTCCGTCTTTAATTATGAAAATATAACATCAGGAGTTAGAGCATTAAGATCAGAGCGACGTAAATAAGTAGCAAAAGGAAGCCACTTCTGTCGGGGTAGCGCTCTTATGATCTTTGTGTTCATCTCTTTGTTTGAGAACACCTTTCCCGATCCGTTTATCACATTGACTTGATTCGTAAATCGACGCTCAATTCGTCAATGGTTTCACCTGGGCTCCATCGCAAAGGCTTCGAACTTTTGAAGCTCTAATTCAAGCTTGTTTTCTTTAATCGAGGAGTTCCTTGGCTCGGCATGCCGGGGCGTCCCAAAAGTTCTTTCGCCGTTTTGCAGTCCTGCACCCTCCCGAGGTGTGAGTCACTGAGTGTTGTCAGTATAGCATTTCGTGCGACTCGGTCGAGGTTATGCAGCTTTTTCTCTTCAGGCGTGAAGGCAGATTTGTCCTTGGGAACCTTCGGACCGATACGAGCACCTTCACCTTCTACTTCGGCCGAACCGGACGCCGTCTATCATTGGAATGATGGGTCCGGTCTCCGAGACGTCGGTCATCTTGTCGTGCGGCGACGTAAGGTGTGCCTCCATTCTTACACGCCATACCGTGAAGTTCTCTATTGAGAACATCGGCACCATCCTGATACCTGACATGTCAGACATTATGTGTACGAGTATAAGGATGAATGAAGAGATGCTTGTGCAGAGAAAACGTTTTCAAGGATCGGTTCGAGAAGACCAAGTATTTCGCAACGGGTGGTCGGTTGAACACCGTGAGCTCGATACCAATTGTTGGTCCGGAGACAAATATCAGGTGTAGAGGGGGGGGGTGAATACACCTGAGTACCGTTTCTTTTTCTCGGTGAAGGTCAGCTGAAGCTGTTGGTTGCAACTGATGAACAAGTGCCAAAAATACCTTCGATCACGGGACAGAGTGAGTCAGCTACTGAGCTCTCCTACTGACTTTTGTCAGTAATTCGAAACTTAGTCGGAGACTATAAGTGTGCGGATAAGTGTGGGGCCCGGAGTTTGTCTCTTTTTGAAAACGTGTTTTCGCATATTAAATTCTTTTGGCTGAGCGATTTTAGAAATACGTTTTATGCAAACTTATGATTTAAAAAGGTTTGTATGCAATAAAACAGTAAAGAACACACGCAGTTTAACGTGGTTCGGATACGCAAGATCCTACGTCCACGGTCCTGAACAGAGCAGGATAACTTGTTGATTAGTCTGAGCAAGTCTCAGCAAGGAAACCGTGCACGGGGACGCATCCTTCTAAGTTATAGTCCTTAGCGACTTTACAATTCAAACCTAAGTTTGAAAGGGGTGAAGACAGTTCTCCAACTAATGAAGGAGTTCTTACAATAAGAACAGTTCACTAAAAATGAACTCCTTCGAATCTAAGCTATAAATCTGACAATGAGCTTAGGTAGAGAAGAAAGGGATCTAAAGACTCTAGAGAGAAGAACCACAAAAATATTCTAGTAAGTGCGGATTCTTATTTGGATATTCGATTGAGTTGCTAGAGTGTTTGAGAGCTTGAGCAATTTCCCTTTTTAATTTCGTGCTTCGCGCTCGTGGAGCTTCGAATTCTTCTCTATTTATAGCTGTGAGCTATGGCATATGTCCGTTGGAGACGACGATGCCACGTGTCACAAGCTTCCAAAGAAAACGGCCATTAATTCGAACTTGTTGCAAGCGGGCGGTTAATTATCGTACATGAGAGCAGCTTTTACTGTTTGGAGCGGGTAAGGCGTTGTCGGCTTCTCATTGGTCGAGGTTTGTGGTTGGTGAGAATGTCGAGTTGACCGTTCAAACAACCTCGTATGATCTTCTCGCTGAACTTTCGAAAGGACTTAAGTAGTTTGGGTCGCTTTACGTCGGATACGATGAGCGCAAAGTCTCTGTCTTCTTCGACTGAGTCGGCTGACAAAGATTGTAACTTCTGAGTATGTCAGCTAGCGACTGCGAAGGTACTGGGCTTGCATGAGTTCTTATGCTGATGACTTATCAGCTGCTGGATTGGCTTCTACTGAGGTCTATTCAGCTGATGACTGAAGAACGCAAGCGATTACACTGATGATATGGGGTTCTGAAAAGTATCTTCGACAGAAGATCAGTTCAACAATTACCCCGTACAGGACTTAGACAAGAATATAAAAACGATTACAACAAGTCTAACCTATACATCAGCTAATCCTAACGACATACTGAACTACTGATATCAGCTCGGTTTTGGGATCTTCAATTCCATAGTACTACTATGATTTCCCCCAATTTTCTTTTAACCATGAACATCTGAGTATCATCTACTGACTCATATCCAACACTAACTGGCAAGATCGCTAAAGGAAAGGCTAAGCAGATACTGGATGAACAGCAGAAGAAAGCTCAGGACGAGCTAGCCAAAGCATCCACTCCTGCAGTCCAGTCCCTAGCTCAGAGTTCTTATTTTCCTACTCTAACACCTGAGCAAGAGGCCGAGGACAAAGCCATCTGGGAAGCCACGCTGAAGGGACTAAATCTCCGAAGAGGAGATGCTAGATCAGCGGCTCTCAGAGAGAAGAAAAGATTGGATGACCTGGCTAAGATCATTCAAATGACAGATAAGATAGCCAGTGAGCCAACTATAGACGGGAAGAGGCAAATCCCAAGGTCCTACAGGAAAGGAGCGCTCAGAGCACCTTACATCAAGAAGGCTCCTATTCCTCATGTAGACAAGTGGGTGCCAGTCGAACTAAACGAGCAGTGGGAGGAACTTAAAGCAGATTTTATCAAGGGATATTACGTATGGGGCTTCTATCCTTCTGATAGACCAGCTGATCAACTTTTCGATGAGTTTATTTGTCGATTCGATGCAGAACTCAGAGATCAGCTCCGTCAGATTATGGAAAAGGAGAAGATACCCTTCAAAGCTCCAAACTTCAGACGCATCCCTCCTCCCAGAACTACTCACGGCGTGTTATGCACGAAAGAGATTGAAGATGAGATCGAAGCAGCTGCTTACCATCTTGGCCTAAGTATCCATCAGCCTGCGGATCACGAGGAAGTCCAGATTCTGCGTGCAAGAATCTTTAAGTATTATTGTATGGACCCTCTAGCTGACAAGTCTGCAGACTTCAAGAACAAGACCAAGAGATTCAGACGTCAGCAGTGATCTTCTCTTCTTCATTCCTTTGTAATACAGATAGGAACCATGTAATCTTCATCTCATATATACCAGTTCCTATTTCTAGCCAGACAATTACTCATTGTCTTACGGCTTTTGGTTGTGTTTTCGCTATCACAACTGATCACTGAAGTGATCTGACACACACTCACACATAACCATTCTCTGATTTTGCCCCTCTTAACTGCTGATCTCGTTGAAGTTAACTGATTCAGTTTACTGAAGTCTATCTATGTCAGTAGTTTACTATCCTCTCTTTATATTTCATAGAAGTTTTTAGAGATTGTGTTTTAGAGGTTTTGGCATCATCAATTAGGGGCAAATTGTTGGGTTATGAGTCAGTAGAGATACTCAGCATGTTATCGGGTTAAAATAATATTGGGGGAAATCATAGTAGTACTATGGAATTGAAGATCCCAAAACCCAACTGATATCAGTAGTGTAGTGTCTCGATAGGATTAGCTGATGTATAGGTTAGACTTTTTGTATTTGTTTAGCTTTTCGTCTAAGTCCTGTACGGGGTAGATTGTTGGATTGATATTCTGTCGAAGTTACTCTCCAGAACCCCACGTCATCAGTGTAATCGCTTGCATTCTTCAGTCAGTAGCTGATCTTTACCTTCAGTAGAAGACAGCTCGTCAGCTCATAAACATCAGCAGAAGAACCCAATGCAAAGCTCAGTACCTTCGCAGTCATCAGCTGACCCACTAAAGTCATATCCTTTGTCAGCAGACTCAGACGAAGAAGACAGAGACTGTCCTAAGTCTACTGTATCCGACAGAAAACGACCCAGTCGTTAAAGTCATTTCGAAGTTCAGCAGAAGATCATACGAGGTTGAAGAATAGTCAACTCTAACCACTGACACATTCTCACCTACCACAAACCTCGACCAATGAGAAGCCGACAACGCTTTATCTGCTCTGACCAACTAAAGCTGCTCTCATGTACACTGTCCAACAACTCTGCTGCAACAATTCAAAAATATGGCCGTTTTCTTTGGAAGCTTGTGACACGTGGCATCGTCTTCTCCAACGGACATATGCCTGCTCACAACTATAAATAGAGGAGAAAACCGAGCTCCACGCATGGGATACACAAGGGAAAAACGCTCAAGCTCAAGAACAAACTCTAGCAAACTTAAAGACCATTCCAACGAAGAACTTGCCTTCATAGAATATTTCTAGTTCTTCTCTCTAGAGTTCTTTAGATCCCTTCTTCTCTAGCTAAGCTCATTGCAAAATCTATAGCTTAGAAATTTCGAAGGAGTTCACTTTCTATGAATTGTTCTTATTGTAAGAACTCCTTCCTAGTTGGAGATTATCCCCTCCCCTTCAAACTTAGGTTTGAATTGTAAAGTCGCTAAGGACTATAACTTAGAAGGGTCTGTCCAGTGCACAGATTCCTTGCTGAGGCTTGCTCAGATAAATCAACAAGTTCTCCTGTTTCATCAGGACCGTGGACGTAGGATCTTGCGTATCCGAACCACGTTAAATTGCTTGTGTTATTTACTGTTTTATTGCATTGCATACAAACTGATTAAAAATCATATCTTTGCATAAAACGTATTTTCAAAGCGCACCAGCCAAAAGACTTCGACTTGCGAAAACGCGTTTTCAAACTGAGACGAATCTCCGGGCCGTACACTCTTATCCGCACAACGTCTCCGACTGAGTTTCAAGTACTGACTAAAGTCAGTAGGAGAGCTCAGTAGTTGGCACACTTCTGACCCGTGATCGAAGGTTACTATCTGAGACTGTTCATCAGTCGCAACCTACAGCTCAACTGTCCTTCACGTTCAGAGAAAAAAAACTGTGATCAGGTGTATTCACCCCCCCCTCTACACCTGACTATCGTCTCCGGACCAACAATGTTTTTATCAATATCATTATATGATAATAAAATAAAGTAGCATGACATACCACACTATCGTAGCAAAATTTTCAAACAGACGTCACGAAGAAAGTATCAACTTTTATTTCTAAATATCCAAAGCCATAGGCCCATTACTCAATTCTCCAAAGGCTTAAACATATACTCGAATTGGCCCAATTATATATCCGAATGGCCCAGTTAGACTATCTATTGATCTAGGTGAGATTTCAGATTTTGGGGGATACACCTGATACCAAAAACTTTGCTGAGTCAGATCAAAGGCTGACTGATAGTGAGTCAATCAAAGAAGCTATGCGAAAATATGATTAGGCCCTTAAGAATTATGCTTTTCTAAATGCAACACTTAATCTGAAGAGAAGTGGATGAACATTAAGCTGATGCAATGAGATGGTGATAGACACATATTTTATAGTGGTTCAAATGCACAAGATCCTACATCCACTCTTTTGCTTTCTCAGCAGGAATCCACTATGGATACTCATAGAGTGAGGAGTACAGATCAATACAATCAATCAGACTAACAATCTATCAAACAAACTAACAATCAACTTCTATCTAACTTGGATTAAGTATGGTTAGGTTGTGTTCAACAATGAGAGTATGAAACACTCTCTACTCCAAACTTGTGATATTCAAGCTAAGCTCTTGGAATATGAACTACAGAGGGAATTTCTAAACTATAGAACTTATATAAGAACAGAGTAAGAGCTTGTTCTTTAGCTTAACTATTCTTGAGTGTTGAGAAATTTCGTGACCTCGTTGAGAGAGGTCTTCTGCAATTTATAGGCGAGGGGAAAGATCCTTGAACAAGATCGATCTCCCGTAGGCTCCGTATAGGCAACGGTCTTATGCCTTAAATGCATGAACACGTGTCACGCTCTGCTTGACTTTGCAGATCTATACGAGGTACTATGTTGTCTCCCTTTGACTAGGGCATACATGATGGCCTGAGATTGGTCGATGTTGATATGTTATTCTCTCATTGACTATCTTTTTTGAATACTATGCCTTGTACCTTCTACAATCTTCATATTTGAATGTATTTGAGGACGTTCTGATGAAGATCTTGTTCTTGAGTTCAGTCTTAAGTTATTAGCTTGGCACAACTGATTTAAGTCTGTATACTATCTGAACAGACAGAACCTGAGCAACCTAAACTGATAACAAAACATTTAACCTGACTATACAGACGCGGGCTGAAACAAACCTACAAGTTACATCAGATTGGTTCATCAATCAAATAGGGGTTTGAGATCATTCAAAACTTATATTATTTCCCAACAATTTCCCCCTTTTTAAAGATTGTTTCTACTTCGGTCTTGAATAGGGGTGTCTAAATGGTATTGGGATTCGGGATTATCCCAATCCCGTACCGATATCGGCGGGATTGAGATACCGAAATACCAAATTTTAGGATACGGTATTGTATCGGGATTCATTTTTATAAGTAATTCGGTATTCGGGATAACTGATACCGAACTCGGGATTACCGAAATACCGAATTTTTTATGAAATAATTAATACAATTATATACTTATTATACACTTATAAATATAATTATAATTTATAAACTTATGTCTTGGGCTAACACAAAGTCCAATAATAATTTGTGAAGAAACTAGAATGTAGAAAATCGAAAGTAGAAAGTAAAATTGTTGAAACATTCAAACGACTTTCGATTTTTCGCTTCTGTATTTGAGATATTTATATTTCATATTTTAATTAGATATTATAATTTATAATATCTAGTTTACTAGTTACATTACATATATGATATATACATTAGTAAATCACATGAAATATTTATATTTCATATTCTAGAATATTATAAATATAATTTAATAATTTATAGATTTATTTATAAATTTATAATGCATATACTGTATGTGTGACGTGTCTACGATGAATTAATAAATCATTTAACAATAGCTAACAAAGATATATGTAGCGTCATTGGTTGCTAGATTGTAGATAGTATTCATTCTATTAATTGGTCTTGAGTTCGAAGCTAGCAATGAGTAATTTTTTTTTAACAAGGAATACAATTTTCGGGATTTTCGGTAATCCCGAATACTAATCCCATTTTAACAGTTCCAAATACCGCTATCCCAATATCACTATGGGATCGGTATTGGGATCGGATTTCGCCTAATTTTGGGATCGGGATCCCGAAATTTCGGGCTCGGGATCCCAATCCCGTACCGACCGACAACCCTAGTCTTGAAGGATTGAAGAGTAGTGTTGATCGTTGCCTCGACGTTCTTCTCAGTTAACTCAAGAAGTCTCTTCTAGGGGTGTTACGGTATACCGAAAAATCGGTATACCGCACATACCATACCGAAAAAATACTGAAGATACATAATTTTCGGTATATCGTAATTTTCGGTACGGTATGATACCGTATCGAAGTTTTTCGGTACGGTAATGGTATGAGATTTTTCATACCGAGGTATACCGCACACCGAAGTTCATACCGCATATATTTTGTGTAAAAAAGTGCAAAAATATTGGTTACCAGATTTGAATATGGGTTACAAATTATTACTAATATGTTACTCATATCAAACAATCTTAAGGTTATATGATACATTCACTTAAATGACATAACTTTATTTGACAAAAAATCACATTAATTATCTATTAATATATTCATACAAAGTATATAGATTAATTTGGGGACCATTTGTGCCAAGTTGCCTTAATTTTATTAGAAAACAATATTGGTAACTTTCTTGCCCTTTTTATATGTTTACGGTATACCGTTAAATACTCGGTATACCTTGATTTTTCGGTATACCGAAGTGCGGTACGGTATACCGAAAGAGCGGTATGATAACGGTATGGAGATTTGCTATATCGAACTTTCGGTATGCCGAACTACGGTATACCGAAATGATCGGTACGATAACGATATATTTTTTCCCATACCGAACTTTATTGGTACGGTATGCGGTATGGAAAAAATAGTACGGTATACCGTACCGAACACCCCTAGTCTCTTCCCATTTGGTGATTGCTGAATTGCACCAAATAATCGTGCAAATTCTGAGAATTAATTCAGTATAGTAACAGAGTATCGAACACAGGGAACGAATGAGTAAATATGATATTTTCTTACTTATCTTGAGGTTTTGGTTAGCAAACATGCAAGTTTGAGGATTTTATCTAAACTAAAATGATAAAACTGAATTTAAATAAAAAGTGTCTTAAATGTGCAATTAAGAGACAGGTTCAGCAGAATATTAACACACATATTTTTAATCATCGACACTTAACATTAATTAATCTTAAGAATCTACTAGTTATAGATTGTCTTAATTAAACTAACACAACCCTCACTCTCACTTACTTAATCGGTAGCCACCATGCTAGACATCGAAATGACTACTTCCCTAATCTAGTTACAACCTACGTTGTTGGACAATCAATAGATTTAATAACTAGACAATTTTATCGATCTAAGGGAGCCTAGTATAAGAGCCTACTCATATGTTGAGCATCTAATAATCTCCTACCGGTTTAATCCAATTACTCTTTCGAATAACTTTGCTACTTTCTAGCATTATTCTACAAGAAATGATGGAAGTACTAAGTTAGCTACAGACTGGGCAACCTAGGGTGATCAAACCTAAATTACTAGTCAGATTAATTAATTCAGAATTAACCCAAAACCCTTTTGATTAATTACAAACACCTAAGCCTCATGTACTAATTCGTGTGTGTTTCACATCCCACCGGACCCTTAAAAACTTAGCTACTCATGCAGACGTCTTGGTTGTGCAAGCAGGACACTTCACAAAACAGAAACGAAAACATGGGTAACCCTAAAACTAACATGCTCGAAACTAAAGAACTAAATTACAGATACGAATTTAAAGCATAAAACTGAAGTACTAACTGAATTAACCAAAATGAGAGTACCGATTACAAGAGTCGATTTATCCACAAACGAAAACTAAAGCAAACGAAATTAAAAGGACGTTCTTCAAACTTTGAAACTAAAAATTGAATTAAACATGTGTTTCTTCTTCTTCTTCTCTAACTACAAACTACTATGAACTGAACTTCGGAATGGATCTTCGGTAGAATTAGGGTTATGACGCGGATGTTGATGAACGGAACTCGGAACGGATGTGTGAGCGTGATTATGCGGGCATAAAGAACTGATTTTCGATGCCCATTCTCTCCTTTTATAAAGCTGCTAAATCTTGATCTCCAAGCGATCTCAAATCTATAAGATAAGTAAAGATATTTGGATAAATATGAAAAATAAAATTTTCCTTATCTATCTCAAATATGATCAAGAACTTTCCCTCTTCAAAATCCACGTCCAATTAAGTAAATTATGCACCTTTTTCATCATAAAACACGTGCCACCTTGCATCCTAGTCACTCGCCACATCAACACCTAAAACCTGCATTTTCGCAACTGCAAGTGCCTTGATTGGACAATTAAGACAACTTTTGGGCAGAAATAATTAGGTACAAAAATGACTCATCAAATCTCCTTACAGTTAATTTATACTCACCCTCGAGTATAAGAAGAAACAAAAGATAAGTACCCAGCCATTTCGACTGATCCCCAAGACTCAAAACCCAAAAATAAAAAGTCTAAGGCAAAACAAAGACACGACAAACAAGGACACATAACACGAACAAACTAAGACACAAGGAAAACACACGGACTTCAAAAACGAAGACATGAAGTAGCACCATTCAATTCGAAAACCTCCACACCAATTAACTAGCCAAGCAAAATCGAATCATGCAAGTATGATCTCATCAAGCAAGTAGATGATGAAATTTTGAAACTAGGCACACTTATATCAACTTGGTCAAAATCTAAACAATGTGGATCTCCTCAAGATTCGCTCAACACTCAACTAGTCTAGGTCTGGTACAAGCCGCTCAAAAAATCAATCCATGCAATCGCGATCAAAGATCGTCACAATAGCAATATCAAGGAGGTCTTTCTCATTGGGTTGTAGTGGAGCTTATGATTTAGACAAATCGATGTTGGTAAGGGTCCTAGGGGTACTAAGCTCCTTCAAGATTTAAATTCAATGTTATGCATGTCGAACTCACTTACTTGTGCAATCAGTACAGAATTTCAAAACACCATACCGCTTAAAAAATCGCACAAATTCTACAATGTACCCATTTTTTTTTTCTTTTCTGCCACCTCATTTTTTTTCTTCTGAATTTTCCTTTTATATTTTTTTCGTGGCATACTTCTTTTTTTCTTTTTCAACATTCAGGGTACAAATTGTCTTAATTGCGCCTACTACGGTTCTGCTCACTTATAACAGATTCTACACTTTGAATTTCTGGCCTATACAATTTTCTGCAGACACGTCTAAACTGGGTAGGCAGATGACATATATAACAATTTTCAAAACAACACTATTATGCATAAGAAAGTTTATAAGACAAACAAAAACATGTGTCAAGAGAAAGTCTAAAAGGCCTTGACTAATATTTTACTAACTCAAATCAAAGAAATCGGTCAATGCTCAAATCGGCTCACTAAGGGATAATTTAGGGTCGGAAGTATTTTGTCGCGGCCGTGTGACTAAAAATCCCTAATGCCTCCTATCATTTATCATAAGTGACTCAAATATATTGCGACTTTGCGGATAATCACTCTCAAAAGAAATAGTAGGAAGTGTCTTACTTTACGACTCAAATCTAATATAAGTGAGTGGTTTATAATATTTCGATCCAACAAAGTTTATTTTTTCTCATCCCAAATTATATACACACATGTGCCTAGATCTACTTTTCACAAAGACTACAAGCAAGCATATTTAAACATATAAACAAAAATAAGACATGCTTGAACATAGAAAACGATTTCTCAAAAATAAAAAATTTCGGCATGCTTCGACACAAAATGCCCCCTCCTTACACTTTAAGCTTGTTCGCTCTTGAGCAAGAAAGAAAAGACGAAGCAAAGAGAAAAGACATGACGAAATAAAAGAAAACACCCTCCTTACACTTGATCCATATCAAATGTAAGCAAAAAACAAAGACAAAAGAAAAACGAAAGAGACTAAACACCCCCCCTCCTTACACTCAAGTGTAAGAACACAAAAAACTCACAAAAACAGACTCAAAACAGAAAACAAGAACGAAAAATAAAAATCGAGGAAGAAAGTTACTTGCTGCCTCGCTTGGGCAAGCGAGGCAGTCGGCTTATCACAGTTGGGCGAAGACGGTCGACTCCGGCGAACTGAACCAAGACACGAACTGGGCAGACACAGAACTAGACTATAGATGCAAATGAAGTGCTTTATGATTTTCGTGATATCTTGTATTTATTGTGTGTAGTGTATGTTGTGTGTGAAATGCTTGTAGATGCATTTATATATAAAAGTAACTTCCACCAAGTGAAGGGACTCAAGACATTAAAGTGTCTCTCCATTACTTGCTCATTAAGAGCCACTACTTAGACCTTTCAAGTCTTCATGAATGCTTCTAGGTCATCAAGACCCTTGATGTGTCAACAACTCGCAGGCAGCTCAACAGCCACACATGCCAGTTGCAGATCAACCAGACTGGACTTCTCAGCATCAAGCCCAATCCACTGCAAGCCCATATAACATCAAGCTCAATAGACTTAGCCTGTCAACAGCTTCAATCAGGCCTGCTAACAACCAGGCCACAAACATAGATCCAAACCCAAGCCCAGTAACACGAGTCTACTTGCCCACGGGCCAAGCAATGGGCCGGGTTGGCTAGCAGTACTTGCATCCAATTACGAAAATGCCCACATAAGTGACCAACTTAAAATGCACATTTCTCACTTACCAAAATTCAGTTTTGAGAATACGAATGTGGCCACAACAATTTAATCATGGCTAGACTAAAATATTAATTAGTCAAAACCAAATTTCCAACAATCCCCCACATGAGTGGAAATTGTGCATGCATGTATGCAGACTAATTGTCCAGGTCGAAAGAAACAACATTACAACAGGATAGGTAGCTTGAGGCTTTAAACTTTCCCTTGTCAACACTATCGGGTACACCGACAGACTAGTAGACGTGATGCCTTAAACTATTCCTCCTTAGTGTGCACCAAGACAATAGTATCAACACAATACTATCTCAACCTTGTTCGTTCTTCACATTTGTATCCATTTTGGCCTTGGACACATCTTTGGATTCATAAGTGTCATCTGTGAAGCGGCAACACTTCTCACTTATATAGGTGATTCCTTTCCAAGTATCATGCCATACTTATCTGCCTAGGAATCATTAAAAGTTATAAGACTTAACCTCACTACATTGACAGGTCTCAACACTTAACTTGCTTTCCAAAGGAACGGGTGAAGATATAATCTTCCAAGTGTTGTTCTGCGAACTCTTATAGCTTAGTTGTCCCATTGAACCAAGTTTCTGAGATCTCCAGTCATCATGGTTGGGTTACCACTATAATTGTTCTAGTTGTGGATTTTTAATCCCATTCCCTCTAGCAACTTATTCTTTCGATCTCTATTCAACTCTTCGGTTAGCGGATCCGCTAGATTATCCTCTAACTTGACATAACAAACAAAGATAATCTCACTTGAGATCAAATATCTTTGGTATTATGTCGACGACGTATGTGTCTCGACTTACCATTGTACATGTCATTTAGTGCCCTGGCAATAGCAGCTTAACTGTCGCAGTTAATCATGACAGTAGACACTGGCTTCTGCCAACATGGAATATCCTCATAAAGTGACGAAGCCACTCTGCTTCTTCACCATCTTTGTACAGAGCTATAAACTCAGATTCCATGGTGGATCGGGCTATACACGTTTGCTTTAGACCATACAATGACTGAACCAATCTGCATACCTTGCCCTCCTGCCTAGGTGCCACAAACCCTTCGGGTTGGTCCATGTAAATCTCTTCCTCTAGCTTACCATTTAGGAAGACAATCTTCACATCTATTTAATGGATCTCAAGATTGTGCAAGGCAACAATCGAGAGAAGCACTCGAATAGACGTGATCCTAGTCACAGGTGAGTAGGTATCGAAGAAGTCATCTTCTTTTCTCTGCCTAAAGCCCTTGGCTACTAGACGAGCTTTGTACTTATCAATAGTACCACCAGCTTTAAACTTTCTTTTAAGGATCCACTTGCATCCTAAGGGCTTACAACCTTTTGGGAGATCAGTTAACTCCCACGTGTGATTCTGCATGATGGAGTCAATCTCAATATTGATAGCTTCCTTCCAGAATGCAACGTCTAGGTCGGACATAGCTTCTGCTATAGACTTTGGTTCATCATCTAACATACAGGTGATGAAATCTGGCGTAAACGTCTTAGCCGTTCTGGCTCTCTTGCTACGCCTTAGTTCAACATCATCTGCCCGATGAGAATTAGTAGCATCATCATGAGTTCTCCGTGCAGAACTTCCTTCTGCCCTATCCGGGCTCTTGCATGGATAAACATTTTCAAAGAATATAGCATTCTTTGACTCTATCGTCGTTCTTACATTCACATCGGGTATCTCCGACTTATGAATTAGGAAATGATAAGCACTACTATTAAGTGCATATCCTATAAAGATACAGTCAATCGTTCTGGGACCGATCTTAACTTGTCTTGGACAAGGCACTTCAACCTTTGCTAGACAGCCCCACACTTTGAGGTATTTTATATGACGGTTTACGTCTTTTCCACAATTCGTAAGGGGTCACATCCTTACCCTTAAGCGGAATTTTGTTCAGAATATAGTTAGCTGCCAAGACAGCTTCCCCACATGTTCTCAGGCAGACCTGAACTTATCAACGTAGCGTTCATCATCTCTTTTAGAGTATGGTTCTTGCGTTCAACAATATCGTTTGATTGAGGCGAGTATGGAGCCATAGTTTGATGTATTATGCCCGCCTGGGCACATAGCTCCTCAAACGACGCTAAATATTCACCACCTCGATCACTTTGAATTGATTTAATTCGGGCACTTAGCTGATTTTCAGCCTCAACTTTGAAGTTCTTAAACGCTTCAATAGTTTCGTCTTTACTCCTTAAGAAGTAAAGATAGCAGTACTTTGTGCAGTCATCGATAATGAAATACTTTTTCCCACATCTAGTTTGCACAAATTTCAAATCACACACATCTGTGTGGATCAACTCTAGAGGGTTCTGTACTTCTTTCAACAGAGTAAAATGGCAACTTGGCCAGTTTGGCCTCAACACAGTTTTCACACTTCTTACATGTGTCTACTTCTTTCAATTTTAGTAAATCTAAGTTTACTAATCATTTTCTAGCATTTTGATTAATGTGACCCAATCTAACATGCCATAGATCAGAGCATTCAACCAAATAAGAAGTAGAAACATTCTTATTCATATGTGCTCGGCGCACAACCATTACATTCATTTTGAAAAGTCCATCAACAACATAACCTCTGCCTATGAACTTTCCAGACTTGGTAAGTATAAACTTATCAGACTCAAAGACAAGCTTTAAACCATTCTTTACAAGAAGATAGCCCGAGACTAAGTTCTTGCGGATGTCTGGGACATGCAACACATCCTTTAGCGTTAGCTCCTTCCCGAGGATAACTTCAGAACCATAGTTCCGATTCCAGCCACTTCAAATGAAGCCTTATTACCCATATGCAACTTTCTGCCTTCAACAACATTGTAGACAGATAACGCACCCTTATCCAGGCAGACGTGACAAGTAGCACCTGTGTCCACGAACCACTCCTTAGGGGTTTCAACATGATTTGTTTCTGACACAACACAGGCCAGATCATCATCATTCAACTCATCATGTTCAACAACATGAGCATGTTGGGGAGCTTTCTTCTTCTTGGGCTTTCTGCATTGGCTTGCCGTGTGGCCATGCTTGCCACAGTTGTAGCATTCGCCATTAAACTTCCCTTGCGCAGCCTTCTTGCCTTTGGCAGGCTGGCCAGGGCATTTTCTCTTGCTTGGACCACCACGTTCCAGCAAGTTTGCCTTTTCATCGATCGAGACCCTCGGTCTTGGGTCGGTCTTTCTGCTGTCTTCCTCAATCCTAAGTTTGACAATCAAATCTTCAACAATCATTTCCTTCTGCTTATGCTTCAGGTAACTCTTGAAGTCCTTCCACGAAGGAAGCAACTTCTCAAACACTGACGCAACAATGAAGGCATCGGATATACCCTTCAACATGAACAGAGTGCACAACGAGTTGAAACTCTTGCACTTGTGCCATGATAGAACGTCCATCTTGCATCTGGTAAGCCAGATACCTGGCCACAACAAATTTCTTTGTTCCAGTGTCTTCAGTTTTGTACTTCTTTTCAAGAAGTTCCCACAGATCCTTGGAGTTGTTTATATCTGCGTAGATAGAATACAAGGCATCTTCCAGACTGTTCAAGATATAGTTCTTGCACAGGAAGTCTTCATGACACCATTGTTCATATGCATTCTTCTTGTTTACATCCTTCTCATCAACAGAATGACTGGAGCCTGCTCTTTGACATATCTCCAGGCCAAGAGTAGTCAGGTAGAACATCATCTTCAACTGCCAAGTCCTGAAGTCAAGACCAACGAACTTGAATGGTTTATCAGCTTGAGCAGAACCCGGTAAGACCCTTGCCCCACCAAATTGGTTGTTGGAGGTTGAACCAGTGTTGGATGTCATTTCCAAAGCTTTACTAGGTCAAAATACTGTCTTGCGATTGTTGGTTAAAATATAGTCGATAACATTGGAAATGCGTAAAAAATAATAATAAGCAATTGAATACAATAGAAATTGAGGTACTAGATTACAACCAATTTCATATCCAATAGGTCAGACAACTTTCTGGTCTTCTGGGCAGAACGTCCGGGTTGATGATTCTCTTGGTCATGAAATGACAAACTGGATAAACTTGATTGGATTGAACTGACTAAAATCGAGTCGAGTTTCCTCTTTCTGCAAGACAGTATTGCCCCGGCTAGTGTTCACGGATTGACAATTTGTCCCCAAAGATAAAACGGTTTTCCTCCTTCCCGGTAGCAGCACCGCAAACTGGAAAGGCTCCGACGAACTGAACCAAAGCATGGATTGTGCAGACACAGAACTAGACTATAGATGCAAATGAAGTGCTTTGTGATTTTTGTCATATCTTGTATTTGTTGTGTATGAAATGCTTGTAGATGCATCTATATATAAAAGTAACTTCCACCAAGTGAAAGGACTCAAGGCATTAAAGTGTCTCTCCATTACTTGCTCATTAAGAGCCACTACTTAGACCTTTCAAGTCTTCATGGATGCTTCTAGGTCATCAAGACCCTTGATGTGTCAACAACTCGCAGGCAGCTCAACAACCACACAGGCTAGTTGCAGATCAACCAGACTGGACTTCTCACCATCAAGCCCAATCCACTGCTAGCCCAGATAACATCAAACTCAATATACTTAGCCTGTCAACAGCTTCAGTCAAGTCTACGAACAACCAACCCACAAACTTATATCCAAACCCAAACCCAGTAACACGAGTCTACTTGCCTAGACACGGGCCAAGCAATGGGTCAGGTTGGCTAGCAGTACTTGCATCCAATTACGAAAATGACCACACAAGTGACCAACTTAAAACGCACATTTCTCACTCACCGAAATTCGCTTTTGAGAATACGAACGTGGCCACAACAATTTAATCATGGCTAGACTAAAATATTAATTAGTCAAAACTAAATTTCCAACAGGCGGGTTAATATAATTGCTAACCATAGTGGGTTAATATAATTGCCAAACCGTTGCGGTTTGGGTTGATGGTTAGGAGGGTGGTTGCAGGCGGTTTGACGGTTCAAAAGAACATGAATATGTGTCGAGTTCTCAAATCAAGTTTAATATGATGTAACAAAAATTGTAGATATGTCTTTTTCTATAAATAATATAATACTCATAATTTTGTAACAAATAATTTAACAATTCTTAAATACATGCACTTGAATGATTTTTAATGAATGTATAAATGAAGGTATATGGTGAACAATTCATTTGGGAGACTTTATCCTATTTTTTACCATGATCGATTTAATAAACTTGTTTTCACTTGTATCAATTCTTTGACATGCATGAATACACATGTGGGCGGGTGGAAAGGGTGGTTACCATACTCCACCCGCCACCCACCTAGACAATGGCGGGTTGCTCGAAAATAAACCGACGGGTTATGACGGACGGTTAGGCGGGCGAGAGCGGGTTATGCGGTTTCTTTGCACACCCCTAGATTTTAGCTTGTTCCGGAGAATTATCGAAACTAGAACAGGGTTAGGCAAAGAAATAACAATAATAATTTTTTTCTTGTGAATATATAATAAAAATCTAATGTTTTTTCGTATATAAGCTAATAATTAATAAATATTTTATAGTTGATTAAAGATGATGAGCTTTCTCTTTCAAGCCTTCGGTTCTCTCTGTGTGGTCATTTTTATTATAATAATTGTACTATATGTGTGGGAATATTCACGTCTCACAAAAACCTTGAATACATTAAGCAACGAAAATGAAGTTCAAGCTTTCGAAAACATCAAGAAATATTGTTGCTTATATGGTACTTAAGACAACTATATATATTATCTGGTACAAATATATAGTATAGGTTAGAATTAGCAAAGACTAAAGATAATATTTTCATGCAAGCAAAGGTGTGCCGTATGGGCTAGACAACTAATTAAAATCATATTTGATCCCCAACATTTGTCTTTTTTGATAAATTAATCATTTCAATTTGCCTCAATTTGCCAGTGATAAATGCATCCCAAGCAAGTAGTGTCAATGCTATCCAAACAAATCAAACCACAAACCAAATTATTCATATTCTTGTTTGGGTATCTTTTCTCATGGTACAAGACAATGATATTGACAACACACATTTTCAATGTAAGTACTCAAAATCTCACTTAGAATTTGCATACATTTATATTCATATGAATAGTTTTAAGAGTATTCACCTCTTAATTCATATTCTTGGATCCGTCCTTATTCACATGATCACTCATAGAAGCATCTCCATTACACATCGTAAAACTAATTAAACATTGAAAAATGATAAAGAAAAGAGGCTAAAATATTAAAAATCTAAACACAAATGAATGTTAAGATTTGAATGCTAGAGGGGTGCCATTGATGAAAACTAGGAAGTAGACGAGGGATTTCTATATCATTAATCTTGTTTAACCCTTACAATACAATTTATTAAGGCCCCGTTTGGAAGAGCTTATAAACAATTTATTTTAACTTATTCTGAATAATAAGTCATTTTACTCGCGTTTGAAAGAACTTATCGGAACAACTTATTCTAAATAATAAGTTATTTTTAACTTATTTTCATATTAACTTATGACAACTTATAAGTAATTTTTAAAGAGGTTGCCATATCAAATCCCGACAACTACAGTTTTTCAATTTTATTTTTTACCTGCATAAGTTATTGTTATTACATGTGTCCAAACAAAATTAACTTATTAAATTTAAGTATTTATTTCATAAGTTCTTATGGAATAAGTTCTTTTGTCATAAGTTTTTAATTAAGTTGTTTTTTTGAAACGGGGCCTAAATATAAATAAAGAGTATTTCTAATCATCGTAATTAGGGGTGGGGCAAAATGAGCTATTTTTATTTCAAAAATTTTCTTTATAATTATTTTATATGAAAATGATTAAAAGAAATGTGTATATCCATCATCATTACGATATCGTTTTGGGGACGTTGCTTTTTGTCAAACTAAAAACCCCACCACAGGCGCCAATTACCATTCATGATCCATAGTTGCCCGAAATCGAAAAGAGATGGATAACTCCATGCGCGGTCCGTAGCGCGTGACTCCACTCTCCTCTTCGGCAGTAGGCCCGAGTTTTGCGGGCCGGGAATTGCAGAAAATAGAGAGCTGGACTTTTCATATATTCTTTTAATTAATTTCATCGGCTATCCATTTCTAACGGGTTTTCAATGCCTTTTCTTTTTTTCTTTTTCTTTTTCTTAAAATCTCTAGGTAAGCTTTACACGCATACATTGCGTGAATTTTGTATGAAAGAGAAAACTAAAAAAAAAACAATCATTTGATCTGAATATGGAGGATATAGATATATAGACTATATTTAGAGAGAGAACATAGAGAGTGGCCGTGCGGATTAACGGCCACCACCACCTCCTCCACCATTACCAAAAATGAAGATTTGCAGAAGCCCAAATTGTGGGTTAATTGTTGATTGCTTTCTTGTAGTTTAGTTTGCTCGGAAATTAGAGGAATTCCGCGCCGCAACGTTGCTTGATTCAGAAAGTTTCCGGCTTCCTCGGTCAACGGTGCTGCTTGCAGGTAAAGATTTGATCTTTATTGAGTTCTATGAAGCCCCTTCTTTTCAATTACTTGTTTGATTTTTTCTGATTGAGGGAAAATGCAGCAACAAATATTGAAGGAATGCGTGGCGTGCTTGACGGGTGCAAAAGCGCCCAGGTCTTCGCCCTTAATCCGATGGCCGCCGGTGGCGGCGGTGGAACGGCCGGTAGTGGTGGGAAAGAGGGTTTCCTGCATCAGTTGCAAGAACATTTGAGGGTTAATTCAGTTATATCGAGGGCTCATCAGCGTTATCAGAGTTTCTCGCAGAGTAGTAACTCGAATTCTACTACTATGGCAGAGGCTCTTGCAGCATATGGGCTGCCGCAGACGGATCTGATCGAGCCTCAGATCGATCCGTTTCTCAAATTTGTTGATTTTGTGGGCGTTCTAGCTGATGTATATAGGAGACTTGAGAATTGCCCTGAATTAGAGAGATCGGCTTTGCATATGGAGCAATGTGCGATCTTTAGGGGTTTGCCTGATCCCAAATTGTTTAGGAGATGTCTTCGGTCTGCTAGGCAGCATGCTGTGGATGTGCATTGTAAGGTTGTACTTTCGGCTTGGTTGAGGTATGAGAGGAGGGAGGATGAGTTGTCTGGGGTTTCAGCTATGGATTGTTGTGGATGGAGTTTGGAGTGCCCTATAAATTCTTTGGTATCAGGGTACAACCCTGAGTCAGCACATGATAGTTGCTCGTGTTTAAGGGATAGGGAGGAAGATGGGGATGTTGAATCCGATGAGGAATGCTCCACATCGATTAGCTATGGTGATGTTGTTGTTGATGATGATGGTAATGATGATGATGATGATGATGATGATGATGATATTGATATATGGTTTTGTATTGGGGAGGATGAGGTTGGATGCAATAGGTTTAAGATTGCTTCACTCTCTAGACCGTTTAAATCAATGTTGTATGGTAACTTTGTTGAGGCGAAGAAGGAGAGGATATACTTTGCGCAGAGTGGGATCTCTGTGAAGGCAGTTAGAGCTGCAGAGGTTTTCAGTAGGATAAAGAGTGTCGATTCTTTTGACCCAAATGTTGTTCTTGAACTCCTTACATTTGCTAATAGGTTCTGCTGTGATGAACTGAAATCTTCTTGTGATGCACACCTTGCATCTCTGGTTGATGATTTAGAGAAAGCTCTTCTATTAATAGATTACGGGTTAGAAGAAACTGCATACCTACTTGTTGCAGCTTGCTTGCAGGTAATTCTGAGGGAGCCCTCGAGTTCAATGCAGCAAAACGTGTTGAAACACTTCTGCACCTCGGAAGCTATGCAACGGTTAGCATTAGTTGGCCATGCTTCCTTTTTGCTCTACAATTTCTTGAGCCTAATGGCCATGGAAGAAAACATGAAATCAAATGCAACAGTAATGCTGTTGGAAAGGATGGGAGAATGTGCTACCGAGCCTTGGCAGAAGCAGCTAGCGTTCCATCAGTTGGGCTGCGTGATGCTCGAAAGGAAGGAATATAAGGATGCCCAGAAATGGTTTGAGGCAGCTTTTCAAGCTGGCCATGTTTATTCCTTAGTTGGTGTAGCAAGAGGAAAAGACAAGCGCGGGCATAAGTATAAGGCGTTCAAGTTAATGAACTCCCTTATCTCTGATTATAGCCCTTGTGGTTGGATGTATCAAGAAAGATCTCTTTACAGCAGTGGGAGAGAGAAAATGATGGATCTGAATACAGCTACTGATATGGACCCAACTCTTTCTTATCCTTACAAGTATAGAGCTGTCTCCTTATTGGAGGAGGATAGAGTTGGTGCTGCCATATCTGAGGTTAACAAGATAATCGGTTTCAAGGTGTCACCCGATTGCCTTGAGCTTCGAGCTTGGTTTTTAATCTCATTGGAGGAGTATGAAGATGCTCTGACGGATATCCGGGCTCTTCTAACTTTAGATCCTCAGTATATGATGTTTCACGGGAAACTGCCTGGGGAGCAGTTGGTAGAGCTTCTATATGCTCGTGTCAATCAACGTAGCCAAGCTGATTGCTGGATGCAGCTTTATGAAAGATGGTCCTCAGTAGATGATATTGGCTCTCTAGCTGTTGTACACCATATGTTGGCTATTGATCCATGGAAAAGCCTTTTAAGGTTTAGGCAGTCTCTCCTCCTACTAAGGTACGTCTAAATCAGTCATTACTTTCTTCATATTTGCATTCATTATCAATTTATCATATAGGTCTATGCAATCATGCTAGTAATGTTACTAAGTTCTTTATTTGATTTTGCTACTTGTCATTGTTTTATCTGCATTATGTTTTACTAGTTTATACTACTTGGGATTGAATACGTTCTCCAGAGAGTGCCAATTGCTATTGTGATGAAATAGTGACACTTATGAGATGGTACAGATTAAATTGCCACAAGGCAGCAATGAGAAGCCTAAGAATGGCTCGAAATCATGCTGCCTCTGAGCATGAAAGGCTTGTCTACGAGGGGTGGATCTTATACGACACTGGTTATCGTGAAGCAGCAATATCGAAAGCTGAAAACTCCATTTCAATTCAGAGATCATTTGAAGCCTTCTTCCTCAAAGCGTATGTTCTCTCTGAGACAACAACGGATCATGACTCCTCGTTCCATGTTATTGAGATTCTTGAAGAAGCCTTGAGATGCCCTTCTGATGGCCTTAGGAAAGGACAGGTAACTCTAATCTTTTACATGAACATTATAACCCCGTTTGCAGCCGAATACATGATTGAGACATATTTTCAGGCATTGAGTAATCTTGCAAGTATCTACGTGGACGTGGATAAACTAGACAATGCAGTCAACTGCTACATGAATGCTCTGAACATTAAGCATACAAGGGCACATCAAGGTCTGGCCCGTGTATATCATCTGAAAAATCTGCGGAAAGATGCATATGATGAGATGTCAAAGTTGATTGACAAGGCTAGATATAATGCATCAGCTTATGAGAAACGTTCCGAGTACTGTGATCGCGAGATGGCCAAAAGTGATCTAAGCGTGGCAACGCGTCTGGACCCTCTCAGAACATATCCCTATCGATACCGGGCTGCTGGTAAGTTTAGCTTCCCATCAACTCTTTTCATTTCTCTTGTTATTGGAAACTGCAAGTCCTGCCTAATGATTATTTGAATAAGAATGATATATATTTATATAGTAGTTCATGTAGATCAAGATAGGCTAGAATGAATTACTGAAGACATATATATGATTCTTTTATGAAAATCAGTATTGATGGATGACCATAAGGAAGCTGAAGCCATAGCCGAGCTCACGAAAGCCATATCTTTCAAGCCGGATCTTCAGCTGCTTCATCTTCGTTCAGCATTCCATGATTCAATTGGCAATCATGCTTCAACAATCCGAGACTGTGAGGCTGCACTTTGCCTCGACCCCAACCATACAGACACGCTTGAACTCTACCAGAAAGCACTACAACGGGTAGAAGAACAACAAAAGTCTGGTGATTTTGCACCCCAAGTATGATAGGAGGAGTTTGTTTGGTACCTATCTCCTTTGAGCTCTTTTTTGGTAGAATTATTATACTTGTATCGGCCGTTATGAAAGATAGCAAAAAATTGTATATTGGAAGGTTAAAAAAAAACACAAAGAAGAAGGAAACAGAAAAGGCAAACATTTGCATATTTGTCTTTTTTTTTTTTCTTACATTTGTTGTAATGCTAAGTTTATGTGATCATGTAGGATTCAGCAACACTTATCCTACTTTATGATTCAATTCTTGTCTCAATGAAATGGCTCTTACTTTTTATCAGTGTATACATGTCTGTGCGCAGGTCTACATCGAATTTTCTCTATATGACTTGTGTCCAATTTGTTTACACCTGTTCGATGTGGGATTGTTATAGCAACAAACAAATCTCATGTTTCCGTCTGAAATCTTTGAACCCTTTAAAGCAGAAACTTTTCGCAGATCACACGAGACACCCGCACCTCCAACTGCCTCAACTATTAATGGCTTCTCCTGCATCTTCTTGAAAAGTCAATCACTTACTCCAAGTCAAGAAGAGCTTCCACACAACATAGATGGTTCTCTCTACTGCGTCCATGGAGAATAATAACAAGAACCAGATAGTGCACGGGAAGCTTAACTTGAACGTGCCGCCTCTATCGACGAGGCGCCTCCCCGGTCCCACCGCCAACTCCGGTTCAAAGCCCGAATCGCCCAACATGGTGCCCTTTTCGTGGGAACGAATCCCGGGCGAGCCTAAGGACCGAGCCATACGAGAGAGAAACATCGATTGGCCCCCAACTCCAAAACCGCCACCCGGTCGGTGGCAACCACCGCATACGGATGAAGAGTACGACGATAACGAGCGTTTTTCAGATGCTATCGACATATTTTCGTTAGCGGAGTCGGTGGACGACGTGGAGGCATATTGCAAAGCGACAAAGGATAGAAGCTCAACGATGTCTGAGGCTAGTAATGGATATTGTTCGCCGAATTTTATCATAGAGAGGTTTTTGCCGGATGCTCAAGCCTTAGCTGAAGAATCTGTTATGAACAATAATGCTCCATTTATGGAATCGGATTCGAATTCGGGATTTTCTCGAGTGGTTAGTCTAGGAAGATCGCCCAACTCGATGAAGGGGTGTGGGTTGGGTAGTTTTTTGCAGTGGAAATTGAAGACGAAACCGTGCAGTGTTAAGAGCCCAGTTTGTGATACTATAATAGGGGCTAATCATAAGCAGAAATGATGATCATCATTCATATTGTTTAGTTCAATTCTTTTATGAAATTTGTGTATGTATAGTAATAAATTTGTTCTATAATGATATTTAATTTCCGGTTTCAATTTTAAGCTATGATGTATTTAAAGAATCACTATACCTATATGATGCATTTTAGTAACGTTACATCCAGATAAATAAAGAACTATGAATAAATTTTATGGTAACAAGAATTTGAACATATTATTAAAGAAAATCCCTTATTGACGGCCTCTAAATGCCTGGAAATTCATTTTTGTACGTAATTTCTTAATTTTTTTTTTTAAATTTCATCCCCAGATTTCCTCACCTCAATTCCAAATCTCTACATTTCCCCTCTGAAATTCGTGACTTCGATCAAAAGCTAGCATATGTTCTTTTTTTTATATATATATATTTAAAGCTCTATTTGAATTGGAAAAAATAACACAATTATATATATTACTATATAGCGATTCTTGAAAAAAATAATGAAATTCCGTTTTGTTGATTTTTGTTTTTAAATCAACTAAACAAAACTTATATAAAAAAGAATTTATTAGGGTTTTGGATGTCAGCTGTACCGGCTAATACGGGCAGCCCGGGTTGCTAGTTGCTACCCATTAACTTCGTCACTGTTATAAGAAACTGCTTCGACTAAATCCTTGCTCCCGCTTTTATAACTATTCGAAATCTTCCTTCTTTCTTCTGCCATACGACATTGTTGTGATTCTCTCACCAAATTCTGATTTAATTTTTGTATCTCTACAATCGTATTAACATAAGGAAGGAACTGAAGAGGTAAAACTACGGGGGCTTTGAAAGGAGTGATAAAGGAAAAACCTAGCTGTTGCGGCTGAAATCAGTAGTTGTAATTAAGGTAAGCTTTTTTGCTTTGCTCTGCTTTCTATTATTTGTATTTATATCTGTCTTCATTTGAGTTAATTTGGTCAAGTTCTTCGAGTTATATATGGTGAAATCGCTTAGTTTATAGGTTGTACGATCCAATGAATTTATTTCCGAATGTTAATTTCATTTGTTGGTTACTTTGCGATTTTGATAGCTTGTCGATCTTTAATCGTTTAGTGGAGTCTATGCTTAAGACCAGTTTATTGAAGTGTTTGAAGTTGTAGTGGAGGGTTTTTTAAGCTGTGTGCTTATGAATTGCTAGCTAAGTAGCTAGAGTTGGAAAAGCTCTACTGTAATTTGTGATGATTAAATAAGACGTAGTCATCTGGTTCTTTTTGGTTTATGCTGTTGTGTAATTTTAATCAAGGTCATCGATTAATTTGAGGGTTTTGGGGTTAATGGAGCTCAATACACTAGGCTTGTTGTTGTGGTGATGGGACTTTTGTCGTATACCATCTTAGAAATGGTTAAGATGTACTATTAAGGATCATGTTTCATTTAGTTTCTTTTTGATCCTATTATTATTGGATTCTGATTTTCTAAATATATTGATAAAACTTAATGATTAATCTGAATATTACCTTTTTTCCCCTAGGAAAAATGTCTTTTGATATTACCCAGTATCTATTGGCTGCTCAGTCACCAGATGCAAAAGTTCGAAAGGAGGCGGAGGCTATATTCTGTAAGTTTCGGGAGGAGAACTTGCCACAATACCTGTTATCATTGTCTGTTGAGCTCTCAAATGATGGCAAGCCTATTGAGTCTCGTAGACTTGCTGGTATTATCCTTAAGAACGACTTGGGTGCTAAAGATTCTGCAACAAAGGAACAACCTGTGCAACTATGGGTTCAAATTGATATATCCTATAAATCCCAAATAAAGAACTCTCTCTTAAACACCCTTGGATCTACTTTTCGGGATGCCAGTCATACTGCTGCACAGGTTGTTGCTGAGATAGCTTCAATAGAGATCCCCAGAAAGGAGTGGCCTGAACTTGTTGCCTCACTACTTGCCAACATGACTAGGCCAGATGGATCCCCATCCTTGAAACAAGCTACGCTTGAAACACTTGGTTATGTATGCGAGGTAATATCTGATGAAGATCTTGTGCAAGATGAAGTGAATGCTGTTCTGACGGCAGTTGTTCAAGGAATGAATATATCTGAGACGAACCCTGAAGTTCGATTGGCTGCTACGAAGGCTTTGTATAATGCCCTTGAATTTGCTCGGACAAATTTCAACAATGAAATGGAAAGGAACTATATAATGCAGGTTACCTGTGATGCTGCCTTGGCAAAAGAGGTTGAGATAAGAAAGGCTGCATTTGAATGCCTTGTTTCCATTGCATCTACGTACTATGAGGTGCTTGAACCTTATATGCAAAGAATCTTTGAGCTTACATCTAATGCAGTCAAAGGAGATGAGGAGGCTATTGCTCTTCAAGCCCTGGAGTTTTGGAGCTCTATTTGTGATGAGGAATTGGAGCTTCAAGACTATGAGGTCCCTGAAATTGGGAATTCAGATGCTCCACACTCATTCTTTATTCAAAAGGCTCTTACCACTCTAGTCCCCATGCTGCTTGAAACCTTACTTAAGCAGGATGAGGACCAAGATCAGGATGATGGAACTTGGAACCTGGCAATGGCTGGTGGCACGTGTCTTGGTCTTGTAGCTAAGACTGTCGGGGATGCTGTTGTTCCTTTAGTGATGCCTTTTGTAGAGGCAAACATATCAAAGACTGACTGGAGGTCTCGTGAGGCAGCTACATATGCATTTGGTTCAATCCTTGAAGGGCCAAGTGTTGAGAAGTTATCCCCAATGGTTAATGCTGGTCTGGATTTTCTGCTCAATGCAATCAATGATGATAACAGCCATGTAAAAGACACCGTTGCATGGACCCTTAGTCGTATATTTGAATTGCTGCACTCACCAGCTACTGGTTTCTCAGTGATTACCCCTGCTAACCTACAGAGGATTCTGGGGGTCTTATTGGCTGGTTTAAACGATGCCTCACATGTCTCAGAAAAGGTATGTGGGGCTATCTATTTCCTTGCTCAGGGATATGAGGATGCAGGACCAAGCTCTTCCTTGCTCACACCTTATCTTCCAGATATCATGAGCAGTTTAATTGCCACATCCGAGCGAACAGATGGTAGTGATTCTAAACTTAGATCTTCTGCATATGAAACCTTGAATGAGGTTGTTAGGTGTTCGAACCTTGCAGAGACATCTGATTTAATTGCTAAACTTCTCCCTGCTATCATGTTGAAGTTGGAACAAACTTTAAGTCTTCAAATTGTATCATCTGATGACAGGGAGAAGCAAGGAGATTTACAAGCCTCTCTTTGTGGTGTGCTTCAGGTTATTATTCAAAAACTGAGCAGTGCCGAGGAAACTAAGCCTATAATTATGCAGGTGGCTGACCAGATCATGATGCTTTTCCTAAAAGTTTTTGCTTGTCGTAGTACTACTGTTCATGAAGAAGCTATGTTGGCTATTGGTGCTCTTGCCTATGCTACAGGACCAGGTTTTGAGAAGTATATGCAAGAGTTCTATAAGTACTTAGAAATGGGTCTGCAGAATTTTGAGGAGTATCAGGTTTGTGCCATCTCAGTTGGGGTGGTTGGTGACATTTGCCGTGCTTTGGATGACAAGATCTTGCCATACTGTGATGGGATCATGACGCACCTCCTCAAGGACCTATCAAGTGCTGACCTCCACCGTTCGGTTAAACCTCCCATATTCTCCTGCTTTGGTGACATTGCTCTTGCAATTGGTGCACACTTTGAGAAGTACGTTGGTTATTCTTTGCCAATGATGCAAGGTGCATCAGAAGTGTGCGCTCAGATGGAATACGATGATGAGGAGATGATAGATTACGGCAACCAGCTGAGGCGTAGTATTCTCGAGGCTTATTCTGGAATTCTTCAAGGATTTAAAAGCGGCAAAGCTGACCTCATGTTACCTCATGCTCCTCATCTCCTGCAGTTCATAGAATTGGTTGCAAAAGACGAACAGAGGTACTTCCATCAATTAAAATGTAGACTTTATTAAATGTTTCACTCAATTATTCTTGATATTCTTACTATATGTATTCATCTGTAACTCTGCTGATCAGGGATGCGAATGTGACTAAGGCAGCAGTGGCAGTTCAGGGCGACCTAGCAGATGCACTTGGTTCAAAAGTTAAAATGTTGTTCAAAGAGACCAAATTTTGCTCAAATTTGTTAGTTGAGTGTCTTCAGACTGACGACGAACAGCTGCAGTCAATAGCTACATGGTCCCAGGAGATGATAAGGCGAGCATTTTCTGATGGAAGCTAAGCTTCTTCCTTCATTTCTACTCTTTTTCGCGCGTTCGTACTCCGTCCCCCGTTCTGTCTCTCTCTTTTTTTTTTTCTTCTTCTTTGATTTGGTAAGGCCATATTGTCAGTCCCTCTCATAAAAATGAGGGCTTAGGCCATGTTTGCTAGAGTCTTGTCTTAAATCGGATGAAGGGTCTGAAACGATGAAATTCGTTCATTTGTCGGCTGATTGTGACAAAGTTTTGCTGTCTTGTATGCGTTTTTCTGGGCTGTTATTGTTTTAGTATTTTTTATGATATGGCTAAATGCAGAGTTACAGGTGTTTCGCAATGGAGCTGAACCAGAGACCGATAATAATGGAAAAGAAGATAAAAACGATGAATTTAGTATATATGGATCGCAAATTTGATAAGCATTCAGACGAGAAACAACGCTGTATATGCCGAATTTATAAAATTTCTAGAATACATTTATTAAAGGATTATTTTCTAGATTACATTTATTAAAAATTCTCGTTTTGCACGTAAACTTTAAAATCTAACATGTATATACTTAACTTTCGATTTGCTTTAAATTGAACATCTAGTGAAATCAGAGTTGGCATGACATTTTTCGCATAACGTGTCTGCACATATGACAGTCCAGTTAACATTCAGCCAAAAATTTGAAATTTTTTATTTTTATAAGTACACAAACTTTATAATTATTTTCGTTTTGCATAATATACAAATAAATAGAGTAGTCAAATAGAGGATTTTAATCTACGTCTAAGTATCATCTACGATCGTCAAAGGAACTAGAACTGATTGCCCCTACAGAACTCAAATTATACGATCCTGCACTACTATCGACATACCCTAATCCCAAAAATCTTGCTGTCAACTCATCATCTCTCCTCGAATCATCCAACCTCAATCCCTCAAACAACGGTAAAATCTCATCCCCATTCAAATATTTGATCACCCGTCTCATCGTCGGCCTCAACTCCGCCCTTGGATGTGAGCAAAGAAGCCCCAACCGCAACACCAACTCCATCTCTTCAACATCATACCTACAATTCAACCTTTCATCAACCGCATAAAAAATGCTTCCTATCTGCATGCATTCCGCCACCCAATCCACCAATATCACATTCCGGTGAGCTTCACAAACCACCGCAGCTCTCCCGCACGCGATTTCAAGAAGAAGAATCCCATAGGCAAACACATCACTGCTTGTTGAGGTCTTGCCTGTTCTAATCAGCTCGGGAGCAATGTAACCTATCGTCCCCACAACGTTGGTCGTGTGGGAGTCTTTGCCGTGATCATATAACCTAGCAAGCCCGAAATCGCCTAATCTTGGACTCATATCGCGGTCTATCAAAACATTTCTCGACTTCACATCGCGATGGATCACAACTTGCTCCCAGTCCTCGTGCAAGTAGAGCAGCCCGGATGCAATGCCTTTGATTATGTTGAACCTCTGCTCCCAAGTCAACATGGAGTTGGACTTGTAGAGCAGAGAATCAAGACTCCCATTTGGGATATAGTCATACACAAGGAGAAGACAATTTTTGTGCTTGCACCATCCTTGAAGATTGACTAAGTTTTTGTGCCTTAATCTTCCCAAGCTCTCGATTTCTGCTGCGAATTCTCTCATGCCCTCTAGTTTGTTATTTGACATGATCTTTTTCACTGCAACTTCACCACCGGTGGATGGTAAAACGCCTCTATAAACAGCTCCAAATCCCCCCTCTCCTATTTTTTCACTTTCTTTGAATCCTTTGGTCGCCTTGTGAAGATCCTTATAATAGAATTAAAATATTGTAAACATGTGTAACGTGTATATTGCGTGTATATTGCTTAGTTTGTTAGTTTGTTAGGGTTGTTACTAAGTTTTCCTGTAGATATGGGTACAAACCCTAACCGTCACATGCATATATATTTTCGCTAATGAGATCCATTTATCTCCTCCGGTTCAGATGAATCCAGCATACATGTTCTCCAACAGAACATGTGACAAATCAAGACTTTCAGAATTAATCACAGGTTTCATTGGCTCGTTCAGACGAGCAATGGTGACAGTAATATTTTTGCTGACTCCCATCATAGTCGATCCGGGCCTGGATCGGCTTACCCCTTCTGCAAGTAAAGATCTGGGGTATTTTTGATGGAGGAGTTCATTCCATTAAGTTTGATCTCGACATGATTGGCATCAGTATCTTCTCCTTCCCAAAATCCACCCACCGAGTCGAACTCCACCATGAAAACATTCTTCTCATCATTGGCTTCGTTGAAAACTCCCATGTACTGGCCGGCGGCTGCACTGGGGAAGTTCGGAGACGGAGATAAGGTGAAAGCTAGGCCGTAGCCGCCGTCGTTGGAGGTGGAAGGTTTGATTAGGAAGACAAAGTATGTGGTGAAGGAATTGCAACGGTCGAATTGGATATGGATAGAATGCATGGCCTATTACATTATGTGAAGTGTCCGTGAGTCTTACTGCACTAGACCCACCATTTGGTGGTTCTATTGCAGCTGCTTTCTCAATAAGAAGATCTCCGTCGTTGAATCCGTGGAAGGTGAAATTAATGGATTGAGATATCAAGAAATAATTAAAGAGAATGAGGGTTTGAATCAAGAAGCTTGAACCAGCCATCTGGAATGAGAATGCAAAAAAAAAAAAAAAAACTAGCTTTTTATGAGCAAGATTTATACGGAGTACATTCAAGATAAAGTAGGAGGAGCAATGTATGGAAAACCAAGATTTGGCGCTCATAAATAATGGGCGTAGTCATGTCTTGTGTGACAAGTTCCGAATTTCTGATGAGAAAATGCGGGATGCGGGTAAGATGCTACATATGAACCAAGTTTGACCAAAATAAGTTGAATTAGTTTGGCATTCTAGAATTGATTATTATTATTATAGCTAATTATGGTGCATGTTGATTGAAGTGAGCAGTGGCTGGTCTTGCTTCCCACCGAAGAAGTTTCTGCACTACTTTCATTTTTCTCCATCTGTCTGGAGTTTGCTATGTCGATCTCGCTGATCTCCTTTTTTTTTTTTTTTTTTTTATTTTTTTTTTTCTTTATATTTTTTTTTTTTTTTTTTTACAAATATAATTTTTTTTTTTTATAATTTAAATTTTTTTTTTTTTTTTTTTTTTTTTTTTTTTTTTTTTTTATTTTAAAAAATTTTTTTTTTTTTTTTTTTTTTTTTTTTTTTTTTTTTTTTTTTTTTTTTTTTTTTTTTTTTTTTTTTTTGAAAAAAAAAAAAAAAAGAAAAAAAAAAAAAAAAAAAAAAAAAAAAAAAAGGCCCGGGTTAAAATTTTTTTGCGATGAATTTTTTGTTTTTTTTTATAAAATTTATCTTTATTTTTTTTTTTAATTTTTGGATTTTTATTTTTATTTTATTTTTTTTTTTTTTAATTAAAATTGAGGGGTGGTTGTCCGGGACATCGCGTCGTTCCTACCCTGTTCTAATCCTGCATTTCTTGGGTTATTCTCATCTCATAATCTTCTAACCGTTACTAACGCTTTCGCCGTTCAAGTGCGGGCCGTGTATCGCGTTGAAGCTAAGTCGTGCCGAACCTATTTTTCGACTTGATTTTCCTCCCTCCCCAAAGCCACTTTGGTTTATTGTGACAATGTGGTAAGTGCATCTACTTGTCAGGAAATGGGGAAAATCAACCCACAAAAAATGAAAAGAGAACACTTTCTTTTCTGGAGAAAGATATCGTGTTGGGGTTACGAATTCTTTTCTTTTTTTTTTTCCTCCCTTTTTTTTAATTATTTTTTTTCAAAGGTCTTTTTTTTTTTTTTTTTTTAATAATTTTGTGTCGGAGTTTTTGTTTTTTCTTTTTTTTTTGTTTTTTGTGGGGGGTTTGGGTGGTTTTGTGTTTTTTTTTTTTTTTTTTTTTTTTTTTTTTTTTTTTTTTTTCGGGGTGTAATAGAATTAAAATATTGTAAACATGTGTAACGTGTATATTGCGTGTATATTGCTTAGTTTGTTAGTTTGTTAGGGTTGTTACTAAGTTTTCCTAGATATGGGTACAAACCCTAACTGTACATGCATATATATTTTCGCTAATGAGAAGATCACGTTTACGGGAAAATAATCTTCTTTCACCTTATACCGGAATCTATGAGGGCAATCGAGCTCCCATTCCTCCAGCTGTTTGTGTTCCATCACTCTCCGATATAAGACTATACTAATAAATGATGCTACTAAGATGAAGAGCAAAGTAGAAAACGTAGCAATAAGTACTTTTTTCACTTTGGAGGAGGATGATTTAGTATCTAGCTCAACTGGAAGTAGAGATGGATCGAGCTCTTCAGCGATCCCATTTAGGCGAAAACTCCATCCGAGGATGTAATGAAAGCTCGATTTATCTTCTCCGGTTGCAGCAGAGAATCCAGCATACATGTTCTCCAACAGAACATGTGACAAATCAAGACTTTCAGAATTAATCACAGGTTTCATTGGCTCGTTCAGACGAGCAATGGTGACAGTAATATTTTTGCTGATCCCATCATAGTCGATCCGGGCCTGGATCGGCTTACCCTTCTGCAAGTAAAGATCTGGGGTATTTTTGATGGAGGAGTTCATTCCATTAAGTTTGATCTCGACATGATTGGCATCAGTATCTTCTCCTTCCCAAAATCCACCCACCGAGTCGAACTCCACCATGAAAACATTCTTCTCATCATTGGCTTCGTTGAAAACTCCCATGTACTGGCCGGCGGCTGCACTGGGGAAGTTCGGAGACGGAGATAAGGTGAAAGCTAGGCCGTAGCCGCCGTCGTTGGAGGTGGAAGGTTTGATTAGGAAGACAAAGTATGTGGTGAAGGAATTGCAACGGTCGAACATGGGAATTGGATATGGATAGAATGCATGGCCTATTACATTATGTGAAGTGTCCGTGAGTCTTACTGCACTAGACCCACCATTTGGTGGTTCTATTGCAGCTGCTTTCTCAATAAGAAGATCTCCGTCGTTGAATCCGTGGAAGGTGAATTAATGGATTGAGATATCAAGAAATAATTAAAGAGAATGAGGGTTTGAATCAAGAAGCTTGAACCAGCCATTTGGAATGAGAATGCAAAAAAAAAACTAGCTTTTTACGAGCAAGATTTATACGGAGTACATTCAAGATAAAGTAGGAGGAGCAATGTATGGAAAACCAAGATTTGGCGCTCATAAATAATGGGCGTAGTCATGTCTTGTGTGACAAGTTCCGAATTTCTGATGAGAAAATGCGGGTAAGATGCTACATATGAACCAAGTTTGACCAAAATAAGTTGAATTAGTTTGGCATTCTAGAATTGATTATTATTATTATTATTATTATTATTATTATTATTATTATTATTATTATTATTATTATAGCTAATTATGGTGCATGTTGATTGAAGTGAGCAGTGGCTGGTCTTGCTTCCCACCGAAGAAGTTTCTGCACTACTTTCATTTTTCTCCATCTGTCCCTACTCGATTAACCGATTCGATAACATCCACGATTAAGTAGTGCCGTACGGGCCAGGCCAATCTAGACTCCCCACTATTTTCATAGAAATTTCTATAATCAGTTTTTTATTTATTTATCATGAAATTTCTAATTATATCTTTATCAAGTTTATTGTGTTCGGATTTAAATTATGAATTTAGATAATCGATCTGCCTGATGAAGAAATATGTTCACACATTCATATTACACAATAGGGATCCCAACCACTGATATTTGGATTAGCCCTACTTGTAATCCAAACTAAATAATCTTTACTTAATATTGATTATGAACCTAATGTACTTAGAACGTTTGTAATAATATTTACGCACCGTTTGTGGAGTTTATCTTATGCGCACTAAAAGTTAATGACTGCATATTATTCATTATTAAAAAAATTCCAAAAAAAAAAAAAACAAAAATGCGTTGCATACTTTTCCAGTATTTGAGTTATTCCCCCCCCCCCCCCCCCCCCCCCCCCCCCCCCCTCCCCCCTCCTCGGCCATTTTTTTTTTTTCCTCCCCTTCCTCCTCCCTTTTTTTTTTTTTTTTTTTTTTTTTTTTTTTTTTTTTTTTTTTTTTTTTTTTTTCCCCCCCCCCCCCCCCCCCCCCGGCTATATACGTATGACTCTTATTCGTAGAATTTTAGTCATATATGACTCTTTCTATTCCTTGCTATTTGTCTTGATATGACTTTTGATTTTGGATATTGATTGATTAATTAATTAAAAATTTCGGTTCTTCGCAATGGTTGGCATTTCTTGGTATTCATGTTAAAAAATCAACGATTTTTTTTTTCTAGTAATGTCAAAGACACCTAGTTAACACATTGTGTTATATGATTGTGAAGAATTTACATGCTCCCATTCGGTAGATTCTTGATCACAACTAATTGAAACTTACACATTTAGAAAATGAAAAAATGGCAAATACATTTGTTTCATCTACCAGAGTCAAAAGAAGAAGAAGAAAAGGCCCCTATTGAACTCGAACGAACTGACTTAGTACTAACAGTAACACTATCAGTAATCAAACCTAATGCCAGCAACCTTGCAGTAACTTGATCAACTCTTCTCGAACCATCCAAGCTCAATCCCTCCATCAATGGCAGCACTTCATCTCCATTCAAATACTTCATCACTTGCCTCATCGTCGGCCTCAACTCCGCCTTGGGATGCGAGCAAACAAGCCCTAATCCCACCACCAACTCCATCTCTCCAACCACATACACGCTATTCAGTCTCTCATCAACTGCATCAAAAAGCCTTCCCATTTCCATACACTCCGCCACCCAATCCACCAATATCACATTCCGATGAGCTTCATAAACCACCGCAGCTCTTCCGCACACGATTTCAAGAAGTAGAATCCCATAAGCAAACACATCACTGCTTGTTGAGGCCTTCCCAGTTCTAGTAAGTTCTGGAGCAATGTAACCTATTGTCCCAACAACGTCAGTTGTGTGGGAGTTTTTGCCGTGATCATATAATCTTGCTAGCCCGAAATCGCCTAATCTTGGACTCATATCTCTATCTATCAAAACATTGCTTGACTTCACATCGCGATGGATCACAACTTGCTCCCATTCCTCATGCAAGTAGAGCAGCCCGGATGCAATGCCTTTGATTATGTTGAATCTCTGCCCCCAAGTCAACACGGAGTTGGACTTGTAGAGCAGAGAATCAAGACTCCCATTTGGGATATACTCATACACTAGGAGAAGACCATTTTTATGCTTGCACCATCCTTGAAGATTGACTAAGTTTTTGTGCCTTAATCTCCCCAAACTCTCGATTTCTGCAGCGAATTCTTTCATACCTTGAAGTTTATTATTTGACATGATCTTTTTCACTGCAACTTCACCACCGGTGGATGGTAAAACGCCTCTATAAACAGCTCCAAATCCTCCCTCTCCTATCTTTTCACTTTCTTTGAATCCTTTAGTCGCCTTGTGTAGATCCCTATACCGGAATCTATGAGGGCAATCGAGCTCCCATTCCTCCAACTTTTCATACTCCATCACTCTTCGATACAAGAATAAACTAATCAATGATGCTACCAAGATGAAGAGAGAAGTGGAAAAAGTAGCAATAAGCGCTTTTTTCACTTTGGAAGATGATGATTTTGTATCTAGCTCAACTGGAAGATGAGATGGATCAAGCTCTTCAGCGGTCCCATTGAGGCGAAAGCTCCATCCGAGGATGTAATGAGAGCTCGATTTATCCCCAGTTGAAGCGGAGAAGCCAGCATACATGTTCTTCACAAGAAAAGGCGATAGATTTTGAGAAATTGACATCAACGGCCTTTTTGGCTTGGGAATGTCTAACGGCGCCACTGTTACATTCACAACCTTATTCAATCCGTCGTAGTCAATCCATGCTCGGATTGTTTCTCTCTCTAGATAAAATTCCTCTGTGTTTTCTTGATCGGAGCTGACATAACGAGCTGCTGAGACTGACGCGATGGCGGATTTCAGACTCAGTCCGTTGATATTGACGCCGACATGATTCCCATCGGAATCCTTCGTCTCGTTGTATCCGTCCACGGTATCGAATTCCACCATGAAAACGTGGTTTGAAGGACTGCCGTCGTTGGACTCGTTGAAGACTCCGAGGAAATGGCCGGCGGCGCCGTCCGGAAAAGCGGGAGCCGGAGAGAGGGTGAAGGCGAGGCCGAAACCGCCGCGGATCTTGGAATTTGCGGGAACTATTCGGAAGATGAAACTAGTGCTGAAAGAGGAGACGTTGCCGTCGTCGTCGAGTTTGAGTGGAATTGGGTATGAATGGAATGCATGGCCTATCGCGTTCTTGGAAGTGGTGGTGAGGCGTAGAGCTCCGTTAGATTTGACGGCGGCGGCGAAGCGAGTGGTAATGTTTGTGCTGTTGAATCCGTTATACGTGAAGCTGGTGGTGGATTGGGATATCAAGAAAAGGTTGAAGAGAATAATAAGGGTTTGAATCATGAAACTGGGAACCGCAGCCATGATGCGAACAAGAAATAGTATTAAAAAAAATGCAAGAATATAGCAGTTTTTAATGTCAATTACTTTTGGAGGATTCTTATATGATGTAGGAATTGTGAAAATTGATGGAGTCAACGGTTGAAGGTCTTCGGTAATGAGTCTTTGACTTTTGAGGTCGACTGTTGTTTTCTTCAGTGGAATAAAATTTTGGGCACCGAGTAGAGTTGGAGTTGGTCGTGTAATAATAGGTGGGAGGAGTTATGTCACAATCCCACATTAATGTGCTGAGCCCTAATTAAAGAAAACACAAGTAATTTGCTATTTATGATCGGATTCTAGAAATTTACCCAATCAAAAAAATGGTTGGTTTTTAGTCATTCAATGATATACAGTTTTTTTTGGAAAAAAATCTAAATCTAAATTCAAATTACACATTATAATAATTCGACTAAACTTTCATTTTCGTATTTTTTAATGTTTCAAGTAATTAATATAGTTATAGGCTAAACCAGTTAATTTTGTAGCATAAATAATAGATCACCTCTTTTCTTTTCAATAAGGAAAAGTGGAAAACTTCCGGCCGACGTGCAATGAACAAATTTGACTCTCGTGTAATAGAGATCATCTCCTTAAATTTTTTTTTGTTTTAAGGCCAAAAACGATAAAAAAGAAGCCTGAGTTTTCAGTAATTCTCTTTTTTTTTCGAGTTAGACTTTTTTTTTAAAATTTTTAATATTAAAGAACCCGCAATCGTTATTTTTGGTGGAAACAAAATTGATTAACTCACACCTAATAACCTTGGTGGAATTTGAAATTATAAGCTTCAGCCACATGCTTGGGTATTTGATAAACATGATAAGCTTAAGCGGAAATAAAGTAGTAAATAATAAAATATGTGTGGGAGGAACAAACGTTAAACTCCTCTGTCCCCTAATCTAGGCTCCTACCACCTATATATACAACTCCAAACACAACTCCAAACACTAATTACAAGACAATCAATCCCTCCATATCACAATTCACAATACATAATCTTTGTAACCTCAATAACTATATACCCTTTTATTTTTTTTAATTTTTACTTTTTTTTTTATTTATTTTTTTTTTTACACTTAACTCCTCTTTTTTTTTTCCCCTTTTCTCCTACCCCTTTATACAACTTCCAACCACCCAAACCTATTCATCAATCAACTTCACAATCCATCCAATCATATCTCATAATATTCAATCACAATCACAATCATATCCCATAATATCCAATCACAATCACAATCATATCCAAGTCCACGGACCGGAACCGGAACTGGAGCCGGGCACGGAAGTCCACGGACCGGAATCGGAACTGGAGCCGGGGCCGGCACGGGCGTGGTGCAGCGCGCCGCGTGTGAGGCGGTCGGCGAAAAAGGCTCGCGCGCATGAGCATGTGTGGAGCAAGCCCACCACATGCCACTTAGTTATCTCCTACAAAGTGGTAGAGACTTAAATACCACATTAAAGTTTGTACATTAATCAATGTGGGACATTGATTAATGTAATAACTCTCCAAAACCCGAATAAGATAAGTTTCTCCATTTTAGGTGACATCTCAACTTTATCCCCCAAACTTCGAGCCACTATATATCATTCACCGAAATACGGAATCGAGAAATTAAGCACACCATAATTATCTACTCGAAACGTAGATCGACGCTATATATCTTAATTTGCAAATCGTATATGTATCAAGGCTCAAAAATGCGATCGAACGGGCCCATGTCAAAGTAGCATTAAATGCTCACTTAATTTCCATAATTCAAAATTATATATATATATATATATATATATAATATATATACATATTTAATGTTTTTCCAAAAAAAAAAAAGGACCACTAGCTAAAGTCGTCATCGAATCCATAAATGAGAAGAGCAGCCTTCAAGGCAACGCGGTGGAGCGGGTTGCATACCATATGTTCAATTCCAAAGTCGATGATGGTGAATCAAGAAAGAACTTCGTTGCAGCATTTGGTGTGTTGTACGGAAGCCTAATCTGCGGGAGGTTTGCTCATAATGCTGCTAACTCGGCTATAATTGATTCTATACCCCATGATGTAACGGTGCTACATATAGTAGATTTTGATATCGGAGAAGGGATCCAGTGGCCTGCATTTTGAGTCGAAAGCCGAAGATAGTGAGGCTCACGGCTATTAAATTAGAAGGGGAGGACTTCACTTCTCCTTTTTGGGAGATTGAGGAGACGAAGAGACGTTTGGAGGATCACGCTAAGCAGTATGGTATAAGGCTGCTGGTGGAGGAGAAAAGCATTGAGGATTTCACGGCTGAGATGATGGTGAAGATGAGGAGGAGGAAGAATGGAGGAGGTAAGGAGTGGCTAGTGTTCAATTTGATGGTGGCGCTTCCGCATATGGGAGGGAGGAGGCGGAGGAGGAGCGTGGTCGAGTTCTTGAAGATGGCGGAGGAGTTGTTGGGCAATTTTGATGGGGTTTTGGCTTTTGGTGATGGAGAGGCAGGGGATGGGTTGGAGGAATGCGTTAGTTTTTCGTCCTATTTTGGCAAACTCCTTATGCACCACCAAGCGTTGTTCGAAGCGTTGGAGCGGAATTTCCCGGTCTATCTTACGGAGGCAAGAACGGCCATGGAATGTACGTTCCTTGCTCCGTTTATGTGCCCCGTTGCGTGGTTTGAAGAGTGGGAGGAGATGGTGAAAGGTGCGGAGGGTGAGTGGGGAGAGCTTGGAGGAAGCTAAGGTGATGGTGAATGAGGGAGAGAATTCATACAGAGTGAAGATTGAAGGGTTGAGGGAGAATGAGATGGTGTTGAGATGGAAGGAGACTGTAGTTGTGAGAGTTTCCACATTCTGTAGTAGGAGGTAGCAGGCGAGCAGGCTTAGCAATTTTATTAATTGATCATGTAACTTTATGTATACATTTAGGATTTTAAAGAAGGAATAATAATTTCATATGGAGATAATTGCACATACATATTTATCATTTCTTTATATTATTGTCATAATAATAAACATTTAGGATTTTAAAGAGGGCATAATGATTTACTATGGAGATAATTATTCGTCAAATATGATATTATTGTCATTCGTCAAACATGAAAAAGAAAATGAAAATAAAAATTCGTCAACAGCAGGATTCGAACCTGCGCAGGCAAAGCCCAACAGATTTCGAGTCTGTCTCCTTAACCACTCGGACATATTGACGATTTTGACATTTTTTCTAAACGAGTTTATATTGTAGTTTTTACTAAAAAAGAATAAACATACTGGTGTTTGGACTTTAAAGGTACAGTGTGATTGAAAAATGAAGACAATCAATAATGCTGTAATCTGATTCAGAACATGACTAGTAACTGCGAACAAAATCTAGAACGCAAGCTTAGATTAAGTATCTTTTGTTAGTAATATAGTATTTGATACTCGATACATCTCCAATAAGCATTTGTTTACATTAAAGTACAAAAATGTGTGTATACTGAAACTAGTAGAATAGGAGAAGTGAATATTATCTTGGCCTCCTAAACATCCTCTTCTCACCTACCACCACAAGCATTGGGCACCTTGTTGCCTTTGTAAGCTCTGCAAATATACCCTATGAAGTTCTGAAAATCCTGCATCAGTTCCAAGGGATAATTAGGCCCATGTCTTGTGTCTGGGTAGAGAGAGAGAGATAGGTAGAGAGACTGACTTCTTGAAGAGGAATATCGTTGACAACTACCCAAGGCACAAATCTATGTCTAGGATTGAGCTTAGTAGTTTCATCAGCAAATGACTTCTCAAGCTGCATATTATCAATGATTTCGTCTTTGAAGTAGAAATATGATATCCAATAATTAATCTAGACTAGTATATAACCTGAAAACCGAGGCCATTGTTGAGGGGCGTCGGGTCCAAATTGTTTGCACCAAAACACGACCGCCACTCGCTGTGCTTGTCCATCAAATGCAGCCTCTCAACGCAGTATATGAACTTGAAATGTCTGTCCTGCAATAGTAACAATTCCCATTAGATTAGACATATATATAATATATAAAATAGAAAGAATAAGAATAGGTAGTGTGTTACCACTCTAGGCCAAGTATTTATGGCGCAAGCTTCAATCACATCCAGTCGACATTCATCCACACCATGCTGCAGCATAACTACAACAAAGTGTTATGAATCAATCTAGCTAAGATGTGTATGTAAGAGAGAGAGAGAGAGAGAGAGAGTGACCTGGCAAATCCAAGTATCATTGGGTTGGACTTGAGTGTTGCCCCAAGGGATAAGCCTAAGATTGACGATGTTGAGGAGATCCGTCTGGAAGATGTTGACGAGATGATTCACCCTGGTGTCTGCGTATGTTGAGTAAGGTGTTAGTGCCAGATAGAATGTAAGAAGAAGAAGAAGTAGTTTTTGAGATTCGAGTGTATATGGCATCAAGCAAGGATGCCTCCTTTATCCATAGCCTGTTAGTATCAACTCCACTTTTACTACTTTTTCTCTTTTTCAGATACTTCTCCGTCTTTATATATATATCACAAAAAATTGCTAATAATTAGGGCAGGTGGTGACTGGTCCGTACATAATGAGCATTAACAGATGCGGGTGGAGGAGCTGACTCAATGTCCGACCTATCGACATCAACAACAATTCTTTTATTATGATTTTAATTTAACTCTCACTCTCCATCAAATCTTAAAGCAAGACAAGAAGCCCATTATACTAAGCCCAAACAAAATAAAGAACAATCTGTCTGTTTCTCCTCCAAGATTTCAAAAGCCTCTGTCTTGTTTTAGCTTGGAGTGATATCATCAATTACGTGAATGTGAGTATAATACACAATTAAAAAAAAAAGTTCGTACGTAATTTATGTTATCATCCCATGTCAATTCGTTACACAAATAAATCTTTGCAGTAATTTTTTACATGTGGGTTGGTTTTTAGACGTCTAGGCTCCTTCCATGTTGATCAGTCAAGGCGTATTAGGAAATTCTTAATCTATGACTATTATAACATAAAATGCTGTCTCAACAAATTAAGTTATTAGAATTGGAGAAATTTGTTGTTATAAATTAAACAAGACAACTAAGAAACCGATTAGTAATATTCTTGGATTTTTTATTTTTATTTTATCTATGTACAGAAGCTATACTCCAATAAGCTCAGAGTAGCTCAATCCATCAAAGTACATGACGAATTAACCAATAATATATATTTACCAATGTTACGTTAGCTATCATGCAAAGTCAACTATTGTGGATTGAGGTCCAATTCGTAATATGCAAATTCTATTTATTTTGACGTCATTTGGGTCGTTGGATTGCATTTCTGTGCTGTTTTACAGATTTCCGAGTTGATGTGGCGATGACAAGATGATTAGGCAGCATGCACGAAATTAAGGATTAAAAGAGTTTAATTTGGGCGAAATTTACGTAGAAGGAAAGTGACGGATAAGGAAAGTATGAAAATATTTGGATATAAATATTCAATAATATCTTTCCATATAAGATTTCTACTTCTACAACAAGAAACCCTAGATAAGTGGGAGGAGCGGACGTGAATAAAAGAAGAGGAGAATATCACGTCTACCACAACATCTTTATCATCATCTTATTCACGCCAAAAAGCCGAAGGGGGGAGACAAGCATTGATTAATTTATTAATTCTTATCATCATCTTCATACTGCCAGCGAGAGAGAGAGATCATCCCTATCATCGTTCCTTTTTCAATCATCTTATTCACGCCGTAGCGAGAGAGAGAGGTCAGCGAGAGGGAGAGATCGGCATCCAACTTCATAGCCGTTCGGATTTACAGATTCTACTTTCGTTCTAGTTTGGATTTGGAGACACAAACACAATTTTACTTCCGTCACAATTTTACTTCCGTTTCTTAGTTTAGCTTTGGAGATTTCGATTTGTGCGTATCATTTGGATGATTTAGATTCTTCATGTTGGTATTTTCTGATCCTTAGTTTTAATTTCGTTTTAATTCGTATTCTAAATCAGTTCATCAAGTTGTTATAATTTTCTTGTATTTTATTTTTGAATTTCAGCATGTTTAGTATTCTGCCCAGTTTTACGGTCTGTCTGCCTAGTCGGACCCCTATGCATAGCTAAATTCTTTTTAGGGCCCGGCGAGATGTGAAGCACACACTTTTATGAATTCGTGAGACTTAGACTTTAATAATTAATCCCTTAGGTTCTAAATTAATCTAGGTTAATTAATTGGATTAATTAATTTAGGCTTGATCACCCTAGGTTAGTTTAATTCATAACTAATTTAGTACTTTCATCGTTTCTCGTGAGATTAGGCTAAATAAGTAGCACAATTGTTCTAAGAACAATTTGATTAATTTTGTAGGAGACTATTAGATGCCCAACATACGAGTATACTCTTAAATCAGGTTCCTTTAGTTCTTAAAGCTGATTATGTGTTAAATCTATTAGTTGCCCACTAACGTAAGTTGCATCCAATTTAGAGAAGTAGTAGTTTCAATGTCACGCCCCAATTCCCGAGGGAAGGCATGTGAGCCGGAACGTGACTGGGGAGGGGTGAAAGAAGCGGGAAAGAAAGGGGAAAGAACTTGAAGGCTAATCAAGAACATTCTTTCAACATATCCACATAGACATAGACATTATCAAAACAACCTTTTCGTCGAGCTACCTCCATGGACACAAAAGAGGTAGAAGTAGGAGGTTATCTGTATAACAAAAGAGCATGAGGATCAAGCTAGCACTAACTCAGCATTTTCTCCCTGTACCGCCAGTTTGGTCTGCAAAACATTTTGAAAACATTTGGGCTGAGCACTAGTGTACTCAGTGAGTAAAGCAATTGATAATAAACCTTCGAAAATCCCTTGAAAAAGAAATGTTCATGCACCATGGGTATCACATAGAATGTTTTAAAAACCAAAGGCATTCTATGTATACCAAAACATTCACTTTGGTCATTTCCTTCCTTTCTCAGCTATTGGTGCATTCTACACTCTTTTCTCTTTGTTAGACTTAGGGAAACACATTCACCTAAGAGTAACCTCGTACCCTTCATTAGACTTGGGAAACAGATTCATCCAAGACTAATTTCGTGACGTTTGGTGTACACTAACCCTGGCCACGTCTAGCTCAGGATCCGATCGTTTCTTTACTTATTGGCAATGTCAATTTCATTCAAGTAGATGCACTTGTCCAATAGCGAGTAAAATATTTTCATGAACATTCATAACTTTAATTCGCATAAATATTCGAACTTAATAACTCAAACATAGATTTCTTAAATAAAATATAACTCACCTGGTCTACAGAAAAGATCCTAGTATCTATTCTGGGGTTTGGCTCAAATTTCATATATCCATGTCTCTTAGGAACATTTAGAGACTTGAATTTCTACAATTAAACTAATGATACTTGCATGAATTATGAGTATGAAGAAGTGGAGGCTCTAAGGAAACGAGAGGGTTGTGATCGGCAAATATGTCCGATCGGTCATCTCATGAAATACGAGGGTGCTTGCAAGATATGAGTAGACGATCCAAAATGGCCGTAGGCATGAATAAAAGAAACCCAACGATAGGTGTGGAAATCCAAATCTTCTCGACACCCATGTATATACTCACAATTCATAGAATAGGATTGGTTGATCACCACTCTATCATCTAGCTTTCATTAATCACCATGACACGTGGGCAAAGAAGCATTAGGGAAATGGCTAACTCATATCACGAAACACTATAGAATAGGTATAATGAGTCACTGACCTATCTCGTAGTCTTGGTGGGTCATTACCACCTCATGCAAATTCTAGGGACATGAGGCATAGATAAAAGAATTCACCAATCACATTTCCATGGGACTCATGATAACTCTCCATAAATGAACACGTGGATGAAGACAATTAAAATAGATTAATAATCTTTGAGTCAACAAAGTGAAATTGGAAATAGCTTATGTTGTTCATGTGAAATGGATATACATGAATAAATAAATAAGATGAGTACAAATTTAAACTAATGCACATATAATTATGTTGCATGTATCTATGTATATTAATAAAATCCTCAAAAATTTGGAGATAAGTCCTATCACAAAAACTCAATCTTTGTGGGGATCAACACGATTTTACCTATTTCAAATCGTCAAATATATGAAATATTTCAATAGGTTTATCTCAACTAACTTAACTTGCTAGAAAAATTCGGGGTATTACATTCAATGTCCACCATGGCGATTACCAAATAATTAAGGGGGAATAGGGGATGTGTCAGTTTAATTACGGCGTCCTACAGCTGATTGATCTATAGGGATTAATTTATCTTTAGTGTTGATGATCGATTGTGTGTGTGTGAATCATTTTGTTGGACCCGTTTTCTTTGCATTAGTTTACTCCGTATTTAATTCTTGCTATTTACTTTCTTGCATTAGTTTAGAAAATTCCAAAATTTGCGTGGTCGCTAACCAACCCTTAAATTAATAGGAATTTTAAGTTTAAAATCTCCGTTCCTATGTTCGATACATGTTTGCTATACTGATTTAAGTTCTAGCATTTTGCAGGATTTATTTGGTGAAAACAACGATCACCATGGATACAAATGCTTGTCAGGATTTCGTAGTTATGTTTCAAATTGCATTATGCAATAATACTACTCCCTCCGTCCCATTATAAACGTCTTTTTTTTTCTAATTAGGTTGTCATATTATAAATGTCTATTTTCTAAAACAAACAAATAATGTGTGGATATAAATCAATTAAGCAAAAGTCAAATAATATACATCACACAACACCACTTCCTTAGTTTTCGATCCGAAAAGAAAGGGAACAGTTATGATGGGACGGAGGGAGTACTATTTAATAACGTCTCAATTTTAAACATTTTTTATAAAATCTCAGACATTTGATAGCTAACGTTTCCATAACCATGCCTACTTATCTTATGCTCTCTTCTCTCTCTCCCTTTCCTCTTTCTTCTTCCTCTCTCTGCAGCCCAAACAAGTAGAAAACAGCTCCTGTGCTGATTCTGATACTGGAGTTGCAGGGTACCGATGTTTGTGTCCAGAAGGGTTCGAGGGGAACCCATATCTTAGTCCTGGCTGCATAGGTAATTCACTTCTTTGTTTAGCATTTATATTGGAAGAATCTTAAATCTATTTATGTTTTACATGAATGGATGAAAAGTGTATCAATATATAATCTATGGCAGATATTGATGAATGTCAAAGTAATCCCTGCCATGAACATGAAATCTGTAGAAACCTTCAAGGCAGTTTCAACTGTACTTGCAAGAAGGGATATGATGGAGATGGAATGAAAGACGGGCGTGGTTGCGCCAAGAACTCTGTTTTTCCAGTGGCCAAGTTTTCGTTAGGTAATTTCATATGTCATGAATTTGCTTGTTGGTGTTGTTGGTTTGATAAGATTAGGCTTCTTGAAGTGAATAGGAATTTAGTACTAATTGAAATTGATCAACTTTGCAAGTATTAGCTTTGGCTTGTTGACCTTAGTTACTGGTATGGTTATTATGATCTTTGGCATAAAGAAAAAGGAAGCTAATGAAGCTAAGGGAGAAATTCTTTGTGCAAAATGGAGGGGTACTTTTGAATCAACAGATCTCCTCAAATGAAAGTAGTATAAAGTCAACCAAGATCTTCACAGCAGAAGAGCTCAAAAAAGCCACCAACAACTACGCAGAGGATCGAATACTAGGCCGAGGAGGTTATGGTACGGTCTACAAAGGAATCATCCACGACCATGAAGTTGTTGCTATTAAAAAGTCGAGAATGATGGATCAAACTCAAATCGAGCAGTTCATCAATGAGGTGATCATCTTGACCCAAGTCAACCACAGAAATGTTGTGAAATTATTAGGATGTTGTTTGGAAACAGAAGTCCCTCTTTTGCTGTATGAGTTTGTTCAAAATGATATACTCCTCCACCACATCCACCACAGTGGAGGAATGCCATGGTTTTCTTGGGACAATCGTCTCCCGCAGCGGAGGCTGCTGGAGCATTATCCTATCTCCACTCTGCAGGTGAGAAGCCAATCATTTACAGAGATGTCAAGTCTCCCAACATATTGTTAGATGAATACTACACTGCTAAAATTTTTTATTTTGGAGCATCAAGATTAGTCTCAATTGATCAAACAATGGTTTCGACTCTAGTCCAAGGAACATTAGGCTACTTGGACCCGGAGTACTTCCACACAGATCAGCTAACAGAAAAGAGCGATGTCTATAGCTTTGGGGTTGTCCTAGCCGAACTCATGACGTGCAGGAAGCCACTTTCCACCACGAAGATCGACCAAGAAAAGAACCTTGCTACTTTCTTTGTTGTGTCATTGAAAGAAGATCGTCTGTTCCAAATACTAGACCCTCGAGTTTTGAGGGAAGGAAGCATGAATCAAATCAAAGAGGTTGCTCGATTGGTAAACTGATGCTTGAAGATGAGTAGTGAGGATAGGCCGACAATGAAGGAAGTTGCAATGGAGCTTGAAGGTTTAAGGAAGCTCAGCAAACATCCTTGGACTGAACAAGAAGTGCAAGGGGAAGATGTTCCTTTGATGAATGAGCAGTCTGATCTGTATGCAGTGCCGACGAGTTCAGGTTTTAGTAGTGGAGGTTATTCTGGGAATCGGAGCTTGGACAGCCGTATGATTCATCCTATTAACAGCCCTCGTTGAGCATTCATCCTAAAATGCTGAATTTGGAGAAAGATACCGGCCATCCGTATGTGTTTGAATTAATAGTGAATAATCATAGGTGCATGGTTCTTTCACAGTTTATTTTGATTTTCGTTGAACAACTTGTGTTGATTTACTTAAGATTTAATTGATGTATTAGTATTAATGTAAATTGAGGAGATATACAGGTGATGTATTTTCATTGCAAAACCTCTTTGTTTGCTTATTGATCAACTCGTTCAATTTATTTATATATTGTTGATCCAACTGTCTTCCTCTTTTCCACTAAACAAAATGCAATTTCACCAAGAATCACGCAACGAATATCACTCTGCATGCGATGAGTTGGACTGGGGTTTTGTCGTGATAGCATTTCTATTCGTTGAAATTCCTTATTGTCACAACTTTGCTATCTGCATGGCCATTTCCGTATTAGCATTTCTTCTTTTTGACGAAGCTAAAAGGTCGCACCTCCATATTTCTTGATCATCAACTTATTCTTTCTTTTGAGGTGAAAGGAATATAATGATCCAAGATACCGAGTTTACCACTAATGAAAAGGCGTGTGGATAGAACATGCTGCCCTCTTTGTCTCCATTTGCATCCTATTTTTTCAATTGTTTTTGCTGCTGTCACATTCACAAATTATAGTATGCATTATTAACACTTGATTTGTTTTGTTAATGTTTTTATCAGTCCCAAGAATGATGGATTTTTTCCATGATCTATGTACGAGGTAGGTTCTTCAACATATGGATTTGAAGTATCATGAAGGAAACCTATCTTCTTCACCCATGATTCTCTCTTTCTGAGATAGTGAGTTTTTACCAATATGAAAACAATCTCCACTGACCAATAATCGGCTCACCCTTTTAAAGCCTTCCTCCATTTCCACAGTTTCTCCACACTCCACCTATCTCCGCCACAATGGAAGCCAGGGAGGCCATTAAGAATCTTGATCAGACCTCAGAACTTTACCCAAATCAGGTCTCTCCCCTGCCACCAGTCCACAATGGCCTCAAGTTCTGGCAATTCATGATTGTAGGCTCCATAGTTGGCTTTGTTGAGCACATGACTATGTTCCCAGTCGACATTCTCAAGACTAGGATGCAGGACATTAGTTCTACGGCCAAAACCTCTTCGATAACTCTCAGACAATCCCTTGGTTCGATCATGAAGCTGGAAGGACTGGGCGAGCTATACCGTGGGATTGCTGCAATGTGATTAGGGGCTGGCCCTGCTCATGCTGTCTACTTCTCTGTCTATGAGTCTCGCAAGAAATTTCTGTCTGCAGGGAATCTCAACAGCTCGGTTGCTCATGCAGCTTCTGGGGTGTTTGCTACGTTTGCAAGTGATGCGGTGCTTACGCCCATGGACGTGGTGAAGCAGAGGCTGCAGCTGAAGGGGAGCCCCTACAAGGGAGTGTGTGACTGTGTGAGGAAAGTGGTGGTGGAGGAAGGATTTGGGGCTTTTTACACGAGCTATAGGACTACCGTGGTGATGAATGCACCTTTTACCGCTCTCCACTTTGCTACTTATGAGACTGCAGAGAGAGGCCTCATGGGTGAGAGTGAAGGGGAGGAGGAGGAGAACTTGTTGGTGCACACGACTGCAGGGGCTGCTGCAGCCGTGAATACTCCACTTGATGTGGTGAAGACTCATTAAGAAGAAGGATGTTTGTGAGTGTTTGTGGGCGTGATCGGCTTTCTAGTAGCTCGATTTTGGATGTGGTTGGGATCATTAAGAAGAAGGATGGATATGGAGGGCTAATGTTTGGGTGGGTTCCAAGAATGCTGTTTCATGCCCCCTGCTGCTGCAATATGCTAGTCGACATATTTTTTCCATGTATAGGTTTTGTTGGACAAGCTCTGTGTTCTAATTTGGTTGAACATATATAATAATGCAGAGCCCTTTTCTTGTAAATTAGTCCGGATTCCATAAATTCAAAAACCAAGTTTCAAATATTGGCTTCCCCTTATGTGTATATACATTTATATCAATCTATTACTGTACCAGTCATCCAATGATTCGATCCATATTGCAAGAAATCTAGAAAAGTAAAAAAAACAAAACAAGTAGAATGTATTCGACCCACAAATCAATCAAGCCCTAGCACCCATGGGCGGTTGAGTAGTAGCAGCAGCGGCGCCACCGCTCAATAATGTAAGGAATCCCGGAACGCCGCTCTGAGGCTCCTGCTCGTCGAGGAAAAGATCATCGGGAGTTCTAAAAGCACCGTGCAAGCTAACAATGGCCACGCCAATCATGAACGCAGAGATAAGAACAGATCCGACGCTGGTGAGGAAGATCACGACGACGGTCGAGACAATTAGGAATAGGAGCGATTCCCGATCTGAAAATTGGCGGCCGAAGAGGACGATCGGCGGGTCCGAGGACTGGCGGAATACGTAGAGGAAGAGCCAGCCTGCGAGGAGGCTGGAGAGGAGGAAGAGCGTGAACGGATTGGATAGAAGCGAGATGGCGATGACGGCGGTGACGATCGTCAGGTAATTGGTTCGGAAATAGTTGTAGTTCTTCCGCAATCGGAGCGTGGCTTCGGAGATTGATTCCGGCTTCGAGAAGGCCGAGCGATCGGCGAGCTCCAGCCATGGGCGGCGGTTGGCGAGTCCGAAGCGGATGTTCTCAGAGATGGTGGTTAAGAAGATGCGGACGGCGGAATTGGAGGAAGAAGACATTTGTTGGTGTCCGGCGACGGACGGCGGAGGGGCGCCGGATATGGGGAGGTTCGCGGGAGCGGATTTTGCGGCCATACTTCGAGGGAATTTGGAAATAGTTTTTGGCAAATTTGTTGGAGCATTTAGAGTGGATGGTTTGAAAATTCGTTGCCGGTTTGCGGGAGATGGAATCCTATTTTTACTTTTTTTTTAAAACCTTGGAAAATACGCGCAAACTCGTGGTTGAACTAACAATTGAAATTATCATTAGTGTTAAATTGCTAATTCATTGATATTTTTAATTGAAGAAATTTTAAACTCCGTTTTATGCCGATTTGTAATTTAGTTGAGTATGAGTAATCCGGACACCTGAGTTGTGAAAAAATTGAAGTTACGTACCGTTCCACTTCATATATTTCTTTTTAATATGTGAAATGTTGGAGCCTCAAAATGAACCCAACATTTTCTCTATATATCAGCAAAAGGATATACTGTAGATCGCTTCAATTCCCTTCTAAAACAATGGCCGAGGCAAAACATCTCTTTCTTACAGCCTTCGAGTTTTGGGCTTCCCAGCCTCCACCTTCCTTGTAACATTCAACCTGCCAAAGGATAACACAAAGGGAAAGTTGAGAGAACATAAGAGAGAGAGAGAGAGAGAGAGAGAGAGAGAGAGAGAGAGAGAGAGAGAGAGAAGCATACCATGTCAACGATTTCCTCATCAGTTTTAATCCCTCCAATGACAAAAATAGATTCGTGAAGAACAGCAGCAGCCATGTAGCCTCTGCCTTGATTCATAGATTCACCCGCTATCCATGCTCCACGACGTGGATCATAAACTTCAACGGTATTTGTCATTGTCGTTCCATCAAAACCACCAAGTGCATATCTGCAATTGAATATACCATCTAATTAGCCGTTTGAATCTCAATGGAATTGAAACAAGCATTAAGGAAGTAGATGGGGAGAACGCACAGCTTTTCATTCATTGTAACAAGTGAGTGAAGGCCTCTCTTCACTTCCATACTCCCGATTCTGATCCAGGAATGATCCCTAGGGTCGAACCTTTCAGCAGACCTAGACGACAGACATCCTATCAAATTTGCTTAAGAGGATGAAATGTGAAATTTACTGAGGCCATTCCAAGAGAGACTAGCACACAAGGTGAAGCGTAAAAAAGAAAGACACAACTTACTTCAGATATTCATTTCCATCATATCCACCCACTGCATAGATTACACCGTTCAGCTCCACAGCAGCAAGAGCATGCCGCTGTAGAAGATATAAGAGGCAGCAAAGTAAGAAAATAATACCAATTTATACACAGTTTTAAGGGCCCTAATAAAACTGGTTCCAATCAAGATCACACAATCAACCAACCATATTGTGTCTGGGTGTCACTGAAATTGAGAACAATAAACAAATACTATCACATTCTCTTAAGGAAGCATGTCTGCAAATATTGCCAACATACCATGCCAAGATTTTTTTGGGTTGGCAGTTCTATGTTTACTTTTAGCATATTTTTGTTTCATTCACTAGATGTCACAAGAACTAGTGAAAACTTTTATTCTTGTAGAAGCTTTGTATGTACTCTAACTGGCCAGTGCCTATTTGGCATCATCTTTATTTCTAGTAATTGGATACTAAATTAAAACTCAAAAGAATATAGTACAACCTTATGAAGCATTGATCGTGAAGGGGTCCACCTTCCAACATGTGGGTCAAACATGTCTACATCTGAGAAAAAATCAACCCCATTTCCTCCACCAATCGCAAATATCTTATTGTTTAAGACAGCACCAGCTAAGCTACCTTTCTGTTTGATCAGAGAAGGACGAGGAGTCCACTCATTGTCTACAATATTAAACGACTCGACTGCAGATAAAGGGAGTGCCAATTTTAGTACAGAATGATGCAGAAGAGAGCGACACACATAGGGAGATAGAGAGGTAGTAGGAGAGGCAGGTATTAGCAGTACCTGTATCGTACCACTTGGAACCACTTCCGCCACCAAATGCATAGAGTTCTCCATTAAATGTTACAAATGGGGCATTCCATCGAGCAGAGGACATTGACTTAAGAGATCGTACAATATCTTCTGAAGGTAGGAAGGACTGCAATGCTGATGACCAAGATACACCATCATATCCACCTAATATCAATATTGTCTCGTTAAGATTCAATGGAGATTCATCAGGTGTCTCAACCAGCGTTTGGACGTCAAAAGGTTTCTCAGGAACATTAGAAAAATATTCCAATGCCGTGCATCTGTTTTCCAGTCGAATAATTTCTTGCTCTGCTTCTGCCTGAAAAGTGATGAAGAATCAAATCATATACGAACAAGGTATGCCCCTTTGGCAGTCATATATCTCAATTAATATGTGTTTTCCACCCTTAGAATCATTGCGGGTATAAGAGTTTTAAATTCACATCATCTTTGTCAGCTCTATTGCTTATTCCTAACTAGAAATGTATTTGCCTATTTGAGTTAAAAGTTTGCAATGCAAACTTATCACGCTCTGTTCAGAATTACATGTTAAAGCATGAAAGTTTAACGGACCACCAAAGAATAATGAATGAACATTGCTCCGGCTCATTTGACCAACTCAAATCCAAATCTGCCAACAAGTAAGAATTTTATGCCTGTACACTTTCCAATTTATATTGTTCACTGGATTTCAATTAATTTATGATCAAACTAGGCAGACTATTTTAACTTATTTCCACTCACTCAAGACAACCATTTTGGTCCCTGGTAAACAAAAGTATGTGATGGCTCAGCATTGAAACATGTTTCATTGTAATGCGACCATAGCCAAGTATGAAATGGTCCAAACTTAAAAAACAGCCAGGCACAGACAATGTTACTGAAAGGAAGAAATTACCAGCTTTGTCCTCAAATTATCTGTTTTCCGAATCTGTTCTTGCTTAAAGGTTTTGAGGTCTTATATTTCCATGAACAACTGCATTGGAAGACAAGATGTGAGTGTGAGCTATTTTAATGGCATAATAAATATGGTGGGAGTGAATGAGTCAACAAGGTAATTCAAAAGATATAAAAGTTTTTTTTCAGATGTTAAATATGATTAGCTTGGGTTGGTAAAACCCTATTATGATACATCCAAGCTAGATTCCGAATTCCTTAAAACAGAGCTAAAAACTCATTTTCAGTTCCAATCACAAACTTGACTCGGCATCAAAGTTCAAATTGGCTATGAGAGTAAGAACCTTTCATCAATATCCACTCCACGTTGATACATGTTTAGTATTAGATCTTATTTGACCATCAAATGAATCAGTAAAGTTCACAGCAAAACTTTACACACACATAAAGGTATGAGATCATCTTGAGTGCATACTCGAATGTGTTGGTGGCAATTTAGAGGAAGATTAATGGGGTCAACTAATACAATACTTTCAAAGGCACGGAAGATGGACAAGCTGTCAGTGTTCTCCTGAAAAGCTAATTGTGATTTTTCATGTTGCCTCATATGCTGAGGCCAATATACATCAGACAGACTCATTTGCAGACAGAAGTGAATTTGCAGTAGGTAATACATAGGTTACAGGAAGCAGATGGCATAGGATTTAAGCAAACACTGAATAAACATCAGAAACACAGAATAATTAGCAAAATTTCTTTTCTACATTGACCACAGATCCAGTCAGATGAATGCAACAAGACTGCAAGTTAATTCTGCAAATATAACAAAGATTAGTGGATTGAAAAATAGACCAAAAGAATAAAAGCAAAACAGTAACTGGGGCTAGATTATCTCAATATGTCAAAAAGCAAGGCAGGTCAAGTTATCCTGAGTGGTGACAATAAAGCACACAGAAAAAATAGCAGCTAATTAACTGACTACCTCTCAATGTCATGCACCAAAAGGATAACAAATACCTGCTCAATAATAGTAGGGTAATCAGGTTGATTGGAAGAACTTCCACTAATCCTCTTCCACAGTCACCTGGCCATCATCATGAGTTTTGCACTCCAAGATAGCACCTCTTGTGGATGGCTTATAGTTGAGAGCCAGGTTTTTCAAGTTCATGTAGATAAGGTTCTTTTCATCAAATTGTTCCACTTTCTCGGATGCCACCTCCATCAATTGATCGTTCCCATTCAGACAGGGGGAATTGCCTGAAAAGGTTGATGCAGAAATAGACTCACTGTAGTTGGAAAAATTATCTGTCAAATTTGGTGGCTCAGAAGCTCCATTTTGATTTATCTTGTTGTTCAAGGGAACCATCTTTTTTTCCGTCCAAATTCGGGGGTTGTTTTGTACAAAGATCCTAGGAGCTGGAGCAACTGTTAAAGGGGAGAATTGGGATAGTAACTCGCTAGTTTGAGCATGATCCAACTCAAAGCGAAAATGATTATGACCATAATAGTTGTCAATAATGGTTAGCTTAAACTGTACTTCGGAAAGGGGTTGACACTTCGAGTGAATGCGTATTTGGACCTGAAGGCAAAAACAGAAAAGAATATGCATTTTCTGCCTTTCTCAGAAGAGGAAATCATGAAGCACGTATTGACAATATGGCACAGCAATGAGATCCAATTACAGCTCCACTTAATACCTGAGCAGGAAACTTAGTTCTATCTGAACCATCATTTGTCCAGGCATATGGATTAATATTCATTTTCCCTGGGCTAGCAGCTTTATAGATGCCATGAAGTTTTCGGTCAGTGTAGTTGAACAGGAACAGGGCAAACCTGGTTCAGTATTCTTTACATACGACATGTGTGATCCTGGCAGGCCTATCAATCATTCAAACACAATAGAGCAAGCGTAAATCAAACTTTATCATCAAATTACACATCCAAGTATTTCACAAATTAAGACTGCAATAACATAAAATGTTGGCTGTTTCATGCAGTAACACCTGAGAAGATATGTGAAAAATGGAGTACAAATTTAAAGGCTCACCAAAGAGTTGTTTGGCAAGATATTCATCCATGGTGTGTTTCGTGCAACCAAATATGACACCCCCAAGCTGGTTCTTGCTCAAGTTTCTTGGCGATGTCCACTCGAATTCCATCTTTGGAGGCTGAAGACTCGCTTTAGGGACAATGGTCTGTCTGTCCCTCCCAACTACCATGCTAAGGCTATCAAATGAAAACAATACGAAGAAGTTCAGTAGTAATGGCAACATGATATTGGACTAGAACTGAATGTCTGGTAATATCTGCAAGTATCCTGAACACAATAAATCAATGCAAATTGGATGATAAACACTTTACTAAGAAGTGACTACCTTGCAGCCATAGATAAGAATGCTAAAGTAAAGGCATGGTCAAAATTGACTTTAAAACTAGAGAAATAGGCATTCTTTATCTAACATTTTATCCAATATCTTCCAAGAAACTGTTCTACAAATCCGGAATTAAAAATTGATTCTTCTGAAAAAATTCAAAACAGAGAAGAGCCTAATGCCTAACTTGAACCAACTCATCCCAAGGACCCTAAAACTTTTTTCGTTTCACGAACAATGACAAGTGAGTATAACAGAATGAAAACACAACTTTAAAAAATAACTGAACCCAAACAAAAGCATCCGAAAAAACCAAAGTTCTTCCAAAAAAAGCAAACCAAGCAATTCATCGGTCCAATATCTGAATCAAACAATACATTCTTAGAAATTTCTCATTTCAATTTGTTGTGGTTGGTTACTTGCTTTGTGTGTGCGAGACATGCAAAAATGGCGGAAATGCAGAGCATTCGCCTTCGAACTAAATCTTGTGTGAGAGAACAACGCCCAAATTTTACTAGCGTTGTAATTTAAGAGAATAGCGCAAGTGTATTTCTGTGGGCTTGTTCTACGGGAGCAATTGATAACGGTTAAAGTTTCAAGAATTCGAATTCCAATTCTTGACGGTTCAAATTAACTTTCTAGACTTCCTTGAGTGAATATTGTTAATTCTTTTTTAAAATTATAAAATAAGTATTATTTATTTATAATATTAGAAAAGAACACACAAGAACTATGAATGTACTAAGTGAAAATATTGCGGAAATTCTAGATAAGATACATAAACAAGAAGCTATGAATAAAATTTGATTATGTATTTTGGGCGATATTATTATGGTGGAAGAAAAATTCTAGAAAGTTCCGCGGCCAGAGATCATGGACAAACTATTTATTAATTAGGAACTGAAAATAAGGGGTCTTTAGTTTTTGTGAATTTATTTATAAACAAGATGAGATCACCTGTCCAATATATCTTTGTCCAATTGATGTCCAATTCAAAACGACATAGTTTTGTATTGAAAAACAATAAATTAAAAGCATAAAATTGAAAAAATGATTTAATAAATAATTAAAGAGTGCATTTTTATAATACAAAACTACGTCGTTTTAAACCAGACACCAACTAGATAGGGGTTTATTGGACAGGTGATCTCATTCCAGCAATTATGGTTAGTGGTATAAGGGTAACTCCAACAGTAAACCCACATTCCCAACTTTTTACTTGCCACGTCAGCTTTTCAAACCCACCAACTTTTTAATATTTTTCACTCCAATCATAAACCTATCAACTCAACTTTTTTATGGGTCCCACTATTATATACACACAACTATTTATCAATATATCTATATCTATTTATATATATATATATATATATATATATTATACTCACTATTTTTATTTATCATATTAATAATAATAATAATAATAATAATAATAATAATAATAATTAAAATTAATGTTTCATTCATATAAAATTTAATCATAATTAATTTTAAAAACCGAAATTATATAATTAATTTTAAAAAACATGGTTAACAAGAAATTACATAAATAAAACTAAAAAACACAATTAAATATGACAAAATACATAAAGAAACTACATTGATGCGTATTGCTGCCAAATATGCTCCGTCAAGTCTGTTTGAAGGCGAAAATGAGCTGCCTTATCAGTCAAATTATTATAATTTCGAATGTAATCTGCATATCCATTATTTGAACCCATGGTTATGTCGGGCGGATGAGGTGTATCTTCATCAGACCAAGTAACCGCTGCTTTCGTCCCTTCATTCTCAATGATCATGTTGTGCATAATAATACACGCATAAATTATTGCGGTCAAATCTTCTTTGAAATAAGATCTTGCATGACCTCTAATTATTGCCCAACGAGATTGAAGCACTCCGAACGCTCGTTCTACATCTTTTCTTGCAGATTCTTGTCTCTCCTTAAATTTTTTTTCTTTTCTCATCTTGTGGTACCGGAAAACTTTTGACGAATGAAGCCCATTCCGGATATATTCCAAGGCTGTACTCTCGCCCATTCGCATGTATTCATCGAGTGAATCACCAGGAGCCGCATACGCAAGTTGACGGATTGCTGCAGTACATTTTTGAAGGGGTGATAGCCCATTCCGACCACATGCGTCTTGTCTCTGTTGGAAATAGGTTGAGTGATTGCTCAATGCATCGACAATGTGTAGGAATAACTGTCGGTGCATCCGAAAACGACGACGAAATAAATGTTCGCCAAATATTGGAACATCAGCGAAATAATCACGAACAAGACGATCATGACCGCTTTCGCGCTCTCGATTCACATATCTTCGACGTGAACCGCTTCTTCTACGGGATGATCCAACGTTCTCTTCTGCATCAGCAAGGGCAATCATCTCTCTGTCAAATTCATCTTCCGCCGAATCTATAATCATATCTCTCCATATTTTTCTATATTCATCATCACTTGGAAGATTAGACATTTTTTGCTAATAGTTTTAGAAGCAGTGATATGTTTTATCGGCACACATTACCTTCAAATATATAGCCTGCTATCACTTGGAATACTTGGAACAATAATGGTGGTGTCAACTTGGAACAATAATGCTACCCAACTTGCCTGCACACATCACCATCAAATGACAGTCCACTTGCCCAACTTGTAACAATAATGCTACTGCAACATTAATTTTATTTTTTTACCACACTTTCGTTAGTTGGCCCAACTTGGAACAATAATGCTACTGCAACTTCGAATTCCAAATAGAAAGTTTTCATAGATAAAAGGAAAATAACAATAATTGTACCCTAAGCTATTACAAGCCGATGACATCGCATAGAGCCTTTTTTGAAAAACATAACATGAGCACAGGAAAATAAATTAAATATTGCACAGTCATCCATGTCTAGATTACAACCACCCACGTCTTTGTTTGATCTCATTCGACATTTTGGCAAAGTTGAAAAGTATTGCATCATTGAAGTTACTTGTATCCTGGTTGCAATAATCCCATTCTCGTAGTTGAAGCTCCATATCTTTTTGCTGCATTTCCTTATTTTTTTGCTCAATTTCCACATTCTTTTGTTTCATCTTTTCGTTGTGAATTTCTTGTAATTGATCCCATCTGACTGGATCAACCTGACTAGCATGTGCTTTGGCTTTGGCTTTGGCTTTGGCTTTAGCCTTCTGTTGTCCCATTGGACGTGTTCGAGTTGACTGTGCATCTTCAGAGGTGTGACTACCCGAGTCGGATGTTTTTGACTTCTTGCGAGCACTACTAGCCATTGCTTCAGGGTTCCATTTTTCTGCCAATGCCATTACCTTCCATACATGGAGGTACTTGAACTCTTTGTTCGAATGTTGGTTGCGCCACTTAGCTTGCACAGCCTCTAAGACGTCTTCGTCGCTTTGCCCACTTGCTCGATGATTAAAGAAATTATTATACCATTGCGAAAATAAATTTACATCAGGAATGACACGATAATAAGCCGATTTTACAGCTTTGGGTAGCCGGTTAGTAGTACCGGTCGGCCTATGATCGTTGTAATATGCCGCCACTTTTTCCCAAAATACCTTCGTTTTTTGTTGATTGCCAACTCTTGCATCGGTGCTCACGGTGCACCAAGATTTAGCTACACATGTCTCCTCATCATGTGACCAAAACGTCCTACCCTTTTTAGGGGGTGGAGTAATTTCTTGGACATGATCATCTTCATCTTCATCGACAAGGCTAGTATGTTCTACCCCCGCTTGTGAAGAGTATTGTGGAAATTGAGAACCCGAATATTGAAATGGTACTTGTTGCGAACCAAAAAAAGAGCTTCCGGAATTCAGTGGCATTCCATATTGTGGCCATTGATGATATTGTGGTGGAAATTGAGAATGTGGTGTAAGTGGTGGAAATTGTGGAAATTGAGGATATTGAGAAAATTGTTGATAGTATTGTGGGTTGGGACTATGGGACGAGTGAGATTTTTGAGAATCCGAATTTTGAGAACTAGAATTTTCGGCCATTTCTAGAGAGAGATTTTTTGGAATGTTAAAATTGAAAATGTGTGATATGATTTTCTAAATGAAACTAAGTATATATAGGGATTTTTTTTTACCGTTATAATATCGAACGTTACAATTTGTAACGTTCGAATTTGTAACGTTAAACATTAAATTTTGCTCAACGTTGCTGAATAAATAATGGCTCTCGCCTTGTTTTGCTCAACATTTCGTTTTCATCCAGGATTCATCCAATGCATAAATTAAATAGTGACCCCACGCATTAATGGCTGTGTAAATGTTGTCTCTTTAAATAGTGACCCCATGCATTAATGGCTGACATATACAAGATTTGCTTTTTTGAAAGCCAACTCTTTAAATAAAGAGTTGGCTCTGCCAACTAAGCAATTTCAAACCCATTCCAACGTTATTTCTTTTCAAACCCAGCTTTTTAATACTTTGAAACCTGCCATTGGAGGCACTCTAAGCTTTTAAAACTTAAGCCATTTAACGAAAGCGAGAATCTCGTCCTACTGAAAATACTAGTACATATTTTTAGGTATTAAATACTATCTTTAATGGCACCGTTACAACATCATCACACATAGGGTTTAAAATTGATAAATTACTATTAATGTCAAATTAGCCAGAAAAAACAAAAGATATTGTTCATTCACCTGTAATTATGGTAAGTCAACTGATCTCATTGTATTTGACTATGAATGCTACCTCGTGTATTTCCACTACTTCCACGTACACGATGTGAACAAACCACATACAAACAAATCAAACACATGCAAAATAGAAAAGAAACAAAAATGATTCGATCAATCACTCTTCTGTTAGCTCAAGCTTCCTGGTTGGCCTTCTCCTCCTCCGACTGACCGGCTTATCGCCTCCTCGTCCTTTGTCGGGTGCTTCTTCGGTGGTCTCATTCATGTCGCAGTTCAAGACGGTTTCGAGGCCGTCGTCCATTTTCCCGCTTTCCTCATGCCTGGGCTCGTTTTTGTAGTTCAAGCTGAGATGTGTCGCCTCGGATTCGGACTTGGTCAGCAGCGGGCGTGGCCGCTTGAAGAACAAGCACACCACCACGCAGTCGTCGATTTTGGCGCAAGGGAACTTGTACCGCCACGCCCTCTGTGCTTCCTCAATCAGCATTTTAGCCGCCAGGGATCGCTTTCTAGCAGAACCCACAATCTTCACCACGTCGCTGTTCGACAACACGTCCCATATCTGCATGGCAGCGCCATATACATAATATATATATATATTATATATGAAGACATTGGAATAGAGGAGGATGTATTATTATACTCTCTCCGTCCCATTATTTATGTTTCGTTTGCCTTTTCAGACCGTTCTATTAGTTATATCTCATATCCAATAAGGAACAACAATCAAGCTAAACAAATGGACCCCAATATTCAAATATTTACACCATCAATCTATACTTTTATACTTACTATTTTAATCTCCGTGTCCAATCTCAATGGGATGGAGGAAGTATATAAGAGTGACTTACTCCGTCGCTGGCCATGACTACAAACTCGTCGTTGTCAGTGAGCCTCCGGTGGGTTATTTCGGGGGTAGAGATAAGGCCGTAATCTTTAAGGCAGAAATCTCCGAAAGCTCTGGCCATGGCTAGCCCGGGACAATCCTGATCGGGCATCCAAACCCTGTGCACGTTCGGCTCCTGCTTCATGGGCAGCACTCGGCCTCCGCGGCTTGTTATGCGCTCCTTCTCAGCTGGAACATTTGGCTTCAGATCAACAGTGAGTTGTTGGGCAACAAGTTCGTTGTTCGAATCCCTGGTGCAAAGGACGGCGCGAGAGTCACCTAAATTTGCAATCACCAGGTTTCGACCCTACAAGTAGACAAGACGTACGGTATGGACCATCACAATCCAATTCTCTACTTGAAGGGAAGCTAGCTACCAATATTAATTCCTACCTTCTTAACAATAGTTACCGATGTGCAACCGCTGGAATAAGTATCAATCGGAGCCTCGGATTCGAGCTCTTGATCCATTTCATTGAAGCATTTAATGAGCCTATGTTTCCACATTAAGAAGAATGGATCCGATTCTGGATTTCCACTGTAATCTCGATCATTTTCATTGTCGCTTCTATTTTCACGAGCTTTTGATTGTTCATAATATTTTGTAACTTTTGCTGGTAGATAATCACGGACGTGGCGTGCCACCATGTGGCCGTTGGGTCCGTGTCCATCAAATACGGAGCATAGGAACATATCTTTCTCACCTGAGAAATTCTGAAGGCCATCCATATTCGATTCAAAATTAGTATTCATTATTATTTTGAAATAGAATTATATGTTAGTTACCTCCCAAACTGTCATGGCATCTTGATTCAAGCCCTTTGTTCCTTGTTGGGTGAACATGGAGACATATTTGGAGGAACCCTGCAGGCGGACCCGCGCGCCTCCCTCGCCTTTCAACACGAGGTTATTATCCTCATCGGTTTCTCTAGGCTTGGCTTCTTCCTCTGTGAAGCCTTTAGATGATCTGTTAACTCGGTGGCACGAGCAACATGCACCCATCTTAAGTCCCTTGGATTCTCGTCTCGAAAAGGACGAGGGACGAAAGATGGATGCAAAAAGAGCCTGCAAGAGACTAACAAATCAGATTTATACAAGAATGCGGACAAGGGATGATAACTAACCTTGTTTTTTATACCGAGGATAACAATTTTCAGACTTACGAGGAATGATTGGAATAGGTCGTAAGTGAATGTTTGTGGATGGTTTATGTATCGTTGCTTTAAGAGGCCAAATTTAGACCGTAGTAATAAATCATATCAAATTTTCTAGTCCACTATTTCTTGATCACAACGTTAACAAAGAATACTATTTTGGTCAGTCCGCGAAATTACACTTCTAACCCCCACAAATTCACCTCATCTACCCGACTCACCCATAAAAAGATGGTTCTTTAGCCATTTCATATGCCACATAATTAAATAAAAACATCATAATATTGAATTGGAAGGAATTATAATTTGTGCATATAGATTGACGGTTGTTGGTGACTTTAATTTTCTCATAATTACATTTTAATAACAACATAACACTATCAACATATCCTTTCGAAGCACTTAGTTATATACATTTAAATTAAACTAATTAAAATATGAGATGGACTAGTATGCATCATGTTGCACATGCAACATGATCCAATTACCCAATTTTAACTCATGTTTGACCCGTTGACCCGCTTTAACTCATGTGTTGACTTATTTTTTTTTTTCGTATTTGTTTTTTTTTCGTTTTTTTTTTCTTTTTTCGTTTTTTTTAATTTTTTTGTCTTTTTTCGTCTTTTTTGTTTTTTCCTTTTTTTTAGTATTTTTCGTTTTTTCGTCTTTTTTGTTTTTTTCGCCTTTTTTCGTTTTTTTTGTCTTTTTCGTTTTTTTTCGGCTTTTTCGTTTTTCGTTTTTTTTCATTTTTTTGCCTTTTCTGTCTTTTTCGCCTTTTTCGTCTTTTTTCGTCTTTTTCGTCTTTTTTCGCCTTTTTTCGTCTTTTTCATTTTTTTCGTCTTTTCGGAAATACAAAGAATGACACAACACTTTTTTCGTTTTTTCGTTTTGAAATACAAAAAATATTTTTCGTTTTTTTCCCCTTTATTATAAGGACGAGAGTGTCACTCTTTGTATACAAAAGTGTCGTTTGTTCTAAACAATGACACTTTTGTTCGTTTGTTATAAACAATGACACTTTCATTCGAGACAATTGACACTTTTATTTATTACGATTGACACTTTGGGTAACATTTTTGGTTATTATGTTTCATATTGATTTGTAGATGAAAGTGACACGTTCCTTAATTCTGAGTGTCAATTTACTTCAGTGCGATTGACACTTTAAGATAAATAACACTTTCGTTCGTTGTAATTGACACTTTTTTCATAAACAAATGACATTTTTTCAAAACAAATCGTATTTTAAAAAAAAATAATTGATATTCAATAAATGATATAAATGACACTTTATTCAAATACAAATGACACTTTTGTTTGTTACGATTGATACTTTGGATAAGTAACAAATGACACATTTATTCATTACAAATAATACGCCTTCCTTATCAAAAAAATTGGAAAAAAATAAAAAAAATTATTTGTTATGATTGACACTTTTGTTTGTTACGATTGACACTTTCATATGCAAAGAGTGACAAGTTCGTCCTTAAAATAAAGGGGAAAAAATGAAAAAAAAAATGAAAAAAATTTTGTTTGTTGCGATTGATACTTTTGTTTGTTACGATTGACACTTTCGTATGCAAAGAGTGACACGTCCGTTCTTAAAATAAATGGGAAAAAACGTTAAAAAAAATAATTAAAAAAATAATTAAAAAAAGTAAAAAATAAAATAAAAAATAATGATGTCATGCTGACGTCAGCGGGTCAAACACGGGTCAATGTGGGTCAACGGGTCAAACACGAGTCAAAATGGTCAAAATTGAATAATTGGATCATGTTGAATGTGCAAAGATTCAATTGACTCGTGTTTTGACTCGTGTTTGACTCGTGTTTTTACCTTAAAATATTTATCCCAGTTAAAAAAACAATAGTACGTATTTATCAATTTGATCCCCTAGATTGAATAAACTAGGGTTGACTTGATTGACAATTGCAAGATTATAGTTAAATAAATTGAAGAGCTCAATTGGCAGACCAGTACTGCCAAAAACTTCCAACTCACTCATTCAGATTCTTAGAACCATCAATCCAATTATTTCTTTACACAAGAATGTAAAAAAAAAAAAAAAATCCATTAATAGAAGACATACCGGAAAGAAGAATAAAGAAGCAAAGATGATGTCCCCTTGGGATGGTATAGCGGTGAAAGTGGATGGTCCGGGACCGATAGGTCATAGGTTCAATTCTCACTGGACACGCTATGTGTGAGCCTGTCACATTAAGGGTGGTTATTGCACAGGAGCGAGGTTTACTCTGTGAGCACCAAAGGTAAGCGGTTCGTCAAAAAAAAAAACGAGTAAAGACGAGCCGCGGGTTCCTCGTCAAAAAAAAAAAAAAAAAAAAAGTCGAGGTGAGAAATCAATCAATACAATTTCTCTCTGTGAAGTGTAAACTATAATCGCTTTTCGTGCACCTAAATTCACCAATAAGGCATGAATAAGCCTGATGATTCAAAGCCGGAAGAGCAAGCGCCGGCCGCCACCGATGTGGAGAGCCAGAGGGAGGCGACTGCTGGCGGCGAAGTGTCCAACATCGTGCATAGATGGAGGCGTGCAGATCTCCTCAAGCGGGGATCTTTGGCTTTTCGCGCGTTCGGTTTTCTCTTCTCTTTGCTGGATTTCTTAATAATGGCTACTAATACACATGGCGGCGGGAGAGAGTTTGATAGATATGAAGAGTACAGGTAAACAACAAAAAAAACATTTATTATTCTTGATTTTTATTATTATTTCTTGATTTTTTTATTTTGATTCTTGTTTCTTGATTTTAAAGGTACGTGTTGGCGATCGCAATTCTGTCTTCTCTCTACTCAGGATTGCAAACTTGGAGACAGATTCATGAGTTTTACACCAGTAGAGAGACAATCTCACGGCAGAATGTGGCGATTATTGGCGATCAGGTTCTTATTTCTTGACAAGTTTTGGTGATCAAATTCTTGATTTTAATTCAGTTTTGGGCATTCCATATTTGTTAGTAGGACTATGTACTTTATTTAGGATACCACCAAACCAATTTTTAAGTGTTTCCAGAGGATGATTGAAATTTAATTAGTTTTTTTCTTCTGAAGTTTATTATATTGAAGAGAGAAAGAATTCGTTGGAGTGATGTAGCAGTTCCTAGAAAAGTGGTGAATTTTAAGAATGAAAAGCGGTTGATTGTGAAAATTTGTGGTATTTGCAGATTATCTTCAGCTTCATCAGCAGTACCTTTGACAAACAATATGCGGCAAGGATCAGACAACATATTTACGGATTCCTCAGCATCAGCAATCAGTATGGAATTCTTTGATCCGCTCTCATCTCTGGATACAAACTCTCTACTCAAACTTACATCTGATCACCTAAAAGTGTTGAATGATTTCTACTTACTTTCTATTGCTCTTATTTGATTGGTTTGTTGCTATTCATTCGTGTATATCATGAGTCCTGTCTCAATTTCTTTTCAAGTCTATCGATCTATTTGCTTTAGAAGGTTATATAGTAGGATAGAAACCTAGCAGACCCAAAAAACATGCATGCTGTGTTGAGATAAACTGTCTCAAGTCATCAGTGGTTGTAACTGGAAGTTATCTTATTGAGTTTTTTTTTCACATATATAAATAGAAACAACAAATAAAGAGAATTGATCCTTATTCTAGTTTTCTTTTACTTGCACTGAACATTGTATGAGGCCACTGTTGTAGTTTCAATGGCTCAAAACAAATGAAAAAATATGTCCTACATCCTATACAAGATACACAACACAACACTAGCTAGGAAACTGCCAGCCCTACTGATTCGTTCCAGAGAATCCTTCAGCTCAGGAACGAATCAAAAAAGGGACCATCTTTAGGTTCTTCCTTGGCTACGGACAGGGAGTTATCTGCATGCTGCATCTGGTTAGTGTACGGCCCTACAGAGTTCCCAAAACCCGAGAATGCATAATTATCGGTCTCCTGCAACATCTGAAGTGTATAAGGTGTTTGGTTCTGCTGCATCATCTGCGCCCTTGAGTAATTGATCCCGTTAGGGATGACAGACGGCCTTATGGCTGTGGGTGCGGCGTTGATTGGAGGTCTGGCCATGGCGTATCCCCCACTGCCTCGTGCTGCAGGAACATCATGGTTGTGCTTCCCCTCGTACGTGGTGATCACTGCCCCCAAGTCATGGGATGCTCTTTCCACGTGCTTCCTCACCGGGCACCCATTGTACGTGCATTTGTAGTAGCTCCTGCAACAATGTCAAAAGTACACTTAACATTAAGGTTTCACGTTTTTTGCAGGTTCGGATAATATATACTACCTTGGATTGGGATTGCCCTTCACCACTTTCTGTCCATACTTCCTCCATCTGTAGCCATCATCAAGAATATCTATGTCACTCGTTGTCTGGACCACGATTCTAGGCTCACGAACTGTCCGACTCCCAGAAGCAGACACACCTTCACTATCGTTCTCCCCCTTCCTATTAACAACACCAACATATATATAGTCAGTGTGCAATCTCTCTATCAACTTAATTTGTAGTTCAAACCAGACTCACCATCTCTTGGCTTCGGGCTCATTCTCTTCCTCAAGCCTCGAGTTACTCATGGAGGAGCCCTGCTCGAAGTCATCGTCACCAAAGGAAGCAGACGAATTTTCTGGAGTGGCGACAGAATCCATCTGCTCATTTTCACTCGGCATTCCCATGTTAGTATACGCGGCGGGATTCTGCTGCATAGCAGTCGAAGAAGATCTTCGACTGGACTGGGGCTTGGGGTGGTTGTGGCTCCCTTTGTACACAATCTCAGTTACATGCCCCTCCAGATTATATTCAACCTTCTTCTTGGTAGGACAGTTGGGGAAAGTGCACTTGTAGTAACTACGAGGATTCTCGCTTCCCTTCACTTGTTTCTGTCCGTATTTCCTCCAGTTGTAGCCGTCGTCGGATTTCTTCTGCTCTCTAACATACTGTGATGGTTGAGCATGCTGGATTTGAGTTGGTTGCTGTGAGGCTGAATCGCCATAACTATGTTGGTCTGGTTTGTACACTGCCGGAAACTCAGCTTGTTTGTTGATGAACGAAGTGAAATTCACGTCTTCTTGTTTCCTTCTATGCGTCTCCTGCTCAGACAAACCAAAATAATCAACAGCTGACTCTAGCATTTGATGAATCTTCAATATTTTCATAATTGTATCTATAGATGATTGATATTAATGAAGGTAAAACGAGCTGCTGTAAATGAGACGACTAGTTATTATTATTATTATTATTTTTTTTTTGATACGTGGAACCCGCAGCCGCAAACCACACAGGAGAGTTCAACCACCATAAAGCCAACCACGGAGGTTAAGCAGCACAGCCCATGAAAGTTCTTCAGGTGGGATTTGACCCGGGCCTATCGGTCGGCCCGCCACCCACCTTCACCAACTTTGCCATCCCAAGGGACACAACTAGTTATTATTAATTAATATATTAATCGCTATAAGCCTAATAATGCAGACATAACATTATTTTATTAAAACTGAAATAAAAGTTGGGACTTGTACCAAGCTCACGCAAGCTACCACATTAAAGAATTGTACTCCTTCAGTCCCATACGTGGACCAAGCTCACGCAAGCTGCAACATTATTCTTTTTTTTTTTTTTTTCAAGTCGTCTCATAAATTTTTTTTTAAAAAAACAAATAATATGAACCAAAATTAATAAATTAAAAATTCAAATAATATATACCACGTAATCTCATTTTTCTTCTTCTTAATATTCGTGTATTATAGAAATGAGATACGGACGGAAGGAGTATAAAATTAAATATCTTAACAAGATAAGGAAGAAGCAGTTAAGTCAAGTTGTAAGAAAAGTAAGCACACACGTGTTGATGAATAGTGACTGTGATGGCTGAAATTAAATTAAGAACGAGAAAATCAAGCAAAATACCATGGAATTCAATTCTGCGGAAGACGAAAACAAGGACGATGAGGCGGAGTTGGAAGGCCTCGCTTGAGATGGGAAGGAGAAGTCGGAATACTTTCTCTCCTCCTCCTTGGCTGCAAAACTCCCGGTAGTCGGAGACGGAAGAACCTGCTCCACACAATTAAATTAAAAATCGCCAGCTATTTATTTTATTACACATAAACCAGGTTTATTAATTAACTTACGTTGGAGGAGGAGAAAAGAACAGGAGAGTCTAGGAGAAGCGAGGGGCTCAAAGTGGAAGGTATTGAAAGATAGGAGGAAGGAGAGACGGGAGGAGGAGACAAAGGCAAGGAAGAAGGTGGGAAGGTTTTGTACTTTGGGATCTGGATGTTTTTGTTTAATAATTCGGAATTCATTCCCCAACTGAAACGGGTTTTCGGTTGACTCATGGCTTCTTCTTCTTCCTCCTGCTGTTTGTTAGTAGAGAGATGATTAGTGAAAGACGTAGTCATGAATTGAGATGGAGAGAAAACATGATGATTCGAATCATTAGCAGATGTGTTTAAACTTCCACCTGAAGAAGCCATACTTTGTTTGTAGTAAATATATATTTGAAAGGGGAAATGGAGAAGGGCGTTAGAAAGTGTTGAAGGGGGGCGGGGAGATATATATATATATATATATATATATATATATAAATAAATGATAAAGCATGGAGAGAAGTCTTTTGAGCTTCTTCTGAGAAGGCAGCGGGAGGTTTGACCGTGGAATTTCATTTTATTGGTCAAAACGTGTGGGTTTTACTCATTCTCGGCTGCTGAACTGACTCACCCATTATTTTGACAAGACAAATAAAAACAAATTTCCATATTTACTCTTTTTTTTCACCTAATCTTTTGGATAAATACTATTATTGCACCCGTGCTTCGTACGGATGGCTTCTTAATAGGAAGGAAAGCAGTCGTTTAATTTTTTTTAAGCTTATAAAAGTAATATGGAATTGATAGTAACTAATAATAAATTTATATTAGCAAAATTAAATGATTAGCTATTGTGTAACAATATATGAAAGATTGTATGTGACTGTTTTTTCTCTATTACAAAAAGGATTGAGGGGTACAAATTGAAAGTTAACCACTTGAATTATAGGTCACAAGGTTTCCTTCAAGATGAAGGTCGGGATAAAAGTTCTCCTCTTCATATCTTACTTCACCTGAGAAGCCGGTATACCAAGGAGAATCTCATGTAGGCGAAGAATTTAAGTAGTGTCTCTCCTGCTTTCCTTTACCGGTTGCACCGTTGCTTCCCTCTTTGTCGCTTCTGTTTCTAGAAGCACCAATACCATTTACCGGCCGAAACTCGTCAATTCCTTGATTATGGTCACTTCCAAGAAGAATAGCAAGAACAATCTGAAGATAAGTATCTAAAAATGCATGACAAGTAAACCAAGAATCACAGATTGGGAACAAATAATAAGACACTGCTTAATATAGATAGAAGAAAATGCATGTCACTCATAGCAACCCAAGCTACAAAATTCTGCTAATCACTATAAAGTACTCCAAATGCATTACTACCAACTTCCTTAATGATCTTGTATCTACATCAACCATAATGAAGATTGGATTAAACATAAGATAATAGAAATATTACATAAATACAAGATTACAACAACCTTACCTTTCCATTATTTTGTTTTCGCCAGCCATAAAGCAATTTATGAATAAGCTAAATAACAGAAAAAAGTTTTTGCGGAGACAATGAAAATATGTAATTTACCCTTGGACTATTAGATTTATGTTCTTTTTCCCCAATAGTTTGAAAATATGCAATTTGCTCTCTAAACTATTTAATTTGTTGCAAAAGAGTAAAGGTTCGACAAAAATCTTCATCCGTACGAGCAAATTTAAAGGTAATACCACCCTGAGTTATTAGTTTTGTGCGGTTTACCCCGTAAGCTATTAGTTTTGTGTGGTTTACCCCGTATGCTCTTAGTTTTGTGATAATCCAAAAAGTCGTTACTCTTAACTTTACACCTGTGTCGGAGATATTTTTATTGAAATTTACTCTTATGCAGCAAATTAGATAGTTTATGGGACAACTTCAGGTATGTCCACCCCCTTCTGTTTCTGCTACTTCTCAAGGATGCAGCAGATAGTACTCTGCGTTGCTGTTATCATTATTCTGCAACAATTTCATAAATACTCAATTCTTTTGTATAGCCTCAAACACGTGCAATTTGAGCACGAAACAACTTCTCTATAAGTCTTTAATGCTGGGAACCACCCTTCCAAGTCATACTTTGCATCCGCATCATTCAATGCGACAGAGACAACAGATACAAATTGATAGGGAATGTTTAGCTGGTTGCAATAAGAATTTCACAGGTAGCCTTAAAGAACTTAATCAGAAAAAAGATACCAGCTTGTAGAAATTTTTAGCATCTCATTGTGCATCTCCCACGAATCATTTCCATTTAGGGTAGTTATAAAGAATTGTTCCATCTTTTCAAACTGATGAAGACTAAAAAGTCCCAGAGTATCTTGAACATGCAAACCAGCTTCTTTCCTTAAGAAAGTTGAATATCCTACATACCTAATAGGAAATAAAAAGTCCATCCCATAAAAATAAAGAATGTGCTTGAGAACAGTATAAAGCTAAGCTAAGGTTCTCATACCTGAATGGCAGTGGGGTAGGATGGATCCAATCATCAATATGATATGCACAAAGCGGTTGTTCATAAGTAGAAATCACATATTTGTACAAAAGGCTAGAAGGGAGGTAACTATAGTAAATTCACGAACTTCGACACTCAAGAAAAACATCATAATAAACAAATTGTACAAATTCAAACGCAAGCATATTATTTTGAGTTGAAGAAAAAAGAAAACCACAGGGGAATGATACCTCGGCTTCTAATTTGGCAATATAAGCGATGAATGTCGCCTTATCTCTCCGCTTAATCGACTCTTCATCAAAACCTGCTTCTTTGAGCCGCTTCCATATAGTTTCATCACTTAATGGAGTTTTCAAAACCCTAGCAAAACCTGGATCTGGGTATACAAAATTTGTTACGGCGTCGCCGCGGATTTCTCCGACCAAGAAGCCGAAGTCGCCATCTATGGATCAAATTCGAAGGCTAATTCTTCAATGGCTTCTATATCTAAATATCTGGTCCACATCGATTGATTTTTGTGTTGACGATTTCCTCAAGTTCAGTTCCTGAAAACGATGAAAACTTCGCAAATAAGAAAATGAACGGCAGCCAAAAACCAAGGATTAAATTCCTTAGGGCTATAAGAAACTTCACCAAGATGAAATCAAGAAGCAGCCGAAGCCGACGAGGGTAGGTCGATAGGCAACTGTTCCGAGATGGGAGAAAAAAAAAAGCAATTAAGATACGGGAACAGTGCAAAACCGATAAAGGGCTATAAGGAACAGTCGAGGGTATGAGGGTAGGCACTGTAGCTCGATGGTAAGTCCGGGAACAGTGCAAAACTGGATGAGCTTGGAAAGACTTTCAGAGATTGGACCATTAAATTTTTCTAATTTACTATATAGTGTCATGATGATGCATATTCAGGGAGTAAAAGAAGTACCTAATTAATTACAAATCCTTTTAACATGTCAACAAAGTATGTCTTTCTTTCTTCATCAATCTTCCTCCTTTGCCGGTATTTTTCAATTAGCTTCTACTTCTACAACAATAGATGCCTTAATAAAAATAAAAGCCACCGAGGAGTGGCAACGTTGATCTCCGCACGGCGCTGTTAGGAGCAGACGATCGGGAAAATAGAGCACCGAGGGCTGGCGAAAATACCGCACAAATCCTTGTAGTGATTTTGCTTCTCTTGATTGAGGGAGAGAATACAAGAAAGCAAGTGCGCAAATTCCCAAAGTCATTCAGTAGTGCTTCTAGCTCATCCTGCACTGCCCATTGAATTCCCATGGTCACTGCAGATGACTTAGTTATTTCACTTGTAAAAAGACATGCCAGTATTATAGCATAATTCAAGCTCCAACTTACTCATACTAAGAAAATTGTTCTCAAATCTTTTAACATTTTTTTCTCAAATGTTTATGCTCATTGTTTCCTATACATTTACATTTTATGGGGGCCACCTCCTGGAAGTGTGCATAGTTGATTATATATCACTAATGATTTTTAAGTCTATATCCAGTAAGTGAAGTAGTTGATATAAAATTTTGCAGCAATAAGAACATAGAAGCCGCAAACATTAAACTGCCTCGATACTCCTTTTTCCCACATTCTAGACCATAAAAACAACAAATCAATCAATAAAGAGCCCCTTAAGTCAATTGAGGGAAAAAGGAAATGGTAATCCATACCACTATGCAGTTGTTCTCTGAAGAAGCTAGCCTTTCCATGTCAACAACATAGTTTAGAGTTCTATAAAGATACATCAGAAGAGTGTCAACTCCCTCCTTCACTGAGATGGCGAGATCTATTTCACGACAAGCTTGCAGATACCTGCGGCAGATTAGTTAAAAGAGGTAGAGGATCACGCAACAACATATCTTGAGGTGGGATAAGGAAGTCTTTTAAGATATATAAAAGAACTTTGGCCCTTTTCCATTCAGAAAAAAGATATTGAGTATGATGAATATCAACAACTACGAATAGAAACCCAGGAGCACCTTATCATGTTTTCTATGGCGGACTCTAATAGATCAGCTCTATTGGGTAGATGTAGAAGAAACTCATCATCAACAGCAGACTCTAGACCTGCCTTCTTAAGAAAAAAACAGCTCTTTGAATAGCTGCAATCCATCATCTATTACATTTTCAAGAGATTTTAGAGGATGCAATCCCCATCCTTCGAACCTGAAGATTTTCAACCAATTTATACATTATTAAACACAAACACAAACACAAAAATATACTTACATGTCAGCACGGACATGAGAAGATTGTGTGAGAAGAAAATGGAGAAGTCTACATATACTTATTGTGAGCAAAGCACAAAAGTAAAAGAAACAGAAGCTACAGGAGTTCAGTTCTATTTCCTAACGCCTACCTCTTCACTGATAAATATTTCCAGTTTACAACTCAGGGAGTCATGATAATTTTTGTGAATATGAATTAAACACCTAGGTGAGAGATAATGGATGAGAAACATCATACTGGTGAAAATGATCTAATAAGAGTAAATGATCTGTAATGGTATCAGCAAGTTTGAAAAGTTATGTACCATGTCCACATTCAATGCGGAAACCAAGGTCTTGTTATACCAAGAAATAGCCTCCTCTACTTGTTCTTTGGATTCGTTGTTTCGATCAAACTTTTCCATGCATGCTGTCAAAGCTATTATCCAAAAGAAAAATCAGATAACAAGTCAGATCAAATAAGAATAATTGGTATCCATGGATGACAATATGTAGATGATTCGATATATTCGATTCCTATGCCAATCGATGCATTTTGTTTCCACTTACTTTTTCTTAACTTCTAATAATCCAATTTTTCAAGCATAATGTTGTAATACTTCAGCAAGTAAGGAATTACAGTCATGATAGTATGAAAAGCATTCACCTTCGGACATGAGATATAATAGCAATATATGCATTTATTTTCTTTCACTATGGTCTTTCACAAGTCCTTTTAGTTCTTCAACTCTAGCTTTCATAACAATGAGACTTTGAAATAGCCATCCATTTTGCCTCTTTCAGAGTTTTTACTACATAAGTGGTAGCAAAAGATTAGCAAACTCCTCAGAGACAAATTAGCAGATAAAAACATTCTATTGCCAGCATTAAGTCATTAACTGGAACAAAGTTAATGTAGTGAGATGCATTTGCAGATGGAAAATCTCAAAACCATCTGTCTTCGTGAAACATATGCATCAAATGATTTATTCGATTAAATTCAGGCCAAGTATGTTAATGATACTTTGTTTCGTAATACAGGAGTAAAAGGTTAGTGCATTACAATCAAAACCAGAAACATGAGACCAACTTTCAGTATGATGTTTATTGCCAACACAAGTTGAAGAATTGATAATATACACAACTAGTTTTCTATGTGCTCTCTCTCACATACCAGCTGGTCTCTTTTGCCACTTTAGCCCACTCGTTTCCGATTTTCTCGCTATACGGAACCTGTAACAACCATGACAAACACTGATACAAAGATCCATTCTCAAGAATAATGCAACATGCAGTCAAATATATACAATGCAAGAAAATCAAAAATGGAAGGAACCGAGAAGAAGAAACAATAAATATTTAGCTCTATAAAGACTATGAGCCTCATTATCTGGTTTTGGTCACCCGGTCTATGGAAAGACTTTCAGAGATTGGACCATCAAATTTTCCTAATTTACCATACAGTGTCATGATGATGCATATTCAGGGAGTAGAAGAAGTACCTAATTAATTACAAATCCCTTTAACATGTCAACAAAGTCTGTCTTTCTTTCTCCATCAAACTTTTGAATTTCGCTTCTATTGTTTTTCTGCAATCACACCACCCTTTTGGCATCAAGAAATCTAGATTAAAAAAGGACATGGAAGAATATGACCAAAATATGCTCGTCAAGAATACTTCGTACCAATCTGTCTCTACTCTATTCCATTGTATCACTAAGCCATTCCAAGATAGAGACGAGATGTAGTTAAAGCAAACAATATATTTAGAGGCAACATTCAGTTTTCTACATTACACGATGAATCTTTCCAACCTCATTACAGAAAATCATGTCCAGATGTACAACACTCTTGATTAGCATATTTTTTTAAGAAAAATATAAATTTGCTGCTTTTAGATAGATAAAGAGAGCAATACCAGCAAGCGTCTTCACCATATCATCCTTTGCTTTTCTTAATTCCACTTTTCGCTTACCCAATTTCTCTGCCACATGAACGTGAACAGAACCATCAAATTAAAAAACAACCCCAACATAAACTTCATAAATCCACCAAATTCTAGAAGAACCTCATCAATCATAACTTCATATACCATCAAGCTATAGTTATCTAACCTCCGAGAACAGTTTCCTATTGCAGCCAATAGTTGCCTACAACTACTGCCTAGTGATGGCTACTGGTTTGGTTTTGGTTTTTTTACCGCATTAATTGAGATACATGCATCTTGCTCTTGCATGCACCTTTTTTTATTACAAAAACTGCATAAATAATTCAAATTCTAGAAGAACCCCATCAATCATAACTTCATAACTCAATAAAAATTACTATTAATTTGCCCTAAGAAATGATAGAATTCGCTAAACTAAAATAATAGATCTGGACTAAACCCTAAAATCCGAGTCTAAGATAAATAAGAAAAGAAATCGAGATTGCCTTGAATCCAAATGGTATTTTGGGCTTTCGTCTTCGCGGAATCAAAAAGTTGTAAGTGGTAGGCGCAGTGTCGACTCTCCGCTGTTGAATTGGGATTTCCTGTTCACGACTTAAACTCCTTTCAGCCATTCGTGTGAGCAATCGCTCTTCCCGGAGCTCTCCATCTGCTGTCCGATTGTGGTTTTTCTCTAATTCTCCCTCTCAATAGGTGTAGCGGATGCATATAGAAAAGCTTGATGGAAGAAATATTTTGCGGGGCTCGAGGAAGCTAAGCGCCTCGAGAATTGTAATCGAAAAAGGTGATGCAAAGTGCATGTATCTCAATTAATGCGGTAAAAAAACCAAAACCAAACCCAAACCGGTAGCCATAGTGTAGGCAGTAGCGGTAGACAACTATTGGCTGCAATAGGAAATTGTTCTTGGAGGTTAAATAACTATAGCTTGATGGTAATATAATAGAAAGAGAGAAGGGGTTAATTAAATATAGGTATTAAAAAAAAAGTTAAAATATGGTACTGTATGTTGGTCCGGAGACGAAAAGTCAGGTGTAGAGGGGGGGGGGGGTGAATACACCTGAGCTCAGTTTCTTTTTCTCAGTGAAGGTCAGCTGAGCTGATGATTGCAACTGATGAACAGTGCCAAATAAGCCTTCGATCGCGGGACAGAGTGAGTCGGCCCATCGAACTCTCTCCTACTGACTGTTGTCAGTACTTTGAGAATCAGTCGGAGACTGTTGTGTGGAAAGTGTGGGCCCCGGAATTCGTCTCTTTTGAAAACACGTTTTAGCAAATTAAATCTTTTGGATGTGCGCTTTATAAAATACGTTTTATGCAAGCTTATGATTTTTAAGTCAGTTTAATGCTATGCAATAAAATAGTAAAAGAACACAAGCGATTTAACGTGGTTCGGATACGCAAGATCCTACGTCCACGGTCCTGAACAAGGCAGGAGAACTTGTTGATTATTCTGAGCAAGCCTCAGCAGGGATACTGTGCACTGGACAGTTCCCTCTAAGTTATAGTCCTTAGCGACTTTACAATCCAAACCTAAGTCTGAAAGGGAAGGGAATTTTCTCCAACTGAGAAGGAGTTCTTACAATAAGAATAATTCACTAAAGGTGAACTCCTTCGAATCTAAGCTATAAATATGACAATGAGCTTAGTCTAGAGAAGTAAGGGATGTAAGAACTCTAGAGAGAAAAACTAAGAAATCTTCTAAGTATGCAAGTTTTCCTCTGGATGATCTTTGAGTGTTCTAGAGCGTTTATGAACTTGAGCTTGTCCCTTTGAAATTCCGTCGTTCTTGTTTTCGGAGCTTCAAAAACTTCTCTATTTATAGTTGTGAGTTATGGCATATGTCCGTTGGAGACGACGATGCCACGTGTCACAAGCTTCCAAGGAAAACGGCCATTAATTCGAACTTGTTGCAGCAGGGCAGTTAATGCACTGTTCATGAGAGCAGCTTTACTGTGTAGAGTAGGTAAGCGTTGTCCGCTTCTCATTGGTCGAGGTTTGTAGTTGGTGAGAATGTCGAGTTGACCGTTCAACAACCTCGTATGTCTTCTGCGGAACTTTTCGAAAAGACTTGAATAGCTGGGTCGCTTTCCGTAGGATACAGTAGACTGAAAAGTCTCTGTCTTCTTCAGCTGAGTCGGCTGACACGGCATCTACTGAATAGGTCAGCTGGCGACTGCGAAGGTACTGTGCTTGTTTCTGTTCTTCTGCTGATGACTATCAGCTGGGAGTAGTCTTCTCCGATGATTTGTCGGTGATGCGCTGTCTTCGACCGAGTGAAAGATCGGTGCCGGACCGAAGAACACAAGCGATTACACCGATGACGTGGGGTTACGAAAAGTATCTTCGACAGAAGATCAGTTCAACAATTACCCCGTACAGGACTTAGACAAAAATAATAATCAATACATCAAGTATAACCTATACATCAGCTAATCCTAACGACACACTAATCTACTGATATCAGCTAGGTTTTGGGATCTTCAATTACATAGTACTACTATGATTTCCCCCAATTTTCTTTTAACCGAACAGCTGAATATCATCTACTGACTCATATCCAACAATTTCCCCCTAATTGATGATGCCAAAACCTCTACCTCTACCTCTACCTCTTAAACTTCTTAAGTCTATAAAAGATGCTATCCTACTGACAACAATTTCCCCCTTACAACATTCTGAGGAAAAATAAAGATAAAGTAATTTCAATACTTCAGTAGGTGGGAGATAGGCAAAATCAGAGAAACTGTCTGTGAGTGTGTGTCAGATCACTTAGTGATCAGTCGTGAAAACATGATGCAAAGAGCTGAAAGACAATGAGTAATTGTCTGACAAGCAATAGGAACTGATATATATATAATCAATGAAGTACAAGCTCCTACAACTATTACAACAGAAATCAAAAAGAAGAGAAATCACTGCTGACGCTTGAAGCGTTGAGTCCTTTTCTTTAAATCAGCAGACTTCTCAGCAGGAGGATCCAGGTAATAATACTTGTAAACTCTGATCCTGATCTCCTGGATTTCTTCGTTGTCAAGAGGATTGTCAGGCAGCAAACCCAGATGGAAAGCGGCTTCCTCTATCTCTCTCTCAATATCCTTCGTGCACAGCAGTCCACTAGCAGTTCTTGGCGGTGGAATACGTCGGAAAGCTGGGGCACGGAAGGGAATATTCTGTTCTTCCATAATCTGTCTCAGCCGATCTCTGAATGAGATATCAAATCTCGAGATAAGTTCGTTGAATAACTGATCAACTGGATAGTCGAGAGGATAAATGCGCCATACAAAATAGCCTTTAATAAAATCCTCTTTCAGCCATTCCCAATGGACGTTCATATCAGCCGGCACCCATTTATCCACATGCGGGATAGGAATATTCTTAACATATGGGCCCCTGATGAACTTGGATTTTCTTGGGATCTGCCTCTTCGGATCACTCGCGGCTTGAGAGATAAGCTACGCATTTTAGCCAAGTCGGCTATCCTTTTCTTTTCTCGGAGTGCGGGCCGTTTCTCTGTCTCCTCGTCCGAGACTCGGACCTTGCGGCGTCGCCTCCCGTGTCGCTTGATCTTCCGCTATCCGCTCGGGTGTTAGAGTAGAAGTGGGAATACTCGAGCAAGTAGCTTGGATCTCGGTCGGAAGAGCCTTAGCAAAATCTTCTTGGGCTTTCTTCTTCTGCTCTTCGACCGACCCGACCTCTTTCTTGCCTTTGCCCTTAACGACTTTGCCCTTAGGCTTCTTTGCTTCGCTTCTCTCGCCTCTTCAAGCTGACGCTCATGGTCGAGCTCATCCTACAGCTGTTGGGCAATTTTGAGGTCATAAGCCTCTTGCTCCGCTTTTGATTTGAACTTATGGACCGGGGAGGAAGGAGGAGTAGATTCAGTTGAAATCTCCTTCCCCGGCCTCTGCGGTGGCAATTGTTCAGGCTCAGGCTCTTCTTCTTCTGTCTCCTGCTCAATAAAATTTGCTACTTCTTCAATGTGAGCAGCAGAAGAGGAGATGGGGGTTGGCTGAAGTGGGAATTCTAGGAGAAGGACCTCAGAAGAGTTCTTATCCTGAGTTGTAGAGGGTCCTTCCTCCTGAGCCCTTTCCCCCTGAGTCTGTGCGGGTTCTTCAGTTGTGGAGGGTCTCTCCTCCCGAACCCTTTCCCTGATAATCTGTACATCAGCTGTATCCGTTTCAGGTTCATCTTTTATGATACCTTCCCCCTTTTTGGCATCAGCAGCCTTATCGAGGTTGGTACGGATAGGCGTGACTTCTTTCTCAAGCTTGTATACCGAGTCCTTGATCGAGTAAGCGTAGAGTCGAAGTCCTTGACCAAGTCACGCGTATTTCTCCCGGTCCTTCTCTTGATTTGCCCTAGATCGATTGAGATGAGCAGCTGACTCCTGGCGGAGTTTTAGCAGGGCTAGATCATTAGATTCCTTCATCTCTTTCTGAATCTCGTTCAAGGCCGCAGCCTGTTGCTTAATAGCAGTCTGGAGGCTACTTGTAGCCAACTTGTTTCGCTCTTCCATTTGAGCTTGGACTGTTGTGAGAGCATGAGTCAGTTGCTCAGTAAATGTTTTGTCTTTGAGCTTGGAGCGGCAAGAATCGACTCGTGCGGATAGATCTCGCTTTACGAGCTATCAAAGCCTGCTCGATCATCTCCTTAAAATCAAGCTGCGAAGGAGCCTCTTGAGGAGTGGAGATGCCAGCGGCTAGCTTATCCAGGCTTTCAGTCTGCGCCTTCGTATACTTCTCCCATTTGATATGGACGTCTTTGGCGAGAAGTCTGTTTTTAGCACCTTGGCGTCTGATTGCCTTATTCACTGATTTGGAGGACACGGAACCAATGGGTTGAATCTGGTAAGAGCTTGTTCCGAGCCTTTGATCAGAAAACACGAGGAGCTGCTCCCGACTGTACTTCGGAGCGCCCTGAGCCTAACCTGATGTACCAGGGGGTGGTGATTGGCTCTTCTCATGGGGAGTTGGTCCCTCAGCAGAGCCTCCCAACTCTGCATCCTTGGGGTTGCCTTCCATCTCCTGATCTTGTTCTTGGTCATCATCCTCATCAGTAGGAGGAGATGGAGGCGGAGCATTAGCAGCAGGAGCTGTGGGACGCAGGCTAAGAAGATAGAGCATAGCAGCTCAAAGATCCTCGAAGGACGCCAAATCAGCTGGCTCCCCGAAACCGATCTCTGCCTGTAAGTCTTGCTCCTCTGTTAGTAGATCGATGGCTGACTGAGTCTTTGCAAAGTCTATCAGAATATCCCAGTTTAAAAACCTCAGTAGCATCTGAACTCTTGCCCTGATGGCAATGTCAACCAAGTATTCATGCTCAGCTATCTCTGGAATCGATCGTGAATCTCCATTGTAGCACGCGAGACGAGTGGTATGAGTTGTTGTCCATTCGGTCTCTTCGATTGGCTCTCGAATGTCCGACCGAGTGTCATCGGAAGCCGATGACTTGAGCTTTATCCTTGAGGGTGGCTCCTTCCATCCCTGTGTCGGAGTCCAATGTTTGCTCATCTTGAGGTGGAGGAGGAGCCTGTTCTATGACAGTTATCGGCTGAGCCACAGTGACCTCAGCTGGTCGTGGCTTTGTAAGCCTCCTCCTCTTGGGCACATCAGCGGGAGATGGCGGGCGTGAGCGGCTCTCTTACGCTCGGGTGGCCCTTTGCCAATTGACTTCTCCGTCGCTTCTTTAGTCTTAAACTTCATCAGCTTAGTGTTGTACAGCTTTGAGTCTTCGAAAGCTGAGTTCCTTTGTACAACACTCTCTATTAGGACAGACATCTTAGTCCCGAATAGAAGCTTACCCGTATTGGCCAACCTCCTCTCGCCAGTGGGTTGAGTAGTGAATTTACGGGCACGGGCTTTCATCGAGTCGTGTAATAGTACGCCCAATTCACTTCTACTCCGTCATCAATAGCCATCATCACTGAATCCTTGGCTTGGACGGAGTTGATCATACGATCCAGTGAGCTTGTCGGTATGTGCGAGACCACATACGCTAAACCTCGTCGAGGTAGCAAAAGATTCCTCGGGAGAGCCGTCTTGAACGTCGGATCACTGCGTCCCACGAACTTTTGCACATAGGCATTGATCTCCCTCTCCTTATATCCGATAGGTGAGATACGGGAATTAGGAAGGCTGAAACGCGAGGACTAGAGCCTCGCGGATGTTGAAGGTGTCTTCGAGTCCGCTTCCACTTGTTCGGAGTTGTTTCTCTCATGTATGAGAAAGAAGCTTCTTCTCCTCCGGCAGCCACTGAGTTCCAGTTGAAATACGCTTCTGCCACTTGCCTTGGCAGATGGGCACACGGATGCTTGGACACAAGGGTCTCCAACCCTGACCTCTCCAGAGCATCGAACATAGGCTCCAGATATGGAATGTTCACCTGGCGGAAAGCCATTGTTGGTTCGAACTGGATTCGGATGGCCATGATCTCCACTATTGGTTCAGGAGTCTGTACGATCACCATAGAAATCTGCAAAACACATGTTAGCACTTGAAAATAGAGTAAGTCGGTAGTTGTCGCAGATTTGAATACATTACCGAGTATGAGAGCTTGAGAGATGCACGAGACAAAGCGATTATGAGGAGGTTTGAGATGGAAACTGATTTGCGATAAAAGCTCTTAGGTTTGATAATGGCGAAAAGTGAGGAAAAAGATAGAAGTTGAAAGATTTTGTATATATTGGCTTGATTGCAAGTTTCAATCCAGCGACTGAGTTTTAATCTTCCAAAAACTATGAACGGCTAAGATTTAATGTTATAAAAGGAATGATTACAAAAGCCGCCTAAAATATAGATCGACGTAATAAAGGTAACTGAGAAGACATGCATTAAATGCGCGACAGACAACATTAATTACTCAGTTTATGTAAATGAAAAGGTTTCCTACTGACCTTTCCTTAAAACTATTAATGGCGGGAAATGAATGCACATTAACTACTGAGTGTGAGCGACTGATGCAATAAATGCGAGCATGCTTCAAAAGAATTTAAGTACACAAAATTACGCAAACCTCTTCAGCTGAACTTATCAGCTGGTTACCGATCTTCTTCAGCTGAACTTATCAGCTGGTTACCGAAATGTATAAAGAGAATGGTTGTCATGCTGATGACTATGTTCCCCCTTGCTGTGTACAGTGTGACTTTCCCTAACCGAGTCATTGTACTTAGTTATCCGACCTCGTCGCATCGATTCCTTATGCTGATCCCAATTGTTATACCAATTGTTGGGCAATGATGTTCTCGGTAGTCGGCATCTCTACCGACGCATCTCGGTAGGGATCCGGTGAGACCTAGCTCAACTGATAGTTCTCTGAACCTGTTCTCAGCTAGTGGTTTGGTCAGTATATCTGCCCTTTGCTTGTCAGTATGGATCTTCTTCATCCTGATATCCTTCTTCTCGACATGGTCTCTGATGAAGTGGTGTCGGATATCCACGTGCTTGCATCTGGTATGTAGAACTGGGTTCTGAGTTATGGCAATTGCACTTGTGGAGTCGCAGTAGATGGGCACTTCATCCTGAGTTATACCATAATCTCTAAGTTGTTGTCGAAGCCAAAGGATCTGGGCACAGCAACTTCCTATAGCCATGTACTCAGCTTCAGTAGTGGACGTTGCTACTGAATGCTACTTCTTTGAAAACCAAGAAATCAGCTTGCTGCCTAGGAACTGACAAGTTCCGGAAGTTGACTTTCGATCTATCCTGCATCCTGCATAATCAGCATCAGAATAACCTGTTAGTATTAAGTTATCATCAGCAGGATACCATAACCCAGCATCAGGTGTTCCTCTTAAATAGCGCAGAATCTTCTTCGCTGAGTCTAAATGACTTCGCTTGGGATCCGCTTGGAATCTTGCGCATACACCTACAACATAAGTTATGTCAAGACGGCTAGCTGTTAAATAAAGTAAAGAGCCTATAATAGCTCTATAGTCAGTAGAGTTAACAGAAGCTCCCTCTTTGTCTAGATCGATTTTAAAGTTCGTGTTCATGGGGATTTTGGTACCGGCTTTCTTGGAGTCGCAGCCGAATCTCTTGAGAAGATCTCGAGTGTATTTGGCTTGATTGATGAAAATTCCTTCAGGTGATTGCTTTACTTGAAATCCAAGGAAATAATTCATCTCTCCCATCATGGACATCTCAAATTTCTCCTTCATCATCTTCTCGAACTGCTGACATATGACTTCGTTTCTGCAGCCGAAAATGATGTCGTCCACGTAGATCTGCACCAGTAGGATGTCATCTCCCGACTTTATGTTGAATAGGGTGCGATCTCTTGTCCCCTTCGAAAACCTTTTCGAAGTAGAAAGTCCGATAGGGTATCATACCAAGCCACGGGTGCTTGTTTTAACCCATACTGAGCTTTCCTAAGTCTCGTACACTGATGTCCCTGCTGAAAGCCGGGCGGTTGTTCCACGTAGACTTCTTCTTTCGGCACGCCGTTCGGAAAAGCTGACTTCACATCCATCTCGATATACCTTAAATCCCCGATGTGTTGCATAAGCTAGGAAAAGACGAATGGTTTCCAATCGGGCGACCGGAGCAAATGTTTCATCAAAGTCAATTCCCTCCGCCCGATTCGTATCCTTTAGAAACTAGTCGAGCTTTATTTTCGACGACGACGTTGTTTTCATCTCGCTTGTTCTTGAAGACCCACTTAGTTCCAATCACGTGCCGATGTCTTGGTGTCCGTCGACAAGCTCCCAAACTTCATTTCGACGAACTGGTTCAGCTCTTCTTGCATAGCAATGACCCGGCCAACATCTTTAAGTGCGTCCTCTATCGACCGAGGTTCTTTCGTAGACGAGAAAACAAGAGTAAAGTGAGCTTTCTCCTTGACTTAATCTTGATCTCGTCCTTATAGTTGCTTGATGGATCTCCAATGATAAGGTCGAAGAATGAGCATCGAGCCACGAACGCCTGAGTCGGGCTTCTTCTTCGATACTACTTCGCACGGTCGGTAGGTGTATTAGGCATTTCAGTAAGTGCGTTCGCGACCGTAGCAATTCGGTAAGAAGGTTAGGATCTACCGAGTTTCCGGTGTTCGGGGGATTTAGCTCGGGAACATTAATCGTTCCCCCCCGAGTTTATATTCTCAATAGAGGTCTCGGTTACCACGGGGGCTTCCTCATCGACCGATGTTACTCGTTGTTGATTACGTTCGATAGAATCAACTAGGTCGGCTACATTGCTTGTTGGCTGAGTCCGAGTTTGTTCATCGTCCGACTCATCATCCCAACAATGCTTCGGATCTTTTCGCCTTTATCATTCGATCCGAGATCCCGTAGCTTGCTGCCGACATCTTCGATATTTGACTTTGTATCTTTCCCTGTTCTCGGTAACAAATTCATCGAAACAACATGAGGGCTTTCCTCCACGCAAAGAGTCCAATAGTTAAAGACTACGAATGCTTTGCTTGACTCGAGAGTATCTTAAGAATACTCCTTGATCGGATTTGCTATCAAAGACCTTCAACCGATCTTTCCCATTATTGTGGATAAAGCAAGGACAACCGAAAACATGAAAATGAGAAATAGAAGGAATTCTCCCTTTCCATAGTTCGTAAGGCGTCTTCATGTGTTCTTTGTGTCGGTAGTGAGCGATTCCCGAGTGTAACGGGCGGTGTCGGTAGCATCGGCCCAAAACTTTGAGGGTAGTCCGAGAATCTGCGAGGAGCGTTCTTGCTTCGCTTCTTTGAGTGTTCGTTCTTACGTTCGGCAAGTCCGTTCTGCCGAGGGGTGCGCGCGCTGATGTCTCGTGCTGAATTCCCTCTTTATCGCAAGTATGTCTTAACTACGAGTTTAGAAACTCGTTCCTCCGTCGAGCATATCTTCTTAATCTTGATGTTCTTTTCCACACCGAGTTTCTTGAGTAGATTAGGTAACTCGTCCGAACATCGATTTGTTGGCGATGAAGATGACCCAAGTATATCTTGAGTAGTCGTCTATGACGACGAGGGCATACTTCTTGCCTCTTATAGTCATTGGAGAGCGGCCCGAATAAGTCCATGTGAAGCGGTGAAGGATTCCATCGGTGGAAGGTGTCGGAATAGGTGGATTGCTCCTCTTTGTTTGCTTTCCCTTCGTGCACGCTTCATAATTTCGTCTTTGATAAACGATTCGTTGGGCGGTCCTCTGACTTTAGAGTTCTTGACTAGCTTGTTCATGGTCTTGAAGTTCAGGGTGGCCGAGTCTCTTGTGCCATAGTCGGCTTGACTTGTCACCCGATTTAGTCCGTGCGAGCAAGCAAGCCTCAGGTTCTGCGGTATTCCAGTTTGCAACATAGATGTTCTTCCTCCGCGAACCTGATAACACTGTTTTCCCTGTAGATTTGTCAATAATATCACAGAAACCAACGTCAAAGATTAACTGTTAAGATTATCACGAAATTGATCGACCGAAAGGAGATTATGTTGAAGTCCTTCAACATATGTTACTCTTGGAGCCGTGGCGGTCCCAATGTTCGGCGTTCCGTATCCCCTTGTGTAGCCTTTAGAGTTGTCACCGAATTCACTTCGGGACCATCTTCTTGTACGTAGTTGGTCGGCGAGCTCTTCCGGTAAGTCATGTGTCTCGAGCGGCCCTGTCCACTATCCACGGGTCCTTATGCACCCGCAAAACAAAGGCATTTTTTAAGTACCCTTTGGTTCAGTTGGGTCCTTACTGGTTAGTGGGTGATTTCGGAACCCAGATCTGTCTCGGGACCTTAGAAGTCCTAGACTTCTTCTTCTGAACCTTATCAGCTTTCTTCTCCAAAGGACTTGGAGATACCGACTTTCTACTCGATGATTTTGGGTTCGGACGCTTTCTTCTTTCGAGTCTTAGCGCTTCTTCGACCCCGGGCTCATAGTAGTACGAGCCGTCTTGAGCCGGGTGCTCATACTGATGGCTCCTTGTCTTGTTACGCCCATCCGACCTTCTTGGTTCCCCCCGAATTTGATCGCGGTGTCCCGGGGCTGGAACCTTTGGTCACCGCTTGTTGCTACTCGGCCGAGGTGCAATCATTTTCTCGTTTGTTCTTCGCCCGAGGTGTGGTGTCGGCAGCTTGCACCTTTCCTCCGACGAACCTATCGCCCGGGGTTGCTTGAGCTTTTGGAGGTGGAAGCTTCGTGGGTATAGCCAAGGCCTTCTTTCACAACAAGGTTGGCCGTTGTGCTCTAAGCATGCTTTCAAGCTTCTCCTTCGCTCCCAGGTATTGTTCAGTCATCAAACCTCTCCAGACCTCGTCACTCCTTCTGAGTGAGTCATAGTCATTCTGCACGTCTGTGAGCTTCTGACTGAGCTTGGCTATTTCAGTCTCTTTCTCGAATTGTCCTTGGTCGAACCGAGATCGAGTCTCTTGAAGCCGAGACTTAGTCATAAGAGATTCAATCTCTTCCTTGAGTCTCGCAACTAGATCCACTGACTCGGTAGAGACACGACAATCGGAAGAAAGTCTCCGATTCTCAGCCTTTACCTGTTCAAGTTCCTGGATGGTTCTGTTGAACTCTCTGCTCAGCTGAATCTGTTCCTCTAGTAGATCGTCGTAGGCTTGTACCACATCTAGAGGATCATCTGTGACCGAGCACGTGTACGGTGTCTTTGTGTGAAGAAGAGGTAATAATGCGTTTAGAATTTACCTCGGCCTCTTCTCCGGCCATCGAGACGGTATTCGGCCGACTCATCGAGAACCGACTCTGCGACCTCAAGCTGCGACGAATGCGGCTTCGTCTTCGAAGAATACATGAATGTATCCTCCTCAATTGAGTTGTCGGATATCTCTCCGGCTATATAGGCCTGCCGTCTCTCGGCGAATTTCTTTCTCCTGGCTGCCGTTACGCTCTTTGAAGCAGTGAGAGTTCGGGACAATCGTGCGATAGTGTCCCTCCTTCTTGCGGTTGTAGCGGTGGATGTTACTGCTTGCTCTTACCGGTGAGTCTTTAGACGGGTGCGGCAAGACTCCGATTTCCCGCATTCGGTAGAAGGATTAGATTCTTCTTTCTTATGATAGTCTTTCTTACCCGAAGAAGAATCTCGATTGTATTTCCTCGACTTCCCGACTCTCTCCTTTTCCCCTCGATATTTGAGAGCCATCGGTGCTAGGCCGGTCGGGCCTGAAGTCTCGGAAGATTTTGCTACCGATGTGGCCACGGTTTTGCTTGAGGAAATAGGCTTGGCTCCGGCATTGCTGACTGTTGCCTTGAAGGCGTGGTCGAACTGTGTGTCAGCTAGAGCGCTTAAGCACTTTTGGGGTAGGCTATGCTCGAATTCCTCCGATTTTAATTCTAAAAATATAACATCAGGAGTTAGAGCATTTAGATCAGAGCGACGTAAATAAGTAGCAAATGGAAGACACTTCTGTCGGGGCAACGCTCTCAAGATCTTGGTGTTCATCTCCTTGTTGGTGAACGACCTCCCCAACCCATTGATGACATTGACTTGATTGGTGAATCTGACACTCGGCTCGTCAATGGTTTCGATGAAGCTCCATTGCAAAGGCGTCGAACTTCTGAAGCTCTAGCTCGAGCTTGTTTTCTTTGATCTGAGGGGTTCCATGGCTCAGTACAGCCAAGGCGTCCCATAGCTCTTTCGCCGTTTTGCAATCCTGTACCCTTCCGAGGTGTGAGTCATTAAGCGTAGTCAGTATGGCATTACGTGCAACTCGGTCAAGGTTGTGCAACTTCTTTTCTTCAGGTGTGAAGGCAGATTTGTCTTTGGGAACCTTAGCACCAGTTTGTGCTCCCACGCCTCCTCCAAGGCCCCAAATACTACGCCGTCGATCATGGGAATGATCGGTCCCGACTCTAGGACATCTGACATGCTGTCGTGGAGTGACGTTAGGTGTGCCTCCATACGTACGCGCCATACCGTGTAGTTCTCTATTGAGAACATCGGTACCATCCTAATACCTGACATATCAGACATTGTAAGAGTACGAGTATAAGGATGCTGAAGAGATGCTTATGCAGTGAAAACGGTTTTCAGGATCAGTTCGAGAGGACAGTATTTCAGAACCGGCGATCAGTTGAACACCGTGTGCTCTGATACCAATTGTTGGTCCGGAGACGATAAGTCGGGTGTAGAGGAGGGGGGGGGTGAATACACCGAGCTCGTTTCTTTTTCTCGGTGAAGGTCGGTGAGGCGATGATTGCAACCGATGAACGAGTGCCAAATAAGCCTTCGATCGCGGGACAGAGTGAGTCGGCCCTCGAACTCTCTCCCTACCGATCGTTGTCGATTACTTTGAGAATCGATCGGAGACTGTTGTGCGGAAAGTGTGGGGCCCGGAATTCGTCTCTTTTGAAAACACGTTTTAGCAAATTAAATCTTTTGGCTGTGCGCTTTATAAAATACATTTTATGCAAGCTTATGATTTTTAAGTCAGTTTAATGCTATGCAATAAAACAGTAAAAGAACACAAGCGATTTAACGTGGTTCGGATACGCAAGATCCTACGTCCACGGTCCTGAACAAGGCAGGAGAACTTGTTGATTATTCTGAGCAAGCATCAGCAGGGATACTGTGCACTGGACAGTTCCCTCTAAGTTATAGTCCTTAGCGACTTTACAATCCAAACCTAAGTCTGAAAGGGAAGGGAATTTTCTCAAACTGAGAAGGAGTTCTTACAATAAGAACAATTCACTAAATGTGAACTCCTTCGAATCTAAGCTATAAATATGACAATGAGCTTAGTCTAGAGAAGTAAGGGATGTAAGAACTCTAGAGAGAAAAACTAAGAAATCTTCTAAGTATGCAAGTTCTCCTCTGGATGATCTTTGAGTGTTCTAGAGCGTTTATGAACTTGAGCTTGTCCCTTTGAAATTCCGTCGTTCTTGTTTTCGGAGCTTCAAAAACTTCTCTATTTATAGTTGTGAGTTATGGCATATGTCCGTTGGAGACGACGATGCCACGTGTCACAAGCTTCCAAGGAAAACGGCCATTAATTCGAACTTGTTGCGGCGGGCGGTTAATGCGTTTGTTCATGAGAGCAACTTTTTGTGTAGAGTAGGTAAGCGTTGTCCGCTTCTCATTGGTCGAGGTTTGTAGTTGGTGAGAATGTCAGAGTTGACCGTTCAATAACCTCGTATGTCTTCTGCTGAACTTTTCGAAAAGACTTGAATAGCTGGGTCGCTTTCCGTAGGATACAGTAGACTGAAAAGTCTCTGTCTTCTTCAGCTGAGTCGGCTGACACGGCATCTACTGAATAGGTCAGCTGGCGACTGCGAAGGTATTGTGCTTGTTTTTGTTCTTCTGCTGATGACTATCAGCTGGGAGTAGTCTTCTACTGATGCGTTGTCTTCGACTGAGTGAAAGATCAGCTGCCGACTGAAGAACACAAGCGATTACACTGATGACGTGGGGTTCTAAAAAGTATCTTCGACAGAAGATCAGTTCAATAATTACCCCGTACAGGACTTAGATAAAAATAATAATCAATACATCAAGTCTAACCTATACATCAGCTAATCCTAACGACACACTAATCTACTGATATCAGCTAGGTTTTGGGATCTTCAATTCCATAGTACTACTATGATTTCCCCCAATTTTCTTTTAACCGAACAGCTGAGTATCATTTACTGACTCATATCCAACACTGTAGCTCGATGGTAAGTCCGGGAACAGTGCAAAACCGGATGAGCTTTAGAGAAGGGGAATAAATTTTCACCATGAAAAGGGGATTTGTATTCATATTGAAAATGTTTCTTTTATGATATGTGCCATCGTCCTTGAATAATTGATACGTAACAAAAACTTTCTTGTTCCAAATTCCAATATAAAGTGAAACAAACAAGTGCTTGATGAGCAGGCAGGTACGGTATGGACAGAGGAGAAACACCATAAATTACAATGCAGTTGGATCCTTAAGCCCATCTCCAACAGGCTGCATTATGGTGTATGCAGCCGGAATTCGTCCCCCAACCGAACTGCAAATTCATCTGCAAAATGGTGAAAATATTTTTTTCTCTCTCTTCCTACTGCAAAAATGGTGATCACTGTAGCAAGCTGCAAAATCCGATGTAGAGTTTATATTTGCACAATAATCATCTACTTCTTTGATAATTTCAACTTTTTTGTGGGTGAAGGTGAAGGTTTGTGTTGCTCAAATGGAGAAGAGAAGATGGACAACCGTGCTCAAGGAAGAAGATAAATAGTGTTATTTAGGTTTTATTTTATCTTGTGGGTTTTAATTATAAGCCCATTTAAAAAAAATTGAGCCCATTTTTATCTCTATTTTTTAAGCTCATTTTTATCTCTATCATTTTTTAACAATATATTATTTTTATCTCTATCTTTTTTTTTAGCCCAATTTAATAATAAAGGTTGTAGGAATAATAAAGAATATTCTCAAAACAATGAAATTGCATAAAAATAACCACAATAACATAAACTACTAGGAAATAGAGTACATAGCAAATAAAAGGAAACCCTACGTTAATAATATTAGAAAAGATACGATACTACCATAATGTAATAAACTAATAATAAGGTGGTAAATCGAAATTTGATCCTCCCAAGTTAGAGAAATAAGGAGCAAATGAATCAGTTGCAGAAGTATCTCCTTGACCAGATTTTTGAACTCTTTTTGCATAAATATGTTCTTGTTGAGGTCGAACATGTGCATGATATCGTGGGTCTGTAAGTTTACAGCGAGAATTTTGTTTTCTTCCTTCATTGCTTTAAGATCGCAAAGTTGACCCATTTTTGCATTTGTTGCATCCATAATCTCCCTAACTTTTTTACTCTCTTCTTTGAGCGTGGTAATGAACATTGATGAAAACTCATCTTTCCTCACTTTTGATTTGGCTTTCTTCACCCCAATAGGGCGGGACGATGGAGAACCACCAAAATCATTACTCTGATCATCATCTAAGTTCAAAGGAACCGGATTATCAGATTCAGGAGCCGGATTATCAGATTCAGACGAAAAACGTTTATTTCTCGCTTGTCTAAAGCTCTTTTCACCATCTTGAAATTTTTCAAAATCCTTCATAATGTTCCATACGTGATCGAATTTCCAGCCCGATTTACTCTCGCTTGTCTAAAGCTCTTTTCTCGCTTGTCTAAAGCTCTTTTCACCATCTTGTCTAAAGCTCTTTTCACCATCTTTTTAGTATTTAATAATAAATATTTCATATATAATTATTGCTTGAAATTATTGTGGGGCTAATGTGTAATATTGAGAACTATATAGATATTATGTAAAAGTATAAAAAATAGTGTGAAAAGGAATATATGGGAAATATTCTTTTTGAGGTTGAATTTGGAGTTGTGGATTGGAGTGAGATTAGTGTTTGATGTGACAGATACTGCAAAATGAGATTGGAAATGGGTGTGCCCATTGGAGATGCTCTAAAGCAGAATATCAATTTCCGAGTCAGACAAGAAGCTGTTATTACCAACCTTGAGATATAGCCCTAGGATGGCTATCTTAGGATGGCTATCTTGCTTTGTCCAAATGAAGTTTCCAAGACTTGGAATCTAATTCTGCCTGCAAATTAAACCAAGATGGCATTGTTCACTGTCATTCAAACATACGCCTATTATAAGTGAATACCTGAAACACTTTGTCTCTCCATTGGAAAGTACAGCCACGTACGCACGAGTCTCGGCAACGACGATTTGAAGGAAGCGTGAAGCTTAAATTTATTTAGTCCATCGCATGCTACGAATGCAGCTGCCAGTCCTCTCGGTGTCAAGCCCCTCAGGTGGAGGACAGTCATGCTTTGCAGGCACCTAATACTTGCAAGGGACAACAGCCCCACATCATTGACCGATGTGTACGACAAATTTATCTGCAAAAACTCAAAAGGATATACTATTATTCACACAGTTGGATTGAATGAAGACATGAACTGATCACCTGTTTGAGGTTTTGAGAGAAGTGAGCAAGAGAGATCATTCCAGCATCATCGATGTTGTCACACTTTTTTATGTCTAGCTTGGAGAGTTGCTTGCATCCCACGGAAACAAATTGTAGACCAGCATTTTGATAAGGAAATCAAGGAACGGTCGCTGACGGATCTGCAATACGCAAAATTGATCATTTCTAGGCCAGGGCAACCACTAGCAATGGCTGAAATACCCCAATCACCAATTCCATCCGATCTGTAAATGTCTACTTCTATTAGCTTCGAACTGCACATGCCTGTATGGGACACCCCCTCATTAGTTATGTTCAAGCAAATTCCCAACTTTAAGCTTTCGAGTCGAGAGCACCTGGAGATGGCTTTAAGGCCTGGATGCATATCAAATCAAACAGCATCATTCACAACAATGACAACTGGGCTAAATCAAACAGACAATTAGTCAGTTACCTTCATCATCAATTTCAGTATTGTAACATCAAGCTCCTCCAGACATTGGCACCGCTGCCCAATCAAAACAAAGGCTCGTGTGAGAATCAAGGTGAATGACTCCATCTTGAGGGAAACGAGGGAAGTACAAGAATTTGTTATTTGCGCAAGGGATGCATGAGTTATTTTGCAGCAGCAGGTGATGTCTAGTTTTCTCAAGTCTGTGTGTTTCGTAACAAGGGAGGAAAGCCCTTCATCTGTCACTCCTACGCACTTACTTAAGCTCAGTTCACTTAGTGATACACACCAATTTCCAATGGCTTTCAGTCCGGAACATGTGACCTTGCAATCATCAAGTTTTAAAGATTGCAACATAGAAAGCTTTTGCAAACTATCGGCAAGAGCAAGATCTACCTGTAAAATCACTAGTAAATGAGTTACAAGTTTGAAAAATCTACAACTATAGGAAAAAAGTTGGAGGCTCACACGAGAACCATATGATAAGATGAGTTGCCTCAAACTTGCAGTAGCACTGGTTAGTGAAGATAAACTCACGTGACTGACTTTCTGACAGCTCGACATATCAAGTGTCTGTTGAAACTATACTTTGTTAGTTTGCAAAAGAAAGCACCACATAAAATCATGCAAGGCCCAGATCCTCTTTAATTGAATAAACAAGTAATGATGATCAAATGTTAGAAAAGAAGAAATGAATAAAAATTACTCAATATTTTCAAGTCAGTAATGAAAATGTAGGAAGCTAAATAAGGCCAAAGGACCACAATCTATGTTGTGAGTTCTCAAAAGAGTAAAGAGAAACGTAATGCTAAAACTATGTTGTAATGTCATTAAATGCGATATGTATCTGTACCATATTATACTAATTGCGGAAGTCGGTGAACTACATGTTAAATTCCCAAATTATTACCTCTAGCGATTTGCAACCTTGTTTCAGAGCTATAAGGCTGTCATAATCAATCCCAAAACACCCCTCCAGAACCAAATCTTCAAGTTGCTGCAGCTCTAAGATTTGCGACAAGCACGTATTGGTTATCTACATTGGAGAAAATAAGAAAGAGGCATCATCAATTTGTGGTCCGTGAGTATTGCTTACTCTGCCACTATATACATTCCTATCTTTATATAGTTCAATCATTAAATTAAGCAATTTGCACATAAAAGACTTGATTTCATCATCAATTCTACAAACAAATAACAAGTAGAGCTAGCTATATTGTATGATCACCATTCATTTAAGTGTTCAGATATAACCCCCTTAAACACACCACATCAATCTTTAGAAGCAAAGAAATGCGTAGCTTCTTACGTAAAAGGAGCAATACAACTTCGAACAGTCAGTATACGTAAAGTTGTATTCCATGATGAAAGGATGTCACACATTCAATGAACCACATTCTGTAGAAGACAACAAATATAACAAGGCCAGCAAATCATGGGATTTAAGCATTGGAACTCAGTGATAGAGCAGCTAACAACAATGAAACTTCAAAAAGTAGAATCAAGTAATTTACAAAAAAATAATAATAATAAAATAAAAACACTCTAAAGCCAAAGAAGAGCTGCATTACCGGCAAGTAAGAGAGATCCAAACTGCGAATATCTCGACACTTAACAGCAATCAATCCGACCCCCAAATCACCAACTCTCAAACACCATTTCAAGCTGAGCAACTTCAGCTTCCTACAAACCACAGCAATACAACCAATCCCAATATCAGTAATGGATTTACACCTTACTAACAAACAACCGCTCTAAGTTGTTGGCCTCGGCTATGGCAGCCGCAGCCAAGTCCTTAAGCTCTGTGGCATTCGACGCATCAATCTCAACCAAATTCCCACAATTCAACACCAAATTCGACAATTCCACATGAGAGAGGAATCTGGACGTAGACAGATTAATGGACCGGAGCAATTCCTTACAGTAGATCGACACAACATTGAGCGAAGCATCGGTCGCTCTGGGACAGAGCGAAAGATCAAGATTTGAAACATAAGGGTCTCTGCGCAGAAGTTTCATCAACTGCTCCGGACAAATGTTGCCATGTATATAGTGGTGGGCTCCAGTGAGAACCATTGCTAAGTAACAAGCAAAAATATAAGTTACATAATTCAAACAATTGTATGTTAATATATATATATATATATAGTTAGGTCTGTAATTGAGCCGAGTCGAGTCGAGCCGAGCTTTGCAGAGGCTCGGCTCGATTAGCTATTTTATGTTTGGGCTTGAATTTTGGCTCAAACTCGATACGAGCTTTTAATATGGACTCGAACTCGATTTGATAAATAGTTATAGTATTAGAGCTTGGCTCGAAGTTCAATAATTTGGTATTTTTGTAAAAAAAATTATTATTAATCGAGCTGAGCTAGCGAGCTTTCGAGCTGAATAGGCTTGGGCTCAAATTCGGCTCGAATAAGTTGTCAAATATTAAGTGAGGCTCGAGCTCGAGCCCGAACTATTCGAATAAAATTCGACTCGTTTACAACCCTATATACAACATCGGGAGGGATCTTATGAGAATCCTACCCTTAAATGAGAACTAAAAACTATTATGGACCTTAAATTTATTTTAATCTATGATTGTTACTAAATTATCATTTAATTCATTATATTTAATAAAAATATGTTAAGAGTATAATAATGTAATTTAAATTGTATGTATTAAGTAACATATCTTTCATATTTATCTTCTTACGGCTTTTGTTATGAATGCATGAACCATTTTTCCACTTTTAAAACCATTTCACTTATTGATTTTTATTAAAATAATTTTTGTGTTGTAGATAATTCAATATTCATTTTTTTCATAATAACGTATAAACACTACAAGAAATCCTAAAATTACAGATGGAATTACTGAAGGATTAAAACACGGGTCGGCTATTACCGATGGAATACCGACGGACATTATATTTCGCAATTACCGACGGAAAATTCCGTCGGTAATGTACTGATGGAATAATTCCGTCAGTATACGTAATTTAATATTTCGAATTAAATTTCTTTGATTTTACTGATGGAAAATTCCGTCAATACAATTAGTTTAATTTTTTATTAAATTTATTAAGCTTTACTGACGGAATTATTCTGTCAGTAAATTACCAATGGATTTTTCCGTCGGTAATCCGTTGGTGAAATTAATTTAATTTTTTGATTATATATATTATGTTTTACCTACGGATAAATCAGTCAGTAAAACCCTTGAGACGAGAAATACCGTATCTATTTCACCAATATATACTTTTATCTATTCATAGCAATAAATAATTATCCAACTAAGATTACCGTATTAACTCGTAAATTAAATCACCTAATTTTTTTACAAAAAATTGTGTAAATACCCATAAGTTTAGGGATGATTGTGTAAACTATTACTAGTATGCCAGTATGCTAGTGTTCTCTAAATGGATGTTATTATGTTAATAAATTATATATTTATGTATGTATTTATTTTAGATATTTACAATATATATACATAAATTTTTTATGTTAACATTTACTCTAATTACTAAATCCTCCGTCAAAATTCATCCTTCGATGTCGATTATCCGTTGTCATTTACTCAAATATGTATAATAGTTATAAGTTTCAATATTTTTTAAAAATAATTTTAAAAATTATATAATATGATTTATATTAATTTAAATAAAAGATTTATAATGTTGCCTTGGGATGCGTGCCAAAACTCACATCATGAAAAATGCTGAAAATCTCGAAATGTTACCTCGGGATGCGTGCAGGTCAACCCCGATCAAATGTCCAGAAAGTTAAAGTGAAACCCCAAATACTATTCATCGAGACCCCAAACACTATTCATCGAGACCCTAAAACATCGGAAACGGGACAAGAGAAGTCCGCTACGAAGGTGGAATCGAATATATCATGAAAAATATTAAAATATAAGAATAGAGACATATAATTAAAGGAAAACTTAAATATGACCTCTTCATGTTTTTCGAAAAATGAGTTCGTTTTTCAGGAGAAGAGATCTCTACTCCATGTTTCATGAATGATTCATATTTTATTTTTAAAGGTATAGTTATATTATAAAGTATTTCATGATATTATCCTTAAATCATGATATATTTGAATAATTTCGACAGCGAAGCCTCGAACTTCGAATCCCAAAACTGCTGTGTGGTCGACTCTCGAACCCGAGAAAGTCAAATAAAAAGTCAACGGTCAACTGCCACGTGTCACCACACGAAATGTGCCACGTGTCAAATAAAAATTAAATAATATAATTAATTTAAATATAAAATATTTATTACATTAATACTTAAATTTAAATAATTAATTATAGTCATAATTTTAATTATTACTGCATTTATATATTTTAAATATTAATATAACTTTGTACTCCTTAATACACTTAGAACTTAAATTTCTGTTAATAAAAAATAACATTAAAAAGAAAATAACTTCCTTTGTAATGCATTCGCATTCTCCCCCAATTCGAAACCCTTCCCTTCTCCTTTCTTCCCCGTCTCCCTTCACCAACCCTTCTGACAGCAATTTATCCACCTCTTCAAGGATTTCTTGTCTTCATTAGATGTCTCAACTCCATTAAGGGGGCGTTTGGTTGGGGGTAATCAGGAAAGGGAAACGGAATCGATTCCCTTTCTTCCGTTATTTAGTGTTTGGTTCGCGTTTTAAGGGAATTCGATTACCCAAATTAGAGGTTTTGAATTCCCTCAAAGTCCACTTTTTGAAACCCTCCCCACCACTTGGGACTTGGATTCCCCTCGCATATTCGTTTCCGCTTCTTCCTTTTCTTTTTTTTTCTTCTTTTCTCCCACATCTTCTTCATAAAAGAAAAAAGAAAAAAGTCTTTTCCGCTGCCACCGTTGCCTTCGATCTTCCGCCGGAGAAGTCCATCGCCGCCGCCATCGTTGCCTTCGACAGGTACGATTCCTTCTCTCTCTTCTCTTTCTCTCTCCCGTCACCCTTCCCCCAACCTTGTTCCGCCGCGTGACGCGGTCCTTCACCACCGTCACTTTGGCGACCTTGCCGAAGGTGGAGAAGATCATGTGGAGGTCAAAATTGGTGAGGTTGAAGTCGATGTTGCTGACGTACACCGTCGATTTCGACGGGGCTAGGCCGCCGCTTCTCCCGCAATAATTTGGGAATTAATTGAGAGATGTTGCTGAAATTTTGCTGAGAAATAATTGATTGAGAGATGTTTATGTGAGAAATAATTTGGGAATTAATTGAGAGATGTTTATGTGAGAAATAATTTGGGAATTAATTGAGAGATGTTGCTGAGTCGATGTTGCTGAAATATTAAGCTTACTACTTGAGAGATTAATTTGGGAATTTGTGGCTTGAAACATGTGTCTGTACTAGTGTTCAAAACTCAGATTTAGAAATACTTCAAATTTAGTAAGCTGCTTACATGCTTTAGAAATGTGGAGTTGGGAGAAGTTGGGATGTACTTGCTTACATGCTTTTGAATATTTGTTGATCTTGATTGCATCTAATAGTGAAGGGATGTACATGAATCTCATTTCTTGCATCTAATTTGTTGATCTTTCATTTGTTGATATTGATTGCATCTCACACATATTCTTGATGATTTGTTCTCTCTCTCACACATATTCTTGTATGGATGGAGGCCGTGTGCTCCCTGAAGCAACCTTGTTTCAGCTAAGCAACTTTGTCCATGTATTTGCTCCCTGAAAGCCGTGTGCTTATGTAGCATGCGTTTACTATTCTGGATCACTTCCTACTACCCCACTTTCTAGTAATCTTGTTTTGGTCTTGTAATCTTGTTTCTTTTGCTTATGTAGCCTGCGTTTACAATTGTTGAAATTTTGTATAGGATGAGTTCGAGTGTTAGCCAAGGAAGCGGTAGGTTTAAGCGACAATGGACTATTGACGAAGACAATGCCCTTGTAGAAGCTTTGCGTGAGTTATCCGTTGATCCGCATTGGAGATATGATAGTGGATTTATGAATGGTTATATGCATGATTTAGAGGCGAAGCTAGAAAAGAAAATTCCAGGATGTGGATTGAAGGTTTTCCCTCACATTGATTCTTGGTTGAAAAGGAGAAGAGAATTTGTTCAAAATTTACTTCGTGAGAGGGCCCCCGATAATGACAACAATAACGGGCGGTGAAGACATTTTGTTGCTTTAATTATGATGTTGTATTGTTGATTTGGATTTGAATTATGGATTTGGATGGATTTTGCATTGTTATTTTTCATTTGATGTTATTTCTTGAATGTTATGTATATAAAAAAATCGATTCCCCTTGCATTTACCAAACAGTAAAAAAGGGAAGGAAAGGGAATCGATTCCGTTTCCTGGGTCCGAATCAAACAGGATGACAAAAAGGTAATCATTCCAAAACCTTTCTTTTCCTTTCCCTTTCTTGATTCCTTTCCTTTCCCCTTATCGAACCAAACGGCCCCTAACAACCTCACAACTCCTGCTCACTGTTAGAATTTTTAATTGGAAATTAGATTATTAAATTAATTAATATATTTCTATTTGAAAGGATGCATTGGTTTCTAGATGAATGGACACGTTACTTCATGGAATGGATACATTGTTTCATAAATTAAATGATGAATGAATGTGTTGATTCATGAAGGGATATGTTGGTTCATGCCAAGCGGTACTTGGAAGTTGAACAAATGCAACCATTCACAATTCATCTTATTGTGAAGAGTTGTGTCCAATACGAAGAGTTGTGTCCATTACGAAGAGTTGTGTCTTTTGCTTCATATGTGTTTGTGAAGAGTTGTGTCTTTTATGAATGGGTGCTTCAAATCTATAAATAGGACGATTTGTAGTAAAGGAAAAACAATCCGAAAAAACATGATTCCTCCTTGTTTCCTTTATCCCTATTGTTTCACTCCATACATATAAATTAATTAGTATCTCTTAAGTCCCGAGATATCAAGTAGTTCACCGGAATTACGAGAAGTAGTACAACTACTCGTAATTGAGAAATCGTTGTATCTTAGAGACGAATGCTATAGACCACATGCACCGAGTAGCGGAGCATTATCGTCTTGCGGAGAAAGAGTCTAACTCTTGCCTCGGTTTGCATTTTATTATTTTCGCTATTCAATTTTTCTTATGTCGTTTGTTATGTTATTGTAGTATTTATACTAACATTTGGTTTTATTGTCGCTACATTTCTACACACCTAATTTTTTAATAACAATCGCAAGACGATAATGCTCCGATAAAGAAATGACGACAAGTAGCAGTGATGTACCCGATCCTCTTGTCCAAGTAATGACAAGCAGTAGTAACATGCTGTCGAACTTTACAACAGCAACGAACAACCAAATTCCAAGTGCCCATGTTCATGCGGAAAGGCCGAAAAAATTCTCAGGTTCTGAATTTAAGCGTTGACAATCTAAAATGTTATTTTATTTAACTACTTTGAATTTGTCTCGATTCTTGAAAGAGACACCTCCAACTGTGGGGGAAGATGAAAAAGATGAGCAAAAACGCATAGCCTATGATGCATGACATCATAACGACTACATACGAAGAAGCCGAATGGCTACGGAACTTCTTAGATGATATTCCTTGTTGGGAAAAACCCGTGTCTCCCGTCTTGATACATTGTGATTGTATGTCTGCAATTGGGAGAACATAAAGTAGTATGTATAATGGTAAGTCTCGACATATTCGTCGAAGACACAATACCGTTAGACAATTGATCACTAGTGGAATAATATGTATTGACTATGTGAAGTCAAAAGACAATATTGCAGATCCGTTTACTAAAATTATTAATCGTGATCAATTGTACAATGCAGTTAGGGGAATGTGATTAAAATTCACACTAAAAGAACGCTCTTAATGGTAACTCTACCATGATAATTGGAGATCCCATGAACATGGTTCAAAGAGACAACTAAATTAAGAATGTTCAAGTTGTGCACTTGGAAACACAACTAAAAATCCATTCTCGAAGTTGCCCCAAGTGCAAACCTGTAGCTTGTGGTAAAAATGTAAGCATATAAGCTTTTAATGATTCCTATAGCCTTATTGGTGGAGTATGGCAGGATACTCTTTATAGGAGATCACCTATATAAGTGAGAAGTGTGGCCGCTTCAAATAGAAAAACACTTATGAATCCAAGATATGGTCCAAGGCCAAAATGGACACAACGTGAGAACGAAAGATATTGTATCTATTATTGTGTATATGTTATTGTCTTGGTTTACACAAAAGCTGACCGGTTCAAGACATCGCGTTCACCGAGCAGCGAGTAAATCCGATAACATTATACTAAGGAAGGTATGGGAGAGAATTGAAAGGATGCATTGATTCCTAGATGAATGGACACGTTACATCATGGAATGGACACATTGTTTCATAAATTAAATGATGAATGAATGTGTTGATTCATGAAGGGATATGTTGGTTCATGCCAAGAGATACTTGGAAGTTGAACAAATGCAACCATTCACAATTCATCTTATTGTGAAGAGTTGTGTTCATTATGAAGAGTTGTGTCCATTACGAAAAGTTGCGTCCTTTGTGAAGAGTTGTGTCTTTTATGAATGGGTGCTTCAAATCTATAAATAGGACAATTAAAGTAAAGAAAATGAATCCAAAAAAATGATTCTTCATTCTCTCATTTATCCCTATTGTTTCACTCCATACATATATATTAATTAGTATCTCCTTAGTCCCAAGATATCAAGTAGTTTGCCGGAATTACGAGAAGTAGTGCAACTACTCGTAATTGAGAAACCGTTGTATCTTGGAGACAAGTGCTATAGACCGTTTGCACCAAGTAGCGGAGCATTATCGTCTTGCGGAGAGAGAGTCTAACTCTCGCCTCGGTTTGCATTTCGTTATTTTCACTATTTTTCATATGTTGTTTGTTATGTTGTTATAGTATTTATACTAACATTTGATTTTATTGTCGCTACATTTCTTCACACCTAATTTTTTAATAACACTCACAATATACCCACAAATTCCTCGATCCCCGTCAAACGAGTCAGCCGGAAACACATGAAACTGACCTCCCCTGGGAATCTCACATTCAAGATCATTATCTGCCGCAAAGATAAGAAATGCAGCCCCGTTAGAGATCTTGCTTAGAGAGGTGAGTGCTTTCTTGCTCTAGATTTCGGGTTGTATATCTCGGTCCCCAGATCTAGGGAACTTCAAAGGATATTAGTTAATTATTGTAGGACATTTTTAGTGATCCATTTTTTCGTGCATAGTAATCTTAGAGAAATAATCTTTGTTTTGATTATTTCGGATTCGCTTCTACGCTCTGTTCGTGAAGCTTGATCTGGTGATGAGTTATCATGGACTGTGTGATATTTTAATTTCTATTTTGTCCACTTTTTGTTGTTGAGTTAAATTTCTTTTCTGTGATATGTTGTGAATCTTCGACGAGATGCTTGCCCACTTTTTGTTGATATTTTAATTTCTATTTTGTCCACTTTTTGTTGATGAGTTAAATTTCTTTTCTGTGATATGTTGTGAATCTTCGAAGAGATGCTTGCCCACTTTTTGTTGATAGTTTAATTTCTATTTTGTCTATATCTTTTTTCTGTTGTTTTTGGTTCATGACTATTAAGTAAGTTTGAGGCTAATTTGTTGTTCCTGATTCTTGGTTATTCTTAGGAGTACGTGTAAGCTTAAACTCTTGAAACTCATGATCTATTTTATGTTTATTTTCATTCATTTGTCTGAATAATGTGATATAGCAGTACATGAAATTAGTTATCTTTAATGTTTATGAGAGGAATAAGTTTACATTCTAATGAATTTCTTATAATATTAAGGAACAATACTTTCAGCAAATCTGATTATCTGATATTCAGATTCTTTTTCATAGTAGTATGAAAATATGTTGGGTATGCTTATGGTTTCCTGCAACAATTCTCATTTACAAGTCATTCACGGAAATCTTGTTTCAATCTATTGAAACAAGTGATGTATTCTTGGACTTCATTTTGATATTTTCTTTGGCTATTTTTTTTATCTTGTATTTTAAATCAGGTGATCAGTACAGCTCGAACATCATTGTCCTTGAAGCAATAAAATCAATTACTCATAAACGTCCGGTAGAGAAAGATCTCGAGGGATTTGACATAAGGTAACATGTGAAATATTGTAACAAATTTTGGCATAAGGTAACATGTGAAGTATTGGGCGAGGCCAGAGGTGGTGCAGAAGTCGGACACTGCGTCTCGTTGTAGGAATTCAGAGCCAGAGCCGTGTGTCGGAGTCAACAAGCACAGGGGAGGATCTCGTTCCAGCTTGCAGTACTCTCAGGCTTTGGTAAGTATTATTTTTAATAATCCTTTATTGCTTAATGTGTTTGTTTATACCCAATTTGATTTATACATGTGATCAATAGTCCGCCGAGAGGGGATGCTCACTAGAGGCTACCGTGTTCGAGACTTTCAAGAGCCTCCATTATAAAAAAGGTCAATTCTCCACCGAGAAGGCGGCGATGATTTACGTAAGTATTCAATTCCCTACATATTTTAATAGGATACCCGCCACATATATTATCAATCATTTATTATTAAGGAATAATTCTTTTTTATGTATTTTAGAAGGAGGTTGAGGCAACTGCTGCAGAACAAGGTCCTGACGCCGACAAAAACGTAATTTACTTGAACTTGGACAAGGCTCGTGATAAGAAGAGGCGTTTGCACGGTCTTGGGGAGGACGGAAGTAGCTTATTGAACAGTGTCACCCATCGTTCTACTTCTGTTGGGGCATCACATTGTGATGTCGACTAGCTTCGGCGGCAAGTACAGGACGAGAATGAACGTACGAGGCAGCTCGAGGAGGAGCTGGCACGAATGAGGGAGTTCATGGCACGGAATGAACGTGCAATGCAGCTCGAGGAGGAGGTGGCCTGGATGAGGGAGTTTATGGCACAGATGCTTGCAAAAGATAGTCGAGGCGATACTTCTGACAACAATCATTCTCCCCCTCCTTCCTCTGCATGATTTAGAAACAATGTTAATTGAATATTAAGATTTGTACTCGAAGTTTATGTAGATTTACTTATATTTTGATATGAATTTGAATTAATATTTCTATATTTCTATTTGGATTCTGAAATAGATTGACTCTCTAGATGCATATTGGATTGGATTAATTGATGCAGGTTGTCGAGAACTGGATAAAAATAAATAAATAATAAAATAAATTAGTGACGGATTACCGACGGAATATTTCGTCGGTAACCATGTACTATTTAAGGCATATTAATATCAGAATATTTTGTCGGTAAACATACCGACAGAATATTCCGTCGGTAAATGTTCCCCGACAAATCGATCGCTGACCGTTTTCTGACGGAAAATTCCGTCACTAATCCGTCGGTAAAAATTACCGACGGAAATATTCCGTCAGTAATATTTACCAACAAGCTCTGAGGCGACGGAAACATTCCATCGGTAATCATTTTACCGACGGAATTTTGACGATTACCGACGGAATATTCCGTTGGTAATCCGCGAATTTCTTGTTGTGAAATGAAAAACAATTTAAAAAGATAAATAAATTGCAATAAAAATTCTTTGTGCTGTCTTATTTTTGAAGAATTATTACATAGAATGCCTATTATATTATTAATTGAAATTTTTATTTTTATTTATTTATAATTCAAAAAATGAAAATTTGAGAGACATTATATATGCATTAAACATATGCATTAAACGTTATATTTTAATGCATCATCACTTAAATATTAATGGACGAATTGACAAATATAGTACTCAATCTTCGCGATTTTATGACATTTGTCCTCATTTTATTTTATTTTATTTTTTTGCCCTCAAACTACTAGTTTTTGCAATTTTTTGGTCACACAGTTAATATTTCCGTCAACTCGACCGTTAATTAAATTTTAATTATAAATAAATTAAAAACAGAAAGGATTAAATTGGAATTTTGAAATGGCAAATTGGCAAATCCCGTCCTCAAACGTTTTGATTTTATGTAATTAGTCCCCCAATCTTTTTTTTTCTTTTTTTTCTCCTAACTTTCTTTATTTTTTTTATTTTAAATATATATGCAGAACCTAATGTAACCCTATTTACAATGTAACCTATTTAAATCTATAGAAACGCTTTAAATATATGTACAAAAACGGATATGGTTTAAAATATGCTACGTAGAAAATGCTTTAAATTATATACAACATACTTTCTGCTAATATGATGAAAATGTAGATAGAGATTCAACTTTGCGCAAAATACGAATATGATTTTTATTTCTCTCTCTAAATTGACAAATAAATGTATGAACGTATGTATGAGTACCTCTCAATATATAATATTGGCTTAAAACATAATTTCATTAATTAAATAATCTAGAAAAAAAATACACTCACTACATGACAACTTTAACTACTTTCTACCAGCTGCATGCAATTATTTCTCCGCTGCATGCATGCAGTGACACGTAATTCAGGTCTGAAAAATATCTACAATGGTCAGTTTACTGTTTGTGGAAAACGAGGGTCATTTGACTCCTTTTCTGAATTTTGTTGTTGTGGCTGACGAGATGGGGACAACATAGGCCTGCACCTTGCACCTATTATCTAAAGTTACTTTTTGAGGGCAAAAAAGAGATGGTATTAATGCATTTATAGAAGAAAGTGGTCCTCCTTGCATTTTCACTTTTATATATGGGTATTTTTACACTTCACCCAGAAATTTATATATTACTCTCTCCGTCCTATTATTAGCGTCTCATTTTTTTCGGCACGAAGATTAAGAAACTTTATTTAGATATATATTTTATGAGTTTTTAATTTTATTAAGAAATTAACTCAGTTTTCGAGGAATGATTGATGGGAACGAATGAGAAATCATTCAAATTGGCAATTGATTTTGTTCGATTATTTTTTATGTTGTAATTAAATAAATAATCTAAAGTTTTTGAAATTAAAAATCATCATTTTTTGAGTTCAGATCGGAGCGAAATCATGTGAGAGATAAACTTTTGAAGAGAGAGAGTGTTTATAAGATTGTGGGGTGGGTAAAGAGTAATACAGGTGGCAAAATAGGCGAGCGGACAGGCCCAGCCCCGGGCCTATCGGGCCAACTCAATTTTTGAGTCCGCCCGATACTTTAACGGGCCTTAATTTATGAAGCCCAACCCGACCTCGTGCTTTCAGGCTGGCGGGATGGCCTAGCCCACTAATTTTTCTAATATTTTTTATTATTTTTTAATTATATATTTATTGTATAAAAATAAAGTTAATATGTATAATTTACACTAAATATGTTAATGTTGAATAAAGTATAAATTATGAAATAATTAAATAAATTAAATAGATCATATTGTAGATTTATGTATAAATAAATATCAAAATTGAAAGCCGTATACAAATAAACGTCATAAAAATTCAAACTACGATAATAAACAATTTAAAATTGCCAAGTTTCAACATAAATTAATTGCATTTTGAATATTTCTTCGACAAGTTTTTCTCTCCCATATTTTTTTATTTATATTTATATATTAAAATTAATATTATCTAATAATTATGTATTTTTTCGGGCGAACTTTTTAGCCCGAAAATCCTGAGCTTTTTTAGCCCAAAGCCCATAGAGCCCGTGGTTTTTTTAGGCGAGCATTTTAGGCCCAACACACGTTCAAGCTTCTAATTTCAGAGTCCAACCCTACCCTTTTTTCGGGTACTCCTGGCCGACCCATCGGATCAGGCCCATTTTGCCGGCTCTAGTGAGTAATGAGAGTTTACCTTATTTTTTAATGTAGAGTTAATATTGTCATTTAAGAAATAGGACATTAATAATGGCACCTAAAAAGGAATAATGGACATTAATAATGAGACAAATGGAGTATTAATTTAAATCGACCCTAACAAGGATTGAACTCTAGATGATTGAACTTTAGATTAACTACTAACGTAGAAGTAGAATAGAGGATCTTCACTGCTAATTACTCAATGAGATCTTCTATCCCATTTTTAGTGTCCCAATACAAGGAATTCGGATCTTCTATCCCACAATTGGTGGGCCACCAAGTGGTCCACCAATCACGCGGTGCCACGCGTGCATTGGTGGGCCCCTCAAGTCAATAAATTAATATTTGAGTGTTAAAAAGATGGCCCACCAATGCACGCGTGGCGCCGCGTGCGATTGGTGGGCCACCAAGTGGTCCACCAATTGTGGGATAGAGGATCCTTAGGCCAATACAAGTCCCACCAATGAGGGGTGACATGTGTATTTGTAATTCAAAAAAATATTTAATCAAGATAATTAACTTAATTTTAACCCTCATATAATCATAGTAAAAATACACATATCACCATCTCATTAGTGGATTATGTATTGAACACCAAAAGTGGGATAGAGAATCATTGTGCTAAGTACCACATCATATCAATATGAGAATTTAAAGTTTATACAAAATTAATGTAATAAATTAATCCTAATTTCAACGTATATATATTCAATTAGTATTAAAATTTGCTTTTAAATTGTAACATCTTATACTTTCCAAAAATCTTATACAAACTTATAAGCTCTTTAAAATAGCTTAAGTCTAGCTGTCTAGCTGCATACCTGAGTTTGATTTTAGCTACTTAGATTTTAATGGAACAATTTTTTTTCGTTGGTCAAGTTAAAGACTTAAGAGTCACCATCCTCATTTGATAAAGATATCTCCCAGAATTCCAGACTGTAGAGATTTTATGCTGGATTTTTGGTCTTAATCTAAATGGGAAAGAGATCCCAATAAGATCCTCCCGTATTTGCCAGTAATACCTTAAATCTCCTAACATTAATTTTTAAGGGGGCAATCACGATGAGCTCATACTTTGAGTTAATTAGTGTCGTATAGTTAATTAAAGCTGACCACTAAAATCAAAACATTAGTTGTTCATGACTACACTGTTCATGATTCTTTAATGTTTGCTCAACTTTTTGCATCTTTATTAGCAATCAGAATAATCAACCAAATCCAATTCACAATCATGCTGTCGACTTCACGTGCTCTACGTTGGACTACTGAAATTGATTTTTTTTTAGATTTGAAAACTATTGACTTCTTGATTACTGTTAGAGCCGAGAGAGAGAGAGAGAGAGTAAAACCAGGATTTGGATTGTATAGCAGATTCGGTAGGTTTAACTTAGGATTTTGGATCTTGGTGATTGGAGAAATAATGCAATTAAGTATATTTTGTAATAGCTAGAGGAAATATATAGTTTACTACTCCTCCATCTCATTCATTTTGTATCATTCTTTCTTTTTGTGAGATCCATCCATTTACTCAAAACTAACAACCCTTCTTAATAAATTTATCGGAAAGAAGTGAGACAAGCTAAATGAGAAGGAGAGGGTAACTAACATGAAGGGATAATGAGGTAATCTTCATGGATAAAATGATACCAGATGCCCAAGTCCTTGCAGAAAAAGCGGTTCTAACTCGATTACGAGGTATATTTACATATTTGAATCCGTCTAAACTCTCTTCGTGAAAAGCTAGAGGACGTAGTTCAGTAATTAATTAGTTAGAATGACTAGGCAAATTCCAACCTTGATTAAATTTTTACTTCACTTGAGGTAGATATTAAGGTAATAACTACTGATTGCAAGTTCTATTTATGCAAATGCACCAACACTGAAAAGTCTTGCATATTTCAAAATATTAGTTTCAGCAAAATAGAGAATAAAAGCTAGAAAAAGAAAGTAATGTCTATTAAATTAAGAAGCCGAAAAGAGGCCGGTCAACATCCGGAGTAGATCTTTGAGATTGATCCCTATGAAGCTGGATTATAGTTTTCGTCACATGAACAGATGTGATTACAGTTGGATTCTTTTTATAAATTAATTATTACTATATACACTCAAAAGTGAATTTCAATCTAAGTTTCTACGACGTGTGTATGTGATAGGCTGATAGCGGAGGGACAGGCCAGTCGAAGAAAGTACAACTTGTCAAATAAAGGACAGTTAGCAATATTATACTCCCTCCGTTCCATTATTAATATTCCACTTGCCTTTTTTGATTGTCCCATTATTTATGTCTCATACTAAATAAGGAAATAAATGAGTGGACCACAATCAATCTAAGCAAGTGGACACTCCTTTATACTTTTACACCACAACTTTACACTTTTATCTCCACTATCTTAATTACCGTGCCCAGTCCCAATGATACATAAATAATGGGACGGAGAGAGTATTAATTAAGCTAATTAATACATACTTGTTTCGCTATTATAAATTCCATTCCTACTCTTCAATAACACCACCATTTTCATTCCTCTCTTTCTCTCTCTCTCTCTCTCTCTCACTCTCACTTAACATGCCGGCCCAAGTGCTGTCCGAGCTTATGTTTCCGGCGAACCAATTCCCAGCCGGAAAGGAATGCCTCTCTATTCCCGTTATCAGAAGGTACATTAACTGCATGTGCAGTCTGTGCCTCAATTAAATTCTAACACCAATGCAGCTATATTATATACTCGTAGCTTTTTTTTTTTTGAATAAATTAAGAGATGTTGTATGCTTTTGATGTGGGAATTAATAATTATATTGTCGATTTGCAGATTGGAAGGCAAAGTTGCAGTCATAACCGGCGGTGCCGGAGGCATCGGAGAGGCAACCGTACGGCTCTTCGCCTCCCACGGCGCAAAAGTGATAATCGCCGATATCGACGATGATCTCGGCAACTCGATCGCCAACTCGCTGCCGAGTCAGGTGACATACGCCCACTGCGACGTCAGCTCGGAGAAAGAAATCGAAAGTCTAATAAAGTGGACGGTTTCCAAATACGGAAAGCTCGACGTCCTCTTCAACAACGCCGGCATCCTCGGCGACCAGTCGAAGCACAAGAGCATTCTCAACTTCGACGCCGACGAGTTCGACCGGATCATGACCGTCAACGTCAGAGGCGCCATTCTCGGGATGAAGCACGCCGCCCGAGCTATGATACAAGGCGGCGGCGGGTGCATAATATCCACGGCAAGCGTGGCGGGGGTGATGGGGGGTCTGGGCCCACATTCATACACGGCGTCGAAGCACGCAATTGTGGGGATGACGAAGAATGCGGCCTGCGAGCTGGGGCGGTACGGGATTCGGGTCAACTGCATCTCGCCGTTTGGTGTGGCCACCAGAATGCTGGTCAACGCGTGGCGGACGGACGGGGAAACCGGCGGCCTCACGGAGGAGGAGGTGGAGAAGATGGAGGAGTTCGTGCGGTGTTTGGGGAATTTGAAGGGTGAAACGCTTAGGGCCAAGGATATAGCGGAGGCTGCGCTTTTTCTCGCCAGCGACGAATCGAGGTATATTAGCGGCCACAATCTGGTGGTTGACGGCGGCGTTACTACGTCCAATAATTGTGTTGGCTTATAGCACCACTTGATTTTTTATTTTATTTTTTAAATTTTCTTTTCTCGTAGAACTTTAATTTTTTCCGGACTCAAATCTTATAAAATGCTGTATTTATGTAAACTGGTATTCAAAATCTGACTTACTTCTCCGTAGACTATTAATACATTATAATGGAATGGTTTCTTCTTCACATAGTCTCCACTCTTCAGAATCAATTTCTTAAAATGACATCGCAGATTTAGTCATTACTAATTTTACAATTATTTACCCTTTCTAAACAATTTTGAGGACATACAAGTATATTAATTAGTTATCACGATTTCTATTATATATTTTATCTAACTTGCAACCGTTCATATTTTTATTATCAGTAAATTTAAATTAGTTCATAATTTATAATTTCTTTTCAACTAATAGTGTATAAAATAAAATTTACTAAAAAAAATTCAAATACCTAGTAGTGATTTTCCTCAAGAAAGAGCTGATTAAAGGAAATGTCCTTTTTACGAGTGAATGTAAAATGTCGTTCCCCTCGGCGTGTTGCTAAAAAATTAGCTAGAGTCAAACTAGCAAATAGGGGTGTAAGTGGTTCCGTTCCGAACCACGAAACCGATCAAATCGAATCGAATCAAATCGAAAAATGTGGTTTGGTTCGGCTTCGCGGTTTGGTTCGGTTTATTTTTTTAGGAACCGTTTATATTTGGTTCAGTTCGCGGTTTCAAGAATGTTTGAACGGTTCGAACCAAACCGAACCAATATCTTATTTTTTAATTTATTTATTTAATATTTATCTTTATTATATGAGAATGTTATTGGATTTAGATATTAGATTTAAGTTAATATCAATTCTAATCTATACAAAGGAAGAGAAATGAGTAACAATTATATACTTATGAGTTTGGAACGAGTGACATCCTATAAACTATTATTCTTGCATTATTTAGGATTTAAAAAATAAATAAATAAATAGAAAGGTGAACCGGTAAACCGAACCGAACCAAACCATTTATAAGCGGTTCGGTTTGGTTCGGTTTCGATATTTAAAAACACATCGAATCGAACCGAACCGAACCATTTTTATGTGTTTGGTTCGGTTCCTAAAATGCATAAGAAACCGAACCGAACCAAACCGTTACACCCCTACTAACAAGGCATTCTGATCAGTTTTTAAGTAAAATAAAATAAAAGGCTATAAATTAAGTCTGCTCAATCTTTGTTCGTGCTGCATGTATATTCAGTTTACGTTGAAGAAGATGTTCCAACAGAAGGCAACAAGATAATTAGTATTTCGATTTTATGTTAATGGGGGGGGGATGCGACGACTAATCTAATTTAGCAATATATAATTTAATTAGAAAAACTTAAACAATTAATGATAATATGTGCAGTGGATGATGCATTGAAAAATAACTGGAGCTGGTTGGTGGGATTGTGGATCTCTGCCCCACTTACATCCACTTACATGTCCCACCAATAAGGTAAAGACATGTGTCGATTTATGATAAAAAGGTGACCCACCAATACACGCGTGACAATGCGTGATTGGGTGGGCCACCAAGTGGTCCACCAAAAAATGGGGCAGGTGATCCCTTCCGGTTGGTGGAGGATTAAAGATTAATAAAGAAATGCAATTTTCCCAAGTGTCCAGAAACATTTACCAGGTGTCAATCTAACATGCTGCTCCACTCCACCCATCTTCTCCTTGTCATTTACTTCTACACCATTTTCATCAATATATATTTCTACAATTTCTCATCGACAAATACAGTAACAAACAAATTGAAGCTCATGGAAGAAGCAGCAGATTCTCATTCTCGTGCAGCACTTTGATGGACATGGCGGAAGCGAGAAGAGAGATCGTCAACGCTCTGCAGCTTCATCGATCATCTATTAGGAAATCTGCAGTTCCGTATCATCATCAGCTCATGGACTCGATGCCGGTCCCTCAGCCGACTTGGTCGACCACTGCGGCTGCGCTGCCTCGCGCTCCGGACGTCGAGGTTTTGGAGGTGGAGTGGTTTGATAATATCTCCGCTTCCTACTCCTGGTGGATGGGCTTTCTCAACTCCTTGGATCGGAAAAAGGACGGCGATAAATCAACAGTGCCATGCCTGGGTCGTCTACGGATGAGTGGGTCGTGTTTCCGCCGGTAGACGAATGCGGAGAGCAACTACAGTTGTAATGATCAATTAATGCATATGATTTCATTATCTTCTAGCTCGTAATTTTCTTCCTTATAATCAATCTTTTTTACTCGTACGGTTTCAATATTTTGTGTTAATACTATCAATTTTACAGTGACGGTTCCCACAATGATGCATAATTTCAATTTGCAGTAGTGAGTGAAGCAATTAGTTCATAATAGAGTAATACAAGTTAGTTTAGTGGAGATAATCGCAAATTCACTATAAATATTACATTGAAATAATATCTTTAATATTATATATATGTTGGATAATAATAATAATAATAATAATAATAATAATAATAATAATAATAATAATAATAATAATAATAATAAAATAAATAAATAAATAAATTGATGCATCTCACAAATGAGATAGAAATTAGAAAGATTATTGAATATTTTAGACAAACTTAACTAGATAAGCAAAGTTATTACTAATATTCAAATAATTTTTCTAAAATTCTAAATGCTTTTGGCAAATTCAAATTGAAAGAATTTCAGACCCGAAATAATTATGGATTTGATTTTGACCATCAAGGGAATGCAGCCCAAGTCTACGGCGGCCGACTTCTAAGCCCACAAGAGAAATGTCGTATGAGTTTTAATATGTTCCAGATAGAAATCGAAATAGTAGCTGTTATCTGTTCGCCCTCGTGCAAATTATTACAAATTATCTCAAGCACCCTTTAAAAATGAAGTTATTCAAACTTATATTTTAATAATATATCACGATCTAATATCTTATTAGTTAGAATTAGATCACTCTCCTTTTAAAAAGTTTTATGAGGAGAGAGAATTATTATATCATGTATCACACCATAATGATATTGATGTATGATATTATTTATTATAAAAATGTGGTGTTTTTTCTTTTCTTCTTTTTATTATAAATATATATTGAAAGTGGATCATGTAAGAACTAAGAATCGTGCATATTCATTATATGTTTTATACATGATCCTTAGATTTTTTTGAAGAAAAAACACATGTAATTTTCCATTATGCATAATCCATATATGTTTTATACATAAAATAAAAGTATAAAATTACATTTTTTTGCATAAAATATATAAAGATTATGCATGGCTAGTAGTTCTCACGTTAAATGTGGTTGTCACATTAATTCTCACGTTAAACATGTATAGTTCAAATGTGAATATATTATTATTGTGTGAACATGCATTTCAAAGACAAATGTATTGAGTACACTTTCAAATGATCATACTGCACTTAAGGGTTTTTATTTTTTTTGTGCAATCTGACAAATACAAGTGCAATATATTTATTTTAAAAGTACAGTACATTTATCTTAATAATGCACTGTTTATGCGTTCATACCTATCTCTATATATATTATAATAATAATAATAATAATAATTGTACACGTAATCATTGATGAAGTAGGAAATGTAACACATCACAGTCTTGATGGTGATTAGATACATGCATAGTGTGTGGTCTATGGATCACAAGTAACAACGTGGAACCAACCACCCGTTAAAAAACAAAAAAAACTAAATTACAAAAATGAATCTATAGCAATGTATCTTTCCGTGCATGTCTCAGTAATATTATTGAAAACTGAAATGATTAAAACCCAATATTGTTAGGTACGGAGTAGCAATTTTATCAGTCAACCCAGCAAAGAACCCTCGCAGCTGTCATAAAACCACTCATCATAATTCAATAGAAATTGAATTGAATGAGAAAAAATAACATGATTTCTTTGTCCCACAATATTCAATTGGAGTTTTCTGTTCATTTTGATAGAGAGAAGAATCTCGTTGCATGGAATTGTGAGGCTTACAAACACTAAGTACCTCGATTCACATGTATATGAGAACCTCATCAGGTAATCTCACACACATTATTTTAATCTCACACACATTATTTTTCTCCTTTCTTTGCTTAACTTTCAGGGTTATATTCCCATTTTCTGGTAAGTTTGCTACAACGGCTTGAGGTTTAAGCTTTAGCTACAAATAATATATTCACGGTTCCACTATTATAGTTGCTTCTTTCATATAAATTCCGACTTGGTTAAGGCATTAAAATCTCAAAATTACTACTGCTACAAAAACAAAAATTACTCCGTCCGTCTCATAGAAAGTGTCTCATTTCTTTCCGACACCCTGTTATTAAGGAGGATTGTTAGTTGTGTGTAAAGTTATGGGTCCATCAAATAAAGTATTTATAGTAATTATTTAAAAAAAAACACTTTCTATGGGACGATCTGAAATGAGATATGACACATTTTATATAGGACGGAGGGAGTACATTGTTGGAACCCTATCTAACCCATATGTAAGTCTTCCCCAATGTACATCTAAGTCAAATAGTAGAGCTCGGTGCAATTTACTCCCTTGAGGTTTCGAAAATGTGTACTTACCCCCATGTGGTTTAAAAATGTGCAATACACCTCCTTATGGTTAGGGATGGCAAAATGGAAGGTCGGGTCCGGGTATCATACTACCTCGGACCCGCCCCGCGCAACGGACCCGCGGACCCGCCCCGCCCCGTGGACCCGTACGGGTCTGCTCCTTTGGCCCCTGAACCGGACCCGCACGGGGCGGGTCCTACCCGCCCGCCCCGCAGTTTTTTTTTTTTTTTTTTGAAGAGAATACTTCACGGTTCTGCAAAATAAAGAAAAAAAAAGTTACAAAAACTATCAACTAATTAACATCACAATTTCGCATGAGAGAGACCGTATCAAACATAATGGTTTCTCATAATTCCCTCTGCCCCATCAAACACAATTTGCTCAAAGTTATATTTACCTTTAATTTGTTGAATAGTTTCTCATAATTCCCTCTGCCCTAATCTGGGTGAAAGATAATGATGTGTCAAACAGAAAACATTTATATTTTGATGCGGAATCAATATGCTAAATTTTTAATTTCATATTTTATATGTTCGAAAAATATGATCCAATTACATAAAAATAGACCAACTTCGATTCTGAGTTTGAATGTTTGATACCTTTAATTTTGTTTAAAGTTAAAAATGATAAATATGTTCGAAAAATATGGTCTAGGTCCTTTTGCCATCCTTACTTATGGTTTCTATTTCGTTTCACAATACTTCATGCGTATTATTTCACCCTATTTTTGACTTGTAAAGACAAAAATACTTTAAACACATAATACATATACTAAGATAAAATCATAAATATTAAGATAAAATATTTTAAACCACGCGGCGATTCAATACGTGTATTTTACCACGTCTGAGCAAAGACGGTAAATTGCACCTCTTTGCGAACCATAAGTAAGCTTGATATACCCGCGTAAAATCATATAGAGGAATTAGCACTTGGGTAAAACCATAGAGAACTAAAACCATAGCAAAGTAAATAGTATATTTTTGTAAACAATAAGGTGTCTTAGTACACCTTCTGAAACCATATAGGGTGATTTGCACTTAAGTAAAACCATAGGGGGTTAGCTCCTATTAACCCCAAATAGTATAATATAATTGTCTAATCAAATTAAAGAAGAGAACCCGACCAAAGTATATGAGCGGTGTTCTTTTGATCATCGTTTTGAGAACTTATTGGTCTACTCGAATAGATCCTGAAAAACGTTTTCACTGCACGAGCATCTCTTCATTCATCATTATATATATGCTTAAGCATGTTTGAGATGTCAAATATGGGGATGGTACCGATGTTCTCTGCAGAGAAATATACGGTATGGCGCGTTAGAATGGAGGCGCACCTTACATCGCTGCATGACTGCATGACTGATGTCCTCAAAATAGGACCAATCATTCTCATGATCGACAACGTCGAATTTGCTGTTGTGGGAGGTGTAGGAGCACAAACAAGGGCAAAGGTTCCCAAAAATAAAGCCGCCTTCACGCCTGAAGAGAAGAAATTGCACAACCTGGACCAAGTAGCGCGGAATGTAATCCTGACAACGCTTAGTGATTCACACCTTGGCAGAGTGCAAGATTGCAAGACGGCGAAAGAACTTTTGGATGCCCTGGCTGTACTGAGCCAAGGAACCCCGCAGATCAAAGAGAACAAGCTCGAGTTGGAGCTACAAAAGTTCGAAACATTCACCATGCAGCCCAATGAATCCATTGGCGAACTTAGCGTCAGATTCACAAACCAGATCAACGGGCTGGGGAAGACGTTCACCAATAAAGAGATGAACACCAAGTTCCTGAGAGCGCTTCCTCGCTAAAGTGGCTTCCTTTTGCTACTTATTTACGTCGCTCTGATCTAAATGCTTTACCTCCTGATGTTATCTTTTCAGAATTAAAGACAGAGGAGTTTGAGCACAATCTACCCCAAAGAAGCGTAAGTGCTCCAGCTGACACCCCAATAGACCATGCTTTCAAAGTAATACTCAACACATCTGGAGCTAGCCCCAGTTCAGCAAGCAAGTCAGTTGCAACCACAGTACCAAAATCCACTACTGAGGATCTTGTTGAACGATGCACGCTTTTGGCTCTGAAGTACCAAATGGAGAAGGACAGAGTCAGAAAGCTAAAGAAATACCACAAAGATTCTTCTTCTGGTAAGAAAGATAATCATAAAAAGAAAGAAGAATCTAAACCTTATCCTGAATGTAGGGACACAGAGACTACTGTCAGTCCATCCAACGACACATCTGAAAGGGTAGCAGGTCGTCTGTGTGCTACAACTGCAAGAAGAACGGACAATATCAGTACGATTGTCCGGAGCTCTCAGCAGCATAACGAGTTGTAGTTTAGTGGTTAGTGGTTTTGGCATCATCAATTAGGGAGAAATTGTAAGGATGTGAGTCAGTGGTCAAGGAGACCATTATTAGGGGGATATGTAGGATATGAGTCAGTAGATATATCTGCATAGTTCTTATTATAGAGGAAAATTGTAAGATATGTAGAGACTACTGATAAAGGGGGAAATTGTAAGTTGAATCAGTGATTCGAGGGAAATTATTGGGTTCAGTACCTCTGCATGTGATACATTGTGGGGATACTGAGTAATTGTTATCAGGAATTGAAGATCCCAAAATCCCGTTCCATACCCCTGAGTGTGTGATGAACCGACATGATGTAATAGGCTAGATCTACGTTGATCTTTCTAGATTATTATGTGTAACTGAACTTTAGTAGAGAAGTTAACGTTTCTAGATTATTATGTGTGACTGAACTCTAGATTATTATGTGTGACTGAAATTTATAGTCTGATATTTATCAGTCAGATGTCAGCAGAGGAACACTTGTGTTCGAGGTTCAGAGGAAGTCAACTCAGCTAGAAGACTGATGTCTGACAAGTCTCACTTACCGTCATACCTCGACCAATGAGAAGCAAGCGAAGCTTACCTGCTCTGACACAAAAGTTGTTCTCATACACAGAAAGTCAACCACTCTGCGGCGACATTCAAAATTATATGGCGGTTTTCCTTAGAGTCTTGTGGCACGTGGCATGGTCTCCTCCAACGGATCTATGCATGAGTCACGACTATATAAAGAGATCGTCTTCATTGAAGAAGTGTGCTCACAACACCACGTCTACAATAGACCAACGGGAACTAGGGATGTGCAAAAAAACCGCAAACCGCCACCCGCCCGCTTAAACCGCCCGTTCCAACCCGTACCCGCCGGTTGGGATTTTTTAAAATGAACCACGGTTTGAAATTTAAACAAACCGCCACTTGGCGGGTGGATGGCGGTTACGAGTTGAGGGCACCCGACCCGCCCGCCTTCTATTTATCTTAATTTTTATGCTAAAATATAATATTTAAATACATAAATAATAAAAATATAGTCTCATGTATGTGTCTTTTAGAATTGAGAGAAATTGGTTCATTCTTGTTATCCTTCTTCCTCTTCCATTTTAAATTCTAACTTTTTAAAATTCATTCACGGCCTTCAATTTAAGTCCATTTCCTATTCTTTTTCGAAGTTTCTTTTCTTTTTATGTTCGATAGGTTGCAGAATACAATTTCCAGATTACTTCAAGGACTTTAATTTTCAAGTTATAGGATTTTAATTATATTCATCAAAATTTGCTAAAGAGATATCATATTTATTCTTTATTATTATTATTATTATTATTATTATTATTATTATATCATATTTTATTATTATTTATTCTTTATTATTATTGATATGGAATGATTAATTTTATCGACATAATTTAGAGAAGTAACAATCCGCCAAACCGCCCGCAACCGCCCGCCTACCCGCTTACCCGACCCGCTACGGTTTCGGAAAAAAAACTAAACCGCCACGATTTGTAATTCTCCTAATCCGCCTATATATAGGTGGGTCATTTTTTACGTCTAAACCCGCCCGAACCCGCCCGCGCACACCCCTAACGGGAACATAAACTCAAGAAGCTCACGAATACATTCTCAAGCACGCTACCAAACTCACTGTTACATCCAACGAAGAACTAAAAATCCCAGAAATATCTTAGTAGTTCTTCTCTCTAGAGTTGTTCCCCGATCTATTTTCTAAGCCAACATTGTTAGATCTTAAACTTAGAACTTTCGAAGGAGTTCACTTTTAGTGAAACGTTCTTATTGTAAAAACTCCTTCATTGTTGGAGACAAAACCTTCAAACTTTGGTTTGATTTGTAAAGTCGTTAAGGACTATAACTTAGAAGGTTTTGTCCAGTGCACAGAAACCTTGTTGAGGCTTTTTCAGATTAATCAACAAGACCTCATGTTCAGCAAGACCGTGGATGTAGGATCTTTCGTATCCGAACCACGTTAAAAATTGCTCGTGTCATTTACTATTTTATTGCATCTGTGTTTAAACTATTTGCAAAATTATTATTTCAGTAAAACAGATTTGAAACTGCACTAGTCAAAACTGATTTGGTTTGCATAAAACGTTTTTCAAAAGATGAACTAAAATCGGGCCTACACTATTCCGCACAATATTCATCTACTGAATTTCTCAGTACTGACATCAGTCAGTAGAAAGGATTCAGTCGTTGAATCACTCTGCGCCACGATCAGAAGGTTTAACTGGCAACTGAACCCGTTCAGTAGTAAACTCAGTACAAGACTGACATTTGCGTTTGAGGAAAAACTTGGACTCGGTTGTATTAACCCCCCCCCCTTCTACACTTGATACTCGTCTCTGGACCAACATTAGAAAACAGAAATAGAAATTGATTGAGATAATTGATGGTCCAATTTGGATGATATTGAATGTAGGATTGGGGTTCGGAGGATGTCTGCATCGTGTGCACGCGCGGGATGCCCCAGCAGGGTTGGAAACAACTGGTCTTCTTAAATGCATTTGGCCCTCCATTTTCTCGTGGTAGTTATATTAAAAAGTGTACAATTAATTATTGTCCTTTCTAAATAATACTTGGGGATGAGATCATTTGAGGTTGGAAGAGGTGATTTCTTTATTTGATTAATGATTATTTAGGTGTGCGTCATCTGTGAGATCGATTTCGCTTATTATTAAAAGTTGGACGATTCAAGGAATCCATGTCAACATCGTGTAAGGAGCCGGTTCTCATCAATAAAATTAATACTCTCTCTGTCTCAGCCGATTTATCTTATTTGATTTCAGTACGGATATTTTGGTAAGTGGGTGGTTATATGTAGAGGAGTAGGTGATTATGTGTTAAAAGTAGGAGTTTGTACAGTAATTATTTTCCTTTTTGGAAAACAAAACAAATAGGGTGGAACGGTGCGGAAAGAAATATAAGATAAGTCGGGCGGGACTGAGGGAGTAATAATAATTTATAAATTAATCAATTAAGTAGAGTGCCAACTCATGTATCACACAGTTGACAACTTCAATTTGATTATATACTTCCTCTAGAAAGGTTATTTTCTTCCCTATATATATTTATTTATATTCATATTTAACTAATTGTAAATCAATAACAATAATTCTTTTTAAATAAAGGACACAAGTTTATAGTAAGAATCTTATGTGTTAATTTTATATTCTTGACTATATATAATATATGTGCGAAAAAATGCCACTTTTGCTGGATGAAGAAAGTGTTTTTCATGAGAAATTCATGCATGATTCTTTTTCTTGGTAAAGCTCAGTTACGTTAGTTATCTCAAGAAAAAATCATAGTGTTAGATGAAACTCAACCCAAAAGAATGTCAACAAAATAAATGAAAGAATAGAAATTTATACACACGAAAGTACCACTCAAAATACATAAATCCATTTAATACAAATGAAAATACACAAACTTATAATATTCACACATCAAACGTACAATAATCGTTTTATGAAAATAAAATATACTTTCTTCCAACCTACAAATCATGGAAAATGGATCGGATGGTATCGTTTATATTGAATCAAATCAAACTGTTCGTCTTCTAATCTAAATATGTAATTACAAAGCAAAGCGGTCAACTTCTGTAGGCGACTGTGCCCCAATATCGAGGAAAATCACATTTCAAACTTCAGAAGCAATTAAATATTTACAAGCTTTCTGGAATGGATGGGAAAACGTTTTCGCTCCATATCTTTTAATTTACTTACGATTTTGACCTTTTAAAGCGGCATTTTTAACCATATTATTTAATTAATTGCGGTTTTGATTCCATAACTTTTAATACGGTATTTTTTATTCCGTATCTTTTAATTATTTATAATTTGGGTTTCATATATTTTAATACAACGTTTTTAATTTTGTATCTTTTAATTATTTATGATTTTGATGCCTTAACTTTAACGTGGTATTTTGGTCTTATATTTATTAATTACTTGTGATTTTGGCCCGCAACTTTTAATGTGGCATTTTTGATCCTGTATGTTTTAATGACTTGCGATTTTGGTCTCGTAACTTTTAATGCTGACTTTCTAGTTCCATATATTTTGTGATTTTTGATACAACAATTTTAATACCGACAGTTTTAAACCTGTACTTTTCAAAAACGGATTTTAATCATGTCACCATTTGGTTTATATATTTAAATAATTTTATAAAAATAGGAACCATAATAAAAATAAATGTCAATTTCAGTACACGTACTCTTGCTTGTGGCACACCACTATCGACTTCTCACTCCCGGTATCCCCCATTTTACCAAAATATAGTAATAATTAATATTCATAATTTATATTAGAATATGGCATTTTATTATTATTTTGGTATTATAAAATTATTTAAATGCATAAATCAAATAGTTGCATGATTAAAATTGATTTTGAAAACACACGGGATTAAAATCGTTGGTATTGAAAATTTATGAAATTAAAATTGTTATATCAAGAGTTAAAATAATTAAAAGATATGGAACTAAAAAAGCCACTTTTAAATATACGGGGCCAAAATCGCAAGTAAAGAAAATATATACCGAAACGCCATTTTTCCTGGAATGGATTATACGAGAACCTGGTAACTAGAAACCAATCAATATATTTTATTAATTTATAAAAAAGAATTATATATATCTTATACATTTTAATTTTATGTAATAAGAATACAAATAATATACATATATAGTCAAATATGCATAAGTTAATGTAAAATATTGATTCATATATTAACGATACACAAGTTCATTTTCTCAGACATGACAATATTGATCGAAATGCAAATGATTGCTCATCTTAGAAAGAAGGAGAGAAACAAAAATTAAATGTTTTATTACTGGTCCAAAAAATAAAATAGGTAAATTCTTATTTGCCAAGTACTGAGGGATTAATGATGGTAAGGCGGCCCGACAATGCATTCTGGTATTATCTGGTTCCGGTGCGAACTAAAACCTAATAATTCGCCAAAACATTAAAATGATTTTGGCCTATTATGTGCAAGTTGTAATTATTTATTTTGTCCTTTCAATTTCAAGCAGATATGGAATATTCCAAAAACGACACCAATATGATATCTATGGTACTCAGTGTTAGAAAGCTCATTTATTACATGCAACTTCATAAGCGTCTCCTTAATTATAAGTTCAAAAAACAAAAATAACAATAAAGTTCATCAAAGTGAAAGACGGAAATAAAATTATAATCATTGCCTTTAAGATCCGAATATCGCGAGGTAGGGATGAGATCCCATTCCCAAATTCTCTCACAATACTGTCATATAACAAAATTAGTTGTAAACACTTAAGTACTTACGGTACCATTTTATAAGTAGATTATAAACATTTTGACACTTACCGTCATAGAATAGCAGTGGGATATGAAATTTGGGAAGGGAAATTTGCTCCGCGCGAGGAGTATATAACAAAAACACATCGTGGTAAAAGTCAAAATTGGCCCGTTATATTAGCTGTTTTCCAGTTTTGGTCTTTCATATTGTTTGGATTCAATTTTAGTCCTCCAGCTTGTCAAAACGTCCGATTTGGACCACATTTCAAAAATTACAATAAGTTTTACAATTTTAGTTCGTTGAGCACATGTATACGGTGAAACACGCGCTTAATTAAAAAAAGGTTTATTATTATTTCTGAAAAGTGAGATAACTTGTCTTCTCTCTTCTAATCGCTCCTCTCTTGCCACTGAGCGAAGACGGTGGCGTTTGTAGCCGTGAAACAATGCCGCAATCAAAGTCCTCACTCCTCTCTCGAAAATCTGGCTCACATTGTTGTCTTTCGGTCCGAAAAAAAGCATCTAATTTGTAGCACTCTTTTTTACTACAACGGCAAAAAGGAGAGAGAAACATGAAATTACTCATCCGAAATCGAGATTTTGGAAATTTTCTTACTTAGAATCTAGAAACAATTACCTTGTTTCCTGATCATTGAGAAGAACAGTAATGCGTCCGATTCGTGGAGAGAGACACAGGGAATTGAGTTTGCGTTTCTTGAAGAAGAAATCTCATGAGAGATAAACGACCGAATCCGTAAGATCACTCTAACCTTCGCAACTGAAATTCGACGGCGACGATCTTTGGCTGGGGTTGAAAAGCTTTTGGTGAGATTCTGTGGGTGAGTTATCATAACAATTGTGTTTCTCTGGCGTGTATTCACGTGCTCAACGGGCCAAAATTGAAAAATTTACTCCAATTTTTTAAATTCGGACTAAAATCACACGTTTTGATAAGCTAGAAGACTAAAATTAAACTCGAACAATATAAAGGACCAAAAGTGAAAAACAGCCAACATAAGGGGCCAATTTTGATTTTTTCCCACATATCGTTATAAGCTATATATATATATATATACACACACTTCCTAGTTAAATAACCATTCTAATTTATCTGCGCAAAACCAATTAAAGTTGATTAATTTCGAGAAACTATTTTATCTAGACCTTGTCGTCATTTGTGGGCCCCCGGGCCGCTTTCCTTCTCCCAAGCACAGTATAAAAACCCAGTGCAGTGATAGAACCAAAACATTCTTACTTCTTCACTCATAACAGCATTCTCACTTCGTTCTTAATAATGGAAGCCGAAGCCGCAAACTCCGCCATCCCCGCCGTCCGCCGCCTTTACAATGCGATATCAGGAGAAGTTTCGGGTCTGATAGCCAGCGACCTAGAATGGTGGTTCCACGGCCCGCAGAAGTGCCATTACATGATGAAGAAGCTGACCGGAAAATCCTCGCCGTGGGACTTTAAGTTCAAACCCCGACACATCGACGCCGTCGACGATTACGTTATAGTTGAGGGGTGGGAGGGGGCGGAGGTTTACTGGGTGCACGTTTGGACGCTCAAAGACGGGGTAATCACGCAGCTTAGAGAATATTTCAATACTTGGCTCACCGTCAGGGATGTGCGGCCTCTCAGCTACTCCGGAGGCGGCGCCGCTCCTCTCTGGCAGAGCCACCCCCAAGAAGTACTCGAGAACTCGCTGCCCGGCCTCATGCTTGCTATTTGATGCTAAACAAACGAAATGTGTTTATATGTATGTAATTGTTCTGAATACTCCTTCCAAAAAAAAATTATCTTCTATTTTAATAATATTGATAGATTAATATATTTAGTGCTAATGTTATTCTTATTCTTCTTCTTATTATTATTTAATAGAAACTATGAAATAGAGTCTTTAATTAGCATATACAATTATACAACATAATCACATACAACGGCGTACCCAAAAAATTGTGTGAAAGAAAAAAAGAGTTTGTATGATAGGGAATCAAACAGTGGACCTTCTGTCAAAAAAGTTAGAACTTGACCACGAGACTAACCTATCACTTTCTTAAAAATAAAATGCAAAAAATAGTTAAGAAGCCAATGGGGGTGAAGTGCCGCAACAGATCACATTTTACATACTACTTTATGTAATAGTAATACTATTAATTAAAGTCATCTGCAATTAGATTCATTATCTGGAAGCAAATCCTAAGCCCCATGGGTCATTCATTTTTCCGATATATGAAATAGTGGATTTAGCAAGTCGATTCTTAGAAAATGTCGAATCAAACTATTTGCGCTTATTTCAACAAAAGAAGCTCAAGCTTCTTGACTCGAAGAACTTTTTCATTGTTTTAGTCCCAATTCAATTCTAAACAAGTCCGAACTAATTGAATATTTGTATCAACAATTCCTCAAATTGGTTTATCATTTCCAAAATGGATATAATTGACAAGTCAAAGTTTCACATTATCTCTTTCCTCCAACAGATTCGCTGGAAAAACGTTCCTAAAATAATAGCATCCGTTATTCATATGTGACAATAGGACGAACCAATATAAAATAATTTTTCTTACTAGGTGTGATCCATTGGAAGTAGATCAAATTTTTCGATTTTTTATATTCCTTGGAATTTTGTTTTCCTGCTCCTAGTGGCATCAAAAAGCCATTATGTCGAGATATATTATTTGTCTCTCCATGAAAATGGATATCTCTAGAAAATATTTTAAGTTCAATTCTTTTTTTTTCCTCTCTATTCGGACCAACCCGTCTACTTGGCTTCTTATATTTAAAGTAATTTGTGTATCTGCCCCAACGATACTATTGTTCCATACCATTATGGAAGAAGATCCAGCTAATATATTTACCTCTTCATAAATGGAAAAAATGATCTACCTTCCTTTGGCATTTTGGCCTAAATTCATTACCTCCCCGATACTCAATCAAATCCTTTTTTTGACGATTGAATGCAGTTCTAGAGTCTCATATTTAATAATGTTCGAACTCTTTCTTCTATATTAAGGATCGTCCAAATAAGCAAGAATACTATTTCTATGAAAAACGCCATTGATGGGGATTTCAATTAAGATATCCGATGATTGGGTAAAGTCATAAAAAATAACATATGTGTCTTTAAAGCAGACTATTTTATACTCCCTCTGTCCCGCTATTTTTATCTTAGTGGGTTCCGGCGCAGAATTTAAGAAAGTTAGTGGAGGTTTATTAAAGTGGGTGGAAATGTATCAAATTCCACGTTCACTGTTTAAATTGATTGTGGTCCACAATTTTTTTTCCTTTTTTGAATGAAGACAAAAATAGCAGAACCGTTGATAAAGGAAAGTAAAACAACATTAGCGGGACGGAGGGAGTATATAAAATAACGTGTGTACTGTACTAAAATCTAAATCATTCAACAAACATGGACGAACCCATGTTGTCATCCCTTGTTTTTTGGTTTTTGAATTATCGAATATAACCCTTGTAATATCTATAATATTCGATTTACTCATCTATATTCCTGGCTAAACAATAAAATTCCACAAAATGAAGTAATCTTACATCAAATAAATTGAACCAACTCAATTTCTTAGGCAATCAAAAGGTAATTCTTTTATCAGTATGTTTATGTGATTTTTCTTTTGAGATTTTTCTTTTTCGGTATACATACCCAAAGGTTCATAGGTAGACTACGAACACGAATATCAAGCTATAAACTCTCCAGTTAGTTTAACAATTTTTGTTCGTGATGAGTCTTAATTCGTACTATTCAAATTTCGTTGTTTTGGCGCCATTTTTGGCGATTGGATTGCTTTTCTGTGCTGTTTTGCAGATTCCCGAGCTTATGTGACAATAATATGATGATGTGGCGGCATGCACAAATTTAAGGAATTAAAGGGTTAATTTTGGCGCAAATTTACGTAGAAGGGAAGTGACGGATAAGAAAAGAAAATATATGGAAAGAATTAGATATGATATACTCAATAATATATTTCCATACTTGGATAAGATTTCTACTTCTACAAGGAAACAACAAGAAACCCTAGATAAGGGGGACAGTTGAACTATACTTGCCCTCAAGTATAAGGAAAACAAAGGTATACGTACTATCCAAATTCAGTCAATCCCCAAGACTCAAAGAAAATAAAAAAACACAAGACTCAAAAGGCACGGACCACAAAACGAAGACACACGAGAACAAATTACGAAAAACAAAAATAAAAACAAGAAGCAATGCCAATCCTATCCATGAATTCTACACTCAAGAACTCGCCAAACATGTAAAATCATGCAAATATGAATCTCATCAAACAAGTAGAGTTGCAAATTTTAGACAAGGCACACAAATATCAACTTGGTCAAAAACCTAAGCAAAAGTGGATCATCCTCACGGTTCACTCAACACTCTCTAGTCTAGGTCCGGTCAAGCCACTCAAATCACATAATCCACTCTATCACGATAAAAGATTGTCACAACTGCAATATCAAGAAGGTCTTTCTCTTTTGGTTGTAATGGGGCTTAGGACATAGACAAATTTTCGTTGGTAAAGGTCCTAGGGGTTCTAAGCTCCAACAAATGTAGATCAATGTCATGCATGTCATACTCGCTTAAAATGAGATAATCAAGAATAGATAAATAACTCCCACCACTTAAGAATTAAACATCGAATGCTACCGAATCATACACAAATACCCCTTCTAAAAGGCTGATTTTCCGCATTTTTTTTATCAGCATTGTTCATTATTCACGAAAATATGGGTACAATTGCTATTCATACACAATTCTGGCCAACAATTAATTTCGTAGCATATACACTAGGTAGGCAAAGGATATATAAAAAGATCAATCTCACACAAGTGTGTATAACATGCAATGACACAGGAAAAGAGAAGGCCTCGGCTAAAATTTTCTGACTAAATCAAAGAATCGGTCAAGGCTCAAATTTAGTTCACTATGGGATAATGTAAGGTAGGAAAGTATTGTCACGGCCAAATGGTTTAATCCCTAGTACCTCCTATCATGTATCGCAAGTGACTCACCTTTATTGCAACTTCGTGGACAAACACTCTCAAAGAAATTAGTAGGAAGTGTCCTACTTTAAAGGCTCAAATCCAATATATGGAGTGTGTAAAATTCGATCCACTACTTACTTTTTATTTGTCATCCCAAATTACATACAAATGTGCACCAAACTCTACTCTTCACAACCACTAACATGCTTGCATATTGAAACATAAATCACAAATAAAACAGGCTTAGCAAAGAACAAGAGTGCATCAACAACTTCAATTTTTGGCATGCTTCGACGACACAAAAGAAAGGACGACACAAAGTGAAACGACATAAAGACCTCCCTCCTTACACTTAAACCCTTGTGTGCCCTCACGCAAGAAAAGAAAAGAAAAAGGACGGAGAAACATGACAAAAACACAAAACAAAAACGAACAAACCCTCCTTACACTTGATCCCTACTAAGATCAAGTGTAGACACAGCACACAAGACAAAAACACATAAAACACGAAAAATAAAACACCGATTCAAAGACGCAAAAAATAGAAACGATAGGGAAACGACATCACCTATCACCCCCCCCCGGGCGCACGGGGCGGGACGACCGCTCTAGCTCATCAAACCGGCGACGAATCTTCCTCCTTACACTTAAGTTCGCAGCACTTTCTTAGCCAAGATCTGGAAAAACAACACAAAACAAAAGCGAATCAATAATAAAATCAAAGGAAATAAACGAAAACAAACACGGGTTGCCTCCCGGTAGCGCCTCTCTTTACAGTCTTTGGCTAGACTATCTCCCAAGATCAACTTTGTGATGGTGTGCATAGTGGAGTCTCATCCACTACCTTGATCACCTTATGCAATCTCTTCCCACGGTCTTTATACCACATGAAATCATCATAGGCATCTCTCCAAAACTCTTTCTCACACTTGGTTGATGGCCTATCCACTTGCCAAATGATGGAAGTTTGCTCCCTTGCCTGCCCTTTGCATGTCTCTTTCGAGGTTGGGATTTCGGCTTTGAAATGCATGGCCGATCATCATAAGATAACGATCCGTTGTAAACGCTCCTGCTCGGGCAAGTGGGCGATTCTCGCCGTCGTTTCGGCCGAAGTATAGAGTGCCATGATGCTCTCCTTCATCTCTTTATCCCTAATGTCATTGGCATCCAAATCAGCAAATCCATGTGTGAGAGTGAGTTTCATCTTATCCTGCAACAAATGTGTCTCAAGATATTCTTAGACAAAGCTCTCAATAACGTCAGTAGAAAGGGCATCTTCATTCTCATGATCATTAGATTTCTTAAGTGCATTATCAATATGATGAACATAAATTTCATTATGATACTTAACACTTATGGAAACTTCATCAACATCAATCACTGCCCTAATAATCTTCAAAAATGGCCTACCCAATAGAACACCCGCTGTACCCTCAACTTGCCTATCATTGGTATTTATAACATAGAAATCAGCAGGATAGACAAAATTGTTGATTCTGACAAGGAAATTTTCTAGTAAGCCTATAGGTGCAATGCATGATCTATCAGCAAGTTGTATAATCACTCGTGTAGACACCAACTCAACTCCAGTTAATTGATTATACATAGAAAGTGGCATAACATTGATATATGCACCCAAATCACACATATCTTGCTTAACCATCACATTACCCATAAGACAAGGTAAAGTAAATATACATGGGTCCACGCACTTGGCGGGCAACATCTTTTGGATGTTAGCCGATACCGAAGTATCCATCAACACCTTCCCGGACTATTGGATTTTACCCGCTATGAAGTCTTTGACAAATTTTCCAAATTGGGGAATCTTCACGGCTTCCAAGAAAGGTATGTTGATTTCCAACTTTCCGAACAACTTCACATAATCCATGTATTCCTTATTCGGTGTTCGTTTCCTCTCCAATACCTCAGGAAATGGTGGAGGCATGACAGTTTCAGGGTTTGTCTGGGCAGTTCGATCGTTTCTGGCAGTCAGCTCTTCATCCTCAATATTCTGCATTGCTGCAGGATCCGCCGATCGGCTTCGGCTTAGCCGGTTCGGGCGGCCCGTTCGCTTCGCACCGAATCTTTTGAGGACTCGCATTTGGTGTTGGTTCGAACAACTCCTTTCCACTCCTCAACATGGTGCGATTGCAACTATGGGTAGATGAATTTGGCTGAGCCTGAGAAGGTAATTGCCTTTGATTTGCCTTCATTTCATCTAGCGAAGTGGTCTTCATTTCATCTAGCGAAGTGGTCATCATAGACATTTGCTTGGTCAGATTTTCCAAGATATTTTGTTGCTCCCACTTCAATTGTTGCACGTCTTTCTTCACGGCTTGGACCTCATCATGATTTGAAGTTATTTCCTTCTGCATCTGCTTCTGATATGCAATGGCATCTTTTTGAGAACAATCATCTCGCACATCAATTCTTCAAGCATAGAGGATCCCTGGTCGTCTTGGCCAGGCGGAGGCATGATTGACATTTTCGGCTTCAATGTCATTTGATGCGAAGCTCGGTAAGGTTGCTCTGTACCGAGGGTAGGTGTTCGATATAAATTGTCATAGCGGTGGATGAGTTGTTGTACTTGACTTTGTGGAAATTCCACGTGCTTGTATGTCCGGGGCACCTTGGTCTTCATCAATTCCCTGCTCGAGCTCAGTCTTCTTTTTACCGTACTTACTAATTTGACTTACATTAGCCATAGCATCCGGATTGGGCTAGACTTGCGACAGTAATTGCCCTTGACTTGCCTTCATTTCTTGAATTCAAGAATTCAACTTGGAGATTTGCTTGGATAAATTCTCGACGGTTCTTTGATTATCCCTCTTGGTCTGATTAATCTCCTCTTGCATCTGATGTCGACAGGCAATGGCGTTCTTTTGAGAATTAATCATATCCGCCATCATTTTCTCTAACGAGCTGTTCTGGTCCGTCTGGCCAGACAGCTGATTCTACTATTGAAATTGCCTTTGATGCGGGGGCTTGTAGGGTTGTTGATACCCTTGTTGTGGCGGTGGCTGAAATTGTTGATGCTGATATGTGGGCGGCTGATATGTTTGTGGTGGAGGAATTCTCGGCTGTTGCGGCATTTGATCCTCTTGTCCCCATCTTAGGTTTGGATGATTCCTTTGTGGTCCGTTCCAATTACCGGCTGCATTAGCATCGTCTCCATGACATTGCAATGAAGTATGTCCTCTCTGACCACATGCTCCACATGTGTGGTCAACCATCGTGCGTGATGATGAAGAAGAAGAGGAGTTCTTCTCCTTGAACAAACGATCTAATTTGTCTTCGAGTTGGCTGAACTTCTCCTCCATTTTGAGTCCAACTTTCATGTCGAGATCGTCTAAAAAGTCTCCACTTGAAAGGTTGACAAATCTTCTTTGCATCCTTGGACCTTTATATTGTGATGTGGACTCGGCAAGGCCTTCAATGATAGCATTGGCATCATTATAGTAGCTATTAGCAAAGCTACCTTTCAAACCAACATTCACCATGGTTTTGGACTCATCTGTCATCCCTTGGTAAAAACACTGCAACAAATCCACATCAGAAAAACCATGGTTTGGGCAACTATCAACTAGCTTCCCAAAGCGCTCCCAATAAGCTCCAAAAGACTCATCAAGTTCTTGAGTGATTCCTGAAATCTCCTTTTTGAGAACATTGATCTTTGATTGAGGGAAATACTTATCCAAAAATGTCTGACGCATCTGAGCCCAAGTAGTAATCGACCTAGGTCGAAGACCAAAAAACCATGCACGAGCTTCGTCTTGAAGAGTGAAAGAGAATGTTTTAAGTTTGAAAGAGTGAAAGGGACCGTAAAACTGGGCAGAACAAGAAACATGCTGAAATTCAGAATTAAACACATATTATATATGCTGAAATTCAGAATTTCAGCATGTTTCTTGTTCTGCCTAGTTTTACGGTCCGCCTGCCCAGTCGGGCCGTTATGCGTAGCTAATTCTTTTTAGGGTCGGCGAGATGTGAAGCGCACACTTTAACGAATTCGTGAGACTTAGGCTTTAATAATTAATCACTTACGTTCCAAATTAATCTTGGTTAATTAATTGAATTAGTAAATTTAGGCTTGATCATCCTAGGTTAATTTAATCCATAGCTAATTTAGTACTTCCATCGTTTCTCGTGGGATTAGGCTAAATAAGTAGCACAATTGTTCTAAGAACAATATGATTAATTTGGTAGGAGACTATTAGATGTCCAACATACGAGTAGGCTCCTAAATCGGGTTCCCTTAGTTCTTAAAGCTGATTAGGTGTTAAATCTATTAGTTGCCCACCAACGTAGGTTGCATCTAATTTAGAGAAGTAGTCGTTTCAATGCCCACCATGGCGATTACCGAATAATTAAGGGGGAATAGGGGATGTGTCAGTTTAATTACGGCGTCCTACAACTGATTGATTTATAGGGATTAATTTATCTTTAGTGTCTATGATCGATTGTATGTGCGTGTGAATCATCTTGCTGGACCCGTTTTCCTTGCTTGATTAATTTAAGTATTTATTTTTGCTATTTATTTTCCTGCATTAGTTTTAGAGAAATTCCAAAATTTGCGTGGTCGCTAACCAACCCTTAGATTAATAGGAATTTTAAGTTTAAAATCTTCATTCCCTGTGTTCGATACCTGTTTGCTATACTGATTTAAGTTCTAGCATTTTGCAGGATTTATTTGGTGAAAACAACGATCACCAGTTCGTTGCTCGCTCCTTTTCTTCTTTATCTTCGAAAAAGCTTCATTTAAGCAAAGGCTATTTGGAAGCTTTAATGAAGTCTTACTTGTTTACAGTTTTTGAAAATTAATTAGATTATTACTAGTATTTTTTTTAAGTGGATTTTTTTGAATAATTTTCTACCACGTAGACTGACTAATTGAATAATATTTGATTAATATTTGATAGTTCAAATCATATAAATTGATATATGAAGTTCTAGCACAATAATCAGTGATGACGTATTTTTTTCTTACGCTTTATGCCCTCTCTTATCGAGAATCTTGACTACTTGCATGTCAACAAATAATATTTTTTGGCATACTTTTAGAGTCGCAAGCTCGCGAATTTGTAAGATTTAAGTAAAGAAAATAGAGGCAAGTAACATTTCTAGCTGTTTCCCTTCCATTTTTCCCATGTTATTACTTAGTACGTACCTCTAAACGCAGGTGTTATGGAGTAGTAAATTATGTATCAAACAACATCCTAAATATGTTGTTTGTCATTTTTTCTGGGAAACCGAAAGCAAACATAGATCTGCAAAACAGGAAAATGTTGTGCCACTCATTGCTAAAAAAGATACTGTATAGACAAAGCCGAATAAAGTGGACAAGAATGGTGAAACACCCACGAAGCCGGGCTTTCCCTACTTTGAGCCTAAAAAGATTGACCTAGTAAATAATTCCTAATTCACTGAAATCATGGAGGTTCAGGCGTTCACCCCACAAACTCTACCCAATCCTATTTTTCTTTTTGAGGATTTAATAAGTCGACCATAATATTTTGTTCCGGCCCAAAATATGAGTAGATTTACTAATTCGTTGTTCTCAAGTGTGCATAAATCAAATATTTAGAAAACATGATATAACATGGTACAATACTTTGAATCAAAGTGTGTCAGTTTACTTCATCAAAGTGGAAAGCATGCTTCTTCTTACAACTCCATCGACATTTCCAGGAACATAAGGAATTGAAGATCTTCAATCTGGTGGACTGAAGGGATATAATATTGGAGAGAGAAGGATTCTCGGAAAGAACAACTGCATATCCATCATCCATGTAGTCTGTACCTTCGGGGAACAGCTGCCACATTAGGGTGCCGCAGCCTCCCCCTCCCTTCTTGGTCGAGTTCAAAACACTCTGATAAACGGAGTTGATAAGTCTTGCGTGGTAGGTTTCATTGTAGCCGGGATCTTTTCTAGACACCCCAAACTCAGAAAATACGACCGGCATTCCCAAGAAGTTCTCAGCATCATCAATGTGAGCTTGCATCCATGATTTTGTGAACTCAATGTGTATCCGAGATTGCTTGGGAAATCCTTAATTAATTGAGGAGAAGGAAAAGAAAAACGAAATCAAAATCAGAATATCAAGTTGTGTTTCTATATATATATATATATATATGTGTTGATGTTGATGTTGGTTCTTACCAAGAATCTGGGTAGATATGAACTGAAGCAAAATCAACTCCAAGTATTTGGTGGTTGCGGATGAAGTCCGTACCAACTTGTTGAGCGTATGTGTTGGGGTTGTGGTGCACCTTATTCGGGGTCGAGGGTCCGCAGAAACCTTCCATTCCAATCTCCACCAGATGCTGCTTTTCACAAATACTGCCATCTCTTCTATCCACCCCTGCAACGTATCTCCAGTGGGATCAGATTCACAAGGCGGCTCATTCATGAGCTCCCAACCAAAAATAGTTGGATCATCCTTGTACGTTATGTTTGTTATGGTGTTAACTCTGTTCAGCACCCTCTTAACATGGGATCTGTAGTAGCCCTTGAGAGTTGGGTGGGAAAAGAAATCATCATTAGATGTCAAATTGAGGCCAGCATCCTTCCCCATTTCACGTACTGCGCTTTCCCTCCGTACGCTTACCAGTTGTTAACCAGGGATAATATCAGCCTTATTTTGTACTTCCTCGCTTCACTCAACACAAAATCCAATCCCTAAAACAATCAACTTAACTTGTTAGTTACAGAAACTCTTGTTGTTGGGAAATTAAAATGATCGATCACCTTGAAGACTTCCTCGTCATAATCGCCAGGTGACTTCTGAAGAGCTCGCCACTGACCATCGTTGAAAGCCCAAGTCCTGCACACTGAAAGCCCTACAGCTGATGCCTGTTGGAACACCTCACTCACCTTCCCTCTCGTCGACTCATCCACCGTGAAAACCATTAGCCAGTATGTGTTGAATCCATTCACATAAAATGGCTGGCCATTCACAATGAATTGGTTTCCCTTCCTCTGCACGGTACTCCATGTATCTTCCTCCATATCATCAATCCTGATATCACTGACTCAACTTAATTAATATGCAATCTATAAGACTAGTTAATTCGACATGTAAAATGTACCTATTGCCCCACCAAGAGTAAGGCCAATTACCACCTGCAACCTCATCCTCTAACACTATAGATGTTGAATGATGAAGAAGCAGGACGAAACCGAATCCCAAACAAATAGTCTTAAGCATGCATTGACTTCCCATGTTCAATAACTAATATGCTATTGATTAATTCATCAGCAGCGACATGTATATATACACACAAATACAAATACAAGATTTTGGTTCAAGACAAGTGCTGGAGGGGATATGTTGAAGCTCCCTTGAAAGCAAAGCTGGTTTTTTCATAGATGAAAATGGTGGCCCTGGATTCTTCTAGCTATTTGGATTATTCCCCTAGAAAACAGCTAATTATACTGTCCTTGATAAGCACAGGGAGAGATAGTCATACGAATATTATAGCTGGTAACTTAGAATAAACCAGTTTCAAGCACTTGGATCAGACGTTTTCATGAACTATACTGAAAAGGAAGAACGAAACATGCTGAGAGTTGACTACAAGTTAAGTCTAGCTATACAAAAATTGGTATTTCTTACCTTGAAAGCACTATAGACGTGATTTAGAGAGAGAGAGAGAGAGAGAGAGAGAGAGATTGAATAAAAAAAAAAGCTTCCGCAAGAATTATGAGATTGATGCATCTTTTGTATTTATCTCTCTGTATATTTGACTATATATTCATGTATTGATCGATCCACTCTGTTTCTTAGGTAAAGTAGTAGAAGAGTGGAAGTAAAGATGTACATGGAAGGAAATGAAGAATCCTACACGTTATTATACCATTACAACATACATGAGAATTAAAGAAAGCCTAATGACTGCTCTTCAGAACTCGAGCTTTCTGCATATCTCCATGTGGATCCATCTCGGCTTCCTTGCGGCCTTGATAGGGGGTGCAGGGCAGGTGTGCACAGCCACAGCAGCAGCAGCTTCCAAAATAGCGTCCATGATGATGCTATACATAATCTTAAACAGACGCTCTTCTTCATCCTCCCATTCTAATGCATTACTAAAATCTTTGACCAGAGCACGCGTCAATTTCAGCCTCCGAACAAGCAACAACTTATCCGCGCGTGGAGCAAACGAGTCGAATAGGGTTTCTTTTGGAGTTTCTAATTCATATTTATGGCCATTCTCCTCTGGAGTTGCCAATCCCGAATCTCCCCCACATATCTTCTTCATTCATTAGTAATGCTTCAACCAAACCTCTTTTAAGAGGGGAAATACACAAATCTATTAAGCTAATTAGTTAGAAAGTCGACAATGAAACAAACAAACAATGAAACAAACAAACACCCCTAAAGATGAGGACTTGCTGCAAATAGAAAACATGAATGAGCTGGGAAAATTCAAGAAAAACGCCCTAACTCAGCAATCGCAACGGAAAAGAGGAAATCCAATGAGGTGAAGATTAGGCTGGGGAACATACCTTTGAGTTGCAGGGGCGGAAATAGCGATTATTAGCTGTGCCGACCAAGTTAGATTCCGGTGGCCTGAGTCCATACATTATACTCAAACATTGTTATGAATTGGGACTTTTTCGCCTACATTTCTCACGCGCAACGACTCTGTCTCCAACCTCTTGATACATTCCAACCCTAAAAGCCACGTGACACCCTACTACATTAATTTTCAACATTAATTACAGTGAATTGTCAAAATAATATTTTTCAAAAATTTATTTTCTAAATAATACTCACTTAAAATTAATTTTCACATATACACTATTTTGTCATTTAATTCTCCACATGGAAATATTTCTTTTTATATTTATTTTGCTATATCTATTATTTTTATGAATTTTGATTATTCAAAATGTAAAACTATGAATAAATTAACTAATAATGTAAAAAATAGAATTAAAATATAAACTATGATTTTTGTTTAACTAAGTGTTTGGGACAGCTGATAGAGGTGATAGCGGCAAAATTAGTGTCGGAAAATAATTGATAAAATAGCTAATAGAGTGTTTTGAATCAAATAGAGAATCACTAAAAGTTGAACAATATCAGCTGTTATTTCCCCTCTACCAACTTAAAGTAAATTTCAGCCGAATTAGTCTTATAGCAAGGTTCAATGGTCATCTAAGATGACCGATCAGTGGTAGCTAAACCAATCCCGCCTGTAGCTCAAAGCAGCAAACGCCTAAAAGCGGTGCTAACCTAGGCTGCCACGCGGTGTGAAACCCCCGCTTGGAAGAGAGAAGATCAAAAGTTCTTGTTAATAAACATCCTCAGCAGGTGCAGCTACGCTTCCCCGTTTAGCTGTGGGCTCTAGACAAGGCCCTGGCGGCATGCTTAACACATGCAAGTCGGACAGGAAGTGGTGTTTCCAGTGGTATAAAGGTCAGAATTGGTTTCTAATAAGAAGGCCACGGGGCCCCAACTTGCCGTGATCAAGTGAATACCGAGGCTTGAGGCACGGTTTCCACAGGCTTGAGTTAATTGACCTAACCAGGCTTTACGGGCATTGGCCAGTTTTGCCCCCACCTACTTTATATAATTCCAAAATAATCTCTGCTAGATATAAAAATGGATTTATTTCTTCTCTCTGCCATTCTCGTTTTCCTCTCATCTTCTCAGTAGAAATCCTGACCAAGAAGAAATAGCGTCGATTAATTTCAAAATCTCACGGAAAAAATCCATAATCAATTTTTCCCAACTTGAAGAATCAAGGTACTAATGTCCATTTCTTTAGACTTAGATCCATTGAATTAATAGAATTTCGATTTTTGTTGGATAATTAAGCAGATTAGAGGGTGGATGTGTAAGATTATGTATATATTGTGTATTGTGTCTGTTTTCCCCGAAGCAAAAATGGTGAAATTTCGTGAAACTTGAAAATGATTTGGTGTGAATTGGAATTATAAGGGATACGTAAGATGTTCTTGAGTTTGTGTTGTTGTGTTTAGGATAAGCTTTTAACAACGAGAATTCAAGAGAAGGGGGTGTGGGTTTAGGTCCTGGGACGACACATGGTGCTGAAATCTTTGAAGGAATTTCCATCCCCATCATTTCTGCATTTTCGAAGAAAATCCATCCTCATTTCCTCCCCTAGTTAAAAAGCTTATAACTGTTGAATGATATGGAATTTTGAATGGTAGTATATGCTGTTGTATTTCAGGCCAAGTATTCATGTTGCTCTGCTCTTATTATATATACACAGTCTGTGTTCTTGATTAAGGCCTTTCAACTAGCACTAATTTTCATGACTAAGTCTTCGTTAAATAACTAACACCTAATGATCTGATCTGATACATTACCTGCAGTTGTGTTGATGAAGCTAGCATAATATACTAGTATTAAATGTAAGTTCCATATCATTTAATGTTGTTTTATGTCCACTTGTCATATCTGGGTAAACTAATAACAATGAGATCGGGGGTGGTTTGGTCTAGGTCCCTGCATTTGATTATGTCTTTACATTTAATGATTTTATGGTATAGTCCGGTTATAATTCACCTTTTGATTTTAAAATAGCACTATTTTTGTGCATTTTACTTTCAATAGCACTTCCTTCCCAACCAGGTAATATATGAGTAAAACATAGATCACATATAACCATGACATTTTGAGTTGGTAATCATTTTCTTCCAATAAAAGGAATATGCATCTAATGGCAACTTAGCATAAATATGTGTACCATCTATAGCATCAATACAATCCTAAAATAAGAGGTAAGTTACTCATTATAGTTTAATAACTAACCAAATAATAATTCTTATTTTAGATTAAAATAGACCAAATATACCTTGAAATAATGGTAGTATTTTAAATTGTCTATAATAGACGGATGCACATTGGATGTGTCATAAAATGGACGAATCCAATCTATTGATATCTTGGTGGCAGCTTTAAGTATCCTGAGGAAACTTTTACTTATGGTATATCCAAATCTTTGAAAGAATTCTTTGAGTTGTCGATTGTCTTCCCTTATCCCAACTGCCATTAAAAAAGTAGCAACTTGTTCCTCGTGACACTCTTCATAGGCCGAAGACCATAAACATCGACTAAGGTCTTACATAACATGATGAAAACATGTTTCTCTATTCTCATATTTTTATAACAACGACGATCAGTTTCACGGTTTAACATATTTATTAGATTTGTCCAACCACTGAAAGGCCTAGGGTGACAATGAATCTTGTTTAAGTATGCATCATAATATGCTATAGCTCCCATGCACAATGTCTATTAATAGTTCCTCTTCATCACTTTCTTCATCATGAGCTTTTGTGTTTATATAATTCACATTATCATTGTTACTTCGATTGAACATCGGGTCCATTCTATTTAACACACATACTAGTTACAAATAAATAAATAATCATCAATATACACTGTGTGTTTAACAGAAGGACATGACAAACTAACAAGAAAAGGGTTTATGATTTAGAGAAACTAATTAATATTAAAGATAAGCACCGATTTAAACACCACAAATTATATCTACCCACAAATTCTTTCAACTTCCAACCCTTTTGCCCAATTCTCAGAGCAAGAACAAGTTAAAGATCCAATCTTTAGCGTTAAGTTCTATTAGTAGGCAAGAAGCTGCTACTGCTTAACATATTAAAAAAAAACTTTTTAACTAATCACAAGCCACAACAAGCACATCAAGATACTGAAGGGATGAAAAATTATGGAAAGGTTGATGGTTTGGAGAGTTGGGCGTACCTTGGATGACTTGGTTTGGACTGTAAGAAGATGATTTACTAGACTTCGAATGTTCCATACTAAGGGATTCGGGTCCATAACCATGGGTTCCAATGCAAGAGATCTTGTAGCACTTATAGAAAGATGTTCTCTTAAGAGATATAGTAGCTTGAGTAGTCACAAGTAGTAAGTAAATTCTCATTACTATTGATAGGTTGCATATGAATTTATAGACACATTTTAATATGAATTCTTGTTGATTGATTACTCACCATCATATTTACGGAGTCGTATGTTAGAAAAATGAATACTCGTATTAATACATATGTATTCATGCAAATGATATGAATTATTGTATTAATAATTTAATAAAATCGAGAATAATTAATATGATGATAGGAGTGGGACGATATTTAATACTAATATGATGTAATAAATATTTATATAATATAGTGATTTTGAATATGTTGGAATATAAATTATAAAACAAAATGAACATAGAATAAGAAACAATTTCTCAAGTTTATTAATGTAGAAATTCTAAAGTTTATTTCTAACATTAGGGGTAAAATGGACTTTTCATTTAAAAAGTCAAAATAAGCTACCATTCTAAACACTATATCTCCACTTTCAGCAGCTTTCAGCACTTTTTTCCAAACACTTTCAGCTTATCAAAGTAACAGTTCAACACTTATAAATAAACTTCAGCTACTCCAAACACCCACTGAATCACATCGGATGCTTCAAGACCGGTATCGGAGGCTCGACGATCCGCCTAAAGGGTATAGTTATGAAGTCATGTATAATATTTTTTTTAATAAATTTTTTATGTTATAAATTTATTTAAATAATTGTAATAATTTTTAAACTATTCAAATTATAGTTTATAATAAATTAATAGTTTATGTTAATTTCATTTAATCATTTAATGTTTTATGTTATATTCTTATTTTAAATTTTTTTTAAATTATTTTTATTTATTTTAAATATTTTTAAAATAATCTTTTTATGTCATACAAATATTAAAAAACTAAAATTGAAATTGCTGACACAAGGTGTTCTAAAAATTTATGCCTTCACTATTTGTCTGGGGATGATTACTTGTACTCGATCCGCATGACCTGCACAACCCCGCACTCCAGGGGCGGATCGAAAAATTTGTTGAACAATAAACTTCGACACATTAAACTTAATATAAATCGAAAATATTTTACATTAATTGTGCTCTACGAGACTTCAATACATGAAACTCATCAATAATATAGTCTAGATCAATATCTATAACAAAATCTCTTTCACTATAAATCATCGCGAGTCTTCAAGTAAATCATCTCTCATCTTGCTTCGAAGTGCCGTCTTCACATGCTTAATGCTTTAAAATGCGTGTTCAGTTGTAGCCGTGGAAATCGGTAATGTCAAAACTAGATGAATCAGTCTAGTTAACATAGGATAAGTCTCCGATCTTCCACTCTCGGCAAATAGTTGACTTAACCCAACAAGTGTAGAAACTTGAAGTTCTTGCTTGAGCATAACATCATGCTGATAATGTATAAACTCATAATTCAATGTAAAAATATCTTGAATAGTGAAATCTCTAGGATAAAATTTTCTCGCAAGCTTGAAATATCATCACTTTTGAATGAGGCAAAATAACTTTTAGGATCTAAGGCCACACTAAGAGAAAACAATTACACGAATACATCATTAAATCTTGTATTCAACTCCATCAAGATATGATCTATTGTTCATTTGAAAACATCATAATGATAATGATGTTCAATAGAAGTTTGGCCACGAGAACGACCAATCTTATATAGAGAATCCAAATTTGGAACATCAATATCATTCTTCAAGCAAAAAACATTGGCTTCTACCATAAACTCCTCCCAACCGCATTCTCTCAATTCTTGAAGAATAGCTTTAGTACTAGAGATAAATGAAATAGCATCCAAACTATCTTGAGTTTGTCTTTGAAGAATTTGGCAAAGAGAATCCGTAATTCACATAACTTTATACATCAAGTGTACTGTGAATACAAACTCAAAAGTGCCATATTTTTGTAAACTCCTTGAACTTCCACTTTAGATCTTCGATTTGAAGAATGTTCAATGAGACATTCAAACACTTTACAAGTTGCAATATACATACATATCAAACTCTTCACAGAGTTGTAGTGCGAACTCCAACGAGTAGCTCCAGCTCGCTGCAAATTACCAATTTGATTGGGACCACGTCCAAAATCAATCTCATATGTATCTAATAAACTTTGAATTTCATCTCTTTGAGCAACGTGTAGTTGAGAAACACGCCTTGGTGAAGAAGTTATAATGTTAACAACATTATCCAAGTGGGAAATAAATTCCCAAACTACACCAATATCCTTAAGGAAGAAACCAATGCCAATTGTAGACGATGCGCAAAGCAATAACATAATATGCATATGGACAATATCTAAGAAATAAAGCCTGGAGACTATTCCATGAACCACTCATATTACTAGCATCATCATACCCTTGGCCTCTTATTTTCTCAATCTGCAGATCATGATGAGAAAGAACACCAAATATCGTTTTTTTCAAATTTAGTGAAGTGGTGTCACTAACACTTTTGGTAGCAAAAAAAGTTCAACCAAAATTCAATGACCATTCACAAAACTCAAGATAATGGCCATTTGCTCTTGCTTTGAGGTATCTTGTGCTTCATGTTGGGATTTTGTATACTGGAAGCACTTTTATGCTTGTATACAATGTGTTTTTGTCCTTACCACTATTTTATTCTCCTATCTGATAAATATGTATATTTGCACATGTTATCCTTTATCTTGTATAAAAGTTAGATTTGTGTGGTGTGTCGGGTATCACAGAAGACAACACAAATTGGTTGAACTGACAAGATATAAACAAGTTAACTAACTTGAGACAACTTAAGGATGAAGTTGTCGGTTTAAGCTGCAGTTTAGATAAGAAGTGGCTTGTCTTAGCTGCTTGTCTTTACTGGTACACTTAAGGTGGTGTATTGAAGGATCACAGTGAGATGTGTTTTCCTAACTGACATTAGTGGAAAACCAAGATCTCGGTGACTTAGCTAGTCTTAAGCTTGGTAAGACTTCACCGAGTGCATTGGCTATCTATCACTTTGACCTACTATGGTGAACGCCATCGCGACCGGATCTACGTATCTTGGGTGTTAGTAGTCATTTGTGGTTCAGGCTGGTTGTCTGTATCTTGCAGCCGTATCCCAGAAATGGGTTGATAATATCCCCTGAGGAACTCGAAAGGATTAGCACACTAAACCCGGCCATTTGATTAAGTTCAGGTGTGTTAATAAGGTCGAGTGGTACTACTCGGAGAATATAAGATGTTAATTAATTTAAGTAGTCAGTGAGCTTAATTAATTAACGGATATTTCTATCTTAAATACGGAGATCGATTAAGTCTAAAATACAAGCCCTTGCTCAAATTGGGATAAAGGGGTAAGTCAAGATCGATTCTCTAGTGGAATGAATCCGTGTTAATTAATTAATTTTGCTCCGGGCCGAGCATGGATAATTAATTAATTGGAGGCCCAAGCTTTATTTCTTGTATTGGATCCCTGATCTGGCCCAATTAGTTGCCTAGTAATTTATTATCTCTCAGAATTCATTATTAATGGATTAATGTATTTTTACATTATTTAATAATGTTATTTATCTTGAATTAATTGGCTGAGCCAATTAATTGATAAATATTAGTAGCCCAATAAATTAATTAATTATATTATGGGTTGATTTTATAGAAGCCCATTGGAATATAATTAAATCAATGGGCTACAAATATATTAATAATATATAGGTTTTTGAAGCCTATATATATTAGTATTCTGTTCAGAAACTCACACAATTTCATTCTTAATTTTCGAGATTAACGTGAGTGACAGAGAGAGTTATAAATTTATTTTCTTCAGATCTCTGACCACCCAGAGGAAGAAAAAGGCCGGGATACAGATCAGAAGATCTGACACAGGAGCAACAATCGGAACCACGACAACACACCAGGAGGAAGGTAGCCTTACTATAAACCTATTATTCCTTCAATTGGTATCAGAGCCTGGTTTAGGCTCTGATTGTTGTTTAATTAGTTTTTATTTCGTCGTTATCGGGCTTATTTCGTGTTTGGGGCGGCCTGCAAGCCACTGTTTTGACCCCGTTGTAACGTTTTTCTCGTGAGAAAATCCACGAGTAGTTGATATGATCAATATGCTATGTGATTGTATTTTAATTGTACTGTAATTGATCCGGGAGGCACGAAAAACGAAACGACGAAAATCAGTTTTTCGCAGCGAAAAACCCTAGTTTATCTAGGGTTCCGCCGCATCTTGCGGCGGAGATTCCCGGCGCGTCCGACGTCGGTTCGACGATCGGCTTGAACCGATGGAATCCTAGTCTTACGAGATTCGCGTCGATAGGTTGCAAGGGATCATCCGATCCCGGATGCAATCGTAATCGACGTCTGAAGTTCGCTGCTCACCATGAATTCGTTCCGGCGAATCGTTTGAAATTCGGGAAATTGAGGAACTAATCTCGGCCGGAATCCGTTACCCGGTGGTCGTGAGTGTTCCAACATCATTTCCCCTCTTTTAATTGATCGAATCGCAGCTCGAAAAGGTCGAATTTGGGCGGCGAACGCGCGGCGGCGGAGGCGCGATTGATCGCGGCCGCACGCGACGCGGCGGCGGCTCCAGCGCCCGTTCTTCACGCATCCGACGCCCCGGGGACGTCGGGCGGGGCTGGATACGGTGCAGGAGGGCCGGAGACGCTCGGGAAAGGCGCGGCGGCGCGTGCCCTGCGGCGGCAAAGCCGCGGCCAGCAGCAAGCGCCGATTCGCGCCGTTTCCGGCGGCTCTCGGCGCGGGGAGGCCGGTTCCAAGCATCTCCATAGTGCGGCGACCCTCCGGGGTAGGCGGCCGTCCGGGAACCGGCCGGATGAAGACGGCGGCGGCGCTTTGCGGAGGAAGACGCTACATGGCGCGGCCGACGTGGCGAGCCACGTCAGCCCTAGCTGAGTCAGCATCCACGTGTGCGACACGTGGCTGCCACGTGGCAGACCCCTGATGACGTGGCGATGTCAGTTTTCCAAGCAGTTTTCAGATTCGAAGATCTGTATCATGATCGGGATATGTAATAGTTAGGAATTACGTGTTTTTAAAGACCGATAACGATTTTATATTTCCTATTTGCGTATTTATTTTTAATTATGCTTTAGCATGCAATTGTATGATTAATTGCGCTTAAAAAAGCATGTAAATAGGATTTATGTCTTTATTAAAGCATGTTTTATTTTTCGCGAGCACGTTTTATTATATGCGTTTAGAAATTGTATGCTTTAGGAATTATGTGTGATTGCATGATTCGTTACAAACCTTTTGAACAAAAAGACTAAGCAACTTTAAAATTAAATGTTTAATTAGATTCCATTAATTTGGATTTTAAATACTTAATCGGACCTCCATTAATTGGACTCTACACGAAAGTAGTAAGATTATGTAAGTAAACGTCCACCTGCGTGGCTTGCTTGCATTTTTGAGCTACCAGTTTTGTGAGATGAGTTTTCCAAAACAATATTTGATTATTATTGAGTAGTGGGAGCGAAGCCGTAAACGTCCACCTGCGTGGCTTGCGTGCCTAGTAAACACGAGTACTCTAGAAGATAATAATTAAATAGGATGGCTAATTAGATCAAATTGAATGCGGCATGGTTCGAGTAAGTATGTCAATTTCAAGAATTCGATTCTATTTGGTCAAATTAATGGTCAATGCTTAGATGTCACCGCAGGTACAATTCACTTCCCTCGAAGTCCCTTCCCGCGTTTTAATAGTGACATGGTCCAGTATATCGAACTATTAATTCCATTCGTCTTAAGAACCTAGACGTGGATTGGAATTAAAGAGCTAGGTAAATAGCTTGGTTTAGGGTTACGCTAGTAAACGTCCACCTGCGTGGCTTGCTAGTGGAATTTCTAGAGCGGTTCGAGGTTTTTAACGCCATTGTTTTTCAAAAGGTTACAATGATCGTTAATTACGAATTATGTGCAAATAATTTTTCCTTACGTGCTTTATTTTAGTTTATCTTTCAGATATGTCTATTCAAGCTGTTGTTAATGGTCTTATGAGCCGACCCTTAAAGGGTGTTGACAATTTTAAAGAGTGGAGGAGAAACCTTACACTAATGTTTCAAAATGAGAAGATCTTGTATGTTCTCGCACCTCCAACCCGAACTCCCCGAACTAGAGGCGACTGAGGAGCAGATAAGGGAATCTGAAAAGTGGATAGAAGATAATGACAAGACTCGTTTTGTCATTCTATCCACCATGGTTGATTCTCTTGCTTCACAGTATGAAAACACGCCTCATGCGGGAGTAATATGGGATTCCATGGTTGAAAAGTTCGGTGAGACCGACGGATCTCGGAGATTTCATCTTCTCGAGGCAAAGTTACTACACCGCAAGATGATCGAAGGTGCATCCGTGCAGTAGGATCATGTTTTACATATGATCGAGCCGCTAGATCGGCTTGCTAGAGTTGGTGGTGTCTTGGATCTTGGCATCAAGATAGACGTCATTCTACATTCACTACCTAAGTCATATGAGAATTTCCGCCTAAATGTAGTAATGTCAAGAAAAGACTACACTCTGAATGAACTTTTGAGTGAGTTAATTACTGCAGAAGGGATCATGGGTCAGACTAAAGGTAAAGGAACCCAAGTCTTGAACACTACTAGCAGCTCAAGGAACCCTCTGAAAAGTAGGTTCCAGAAAAAGGGCAAGAAGGCTACAAACGTCAAGAAGAATAGTGGGAGCACGAAGCTAGCACCCACTGCAGGGATTCAAAAACCTAAGGGGAAGTGTTTCAAGTGTGGTAAGGTTGGACATTGGAAATCTGAATGTCCTGACTTCAAGGCAAAACAGAAAGGTACACGCATCGCCTTAGTAACTGAAACTGTGCTTGTTTCCGTATCTACCCATGAATGGGTAGTAGATTCCGGAGCAACTGATCATGTTTGTTACACCTTGCAGGGGTTTCGCGAAAAGTGGTTCTGGGCCGATGGCGAGGTGGTGGTTTCCATGGGCAATGGATCGCGAGTTCCAACCGTTGCCATAGGAGATTTACATTTACCCGTTTTAGACTCTATTTTAGTATTAAGAGATGTTTTATTGGTGCCCGAGTTTAGGCGAAACATTATTTCCGTTTCAAAACTTTTTATTGTGGATGGTTATAGATCTCGTTTTTGATGATCAAATTTCGATTTCAAAAGGGAAAGATCTTATCTCGCAATGGGATTTTAAATGGATCTCTATATACTATTACGTCTAATCAATGTACATCCGTTAATGTTGCTTCCTCATCATTAAATCCTAAGAAGAGGAAAGAATCTTCTAAGGTAAATCAAACTTATCCGCGGCACTTAAGACTAGGTCACATCAATCTAAATAGGATCCAAAGGTTGGTGAAATATGGATCATTGGAGTCTCTCCAAGTTGAACCATATCCAACTTGCGAATCTCTGCTTGGAAGGTAAGATGGTGACTAGGCCTTTTAAGGCAAAGGGCTATAGAGCCACGTAGTATTAAGTTTGATACATTCTCGACTTGTGTGGACCTATGTCTACACAAGCTCGTGGAGGGTATGAGTACTTCGTCACATTTACCGACGATTACTCGAGGTAATGGATATGTTTACCTTCTTCACTACAAGTCGGATTGCTTTGAAACCTTTAAGGAATTCAAGGCGAAGTGGAGAAGAAGCTAGGTAAAGAAATCAAAACACTACGATCCGATCGTGGTGGGGAATACCTATCCAATGAAGTTCAAGAACTACTTGACGTAATGTGGGATTACATCCCAACCGACAAAGACGGCACGCCTCCAGCAGAATGGTGTGTCGGAGAGAAGGAACCGAACTCTCCTAGATACGGTTCGGTCCATGATGAGTTATGCAACTTTCCCGCTTCCTTTTGGGGATACGCCCTGTAGACCGCAAAGATATTTGCCGAACCGTGTGCCATCCAAGTTGGTTAACACAACTCCGAGCCGATTGTGGAGCGGGCATAAGCCCAGGATGCACCACATAAAGATTTGGGGGTGTCCTCGCTATGTCTTGAATAAACAAAGGACAAGTTGGATTCACGTTCGGGAGGTTATGCCTGTTCATAGGATATCCAAAGGAAACGAAGGGTGGTTATTTTTATGATCCTAAAGAACGGAAGATCGTGGTTAGTACCAACGCTCGGTTCTTAGAAGATGATTATATTAATAATCATAAGTCTCGAGTCGAGATCATCCTTGAGGAACTACAAGGTGATCAAGACCCACTCACAGAGCCGCTTGTGCAAGATAGAGCTCCACGAGCAACCGCACAATCTATTAACACAACTCCCGACACCGTTCGACGTAGTGGGAGGGTGATATTTACACCTGATCGGTATATGTTCACCTCGGGAGACTTTTGACCATCTCCCTAAGCAGATGAACAAGACACCGTCGATCCCCGGACTTACAACGAAGCATCGGGAGACGTAGATGCAGATTCTTGGAGAATCGCTATGGACTCGTAATTAAAGTCCATAACCGATATGGATGTATACGAGATCACCGAACTACCCGAGGGCCGCAAAGCCATTGGTAGTAAGTGGGTATACAAAAGAAAAAGGGGGTTCGAATGGAGAGATCATGGCATTTAAGGCCAAGCTAGCGGCGAAGGGTTTTACCCGTAAAAGAAGGTATCGATTATGAAGAGACCTTCTCACCCGTAGCAATGATCAAGTCCATTAGAATTCTCCTTGCCATAGCGACCACATGAACCTAGAAACAGCGCAAATGGATGTCAAGACCGCATTTTTAAATGGGCACCTTGAAGAAGGTAGAGACATCTATATGAAACAACCAGATGGTTATGTGAAAGAGGGCGAAGAGCATCTAGTCTGGAAGCTTAAGAAGTCTATTTATGGACTTAAGCAAGCTTCCCGATTATGGCACCAACGTTTGACGAGGTAGTCAAATCCTATGGATTTGTATCCCGTCCGAACGAGGTGTGCGTATACCGCATCCGTGTTAATGGAACAAGTGGTGTTTCTTGCACTTTACGTAGATGACATCCTTCTCATTTGCAACAATGTTGAAGTGTTATCAGACGTAAAGAAATGGTTATCCGAGCAATTTCAAATGAAGGACTTAGGTGAAGCTGCTTACATCCTTGGGATCAAGGTTATTCGAGATCGCAAGAAAAGGATGTTAAGCTTGTCACAAGCATCCTACATTGATACTGTTATTACTCGTTTTAGCATGCAAAATGCCAAGAGAGGTTCTGCACCTTTCGGACATGGCATTTTTCTATCCAAGAATCGACTGCCCTAAAACGCCCGAAGAGATAGAAAGTGTGAGACTAGTACCATATGCTTCCGCCGTCGGTAGTCTCATGTATGCAATGCTTTGTACGAGACCCGTATATCTCATATGTTGTAGGCATGGTCTCAAGATATCGCCTAATCCTCGGACAAGAGCACTAGGATCGGGTGAAAAATATTCTCAAGTACCTTAAACGGACTAGAGATTATAGAATTGTTTACCAATCGACAGCCTTGTGCCTTTGGGTTATAGGCTGCACTCGGATTTCAGCCGACAGAGACGAGAAGAAGTCGACCTCGGGCTATGTGTTTACCTTGGGAGGTGGAGCCATTTCATGGAGGAGTGCAAAGCAGAAATGCATTGCGGACTCAACCATGGAAGCAGAGTATGTAGCTGCTTCAGAAGCCTCGAAAGAGGCAATCTGGCTCAAGAATTTTCTCCAAGATCTTGATATAGTTCAGAATTTGCCTAAGGCAATCACAATTTATTGTGATAATGCGGGTGCAGTGGCAAATTCTAAGGAACCTAGATCTCACAAGCGTCTAAACACATAGACAAAGAAGTACCACATTATACGAGAATTCGTAAATCGAGGTGACGTACTCATAGAAAAGATCGGAACCGAAGACAACATAGCTGATCCATTCACGAAGAGCTTACCAATTCCGCTACGAGAAGCATGTTCGTGGCTTAGGACTGGTAAAGATGCCCCCACTTAGGACTGCAGAAACTTTTGTATAAGTGGGAGAAGAGAAGTGATAGATAGGATTTGCAGCTAAATACTAGTTTACTTAGAACTGACATATTGTATACTAAAAGTTTGCTTTAGTATAAGTGGGAGAATTGTTGGGATTTTGTATACTGGAAGCACTTTTATGCTTGCATACAATGTGTTTTTGTCCTTATCACTATTTTATTCTCCTATCTGATAAATATGTATATTTGCACATGTTATCCTTTATCTTGTATAAAAGTTAGATTTGTGTGGTGTGTCGGGTATCACGTAAGACAACACAAATTGGTTGAACTCGACAAGATATAAACAAGTTAACACAGGTGAGACAACTTAAGGATGAAGTTGTCGGCTTAAGCCAGCAGCTTAGATAAGAAGTGGCTTGTCTTAGCCGCTTGTCTTTACCGGTACACTTAAGGTGGTGTATTGAAGGATCACGTGAGATGTGTTTTCCTAACCGACATTAGTGGAAAACCAAGATCTCGGTGACTTAGCTAGTCTTAAGCTTGGTAAGACTTCAACGAGTGCATTGGCTATCTATCACTTTGACCTACTATGGTGAACGCCATCGCGACCGGATCTACGTATCTTGGGTGTTAGTAGTCATTTGTGGTTCAGCCGGTTGTCCGTATCTTGCAGCCGTATCCCGTAAATGGGTTGATAATATCCCCCGAGGAACTCGAAAGGATTAGCACACTAAACCCGGCGGTTGATTAAGTTCAAAGTGTGTTAATAAGGTCGAGTGGTACTACTCAAGAATATAAGATGTTGATTAATTTAAGCAGTCAGTGAGCTTAATTAATTAACGGATATTTCTATCTTAAATACGGAGATCGATTAAGTCTAAAATACAAGCCCTTGCTCAAATTGGGATAAAGGGGTAAGTCATCACGGATTCTCTAGTGGAATGAATCGTGTTAATTAATTAATTTTGCTCGGGCCGAGCATGGATAATTAATTAATTGGAGGCCCAACTTTATTTCTTGTATGGATCCCCGATCTGGCCCAATTAGTTGCCTAGTAATTTATTATCTCTCAGAATTCATTATTAATGGATTAATGTATTTTTACATTATTTAATAATGTTATTTATCTTGAATTAATTGGCTGAGCCAATTAATTGATAAATATTAGTATCCCAATAAATTAATTAATTATATTATGGGTTGATTTTATAGAAGCCCATTGGAATATAATTAAATTAATGGGCTACAAATATATTAATAATATATAGGTTTTTGAAGCCTATATATATTAGTATTTTGTTCAGAAACTCACACAATTTCATTCTTAATTTTCGAGATTAACGTGAGTGACAGAGAGAGTTATAAATTTATTTTCTTCAGATCTCTGACCACCCAGAGGAAGAAAAAGGCCGGGATACAGATCAGAAGATCTGACACAGGAGCAACAATCGGAGCCGCGACAACACACCAGGAGGAAGGTAGCCTTACTATAAACCTATTATTCCTTCACTTCATCAACAAGAATACTGAAATATCCATCTCCTACTTCTTTGCGAATATTTTGACTCCCGGAGCAAGATATTGGGTATTTTCGGAGCATTATCAAGAACAACTTCATCCACTTCTTTATTCATGCTTGCAAAAGCCTTCACCAATTCAATAAATTTTCCACGGTTGGATGAAGTTGAAGACTCATCGTGACCTCTATAAGCATAACCTTAAACTGCAAGTCATTGAAGGCTTTTGATTGAGGTTTTCAGACGCGAACGATTTCTCGCCTTCTCAATATTTGTCTGAGCATTCATAACTTTGTCTATATGTCCAACTGCTCACTTCCAATCTTCTGCACGTCTTACACATATAGCATGTGATGATGGTGTTGCAGAACTAACATGAGAAATGAATGCACATTTACTTCCTTGACTTTCCAATTGTTGAATCCTTCCTTGACTAATTCAGAAGAAGTAGGCAAAGCATCACTTGTAAAAAAAAATCAATAAAAACAATATGCTTTATCTTTGGATGGTGAATATTCCAACCAATTGAACATCTTAAACCATGTCTTTTGAAAATTCCAATTTTGAGTGCTAGACCACGTAACAGGATACGATGTCAACTTCGGTTAAAAAAGGCTCATCATTAAGATACTCACGTCTTATGTCATCTCGTAAATGAGGAGGATATTCTGACAATTGTTTCATTTTTCATTAAGATATAGTTGTTTCATTTTTCCTGGATCACGCTCACGGTTAGTACGCGGTCTATCAGATTGTAAATCTAGCATAGTGGAACTTTGCTTTACAGTTGTTGAAAGAGATTGACTAGTTTGATTTTTGGTGGCTATAAACGAAGGTTCTGAGCTACCTTCATTATCTTCACGATCACGTTTCTTAAAAAAAGACGATATAAGTCATTTTCCTTTCTTTGCTTTAGGTTGGCCCATTTCTCTAACTAGCAACAAAAATGAGCAAAACATCAAACGAAATATTATAAAATGAGAATCTAGGCAATAATTAATTCATAAATCCTAATAGAGAAAATAATATTTTATGTATGAAATAAGAATTAAGAAAGACAAGTAGACAACCATTTTGTAGCCACCTCAATACCTCACATTCCTTCTGCCAGAGATTCAAATTTTCAATTTGGAATTTGGAATTTTAATTTATCACTTCCACTCATTGTTTAGGTCCTTTCGGAGTGTTATTTGGAACTTTCATGCTCTTACCTCTTAGGTGCCCATGCCCTATTATTTTTGGGTAGAAACAAATAGAGGAACATGAAGAACAAGTAAAATTCAATTTCAACAAAAAATAATTGAAAAAACCTATAATAAAACAAAGAGGAAAAAAGAAATGAAAGCTACATTTCAAATATGTCTTCTAGAATTATGTTCTATTCCCCACTTCCCCTTTTGTCTTTTGAGCTTTTGAGAATGTTTTCTTGATTCTGCATATGTTTCTGGCAAATTGGATTTTTTAGTCCCCAAACTATGGTCTTTTGGCCAATTTGATCCCCTATTTATTTTTTTTAGTTATTTGGTCCCCAAACTATGAAATTTTGGCCAATTTGGTCCTTCCGTTAAATTTTCGGTTAGTCAACCGTTAGTCAAATTTTTTTAAGAAAAATAAAATAAAATAAAAATGGTATTTTCGGGATAATTTTAACGAGGACCAAAATATCCAAGTTATCGAACATTGAGGATCAATTTGGCCAAAAAATTTCATTACTTAAAATTTTTTAATTTTGCCAAAAATCAAAGGATATTTTAGTAATTTTATTTTTTAAGAGCCAAATACAACAATTATAATACTTTTCTCCAACTAATAATTAATTATGAAAATTAAAATTAAAATCTTATATTAATGAAAATCATAGGATACTTTTTCTCCAAATACAACATAAGTATTTATGATTAACTATTAGTTTTTCCTACATAACGAATTTTAAAATACTTTCATTAATATAATATTTTTTTTAAGTAATAAGTCTTTGTTACACTAAAGTTGTTTGGAATAGGTTTTATAAGAAATTCTAGCTACTTATGCATACATTTGCTTAAAGTTCATTTTAACAAAAGTTGTTAGTGTTTGCCAAAAAAAATATATATATATTTTTTGGGATCATAATTTATAGTAATATATTCGAAAAAATATATATATATTTTTGGCAAACATAGATAGCTTCTGGGGTTGGACTGCATTGGACTGGGATAGATAGCTTGTGGGGTTGGACGGCATTGGACGGGAGCCCAGCCTAGCTCACCAGTGCATCCACCCCTGTCGCATTCTGAATAGGACGAGTTTGGTTCCTACATTAGATCTGTTCCTCCCCGGCCTGCTCTGTTTAGACTCGTAAACGTGTGCGCCCTTGCCACGAAGCACAATTTAAAATATTAAAATGTAGTCTGTGAGGTTTGAACTTGCATCTATAATTTTTTCGCACCACTGCGAGCGGGTATTAACCGACGGGTCCGGTTCCTGCATCAGATCCGTCTTTCCCAGCCACAAATCACAATTTAAAATATTAAAATGCTATTTATGAGATTTAAACTTGCATCTATAATTTTGTGCATATACTTATACCACTTTAACCGATACTCTTATTTGTTACTATTATTTTACATATACAATATAGAGTAGGGGTGGTTCTTTGGTGAACATCCCATTAGAGCGTGAAAAATGGATAAATTTACACCATTAGACTTCAACAATAGATGATTATGATTTATACTTACTTAATTATAAAATATTTTTTTTTCTTTATTTTTAATAACTAAAAGCTAAATGAGTATTTTTTTTTGCTTCGTCCCCACCACAAAATTAAACCTAATGAGTCTCCCACCACCAAATTAAACCTCATGGTCCCCCCCCCCCCCCACTCCTACATTGAGTCTCTCTCTCTCTCTCTCTCTCTCTCTCTCTCTCTCTCTCTCTCTCTTCAGATATGGAGTCGTCGGACACAAAATGTAATACGTATACTATTCATGATGCACCTATTGAATCTATCGGATGCACTTCCTTTGTTATCCAATGTACTTTCCTTTTTTTATGCACTCATATGTTCAGTGTTAAAACTAAAACAATCACATCTAGTTGTGTAAAAAAAACGTAATAAACTAATTAAGTTCAGTTTTAGGATTGCTAAAATAATTAAAATAGTTGGTGAGCATAAAGAAAGCGTAAAACGAAAAATAGAAAAAATAAGGAGATTGAGAAATCTAATGCTCTCGATGATAAATCCTGATGCACTTATAGACATATTGTGATGCACTTTCATTCTTTATGCGATGCGCTTGTATAGTCAGACTCCGAACTCAAAAATCATGGCTATAGCTCTCTAAAAATTGGAATGAACCGAGTCAATTTAATTTTTTTGAATTGTTGGGATAATTGATCAAGATAAATGAAGCATAAAAGTAAGAAAAGAAAATAGTAAGCAGATTAAAAAATATAATGCACTCGAAGGCACATCGTGATGCGTATAGTAAAAATCTAATGCACTCTAATGAAGAGAGATAGAAAAGAGAGAGAGACGTACGTATTTTCTAGAGAGAGAAAAGAGGAAGGAGAGACTAGGGTTGGGTCGGTACGTTATACCGTATTGAAAATAGCGGTATGCGGATTTATCATACCGTTATCATGTCGTACCGAGCCGTATACCGAATATTCGGTATTGAAATTAATCATATCGTATACTGTACCGTCTTGTCAGTATGTCGTTCCGATCTTCGGTATACCGTAAAATACGGTATATTAAATCTTAACGATATACCGATATATAATGCAATACCAAAATTTAAAGGTATACTCCAATATTATTTATTTAAAACACTTCCAAATATATTTAAATCTACAAATATATAATACATGTGTGGATATCATTTGATAAAATAAGTATACTTAATATATATTTCATATTTAAATAAATAGATCTATAATACTTGGGTGGAGTATTAATTAAATTTTCTTTTATAATTTTAATAATATATTTTACATAATTATTGTTATTCACGAATGTAAAATATTAGATAGATACATATAGGGCTGTTAATCGGTTCGGGTACGGGTTAACCGTAATCAAAAATCGGTTACCCGTACCCGAAAAACCCCAAATTTTCTATACCCATACCCATACCCGATCGGTTATCGGTTAACCCGGTACCCGATCGGGTCAGTTATAAGGTTAACCGAAATTAACCTTAAAAAAAACAAAGAGTAATCCAGAATACACACGGTTTCACAATCCAGTAATCCAGAATTTCACAATCACAAACGAAATACAACAATACAATGCCCAAGAAATCAACAACAATGTCAACAAAGCAGACAACAAAAAAAAGAAATTCACTTTCAATCTTCAGTCTTCAGTCTTCACTCTCCAATTTCCAGTCTGAATCAATTAATCACTAGCAATTCAAAGATAATAAATATGAAGATTCAAATGTTAATAAATATGAAGATTTAAATGTTCAAATGCAATCAATTAATCACTAGCAATTCCAAAGATAATACCTTTCTAAGTGTTGGATATGAGTCAGTAGATGATACTCAGCTGTTCGTGGTTAAAAGAAAAATGGGGGAAATCATAGTAGTACTATGGAATTGAAGATCCCAAAACTGAGTTGATATCAGTAGTATAGTGTGTCGTTAGGATTAGCTGATGTATAGGTTAGACTTGATGTAATCGTTTTTAATATTTTTGTCTAAGTCCTGTACGGGGTAATTGTCGAACTGATCTTCTGTCGAAGAAACTTTTCGGAACCCTACGTCATCATTGCAATCGCTATGCGTTCTTGATCGCAAATGACTAGACCTCGCAGAAGACAACGCATCACCGAGTAGACCTCGGCAGAGGCCAACCCCCAAGCCGATAAGTTATCGTAGAAGAACTCATGCAAGCCCAAGTACTTCTTCAGATCGCCACCGACCTACTCGAAGCTACATTCCTTGTCACCGACTCGGTCGAAGAAGACAGAGACTTTGCGCTTCATCGTATCCGACGTAAAAGCGACCCAGCCTACTTAAGTATTTTCGAAAGTTCAGAGAAGATCATACGAGGTTGTTTGAACGGCCAACTCGACATTCTCACCAACCACAAACCTCGACCAATGAGAAGCCGACAACGCTTTACCTGCTCCCCGCAAAGAAAGCCGCTCTCATGTACAGTAATTAACCGCCCGTCGCAACAAGTTCGAATTTATGGCCGTTTTCTTTGGAAGCTTGTGACACATGGCATCGTCGTCTCCAACGGACATATGCCATAGCTCACAGCTATAAATAGAGAAGAATTTGAAGTTCCACACAAGCGAAACACACAAGACCAAACACGAAACACGGAACAACGAAATTCAAAAGGGAAAATCGCTCAAGCTCTCAAACACTCTAGCAAACTCATCAGAACATCCAGCGAAGAATCTGCGTTTATTAGAATATTTTGTGGTTCTTCTCTCTAGAGTCTTTAGATCTCTTTCTTCTCTACCTAAGCTCATTGCCATATTTATAGCTTAGATTCGAAGGAGTTCACACTTAGTGAATTGTTCTTATTGTAAGAACTCCTTCTTAGTTGGAGATTGTTTCGCTCCCTTTCGAACTTAGGTTTGAATTGTAAAGTCGCTAAGGACTATAACTTAGAAGGATCTGTCCAGTGCACAGTTTCCTTGCTGAGACTTGCTCAGATTAATCAACAAGTTATCCTGCCTTGTTCAGGACCGTGGACGTAGGATCTTGCGTATCCGAACCACGTTATATTGCTTGTGTTCTTTATTGTTTTATTGCATACAAACCTTTGAAAATCATAAGTTTGCATAAAACGTATTTCAAAAGTCGCACAGCCAAAAGAACTTAATTTGCGAAAACACGTTTTCAAAAAGAGACAAACTCCGGGCCCCATACTTATCCGCACGCTAAAGTCTTCGACTGAGTTTCGAAGTACTGACAAAAGTCAGTAGGAGAGCTCAGTAGCTGACCCACTCTGACCCGCGATCGAAGGTTGTATTTGGCACTGTTCATCGCTTGCAACTAACGACTTCACTGACCTTCATCGAGAAAAAGAAACTGTACTCGTGTGTATTCCCCCCCCTCTACATCTGATATTTGTCTCCGGACCAACACTAAGTTCACACTACTTTTACTTTGGTTTGTTTGGCCAGTTTGGGTACTGTCCCCTGTCACGCCTCCGCTTTCCCCAAATTGAATTGATACTGCAAGAAAGAAAAAAGAAAAAGATAAGTTGGCGTATAATGTAAGAGTTTTATTTAAATTATTAAGCACTCACTCGATTCACATTCTTGCTCCATAACCTCTTCCGGAACATCTTCTTCATCCTTATAGAGTATGTCAATAGAACTAGACTTCAACCAATCTTCTGCACACACAAGAGCCTCAACCATCTTGGGTGCTAGAGAGCTCCTAAAAGGGGAAAGAACCCGACCTCCTGTGCTAAATGCACTCTCTGAAGCGACACTTGATATGGGAATCGCCAAGATATCCCTCGCCATCTCAGCCAAAATTGGAAAACGCGGATTGTTCTTCATCCACCACTGTAATATATCAAACTTCTCATCAAGAGAGCTCTGATCACCAACACTTTGTTGCGTGCCATCCTCAGCTATCAAGGAATATGTGATATTGTATTGATTCTCTATTAAGTATAGATCAAGCTCTGACGTAAGAGGAGCTTTTGGTTCCTCTTGTTGTAGTTGGCTACATGAGCCTTTTCGCGCTCCTCGACGAGCTTGAAGCCTCATTTGACCTCTATCCACAGGAGGCTTACCAAATGTAGGTGTACTAAGAGGTGCATTTCGTGCAAGATTTTTCTCCCCCGCATGATGTGTCTTGTAAAAGACAAACAACTCATGAAGGTGCTTTTTCACTACTTCCACCAAAGCAGCTCCCCGACTCTCACCATAGATAGTCTTTAAACATTTGTCCACATGTTGCATTTTTTGCCTTGGATCCAATATTGCAGCAATATAGAGAATCTTGTTCATCTTCGGATTCAACTCAGTTTCCTCGATCCAATATTTTTTGAGTTTATTTCTCATCCTTGACGCTATCCCACTCACTTCAGCATCATCATCCAACTCTAACTCCAAAATCAGCTCGAAGAGATCGCACATTTCCTTGAAAAATAAATGTGCCGTGACATATGCCGTGCCAGAGACAATAAGGGTAATCTCATAGAATTTTCCCAAGTATTCCATCATTCTACGAATATTAACCCAATCTATAGCTTGAGGTGGTCCAATAACTACTTCCTCATGCTTCTTCTGAAGCAAGTCAAGCATGTAATTCGGATTCTCTGTCTCAAACCACTTGAAAGCCTTCTCATATGGCTCGACGGCATCCAACATTAAGTAGGTGGAGTTCCATCTCGTGGGCACATCCAATGACAAACCTTTCTTGTCTTCAATCTTAAAAAGGCTAACAACTTCCTTAAATTGGTCTAATCGGGATGTAGAAGCCTTCATCCACTTCACAGCTTCTCTAACCCTTCTAACAGACATGGAGATCTCCCCTAAGCCGCTCATCACAACAAGATTAAGGATATGCGCAACACAACGCACATGGAAGAACTTCCCATCAACTAGACTCGAACCACTCTCCAAGACAGGAACCATGTATTTGATTGCGCTATCATTTGCCGATGCATTGTCCATCGTGCAAGTTAGCAATTCTCTTCAACCCCCACTCTTCCATCACTGCAATCAAGTTTTTGCCAAGGTCCTCTCCTTTGTGACTGCAAATTTTTTAAAGCTAATAATCTTCTTCTGCAATCTCCAATCCATAATGAAGTGCGCTGTAACACACATGAAACTTGTGTTGTTGATTGATGTCCAAGTATCAGTAGTTACAGAGACTCTTCCCATGCCTTCCTTTTGAAAGAAACACTTCAAAGATACTCTTCGGAGCAAAAACAACTTCATACAATCGATCCTAATTGTATGTCTGCTTGGGATCCAAAAATTAGGATTCAAGCTTTCCACAAACTTCCTGAACCCTTCTCGCTCTACGAATCTGAAAGGGAGTTCGTCGAGGATAATCATCTCAGCCAATCTCATTCTGCACTTTTGCTTGTCGTATTTATAACTAGTCAATGACCCCCCTCCAGTTCCATCTTCATTAAGTTTATAGTTGAGGGTTGATTGACTAGCTTGCTTTGTTGCATTCTTCTTGTCACACATGACTTTATGATTCTTGAGGCCAGTTGTACCATTCTTCTTTGAATCTGCTTTAATCAATGTTCCACACCGGTTGCATTTGCCATGTCTTATACGTTGAGGTGATTCCCTGTCTCAACATATATTGTAGCAAATCCACTCCAAACCTCTGCCCTTGGGGTTGCAGGTGTCTTCCTTTTTGTAGATTGTCTATCACTTACTTCCTCTCGAGTTATTTCTTCGATCTCGACATCTCGAATCAACCTAATATCTTCAGACTCTTCACCAACAGACTGATTCTGATTAACATTACTATCTTCTTCTTGTGTACCTTGACTTTGGGGACTAGACATTATACTATATGCAACAAACAAGCCGACAAGGCTTCAATTATTCACTAGGCTAAAGTCATAAAACAAGCCAGCAAGGCTTCAATACAACAAGAGTAATTACACAATTGAACATAGAAAACACAACGAGAATAAAGCCGGCAAGGTTGCAATGCATTCGTAAATCGTAATTCGTAAATCCTGACTGAATCGAATCAAGACATTTAAATTAATACCTTCAAATTAGGGCTTAGAAGTTAGAAATTTAAAATCAAATACCTTCAATCAAATTAGGGCTCGAAGTCGAAGTCGAAGTAGAAATTTAAATTAATACCTTCAATCAAATTAGGGCTCGAAGTCGAAACCACAGGACAGAGTGAAGGAAGTAAGGAACGCAGACGAACCCGGACGGCTCACGATGGGTCACGCAGACGAACCCAGAAGAAGAAGAACCCAGACGGCTCACGCTGGGTCACGGCTCACGAAGAACTGAAGAAAGAACCCAGACGCAGAAATCAGAATGAAGGAAGTAAGGAACCCAGACGGGAGATTCAAACCTCAGAGTCAGACGGCTCACGCACGTAGCACGCTCACGAAGTCACGATTCATTATTTAACTTATATTTGTTTTGTTTCAGTTTGACTTAGAATTAGGATTAGGAAGGTAGTTAATTAGGATTTAGGAGACACATAACAAATTAATAAAAATATACAAATTAATTAGTGATTTTAATTGGATCGGGTATGTATCGGGTTAACCGAACGGGTATCGGTTATTTACCCATACCCGTAATCTTCCAAAAACTGATACCCGATACACACCGAATTAACCGATTTTCGATTAATCGGGTATCCGATACCTCCATGGTATGGGTACGGGTACGGGAATTAACCGAATACCCGTACCCGTTTAAGCAGCCCTAGATACATAAATTATTATAGGAGATAATAAAATTTAGAAATACTTAACACTATATAACAATACATATACCAGCCGTTCGGTATACATCAGTATACTTCAGTATGTAAAAATTCATACCGTACTGTAAAAGATCGATACGATATCATATTATACCAAAAATCACGGTATATCGATAAAGTCGATATTTTTAGTATATTTTTTGGTACGGTATGCGCGATATACTGATTTTTTGATATATTTACCCACCCCTAAGAGGGACACACGAGAGAAAAATGATCCTCTCCCATATAGAATATAATACATATGTATATAAATAAATTACTAAAATGATAATTTATTAATCCATCTAAAAAACAAAGTTTATAAAGTAAATCTTAACTTTTTAAAATATAAATATGATGTTTATAAACCTCAAATTATTAATTATAATCAAAATGATAATTTGTAACTACAAACATATCTTTTTATTATAATTTACAAAGGAGAGGTTATTCTGTTAATTTTGCTCAAACATAACGAAATATTATTTCACTAACATCTTAGAATATACAGAATATACATATGACAATTATAATCCTTTTAATCACAATAAGTAATTATATAATGATCGTCGTTGTGGTTAAAAAATGAAAACTAGGCTCGTCACTCTTAAAGTTTATTGTCTATTATCATTAATAATTATTATTTATATGTATATTAATTATTATTGATTTTATTTCCCAATACTTATGGACAAATTTGGATATAAATCCAAATATAGTAGTAATAGTTTATGTTTCAAAGTTATTGATTTATGGGTTTTTGACCAATCTTTTATGTGACTCGGTAATGGTTTAAGATTGAGATTGCAAAGTTTTTAATTTGGATTGTGCCGCCGTCCATGGTTTCTTGTCTTGGAGATGAATTTAATGATGATTATTGTGCATAGAATCCTGATTAGGATAGGGAAATTAAAGTTAATTTTAGTTAAATATATAAAGCATTATTTCAATTTGGAATTTCATAATTTCCGAGAATTGTATTTCCATAATTCCAGCAGCATGTACTCGCACCTTGAATTGATCATGTGGACTAATGTTTTGGTTTTTATTAGGATTATTTTTTCATTTTTATTTAATATTATAAGTTAATAAATTGCAATTGGTTTTCAAACATTAAACATAAAATAAAAACTCAAAATTGAAATTGAAATGAAAAGGAAATTGAATTTGCAGAAGGCAAAACCCTCACTCCACTCTCTACATTCGGACTCTCGGACCCTCTCTCAGCCGCCCAGTAACTACCCCGGCCGTCCTTCTCTGCTCGCCGCCGCCGCAAAGTAAATACAGTGCCTCTTCTTGATTAGTTTTGGTTTTTTGGATTGCGTTTCAGTTTGATAGTACCTTAATCTCAATAGCCTTCCATTTTTTTCTTTTGCTGCGGCGGGCTGATACTAACGACATCAAGCATGATAGACATATTTTTTGTATGTTGAATTTGAATTTGTGTTTCTCCCTGCACATGTACAGTTTTTACTTCAATCTGGACTGTTCTTTTCTTCATTATGTAATAGCAGTATAATACAATTATGTGCTATTTTCTTGAATTCTGGTAAAACATGAGAAAAATAAAAAAAAATGGTGGGTCTGGGCAGGTAGGACCCTCCCCGCGCAGTCTGCGGGGTAGGGTGCGGAGCAGGTTCAAATCCCATAATACGCCTTATAAAATTACCATCTCTATTTGTTCCGCCTTATAAAATTTCCGTTCCTATTTGTCTCCATTGTTAACATTAATAATAAATTTTTTTTATGAATTTGTATGTAATTTCCCTTGATACCTTCGATCAAAACTCTTTTTCCAGAGCTTGTAGAAATTACTGGAAATTTTTTGAGGCACCGAACGGAGATTAATCATGAGGTTTAGAAACTAAAATCATAATTTTTAAAAAATAAACACAAAAAGTTAAAACAATTAAAAGTCTAGACACTAAATTCACTTTTTACTCAGTTTTGGTTAATCGAATTCAAAGGATACGCAACAAAGATTTTGAAGAAGGGAGAAATAATCAATTAGTAGCGTCGCACCTTTGCCATCATCTAGGGGCAAATATCGATTTTTTGAAAAAGGGGGTACCAATGGAAATATATTACTACTACAACAAACCGAATTTTACACCTAGGTATTCTTAATTCCCTCCCCCCCCCCCCCCCCCCACCAGTGTTGATTCCCAGTTTCTTCGCTGCGCCGAGCTTCTATGCTTTTGTTCCTTCTCTCTCTAGCTACGCTGAAATGACTCATTTCAAAGAGAAAGAGACTGGAACTGGAGGTCGTCCTCAAAACGGAGAGTCACTGCCGCGCTATTCAAATGTTGATATGCTCGCAGAAGCTGCCTCAAGCAACTCCTTCACAGCACGTGTAGCTGAACAAGTATTTCTCTGCTTTTTCTTTCCCTTCTCTTTATGTCTGTCTTTAGAATTATTTTCGGTTTTCGGTTTCATTTTAACTTCGGGCGTGTGGGATTGGGTGGTTCTGTGTTCATCTTTAGTGTAGGCCTTTTCTCTATTTTTAATTGTGATGTCTGTTATTGAAGCAGAAAAACGGCAAGAGAAAGAATGATATGACTCTAGAAGAAATGTACACCAACCAATATGATTTTGGAGATGATGAGGACGATGACAGTGACTGGGAGCCTTCGGCCTTACCGGCTCACAATGTTCTGGAAATTCCTAAGTGGTTTTGCCTAAACTGTACTATGCTTAACATTGGCGACGACTGCCATTGTGATGTAGGTATTTTTTTTCTTCTGAAATTGGTTTTGCGTGTTTTCTTGGTAATCCCATTATTACTATAAGCATATTTAAGTTTTGCAATTCTTTTATTGAAAAGGTTTGCAGTGAACATAGAGAATCTGGAATACTAAAGTGTGGATTTCAAGCCTCCGCCTTATGCCGAGAAGAAGCTGTTACCGAAAATGGTGCACATGCAGCTGACAGAATCCAAGGTTTGAGTTTAGTCTAACTGTTAGTTTGGCTGTACCTTTGTAATCCCACAACATGGAATCTCATCATGAATCACCCTACTGAAGCGAAGCAAAAAAAAAAAAAGGAAGTCAAAAAAAAGGTTTAAAGAGCAGAATGGCAATAAAAGGACTAAATTTGAGTGCTTGTTTCCTACATTTTATGAAACACTATAATGGATTAATTTCCCCTACATTAAATGCCTATAGGTGTTTCTTTATCGTCCTATAGTTAGAATATCGAAACATGATTGAGTCCAAAAGTAGAATGGATGAAATTATGGTCCAAGAGTTTTAAGTGTTACTCGTGGAGGGAGAAGCCAAGAAGGAATGAGTAACTTTTTGATTGTTATGCATTAATTTGTAATTGGATTTTGTTATGAATAGGGTTTATTTTTCCTTCTTTTAATTCTGGATAGGATTGCAATGCAATGTATAAGAGTATTTGAATATTCCATCATAAATTGAGGAAAGGAGCATTGACAATGCCACCATACTCTTGCACAGGGTAAAAGGTCATATTATGTGTTTCTCTGGGCATTGGTACTGAATGCTGGATCATGGCGTCGATTCATAATAATTTGTGACAATCCAACCTATTTGGTGGGTCTAACCTTACATCACTAAAAGTCAATGAAATTCTTCTGATGTTAATGTCCTATAGGCTACAAAAAATATTGAGTTCTTGTTGCCCCCTAAACCTCCATAAAGTGAAAGAAAAGACAAACTAGAGTTAAGAGGAAGTTTTGCTTAGTCAAATTTTCTACTACTGTCTGCAATAGTATTTCACATTTTTCTCTTGTCACCTTTTGTTAATTGGTTTTATTCAACTATACATCCTGATTTTTTATTAGGGCATAAGGTAACGTCGAATCCTTATTTTGCATGCTTATTTATTTATTTATTGCTACCTGAGGTTTTAAAATATATATTGTTGTTTAATTAAATGCCACGAAAGAATCTGTTTTTTAGTATAACATGCCAAATTCCAAAGGTGAATGCTAGTCTTTATTTTTGTTCTCTTGTAGATTCAAGTTGGTCAAGTTCATTATTGACACTTGTTGAAATTAATTGTTTCATTTGCTTCTAAAAATGTATAGATTCTCTAATGCAAAGTATTGCATCAGATAACCCTACTGCCATTGGCTTTGACGAGAGAATGCTCCTTCATGAAGAAGTATGGTTGTCTGCCCTTTTTCCTCCACATTTATACCATGTCATCTATATTTTCTGAAAATAAGTTGCTATTTATTAAATTTATCACACTCCCTCCCTCAGATTTGTTGAGTTGTTATTCCCTATTTTCTTATATGTGCATGCTGATCAACTGATCATTTAGTTCTTCAAGTATGACAATCCCTGGGGAGATAGTAAACAGAACCTGAACTTTTTTCTATTGTTTCGTTTGTTATGTAAAGGTTGTTATGAAGTCTCATCCACATCCTGAGAGACCCGATCGACTCCGAGCTATTGCTGCCAGTCTCGCAACAGCAGGTTCCCTTAAGTCGTTCATCTCTAAAGATACACCTATCCATTGTAACACAAAAGAGCAAATTCTGCATACATCTAGCTGCAATGATATAATATCATGCATTTGTCCAATTCTTTAGTTTGAGTGATAACATGAGACTTGGCGATAATTCTTGAAAATGCAGGTATATTCCCAGGAAGGTGCCACCCAATCTCAGCTAGGGAAATTACTCGAGAAGAACTCCTTAAGGTTAGATAGGGCGGCCAAATACTAGTTGATCATGAGCTTAATTGCTGCTAAGATCATATTTGGTATTCTGTGGGGTTTCTGGAGATGCACGTAAAGTTTTATTTCATTTATTATTTTTATCATAGTTTGAATTCACAGAATTAAAAATAGATCTAGTAAAAACTTTTGCTGTTATAATATCTGAAAAAAATGTAATTAGGGTATGCAAGAATTATGCTCCTTAGTGAGGCAATAGGAAGGTTTTGATCCAACGTTGTTAAGAGGTGCATCTTGTGTCCATATGGAAAGCTCTGCCATAACTTCTTTGTCAAATCAATCTATTCTGTAGCTAAGTTGTGTTCTGTATTTTTAACTTTTAACTTTTAGATTAATATATATACTACTATTAGGTTAGAATATTGTCATAGGTTTCCCTTCGACTTACCCCCAACTCCAGCGGGGTTACTTACCAACTAATTTTTGGCTCCTATACAGACCGGGTCAACCATTTGTAATATAATCATCACTTGATCAAAGCCAAAACAACAAATCTAGTTAGCTTATCTAAAACTTAGCTTATCGGAATCAAAAGTAACTAAAAAGGTAATTTTATCTGGCGACCTAAGATCTAATTGTAGAAAGAATCAAAATCAAAAGTTTATTCGAAAAGTAGTTTTGTATCATCTGCTAAAGCTTGAAGAATTCCCAAAGGACCCTCGTATTCAGTTCCAATACGTTGCTGCAGGGTATCCCTGCAGATATGTCTCTTTCTAACCAAACAATTACTAGTACACCCAGTGTGATTCCTAATACAAGAACGAACAAGCATCCATATGAGTCCATAAACTTCTTTTAAGGATTCCAATCTGAAAAAAGAATGGATAACTTCTATTTCTGTTATATCAATTATCATTTCAACGATCAACCTTAGAGGAGTGTGATAGGATAATTTTTGGAGTTGCTTAATGGATCTCAAATCATTAAGAAATCAATATTTGTTTTGTTTTGTTTTCTGTGATTTATTTCTGATGATGCCAGAGATTGAGTTATATGTTTGCTAGGTTATCATCACTTTGAGGATTTCTTTTCCCTTTGTAATAACACATCCTTTTCCTTTGAAAACTTAATTGTTTCTTATTCAAAAAATGGCAGCTGTTCAAAATTGAAAAGAAAGTCAGAATGATTATTTATGCTTGTAATAGATAGTTTTCCTTTATGATTATTTATACATATTTTATTTTTGAGACATTAGGTCCACTCCCTTGAGAATATTGAAGCCGTTGAACTTACCAGCCGTGTTTTCTCTAGGTATGTTTTAGCTGTTGCTGTTTAATATCTTCCCAGTCTATATCAAAGACCTCATTTGCAGTATTTTTTTCTATATTAATGGTGATTTCATCTATCTGGGTTCTCTAATGACTCTGAAATGAACCAAATGTATTACATTTGACAAAAGTTCTCCTGTATGCTTATGAATTCCGTGTTCATGAAATATTTTTGATTTTATTGAGCTATGGGAAATAGAGTTTACTTTTCTAATGTTTGCAGCTACTTCACCCCTGATACATATGCAAATCAGCATTCAGCAACCGCCGCCAGGCTTGCTGCAGGCTTATGCTTTGATCTTGCTGCAGCAATATGGTCTGGAAGTGCCAGTAATGGATTTGCTTTGGTAAGAAAACATTGAGACCTTAGGAGCCTCTTTTAAGAATTTCTATTCGATAGAAATGAATCTATGTTAATAGGTGGAGGAAAGAACACTAGAGTATAAACTGATTGTTCACCTCCATTGCCAATGAGTCAGGTTCGTCCTCCTGGTCATCATGCTGGAGTTAAACATGCTATGGGTTTTTGCCTTCACAATAATGCAGCAATTGCTGCATCGGCAGCTCAGATTGCAGGAGCTAAGAAGGTTTTAATCATTGATTGGGTAACTACAATAACTTTTTCTTGTGTACTTACAATTACGGTTTTTTCCTGACTATTTATACTATCATATTATTGCAGGATGTACATCATGGCAATGGCACACAAGAAATATTTGAGAAAAATAAATCGGTGCGATTTCGTGGAATGATGGGCTTTTGATTTTGATTGATGCTTTCAACAATTTTTAATATCAAATTCTAATATATAATTTGCTCAAGTCTAGAGAGTTGATAACAAACTGTTTTTTAGTCTGATATTCAGCTGTTGATATTATCCTGTAACTTTTGGTTCATACATTGTTTGCAGTGTGGAATTATAAAGTGTGGTTATTGAACTTTTTAAGTCTTGCATATCTATTGTTTGGATACCATTTCCAATTATATATGTGATCTTAGTTTAGGAAAACCATTTAATCAAGTTACCTGTGATAGAGTTTATGCCGACAACTTTTCCTTCCCTTATCGAACTTCAACTACACATGCTCAATTATCTTAAAAATTCATGAATACCATCTGCTTAAATATGCTTTCTTTTTAGCATGGCTCTCTGCTTCGTAAAAGCTGATTCCCTAGATAACCATAAGTTTGAAACAGTGCAACTTCCTCTACTTTCTACCTTACTGTTCACAGCACAGAAAATGACCAACAAAATGGTTGTGTTATGCCACTGTGATTGCAAATTCTCAAATACTTGGCAGTTCTAAAAGAATTGTGTCATACGTATTGAACATTTGAAATGTGGTCCTTTGTTTCACTTTTGTAGATTTTTTACTTGTCTATTACATAATGAAACTTCTAGTTTGAACTCTTATGCGTTTTGTAGGTTTTGTATGTATCTTTGCATAGGCATGAAGGTGGAAAGTTCTATCCTGGTACTGGAGCTGCTTATGAGGTAGTTTATACCCCCAACTGTTTCCCCCCTCTTTTTTTTTTTTCAAGTAATATAATGTACAAGCAGGTATAGTTTGGAGTGCACCCATTTACACCCCAAACTCTTCCCTCTCTCCTGTTTCCTTAATAATATACACATAAACAGGATGTATCTGATACCTGCCCGAAGTTGGGAATCACAATATGGGGCCTAAAATTCTTGACTAAACAAAAAGTGTTGTTGCACAGTAAATAATTTAGCTTGTTTAATTACAAAACTTTTATCTCAAAGCTCGATTTTATGAGAGTCCAATAACTCGAAACAAACTTTGAACAAATGTTTCTTCGATAAGCAATACGACAATCATGAGTCAAAAACAATGAAATCGAGTGCATGGAAAAGAATTTACCCTACCCAATGGAAATAGCTGCTTTGATAACTAGAAACAAGACGTGTTCACTAACAGAACCACACGCATTGCAATTGCAAAAACATAATTAGTGAATCAATTAAAAAGGAAATTACTGCTGACACCTACTCCAATCATTCAATGCAATCCTTCATGCATTACGTAAACTGTTCACATGCACGACTTGCCGTCGCACATGTATGCTATTAACCGCTGTCAGGGTGTAACACACAAATGTCTTGCCAAATGACTTGACAACTGTCGGCTGATGGGACCTGTATAACCTGGACTAGTGACAGTGTCATTTCTTTTTTTCAGCCTAATTTGATGTTGCTCTTTTTCTTTGATGTGTTTTCTTGCAAAATTTTATTGGTCAGCCATGCTTTTGAGCATCAATTAAGCTTTTGAGCATTTAATTGATGATTTTTTTCCGGAGTATGATTCATTAGTCAAACTGCATCATGACAAGGATTCTTACAAAAAATAAAATAACATAGAGAAGCATTTTAGCTCCCAAACCGTTTGGCTCTAATCTAGCCATGGTCTGTATGATGGTAGAGGGGCGTCAAATAATCTGTTGTAAGTTGTAAATCTCATATTCTAATTTTTCTATGTAATAGTATAGCATAAGATTAAATAAAAGTATTGGAGCTCAGTCATCTGTGGGCATTACTTTCTTAACAGTTATGTATTCCTGCAGCATGGAAGTACAAAACAAGTATATGCTGTCTGGGACAATCAAATTACAGATGTAGTGTTCTTGTTTGCCATACGTCACAGAATAGGAGCATGGTCCCCTCTTTATTGAAGCTCTAGACAGATTTATGCTTTGTTACTGCAACTTTTATTTGTGTAGGGAAATGATATAACTCTTAGCTTAATGATGTCACTGACCTCTCATGGTAAGGAAATATGTTGGAGATGTGATCTATCGGCGTAGGAAGAAGAAAGGGGACGTAGCGGAATAAAGATGCATGCTTGCGTCGTGCATGGGAAGGGAAGACGCATTACATCGTGCATGGGAAAGGAAAGATTTATTATATAGTTTAATATTATAGTTTATTATTTAATAGTTTATAAGCCCATGTAACGGGCTGGCCACGTGTGAGGCCTATTCCGTATTGGTTTCGTATTTGGTTTAGTATTTATTAGTATCATCTAGGGTTTTTCGTATTCTTAGATCGGATTTCGGCGAAAGCTTGGCCGGGAGAAACTCTCCCGTGGGATTTGATCTATGTTCTCATTTTCCGTTAATATTATTGGCTAGGTTAACAATTTGTTAATCAATCACCTTTACTCTATCAATTTGGTCCGACCTGCCGGATGGCCAATACGCGACAACAACAAATGGATTCGCGAATGGATGAGCTAGAGAAGGGGCTAAAGGCGATGGACGTTCGTTTGAATGGAGAACTGTCGGCGATGAAAGATTCGATGGAAACGATTTGTGAATTAATTAAAGAATTGGTAGCAGACAAGAATAAGGTGGGTAAGAGTTCCGATGGTGGTTCGCCTTCCAACCCTAATCTGGACGATCACCAGTCGACGGAGGGTCCTACCTCCACCAGTACGGGTGCCGTCGTGGGTTCCGCGGTCTCTTCGTCCGGAACGCCGCAAGTAAACTTACTCATGTTTGATGGGTCCGAAGCGAAGGGATGGCTGACACGGGTGGAGCAGTATTTTCAATTACATAGCACGCCTGAAGCTAGTAAGCTGGATGTGGCTCTCGTAGCGATGGAAGGAGATGCCCTACCCTAGTTTCAATGGGTACGGGCGACGAGCCCGACAATGGCATGGTCGGGATTCAAGTTAGAGATGGTACGAATGTTCGGTTCAAACCCATTAGCCAACCCGTTTGAGACACTAGTTCAAACTCGGCAAACCCACTCGGTCGGCGAATACGTTACCACGTTTATTTTGCGAATGGTTTATGTGTCGGGCTTGGACAAGAAGTATTGCTTAGGGTTATTCCCTAATGGGCTGCGGGATGAGATTCGATTTAAGATTCGGTCACGGGATGCAAGAACTCTATCGGATACTATCCATCTTGTGAAGGAAATTGAACAGGAAGTCACGGTTCTGAGAGGGCTTGGTAGTACGAGGTCCGGGGAGGTGCATCGAGCGGGGATCGCGACTGTATCCAAGTCGGTTGGACAAACTCTACAAGCTTACCCTACCTCATCGTCTGCGCTATCAAATACGGGGTATTCTGGCAGAAACCCTAAGAGTGGGTTCGTAAAAGATAAAGGGAGAGACTTGACATCTTCGTTGGGATCGACGGGAAGGACAGGTGGCATGGGTAAGAATCGGTCGGTGCGGCAGATTTCACACCGGGACTATTTAGTGAAGAGGGCTGTGGGAAAGTGTTTCCGCTGTGACGAGAAATGGTCCCCTACCCACCGTTGCGCGGATAAAACTTTTCAAGTCCTTATTATCTCTAACCCAGAGGAAACGGATGAGGTTATAATGGAGGGCGAGGGGGACGTTGTTGCGGATGGGAATGTCGGTCCGGATTTGGACCGTGAGGCTAATTCAACGGTACTTACTCGGTTAGCCGCTCGAGGTTTGATGGTCCGCAGACAATGAAGCTACGAGGAACAATTGCGGAAAAACAAGTTCGAGTTATGATTGATAGTGGCGCAAGCCACTGTTTTATTTTGGCACGGATGGTTACTGACCTCCAGTTCCCGATTGATGGCTCCAGCCGCACGGCGGTACGGTTGGGAGATGGACGTCGTGCAGCTATTTTAGGCACGTGTGCGGGGGTGAAATTAAAGTTACAAAGAATCGAATTTGAAACGACGTGCTATGTATTTGAGTTGGGGGGCGTTGATGTGGTATTGGGAGTGTCTTGGTTGAGGACGTTGGGAGATGTTCGAGCTAATTGGGAACATATGACGATGAAGTTTACGTTTAAGGGCGAATTGGTTACTTTGGTGGGTAATTCTTCACTAGTCCGCAGGGAGGCTTCCTTGCAGCAGTTGCTTAAGATTGGCGAGGAGGGGAGCTCGGTGGTTAGTGCGGATTGGGTCGCATGCCTCGAGGGCACGGGACGGGCAAGTTCAATTGCGGTCGGTGCGTTTAGCCTGCCGGTGATGGCTTACACGTTCAGATGGAGGCAGAATTTCCTTCGGTAATGCTACCGCCGAGTGGCCTTCCTCCTCATAGAAGCGTGGATCACCATATTCCGTTGAAACCGGGAACTTCTCCGGTATCCGTTCGGCCTTATCAGTATAGTATTCGGCTAAAGATGAAATGGAACGTTTGGTGCAGGAAATGCTAGACACCGGAATTATTCAACCAAGCTCGAGTCCGTATTCAAATCCAGTGTTATTGGTGCGCAAGAAGGATGGAAGTTGACGATTTTGTGTTGATTATCGTCAACTTAATAAGCAAACTATTCCGGACAAATATCCCATTCCAATAATTCAAGAAATGTTGGATGAATTACACGGGGCTAAGTGGTTTTCGAAATTGGATTTGAGATCCGGTTATCATCATATAAGGATTGCTCCCGAGGATGTATCTAAGACAGCGTTTTGAACTCATTTCGGCCACTATGAATTTTATGGTTATGCCATTCGGTTTAACTAATGCGTCCTTGACTTTTCAATTGGCGATGAACGATCTATTGCGGGCTCACTTGCGTAAGTTTGTGTTGGTTTTCTTTGATGACATTCTTGTTTATAGTCGTGATTAGGATTCTCATCTTGTTCATCTTCGCACGGTGATGGAATTATTGAAGCAAAATTCTTATGTCGTAAACCCTAAAAAGTGTGCGTGGGGTCGGAACGAGGTGGAATACTTGGGTCATATCGTTTCGGCCCGAGGGGTGCAGATGGATCCCGGAAAGATTTCGGCCATTTTTCGTTGGCCTCAACCTAGTACACTTCGAGGAGTTCGGGGTTTTCTGGGGCTCACGGGCTATTATCGGCATTTTATTCGCAACTATGGCAGTTGGCGCGTGGTTTAACGGAGTTGTTGAAGGACAAATCTTCGGCATTTACCTGTACGGCCGTGACTACCGCGCCGGCCGTGACTACCGCGCCGGACTTGGCTGTACCGGATTTTTCAAAACCGTTTGTTGTGGAGTGTGATGCGTCCGGTCGCGGACTAGGAGCAGTATTGATGCAGCTTGGTCGGCCTTTGGCGTATTATAGCAAGGCGGTTTCGGACCGTAGTTTGGCAAAATCGGCCTATGAATTGGAATTGATGGCCTTGGTTTTTGCGGGTTCAACATTGGCGTCCGTATTTGGTAGGTCGGCGGTTTACGGTTCGGACGGATCAGCATAGTCTCCGTTTTCTTTTAAATCAGTCCGTTTCTACGCCGGCACAACATTATTGGATAGCCAAGCTGTTGGGGTATGATTTTGACATTGAATATAAGCCGGGGGTTGCGAATAAGGTGGCCGGCGCCTTGTCTCGCAGCTGTGATGAAGTCGAGTGTGCAGCCATTTCAATTCCCGTGTGGTTAGGATGGTCGTTGGTGGCGGAAGAAGTTAAACGCGATGGGGAACTTGGTGATATTTATAAGTATTCCTACTACCACATGACCAATGGAGTCTTATATTATAAGGGAAGATTGGTGATTGCAAAAGAGCTCTTCGTTTATTCCACGTCTCTTGAAGGAATTTCATGCCACGCCCTAAGGAGGCCATTCGGGTGCTTACCGAACTTATCGCCGACTTGCTCTTAGCGTATATTGGCGGGAATGATGAAAGATGTGACGAAATTTGTGGCCGAATGTTTGGTTTGCCAGCGTCACAAATATGAGACTTGTTCGCCGGGAGGGCTTCTTCAACCATTGCCGATTCCGACGCGAGTGTGGGAGGATGTTAGTATGGATTTCATTGGTGGATTGTCACGTTCGGGCGACTTTGATTGTGTCATGGTTGTGGTGGATCGGCTATCGAAGTATGCACATTTTTGTGGTCTTCGACATCCGTATACGGCGCTGGACGTGGTGAATTTGTTTGTGAAGGAGATTGTTCGGTTGCATGAGTTTCCTAAATCAATTATCCTTGATAGGGATCCGGTATTTTGTAGTGAGTTTTGGTCGGCGATGTTTAAAGCTATGGAGTCGAAGTTGCATATGAGTTCGGCATATTATCCGGAGATGGATGGCCAAACGGAGGTGATTAATCGAAGTGTGGAGACTTACTTGCGTTGTTTCGCTTCGGAGAGGCCGAAGTAATGGAGTCGGTTGCCGTGGGCGGAGTATTCGTATAACACCAATTTTCATTCGGCAACTGGCATCACTCCGTTTAAGGCCGTGTATGGGCGACCACCACCTACGCTTGCAGGGTTTTTGCTGGCAGAGATTCGGGTTAAGGCGGTGGTCGATGAATTGCAAGCTCGTGATGGGGCGCTTCGTCATTTGAAGGAGCATATTGTGCGAGCTCAAGATTACATGATTCGTGCTGCAAATAAACATCGACGAGATGTTAGCTTTGATGTTGGACAACAGGTTTTCTTGAAGTTGAGACCATATCGTTAATTATCGCTTTTTAAGGGCAAGAATGCTAAGTTGGCAACACGTTATTACGGGCCCTTAACGGTGGAGGAGCGCATAGGCACTGTGGCCTATCGTCTTCGGTTGCCGGCGGGTTGCCGTTTACATCCGGTATTTCATGTTTCTCTTCTTAAGGCTACCTTAGGCGATCATGAGCTCGCGGATAAGTTGCCCGAGGAGTTGTGGGCGGTGAATCCTGATTATGATCCGGAATGGATTTTGAAGGATCGATGGGTTTGGCGAGGCGATGACCGAGTGCGAGAGGTTTTGGTGCAGTGGCGCGGAAAGTCGATGGATGAGGCGACGTGGGTGGACGTGTCGGATTTATCGAGCCAATTTCCGGATTTCAGCCTTGAGGACAAGGCTGTTTGGAAGGGTGGAGGAGTTGTTGGCGATGTGATCTATCGGCATAGGAAGAAGAAAGGGGACGTAGCGGAATAAAGATGCATGCTTGCGTCGTGCATGGGAAAGGAAGATGCATTACGTCGTGCATGGGAAAGGAAAGATTTATTATATAGTTTAATATTATAGTTTATTATTATAGTTTATTATTTAATAGTTTATAAGCCCATGTAACGGACTGGCCACGTGTGAGGCCTATTCCGTATTGGTTTAGTATTTATTAGTAGGGTTTTCGTAGGAGAGGATCATCTAGGGTTTTTCGTATTCTTAGATCGGATTTCGGCGAAAGCTTGGCCGGGAGAAACTCTCCCGTGGGATTTGATCTTTGTTCTCGTTTTCCGTTAATATTATTGGCTAGGTTAACAATTTGTTAATCAATCCCCTTTACTCTATCAAAATAGAAGATATCTTTTGTATCTGAAAGCTGAAATTACTGTGCGTATGTAATGTTAAACAGATTTGCAAGGAAAATAGAAACGATTATTGAATATATTTACGTAAAAGGTTTTTTGGTTGTTCAAATTTGAAAGAAGTTCTTAATTACCTTACCTTAATGACTTCTCCAAGGGGTTAATACACTGAAATGTAATACGTTCATATTCATTTTTGGCTAAAAAGAATGTAATGGAGTTGGTTGATGCACACACATGTTGCCAGTAATAGGCTAATCTCAAGGGTTCTGCTTCATATGAAATACTTATTCCTGTATTTTTAAATCCATGATAGTCGAGATATTCATACATTACTTTTGCAGATTGGATCAAGGGGTGCCGAAGGATATTGTGTAAATATCCCATGGGTTCGTGGAGGAGTTGGTGACAATGACTATATTTTTGCATTTCAGCATGCTGTGCTTCCTATAGGTCATGGATTTTAAACCAATGATGTTTACAATTGGATTTTGTACCGTGTTAATTTGATTCAAGGCCTGATGCAAAACTAAAACTATATATATCCTTTATTTCGAGCTATTAAGGTGTGTAAGCTTTTCAAGTAATAGCACACTTGACTTAGCTAGAATTTGTATTATGCATGTACATCTCTGGGGATAGATGAAAACAATAGTTTGGTAAAAAATTTAAGTAAACCCTTTTCATTAAAATTCAACAGTTCTTATCAGGTTATATTTTGAAGGAATCTAAAAAATAACTGTTTTCTGTTTCTTTGAGTAACTTGCAACGATATCATCCCCCTTCTGACTGAGTTCTTATCCGTATCAACTCAAATTTCTAATTGTTTATGAACATGAATTTTAAAAATTGTATAAAAGTCATTAGTTTTTTGCATGTGAGGTTTTGATGCAGTTTGAAATGGCTGCGTTAGTAGCCTTGACTGCCCTGAATATTTTAATAGTACATTAACTGATGATTCCCTCATTGTAGTTTTTTGATGATTGTGAGTATCCCTCATCATGAACATCAGCGTGCTACATGCTATGATCATTTTATTTTTACTGCTTCCCTACCCTTGAAAAATTCTCTCTAGCGAAAGAATAAATATAAGTGTTTCTTTGGAAAGTTGTAACCTGTGGATTAATATTTAACATGTATATGCTTTTGATGATTAACTTGCATCTGAATGTTGTAAGTTTTGGTCCATGCAGCTACTGAGTTTGACCCGGATTTTACGGTAATTTCTGCTGGATTTGATGCTGCACGGGGTGACCCTCTCGGTGGATGTGATGTATGCTTATATCTTTGCTTTAAAAACTTTATTTTGTTATTTTTTGGTAAATACTCATGTGAGTCATGAAGGCACTATTTGATAATTTACAGTTGGAGGTTGTCATCTTTAATGAGCTAGTATTTATTGGTTATAGAACTAATTGTAAAAAATGGAATTCAGGCATAAAATACATAAACTTTTACTATTCCAAGTAACTGATATTTTCTCGTATCTTACTTAGTGCCCTTGTTTCTCTCTCTCTCTCTCTCTCTCTCTCTCTCTCTCTCTCATTCCGTTTATTGTTTCTTATGACAGGTTACTCCTGCTGGTTATGCACAGATGACACAGATGTGTCGTGCTCTATCTGGTGGAAAAGTTCTGGTTATCCTTGAGGGGGGGTTTGTTACTTATTTCTTCATCTAGATCTAATATCATTGTTATTGTTGCCTTGAATTTCTTTTCCCCCATACTTTTTTTCCTCGTCCTACATCTTCTTTATATTGTACTTCCTTCCTACACAACATACTTTTCCTTCATAGGCTCATTCCTGTATTCCTGTCCTTTGCAGCTATAATCTTCGGTCGATATCATCATCAGCAACTGCAGTTATCAAGGTAACATTTTGGTCAATTGTATCTTACCTGATGGCTGCTAGTACTTCTAGGTACCCTTAAAATGATGTTGCTACTCTGTATTTGTGATCAGTACCCTATCTGTCATTCTGAGCTGTTGAGTTGTTTAAAAATACGTTACTCATATATGGCCAAATGTGTTTCAAGTGATTCTACGTATGACATATTGCTTTGTTTGAGATCCTTACTTTCTGCGTTCACTTTTTGGAGTGATAATCTCATATTACGCAGGCACAATGGCCTGTTAATGCTAACTGCAAGTTTGACGAAAATGAACAACCATGTATTTCTCTTTCCTGGGCTGCAATTATGGGTTCTCCAAATATGCCTCTGACGTTAACCCTCATTTATGTGAAGCATCGGCAGTTCTTGTTATTGTTATTTAGGGAACCTTTCTATAGTCATCATGTCAGGAGGATGACGTAGATGTGAGTATTAAATGCCAATAAATGATTGACATCATGCTACTCTTATCAATTAGTATTCCTTGTGCATGGACAAGTACCTTATTATATTTGGACAAATATGGCATCTACAATTTCCTTGAAGGGTTTATATATATATCTTCGGAATGTCACATCTTATATTCTGAATTCTTTTCAGGTCATTTTGGTTTTTGTAACTAACTACTTCAAAAAAGTAATCCGTCCGTCCCATTCATCTTGTCTCTCTTTCCTTTTCAGATTGTCCCATCCATCTTTTCCCATTCCAAAATTGGGAACTTATTTACACAGCTAACTATTTGGAACCCACTCATTTACACACAATTTTCAACTCTCTTTAATAACCTTGCCGAGAAAAAATGAGACAAGCTCAATGGGGCGGAGAGAGTACTACTTATGCACTCTTGTAAAAGAACATGGAGTTTATATAATATCATTTTGTATGCATTTCTGCCCCACCCATTTTGTTGATAGGTTGGCCCCTTAATTAACCAATTTGAATATGGTCGTCTTGTAACATTAGGAAATAAGGGAAAGGAAATTGATAATTCATAACTGTATGGAGATATAATCATTTAAGAACCACCTGTTTGCCTGCATTTCTGCACTATCCATTTTCTTGATAGGTTTCGCCCTATAGAAACCAATTTGAATAATGTTGTTTTGTAACATTAGTAACTAAGGGAAAGGATAACTCATACCTGTATGGAGATGAGATACCGACATGTTCAGTTGGTGGTGTCTTTCTTCTATACTGGATTTTTCGTTCTTTTTACCCCTTCAGTAATGAGATACTTGAACTCTGTAAGCTAAAATCGAATACTACTGCATGGAGTAGTGGTAAGAAAAGAAATTAAAATGGTATCAAAGCTACTAAAGGCATGGTAAAAGTAGAGAACACTAAGGACTTGATTGAAATATACTGGTATAAATTTTGAAGCCTTTTCTAGTTTTTGCTGGTAAGTTGGTTTCACAATATGTTTTGGACAAATTTATATTGGGTAATCTGGATTGAAGCAAAATTGTGCCCTTGTATAATTGTATTTTTAGTTAATAGTCAATGCACATCCGTTAACTTAATTAAAACAAATAACGATAAGTGCCAGCATATATACATTATCTGCTGTTGCTTTTTACCCGTCTTCACAGTCTCTTTCCATTTTTGTAAAAATCAGTGAACAAACATCAAACAATGCTGGTGGTCTTTTCTATGCCTTCTGATCAATTTGGCATGCTCTAATGAAAGGAAGGATTGATTGACAATATTTGCATTCTGGAATGCTCTACCGAAAGCCAGTTTCCTTTCTTCCCTTTGTGGATAACCTGATTATTCAACCTTCAAAAAATCAATTGAAAGTATAAATTAAATGCCTTTAATCACGTATCTTTTAGATGATCATGCATATGCTTATTTCAAATTTCATGCATGATTAATCGTGGATTGAGTAGTTTAAAAATGTGTGCAGGTGAGTTGTTCTTTTATATTGGATAGGTAGTTAACGATATGCATATTATCTGCTAGCCCTAGTAATTTTCTATTGATAATGGTGGAAGTGCAGCGCTGTTAAAGATTTTGGTAATTTGAATTGATTCTCTATTTCACATTTATAGTTCAATAATCGTTTGTTTGTCGTTGATAAAGTGATGTTGTCTTGAGCTCTGTCTGAAATTACTTTTGTGCCACTTGGGATTCATTAGCACACAAAACACACGTTTTTCTATGAAATCTATTTTACATTTCCTCATTGAGTTTGCCGTTTGTTTAGGCCTTACTTGGTGAAAGTCCAAGGCCGAATTTGGAGCAAGTAATGCCTAGTAAGGCAGGAGTTCGAGTTGTTCTTGAAGTATTGAAGATTCAGTTGAACTATTGGCCTTCACTAGAATCCAAATTATCAAAGTTGCAATCAGAATGGGGATTGAATGCCCTCAAGGACAAATGTAAGTATATCTTTCCTTGATACTTTCTTTTCTTCTGAAATGTGAATCCTCCACCTCCCTTCAAGTGCACTACAACTTCCTTTCGTACTGCCCTAACTGTTTTATAACGAAAAGATCAATTGCTGGAAGCGATGTTTCATATGTTCAGAAAAGATATAACTGATGTTGCTCGAGTATTTCCCATGATAATATCTATTTTCATCTCTTGATGATATCCGACCGGACATTAGAGGTATATATTAGTAATATCGTCCTTTTCTATTTTATTTTTTTGGTAAAAAGACATATATAAAATAGAAATATATATACAGGTATACTTGGTATCCTCCTTTCTTTAGTAGTGAAATTACCTCTTTACTGTTAGTGATGTATGAGATTATTTTAGGTTGGGGACAACTTCCTTGATCGTCCACTAATATGAAAGTACATCTGCTTCAATCCTTGAGAGATAAATTGAAGTCCTTCCAATTCTTGCTTTGAGAGCTAGATTTTGTTGACAGAATGTTGTCTCTAGAATACAGCTCACTGCTCATCTACATGGCTGTTATAGTTGGATGCTTCCGTTTCCGAACACCTTGGAAATCCTTTGGAATGTTATTCTCCTTAGTAAAATCAACTATTTGCTACCTGTAGTGTTTCATGAGATATCATTATAGGTAATTAGAATCGAGTACAAGTGATTGCTGTATGAGATTATTATAATTTATACTTTTGAAATTTCTATGCAGACGACTCGAAGAAAAAGAAGAGACGGGGAAAGCAATTGCCGATCTGGTGGAAATGGGACCGGAAAAGGTGGATTTACAGTCTCTGGTGCAAGAAGAAGCGTTTTTAACTGTTCCGCTCTGTTTCTCTTTCTTTTTTGAACTCACCTAATGTCTTTGCATCAACTGATATGAAATGTATGAACCAAACTAGTTTTGGTTCTTTTGTAATTGTTTTGTGTGGGTAGGATGTGAACCTGGATGCTGTATTTCTTTGATCCTCTCCGGTTTTCATTTTGTATTGAATCAGGAACTTAATTTTATTTATTGTTTCAGTTTTATAAGAAGCATCTCATTTACAGGCATTTCACATTTTTTCCATTAAGATTGTAGGAATCTAACAATTTGCTTCATATCGAGCATGGGTCATGCATTCGCCATTGAGTGCATCAAGTAGGGCTAGTTAAGTATATAGTGAGACGGACTAGGATGGTTAAATTGAAATTATGGGAAGTGTGGTTGTGTAACAATATGGATACTTGACGGTCCTTTAGCTTCTACAACTCTTCTTCCGTGTCTATTTACCTCATACGTCTTCTTCTGGGACCTCGAGAAGGTTTTCATGGAACATTCGTGCTGTGTTGGCTCGTACGATGTTTTACACCGAAGTAGAGTCCTTTCTCTCGGAGGCCTTCTCTTTCAGATAAGTTTTGATTAAGAGTCCTAAATCCTAATTGATGATGAATCAAGGTCAAACTTAGTCGACTACGATTTTAGGATGTCGCATTATTTTTTCAATTTTTATTTTTTTAATTCTCAATAATTTAGCCTAATTAAAAATTCTAAAGTCTAAATTCTGAACACTAAAAAATAGCATAAAATTGAAGCTATTTTGGTCTCTTACCTCATAAATTAAAAGCAATAATGAAGAACTTGGTTTTTGTTATAAACTAAATAGAACGAGAGAATAATAGAGAGAATAAAAAAATAGATGTGTATTATTATAAGGGTGAAGACCTCTATTTATAGAGGATAAAATGGGCTCATGGGCTTTTAGGGTTTACATGGTCATCACAATATATGTTAAGTATATACATAAAATATATTTACAACACTCCCCTTGATTGATCATTCCTAAAAGAAACTGTTGCCTCGTTAAAACCTTGCCAGAAAAACCCATCGGGATAAAAACTGATCGAAGGAAAAAGAGTACAGCTGCTCCACCTCAATATAGTCATTCTTGATTCTTGAGTCGGCTCATATCGATCTTGTGTATCAACTTCTTGAATGTTGATGTTGGTAATATATTTGTAAAAGAATCCGCTAGATTGTCACTTGAGCGAATTTGCTGGATGTTGATGCCGTCACTCTTTTGAAGATCATGTGTTGCATTGACTCTTTTATGAATCAATCTCAATGACTCATTTACTCGTGTGTTGCATTGGATGTCTCCTTAAAAACCTTAACTAAGAAAACCCTTTGGGAAAAAACTTAGAAAGAAAAAAAAAGAGTACAACCATTTGACATTCAGGGTCATTTGACCTTTAGGAGTCAGTCTAATCTTCAGGATTATTTACAATTTGTTACTCCCCCTCAAGATAACAATCTTTAAGGTTATCTTCAAGGTCTACACTAATATTTGCAACACAAGTTTAATTATCATCATAGATTATAACATGAAATATATCAATATATCATTACTCTCATAAATAGACCAATATCATGTTTGTCTCTAAAAGATAACAAAGGATGGTCAATACCATTTCAAATTCTCCAATTACACATAAGTAAGGAACTTTTGGTCCTAAAACATCTTTGTTATCTTCTATAGGTCTAAATGAGCCTCAATCCACTTCAAATGATTGAAGCAACCATTAGGTAGCTAAATGGATGTGATACTGTAACGCCCCAATTTTCAAAACTTAACTAGGGACGCTACTTCATACTTAACATGCATATTTCAACCTTTCAAAACATTTTCATGGAAAATAATCATTTAAAAATTCAATTTATTTTCATACTCAGCGGAAGTCTTAAATAAAAATAAATATAACTACTAATTCTCGAAAATAAAATGCAAAGTTCATGATAAAAACTAGTTTAATGCATTAATAATTTCATAAATCCTTCCTCATTAGACCATCACCACCAACACCTCTACGCATCGGCCAAGCCATTTCCTGAAAAATGTTAAAATGATAGGGATGAGTACGACTACTCAGTGGGAGATGTACACATTTACCAAAATTATAAATTACACCGATAAAACTTGGAAAATTAGATCATGCAAAGAATACTCGGTCACACAGACCATAACATTTCTATAGGCCCAATTCCGACCTATTCACACAGAGGATCCAATTTCGATCCTACGGCCCAATTCCGACCGATTTTCATTGAGGACCCAATTTCGATCATACGGCCCAATTCCGACCGATTTTCATTTAGGATCCAATTTCGATCCAAGGATCCAATTTCGACCCTTCCTTTCATGCCTGTCATAATCACATGAAATATCGAGCACAATGTATAATAAAGATAAACGGTAACAATTCCCCACCTTAACCTCGATTTGAAGAAAATAATGGATATCAATTGTTTAAGTCCCGCGCGCCAATCCTAACATGAAAAATTTATCTTAATATCGTGATATGCATGAAACAATCGAAACATTTTGCACATAGGATACAAACAATGTCGTAGCTTTAAAAATCCGCTAGACTCGTGCAGAAGACCCATTTTGAAAATATTCCACAGAACATGAAATCATTCCAAAAATTCTAATTTTCTAAACATAGATTCTTGAATGAGTCTACAACATACCTAAATTGGTTTCATACCAAAACAATAAGTCCTTTAAAAGATATAACCAAAACATTATCGACTGCATCAACTAAAAAGGTTTCTGACCTACTGAACTTGATCTGCACAAATCAGGGACTAAACATACTTTAAAAATTCTAATATTTAACACACATATAGATAACATACGTATAAATATCATATTACAATTTCAATCTATATGGGTGAAGACTTCATAAAATATAGAATATTTTCCCCAAAAATCCAAATACGAAAACTGTATCCTCCAACTGAACACCCGAACATTTATATTAAACTGCTTTCGTACGAATACGTTAAAAATACAAAATAAATATATTTACGAACCTCTACACGTGTAGAGTATTTAGGAAAAAGAATCAAATCAAAACCATTTTTATGCAGTGAGATATAAATATTTTCCTATGCCCTATCCCTGATGCATGGTTTTTCGGCAGTATAAAACTAGAAATTCTGTAAAAATATAAGGACTTGCTCAAAAATTATGAACCTTTGCAGAGACGTAAAAGACATCTTAAAATCCAACTCTATAATTTTTCTAGAATTTTTCAAGTAATATAAGATCATGAATTCGGCCCTGGAAAATCACGGCAGAAAACAAATAGCATAACCAAAAAACTTACATTTTAACAACCAAAGAAATGACATAGTAGAATTGGACACATCAAGAAACAAATTAACAAATAAATAGTACACGTATCCTAAAAATTCTATGTTTTTAAAATTAATGACCTAACATGTATTTTATTGTATTAATGTTCAACATGGTCGAAAATAACATAAAGAAAACATGAAAAACAAATTTTACTTTCAAGATCATGAACATGCTGTCAGAAACTGGCAGGATACGAATAACAATTTTAAAAAAATACATAGCATGCTTGAAAAATTATAAAACTTTAAATGAGTATAATAGACATACCAAGGAAGACGACCCTAAATTTTCACGATGATAGGACGACGGGAAGAAGTGTAAATAATTCTTTAAACAGTTAGCAGGGATGCTGACAGGATTTTCGAAAATGGGATGCTATATTATGAGCGACTAAAGGGGTATTTATAGGCCTAGAAATCATTATCTAAAGATTCTTAATCCTATAAGGTATCAAATACATTTTATCCATATTTATTTTCGTCCATATCTATTTTATATAGAATTTATTCTATCTCTTACCATATAAGAGATTCAATCCTAGATAAATTAGGATAAGGATAAATACAACTAGATTTTTTTCCTAAAACATCTATATCACACATAAAATATCTATTTTTATCATAAAACATAATATAAAATTATCTCCTAATAATTTAATATAATAATAAATATTATATCTTTTATGAATCCTAGTTGGTTTAGGAAATCCAAAACAAATAAATATTATTCTTCTCTCATAATTCTAACCTCATTTCTATCTCAACAATAAACAATATAATAATAATATGATATAAATAAAAACCTTCAAAGTTCAAAATAAATTTACATAATAAAAATGATTTAATTGACAAATAAGACAAATGCTTTAATTTCATTTTAATTTCTAAGGCGCGACTTACAGAACTAAAACACTTGATAACATGAATGAATAGATATGCAATGCATTTTATTTTTAAAATTTCGGGGCGTTACAGATACAATAAAATATCTTTAAATACTTTTCAAGTAGCTCGACTAGCGTAACTCCATCAGGGAGATGCTCGATCTCAGGTCGAGACAATTATTAGTTCAACCTAAGTCTTTTGATTCTAACTCCGTCTTTTAGGCATGAGTTGATTTCCTCAATACATTTTATATATAATGATTCACATATCCTCTTCAAGAGGAATTTGGAGTGATGTGTTCTAAATTTCTATTCCGTGGACTTTTTATCTTTAGCACCAACAAATCTCTCACACTTTTGGCGTCAATGATAATCAATTGATTTATTTTATCTGTGAGGAACTTCAGTTCCTTCATAGTGCATATACAACAGATATATTTCATTTTAATCACTCCTTTTGCACTACATAATTTGATGAACTTCTGGTTCATAGTGCGTGAATCTAAATAATTAATCAAACGAGATATTTGCGGCATTCTATCATTTATATTTCATATCTCCCCCTAATGCCGACAATAATATGAGTTGGATTATCAATGAATAAAATAATTCATTATTATTTGCTCTATGTAAGTCATTTGGACGGAGTGTACATATAAATATTATGTTCTTCAGGAGTTTATATGACTCAAGTCATCATTTTTGTACACTTCTGTCAAGGAATATTCGTCGTTCTTATTATATCATATACGACTGTACTATTTCAGCTATTACAATGACTTTTGTAATCTAATTGAAAACATCTTTTTGACTTACATGCTTATAATGATAGATATTTACTATATCCATAAGGCACATATCAAGCCTTTTGTGACATAAGTAGATTAATCAAAACTCTAAAATTTTGCTTCAATTCTGGGAATTTTGCTTCAATTCTGGGAGAGTTTTCGTAATTGATTCCCGGTCTTTGAGAGAGACTGTGTTGCGAGTATTGCCCTAAATCTCGCAATTTTTATTTCTCTTTCTAACAAAGACACATTCATATCATTCGGGGATATTTTTCCGGATTTGAACTACACGTCCAAATGTTTTCCGACTTTCTTAATTCACCTTGTATGACTTCTTTCCTCTTTGGCCAATTATTTCTATCTTTACAATCTCTTATAGATCGTCGTTGAGGATCCTCTTTTATCATTTCAATAGTCATATTAAAAGGCGAAAATACCGCCATGCGTCCACGGCGATATTTGATCTCTCCAATATTTTGAGATCTCAGTATTTTCAGACGCTTGTTGTTCTTCAGGAACTTCATTTGATTGATTAATCATTTTCGTCATTGTTTGGTTCATATGTTATGCTCATTTTCTTAGACACAAAATTTCTTTTAGAACCAATTGGTCAAACATATTTTTTGACGAACTTTATATTCCTTTGCTACCATTTGTACTTGTCCTTCAGGGACATTTATTCTTGCGGGGGTATTTACAGCAAATGTATAACATTGTCACTTCTTTTATATACAAAAGCATCAAGAAGTTGGTATGCAATCTTTTGCAAGTGAACCTTTCGACTTCTCGTTCATATTGATTACTTCGGGAATTCAATGTGCTTTTATTTGGATGTAGATTTCACATTGATTACTTCAGGAATCCAAATGTGACATATGTTCCAACTAATGTTGGAAATGTTATTTCATCATAATAACAATCTTAATGTGAGACGCGTTTTTATACGTACAAAACTCATTTTGAGGATGAACATGAGCAACTAAATATTTAATCTCAATCTCAAAGTCATATAATATTAAATCTTCTTCATGAGGAACTTGGAGTTTTAAGAAACTCACTAGCATTATCAAGACATATATTCTTGAGGGAATTGAACTCTTTATTATTTGAACTTGTAGTTCTAACAAGTGCTACATTTCTTCTAGAAATCAAGCAAATGAAAATTCTTTTATTAACAGATTCTTCAGGATCTCTACATAAATTTTCAATTATGTAACGCATAATAGTTGCTCATAAATGTCCAAACCTATCATGTCAAAGCATAAAACCCTTTGAACTTCCGGTTCATGATATGGTTTGTCTCACTTGTTTTCATAAATGTGTACATTTAAAATGGTAAAGTGAGAACTTTTCTTTTGTTAGCTTCTGGCTAAATACAAAAGAATCACTACCTTCTAATATAATTTCAATTCAATATGCTATCTATTGCATATTCTTAAAACTTAGTAAGTGTCTTCTAGACTTACTAGAGTAAAGGACATGTTCAATAGTTAATTTAGTATCATTTGATAGAATGATACAAGCTCTTCGGGAGCTATTAATGATGTTTGATGCAATAGATTTTAAAATCTTGCAATTTAAGATGCATCTACTCGTATCGAGCTTTAGGGAGGACAAATAATTAATATTTGATGCAATCATGCTGGGATGCTTCATTTCTATTGTCTCTATCATCCCCCCTTATTGGCAGATGAACATTGATATCAAGAGTGCATTAATGTCAACAAGACATAAGTAATATTTTTCATTCAGGAATAACATATATCATCAAAAGTATGAGTTGCTCTTTAAGAGCATTTATTATTCTTCTAGAATATAAATGATGATACTTCTGGAGAAAAAGTTAAATAATATATAAAAATACTATATTTGATGCATTTCCACAAACATGTGATAGTAATGTTTCTATCACAATATGGTCATTCTTCAGGAATGTAATTGCGCTACTTCTAGAGCAAAAATTTAATTTTATTCAAGATAAATGCAATCAATAAATTGCAAATTTTGAGATCTACGGGATCTCACATTTATTTTTGAAAAGAAATTAAGCTACAATAGGATATTGGAAATACAATTGTTATTCATAGAGGAGCTCTTGCTACCACTCTATGTAAGTAAGTAATATTTTAAATATACATTATTCTTTAGGAACATGTAATATTCTTCAAAAATATTAATTGTGCTACTCCAGGAGCAACAATTAAAGTATTGATGTTGTGGTATATGATTTCCAAATGATAATTTTTAGTTGTTCCAAGAACATCTAGAGTTAATTGTGCTACTTCGAGAGTAACAATTAGAATTATGGACATATAACATTTGTCAAAATCAAGAGTTTGAATCGTTCTTCAAGAACATGTAGTATTCTGCAGGAATACAAATTGTGCCACTTCAGGAGTAACAATTTTAATCCATATTAAACCACTTCAGACGAAAGACAAATATTTTTTAGAAACCCAATTGCTCTTTAGGAACATATAGTGTTCTATGAGATATAAATTGTGTTACTTCGGGAGCAACAACAATAACAATTCAAGAACCAATATTCGCCCATCAATAAGACATAATATATAATCGCTCATAAAAAAATATATAATATTCTTCAGGAATATTGAAGTAGCAGCAAATTAAGTTTGTATTTATATATATAGATAAAAATATTATACAGTGGTCAGGAAAAAAAATCTTTAAGTATATAGTGAATACATAGATAATATTAATAACTTTTCAAGAGTGTGTAATATTCTACAGGAATATTAAATTGTGCTACTTCTGGAGAAACAATTAAATCATTTCAATAAATGAGTTTGAATTGCTCGTTAAGAACATGTGATATTCTTCAGTGATATGGATTGTGCTACTTCAGAAGCAACAATTGTGATTTAACATAAAGTAAATAAAAAAATAAAAAAATAAGTAAAAGCGTATATATGTGTAGAAATATCAATTGTAAATGTTCTTCAAGAGCATGTAATATTCTGCATGAATATTGATTGTGCTACTTCTGGAGCAACATGCTGAAAATATATTTTCCAATTGCTCTTCAAGAGCATGTAATATTTAAGCCCGATGAATTGCTCTGTAAGAGCATATAATAATCTCTCATGAATTATTAATTGAGCTACTTCTGGAGCATCCATTTAACTTATAAACATGTTTTTGAATTGCTCTTCAAGAGCATATAATATTCTTCAGGAATTTTAATTGTGCTTCTTCATGAGCAACAATTTAAGCTAGTATAATCATAAAAATAAATGAACTTGAAGTGTTCTTCAAGTGCACAAGATATTCTTCAAGAATATTAATATATTGTGCTACTTCTAGGAAAATAATTATATCAATATCAGAGATCAAATTAAAACGAATCATACTAGATATCATGTTGTATCCGAATTGAAGAATGGAAGTTCTTATGTCTTCACACTTATAAAAATAATTACTTAATCATACCATTACTTTATAATTAAAAAAATTTGCATAATGATTTCAAAACTGTAAATTGAAGATCTAATTAAGAACAAAAGGTTATAAGAAAGGCTACGGTACCTTTCTTTTAGATCTAATTACGTGTGAGGCTTCGGTAGCAATTCGGTGGAATCCTTTCGTGAGGAGAGCTTCTTCGTGCTGATAACGTGTTAAAAACTAAATAGAACGAGAGAATGAGAAAATAGATGTGTATTATTATGAGGGTGAAGACCTCTATTTATAGAGTACAAGATGAGATCATTTGCTTTTAGGGTTTATATGGTCATCACAATATATGGTATATATATATATAATATATTTTACAACAGTTTTTTTTTTTTTTAATTTTAAATCTCATGGTTAAAAAAATAGTTTTTTTCAATTGCAGTGATTATTTTTAGGGTGCCTAAAATGCTCTGAACAACAAATCCTTGAATTTATGTAATTTAAGTTTTCACACCAACATGCATAAATATATTTATGAAGCTTTGAACAATCAACTTCAGATAGGACGAAGAGGAAAAAATCAGAGAGAGAGTGGGAAAAAGAAAAAAATGGTCTCTATCACGGCCAACATATAGTGACTACAGTGGTGTCTGTCATGTGATCAGTTACCCAATATTAATGTCGCACGACAAGCACTATTTCGTCTTTAGTTATATAGTCCAAAAGTCATGTTCCAAGTACTAGTTAAACAATGTAAACATAATCCTAAATTAACAATAATTTAGTTATATTTCTGCTTCCTGTTGTATGAAAATGTCATATATGTATTCTACTTGTACACGTTATTTAGTTATGCAGCTTCTTGTTTTATTTGATTATTTGATGTATTCTAAATTGATATGCAGCCATTTATGATGCAAGTCATCCAATAAATGAGACGAAGTATGCAAATTGATTCTAAATCCTGTGGTAGGGACGGTTTCCTATTTGATTCACTCTCTACATATACTACTCTTTGCTATAAGTTTTATACTCAAAATGACTAAATAGACAAAAGATTGCATTAGCAACGAAAGTTAATGCAATAATTGGACTGTTTTCACCGTAAGACGAAATCTTCTTGTATAAACTACAAACAGTTCAATAATAATTATGTTCAAGATACTAAATGTTTATAATGTTATAAAAACTAAAAAGTGTTGATGAGTGAATTAATACTTGGAGTTTATGCAGAATAAAAAATAAAGTGACTTAGAAGTTGAATGAAAATGAATTAGATTTATAAAGTTATAATGATGGAGAGTTGGGATGTTCATTCATCATTATGTATATTTTTTCATGTAATGAAGCATCTCAATCACATACTCTTGGTACAGATTGGTTTGACTTTATTTTACGTTCATTTGCAAATTTTTATATTCATGGACTCTGAGGATGTTAATTGGTTTTGAATGATCGATCACGTGCATGGTCTTGCATATTGAGACACGCACATAAAGGACCAATGCTTTTGTCAGTACAAACAAACAAACAAATCAAGAAAATTAAACTCACCAAACCACGTTTGCATTTCACGATTTACTGCCTCCCAATCTGAGTTCTATGCGTCTTATTGTATAATTTTGTTCTCTCCCTATATTTAAGAAACATGTACTGCACCACGGTGCACTTGTCTTCTTCATCTCCAACATCACTCACTGTCTTTGTTTGTTTCTCTCTCTCTCTCTCTCTCTCTCTCTCTATATATATATATATATATATATAGTGTATGTATGTGTGTGTTGAATCCCCCTTCCTTGATTGATTCTCATTAATCTCTTTCTTATGTGGTCCTTCCCCACTATCCAACTCTCTCATTATTTTGATTTGCCATAACTACTCCTCAGTTATTACTCTCTATATATACATCTTCATATAACACTTTCCCTTCACTCTCTCTCTCTGCATTTCTTTCTGCTTTTCGGTGTCAATCAGACATAAAGGTAAAATATTTGAAGGATGCCGGGTGGGAGAAGGTCAAGGCAGTCAAGCGTGTCTTCGAGGATAAGTGATGATCAAATTGTTGAACTAGTCTCCAAACTGCATCAACTCCTTCCTCAGATTCACAACTCCAGATGCTACAATAATAAGGTATAAACAATGCATATTCTTTCTTTACTAGGACAATTTTAATATCATTCCACTTGCGTAAAATAATACTCCGTTATGAATGATAATGCACGTACATTGAAATATATACAAGTCGAAATGTTAGATGCGGCTGAAAATCCCAGGCAGTTAATTAGTTATAAGTTTCTAAATATGCATGGGATAATGCAGTATGCATACATATAGTTGGATTTGATATTGGATGACGAGAGTAACCCTCAACCGCAACGGTATTCTTCATTTTATACTTTTAACATCACGAACGATTTACACAATCATATATAACACGAACTATAAAGTTGATATATTCCTTGTTAAAAATTAATACGAATCCAGATATATATTTGTACATTTAATTATATATTTTCAACTTTAGATGATTCATGTTGTCTTCTTCATCTCATATGTCACAACCCTAAGCATGTAACATCAATTTTTATGTTGAAAAATGAAGTGCAATTAGAAAAAATATCAAAAGTGTCACGCCATACATGTCTCATTTCTTTCAATAAATCTAGACATCTGTCCACATACATATTTGTAGGGCGCAACATCTATCCACATATATACCGGATGGACTTCTATGTTCTACTTTTATACTCCTTACTATGCTGCACCAATAAATGTTTGACATATACCCTATATTTAATTTTAAAATAAATATATATATTTGATAATTATATATCCTACTTATTTTTTAACCTTGTAAATGAGGATTGTTTTAGGTATTTTGTGTTAAATATGGATTCTTTTTATTTTATTATAATTCAAATCAATAATGCATATCAATTGATTGTGGAGGTGACACATACAAATGAGTATATTTGTGTGCAAGTAATATTTAGAATTTTTAATGATTAGGGGTAGATCAATGATTTATAATGTCGTGGCTGGATTTAGAATTTTCAAAAAGTGCAAGTAATATTTAGAATTTTTTAGAACTTAGGATGCAGTCACTCGCACCCACCTCCTTGGATCCACTTGAGCTAGTAGACATAATTTGTGTATTATGTTGATTGACCTCTATATTACTCCATCCGTCCCATTGATAATGTCTTATTTCCTTTTCGAGATGTTCCACTCATCTTGTCTCATGCCTAAAATGGTAAGAAATGAGTGAACCACAATTATCTAAATAAATTTACCCCACTATCTTTTAGTTTTACAACACTACTTTATTTTACACCCACTATGCTGAAACCCAGCAAGACATTGAGGGAGTAGTATTTTAGAGTTGGCGGACATACAATTGAGATTTGCACCATGATCTTCCTTATAATCTTTGAACATATTAGCGAGAAATATTCATAATTATTTGTCTATTTTTCTACAAAATACTTTCTGCAACATTTAATTCTGAAAAGAAGTCGAAAACTGTTTGGGATAAAGTAGTGAGAGGGTATGTTGATGTTATTGAACAGGCATCCGCAAATAAAGTGCTTCAAGAAACTTGCAATTATATCATAAGCTTACAGAAAGAGATGGACGATTTGAGTGTAAAGCTATCTCAGTTGCTGTCTACCATGGATGATGACAGCGCCGAAGCTGCAATAATCAGGGCATTAATCTAATTACTATATTAATTATATATTATTCTAGATAGTGGCTGGACTGCAATCCTTTTTTTTTTTTACGAGTAATTAAATATGATTATTGTAATTATTAGATCCTTATTGTTATCGTACGCTCTCCCCGCGATTCACTACGTGGGTGGTGGGTGAAGAATAGAAGATAATTGTGTTAGATGTTCCATGTGACATCTAGAATTAGTTTTTATTTAAGAATAATACAAGATTTCAGTTACATATCAAAACTGACACGTGATGTTCGCGTAATATTGTATAGTGAAAAGATACGATAACCCACAATGTATTCAAAATTTACATTTGTTCCAACCTATTGAACTTAATAATAAGTACGTATTTTTTGCTTTAATATTACCGATATTATATGTACTCCATTTGTCTTGTATTTATTTGTGTATGAAGTAAAGAAGGACGAAAAAAGTGGTGAATTGCGCTAAGTAGCTGATCAAAGGAGACATGCATAAAAAGATAGAAAACCAAGGTAATTTAGGCGGAAAACAACATTAATCTAAACTGTCTAGATTTTGTTAATTGAGGCAGTGCAAGTGGGCTGAAGAAAAGGAATATAAAAGCCCATTGTAATCTGTCTTGAAGAAGGAATTTGACTATAAAAGAGGAAATAAAGTTGAACAAGTGAAGTGGTAGGGCACCTTTTCTACCACCAGCCACCTAGTAATGTCATAATCCTCCTACAGACTAATTACAGCAATTCAAATTTATTTGCATTTAATGCTCGAAAGGTGTCGAAAGTTGCCTCATTTTGAAGACTTGAAACATGTGGGAAAGGACAACAATATATGCTTTATTTGTAGTTGGTAGGAAAAACTTAACACATAACTCTCTTAGGTATATCTCTCTACTCTTATTTTTTACTCTCTAGTTCAAATTTATTTATGCTCTGCATCTCTTCTTTATTTCTGTCCTTGTTGCTTCGATTTAGTTAAGGTTGTTCAAAATTAATGCTTGTCCAGTTTTTACCTTTTATTTAAGATGGTTGTTTTTTGCATGATTTATTGTTTCTTCTTTTTAAATATGAGTAGTCTAGCCATAGATTTGGCTAAGACAGTGAAACATAGATCATTTAACTCTATGAGCTCTTAATCAATGTGCTTAAGATAGTAAACCAAGTATTTTTGCTTAATTTGGGTAGATACCTGCTTATGCTAACCTCGGACTGTGTTTTGAAAATCGATTTGGCCCGGCGTATTCAACCAGTTGACCCGGGACCCGGTGGTAAATCCAGGCCGAGCATGGAAAAAGCCAATTTTGAGGGTCGACCTGGTGTGAACCTACCAGGTCAACTGGTTCAACGGAACTCGGTTGACCCGAATTTTTGAATATATATTTTTTTAAATTTTTAAAAAATTGTTTTTTAATTTTTTTTACCATTTATTCAATATAAATAACATGAAATTCAAATCCAAAAATTTACTAATTCAATTTCCGCCTCACAGAACTTCAAAAATCAAACTAACAAAAACCAAATTCACAATCCTAGACCTCCATTTCGATCACTGTTGCATTGTATCTTTGACTTCAAATTATTTTTATATTTATTTTTCTATATTTTAAAGCTATTTATTGTATTTATTAGCATTATTAAAAAATATTTATCTAATTATGACATCACACTGGATTAACCCACCGATTCGACCAGTTGAACCATTAAATTTTGTTTTTTCAGGTCAATGACCGAGCCGGTTTTGTGAACATAGCCTATGACTAATCGCACTTAGTTAATTTGGTTGGTGTTGAATATATTAGATAGATGGTAGAGTTATTTGCATACTCAACATGGGTAACCTTACAAGTACAATTTCTAGGGTCCAAATGCTTTCTATGGCCGACCTATACGATGCTTAACATGATAGATCGACTATTGGGTTGGGTGTAGGTTAACGCTCAACATTCCTACTCCATCTTAAGAAAATGATCTAGGTACATACGTGCTCAACACGATACCTTAGTTGGGTAATATTAGAAAATTGGTTAACCTTAGTATCGAGGATTGAAGGCCGATTAATTAGTTTGGATCTCCCCAAAGCCAAATCATTTTTATCAACTGTTTTATAACTTGTTCATTTATAATTTAAATAAAAAATTAAACACATAGCTAAAAGATAGCTTATATGAATTTATTGATAATCATTAGTTACTCGTCTAGCTAGGCGATTACACTATATAATCATCAATCGTCTAGATCATTGCCAATCATCTAGTTACACGATCATCTATATAGAGCTTATAAATGAATATGGTTGTACTACCATTTAGACGATTAAACATCATGATGTAGTCATAAACTGTTGGATACAAGCTGCTATTACAAAGTAAACCGGTAAAACGGAAAAAGAAACAAACAAAAATGTCTAAAAGAAAAACTTCGTCGAGTCGAGGAAGGCCTCTATCCGCAAGACGAAATACGCCCCGGTAGTGCTCTCGGTTTACAGCGTATCGTCCCCAAAGATAAAACGACGACGTCTCGAAGATTGCAGCACCGCAAGATCTTCGAGCTCCGGCGAACTAGACGGAAGGCAAGGACTTGAGCTAGATGAACTAACTAATATGAAATATATGAAGATGCTTGTGTTGGTGTTGTTGTTGTAAAATGAACTCTACATGCTCCTATTTATAGGTGTATATCCACTCATGAAAGGTCCATGAATTAATGAAGGCATTCAAAACACCATAGGTTACTAATCATTAGGAAGCCAAAGTGTTAACAACTAGAATTTGAAACACTTCAAATTCAATGCAACGTAACATACATATATATATATACATAATATATTACATATACACATATATATATATATATTATCTATATCAAAATATGATATAGATTAAGTCCAAATTCGTTCATGCCAATTAAGTTGGCCCGAAGAACAAATCCCAACGATTAACAATTTAACTCCCACTTCTCGTGCACCAATTTCGCGCACATATTTCTCACTCACCGAAAATCGGAATTGAAAAATTAAGCACACTATAATTATCTACTCGAAACGTAGATCGACGTCATATATTTCAATTCATAAATCGAATATGTATCGAGGCACGAAAATGCGATTAAACGGGTTGAGTATACATATATACTATTACCGTTTTTCCAAACCTATTACTGATTTTTCCAAACCTATTACAGGTTTTTCCAAACCTATTACCGATGGCTCGATAAGATGATTAAACGAACCTATTACAGGTTTTTCCAAACCTATTACCGATTTTCCAACAATCCCCCATGGTGTATACTTAGACAATGGACACGTGGCCTTGAACTATTCCTCCATGGTGTATATTTAGACAATAGCACTAACACTATAAAGTCTCAACCTCGTCCGTTCTCATGTTTGTGTCATTTACAGGCCATGGACAACCTCTTTGGATTTATAAGTGTTACATAGAAGCGGCCCTCACTTCTCACTTACATAGGTGATTCTTACTCGAGTATCCTGTCATACTCCACCTTCACAAGGCATCCAAGAATCATTAAAAGTCAAAGACTTAACCTCACCACTTGACAGGTCACCAACACTCTCGAGCTCTTTTAGGGAATAGACTAATTGAGTGCGGTATCAACAGACTCATATAGCTTAGTTTTCCCATTGAACCAAGTTCATGAGATCTCCAATCTACAAGGTTAGGTATCCATTATAATCGTCTATAATTTGTGGATTTAACTCTCATTCCCTCTACGAGCTTATACATTTGATCTCGATTCAAACTCTTTGTAAGCGGATCCGCTAGGTTATCTATAGACTTGATATAGTCTACAGAGATGATGAGGGATAATCAAATCAAACCTCCAATTTGCAGAATACGTTAGGAGCATAAACCGATATCAATTCAAGTGTACAATTCAATAATGAAGCACAAAATAATTGTAACACAAGAACACCAAGATTTACGTGGAAAACCCCCTTCAATATGAAGAGGTAAAAACCACGAGACCCTTAGGTCTAGCCAAATTCACTAAAATCAAGTAGAGAGAGTACAACCCAGCAAGTACAAAATGATATCTAGCCCTTAACAATACTACGAAGGCACTAGAATCACAATACGGAAGCAAAGACGTAAAAACGCTCACACAAGCAGCAACTGAGATCCGAGAATTTTAACTCAAAATCTAACCGTCAGATTTACGATCCCTTCGGTCAGAATGAAGAACTATAAGTCTTCTGTCTCCAGATAAAATTTCAAGCCAATCCGACAACAAATGAAGTTCCGATCGTCGGAAATGATAAACTGCTGCAGAGATTTGGTTTCTCTGAAACTCTCTCTGCTCTCTGCCCAAAACTCACGTTTTCTGTCTCTCTCTCCCTTCGGTCAATCAAGAGGAAAACATTAATAGATATTTCATCAATAAAAGTTGGGCCAAAAGGAAGTGGGCTTTCCTCCACAAGTTGGGAGCCCAAACAAAAAAACCCAACAAATCTCCCCCTCCCGACTATGTGGAGGAGATTGCCATCCCGACAATTGAACAACAAATTTCAAACTTGCATCCGGGCAAAACCTTAGTCATCATATCAGCCCCATTATCATCGGTATGAACTTTCTCAAGTTCAATTAACTTCTCATCCAATACATCACGTATCCAATGATACCGCACATCAATATGTTTCGACTTGGAGTGAAAAGTGGGGTGTTTACCAAGATGAATTGCACTTTTGACTATCACAAAGTAAAACATACCTCTCTTGAGAGCAACCAATTTCTTTCAAGAATCTCTTCAAGTATAGCAACTCTTTGCAAGCTTACGTGGTCGCAATGAATTCGACTTCCGTTGTTGATAGAGCAACACACTTCGCAATTTAGATTGCCAAGAAACGACTCCCCCCGCAAACATAGTCAAGAAATCTGAAGTAGACTTCAAGGTATCAACATCTCCGGCCTATATACGAATCGGTATAACCGGTGAGAACCGATTTCCCACCTCCAAAACAAAGCTTCACATTTGAAGAACCACGAAGATATCTCAAAATCCACTTAACCGCTTCCCAATGCTCTCTCCCCGGATTAGAGAGAAATGCGCTCACTACACCAACTTGCATGAGCAATATCGGGTCTTGTACACACCATCGCATACATTAAACTACCCACGGCAGATGAATAAGGATCATTTTTCATTTTTTCCTTTTCATCATCAGTAGAGGGACTCTGTTTCACACTTAATTTCATATGTGCTGCCAATGGAGTGCTAACCGCTGATGAGTCGATTTCGTACCTAGTTATTTCGTCCGAAAAGTCTCTTAAGCGTGCAGGGCGAGACGCTTTTGTTGGCAGTTATGCGGAAAAAATAGGCTGATTTGGCACGACATGTGGAGATGATGTGGCGCCGCGATTTCTAGCCGGAATGGCGATATTTTGAGCGGTTTTGGCCGAGAAAGAAAAGAAGGAAGAAGAAGGAAAAGAAAAGGAAAGAGAGAAGAAGGAAGAAGAAGGAAAAGAAAAGGAAAGAGAGAAGAAGGAAAGAAGAAGGATAAGGAAGGATTAGATATTTCCATATCTATCAAGATCCTTTCCTTATCCAACAAGAAACCCCTAGATGAGATTTAGGAGTGCTATAAAAGGATGAAGAGGCATGAAATTCGGGGGGACACTTTTACGCCGTGCCTACCTTTCCACAACCTCGGAGCCTCATCCTTTCCGATCGCCATAAGCCGACCATGCCAACGCCGAAGCCGAGCCACCGCCGATCCGACCGCACCGCCAACAAGAAGAACTCTACAACCATTCCTCCCGAATACTTCAAGAAAGCAGTAGTTTTAGTTGATGGAACAAACACTATCGAATTTCAGTTTTTAATGTTCGCATGTTAGTTTAATTTCGTTTCTTGTTTGCCTTTCGTTTCGGGAAATCGAAGACTATCGGTACTTTTAATCTTGTTTCAATTTGTGTTTTTAATTCAGTTTGAGTTTAGTTTAAAATCAGTTCGTGTTTAGTTATCAGTTTTTAGTTCGTTATATTTACGTTATTTTATTTTTCGTGCATGCTAGGGTTAGGGTTACGAATGATGCATGTTGTGTTTCGCAAGGTGTCTTATCTGTGCAGTCAGGACAGTTTCATGAGTAGCTAAACTTTTAGTGGTCCGGTAGGATGTAAACGCATACGTGAACAGTACATGAGGCTTAGGTGCTAATAATTAATCAAAGGGTTTCGGGTTAATTCGATTTATTTAATCGGCTAGTAATTTAGGCTTGATCACCCTAGGTTGCCCGATCCGTAGCTAACTTAGTACTTCCATCGTTTCTCGTGGAACAAGGCTAGGTAAGTAGCAAAATTATTCGAAAGAATAGTTGGATTAAACCGGTAGGAGACTATTAGATGCCCAACATACGAGTAGGCTCCTATACTAGGCTCCCTTAGTTCGATAAAGCTGTTTAGCTATTAAATCTATTGATTGCCCAACAACGTAGGTTGTAGCTAAATTAGGGAAGTAGCCGTTTCGATGCCCAACATGGCGGTTACCGACTATGTAAGTGGGAGTGAGGATTACGCAGTTTAAGTTACGGTAATCTATAACTAGTTGATTCATGAGATTAATTCATTCTATGTGCCGATGATTGGAATTATGTGTGTGTGAATATTCTGTTTGGACCCATCTCTTATTCGCCTAGTTAAGACGGTTTTATTTCGGGTTTTCGGCTTTTGCAATTTATTTCAGTTTTAATAATTTCTTAGTTTAGATAAAAACCCAAAACTTGCGTAGTTGCTAACCAAACCCAAGATAAGTAGAGAAATAATATATCTAGTCTTCCGTTCCCTGTGTTCGATACCCTGTGAGCTATACTGATATAATTCTCGAGTTTTGCAGGATTATTTGGTGCAATACAGCGATCACCAACCGCCTTAGCATTCTCCAACCGAAATCTTTCAAGGACTTTCTTAATTATAACTTTGTTGTGACAGCCACAACTTCTTCGCCTTCCTCTCCCGAGAAATGCTTATGCCAAGAATCTTCTTAGCTGGCCCCAAATCCTTCATGTTAAAGGATTCGTTCAACTTCTGCTTCAAGTTGGTGATTCTCGAAGCACTTTGACCAATAATAAGCATGTCATCTACATAAAGTAACAAAATAATAAAATCATCAGAAGAGAAATTTTGAACAAACACACAATGATCACAAGTAGTCTTCTTGTAGCCTTGTTGGCTCATCACAGACTCAAACTTCTTGTACCATTGTCTTGGAGCCTGTTTCAAGCCATACAAGTTCTTCCTCAATTTACACACATAATCCTCTTTCCCTTTCACCTTAAATCCTTCTGGCTGCTCCATATAAATTTCTTCATCTAAATCGCCATGAAGAAATGCCGTCTTGACATCCATTTGCTCAATCTCTAAATCAAGATTTGCAGCTAACCCCAACACAGCTCGGATTGAAGACATTCTCACAACAGGTGAAAAAATCTCATCAAAATCAACTCCCTTCTTCTGACTGAAACCCTTCACAACCAATCTAGCTTTATATCTTGGTTTAGAGGAGTTCTCTTCTTGCTTCAATCTATAGATCCACCTATTTTTCAAAGCTCTCTTACCTTGAGGTAAGTGCACCAACTCAAAAGTGTGATTATCATGCAAAGACTTCATTTCATCTTCCATTGCATTAAACCACTCTTGACTTTCTACACCTTTCATAGCTTCATCAAAGCATTCAGGCTCTCCCCCGTCAGTCAATAGAACATACTCACTAGAAGAATATCTAGTAGACGGTTGGCTTACCCTAGTAGATCTTCTGAGTGAAACACCTTGTGGATTATCATTAACATCTTCAGTAGGATTATGCAAGTGATCATCAGCAATATCTTCATGCTGCATATCAGTCTCGACTGTATTACTATCAACTCTAGTAGGCAAAGGTGATACAAAACTTGGATCGGGATGCGTGAGGTCATTCCGAGAATCAAGTTTCTCGGCTTTCTTAATATCTTCAATGGTTTGGTCTTCAAAGAATACAACATCACGGCTTCGTATGACTTTCTTCTCAAGCTGGATCATATAGCTTGTAACCAAATTCATCTTGACCATAGCCAATGAAGATACGATCGTCTTGCCTTAGCATCCAACTTCGACCTTTCATCCTTAGGAATATGAACATAAGCTTTGCAACCAAACACCTTCAAGTGATCATAAGAGGTGTTTTTGTCGGCCCAAATATTCTTAGGAACATCTCCCCGCAAAACAACAGTAGGGGTCAAATTAACAATATAAGCGGCGTGTATAGAGCCTCACCCCAAAAGATTGTGGGAGTTTTGACTCTAACAACAAACATCTAACTCGATCCATCAAAGTTCCTGTTCATTCTCTCCGCCAACCCATTCAACCGAGGTGTCTTGGGAGGCGTCTTTTGATGTTCGATCCCATGTTGCCTACAAAATTCCTCAAATGGTCCTCGGTATTCACCACCATTGTCGGTCAGGATGCTCTTCAATTTCTTTCCGATACTGCCGCTCAACTAAAGCATGGAACTCCTTAAACTTGTCAAGCACTTGATCTTTGGTCTTCAAGACATAGACCCAAAGCATCCCGGAATGATCATCAATGAAAGTTACAAAATAAGATGCACCACCAACAGTCTTTACCTTCAACGGACCACAAGCGTCCGAATGAACCAAATCCAACAGATTTGGTTTCCTATGAGGAGGATTTGTCTTGAAAGATACTCTAGTTTGCTTTCCTTCAAGACAATAAGAACACCTATCAAAACTAGAGCTCCTAGCTCCTGGAAGAACACTCTTCTTAACCAAAGTATCAAGTCCTTTAGCACTAATATGACTCGATCTCTTGTGCCACAACTCCAGGTGAACATTGCGTTTCCACCATATTAACCGGAGTCTAGTGAGACAGAAGCTTGTAATACATACAAATTTTCCTTCAACTTCACACCTTTATTCAAAAGCATTGACCCTTTGCTAAGTCTCCATTTCCCATCAATAAAGTTGTTACCATAACCTTCATTATCAAGTGACCCAACAGAAATCAAATTCAAACGAACACCAGGGGCATGTTTAACATTTCTGAGTAGAAGTGTAGAACCATTCTTCATCTTCAAACAGATATCGCCTGTTCCAACAACCTTAACAAGACACCGTCACCCATTCTCAAATAGCCCAAGTGGCCTTCAGAGTAAGTGCAGAGAAATTCCCTTTTCGAAGAAACATGGACTCCAGCACCAGTGTCACCAAACCAACAAGTGTCAGAAGAGACCAAATTAACATCAACATTAATTGAAGCAATGACAAGATCAGCAATGTCATCACTAGAAGCAGCAACAACTAGATTAGTATTGTTTCCTTCAAGCTTCTCAGCCTTGTTTTCTACTTTGTTACTGCTCTCTCCATTTTTGTTCTTCAATTTCCAACAATTCTTCTTGATGTGTCCCTTCTTGTGACAATAATGACACTCAACATCCTTGTACTTGGACCTAGACTTGCTTCTACTCTTTCCCCTATTATCATAACTTCTGTTCTGTTGTCTCCCCCTATGCTCTGTAGCCAAGATCTCAGTCTGTGGAGATGAATCTTGAGTTTTCCTTCTGATCTCCTCATTAAGAATTCCATTTTTAGCATAGTCGAAAGACATCATACCATCAGGAGCACAATTTGTATGTGAGACCCTAAATGTCTCCCATGAATCAGGCAATGTGTTGAGCAACCATAAGCCGAGTATCTCATCTTCAAACTTTACTCCAACATTCGACAATTTATTCACAACACATTGAAATGCATTTACATGATCAGAGATAGGAGTACCCTCATCAAACTTCAAATTAATCAATTGCTGGAGTAGATACAACTTATTGTTCCCAGTCTTAGAAGCATATAATTTTTCCAATGTTTCCCACAAAGTTTTTGCATTTGTCTCATTCTCAACAAGATTTGAGACATTATCATCCACCCACATTCTAATGAATCCACAAACCTGTTGGTTTTCAAACATCCATTCCTCGGTAGTCTTTGACTCCGGTTTAGCGGTACCAAACACAGGTAGATGCAAACTCTTCACAAATAAAAGATCCTTCATCTTAACCTTCCAACTGTGATAGTTTGTAGCATTCAAAAGAATCATCTTACTCGTGTTTACCTCCATAATTCATACAAATAAAGATCACCACTAGCCTCGGCTCTAATACCCAATCGATGAGGGATAATCAAATCAAACCTCCAATTTGCAGAATACGTTAGGAGCATAAACCTATATCAATTCAAGTGTACAATTCAATAATGAAGCACAAAATAATTGTAACACAAGAACACCAAGATTTACGTGGAAAACCCCCTTCAATATGAAGAGGTAAAAACCACGAGACCCTTAGGTCTAGCCAAATTCACTAAAATCAAGTAGAGAGAGTACAACCCAGCAAGTACAAAATGATATCTAGCCCTTAACAATACTACGAAGGCACTAGAATCACAATACGGAAGCAAAGACGTAAAAACGCTCACACAAGCAGCAGTTGAGATCCGAGAATTTTAACTCAAAATCTAACATTTACGATCCCTTCGGTCAAAATGAAGAACTATGAGTCTTCTGTCTCCAGTTAAAATTTCAAGCCAATCCGACAACAAATGAAGTTCCGATCGTTGGAAATGATAAACCTCTTGCACGATTTGGTTTCTACGAAACTCTCTCTCGCTCTCTGCCCAAAACTCATGTTTTCTATCTCTCTCTCCCTTCGGTCAATCAAGAGGAAAACATTAATAGATATTTCATCAATAAAAGTTGGGCCAAAAGGAAGTGGGCTTTCCTCCACAAGTTGGGAGCCCAAACAAAAAACCCAACAAGAGATAACCTCACTCGTGATCAAATGTCTTACGGTATTATGTCGATGACGATTATGTCTCGACTTACCATTATACAACCCACTCTTGGCCCTACCAATAGCCTCTTGGCTATCACAGTAAATCATCACAGGTGGCACGAGTTTCGTCCAACATGGAATATCTTCAAGAAAATTACGTAGCCATTCGGCCTCCTCACCAGCCTTATCTAAAGCAATAAATTCAGATTCCATGGTGGATCGGGCTATGCACGTCTGTTTCGTGGATCTCCACGACACATCTCCTCCCCTATAGTGAACACATAACCACTAGTAGACAACGAGTCTCTAGTGTCGGATATCCAATTCGCATCACAGTACCCTTCAAGTACTAGGGGATGTCCCGAGTAGTGCGGCCCAAAAGTTAAGAGTGTATTTCAAATACCTCGGAACTCTTACAAGAGATTTTCAATGCTCTCTACTAGGATTACTAGTATAGCGACTCAGTTTGTTCACCGGACAAGTTAGATCAGGCCTCGTACAATTTGTGATGTACATAAGACAACCAACGACCCTAGCATAATCCTCTTGAGCAACAGGATCACCCCTATTATTGTTCAAGTGAACATTAACTTCTAGAGGAGTTTTTGTCGGCGCACTATCAAAGGCATTAAACCTCTTAAGTATTTTCTCAATATAATGAGATTGAGACAAAACAATTCATTTGGGAGTTCTTTGAATCTTCACTCCAAGAATAACGTCGGCCAACTCCCATATCTTTCATATCGAAAGTTCTCTTAAGCATAAGCTTGGTGTCATTTATGACTTGAAGGTTTTGTCCCATAATTAACATGTCGTCTACATACAGACAAACGACTACAAAACCGTTCTTTGTCTTCTTTACGTAAACACACTTGTCACATTCATTAATCTTAAAACCATTCGACAACAGAGCCTCATCGAATTTCAAGTGCCATTGTAATGATGCTTGTTTCAAACCATATAGGGATTTCACCAACTTACATACCCTTCGCTCTTGGCCAGGTACTACAAACCCTTCAGGTTGTTCCATATAAATTTCTTCTTCTAAATCTCCATTTAGAAAGGCTGTTTTCACATCCATTTGGTGAATCTCAAGATTGTGCAAAGCAGCAATCGCGAGAAGCACACGGATAGACGTAATTCTTGTTACAGGCGAATAAGTATCGAAGAAATCATATCCTTCAATTTGCTTAAAACCTTTAACCACTAAACGAGCTTTATATTTATCAACTGACCCATCTGCTTTATACTTTCTTTTTAGGATCCATTTACATCCTAAGGACTTGCAACCTTCAGGTAAGTCTGATAAGACCCAAGTGTGATTTTGCATGATGGAATCAATTTCACTTTGGACGGCTTCTTGCCAAAGTGGGCCATCGGGTCTAGAAAGAGCTTCTTTTATAGACCGCGGTTCTTCATCCAGAAGAAAAACTACAAAATCAGGACCGAAGTCCTTAGCAACTCTTGCTCTAGTGCTACGTCTTGGTTCTAAAGTTTTAAGATCGGCAGCTTGCCTTTTACGCGTAGAGGGTTCTACCCCCACATTTCTAGAACTACTAGCAACTTCTCTTGCTTCACTACTAGAGCTCGACTCAACTTTATTTTTACAAGGATAGATATGTTCAAAGAAATAGCATTCCTTGACTCAATAGTAGTTCCAACACTCATATTGGGCACAACCGAGCTTATGAATGACAAATCGATATGCACTACTATTCGGTGCATATCCCATAAGACTCCAATCGACGGTCTTAGGTCCGATTGTAACTTGCTTAGGCAAAGGCACTTCAACCTTAGCCAAACACCCCCCACACCTTGAGGTATTTATAGGAAGGTTTCCTTCCTTTCCACAACTTCGTAAGGAGTAACATCCCTACCTTTTAGAGGTATTTTGTTCAATAAGTAGTTAGCCGTCAAAACGGCTTCCCCTACATGTTGCAGGGCAGTCCGAACTTATTAACAAAGCGTTCATCATTTCCTTTAAAGTTCGGTTCTTCCTTTCGGCTACACCATTTGATTGAGGCGAGTAGGGGCGGTGGTTTGATGAATAATACCACTTGTCTTACACAACTCTTCAAATGGAGCTACATACTCTCCACCTCTATCACTTCGTACCATTTTGATATTACAATCAAGTTGGTTTTCGGCTTCTGCTTTGAAGTTAGTAAAAGCTTCAATCGCCTCATCTTTACTCCTTAAAAGATAAAAGAGTACAATACTTAGTGCAATCATCAATAAAAGTAATAAAATACTTTTTCCCACCTCTAGTTTGTACAAACTTTAAGTCACATACGTCAGTGTGAATGAGTTCTAGATGTTTTGTGTTCCTTTCTATAGAATGAAATGACATTTTAGCCAATTTTGCTTCAACACAAACTTCACACTTGGTTTTGTTAAACTCATTTACTTTAAGTAGATCGAGATTAACTAATCTTTTTATCGCATTCAGATTAACATGTCATAATCTAGAATGCCATAAATCGGAACACTCAATCAAGTAGGAGGAAGTAGTTTCGTTCTCATTATTCTTGCCCTCAAGGGGCTCTTGTCGAATTGCCATTACAGATAATTTGAAAAGGCCCTCAGACAGGTAATCTTTCCCTAGGAACATACCAAATTTTGACAAGATAAATTTGTCAGACTCAAAAACTAGTCTAAAACCTCTCTTAACTAGTACGAGCCGGACACCAAATTCTTAGGATGTCGGGGACATGCGAAGCACTTCTCCAAGAGTAAGGTTTTTGCCGAGCTCAACCTTAACACCCACAATACCATAGTCAACTACCTCGAGATGAGGCTTGATTTCCATATTGAGCTTCCTCCCTTGACAACTCTTGTACTTGGTGAAGCGGCTTCGGTCACCACAAACATGTGCCGTGGTAGCGGTATCAATATACCACTTCCTCTTATTCTCCACGACATTAGCTTCTTCGGTGACAACAGCCGCAAGGTCGGCTTCAGTCATCTCCAACATGTTGGCTTGATGAGCCCTCTTCTTCTTCGGCTTACGGTAGTCCTTCGACATGTGGCCGGACTTGCCACAGTTGTAGCAATCCCCTTCAAACTTGCGGGATTGAGCCCTGCCCTTCCCTTTGGGGTTGATGTTTCGACGCCTTCTCTTGACATTGTTGGAGTTTCCACCTTTCTCAGCAAGGTTGACTCTTGGTTCCACGGGTGCTTTGCCCTTCCCATCTTGAGTCCTCATATCGGTCTCGATGCGGAGCTTGACAACAAGATCTTCAAGCGTCATTTCCTTTCGCTTGTGTTTCAGGTAGCTCTTGAAGTCCTTCCAGCTCGGGGGAAGCTTTTCTATCACGGTTGCCACAATGAAAGCATCTGGCAAAAGCATTCCTTCGGCGTGGACGTCATGGACAATGAGTTGGAACTCTTGCACTTGGTCCATGACCGGTCGAGAGTCCACCATTTTGTAGTCCAAGAACTTGGCGACTACAAACTTCTTGGTTCCTGCATCGTCAGTCCAATATTTTCTTTCAAGTGCCTCCCAAATTGCCTTGGAGGTCTTTACATTTGCATATACACTGTACAAACTATCATCTAGTCCACTAAGCAAGAAGTTTTTACAAAAGTAGTCAGAAGTTAGCCAATTTTCGTAGGCTATGCGGACTTCCATGTTCTCTTCGTTGTCACTTGGAGGGGCGGGTGCATTCTTCATCAGCACAGTCGTAAACCCCAATGTTGTCAAATAGAACAACATCTTTTGTTGCCATCTTTTGAAGTCGGCTCCACTAAACTTCGCTGGCTTCTCGGCAGCGGGCAACACTCTAGACGAGTGCAGAGGTGCCGTCAGGGTCGAGTTCGAACCCCCTACCACACCATGGTGGTTCATACTCCTAAAAGGGACATTGTTACGCAAGCGGAAGACATCGCAGTAAAGTTGAATGCCGAGTTAGTGGCATTAGCACGGTTAAGTGCGATCCTTGCATCGGTGGCGGCGGACATGGCAGCAAGGGTTGGATTAGCAAAAGTCGGGGTCACAACCGGGACAGACACCGGCGGGACCACATTACTAGAGGTGGCGACAACGTCGGAGGTGGATGAGATTGCGGCAGCAGTGGCATTATTGGTGGAGGTGGTAGCGTCAGATAGAGCAGCAGATGAGGAAGACTTTTTTTTATTTATTTATTTATTTTTTTTATTTTTTTGTTTCTCGAAGCAGCTTAGGTACAAATATTTCGTCTTGCGATTGTTGGATACAAGCTGCTATTACAAAGTAAACCGGTAAAACAGAAAAAGAAACAAACAAAAATGTCTAAAAGAAAAACTTCGTCGAGTCGAGGAAGACCTCTATCCGCAAGACGAAATACGCCCCAGTAGTGCTCTCGGTTTACGACGTATCGTCCCCAAAGACAAAACGACGACGTCTCGAGGATTGCAGCACCGCAAGATCTTCGAGCTCCGGCGAACTAGACGGAAGGCAAGGACTTGAGCTAGATGAACTAACTAATATGAAATATATGAAGATGTTTGTGTTGGTGTTGTTGTAAAATGAACTATACATGCTCCTATTTATAGGTGTATATCCACTTATGAAAGGTCCATGAATTAATGAAGGCATTCAAAACACCATAGGTTACTAATCATTAGGAAGCCAAAGTGTTAACAACTAGAATTTGAAACACTTCAAATTCAATGCAACGTAACATACATATATATATATATATACATAATATATTACATATACACACACACACACACACATATATATATATATATATATATATATATATGGGAGATCATATGAGAACATCCCTTAGAGTGAGAAATAGGAACAATTTATAACCATTTAATCAAGTAATTCGACGCTCCAGATCATGCCATCACTTAAAATCCCGAAATGCACCTTTAAGGCAAAAAAGTTTTGACCGAGGTTATTTTTGTAATCTTGCACAATCTATTATTTTTTTTATCTTCTTTCCTTTGTTGTAAACGTCATTTTCATTAATTCTCTTCCATATTTTAATATCATCAAGTCTAGCCCCGGATTTTACGATAACAATCGTTAATTGTGCATAGTTTCACTAATTATCGTCCTAGATCTAAGTCTCGTCCCAGATTTTCCTTAATAATTTCATCTTTTCGTTATTTATAATTTATTGTGCATATTTTTCCTATTAATTGTGCATATTTTTCTTAATAATTGTGCATATTTTTTCCATTAAATGTGTGCATATTTTTCTCAGTAATTGTACATTTTTTTCTCATTAATTGTGCATATTTTCTCTCATAATTGTGCATTTTGTTTTGCGAAATTGTGCATATATTTATAAATTAAAATAATCAACAAATCACTGTGACAAAGGGACGAATAACTGTTAAAAATTCGACATAAAATAAAATTCGACAGAAAATAAAAAACTTTTGTTGTACAAAGGGACGAATAATACTGTGACAAAGGGACGAATAACTGATCTTCAATTGATCTTCAAAGGGACGAATAAAATTAGAAATCGCTGCTTTTGACCCACTGATCTTCAATTGATCTTCGTTGTCGAAATCTTTTTGGAAACCCTGTTTAGAAATCTCTAATTTTCACAAATATATGCAAAATAAAAACTTTATTAAGTAAATAGTGTCATATGTTATCTTGAATTGTTCAATTTAAATAAAAAAAATAATCCAAAAAGGAAGTTTAACTTATGTAATTAAAAAAAACCTACAAATTGTATATGCATAAGGTTTTGACTAAACCGTGCATTTGAATATACATAATTGTTCATAAATTATTATTTATATAAAAAAAGGCAATCTAGACAATAATTCAAAAAATGTTCATAATTTTATACATAAGCGTGCATTTTCATATACAGAATTGTGCAGAAATCTTAATTGAGTTCTAACAAAAAAAAACCTAATTGATTCCATAAAAGATTCATTCTCAACAAAGGGGGTAAACGAAAATAAAAAAAAAAATCTGAAACCAAACTCTTAGAAAAACCCCACACCAATTTGATAAGAAAAATCGAGTCACAAATTGGTTGAGAAACCAATTCGATATGATAAAGCTGTTTGAGAAATGGTTGAGAACCAATTCGTAAACAATTCGATAAATCAATTCGACAAAATTTAGAAGCCGGTTGAGAAACCAAATCGATAAGAAAAACCGAGAAACCAAAATCTGAGAATATAACGACAGCAAGGGGAAAAATCAGAGAGGAACTTACCGCACAGTTATGCCGAAAGGGGGTTAACGAAACATAAGAATATTGAGAGAGGAACTCACCGCACAGTGAAGCCGAAAGGGGGTAAACGAAAATAAAAAACTCAGATCGATACTTTTTTCTTTATAAACAGTTCTAGGTTTTTTTTAAAAACAATTGACAAAAATACCCTTTGTGCAAAATATTACAAGTATATGGTGCATTTCGGCTAAAAAAATTTTAAAATGAATCTCATCCATCAATTAACATAATCTAAAGGCCTATAATTGTTCTTATTTCTCACTCTAAGGGGTGTTCCTATTTGAACCACCCCTATATATATATATATATATATATATATATATATTATCTATATCAAAATATGATATAGATTAAGTCCAAATTCGTTCAAGCCAATTAAGTTGGCCCGACGAACAAATCCCAACGATTAACACTTTAACTCCCACTTCTCGTGCACCAATTTCGCGCACCTATTTCTCACTCACCGAAAATCGGAATCGAGAAATTAAGCACACTATAATTATCTACTTGAAACGTAGATCGACGTCATATATTTCAATTCATAAATCGGATATGTATCGAGGCAGGAAAATGCGATTAAACGGGCTGAGTATACATATATACTATTACCGTTTTTCCAAACCTATTACTGATTTTTCCAAACCTATTACAGGTTTTTCCAAACCTATTACCGATGGCTCGAGAAGATGATTAAACGAACTTATTCCCGATTTTTCCAAACCTATTACAGGTTTTTCCAAACCTATTACCGATTTTCCAACATAAACAACTATGAAGATCTTCCATAAAAAATGTAGTTTGCCTGCAGAGAAGTATGTTTAAACGATATTTTAAGAATAGAATAAAAAAATAATCTAAATAAAAACATATCGCATCTCATCACAATTAATTTCATAAACATTGAATACTACTACAAATAATGCATAAAATTTGCTCGTTTCTAGATATTAAATATGCAAAATAAGATAACACACCGAACCTATTTCTTCTTTATATTATTAGAAATGCAAAAAAACGCTGAAGTGTTCTTTGATAATTGTTTTTTAGAACTAAATAATGTTATATGACTCACAAATCCTCTTCTTTCTATTTTATAAATTAAAAAATTATTAATTGAATTCAATTTTTACTATTACGTGTAAGAAAAAATAAATATTTTTGGGAAGAGTTAGTTGGTCTTCAATAAATTAATGCTTCTTTTATTCGTATTTTATTAAAGTGGTTAAAAAAAAGAGATAAAACCTTTGGCTATACGCAACTATAAAAAAAAATGACTATTTTTATACATTAACCCTTTAGAAAAAGAATATAATAAAGACCTTTCGGTGCGCAAAGATCTATTTTATAAACACCATATAAGCTCTTTTCGGATTTATATGCTTTAGATTAATATAGTTTGATATTTAATTAATAAGCTTTTCCAAACTTACATATTATCTATTTTTTTTAGAATAAGCTCAAATAAGCTATTGAGCTCTTCCAATCCCCCAATCATGATTTAAATAGGCTGGAGTCTCATAATTTTTCTATTTAAGTACTTATTTTATAAAGTAAGTCGTATTTTGCCAAATGTCTTGATAAGACAGATGAAGGATTTATGGAAATTAATTAAAAAGTAAATTTAAATGGAGTACACAATTTGGGGATCCACCCTATTCTTTATCTAATATTCCTTCCGTTCCAATAGAAATGATACATTTTTTTTGTTTGTTTGTTTTGGGACATTCACTGCATATGACATGTTTTCTAAAATAATAAAGATTGTGTGAACTACATTTAGGGTGTGTTTGGAGTAGCTGGAGGTTATTGATAAGTATTGAAAGCTGCTTAAAACAGTTGAAAATAGCTTATTTGAAAATCAGTTAGTGTTTAGAAATAAGTGCTGAAAGCAGCTGAAAGTGGATAAAAATAGTTTTTGGAATATTGCTGATAGAAGTAGCTTATTGTTACTTTTTAGAAGAAATATCTATTTTGTCCTTAGTGTTATTAAATAATTGTAATTTATAATAAATAAATAAAATTCAAAAATTGTGCTTATTCTATATTTATTTTTTGCTTTATAATTTAAATTTAATATTATAAAATATTAAATTAATATAAATATTATATAATACTATAATTGATAGAGAGGAAGAGACATGGCTAGTATGTTGAAAAAAAAATTCTAATAAATATTAGGGTTAGAGATATTTTTAAAATTAAATAAAGTTTTTAAGGGTAATTTGGTCTGAAAAAATCATAAGCAATAAGCTGAAGCTGAAAGCTGGGGTGGAGCAACTTCAGCTGCTTCTCTATTTTTGACTCAATTTTAGAGAATCTCAGCTTTAAGCTGGGTATCCCCAACACCTCTGACCAACCTTAAAGTTCGAAAACAACTTTCAATAAGTTGTTCCAAACACTCACTTAACTACTTAAAAAGCCAAATAATTTACATCACATAATACCATTTTCTTGATTCTTGTGCCCTAAAGAAACATATTATTTCTAATGAGACGGGGTGGAGTATTTTTTTGAAGAATCAACAAAATGAGAACAAATTTGACAAGACTTTATTCTCTAAAAAATAAATGATGAGTAGTTCCCCTTCGTCAAATATACAAATTGGACAATTTTAAGTATGGATCTAAGCTAACCGCTAGTGTTGCAGCCGAACACAATGTAATATTTGTAATTGTAAGTATTTCGTTATATAAAATCGCTAAAAAAATTGTTTAAAAAAACAAATAATAATAACTGTTGCAATAGAAAAAAGTTAAAAGGCTAGTCAGCACGACAAATATGAAATATGTGCCTTCTCTATCTGGGATAGAAAGGGACAATGCTTTGTAGAATTAAATTCGTGTGTTAGTTAGAAAATTGACAAATCACCATAGTAGTTACTAGCTTACGGCTAATGATAAAATATGCTCAAAAATATGTGAGTCCCTCAAAATAAGTGTTTATAATAAATATGTGAGTCCCTTAGAAAATTTTTAAGGAGAATTGTTAGTTGTGTGTAAAGATGTGAGTCCCTCAAAATAAGTGTTTATAATAAATAATTCACTATTTTTATAAAGGGAGCAACAATTATGGGACAATTCGAAAAGAAAAGTAGAACAAAATTGTTGGACGGGGGAGTATAATACTACCAATTTATATAATTAGATTTTATATGAATGCATATGATCCATATGTATTCAAATTCAATCCAAAGTTCACATAATAAAAAAACCTAACTTATATCTCGCTTCACATTAATATGCGCCTACCTACACCTCCATCACTCCTACATTTCTCATATCTCTTCTCATTATTCTAATTCACGGTTTAATCATCTCGGCCGCCGACAGATCTTCATTGTGGCTAACCTCTGCTCTGATTGTTAGAGATTCTTTCACCTTCATTGAACTCACCTCTTCTTTGGCAACCAGATCTCTACTTATGAGTCATTTTCGTATCTTATTATTTATGTCCGAAATGCCTCTTAACTATGAAGGCGAAACACTTTTATTGGCAGTTTTGCAGGAATTAGGGCTGATTTGGCATATGATGTGGAAATGAGGTGGTAATGTGGATTCCAGTTGTATTGGCGTTATTATGGTCGAATTTGGCCGAAAATAAAGTGGAGAAAGGAAAGGGATGGATTACTTGGTGAATAAGGAAATAATAAGATATTTTCCTTATCTAATAAATCTTTTCTTATTCGAGAAGGAAACCCTAGATACTTTCTTGATCAATTGGCAGCCGTATAAAAGGGAGAGAGGCGCACGAAATAGAGAGACTCTCGACACCAAAACATCTTCTAATCACCGAATTTCGTCGGCCGATCCATTCCGATCTTCGACACCGCACATTTCTTGCCGCCGAAGAGAAGAAGAAGATCACATCCATTTCCATTTACGTTTCCATGCATTCCGAGAGAAGAGAGGAAGAAACAAACACTTATTTCAATTTTTAATGTTCGACGCTTTAAGATGCTTTTTAGTTTCAGGTCGTAGTTCATTTTCCGTTCGTGATGAGAGATCGAGGACATGATTCGGTACTCTCGTTTTAAGTTTCCGTTTTCTGATTTAATTTTAGTTCGTAGTTTGTTTTTAGTTCTATTCGTGTTTACTATTTTATTCTTAATTTTCGTGCATGCTAGAGTTAGATTTACAAATGTCTTCTGTTCTGAATTGCAAAGTGTCTTGTCTGCGCAGCCGTGACGGTTTCATGAGTAGCTAAGATTTTTAGTGGTTCGGTAGGATGTTAAACACACACGTGAACAGTACATCAGGCTTAGGTGCTGATAATTAATTGAAAGAGTTTCGGTTAATTCGAATTAATTAATCGACTTGTAATTTAGGCTCGATCACCCTAGGTTGTGTAGTACGTAGCTAACTTAGTACTTGCATCGTTTCTCGTGGAGCAAGGCTAGGTAAATAGCAAAATTATTCGTAAGAGTAATTGGATTAAACCGGTAGGAGACTATTAGATGCCCAACATACGAGTAGACTCCTATACTAGGCTCCCTTAGATCGATAAAGTTGTCTAGTTATTAAATCTATTGATTGTCCAACAACGTAGGTTGTAACTAGATTAGGGAAGTAGTCGTTTCGATGCTCAACATGGCGGCTACCGATTAAGTAAGTGGGAGTGAGGATCATGCAGTTTAAGTTACGATGGTCAATAACTAGTTGACCCGTGAGATTAATTAACTTTATGTGTCGATGATTGGAATTTGTGTGTGTTGAATATTCCATTGGACCCGTCTTTCAACCGCCGGTTAATACGTTTTTATTTCAGTTCAATTTTTTACAATTTCTTAGCTTAGTAAAAATTCAAAATTTGTCACGGTTGCTAACCAAAATCCAAGATAAGTAGGAAAATATTATGTCTAGCCCTCCGTTCCCTATGTTCGATTCCTTGTAGACTATACTGAATTAGTTCTCAGATTTTGCAGGATTATTTGGTGCAATACAACGATTACCAAGTTTATGGCATACATTGCATGTTATCCTCTTCCTTGTGAAATTTGTGGGCACGAACTATTTTCAGTATGTTATTTCATTGTCCTCGTGGGATTGCTGATAAATCAGCTATTGTTTGAGTCACTGCACTAATCAATTCTCTAATTCTGATCTAGTTTATGTATTTGAATGTTTAGTTGTTAAAGACTATATAGCTAAAAACTATTTTCAGTATGTTTTTTCATTGTCCTTGTGGGATTGCTGATAAATCAGCCATTGTTTGAGTCACTGCACTAATCAATTCTCTAATTCTGATATAGTTTATGTATTTGATTGTTTAGGTTGTTAATGACTATAGCTGAAAACACGATTTGTGAAATGTGATAATGTTTTGGTTTTGTAATTAAAGTTGGAGACCAACATATGTATCGATTGTTTAATCTTTAGCTTATTTTTTGAATTACTGCCTCCTGCAGCTACTCGTGCAGTGACGTGTATGTAAGTGCGGAAAAGAACACGGAGCGACAAACTCGGCTTTTGGAATCCGGGAAGGTATGTCAATGTTGATATTCGACTTGTGGCTATTGTACTAACAAATATGTAAACTTAGATGCTTGATGAGATACGGTAAGTTTGGTTGTGGTTTATTTTTTAACTCAATACGGGCAACCATAAAGCAACATGTTGTAGTGTGTTTTTACACCAAGCTTATGGCATACATTGCATGTTATCCTCTTCCTTGTGAAATTTGTGGGCACGAACTATTTTCAATATGTTATTTCATTGTCCTCGTGGGATTGGCGATAAATCGGCCATTGTTTGAGTCATTGCACTAATCAATTCTCTAATTCGATATAGTTTTTGTATCACGGTTATCCAGGCCTGGATTATCTTGGTTGGTAATTTACCTTTCTACTATAAATCTGTTTCTTCTTTTCAAGTTTTTTTAAAAAACCTCCTCGTTTTTCAATAGATAGTGCCTCTTATATTTTTTTAATATACCGACAATATACATCTTATACATTCTCTACCGAGGATTTACATTTTGTACACACCTGTTATTTTTTAAGTTTACTGTCCCTCTTTATCCTCTTTTTATATTCCTCTAAATTTGTGGACGGCAGAGTTCTTATTAAGACTATCATCGGTACATAAAATGGAGGATAGATAATGTGGGATGTTAATGTTATAATAAGCGGCGAGGCTATCGGAGTGGTTGCGGTGGTGCGGCCAAAGGGAATCGTTGCGCCTCCAACAAAGGCGGCAAGTTTCCGGCTCAACTTGTTGAAGTCCAACGGCTATTGTATCGGGCCGAGGAGTGCTACAAGCCCTTTGGAGTGGTCGAGCCAATGACCAAAATAACTACGGGTAATTATTTATTGGTTACATATTTTTGATAGAAGATTTTTTCGTGTGTTTTTGGTTAGGGTTAGATTCTTAAATTGGAAAATCTTTAAAGAATCATTTTTATTTTTTTATTTTTGTGAGTTTGTGATTCTAAGATTTAGCTTTAAGACTATCATCGAGTACATAAAATGGAGGATAGATAATGTGGTAGACAATGATAAACCCTAAACTTATCGGTTGATTCTTATCGTTTGATTTAGCTTTTCGTTTGATTCTTTTGGTTTCACGAGGTAGAGAATGATAAACCCTAAACTGTTTTGCTAATGTTTTCGGTTACTCGAGAGCTCTATTATTTTGGGAGTTGGGATTATTGACCCTGCAAAACAATTATCATTTGGAACATCTCTACCTCCTTGTTTCTGTACTTATATTTTGTAAATGCTTCAATTCCCTTTTAACTTTTGTTTCTTTTCCGGAGTAAAGTTTGTGGAAAAATATTTTATTATTACATACGTTTTAGAGCCACTAGATTAAATGTTCGTTTTGCCTTGCAGATCATGTTAAAATAAGCTATGCAAACAGTGGTGGATCTGGAGGGCAAAATTTCAACAAAGGTATGCATATGGTACCTCATTTTTCAATGCTAAGTTGACTTATGTGCACTAATAGCATTTCTTTATCAGCAATAAACACAAAGGTGGACATGAGGTTTAATGTGAAAAATGCACTCTGGCTGTATGAAAAAGTGAGAGAAAGGATCTTTCAGATGGTAAGTTGTTTTTCTTTTTCTGCTTTTGTTCCATGTTGATGAGGTTAAATTCTTTGTTTTCTTCACTATTGTTAATAGTTTTTTTTTACTTTACATAACTTTTTTTGGTGAGTTTATGTTTTGTCCGTTTATGTGCTATCTAGATTGTCAAAATGGGCATGGAATATTTAGTGGCATCTCTTTCCCTTGTCGACAATTTGGAATTACATGACAAAAATAAAATGAAATCTTGATAATGTCCAAATGGTCGCCATTGGAATATCATTATTTAAATCTCAAAAGTGGAACATTTGTAGTTTATCTAAGGCTTAGTAAGGGATTGTGCATGCATTATTCTATATAACTTGATGTTCATCTAGGTTAGATGACATCCTCACCTAAAAGCACATGTTTTTAGTTTTACGATACTAGAAAGCTTAGTCTTCTCTTTGTGCTACTTGTGTAATTAAATGGAAATTCTTTTTTTGTTCTTTCATTTGCCACCATCCCTTTTGGCATCTTGATGTTCTCTACTTGTCGCCACAAGCTTTTTGTCATTCTGTTACAAATTCACAATCTCAATGTCTTCTTAATTAGTTGTTCTTTTTTTCTTCCCATTCTCCTTACTTTGTTATGCATCAAAATGGATGGTCTTACATATGATGCTCTCTTATTCTTGGTGACAAACTATTTAGAAGGTTGCTCGCTGTTAATGCAGTCCAGAATTTGAAGAGCAAGTTCCTTATGCCAATTTTACTCTACTCGAGTCTTGCAGAAGTTGCAATACTCTTCAACACCTATACACCAGATTAAAAATAAAAAGGAAATCCCAGTTATGGGTCAAATATTAAAATGTGCCTCGTTTTGTATTTTTTTTATATTGGTTGGGGATAGAACTCATTTAGGCCCTAAACTATTGTCTGGAAAAAAAAAAGTAGCCCTTAAAATGAAGTTTGACTTGTTTAGACTCTGCTTAACCATTAAAATTGGGGCATCATGGCCTTTGTTTTCCAATGAATGTTAGGGGCCATGTTGTACCTTTGTAATAGTTGAGAGGTCTAGACATTCCAAATAAGTATTTCTTTTTAGTTTCCAATATAATTTCCGGGGTTTATAATTTTATTTAGAAATTTGGGAAGAAGATCGAATTCAGTCAATTAACCTTACGGAGGTAAGAAATATATAACTACGCTAATTTATATTTAATTTAGATTTAATTATAACTGTTAATGGGTTTCATAAAAACTATATAGCACTGTTAAAATATTTAATGGAATTTCGAACCATGTTTACGTAAGCATAGGAGATTTACCATCCTACTAGATAAGTAATGAGTCTTTTGTTGGTTTCTCATCCACCTTTAAGAAGTTAGAACTAAGAAGCCTACGGAGCGATAATATCCATTAATCTCGGACCGAGGCGATCGGTAATTTTGATATCCATTAATCTCGGATCAAAGGCTGGCTAGTCTCCAGGCTCGACTCGTTGAACTCCGGCGGATCTTGTATTAGGCGGAGGAGCGCTACAAGCTTGGTGGAGTGGTGCTAAACTCTCTCATAATCTCTCCGAATGTGTATGCGCCACAAGATATGTTGCGTGTTTCTACACCGTTTAGGGTTTGTTACGTAGTTACGCATTATCTTTGCGGAACTTTGAATGTTTTTGTGTGGGTTAGGCGGTCTCGATATGAATTGCAAGTTTCTTCCTAAAATAGTAAATTACTCGGCGAAAATGAGCGCATCGGTGTAATTGAGTTCTTGAGTGATTCGATTTCTAAGCGAGATTTTAAGTAGCATTCGATATTATGGAGTATCAAAAAGTATTTAACTTTCTGTTCAACTAGGCGTGACTTATTGAAGAAACTCTCCTTTGTGTTTATCACTCTTAGTTTCGAGGTCTTTAGGTCCGGAGTGCATGGCTTGGATGTGCTTCGATGTGTAGTTTCTTGGTGCGGATTGTAGAGAGTGATGGAACTCCTTTTGCGGGGCTGCGATTAGCTTGATTGAGGAAACGGAGAAACAGAAATTAGATGGAAAATGGTTTGCTAAGAAGATTAAAAGATAAAAAATCAGGTGATGTTCGTACTCTGATATGCGGAGAAAGGACTGATTTGCAAAACCTCTATTTATGGTGTTGTGGAGTTTGATTTGATTCTCTTTATTCTATTCTCTCATATACATGTGGCGATAAAATGGCATTGCATCATTTACCCAAGCGATATGTTGCTTTAAAAGTTACTTATTTCGGGCAGAGGTACATATTCAGAAATGCTTGAAATTCATTTTGTAGTTCTCTTTAATTTACATTGTGGGGTGATAAGATCATAAGGGGGAGCTTTTCCAGACATGATTGTGAGAACATGTTAGTGATATAGGAGAGAGCCTTCTTCCTTAGCTTACAATGGATAGATTATATGTTAAAGATACTTAACTTCAGATCAATGGACATCTTTTTTATTTTACTATTTTCGAGAGATCTATTGTGATGGTGAGTAGCTTTTGATGCTTATTCAATAGGAAATAGAGTCCATAAAAGAAAGAAATAATCATTGATGAATCCTTAGGTTCCCAAAGTTGTGAGGGAATGGAAATAGGTAATATTGTCTTGTGTTCTACGAAGTCGTATTATATTCCTTCATCTGTGTCGGCATCTTGTCTTGTTTCAAGTAAATCTTTGAGATTCTTTCACTCCTAATGAAAAGAAGTAGAATTCCTTAACGAGCTTGAGAGGAGTTGCCATTAGGCTATACCATATTTTACATTTTGTTCGTCGGTAATGTTGCATCGCCATTGACATGTAGGTGATACCATTTCGGATGTGCGTATTAGCATTTAAGGAGAAAGTAGCTACTCAAAGTGGCATCTACGTTGCACAACAACTTTTAATTTTTAGGGGCAAGGTCTTGAAGGATGAACACCTTCTTTTGGAATATAGTATCCGATCAATTGTTGTTTGACTCTTATACTGCAATCACTCATGACAACTTGTCAATCATTACTATTTAATATAATTTCTGTTCAAGCTGGTAGTTTGCGTGGGTTTTTTGCTTTTGTGACTTAGGTTACGTATGCATGATACTTGTTCGTTTGTTTACATATTAGGACAACTAATATAATTATAATATTTATGAATCTACTTTGTTAAATACATGAGAAGTTTATATGTTTGTCTTTTATTGTTTCTTTCCTTACAGCAAATTGTCGTAAACCATTCCGTCGTGGATCGTGGATTGCAAGGATGTTTTTCGATGAGGTTGCGAATGGTTTGATTTCGTTTGTTGTTCCTAGTACTGTTTATCGATTGCCGGAGGTGGTTGGTATGTTACTGATCTTTTTTAAATATTTGTGTGTTCTTGGGTAGTTATTGTGTTCCATCATTTTATATTTTTTTCTTAATGTTATTTTTATTCTTAATTTTATATTTGATATTTATTTGATTTTCGGGATAATGGTGATCCCATTTTCACTTGTGCTACGTGTGATCGATGTTTATTTTTGGTACGATGAAGAGTTGTGTAGTTGGCGAAGTAAGGAAAACATGCATGTGGGAGATTATCTACCAGCTCTTCCCGCGGGGATTTTCTCTCCATGTCCAACTTTCTTTTTATTTAACGTTCATAGGAATGCACGGATTATCATCCTCTTTATCATATCGCACCTCAACCCAATTGATTATTCACGGTTCTTTGCAAAATGGGTCTCCAAAAGATCGTATACTCTTATTTTTACTTAACGTTTTCCTCTTGAAAAGAGAGCATAGCCGTTCATCGCATATTATCATTTTCTTTTTCTCCGGATGCAACAGTTTTTTTTCTTTTGCATACTCATACACAATTGATGTCACATTATCTTTGAGATAATTTTCCATCAGTACTTCTACCAATTGAATTGAGAAAGTCAATAAGTGATGTTGTGCCCCAACCTTTAAAATCATTTTTATTTGATTTTGTAGATGTTAAGTTTCCGGACTTTGTTCTCCCATATCTCTTTCCTTTACGCGTTCTTTTGCTTTTCTTGCATTATCCTCACTCTCAAAATCAGATGTCTTGTATTCTTCATCAATTTCTTCAGAGCCAAAGTCGAATACTTGTTCGGTCTTCATTCTATGTTCTCTGATTTGAAGATCCCCATCTCAAATCTTTCTTGTTTCTTGATGATAACATAATATTCCATGAATAATCCCTCAAGCTTGTCTCCCGATCTCGAAAATCCAACTTTTCATGAGAAAAGTCTAAGCATTTGGACCAAGTATGGTCGAAAATTCAACTACGAAAAAAAGTGGAAATGCTTAGACTTTCTTCAGTAATATGTGGATTTTCGAGATCGGAGACAGCTCAAGGGTCTATTCATTGAATATTAAGTTATCATCAAGAAACAAGAAGGATTGAGTTAGGGGATCTTCAAACCAGAGAACATGGAATGAAGACCGAACAAGTATTCGACTACGGCTCAAGAAATTGATCAAGAATACCGGACATCCGATTATCGAGTGAGGATAATGCTTTAGAAAAAGTGGGAGAACGGCGTAAGGGAAAGAGATATGGGAAAACAAATTCCGTAAATTTAACATCTACAAAATCAAATAAGAATTATTTTAAAGGTGGGCTCAACATCCTTATTGACTTTCTCGCCAATTGGTAGAAGTCCCGATGAAAAATTGTCTCAACATAATGTGGCGTCATTGTGTATGAGTATACAAAGGAAAATAAAGCTGTTGCATCCGGATAAAAAAGAAAATGATAATATTCGATGAACGGCTATGCTCTCTCTTTTAGAGGAAAACATTAAGTAAAAGTAGAGTTTATGATCTTTTGGAGACATATTTTGCGAGAACCGTGAAAATCCGGATGAAGGTTAGGTGGGATATGATACAGAGGATCCTAATCCGAGGCATTCCCTAATGAATGTTTGAAGACGAGTCGCCATTGTTGAATACCAATACTGGTGCTAAACAGGATTAGGTAGGAGGAAATATATTTCAAATGTAGTGTTGTTTTTTTATTAGTGGACATCTTTATTTTGTAGTTTGTTTTTCGAACTTCTATAAGTTTTAAATATCTGACTGTGTATGGTTCTATATGTTTATTCTTTTAAATATTCCCATATTTGGAAAATTGTCTGGAGATCAAATTATATATTTATTTTAATTCGGATTAATTCATTTATCTTTATTGCAGTTGTGCGTAATGTTAATATTATTTTGTACTATTACAGATAAGTACTTAGTGTTTCTGAATGATTTATGTCATTTTTATTAGTTAAATATTCAAACCTGTGCAACGCACGGGTGCGACACTAGTATCTCCTTAAAAGCACACCTCAATTCCCACTGTAGCCGGACATCCCATCAATGAACAGCCACATTTAATTTGTTTAATTTGTCATTTATTTTTATTTCATTTATTTATTTAATTCGCTTTCTATTTTTATTTAATTTTATTTGATGATTCATGCAACAAGAAGGAAACGAACACGCTATCTCCCTACCCTCGTCGGCTATTTCTAGGCGGTCCGGATCTTACGGCCCATTTTCGGTAGACCACTTGGTGGCCCACCAATCACGCGGCGCCACGCGTGCATTGGTGAGGCCCTAAGCTAATAAATTAATACTCCTCCGTCCCCAAAATTCTTGTCCGTTATTCCATTTTGGGTTGTCCAAAATTCTTGTCCATTTTCTTTTTTTAGTAAATTATTACACACAACTTTTTTTGTGGGGCCCACAACTTTATACCATCTACACACAATTAACTACTCTCCTTAAAAACCGTGCAAAAAGCAAATTGGACAAGAATTTTGGGACGGAGGGAGTATTAGAGTGTAAAAAATGTGGCGCCGATGCACGCGTGGCCGCCGCGTGATTGGTGGGCCACCAAGTGGTCCACCGGAAGTGGGATATGTGATCCCGGCGATCTCTAGGACCCATCCCCTACCCGCCGGGATCTTACGGCCCGTTTTCGGTGGGCCAGCTTGGTGGCCCGCCAATCCCGTACGCCACGCGCGTGTATTGGTGGTCACCTTTTTCACTCTACTTATTAATTTATTGGGCTAGGGCCATCAATGCGGAGAGAGGATCCTCTAACCCGATGGGTGTCGGTTGGGTGTCCCACCAATAAGGTGGGAACAAGTGTAGATGTGTGATAATTTGATGGCGCACCAATGCGCGCGTGGCGCGCGTGATTGGTGGGTCATCTAATGGGACACTCATTTTTGGGATAGAGGATGCATTTCAGATCGATGCGTGCATGGCGCCAGCGTAATTGATGGGCCACCAATGGTCACTGGAAATGGCCAGAAGATCCGGACCCCTACCCCGCATTTTACGATTGATTTTTGTGATTTCTTCTTCGGCAAGTTTGCTATGCTTCTGGTTTTTCATCTTTATCCCCTCCCAGACAAAGACAAACCCCCACGTTTTCATCTTTAAACCCTCCCCAAACAAACAATACTCCGCCCCAGACCCCCGCAGTCCAAACCCGTACCGCCGTCCTCCGCCAATAAGCAAGCTGTAGTAGCGAAGCCAGCCGACGAGAACAGAAACCCTAATCCAAGCGCAGCGGTGTTTCAGCCTGCCCTGGTCGGTGTCACCAGTTCCGTCCAGGAAGAGTACGATCCCGGCCGACCGAATGACTATGAGGAGTACCGCCGGGATCGGAAACGGAAGCAGGCAGAGGCGGAGGTGAGGGAGAGAATTGGAGGAGAGAGAGAGGAAGGAGAGGGAGAGGGAAGAGAGAGAGCGGAGGGAGAGGGAAAAAGACCTCGGTGGCGTGGCGAGGTGGTATGCCGAGATCGCTTTCTCCACCGCCGAATGCGAATGGAGGGGACGAAGGATTTGCCGAGATCGGTTTCTTACGGAGTTGTCGAGTTCTTAAATACTAAAAGGGTTTACGAAAGTTTGGGTTTTTGGTCGGAAAAATCATATCTTCATTGTCGAAACTTGAAATCGATTGTTGCTTGGTGGCTTGTAATTCAAGATAGTGAAGGCAAGAAGGAAAAGTTAGTTTTGGAGGAGAGTGTGATGGAGATGAGGAGAGAGAGAGGTTTCAAACGGTAGCCCTCAACTCCCACTGTTCAAATTCAAATTCCCGTCGCCATTAAAAGGTATTTAAAGAAATATACCGTTGCTTTCTGTCCTCACTGCCGTTTTCACTTTATTATTTCTTTATGTATTTAGTTTTTAATCTTTTTTTTTGTTCATTCTCAATATTTTACTGTGCTTTTTGCCAGTAAACTTCTTTTGCAGTAGTTTGTCCTCCTCTCTTTTTTCATAAGCTTTGTTATATTATATGCAAGAATTTTGAGTAATTTTTTCCCGGTTAGTTTGTTTTTCAAACATTCAATTTAGAAAACCTTTTTAGAACTACTAGAATCTTGAATTTATGTATAATATGTGAAAAATTGTGAATCTTTGACAACTTCGTCCAAAACCCAAATCAGAAGCCACATTGTGAGGATTGGAAAATGGAGAGTATATCAAATAGGGATGAGGGTTATCATCCTTCTCCTTGTGTGGATCAATCCCACACGGATGCCACGAACTCGATTGACTCATTCGCCTACTGCAGGACTAACTCTGAGGCCTCAGCCTTCTCAGACCGTACGGATGATCACAGCTGCTCTGATGTTGCTTCTCCATACAGCTGGCAGGGCCTCAAGTCCCCGGCTCGGGCGATGCTTTCGAGGTTAGGCATGAGGCAGCACAAGCATGGCTTGGATGATGAGGTCCTAGATTTAGGTAAGCTTTCTCCATAATCAAGATTTTACAAATGAGGCATGTCTGTTGTGGTGGTATGTTTGTTTTGGTAAATATTCTCATGTAGGAGAAAGCTAAGTATTTGGGGTGTTTGAATTATAGAGCTTGAGTTGATGAAAGAGAGATTCTCAAGATTGTTGCTGGGAGAGGACATGTCTGGTAGTGGTAAAGGAGTATGTAGTGCTGTAACAATCTCAAATGCCATAACCAACCTCTATGGTAACTTTTTAACTCCACTCTCTCTCTCTCTCTCTCTCTCTCTCTCTCTCTCTCTCTCTCTCTCTCTCTCTTAAGTGTTAGTTCATGCAATGCAGCTTCAGTGTTTGGTCAGCAACAGAGATTAGAGCCATTGCATCCAGAGAAGAAGCTGATGTGGAAGAGAGAAATGAACTGTCTACTATGTGTATGTGATTACATGCTAGAATTCAGTCCCTCATTACAGACCTTAAAAGATGGTACTACTTTAGAGGTAAAAAAACTGAAACAAATCCATTCATTTCATGCAACACCTCATCTAATAAGGTAAAAATAAATAAATTACATTTGCAGGTCATGGCAAGTAGGCCAAGATCAGACACTTGAAAAAACTTCGGCCAGCGATGCTACTGGTAAAAACAGTTTAAAACACATGTTTTTACCAAAAGGTGAATTTTGATGGAGTAGTTTGTGGGGACAGGATACTTTGGACAGCTTTCAAGAGACTGAGTTCTGGTATGCTGAGCAAGGGGAGTATGTCGAGTAACTCGACCCGTACTGGCTCTTTCAGAAGGTAATTCAGCCACAGCCTCAGAGGAAGGAGGAGAAATGGTGGCTGCCAGTTCCTTGTGTCCCTCATGGTGGGCTCTCCGAGAAGAGCAAGAAACAGTTGAGGCAGAAGCATGATCGCGCTAACCAGATTTACAAGGCTGCAATGGCGATAAACAGCGGCATTCTTGCTGAAATGCAGATCCTAGAGTCGTACATGGCTTCCCTTCCAAAGGTAGTTATGCTGTTTCAAGATTCTTCACAATCACTATGCAAAGTGGGCTAACCATTTCTTGAATTTTATGCAGAGTGGGAAAGCAATAGTGGGAGATGCAATTTACAAGTACATGTTCAATGCAGACAAGTTCTCACCTGGTCATCTTCTTGATTCTCTCAGCATAAGCTCCGAGCACGAAGCCCTTGAGCTGGCAGACAAAGTCGAAGCTGCAATGCACACGTGGAGGCGAAAAGTCTGCAATGCTTACTCAAAGTCCTCATGGGACTTGGTCAAAGATATTGTCTTTGACATTGATAGGAATGACAAGAATCATATCTTAGCATCAAAAGCTGAAACTCTCCTCTTCTGCTTAAAGCAGAGATATCCAGAGCTTTCACAAACTACACTCGATACAAGTAAAATCCAATAGTAATACAACAAGGCAAGTCTTCCATCATTCTATGCCAATCAATTCACAAGATTTATTGCAGGATAGTTAATACAAAGAGGACTAAACATTTTTCAAGCAGAGAAATCTGAAAATACATCATCATCTATTAATAATTTAGTATCTTCTGCTCTACTACTTCATGTGGAGCATAAGTATGTCTCGACTAATATATGGTATATTGTTTTCATAATTGTTTTGCAGGCTCAGATGCGTGACTTGGAAGGTTTTGTTGAGACAAGGCAACAATTGCTCACCTTGAAACCAAACCATCGAATGAATTGGATTGGATTTGCTGTTGCCCAATAACTGAACTCCAAGTATATTGTTACATAAGATGCTTTATTTATTATTTAGATGATTCTCATTCTGCCATCCATTCCATTTGGTTACGAATAACTGTAAAACAGTGGGTCAAGAAATATGCTTGAGGAGCAATGCACATTATACTATATGCATGCATCTAATGGAGTATACAATGATTAATTGTTCTAATAATGTATTTGCATGTATATTTTGTACATGCCAGTTGTGTAGACATGAGTGCTTCAAGGTGCTTTGGTTTTTATTTTGTATTTCTATTTTTATTTATTAGTGGATCAAAGGCAGTTGATATCCTTCAAGCATATGAAGGGACTCTAGAGGATGATCACCTTCCTGATAATGAACGTTGTGAGCATGGAGAGATGCTTTTTACAAGGTAGCAAGCTTTATTAGCTGTAACTATACTATATTGGCTATGATGTTATGCCTAAAAATTTCTGAAGTCGTTTCTGCTGGCATTCGCTTCAGCTGTTAGATATAACAATATTGTTGGCACATCTCACACGATGACATTATTGTACATTTTATCTACTGATTTCTGGATATGGTTCTCTCCTTTGATGCTGGCATTATCATTACTTTATATATCTTTATCCACATTCCTTTCTTTGCCTGTACACATTACTATAACTTGTGCCTATACCGGTCTCACTGCCGCTGTTAGTCCTCATTTAGATACTGATATTTTGGTTGCTGAAACCGTCAATTTTCTTTTGTTTCCCCCTAAAAAGTCAGAATTTCATGATACCATAGCTAATGGATATTCTTCTAACTTGATACACACTATACATGTATTATGTTTGTGTATATATGTGCATGTAACACTTTTAGACCTTCATTGTATGATCCTTATTTAAAAGATGACGGCATGCATGTATTTCTCTATAGCAAAAAAATTGTTTGGATTCTGCCATGATTTTAACGTTCTGCTCTGTTTCTCTTTCTCTTATTTTTATTTTATTTTTAATTTTTAATTTTTAAAATTTTAGAGTGTTTTCTTTTCTATTGAGAGTATGAGTCATCTAAGGAAGACCACTTATTTGATCTGCTAACATAATGTTTTCATCCCAATATACGATTTCACTTTTCAGATTTCTTTGCTGGAAGAATGTGGACTGTTTGAGAGGGCTCTTGAGGAGTTGCATAAGAAAGAATCCAAGATAGTGAGTGATTGTTTATAGCATCTGGTGTTCAACTATTAAATTCCCTTTAGATTTTTTGAAATAATGTTCTCTTTTGTTTGGGGTAAGGTTGATAAATTATCTTACAAGGAGCAAGAGGTTTCTTTGCTTGAAAAGCTTGGCGCTTAAGTGAAGGAGAAGAATTGTACAAGAAACTACTATCTATGAATCCTGACAATTACGGGTATGGCCACCTCTATCCTAGCCTTTTTAGCGTCTTATAGGTTCTTTTACTTTCTTCATTGCTTTTACTCTAGGGTTTTGGTGGTTTCTTACGGAGGTTTAGCAACTCCGTCGTTCCTTATTGGGGAAGTTTCTCATCTCCGTCGTTCGTACTGAATCAAATACCCTCAAATATAATATCTGCGACAATACAGTCCTAGTATCGGATTTTGTTATGGGTCTGTTTCTGCGTAAGTTTCGCTCTCCTGATTTCCGTTTGTTTGGGAATTTCTCGGCGAAATTCTTTGATTTCGAATTGAATATCTTGGGGTTATTTGAAGACTGATTTGTTTTATTATGTGGTTTGTTTTTTTTCTCTCGACGGGTTGCTAGGATCTGTGTAGATTTTATCGGGTTGATGCGTTTGTGATTTTGCAGGAATTTGTTGGTGGTGGTTAAAGATTTCAGCTTTAGGTCGCGGTTTAATTGGGTAGATTTAGGAGTATTTCTTCTAGCTCACCCGATTTTGGGGTTCGTAATGTCGGGCTTTTTGTTTTATTATGACTTTGGGGTTCTTTGTCTTCCAAAGACGAAGAGAGTTGTCAATTGTTGCGATCATGGGAAATCCGATTTGTTGGGTTTCTTGAATTTGGGTGCCGCGGCGTGCAATAAATCAAGTACGTCTTCTTCAGAAAATTTGTGTTAAGATTATTAGTGTTTGAGATTATAATCTCAAGAATCTAATCAATTTTGAATGTTTGCACTTTTAGGTTGTTTCGATTCTAAGCTCATGGCTTGTGATCCAAACTTGCTGTATTTCTGCTACATGGGGGCACTTCTGCGTGGCTTCTTTTCTTTGATGAATATGGTATCAATCCGCCTCCTTCATGTGCCTCGTGGGTACGAGGATGAATGCAAAAACCAATTACTTTATCCTGCAAGGTTGATTCATAATGCAGAGGCTATTGTTGTTAAGGTACGTGGCGTTTCTCTTGTAGGAACATTGTTGAACATGGTTTCTTGATTGCCTTCGTTTTTTTAATTTGCACTTCGCTGTTTAATTTGCTTTGCGAATGTATGTCAGGATAAGGGGATTGTGTTTTTAACATGTTTGAAAAGAGGGAATTAGGCAAATATGCTTAGGACGGATTTACTTTGCTGAACCAGGGCTTTGTTAATGAATGGTTTTATCCTTCGAATGATTTTCTGTTCTCTTGCCTACCAGGCAGAATTGCTAATACATCCTACCAGGCAGAATTGCTAATACCTCCTTCGAATGGTTTCTCAGCTCCGTCATTCCTTAAGATCTCGCGGGAATGTCGCATCTTATTTTCTCTTGTGATAATTCCTTAAAGACGGTGTCGAGTTTTCTTGAAATTGCTCCCTTTGTTTTCGCATTTGGATAGGATATTTCTGGATTCGAATCGCCTACTCTCATTTTCATCTACTGATTGGAATTGATGACCTAATTTCTTCTTTGCAGTTTGTTTTCTGGATTGTTGTTCGCTGGTTGGATGAATCTGGCGATATGTTATTGGGTTTTATAGGTCAAGAATCGGGCTTCAGCGTTCGCTGGGGGAGGTGTTGTGTCTGGCAGGTACGTATTTCTATTCTTCGAATATAACTACTATTCTTGAAGATTTAAAAATTTGAAACAATATTTTTTGCTAATTCCTTCATTCTAATAAGATTCATTGTTAATACAGGAGTTGAAAAGGAATATTCGTGTATTTTGTAGAGTGAGACCTCTGCTTTCTGATGACGTAATTGGAAATGATACAAAAGTTCTTTTATTCCCAACATCAATGGAAATGCAGGGTCGGTGGAATTGATTTGAGCCAAAATGGTAAGTCCTCTTTTTCTAGAGCTCACTAATATGTCGTTAATGTATCATATGTTCTCATGTCAGTGCTCTATTCTGAATTTACTATTTCTTGTTTCTCTACAAGGGCAAAAGCACTCTTTCACTTTTGACAAAGTGTTTGTTCCCGATAACTCGCAGTGTTCGCTGGTGGAGGTGTTGTGTCTGGCAGGTACGTATATGTGTGTGTTCTGGAATTTCGTGAGTGGTATGTACTGCATGTATCGATCCTGCTTGTTTGTGAGGTTTGGTTTGGGTATTGATTTCATATTTTGTTCCATATTTTATTTTGTTTCTACATTCATTCTGTTTTCGACTCTATTATCAAGAATTCTTGCCACTTCCGTTCTCGAATTCCTTTAGAAGAATATTGCATTCTTTGCCTGCCTGGGAATTTTTTGCAGCTGAAATAATTTTGTTTCTGGGCGGCAAATTCGAAGGGCTGTGGGGGCAAGAATCAAGAATCACAGATAATTGAAAATGGTTCAGATTAAAGAGTTGTATCCTTTTTTTTTTTTTCTTTCTAATTTTGCCATTTGTATCTGCCTCTGATCAAGGTGTTGTTTTTATTTATTTATCTGAATTCTGTTAGAGAGCGGTGCTGTAGGCTGCGAAGGTAGTTTTCGATAAACATGATACTTTTGAGATAGCTAAGATTGCTACCTTTATTCAAATGGTTTATTCGGCCATCAAAATGTTCATTGTTGATGTGCATACTTACACCCTCTTCATCTGCATTATTAGCAGTTTGTGTTGTCTTTGTTAAGAGTAGCATTTTTGCATTGGTTATTATAGTTTTTATTTTGCCAGTCATTCTTGTTACAATCAGCAGGAAATTATACTTCCATTGATGGTTTATGGATTTGTATCTTACCAGCAAAGCTCCTTCTTGGTGGACTACATTTGCCCCAGCAGTTTGTATTGTTCTTGGGGTGACTCTTCAGCATCTATCTAATGCCCATCCTTATGCCCTTTTTGATTTGGAACGAAGAGTTTTGCGGCTGACCACTGCACCTGTTTTGGAACCCGTTGGATTTCTAAATAACATGATTGTGTTGCGTGTCTCTGGAAGTTTGTATGTTTATTATTATAAGGGCGGGGAATTGCGCAGGGTGGGTTCGTGTTCGTCGTTTTAAATTGCGACACCGACACATGTTCTCAAATATCGTTATGCCTTATTTTGCAAATGCACTTTTGTTGTAGTTAGTAGTAATTGTTGGAATACGTGGGCGCTAAAGTTGTGTACACTATTTTTGGTGCAAACTTTTTTGTTGTTTTTTTGTTCTTGTAGGTAATAATCGTAAGTGTCTTGCTCTGTCATAGATTTAAAATATTCATGGATATAAACAATTTCAATACCTTGATGTTTACGTTGTGGAAGATAGTTTTGTGGAGGGTGTGCCTTCTAAAAAAGAGGGTCACCATAAAGAAAGAGAACATATTCTTAGTCCGTGCTATTTTGATTGCATATATATATGTATATATGAATATATTTTCGTATTACTATTAAATAGATTAAAGTATGTTATGTATAATATCAAGTATAATTTGTAATATAGCTTTGAAGTTTTCTATATAGGTTATTTGGTTTTTGTAGTTTTTTTATTTTAGCAAATAAAAATATTGTTACTTGAGCGCCGCGCTTCTCCTTCCTAGCTCGTTGGAGCTGCTGGTCAGTGAAAGATTTGAAACACTTGTTTTGTGTGCACATAAAATATAGAAACCATAAAAGAGATGTAAACCACTATATTATCTCCCTCCGTCTCAAATATATATGTCTATTTATGTTTTTAAACATATTAAAAAAACTTTTAATGATGTGATAATTAGATAAGCGTTAGCATTGGAATTTGAATAAAATAAAGTAAATTACTAAAAAAATTAATGACATAATTGTGATTGTTATTATAAAAATTGGATAAAGTAGTCTTTTTCTACATTATCTTAATAATTAGTCCTATTAAAGTTAATGAAACATTTAGTTAGACACAAAAAATCTGTTAAAAGCATATAAATTTAAGACAGACGAAAAATGGAAGTAGACATATAGATTTGGAATAGAGGGAGTATGAATGAATATATAAAAGGAAATATTTCCTCTATTCATGTTTGTCTTCATTTAATTTTTCCTCTAGCAGACTAAAGCAACGCGAATCAATTGTCAAAATAACACTCTCCAAAAAAAATAATTCTCAAGAAAATACTCTTTCAAAAATAATTATCAAACTAACAATCTTTTTGTCACCTATACACTTATTCATTAAATGAATATCTACATGGATAATAAATTTTTTTTTTACATTTAATTTTACTAATAGCGGAATAAAAAATAAAAAAAAATATTTTTATTTTTAGTTAGAAAATACAAAAAAAAATTACTTCAATAACAAAGCAAATAATAAATATATTTTTAGAATTTTTATTTGAAAATACTGGAAAAAAAGTATTTTCAACCTAATTGTAATAATAATTAAAATAATAAAAACATAACAAAGTTCTGTACTTTTATAAAAAAAAATAATTTTTTTTGTTTGAAATATAATTAAATATAAAATTAAAGTAATAAAAAATATTTTATTTTTATTTAGAAACACGGCACATGTACAAAATAAACAAAAAACCAACAAACATATTTTATCCTTTTTTTAATTTGGAAATGTGATTTTATTAGGGATATTAGCTTGTGAAATAGCACCATCTTTGGTGCGAATTTGGTTTGCACGTCTGATAAACGCCTCAAAATACACCACTTTTTATAATGTGTTCAATTTGCACACCGCGGCATTTCCTCATAGTTATTCTTCCCCTCAGCAACCATGTGCCACGTCGTCCGATGGGTGCCGAACTCCTGATGTTACTTGTAAATTTTTGCCGGTGCAAATTGAAATTGATTTTAAAGTGGTGTATTTTGAGGAGCGTTTTTTATGTCATGTGCAAAACCAAATTCTGACCAAAGACTTGGTATATTTGGATGTTAATATTCCATTTTATTACAACAAATTGTTACGCTTTGTAATTAAGTAAATGTACTAAATAAAAAGTATTTTCCATGTAGATATTCATTTAATAAATACGTTAAAGGCCTCGACAAAGTAATAAACATTGGGATCGAGAAAAAAATATTCATTTAACTGGGATAATTACTTTATGGAACATTATTTTAGGTGCATTAACCCATATCGAGATCGGAATAAATTATTATCTTAGCAAAAATATTATTTTATTGAATATTATTTTATCGATGTTTAACTGTAAGTATATAGGTGACAAAAACAATATTAGTTTGATAATTATTTTGAAAGAGTGTTCTTTTGGATTTTTTTAAAAATATAATTTTTGGCAATCGACTCAAAGCAACACATAAATAAATAACTGTTTGTTCTTACTTAGGCGACAACACATTATCCTAATTTGATAAATTGGTCCATCTGTTAACTTTTTTCGTTAGTTGACAAGGTTAGTCAACGAAAATTTAGAAAAAATAATAAATAATATATGGATTTTTTCTGAAATAAGATTAAAATAAAATCAAGAAATTAAATAAATAAATAAATAATTTTCAGAATAAATTTATAAAAATATAAAATTTTAAAAAATGGACAGATAAAACTTTAGAAAATTTGATTTAAAATAATTTAAAAAGAGAGTTTTGAAATTTAATAATTTAAATATAATTTTAAGGTTTAAGATTTTAGCTCCTACAATTTAATACCACTAATTGTTAACTAACGAAAAATTTAATGGAAAGACCAATTCATCCAAATTATCATGGGGACTAATTAACTAAAAATAAAAATTAGAGACAAATTCACCAAACTAGCGGACCATTCAATTTTTAATGAGGTTCCCATATTAAATACCGACAATTACACTTTTTAATTTTTTTACTATATAAATTATTGTTATTGCATGCATCCAAACACAATTAAATTATTAAATTTATGTAGTTATACTAATAAGTTATTTCTATAAAATTATTATTTAAAATGTTGCTCTGTATTAATACACATTGCAATAATTATATATACTAATCATATTAATTGGACGGAACAAACAATAAAATAAATTTTGAATACATCACTTACTATATATGAGCTCCAAAAATAAACGTAATAATATTTAATAAACTGAGTTTGTATATAATATATTTATGAATTACAATATTTGAATTTCATTTCATGAAAGATCGAATTTAAAAAAAAATTGATATGAATTACACATATATACACTAGAAAGGCCCAAATATAATAAAAGTTAATTTGATTATAATAGTTTATATAATTTAAGGTTTAGTATAAAAGTTAATTTGATTACCCATAATCAAAACAAAAGATAAATCTTGGAATCATGACCTAACTGTATTTCTAATTTAATTAAAAACAAAAGTATAACTTGAGATACAATAGCGAGAACATATTTAAAAAAACAAGTGAAATTATAACAAGCATTATGAAAAGAATTTAAGAGATTATCTACTCCGCTAATATTTTAACATAAATATTACATATTTTTCTTTAGCACAGTATAAAATACAAATACGATACAGTTTACAAATTACAATAATTTGATAGTTGATATATAACTCAGAGAAATAACATACAAATAGATACATATTTATTACTCCCTCCGTTTCATCCGACTTATCTTGTTCCTTTTTCAATACATACGGAGATTAAGATGAGTTAAATATATTTATAGCCACCTTCCTATTTATCAAAAATGAGTATATTTATAACATTTTACTATAAAAAATTAAATATATTTATAGCCACCTTCCTATTTATCAAAATGTTACTCTTAAAGAATGCCAAAAATAACTTAAAAAAATATTCACAAATGCAAGTACACACATATACATATATATATTCCCTCCATTCCATTAATAAGCTGGAGCCTAATTAAAGAACTAAGTCACGCTAGTATGTAGGCCTAATTGATACATACCTTGTGCTAAAAAATAATTTATTTCTGTGAAGGTGAAGATAGAACTATTGATACATACCTGTCCAATGCTTCTGAAAAACATACAAAAAAGGAAATGATGCGGCAAATGTGCTTACAGCTTCTAGTGCTATACGCCAGTTTGTAGATTTACAACCATATTCCCTATATATTCACAACCTGAATCAAAGTGGGTTTTAGCTTCTCCTAAGCTGAGGAATTGGAAGATTTGGTGCATAAAATATTAAAACACGAAATGAAGAAGCACGATACTTCATGTCATTTATATACAATGTATTAACAAAAACAATTCCAATAATTATATATACTGATCATTACAAATTAGCTCGAAAGAACAAAAAAAAAATCTCGATATAAGATAGAAAACTTACCCTAAGTGTTACTTGCATTTCTTCAGAAGTTCACCAAGACTTGCGGACAAGTTTGTATGCTTGAAAAGTATTGGCAACAAATCAAAAGGATTTTACATCTAAGACAAAATAAAGCAAAAAGTATAACATGAGATACAATAATAATGTAATGTGATATGACAAGCATTAAGAAAAATAATTTAAAGGAGGAGAATCTAGTCCTATGTTTATTAGTATACGATAATATTTTGAAATTAAAATTAAACATATTTGTAAATTTGAAAGTAAATTTAAAGGTCTATTTAAAAACAACTAAGCTTTTAGGCATAAGTGTAGTGTAAGTTCAATCGACCTTATTCTCACCCTTAAACATCTAGTGTAAGTTTTACTAAACTAAAAAGATAAGTGTAGTGTAAATTATAATTAACTATAAAGTAAAGCTCCGGGATAACTTATTCTCACCCTTGATGAAGAAAAAATAAATTTGGAAAAGGACCTGCATTTAAATTAATAATAATCATTCTATAACTATGTAGTGTAAATTATAATCAACTATAACATAAGAAACTTGAAATATAGGATTATAACTAAACTTTATAAGTATAATTAACATACTAGCCAAACTGTACAGTTTATCAGTAATTATGTTAGGGTTTATATACGACCTACATAATATTAACAATATTTTATACTATGAACACAAGAACATTGCACTAATTATATATGCTAATCATATTAATTGGACAGAAACAAACAATAAGATAAGATATAAGGTAAAAAAACCTACCATGAGCATCACTTGCATTTCTCCAAAAGTGTTCTTCGAAAGTACACCGGGACTTGAGGACAGTTTGTATGCTTAGAAAATGTTACATTGATATAAACAATAATATAATAATGAGCACAACCTGTTTAATATCTATTTACTATATGATAATATTTTAACATGAATTATTATTAAATACATTTGTTACTTCAATTTATTAATTATAAATAAATTAATATTATTGATGCAAGTACTTTTAATGTAACAAAGTATAAATATTTTTCAAGGTGTAAATTATAATTAGAAAATTAATTTATAAACAAAGTATATGTTATAAGTTAGTTGCATACACATGGACAACTCAGATGAAAGAAAAAACAAAAATGTAGTTTTTGAAATTAAATTAGTAAGTAATGATAAAAAAAGAGTAAATCAAGAACAATAAAAGAAGAATGAATTGTTTTTATATAAATTCTGGGAATATACCTGCTCAAGCTTAAATTTGGGTTCGTGAATCTGCCAATGAGCATCTAACAAATTACCCAAGGTCCGAAGAAGAGAAATTAGTCTCAAAACATCATTCATGAGCTGTAAAATAATATATATATATATATATATATATATATATATATATATATATATATTTCCTAATTAATGTGATCAAAGAGTACAAATCTAATGCTGGCATTTTGAAGGACAAACCAATTCATAAATATATAGACAATTATGACCAACTATACTTTATAACTATTGTATAACAAAAATATGAATATCAAGTGATTGATCTAAAAACACTATGAATAATAAAAAATATATTTGCCGAGTGTTTCGTGAATATATAGTGTTATATCGGCCGTCTTTTGTGCAAAAATAATTTATTTATAAAAATATATTTGCCGAGTGTTTCGTGAATATATAGTGTTATATCGGCTGCTCCTTGTGCAAAAAATAATTTATTTTAGTGAAGGTGAAGATAGAATCGAGGAAGCCTATATTAATTCAATTTTCACAAGTATAGCCTATAACTTTTAACATGAAAAAATGTGCTAAACATTACCTCTCTTCCATGTTAAAAATTAAAAAGACTACTGCCCAATCTTCTTCCCATGCTTCTGATCAAGGGATAACTTGGAGAAAAAGTTAGATGCTGCTGCAAATGTAGTTGCAGCGTAGATTTAACAATCATTATCCTATACACTCACAACCTGAATTGGATATACCAAAGTTAGAGGATACAAAGATAATATATATACCAGTGAAATAAAAAAAAGATGAATTATTAGCAGAAAATCCAGTCCTTTATGAGCAGACTGATTCATGAATGATTACATTAGTATTAAGTTATCTTTTTTTTAGGTTCATGCACGCATTTGTTTTCAGCTAGTGCCCTACACCCTAACATAGGAATATTTCACACACCAGAGAAAACCTCCAACTTTAAACTCAACTGAAAATCAACTTTCCACTTCTTGGTTATTAGAGGATAATCAGGAAAATCCGGCTCCATTTTTTTATAGGGGGCATGGCGAACAATCAAAGAAGAATAGAACTATCATGGTTATACATGCATGATCGATCAAGGTAAAAAGCGCATAAAACTCAAATTCAATGAACAACAATTCTTCAATTATGTGGGTAATT